>CM073591.1:187159431-189798597 GCA_037074705.1 Zhengitettix transpicula
ATACAAAATGGAATAAAAATTGGGATTTACAAACGATCAACTATCAAATCACCCCTCATTTCTCACTTTGCCTCATAAAACGGCTCTGCCGACGAATCAAGTCGAAGGAGTAGTAGTAGTAAAGCTACGTTGCGTTACGTTACTTGGGCACCAGGTTATTTATGAAGTGAATAACCAAACTTTATTGATTTTAATGATCTACTTAATCGAGACATGAAACATATAAATTACTCAGGCGTGGTTTTGAACTACACGACATGTGACTTTAATGTACAACTTCAACACAACACACTTTTTACGCTCTACGTGCCTCGCAACGAGCGAGCACGTGTTTCGAGATTTACGCGTCTCAGCGACTTCCCGATCCCTGAGGAGCCGAAATGTGGACTGATTTTATTAAGGCAAACAATACTACTCGCGTGCCAGCCCCGGTTGTTGAGAGTCTAGCTGCAAAAGGAGACCTTAACAATTCTCAAAATACGTAACAACATATTCAAATTATACACCTATCAACGGATACACCCGTTGATATGTTACATCATCCCCCCCTGCCCCCTTCAAATAATAAAAATTTCAATTACAAAATTTTGTTTTTTAGCAACATAACATCCACTCAAAATAAACACTTTATTTTT
This sequence comes from Zhengitettix transpicula, assembly GCA_037074705.1. NCBI lineage: Eukaryota > Metazoa > Arthropoda > Insecta > Orthoptera > Tetrigidae > Zhengitettix > Zhengitettix transpicula. The sequence continues at coordinate 187,160,067 of CM073591.1, forward strand.
CCCAAACCACACCTTATAAATATTACAATAATTTATAATACATCACATATAAATTCAAATTAAAACAAATTAATTATTTAAAATATTGAAATATAAACATTTTATACAGAACAATAACATTGTAATACATTATGTTACAAATTATTCACACCACATTGTATAAAACTATATTGAACATTCGATATAGTTTTTTTTTTCCAGTTAGCCGATTCAAAACCTTAAAAATTACAAAATAATAAATTAGTAACAATACATTTTTCTTAAATAATCTTAAATAATCCTCCTGGATTCCCCGGAGTGGAACCAATTAACAATTGCAACCAAAATAAACAAAACCACCCCTTCCCTGATCAAATCACCCTAACCCCGCAATATAACGGAGCCGTATTTTGAGTGGCCGTGCCATGAGCGGACAGCCTCCCTCCCCTGCCCCTTCCCCAATCCTGACCGCTGAGCGAGCAGGTATAAAGTTTCGGAAGGGCAACTATATTGCTTAAAGTATAGTATACATTAAGTGAATGTAATACAAGTTTAATGTATAACATCTGGATTTATAATTTCTATCTCTATCAATAATATAGAAACTGTTTCAATTGGTAGTGATTCGTTTAATAAATATGATAAGAAATGATCAATTAAGATACAAATATTTTAACAGTTATATTTCTCTGACGTCCTTAAATAAATGAAAACATCAACCTGTTTAGTTATAAATTTATTATTAATTTAATCTTTTAAACAATATAATATGAAAAAAAAACATTCTCAAAGCTTCATCCCTAATTTATTAGGACTTATTCAGCTGTTGTAAAGTCAATTAAATGATCTAATTTCAAAATCAGTGTTTATAAAAATTCCAACAAATCAAGATTTTACAGATATGATAATTTATAATACAATTAATGAAATTTTTTTTGAACATTACTTACAATTAATTGCATGAAATGTAGTGTTCGTTCCAATGATTCGGTCATTAGCGAAAATAAATGATACTAATAATTTAAATAGATTTTATGATTCTAATCCATTTAATGTATTTAAAATAATTTTATTTCCATTGTTTCTTTAATCTCAACAATACTCTCAACAGCTGTAATGATAACAGTATTTTTGAATGCAATGTGTGGACAAATCGCGTCTAAGAAATTTATATCCACCACATGTTCAATAAATTTTTAATTAATTTATTATAAATTATCATGTTTATAAATATATAAATTGGAATTTTTAGAAACACGGATTTTGAAATTAGATCATTTAATTGACTTAAAAACACATTAAGACACATTAGCGATGAAACTTTGAGAATGTTCAAAATTTGAATTAATAAAAATTTATAACTAAACAGGTTGATGTTTTAATTTATTTAAGGATCATTTCTAAGCATATTTATTAATCGAATCACTACCAATCGGAACAGTTTCCTGAATTTGCCATTGACATTGTGAAGTTTTGCATAATTTTTTTCTTGAAAGGCAGGTTACAAATTTACGCTTTAGAAGTATAACGAGGAGTGAATGAGTACGTTGAGGAATTTCAACAAATAACGTAAGAAACGTGATGATGAATTATTTTTCAACTCCTACAGACTCAGTAAAATGGCAGTTGTCTTACATTTAATTTATAGGGAAACCTCAGAGACAAAACGTGTGCTTAATAAATATTATTTTTTTGGAATTAGCAGAATTTTGAACATTGAAAATTTCAAGATGTTAAAATGAGCGTTAACAAAATAAATATTTTGTATTGTACTCGCCATATTTCGTTTTTTCTTTATCATCCATAACTTAATATCAACCTCTTAATTCTCTACTAAGTTCTACCCAAGCACTTCAAGTCTGTAACTCGTCTTTATCTATTTCTACAGTTTTGTTCCAAAAAACGGGTCGCCATGAATTAAGTTTCGAAGTAGTTCTACACCCTACGTGATGGTAATGGCAAAAATACAAGAACAAAAATATTTTACATTAAGTAAGGAGTAAACAACCAAGAGTGGTGTTGAATCTGGAGTTATAGTTTAACTCTGACATTTACCATATTGGTTAAGATGTAGTTCACTCCTAGGAGTGGGGGTGGAATGGGGTGAAAAAAATTTCCGCATACAGTTTTAAACGAGTAGAAAAATTTGGAACAAACTTTATATACATGTTACTTAAGATCCAGGAACAAACACCGAGAGTTAAGACAAACCTATCACCTCTATAGAGGTGAGAGTGAAGAAGGTGGCGTTTACGAAACTTCCGTAAACGGCCATTATTAGCGTCGAATAAAACGTTTACGGGGTCGCCGAATTTGTTAGTGTAATTTTAGAAGTTTTATGCGTTTAATTTCAAACATAAATAGCAAGGGAGGGAAGCACACTTACTGTACGGGTGGTGGTGGAAGGGGCTTTCAAATGCAAAAAGACCACGTTTGGTGTCGTTGCGGAGTTGTAGGAGTCGCTGCGTTCCTTTCTCGCATTTACCATGGTCGTTAAGGAAATTTTATGTTCCTCGACGTAGAGGTTGACGTGGTTGACAAAAGGTTACCAGGAGTATTTTTTACCCTCTTAAGTTACCCGGTGTATTTTTTGATTTTCTTAGAGCACAATCTATATTTTTGGTTCCTATTTGCTTAAAGATTGTATTTATTTACTCCAGGAATATTTTTACACTTTATTAAGTTAGCGACTATATTTCACTCTTTTAATTAGGTATGATTTTTAGACACACTTTTTTTATGTAGTAGGAGAATTCCCGAGTTGTTAAAGTTCCGTCAGTCCCCTACGTGTGAGGATGGTGGAGGAATTTTAAAAACGACCGTTTTTAGCGTCGAATATTTAGTTTTCGGGGTCGATGATATTATTAGTATCTTCTCCAGACGATTTAGTGTATAATTTAAACCCCGTACAACATGGGAAGGCAACACCACTAAGGGAGCGGGTGGAAGGGCGTTATATAAAAAATGTGAAACAATCCAGATTGGTGTCAAATCCAGGGTTATATATGTCAATGAGTTTAATACTGACATTTATCATACTGGTTACGATGTAGTTCATCCTCTAGGAGTGATGGTGGAAGGTGGTGAAACAAATTTCCGTTTACATCCGTAGACAAATTTGAAACAAACTTCATACACAAGCTCCGAGACATGAAAACCCCCCTGAGGAGCTAAGACACACCCACAGCCTCCAGGAGTGGGTTGGAGGAGGTGTAATTTAGAAAAAAAATTCTAAGCGGCCATTATTAGCGTCAAATAAAACTATTTGGGTGTCCCTAAATTTGATAGTGTCTTTCTAGAAATTTTATGTGTCTAATTTCTACTCCAAACGGTAGGGGAGGGAAGCGCCATTACCGTAGGGTGGTGGTGGGTTTACATAAAAAGTAATGCAGAAAAGACCGTTATTAATGTGGATTCGGGGGTTATAGGAGTCCCTGAGTGTAATTCTACCATTAACCATGGTTACTAATGAATTTATTTGTCTCCACGCAATTGACAAATGCTTACTCGGGTTAGTTTTGACCCTCTTAAGTTACCTGTTAATTTTTTTATTTTTTAGGGTATCAGCAATACTTTGGTCTCTACCTAGTTAAAGGTTGTATTTCTTTACTTATTTAAGGTAACGACAGTATTTTTAGACTTTATTAAGTATTAAGTATTTTTTGCTGTTTTATTTCGTCGTGATATTTTAGACACTTTTATATTATGTAGTAGGAGAATTCCCGAATACCGTCAGTCATCATGGTGGTTTATTTGAAGTAAGATACCCAGGGGTTAGGTCGGGAAGGGGAACGTAAATGGATAAATGTTCCAAACACTGGCGCTATTGTTGATGGTTAAATTAAATGTTTACTTAGAGTTTATTGTCGCATCAATTACTTCTCCAGGCTATTTTAAATTAATACCCGGGCAACGCCGGCACTCAGCTAGTAATAAGTAAATGCCACATAAATATCACATATTGTTTTGTGATTGTGATTTGCAACATTTGCATAGGCGTGATTCATTTTCTAAATGAACTGGCGTTGAATGAAATTTTCGATCGGTTTAAGAAAATTGTCGAAATTTTCAATACTCGTAAGGAAATAATTAAAAAACTTATGTTCATATTTCTTAACTCCTCAAAATGAACATAGAATACCCCCAAACATTTCTCTTTTCATGATCATTGGATGAACCGATGTCACTCTGTTTTTCCGTTTCTTTAATACCACTGTACTATGTAATGTATCAGGATCACGCTCCATGTTAGTAGAACGACTGAAGGCAAGTATGTGAAGAGAGCAGCTAGCTTTGCGCAATGGCCGGCTGAAATGTAGTTCAATCTGTTGTTGGGAAACTCTGAAATGAGGCTAAGCTAAAAGTTGCGCTCGGAGGACAGAGATTTTCGTCAAATGAGTAAAACAATTGTATTGCAGAGCAAGACGCCGAGTACTATTTGGACGGTTTAAAGAGATGGGAACATCACCGGTAGAAGTGTGCAGATTTACAAGGAGACAATCTAGAAAAAGAAAAAGAAATTTGACGAAAAAATGTCTTGTATCTTTGATAGGTCCGAAACTTTTAAGACCACCGTCTTAATTTATAAGTCCGCATTACTAATAATTTAAACAAAACAAGATGTTAAATACCTGATAATTAATGCGTAAACAGTTGTTGGGTTTGTAACGTCAATGGAGAATTGAGATACAAGCCATGGACACGTTGTGTTTGAATTCTACATTGACCCAGGTGCAAACCTCACAACTGTTTATGCATCAATTACACCGGAAAAGCCTTCGTTGGCTATAATCATTTATAATATAGTTAAGTAATTATTTATAATACGTTAATTGAAATTAATTACATGCAATGTTGTGGAGATAAATGTCACAGGTGCAATTTTCCCACACATTACAGACGAAAATACTATTATATTTACACAGCTCTTGAGAGTGTTGTTGAAATTAAAATAACGGTGGAAATAAATGTTAATATAACACATTAAATAGATTACAATAACAAGGAATAATATTATATTTAAATTATCGGTATTTATTTTATATTAATGGGCTAATCATTAAATATAATATGGAACATTTCACCATCAGTCTGGGATAATACTTATATTTTTCATCTATAAGTTTTAAATTATGCCAATACAAATTGTGCTATGTGAATTTCGTATTATATCGTTCCATCTAATTTATCTCTCTATATAAAAAATGTCTGTCTGTGTGTCCCCTATGTCATCCTAAACCCTTCATCAGATTGCGATAAAACTTTGGTGAGTTGTTGTGCAATCCGAGGAAAGGTTTCTGTCGACCTTTCGAAGCGTTCGGCAAATCTCAAGGGAGAAATTTAAAATCATGGTAAAACGACCAATATTAACGTCGATTAATAACTTTTATGGGTCTATGTGATTATACTTTCTATCCAGGTGCACCAATAAGTCACCTGGTGGACGGGCGTTGCATAAAAATAACGCGAAACAACCGAGATTGATGTCAAATCCAGGGTAATAGAAATTAATGAGATTAATTCTGACATACACTATGTCAGTTGTAGATAGATAGATAGATTTATTCACCATTAGCCCTCTAATGAGGAAATAGGATTCGTCACAAATGTACAGTAGATAAATTACTTATAAACATAATTAATATTAATAGCAGACGCAGGAAACCAGAGCCAAAAGGGGAAAACAGGACAAACTATTTACATATTTTAGCATATTTGGCAAGTTTGTAGGCAAGGCAGTTCAACGAATGTGAGACCGATTCAAAAATGCGTGTACAGAGTAATAAGTTCCATTTACAATAAAAGTTTTACACTCCTTGACGAATGAGTTGTAGTTGATGATGTTCTTTACATGTTCAGGAAGGCTGTTAAATAGTGCGATACCGGAATAATGAACGCTAGACTCATAGAGACTGAGGCTGAGAACTGAAAGGTTCCTCCATGATTGTCTCCGTTACTTGTAAAAAGGTTCATGTTGCGTTTAACAAATTTTAGTACATCTAATACGTAAGCGCTAGGTAGAGTCAGAATATGAAGTCTTTTGAACAGCGGCCTGCAGCTTTCTCTAGCATCTGAACCTGATATAATTCTAATGGCTCGTTTATGCAGTTTGAAAACATCCACACTACGAGAACAATTGCCCCAGTTGGCGATACCGTAACACATATGTGAATGAAAGTAGCCAAAATACATCAGTGAAGCAGTTTTGGTATCAACTTGTTGCATCAATAGTCTCAATGAGTAACAAACAGAACTAAGTTTGCGCACGAGGCGATCAATGTGCAAGTTCCATTTTAATTTACTGTCGACCTGCAAACCGAGGAAAGTTGCATGACCTGAGAACTTATCCGTTACGATGTTGTTGGTTTCTGTTGTAAAACGAACTAACTTAGTTTTCTGTACATTGAGTGTTAATTTATTGGCGGCGAACCAAGTATTTAGGTTTCCGGATGCAATCTCAATCTTCGCATTGAGATTATTTAAATCAATGTCAGTATTTAACAAATTAGTGTAATCTGCGTATAAGACAGATTTTATAGGTTCCATATATTCTGGAAGATCATTAATATACAAAAGAAAAAGCAGTGGAGCTAATATTGAGCCCTGAGGCACGCCACAAGAAATGCCTGACAAGTTCACCTCACGAGCTTTGTTTTTTAAGGCCACCTTCTGTTTCCGATTGTTTAGGTATGATTCAAAGAGTGCCTAAGCGTGGCCTCTGATCTCATAATATTCTAATTTTTGGAGTAGTATGCTGTGATCTACAAGATCAAATTCCTTCGAAAGATCAGCAAAAATTCCGGTTACTTTCAGTTTTTCATCAAGGGAATTTTGTATACTTTGAATGAACTCGTGCATAGCAGTGCTCGTGGATTTTTGTTTGAGGAAGCCGTGTTGTGCGGGAGTAATTACTTTATACTTCGTCAAGAATTCAAGTAACTTTTTGTGTAGAATTTTTTCTAGTATTTTTGAAAATATCGGAAGTAGGGAAATTGGTCTGTAATTTGATGCGTCGGTAGGCGAACCCTTTTTGAAGATCGGAATAACTTTTTCAGCTTTAAGGGAGTCGGGAAAAATGCCGGTAGAAAGACACGCGATGAATATGATTTGAAGGGGAGTTGCTATGATGTCGGCACAGTGATTCACAACTTTGCTTGAGATGCCATATATATCCGCAGATTGGGTACATTTTAACTTCCTTAATACGTTTATTATTTCGATATTGGTAACCGGTTGAAGGAAAATGGAATTCTGAACACTTGGTACGGCGTTTTGTAGAAGGTTATAAGTTAAGCTGTAGTTCAGCCCCTATGTGTGAGGGTGGGGGATTGATTTATTTACAGTCGCATCAAAGCTCTGGTTATTAGCGACTCAGTTTGGCAACTCATTTAAACTTTTCGAGGGACTGATTTGACGAGTTTATCTCACGCACACAAATATCCATGCACCACGCCGGTATTCCAACTCGGGACCTCTGTGATGTGACGCAGCCACGCTGACTCCAACACCACAGGAGATTGAGAAATTTTAAAACATGCTAAAACGCCATTTCGGATATTTAGTTTTCGGGGTCTCTGAAATTAATAGTTTCTTCTTCAGATGTTTTAGTGTATAATTTCAACCCATTAAAACAGGGGGGAAGTCAGCAACACTAAGGGAGAGGGAGGAGGGCTGTTACAGAAAAGTCATGCGAAACAACCGATGTACGTGTCAAATCCATGGTTATAGAAGTCAAACAAATTTAATTCTAACATTAATTATGCCAGTTACGTAGTAGGTCAGACCCTAAGTGTGGGGGTGGGGGAGGATGTGGGTGAAAGACTGTTACATAAGAGTAATGACTAACAGCGGAAACTGGTGTTGAATATGGGTTTATAGAACTCACTGAGTTTAATTCTGACGTTCACCATATTAGTTAATGTGTAGCTTAGTCGGTAGGAGTGAGGGTGGAAGTGGATGAAACAAATTTATATTTACAGTCATAAATCTGGAGACCAATTTATACCAAACTTTATATACATGGAACAAACGATCTACCTTCTAGAGATGGGGATGGTGGGGGTGGAATTTAAGAATAATCCTAAACGTCTATTATTAACGCCAATTAAAACGTTGGCCGGCTCGTATAATTTGACAGTGCCATTATAGAATTTTTAAGTGTCTAATTTCAACTTCAAAACTTAAGGGAGGGAAGCACCCTTACTGTACGGGTGGTGATGGAAGGGGTTAACGTTAAAATTGAAATGCAAAAAAGACATATTGGTGTCAATTCCGAGGATATAGGAGTCGCTGAGTTTAATTCTCGCATTAACCATGGTGGTTAATAAAATTTTTAGTTCCAGTTCGAGAATGTTGTCGTTGTTGACAAAAGGTTACCCGAAGTACCTCTTAAGTTACCGGAGTAATATTTTAAGGTATTAGCTATATTATGTTTTCGTTTCAGTTCAAGGTTGTATTATAAACTCCTTTGACGTTCCGGGAGAAGTTTAAGACTTTATTAAGTTATCGAGTAATTTTTAGTCTTTTAATTCGTCGTTATTTTTAGACACTTTTATTTTATTTAGTTGGAGAATTCCCGAATACTGTCAGTCATTGTCCTGGTTTATTTGACGTCAGATACCTAACGGTTCGAGCGGGGAGGGGAACATAAATGGATAAATGTTCCAAACACTAACGCTATTGATGCTGGTTAAACTATGTTTACCAAGTAGTTAGTGTGGAATTAATTCCTTCTCCGGGCTAATTTAAATAAATACCCGGGTGACGCCGGCACTCAGCTAGTTTTCATATTAATATTTTCATTACTATGTGACATAATATGTTATAGTTAATAGAAATCAGCTGATTTGAATATCAGGTGGCGTAAACACTTTGGACTAATTGGGATATATGGCCGGAAACTCCCATATTGGGAGTTAATAACTCTCGGAAGTTATTTTTTCTTTCTGAGCTACTGTCGGAATAAGCAATACTTTAATACAATCTGTTATTGATTTTATTGAGAGAACCGAGTCCCCGTTTTCCACTTTAAAGTGCTGCAGTATTTCAAAGAAGCAGTGAAAATTTCAAATTTGATATGAGATACCTTAAATAAAACTTTAAAAGGAATTAAAAAAAATGATACGCGTCTCTCGAGCGTATCGAACCATCCTGGCAGGTGGGTTGTGGATACACCAACAGAACCACAGGAAGATTACGCCTACTAAAGCCAATATCCTTCTTGTGTGTAAAAGCCAAAGGCATAGTGTTTTTGGCAAAGGAACGTTAAGAATAGGGGTTGTGGTGGTAATATTTATAAAACCACAATCCATAAGATACACAGCATTCACGTGATTTAACATGCCCCAAAAGTGTGCGATACTACCTGCCAATGTCTTACGAGCCAGAGACACAGTTGTACCACGGTATGTCACGTCACTGCCCTGTCACGGGTCGTCAAGCGCTGTAACGTATCTAAGATCCGTGCTCGCACACTTTTCTCATGTCACGCCACTTCACGTTTTTCAATCTTTATTCCGTTTTAAACTTTATCGCTTGACGATCCCTAGTCACTTTTTTCTAATAGAACAAAGAATTATTTTACTTAATTACCTGAAGTCTTATTATTTATTGTTAATAATCCATTAAAACTTAATCATTATGAAGGTATAACTCATTATAACTGCAAAATGATCGCTTGTTAGCAAATTTCTCGTAGAAGGAAAGTTTTAGAGAATCTAAATCTCTTTTTAACGGACTATCGGGTTTAAAAAAATAATTTACAATTTACGAAAATACACCTACATTAAAATTAGAGAAAGATAAATACACGAGTTATCATTATTCGATTTAAGTTGAAATCTATCAACCGTACGTTTTCCCATTTAATTTAATTATTGGATTGAATAACAAATTTATCAACCTCACTCACTATCTTAGTCGCGTCCTTTTACTGTTATTTAATAACGCCAAATAAGTAGCACGTACCTGGACTTAAATTTTTATATCATATTCAGAATCTCACACACGTGTGTAAATATATTTGGTTGCAATATAAAACCATGTTCAGTAGTACAATACATTATTATTATTCAAAACAAAACAGAATCTGTATAATATTTTATATTAAATGATACTGTCTCTAGTTTTAGACTTGGTGTTTCTGTAACGGAATTGCATTTACTTTTACTGGAAGAGAGGGGTAATGTACGGCTGATAGGTACACAATTGTAGACTTGTATACTGAAGAAAAAATCTCAGAGCTACTCAATGCTGTCACTTGTTAAAGCAGACAGTTAGTTGGCCGTGAACAACGTGACGTGACAGCAGTGTGCGATTGAGGCTGATGTCACGCTTCAACTTTAAGGCCAGCATGTCACGTGACAGTACCTGATGTGTGTCTGCACCTTAAGAGTCAATATATGTTAATCTTTTTTTTTAGGGTAACAGGCTACATGATCCACATAGTGGCAACTCCCCTTTAATATCACAGGAAGGGATTTGAAAGGGGGGATGCGGAAGGATAGAGGAAGGTAGCCAAGCGTTAACTAGGGCTCCTGGGCTATGGTTTAAGGATTCTACCCGGCAATTCGCCTTAAAGTGATGCAGGGAAAACCCTAGAAAAACTTCATCAGGTAGGTCGAGCACTTTGATACTTGTCCCACACCCTTCCGATGGCGGGAGAGGTGTTAGCTATGGGGTCGAAGCTTTCCTCTCGCCGTGTCTTGACCGGTTTAGGAGGCAGCTGTCCGACTATTCCAATAGGAATAGCGGACAACTCTTACCGTATTTCCAAGGTCTGCGACCCCGGAAACATACATCTCTTAAAACAGACCTAGGTGCCTCGGCATGTGGGAACCTTAGTTCAAAAAACCAGAGAGTTGTGAAGGCATCCCCAAAGGTAGCCCCCGCAAGAGCTCTCTGGGAAGGTTCACTTGCGAGAGAATTCTCTCGCAGGCTTCCTTGATAGGAAGGGATTTCCTCTACCCTTCCGCATCCCCCCCTTTCAGATCCCTTCCTATGCTGTTAAAAGGGAGTTGCCACCATGTGAATTACCCTCATTTAGCCTTTTACCCTAAAAAAAATTATCTTCAGATTAATGCTGAAAATTTGAAATGTTTCGTATTTGTTTGGAGGTTATGAGTGTGCGCGTGTGACATGTGTATTATGTTAGCACAGCTGAAACCGGGGAAAGGTTATTTTTGTGTGGCAATCTTTCCTCAAACAGAAAATAAAAGTTGATGTATTACTACCACAACGACTAAATGCATTCTGGAACCATATTTGCCATTATTCATGAAGCATGTTTGCTTCCGGTAGTTGTCCAAATTTGTAAACAACGGGATTTTATAATAGGATTGAGGTTCCTGTTATCAAGATTGTTTTTTATCTGGTCTCCTCAAAACGTTGAACAAAATATAAAACAAGCAACGATTAAAGCTCATTTCCAGACTATCATATAAATAAAATTGTTTGTGTGAGCGTATGTTCCACATACAAATATACACCCATGGAGCATCTTTGACCAAATTTTGTACACATATTTCTTTCGATTCGGTAACAAACACAGACGGAGTAAGACACGTCTACCACCCAGGGTCAATGACATTGATAGTGTTTCTCCCGATGTTGTTTGTGTATAATTTCAACCCATGTCGGCACGAGAGGGACGATACATAAAAATAACAGAAAAAAACGAGATTCAGGCGTTATGGAAGTCGTCGAATTTAATAATAAAAGCTGAGTGTCCAGCGTTGTCAGGATATTTATTTAAATTAGAAGGAATTAATTCCACACTAACCTCTTTTGTTATAACCAGTTGTTGTAAAAATCCCTTCTGTAATTCTCCTATTGCTCGTAAACATTATCCACATCTTCTCTCTAGGACTTGTCCTATACTTACCATTTTATCCTCTTAAGGACACTTAACTTTTTCTTCATAAAAAAACACTATACTCTGCTTTTATTAACATTAAGAATTCACTTCACTTTCTTACAATCTCGACGTAGAATTCGGATCACGTCTTTAATTACTAAAATACATGAAAATATCACAAAAAAATATTCAGAGTAAATAAAAATTCAGCGAGATACAAACAATTGAATTTTTTAAATTTATAAGTTTTAGCTACGTTGTGTCGTTACATAACTAAATTAATTTTTATCGAAAATTATCTCCAGAACTGTGTTCTTATGTTAAAATAAACGGTACCAACAAATGATTTTTTTAGACAAATAAATGTTTAACTACAGATGAAAGAATATAATGAGAGCTTAAAAATCATTTCAGTTTGCTGTCTAACTTTCTAATTGGAAAAGTACTCTTTTCTTCAACTAGATTGTGTAAATTAATGTAATAATTTTTATTCAGTGGCAGAGCAATTGCAATATAAGTGTATATATGAATATTGCTTTCATATAATACATCTATATTTTAAAAAAGTTAGAAATACTCGGATAGTCATGCTCTATACACAAAAACTTCTTTTCTCTTTAAAGGAAAACAATATAACCTATTCAATTTCACTTAATTTTAAAAATAAAGTCCCGATAGTCATTTATTTCATTTTTATAGTTATTTTTTATTCATGAATAAATACGAAAAAATGTACATAAATTTTTGTTAAAAAATTATAAGGCTAAATTCGGTTGATCTTCAAAAGCTGCCATAATACGTAATGTAATTACTATACAGAATACTGTAGCATTAGATGTTCAAGGCATAACCATAAAATTGTTAACCGAAACGAATTCACCATCTTCGGTTGTCAGGGGTTGTACTGTAGACACAGACTTGGTTAAACTAAAGTTACGAATAATGTTCAAAACGTATTATAAATTCTAAATTAAAGCTTGTAATTGTAATTAAGTTCTGTCCATTTTGAACTGAACGTCCCGAAAGTTAAAAGAAACTTACAAGCCTGCAGATGAACTGGGAAAACCAGAAAAATTCATGCCCTAGTTAACCACTGGATGCTCTCGCAGGTGAACCTTCCCAGAGAGCTCTGGTGGAGGCTACCTTTGAAGGTGCCTTCACATCTCTCTGGTTTTTTGAACTAAGGTTCCCACATGCCGAGGCACCTCGGCCTGTTATGAGAGGTCTATGTTCCGGGGTCGCAGACCTTGGGCATACGGTAAAAGTTGTCCGCTATTCCTATTGGAATAATCGGCCAGCTGCCTCCTAAACTGGTCAAGGCACGGAGAGGAGAAAGCTGCGACCCCACAGCTAACCCCTCTCCCGCCATCGGAAGGGCGTGGGACAAGTACCAAATGCCCGACCTACCTGATGCAGGTTTTTCTAGGGTTTTCCCTGCATCACTTTTAGGCGAATATCCGGGTAGAATCCTTAAACCATAGCCCGGGGGCCCTAGTTTACCCTTGGCTACCTTCCTCAACCCATCCACATCCCCCCTTTCAAATCCCTTCCTATACTATTCAAGTGGAGTTGACACCACGTGGATTAACCGCATGTAGCCTTTTACTCTAAAAAATGGTCATGAAGGCATCTTGAAATAAGTATACGGAGGTGTTATAAATTGATATGAAACAAAGAAATATTACAATGAGGAGATGGTCACAAACAGAAGAAAAAAGTGGAGAAATAAAGCACTGTATGGAATATTCCTGAAGAACATACAAAGAATGCCGACAATAAGGGCATTTGGTAATGGTTAAAGAATGGAGCACTTAAGAAAGAAACAGAGAGTTATCTCTTGGTAGTTAAATATCAAGTTCTAAGAACAAATGCAATAAAATTAGAATTGGGAAGTGCCAGAAGAATGGAAAATGTCTATGAAAATATGCTAAAGAAACCATTGAACACATGTTACGTGGATTCTCAGCAGTTATTGATCTCACTAAAATAATTAAACTGCAGCCTGGGAAGCAACATCAGACGTTAACCGGTATACTATTAAACAAAATGTCCTACAATAGTTATGGAAAAAATGCAAGAAAAAAAAGTTTCGTAAATAATGGCAGATGACAAAAACAGAGACCAACAGAAAAGCAGTTACTAGAGCAAAAAGAACAATCCATTCAAATATATTTGAATAACCTATCTCCATCGGAAAAAAACAGAATATTCATCGGAGAAAGCCACGACAAAACTAAAAATATTTCTCGCTAATCAAGAATCAAAACAATAAATGGGCTTAAAAGCAATAAGGAAAAGGCAACAGCTTTAGCGAATCATCTCGCAAAAGTGTTTGAACCACACGATGTACCGACTCCAGAGGAGGAAGTCAGGAAATGTCTCGCAGAATCACACCAAATTGATCCTCCAATAGAAAATGTTACCCTTTCAGAAGTTAAAGACACAATCCTGTAACCAATAAATCGAAAATAGGCACCAGGGTTCGGTTTGTTCACCGGGAAAATCTTACAAGAACTCTCAGAAATAGGTTTCACAGCCATACAACAAATATTTAACGCTGTTAAGAGAATTGACTATATCCCTAGTGGGAAGCAGCCCAAATTATTATGATACTAAAACTCGGATAGAATCCAAATGAAACATCATCCTACCGACCAATAAGGCTGTTGCCTATTTTCTCAAAAGTATTTGAAAAAGTCTAAAACTGATTGTAGAGGAACAAAGGTCTAATACCGGATCATCAATTAGGGTTCAGAAGTCAGCATAGTAGTATCGAAGTATCCGGCTAGTCAAAGTGATCAATAGGGCATTTGAAGAAAAAATTCATTGTTCAGCTACCTTCCTGGACATCACCCAGGACTAATATAAAAGCAAAGCCTACTTTATCATCTTGCTTAAATTCTACCTTTCAGGAAGACACTTCTTTGTAAAGTACCAGGAATAACTTACAGAACTATTACAGATAAATTCTACGATCAATAATCCATACATTATATACAGAAACATTCCCATTTACAATAGAACTGTAGTTGCTACTTACGCAGACGAGACGGCGATGCTTGCTACACACATCAAACCAGAAATAGTATCGCAATACTTTCAGGAAAATCTAAATGAATTGGAACCCTGGTTAACCAAATGGAAAATTTAATAAAATGTAACAAAATATCTGGAAATATAATATTTTTTTTAAAAAAATTTTGGTTGCTGATTTACAATCTACTCTTAACACTTGGAGTAATAAGTAAATTGTTTAATTAAAAGCTGTTTGACTTGAGTAGGGCACCGTCCAGTGGCGGGTCTCCTGGATGTATTCAGTGATGTCTTCTGGGCATATCTCTTCAATCTCTTTGTTACGGGTTGTTGGAGGTAGAGGTCGGCGATGTATTTGTTGCGGTGGTTTAGTGTTCTATGTTTGCTTTTGGTGGCATACGTCTTGATGGTTTCTGAAATAAATGGAATTTTGAGGTCGTGATGGAGTTTATGGTTGCGCAATGTCTTTGATTGAAAAGTCTGCAAGATCTTGATATTTGATGGTTTGCTGCATCCCCATAATTCGATCCCGTAAGACCATATAGGTATTAGTATGGTTTTATGTAGAACAGTTTGTTTTCAGTAGTGAGTTGGTATTTTCGTCCAAGTTGCCAGTGCATGTTTTTAGTTTCAGTTGTTCCATTTTAACTTTTATGGGGTTTTTCCATGTCCGTTTTTGGTCGAGACGAAGTCCTAGATATTAATCAGCCCCCAGTCATTCTCAACTACACAAACTAACACAAACAGAAGACACCAAATACTTTGAGGTACATATGGACAGGCGCCTGACCTGGAGGAAACGTATCTTCACAAAGACGAAACAGCACCGAGACAGCTCTGCTAATACTGGAAAATGATCTCCTGTTGTACAAGTCTATCATCAAGCTGATTTGGACCTATGGTATCTAACTATGGGAGACGCAAGTAAGTCAAACATGGAAATCTTACAACGTGATAAGACAAATAGTAAATGCTCCATGGTATGTCACTAACATCCAAATAGAAAAAAGACTTGCAAGTTCCATCGACTATATACGAAATTAAGAGATTTAGAGTAAGTTATTGTGCTAGAACTCAAGTTCACCATAACGCACTTGCCAGAGCTTTGTTTGAACACACAAGTGAAGTGCCACGATTAAAAAGATTCAAGCCAGAAACAGAATTGATTAGGATTAACTTATGTGTGTTTCTTAAACGTATTATGGGTTACCAAACTTATCTAAAAGATATTTACTACAGACAGCTTCATTTTTGGTAAATCCCTACAAGCCATTTTATGTTTATTATTGTTATCAAACTATTCAAATCAATTACTTATTTTTCTATTCGGACAGATTGTAAGAAAATCGGGGTTAATAAAAAATAAGGAGGCACAAGAGAATATTTCTGCACCGAGTAAAATCATTTTCGAAGCGGAAACTATTTTTGATACATTTAACGTGAACAAACGCAATTATAATGTAATAAATAATGTGGTCTTGCTCGGTGTAGATAATGAATAAAGTCTTCTAGGGGTTCTAACCGAGTAAACAATTGTATTCGCGACGTTTCGAGACGTTCACTGTCATCGTCTTCTAGCAATGAGACAAATGCTAGAAGACGATGGCAGTGAATGTCATCGAAAAGTCGCGAATACAATTGTTTAATCGGTTAGAAGAGTTTACTCATTCAATGTAATATTTGGACATATATTTTGACTCAGCAAATGTATATTTCCTAATGCATTTGATGTTCAGAGGAATACTGCACGGTGAGCGCACGGTTCTTGAACAACTACTGGAGCATGACTAAACAATTGGAAATATTGCAGGGATTTTATAATGACAAATTCCGGGAGAATGGTCACTGTACGATGGAGGGTCATCTCTCGAAGTCTTTCGCAGTTAATAAATTGCTCACATCACCACTGACGGATGCAGTATTGGTAGAACTAACTAGTAACGAATTTATACCGGAGAACGCTACGCAATTTAGCGCGGCAAATATTACTACCTTCGAGGCACCACTGGGATTCCTAGCGAGAATTGAGTCAATTTCTCGAAATCATCCGAGGCCAGTGCTGGTATTCATGCTCCAAGACAGATTCAGACATGAGAGTTTTAGACAAAAATATCATTCTAGGCGATATGAGCCGCTTCGGCAAGTAGCGACAATCAGGAACCAAAGCGCGAGCTACGTAACTGGGTTGAAAACTGGGATAACGATCCCTGGTTTGTAAACTAGAGGCGGGTGAGGATAGATTGCAGCAGTCAAATTTCTTTCTCGCTAACCCGAACAGTGATAATATGATACAAATGACTGTAATTAAGACTAATGAAAGAGCGTTGGAAGGTAGGCAAGATTTATTGTGGGGTTTTATAGATCCGTCGAGTATCAAACCAAATTAGGAATGTAGGAGAACTATTTGAAATCATCGTGAATTTCTGAGATATTTGAGATAATACTGTTTTAGTTGAGCGGGGACTGAATTGGTCAGATTACTGCGAGGGGAATCGCGTTAAAACTTTTGGGATATTAATATTTGGTGCTGATTGTCCTTATTCAGGAAGGAAAGTTAACGGGTAAGAGTAAGGAGATAATTACGGGATCGTAACTCGTATTTTAATGGAGACATATGAATGAATCTACGGAGTCAGAGAACGACATTTCGTATTCATTCAATGAAAGAAACGTAAAATATGGGGATAAGGGTTCTGAACGGTACATTTATATGAGCAATGAAGAATGTCTAGAGGAAGACAGAGTTATGAGACAGTTGTGCGGCAGACGATAATATATTGAAACTTTCGAGAACGAGTTAATAAATACCTTAGATCAGTTGCAAATCTAATATTGGTGAAAGGTAGGTTTCCGCGATATGATGATGAAGAACGGAGAAGTATTTAGTCGATCCCCTGGATGTTTTAAGGGTTATATTAAAAAATAACCACGATAAGTCCGACCCATACAAGTTCAAGCCGTACCCCATACCTTTTATTATGTTGGCAAAAAACGCAAGAAGCGATTAAGTTAATGAAAGACGGCGGAATAGTCAAAAGAAAGGTCAGCCCATATTGCAATCCCATCACGGTGGTTCAAAATAAAACGGTCGTTAGAATATGCTTAGACGTGAGAAGTGATACAGTTATCGTAGACGTAAAAGAACGTCCAATACTTCTCTCAGAGGCAACGGTTCAACGGAAAACGTGTAGTAAGTACGATTGACATGACACAAGTGTTTTACCAAATAAAATAATCAGAATAACCAATCAAATTAACAGCAATTACGTTAGAAGGGAGACAATATTGTTGGAACCGTCTATATATGGTATACTTGTTATGTATCAAACCACATATAGTTTTCTTCATATCTTTATTTTCTTAGATATTTAAACTACATGAGCTTTCGGCGTTTTCCATAACCATCTGTCTCTACCGCAAAATGTCTTCAATGACTTTTATCAAGTGCATTACGCCAATTTTTTCCTCGTTCATAACATAGTATATGTTTCTGTTGATCACTGTATCACTGAGAAGATATCAGCGACTGAAGAGCTCTTTTGTGAACTGTGTTATATTGCGTAACCATCTAACAGACCAACCATATATATATTTAGGTCATACGCCTATTTACAAGGAATTGTTGCCATGTTGAGGCAGGTGGATACAGATCATGAGAGACTAGTGTCTGTTTGGAATAAGGAATTACGAACATTGATTTCATTTTGTTGCCCTGCGACCTTTTTTCGAACCCTCCAATGAGGAAACGTGGAAACCTTGATACCTAAATCCCTGCGGTATGGGTCTTGCACCCAGGGAAGGGCAGAAGAGAATATGTGCCCGCGAAACCGTTACCTTATAGAGTCCGACGCCAATGTGCGTCGGGTTGAGATGTGAAACAGCCACAACCTAGCTGGAGTTTTGGGACCCTTGAGGATAAACCAGGACCCCGTCGAAGCCCTAGGTACCACGTTCCCAAAGAACGGGCTTGGTCGGCAGCGCGCATTACGCGGTTAGCACTACGTCCCAGAGTTGGACTTGCCTTTCAAACTCACTCCAGCAACACAGAATGACTTTCAAGTTAGGGCTATCTACTTCTGATAGCAACAGGGTATTGCTTTCAGGAGAATTATGGCATGTGGTTTCGTCATCCAATACTAAGAAATGGAGACAAATCCCCATCCCTCGACACCTTAGCCACCAAGAATGCAGTTTGTGCTGGGGTCACCAACACCTTCCACAACCATGACGGCTGGACGACCGCCTTAAGTAATTCTCCACTGCCTCATGGTAGGACAGGATAGCAGCTTCCCAGATAGACAGTTTAACTTAAGTATACGGTGATGAATTAGAAAAACTGTTGGCAACTCAGAAATACAGAACGTACATCTATGGAAGGCCGACGTCACTGTACATGAATCACCAAGCTCTTACGTATATGAGAATGTGTGACCATCTTAGCGCACGGCTCAAGCGATAGGTAATCGCTATCGAAGAAGATAATCTCCAGAGTGAAAAGATGTATGCGCGACGTTTCAATTACTTTTATTGTCATCGTCTTCTAGCAAGAAGACAGAGAACATTTTATTCATTCTTTACCTGAGAAAGACTACATACTTTACTTCCTAAGCCGTTTGTAATATTTCCACTAATCGTGAATCGTGACCGAAGTCATTGGATCGAATCAGTAAATTTCGAAGGGGGATTAGGAAATGTTAATAGGAAATAATAGGTAACGGGATGTATGCCTCTGAGTTAGCACAGAGCTTCCAAAGGCGGTGGATAGTAAATCAGATCAAAACCTTCAGAAACTCAAGTAGGTTTAAAGGAGATTTAACTAGTACAAATTCAAGAATACATTAGAAATACCCAAGACGACCAGTTCCTGGTGATCTGCATGCGTTAACTGGCTACACTTGGGTGCTGTCGCCTCTGGCAAGGTCCAGGTATCCCCACCAAAACTCGAAAGGACCCTTGCGCTGATCAATGATACAGCGGAACTCGCGGAAGAGTTAGGGCGTGTCACGCTTCTCACTTGGTGTGATGACTGTCTTTTTTACTTTGCGAGTAATGAGCCACCCAAGTTTCATCTCTAGTCAGTATTGAGCTCAGAAAGGTGTTATTCGTTCCTTGAGTAGGAAGAGGATCATAGCACGTGGTTCGAACTTTGCGGGATTTCTTACCGACATCTTTCACGCAACTGGAATGTGAGTTTACGTACTACCGTGTTTCTGCGACGCTTGCTCAGTCAGGACATTCCCCTCTACCACTCAGTGTTGCCATCCCTCAAAAAACCATAGCCCGTTATGGTCACAGAACTCATACTTGCCTCGTAATGGACACATTTTTGACCAACCTAGGTTTACTCGACGCTTCCCATATTATTTGCCACTTAATTGTAATATAGATTACTGTACAGAGTTTTTTGAAAGTGGCTTTCGCCAATAATTCCTTACATTTGGTTTAAATTTTATTAGACTTACCTTAAGAGCAATTGTTCTAAATGGTCGCCTGCTCCTAGATACGCATTTTACAACGTTAAACCACTACTGTACAGATGGTAGAACATTACTCAAGACTTTTATTGAGCCCCACAAATATATCTCTCTGCGACTACTGAGCAACCTATAGCGTAAAATCGCATGTTGCCATGTCGTGTACTCTGGGTACAAGAATTTTCTCATTCAATCTCCAAAATGAGGCAGTGTCATATGAACTGAAATCGACATAAAGGGGGATAATTTCAAGTTCTGGAATAAGCTCAAACTTCTGAAGACATCCGTAGCTGTTAATCGATCCTTAAAATAACCAGGGTACTCTGACACCTCTACCTCGATTAATACCTGAATCGGTGACATCATTTTGTTTTTAATTATTTTGTGATAAGTTGATGTGCATGGTCATTAGTATACACAATTGTCGTGTCTGCCCGGCTATCAGTTAGCGTGAGGAGATGATTGGTCTGACTGCAACTGAAGCTAGGAGTCAGAGTTTGCAATGTTCCATAGAAGCTTCTTCTGGACTGTAGTTTTGCTGGAGGTCTCAGGTAGGAACACCGCAGTAATTTAGGGATGCGTGATTTAAGAAGATCACTTGGAAACTGGCGAGGATTCGGAATTTGGAAAAAGTTAGACAGATTAACCTTGAGAAGAATAGAACATATGTTTTCAACTACGAAGAAGTCTACAAAGAATTACAATCTTGAAGGAGGTAGCAGAAGCTGCCAGCTGTCTGGGTGCAGCTCGGTTTTTGGTTCTGGCGGTGATTGGCGTGATTGTAGGGATGATACAGCCAATCTGCTAGCCCCAATCGAAGGAGAATTCTCCCTCGACAATTACCACATCCAAATTTTATCTCATTACTGTATATACTAAACTCGAATGGGAGTTCGTTAATCGCACTGTTCGCCCTTTCGCAGTGGTAAGCAAACAGGCCGTCAGCTGTCATGCTTGCAACCTCACATGCGTTATTTGGTTGCTCCGAGACGACCTTGCTGTGTTTACATTTTCTGACACAACGTGCGTTCGTCCGTACGTAATAATCCTAGTACCTGTGTATACATTTTCAATATTACGCACATCAGTATTTCAACTAGCTATTCTACACTTATATTTAAATAAATGATCCACGGTAATCGGATTTATCGGGCGAACACCTGAAAAAAAAACATTATCGCCTATAGAAAGGTCCTACTTCCTTTTATCCGTATACTTGCAATCGCGTGCTATATGAGCCTTCTGCCTACAATTATAACATTCTTTCATTGAGACAGTACTGATCTCTTTCTTAATTTGGAGGATACATCTCGAAATATTATTCTGTCATAAAGTGCCATTTTCTTTTATTGGATCCTTCCATTCTGTGAATTCCTTGAGAGAAATCATTATACTTACATCTCTGTGACTTTATTTGACTCTACTCTTGAATAGCTGTTTCATCTAACTGCTCTAAACTACTCTCCTCTCCCTCTGACTTAACCATATACTTAATTATTTCGTCCCTTAATCCTGCTATGAACATTCCTTGCATAAATTTCCCAATTAATATTTGTTATTCCTCAACATAGTTTGTACAGTCACTTTATTCTAAACGACCCAGGCGAATTCTAACTTCTCGTCTTAAACCTACAGCAGCACGATTTAAACGCGATCCCTATTACACAAGTTTCCTGAATCCCTGGAAAGGATAAATCAGGAACTGCCCGACGTCTGCGTGTAGCTCATTTTTGTTGAACATCCCTTAAGAACCATTGCTTCTGGAGGGGATTGGCGTGGTGGTAGGAATGACGCAGCCAACCTGGTAGCCCCAATCGAAGGAAAATTCTCACTCGGAACTGGTGGAGATGCCACACGTTGGATTCTCCGCCAAACACATGGCTTTAGCATTGTAATTTGAGCCTGGTGGAGAAATGTTGAGATCAGTAATTGGGGCTTGGTGCCAATCACGTCACTGAACTTCGGCGATGTGTTTCACCTAGATTGCTCAATAAAATCTTTTAGAATTCAACAAACATTAGATTTACGTATATATATATATATATATATATATATATATATTGTAATGCCTGGCAAGTGAGGCATTGTTTCGGATGTATAATCTGGACTGTGGGAGGGGCAATTTTTGTAACGTGTTTTTTTAGGACTGGTCTTGAGAATTCAGAACCGTGCACGTGCGTGTGGCCTTTCTCAAACTAAATCTGTAAAGTGAGTCATTGTTTCTGATGGACTGTCCGAGGGGCAGTGTTGTAACGTGTTTATTTAGGACTGAGGAGGACTGAGTATTTCTTAGTTTTGAAAAGCTGGGTGTGTGAGCGTGCAAAAAGATAAATAGTCCTGTCTCGATTGTCGGCTTTTGGACATGACAGAGTAGTTAGCCATTTGCTGACTAAGGAACTGCAGCTGCATAATATAAATCTCGGGATAATGGAAGAAACTGTCAACGGGCATTTGCGACGAAGTTTTGGAACAATGGAAAAAGGAAAAGACTGGGGGTATATAAGCGGGAGATAAGCTTTTAAGAAGGAGTTATTCTGCGACCACCGAAGATGGTGAATGTGTTTAAGAAGTCGTCGTGAGGCGATCACCGAAGCTGGTTGACGTGATGGAGTTATTCTGCGACCACCGAAGATGGTGAATGTGTTTAAGAAGTTAGTCGTGCTGTGATCACCGAAGCGGGAGAATATGACTAAGACAGACATCGTTTAAGGGAGGAGAATGTGTTATAAGTTGCAGTCTGCGAGAGAAATAGCCAAATATTCATCGATAAACATTTTGTATGCTGAAGTCTAAACTATTGTAATCTCAAAATTAGACCACTGTCCTCGATTGTAGGAGACCAGGACACGGCATCCAGCGTCTAGTAATCTTCAGAACGAGCAAATGATATGTCCTTCACGAACGGAGAACCAAATTTTGTCAAACCAACAGTGTGTGTTAGAATCAGTGTTTAAAACGGCCAGTATATAAGTATATAAGTGTACGAACGAGCCAAATTTTCCTGAGTAATCGTAAGTTGAAATTTCATGGTATTTATAGATGTAAACCGAATTAAAAGATAAAGTCAGATATCGTTATTTTCTTTTGTGTTAATAAAATAAACTCTTTAAATTTAAAATCAATCTTGTAGAATAAGTTCGTCAATAATTAATTTCGTCTATGTCTAGACGAATAAATATTTCTTTTTAATTTAAAGCTAAATTTTGTGTTCTTTGATTATGTTTAAATGTTCTGCCGTTATCAAACCCAGTAAAGACCTTTGAGAGAATGAGATCTTTTTTTATATTTGTTAAATTGTATAAGTGTTTCAAGTATTGATAAATAAAATTTTGTTTGTTTTTAAGTTAATAATATTTCATTTAAAAGCCTATCATTTTTAAATATTACAATATATAGAAAAATGTATAAGGTTATTTTTTATTTCATGTCGAATAAGAAGCCATTCACCAAACTCTATAAAACGAACGCAATATATTCATGTAGCATTTACAAAATCTTCAGTCGATTTGGTCTCAGTTTCAGGTCGTAAAATGCTTACTTCAGTGATATGATCAATGCCCAGTTCGACACTCCAACTAGTGGACTAATGACACAACTCTGATAATAATAAAAGCATTTTCTTCTGTTCCATCAGTACGTGTTCGTCTACAACACTGCACTGTTGCCAAATAATATGTTCAAATTGTTAATTCCTTGGAGTAACGGCGGTTGAACGTCAGGTTCTTCTCTGAATCGGCTTTCTCCAACGCTGTAGCTCATAAACACATCGTTAAGTAAACATCAAGGAAGCCTGCGAGGGGTGTTCTCTCGCAGATGAACCTTCCCCGATAGCTTTGCGGATGCCTTCTCCTATCTCTGTTTTTTTTAAAACTAAGGTTTTCACAAGCCGAGGCATCTCGGCCTGTTTTGAGAGGTGTATGTTTCTGGTTCGCATACGATAAGTGTTGTTCGCTGTTCCCGTTAGAACAGTCGGCCAGTTACCTCCTAAACTGATCGAGGCACGGAGAAGAGAATGCTGCGTCCCAACAGAAACCACCTCTGCCGCCTTCGGAAGGGCGTGGGATAAGTACCAAGTTCTCGACCTATCTGATGAAGTTTTTCTAGGGATTGACATGCATCAATTTCAGGCGAAAGCCGGGTAGGATCCTTAAATTAGTGACGTGCTCCCTAGTTAAGCCTTGGCTACCTTGCTCTACCTTTCCACATCCTCCCTATAAGAGGGGAGTTGCCACTTTGTGAATTACCCAATATATAGCCGGTCTACACTTTCTTCTTCTACTTTTAAAGATGCAACCAAACACAACAATAAAAAAACATGGCTGCTAATTCACTATTTAAATATAAGCTAACACGTTAATAGTTAAAGATATAAACGATTGTGAATTATATTAAATGAAAGTAAAACCACAATTTTTAAAATTAATTTCAACATTTATTTTCTAATAAGCATAAAAATTTATCTAATGTATCTTAGCTCAAATAAAACAATGAATTAAGTTAAGAGAATTAAACAAATTTTTATATATTTAATATGCACAAATGTTGGTATTACAATTGTTTGAAAATTATGTAATTGTAAAATAGCTTTCGTAAAATAAAGGGTCGTGTGATTTGAAGAATGCTTGAACAGCCAGCAAATGTCGTGATAATAGATACGTAACGGGTACTCCGAAATAATTTATTAGTTTGAAGGGTCTTTAGGACACTACGTGAACGCACGTGTCAGTCAAATAAGAAAATCAGTTCCTTCGGTGAACTTGTGAGAACGTAAATAATATCAAAATCTCACCATTATCTAACTTTCACTATGTTTGAAAGGTGGAGGTGATAAACATTTCGGCACTAAGATTTAAGTCGAAGAACAGATTTTGATTGGAAAAATGTAAGAGTTCAGCGACGAAAGCCGAGGAGGATGTTTTGAAGACGAAGACGAAGCAGCTGACAGCTGACAGTCGTGGGCCCGTTAGCCGATGCAGTTAGAAGAAGGCAGATAATAATGATAATTATCGTTGAATTTTTAACATTTGATATTAACTGGTCGATGGCCGAATCTTATTGTGGCCTGCCATTAGTGTTGGTAACTGAAATTTTGACTGGTGTTCACGGGCGAAACATATAGTGGTCAGTGGTCTGGATCCTTAATTGTCTGGAGATCGTGAAGGATTTAATTAGATGTGCTTATTGTAGTGTGTGAAATTATGTGTAATTTTATGCACAGTATGGCGAGTTTAAATAAATAAAAATTTATCTAAAATACTTTATTGGTCTTATAAAATTCGGGGACCTAAGAATTAATCAAGAATTGGTATTGACTGGGTCTATTAATAATAAAATTCAGTGAAAATCATTCCGTATTTTGTACTGTCAACTTTCTTAATGTGTAATCTTAAATTGGAGGATATTTTAATAACTCTTAGTATTTTGTTAAACTCTATTTGAAATATTTTTCTTAATTTTCATGACTTATAAATTCAGTTTTTTAATAAAAAAAAAGTTCATCGATGCGCGGTAAAGCGCTCTGAGATTTAAAATTGTAAAAAATAGTCCTGGAAAATATATATAACTGTTCCATCATTTATTATTGAACTAGCTGGGTGCCCGGCGTTGCCCGAGATGTCATTTATCTATAAGCATCCATAAGACTCCAATTTTGGTTACTTTTGCGCTATTTTTATGTAAAGCTCCTCGAACCCTATCCCTAAATGTGCTCACCTCCCATGCCGAAGGGGGATGAAGTCATTGACTAAATATATCGGCCGTTTTTACATGTTAGAAGATGACCACCCCCACAAATATGCGATAATGAAAAAGAATGTATTCCACGCAAAAATCGGCCGATTACATTGTCTGAAAATTTATTCCCCCGCGCAAAACCTCACAAACCCGTCGCGTTACCCAGGTTGTCACAATTAGATTCAGCGACATTCATAGTCTCGGAATTGATTCGATTCTCGGTTGTTTTTGCGGGATTTTATTTAACGTACCACCACCTGAACCCTAAGCTTGCTTCCCTCACAGGGGTTAAATTATACACAAACAACATCGGTATAAATACTATCAAAGTAATTAACCCCAGGAAATAATTATCGCAAATATCGACCGTTTAACATGTTTGAAATTTTTCACCCCCGACCACTCCCGCTTCGGGGTCTTAAACGGTCAAGTTTAATGACATAATTAAACTCAGTGACAATCCTGATAGTTTCTGGTTTATTTTTATCTAATGCTACTTCCACGCCAACCCTTAAGGGTGCACCCTTCCAAGTCCGAAAGGGGTTGAAATTACACACAGAGAACATGTAGGGAAATTTTATTAATCTAATTCATCCCGAAATATATTTAATTGACGAAAAAACAGTCGGTCAACTCATCCCAACCCAGCCGATACCCGCGCGTTGTCCAGATTGTCATAAATAAATTTAGCGACATCCATTACCTTCGATTTGACTCGAATCTCGGTTGTTTTCCCGTTATTTTCAAGGAAATTAATCAAACACGGTGACAATCCCGATAGTTTCTGGTTTCTTTTTATGTAATGTTGCTTCACGCCCACCCTTATGGGTCCGAAAGGGGTTGAAATTACACACAGAGAACATGTAGGGAAATTTTATTAATCTAATTCATCCCGAAATATATTTAATTGACGAAAAAAAGCCGGTCAACTCATCCCAACCCAGCCGATACCCGCGCGTTGTCCAGATTGTCATAAATAAATTCAGGGACATCCATTACCTTCGATTTGACTCGAATCTCGGTTGTTTTCCCGTTATTTTCAAGGAAATTAATTAAACTCAGTGACAATCCCGATAGTTTCTGGTTTCTTTTTATGTAATGCTACTTCACGCCCACCCTTAAGGGTGCACCCTTATGAGTCCGAAAGGGGTTGAAATTATACACAGAGAACATGTAGGGAAATTTTATTAATGTAATTCATCCCGAAATATATTTAATCGACGCAAAAAACAGCCGGTCAACTCATCCCAACCCAGCCGATACCCGCGCGTTGTCCAGATTGTCATAAATAAATTCAGGGACATCCATTACCTTCGATTTGACTCGAATCTCGGTTGTTTTCCCGTTATTTTCAAGGAAATCCCCTCCAGCCCCACCCCTATCATGCCTACAAACAACATCGGTAGAAATACTATCAACGTCAATGGTCCCGGCATTTATTTATTCCACGCTAATATCGATGATTTAACATGTTAGAAAATTTCCAACCCATCCACTCCCGCCCCTCGGGGCTAAATGGCCAATTTGATGCTATAATTGAACTGGACGGCATCCACAACCTTGGATTTGACTCCAATCTCGGTTGTATTCGCGTTATTTTATTGCAGCGTTCCTCCACCCAACACCTAAAAGTGCTCTACTGATAATCCCGACCCGCTTCTGAGGGTGGTAGACGCGTCTCACCCCAACAGTCGGTAGAAACACTATCAATATCTGTGACCCCTAAAAATATTTATCCAACTGAAATAACGACTATTTTAGTATGTTTAAATATTTCAAACCCCGTCCACCCCCGCTTCTGGAGGTGGTAGACATGTCTCACCCCGACAGTGTTTGTTTCCTGGTCGTAAAGAACACGTGTACGAAATTTGGTGAAATTTTCTCCAGCGGTGTAGATATGTATAACGAACATACAAATATACAAACATACAAACATACATACATACATACACTCATTTTTATTTATAAGATAATATAAAAACTTTTTAAAAGAGTATAAAAAGCAATGGTTCTGAAACACTTTTATTTTTGATTAAACGTAGTTATTAATGGAAACTACATCGGTTAAAATAGTATGAACAACACCACCCCTAAATCTGCTACTTTCCCCTGGTGGAAAGGGTTGAATTTTTACTCATATAACATCGGTAGAAACACTATAAATCTAGTTTACCCATCAACACATAACATTTTGGCAGTTTTAGAATAATAGACAACTCTCACCCCCAGCCCTAAGCAAGCTCATTACTAATGTCTAAAGGGATTTATATTTTCAACAACACCCGTTGAAATAGTATTCACGTAATTCTCCTCCAAGAACGCGCAAGAACTGATTATTTATCTTCCCTTCCAACCCCCACCCTTTTGGGTTAAATGGGCAATTAAAAATATTTATCCGAAGTAAACTCACTGACATCCATAACCTTCGATTTGACTCCAAACTCGGTTGTATTTGCGTTATTTTTCTGTAAAGCAACTCCACCCCAAACCCTAAGGGTGCCCTTTTCCCAGGGCGTAGGAGATGAATATTATATTCAGATAACATCGGTAGAAACACAATCAATATCTTTGACCCCGAAAATATTTATTCAAATCTAATACCTGCTGTTTTAGCATGTTTAAGTATTTCAACCCCCGTCCACCCCCGCTTCTGGGGTTGGTAGACGCGTCTCACCCCGACAGTGTTGTTTTCCTGGTCGCAAAGAACCCGTGTACGAAATTTGGTGAAATTTGCTCCAGCGGTGTAGATTTGTACTCTCCACCCCAAACGCTAGGGGTGCTCTTTCCCCAGGGTGTAGAGGTTGAAAATTATATTCAGATATCATCAGTGGAAAGACTATAAATATCTTTGACCCCTAAAAATATTTATCCGACTGAAATATGGACTGTTTTAGCATGTTCAAATATTTCCACCCCCGTCCACCCCCGATTCAGGGGGTGGTAGGCGCGTCTCACCCCAACAGTGTTTGTTTCCTGGTTGCAAAGAACACGTGTACGAAATTTGGTGAAATTTGATCCACCGGTATAGATTTGTATTCTCCACCCCAAACCCTAAGGGTGCCCTTTTCCCAGGGTGTAGGGGATGAAAATTATATTCAGAAAACATTGGTAGAAACACCATAAATATCTTGGACCCCTAAAAATTATTATCCGACTAAAATATCGGCTGTTTTAGCATGTTTAAATATTTCAACCACCTTACACCCCCGCTTCTGGGAGTGGTAGACATGTCTCACCCCGACAGTGTTTGTTTCCTGGTCGTAAAGAACACGTGTACGAAATTTGGTGAAATTTGCTCTACCGGTGTAGATTTGTATAACGAACATACAAACATACAAACATACAAACAATCATACAAACAAACATACATACACTCTTTTTTATTTATAAGATAAATTTTATTATATCTTGTATTAACTAAAATTTTTGTGTTGTAGATTTTAAATACTTTCATTAAATATTAAGTACCCTAATCTTTTAAAATTATTAATTTCTTGAAATTGCATACCACAATATATTGGGCAATAATTATTTTATCTAGAATGGCATAGGTCTTGGTTATAAATGCGAGTATATGTCATTTGAAACTTACGGAAACATTACAGAAAATTATCCAGCATCGGGATTTACATCAATGCGCTGTATGGTTGATGTTTCCACGCTGAAGGCCATGAAGGCCCAAATTTTAAGAAAGCTCACAATTAAATGTTAATTTCTAATGTTACAATCAGTTATTGGGCGCCACCTGCAAAGAAAATACTATCTCTCACAGGAAAGGGTGATTTCAATTAAATGAATTATTTAATTAATAATAAACAAGAATTTATTATTACAAAACGAAATACCTGCCCACACATTAACAATAATTATTTTCCAGTATGCCCAGGGATGCATTTACACCCGTTCACAGTTTCTTTGTCGCAAACCGGCGCGCTACCCGGGAACATGGACTGCGGCTTACCAGCTGTCCAACACAGACAGGGGTCGTCTCTCCTTGGTGACAGATGCTACAGCAACAGACAGCAGAGACACCACGTGGGCACCAGACTGCATACCACTGTGATAATAAAGTAAGGTGAAATTGTCATTTAAAACTCCCGGGTATTAGGAAGGCAGGTAAATTACTTTCCTAGGTTGGTAGGACTGTCTATAATATTTGCCAAGCGTCTGTTTGTTAAAAGGTTTAATTATCTCCGAGTTGCACAACCAAAAGTGAATTTTTCGATTTTTGCAATGGGTGATTTTATCGAGCAAAGAAGTTGCATCAAATTTTGTTTGCGGAACGAATATTCTTGAGCGGGCACGTTGAAAATGTTGCGGAAGGCCTTTGGTGATCAAACTATGGCACAAAAAAGTATTTATAAGTGGTTCAACGAGTTCAAAGAGGGCCGAGAACGCGTTGAAGACGAACCGCGCTCTGGACGACCATCAACGTCTACCGACGAGGGCCACGTCCAAAAAATCAAAGATTTGGTTCTTGAAAATCGTCGATCTCTCTGATACTGTTAGAATATCATTTGGCTCAGCCCAAACCATTTTGAAGAATGTTTTGTATCTCAAACGTGTCAAGTCTCGATTGGTGCCAAAATCGCTCAATTTTTTGGAAAAAAAAGCGTTGCGTTGATGTGTGTGAAACTTTGCTGTCTGACTATCAGGACCACTTGAAATGCATCTTTACTGGAGACGAGACTGAGATTTACGCATACGACCCTGAACCCACCAACCAATCCAGCGAATATCGTGCAAAAGGTGAAGCAAGACCGAAAATCAAGGTCATGTTGACAGTTTTCTTTGATTATAGTGGTGTGGTGCACTATGAATTCCTTCCGCCGGGCCAAACTGTCAACAAAGAATATTATTTGAGCGTTATGCGTCGTTTGCGTGAAGCTATTCGTCTGAAACGGCCGGAATTATGGGCGAACAACTCTTGGTTCCTTCATCACGATAATGCACCATGTCATACTGCGTTGGTTCTTCGCGACATTTTTGCCTAAAACTCGACTCATATTGTTCCGCAACCACCGTATTCGCCTGATTTGGCTTCGTGCAACTTCTGGCTATTCAGCAAACTCAAAAGACGAATGCGGGGACGTCGTTTTGACACGATTGAGGAGATAAAAACCGAATCGAAGACGGTGTTGAAGGCTATACCGGAAAAAGACTATTCCGACTGTTTCGACGACTGGAAAAGCGTTGGAAAAAGTGCGTTTTATCGGACGGGGATTACTTTGAAGGGGATGAAATTGATTTGGAAGAATAAATAAAGAATTTATATTTTATAAATAAATTCACCTTCCTTTTTGTTCACAGTGGCATATCCACTATGGTAACTAAAGACTCTCTCTCCACCGTTGATGGTCCCAGATGTGTCTCTCTCGGATCCCAAAAATCACTGTCTCGTGACTGGCTCTCATCGACACGTGACCCGTACTTTAATACTAATTTAGGTCCCACCATTGGACCATACCTTCCCGACCGTCTATCTTTTCTTGACTTTCCCCGGTCAAGATTTTATGGTCTTGTTTGCGCGATCCGTGGATTTCCCTAATCCGGCCCGCAATTGTCTGCTGTCGGCTACTCGGCGCCGGCAAGCCATGCTTCCATGTTTCCAGGCATAAATTGAAAATAAAATTAATAAAATATTTAATGTTTAAGTCAATTGCTAAAAGCGCACCATATGTCAACCTCTGCAAAATACTCCGTCATGGCCTCGATCACTCTTTTTATTTGATGAATATTTCTTCCCACCAAGCAAAATTTTCATGTTCGGGAACAAGAAGAAGTCACTTGGTGCTAGGTCTGGTGAATAGGTTGGATGAGAAACCAATTAGAATCCCAACTCATACACTGTAGTCATTGAGACTACTCCTGTGAGCTCTTTCTTGACCGCCAATCTTAGTCGTTTCTCAATCAGCAACCGTTTCAGAGGATGCAACAGAGCAGCTCTCCAGCTCACAAAACGGCTTTCGTCTTTTTCGGTGCACTTTCACCAGCTTTCGTCCATTAATTTGTTTTTTTTTGTCTCTGGAGTGTGGTGATGGGATCCAAGTTTCAACGACGGCTACGAATCTGGGAAAAAAGAATTGTTGGTTACGCCTAAACATTACTAGATTATGCATTAAAATGTTTTTCCAAATCCGTTTTTGGGCGGCCTGATCGAGTTTCATCTTCTGTGCTTCTGCGACCTCGTTTAAACTCATTAAATCAGAAGTAAATGGTCTTCAATAGTGCTGCAGAGTCCGCATGAACTTCCTCCAATGCGGTTTTGATTTTCTGCAGTTGTCCAATACTTCAAATGAAAGTATTTAATGACAGCTGCCAACAATAAAATACGACTATTTGTGTAAAAATTTTAGGAATATCTTTAAAAGTGAAAAATGTCTCGCTCTTTCATAAAAATTTAGCAGACTTATCGAATAACCCTCGTACTAATGTTAACCGTCGTTGCACCTATTATATTAAGGTTGAATAAGTGATATATTTCTTACATTGGCAGAAAATTAAATAATACTGAAGCACCTGCAAGTGATTTGTATAATCTTGATATTAAACTCACAATAAAAGTTATTGGTACTTGTAATCATTGCGTCACTCTGAAATTTTATTTAATTTATTTTATACTAGAAATTAAGTAAAAATTTCAACTTTCAATTTTTATATGATGTGAGCACATTCTTATTAAATTTTCTACTTGGGCAGAGGATTTACTTGAGAAAAAGGGACACGTGTATGTAAAGAATTAGGACCTTCACTGTAAAAGTGCTAATTACATAAATTGTGGCAACAACTGTCTAGTAAGTGTCTTTGTGTAACTGGACCGAACCTTGATAGAAATGATTGCTGCACGTGAACATAAAATATTATCTTAGACGCAAAAGGAAACATCACTGTCTGAGAAAGATATAAAACGGGCTCTTAAGAGTCGAAGCGAGGTCATACTGTACAGATAAGTTCAAACATCTATTCATAGGCTTTTGGTCACTCAGGGGCTAGCATTTGTCGTAAAAATGTATATGGCCGACGACGATGAACAAACAGCCGTGAATCTCAAGTTTATCATTGCACATGGCAAACTTTCTATTCTTAAAAGGTTTTCCTATTGTAATTCGCATACGCAATCTTTATCATTCAAGTTATCATCAAGGGGCAAATTCATTCTTTAAATGCTATGTTTTAGAAAGTAAACACAAGTATTTCCCTGATTACAAAAGAAAACATTAACTACTATAATGTAAAAATTATATCAGTGCATGGAATAGGTTGGAGGGGGGGGGTCTAGGTTAACCTCAACCAAAAGCAGGATTAAGGAAAGTAATTCAAGAAACGAATTACTCGGCATGTAAAGCTATCTATTGGGCCAATGATACCTTTAAAATCCCTATTCTACCAAACTTCTTGATCCCGAGAAAAGTAACTCCCAACCTCTTTGAAATTGAAATTGACTCCGTTCAGTCAGTAGACAAATTAACATCGAGTGAAAAGTTAATGGATAGATTTATTCACCATTAGCCCTCTAATGAGGAAATAGGATTCGTCACAAATGTACAGTAGATAAATTACATATAAACAGAATTAATATTAATAGGTTACACACACACACATACAAAATCATATCTGTTCACATTTGTCTAGTCACCACAATCATACACACAATCTTTAAGAAACACGCACACGCCACTTATCACTTCCTGGTATTCATCTCCTGTCGCTAGGTACGGAGGGATGTCGTCATGGATATTTACTAAAACAGAAAGCAGAGGCAGGAAAACAGAAGCAAAAGGGGAAAACTGGAAAAACTATTTCGGCAATTTTGTAGACGGCGAACCAAGTATTTAGGTTTCTAGATGCAATCTCAATCTTCGCATTGAGATTATTTAAATCAATGTCCGTAATTAACAAATTAGTGTCATCTGCGTATAAGACAGATTTTATAGGTTCCATATATTCTGGAAGATCATTAATATATAAAAGAAAAGGCAGTGGACCTATTATTGAGCCCTGAGGCACGCCACAAGTAATGCCTGACAAGTGCACCTCAACAGCTTTGTTTTTTAAGGCCACCTTCTGTTTCCGATTGTTGAGGTATGATTGAAAGAGTCCCTAAGTGTGGCCTCTGATCCCATAATATTCTAATTTTTGGAGGAGTATGCTGTGATCTACAAGATCAAATTCCTTCGAAAGATCAGCAAAAATTCCGGCTACTTTCATTTTTTCATCAAGGGAATTTTGAATACTTTGCATGAACTCGTGCATAGCAGTGCTCGTGGATTTTTGTTTGAGGAAGCCGTGTTGTGCGGGAGTAATTACTTTATACTTCTTCAAGAATTCAAGTAACTTTGTTTGAATAATTTTTTCTAATATTTTTGAAAAAAAAAATAGAAAGGGATACCAGGTTCAGAGTAACTAACAATATTGGGAAAATTTCAGATAGTCCAAAACAATATCAAAACTTAGAATAACTTAACAACTGGAAAAAGTAAAAAGTTTCTCAAAGTGAATATACACATAATCAACGGTGTAAACTATTCTACTGAGATTAGGGAACTTGCCAAACTTAAAAAAACAACAACACTCAAGAGGCCATGGCAGACCAATCCAACTATCCGTATATTAAGAAACAGATTACTTGCTCTGGAACGCAGCCAAGAAGATTAAGAGACCCACAGTCTCTACTACTCCTATTAAAAGCAACAATGGGCCAGAGAGAAAAAACAAAATGCAGATCTATTTGCAGAACACCTGGCTGAAGTATTACACCCGATTAAGACGAATTACCCTATGATCAATTTTGACAACCTAAGATCCGAAATTATCACACCAGTTACCCCAAGAGAAGTGGTTAAGGAGATAAGAACTAATCTAAAGAGAAAGCTCCAAGATTCGATCTAATCACGGAAGAGATTTTAATGCATCTTACTAGGTAGGGTATAATAATGCTCACATACTATTTAATGCAGCATGTCCCTGTGTGCTAAAAAGTAGCGGAAGTTATCACGTTGCAAAAGCCAAGAAAACAACCAAGTGGTGTTAAACCTTAAAGATCGATTTTTATGTTACCAATAATTTCAAAACTGACATCCAGCCAAATTTTTTTCTGTCTTATTGTGTTGCCATTTATTTTTACCACTGGGTTTCGGGATAAATTTCCTTTCAGCATCAAGTAACTGGTTTTGTTACATGCTATGTTAATTTTATTTTGGTTACACCATTTATGTACAACTTGTAACGTTGTGTTAGCGTTAGTCTCTAGTTCTGACCTGGTTTCCCCCTCTACAGCTATCATAATGTCATCGACACATGCTGTTTGGATCATTTTGTCCATGAGTTCCAGAAAACCGGACCGAAAATGGAGCATTGTGGGCATTACTTTGTGGACGTGTTCCTAATATGGACATTGTAGCATTACCTCCCCGTCTTTACAGTAGTCTTGAATAATGCAGTATAGTTTCGTCGAACGGTATACAACCTGTAGCGTTCGCGTCAGAGAGCGCCACCATTGCAATCACTATAATATATTGTAATAATCAAATGGAAGGCGTTAATTAAATGAAATGTTCAAACAATTAACAAACAAAAATATTTATTTTATTTTGTGGCAATAAAAGATAATTACAAACAAAATTTGAGATCTGTTCTCTCAGGGCCTCTACTGAGTTTGATAATGAACACAAAAAAAATTGATTTAAAATCTTATTAACAAAACAGTTCACAATTTACCTAAACAATATTTCGATAGAACGAAAGAAATTAAAAAGTAAAGAAATTAACTTTGATTGACAATTAAAAGAGAACGAAATCTGACATTATCCTTTAATTTGCGTTTACAATATTATTCAAAATTATGTTACTTACGGACCGTCAGTCTGGTACCAGAACAATCGATTTTACCTCGTTCGGACACTTTTACACTCTTTAATTATTTAATATCAGGCCTTGGTTTTCACTGATTCTACACTTCACTTTAAAATTTGACAAGATTGGCTGTATTCCGTTGATTGCTCCGCTCCACAATAATTTACCAATGTTCTCCTGGATTAATTTCTCCACGAAGATTTTGGAAAGTTCTATTCTGTCGAAAACTGCTCTTACTTTCCAATATTTATGCTGCAATACTTCCGTGAATGTTTCCTTTGTATTAATTTACAACTTTAACTAGTTATACATTGACGATGTATAGTCTCTGCTCAAGTTATATTACTTGTTCTGCTCCTCGTAATGTTTCTCCGCCAACTAACAGTTTTATTACATGTTCTGCTCCTTGCGATGTTTCTCCGCCAACTAACTATCCTAGTGCTCTCGAGTTTGAGCGCGCATACCTCATTTTTCACTTTTCGACAAAGCAAGAGACCTCGCTTCTCCATTGTTGCTTTGTTCGATCAGACCGCTATCATGGATTTATCAAACAATTAAAATTTTATGTCCAAACAATTAATGGCCTAATTAACTATTGCTACAATATTTTAGGACGTTTTTTTGTATACTGTAATACTCTGTTTATAACGTCTTCAATTGATCTTCCCTTTCGGAAGCCGTTAGTGGTAGTCATTAATCCGTCTTATAATCCTGCATTCTTCAAGACTGTAACAGATGAGTTTTTCCACTATTTTCCCGAGTGCATTGAGTACACATATTGGTTTATATACTCTGGGGTCTGTGAATTCCTTATCTTTATCTTTAAACAAAATTAATAATCTGTACATCTTTCGGGTTTCGGTAATCTTCCCTGCACTAGACCGGCATTCACCAATCAACATAGGAATGGAGACAGATTGTCATAAAATGCCATTAACATCTCATTTTATATGCTGTCAGGGCCGGGAGCTTTGCCTAATTTTAGTTCTGTTATTTTTAACCTCTTTTTCATCAAAGGGTAACACAATTCCTCTGTTGTTGTAGACTTTTCACATAAATTCCTTGTCTGTTGCTTTTCTCGGTTTTCATCTACAATGCTGTCATCGGCCATGAGTCTACTCATCAGTAATTTTTCGGACGACCTCCTGTCAGTGGTCATTTGATTGTTCTCATCTCTCACTGTGGAGAGGTTCTCTTGTTTGGATATTTTTCCCGTCAGAATCTTATACGACTTACCCAAACGGTAAATCGCTACGTACTGACTCACATATTTATCCCTGTTGGTTTGTCGAATTTCCTCAAATCTTGCTAGTTTAGTGTCTTACTGGCCACTAAGGATTTTTATCTGTGTTAGGATATTTAATAAAATAAATAATGAATTTTAAATAATTTATTTACAAAAATAAGTCAAATTAAATTATTCACATTGAAAAAATGAATCGAAATAAACTGGATTAACTCTGGAGAACAGGAAGAATTTACTCGCGCAGGTTTTCCCGGTGAACTAGTTGTTCAAAGCGTTCTTGGGTTTCCAACCTGGTGGCGGAGAAGAAACACGTCGAAACGTTTGGAACGGTTGTAAATCCAATAACTGTTTCATGAAAGAATTTTCTTACGTAACATCAAAAGAACGCAGGCGTAAAAAAATTTAAAGTAATCAATCGCGCTTAAACGAGAATAGTGTTCAGTTACTTGGCAATACTGGTAGACAAAGGCTTTAGTCACTTTTTTTGTAGGTCCCTCCGAAACTTGTTCGGGATGGTAGCGAAATTGAAGTTCTCGTAGCCAGCTTTACCGCTGGTTGACGGTCTGATCTGGTTCCTCTGAGGTGGCTAGACTTGACCTAGCCAATCATTTTTGTTACTCTGATATGGTTGTTGAATTCCTTTTGTTCCTAAAATACGATTATTGAAATTTTTCAATGTAAATGCGAGGAAACACCTTCTTCTAAGCATTTATTCTCTCAAACTCCACAGGTTCTTTTTCCTGGCTTTTAAAACATCTGGAAGCTCCCTTAGAAATGCAATAGGAGGCCAGACCGTAACTAACTGACCACCCTCGAATATGCGACTTTCAGACGCGCTTCGACAAAATTTAGAAGGAAAACTCTTTTTGCTTGCCGATGAATGAAATTACATGACGTTAAAATATGAGGTATAAAATGGATCACCACACTTGTTTCATTTCCCTGTGATTATTCAGTAATCTTCATTTTGAGTCTAGGTCGGTTGTTCTCTGATAAATGGTTATATTTTTCCTGACTTTCCTCCTTAAGCTCTGTAGTTTATCACACCAAAGTGTGGCTACGCCCTTTTCCGACCCTTCTCTTCTTTATGATTCCACTTGTTACGTACTAGCGATATCCCAAAATTGGACGCAAGTGAGGTGACTACATACGCAGATGACATCGCGATAATTGTCAACTAGAAGACAAGGAGTCAGCAATGGAATATTGACTGGGCTAAACAATGGAGGATAAAGCTAAACACTGTGCCTGAGACATAAAAATTAAATGTTTTCAAATTTGTTAAGATTAAATTGGTTATGAAACTTAGTAAATTCCCCCTTGTACACTCGAGATACCTTTCTTCATAGATATCTCCGGATTCCAACTTCTAAGGAAGAAATAATACAAATATACAGGGAAGCGTGAAGTTGGGCCCAGTCCAGTGGATCGTGGACAATCAACCCTTTGTCAGAAGATTGAAAAGAACAAGCCGACCTTGTGTAATGGGCTGGGTATAAAACCAGAGCATAGTGCGTGAGTAAAATGTATACAGAACATAAAAATCAAGAAGACAAAATTAGATAGACTCTAATCGATAATTATTACACAGTTTCATTTTTCTTTCTCCTAATTGAGTTCTGCAAATCGCCGGCGCGGGTCGAAGGAGCTTTCCTCGTGGTCCCAAGAACGCAATGTAGCGAGTGCTATCTATGGCTTCACTTCCTTCTTCGCACGCTGCTCTCTATATTATGTTCCATACATTTAAGGTGATAAATAGTAGTTTAATGCAGAGTTACATATATATATATATATATATATATATATATAAATATTGTAAGATAATTATACTGATGTAGACATACTGCAGACTAATTAAACTAATTTCTTTGGTACTTTTGCTTGCTAAATCCTTTCAGTAAGTACTAACAACTTGCTCCACCAACTCTACACGGCAGTTATCATTACCATTATCCATACGTTAACTGATATATTTGAAGAATATACAGCTATTAAGCCATCTGACGAAAATCCTCTCATTGCATCAAGAAACCTACAAATCTCACTCAACCAAATACAAGGCTGGCTCGGACTTTGGCATATAAAAGAAAATGGAGCCAAGTCTAAACTAACTGTAAATAACAAGGTACTACTTTACAAAAGCATATCTCAATCTATCTGAACATATGGGTTACAACTATGGGTAACTAAAAGCAACTCCAACTTAGAGATCTTACAGAGATTCCAGTCTAAGATAGCAAGGACGATAGTAGACGCAGAAACGAAGTCATCCATCAGGACATCTACATAAAAACAGTGAAAGGAAAAGTACTTTGGCGAACTGATGAGTTTGGAAGACAGTTCATCAAATCCGTAGGCACATAAATAAAAATTCACAGACTACAAAATTATATGTATATATACACACTACCTGAGTGCCAGGTGTTACCCGGATATTTAAATAACCCGAAGAAAGAAATGATTCGATTCTAACATATTGATAAACATTTCATTTTAACAGAATCAATAGCGTCAGTGTTTCGAACACTTGCCCATTCACTTCCATCTCCCCGGTGTCTAACCAGGATGATGAATAACGGTACTTTAACAATTTGGGAGAAAATACAATAAAAGTGTACAAATTCATGCCGAATTAAGAGTGAAAAATACTTGCTAACTTAATATAGATTTAAAATACTCCCATTACATTAAAGGAGTAAATAAATACAACCTTTATTTACACAAATATCAAAATATACCTCGTACACTAATAAAATAAAAATTAAAAATTACTTAAGAGAGTATCTTCTTCGGGTAACCTATTCGTAGCCGCGTCCACCTCCACGAAGAGGAACATAAACTTTCATCAACCACCATCATTATTGCGAAAATTAAACTCAGCGACTCCTATAACACCAGAATCAACACTAATGTCTGTCTTTTTTACAGTATTTTTTATGTAAACTTCTTCCACCACCACCAGCCGTACGGTAAGGCTGCTTCCCTCCCTTGATTTTTGGAGTTGAAATCAGACACTTAAAGATTGTAGAATGACACTACCAAATTAAGCGACCCCTGAAACTTTTTTTGCGACGCTAATAAAGACCGTTTAGGAATGTTTTTAAATTCCACCCACTCCACTCGACCTCTAGAGGCGGTACGCGTGTCTTGAGCCCTCATTGTTTGTTCCTGGATCGTAAGTAACATGTGTATAAAGTTTGGTAGAAATTCGAATGCGCATTTAAGGTTGTAAACGGAAATTTGTTTTATCTCCTTACACCTCCACACTTAGGGGCTGAACTACAACTTAACTGACGTAGTGAATGTCAGAATTAAAATAATCATTATTTTATGTAAAGCCCCTCCACCCCCTCCCTTACTGCTGCTTTAAGATGGAGAAATTATACATTAAAAACATCTGGATGGAAACTATTAATCACATCAACCCCGAAAAGTAATTAATCGACGCTAATATCGACTGTTTTGGAATGTTTTTAAATTTCACCCCTGTTCACCCCTTGAGAGCTGCCTATCGCTTCGAAATGTCGACAGAATGCTTCGCGGATGTGCGCACAACATCTCACCAGAGTTTCACCGCAATCGGATGAATGGTTTAGGAACGCACAGGGGACACACAGACAGACATTCGTTTTTTATATAGAGAGAAATTTAAATATTTACAACATATTCATGCCCGCTTTCTACTACATAATTATACTAATATGACAACTTGGAAACATTCTTCGATCTCGGAGTTTACATTGATGTTATTTTATGCGTAAAACTAGTACTAATAATATATATGCAAATTAATTATTCTCTCTCGCGTGATGTGTGCGGAGAACTATACTTTCCAATCTATTCTGATCCTGTAATCCTCTTCCCTCTCTCTCTCTCTCTCTCTGTTTTTCAAAATCAGAAAGCGCTATGAAGTAAAAAATATAGTTTAATAAAGTAAAAGCACGACTGAGCGGAGAGCACCCAGGAGCCCTTACAACCACAAAAACTAATTTATCAAGACTAATTTAAAAAAGTGGCTCCAGAGACTGAGAGAACCCCCCCCCCCCGCCCCGCCCAACACACACCACACACACATACACACACACCGAAGTGATGAACCACTTGTTAGAAGGCGGGGAACTAATCAAAAGCTCCAGATCAACTGGAGATCCGTGATTCGCACAGGGTTCATACAGCGTTTGCATTGTTATTTGAACCGAATGAAAATCCGTTAACGTAATGTGTCCATTTGAAATGCACACATCCTCCCGTGCCAAAAGTGAAGAGAAATTTCTCATGGGTGTGCGGTATAGACATAAATAATAAAGCAAATTAATAAATCTATACATCAAAATGAAAAAATTTACGTCTGATTGAAAATAATGAATAAGAAAGATAGCTAATACAGACAAAAAAGGCCAATACAGACATTTCTGTGTTCTCTGTATTGGCTATCTTTCTTATTCTAATCTATACATCTTTAAGAATTCATGTGTGGGAGTGACTACGAAAGCTCCCTCAAACCGCGTCTGCGGGAGGAATCGCACTATAGCGGTGCAGAGGCCTCTCCGCGGTTGAGTCTTACGGGAAGGTGTAGGTGGAAGGGTTATGGCTTGTGGCTCTCCTGGGAAGCTGCCGTCCTGTCCTGCCAGGAGGTGGTGGAGACTGACTCAAGACGGTTGACAAGTCTTCGGGAGTGTGAGGAAGATTTTGGCGACACCAGCACCAACTGCATTCTAGGGTGTCGAGGGTTGGGTGACTCTTAGCTATCTGATGACGAAACCGACTGGCCATCATTCCCCTGGTAGCCATAGCCTGTTGCTATCAGAGGGAGATAACCCGAACTTGAGAGCCATTCTGGGTAATTAGAATGTGCCGACAAGATTCAAAGGCCTTCGGGCAAGTGCAACTCCACCCTGAAGGACGACTCTAGAACACGTATATGCTAACGGAGAAATGCGCGCGGCCGACCAAGGCCGTCCTTTGGGGAACTTGGTACCTCTGAGTGCGTCGGGGCCCTGCTCTTTCCTCCAGAGTTCCATAAGCCCAGCCTGTCCACGTCCCAGCCCGACGAAAGTTGGAGTCGAACTCGGCGGGGTAATGCTTTCGAGGGCACAACAAATCTTCTGTCCTCCCCTGGGTGCAGGACTCAACCCGACAGGATTTAGGAAACAAGACACCCCTTTTCTCGTTCGAAAAAAGGCCGCAGGGGAAGGAAACCGTATATATGTATTAGGGAACCATGTATGTTTCTTAAGACACCAGGACTATTTTTGACTCTCTTAACGCACTTAAAGTACTAAGCTTATTTTTTATATAGTTGTTATCGAGATTTTTTTTGTTCTCGAAATGGGAAGGGGGGCTTTCTCATGAATTAGCATTCAATGTGCGTAGGTAGGTTAAATGACTTCTCGATTAATATATTAATGTAGAATTATACACTTTTTACTTATATAAATAAATACCTGGGCAACGCCGACACCCAGCTATTATTTCATGAAACAAAACAAATAATCTTAATGAATATTTCACTGATTACAGTCTATAGAAAAAACTTGTTTATTTACAACTAATATATATATATATACATATATACATATACATATATGTATATATATACATATATATATACATATATATACATATATATATATATATATATATATATACATTTATATATATATATATATATATATATATATATATTATTAACAAAATTAACACACAACCTAAAATTTTACAATCAAATATTGAAAATAAATGGTGTACAATTTAAATTTAAAGTAATTTGGATAAAATGTTATTAGGATTTTCTTACTTTGAGCAATCTATTATCTATTTGGTGATTTATAAAATCTATTTGTTCTTCTATTTTTTAAATTATAATCTATCATTCCACTATCTACTCTAAAATTATCTAAAATCACAGATAAATTCTTAGCATTTATGTTTTTTTTCATTTTAACTTAATTGGTTTCTAATGATTCACTTACATACTAAGCAACTTATTATTTATCATTTATGTACTCCTCTAATATCACAACCATAGATAACAGTGTGTTGCAAACATGCAGTTTTTAAATTATTTTTTAAAAAAATTGGAAACATATTGCATAGTACCAAAGTCAGACGAATTTCAACGTCGGATCATTTATGAAAAATCTTCCGGCAAGGGTATTGCCTCGTGAATTTGTGTCCTCTTCAAAATGTATCACGCATTCATTCAAGTGATTCCTAGTCTGAGAGATTCCCGTCATAGTTTCCTCCGATTTACCCAAATCCTTCAATATGACGCTGATATGGTGCGAGGACAGAGTCGCGTCCTTCATTATTATCCGAAAGGATAAGGCAGACTTTGCCCATGTGACCTCCACACATATAGAATATGTAATGTAATAAGTCGACCATGATTCAGTCTTTTCAGTCGCCAGTAATCCTTCACGATTTGAATATAACACGCTTAGTAAAAAATAATGAATATCTTTGTTTTTGGTAGATGAGATCCACATCCAATATAAATTATTTTCTTTATTGGAAGTATTTTGAATTTCAAACGCTGTAATTTTTTTCCTGTGCATCATTTAGACCAGAATTGACTT
Source organism: Zhengitettix transpicula (assembly GCA_037074705.1). Lineage (NCBI taxonomy): Eukaryota > Metazoa > Arthropoda > Insecta > Orthoptera > Tetrigidae > Zhengitettix > Zhengitettix transpicula. The sequence continues at coordinate 187,203,816 of CM073591.1, forward strand.
ATCCTTCAGTTCTTTTTTATCATTTCACCGTCTACGATGACTACACTGAGCGTATCTTTTTATAATACAAGTAATAATAATAATATTTGCATTGGATATTCCTGACATCTTTCATAACGTTTGAAAAATTGTAGCCACACATGGATTTAAACTTATTTATTAATAAGGGCTTGGTAAAACAGAAAAGTTAGAAAGGAGCCATACCTCTACGTAAAAAATGAGCAATTTAATATAAATGCGTAAAGATTAAAACGGAGCTGTGAAGTTGACGGGTAGCGATTCTTTCACCCTGGAGGTTTCACGTTAGAAATAATCTGTATATTTCCCTCTCACACAAACATAGAGGCTCCTGTCTTACTATATAACCGTATACCTGCTATTCTCTCGCAGGCAATACCTGCGAGGGATGTTCTCTCGCAGGCAGAACCTTGTAGGAGAGATACGAAGGGGCTACCTTTGGGGATGCCTTTTCCTCTCCGTTTTTGAACTAAGGTTCCCACAAGCCGAGGCACCTCGGCCTGTTCTGAGAGGTGTATGTTCCGGGGTCACAGACCTTGGGCATACGGTAAGAGTTGTCCGCTATTCCCATCGGAATAGTCGGCCAGCTGCCTCCTAAACTGGTCGTGGCACGGAGAAGGGAATGCTGCGTTCCCACAGCAAACTCCTCTCCCGCTATCGGAAGGGCGTGGGGCAAGTACCCAATGCCCGACCTACCTGATGCAGATTTTTCTAGGGTTTGTCCTGCATTACGTTTAGGTGAATGCCGGGTAGGATCCTTAAACTATAGCCCGGGGGCCCTAGTTAACCCTTGGATACCTTCCTCTACCCTTCCGCATCCCCCCTTTCAAATATTTCCTATTCTATTAAAAGGCAGTTACCACCACTTGGATTATTCTCATGCAGCCTGTTACCCTCGGTAACTTTTGAACAACTCTCCAGTCGCTTGTTTATTCGTGATTATTTGTTATTTATATGCAAGAACCAGTGAATATGAAAAATTAAACTTCGAAGGAAGCATTCTATACTTAAGTTTAAAAATAATATTGCAGAAGGGGAATATAAATTAATTTGTGACGAATATTTATCTCTCTATATATATAAAAATGAATGTCTGTGTGTCTCCTATAGGCTCCTAAAGAATTCATCCGATTGCAATGAAACTTTGGTGAGATGTGCTTCTGTCAGGTTTTTGAATCGTTAGGCAACTCCTTAGAGGTGAGATATTTGTGTTTAATCCAGGGTTATAGAAGTCAATGAGTTTAATTATGATATTCAATATGCCAGTTAAGTCGCATTTCATGTCCTACGTGTGAGGGTGGTGGAGGAATTTTAAAACACGCTAAGACGGCCGTTTTTAACGTCGAATATTTTCGGGGTTGATGATATTATTAATTTCTTCTTCAGACGTTTTTGTGTATAATTTAAACCCCGTACAACATGGGAAGGCAACACCACTAAGGGAGCGGATGGAAGGGCGTCTTATATGAAAATTGCGATACAACCCATATTGGTGTCAAATCCAGGGTTATAGATGTCAATGAGTTTAATTCTGACATTTATCATACTGGTTATGATGTAGTTTATCCCCTAGGAGTGAGGGTGGAAGGTGGTGAAACGAATTTCCGTTTACAATCTTAAATCCGTAGACAAATTTGAACCAAACTTTATACACATGGTACGAGACAGGAAAAACCCCACAGCCTCTAGGGGTGGGTTGGAAGGGGTGGAATTTAGAAAAAATTTCTAAAGTGCCATTATTAGCGTCAAATAAAAATATTTGGGTGTCCCTGAATTTGATAGTGTCTTTCTAGAATTTTTGTGTGTCTAATTTCAACTCCAATAGCAAGGCAGGGGAGGGAAGCGCCATTACCGTAGGGTGGTGGTGAGTTTACATAAAAATTAATGCAGAAAAGACCATTATTAGTGTGGATTCGGGGGTTATAGGAGTCCCTGAGTGTAATTCTACCATTAACCATCGTGGCTAATGAAATTTTTTGTTCCACCACGTGCTTGTCAAAAAGTTACCAGGAAAATTTCAACCCCTACGTGTGAGGGTTTGGGGAGGAATTTTAAAACACGCTAAACGGCCGTTTTACCGTAGAATGTTTAGTTTTCGGGGTTGATGATATTATTAGTTTCTTCTTCAGACATTTTTGTGTATAATTTAAACCCCGTACAGCATGGGAAGGCAGCACCACTAAGGGAGCGGACCGTCTTAAGTTACCTGGTAATTTTTTTATTTTCTTAGGGTTCCAAAAAATTTAGGTCTCTACTTAGTTAAAGGTTTTATTTCTTTGCTACTTTAAGGTAACGGGAGTATGCGAGTATTTTTTGCTGTTTTAATTCGTCGTGATTTTTTAGACACATTTATTTTATTTAGTAGGAGAATTCCCGAATACCGGTAGTTATCATGGTGGTTTATTTGAAGTAAGATACCCAGGGGTTAGGTCGGGGAGGGGAAAGTAAATGGATAAATGTTCCAAACATTGGCGCTATTGAAGCTGACTAAATTAAGTGTTTACCAAGACGTTAGTGTCGAATAAATTCCTACTCCGGGTTAATTTAAGTAAACACCCGGGCAACGCCAACACTCATACCTCTAGTCTGTCAGTATATACATGCAGAAGAATGTTTTAAAAATATCTGTGACTTGTTTTTCTTCATTGTCCGTTCTGTTGACGTTGAAAGCAACACAATTTCCCGATTCGTCATATTCAGGCAGATGTGAAATTCCATCCTTGTCAATAATGGTATTGTGCAAAATGCATAACCCTTACATGACTTTGTCAACTCTCTCAACTTTGGCTTAAATGGGTCTATTTAGAATTCTCCATTTAGCGGTTAGTATTCAAAATGAACATAAACAACATAAAGGTAGGTTAAATACTTCATTATCAAGGTTTAATTCATTTCGACTAAATGATTTCAATAAATATGACATCAATGGGTTGGCTTCGGCTACTTTAAAAACATGTGGAATTAATTGTAAGTGAATTAGGTAAGGATCCTGGGTTTGAAATATTCAGTTTTCCTGTATAATTAAATAATATAATTTCATGTTCCTAAACGACCATCCACCACTCTGCTTTCAACAACCGTTGTGCAGCACCTTATTATGTTTGGACCAGGAGGCATTCCTCTTTGCTTACGTCACACTTTCCTTGTGTATTCTCTGCTAGCCTCCAACCTGGCGACTCTGTTATGTTTCCGCCCTTAAGTTGAGAATATTTATAATTGAACCCAATAAAACCAACAAAAATATTAAAAACTATAAATATTTGTTGGCATGTAATATTGTTAAGTTGATTTAGTAATAAATGCCACCCATAAAAGCTAAACTTGTCAATTTCGATTCGATAAGTTTCCCACTGCAACTTTACCTTGAAGGTTTTTAGGTCGACTAAAATTGAACTCAAAATTCTTTTAGCTACCCATTTTCCGTCAACGTCAATCCAATTTGAACTGAAACAGACATTAAAGGTCGTAAAGTCTACTATTGACCTAATTTTCGACCAGTCATTCTTAATCTTCAATACGCCACGGGAATGAATTTATTTTATTCATTCAGATTTTTTGTAGCTGTTCATTGATACGATTGCTCACTCTGTTTTGCTTTTAGCTGAAGAAGATTATAGTTTATGCTCTCCATTTGTTGTCTCAACAGAAAAAAAAAGTCTCTTGATTTCAATTCATAGTCTGCCTTTTTGGTCGAGTTATATATTCTCCTCTCTGTGGAACTCTGTTCCCTTGAATATGAATTTATATTATGAATTGACTATGATCATATTCTACTATTAATTCATCAAATGCTGCTTGACGTGATCTTATTATATCGTTTTCTTGAGGTAATCAATTTCGATGCTCGTCTTGAAAGTGTCCGTCTGTTCGTGGCTCTGAGCGTAATTGCGACTAACATGAAGGTTGTGGCTGTGCAACCTTGAACTTCAGCAGCAAAACATTATCCATGCACGTCAAATGCTTTCATATACGATTCAATTTGTCGCCTGATGGACAATAATTAAATACTGTGATATCTTCAGAAAAATACGTACTAATTTTCAATGCTATTATTATCTTTCAAATTTATTACATTCTCATTAAAATTGGTGAAACTGATCGTTGTTTATTTTATAGGCTTTAAACATTTTATTATTGTTATTTAATTTTTTTTACATATTTAATATGTTATATAATACGACATAAGATCTTAATTTTTATCGTAGTAAATTAAAATAAATTCGTATGTTATTACTCGTCATTAGTTTAAAAAGACTTTTTCTATACGTTCAATGAAAAAAAACGTACTATTCATGACGATATCTACATTGATCAAATAAATAGAGGCTGCATATATTTTCAAGAATATTCATTTCTTAATTAATAGTTTGACAAAAAATGACGGATTTTAAATATAAGAATCCAAATATTTTAAATATTATTTAACAAGTAATATGGATTGTTTTTAAATAGATCGATCTTCGTGACAGGTCGTCGCCATGTAATTTACAATTGACGTGGTACGATTGCTTGTACCTCACTTGACGGAGTACGTTCAGAATATACACATATTGTCTTGAGACATATTCAATGCAATACTCTACTAAATACATATTTTTGACCAAGTAAAGATCACAAGCAATCAACAAGTTTTCCCTTTTTATTTTGTCTGTTATTTGGCTATTTTTCATCTCATTTGTTTACTTTTAAAACAAATGTTTATTTTATTAAATCTTTTCTAGTTTCCGCCACGGCACCAAGCTGGCGACTGACGAAAGTCCTCAGCATATATCGTGGCTGGTACCGCTCTACAGCTCGACGCTCACCACTCGTACTGTACCCGCGGCCTTTAATCGTTCGTTAGTCGCGCTAGGTCCTGGGGACTGACAATTTAATTTATTTCTGTCTTCCGGTGCCAGGTCAGATACAGGGATGAACTTTTATGACATCTCAGAGAATGTGTATACAATATTCTCCCAAGGCCACACTCAAAAAGCAACCTTAGTTTCTCGAAAGATGACGTTTGGATAAGGAAATTACGTATCTTCGATCCAGGGAACCTACTGCGACCACTCCCACCAGTATTTTTCTCGTCCTTGCCGCAGTAGCGCGGAGTGATAATATACTTTACGTAAAAATAATTGATTATTATTCACTTTCAGTATCAAATATGTCTTTTCATATTAAATTTTTTATTGTCATAAGTGAATATTATATTTGCTGTTTTTATTACAACTTTCCGTTTTTCCGATTGTCAACAATTGTGGAAAATGATTAATAATATATACAACTTGTATAATCTTCAAGATGTAGGTGAAATTCGCGGTCTTCTTTTAGAAGAAACTAGTTATGACACAAATGTTGTACTAGACGACGATATTGAATAATCATCACATGAATAGAAACCTGAAGATATTTTATGTCTGATGACTGGGATACGGATCATGAAATTGACGAACTAGATTTAGAAAAATATGCGGGCCATGTTTAAAGGAAACAAAAAAAAACAACACAATATTGTGAAAATTGAGAAAGATTTTTGTTTTTGAGTATAGTCAGAAAAACAATTGGCAAGAATACTGTGTAAAAAAATTATAATACATAGAAACATACTCTGTTTAATGTAATTAATTTACCAAAAAATTTAATTATTTAGATTCTGATAAAAAAATAATAAAAAATAATCATTAAAACTACATTTTTAAACAATTATATTTGAAGCAAACTGGAACTGTTCATCTATTTGACATCGAAGTGATGATTGGCTTACTAAATTAGAGTCTCAATATTTCATAATTATCTAAAGGATATTGTGATATTAGAAAATTAGAATTTTTTGATAGTAGAATTTATTTTACAAATATTTTGAATATAATTGCAGGTTTTAAAGAAACAATACTGTAATTGGATGTATTAATTATGCATATATGTGTGAAATGCGTATGTTAAATTCCTGTAAAAAGATTCAAAATAATTGATTCATAAATGTGAACAGCAACGGAAAAGTTAATTTTATGTCCCCTGGACGTAGCGCGACTAACCGACTTACTTTACGGGCCGCGACTAACGGAGGCTTAAATGAATCTCTAGGGAATAAACTACAACTATCAGTTATGAACGACAATTGGGCCTCGTATTTGGGTGGGATTTCTGCAGCTTGAGTATTCAGCAAAAATGGTTAATTAAGTGTAGGAAGTGAATTTATTAAAGTTGTAAATTTGAAATTCAGTATATCACAAAAGAACAGGGTTAAAAAATGATGGTCATACGGTTTCGTTTTTCATGTATATATGTATAAATTTCAAAGTAGGTTAAATTATTTACTTGATTTATTATCGTCGGCGCCGAATAATCTTTGCCATTTTGAGTCTTTCCAGGTTTAGTTTGATACAAATGTCCTTGAGGTTGGAACTAACTGTAGCGATGTTTTTCGACACCTACACTTTCTACTCAATAACACAGATGGCGAAAAACGATCACATAATAATGTGAGTATGTAGCATACGGCACGTTTGCGTAAGTTATTTACTGCGGAAGCACGTTGCAATGGTTGTTTTGCCCCCGGTCCTTCATACACTTGTAATCCAGCCGAAAAATGTTTCAGTTGTCAACATCACGATAAACCAAGTGTGACATGTCCGTAATGTACTCTAGACAAATATGTATATTTACAAACAACTTATTATAATTGATTTAAAGTTATCATCATATTAGAGACGGGAGATTTGATTTTGCACTGATTGAAAGGTGTCTAGGACGTTTCGGCGCAGGGGCTTTTCGGCGCAGGGGCTTTTCGGCGCGAGAATTGGAAAAGTCTAGGGCACTCGTATGAAACAATTTTTTTTTAACAAATACCCAACTGATATTGATATTAGAAAATGAAACAATACACAAATTTAGAATACAAAGACGTTTTATTGGTACTGTAAAAAATAAATAATAGTAAATGACCACAATAGTAAATTAATTCTATACCATATAATTATAAGTTATACCACACAAGTAGTCTTTAATATCACGGTCACCAAAATTATTCACTATTACAAATATTCTGTTGTCTGCATCACGATATTTTTTAATTTACTTAAAGGTTTGTGACCAGCAACAAGTTGTTCTAAGTAAATCTCGTCCTTTCTGCACTCTGTGAAATTTATATATATATATATATATATATATATATATATATAAATTGTAATGATTAAAAAACGACTCCTTCCTAACTCGCCCCACGTTGTGGTAGCCAAAATGTAATAAACAAAAACGACCTTATTTTGACGGGCTTGTAAATGAAAATTTTAGACTTCAAAACAAACATAATTTATTTATCAATTCTTGAAACATTATACAATTTAATATTATAAAAAGATCTCTTTCTCTCATGGGTCTCTACTGGGTTTGATAACGGACAGAACACTTAAATAATCAAAGAACCCAACATTTATCTTTAAATTAAACAGAAGTATTTAATCGTCTAGGCATCGACGAAACTTATGAACGAACTTATTCTACAGATTGCTTCTAAATTTAAAAGAGTTTATTTTATTAACACAAGAAGAGAACGATATCTGACTGTATCTTTTAATTCCGTTTACACATATTAATACCATAAATTTCAACTCACGATTACCCAGGAATATTTGGCTCGTTCATTACACACACACTTTATAGACTAGACGTTTACATACACTGACTCTAACACACATTATTGGTTCGACGATAGCTGATTCTCCATACTCGGTGAAGTACATCCCAGTTGCTCGTGGGGAAAACTACTCGACGCTGGATGCTGTGTCCTGGTCTCCTACCATCGAAGACAGTGGTCAAATTGTGATATTACTACAGATTGAACTTCTGTATATGAAAATGTTTATAGTTGAATAATTTTCTATTTCTCTCGCAGGCTGCTTTCTTTCTCCATACTGGGTGCTCACAGCTCCCACTCCGCTCTGACACTCAATTCCAACTTCAGACTTCCGAGTTCGATGCCCACAGCATCCCTCCTCCACTCTAACTCCAAAACTCAACTCACGATGCACAAAGCACCCCTCTCCCACGTTGAATAACTCACAATAGCTTATCTCTCCCTTATATACTACTAGTCTCTTCGTTTTCCCTTTGTTCCAAGACTACGTCGCAACTGCGCGATGACAGTTTCTCCATTACTGAGATTTACATTCTGCAGCTGCAGTTCCTTAGCAAATAGCTAGCCCCTCCGTCATGTCACATCGAGACAGGACCCGTAATTACTTTGCACTTGTATTCTCACCCTAAATTACTCTGGACTTGTCTTCTCACCCTCACACGACTTACGCTGACCCCTCCTTACAAATCCTAAGTAAATACGCCACTGGTCAGGCCATTAATCAGAGACAATAGCCTGCCTTAACATAATTATTTTGGGACAGGCTACTCGCCCACGTCCGGCGCTTCGCAATTCTTCTGACCTTGATCCCAAGTCAACAAGCCGATGGTCAAGCCCATTAACCAGACACAATGCCTTTCCTAAACCGATACATCTTGCGACCGGCCACCCGCGCAGCTTGCCCTGCTTTACAAATCCTAAGTACACTTTGCCACTTCCTGTGCCGGCCAAGACCATTAATCCGAAACAAATATCTTGCCGCTCTGTCTTGTCACATCGAGACAGGACCCGCAATTACTTTGCACTTGCATCCTCACTCCCACATGTGCGCTGTTCCGAAACAATTCATTCCCTCAATGCATTACAATATACATATATATATATATATATATATATATATATATATACATATATCATGAGCCATTGAATGTAACCTTTATATTTAAAGGTCTACTAATTAATCAATATCTGAAGAGGTTCTGATGTAAGCTGCAAACGTCGTGTATGTCTAACAAGTTTGTATGAAGAATTTCTTTATTATACTTTTTATTCTGATTTATTTGGTCATTAAATATATATTATAGCTTTCAAGATTGTATAATATATTTAAATTCTATATATGATTTACTTCGGTCGATGACTATTACTATCTGTACTTCTGAGAATAAAAATATTCTGTTATTTATATTCTGCTAAAATCACTGATTCAGTTTATTAGAGATGAGAAAAAAATATATACTGATTAACATATCAACGCAGAGACGGAAATTCTGAAGCTAGATACGTGAAAATTCACGCAACCCTGTATAAATAATCATTTTTTTCTGTGAGTTTTTTATTTCTCTCATACTTTACAGGCTATAACTCTACTTTACATGTTATAATAACATGAATTTTATGCATATTTTGTAAATAAAATATTGCACTCATAGTAATGAAAAGTTTTATGTGATCTATTAAGTTATTTAATTACGTACAAATTAATACTATTAATTAATTGCATATAATTATTGTATTCTTAAATATTTTGTACACCAAAATTTTTGTGTTGTTATGTAATTTTAAATTTCTAAACGCTAATTATTGTTGGTTAAAATATTGTGATTTCATAATATAACGTAAACTATTTCCTTAACTGGGGCTTATGGAATTAATAATAACTAAGTTTCAATCAAATGCTCAAACCAAAATGATCAAATGCCTAAATGACTCGCGCCGTAAGAACCTGCGCCGAAACGTCCCATTCCTTTCTCAGAGTGAGCGAACTCTTTCTCGGCAGAAATGAGCGGTAGATCTGATCTCAACTGAAACACTCACTTAAAGAGCGTGAGATTCAGAACGGATCAAGCACTCACGAATTTAATCGGTTGACTGTTTATCATTAAATAATATATCAAATATTTAATTACAAAAAATTAAAACTCGTAAGTACGAAGAGTGAAAATTTTACCCTTAAACATATTTAAAAAAACTCGATGCCTTTCTTTATGCGGGAATTATCGTGAGGAGTTGATTTTGGCAAAATTAAATTTGGTGACATATGAACAAAATCTGGTAACAGATACTTAATATAATTTTGTCATAACCGATTGTTGTAAAAATCCCTTCTGTAATCCTCCTATTGCTCGTAAACGTTATCCTCGTCTTCTCGCTAGAAGTTGCACTACATTTGCTTACCACTTTACCCTCTTAAGGCCATTTCACTCTTTCTTTATTAAAATTAAGAATTCAGTTCACTTTCTCATAATCTCGGCGTAGAATTACTAAAATTCATCATATTATTAATGCAAGCAAAGGACGCATGAAAAAAATTACATAAAAAATTTGAGAGTAACTGATAATTCAGCGAGATAGAACCAATTGAAATTTTTAAATTTCGAAGATTTAAGGATGAGGAGACAGATCACGACGTTGCCACATTACATAAATAAATTAATTGTGATGGAATAATAGTTTTTAAATCCCTTTTCAGTTTGCCGTCTAACTTTCTAACTGGAAAAGTACTTTTTCCTTCACTTGACTTCTGTAAATTAATGTAATAATTTTTATTCAGTTGCATAGCATTTGCAATATATATATATATATATATATATATATATATTGCAATAAACAAACCACATCTTTAATTAAAAGAAATTCTTAAACAAAAAAATTAATTAAAATTTGAATTATATTTAGCCACACGTTGAAGAAGCCAATTATGTCATGATGTCATTGTTGATAGGAAGAACAAATACAATGAGCTAAAAAATTAACAAATCAAACTCATTGAAGTTAACGGAATTAAATACAAAAATAAAAAAACGAATGAAAAGAAAAACGCGAACGAAATCTGACTGTGCCCTTTAATTATCGTTTACAGTCATTAATATTTTTTTTTGTACTCACAATAGTGCTACTAGTACCAGTTTGGATATATATATATATATATATATATATATGTATATATCGAGTGAGCAAGTTGTTCCAATCCTATTCCTACAAGGAACGGTTTTGCCCATCTCTACAACACATATTTACTATCAGTGCCGGAGTATCCGGCCTCTGTGGCTGAGCCTAGCCAGTGTCCAAAATAAAACATCAGTTCACATTCAGACGCTAGTGAGGCTGAAAAAGTACCTCAAAACCCGCATGTTCACAGGCAAAATTAACTCCAACCACTCCCAACCCCATCCCACTACCGCGGGCGTCTCTCAAGGGAGCATTCTCTCTCCTATCCTCTCCTGTTCAACGTATATATCCATGACATACCTCAGCATCTAGCAACCAATACAGTATTATTGGCGGAAGACATCACCACCCTATACCAAACCTCTTCCCTCGCCAACTCCAACCTCTCCAAAGTGCCGTAAATTCCCCAGACTCATGATCCAAACAATGGAGTCAACATCAACCCCTCCAAATCCTCTATCCTACCCTTAAAAGAAGCCCACCCAAATCCCTCTCACCCTCAATGGAAGTCTTATTACCACAAAAAGAAAAGTTACTTACCTAGGTCTCACTCCTGACCCAGGATTATCCTGGAAAGCCCATATTAATGACTTCGTCCCCAAAATTATAATAAAGTCATAACCCTACACCACTATTAAACAAAACTTCCCACTCTCAATCAATACTAAACAACTAATTTATCTCTCCCGCATCCAACCCATCTGCTCCTACTCTTGACCTATCTGGAGGTTCCACCGCCAAAACCCACTCACAAAAGCTCCAAATTACCCAAAACAAAATAATTCGCTCCATTAACAATGCTTCGTGGTTTCTAAGAAACTGTACAATCCACCAATACATCCAAATCCCTACCATCAACACAATAATTAACAAATCCATATCCTCTCTAATCAAAAGTACCCTAAATCACCCAAATTCGACCATAGAATACATACATAGCCATCGCCCCCCGCCGCTCTCAAACCGACATCTGAAACTCAAACTCGCAATAGACCTTATACTTTCCCGCCAACGCTCATGGACATCCTGACAAATGCTCTTCCCATAAACCCCAATATAACCTACCTATGTCACTCTACTCAACAAACCTTTACAGTAATAACAAATCACCCATCTCATATTCCACCCCAAACCCCTCAGAACTACAAATCAAAAACTCAAGGGCTGGAAAGTCACTGGACTCTTCACATACTCAAGCCAACATGTGAAATCTTTACCATATTTCTTGTAAATACTTGTAAATTTATGAACCAAACTGTATAATCGAAATATAAAAGTTTTTAAAAATAAAATAAAATAAAACGCGAGTGAGGTAACTTGTGTACTCGGTGCGTTCGAAGACCGGCGCAGTGCTCACATAAACACAACAGATAACATTAACTCAAGTGCGTCTATCGTTCGACTACACATTGACAAGTGTTTACTAAAGAACCAGACTTACGCTAACGCAACAGCAAACAAAACATTCCCACCAAGGACAAAGCCTTCATATTAGAAGCCACCGATTGAATCTCCGTTATTGAATACATCAATGAAATTGCAAAATTCGTCAATCATCAGCTATAAGGTTCGTATTCAGACTTTTCATCAACCGAATCTGTGTTTTATTCTCAAGTAAAGAAGCGGTAGACAAATTTACTACAAACCATAAGTTAATTAAAATCAAAGACTACCTCCTCGACATCAGACCTATTATCGACAAACATATAAGAATTATCATCTCCAACGTATGGCCTATCATCCCCCACAAGATCTTAGAAAATGAATTCATAAGTAGGAACATGAAACCATGCACAGCCTTTCATTTATCAGATCAGCCATCATACACCAAAATCTCGCCTACATAATGAATTTGCGTCGTCAAATATACAGCAAACATCAACAAACTCTATACTCCATCACCTTCAACTTTGAAGGAACCACTTAAGAAATTTGCCTGTCTTCCAACTCAAATACTTATGTAAAGAAAAGGCCATATGGCCAAAATATGATCTTCCAATCACCACAACACTATTGAAAACACCACCACTAATGTAAGCCGATCGATCGATCCTCTATGTCAGAAACACCATAGGTCCAGTCATCCCCCAAAGACGAGTCTCCATGACAACCAACCTTACCCCCAGCAAACTCTAACCATTCCCCCATCCCCAACAAAGAAGTAAAAGAACGTAACCTCCTTCAAAACTACTCAGGACATATACACCCAAAACACTACTGAAGAGACCATCGATTCCATCACCCCGTCATATACCCCTCTCCCACAACCATGTGGAACCTAAAATCAGCAAACTGGGAAACATAAAGACATATTAACTATCATCTTAACACTGAAAACATATTCCGAGAAATGACATGAATATAATTATATCCAAACTAATTATCTCCACCCGAACGTAAAACTACTCTATTAAATTCACTGAACCGTCCAATAAAAAAAAGAGTCCCTTGGTGGAACCATGAATGTGCCAATGCCAAAATTACTCAAAAACATGTGTTTAATAGATTCAAAAAATAACCAACGACGGACATTATACTAATCTGCCAGAAAGCAAGGGCCAAATTCAGAAAGATTGCAGCAGAACTACATGGATTTACAAAGTGTCCTGCTTCATCCACCACGTCGACTGTAAAGAGTCACTATCAAATCCATCTTCAAGTAAAAACAAATTAAATTTATCCAAAAGAAAAATAACGAACTCACCACTAGCGCGAAAGAAATAGCTAACATCTTTGCAGACTTATTTGCTTTCAAGTCAACTACCGTGAAATATAGTAAACACTTCAATAAATACTAATTGATGCAAGAAGCGCAACCTATACTCCAATCTATCAGTTCAAAACACCCAGAAACATCTCACATAAACGATCGAAATTCGCTACAGTAACGACTGAAAATCCTGACCACATCAAAAACAAATAGAAATACTTCTTACTGTACATAACAAAATCTGGTCATCACATACTATACGAAGACGTACCTGTCGTGAACCACGTACACTTCTTCACGTCTCAAGAAGATGGCTGGAACGCGAATTTATAGCCGGTGGTTTCGATATGCAATTTGAATGGGTCGGGATGGAGTTATTTGATTCGCTGTGAATAAGTTAGCACTTAGACTGGTCATATTTGCAGTTAATTCTTTAATGATGCCTTATTATTCAAATGAACGCTTAGCAAATTCAAGATTACAAAATTTGGTCGAGCTATTCAATTTCGTCGCGTTTGATTTCTCTGCGCCGTGACAATAACATATGCAACACTTGAAAAAGTGCACAGTCCTTACACTTTGGTGGTTACGACACTGTTTAGGGTGAGTACTCCAAGTATATTTGATAAAATTTCATAATTGAAATGCCCGTAATTCTTCGTCTACAGCCTATGCGACTGGCCAGAACTGCTGATGAAAACGTCCACCTGAGTTCAGAATATACTCAAAGTTTACTCAAAACTTATCTAGCCAGCGAGCCTATCACCTCCAATCACTCAACTAATACTAAAGTTACTTTGGAAATTTCAGGCCAATCAAAATGAAACTTTTCAAACAAACCATGCTTCCTGATTGGTATAAGCGATCATCCGGTTTCCTTGCTTCGAAACTAGTCCGTCTCAAACTCTAGACATGTAATAGTATCCATTTCACCCCGAACTTGAGTGGTCATTGTTTTGAGTTTACAAAAGTGTCCTATTTCCCATGAGAAGGCTCAAAACATGATCCTTGTTTTTACACGTAAAGGCCTTGTCAAAAAGAAATCGGACTGTCCATGTGACACCCGCGAACTCTTTATGACATAATGTCGCATCATCCTACTCAAGTAGAAGGCGGCCTACGCGCCGGACAGGTTGTAATTTTTACAGAGACTGCTAGCAAAATGAGTAAATTGAAGGAAAAGTTGATTGATCTAGCGCGGGAGTGCAGTATTTTGTATGGTTGGCGTCATCCTGATTATAAAGATACAATTAATGAAGGAGAAGCATGGAGAGCGTAAAATCCGTCATTATATAGAATCTTATTATGCCAGTCAGAACTGAATATATTTTACTCGGAAAAAAACCCATTATAGTCTCTATATCTATGCCTGCATTAGTTGACTATTACACATAGTTACTTTTTCGTCTCTAAACTCACAGCTAACAAAACAAGCATTTCTTCTTCGTCAATCGATATATATTGATTGATCTAGCGCGGGAGTGCAGTATTTTGTATGGTTGGCGTCATCCTGATTATAAAGATACAATTAATGAAGGAGAAGCATGGAGAGCGTAAAATCCGTCATTATATAGAATCTTATTATGCCAGTCAGAACTGAATATATTTTACTCGGAAAAAAACCCATTATAGTCTCTATATCTATGCCTGCATTAATTGACTATTACACATAGTTACTTTTTCGTCTCTAAACTCACAGCTAACAAAACAAGCATTTCTTCTTCGTCAACCGAACTGCTGGACATGGCTATCATTTGAAGAAAGAATTCGCACTTGTTCGCCGTCGCTTGTACGCGCTCTGGTCTGCGTCGGACTGTGTGCTCACTGCGCCTTCTGACTGTCAGCTTCCGTTTGTCTAGTCCACAAATTAACTTAATTTTAAATCAGACAAACGTACAAACAATATATAAAGATTGGTTTAAATTGTTTATATAATTTGATCACTTATTAAATTACCGTTTTTTTGGTGCGTTACAATTAAATTGGTTAGCGGTTTGACCAATTATTGTGGCGTAAAACATCGTTACCCGATATCTGGAAAGAAGCTATAGTCGTGCCATTCCTCAAACCCGGAAAAAAATATGTCAGAACTATCTAAATAAAGACCTATATCTTTCACATGTAACGTATGCAAAATCTTAGAAACGAAACGAAATAAAAATGTTCTTCGATAAAAGCCAAATACTAAAATTGCAGCCAGTTTGATTTCCGTTAAGGCCACTCTACTACGGCATACATAATAAGCCTCTGTGAGGTTCTGAACAGTAACTAACATGTCCTTGCCGCTAGCCTCGACATAGGAAAAGAGTTTGACAGAGTTTGGATTAAATACTCCCTCAACCAACTATGGCATCAACTGCTGGCATCCATGGAAACTTACTACAATTCATCAAGAACATCTCCAACAGAATAATTATAATCAGAGAGCTACCTTACTTTGTCAAAGGCAACCAAACTTGAAAATGTCGTTCCTCAAGGAACAATTTTAAGTGTCACCGTAGTCCTATTGGCAATTAACAATGCAGAACAGAATCTACTCTACCCATCTCAATCCGTAAACACTCTGGTCACCTAATTTGTGGACGTGTGTTTGTTACTTTAACGTGTCTGCTTGAAGTGCTTCTGTTTAGAATAAGACAATAATAATAATTATAGCAACAAGTTATTTAACTTGAATTCACTAAAATTTCTCCTTATGTACAGTTTCCTCTCTCATCAGTAGAAGCGGTAAATAGATATTTGACAGAAAATTTATAAACAAGTCAAGAAGGGAACGAGTCTCTGGGAGATGTTCATAGCTCTCGCAGGCAGAACTTTTCTGAGAGAGACGGAGAGAGCTACCGTTGGGGATGCCTTTTCCCCTCTCCATTTTTGAACTAAGGTTCGCACAAGTCTATTTTGAGAGGTGTATGTTCCAGGGTTGCAGCCTTTGGCACACGGCAACAGTTTTTCTCTGTTCCCATTGAAGCAATCGGCTCCCAAACTGGTCAATACACGGAGAAGGGAATGCTGCGACCCCACAGCAAATCCCTTTCCCGCCATCGAAAGGGCGTGGAACAAGTATCAAGCGCCCAACCTAAATAATGCTGGGTTTGTAGGGTTTGTCCTGCACCACGTTTAGGCGAATGCCGGGTAGGATCCTTAAACCATAACACGGGGGCCCTAGTTAATCCTTGGCTACCTTCCTCTTCCCTTCCGCATCCCCCTTTAAATCCCATCCTATGCTATTAAAGGGGAGTTGCCAGCTCGTGGATTAACCTCATGTTAATCAGAAAGGCATCTTGAAATAAGTAAACGGAGAAGATGTAATAATTTGTAATGAAACAAAGAAAGACTACAATGAGAAGATGGTCAAGAACAGAATAAAAAAGTGGAGAAATTAAACACTATATGGACGATTCCTGAGAAGAACATACAGAAAATACTGATAATAAGTTAATTTGGCAATGTTTAAAGAAGAACACTCAAGAAAGAAACGGAGGGTGTTGCATTGGAAATTCAATATCAAGCTCTAAGGACATATGTAATAAAGACTAGAATTGGTAAGAGGCAGCAGGATAGGAAATGCCATCTATGCAAAGATGCTGAAGAAATTGTTGACCACATGTTACGTGATGCAAACAGGTCGCACAAGTCGTCTACCTTGAGAGGAATAACAAAGTATCAACGACGATCCACTGGCATTTATGGAAAAAGTACAATTTTCCTACAAACAAAAACTGGTGAGAGCGTAAGCCAGAGAAAATAATAGAAAATGAATAAGCAAAGATCTTGTGGAACATCCGAATCCAAATGGACCTCCACTTACAGCTCACTGTAGTCCAGAAAAATGTGTTTATAAATATTTGATATTGTAGTACCCAGTGACATTCGGCTCCAAGATCACGAACATGAAAATAATACGTGGTATAACGACCTTCAAAACGAATTTGGGAAAAATAAAATCCATAATTTTTGGCGCTCTTAGAGCAATATTATCAATTCTTCTAAAATATATGGATTAACTAATCACAAGTTCCTTGTATATAAACCGAACTTTGTACAAGCAATACCAGTCAATATCTGGCGACTGTCAATAATTATCAACAAGATAAACACAATAAAATTTCTCATTTTGTTAAGTTTTCTCTCTCACCGATCAGAGCATTTGTGCAATGATTGTTTCTTCTTACTTATATATTAATCCTGTTACTGCTCCCATTTTAATTCTCTCCCCTCGTTTACTAGTTGCCTATTTTATGTCTTATCTCACTGTTGTTTGTATACATTTTGTGTATACGCCAAAGTACCGTTACAAATTATTTTAGAGTGCGAACAAACATAAAAAAAAGAGAATGACCCATTACTGACAGGTATGTTACTTTTTACTGCACTGAACTGCTTATAGAAGAATTGCAAGGCAAGCAATTGAAAAGAATTCTTAAAGTTTATTTACTAAGTAAAGCTATATATTGTAATAAACAAACAGGAAGGTCGTTAATTAAATAAAAAATTAATCAACTTTACTAACAAAAGATTTATTTTAGCAATAACACAAATAATTACAAATTTAAAATATATCTCAGTCTCTCAGGGTCATAACTGGGTTTGATAATGGCGAATCATTTTATTTATAATCTTATCAACAATTTACAATTACTGGAAAAGAAAGGTTACTTGTCAATTAAATTAGAACAAATTTAATTGCGAACGAAGTTAAACTAAAAAGATTGACTCTAATTAACAAATTTTAATCAATACGAAGAGATCGAAATCTGACGGCTATCTTTTAATCAGGTTTACATAAATAGTTGTTTTGTCAATTTTTACTCACGTCTGCCCAGCATTCCAGGATACCTTTAATTGTCGAAACACTATGGCGGGTTTTACACGGCTTCTAACCACAGATTCTAAATTAATATTTTTACATCACAATCAGGAACCCGGATGATCCACCTTCGTCCTCTGTGTAGACCGCTTGCATTGGGTGACTTCTGCTAACTCTGCTCAGCTATGTGCACAAAACTGTTTTTTGCTTAGCAGGTTTCGTCGT
This sequence comes from Zhengitettix transpicula, assembly GCA_037074705.1. Lineage (NCBI taxonomy): Eukaryota > Metazoa > Arthropoda > Insecta > Orthoptera > Tetrigidae > Zhengitettix > Zhengitettix transpicula. The sequence goes on from CM073591.1 coordinate 187,222,368, forward strand.
TATGCTCTAGTGAATGTTTTGTCTTGAGCAAAATGTTCAGGGACCAATCATCTCTGTTGAATGCTAATTCTCAATATTTCTCTGCAAACTGTTTTTCGCCATATCATAATGCGACCTGCTCTATCGTTCTCCAATTAACAGTTATTATTCGACGACGTCCCACCGCAAACTTTATCTAGCCAAACCTTGCGAACTGAACTTATTAATATTTTAATGCGATCAGCCTCTGACCAAACCTTCCAGCCAACTAACTTCTTGTCTCGCAATTTGAGTGCATGCTTGGCCACATTGTCGCTATGCTCCGTACCGCTGTAAGAATAGATTTCTCAAACAATTTAGATTTTCAATTTCACAATTAATGTCTTAATTAATTGGCATTACAATATATATATATATATATATATATATATATATATATAAGTTAAATGAGTTGTGATGCTAAACATTTCAATTTAACCAGCATCAATAGCGTCACTAATCGAAGTATTTATCTATTTACGATCCCCTCCCCGATCTATCTTAATGGAGTCACAGATACTCCCGCTGAATTCAGGCAGTCAATAATATTCCCGTTTTCTTTTTAAGAAGTCACAAATACTTCCGCAATATTAAGTGAGTCAAAAATACTTCTGATACATTAAGGGAGTAAAAAAATGATCACTAACTTAATAAAGTCGAAAAATACTTCTGGTGTTTGACAAGAGTAAAAAGAGATACAACCTTTAATGAAATAGAGGCCAAAAATATATATATTTTACCCAACGAAAATAAAAAATACGCCCGGTAACAATTACTCAACCACGTCCACTCCACTTTGAGGACCATAAAATTTCCTTACCCCAAAAGGTTAATGTGAGAATAAAATTCAGCGACTCCTGTAACCCCGGAATGGACACCAATATCCGGCATTTTGCATTATTTCCTCCACTACTCGTACGGATTCTTCCATCTCTTGCCTTTTCGAGTTGAAATTAGACACTTAAAACTTCTAGAAAGACACTATCAAATTCAGTGGTAGTTTTAGTCGTTGCTAATAATGGCCCGTTACAAATGTTTATTAAATGCCATTCCATCCACCACCACCCCTAGAGCTAATGTTTGGCTTAACCACTCGGTGTTTTTCCTGGATCGTAAGTAACACGTGTACAAAGTTTGTTAGAAATTGTTCATCGCGTTTAAAATTGTACACGGAAATTTGTCTCGCCCTATTCCACACCCACTCTTAGGGGATGAACTACGTTTTAACCAGTCGAGTAATAATCAGAATTAATGTCCGTGACTTTCACAAACTCAGATTCGACAACAGTCTCATTGCGTACTCATTACTTTTATATAACGGCCTTTCATCACTTCCTCCTTCCTCCCCCACCGCTCACTTAGGTGGTTGAACTACAGATTAACTGACCTTGTGAATGTCATAATTAAACTCACTGATGTATATAACCCTGGATTGGACATCAATCTCGGTGGTTTCGATTTATTTTCATGTGACTCCTTATGGCGCAGCCTTCCCGTGCTGTAAGAGGTTGAAATTATTCACTAAATCCATCTGGAGAAAAACTATATTTCTCATCGACCCCGAAAACTAATTATTCGACGCTAATGTTTTAAAATTTTATCCCCGTTCACCCCTTGGCAGTTTCCTAACGCTTCGAAAGGCCGACAGAAAACTTCGCGGGCGTGCGCACAACAACTCATCAAAGCTTCATCGCAATCTGATGAATGGTTTAGAGTTCATAGGAGAGACACATTCATTTGTGTAGACGTGTAGGTAAATAATAAGAAAAAGACAAATATTAATGTTTAAACAATAGTTTTTGAGAGACTGCTGGAATAATAATGACACTCCGGATAGGGTTAAAGCATGTGAGGGACGGGGATCACATGGTGTTCATAGTAAAATATAAAATGACTGAGGTTAGAGTCAAATCCATTGTTTGTTTTCAATAGGAGATTATTGAATTTGATCATAATTTTTTCTTACATACTTCTTTCATATTATTACTATTTTCTCATCAAATCTCCTTCTAAGGTCTCAAAATCTGACAGAATGAAAGAAATGTATCTGTAAAATCTCCTAATTCACGTAGCTGACGATAATTTATGACAACAAGCACCTTTTCTGTTTTGGAGATTAATGATCCATTAAAATGGGACTAACATGTTATTAACAATTCGTCAATCTCAGTTCGATCTGCTGCTATACTTTAAGAGTATTAGTGCAGGAGAGTGACATTAATGCCTCAAAGAGTTAGTATGCCACGTTTATTTTCATGCGGCATTATCAAATTCGGATCGCTTGTCACGCGTTGCAAATATTCAAACTACAAAAGCAAGCCGTGGCAATAATAGCTTCCGCGGATTGGAATACAAACTTTAACTCCGGAACCTAGTTATTTTATCCTTTCCAAGTTCTTATGTACTCAAAATATTACAGTTTGTTTGGCGCAACTTCGGTACATTAGCGATAACACGCTTCAATCATCCGTACGACTCGGGACATCGGACCCAACTTCAAATAGCATAAAACTATATAATAGTTTCCAAAATTATATATAAAAATAAAACTGAGAATTCATCCATAAAGCATTGAAAATATTTGTTATTATATATTATATATATATATTTGTGTCTATTGAATTCAGCTGCCGTTCTGTTTTCTTGTTTCATGTACGACGTGAATCGACTTAAGAATCGTTGATGAAGCGAACATTAGTCCTCTTCTGAGGAAATAAGACAAGTAAAATATTACTTACAAATGTATGAATGAGATATACATAAATACTCTAGATGTTTAAGACTATACATACATAGTAATATCAAGAATTTAAAGTGTACATATTTGAAATTACATTAAATAGGTTCAGGGAGAATATAAAGAATACTACATACGTACATAAGGGAGAAAAAGTTACGATTACAGAACATTGCACAAGTAGGAAATCTTATATATAAAGTAAGGAATAAAAAATAATTGTAAGTTGAACTTCACTTCACTAATAGCACTAAAACAATTTCCAAATATAACACTGCACTGCACAAATAACACTCCCATTTGCATATCATCTTCTTGTACTGATGAGCCTTCAAAGTGTTGACGCCTCCGGAAGAATTCATCTGGCAGCTCTTCTCAGTGTCTGGAAATCTCGTGCGGACGACATCAAATAAACAATTGTGAAGTATCAGTTGGACATACAGAAAATAAAGATTTATATTAGTATTCCATAAATTAACCAGTATCTTCTAGGGAACTAATGTGAGTTTGGCTCAGGCCGATTTACAAATTCGTTAACAGAGTAATACACGCCCTTAATCACCAGAGAGGTGCATTTCTTAATAAATACGCTGTAACTGCTTACACTTTTCATGCTGAGAGGAAGACAATTAAATAGCCTGAATAATGTACACTGTTTTCAAAAAGTGAGAGATGATGTTTGTCTGTCTGTAATGTCGTGCGGTTTCTGGTATTATATTCACGGAATTCCCCGTTGGTAACAAACAGACTTTGATTAAGTTTTACGAATTTTATAATTTCCAAAATGTATGCAAAGGGTAAGGTTAAAATTCCAAGAGCTTTGAAGAGAGGTCTACAACTTTTCCTGTAATATTTATCACATAATATTCGGATCGCACGTTTCTGTAATTTAATATTTCCGCAGAGCGAGAAGAAAGTCCCCAGATCGTAATTCCATAGCACATGTTGGAATGGAAATATGCATAATAGACCGTTTTTGCAGTTAAAGTTGCATCAATAATCGAAGAGAATAAGAAACAGAACTGAGTTTACCTCAGAGGACCTTAATATGTTCATTCCATCGTAACTTTCCGTCCACTTGACCACCGAGGAATGTTGCATGATCAGTCGCTAATTCCGTGTTGTTGTTACCGGACGAAAACTGAACAAGTTTTCTGCAAGTTGAGAGCCAATTTGTTTGCACTGAACCAGACATTTAATGACTTCAGGGCACTTTCGACTTTTTTTTCAAGTGTGTTTTTTTGTCGTTGCTACCGGTTATTATTAAGTTTCTTGTCATCCGCATAAAGAACTGATTTTGTAAGTTTGATCCAATCTGGAAGGTCATTTATGCACAAAATAAGAATCGACCCCTGCGGGACCCCACAAGTTATTTCTTTCCAATCAGAGACAAATATTGTCGTCATTGTTGTCTATGGCCCCTTTTTGCTTTCGATTAGGAAGGTAGGATTTGAAAAGTACGGAAATATTTCTCCGTAAAACTCCAGTTTACCTAGTAAAATTTTGTGATCAACCATGTCGAATGCTTTGAAGAGATCTGCAAATATCCCTGTTACTTTTAATTTGTCTTTCAGAGAGTCCTGGATTGATTGTACGAAATCGTTCACAGCGCTGCCAGTAGATTAATTCTTGAAGAAGCCATGTTGTTCTGGTGAGATGATTTTATGTTTTTTAAAGAAATTTACAACTCTCAAATGTATCGCTTTTTCTAGTATTTTAGAGGAAATTGGAAGGAGGGAAATAGGTCGATAATTCGAGATATCAGTACGCGTGCCCTTTTTAAATAGTGGAATTACTTTAGCTACTTTTAAAGAATCCGGAAATTTTCCTTTTAAGAACGAAGAATTATGTGTTGAATTGGTTCTGCTATAGCTTCTGCGCATTCCTTAACGAGTTTGCTGTTAATACCGTATATATCGTTTGAATTAGAACAATTTAAGCTCATTATTTTTAATACGTCACCCCTTGTTAACGGTAATAAAAATATTGAATGATCAACCCTTTTCTTCGCGTTGTTAAGAAGTTCGTGAACGGAATTGTCTTTAGATGTCGTAACATTATCCAGATATTGTTTATGTACATTAACATAGTAATGGTTAAACGCAGAAGCTTCTTTCGTGTTTGAAATGATTTATCATCTTGGAGAATACAGATTTTCTTTGTATTCAATCTTTGTTTTCTAGAAGCATTAATAATGACATTCCATGTGGCTTTCATTTTATTATCTGAATTGATAATGAATTTCGATGTAACAAGTAATAGATCAGTCTTCTGTATAATTACAGAAACGTGTAATTTTACATTAAGTTGGCAATATTATAAACTCATTAGGACCTGGAATTATAATCTATATACATCTATATGTATAATTTTATATGCATTCATCGGAGATAAATTCGATATATCAGATGACTAACGGTGAAAACAAATAAATCTAAATCCAGATTGGCAATGCCGATGACAGGCCATCACGATAGAAAATTTTGTGCCAGTAACCAAACGTTACAATGAAGCGCTTAAATTAATTTACTCTTGAGATTTTTCTTTACAGAATGCAAAAAAGCAACAAATCGATAGCTTTGGGGCAAATATATGAAACATGCAGTGTATATGCTAGGTGCGAGTAGTTCTTCAACTATGTAGCTACCCTGCTTCGTTCCACTAATGGATTTATTTCATTCCAACTCTGTTCACACATTTTATAGTACTGGAAAATCCTGAAGATTCCGACAGACTGGAATGTATAATTAGAGTTTTCAGTTATATAACTTGACTCTAATTGTGGGATATCTCGTTTCCTTTTAATTTCTGTTTGCTTTATCTAAAAGTAAACAGAAGAGATTTCTTTCCTAGTTGGCCATAGCATGAGCAAGCTGCACGCAAATGTGAGGAAAACCACGTCAATAGACCTGTTATATAAGCAGCTCTAAAAGCTAAAACAATTTAGCTGAGTTGAAATCGCGTCACACGCGCACAAGTCCTCGGAACGGTTCGAGGATAATCATCGAAACAATTTTCTTACCTTGATGGTTTCTATATTCTTTATCTACAGCATCCAATGCGATTCATTAATAGTTTATTAGCTGTTTTATGTACCACTTTAATTTCGTATTCGCGTTGACGGTATTATTAGGTAGTAGAATGCCCGACGCTGGCCGGGTTTTTCTTTATTTTAGATCACAAAATGAATTAATTCGTTATAATCTCTTATCCCCTTCTCAAAATGCCACTTACCGACGGGGGACGAACATATGACAACCGGAAGCGACACACTTCAATTACACGAGTTGGAAAACGATGACATTACATTAGGACAATTTGGACCATTTTCCCCATTTGCATCCCTCTCTTATGCAGATAAGCTGAACTTCAACTTAACAGGCATGGTGAAACTCTAAATTAGACACCAATATCGGTCCTTTGGGACATTTTATAATTAAACTATTCCCACCGCCACCTCATGTTGAAGGGGCGGAACCTGAACTTAACCGACATCCGGAGAGTCATTGTTCACAGGCTGGCCGCTTGAGTGCCCGCGTGCAAAACCTACAATGTTATATATATATATATATATATATATATGTTTTTCCTGACTAGGCTCATAGAAAGGTATTTTAGTTTGCTTACTTATGGAAGTGTATAAGAAAAATAAACTTTTATTGCCATTACTATGTTTATAACGCAGAATTTTCAAAAATTAATGAACTGTACCATACCTATTTACTTAAACATGAATGAGTGCTATTTAATTAGCCTAATTATTAAGGTATACCTAAGAATAGTAATTGTACCACCTACTATTTTCTAAAAGCAAGAAAACTCCAATTCGTCTGTTTTTACTTACTTTATGAATTAATAATTTTTAATTATTATTTTAGAACATAGATGAATCAACAGCAATTAAACTTCTATTTCTTTTATATTTTCGAAATTTGCTATTATTTGTGTAGTATCCAAACGATCAAATATTTCAGATTCTATCGAAAAAATGGATAGTTGACCTTAAATAATGCTTTATAATTAATAAGAAAGATAGCCAATTCAGACAAAATAAATGATAATATAAATACAATACAACGTTTCTGGGATCCTTGTATCTTTCATCAGGTGTGAAGAAGAGTCTAGAGCGATACAACTGCACTGGTCTAGGTTCTTCTTCGTACCTGATGAAATGGACAAAGATCCCAGAAACGTTGTGTGGTATTTATATTATCACTTATTTTGTCTGAATTAGCTATCTTTCTTATTAATTATTTTCAAACAGTCGTAATTTTTTTCATTTTAATTCTTTACAATTTTTAACTCAGAAAAATGTCGTTCTCTGGTGCAATTCTAACTGGAAGAGTAAAGAATATTATTAATCCTTTTGATGTGTTGACATAAATTTATTTGTGAAAAGATATTGAAAAAGTGTGTGTGTGGATCACTAGACTGATTTTCTGTAAAACGCAACTGTAGAGCGTTAATTTAATTGTATAAATCAATAACGTCAATTCAGCTTCATTCGTTGAATTGTCTGTATGTTTCAGATGTAAATCTTTACAATGTTTCATCTAGCGTTCTTTGTCGTAACTAAATAATGAACTACTGAAAAAGCCGAACACTTATCTAAAGTTTTAACACTTTAATACTATTTTTAAGGAAAGTAATGTCTGATCTAGGATTTTTTTTAAAAAACTCTACTTTTTAAATGATTTAAGGGTTCAATATAACTTAATCCCGTTGTTCATACTGAAAGTGTGTCGGTTTTCTTATTGAACGATGTGTAGTCGCCTTCAACATTTGGTTTGTCAGCCATTTCATTTCAAAGTGCTCATTGCTCATCCGAACGATAATTTGACAACTTAGATTAAACAGGAATTTATGGCACACAAAAATGAATAATTCTCCATATATTCTTCATAAATGTTTTAAAATTTTCTTAATAATAAAATTAAAATGTCTGTTTTAATTTAAAAAATTACTTTACCTGTTCTTTCCTTCTATTATGCTACTGTCAGTGATCGATCCTCCTTAAGTGGACAGAACCTGCAGATGTTTTGGATTCATTCTTAATAGAGATCAATAGATGATGTTGTTATGACAGAATAAAAAACGTAGGTGGAAATTAGAAGATGAGTTCGAGGACGAGATTGCTGTTTGCCGCCCCCATGATTGTGCCGCCTGCGTGCTGAGCTGGACCTGATCTGCTGAGGAGAACGACGAGAAGTGAGCCAGTATTGTAACCAAATGAAATTTAGTCCTTAAGAAACTTGAAGTAGCTTGTAACATGCTGATCGTGAAAAAAGGGTTCGGTATAAATTTTCATGTGGTAAATTTATTTGGGGTGCATTCGCGTCCCGAACGATCGAACAGGACTTTTTAAATTTTAAAGGACGACCATCAGCGAGACAGCGTCTTGAATGGTTATCCTTCTAGCTGGTCGCGTCTTCCCGCTTGCGATATTGCATAACACAAGGCTTTTTATGCTGAGTCGGGCGGCATGACAAGTAGAATAGTGTTGATCGTCTGATAACCTGGTTAATGGACTTGCGCCGCAAACCATAATATAATCGATCCTCAGCTGACTAATATCTGAACTTATTTCTCTCTCTAGGCTAACTCGAAAGTGGTAACTGTAGATGTAAACTTCAGAAGTTCCTTACTCAACAACTTTAATAATGGAATGGCTTCTTTCTGTTGCAGATCCTTTATCATTTGGAAGCAGTGGAATCTGGTGTGTATGTACTACAGCACATAAATTAATGAGGAAGAATTAATTTATTTAAGAACTTTCTTAATAATTGTGGTTTTACAGTGCGAATTTCTATTTCGAAATCGAAGACTGCACGTCTTGTAGCGCACTCAATCTCGCTAATGCAACCACCTGGCCATGTCTATGGTAGAAGCAGCTGTACTTGTGTGTGGAAGGACTAATGCGCATGCGCAGTATTCCGTTTCACCTCCCGGCATCACGTGTAAAGCTCAAAAAATTCTTTTCTTGCTATTACCGAGCAAGCAGCACGTAGAAACAATGCAATATCGTGCAATTACACAGAGACGCCGCCGCATCCGGCGGCATAAGCAACGAAAATAAATTTGAATCATTCAATAATTAATAATCTTATTTTAAAGTAGTTAACATTTCAATGCAAAAACAATATTCGTAAATTTAGGGTAGTATTTAAAAAACCACAATCAAAGGTTATTTTAGAGAAAAACTTTTAAAGAGCATCATAGTGCGAAAATCTGCCGCGCAACCCTACGTACAATATTGCCATCATACGTGGCTAGTTCCAAATATTAACTTTGTTTAAAATATGCAGGAAGGAACAAATATTTTCTTTCTATAATTCGGATCAATTAGGTGCTAAATCATTCCGCTTTTAAAAATTAGGCGCTATTGGAAACTATGTAGACGGAATTAGAAATGTAGAATATTACTTGACGGGTCAGAATATTAGTAACGCTATCGCTGTTGTAATATTATTATTTTACATAGTTATCCTCGTAAATATAATTGCTTGAGGCAATGTAGCATATAACTTCAAAAACTCACGAGCCGCCAATGGTTGGAAGCCATTTTTGTTTTTAAATTCTATATAGGAACCTAGCAACTATAACATGGCTCAGAAATTCCAATACTCTGCCATTATTTACTACAGTATTTTCCCACCATTTTATTAGTTTGCGTATATGTGTATGATGTATTTTACCTTCAAAATATTACACTAATTTTTTATTCAAATAACTTAACCAATTATTTATCACAAATATGATTAAAGTATAGAGATTACGTGCCAAATAATAGTTTTGTACACTGTCTTACAATAAAATTAAAAGTGAAATAATGCTTCAATCAGCTTTTAATTTTAAAAATCTAGGTTACTTTTCTTTAATTTTTAGCTGAGTTTTTAGCATAATATAAAACTCCTATCATTATTCTTATTATTATCTCTCAAATCGAAATTGAAATAAGCTTCCATAATCACAATTAATACTAATTACTCAATGATGATTTTCTAACCTCAAATCAAGAGTTATTAGTAAAGTCATTTAAAAGTGTAAGGTTTTAAAGTCAAAGTTTCTATAGTAACCGATTAAATTTGAAAGTTTATTAGAGAGACAGATGCCACTTAATTTACATTCGGAAATTAAACATGTTCGAATGATTTCGATCACCTTCCGCCTCCCTCGATTGCATTCTGGGTGCACGGCCACGTAATTTGTGACGTGTTACAGCTTCCGCTGATAACAAGTCAGAATCATATGTGCCGTGATGTGAGAGAACGTGAATTGTGTATGTGACTGTTCGATATCCTCCGAAAATTGTAATTACTTGGTTTGTAATATTCATCCCTTCTCGTAATAAAGCTACCCGTATTTGAAAATATCTAGTTCCAGAATAGTATGTTTGTGAATTTACTATTGATGAGACAGCAAGTTCATTTAGTAGTTGCATCAAGTGTTCCGAAAGTAGTGTAAATGTCACGTTGAAAATTTAAAAAGCATCGCGGTTGCGTTAACCATTTCTGTCAAATTTTTGAGTACATTCATGCTCGTCAAAGTATGTAGGTTAATTGATTTGTTTGTGACACACTTTGTCAAGGTTATATTTTTTCTTAGATTCTACTTGTAATATTTACTGATTATGATTCACTTTTTAAAACGTATTTTACAATGCTTTTTTTATTATTTTGCTTTGAAAGAAAATAAGTTTGAGTAAATGTAGTGTTTTTATAAAAATGTAAATTATTGCAGTAGTTAATTTAAGCTTGTGTCGAACATTTGTAATTATATTGCAGTTTGTCGAGAAATTGTGATCATTAAGTAGAAATGTCTCAACCTAGTGGATATCCAAACAGCACACCAATGTCATCAGGTAAGCTGCATGCTGTAAAAAAACTGTTATTGGAAAAATGTTTCCATGTCTAAAGAAATTTAGAGAAAAAACTGTCTTCAGGTCAGGAAAATTCACCTTTAGGACCCAATGCTCTGCCTAATGGTCAGCCTTCACAGTGGTCCAGGCCACCAATCTTTCCACAACCTGCAAAATTGCCAAGACCAGTTGCAAGTACTCAAAACTTTCATTATCCAACTAGTGCACTTACAACAAATGGAATCCAAATGCCAAATCCTGGTATGTTTAGATATGAAGATTGTCACCAGGCTATTTCTAGTTTGTAAGGAATGTGATAATTTAACAATAGTTTTTTAGACTTATTTATATATCTATATCTGAATGTACCTGATCCACTTTATGGAACAATATTATTTTGAGGAGAGTGTAAACTCCTATATACTGAGCTAGTACAATATGAAATTGGTAATTGTTATGAATTTTATGATCACAACACAAACTATTTTATTTATTTTTATTCACACATTGCGTAGTGATATTTATGATTATTTCAAAGTATGCTTTGAAAATATATGTGAATATTTATGTAATATTCACAAATTTAATATTTGCAGTAATCTCCATTCGGATACTAGAGCACATTTAGTGAAACACATTTTTATTATAGTCTTGACATAGATTCTCATGATGATCATCACACACTGTTAATCTTGCAAAAGACCTAAAACTGTGTAATCAGTAGTCCTGTAATTCAAATTTTGTTTAATTATATTTATGAAGGATTCAAAAGGAACCTATAATTCATCCAATATAATTTATATGTATGTGTAGGTAAGGAAAAATTTTGGTGCTATGTAAAATATGTAATTGAAATATTGTGTTTTAGAGAGGTCTCATAGTTAAGTTTCCATTGATTGAATATTTTTATTAGAGCATTATTATAATTTCAGTTTACAACAGGTTCTAATTAGTTAACTCAACAACAAACAGAGAGAGTTTGTGTCGCCAGACTGGGAGGATATGACACTTCCATGGGACAGGAGGCAGAGTGTCTTGCTGTCTGGTCGACATGTCATTGCTTCCCAGTCTGGTGATGCCAGCTGTTGATTTAAGGTAAATAACGTAAATGAGTTAGCAGTTCTCTATCCCTCTTTCCTGTCCAAGTAGTTTTGCGTTTATATATATATATATATATATATATATATATATATATATATATGATATTAGTAAGGATATGACATTGTCAAAAATAATTGTAATATTGGTATGGCAGTCGGCTGGTGGACGGAATGGTGTAACACTCCTTCCTGATGAAGGAGGCTGAGAGCTTCTGAAAATTTGAAGAACAACCTTCAGTTCCTTATGGCGACACCACACTTTACTTTCAGGTAAGCCACAACCTATGTCTCTTTCCTTTTCCATACCAATATTACACATATATAAATATATATATCCAATTGTCAAAAAATTGCTAAAATTGGTATGTTAAAGAAAGGAAGACAGTTTGTGGCTTACCTGAATATATGGATATATTATATTAGTAAGGATATGACATTGTCATATATTATATATTAGTTTGGAAAGGAAGAAGAGATATCTTGTGGCTTACCTGAAAGTGAAGTGCATTGTAGCCATAGGGAACTGAAGGTTGTTCTTCAAATTTTCAGAGGCTCTCATCCTCCTTCCACAGCCAACTGGTGCACAGAATGATATAAAAATATTTCCTGAATAATATATGTATATATAAATGTGAGTCATATTTTCCAAATAATTACAATGTAAAGGAAAGTGAATTAGTAAGTGGCCCTCGAAAATGAGTTCACTGTCTCTCTTTCCTATCTAAATGTGTTGTTAATTTGACCGTGTCACTTTTTCCTTAAGTGTTATATATGTATACACACACACATAGTATAGGCTACAGGAAATAGCAAGTTGTGTCAAGATAAGATTCACAGTAGCCCACTGCCCTGATATTGTAGTGGCGGCAAGCCACAACTGAGTTTAACATGAACCTTTGTTATGGAAACTTGGTAGTATGAAAACTGATGTATGGAAATATATTGTTTTCAGTTCAGGATATGTTGTACAAAAAAAAACCTTTCATAAAAGTTAAAAGAGATTATAAGTACAGTGTGTGATTCAAAGACCTTGCTGCTTTCTGTACATCCTGTTCATAAGAATATAATTAATGTTTTTAAGAATGGTAGTGACATAGTTCCAGCATCTCTTTAAGGTGAAGTCCCCCAACTTTTAACAGTGCTAACCTCCACTTTCTACTGTGAACCTGACGAGACTTGGTTTATCTCACATTCCATACATGGTTATGAAATTGATTATACTGTCTAGTTAGAACTTGCATTGCACCAATTTCGTATTTGTGATTCACCTGTAATGAAAATGCTATTATTATAATTGAATTTGAAACATGTCCAATAATTTATAAAGAGAATAAAGTTATTTTTTTGTATTGAGACCTTTGACAAATATTTACATAAGTTTACAAAATGTGATAATGAAAATGAATAATTTTTTGTGTAGCTTTATAATGCTTATAGAATTTGAATAAATAAATAGTATATTTTGCATTCAACCACTTGTTGCTTTTAACCATGAATGATTTGTTTAGCTTTATATGGCATATTTTAAATTTGTTTTAGAGTTTTATATGACTAATAAAAAATTTAGTTGTTTAGCTTTTGGTAGGTCTGCCCCATTATGATGTATCATATTAATAAAAATACTTAAATACTTACAATGTACTTACAATATTTTAATACAATTGAATTAATAAACCCTTTTTCTATGGAATTTATAATTATATATTGTACAATTTGAACACATGCAAATTTGGGAGGGATACAGAACACCAACATAATCTTGATAAAGCTTTTTAAAAGTTTTATTTTTCTTAATATCAGATCAAACACCAGTTTGTTTATGATGTTAGTTGATGCCTGTGAGCTGTATTCTATTTTAGCTGTGTATATCACAGTATTTTATTGTCAGGCAGCCTTAAATTCTCTAATTTATACTTGTACATTGTTCTTGATTTATTGTTCTCTATGTTTAAAAGTATATTCCTCCTGCACCCCTATTCTCTGTTTTTCTTTTATTCTGTTTTGAACCATTTTCTTAGGTGAGAGAGAAAAAGAGACTGAAAACTCATTTGTGTTATTGTTACGTAATGTTTCACCTTCTGGTTCTATATATTAACTTTTGTTCTGATATTGACTGCTTGAGTATATAAAGATAAATTACTTATTTCTTGCATACATAATTATAAATTTTAAGAAAAAGCTTCTATATTTTATGTTTTAATTACAGGTAGTTTATCATCACAGTCTTCACGTGATCCATCACCTGCACCACCGCCACCAAGTTTATCTCATTCGACACCAAATCTTGCTTCTGTCAACAGCATAAACCCACCTTCCTTTCAGCGTGTACCACATTTACTAGAAAATGCTGTTCTGAACAAACATGGTGGAAGCCAACCTCTTCAACAGCATTCACGACCTATGGCTACTGTAAGTCCACATGGGATGACACCAGAGAGCAGATATACTGGTGGTCTACAACAGTTGTCTTCATCACCAGCTGCCATTACACCATCTGTTGTTGATCAAAGAAATGAAAGTGGAGTAGGTGATCAGAATAATCATAGTGGTCCGAATCAACAGCAAACAAAAGTGAATGGAACTCCAGTGTCAGCTCCAGGTCCATTGCCTTCTCCCATAATTAGAACTAATGCTCAAGGTACTGTGCCACTGAGACAAGAAAATCTGTTAGTCGGACAAGGACAGGAACAAACTCTAAATCAATTCCAGAATAACCTGGCATTCCAACAAACTGAAAGAATCCAACAGCAACAGACAGTTAATACTAATACTGTGACACAATATCCTTCTTACAATGCAAATCGATGGCAACAAAGCAACTCAGGAGTACAAGCTGTGTCAAGCATAAGCAGTCAAAATAATAATCTTTATCCACCTCAGTCAGTAGCAGCAACATATCAGTCAATGACTATTCAACATCCTCCAACATCTGTATCAAATCAACACAATCAGGCTTCGGCAAATCAACAACCTTTAGGTTACCCTACCATGCAGACAAATACTTATCAGTCAAATTCAGGTCAACAAAATCCTAAAACTGTATACAAGAATCAGCCACAAACATCAAATCAATTGCAGTCTGTTCCTAATCAGCTTTCATCACTAAACAGTCATCAGCATCCAATATCGAATCAGGTGTTACACCCACAACCAACTCCATCACTTCCCAGTCAAATGGGAAACTTGACATATTCAAATGCACAACAATTGACACCTGGACTTCAACAACAATATGCTGCAGTTCAAAGAAATCATCAATATACACCAACAAGTAGTCAGAAGCCACCTGGTCCATATTCAGGTTATAATCAACCTCCATTAGATTCCTCTCAACATCCTACATGGAACTCACAAACTGTTGGCAACTTTTCCCAGTCACAGCAAGGAAATGTGCAGCATATGGCTCAACGATATCCACAACAGGTAAATTTAAATATGTGAATTTCTTAGTATGTATATTTGACATAGAATATGTGTGAAATAGATCAGAGTAATAATTTTGATTATATAAAGAAATGCCCAATAAACTGACAAAATCAAGTGATAAAATAAATACCACACAACCTTTCTGCAATTTCTGTTGCTTTTTTCAGGTAATTAAAGAATGCTAGAGCTTCAAGAATGATACACCACACAAATTAGGCAATCAACTCAAAAACATGAGTGTGTTGATTTGATACAGATATTGAAGGATTTTGAATAGTTATTGACGGATATGCTATTGGATTTTGAGTTTGTTACCTGATTTGTGTAGTGTCATTCTTGCCTTTTTGAATAACCTGACAAAAAGCAAATGGGATGGCAGACAAAAAGGTTGTGTGTTATTTATTTTATCACTTTATTTTGTCTGTTTATTGGCTACTTCTTTATCTAATTAGTATAATTTTCAACATATACTTTATATTTATAAAGCAGAGTAATTCAATATATTATAGTATATTACTCTGTTAACTTGTTTATAGACATATTTTGACAATATACATAAACCTAAATTCAGGTCTCAGTGTTATTGAAGAAAGTTAATTGTTCCCACAGTGGTTCAGAGAAAATCTTGCATACAATTGTAATCAAGATATAAATGTAATGTATGCCAACTGTATGTGCTTAACGATATTTTCAATGTTTTTAAAACAGACTCCATAAAAATTCAATAACGTTAAGCACATTAAGGTTGAGGAAGAATATGAATTTGAATATTGTATACGGAATGCCCAATTAATAACTTTGTTGATATAAATTTTCTGGTAAGAAATCAAAAAAGGTGCTAGCTTTTGTAATTTGTTTTTCCACGTTTACTGTGTTAGTAGTTGTTGGACCATTAATTAAGCCAAAACTATTTCTAGTCCACATTTCGAGTCAACTTCAGTTATATCACACATTTGAAAGTGGTTTTGTGTTGATTTTCTGTAGTAGTATTATTTGCGTGAGATTGTTTTTATATAAAAAAAAGTGGGCCTAAAGGAATATTTGAATAAATTTCCTTAATTGGAATAATGAAAAGAATCTAATAAAGAATCATTTCCTTGAATAAAATATCCTCTTGGGCTTTTCTAACTGACGGAAAAAAATATATACATGACGTTTCAAAGAAACTTTGCTAGAAGTGGATGATGGTGAACGTCATCAAAACCTTGCGCATACAGTTTTACACTTTGTTAGAAGTCTGAGAAGACTTTATTCATTCTTTAAACTGAGAAAGACTGCATTATTTATCAATAATTTTCTTATCTGTAATATTAATTTTTAAATTTTCTATTACAGTTCTTATAATTGTCATTAATTTATGAGAAGTGAACACACAATGTGCTGTTTTTATTTAATACATCAGCAGTCACTGTGTGGTGTCATATGACTTAACAATAATAAGAAAAAATAGAAGGTATTCTGAGGAGCCATAAATTGGGTGCAACTTAATTCTAAGAATTTGTAATAATAATTGGAAAATATTTTTAATCAGATGTTTATATGTAACCATGCCATTTGTAGGCCAACCTTCAAGGTCCTCCAACTGTAGGTGGTTTAACTACTCAGATGTCAGGGTTGTCTGTTACACAAACTGGTTTCAATAAGTTGTGGGTGAGTTTATTTTAATAAAACAAAATAATTATTTTTAAATGTATAGATTATTTTTATGTATATTTAGTCCAAACAAAATAAAATTTCAATCTGCACCAGCAATGGAAAATCAAAAAATTAATATCAATATGTATGCATTTATCAAGCAAATTTGGATTAGACAATAAAGTTAAATTTCAGAAAAGTAACTAAAGAGAGATAATTCAGTAAAGCTTTAAATGTTTGATTTCAATTTAATTTGTTATTAGGGGCATGATGCATGTGATCTACTACAAAACCGAAATATATTACCTCCAGAAAAAATTGAAGCTCCAAAGGTAAAACTAAACCAAGAATTTTTGGACAGTGTCAATTGCAGTCCAGAGTAAGTACAGTATTTCCTTTCACAATATTTTTCTCATTAAAATATAAGATTAATTTTATAAGTGGTGTAAATCTTTGTGTGAATGGGCTGCAAATCCTTTGTGGCTCAAGGTTGTTATGATAATGCTATTTTTTTGGAAAGGTCGAAGTGTCTGATTCAGTGATGGTTTATTAACAGAAAAAAAACCAGTAGTGTTGTGATATAACATTTCTATTTAGGTTTCCACCGTGATTTGTTATGCAACATTTCAATAGCTGGTGTCACCCATTTTGAGGCTATTTCACCTGATGAAGAGGGTGACATCAGATGTTGAAATGCTGTGTAACAAAAGATTGTTTTTAATGTAATGAATTAAACATGGTAGATATTTATGGAAATTGTGTGTACTTGATCAGAATAATGTTATTCAGGTTTACCATTCAATAGTAATATTAGAAGATAAAGGTGTTGAAAAGAAAATGTTTGTAAATTGGTCCAAATGCTATGGTGACACAAGACAAGTAAATAATTGAGAAGCTGGAACTATATTTCAAACTAAAATAAAAATAATTTCACATCAATATTGTCAGCGTACATTGTCATGAAAACAGATTTATTTAGTCTAGGCTAGCTTAAAATGACTTATCTTGACTTTTGAAACCAAGCTTGCAAAATTAGCCTATGTGTCACTCACATTACAAATACAATCTAATCTATCTTCTTCTAATAAATAAAATAAGTGTTTTTTTGTGGGTTTGTGTGTGTGTATGTACATTCCGCATACAAATCTACACCTGTGGAGCATTTTTGACTGAATTTCATACACGAGTTCCTTTTGAACTGGAAATAAACACTGTGGGGGTAAGATGTCTACCAGCCCCAGGGACAGGGGTGGAACTTTTCAAACGTGCACAAATGGCCAATATTTCCATTGGATAAATATTTTTTGAGGTCAATGAGATTTATAGTGTTTATTCTGATGTTTTTTGTTTAGAATTTCAACTCGTTTTGGCATGGGCATGTATGGTGGTGGAGGGTTTCAATAATCAACAATATTGATAGTATTTCTAGGGTTTGTGTCCCATAAATATTTTTCAGGATTAATAATATTTATAGTATTTCTACCAATGATGTTTGTGTATAATTTTAACTTTGTTTCGGTATAGGAGGGGAACAACCTTAAGGGTCGGGGTGGAGGGGCATTACATAAAAATAATGCAGAAACATCGAAAATTGGAGTCGAATCTGGGGTTATGGATGTCACTAAATTTAATTATGACAACCTGGGCAGAGTCGGGTACCCATCAATTAAATAAAACTAAAGAAAAATCTTATGCCAAAAGTCATAGTATTCTTGAGTAGTGGTTAAGTGATTAAGTGTAGACTAATTAAAAATAAAGGAATCATTGAAATTCAATATTAGAAGAAGTAACTAGCCTTTAACCAGTCTTTGGAAATAAATTTTTATACTTAAAAGATACATTAGTTAATTATATGTGAAAGAAATATATTTAAAAGATACTCCTCTGCCATCTTTTCAATCCTCCTTCAATTCATTAATTTAATTTTTTGCATTGTTATATTTCTGATGTCAGCTAAAGGCCATTTCAACACAGATATATGGAATTTTTGATTTTCATAAAAATTAGTGAGGGATTTAGGTTTAATTTTCATGTTGTCATGCAAAGTAGTTATACATATTTTTATCATATGCTTACAGAACATAATATGCTAAGACCCTAAATTTGTTTCAGCATTTTTCGGTGTACGATAACAAAGATTCCAGAAACCAACTCACTTCTTCAGAAATCAAGGTTGCCTTTAGGAATTTTGATACATCCTTTTAGAGATCTTAATGTGAGTATTAAATGTCTTGCTCCGACTAGAAGTCTCCATTTTCTTGTGCTTAAATTTTCCTGAATCAAGAACTTCCAAAGGAATTTTTCAGTATTATAATATATTTCCCAATGAATATTTTTGAGACCCAGGTTCTTTAGTGGTGAAAGTGAAAACAAATTAAATGAATGTTGATTTTTATTTTTATTTCGAAGTTAATATAATACATAACTGTAATATTAGCATTTACCATGACCAGCATTATTAAAATTTTCAAATGAATGCAAATTAGAATACATTTTTGATTCAATAAATCAATAGTAATACATAATATGAAAGTAATGATTAAAATTTATCCAATGACATCACTTATTCAATTTTTAATTTGTTGTGGGCATTTTAAATTTATTATAATTAATCTGTCTTCATTCTTCAATAGTTAAAATTTTTAATTGATTGTTTCACACTTCAAATTATAGTTCTTGCATTTTCTTATATAGTCTTAATTATTAATATTATTGAATACTTATTGAATAATAATTATTCATTTTAATCATATTAAGAGTTCTAACATACTAATGACAGTGTAAATGGTTTAATGAAAGTTGGTCAAACTGAATTAATGTTTTATAAATATAACAGATATTATGAAATTTAATTTATGCAAATGTACTTGTTCTCTTATCCATTTCCATTCACCCTCACGTAGCATGTCTATCTTAAAAATATTATTCTTGCTCTACAAGCCTGTATGTTCATTCCTTCCAAGTATGCTCTTTTCTAATCTCTTCTCATTCCAATCTATCTCACCACTACAACTATCCTAATTCAAAGTATATGGTTTGTTTGTTTCTCCATTACTTATTCTTTTCTGGTACATTATCATTCCAAAACATATTATCCTCATCTCTTCATTACATTTCTCTACCTCAAAAGTACATGGTTTGCTTGTTCCTACAAAGTTTAAATTTATTTAAATCTCTGTCTATAAGTATTGGAAATTCTTTCTGGTTTGTTTCATCATTTCCATTTGTTTAATTGTAATACTTTGTCATATTTTTAGCATCTTGCGGTTATCCAATGTAGCACAATAGTTCGCTGCCGTTCATGCAGAACATATATCAACCCATTTGTTTACTTTGTTGATCACAAAAGGTGGAAGTGTAACCTTTGCTTCCGGGCAAATGAACGTAAGTGATGCATACTGATCTATTAAAATTCAATTAACTTGTTGCATATCAGTTGCTTTTATAATAATTGTTTAATTTATAGTACCAGAAGAATTCCAATATGATCCTGTTAGTAAATCATTTGGTGACCCCTCTAGAAGACCTGAAATAAAATCATCTACTATAGAATTCATAGCACCATCTGAATATATGGTAAGTTTATGTCAATTTGGATATGTTTTCTTAAGATTTGTATGTTTAATATATTCACAAATGTTAATATTGCTGTCACAATATATATTAAAGATCCATTTGAAATATAATTCTAAACATGTCAAGATTATTTTATAGAGTACCATACACCATATTTACTTGTGTATTCCACTGTGGCACTCCGTTTGTGGTCTAATTCTTGGAACACCTTGCCTGCGGTAGGCGGAAGTACTAGGGAAAACAACAACCCATTCCATACTTAGCTAATTTATTAAAAATATAAATATATACAATTATAAAATTTTGCCTGACTAGCCAGTTATGAAACCCAGGTGTTATGACAAACTAGGCCCGAGAAATTAATTTTATACAAAGTGCTCTATGCAACCATGGTAAATGCGTGATATTGGTTACCCGACCGGGGGACTCAGCAACACAGCGACCTCCCTTGCTGCTGGTCATCGACTTGGTGCCTCTGGTGGAGTCTCGCTGATCAATCTTGAAAAACCAAGAGCAATTGCTCACTTCCACCTCTCCTGTCAGAATGCCTTTAGGTAACCACTTCTCCCGACATGTCTCTCCAACTGTCTCTCTATTGGTCCATTTAATTTGTTATGGACCAATCACAGGTCCTAGACAATCTGACGTAGAAAATTTCAACAGCTATACCCTCTGCACCTGCTATTTGCGGATGGGAAAATCCCCCAATGGAGGTACCATTATAATCCCCAGCCGGACTGGCACCAAACGGTACTTTCTACTGATGTTGTAAGAACCAGCAAAAACATGGTTGCTCATGCAATTAAACAATCTGACTAAAATATCAGTATAAATCAATTAAAGAAATGCCTATACTCAATAACACGCTTTATAAATTCCCCCTTTTAGTGTCAGATTGTGTGTCGTCAAGTGCAACTAATGACCAATCAATCTGTCACTAAAAATAAATGAATTCACGGCGATTTTCATAACTGCTTAGTCAAGTATTTACAAATCAAGTTTTAAATTCTATCATAATATACACACATATATATATATATATATATATATATATATATATATATATATATATATACCCAAATAGGGCTTTTCAGAGTTTATCACAAAATATACTACTATATATACACAAATTATTACTAATGGTCTCTTCGGAGTCTATCAGAAAATACACTACTGTACACATAAATAGACAATCCTATACACATAAACAGATGTAAATGACCTGAAGGGCTTTACGGAATATATCAGAATATACACTCGTACTAAAACAGCATTGTTCTGTATCGGTATGTCCTCCGCGACGTGATGGAAAGTTGGCTGGACAGGTACAACCGTCACAAACCAATGGTGTTTCATCCGTATCCTGTAGACACATCGGGTTGACACTTAGGTGGGTGTGGAAAGCATAAGTGTGTAGCTGCACCAGTTGGCGGAACTCTGGTGACCTCTATATTGTTTTGTCACCTCGTACATGTAGCAAGGCTACCACAAGTTAAGGCGTCACTCGGCATCAGGATGACTCGGAGTGGCCTCAAGTGGACATGGCGAGGTTGTCAGCATCTGACATAGGTCTGTCAGACAGTTGCACATCGACTTTGGCTGCATCAGTTGACAGCACACTGCAGCTTCAAACGGATTCACATTCAACTATCTATGACAATCAGACGACAAGTTCTAACTGTTTAATGTGCATGCTTTCCACCCCAATCATGACAAAACCAATGGACCAGTACCCCCACTATGACCAAGCCATTATTGTGGATCAATATTCCCAGAATACTCATTAATAATAAATAGTATAGTGCTAAGTGAGTTAATAAACAGTTATTAGTTAAACATACAAAATTAAATAGTCCCTTTTTCAGATGCCTATAAAATACGAATAAAAGAACCAATATTATTCATACTCGAAACAAATTATATACACATAACATTCACTCTACCAGCAACAAAATGTCAGATTAATTACACTACATAACAGAATAATTTCACACATGAAACTGACTATATACAAACATGCTTCCAGCTACAATATATCAAATTTTGTTCTAGTAACATTGCAGAGTTTTCTACAAATTCGGGATTATCTGCAGAAATGGACAAATACGAAAACAAGCACACATTTATTCCAACAAACATTCACTTTATCCAATACAGCATCCAAACCTGGATCCCACTTCCATCTTACTCCCTTCTTTAAAAGTCCGTATAGTAACAGTTTCACGCCCTGCGCCGATGCTAAATGTTCCATGGTCATGTCAACGTTTCTTAGGCAGAGCCTACCTGCAAGTTTTTGTAGGACCTCTTGCATCAGAATAGGGCATTCCCTTGTATCGACCAGGATTGTATTAAATTTATGTGCGTCGAGGCATACACAAATCTGCGCGCCCTTCTTAAGAATTGTCAAGGTATTTTTGTATGGGTTCTATGTCTGACAATTATTTCATCCTTCACTATTAGTCTCAATGCGTCTCGTAATTTATTCTGCAGTGCGAAAGGGGTGGGGTAAGTTCTAATCTTGTATGGTTCATGCTCAAATGGTATACAAATTATGGACGTAGTCACAAAGTCAACCAGGTGAATCATTAACATATCTATTTTCCCTTAGCATAACTCTAAATGCTTCTCTTTCCTCCTCTTTTCTTTCCTGAAAACACCGATTCTTCAAACTCCCATTTATCAGCTTCATTCGTTGCATCATCCTTCCATATCTTAAATCATGCAAATTTTCAATGTTATCGTACACATATTCATACTTTTCCTTCTCATCTTCCTATGCCATGAAACACAACCAAACACACAACTTATTTAAACACATATAACACTAACAACTATGCCAAGAGAGTAACACAATCATACAAATACCAACATTCAGTCACACACAGGTTATATTAACACATTCATTCCCCCAAAATATCGTCTGAAATAGGACAAAGATACAACTTATGTCTATAGAGTAACACAATCATACCAAATCAAACATTCAGTCTCACATACATTATATATTAACACATTTCTTCCCCCAAAATATCATCTGAAATAGTAAACATTCCTAAACGTATCTATAACTTGACTTCCTGTTACTCTGATGCCTAATTAAACCTAATTAAATATTATTCCGGCTCCATGCTATTGGGCGACAATTTATGTGGCACTCCGTTCGCTACCAGCCGTAGCATGTCTCCTGCGGTCCAATAATTGGAACAGCTTACCTGTGGTAGGCGGAAGTACTAGGGAAAACAACAATAACCCATTCCAACTTAGCTAATTTATTAAAAATATAAATATGTAAATTATAAAATTTTGCCTCAACTAGCCAGTTATGAAACCCAGGGATTGTTATGGCAAACTAGGCCCGAGAAACGAATTTTATACAAAGAGCTCTACACAACCATGATAAATGCGCAAGATTGGTTACGCGACTGGGAGTCTCAGCAACACAGCGACGTCCCTCGTAGCTGGTCATCGACTTGATGCTGTCGGTGGAGTCTGATACTTGAAAAACCAAGAGCAACTGCTCACTTCCACCTCTCCTGTCAGAATGCCTTCAGTCATCCACTTCTCCCGACCTGTCTCTCCAACTGTCTCTCTATTGGTCCATTTAATTTGTTATGGACCAATCACAGGTCCTAGACAATCTGACGTAGAAAATTACAACAGCTAGACCCTCTGCACCTGCTGTTTCCGGACGGGAAAATCACCCAATGGAGGTACCATTATAATCCCCAGCTGGACTGGCACCAAATGAACGGTAGTTTCTGCTGATGTTGTAAGAACCTGCAAAAACATGGTTGCTCACGCGATTAAACTATCTGACTAAAATATCAGTATAAATCAATTAACGAAATCCCTAACCTCAATAACGTGCTATACCACCTGCCTTCTTTACCCAAAATTTGAATGAAAATATGGGGTGCATATAATTATGCATTATTATTTTGATGCTTTGCTAGTCTTGTACAATTAATTGTTTATTTAAAATCATCTGTAAGCAAAATTTTTGAATCAAGAAATATAATACATATATTGAACAAAAATTATGATGCATTATTTTTTAAAAATATATTTTTTTGTAAACATGAAGATAAAATAAAGGTTCTCATCTTGCACAACATTGACACGTAAATATTTAAATTCAAAACAAGTTTTAAACCTTTTAACAAAAAATTGAAATTTGGTAATTTATCAACATGTATTTCATTTTTAAGTTGTGACAACTTCGTTAATGTTCACACAATATAATTATTCAATTTTTTGCAGTGAAACTGAAAACAGAATATCAATTTGTATTATTTACTTTCAGTTGAGGCCGCCACAACCAGCTGTTTATCTTTTTGTTTTGGATGTGAGTAGCATTGCTGTTGAGAGTGGTTATCTAGGTTTATTGTGTTCTGTGCTGCTGGAAGAAATTGATAGATTGCCTGGAGATGGTCGTACTCAAATTGGTTTTATTACTTTTGATAGTTCTGTTCATTTTTATAATATGGCTGAAGGTCTGAGTCAACCACAACAAATGGTTGTTGTTGATATTGAAGGTGAGCACTAAATAATTGCATTATTATTGTTAATTTAGAAGATTTTTTTCAATACTTGTTACTTCTGAGAATTTCATTTTAATTTTTAACAAAATAGTTCAGTTCAAATTCAACTATTGTAATTACATCATTTCACAAAATCATTTAAGGCACTACAAATTTCATGAATGGCTTATTCTTGTACTTCTTTCTTTTATTAATTGTTTTTATGCCTGCTGTGCTATTTGCTTTTGACTTAATAAATATTAAGACTGCAAATAATTTCAATACAGTTTTGGGGTTAATTGATTATTTAATGTTTTTTGTTACTACTCTAAAAGTTAATTTATATTGCGTAATTATAAAAGTATTCCTTGCAGGGACACTATTCAAGTTAGTCATATTTCATTCATACAATAGCATGTAAGGAAGTTGTGACGTTGTGAAATTAATGGAATTGGATTGAAAAAAGGGATAGAGAGTGGAAGACTTACCTTAAATTGAAAGTTTGGAAGCAATATGTCTCATATTCAAGATCCTCAGGACAGTAGAACTGAATATTGTGCCATCCGGCTGCACAGAGTCAAAAAATAATTTGAATATGACCGACATTAGTCTCAGATAAAAAGTTTTTGGGTTTGCTAAGACTAATGGTGTTTCTATTGTAGTCTAATTTCAACATCTAATGACAAGGGAAGGCTAATCTCCAGGGGAGGGGTTGGAAAGGGTAAGGTAAAAGTAATGGGGAATTTATGAAGATTGTTGTCAAATATGTGGGTTTCAAATTGCTTTGTTGACATTCACCATATTGGTTGAGTTGATGTTCAGCCTTATCGGTGTCCAGAGTGCAGAGCATGATAAGAAGTGGGGGGGGGGGGGTCCAAAATGGCCTATATTTGTGTTGAATCTATAATTTTTGGATATTAAGTTGAGAAGGGATTAATTCTAAAATATTCTAAGTATACAAGATTAGTGTCAAGTTAATTATTTTTACAGTTTAAGGATTGGGATAAATAAATAGCTGGTCAATGCTGGGCCATCAGTTAGGATTATGTGAACATTCTAGCCTGAGGAAGGTATATATGCAAGGCGCTTCAATTGTGTTGGATTGTTTCGAGGGCTTTGTTTTGTGATAAACAAAGGAGCAATTCTTTTGGATTACTTGAACATAGTTAACTTTTTACAACTGCTTCCTTTTTATATTTGAAAAGTTCCTTCCACAATTGCCCAAGATTAAAATCCATTTTAATCACAACAGTACTCCAGGTCAGTGGAGTTATTGTCCAAGAATGTAAGGAATTACATTTCAAATTGTTTTGTAATTTCCTTTAAGATTTAATCATTTTAAATATGAATAAAATTTTAGTTGTATATATATATATATATATATATATATATAGTTTTTTAATAAATTGGTTATTATAAAAACTGTTGTTTTATAGTAATTTCCAAATTTTATCCTGAAGCGATAAATAAATCGGACCAGTGTTGGGCAAAGTTTGTATATAAACTCTAAAGTTGACTGTGTTGAAGGAGTAGATGAGATTTAATGTAACAAATTTAATAACAGTAGATTTTATGAAATGAAACAACACATCATCACAGCCAAGTTTCAATATTACTGATATGCACTGTTTTCAACCATTGTCAGGTCATTTATACCCTACACAACATAGCTGAATAGCCAGTACACTAATTCCAGTTCCTTTCTCTGACCCCCTCATCCATTTTATAAGCCCTGTAGTACTTTCTCAGTTTATCAGAAAGTAGAAAGCTGTTGACAGTCATATTCCCTGGAATGAACTGACAAACTGCATGCCTGAGGGGGTTGTGTGAATTTGCTCTGAAGACGGCCAGAAAGATTTGTTGTTATAAACTTTGGTTTATTTTACGCCTTTTTAATTTCACTTTCCTCCACTCTAATTGTCCTCTTAGTTTTATTTACACTCTTGAAACTTGACAGTGGAACACTCAATAAATATTAACTAAATATTAAACCTGTGAAATTTATAAGCAACAACTTCGTAACTTAAATGGCAAAGATACAACAACTCCTTCACCTCTTCCTGTCCTCTTCATGTCCATATTTCTCCCCAAAGAACATACATATGTAGATTATCTTAACACATGAATTTCATTATGTGGTAATATTAAATATGTTACATTAAACTTAATATCCTTACTAATACACCTTCCCTTCAAACACTTTTCTCATCTTGTAATGTTTGTTTCTTTCTACCTGCACAATACATAACATTTTTCTTTTAGCATATTACATTTTTCAAAGTTTAAAATTTAAGTATAGTACTATGACTTTAATGTACTTCTAATTCAACAATTTGTTGTAGATGTTTTTTTACCATGTCCTGACAACCTTCTTGTGAATCTTGCGGAGAGTAGAGAACTAGTAAAGGACTTGTTACAACAACTTCCTTTAAAATTTGCTACTTCACATGACAGTGTATCTGCACTTGGAGCAGCTTTGCAAGCTGCATACAAATTGATGGTAATTTATCACTTAATATGTTGATTGATAGAATAAGAAATAATTGAAAGTCATAGTAGTTTGCTATTTTAAGATGCTCTGAAGTACTGTAATTATGCTGTTGTTGATCTAGGATCAGACCTATTCATGAATGGAAAAGCATTTGTTTTGTTAAACTGAGTAACACTTGTGGATGTAATACAAATACATATTGTGCAAATATAATGGGAAAAAAGTCTTGTAACAACTAGTATTAGCTGAAATAGAATGATTGAGATTTATGGCCAAGGATTGAATGACTTTGACCATATAAACGAACATAATTAACATCTGTAAGACAAATAACACAAGAAATTAACAACACCTATGACAGACAATAACAAATTAATTTTGAGCAATAGAATTAAAAGTGAGTAGACATTTCGATCAACTGTTGTGATCTTTGCCAATACTAACACCAAACTTTTACCATAGATAAGGGAAGGAATATCCATTTGATATCATTATCCTTATAGTTGTATCTCATGTTATATTGGCAGTGTTCTCAATTTTGTTCTCTAGAATACTGCTTTACCTGATACATATGATCTATTCTTTCTGCATGTCAAAAAGATAAATTTATCAAGTATATATTGGAACTGCAGATGTGATTACATTATTCATTAAATACTTGAAAGGTAGAAAATAAAATCATTAACTTTTTTAAAACCATTCTTAGTGAATTTCTGTAAGAAAATTTGACATCAATCATTTTAAAAATATAATTGTAGGTGCTTACAATTTATGAGCAACTAAATTTGATCATCAATGTAGCTCATAATTCCACAAGAGCATTACAATAATTATAGCTTAAATTTTAAAACTAGATGGTGCTGTTTATAATGTAATTTGATCATACAGAAATTTCAATTACTTAATTGTAATAGATAAAGTGTGAAATAAATATGATGAACTGTTGTAGTTTCACTGGAATCAAACCAGTGTCCAAAATATTAAGAAAATTATTGTGGTTACAATTTTCTCCAAGAGATGTAAAAATTTTCAGAATGAATTTTTTAAAACTTTTTAGTATATTTTCTATACTAAGTACAAGTGTGGTATACTAATTTTAATTAATTAATTTTTTTACGTTTTGCTTCTTAAAATTCACTGTGAAAATCTTGGCTATATGATCTCACGTTAGTCCGGTTCGTGCATTTTTGGTATAATATTTCTGCTGGGGCATATTTCTATTGTTATAATTTCTTCTGTGTCTTGGTAAGAACGTAATGATGCAATGTCTCAACTGTCTTTTTATTATTTGCAAAATTAGTGATTATCGTGGCATTTTGTCCCAGTTCCAAACAGCTTTCAAATTGAAACCAAACCTTGGAATGACCTGGTCTATTTTGCTTACAACATTTTACTCCATATAAGCCCTAAGCAAAGTGTTTCAGATTGGAGACATTTCATGCCAGCTATTTTTTTTATATCAGTCCTGAATTACGGTGGCATTCATAAGAACATTTCATTTTCTTGAGTCATTATTATGTTGTTGGATTCCCATTGCCTTACACTGGTTTGTTGAGGGATTGGCACTTGGCCCTGTGGCATGGTTTGATGATGATTTAGTTAATGAGAAAGTCAAATACATACATCTACACCCATCAAAGATTGAAGAATTTCCTGGTGTAATTGCTGGAATATGAAACCTGGGCCTCTTAAGTGAGGTAACTACACAGGCATCTACAGGTATTGGCCAAATTGAACACATTATAATGGTACTTTAAGAGAATGGAAACTGACGTTATAGGGGACTATTGCTTTTGGGTATATCAGAATCAATTGGTCTGTCTTGTTGAAGAATACATGTACAACATGATGGTTTGAAGTTTCTTCCATATTTGTTTCAATCACTCTGGTTTTATCTGATGATGATAAGACACATTAGTTTCTTAATATAATTCCTATTGACTAATCTTTTTAATTGAAAGTTTTTAAAATTAAAATTAAATTTTTTTACCATTCTAGCTCAATCTGGTATAACTTTAATATATTAATTTTATATCCAAAAGTACTGTAATACAACACAAGAATTAATATATTTCAATTCAGTCATATCGTTTAGAAAATGTAATTATATTGTGTGAACATTTTAATTGGTTTCCATTTGGGTGAGTTTGAGGTCCCAAAATTTAACACTATTATATATTCTAATAGAAATATTTTTTGTTATTATTCTTGATTTCAGTCTCCAACAGGAGGTCGTGTAACAGTATTTCAAGCCTGTTTGCCAAATTCTGGACCGGGCAGTTTAACTACTCGAGAAGATCCTAGCCAACGAGCAGGCAAAGAAGCTCCACATTTAAATCCTGCTACTGATTTCTACAAACGATTAGCTCTTGATTGTTCAGGACAGCAAATTGCTGTAGACCTATTTCTTGTGAATGGCCAGTACAGTGATTTAGCTACGCTAAGTGAGTTTCAGTCTTAGATTGTTCCATTTGTAAATGATATTTATGTTATTTTCACTGAAAAATTCCATTTTTTTAATAAAAACATTTGTATAGTTTATATTTTTACAGCGTTTTTACCTTAAAGTGCCCAATTATATTCTATTGTATGTAATACACTAACTTATTTATTTTTAGTTTGAAAATTAATATTATTACTTTAATTGATCATCCTGAGCATGAAATAATGTTTCCTTTAATTGAGAGTATATCTGATCTGAAGAAAATTTGAAACAGTCTCGTTCATTAAATAACTTAATACTTTGTAATATTAGGCAATCTAGAGGATAAAATACTTTTCAAATGATATTAAATCACCATAATCATAATTGAAATAACAAACCCACATTAAAATTATTGAATTCTGAGATGTACATATACCTCGGTTAATTAATTCATCAATTTACCAATATTTCTTTCCTTAGTTTTGTTTTTATACATGTTTTTTAGCTTCCGTGATCTGAACTTTTAATTATTTTAAAATTAATCTTTTATTGTACCTACAATTTGGAATTCCATGTGTCAATATTTTTATATTTTTCATAAAAACTTTTGTCATTAGTATAATACTTTTAAGTGTTTGTCTTGAATTAACATACTTTAGATTTGTTCACAGCTTGTAAAAATGAAATGGTATACTATTATTAATTTTATCAACTGACAATTATTTTTCTTAATTTGTTGCTTAGGTGGCATTGCAAGATTTTCTGGTGGGTGTATTCACCATTTCCCTCTTTTCAAGAAAACAAATGAACTCCAAGCAGAAAGTTTGCAAAGGACAATCAAGCGCTATCTATCAAGGAAAATAGGTTTTGAAGCAGTGATGAGGATTAGATGTAGCAGGTATGATGGCAATGTGTGCATTGACATGTACTTATTTGAGGATATAACCAATAAATATTTAACTTTTCAGGAAATCATATAATTGATATCAATAGATCTTTTGGTTAGTTTCTTTAATGAAAATATGTCATTACTTAAAATGATAACCTAATTTTGTTTTTCTATTTTTTTGAATTTATTATTTTAGGGGTTTAGCAATTCACACTTTCCATGGGAACTTCTTTGTAAGATCAACAGATTTATTGTCACTTCCTAATGTCAACCCTGATGCTGGTTTTGGAATGCAAATATCAGTAGAAGAAAGCCTATCTGATTTACAAACAGTCTGTTTTCAAGCGGCACTTCTATATACATCTAGTAAAGGTAAATGTGCCTACGTGCTTTAATAAATGCTTATCAATATTGTCTTCTCATTCCAAGTATCATACAGTATGTCAATTTCATGAGGATTCTTTTCTCATAACTGTATAATACACGGTAAGAATTTTTCTCTGTCATAAAATATAAATTTTTGTGTGCCAAGTTTTTTAATTTTTTTTATACAATTAGTCCTTTACAAAACTATGATATTTAATTTGAAGAGATTTGTGATGAAATAAATGTTTATAATGGTGAAAAAGTTTGAAAAGACAATTCTCATTACTGGTACTTTTGAACAATGTTAAATGCATATTTCTTACTTTTGAATTTTCTATTATAAAGAAATTGATGTACACTGATAATGTGTAAAATGTTAAAATTTTCAATTTAATGCCAATGGAGCATTAAATAACTGAGAAAATATCCACATGTTCCATTTGCATTGCAAAATAAGATCCTCAAACACAGAAAGCTATCAACAGCCTTTTCTCTAGGCTGGGCTTAACTGATACATGTCTGTGAGAGTGATTATGATCTGAATACTGAAGTTGAAAGAGTTGTTTATGGTTTGAAATGGTCTACCAGTCCTTCCTCTCTTTGAATACCTCCCTATCTTTACTTTACCTTGATATATTTACTCTCTTTACAAACCTTTATTTTATCCTTCAAATCTAATCAATAAAATTGCCTGTATCTATGTGTGTGTGTTCCACATACAAATTTACACCTGTGGGGCAAAATTGACTAAATTTAGCTCATGAGTACCTTTCAAACAGGAAACAAACACTGTGGGGGTGAGAGACATCTACGATCCCCAGGGACAGGGGTGAATGGTGGTGGATATTTTCAAACATCCTCAAATTGCCAATATTTGCGTCAGATAAATATTTTTTAGTCTCATAGTATTTCTCCCGAAGTTGATTGTGTATAATTTCAACCCCTTTTGGCAAGAAGGAGAGCACCCTTAGGGGAGTGGAGGGGTGTCACAAGAAAATAATGTGAATACAACCAAGATTGGAGTCAAATCCAGGGTTATGGATGTCAGTGAGTTTCATTATCACATTCAACATGCTGGTAAAGTTGTAATAAGTGGGGGTTGAAAGACTCATCATTTAAGGTCTCCAGCATAATGGTCACTCATGCGTCACTGATGTATGTTCTAACAAATTGGCAACTTTCAAGTACTATTGTTGTGGAACTGTAGCAGCTAGCTTCCTGAAAAATGGCAACCAGAGACAACTATTTATGCTCTACACAATGGTTGCAGTTTAAAGGTTTAAAAAGTTTTGGTTTTATTGCTATTACCTCACTAAGTTGCTCAAATAATCTGTCACATCAATTTGGAGCATATTTTTCATTGCTTCCAACTTAGCAACAAAACCTTCCAGAAACTTATGCTTTGGTGAACTAACAAAACCCATTACTTATTTTAAGATGCCAAAGTATCAGCTATTAAAATCACTTAGTTGGCAAGATATACGCTATTAAATATGAGTTTCAAATTTTACATGTCAAATTTTGTGCATGTTCACACACAAATAGCAAAAAAACATTTGCTACAATCAAGTTCTTTTTCTTACCATTGGAAAGAGCAGATTTTTTTTGTTAAAGTCATCTTATTTCACGTTTGAGACTTGTCACTTAATGCCAGAAAAATTACTTTGAAAATTGCACTCATTTAAATAACATGATATACTGCATGAATGTGATGAAAGTAAATCACTTGTACTGGTTCATTCAAACTATTGGTGTTTATGATGCTTAATGTCAACAAAGTGGTTTTTATTTTTGTTTTGCAATACGAATATTGTTTGTATGCTAATTGGATAGTTTATTTTCTTTACTTCACTTTACCTATTTACAATTTGATTATTGAAATTTGTGATATATATACCCAACACATTATTGAAATTTGTGATAAAGAAGTACAACATTCAAGGCAGGGTAAAAACAATCTTCCAAATTTAAAACCAAACTAGTAATTGTACAATAATTTTCTTAATATTTAATATTACATTTTTAAATAACAAATTGAATTATAATATGCACTCCAACAAAAGCCAGTCTAATCAACAATGAAGTGGCCTTGTCTGGCTATGGGGCGTGGCCCCTAGGTGATGGGGTTTCAAATTTAGGCCTTGAATGAAGTGATATACACATAAACACTCATTTAAAGCAAGAAATTGGTTGTGGCTCAGTCACCATGGACCAACACAAGTATTTTTGAATTTGAATTCATATATAACCTTTTAATAGCTTTAATTTTATTAGATAAGATTCACATATTGCAAAACCATAAATAAAAACCACTTTGTTGACATTAAGCATCATAAACACCAATAGTTTGAATGAACCAAGTCAAATGATTTACTTTCATCGCATTCGTGCAGCAAATCATGTTATTTAAATGAGTGCAATTTTCAACAGTTTGTGCACATGATCCCTTGAGTGAGCATAGCTTGCAAACTAATGTTCAGAGTGAAATGCAGCAAAGCGAAATTTGCTGTCTAAATCTGCTGCTGTGTGTGCTTAGTAACTGCAATGTGTTTCCTCTGCCAATTGACACTCTATTGAAAGAAATTGGTTTGTTTTTGAAAGTACCTCGCATACTATAATGTCAATAGGCATAAAATATTTGAGATGTGTGCTCCCACTTTTTAATTATATATATATATATAAACTTGGATAGTGAGGAAGGATAGAAATAAATAGGAGAAACTATCCAAGTTTGAATGTGAATTAGTTCCTTAATGGATTCTCCTAATATTGTATATATATATATATATATATATATATATATATATATATATATATATATATATATATATATATACACAATATTGGTATAGAAAGGAAAGAGAGTTAGTTTGTGGCTTACTTGAAATTGAAGTATGGTGTAGCTAAAGGGAACCAAAGGAAGTTCTTCCTAAAGGAGGCTGAGAGCCTCCGAAAATTTGAAGAACTTCCTTTAGTTACCCGTGGCTACACTGTACTTCATTTTCAAATAAGCCAACAAATATCTCTCCTTTCTTTTCATATCAATAATGCAATTATTTTTGACAATGTCATATCTTTACTAATATTATATATATATATAATTTCATGATGACATAAATAAGATCAGTAACTTTACATTTTGTAATATTTTTATGAATCTTTTCTTATCTTCCTCCCACAGGAGAGCGGCGAATTAGAGTTCATACACTGTGTCTACCTGTTGCTAATACTCTGTCAGACATTCTCCATTCAGCTGATCAACAATGCATCATAGGACTCTTAGCAAAAATGGGTATTATTTAGTTTATAATTGTATGTTTTTTTTAATGGTAATTTTGGTACATGATGATTTACAACTGACTTGTGGAGGCCAGTTTATATGTACACAGCTATGCATCTAACACAAAAATTAACTAATAAATAAACATAAAAACAGCCAATTTGTAAGGAAAATGTGTATTAATCAACCAAACCAAAAAATCATTACAATACAAAGTTTTAATCCACAAATTTGGGTCTTTCCCAGGTAATGTATAGCTTTGAATATAGGTATATGTTTATAACATCTAAGGAAAATGTGACAAGGTCAAATTAATTAACACATTTGGATAGGAAATCAATAGTTGGTCCAGTCCGGCGTAGGTGGAAGTTCAAATGTTCGATGGCCTAAGCCATCTATGACAGAAATGAAGATGTGTGTGTGTATATATATATATATATTTGTACCTCATACAAGGACTAATGGAATAAAAATAAATCAAATCAATTATATAAATCAAATGGATAAATGAGACAAGGTAAAAATGATTAACTCAAACTATTGTTATGATTTTTAGTTGATTAATACACATTTTTTTCTGACAAATTGTCTGTTTTTCTGTTTATTTATTAAATGACAATTGTCATATTATATTAAATTTAAAAAATTAACTAATATGTGGTAAACACTTTAGTTCCTAATAATATTTTCCTGATTTGGTGAGAAGATAGATCCAGTCAATTTATTCTTGCATAATAATAATAATAATAATGTGAATGATTTGTAACTAATAAATTATTTTATGTTTCAAATTGTTGGTTCATGTTTATTTTCAGCTGTTGATAGATCACATCAAACATCACTCTCAGATGCTAGAGATGCCTTTATCAATGTTGCTATAGATGTTCTCTCAGCATATCGCTTGGCACAGGGATCTGCAGCTAGTGGTGGACTGGTAGCTCCTATCAATTTAAGACTTTTGCCGCTGTATATCCTTGCATTGCTTAAATATGTAAGTAGTAAAGCATTCAAACAATATCTTTTTAAAAATAGTTTGATGCCTCAAATTATATAAAATGAGTTCAAAAAGCTTTAACCAGAAGGTTTTTAAATGTATAATTGTGTTATAAATTTATATTGTTGTGTTCATATTGATGATAATTTAAAATTTGAAGGTAATGCACAGCCTTAATTCTGAATTTCTCATTCTGGTCACTATATTATACTTCTATAATTTATAAATGACCTTAATAGTAACTGTTTCTCTTAAAATTAGCTGTTACATGTTGGTGGTTTTAAAATAACTGTAATTTGTAATTAATCATAGTGATTTTTTAAAAAACTAAATAATCTGTAATAAAAATGTTCAGATTCTTAGACAATAAGAATTTTTTGTAATAATAATTTTTTGTAATAATAATTTTTTGTAATAATAATTTTTTGTAATAATACTTTTTTGTAATAACAATTTTCAATTTTAATCTTATATGTTTAATCATTTATTACAGACAGCATTTCGGACTGGCCAAAGCACCAGATTAGATGACAGATTGTTTGCAATGTGTCAAATGAAGACCTTACCATTGGCAATGCTCATTAAAACTATTTATCCTGATCTATATCCAGTGCACAATCTAACAGAACAGGTATGGTTATCATGTGTAACAATATTCAGTGAAGAAATTATCTGATGTTCCATTATCTATACTAGAAAAAATTATGAATGGGTGGAAGGAAGAGGAAAGAATGACTCTACATTTCAAACAGTATAAACTCCATTCGTCCTCTGGGAAATGGTTAAGTATCAGAGCTAAGCACAAGTGTTGCAACACTCATTAACGAAATAAATCTACTAGATTCAGCTTATTCCAGTGAGTCTGCTATCCAGGCCTTTGCATTTCACAATCATTTCCTATTTAATTTTCATACATTGTTTAAATGTTTTTGTAACAACAAAACTAATCAATTTTTTCCTGAATGTTTGTGGAAGTTGATCTTACATGTTTTTTAATTATGTGTATGTACTTTAATGACCAAAAAAAACCACCAAAGTAAATTCACATGCATTATTTACCTGTATACTTTTCACCAGACTAAATTGGCTATTGGTCCAAATAAATTCACCCAAACTTGAATACATGAACATGGGCATTCTTGGTATTGAATTTGCAAGAATGTTCTCAGATAACTAGTAGAGTAAGTGCATTTATTGAACACAATGTTTTGGAGACCAACGTTTCTGCCAGTCTGCAGTGAATTCTCTTCCATGTTGAGTCACATAACCCCAGTGACCTGGCACAAATCATTATTTTCAAATCACTGATGATGTATACAGTCCATAGTGTGTTGTGCAAGTATGCTTGTATGTGCCTTCAAACAGGTCTTTGCATCCAATTTGAAAATACAAAAGTTCCAGCACCAGTATAAGGGTATTGGAATGATCTTAAGGTGGGAAGTTATTGAAATCAGGTTGATGAGTGACTACTAAACCAGGATAGTGGCATGATACTTAGTGAAGCATGGAAACTTCTTTCTGGTGTATTTAAATGATTCACCAAAAACAGTGCCCCTTTTTTCTGAAGTTATTTTGTTTGCTGATGACACAAGTATTTTAATAAATGATAAAAACAAGACAGTAGAATTGGCCAATGGTGCATTCAATCATCTACTATACTGGTTCAGTTATTGGATTATCAATTAATTGTGAGAAAACACTTTTTATGCAATTTCAAACAAATATTATGGCACCTGACTAGAAAAATAAGATCACAAAATGATTAAATTTGTGAAGCTGATAGTCCAAAATTATTATGATTATCTGTTGAGCGTAATTTAAATTGCAAAATTAACATTAATAAATAACATTAATGTTATAAAATTAATTAAGCTCAGTGACGTGCTGTTAGAATGGTGTCACTGCATTGATCTGATCATCATCAAAGTTAGTTTACTTTTCATATTTTAACTCATTATCGTCATATCAAATCATTTTTTTGGTAATTTTTTAGTGGTTAGATGTCAAGTTTCCTCAAGAACATCTTGAAGGGGTCTCTTCAATAAATTGGGCACTCTTACTCTCGCATGCCAGTATGTACTATCTTTAATGTTGTTTGTGACAAGTAAAAGACTTCTGTTCATGGTCAACTCAGATGTTCAGAATTTCAGTACAAGAATAACTTTTACAAACATGGTAAATAACTACCAATTACTCAGAAATGAGTCTATTATATTTAACAAGCTTCCACACAACATTAAAGAGTTGGAGGATAATAAAATCAAATTCAGAAAATAAAAAACCAATTTTTATATATATTTATAAAAAATATATATTTAACAAGCTTCCATACAACATTAAAGAGTTGGAGGATAATAAAATCAAATTCAGAAAATAAAAAACCGATTTATTATCCCTTGTGCATAGAAAGCTGTTGCAGTAAATTCGCTGGCTTGGCTTAATCAGAAATTGCCATTTTTGTAATATTAACAGACTATTGTCTTTAAGTTCTGAACTTATATACTCATTACTCCCCGAAATGATAGTTTTTTTACTTTTATAAATGTCAACTTATCTGTTTCTCTTCTCTCTGAATTAAATTTCTTCTTTCATCTGGATCTACTATCTACTTTACTGATCTTATTTTCTTTCCTCAAACCAGGCAGCAGAATACCTTAAGAGTAGTATCCCAGTATTTAAATAACAATAATCATCACTTTAGTTTCAAAATTATTTAATATATAAAAGTGGTATCTGATATAAAATACTATGGTTCCAGAAATTTCAATAATTTTGATTGTGTACTTTTAAATTGAAAGCATACACAAATTTATGTTTTAGAGTACAATACAAGTAGATGGAGAAGTAATACCACAGGCTCCCAGACTTCATTTGAGTGCAGAAAAATTGGACTTCCGAGGAGCCTTTTTGATGGATACTGGAGAACATATGATGATATACATAGGAAGAAACATAGCTACAGAATTTTGCTGTAACGTTCTTGGTGTTCAGGCCTTCAACCTTATCTCAGATAATATGGTATGCTTGTCTTATTCTCTTTACTATCTCCTTCCCTTCTATATACTACGTAAATAGAAATATGAGTTATGGTACAAAGATACACAGTTCTAGTGTAATTAACAGTGCTTGTTACTATAGCATTCTTAATTAATTCTCATGTTTATGACCCATGTTTATGTTGATTGTAGTATTGTTTTAGAGCACTACTTAATCTAATAATATTTTATTATGCAGATAGAAATTCTACAGCTTTCAATGGATAGCACCGGGTAGTGATAGTGATGCATCAATGTCATGTAGTGTGTGTTAGAAATTTCAATGCCTGTATCCCACAATTATTGTGAGCATTCCATTTCTTTTAAATTGAAATTCCTTTTTTTTTTAAAAAAAAACAAACAACAACATTAATATACTTGTAAGTAAAATTCAGATTTTTTTACATTTGATACTAAGCTTTAAAATATTCCCACTCAGGAATATTTTAATATACACTATGAATTACTAACATGGAGAGACATTTGTATCTGTAGAACTCATTATATGCAAAAATATTTGATCAAAATCTAAAATGAAAAATGCTAACAGAAATATACTGTTTACATGTGCAACCTTTAAAAATTTAATGATTAGGCAAATGTATACTATAAAAGAG
This sequence comes from Zhengitettix transpicula, assembly GCA_037074705.1. Taxonomy (NCBI): domain Eukaryota; kingdom Metazoa; phylum Arthropoda; class Insecta; order Orthoptera; family Tetrigidae; genus Zhengitettix; species Zhengitettix transpicula. Next base: position 187,261,335 of record CM073591.1, read on the forward strand.
TCAAGTCATAGAATCCAATAATTTTATATACTTTAACCCATTCAATTAGGAATTTCCTAAACTATATGCTTACTTTCGGAAATAGCAGATTCCATGGTTTAACTTAACGCATACAATTATAATATTTCTAATTATATTTTGGGGGTTGGGATAGGAGGGAGAGTTTTTTGCTTTGTTGGGTGTCAGTTGAACAAACAGCTGAACTTTGAATTCGACATGCTGTGGCTTCCCATTACAAAGTGCAGTTGTGTTCTGTCCTAAGAGGTCATAGACCCTTATAAATTGACGTGCTCCTTACTATATGCAGTATGATGATACCAACTTTAATATATATAATACATTTGATAGGAAAGAGAGGCAGTGAAGTCACCTTACCTGAAATCATCAATAGTTGGTCCAGTCGGGCTAAGGTGAGAGAATATTACAAATATATGAAGGTCTGAGCCCCTTTTGGTAGGGAAGAGGGTCTGAACAGCGTCCAGGCCAGGCACAAATATAAATATATTTTGAAGATAATTTTTACTATATATGATTGCCATTATTGTATGATATATTTTAATAAAATATTTTTTGTTTTCAGTATGAATTACCTGAACTTGACACTCCAGATTCAGAGAGGTTACGAAAATTTATTAATCACTTGCAATCAGAAAAACCCTTCCCAGCCACCTTACAAATTATCAGGTAAACTAAATCTATTGTTTACTTTTCTTTGGGTTTACTGAGGTTGAAGGTGTGAGTGAGATGTTAGCACAGTAGACCTTGATATGTAATGAAAGGAATGATACAAAATGTTTACGATATATTGTTCTACAACTTTATGCCTTAAGTAACTGTACATATATATAACAAGCGTAATAGCTTGTAGTTTTAAAGTATGATGTGCAGCTGCAGTGGTCCACTGCCTTGGGTTGTGATAGTTGTTACGACAACTTAGTAGTGTAAAAACTATTCTGAAATTTTTAAAGCAAAGAAATATATAGTCTTCAGTTCAGGATATGTTGTATGTAAAAAAAACCCTCATCTGTAAAAGTTAACGGTTAATAAGTACATGGTGTAGTAAAAAGACCTTTCCGTTGTCTGTATCTGATTCATAACAGTATAATGAATGTTTTTAAGAATGATAATAACATTATACCACCTTGTCTGCAAAGGAGAATTTTTTCCTGATAACATTAATCCCCATGTTCTCCAACTGATCATTTTGTATTACTCCTATATCTCATGATCTATGACTAAGTGATATATCATTCATATATTATTTTTACTGACACTTTCTACCAGTACTTTTCTTGTATATGTACAAGGTTGTATATTTAAAATACCATTTATTTAGTAATATTTATTTTGTGTCCATCAAAGTAATTCTCATTAGATGTAATACACTTGTACCACAAATTTCTCAAATATTAGGAGAACTTCATTGAATGGATTTCAGCTCCTTCAACTCTTCTGACTTTCTATCTTCCATAATCGCACGGGTTTTTCATATTTCAGGATAGGAAGAAGTTGTGGGGTCCTATGGCCAACGAATCTACATATTCAGTTAAAAATTCACAAGTATATAAGCACGGACAGCTTATTGTGGTGCAATTGCTGTAATTCATTCTAGTCCATTTGCTATGTACATCTTACCACAAAAAAAGTTTGGTATTTTTTCTTCCTCTGGTAGTGTAAAACCAAGTTTTACAATTTGAAAGGCCTCTGGAAAAGTTTCATAGGTCTAAAAACAACAAAATTTTGCACCTGTTTTCAGTTTTTCGCTAATGGCTAAAGCATGAATCATTCTAATGATAGCAATGTTTGATAATAAATTGAAGGGCTTAAAATTCTGTGTTGAATGGTATACTTGATTACAAAATTTGGTTGAATGAAATGGTAGAAAATTTTAGTTAAGTGTAGGATATTTTTCGTCCTTTGTCGTATTTCTACTGCTGATTTTTCCAGAATGGTAGTTCGTACATTCATTTGTTGTAAAAGGAAGTAAAGAGAATTTAATTCTCTTTCCAATGCATTACATGGTTTTAAATACACATTAAGAATTATGGAAAATACGGCTTGTCTTTTGGCTGGTTGTGGCCAGACAGGCCACTGTTATATTATGGTGCTGAGAAAATGAGTTATAGTTAACAACTTAGCTACTAATCTTAGATAAATATACTATGTATTTACTTATTCTTTTAACCTTTACATTTAGCTGTTATAGTAAGCTTTATCTTAATTTTTCTAAATGTTATTTACCTTATAATTTAAGTTGAAACATTTAATTTACAACCCTGTAAATCACATATATGTATTATAGTGTTATACCTATGTATCCACAGAAAAATTTGTGTTGTTTTGGTCATCCTTGGTAAATCCCCAATTTTGTTGCCTAATTACTGATGGATTGACTGTGCTCATATTATATACCCAAGGTTGAAACTTGGCTTTTGCAAGGCTAGGGAATGTGAGCAGTTTGGCATTTAAACACAAGCAGAAGATGATATTGATGTTTTGGTAGTGACCATTGTACTCCCAAATCAAATTAATTCAATGAAGTAGTAATTGTTGGAGAAGATATATCTGCTTGTTCTGATAACAGGACTTGGGTAGTCAGTCATATAATAACTTGTAAGAACCTGGAAGAGGACGTGCTTCAGATAAGGTGTTTAAAAAGACTTCATTCAAAAATGATGGCAAAAATATTTTTCTTGCCCAAGCTTTTACTGGGGTGATAGAAATTTCTCACAGTTTTGTATAGGAAAGTAAAATGTTTCACTGCTTTACAGAAGCTACCACAAATAGAGGAAATTAGAAAAATGTTTACAAAGCCTGATACCACCTCTGATGAAATATCACAGCTGGGAAAATTTTTTCTTGGGATTGTAGCCTACAGTCTGCAACAAAAAACAAATTTAATCTCACTAGGAGAGCACCAACATTCCCTATGGTGTTATTACCAAATACAAACGTGGTTGGGAAATGTAAAAAAGTCCTGAAGAGAGGGGGTGGATACGACTCATTCATGGTCTGGAGCCTGTTACAATCACCAGAGACCCAGCACCTGACTCACTACTCAAAGTTCTTTCTTGCTCTTGCAAATGTGCTTGAACTTCCTCTTGTTATAGAGGATGACGAAGTCAAAGCAACTGAAATAATCAGTTAATTCAATGGAGTATTCTTGGATGAAAACACACCTCTGTAAGCACACACATGTAATAAAATGGCAAATAACCAATTATTACTGCATGATGTTGTATTAGTATATATAATTTTAATTCAACTACAGGATGACGCCGGTGATGTTAACTACATCCAAATATAGCTACAATTACAATCCTGATCAAAATTATAGTAAGATATGTTTAGGTAGTTTTTTGTTTCATTACTCTGAGTAATGAAAAATATTTTTATTTTCCCATGAAACAAAATAGCAATTTTATTATTCAGGGCGACCAAAACAACCCGAATTTTTCTGTAGATACAATGATAAAATGCTGTAATGAATTATTGGGGGTTTTAATTAAATATTTCAACATACATTTTAATTACTCAAGAAATTAACGACCCTTATAACAGCCAATAACAGAAATTAATTTTGAACAATACATAATTTAAAAGAGAGTAGACATTTTGATCAACTGTTGTGATCTTTGTCAATACTAGAACTAGATGTCTACTCACTTTTAAATTAATTTCTGTTATTGTCTGTTATCCAGGTCATTAATTTGTCTTTACAGATGTTAATTGTGTTGTTTTTAAATTTTAATATAAATAACATTGAGCAAAATTCAGATGAAGTCTTACTATAATGGATCCAAGGAAATAAAATAATAAATTAAGTACGTAGTATATTTATATAAGAGTAGCGCCACAATCACACCGCGGACAGTCTGGCCGCAACCAGTCAGCAAAATGCGTGTATTTTTCGAAATTCTTAATGTTTTTTTTAAACCAGATAGCAAATTGAATTCTCATTACCTTTTTTTTATGACAGATGAATGCACAACCGACCATTTTGGAGATATGAGCAGTAGAAATACGACAAACTGCATTATTTCTGAAAAGGATGAAATATATCCTACATTTAATGAACGTTTTCCATTGCTTCAACCAAATTTTGTAGTCAGATATACCATTTGACACAGAATTTTATGTTCTACAATTTATTACAGTACATTGTTTTCAATAGAATGCTTCATGTTTTGGCTATTGGCGAAAATCTGAAAAAGGTGCAAAATTTCGTGGATTTAGGCCACAGAAACTTTTCCTGACGTCTTTTGAATTGAAAAACCTTGTTTTTTTCACTACTGGATACAACCGATACATATAGAGGAAAAAATATAAAATATCCCAACTTTTGTTCACTTGAGGTCTTTTTTTTTGGAGGGGGGGGGGGGATAGCTACTGGGTTATTCCCCTCTCAATATCATTTTGATTGCTGTCCCTGGTGTGCTTCGACTTCCTGATTGTATTCATTATTGGCTGAATGACCTAGTGGAAATAACTTGATGCAGTTGAAATCAAATGATAACCGAAGCTTCATATTGAATCAAACTTGCTTGCGGGATTTTTTGAATTTTGACTTTCAGAAGCTTCCGTTTCTACATTATAAGGTTCATCACGAGTAAAGTTTTGGTTTGTTATTCACTTCACTTAACAATTTGTAAGCACTAATTTTGGTCTAAATTTAACAACTTATGATACAAATTTTATTGTTACATGTTTTATGCATAACATACAAAATAATTGTATGGAAGATGATGTCATCAGCAGAAACTATCTGGTGGTAATTTAGCAAGTGTCTCAATAATATTATATAATTTTTCAACATTGTCACAACTTTTTCTCTAATTATATTTTTTGGCAACTGGTTTTTTAGAATGCAAGTCTGTAACCATAAACTTTGTATATGTTTTAAATAGTGTATTTTGGCCACAGCAGCCAATGGAGAATGACCTGACTATCAAAATTTTGTTAAATTTCAACCTGAAGAGGTCATAAAAAATATATTTTTTCTGACTTCAAATTGGTCGTTTATTTATAAGTTGTCTCAATAGTGAGAATATATGTCGATCATAAACTTGGTAATTTTTGGCAGTGAATTATTTTTCTGCTTTTAATTTAGATTTAATTGTATTTTGTAAGGGTTGAAAAGTATTTGCTAATTTTTTTCTTATGTTTCAGGGACGATAGTCAACATCGAAGCAAGTTCTTGGAGCGACTTATCGAAGATCGTACAGAATCTGCGATGTCGTATTATGAATTTTTGCAACATTTAAAATCAAATATGAAGTGATCCTTATAACTAATGTATAGTGTACAGTTAGTTCTTCTTCTGAATATGGAACAAAAAAAAGGTTTGAGTTCCTTATCCCTCTGTTACAAATTTTTTATTGACTTTGTGATTCAACATACTTTGATTTTGATTCCTTTCCTGTGGACCATTGTTAAATAATGGAGTTTGTTTGATTGTTAACTGTTAAATATTACAAACAATAAACTATCCCACTTTTTGTTTACATATGGATATATAGGTGCATATAATTGTTAAAGTGAAATTCCTGTGTTGTGATAAATGAGAACAATTTGACTCATCTATATTATCACATAGTTGTGTTATGGGAGCCTAATTTCTCCTAGTCAAAAGCTAAGTGAATTTATATTATTGGGGGAGTTTCGGACAAGTGGTTTGGTTGTGCAAGTATTTAAATTAATTGCAGATCATGCTGCCTGAGATTATTTATTGAAAATATCTTGCAGTGTACATAGTTTTGTATATTGGAAAAATAAAACAAATGATAAATGATGAAAGAGAAAATGAGTGAAAAGAGTATGTGTGTTATTCAAGATGATTTGTATTTAATTTTCTGGTGGAAACTTAAGTTCTGTAATCAAGTTGGGGTAAAAAAAAACTATAGAAGGTATTCTCATACTGACTGTAAGCATCTGAAATTTCATGTCACATATGATAGTATGTATTTATAATTTCATTATTTAGTTAAGTATGAAATTTTACAAAATCTTATTCTAACTTAATTTTACAAAGAATTATTATATAAATTTGACTGACCATGTTCTAGTCATTTTTAGACTAAATGTATTTTAGCTCAATATGTTCTTATTTACAGTTATGACTGAAAAGCTTTATCTTTATAGCTATGAATAATTAATGTTTCATAATTGTATAATAATAGTGATCAAATTAATTTAAGAACTGCTACAACAAAATGTATCACTACTACAACTTTCATATTTGACATGAAGTAAAATAATTTAAAATTAATACATATATTTATAATTATTTGAAGTGTATCAATTATATTGGATTATGGATTTATAACAAGATGATCATCAAAATACTGCAACACACATTTTATCCACATCTGTATATTTAAATGCAAGAATAAACTTCAATCATTATTGTTAATTTATCATTAATTTTAAAAAAAAACATGGTCTTCTAGCAAAATTAGGGTCACAGTTGAAGTAATTATCAGTTTCCTGTGTAAAGTTATGTTATAAGTTTTAAATTTAAAAAATCAAATCTGAGATTGTGTTAAAATGTAAATATTAAATAGGAATCTTCAAATTTAGTGCATGTCAGTATCCATTTTGCAAGAGCTCAGTATATGTAAAACTTTGCTTTATTTATTATTGTTACTTGAATTAGAGGCCTAAAGATAACACTCAAATCATGACCAGAGTTTCTTCAGACTGACAAATAGATTTCAACTTTAAAGCACAAACTAAAATGGAAGAGGTATTAAATTAATGTAAGTGTATTAAAGGCATTGTTCATTTTTTATTAATAGCCTGAATCAGGTCTGAGCAAAATATGAAAGGTGATGTGTGGCCTCAATTTGTATTTAACTCTTTAATGTAAAAAGAAGTAGCATGTGTTATAAAATGGCAATTGGCTTACTGATAACTTTGAATATTATTTCTGGCTGTAATCTGAAGCAGAAAATTGCAGCTTACATTAGCATCTCACCCAAACATTTGATCTTTTATTAAATAAGCTTGTTAAAATATAAAATGGAAAACAAAATCTATTTTCTTTATTATTTAATATATTTCGTATTAATTATTTTCAATCAGACATAATTTTTTTCATGATTTAGTTATGTTTGTGGTATTACTTTTAAGGCTGAATAATACCAAAAAATTAGTCTTTCTAAATTATTAATTGTTAAATTACTTCATGGAGCAAAATCTAAACTATTCAATACAAAATATTTGAACATAGTTATATGTGTTGATCAATTAATATACAAACAAAATTGGGGCCAAGCCAGCAGTTAAATGCTTGGCAAACATATTAGCCTCTAAACCAAATAATATTTATGCATTTTACTGGCTTTATTTATTCCTGGGCTTTCAAAACCAATGGAAGGTTTCTGTGGAAATTTGCTACTTACCATGTTTTATTAATTGAATTAATTTTAAAATTATATTAATATGTTTGAAAAACTGCTTTAACATATTATGAATGAACCATCTTGTCTGCTTCCGTAGCAATACTTATTAATGAAACCAAACTTGCTCCACGGGTTCGAATCGTGGTGAAATTGTTCAATATCAGTAGTTTTCGGAAGCGCTACGATTAACAGCATGGGCGCCACCAGGATTATTTTCATGGGGTGCATCTGCATCTACACTCTATATTATTAACTAATAAAATATAATTTATAATAGTGCATCCTTACAATTGTATGTAGGCATATAAAATTCGACATTTATGTTATGTCAATTTACATTATTGACATAACATAAATGTCGAATTTTATATGCCTACCTACAATTATAAGATGCAAAAGTTTTAGGATTCACACTCTTCATTTGAGCTGGATTCAGAATGAACGAATAATAAAAATATTAGGGAAAATTACAAAAGTTGTGAAAAAATTATGAAGTAACGAGATGGGGTTCTTCATGCTTGATCGCATTAATTTTTCAAAGACTACGCAGACCACTTGGACACAATATCTAGAACTTTGGCAAAGCAGAAATATATTTTTTTAAAAAACAAATACTTTGAAAATTGCCCTTCAAGCTGCTGATCTTACTCTGGGGATGTTTATCAAAGAATAGTGTAGACTAAGAAACATGTATGGAAGAATTTGGAGGATATGTTGTGTTAGGAATTCTGTCCTTCGTGAACTAACTAAAAGAAAAACTTGTTGAAAACTCACATTTGATTGTATGGAATCTTATTGAGTACGGCAGAAAAATTAAAAGTGAGGGAAGATCTTTCATAGATCCAACGGCGAATCAAAAGGGAAATAATAATTGATTTGGCCGAAGAGCCAGTAATTGTTGAACTCTAATAGTCAACCTGTAATATAATAAATATAAATTCGGAAAACGATTTTGAAAAATAATTGGAAAAGAGGAAACAGTCATTCAATTTCCACTATACATAATGAAGATCACAAGAAAATAGACATATTCTGAGGAAGGCAGCAGTGCAATAGAGGATGTGGGGAGATTAGAAGCCATTGAGCATTATTAGGAGCGCACCACAAAATCATGCAGAGTCGCTTCAAGCACGCCACTTCTCAAACAAGTGTTGAGCGTCTACTTTCGGGATTAAGATTAATTTTAAATGATAATAGGCGTCATTGAAGGGCGATTTGTTGTCTGCCATTTTATTTATTAAAGTCAACGAATAATACATTGTATTTTTTGAAAATTATGTAACTTCCAATTGTATTGTAGTTTTTAAATTAATTGTTCGTAAAATTTTAGATTGTTAATTTTTCTTAACAATATATTAGTTGTAAATAAAAATATTATATTTACTTATTAATGTAATATTTAATTAATTTTAATTATTGTATACTTTAGCCGTAGCATGGATCGGAGCTGGAGCAAATCCTTTTTTACCCGAGCGAAGGAACTAGCTCAAAAGCCCTGCCATTTACACTCAAAACAAAGTATTGTATTGCGTATTTAATCTAGTAGCCACAAGGTGACTGAGTGATCGTACCTAAGGAATTAAGAATCTTTGTTCAAATTATGAACGACATAAGACACTTTTTGTGCAAAAAGCGTAAGACTGATGTCATCAGTGTGATGATGATACACCTCATATTAATACATGCAGTCGAGATATGTTATGTCTGTGTTTCTACCAAAATTATTTACCGTGTTCTTTATGACCCGTACACAGAGAAAAATGAGATTAAAAAATTTATAAAATAAGAAATAATAATAAAAAATACAAATTTTATTATGCTAGCCGAACAAATTCGAAAGCGTTGAAATCGTTATTCCTTAATAATATTCCGCCGACCAAAGATAAAAATTTTGATGTACATTTGTATAATTCGTTGCGGCATTACAGTTGTTATAAAGTAAGCCAAGTCGACAAATTTTATTATGCTGGTAATAAAATTTTTGGATATATATAGATTCTATCATTTCATCTCTGAGAAATCGATTTTCTTCAACAAACAAAATAGCATTTTCGCTTATGCAGCTCCTCCCAGAAAATATGAGAAAATTAGACAAATCTTCATTTTTAACCATGGCTGAAGATATACAGAAAGTTTACGGAGGTTTTCTACACAATTTTATTTCCGAGGCTACCACTTGGTATGAGATGTTGAAGACAGATGAAGCGAGTGAATGAATACCCTGTTGAATACGCAGATTTGATTGCTCAAACCACTCCGCTTTACCCAGAGGTATGCGAAGCAATCACACGTAGCATTGAACGTACATTTTGCACGTAACGACGTGTCAAGATGTGGAAACGGTCAACGATGAGAGACGCGAGGCTAAGTGTGGATGCTCAGTGTTCACAGGAAAAGAGTAGTGGACAGAAGCCTGAAATTCTTATTCAGTGTCTTAAATAAAAATTTATTTCTTAATATTTTTTTGTGTATCCAGGGGGATGCAAGTGCACCCCCTTGAACACCCCCCCCCCCACTGCCGGCGTCTGTGATTAACAGTGACACTTCCAATTAGAGAAGTGCGATCCGCTTGATAACAGATTCTCTCTGATTCATCTACGGAGTGAGTGAGCTCTGACTCTTGTGATCTGAATTGAATCAGCTTAGCCAAGAGCGTGAGTGCTAAACGGAACTCCTCGCGTTTCCCGACTCCAAAGAATCACTTTGAATATCGGCTCTCGAGCAGATCGTCCAAACTCTGGGCCCAGAGAATCGGTTCTTGATCGAACTGCTCTTGTCTGCTCATATAAAACTCCCCACTGCACTGATCCAAACTGTCTCAGTTGAGTCAAAAAGTTTTTATATTTAATTAATAAATCAAATAATTAATTATCAACAAATCTAGTAAATACAAATAACGCAAAATTTGCTTAAACAAATAAAAACGTAGAGCCATGTGGAATGTATATATGAGCCACCTGTACAGATAACACAAGTGTGTGACAATTTTTATTTCTGTACTGAAACATGTTTCTTATGTATTTTTGGGTGTTGAGTACGGGAAAAATGCTATAAAAAATCCACTACTTAAGATTTCGCCGCAAAAACAGAGTTGCCTAGATTAAGGTGCACGACAATTGAAATAGTTTCTTTTTCCATTTCATCTTATTCCAAAGTCAGGATTTATTATTCAAAACTATTTACTATGATACAAAATTACTCAAACACTAAAGGTAGGAGACAAAACTTCCACTTCGAGTCTTTGGTGGACTCCAAAAATATTTTTACCCCCACTGCACATCGAACCTGGAATGGTGAAGCAGTTTGTTAAGGCATTGCCAAAAGATGGTGACACGTTTAGGTACTTACCAAAAAGTTTCCTGGGCTGTCCGAAGCAAAGCTGATCCTGACATTTGAAAGCTTACGAAGGACGAAAACTTTGAAAAGGTAATGGGGGACCTGAGAAAACTGCATGGAATTCCTTCAAAGTTTCCAACAAAGTTTTTGGGGAACAAGAAAGATCCTAACTTTGAAAGAATCGTAGACATGCTGAGAAGTTTCAAAGACCTCGGATGCGAAATGAGTCTAAAACTGCACTTCTTGAGCTCACATCTGGACAATTTTCCTGAAAATCTGTTGCAGTGAGTGAAGAGCAAGGGAAGAGGTTTCACCTAGACATAAAGGAGACCAAGGACGGTGGAATGTATATATGATAACTGACTTTTGTTGGATGCTGCACAGAGAAGAACCACATGCGACTCACTAGCAGAAAAGCTCGAAATGAAGCTTGGAGGGACAAAAAATGTAGATGATATAAAGATTTTCAAAACTATTTCTATATTTTATTTATTATAACATTAAAATATACGAGAAAATATGACGTGATATATATTTTTATTTAAAGATGCACTATATTCCTATATGTATTGCTGGTTTGCACAGATTTTCATTTCCACTTTTGGGGAATACCTTACGTGATGGAGGGCAAAGCGTAACATTTAGCGCATCAAAAACTATAGTAAAAACGGTACAAAATAAAAAAATGCCAATATGCAGTCCTGTGTAATTTATCATAGGTCGTTTATTTTGCCAAATTAAAGTTAGTGGCATATGAACAAAATATAGTAACTGAAAATTAATATAATTTTGTCTCTTCTGATTGAATATAGTATAGCGCGTTATTTAGGATAGGCGTCTTTTCATTGATTTTACTGATATTTTAGTTTGTTTAAACGCGTGAGCAACCATGTTTATCGAACGTCAGCAAAAAGTACCGTTTGGTGCCAGCCAGGCTGGGGATAGTAACTGTACCTCCGGGGTTTTCCCGTCAACAAACAACAGGTGCAGAGAGTCTCGCTGTTGGAATGCACGTCGGATCGTCTATGACCTGTGATTGGTCCATAATAAATTAAATGGACCAATAGAAAAACAGTTGGTCCCACAGGTCGGGAGAAGTGGAGGCCTGGTCAAGCATTCTGTTTCTGATGCTGACTGGAGGAGGATTCTGACTGGGGAAGTTGCGGTGAGCAGTTGCTCTTGTTTTTTTTTGAGAATTTACCAGCGAAACTCCACGAGAGAGACATTGATGACCAGCTGCGAGGGACGTCGCTGTGTTGCAGAGACCCCAGTCTGGTAACCAGTATTGCATATTTCATGGTTGCGTAAAGCACTTTTTATAAAATTCGTTTCCCGGGCCTAATTTGCCACAACAATCCCTGAGTTTTCATAACTGGCTAGTCGGGGGCAAAATTTTAATTGTACACATCTTTAATAAATTTAATAAATTAGTTTAGTATGGAAAGGGCTGTTCTTTTCCCAAAGTTACTTCCTCCTACCGTAGGTAAGCCGTTCTAGGAATCGGACCGTCGGAGACATTCTACGGCCGGTTAGCGAGAGGAATGCTACAATATATTATTAAATAAGTGACAAATACTCGCTTAGAACAAAACCTTCGATCCTCTTTTAAAGATAATCCAAATCCCGTTCCTACCTTTTCCAAATCACTTAGTTGTAGGTTCCTATCGTCATTTACTTAATTTAGTAATTTTTTTTTGTTATTTACTAATACAAAAAATATGCATAGTTTTTTGATAAAATATTATAAGGTTTAATTCACTGCAAAATCAAGTGAAAATTCATGTAAGGTAATATTCATTTCGCCGAGTAGGGAGCGGTGGATATATTTATCTATCTTCTAATCGACCAGGGTGAGTCAATAAGTATTCCTCCTATTTTTGCTCTCTTTTATTTGCTGCATTAACTTTCGCAGGCGTTCCCGGTGAACTTGTTGTTGGAAGAGTTCTCGGGTTTCCAACCGGGTGGTGTTGTAGGTACATGACGTTTCGTCAACAATCCCCGTCGACATCTTCCAGGTTAAATGCAATTTAAACAGCATAAAGCCACACTATTAATGATTAAATTTTCACTTTTCAATACAGACTCCGTCCTTTTCCCCACTTTATGTCCTTTATGTCCACTTTATGCCTTTTAACAAAGGCATGTATTCCACTGCGGTAAAAAGCGTGGTCTTGGTTCCTAAACCATCGACGCAACGGTGTTTACCCTTCAGATTTGTTACAGCGACGAATCCATCGCGGAACAGTGCTAAGATCCACTGTTGCACCACCACACACGTTTTTCAGTCTTTCATGAATGCGAATGGGTTTTCACCTTCGGTATTTAAGAACTCAATCTCAAAACGCTGTATACTACGTACGTCAATGTCAGCCACTTTTCAAGAGGGTGCAGTGCTGCCACCAGTTGACTTAGGAAGATGTACTGCAGTGGATAGGAGAGGAATGTTTGAGGAATCGCGCCAAATTAAAAATTTTCACATAATTAACTCATTTAAGGAGAAAAAACTGGAGGCCTGACTTATTGAACCACCCTCGTATGAAACAAACTATCCGTTTGCGTGTGTGTTTGTGTATGTATGTTCCCAATACAAATCTACACCATACAGCAAATTTGACCAAATTTTGTACCAGAAACAAACAATGTTGGAGTACGACACGTCTACCACCCCTAAGGGCAGGGGTGGAAATTTACAAACTTGCTAAAACGGCCGATTTGTGCCGGATAAATATTTTTCGGGGTTAAAGAGATTGGTACTTTCTCTACCGATGTTGTTTCTGTAAAATTTTAACTGCTTTCGCCAAGAGAGAGATGTGTGTGTGTGTGTGTGTGCAGGGAATTAAAAAAATAACGCGAAAACAACAGACATTGAAGTCAAATCCGGGGATATAAATGTGTTATCTGAGTTTAATTATGACATTCAAATTGCTGTTTAACCCCTCAGGGGCGGGGATGGACAGGGGTGTAAATATTACAATATGTAAAAGACTGAACGTTTCGTTCATAAGGAGATCTAAAACATATGTAGGCCTAATATAATTTTCTGTCCTGTGTCACGCTGTATTTGATCGCTTTCGAATAGCTAAAAATTTTAATTCCTTATTTTTGACAAAATTCGGTGAAACTCGTTTTGTAATGTACTTGTTTCTACTCTTCTTAGTCATAATCTTAACTCTGCTTCTAACAATAGGTTATATAACCATTAGGTTATATATACATTATAACCATTTACTACTGTGATCAAAATGTAAGGTGAAATTGTCATTTAAAACTCCCGGGTATTAGGAAGGCAGGTAAATTACTTTCCTAGGTTGGTAGGACTGTCTATAATATTTGCCAAGTATCTGTTTGTTAAAAAGGTTTAATTACCTCCGAGTTACACGTGTTTTTGTAAACAATAAAAAGTGAATTTTTCGATTTTTGCAATGGGTGATTTTGTTGAGCAAAGAACTTGCATCAAATTTTGTTTTCGGAACGAATATTCTTGTGCGGACACGTTGAAAATGTTGCGGAAGGCCTTTGGTGATCAAACTATGGCACAAAAAAACGCTTATAAGTGGTACAACGAGTTCAAAGAGGGCCGAGAACGCGTTGACCGCGCTCTGGACGACCATCAACGTCTACCGACGAGGGCCACGTCCAAAAAATCAAAGATTTGGTGCTTGAAAATCGTCGATGGACAATTAGAGATCTCGCTGATAGTGTTGGAATATCATTTGGCTCAAACCAAACCATTTTGAAGAATGTTTTGTGTCTCAAACGCGTCAAGTCTCGATTGGTGCCAAAATGGCTCAATTTTTTGGAAAAAAAGCGTCACGTTGATGTGTGGGGTAAACTTTTCTTTCTGACTATCAGGACCACTTGAAATGCATCATTACTGGAGACGAGACTTGGATTTACGCATACGACCCTGAAACCACCGACCAATTCAGCGAATATCGTGCAAAAAGTGAAGCAAGACCGAAAATCAAGGTCATGTTGACAGTTTTCTTTGATTATCGTGGTGTGGTTCACTATGAATTACTTCCGCCGGGCCAAACTGTAAACAAAGAATATTATTTGAGCATTATGCGTCGTTTGCGTGAAGCTATTCGTCTGAAACGGCCGGAATCTTGGTTCCTTCATCACGATAATGCACCATGTCATACTGCATTGGTTCTTCGCGACTTTTTTGCCAAAAACTCGACTCATATCGTTCCGCAACCACCGTATTCGCCTGATTTGGCTCCGTGCGACTTCTGGTTATTCAGCAAACTCAAAAGGCCAATGCGGGGACGCCGTTTTGACACGATTGAGGAGATAAAAACGTAATCGAAGAAGGTCTTGTAGGCTATACCGGAAAAAGACTATTCCGACTTTTCCGAGGACTGGAAAAAGCGTTGGAAAAAGTGCGTTTTATCGGGCGGGGATTACTTTGAAGGGGATGAAATTGATTTGGAAGAATAAATATATAATTTATATTTTATAAATAAATTCACCTTACTTTTTGTTCACAGTGGTAAATCAAGAATCTAATAAGCTACTGGCGGTTTATAAGAAGCAATAGGTAACAAAGTGGATAAAATTCAAACAAGTTGAGAATGAAATGGACGCAAGCTCTATTCCAGGGTTGGCCAAACCGTGACGAATTAGTTGATTACATGTGGTGCATTCCATCCTTGCACCTGTGTGAACAACCTGATGTTAGAACTGTATTATTTGAGAACTGACCGTTTCATTTGGCATATTTAGTTCACATTACTTCTCATCTCGATGATCTATATTTAAAACTGCATGGCAAGATTAAATTGTTTCCAAACTTAGTAAATATTATCAGTTCATTTGAAAATGAGGATTTACGTCATGTACCGTGCTTAAAAGAGCAAAGTAAATGTGCGGAGAATAATAGCAATTTTAACAAATATGTTGAAAAATAATGATATTGGAAGTGACATTTTAAAGTCGTTTTCATGATTTTTCGAAAGAAGAAAACTGTACTCGTGATTTTAAACAATTTTCACTGAGTGAACAAAACTCAATGCTGATGCCTAGTAAAATTCAAATGGAACTGACTGATTTACAAGCAAATTCTTTCTTAAAAATGAAATTGGATGAGTTTCACCAGATCAAAATGTTTCTGACGTAATTAAATTCTGGCGTTCATGACCATATGAACATTAACCTGGATCTGGTCGTTAGCCTGACACACACTTGCCTGACGCACGTTTTCCCGACAGGTCATTTTCCTGCATAATTTTATGCAGCAAAATTCAAACATAATTTTAATACCGTCGAACACTTAATATATTACTTATATTATATATTATTATTATTGTAAATTAAGTTAATGAGTGAAACAATTTCAACCAAAATTGGTATACGTATCACTTAAGATCTAGGAAGAAACCCTGATGACTTGAGAGCTGTAGTACCGGTGGGGTTGGAAGATGGAGGAATTTTCAAAATATCCGATAACCGTCTTATTGGCGCAGAATACAAAGTTTATTGGGCCTTTTTGATTCATAATGTCAATCTCGATATTTTCAGTGTTTAATTTCATCCCCTAACGACATGAGAACAGCTCTATGGTGAAAGAGGATGATAAATAATTGCGATAACGACCAAGATTGGTGTCCAATTGGGTGTTATGGTAGTCATGGATTTAGTTATGACATTCCAGTAGGGCTAAGTTAAAGTTTAACCCCTAGTGGTGGGGATGGTAAGGGGTGATAATAATTTGATACCGCCCGAGATTTGTGTAAAATCTGGTGTTTTGGTGGTCGCTGAGTTTAGTTATGGCATACCATTAGGGTTAAGTTAAAGTTTAATCTCAAAGCGTGGGGGTGGTACGGGGTGATAATAATTTATATCATCGGAGATTTGTGTCGAATCCGCAGTTATGGGTGGCGCTGAGTATAATTATCGTATTCAAATTAACACGTTTTCTGCACCTGAATAAAGAAACAAGGCTTCCAGAAACGCTGTGTGGTATTTAGATTATCACTTATTTCGTCTGTATTTGGCTATCCTTCTTATTATTAATTTTGAATCGGACGTAAATTTTTCATTTCAACTCTTAAGTTGAAGTTCAACTTCTACGAATGGGGGTGGAAGGGGAGAAAACAAAGTTCTACGTTCAATCTTAAAAGCGTGGAGTCAATCCTACCATATTTTGTACACTCGTTACTTATGACAGCAAATAGTATTTTGATGATTTTTTTTCTAGGGTAGCAGGCTACATAAGGGTAATTCACATGGTGGAAACTCCCCTTTAATAGCATAGGAAGGGATTTGAAAAGGGGGATGCGGAAGGGTAGTGGAAGGTAGCCAAGGGTTAACTAGGACCCCGGGTTATGGTTTAAGGATCCTACCCGGCAATTGGCCTAAAAGTGATGCAGGGAAAACCCTAGAAAAACCTGCATCAAGTAGGTCGGGCATTTGGTACTTGTCCCACGCCCTTAAGATGACGGGAGCTGGGTTATCTGTGGGGTCGCAGCTTTCCCTTCGCCGTGCCTTGACCGGTTTAGGAGGCAGCTGGCCGACTATTCCAATAGGAATAGCGGACAACTCTTACCGTATGCCCAAGGACTGCGATCCCGGAACATACACCAAAACAGGCCAAGGTGCCTCGGCATGTGGGAACCTTAGTTCAAAAAACCAGAGAGATGTGAAGGCATCCCCAAAGGTAGCCTCTGCCAGACCTCTCTGGGAAGGTTCACCTGCGAGAGAATTCTCTCACAGGCTTCCTTAACTCTTACCGTTTTTTTAGGGTAACAGGCTACATGGGGGGGGGGTAATCCATGTTGGGCAACTCCCCTTTAATAGAATAGGAAGGGATTTGAAAGGGGGGATGCGGAAGGGTAGAGGAAGGTAGCCAAGGGTTAACTAGGGCCCCCGGGCTATATTTTAAGGATCCTACCCGGCATTCGCCTAAAGAAATGCAGGGAAAACCCTAGAATAACCTGCATCAGGTAATTTACAATAATAACAAGCAGGCATAATATGAAAAGTAACATATTATGGGTTCTACAGTATTAATATTACGTTTTATTTCATGAAAACACACCTTTCGGGAAAATGACCAGTCGGGAAATTAACCTATCGTGAAAACGCCATTCGGAACAATGACCTGTCGGTTATTGATATTTTTATCGGGGAAACGTGCATCGGGCAAGTGTGTGTCGGGATTTTGTACTAGACCCACATTTACCAGAGCTAAGAAAAACAAGATGGCGAATAACTGATTCAAATTCAAAATTTTCTCTGCTGCTCTCAGTAACAAATTTAAAACCGAACATTATGAAACTAGCGAAATCCAAACAGGTTCAAAAGTTTCATTAATGGTAACTAAAAGTTATGTGCTGTAATAATAATGTTTAAAATCAATAATTAAATTATTTAAAAAAATTAATTATGTCTATTGTGGGGACGAATATTCCGTGTCCCCACGCGAGCAAGAGGGTCCCGTTACGCGTCCCGTTAGGGGATGCAAACAATGCTCCCCACCAAGTAACGGGACCCTACCGAGCACCTACAGCGTGCACACGGAGAGCGCCATTCTGTTTCCGGCTCTCGCGCGACACAGACCTGTGCTTCCCGACAACGGCCAGAGTCGCACCACGTGGTGGAATAAAGTTTTAGTTTAGGAGACCAGGCTTATTACTCCCGGCTCCGGGAATCCTAACCCTGCACGAGTCTCCCCTATATTGGTGACCCCTACGATGGACATTTTGAACAACAAAATCGCCGAGCTACAGCAGGAGATCGCAAGGCTGAAGGAGGATCCACGTGGCCAACACCATGACGCAGCACAGGTCTGTAGGATCACACCGAAGCTGCCGGCTTTCTGGGCGGACAATACGGACGTCTGGTTCGCCCAGGCGGAAAGCCAATTCGCCATCGCCGGCATCACGCAGGACGCCACCAAGTTCAACCACATCGCAGCTCACCTCGAACAAAGATGGGCTGCGGAAGTCCAGGACATCCTCGTCAACCCGCCAGCAACAGGCAAGTACGAGTGTTTAAAGAAAGCTCTGATACAGAGACTTTCGCCCTCACAAGAGCGAAGAACTCGGCTGCTGCTCAGCGAAGCCGAACTTGGCGACAGATCTCCGTCGCAGTTCCTGCGGTACCTCCGCAGCCTAGTAGGGCCTACTCAAGTGTCGGACGATTTCCTGCGGACGTTGTGGCTGCAGCGCCTGCCGGCCTACGTACAGGTCGCGGTCCAAAGTCATATAGACGCACCGCTCGCCACGGCCGCCCAAATCGCTGACAGGCTTATGGAGATTCCAACACCCGGTCTTCCACCGCACGTCCACGCTGCCAGCACGAGCTCACAGTCCACCAATCAGGCAGATGAACTCCACGGCCCATCAGCCCCTAGCCTCGAGCAGCGCCTGGAGGCGCTCACCGCGGAAGTCGCAGCCCTACGAGGCGAACGAAGGCCGCCAGCACGCCGCCAGCCGCCCGAACAACAGCGTGGCCGCCGCGACAACGCCAGCACCGGGAAATGCTGGTACCACAGACGGTTCGGTAGCCGGGCTCAACGCTGCGAACCCCCGTGCAGCTACACCCAGGGAAACGAGTAAGGCAGCCGGCTATTGCAGCTGCCGGCTGCCCATCCAGTGGACGCCGTCTCGTCGTTAGGGACCACACCAGCGGACATGGGTTCCTAGTCGACACCGGTTCCGACTTATGTTGCTTCCCGCGCAACCTACTCAAGGGCCAGCGCGCGGTCACCAACTACAAGCTCAGCGCCGCGAACAGCAGTACTATCAACACGTACGGCTGCCTACCCATGCGAATCGACCTGGGGCTGCACCGGGTGTTCGTATGGCGTTTCGTCATCGCGGACGTCGCGTTGCCAATAATCGGCGCTGATTTCCTGGCACACTTTGGACTTCTACCGGACTGTCGAAGCGGGCGCCTGCTCGACGGGACGACGGGCCGCGTCGTAAGCGCGAATAAGGACCGATCGCCGCAACCCAGCGTCAGGGTGCTGACGACGTGCTCGCCATACCAGGACCTCCTGAGCCGATTCCCGGAGCTCACGCGCCCGGCCGGCGCGCCCCGCGTTGTTCGTCACACCACGGTTCACCACATCCGGACGACGCCAGGACCCCCAGTTTCCTGTAGACCACGACGCCTGGCACCGGAGCGGCTCCACATCGCACGGGCAGAATTCGAGGCCATGCTCGCCGACGGGACCGCGCGACGATCGAAGAGCCCGTGGGCATCGCCGCTGCATCTCGTGCCTAAGAAGAAAGACGGAGAATGGCGCCCATGCGGTGATTATCGCGCGCTGAACGCGCGAACCGTCCCAGACAGGTATCCCGTTCGGCACGTACAGGACTTTGCTATGAGCCTTCGAGGAAGCAAAATATATTCTGTCCTCGACCTCGTTAAGGCATACACACAGATTCCGGTGCACACGACGGACATCCCGAAAACGGCCATAACCACGCCGTTCGGGATGTTCGAATTCCCATTCATGACCTTTGGACTGAGAAATGCTGGACAAACGTTCCAGAGGTTTATGGACGAAGTGTTACAGGGGCTGGACTTCTGCTTCCCGTACATCGACGACATTCTAATCTACAGCGCGTCTCCAGAGCAACACCGGGAACACCTGCGAACCGTTTTCCGCCGATTGTCGCAGCACGGCATAATCGTCAACGTGGAAAAGAGCGTGCTGGGCCAGCAGGCCGTAACCTTCCTCGGCTACCACGTTTCCTCGGAAGGCGTAAGCGCCGTACCAGAACGTGTCGCCGCACTGCGCGATTTCCAGCGCCCATCCAACGCCAGAGGGCTCCGTCGCTTCTTGGGAATGATAAATTTCTATCGTCGTTTCCTTCCCAAGGCAGCGGCGCATCAAGCAGAGCTCCAGGAGGCTCTCTCAGGTCTCCGCGGCACCCACCCTGTGCCCTGGAACCCACTCAGTACAGCAGCCTTCGAGAAATGCAAGGCCTCGCTCGCCAACGCAACGATGCTGGCTCACCCGGACCCTACGGCACAGCTCGGGCTTTTCACCGACGCGTCGCAGAATGCAGTCGGCGCCAGCTTGCAGCAGCAAGTGGGAGGAGCGTGGCAACCGTTGGGTTTCTTCTCCCGGAAGCTGACGCCGCAGCAAACACAGTGGCCGGCATATTATCGGGAGCTACTCGCCATCTTTTTGGCGGTCCGGCATTTTCGTCACGCGTTGGAGGCTCAACACACAATAATATTTACTGACCATAAGCCCATATGTTTTGCCTATCAGCAGCAGAACGAGAGACTCCCGCCCGTTCAGAGGAACCACCTGACGTACATCTCGCAGTTCACCACGGACATTCGGCACGTCAATGGGTCCCAAAACATAGTCGCCGACGCGTTATCCCGCGTCGAAGCTTTGACAGCAGCCAATAGCCCGGTGGATCTCAGCCGCATCGCCCAGCAGCAAGCCGAGGACGACGAGCTACGCGAGCTGCTAGCCGGCAGCACAGCACTCCAGCTCCGCCACGTCGATGTCCCAGGACTCGACCTCCGGGTGTTATGTGATGTATCGACGGGTCGCCAACGCCTAGTCGTCCCAGCTCCAAGTCGCAGACAGGTATTCGACGCGGTCCACGGCCTGAGCCATCCCGGCACACGCGCTACCACGCGCCTGATTACGTCGCGTTTCGTTTGGCCCGGGGTTAAACGAGACATACGCGTATGGACTCGGGCGTGTTTGCAATGTCAGCGCGCGAAGATTACACGGCACGTCCACACGCCACTGGGAGACTTCACGACGCCGTCAGCTCGTTTCCGTCACATACACATTGACATCGTGGGTCCACTGCCGCCAGCAGGCTCTTACCGCTACCTCCTGACGGCGATCGACCGTGCATCGCGTTGGCCAGAAGCTTATCCACTGGAGCGAATCACCGCAGAAGATGTGGCCAACGCCCTGCTCCACGGCTGGATCTCGCGCTATGGCTGCCCAGAGCGTGTTACTACGGACCAAGGACGGCAGTTCGAGTCCGATCTTTTTCAGGCACTGGGGAAGTACACGGGCTGGCAGAGGTCCCGCACGACGCCGTACCACCCACAGGCTAACGGGCTAGTAGAACGGCTCCACAGGCAGCTGAAGGCAGCGATAATGTGCCATGAAGGCGCCTCCTGGCTCGACGCCCTCCCGGTCGTCATGCTCGGGATTCGTACCGCCTTCAAGGAGGACCTGCAGACATCAGCCGCCGAACTGGTGTTTGGAGAACCGCTACGTCTGCCCGGCGAATTCTTCACCGCAGAACCCGAGCTTGGCGACCCGACGTCACTCATCGAGCGGGTCCGCCAGGCAACAACAAACATACGGCCCACACCGGCTTCGCGACGCTCCCGACCAGGAAGCTTCGTGTTCAAGGAGTTGGCGACTTGCACCCATGCTTTTCTCCGTGACGACGGTATAAAGGCCTCCCTTTGTACGCCTTACACGGGACCCTACCGCATCGTCAGCAGGGACGAGAAAACCTGCGTGTTGCATACAAGTCGCGGAGAAACACGAGTTTCACTGGACAGGGTAAAACCGGCCTTCATGTTGCGCCCAGAGGAAGCAGTTGGGCCCCCCAGCATAGCGCCGGCAGCCACGAACGACAGCCCGGTGGCACCACAGGCGACGTTCTCCACGCCAGCGCAAAGAGACTGGCCTCGCCCGCATCGCCTAGCAGCGCCGCCAACTCGCTCGGGTCGCCGGGCCCGTGCCCCGGACCGCTACTCGCCCACGCCGTAGAACATTTCGCACATTATTATTTTTTTTTTGTAAATATTCTGTATATTGTTTTGTAAAAATTATGAACATATATATTTATTATGGTATTGTAATGCGACTCTGGCACAAAACGTATATCCTGACTCCGTCTCTTAACGGGTGGCTGGTGTGGGGACGAATATTCCGTGTCCCCACGCGAGCAAGAGGGTCCCGTTACGCGTCCCGTTAGGGGATGCAAACAATGCTCCCCACCAAGTAACGGGACCCTACCGAGCACCTACAGCGTGCACACGGAGAGCGCCATTCTGTTTCCGGCTCTCGCGCGACACAGACCTGTGCTTCCCGACAACGGCCAGAGTCGCACCACGTGGTGGAATAAAGTTTTAGTTTAGGAGACCAGGCTTATTACTCCCGGCTCCGGGAATCCTAACCCTGCACGAGTCTCCCCTATATCTATAAAAAAACTTCTATTTAAAAGGTTATTAAACATACGCCAGGTCCTTCTATTAAGCAGAGAGAACAGACAAATCCAATCTGATTTCACTCTCAGTGACAAAAATTGTTTCTAGAGTTAACTAGACTCTCTGGCAGCTATAGCACCATGATGAAGCTATCACCTTCTCGTACAGGTCATTCGTGACTATTTTAGATTAGTGTTTCATTAGATTAGCGTAAATTGATTCATTTAACTTAGTGATTAAGTTATTCCTTTTTGTTTCCTAAACGAAGCAGATTCATTCCTTACCATGAACGTAAGACGGCATAAAATATAATACTATTAACATAATGAAACTAAAAGACACTTACCTAAATATGTTAAATGTTAAAAACTATTTTCACATCCTATTGAAGAAACACAAACTTTAGAAGTTCTTCCGAGGCAACTCACACTACACACAAGTGCGGTCACAGCCAAACTGAAGAGGATTACCAACCCTCAACCCTCAAACTAACACTTTTTGACAAATTAAAAGCTATTATAAAGAGGAGGAAGCAAAAAGATTGTATTGAACCATCCACATTTTACACCTCATTCATCACCTCAGCCAACATTTTCAAAGCTTATGCCCTTCCTAAAATACACAAACCTGACCTATTAGGATTATTATTGCTTCTACTGGCAGTCCCTTACACAACATTTCCTCCTACATTCATAACATGTTTTCTAAAGTCTTCAATGAAGAAAACCATTATTCTGTTAAAAATCTTACCAATTTATTGATAAAATCAAGTACCTCACCGTCCCGCACGACCAATCTTTAATTTCGTTTCCTTATTCAACTCTATTGTCAATGATTTAGTCATGAACATTTTCAATAACACATGGCCCATTTTCAGTCAATATACTAAAATTCCGCTTCATGAAATTTTATGCATTATAAGTCTAATCCTCAACTCCATTTATTTCAAGTTTAATCTGGTTCACCATCATAAAATCAAAGGTTCTCCTATGGGAAGCTCCATTAGACCTTTTTTTGCCGAGATAGTCATGACAGATTTAGAAAATTCTTGTCTTTCTCTATTTCCTGTCCAACCTCATTGCTACATCAGATATGTAGATGACATTTTTTTGTATTGTTAATATCTCTCAAATCAACCTCATAGTCAATACTTTCAATAATTATCATCCCAACTTACAATTCACACATGAATTTGAATTTAACCATTCTCTTAATTTCCTTGATGTCACTGTATCTATTCACAATACTTACATGATCACCATTTGGATCAGAAAAACTTAAATATTCTGGACGTGTTCTCAATTATCTTTCTGATCATCCTCCAAACAAAAAGAGAGCTATGGTATACAATCTTGTAGACAGAGCTATATTACTTTATAACTCCAAGTTCCGTCAACACAACTTAAATATTGTCGGAAACATTTTAATCTCCAATGAGTGCCCTTTAAATTTTATTATTAAACACATAAACAGCAGGTTGAACAAAATCCAATATCCTACTGTCAATCGTCCACAAACACCTCAAGCTAAATTTTTTATCGTACTCCCTTATTAAAAATTTCTACATCACAAATTTACCCAAATATTCAAAGAGCATCAAATATCCATCATTTACAGATCCATATACCCTTTTCTACTTGATTAAAAACCACAAGGTGCCACTTGACACCTACAGCAAACATTGTGTTGTTTACAAAAGCTCTTGATCTAATTGTAATTCCTGCTACATAGGGCAAACAAAACGTTCCCTTAATACACGTACAACGGAACATATGTCTAATATCAAACTTCCCATTGATAAACAATCTGGGCACAAAAAATGCTCAGCACAGTTGTCCTATGATCGCCATAGTGAAGAAGAAGTGTACTTGCACTCGGCTGCGCTTACCAGTGCAAGTAATTGCAACCTCTGACTGAAATTTCTTGTTAGTGTAAAGGTATCCAAATAAATCTTCTAGTACTGGTCCAAAATAATGTTTAATCAATAGTATGACAAAACGTTTATTTATATACTGTTCAACGTCCTAATTTAGAGGACAAAAGTAAACGAAAAATACATCAAAGTTTGATTAAGACGCATACTGAATTTAAATCATTGTAACGATAAGAATATATAGGAAGATAATATAGGAAAAATATGTTGAATAAAAATTATTATATTTTTTCATTTGTATAATAATAATAATAATTAATGATCCTAATAAGATAAGCAAAAGTATGATAGTAAAACCCTACTACGCCTGTTTTGACTCTGTAATAACAAATGGGGTAATTTTGGAGGGGCATCAAATAAGATAGTTTCTAAAATACAGGAAAAAATTCCAATCATAAACAAACTCATACAAATGACTCTTCATTGAAATGGGAATCATGACTCTTTACGAGAGATAGTACTTATCAAAAAAGTAATGATAAAATGTTGAGATTCGTAACAGTAACATTTAACAATGATCTGATATTCACAGAAATTCTCCAAAAGATTGTAAGTAATGCAGAAATTGAATTATACAATAAACTTCCTAATGATACTAAAGGTTTAAAAAAATCTTTTAAACTATCAGGATGGAAAAATGTTGACAGGATCATGAATCGAGACCCCTTAACGGGCGGAAGCTCTACCATATGAGCTATCTCTATCGATCCTGTAAAGAATTAAATTTTGTGGGCTGGGTTTTTACGTTAAATCAAAAATTATTTTTGACCATTAAAGAAATTTCATATAAGTTTATTACAGTTAAGTATGAAAAACTCTTATCTCATGCACTTGTGGTTTTTACATAGAAGAGATCTTCTGCCCGTACCAAATACGTACCGCTATTCTGTGTTGTGTTGCTTGCTGTAGCTCTCGTACCGACGTCTCCGTATCTCACAGCCGGCAGGACGGGTTAACAGCAGTGATGACTTTAGTCAGGACCATTGCAGGCGTCGACTCAGGGGTTGACCACTGGCTAAGGCGTCGGCCTCCGGGATTCATTGCTGGCAAGCCGTCGTACTAAATTGTGTGGCTTCGATGAACTCTTCACTAACAAATTGTGGCCCCTTTCTCACGACGATTCTGCCTCGGACTATATCAGAGACAACAACTTGGAAAAGTTTACAGCAGAACTCATGAGATTTGTAGATCGGTGACACTTAAAACGTATACACGTAACGCAATACGGAGCCTCTCATAATCACATCCACCAGCTGCGGTGAGCGCCGAACAACTGTCCAGTTTACTTTTTTCATTATTAGAAAACTTCGTCGAAATGTCAGTATTACTGATTCTTCCATTGTTACAAGAGTTATAGCACGCAGCTGAAGTTCCGTAGTCAACAATGGCCAACTATTCTGTCATGTTGAGGCCAACAATCGAGACAGGACACGAAAATTACTTGGATGGAAATATTTATCTCCTCCACCCCCACGCACGTGCACGAATTCTCCAAATCACAGCAAACAACACTTCCGAGACAAAGCAAAACTAAACCAAAATACACGCGTTACAATACTTTAATTCAATTTAATTCCATCGCCTTTACGGCTTGACCTTATGAAAGCTACTTCTTTAATCTTGATTTTAAATTTTTGAAAAAAAATCCTATGTGTTCCTGGTTAAGAGTTACTTCTATTCTTTCAGTGTCAGAAAATAAAAGTCTCCTTGTCAAACATACATTCATATTCTTGTGTGTGTCAAATATTAACTTACTCTGTACAACTGTCTTTTATAGTATTTCCTGTTATGAGTAAGGGTGCAAACTTATATGTTGTAACAATGTAGTTAACAAGTGAATCTCTTCTGTTTTTCTATAACTATTAATATTCATGACATATCCTATATCATTATACATCTTGTACTATAATCATTCAATGCATTAATAAATAATCAAAGATTAAAGTCTTTCCTGGTGTAGTTGTTCAATAAATAGTTCTCGGTATCCTCACGGGTTTTGCATATTTATATTTAAAGGCAAAAATGTGGAACGCTTCACGATTTTGCGTGTCATCCTTGCGTGAAGCGTTCCACATTTTAGCGTTTAAATATAAATATGCAAAACCCGTGTGAATACCGAGAACTATTTATTAAATTAATAAATGCTCCACACAAAACTTTAATAATATAAGTTTCAATTGTTATAAGAATATTTATATTAAATTACATTATATTCACCATAAATATCAATTAATTTTATGTTTTTCAAACGAATTAGTTTTTCAGTTAAGAAGGCCATCATCATCTATCTTTGCACGAGAAATCCTGTGTAAACTTCCAGATGCTTGGCGATCGTAAGAAAGAAGATAGAGCTCCACAATTTTTCATTCACGTCTATTGCATTGCAGAAAACATGAAATATGAGAGCACAATGAGTAAGAAAGTCATTTAAATAAGTTTAGAAATGAAATAAATTCTCATTATTTGGGTGTTAGTATGATGAGGATGTTGGCAGGTAGATAAGGTGAGTGGCGTAATGCAAGCTGTTTTAAAGGGATGTGATGAACTCGCAGCTGTTCCTGCCTTCTCCGTCGCTCGTGTAATCAATGAAGCGTCCCGTTAAAACCGGAACGCAATTACTAATTCCCGACCAATCACGCATTTTCATTCACCGCCAACCAGCGCCAGGCTACGCGGAAATGTGATGCGAAACCGTTCGCTTTTGTGCGCAAGTAATTAGATTTTCTTGATGTGACACTCTAATAATCGTCGCTGTTATCCTGCAAAGGCTGAATTTGCAGGGCTGGAAAGGTGAATTTGGTAGAATACAAACACAAATTCAACCTCATTTACACGTTCCTCTCGGATTGATGAGAATGTTCGTGTCAAACGAACAGAGCACATCTTTTTGCAGTTGTTTTTTGTCGGCTACCTTCCTCTACCCTTCCAGATCCTCTCCTTTCAAATCCCTTCCTATGCTATTTAAGGAGAGTTGCCACCACGTAAATTACCGTCATGTAGTATGTTACTCTAAAACCAAAACCAAAAGTATTAGTAATAGGAAGTCATGCACCAGGTGTGAGAGCTGTTTTCTCGCAGGTAGAATCTTTTTGAAGAGACGGAGAGGGCTGCTTTTGCGGCTGCCTTTTACTCTCTCCGTTTTCGAAATAAGGTTCCCACAAGTCGAGGCACCTCGTCCTGTTTTAAGAGGTGTATGTTCCCGGGATCGCAGACCTTGGGCATACGTCTAGAGCTGTCTGCTACCACCCATTGGAACAGTTGGTCAGCTGCCTCCTAAATTGGTCGAGGCAGGGAGAAGGGAATGCTGCGTCCGCACAGCAAACTCCTCTCCCGCTATCGGAAGGGCGTGGGACAAGTACCCAATGCCCGACCTACCTGATGCAGGTTTTCTAGGGTTTGTCCTGCATCACTTTTAGGCGAATGCCAAGTATGATCCTTTAACTAATGCCCGAGGGTCCTAGTTTACCCTCGTCTACCTTCCTCTACTCTTGCGGATCCCCCCTTTCAAATCTCTTTCTATGTGGGCCATGTGGATTACCATTATGTGGCCCGTTACCCTAAAAAAATAGAAAAATACTCATAGGAGCTATGAATTTAGCCTGATCTGAAGACTTCGCCTCTTCCTTACGACCTATATTGAGAGTGTCGCATTTTTATTTTGAAGTAATCTAAAATTATAGTTCTTCTCCTTACAGGATCTATAAATTAGATCATTCTCCCTCTCGGTATTCATCCCCTAGTTTCTGAATATTGGAATAGTCTGATGCCCTCCTTATTAGTGTCTGACAAAATTTCCTAAAACTATACAAATATTTCTTCTTTTCTTTGTATTATGATTTCTAAAATTTTTAAGACATTTTACCAGCTTTATCCACAAGTAATAATATGCTGAAAAATGGTTTGTCTTACTCGGGAGAATGGTTTCTAGGAAACTGTGTGTGTGTTAGAAAGAGAAGGGAGACATTCCAGCCGACTTTAATTACTCTTGACGCGGACGTACGGACGTACGAATTTTTTTAAAGCAGGAAAATAGAACGACCACACTGACGGTCATACCAAGTGTGGAGCCAGTTCATCTGTCTATACGGATATTTGATAATTATTTATGCTGTGTGCAGGTTTCCGTGGGTAAAATAAAACAATGGAACTTAATCTGAATTATTTGATTGTTAGAAATACAAATGTAATATGATTTAATGTAGCATGTACATTGGCTCGAGTTGAAACGGGATCAACAATTCCTTTTGCCACAGAATAAATCAATTAATCGTGGAGCAAGAAAACTCTTTGCTCCTACAGTAGCCCCCCACCAAATTGAGGGATTCAGATAGAGTATGGG
This sequence comes from Zhengitettix transpicula, assembly GCA_037074705.1. Classification (NCBI taxonomy): domain Eukaryota; kingdom Metazoa; phylum Arthropoda; class Insecta; order Orthoptera; family Tetrigidae; genus Zhengitettix; species Zhengitettix transpicula. The sequence goes on from CM073591.1 coordinate 187,290,508, forward strand.
ATTGCTGAGACGCTGTGTTCGTTCATCGTGAAGTTTTCAACGGTGATTTCGTCAATGTGCGAGTAGATCCGTACGTTGGACGCTCCCTACGAAAGGCCTTTCCGAGTTCTTCAGTCAATGTTGTTGTGCTCATCAACGGAGGAGAGGCAGCTGTCAACATAAATTGACTAAAATCCGCGTTTCTGCCCGCTAACGAAGTGTCAAAAGATTCGAATACGTATACGAAATTATACATTTCACCGCCCAAATGCTAGATGCGTTTCTTTCACGCTGACTCCTTAATAACTCAATATATGAGAAAATGTTTCATCTACAATTTGGAAAGTAATATCATATGCACTTTAAAGAACAATTATTTTAATTAATTTAATTTTACTTAAGTCTTGTACATAATCCAAGAGTAAAATATAGAGCCAAGGTCCTGGAAGAGAACGAAACGTTGTGCACTTAATATATTATTTTGTAATAAACTTTATAATTAATTTTCTGGCTAAAGGTAATTTATTTATATACATGGTCAGTGGCCGGCATTTCCCGACTATTTATTTTAATTAGCCCGGAGAAGGAATTGATTTGACAGTAACCTCTTGGTTATATAATCGTAAGAAATCATGCATAATAAAGAAAAATGCAATTAGGTAATTATGCATGAAATATGAAATTAAACAATTAATTATTTAACTTTATTAATAATTAAAAAAACAATTTATGACCTTATACAGACACTTTAAATTTATTATGACGACGTTTCGTTACCTTTTTGTGTCTTCTTCAGGTATTGACCTACAGAGGAGGAATTTACAACTGATTAATTTTTCAGTATAACGTCGTCATAATATAAAAAATTGACTTTATTAATTCAAAACACGTTAAATTAAAAGTTTTGATGAATAATTGTTTTTTAAATATCTAAAGTGTTAAAAGGAATATTAAAATACATCAGTTCCGGATTTCCTAATGCACGGGAGCAAACAAAAATTACTAGACCCTAAACATTTTAAAGATGAGTCTATATGATAGACTATATGATACGTGTATTAGTATTATCAAATGCAGAAGCTGAGCTTCTGCAAGGTCTTGTATGATTATTTATCTATATACATAAAATTGAAAATCTGTGTGTTCCTTGTGCTTTCATTTACCATTCATCCGATTGTGATGAAACTCTGGTGATTTGTTGTGCGCAAGCCGGCAATAGTTTCTGTCGGCCTTTCGAAGCGTTAGGAAACGTCCTCAACAGATGAACAAGAGATGATGGCTTACAATTTGTAGGACTAAGTTAAGAATATAAAGTGAGATGGTCTTTTTGTTGCTCACATGGCGGTAAAGCGGAGAGAAAGTTCGTTTTTTGTTTATTAAAACACACTGATGATGGATAGAGCTGGGAGTTGGTTTTGGGTAACTGGCTGATTATTGCATTTGAAAGAAAACTTGGTAACTGTGACTAACGTTCAATACAGTATAATCTTTTCATTTTTGTTCAATAACATCACCAGTAGTAACTTTAATAGTATATATAATTCCTTTATTGATAATGACTTTATTTCCCAACTCTTTTAGATCGACTAGCACATTCAATGTATAATATAGAGGTTTTAAAATTTTCATTCAGACACTTATTTTTTCAAATTTTATTCCTGAGCACAAATATGGACTGTATATTAGCCTTCTCTTCATACTGATTGCATAAGAAAACTGTTCCGTCCTGTAAGACACTTTATTTCACACACACTCATTGTAATAAATAAAATTTTAGAGTACGGTCGCGCTTAATTCTGGTTTCCCACATTCCAGATTTATCTCCAGGTTTTTTGTGGCTTCCATTTATTTATTCATTCCCGCGTGCAGTTTTCATAAAATTACAATTTGTTTTCCGTGACTACTGAATATTTCAGTTAATTATTCTAAGATAAGCAATTTGTTAAAATGAAAAATTTACGTCTGGATGAAAATAGTGAATAAGAAAGATAGCCAATTCAGACAAAAAAGTAATAATATAAACACCACACAACGTTTCAGGGGTCCTTGTGCCTTTCGTCAGGTGCGAGGAAAAGCCTAGAGCGACACAACTGCACTTAGTTGAAAAACTCAACTGACAAGTGTCGCTCTTCCTCGCACCTGACGAAAGGCACAAGGATCCCAGAAAAGTTGTGTGGTATTTATATTATCACTTTTTTGTCTGAATTGGCTATCTTTCTTATTCATAAGCACTTTGTGTTCAGCGAATTTTTTTTCTTCTTTCAAATTTATAAATACATTTGTATTCCATGTTTATGTTCAATAATTTTCTTCGAACACTTTCTAAGAACATCTAAGGATGCGAAAGTCGAAATAATGAGCGCCTTGCATATCAATTATGTTTCAACTAGTGGGAAATTTCGTTTAGTAATACCATAAACCTAACGTAAGCATTAAACTTATGCGTCTGATTACAGTTTCAAATTTTATTGCTAAGCCGTCTCTGATTATTTCAGCTCACTTTCATATATAATTATAATTTTCGAACTATGTTACATTATTAAAGCGAATAGTGAATTATTAATATACACAAATTATTATAATTTATTTGTCATTTTCTTAATTTTCCTCTTACTTTATATATAATTATTGGTTTATAATTAGAAATATAAGTTTGACAGTAATTTTGAAAATAATAACACACCAATTTAAGTCCTCAAAGATTATTACTTTATTTAAAGCTGGAGCTTTCGGCTTTTGCCATATTTATCTGTTATATCAACATTATAAAACAATAAAATAATTCTGTAATTATTTCTTCAACAACAAGGAGCATTGATATAAGTTTGACTAAAAATAAAAGTTTTTCAAGATTCGCGAAGACGCTTCTGTGCAGTTGTATGTTGATTTCTTCAAAGATTTTTATCCCTCCGATAACTTGGGATATTGCAAGAAAAGAAACTTCATACGTTATAACTCACGGATATTGTGGATGTTTTAGAGAAATGAAATTTGAAAGAAACAAAATAGGATTGTGTTCCACGTGCTGCGAGTTTTATTGCACGTACAAGTGGCTCCCGCATTATTTCCGTCCCACTTCGCCACCATATTTAATCCCTCTGCTCTGAATATCAGATGTTTGCATCGGGTGGGTGAAGGAAGGGGCTCGTAACTTCGTTCCTTTCAACCCTTTATCACAGAACTTAAGCCACGGAAATCATTTCTATCGACCAGACGCGCCATATTGAATTTATTATTGGTAGGTCGGCCAATGAATAGCTGGAAGTTTGTTGAGGAAAAACGGCCAAGTTTTTGACAGGTCGGAAAAATTCGAAGTGCTACTTGATAGGTAAATAATTTTTTTTTAAAAATTTGGCAGCAAATTAAGAGACATATATCACTTAAAAGGAAAGTTCAAGGTAAACATTAGGTCATGAAGTCAGCTGTTTGTATTCTTGCGAGATAGATAATCTATTCATTAAGCCATACAATCAAAACATGTATTGAAATATTATTCATTTTCGTTCATTTGGATTAAAAGCTTTTGGTTTGTAAATGGACTTTTACTTTACTATTGTTTTTCATAACTCATCAATGGATGTTTTGTTTTCTGTATTTTTTTTAAAAAAAGGAGCTAAGCGGACGAAATAGCAACCGTGTATATATATGAAATTAAGTATATGATCTTTAGACATCACTGCTGACCTAACTTCCATGTTTAATGTCATGGAGATAGAATAACTATGCAAAATTTGAATATTTTTTTCCAATCGTACGAAAGGAATAGGAAGCAAATTAAGTTAAAAATTATATTCATATACATAAAGAAAGTTGAATAGAAGCGTGCAAATAATTAATTTTTATATAAAATATTGAATCGTTTTCACTATTACTGCCATATCTCATGTTCTCTCAGGTAATTTAAAATGGTATGTTTTCTAACATATTTAAGTGCTGTTTATTGTTGACCCCCAATAAATTCGGAGAATACCTCACGTTCTAAGCTGTCGTAAAATTTGATATTGAAATGATAGTTTAATACGTCTATTTTGAAATATTATAAGATAAAATAGCCAAATGACAGACAAAACTGACACACTAAAATTTTATATTGTTGGCATCAAATCAGCTGATCACTTCACGCATATTTGCATTGTATCAGTATCATGTTATGGTAATTATTGTAGCAAGTTTCATGATACATATTCATTGATTTTAAAAAAATGCCGAAACGTGTGTATAAACCGCACGTTAGAAATGTATGTTAATATAAATTTTTATATAATATATTAAAACTTCATTTAATTGAAATTGTACACATGAACAGGTCCGAATTAGGGATTAAAGTTTGTGTTTGCCAGATATGTTTTAAATTTGATAAAAAATTATTTCTGACTATTAGGCTTGTTTTTTTCACATATATTTAAAAATTAATCAGATTTTTATAATTTTTAGTTGCTTATTAATCTTCAAATACGTCTGTTTAGTCGAACCGCTCCCATAATAAAATAATGTCAAATAAATTTAAATAAGCGCTACAATTCGGCTCTTTAAATGAAATAGTTATAATTTTGAAAGATTATGAAATAGTGTTGTTTACATTGTATGTTACCTTTAAAAAATTGTGTTAATAGAATCTGTGTAGGCGCGTGTGCGGGTTATTCTACACGAGATGGTGCAAACATAAAATAAATTCGTCCCATAATAGAAAGAGGAAATGAAAACAGCGATGTACTAATTTTAAAGCCATATTCAAACTACCGGAGAATGGCTTCCAGCGACCTGTGTGTTCTGTTGAATCGCTCACCCTCCGCGTTGAATCGGATACAATGCAAATGATATACGTGGCTGTGTGCTGTTGTGATACTTGTTTGTGGTCCACCTGCTTGGCGTATCACGATATTGATCTCTGCGATGTCCCGTGTGTGCATTTCGAGACAAGTTACTGTCTGGCAAACATTAGCTGTCCCCACTCGAGCGTAAATCGCGAAGTTACTGTTTCGAGGAAGTTTCGCTACTCCCGGCAACCAAAACAGGTATTAACTGAGACTTATAGCCTCCGCAGACAAATATAGCAACACGAAAGGTAGAACCGATAATTCTTTTCTCTCTTAAATATTCACACTGTTCAAAATAATGTGTATCCATACTGAGAACGTGTACGCAGTTCAACTGAAGTTGGCTGTAAATGTGCGGTAATGTTAATACACCACATAAAAAATATTCACTTATCGCTTGCACAGTCCCTACAAATTTTTCCGTATTCTGTAAATATATGGAAAATTTTCTTTTGCAAATTTTATTTGAAAAAAATTATATTATTATTAATAATTAAAGCATTAATTTCTTAGAATGGTTATTTATTCATTAACCACTTTGTGTCTGTGGTCAACGAGTATAACTTAATCAGATTAAAGTAATACTATTTACGTACAGTATCTATAAATACATAAAACACTACAAAATATAAATTTTATAAAATATTTTTCTTTTTTATATTTATTTTAATGTTTCTCGTGGCCGATTCTAAAAATGCTAAGTCGTTTTACACACTTTCAAATGAACGTTGTAGGTTCAATAACAGCAATTTTATAAATAACGGTCATTTTAACTATGCAAATCCTTACATCGTTTAATCCATTTGGCATGGGTACAAAATTGTTGATATTGGGATCATACACTGTAAAAATATTGATTAAAGATATTGGAATGATGAATGTGTACAAAAGGTTCTAATAATGAACATATTGTCGCTTTTGTAAAAATGAACAATAATAATAATTTTAAGATAATATAATTTTAATGAACATATTGTCGCTTTTGTAAAAATGAACAATAATAATAATTTTAAATCTGCTAACAGGAAGAAATTGTGACCATAATATATTTTATAATCATATCTCCACCCCGTCCAGACCATAGAGTTTGTTACCCAGTTAATAGCCAACTTGTGTACAAAATTCGATTGAAATTGCTCCCCTTCCATCTCCTATCCTAGGGGGTTGAAGTAAAACTTAACTGGCAAGATTAATGTAATAATTAAACTCAGCAAAATCCATAGCCACGAATACGACTACAAACTCGGATGTTTTCACGTTATATTTGTGTAACGCCCCTCCATCCGTATCCCTAACGGTGATCCCCTCCCATACAGAAAGGTGTTAAAATTACACACAAACAAGATCAGGAGAAACACTATCAATCTCAATGGACCCGAAAAAAATTTTCTTCGCACAAATATCGGCCGTTTTAGCATGTTTGAAATTTTCCACCCCCGCCCCTACGGGTGTTAGTCGCTATTTCTCCCCACAGTTTTTGTTTTCGGTTCAGCAGGAACATGTGTACAAAATTTTGTCGAAATTTCTCTACGCGTTTACATTTGTATGAGGAACATACACATACATACAAATATAATTTAAAAAAATTCAGATTTTATTTATTAGATAGATTTGACACAACGGTTGACAAATCAATTACAAAGCGCAAGTAGGCACGTTATTCTTGGCTGGATATGAAACAGTCATATGAAATCGGGTTTGTTCCCTACTTCGTGAGGACTGTATTAACCTTCATGACTGCATTTATTCAGTAATTCAGTGTTCTATGTTTTCTGTATGCCAGTAATTCAGAAATTCTCTTGTTATCAAATTCTCTTGCTGTCACATTTAAATTGTTTGTTAACGTGGTCATTTATCTAAGCTTAATTCAAAAATTCTTCAAGGACGATGTTGACCTCATTTTTCTAGGAAGAAAATCTGATGAAATATACTGAAACGTCTTTAAAATACACACAATAGAGATACTGCAGGTATGGATTCATTCAGATCTGCATGGACCATTTTTTCGATTTACTTTATTCTCAAATGGCATGTGCACATCCATCACAGAATTCTTCTTTGCATCCATTCATGTCAATGTTCATCTGCTTCAATACATGTCGACCAGAAAACCTACCTACCTATTGGTCAATGGATTTTCGTAAAATCCCGATTATGCTGGACTTCGTCATTACTAAGGGCACCTCTAACATATACAAAAAAAATAGAAAGTAACTTTGACCTAGTCTCTGACCACTCCTCTATAATAATAACATTGAGTACTAGCATTATCTGGAAAACGTCACGACCAAGGATTTGTATTGCTGAAAGAAATTGGGATCATTTCCAATAACATATCAATAAGAACATAAAGTTGTCACATACAATGAAAACATCAAATGAAATTGAGAAAACGGTATAGTACTTTAAAATTTCTTATACAAAAATCCACCACGGAAGCTACTCCAATCAATATAAAAAATAAATCCTAAATTTACAATATACTTTTTACATATAAAGCAAATAATGACAGAAAAATCTAGAGACCGTGCTAAATGGCATAGAACCAGAAATTTATTACACAAATACCCCCCGTAACGAAACCCAATGGAAGCTGAGCTCGATAAAACAAAGAAAAAACAAACACTTTCTGGAAACATCTTGCTCAAGTCATCACCCTGCTTCAATTAAAGAATATTAATTTTGATACATGAATTGAGGAACATCTCAACTCACCAGGACAGTTATATCTAGTCTTGAAGCCGACCTCGCCTGCTGAGGTATACCAAGAGATAAAACTAACTAGCTGTTTCAAAGCTCCTTATAGTAGGAAATGTACTTCCTAAAAAGCAGAAGTACTCTTAAAATCAATATACAGCCACATGATGGCTATTTCCCACTTTCATACGCCATGGAAATTTCCCATAATAATTATAATTGTTAATCCTGGAAAACCACTACAAGAAGCCATATCCTACTGACCGATAAACCTGTATCATAAAAAATATTTGCATGCATATATATTCTGTTATACAGAATCATACGAGATGATTCCCAGTCACCAATTTGACTTCTACAAAGGACACACTATTATCCAGCAATGTCATAGAATAGTCGATCACACCAAGGAAAGTGTAGAAGGGAAGAAACTGAGTGTGTCAGTATTCTTGGATATCCAAAATGCATTTGACAAGGTATGGTACTGCGGGTTGTTATACAAAATTAAAAGACATCTACATCACCAAATTATACTCCTCTTAAAATCATATCGAACACAAAGACATTTCAAAGTTCAATGTAAGGTAATGTATTCAACGTATCATACCATCAGCTCCAATAATCCGCAGGGAATCGTTCTTGGTCCCTTCCTTTAACCCTTCTATACAAAAGACATCCCAACAACAGACCCTCTTAATCGCTACCTTTGCAGATACTGATGAATATCAGGCATCTGAAAGGCTCCAGTCACTTCAAAGTTGGCTCAACGAATGGTTAACATTAAAGTTAACAGCAGCAAGTCTAATCAAATTACTTTTACCAATAAACACTTGACGTGCTCTCAAGTGAGAATTTACAATCAACCTATCCCAATAAAAACTAAGGTGATATATATAGAACCTCATTTCAATCAAAGAAAAAAAAATATGGAAAGCCCATATAAAAACCAAGAAACAACAATCTAAATAAAGACAAAAACTATTCACTGACTACTTGGACGTAAAACACAGCTCACATTAAAAATCAAACAATTATTATACAAAGCCATCTTAATATCCATATGGTCTTACAGAATCTAACTATGGGGATGCTGTAAGCCATCAAACACAAAGATCTTACAGTATTTCCAATAAAACATATGCTAGCCAACGCACCTTGTTCATTAGTAACCAAAGTCTTCATCTGGACTTTATATATATTGTGGTAATTAAAAAGAAACGTAATTAATTAATAAACAAGATTTTGGGACTTGCATTGTTGGCGGCGTAAACATACGATTTGAGTACAAGAATGTGGGGCTATAATGCTTGCTTGCTGTGTGTATTGTCGAGAGACATTGCTGGACGCGCGGAGCTTCAGTGTGTGTTGTGGGAGGTCGAAGTGTGTGTTTGGGAGGCAGAGGAGTGCAGTACAGTCAGAAAGAGTGTGGTCGGAGTCGCTGGTTTCCAGTCTTCGGGGAAACAACTGCGACGATACTATGATGACTGTTTATTTCTCCGATGCAGAATAATTTCGGAGTCTAGCATACGTTCACGAATCATACGATTCGTCAGTTCTTGGGGACCCGGTTATTTCATCAAGTGAATAACCAAACTTTGATGAGTTTAATAATTTATTGGTCGAGAAAACAGCGAAACAATTGGTGTGGTTAAATTTAGCAAGCAGGAAGTGTTGCATGTGGAAAAAAATAATCACAAGTAAATTCTGTGAAAAACATGGCCTGTATAGAAAAAAAGTGTTAAACAATAATCGGGTGTGCACGAGCCCCTTCTTTTTCGTACCGCAAAACTATAAGGAAAGTCAAACAATTTATTATATGTAAACTCAACAGTAATTGATATTTTATCGTCAGATTTCAATATTTCACTGATTGTTTAAAGGTAGAATTTTCTCACTTTGTAAATTTTAATTTTTTGTCGTAAATATTCTTTATTGGAGGCCCGATAGTCGGCCCTGAGATCAAGCCGTGGCATATTATCAAGTTTTTGCCAATGTGTAATATAATTTCAATGATTATAATAATTTCATGTTAATAAATTAATTTTGTTGTATATTTTAAACTCTGATCTTTTTAATTAAAATCCAATCATTTAATTTTAATTTGCTTATTTTAATTATCAGTCAATAGTAAATACTACATTTTGACGTCTTCAGCGTGAGGCTAATTTAAATCATTAATAATGAATTACTACAAATTGACACCTCAACGTGGCGATTTAACTGTGATTTATCGTATAATTAATACAATATATATATATATATATATATATATATATATGTATATATATATATATATATATTTGAATGTTAAATTAAAATTGACACAAAAACTTAAAAACTTATTCATTCAGTTTTGTACTAAACTCCCGCATATATTAACCACCAAATATGAATTACCAAACTTGACATATTTTCAAACTAACTTATTATCCAGGTAATTCTGAAACGGCCATCTTTATGCCGTACACATTTACAAAATCATAGTTTCCGTTTCTACTCATCTTGCAATCGATTAGTATCTAGCACCTAATTAAGTTAATATTCAAATATAGTAAGTTCATTATTTATAATATAATTTGATTCCTCATTCTTATGCAATATAATTTTGAAATGAAAAGTTAACGTCTGATTGAAATTTAATAAGAAGAAAAACAACCAAATACAGACAAAAAGTGATAATATAAATACCACACAACATTTCTGGGATCCTTATCCCTTTCTTCTATTATATTTCTTATTATTAACAATACGGATAAAATAACCAAAATAATATCAAATGTTACCAAAGTAATTTGGCTTATGATACAACTCATATTCAACATAAATATAATTAAGTCTGATTTATCAATAATTCACATTAATTGTATAATTATTAATTTAGTAAAATTCTAACACCTTCACAATGACGTTTAAATTTTCTTTCTTGAAAAAAAAATGTAAAAGAACTACAGAAAATAAATATTCAGAAGTTGTCCGGCGGGTAGAAAAATCTTGCCTGAGGGGTTGACTCACAGAAGGTTAGGATAGGAAGTTTTAACATGTCCACGGATGCCAAAAATTTCACATTTCCTTAAGTGCAGGTTGTTTTATATCTACATCACAATTAAGCTCTCTTAGAAACCAACCTCTGGGGTGAAACTAAAAATTATTTTGCATATATGCTACACGATTAAATAAAGGTTTAAGAACGGTGAACTTCTGCGCTGGATAGTGAAAACTATCTTCTTAAGGTATCGGTCCTGTAGAACAATGTGGCCAAATGTCTCGTCCTCTTCTCTTTTTATAAGGACGTCGAGGAATGGAGTGCGCCGTTTTCTCCAACTTCATTGTGAACTGGATGCTCGGGTGTCGTCCGTTGAATTGTATTGGAAAGACATGGAGTGCTGCATGTAGAAGTTGGCAATAGCCCGTGACAGAAAGAAGCCCATGGCCACTCCCTCTACTTGTTCATAATCTTCCCCGTTGTATAGGAAAAAGTTAATGTCCATTCAGAAGTCCCAGGAGAAAAATTCTCGTCTAGTAGCTTCAACGTGTCTCCGATGTAGAGTGACGCGTGGAACTAACCACGATGCAGTGTGGTCTACGTACCGACGTCATTAGCGGAGTTCTTCATATGCTTTCGCATTTTCCTACGAACGGACTAAGCTTCCTTGTAAGGTATTTTTCGAAGTAGTAAGTGGCTGATTCTATGGCACTAACGATTGTACGTAGCGGAAAGTTGACTTTGCTGATACCATATCGGCAAAAATCTATCTTCTTCTAAATAACGCGAAAAGAAACGAGATATAAGTTGAAATTGGCATTATGTACTGGAGTTTAAATATGTCATTCAACTTGCCGTTTAATCTCCCAGGAAGGGAAGGGGATTTAGACCATTTGGTTGCAAAGAAGCAACGGCAAACTTTTCATTAAAATTTGTTTCAGAGTTTTCCTCAAATTAATTACCTTATATTACTTTTTTAATACTATTTGCTTATTTATTTGTGTTTCTCTGTTATGTTGTCGTTTTTATTATTTTATTTTTTAGGGTAACATTCTACATGAGGCCCCGGACTATAGTTTAAGGATCCTACCCGACATTCACCTAAAAGTAATGCAGGGAAAACCTTAGATAAACCTGCATCAGGTACGTCGGGCATTGGGTACTTGTCCCACGCCCTTCCGAATGCTGGAGAAGAGTTTGCTGTTCACATCTTCTAATATATAAAGTTGACTGTTTGTTTTATCATTGTGGGTATGTTCCGTATACAAATCTACACCCGTGGAGCAAATTTGTCCCAATTTTGTACACGTGTTCTATTAGAACCAGAATAAAACACGACTACCAGTCTCGGGGTGGGGAGTGGGCGGGGGGGGGGGGGAGAGTAAATTTTCAAACATAGACCAATGTTCTGCAATTTTCTTCTTAAAGCGTATATACATACAGAAATTTCTCACTCGATTGTCTATAGGCATTGTCTAGATAGAAAATCGCTCGAAACCGATCCCAAAGTTGTAACTACGAATTGAAAAGAACACGACAACACGTTTTTAATATATTTATCGTAATATTGTTCCTATTTCATTGAATTCCCCCGCGTGGTGTTAAGAAGCCAAATTGTTACACTAATATAAATTGGAATATCAATAAAAATTTATTTGAATTGTTTGCTTTACTATGAATAGATATATTAAAACTATTTATTTCGAAGAATTCGAAGAAAATGTATTTTTGGAATGTGTGTGAATAGTTTGCTTATTGTTGACTGAGGATAAACTAATAAAGATCCGGATTAGTCATGATTAGTAATGACTAATGAAATGATTCAAGGATAATAAATGAATTAAGGTCTTAAATGTCGAATGGCTTTACGGAAAGCACCACTAGGTTGTGTAAACTTGAAAATTAATTCCAAAGGTTGGGGGAGAGAGTAGACTTGATAAAAAAATGACTGTGGGAATCTGTGAAACGGGGTTTAAATCTACACGGAGCAGATTTTCTAATTGAGTTGTAAAATAAAATAAAAAGATACGGAGTACAAATGTAATGCAGAGGAAACAGATAAATAACGAAATTAATGAATAATTTGAAGAAACAGGAATGAAATAGGAAATAATTTATACGCAGCTGCGTGAACAAATTGTAAGCGAAATGGATATTGTACGTAGATACTGTATGTAAAAATTGTTTCTAGTAAAGATAGACGTTCATGAGATTTCAAAAAGTTATGACGATAGGTTGGGGGCAATTTCAAAAGGAGACAACAAATTGAGCTCTGAGTGTCAGACGGATAGTGTCAATGGATCACGTACTGTGATCAACTCAGTCACTACTGGAAAGTGGGATTTAATTTCCTCGGCTAAAAGAAGGCGATTAAACGAATCCAAAAAATAATTATTTGGGAGACGGAAAATTACTTTGAAATAAAACAAATTGAGATGGACACAACACAACATTTTTGTGCAGCTATAGTGATGAAGCGTTGAGGCGGAGGAAGTGTAGCCCAGATACTTAGAGAAGAGTTGCCAATGTTAAGCTATTTAGGTGAGGAGGAGGACATATTAAGGCTTTTTTACTGAAGGGAGAAACATATTTAAATATATTACACAACTTGTTACATAGGTGTACAAATTTTTTTAATGTGGCATTAATCAAGATACGATAGTTAATGGTAAAGTTTTGCAAGTAGTGATTTGTTATTGTCAAATAATTTATAAACTATTGTGAGCAAACGGGCAAATGGGTTCGTTCCTATTTGTAATAAGAAAAATAGCCAAATACAGACAAAAGGTGTGATGAAATAAATATCACACAACGTTTCTGGAAACCGTGTTCTTTCTTCAGGTGCTAAGGAAACTAAAAAAACAGAAGAGCTGACAACACCCGTAGACCAGCTGGGTGATCCGTTTTCAGGAATTACGTGAGACTGCAACGTCCGCATTGAAGTCTTCATCTGGTCAGATCTACAAGTGGTAAAAGCCGGTTCATTAAAGACATATACCAATCGTATATTGGAGCACCAATAGATAGCACCAATTAGATATAGTCTCTTTTTTGTTTGTTCTCTTTTGTTTATTTTGTAAATTAGACGTGGGTATTTAAATTGATAATGAGAGCAGGAAGTTAATGTTATTTTGAATAATAAAGATAGCCAATTCATACAAAAAGGGTAACATAAATACTACACAACGTTTCTGGGATTCTTGTTCCTTTCGTCAGGCGATAAGAAAAGCCTAGAGCGACACAAGTGCACTTGTCAGTTGACAAAACTCAAAAGCGACGAAAACGCAACGACAATGGGAGAGCTGAAGGGTTAGCGTAACAATAAGGGAGCAACGACAATGGGAAAACAGAAGGTTTTGCGTAATAATAAGGGATGATAGCAATTAATGAGTTTAATCGTATCTGTTTGTACATTAATAGCTGTGATGTTTGATTTAATGTGAAGCATCTCTAAAATGAGTCTGGAATTGTACCTGGTGTTAATGTCTAAAATCTTTGTATTTTACCAATCAAATGTATGTTTAGAATTGCTGATATGTTTTGATACTAAAGATTGTTTATCAATAGGAAGTTTTATTTTAGATATATGTTCTTTGATACGTGTATTAAGGGAACGTTTTGTTTGCCCAATGTAGCAGGAATTACAATTAGAGCAATATATTAACTACACACGAAGAAATAATAAAATATGTATTTGAACATCTGTTGTAATAAACGTACCACAAATTGCAGCTTGTAGATCACACAAATTCGCCAGTTCTGGTTCAATCCAAGAAGAAAAGAGAATAAACGTCGCACGGAGGGAGGCGATACCAGTACTATTGTAACGTTGTCCCATTAAGAAGGATATAGGTGCATTTTCAGTACTGAGCTGGCAAGCGATATTAAAGAGCTTTGAATTTTTGAAGGAACGAAAGCAAGTTCTTTCAGATGCTCGTCTCGCTATATCAAATTTTTTGTTTACTCTTTTCCATAGCCTCGCCTTTGTAAAGTAACCTCGCGATCACACTTGAAAATTGTGAGGTAATAATGGCAGGAAAGTTGTTAACTTCAAACGTCATAAATAATGGACAGTTTTAATATTCCTCTCTTTTGTTGTATATTAAGATTTACCTCCGAGCGATGGAGCTGTTATCGTACAAGCCTTGTGAAAACATCCATTCACCGTCTTTTCAGGGGAAACTCGCAAACTTTCAACAAGATTGAAGTATTGTTCTAAAAGTGATGGTTAATGGTTAAATGATTCTATTAAACAAAAAATATTATAGTAAGAGACATGTTAAATTTCAACTGCTGGCCATTTGTTTGGAAACACCCGGAAACGTGGCGACGAGTCACATACTTATTTTACGAGAAGATAAATTAAAAACAGTCAATTAAACGTACAATTGAAACTCCAGAGTAAAACAGTCCACTCGTCCTCAGTGATTAAAGCGGTGTTCATTCTTTTCATAGAATGAAATACGACGCATATAACGTTATTAAGCTAGAAAAACAAGTTGTGATTACTTCTGATTAATTAAATAATTGAAGTCGCAAATAACTCGTGCGATAAGTAAATAAATACTACGCGTTGACAACTTTCAAATATTCCCAGAAACGTTTTGTAGAGAATAATTTTTTTTAGCTGGCACAATAAACTTACTATGTATTTTATTCGTTTTTCCATTGTTCAGTTCAGTCTAATGCGTTATTCAAAACACATTGTAAACACTTTTGTATAGGCGAGTAAATTAGAATGAAATTGTGATTACAGGTTATATAAATAAAGTATTATTTATTTAACATCCACGAAATGAATATATTTACAATGTCTATGGGCCCAGAGATGAAACTGTGATCAGATTACACGTGAAATAAATCAAAGGAAATCTACAAAAGTGAGGTTAGGTATCATTTCGAGAACGTTCGTTGGCGTCGACGTGAAAATACGTGAATATTGTCGTATCACTCAAAAACATATTCAAGACTTTGTTCAGTTCAGACTAATGCGTTATTCAAAACACATTGTAAACACATTTGTATTGACGTGTAAATTAAAATAAATTTGTAATTACACGTTAACTAAATGAAGTATTATTTATTTAACATCCACGAAAAGAATATATTTTCTACTTTCGCAATATAATAATCGCCGTGATATTTTCAGCATTCGATTATTTTTTAGAAGACGAACTCAACACATTCAAACGCCTATCACTTTTATGATATTGAAATAAGGGCTACAGTCACGTAACAGTTACAGTATTGATTTACCTTATCAATCTGAATTTTAAAAAAGCAAAGTTCCAAGAAGTTGTTAATATTAGGGAAATTATAAGCTTATTCTTCAGCTGAGAATAGAATACCTTGGAGACTTTGTAATTAGATCTACGTAATTACAGGAAAGATTTATCGCGTTTCACAATAAATATACGGTCTTCAAAAATTTAAAACCATGACATCGGCTTAATTATATCCTGGTTAAATTGTTTACATTACAATATTGATTTTAAAATGTTTTATTAAGGACTATTACATAATGATTCAGGGACGTGATTGTTATAAATACGACAATTGCCTTAGAAAAAATCATAGAATTAACAGTACATATTGTAATGCTTTGAGGGAAATGCATTGTTTCGGATTAATGATCTTGGCCGTCAGAGGAAGTGGCTTGTTGACTTAGGATCAGTATGAAGGAGTCGGGGCAAGGCACATGTGCGGGTGGCCTGTTGAAGATAAATTTGTTAAGGCAGGCATTTGTCTCTGATTAATGGGCTGGGCCATCGGTGTGTTGACTTAGGATCAAGGGGCAATTGGGCGGTCTGAAGAATTTTAGAACAGCGTACGTGTGAATGTGGGGGGTGAGGATACAAGTGAAAAGTAATTACGGGTCCTGTCTCGATGTGACATGACGGAGGGGCTAGCTATTTGCTAAGGAACTGCATCTGCAGAATGTAAATCTCGGGATAATGGAGAAACTGTCAACGATCAGTTGCGACGTAGTTTTGGGAACAAAGGAAAAGAGAAGGTACGGTGATATAAAAAGAGAAGATTTTTGGGATTGAGTTGGAGTTAGTTGGAGGTGAGTGTCAGAGCGGAGGGGGAGCACCCAGTATGGAGAAAGAATGCAGCCTGCGAGAGAAATAGCAAAATTATTCAACGATAAACATTTTTGTTTGCAGAAGTTCAATCTGTAGTAATATCAAAATTTGACCACTGTCTTCGATGGTAGGAGACCAGGACACAGCATACAGCGTCGAGTAGTTTCACCACGTACAAGTGGGATGTCCTTCACCGAGTATGGAGAATCAGCTATCGTCGAACCAATAATATGTGTTAGAGTCAGTGTTTAAACGTCCAGTCTATAAAGTGTGTGTGTAATGAACGAGCCAAATGTTCCTGAGTAATCGTAAGTTGAAATTTTATGGTATTAATATGTGTAAACGGAATTAAAAGATACAGTGTCTAGACGATTAAATATTTCTGTTTAATTTAAAGATAAATGTTGGGTTCTTTGATTATTTAAGTGTTCTGTCCGTTATCAAACCCAGTAAAGACCCATGAGAGAAAGAGATGTATGTTTTATTAAATTGTATAATTGCAAGAATTGATAAATAAAAATGTTGTTTGTTTGTTAAAATATAATTTTTTTTTATTTCGACACACGTTTGATTATTACAATATATATCTTCTTTAGGAGAAAAATTGATCCTCATGAGTTGAAACAGTTAGAAAAGGTATGTATGGAAAAACTAAATATAAAAAGAAGCTACACGTCGAAGGAAGATGACTGTGAGATTTAATAAATTTAAAATATGTATAAATAAGTACGCTAATATAATTTTTTTTCTTTGTGTGCTCATACATTAATATATTACTAATTCAGTATTTAGCAGGTCCTTCTTAGTTGAATGCACCGAGGTCAAAAATGGTTTAGGGTATCTCTGGTTATGTAATTATTTATGAAAAAAATACTTCAAATTACTTTTGGTAGAATAACTTAGACCAATAGATAATTCTATACTAGTAAAATTTTATACTTTCAGTGCAGAACGTTATAACTCATATTGTTGGAATTGTGTAAATGATGAGATAATAAGTCTTTTATTAGTTTTTCGCTTCAGTTTTGTTGCAGTTATAACTGTATTTTTAAGTTAGCGAGATCAAATATTAGGGTGACATTAGTTGTGCAAACAGAATTTCGAGCAGAATTTTTATGTTCAGTCTACTGCCACAGGCTTTTTCGTGCATAACATCAAAGAAAATGGTATAAAGGGAGTAAAATATGCAGGCGGCAAGGGAAAAGATGGTCGTAAACAGGCGGACAGCTGACGACGACGCTGAGATTCCCGATAAAAAAAGGGGGAGGGCTTTACTTTCTTCAAAACACGACCGAGGTGACGCTTGCCCAGCCCGAGGCTGCTGCATTAATTTCAGGAGCCTACACACACAATATTCCTGATAGAAATCTTTTAAATGGAAAACTTTCGTGTAGTTAAAAAATGCACATTTGTTAAGGAACTGTTCATATGATTACTTTAGTGATCACAGCGAATTGTAATCATACTATTTTAGAGTTATTTGTGTTTCGTAATCAAATCACGGCTAAAGGGTTACTCGAAAATATTTGCTTACTTTATATTAAAATTGTTGCATGAGAAGGAATAATTCTGAAAACTTATCATTGACGTGACCAGCTCAAATTGAAACGGAATTCATCAGTACGAAAAAACTTTTACCTTTCAATTTCCAATAATGATTTCTGATGAAAATTGGTATTCATAGAGTACAGAATTGTGCGAAACGAAACCAGAAACAAATTTAAGGCTAGGGTGGCTTCAGGTGACGTCACGGGAGCTTTTGAAATTTGGAAGATTTACTAATTTCAAAATTATTTTAAATATAGTCAAATTAGAGTTCATTGAGTACCTACAAAACAAAAAATTCATTTTTGCAACATTAAAAAAAATTAATGGCAAATACCGAGATCCGGGTCTACCAGATGCAGGTTTTTCAAGGAATTTTTCAGGGGTCCCATTTATGTGAAGACCCGGGTAGATTTCTTAGACTATAGACGGGTGGCCTTGATCACCTTATGCATCCCTCTTCTTTCACTTCCTATGATATTATAGGGAAGAGTCGTAACAGGTGTGCAAAATTCCTCTGTCGAATAATTAGATTTTAGATTCAACACATTGTTGAAGTACTTGAATAATTATTTTTGCCATTGCCCGAACGCGGTCTGCGTTTGGAGAGGTTAATGAGCGAAACAAAAAGTTTCATAATTAACTTACATAATGTTTTATTTGTATAGTGCTTATGTTGTGTACATTCGCGAGATGACGGGCGAGTAGTAGCTGCAGGAACCCACTAATATTATTAATAGAAATATGGATATTCCATATGGTTGAAAACACTGCCAGGCAGCCTTTGTCTTTTTAAATCAATAGTGCTCAAGGAAATTTTACTCCTATGTCTCTTTATCAGTCGTATAAAGTGTACCACCGTTCTTACTTTTAATTTGACTATGCACGGTGACGTTATTCTAACATTTTTATCTTCAGTAATTTCTTGGATTTATGAGTCACATGTATTTTACATCTAGATAATATTCAAGGGCACTCACGTGTTCGAAGCCGTTTCTCTTAAATTGCTTGAAATTCGATATTTTAATCGCTGGTCTAGATTATCACGCATACAGCTTTCCCATTTACCGTTTCCTGACCCTTAGTTGTGAACAATCGATATGTATATAATAAAAAAGGATTATAAACAAAATTGGGAAATTAATCTGACTTGGTTATTATAAATATAATTAATTCAACTTGGCCATATGTCTAAATTTATTAATTTATATTTACATATCATATATAAAACGTTTCCTCCATATGACCAGGAACCTCTTCAGTTGAATAGAATTGATAAAATATGACTTCTTCAGATTATTTTCTTTAAATTTTTTAATGTTCGCCATAGCAGTACTCTTATTATTGTTGCGATTTGTATTTCCAACATCGTAAAGTGATTGTAATATTAAATTTTCTAACAGTTTTAGAGGCATACATTTATTGGTGAATTGGACTTCTCATTTAATAATAAATTGCCATCCCATCCCCGCGCGATGCCCAGGTAGTCATAAATAAACTCAGCGACCTCAATAACCAGATTTGACTCGAATCTCGTTTTTTTTCGCGTTATTTTGATTTAACGCCCCTGCTCGCGTGCTGCCCTGCCATGCCGAAAGGGATTGAAATTATACACAAACAACAGCGGTAGAAATACTATCAATTTAAGTAACCCTGAAAAATATTTATTCAACGCAAATATCGACCTTTCAACATGTTTGGAAATTTCAATCCCCCACCACCCCCGCTTGGGGTAGTTAAACGGTAAGTGTAATGGAATAATTAAAACTCAGTGATGTCCATAACCTCGGATTCGAATCCAATCTAGATTGTTTTTGCGTTATTTTTATGTAATTACACCCCACCCTCACCCTTAAGACTCCTCCATCCCAAACCCGAAAGGAGTTGAAGTTATACACAGAGAACATGTAGAAAAAATTTACGTATCTTATTGATTACGAAATATATTTCTCGACACAAAAATCTGGTTGTTAATATGATTGAAAATTAATACCCCTACCCATCTCCGCCTACCCCTGGGTGTTGAACATGTCGTCATAAATGAGCTCCGAGACATCCATTACTCCGATTCGACTCAGATCTCGGCTATTTTAATATAACTGCACCACTTCAACATTTATGATGTAATCTTATCTCTGTACTTTTTTCCTATCGAAATGGGATAATATATATATATATATTGTAATGCCAATTAATTAAGTCATTAATTGTAAATTTGAAAGTATAAATTGTTTGAGAAATATATTCTTACGGCGGTACAGAACACAGCAACAATGTAGCCAGGTATTGTTTCCTTTGTCGGAAGAAGCAATGCGCGCTCAAAATTACGAGAGAGTGACAGTTCACATTATGATATGGTAGAGTTCAGGTAGAGTTGGCTGGAAGGATTGGTCAAGTACAGGTCGTATTAAAATAGAAGAGATATTCTTTTAAAAAAGTAAAGTTAAGTAGAAGCAGTGAGCAGTCAGACACTACAGAAATTGGTCAAGTTGAAATAGACAAGACAACTTCAAATATTCAAAGGAAATTTGCAGAGAACAACGAGAATTACCAATCAACAGCTTTGATTGGTCCATGAAAATTTTGCTAAAGACGAAATATTCTCTTGAGCAGAACTACGAAACCTGCTAAGCACAAACAGTCTTGTGAACATAACCGGGCAGGATTAGCAGAAGTCGACCGAGGGAGAGACGAAAAGGAGGTTCATCCTGGTTCCTGATTTTTGATCTAAAGAAATATTAATTTTAGAATCTGTGAGCTTTTAGAAGCAGTGCAAAACCCCGCCATAGTGTTTCGTCAAGTATAAGGTATCCTGGAATGCTGCCGTGAGTAACAATATAAAATAAATAATTATGTAAACCTGATTAAAAGATAGACGTCAGATTTCGTTCTCTTCCTTTGATAAAATTTGTTAAGTAGAATCCATTTTTTTAGTATAATTTCGTCGACAAGTAAATTTCGTCTTTGTTAATTGACGAGTTAATCTTTTATTGAAATTTGTGTTGATAAGATTTCTAAATAAATGATTAGCCATTATCAAACCCAGAGATAAATTCTATTTGTAATTATTTGTGTAATTGTTTCAAACATTGAAAATAAATTTGTTTGTTTGTAAAGTTGAATAATTTTTCATTTAATTAACGCCCTCCTTTTTGTATAATACAATATCTATCTATCTATATATATATATATATATTTATATATAATGTTCCTAGTTCCGTACATACTTTCGACCGATATTTCATTAATTGAACAGCAAAAAAATACATTGAATTTTATTGCATCAATCCCAACAAACATACCTCCGAATTTATTTACGAATAGAATCCTTAAATCTACTCCTTGAGTATTGCAGGATATAATTGTCCCTCAGTCTTCAGTTATTACGAAAGATTAAATTGAAATGATTGTTAGCTAGATTCACAATGTAAACAAGTGGTCGCCACATTGGAGTATGGTGCGAAAATTAACTTACATTTTCCGCAAGGATCGCAAAGTATTTCGTATTGTTTCTTATTATCATTCGATGGAGTATTGCTGATAATATTATACTATATATATAAAATATAAAAATATTTCCGAATTTAATTACGGAAATAGGACATATTTCCTTTGTTCGTCGCGTAGTAAAGTCTTTCTCTCGTGTGACTTCGTTGTCTCTCGGTGCGAGGTAAGATTATACTTATTGATGACGTTTTTAAATTATAATTCTTTCCACAAGTATGCTAAGGATTTCTCACCATCACAGTACCGTTTCTTGTGTTTTGAAGAATATGTGTCCGAATTTTTGCTGCAATCTGTCCACGCGTTTGAATTTGTATAGAAATTAGCGTAAATACATACAAATATACATAATTTTTTATAATAGAGAAGAAGAAGATAGAAGAAGAAGGTGTAATTGCTATTCTCTGATTTAATAGGATATTCAAAATAATGTCTCGTGGGAAGACAACCATGGATAATATTAAATTTTTATTGTTCTGCTCTTACAAGCCCATATTCTGAGTTCGGTCGTAGCTGGGGATGTGAAGTTGTCGGTGGAATGGTGGACACGCCATTGTCCTCGTAGTCTCTTTCCAAAGCAGAATCAGCCTAGAACTGCGACTGCTGTTTGGCTGTCTCTAACAACATCTCTCTTCTCGTATTCGAAAATCAGTGACGGCCAATACTCAACACCGAACTGCCCACTTTCGAAAACAACATTTCCTTTATATTACATTTCCTTACTTATCACCACGCCTGTCCCGGTGCACGCAATCTCCGCGGTTCTCTGTTTTTGCCTCCTTCCTTCTTATTATACGTCTCATTTGTCCTCTGTCGAACTTGTTTTCATAGATAAAAAGTAGTGTTGCTGTTCAGCCTTGTCCTAAATAAATGTAGTACTTTCCTACCCTAAGTGCGTCAGGAGCGCTTTGTATCTGTTTTCCATTATTCCGCGTTCCAGGACTTAACTTTCAATAACTTTGATGAAGTTTTGTATATTACAAAATGATACGAGGGTGAATCAAATATAAACGAGACTTTTGGACGTGCGCGCGCAATAGTGATGGAAGAACGTTCCGCTGTTATTGGCTGTTAGGTTGGTTTGTCAGGAGTGGGGGAAGCACGTGACTCATCATCATAGACTCGCTCAGTGTCCATCGTTACGATGTCCGAGCAGGAGGTACCTTCCTCTATTGCGCAATGTATTGTTATCAAGTTTTTAGCTGCAGAAGGTGTAAAACCGGCCGAAATCTTGAGAAGATTGACTGCACAGTTCGGGGAAGAGACGCTGTCGCGAGCTACAGTGTTTGCTTGGCATAAACAGTTCGTGGAGGGCCGTGAACGTGTTGAAAATGAGAGCCATGACCGCAGACCCCGCACCAGCATTACAGCGGGCAACATCGACAGTGTTCGTCAACTTGTTGAAGGTAATAGGCGTCTAACAACTTCGGATATTGCAATTGAGGTTGGAATAAGTTATGGGAGCACTTACTCTATACTCTCAGAGGAGCTAGGGTATCGCAAGGTGTGTGCCAGGTCGGTTCCTCGACTTCTCACAGTTGACCAGAAACTGAATCGTTTTCAAGTGTGTGAGCGTCTTCTTGCACGATTTAGGGAATAAGGAGACCCATTTCTTTCTCACATTGTCACCTGTGATGAAACGTGGGTGCATCACTACACCCCTGAGTCGAAACAAGCGAGTATGGAGTGGAGGAAGAAAGGAGGAACCGGACCAATGAAAGCCAAGTCACGATTATCGGCTGGCAAGGTTTTGACCAGCGTGGCCTGCTGCACCTTGATTTTTTGCATGAGCGCAGAACAATTAATGCGGCATACTACTGCGAAATTTTGACTGAGGTCAGACTTGCATATCGCCGCAAAAGACGAGACCTTCCGATGAGAAAAGTGATTCTCCTCCATGACAATGCTCGCCCCCATACAGCAGCCCTGACCATACAAAACTTGGAGCAACTGGGTTGGGAGACACTGGAACACCCTCCATACAGTCCAGACCTATCTCCCTGCAACTTTCATGTCTTTGGTCCTCTCAAGGAAGCTTTGGGAGGGCAAAAATTCCACAGCGATAATGAGGTTGAAGCATATGTGCGCAATTGGCTACAAACACGACCTGACTCTTTTTACGTGGAAGGAATTAAAAAATTACCTATACGCTGGGAAAAATGTGTTTATAAATCAGGAGATTATGTAGAAAAATAAACTATGATTGTTTGTGCGTTTAAAATCAAAATAAATATTTAAAAAATAAGTCTTGTTTATATTTGATTCAGCCTCGTAATTGAATACATAACAAAATAGTCAATAAATAAGCAAGTTGTAAAATACAGATCTTTTGCACATATTAATGATTTTGTAATCCACAATCACATACACCAAAAAATAAATTTGGCGAGAAAAATAAATACCACACTAACTTTCTGCAAGCTTTGTTGCATTATACTATTGCTGCACAATTTAAGTGACGTAAACAAAGCTGTTCATTTTAAAGTAAAGAACCTTAAGAATAAGTGTTCATAGCAATTACTCACTTGCATTGCATCAGTTTTGTACATCAATTGCAGTGATTTTGTTTTATGTTGCATTCCGGAGACTTATATGCAAGTCCATATAATCCCAGATAATCTTATTGTTTACATTTATCCGTTTTCCGCTCAAATCGTAGAATAACTTATTCTTTCCATAAAATGGTTAACATTAATTCACGTCCTTAGACATTCTCATGTCAGTCTCAGTAATATATTTCGCAATTGTTAGTATCTCAATTTGAAAATAAGCAGTTGGTAATTTTGGTGCTTTCCATAGAACCACACTTGAAAGATTAGTGTAATATAAACTACTATGTCTAGTGAAGGAATATTACGTACTGTGTTGAACGATTATAATTTATTCTAAGAAAATATAGATTAAAAAATTTCCAACATGCATTTGCACACTCGTGTTTTTACATTTATTTTAAAATTTGGTAGGCAAAAAAAAATGTCATGCGCCAAGCTGTTATCTACTGAAGTCTAGCGGCAACTTCGCGTGATAAATGAAAAAGAACTTGATTTCTTACAAAAGCTCGAATGGGCGATAGGTTTTGCGATGCTCAGATTAAAATAAATTATTACTTTGTTCATAAAAAGAATGATTACTACAGAAGAACCTTGATAAACAAGTTGAAATTAGGTTTTTTTTAGGAAATAATTCAATTTTTTAATATAAAATGGATGTATATGATACATAGGGGAGACATTAGAAATACGCGAGGTTGGAAAAAAAAGGTTGAGAAACACTGATCTAAATGGCGATTCGCGGGGAATATAGAAAGGGGGAATTCATACAATAAATATGAAATTTAATTTATCACGTGACATTAATTAGATGAAATTTAGGGCTTTGTTGCTGAGTGATTATCGGGTCGCAGACTACACCGATCCTTTTCTAGTTGTCTCCCTTCGCTGTAACCCGGTGATGATCTGCAATGGAACTTTCAGCACAGCCTCAATGGTGGCGGACACAGTCTTCGGGGCACAGTTTTCTAAAACAGCTTTCCTTCCAAATCACGATTAAAATGTAAATTTGTGTATCTGCTATTATTCCATCTCCACGCCGATGGTAAACGTATCCATGCGTGCAACGGCGCAAGGGTCACACAACAATTGCACAGACTGTCTTCCAAGAATGCTTTTTTTTTAGGGCAACAGGCTACATGAGGGTGATCCACATTGGGCAACTCCTCTTTAATAGCATAGGAAGGGATTTGAAAGGGGGGATGTGGAAGGGTAGAGGAAGGTAGCCAAGGGTTACTAGGGCCCCCGGGCTATATTTTAAGGATCCTACCCGGCATTCGCCTGAAGATTAAACATTGTGTTGCAGGGAAAACCTGCATCGGGTAGGTCGGGCATTGTGTACTTGTCCCACGCCCTTCCGATAGCGGGAGAGGAGTTTTCTGTGGGGACGCAGCATTCCGTTCTCCGTGCTACGACCAGTTTAGGAGGCAGCTGGCCGACTATTCCAATGGGAATAGCGAACAACTCTTACCGTATGCCCAAGGTCTGTGACCCCGGAACATACACCTCTCAAAACAGGCCGAGGTGACTCGGCTTGTGGGAACCTTAGTACAAAAATGGAGAGGAAAAGGCATCCCCAAAGGTAGCCCCTTCGTATCTCTCCTAAAAGGTTCCATTGAGGGAACCAATGCTTCCCGACTCTTTAATAAAGGCTTTAAGTATCGCGGAAGCGAGTGAAAATATCAAGGACGCCGCAGACTTCGAGGCTACTTTTCACTTATTTGTAATTGTACCGAATCAAGAGAATTAACAGAGAAATTGAAGGCATAACACTGTATATTTATTAATGAAACGAAGACCAACTTAAGACCTATGATAAAATGTAATTTAGATTAGAAAAGAGGAAATGGCATTCACCACAAATATACAATACATACAACAATAATTGATATGCAATTACTCTAAAAATAGCCTCTCACGTGATTGGTCCGGTCTCAAATTCCGATTGATTTCTTTTTTTAGATTAAACTTCGACTTATAATTTTATTTTACTTAAAACGGCAACGTTCAGTACTGATTCGTATCTTTATCATATTAGTTACGAACAATAACACCAAATTTTAAAATTAAATATTGTCCGAAACATTTTAATCTCCAATGAGCACCCTTTAAATTTATTAAACACATAAACAGCAGACTGAGAAAAATCCAATATCCTAGTGTCAATCGTTCCAAAACCTCAAGCCAAGTTTTTTCTCGTACTCCCTTATTACAAAGTTCAGCATCACAAATTTATGTAAATTTTCAAAGCATATCAAATATCCATCATTAACAGATCCACTAATACTCTTTACTACTTGATTAAAACCCACAAGGTCCCACTTGACACCTACAGCAAACATTGTGTTGTTTTCAAAATCTCTTGCTCTAATTCTTATTCCTGCTACAAAGGGCAAACAAAACGTTCCCTTAATACATTGACCAAGGAACATATTTCTAATATTAAAGACAATCTGCTGTCTCCAAAAATATTAATTCTAAATATACATTTGATTGTCAAAATGCTAAGATTGACATCAGGTACAATTCCAGACTTATTTCAGAGATGCTTCACATTAAATCAAACATCACAGCTATTAATGTTCAAACAGACACAATGAACCTCAATAATTGCTAAGATCCCTTATTATTACGCTAAACTTTCTGCTTTCCACTATCGTTGCTCCCTCATTATTACGCTAACCCTTCGGCTCTCCCATTGACGTTGCGTTTTCGTCGCTTTTGAGTTTTGTCAACTGACAAGTGCAGTTGTGACGCTCTAGGCTCTTCTTCGCACCTGAGGAAGGGGACAAGGATCACAGAAACGTTGTGTGGTATTTATATTATCACTTTTTTGTCTGAATTGACTATCTTTCTTATTCACTGTAAGAAAAGAATTCAAATTTTTATACTTATTAAATAAAATCTTCAAATAACACATGCAAAGTTGTAAAAGTTATAGCTTGATTAATTTATCTATGACCTCGATTTTATTACTCACTTAACATTATAATAGTAAAAAATTTTACTTTGCCCCACCAACTTATTCCCATGCAGGCTGCCTTTCCCGTCCATGCAGGACAAAAACGCCCCGCACCCTCATTTTAATATATGTGTACACCTCACGCATCACTGCCCCTACCCACGATATGTCACCAGCCTAAGGCAAGTGACATATCGCGGTTGATGTGCGAGTGAAATTGTCGAGGACGCCACAGACTAGTAGGCGTTTTTCCGCTGATTTATAATCGTACCAAAGAAAGAGATTAAAGTTATAACACTGTATACGAATTCTACGCCCCATACAGTACAAATGAAATAATCAGTAATTTTATGAAATGGAGCCTAATTTATCTGTAAATTAGATTAGAAAAGCGGAAATAGGATACGCCACAATGTACATATTGTAGTAATTGGTAATTAAGACATTGTTCTAATTGAAAAGTTGAATTGTAGAGGACTCATTATTAGTGGATATAGAGCGGACGCCGCAACAAACCGGCAAGGCAAAGAAAACATTGTTGATGAGTCGAGAAGGTTCTACGCGCTCAAAACTTGCGAGACGAACGAACAGTCAGGAAATGTACAGTCGGGCAGTAAGCAGCAAGGAGAAAAGACCAAAATTCCAAGTCATGAAAATTTGAACAGTACAGTCGGTCAGCAGACAGCGAATAGACCAGACGAAAAGTTTTACAGTCGGCAGTCAGAACGAAAGATTGTGGCCCAGTCACAAACATGCTTTCAAATATTAAAAAGTAAAGCAATATTCAGACAAACCAATGAAGTCCATTGTCAACTAAAGTCACGAGATCCACAAATTCAGGTTGCAGTAAAGCATCGAGAACCAACCAATTTGTGTTAAACCAACTAACAAACAACGCCAATTAGAGCCTGTGAACATTTAGAGTCTGTGAGAACTTAGAATCAGTGATGTCCCCAAAATTGTGCACGAAAAACTAAAAATGAGACCTGGGCGGCCGTAAGTAGAGAAAACTTTAAAATAATTTGTAAACCGTGTTTAAAAGATAAAAGTCAGATCGTTTTTTAATTATTTAATTATCGATAAAATGAGATTCTTAATTCTTGATAAAATTGAAATTGTTAAATTCAATCTTTAGTATTATTTCTTCCGCAACAAATTTCGTCTATGTTCAGACGCATTGATTTCTATAAAAGGTAAATGTAATTTTGATTATATAAATTCTGCCATTTATCAAACCCAGTTCAAGACCCTGAGATCCCAACTATTTTGTGTATTTTATACTTGTTTTAAAATTGATAATAAATTTTGTTACTTGTTAATAGTTCTTCATTTAAAAGCGCCCATCCATTATTAATATATTTTAATTATTACAATATATTAGTTATTAATATGTAATTCAACTGCAAATATGATTTCACGTGATTATATCCATAACATTTGGATCAGTTAGTTAACATTTATCATTTTAATGCTAAGAAGACCTGCATACAGACAAACTTAAAAATAAACTTAAACTAAGTAAATATGAATTTAAAAATGCCGGACGTTTTACGCGCATTAGCGTCTTTTTCTAGCGGAGAATAACTTAAGACTGGAAACTGAACAAGAAACTAAAATCTAAGTTAAAAACTAGAGGCCAAAGAGCTTAAAACAAAACACCATATAACTTGTTGTGACTTCCTGTGTCACGTTTAATTTTAATAGTATTTGTACGATTTTGCATATACAGAATTTCAGAAAATAATCTCTCGCCTTAATGTGGTTCTCTGTTTAAAATGGAGGTGTTGTCGAAATCGAAACCGTGATTAAAATTTATACAATTAGACTAAGTTTGAAATTAGATTTGTTCTTTAATCCAAGTATTTGTTTTGTTTATACAAGAGTCACAATTTGAACTCCTAATCTTATAAACAACAGTTTTAGTTGAACATTTATTAATAGGATCTTTGTGTCCTTTGGTGAAACCAGAAAATGAAGATTATGACTTAAAAATTACAGAAAATTGTAGATTTTTAAACAATTGTATTAGATGAATTGATAACAAACCACAGAAAGTTAACACAATAAATTCGTTATATCCAGCATGTACTCTACGAAAGCCCAAAGCACGACAAGTTTAGAAGAGCTACAATTGATAAATACACAAGAAGCGACAATAAATAACCTTGTAAAAATTTGTAATGAAACTGGCATTCAAAATGTAATATAATTAGACGATGAATCTCAGGATAAGAATAATATGTTTATATAATATGAAACAATTGTATTATAACTAAGCAGTTGTAATTGAAAGCCGTCAATGTCCTAATACCCACAACAAACTTCGCACGAATAGGAGATAAAGAAGAACCGATAGGAATTTCTGAGAATCTGCTGGTAAAATTTTTTGTGGAAAGTGAAACGTGTAGAATTAAGTACATGGTTGATTGCAGAGTTCGCTTAAGTCCAATTAATCGGGGTAGGATCTTCATAAACAGTCCATCTGGATTTAAGACTATTTATAACCAAATCAAAAGGAATATTTGTGAATAAGGAAACAACATCCAGAGATAGGAGAATGTGTTTATGTAGAATAAATAAGTTTTTAATTTTTGAAATAAAATCTAAGGGTTTCTTGATCGAAAAGTGACTTTCTTTATGTAAGCCTAAGGAAATAATTTTATGACAAACCACACTGAGGACCACTGGGAATAAAACTAAAAGGGATATATTTTTTATGGATTTTAGGAAGTGTGTATGCTCGAGTACAATTAGAAGAGGTGATAAAAAGAGTTTTGAATTTTAGATCACTGATGAGACTCTTCTGTTTCCATATTTTCAGTAAGACTTTGAACTTTTCAATGTTACGATTCAGGTATTTTGAAGAACAGGCAGAGTAAGTTTTAGGATCATCCAACAATTGAAAAGTTTGGTAAGTCACGAGAAATTAGAACAGTAACGGCTCCTTTATTATCAGTAGTAAATAATTATTAATAAAATCTGTAGTGATGGCAAAATTTCTCATAAGTGTAATGAGATAATTTCTGTGTTTAAATATTTTGCCTTTAGTGGAGTTTTTTGTTTATGTTATCATTCTTGTTGATTTTATTTTTACATCTGTTTTTTAATTATAAGCGAAAAACTTCGAACATTTACAGACTTTCCTTTTTTAAATTTAATTTAATTTAAAATGAAGTTCATCAGGTAGTAAGTAGGTCTTGGGATTCTCGATTATCCGCGCTAATGGTGCGGAGAATTCGTGCGGAAACTCACAACAGCGGATATACCAAACTGCACATATGCAAGCCAGATATATTGATATAAAATTGACATCGTTAATTATTTATGCCATAAAATCCTACTTAAGCTATAATTTTTTTACGCAGGCCAATTTTTATTCATTACTACCATGGTTCCGGCGTTGCCCAGGATATCATGTATCCATAACCCACGATTTAACTAGAATCTAGGTAACTTTTGCATTATTTTTATGTAACACAACTCAACCCCTATAACTAAATGTGTTCACCTCCCATTGCGAAGGGTCTTGAACTCAATGACACTGAAATAGTTTCATTCGACGAATATATTTCCGTTTCAACATATTCGCAAATTTCCACCTTCGCTACTGTGGGTTAAACAAAAACTACTTTATCCACGCAAAAATCAGCCGGTCACATTGTTTGAAAATTTCTACCCCCGCCCAGACCCCCACCCACGCGCGTTAGCCAGTTTGTCACAATGAAACTCAGTGATATCCATAACCCCAGAATTGATTCGAACCTCGGTCTATTTGCGTTATTTTCATGTAACGCTTCACCAAAAGCAACACAGCGTTGTCCACCCACACAAAACTGACTAACCACGAATTTGATTTTAATAATATTAAAATATTACATAATAATATTCATAAAGTAAAACTTAGAATAGCAGAAGCAATTTATATTAATCTAAACAGAAACAATATTGTTAATAATAAAAACGAAGGTTCAGAAATAGAAAAACAATATGCAGAGATACTTAAAATATTGATAAGTAAAACATCTAAAAATAATAATAAGAAGAAATTGTAACCAATTGTACTTTTTAAATATTTATTTTAGGCATCTTTGTTGAAGTGTATATGTTTACATGCATGTATAATCTTATATATGTATAGTTAAATAATTATTAACAATATGTTAAATCGATACCATAGTTTCGTCACTATAGTATCGATTTTCGATTGAAATGCTGCAAACACAAAACCACTTAATGGAGCAGTTTTAAAACAGACCTTGTTGACTAACAACATAGTTTTATAGTAGTGACTAAGTACCTATAGGTACTAATATTTTTTAAAGTTAATGTGATGTTAATTATAAGACAAGAAGGTATGTTATGCTGAAGGTGTTGCAATGTATTCGTAACTTGATGTTTTTATATAAGTGATAACGTTTTTAATGTTCATCCAGGATGATTATAACAATGAGTTGAAAGCTTCCGACTATATATTTAATAAAGTTATAAACTTGGAGACTGTTTTTGGTTTTTTCTACTCATCAACGTTTACGTCAACAGTCCTTTTTACCATAAGGTTCTACAAAGTTTGCATTATAATGCACCCTACTGAAAATCTGTTGACGTAGTGTCTACATTTGAGATGAACACATCCTCCCGGGACCCGAGTGAAGAGAAATTCTTCTCGCTTGTGCCATATAGACCTAAATAAAACAAATTGATGAATCTATATGACAGTTTCATTGAAATTAAATTTTTCTTCCTTATGGTTGTCCTGAATCTGCGTAAGACCAATTTATGGGAAATCAGAGAATCACTTACAGCAGATGAATTGCTTACCCGTGTTTAAGCAATAAGTTCCATGTTTCCACGCTCACTCTCGTCAGAATCCGATGTCTGTCCTTTTAACGATTTCAGTGTCAGACATAACCTCACACCCTTTGATCTGCACAACAAACTTCAAAACAATCTAAACTATTTCCGCGGTTGAGTCGCAAAGTGGTTAAACCGCGCGCGGACAATCGAGAGTCTACTGTCATTAACAAATTATTTATAAACATTATTACAAAATTGGTATATAAAACATGTTTAAATTAACTGATCAGCATTAAATAATTAACATTGTAATATTTTGAAATATACATGTTGAATTTAACAATGAACCTTTTATATTACACAGTTAAGACCATAAAAGTAATAATATTCCCTTTCCCCACCTACAAACGGGCTGCGTTTTCCCGCAGTAACCGACAGGTCGTTTCAAGACGAAAACGTGCTCTCACCGCACCGCCCCCGCAGTATGTGTCAGTTCCCATATGTTGTACGACACGTGCGATACGTGTCACTAGACTAACCAAACTAATCCCCAACAATGTAAGGGAGGGTGCGCAACGAAACAATGTAATCGGGCAGGATAATTAATCGTATATATTTTTAAAACTATATTGACTACAATATAAATTTCTTTTACGCTCCAGAGATATTAAAAACAACAATTATTTTGCTTGACTTTATCAAAATTGAGGTGAGAAAACGAGTCACAACATATCATTATTTCTTCCCTCATCTATTGTACTTCAACTGACTTGACACACATCTCTATATAAAAAATATTATGTATTAATATGGTTTATATTTTTTCTAGTTTGTAGCCTATGAATTATGTGTATGAGCGAAATTTTATTTCGGGAAGATTGAATATAACTAGATGCGAAATATTGCAGAAAGCATGTGGTGCAAAAGACGGTAGGAGGGCTTCTTTGATCCTCAGCCTGTGGCAATGAAAGGCTGAGGCTAAGTGAGAAGCCAACAGTTCACGGCGAGATCAGTCCCAAATAAACGACCGCTAATTTTAATTACGGTGAACTGTAGTTGATACTCTGACAGCCGAATGAGGAGACGTCGATAATTATATTTATTTAAATAGAGTGACCGTCTCGCTTTGGTTCTCTAGGAATTCTGTGAGGAATTAATACTGACTGTTTAATTTAATTTGCGCTCTAAAATTAATTGTTATGTTAGTAGAGTAAATTTATTTGATTGAAAGTCTAATTTGAATTTATTTATTAAATTTTTACTTTCATTTTTTTATGTGCCTAAAGTGACCCGGTTGAACTTCAATATTTGGAGAAACTGAACTAAATTCAGCATCAAGTGCTTCAGTAAAAAATAAGGAATGTGTAATGTAAGATTACAGTCTGGCAGCCGTCTCGGTCAGCCTGTCGAACAAAGAAGAAAAATAAAAGAACTAAAGCAAGAATCCGGTTCACAGTTTTGCGCTTTCATTTTTAGTTGTACACTACTCACACTCAAAAATGATTTTTTCATATTTACATTAGGTTACAGTTTCGTGTTTTACAGTTCAGTGGTCTTTATGTACAGCTGGAGAATCGCATGAAATGGGAATCTGTTAAGTATTGGAATATTCACAAATTATTTAACGTTTTAATAGCACGACACTATCTAATAGAATAAAGCATATTTAGTCACTCATATAAATACATAAATTTATATTTTAAATGTTAAAGAATGTTATGATTGATTCAAAATATCCAGGAATATGCCGGATTATATATAATTCAAATTTGATATTATAATCGATTTCGGCATATTTAAAGCATATTTAGTCACTCATATAAATAAATAAATTTATATTTTAAATGTTAAAGAATGATATGATTGATTCAAAATATCCATGAAAATGCCGGATTATATATAATTCAAATTTGATATTATAATCGATTTCTGGGTCTGCTTCGCTCGTCTCATCCGTGGAATGGATCGATACCTGGTAGAGGGGAAGCCCGGGCGAACGGCCGGCGCTGCCAGAGGTCACCATTATCTCTATCTATCGTCTTTGCAGCATCGTTTTAGAACAGAGCCAGAGAAGTTACAGCAGATATATGTTGCGTAAATAAACTACAATTATTAGCAAATTGTCTTTTCGAAAGTTTGTATATATACAATTATATTTTATTAATTGTACTGTAATCGTGGAGAAAACAACACAGAAGTTGTAAACACCACAGATAATTGTAAATTACCGGAAATAACTACGACTCTTCCAGAACTTTTTGACAAAAAACAACCTACGTATTACAGCTTTACGTATGTAGAAAAATTGACCTTTAAAATCATAGATACCTTTAGGAAAAACGATGTTAATGATTTTAGATTAACCGTTAAACCGGTTAACCATATACAAAACACATTAACCTAGGTCAAGGACAAGACAGAACAACAGTATAAGACAAATCTAGTATACAGCATCACATATCTCAGTTGCCCAAAAACATATATAGGTTATACCACAACAAATATTAAAACTAGAATGTATCGTCATAAACTGACATTAAAACCCGCAGCCATAAGTAACAGAGCGCTGTCCACTCACACAAAATTAACTAACCATGAATCCGTTTTCAATACTGTTAAAATATTACATAATAATATTCATAAAATAAAACTTAGAATAGCTGAAGCAATTGATATGAACTTAAACAGAAACATCTATATAATAAAAAAGGATGTATATTTGTATGTATGTATGTATGTATTTACGTTGTTCTTTATACAAATTTTATCGCGTGGACAAAATGCAACAAAAATTGGTATACGTATTCTGCCAAAATCGAGAACCGGTACTGTGGGGGTGATAAACCACTAGCATAAATGTGAAAAGAATTATAATTTTAAAAAGTGATCATTAAGTGATAAATTACTGCGCGCCAATATATCATGACATCACGCGACAGAGAGAGACGTTACTACGCGACGAAAAAGGAAATAGTTCGATTTTTCCGTAATGAAATGAAGCAGAAATATTTTCATTGAATAAAAGTATAATTCTATCCAGTAATACTCCATCGAGTGATAATAAAAAACAATACAAAATACTTTACAATCGTTGCGGAAAATGTTAGTTAATTTAGTGAGTGCAATATGACCACCATTTCTTTACATTTGGAATGTAGCTATCAATTTGATCACTTCAATCCTTCGTAATGTGCGAATACTGATGGACAATTATATCCTGCAATACTCAAGAAGTACTGTCTGAAGACTTACTGACAATTATTTGTTCGCGGAGAATTATATTTCTAAAGAATAACGATGGTATGTTTGTTGCTATTATGCAATTAAATTCTATGGATCTTATAGCTATTAAATTAATGCAGTATATTTATGTATTGGTAAAGAAATTCGGAGGTATGTTTGTTGAGATTGATGCAATAAAATTCAATGTATTTTATAGCTCTTCAATTAAAGCACTATTGGGCGAAATTGTGTACGGAATTAGGAATAGTTAGATTTAGGTTGTGTCTTCTTGACTAAAGATTAATATAGAATTAAATTCTTTTTCGGGTTTATATAAATAAGACACGGGCAACGCCGGGCACTCAGCTAGTATCATTAATAATAGAAACAAAGGTTTAGAGAATGTAGGACAGGCGTCACCAGTTGGATGCATTAGTAGGAGAGAGTGTGCCGCAAGGCGGGCAGTTTGAAGACTTCGATATCGAAGCAAAAATTATCACTGTTAAAGCACAATTAAGAAAAATAATTCTTCCTAAATCAATTTACGTGCTGAAGCACACGAACACATATACACCACGTGCCACTGGTGTATACGTGTATACGTATACTGGTGTATACGTCAAACAGTATACTGGTGTATACGTCAAACAGTATACAGAGATACTAAACTTATTGAAAAGTGGACCAAAAAATAATAATTATAAAAAACTTAACGTTTAAACATTGAGAAGTTTTTATATATGTATGTAGATGTGTTTCTGTATGCATTTATGTGTGCATTTAATCATATAATCATATATATGTAGGTATGTATGTATATATTGTAGAGATTACTAAGGAATTTATTTGATTAAAGTTGTTCAGTCTTCAGTTCGGCAATACAGGTGATGTATTTCCTTTACGCCCATTGTTTACGAACATTTAACCCTTGGTCAAAATGTGTCCGGAGGTGAAGGTATAAGCCTTGAGAAGTAAACCCAGAAATCAGTTGAGCAGTCGAGGAAGGGGACTATCTTGAGAAATAAAGTAAGTTTTCTAAAACAATTTTTTTTTGTTACAGTTTTACCATACGTATCAGACCACCCTCGTGTATCCTAATAATACTGGAAAGTTTATAAATTTAATTACTATATTATGTTCCAAATAAGTCTAAAAAATAAATTACCAGAGTATATTAAATTTTTAAATAATAAAGTCAGATATTTTTCATCAATTTTAAATGATTCTAAACATATGTTTTTGACGATTGCTTGCAGTATTGAGGTCGTTATTTGTGCGCAGCCGAGTGCAGCACGCCTTCACTAACGTACGGTAATACTCGCGCTGAGGCATGCAGCACTTTACAGCTTCCAGTTCACCGTAGGTATACAATCCCTGATCCAGACTGGAATCAAAATCACTAGCTTAATGTATTACTTGCTTAATTGCGTATAAAATTAGAATTGTCTGTGTCGTGCAGACGGTCACGGGCGTTTTAGGTGTGATAAGGTCCGAATTGAAACTTATTCTACAAACGATTATGTATATTATATGTTGAAATTATTTCTAAAATTTGAGGAGAATTAAAATTTTGTTAATTAGTAACAAATTTTAACTGGTCACAAATTTAGTATATATGTAAATCATGATATTTCTGTAGGTACGTGACGAGAATCGCGATTTTCAGTTATGAATTCAAATTAAATAGCTCTCACATTTCACGTATGTATCTCACTTCATGTGAAGTACATGTCGCTTCATTTGAAGTAGAAAGTGCGGGTACAGGCTGTTCAACGTTCTTCTTTCTGTGGTTCGGAGAAAAAGCATTGGAATACTCTTTGCTTCCATTTTGCTTGTTTGGTTTGGTGTTAATTATCAACAGTTTGGGATACACCCGTTTCCGAGACTATTTTTTTTCGTTTTGTTACATCATTTGTTCCGTTTTCTTTGATTTCTAGATACTTTTTCGCGTCCTACCTTATTAGCCATCTCTTTCCTGTGTAAATTTACTTTTAAATTTTCAAAGATCATCGTGAAAGTAATATAATAAATTTAAATTAATTTTTCCACAAAAACGTTTGGAATATGGATATATATGATGACAAACGCGGAAATTTACTTTTAACATGTAGTAAATGACCTGAAGAAATTTACCGCTGTATTTATTTATGTGACAGATAAAAATATGTCGATTTTTAATTATACCACATATGCGTCTTAATAAATTATTAGACTTTTTTTGGAAAACAATATAAACATAATTCAATATTTCTAAAATTAATATTATAAAATCTTCCTTTTTCACCAAAAAAATTTCTAAGCCAATTGGTTTGACACATTTTACATACTTCGTCTTTCTATACTTATTATCAGTGACATGTATTGTATATGTGTTCGTGTGCTTCAGCACGTTAATTGATTTAGGAAGAATTATTTTTCTTAATTGTGTTTTAAAAGTGCGAATTTTTGCTTCGATATCGAAGACTTCAAACTGCACGCCTTGCGGCACACTCTCTCCTACTAATGCATCCAAGTTGAGACGCCTGTCCTACTCGCGTCTGTAATACGATTTATATTTGGAATGAGAAACTCGCAAGCGCAGTATTCCGTTTCACCCCACCTTCACCGTACAGCTCAAGAAACTGCGTCTTTTTTTTGTGCTACAGACCAGACAGCACATAGACCAACAAACAAGGTCGTGCTGTGCAGTGAAACATCAGGCCACATAAGCAACGAATTCAATAGAATTTGAAGCATTGAGTGATTAAAAATCTTATTTTAAAATAGTTTATATTTTCGAAACCGAAATAGTATTCAAATATTTTGAGTAATATATAAAAATCACAATTAAAGATAATTTAAAATAAAAAAAAACATTTAAGGCTAATTTTATTTTAAGAAAACCTACCACTCGACCATGTGTACAATACTGAAATCATATGTGTCTTGTTCCAAAGATTAACTTATAATATTAATATATAATATTAAAATATGTACCGAGGAAAAATACTTTCATGTTTCAATTTGGTTCTAAATTTTTTTTAAAAAAATATGAGACATAATAGGAAACTATGTAGACATATTAAATGTCGGGTCAGAGTATTGGAAACACCACCACTGATGTAGTATTATTATTTTTACATAGCTATTCTTGTAAAAATAGTTGATTCTGCTTATGTAGCACACAAAACTCACGAGTCACCATTGGTTGATATATACAAGTACTATATAAACTACTAATTAATACAGAAAGTAACTTATGGTCTAGTGACCAATTCTCAATTACATACTGTTCAATAGTATCAAGACCATTCATAACAAGTGTCTAAAGCAAAAGTCTGTGAAATGTGTGAAATAAATTTTTTAAATACTTCTTTTTTTTGTAAACAAAAATTGTAAAAATCGATATAATAGATTATGAATTATGTTAAAGAAGATGATCCGTTATTAACCCGATACCTTAAGGAAAAACTAAATATATTGCAACTTAAAAGTGCTTTCCTGTGTAAATATAAATTAAATTATAACAGATATTATACAAAAGTTAATATTGTAAATTTTATATTTCACTAGCTGGGTGCCCGGCGTTGCCCGAGATGTCATTTATTCATAATCCCTGATATGTCTCCAATTTCGGTTGCTTTTGCGCTCTTTTTATGTAACGCTCCTCGAACACTATCCCTAAATGTGCTCACCTCCCATGCCGCAGGTTTTTAAGTCATTGACCAAATATATTGGCCATTTTTACATGTTAGAAGATGACCACCCCCACAAATGTGCGATAATCAAAAAGTATTTATTCCACGCAAAAATCGACCAATTACATTGTCTGGAAATTTCTACCCCCGCACAACATGTTCCAAACCCGTCGCGTTACCCAGGTTGTCACAATTAGACTCAGCGACATTCATAGTCTCTGAATTGACTCGAATCTCGGTTGTTTTTGCGTTTTTTTTATTTAACGTACCTCCACCCAAACCACTAACCATGCTCCCCTCACAGAGGGTTGAAATTGTACACAAACAACATCAGTAAAAATACTATCAACTCAGTAAATCCAGGAAATAATTATTTAACGCAAATATCGACCGTTTAAAGTGTTTGAAAATTTACGCTCCGGCCCAACTCCGCGAGGCCTCACACAATCTCGCACACCACCACGAAGCCCCGTGCATTGCCCACGTTGACATAAATACATTCACCTATATCCATAACTCTGCTCTGACTCAAATCTCGTTTTTTAGGGTTATTTTTATGAAACACACCTCCATTTCTACGCGTATTTCCCTACCATGCCGTAAGGAGTTGAAATTATACACAAACAAAATCGGTAGACATACTATCAATGACTGACAGCGTAAAATATTTATTTCACGCAAATATCTTCCATTTTTTCATGTCTGAAAATTTATACCCCTGCCCCCCCAACCCCGCCCCCCCTAACGTTCCCCAGGGTGTCATAAACAAACTCAGTGACATCCATTACTTGAATTTGACTCCAATCTGGGATTTATTCACGTTATTTTCAATCAACGCCCCTCCACTCCCACCCCTAAATGTGATTTTTCACGTGCCTTTAAGGGGTTAAAATTAAAAACAAAATCGGTAGAAATATTATCAATGACAATGACCTCGACAAATACTTATTCCCTACAAAAATCGACCGTTTAACATGTTTTAAAATTTACACCCCCGCCATCCCTTCCTTGGGGGAGTTAAACGGTTAGTGGAATGTAATAATTAAACTCATTAACAACCATAACCCTGGATTTGAGTCCAATCTCGATTGTGTTTGCACTATTTTTATATAAATCTACTCCACCCCCACCCTTAAGGGTGCTCCTCCCAAACCAAGAAAGAGGTTAAATATATGGAACATTTAGAGACATTTTATAAATATCAGTGAACCAGAAAAATATATATTCGACGCAAATATCGACTGCTTATTATGTTTCAAAATTTCAACCCCCGTTCATCATTGCTCCTGGCGGTTAAAACACCTAGTGATTGTCTTAATTAAACTCAGCGCCATCCATAATCCTCGATTTGACTCTAATCTTGGTTGTATTCGCATTATTTTCTTGTAACGCCCTCCCACCTCCATCCTTAAGGGTGCTCCCCTCCGAAGCCCAAAAGGGTTTGAAATTATACACGGAGTACATGTAGAGAAATTTTAAGAATCACACTGTTCCGGAATATATTTATTCGCCGCAAAAGTCGGCCGGTTAAAACGTTTGAAAATTTCTACCCTCGCCCACCACGGCTAGACCCTCCCACTTCCGCCCTATCCAACACGTTGTTCAGTTGTCATAAATAAACACTGCGACATGCATTTCCTTGGATTTTACTTCAATCTCGTTTGTTTTTGCATTATTTTATTGTAACTACCCTCTACCCCCACCCCTAGGCATCCTCCCCCTCATACTGAAAGGAGTTGAAATTATACACAAACATCACCAGTAGAAATACTATCAATTCCATTAACGCCTGCCGAATATTAATTCCACACAATCATCAACCGGTTAACATGTTTGTAATTTACAATCCCTCGTAGGGAATGTTAAACGGTAATTCTAATGTCATAATTAAACTCATTGACATCCATCATACTTTGAATTGACTCTAATCTCGGTT
Source organism: Zhengitettix transpicula (assembly GCA_037074705.1). NCBI lineage: Eukaryota > Metazoa > Arthropoda > Insecta > Orthoptera > Tetrigidae > Zhengitettix > Zhengitettix transpicula. The sequence goes on from CM073591.1 coordinate 187,331,259, forward strand.
GTATTCGTGTTATTTTCTTGTAACGCCCGTCCACCCTTACCCTTAAGGGCGCATCCCTCCCAAGCCCGAAATGGGTTGAAATTAAACACGGAGAACATGTAGGGAAATTTTATGAATATCATTGTTCCCGAAATATATTTATTTGATGCAAAATTCGGCCGGTTAACTTATTTTAAAAGTTCTACCCTCCGCCCAACCCTTCCTACCAAATACTACAACCGCGCGTTACCCAGATTGTCATAAATAAACTCAGCGAAATCCATTACCTTTGAGTTGACTCGAATCTCGGTATTTTTAGCGTTATTTACTTGTAACCATCCTCCACCGCCACCCCTTAATGTGCTCAACCCTCGTGCCACAAGGGGTTAAAATTAATAAAAATCACATGAGTAGAAATACTATAAATCTAATTAACCATTAAAAATATTTATGCAACGCAAATATCGGACATTTTAGCATGTTTGAAGATATCCACCACCGTCCACCCATGCTCCTGGGGGTGGTAGGCGTGTTACACCCGCACAGTGTTTCTTTTCCTGTCGCAAAGAACACGTCTACACGAAATTTGGTGAAAATGCTTGTAAGCGGAACATACCCATATACATACCCACATGTATACACACATACATACCCGCATAAGACAATTTTATATAATAGAAGCTATATACGAGGGTGAATCAAATATAAACAAGACTTATTTTTTAAATATTTATTTTGATTTTAAACGCACAAACAATCATAGTTTATTTTTCTACATAATCTCCTGATTTATAAACACATTTTTCCCAGCGTATAGGTAATTTTTTAATTCCTTCCATGTAAAAAGAGTCAGGTCGTGTTTGTAGCCAATTGCGCACATATGCTTCAACCTCATTATCGCTGTGGAATTTTTGCCCTCCCAAATCTTCCTTGAGAGGACCAAAGACATGGAAGTCGCAGGGAGACAGGTCTGGACTGTATGGAGGGTGTTCCAGTGTCTCCCAACCCAGTTGCTCCAATTTTTGTACGGTCAGGGCTGCTGTATGGGGGCGATCATTGTCATGGAGGAGAATCACTTTTCTCATCGGAAGGTCTCGTCTTTTACGGCGATATGCAAGTCTGACCTCAGTCAAAATTTGGCAGTAGTATGCCGCATTAATTGTTCTGCGCTCATGCAAAAAATCAAGGTGCAGCAGACCACGCTGGTCAAAAAAAACGGTAGCCAAAACCTTGCCAGCCGATAATCGTGACTTGGCTTTTCTTCTTTCTTCCTCCACTCCATACTCGCTTGTTTCGACTCAGGGGTGTAGTGATGCACCCACGTTTCATCACAGGTGACAATGTGAGAAAGAAATTGGTCTCCTTCTTCCCGAAATCGTGCAAGAAGACGCTCACACACTTGAAAACGATTCAGTTTCTGGTCAACTGTGAGAAGGCGAGAAACCCACCTGGCACACACCTTGCGATACCCTAGCTCCTCTGAGAGTATAGAGTAAGTGCTCCCATAACTTATTCCAACCTCAATTGCAATATCCGAAGTTGTTAGACGCCTATCACCTTCAACAAGTTGACGAACACTGTCGATGTTGCCCGCTGTAATGCTGGTGCGGGGTCTGCGGTCATGGCTCTCATTTTCAACACGTTCACGGCCCTCCACGAACTGTTTATGCCAAGCAAACACTCTAGCTCGCGACAGCGTCTCTTCCCCGAACTGTGCAGTCAATCTTCTCAAGATTTCGGCCGGTTTTACACCTTCTGCAGCTAAAAACTTGATAACAATACATTGCGCAATAGAGGAAGGTACCTCCTGCTCGGACATCGTAACGATGGACACTGAGCGAGTCTATGATGATGAGTCACGTGCTTCCCCCACTCCTGACAAACCAACCTAACAGCCAATAACAGCGGAACGTTCTTCCATCACTATTGCGCGCGCAGGTCCAAAAGTCTAGTTTATATTTGATTCACCCTCGTATATATATATATATATATATATATATATATATACACTATTTAAAACAATTACTAAATTTGTAGATATATAATTTTTCCATCTGAAAATAAACTATTTGGTGGTTTTAGCAATCTGCAGTTGGCAGCATTGTTTAAAATTAATGCAAAACATTACGAAATACACTGTCTTCAATAAAAAAATATTAGTTTTGAACATTTAAGTGTTCATTTTATCATAACTCTATGTATCTTCCAGTGCGTATTGCAAGATATAATTGGGCAACATATTGGTCCCTGATCCCGTTAAATACGGCAAAAGTCAAGTTATTTAAAAGAAAATTAATGCCATGGATTGTATAACCTTTCATAATGAATTTTATTTATCACTCTATGTGGTATTGGTAGATTTAATTATACTTATTATTCAATAAAAATAATCCTGTTTTACCTCATTTCTCAGAAATTGTACATCTATAACGTCGTTCCAAAAATGGAAAACAAATACTGCTATCCTAACCTCAAATTTTTGTTTCACGACACAAATTGCAAGCAATAATTTGTTTACATTTATACAAATACGTTGCACAAAGTACATTAATTGCACTTTTATTTCCATGTAAATGTTTCCTGTTAGATAGTGCATTAATTTAATAGCTATAAGATACATAGAATTTTATTGCAAATAGCAACAAACATACCATCGTTATTCTTTACAAATAGAATTCTCCGTGAATATTGCAACATATAATTGTCAGTCAGACGTACCTTAGACAAATCTTATTATCTTCTGAAATATTATACAGGATAAAATAGTACGTTATATAATGAAAATTTATAAATCTCCGCCGACATACATTTGAATGTATTATAAAGCGCCATATTGGCGTCATTAAAGATGGCTATGAAAAATATTTTTTACAAATTAACTTTGCGCAAGGATGGTAAAGTAGTTCGTATTGTTTTTTTATTACTATTCGATGGAGTATTACTGGAAAAAAATTTACTTTTTATTCAATCAAAATATTTCTGCTTTATTTCACTACGAAATACAGAACTATATTTTTGTCTTGAAAACTTATGACGTCATCGTATCGCGCAGTAATTTAACACTAATTCGTAACTTATTTCAATTATAATTATTTCCACGTTTATTCTAGGGGTTTCTCACCCCCGCAGTTCCGGTTCTCGATTTTGGCAGAATATATATACCAATTTTTGTTGAATTCTGTCCACGCAATAAAATTTGTATAAAGATCACCGTAAATACATACAAATATACACGCTATTTTATTAGACTGACTGGCTTACGGATGAAGAAATGGGTTCAAAAATTAAGTGTCTAAGCTGTGAGAATTTATTTAAACTTAAATAACGGAAAACATACATTTACATTCGTTGCTTTGAGTGTAAAAATTTCTATATTATTTCAAATGATACAATTGTGAGGGCAAATAAATTTGTAATATTCTTTCAGAGTAAGAAGTTACGTATAGAATAGTGCCTATCAGGATGTGTGTTATAGTTATTTTAAGTAAGATTAGATAACATTCAAGTTCCAAAGATTCATAGCAGTTCACTTACTCAGACTTATTTAAGCAAACGTCTTACTGAGGTAACTGATATAGATAAATATAAAACGGCATAGAAAGTGCGTGTTACTATTGCCAAATGCAAACACATGGATCCCTATACAACGGAAAACAGACAAGTTATTGCAGGTAGAATATACTATTCACTGCGCAGTCTCACAAAACTCACAGAATAGATTAAACTTGGTCAAATAAATAGTTTACAATATTTCCAACTGTCGGCTTTAAACAGAGGCAGTTCGAACGACCTAAATATTTGAGCCACGACGGAGGAAATAGCTGGCGAAGTCACCGGCTAACACGCACAACCAAAGTTACAACTACCACATTGCGTTTCCCTTGAGTCTTCTCAGTCGTACAGACAGCTTTTGTTTCTTCGCTCAACCAGTATCGAAAAAAACATCAACGAAATGTAGGTGTGCCTGAAACATTTTCATCCAGTTGCAGAAAGTCTGAAACCGGCATCTGAATTATTTACGATTACAATTACAACAAACGGTATTAGTGTGATATTACGGTAGCCCAATTAGCGGTCAAGAAACACCTTCAAAAACATGTATATCTATTACTATAAGTTACAATGAATTAATTTATTTACGCGAACGTTGATCAAATGTCACATAACGTTTTTGAGTTGCGTCCGTACTCTGCTCAAGTCTCACCTTCCCCATAATCTCGGCTCACTCATCAGTATTGTTAAACATCAATAAAAATTTGTTGATAGTATTAAAAATTTTGCAGATTAAAGAGCAGATAATATTAAAAACTTAGCATATTTGAGTACAAAAAGTGACGCCATTGATGGGAAGTTAGGTCTTAATGATAATAAATTATCAGAACATAATAAAATTAACTTAAAATGAGAAAAGAATACAGTGAATATAGATATAAGTTTAAATAAAAATATGTCAGACTTGAGGAGAGAATTGGGAGGATGGAGAATGGAAAACAAGGAGAGTAATGATTAAGTATGTGAAATTCTTGGCAAGGGTATTGAAAAGATAAAACCTGAATATGTGGAAGTATTAAATAAGAGAGTTGTAAACACCTAAGAAGAAACAGATGAATTAACAAAGAAAGTATAGATATTGGAGGAAAAATTTAATGAAAATATTGGTGATATGAAAGTGTTAGAGATTGAAGATGTTTGTTAAGAAAGTAGATTTATTGGAGCATAAAGGCGCTGATGATGATACTAGAGGGATTAAAGAGTTAGATTTTGTAGAAGTGGATAAACAGAAACAAGAAGTATTGGAATAATAGAAGTACAGAAAAAATTAGAGGAAAAAGTTAATTGGATAGAAAATTATTTTTAGGCATTTACTTAAAAATATGAAATGTAAATTCAATGAAAATAAAATTTGTCAAATAAATAATCTTTGTTATGTTTAAAAAATATTGGTTTCATTTGAATTTCCTTCCATTGTTTATTTAATAAAATTGTGTATACCACATTTGTTTCGAACGTGGACGTTTGATTTTAATTGTTGAATATTACAATATATTGTAATGATTAAACTAAATGTTATTAATTAAATGAATTGTCCCACGTTGTGGAAGCCAAAATGTAACGCTTTAAACGGATATTAATTAAACAAAGTTTTAATTATTATTTAAACAATTAATTTGCAGTTTTATTTAACTGATAGTTCGTTCTGAAACAATTTATTTTATTTTAACAGAAAGGATTGAGAAATAATTACTACTTTAAACTTTACGATACCATTTATTATTTAATAGAAATTTATAACATTTTCTCTGAGGTTAAATACATTTAAAGTTTCAATGTTTAGTATTTTGATAATTCTTCTTTCAGGGTCGATTACCTGGGCTTGATAAGTAAAGAACAACTTTTGTATTTACATTACACAATCATAGAATTTATAAATTAAGAAATTAACAATCAAAACCAAAACGAGAAGAACGAAATCTGACGAATACCTTTAACTATCGTTTACAAACTTAATTAACTTGGTTTCTACTTACAAAATGTTCGGCTGGTACCAGACTTAGATTCCTGGGCTCGGGCCCACAATTTATGCTAATAGGCCATAAAACACTGACTCTACTCTTGATTGTCAAACCCACGGTCGTAGTTATTGAATTTTCCTCCGGGAACTGGATCTGCACCTACGGATCATTAGTCAGACATATTGTTATACATTGTCTTTATGTGGAAAATGATGATGATCTCAGTATGCATAGGAATCTTAATGTGGCGCTAAATATTTGATTACCCTTTGCAGTTTTTTTTTACAAAGTATCTCGCTGTCTAAATTTTATACTTGGATTTTAAAAAAAACTTGTAACTTTCTCGGTTGAATTTATACTATGGCCACGCTGTTCGTTCTCTGCTCCCAGATTCTGATTTCCTCACGCGACCACAACAACCGACCAACTCCCTTCAGACAGTCCTAGCGGTTCACGACAAAGCTGTCCTACCCATTACTATCCGCTAACAATCCAATTATTAAAATCATTACTGGCCTCTAATTAGTATTACAATATATTGTACAATTGCAGTTGTTGGAATTGAAAACTATGGAACATCGCCGTTAAATTATACCACATCATGAGAAAGTTGTATATTCATGTTTCGAAGATAGATTAGTTAAAGAAAACTCTTAAGTTTTGATAATTTCTTCCAATAAAATATATTATCTGGCGTCCTATTATTGAAAACTTCTGGAGAGTTGGAGGAGTCGGCGGATTGAAAGCAGTATCGATTACTTATTATCTATATCTAATATGTATATAAAATTGACAAGGACAGCGCAACATATAAAGATAACTATAAATGAAATGATCCATTTATATAACGACAACCCGACTAAATTATGATGTTGCACATTTTATATTGCTAGCAACCTTTAAATAATTTTCTTATCCTGGTACGCACCGTAAAGCATCATAATACGTGATGGGTATTGTCAGCTTCGTAGAAGCTGTCTGGATGAATAGAAATGAATAAACACTTTACTGATATTAAAAATTTAATTAAAATTATTACATTAACTTCAATTTTTTTAAAAAAATATTTTTATGGATCTAAAAAACCTGATAATATTAATAATTGTTAGATTATGTGATCCGTTCTTGTCAAGGTTCGAGATTTTTCCAGGTGAATGGCACGAATAAATTTCTCTGGGGTTTTCAACCAGGTTGTACTTGTAATGAGTGACGTTTCGAGGACTGACACCGTCTTCTTCAGTCTGTAGTTTATTATTTATTATTATGATGGGTGCCCCACGTGGCTTCATAGCTACCTGCCACCTATCTGGTTGGGTATTAATTTTTTCCAGGAACTATATGAATGAGCAAACAGCTTATGAAGGGTGCCCCACGTGGCTTCATAGCTACCTGCCACCCATATGGTTGGGTACAAATAAATATTTTTCAAACTACAGACTGTACAAATCGTTTGGAACCTCGAGTGAAATTCGTCCGTTCTTGTGTTGATGTGTCATTCGTGTTTCATTTAGCTATCAATAAAATAGTAATTTATAAATTTAAACACGGAATTGATAAGATGCAAAACCTGATTAATAGTAGTTAGAGGAAAATTTGGTATTATGGAAAAGTCGGGAAATATGGTCATTAAAATGCTGCCTGTTAACGATTTAATAAACTTCTTCAGAACGGCCTCACAGTGGCTTCACTGAACGTGACGTTCAACTGCTAACATCAGGTAGTGTTTATGGCAGTTAAGTTGAAATCCAGCCCCCAGGTGTGGGGTAGGGGAGGATGTGGGTGAAAGGCCGTTTTCTGATTCTTGAGGAAAGTTTTAAATATTGTTTATTCATTATTAGAAGTGATAGTTGTACATGGAAACTAAGCATAATATGCGCCCAAATACGAGACATTTACCATGTAAAGGTCATTTTTATGTTCCGACTAATCCCAATAAACAGATAGTATTTTTTTTTCAATATGACGAATCGGTTTATATGGAATATAAGTATTTCATAATACCCGACATGTAATCATATTATTCCATGTGACCAGACAAAACGAGGAAGGACGTTTTCACTCTAGCTTTTCAACTAGCGTATGAAATAATCTACCCAACATTATTTCCCAATGTTTTGGGAAGAATAACAGTGGAGGTTTTTTTTGTATTTATGAAAATTCATAGCCAGCTCTCCATTTGTAGTAGAGCTTGGGTGAAACAGGCACATCAGTAGCACAGAGCAAAGTTCCCCATTTCGTTCCTTTTCACTTACAGGAAAGAAACTGTTATCACTTTCATGGGAGCAGGAAGTGAACTTGTTCCACCTCTATTAATTTTTTCCAGGAACGATATGAATGAACAAACAGCTTATGAAGGGTGCCCCACGTGGCTTCATAGCTACCTGCCACCCATCTGGTTGGGTACAAATAAATATTTTCACCCAATGATTTAATGTATTTAATTGCTACTACTACACCTTCAACTGAACCACCTGTTCTGCTTGTTCTTGTTCTGCAACACACAAGCACAACTTAGGCTTGTCCACAACAATTTAGCCGGCCACTGCTCCTTGCTAGCTCTCTTCACATACAGCTGGTTGCCTTCAGTTATTCTACGAATATGGAGTGTGATAAGTTATTCCCTTGCATAGTCTGGTATAGACGTTTTAGTAAAACGAAAAAAATTAATGATGCAATGGGTTTATCCAATGATTATAAAAAGAGACATATTGTGGGCATTCTATGTTCACTTTAAGAGGTTGATAAAATTTCAACAAAGTTTTTTAATTGTTTTGGTGTGATTATTGAAAATTTCGAGATCTTCTTACACGAATAAAAAAATCCATTCCACGCTGTCAGACGTAAAAGAAAACAAACAATAAAAATTCAAACAACACTATTCATTTCATCCCTACTTTCAAATTTTTCAGATGTATTCAAAAATTTTAAGAAAAATAAATATCAAGATTCGACTGTTTAGTGGACACTCAATGCCAATTCTAAACAGAGTTTTAATTATCGCTCTAAAGTTTGTAGAACGTGTAATAAATGGAGGATTTTTCAGGGAATAATAAACTTTCATTCTGATTTGGCATTGTAAAGGCTTGTAAAGTTTTACAGAATTTTGTTCTTGAAAATTGACGGATACTTTGTCTATAAGTGGGTTTAGAAGTACGACGAGAAGTGAATGAGTACGACGAGGAATTTCTGAAAATAACGTAACGGGATGATGATTACTTTTTAACCCATACGGGCTGAGTAAAATGACACTTGTCTAACATTTAATATATAGGAAACAAAACTGGCATAAAGTGTGCTTAATAAATATATTTTTTATAACTACTAGAATTTCCAAGCTGTTAAAATTAGTTTTAACGAAATCAATATAGGTATTGAATTGCACTCTCCATATTCCGTTATTTCTTCATCATCCATATTTTCATATCCATTTCTTAATTCTCTGCAAACTTCTTCCCAATATTTACTATTTTGTCATCTGTATTTATGTATTTCTCTACTTTTGTCCCACGAGTCGATCATGAATTAAATTTATAAGTAGTTGTACATCATCCGTGATGATAAGGGAAAAAAATAGAAGTAGAAAATAGTTTACTTAAAGAACGCAAATGAAAATTTGTAAATAAATTTATAAATAACTAATCACAGATAATTGAAGTTTGAAATGGTTTTCCGAATACGATTTTAAACAATATCTGGCTGTTATATTGCCTAAAATATAAATCGTCTTCCATAATACCCCAAATTCCTATGTTATTACGACAATCACCCCTATTTTGTCTAGTTGATAAACAAATCTTGAATTGTAAAGCTTCATCATGTATTAGAATTTCCAATTTAGTGGAGGTTCAGTTCTGATAGAGAAATTTGCGTATTATTGAAATATATTACCATCCATGAACATCACAATTTGTGTACTACTTACCCTAATGTGTCAAGTACTGGTTTAGTCCAGAGAGTTTCATTGCCATTTTAATGTGATTATTATTTATTAAATTCTAAGTAGGGAAAATGATCCTTTATTTATATACGGAGCACAATAAAGGGCTGATGGGGCTGAATTTAAAGAAATGCAAGTTGTACACATTTAAATATTATATTGCAACTAAAAGAGTACAAAAAATATAAAAAAATGTTGTTATTAAGGAATTAAATTTTAACCATTCCTGACGTTCGTTTAATAAAATAAATTTGGACGAAGAAGTAAAAGCGATGAGAAAGTTTCCTTGTGAGGCGAGCCTTGTACAGCGTTGTTTTAATCGTGTTTCTCTGTCAAGGCGGAGGTAATAATGAGAGCGGACTGTTTACCTTGGTTCTCGCAGTCATCAGGGCTCCCCATTTCGCTTGAAGCCGAAAGAGGCAGTAAATTCACTTAGAGAAGGGCGCTTCTCTCTTAAATTGAAGTGTAAAGCACATCATTTGTTTGGAGAGAATGGAGAGAGAAGTCACGCGTTCGCAACTTAATCTCGTTTACTTGCCCGTCTGACATTTCATCGAACCGAAACGCCGTACTAAATTTTCATTCCGTTCGAGAGCTATGTCTTGTTTTCATTGTTTCCTACTCCTAAAAAATTTCATTTTTAATTTAATTTTCCCGGAAATGATCATGTTATATGAAGGAAACAGTACCTTGTAATTTTTTTTGGAACAGATCACGCAAATTATATTGTAACGTATCAAGAGGTTTAAGTGAATGCGTAACACACGCTGCTAACGAACGTTGGCGTTTATTTAACGCTAGAGCACTGTACAAAAGAGATCTAATACTATTTACACAGTCATGGAATATTCTAGTACAGTACAGTCTATTAACAGAAAATTCCACTAGCAGCAATTTCTAGAACGAAAAAGTAAACAAAGTAAATATCAAAATAGTTGCGGTGAATGGGACTTGAACCTTAGTCTGCAATTCTGCTGGCAACGTCGGAGGACTGTCAGATGTGGTAATGAAATAAGAAATAACGTAACACTCATAAATCCGTCTCAAAAACATTTATTGATACTTTACAGTAGCTTTCAAATATCATTAGTCACAATCATCTGATAAAAGATAATTATATCAGGTTCAGATGCTAGAGAAAGCTGCAGACCTCTGTTCAAAAGACTTCATATTCTGACTCTACCTTGCGCTTACATATTAGAAATACTAAAATTTGTTAAACGCAACATGAATCTTTTTGCAAGTAACGGGGACAATCATGGCTACGACACAAGAAACCGTTCAGTCCTCAGGTCTGACAAGCACAGCCTCAGTCTCTACGAGTCTAGCGTTCATTATTCCGGTATCGCACTATTTAACAGCCTTCCTGATCATGTAAAGAACATCAACAACTACAACTCATTCGTCAAGGAGTGTAAAACGTTCCTTGTAAATGAAACTTATTACTCCGTACACGAATTTTTGAATCGGTCTCATATTCGTTGAACTGCCTTGCCTACAAAATTGCCGAATATGCTATAAATATGTAAATAGTTTGTCCAGTTTTCCCCTTTTGGTTCTGTTTTCCTGCCTCTGCTTTCTGTTTTAGTAAATATCTATGACGACATCCCTCCGTACCTAGCGACAGGAGGTTAATACCAGGAAGTGATTAGTGTCGTGTGCGTGTTTCCTAAAGATAGTGTGTATGATCGTAGTGACTAGACAAATGTAAACAGATATGAATTTTTGTGTATTATATGTTTATATGTAATTAATCTACTGTACATTTGTGACGAATCCTATTTCCTCTTTAGAGGGCTAATGGTGAATAAATCTATCTATCTATCTATCATATAATTAGAAATTAATCAGAAATGACAGAACAATATCTCTTTATAAACATAATAATTAATATACTAATTACACCTCTCCAGTGTAAATATTATCTACAAAAGTTGTACGGTAAAAATGAAAAGGCATTCGAGTTATGTTTGAGTGAATAGCACTGCAAGGAATTGCAGCAATCACTGACTTGCTAGTGAAAAGGCAGCTTATGTTTCGCTCGTGCTCTGACAGCACCTCTGAAAATTCATTTAATCACAAAGTTTTTTACTGCTACGTCATATAAAATTAGGCCAATCAAAATGACCGACTGATTATACACGGATAAGGAGTTTTACGTCCCAAAAATACAAAAAATATCATTATCTACCAGTTTTCTAAATTACGCCCAACAATACTTGGACACTCACTATTACAATATTACAAATCTTACAAAACAATTTGATTAAATATGAAATTATTTAGAATTGTGTACAATAATGTGGGTCCTATAATGCTTGCTTGCTATGTGCATTATCGCGAAGGCATGGCTGGACGCGCGGAACTTTAGTGTTTGTTGGGAGTCAGTGGAGAATGTACATATATGTTCTGAAAAACTTAAGTGTGTTTTTGGGAGACATACAGCATAGTCAGAGACCAGAAAGAGTGTGTGTTGGGAATCGGCGGAGAGAGAGCAGAGAGTATTTTCTGGAAATCTGCAGAGTGTTTTTTGTCAGAACTTGTAATTGAGAATTGCTTAGACCAGGAAAGCGAACCTGATTAAAAGTTCCTGTGACTATATTCAAGCAAGTGCATAGGAGCAGCAGAGACGTAATATTGTAAAGTCCCGGATTTATGGATTACGAGGCGACAATCTGAAGTGTTTGTCCATTGGCGTATTTATGCAAGCATCAAAGATTTAAAACAACGTTATCAACTGTAAAGAGAAGCAAGTGTTGTGTGTGAAAATTACAACCGCATTAAATTCAGTGAAACATGGCCTGTTTGTGAAGTGTTTAACAATAATCCAGTGAGGTCGAGCCCCCTTCGAACAGCAAAATGGTAATGTAAGCTAAAAAGAAAATTTATTAGCTGGAAATCGAATGTAAATAATATTTATCGTCAGATTTCATATTTCACTTTGTAAGTTTTTAATTGTCTTGTCGTAACATTCTTTATTGGAGGCCCGATAGTCGGCCCTGAAATTAAGCCGTGGCACTTTACCAACTTGTAACATAATTTTCAATGGTGATAAGAATTTGTTTTAATAAATTAACAATGTTTTATATTTTAAATTCTGATTTTCATTTAAAATCCTATATTTTCAACTATTAATTGTGTTAATTTAAAATTTAATTAAATTTTATTATTACAAATGTGCTCCATTTAAAATTAAAATTAATCAAAAATTGAGCTTATTACATTTTGGCACCTCAACGTGGTGTCTGTTTCAATTTAGAATTAATCATTTAAATGTGTTTATTACAATATATATATATATATATATACACGAAACATTGATACATGGAGAAGGAGTGAAATTTTGTTGGACAGCCACAGGGCAATGTGAAATCCAAATTAATAGAGTCTGGCAGTTGATGGAGTACGTTAGTAAAGGAGACAATGAAGTTTTGATTTGGTCGTAATTCAAGACGAGAGCGACAATCTATTATATTTTGTCTAGAGACAATCGTAGAGCTCAAAGTAAAGTTGGCGGATATCGGCGGGACGACAGTTTTCAAAACAATTGTGTCTGGTGGACAATATCGGAGCATTGCAAAGTGACGTGAAATAAATTCAATGAGATATGGCCTGCAATTTGTTAAAAGTGTAAAGTGTGTTATAAAACCCCTACAATTGCCTGGTACCGGTACAACAGTAAGTAGAGATAAATATTTTAAATTCATGTGTGTAAACGTTAAATAAGGATAGTACATCGTCAGATTTCGATTTCGAATTAATTTATTTCGTTCCATTTTGATTGAATTTTGAAGGTTATAAAATTATTTGTTAATAGTGAATGGTAAAATTTTTATTGTTCTTTATTTAAAAACGCCCAATTAAAGACCCTGAGATGAGAGGAAAGCACATTGTATATAAAAAATTGATGTTAAGTTTCTACAAGTAAATTTTTTTATTATAAATAAATAGTTGTGTAGAATAAACCAATTGTTTAAGAGATTTGAACCAGTGTAATTATTTTCAACATCCTTTCGTTCAATAACTTCAATAATTATGTCAATTTATTTCAATTAATAATAATGTATTTTGTGTATAACATTTAATGGCGCCATAACGTGGGCCAATTCAATAAAATTAATTTTGTGTATTACATATATGGCGTACCAACGTGAGGCAAAATCATTTTAAATTCATTTCAATCAATTCATAATAAATTTATTAAATGTTGTATATATATATATATATATATATATATATATATATATATATATATATTGTAATGAAGTGAATTCGGTTTTTTTATAAATTGTTAAGTAGCTAATGTTAACAATCAAAGAAGTAACATTCGGTGAGCGGGAACGTGGATTCCGATTGTCAGATGTTTTGTGGAGCTTGGCAGAGACGCTATCCCAGAGGTGATTGTTGAACATCTGGTGTGATCTAACCTGCACGCAAGTAAATATTTGGAAGAATGTAAAATAAGATGAGTCGATATTGATATCTGATGAGGTATTGTCACGTTTTTTTATTCGGAATAATGCACTATAATCTGGAAATATTTACTGCGTCCCATTAAAATCCCTGAGATAAAAATGTTTTAAAATTTCAACAAACTGAGAAAGATCACTGTAAATTTTTCTTCTTCTTTTAATTAACATTTCAATTTTTGAATAATTTATCGTATTTGTATTCTTTTTATTATATTGTGTAGAAATAAATGTTATAAAATTATAAATAATGTAATTTAAATTAAACAAATTGAAAGTATATATATATATATATATATATATATATATATAGAGAGAGAGAGAGAGAGAGAGAGAGAGAGAGAGAAATGGGGGGGAGGGAATAGTGCATATGCTATAAAAAAAAGGAGTAGAAAAAATCGACGAACTGTAAATATCTGTCCATTTTCATGTAAAATAAGGATGATCAGCTACTTAAGTCCTCTAGGAAATGGACCTACCCATGCAACTTGTCCAGATAGTTAGCTGTCTGAATGGATAGCTCGTAAGGGATATTTTCCGATCTCGTAATTTTGAATATTTTCCACTGTACGGTGTACAAGTAATAAAACCAAAAATGGCCTCTAATTCAGAAGAAAGCACTTATTTATTCTTCATGTGACATACCTTACTATGTGAATTTTGATGACGAATAGTTGTTTTGACGCTTGTCATAAATTTCTGGTGATGAATATGTGAGCCGAAGGCCCGTTACAACCCGACGTTTTTTATCGCGTAAGTAAAATTATCGTCTATACACAAGAAAATCGTGAGACTTACACACTCATAGATTATTATCGCGTCAGTAAATTTTCCATTGTTTGAGTGTGCTGTGAACAGTGTAGTTCGAAATGAACAAAGAGCAGATTCTAGCAATACTGTTATTCCGGCGTCGAATGAAAATGAGAAGAAATCCGACTAATTTCGGTTCATCCAATTAATGAAGAAGAGAGGTTCGAGCTTTCTATACGCTGTTTCAAGAGTTGAGGCAGTATGACGCGAAATATGATCAGGGTTTTATCCCATAACACAGGTCTTTCTTTAATTATGAAATAAGTATTTTATTATGAATGATGTATTTATATTCGAAATATGCACTAGAAAAAGAACAAAAAAAATGGCAAAAAACGTTTCCATACGAAAATTCAAATTAATAATGAAAGTAACTCCAGTGGTAGAAAAACCTCCCTGTGTGCAAACATGCATTGGGTTACGTAGGCTACTAGTTGCGAGTGGACGATAAATTTATCGCTGAGCTCTAGAGGCACTGAGCGACTGCTCAAGCTGTCGTCCGCGACAATATTAATGTCGCGATTATTTACCGTCCAGTGTGCAAGCTCTCATTTTCTTCAATGGACTACTGCGGTTCCGACCTCAGCGATAAATTATCGGATAGGTAAAAACCGCTGTGTATGTAACGGGCCGGAAGCTTTAGTTTATTATTATTTTTGGTGACATACAAGAATAAATTAGTTTTCTGGAGTATTTAAGGACTATATTTGATTTTTTTTACTTGTGTTAACACCCTTGTAATTTGTTAGTAAGTATTTCTTCGTAAATATATTTTTACAAGAAATAATAATTATTCTCCTTATTCAGTCTTATAAATTTCCTTCAGTTCAAGTCAACAGACATTTTACTGATGTGTATCAAAATTGATAATTTAATATTTAAAGAAAAGCTGTAAAATATTAAGCTGTCTCCATAAAAAATAACTTGTACTCGACTGACTGTATCAGTTTTCATAATGAAAAATTCATATGAGTGGCAAAATGCTAAGATTTTAGACATTTACGCCAGGTACAATTTCAGACTTATATCCGAGATGCTTCACGTTAAATCAAACATCATAGCAATTAATGTACAAATAGACACTATGAAACTCAACAATTGCTACGAGCGAAGATAGCCAAATACAGAAAATAGAACACAGAGACACAACTGACTACTGCGGTCGTGTCTCTCTCGTTTCTTACATATTTTCGGCACCTGAAGAAAGGAACCAGGTTTCCAGAAACGTTGTGTGGTATTTATATTATCACTTCTTCTGTATTTGGCTATTTTCCTTATTATATTATACCAGTTTTCGATTTAATTCGGGCAATTGTATCATTTACATGATTCAAACTCAGCATTTACAATAAACTTTTTTCTTCCTCGGCTCGACAACCCTTGGCCTTGGCCGACCGAGGCGGCTCCCCGACTGTCATGACACATTTGGATTAGGAGTGACACCTGGCCAGAGTGTTGATTCTCCCACAGCCTTAACCTCAGTTTTCGTGACCAGGACGACCACAAACATCCATGCCCATACCGGGATTTGAACCCGGGAACTCTGTGATGCGAGGCAATGATGCTGGCCACTACACCACAGTAGGCCGGCTTTCAGGAAACTACTGTTGAATAATTTTTGTGAGTCATAAAGTTTGTAATAGTCGGAGAGATGAAAGGACGGAACGAAATAGACATCAAGTTATGAAATTTTTTTAAGGAAATTGGGGACAAAACGGCTTTGTTCAGAATAATTAGTTTTATTCATGTTATAAATAACATACAGTTCTAGATAATAATAATGTTCACAAAGCTGGTTGAAAGGCTAAATTCTCACATTTAAGGACGAGTTATTCAAGGTGAAGTGGTTAAATTTTATTTTATGAAGTCATATGTTAGCAATTTTCAAATTTTATAATCTAGTTACGATTCACACGATATTCTACAAGCGCGTTATAATCATGTTGTGTCCTTTTGATTGGCGAGGTAAAGAAATACTCGTAATAAATTTAAGACCCATGATTGCTGAAAAATATACAAACGAGTCTTCGACGCTCTCCCCCCCCCCCCAGTCCCTCTCCCACATAGACTTTAACGGAGTTTTGTTACACAGTTTTAAGTCAAACAGAATTATGTAAAATAGTGTTTATGTGTGACGCACTATATGTATAAACATTCTCAAGAGTTTTGAATCTCGATGATTAGTGCTTTCAGAATGTAATTAAGTTTTCCCACTAATTTTATAGCAAATGAACGCTCGTAATCTCCGTCAGTGACAAATTACGATGGTCCGCTGTATCCTTCTCAATTACACGATTATACCCATCCTTTGATGATGGAGGGTGGAATACGTTTACCCCTAAATCCGTTGTGGTACTCAGCCGTTAAAAGGTTTCGTAACATGGAATTGGAGTATTTTGCATTATCTATTATACACTTTGTAACAACATTTAAGGCTGATAATTGTGGTTTTAAGTCATAAATCTGAGATTTCAGTAGTCAATACGGAATAAATTTTCTCTTTTGATAATTAACTTTGATCCCACTTGCCATTTAATATGAACGACAAGTATAATTTCTGTATTTGGCATATTTACGAGCACCTGAATGAAGAAATCTTTCCGAGAATATTAAAATCTTTTTATTCTTATTTTCTGGTATTTTACTTAAATGTTAGATCATTGTAGTGATATAACTTTATCGATGTAAAATTATGATTGAAATAAAATAATAAATTTATATTTGAATTTACAGTTTTAGTATACATGTGGCGTTAGTGAGCTCAAGTTGCTCAACTTTGGTATTAAATTACAAAAATATCCAGAGAAGTTGAAAATGGTAACTAGATGAGAAATGTTGGAAAAGAAGCAATAATAAACGCATCGACTATTATTTAAATTGATAGGCCAAGTATTTATGATAATTGATTAATTGGAGAAGAGACTTTGTAAAAAGAGTTGTGGTTATGGGAAACAGTAAGCTTTAGGTACTGTAGCGTATATGAGCGGTGCCGTGCGATTTCCGCACGTGGCATTAGAGGACAATTTCCCCCCGGCCCCGGGTACTTCCACAATCCTTACCGCTGAGCGTTCAGGTATAGAGTTCCGGAAAGGCAACTTTATTCAGTAAAGAATCTGTCTTGGTTTTGACATTAAATGAATGTAATACAAGTTTAATGAATAAAATTTCTGGAACTTATCTGGATTTATAATTTCTTTCTCTATCTGTTCCAATTGGTAGTGATTCGTTTAATAAATATGCTTAGAAATGATCAATTAAGATAATTAAGATAACAGTTACATTGACGTCCTTAAATAAATGAAAACATCAACCTGTTTAGTTATAAATTTATTATTAATTTAAATCTTTAAACATTATAATAGAAAAAACATTGTTAAAGTTTCACCTCTAATTTATTAGGACCTCTTCAGGTGTTGTAAAGTCAATTAAATTATATAATTTCGAAATCCGTGTTTCTAAAAATTCCAACAAAGCAAGATTTTACAAACATGATAATTTATAATGCAATTAATTTAAAATTTATTGAACATTACTTATTAATTAATTACATGAGAGGACATATATTTCTTAGATGCGATTTGCCCACACATTGCAGGCGAAAATCCTATCACAAGGTTTTCAAAAATTAATAAACTAACACCCATAATTAAGGAAAATAACCATATACCTAATCACCAGTTCGGATTTCGACGAAACCATTCCACAATAGAACAAGTCCATAGAATATTAGACAGAATGATGAAGAGCTTTCAAGATAAAGAATATTGTTCAGGCGTTTTTTTCGATATTGTGCAGGCCTTTAATAAGGTCTGGCACGATGGCTTGTTATTTAATATTAAAAAGTTATTACCCTCCTATTATTTCGAAATACTGAAGTCATATGTAACAGACAGACACTTTTTTATTAGGTTTGGAGACGCAAACAGATCGCTATTTCCTATCAGAGCCGGCATCCTCAAAGGAAGTGTTGTATCTCACATTTACTGCATATCTTCCAGTCTCATTAAGTACTACAGTTGCTACATTCGCTGATGACACAGCGATACTATCATCCCATTTAGACCCAAGAATAGCATCTGAAAATTTGCAGACCCATCTAAATGACCAAGCACAGTGGTTTAGAAAGTGGCGCATTCATATAAATGAATCTAAATCAACCACTGTAACATTCACAACTAGAAGAGGTACTTGCCCTACTGTACTCCTAAATGACATACCAATACCTCAGGAAGAAACAATTATGCACCTAGATAGGTGCCTTACATGGAAGAAGCACATATTCTCAATAAGAAAACAATTGGGACTAAAATTACAGAAAATGTATTGACTCATGGGGCGGAAGTCACAACTTTCACTGGAAAGTAAAATACTACATCATAAAACAACTATCCGGCCAATCTGGTCATATGGGATACAGCTTTGGAGCACAGCTAGCAGATCCAACATCGATATTGTAAAGAGGTTCCAATCAAAAGTACTGCTATCCTTGGTAAATGCCCCATGCTTTGTACCGAATGAAATAATTCGTCAATACTTGTGACTATCCACGGTTACTGAAGAGATACGTAACATCAGAGTGCGCTACCAAGTATTCATACAGACAAACTTGTAAAATATCTATTAAACTCAGATGACGAAGAACTTAGATTTAAGCCTCTTGATTTTTTTAAAAAAATATTCACGTGAACAAATACTCTACAAACTTCTAGTTTCAATTTTGAAAATTTTTCAATGGAAAGTTTTTCACCATGACTTTTACTCTGCATGTCAATAACAAAATGTCTCTTTTTATGACAGATTATTAGAAATAAATAAATTATATATATATATATATATTAGAGATTACTAAGGAATTTATTTTATTTAAGGTTTTCTGTCTTCAGTTAGGCAATACAGGTGACGTATTTCCTGTACGCCAAATGTTTACGAACATTTAACTCTGGGTCAAAATGTGTCCCGAGGTAAAGGTATAAAAGCTTTGAGAAGTAACACATATATTAGTTGAGATCTCGAGCGCCAGGGTCCAGTCGAGCGCCAGTAGCAGTCGAGTGTCAGGTTTTGGGCCGAGTAGACTAAAGTCGGACAATCCGTCAAGCTGCATCGTTGGATTTTGGTTGGTGTTTTTATCCGAGTGTAAAATACACAGATTGTAATTGTGTGAATGCCCGTCTATCTACGACAGCTCTGCCAACAAATCCTATCTCCACACCTCCCTTGATGGTTCTGGGCAATACAGTTTGCTGTAGCAAAGTTGAGAAGGGTGTTATAGGAGAGACTCGTGCAGGGTTAGGATTCCCGGAGCCGGGAGTAATAAGCCTGGTCTCCTAAACTAAAACTTTATTCCACCACGTGGTGCGACTCTGGCCGTTGTCGGGAAGCACAGGTCCGTGTCGCGCGAGAGCCGGAAACAGAATGGCGCTCTCCGTGTGCACGCTGTAGGTGCTCGGTAGGGTCCCGTTACTTGGTGGGGAGCATTGTTTGCATCCCCTAACGGGACGCGTAACGGGACCCTCTTGCTCGCGTGGGGACACGGAATATTCGTCCCCACACCAGCCACCCGTTAAGAGACGGAGTCAGGATATACGTTTTGTGCCAGAGTCGCATTACAATACCATAATAAATATATATGTTCATAATTTTTACAAAACAATATACCGAATATTTACAAAAAAAAATAATAATGTGCGAAATGTTCTACGGCGTGGGCGAGTAGCGGTCCGGGGCACGGGCCCGGCGACCCGAGCGAGTTGGCGGCGCTGCTAGGCGATGCGGGCGAGGCCAGTCTCTTTGCGCTGGCGTGGAGAACGTCGCCTGTGGTGCCACCGGGCTGTCGTTCGTGGCTGCCGGCGCTATGCTGGGGGGCCCAACTGCTTCCTCTGGGCGCAACATGAAGGCCGGTTTTACCCTGTCCAGTGAAACTCGTGTTTCTCCGCGACTTGTATGCAACACGCAGGTTTTCTCGTCCCTGCTGACGATGCGGTAGGGTCCCGTGTAAGGCGTACAAAGGGAGGCCTTTATACCGTCGTCACGGAGAAAAGCATGGGTGCAAGTCGCCAACTCCTTGAACACGAAGCTTCCTGGTCGGGAGCGTCGCGAAGCCGGTGTGGGCCGTATGTTTGTTGTTGCCTGGCGGACCCGCTCGATGAGTGACGTCGGGTCGCCAAGCTCGGGTTCTGCGGTGAAGAATTCGCCGGGCAGACGTAGCGGTTCTCCAAACACCAGTTCGGCGGCTGATGTCTGCAGGTCCTCCTTGAAGGCGGTACGAATCCCGAGCATGACGACCGGGAGGGCGTCGAGCCAGGAGGCGCCTTCATGGCACATTATCGCTGCCTTCAGCTGCCTGTGGAGCCGTTCTACTAGCCCGTTAGCCTGTGGGTGGTACGGCGTCGTGCGGGACCTCTGCCAGCCCGTGTACTTCCCCAGTGCCTGAAAAAGATCGGACTCGAACTGCCGTCCTTGGTCCGTAGTAACACGCTCTGGGCAGCCATAGCGCGAGATCCAGCCGTGGAGCAGGGCGTTGGCCACATCTTCTGCGGTGATTCGCTCCAGTGGATAAG
This sequence comes from Zhengitettix transpicula, assembly GCA_037074705.1. NCBI lineage: Eukaryota > Metazoa > Arthropoda > Insecta > Orthoptera > Tetrigidae > Zhengitettix > Zhengitettix transpicula. Next base: position 187,352,524 of record CM073591.1, read on the forward strand.
CTTCTGGCCAACGCGATGCACGGTCGATCGCCGTCAGGAGGTAGCGGTAAGAGCCTGCTGGCGGCAGTGGACCCACGATGTCAATGTGTATGTGACGGAAACGAGCTGACGGCGTCGTGAAGTCTCCCAGTGGCGTGTGGACGTGCCGTGTAATCTTCGCGCGCTGACATTGCAAACACGCCCGAGTCCATACGCGTATGTCTCGTTTAACCCCGGGCCAAACGAAACGCGACGTAATCAGGCGCGTGGTAGCGCGTGTGCCGGGATGGCTCAGGCCGTGGACCGCGTCGAATACCTGTCTGCGACTTGGAGCTGGGACGACTAGGCGTTGGCGACCCGTCGATACATCACATAACACCCGGAGGTCGAGTCCTGGGACATCGACGTGGCGGAGCTGGAGTGCTGTGCTGCCGGCTAGCAGCTCGCGTAGCTCGTCGTCCTCGGCTTGCTGCTGGGCGATGCGGCTGAGATCCACCGGGCTATTGGCTGCTGTCAAAGCTTCGACGCGGGATAACGCGTCGGCGACTATGTTTTGGGACCCATTGACGTGCCGAATGTCCGTGGTGAACTGCGAGATATACGTCAGGTGGTTCCTCTGAACGGGCGGGAGTCTCTCGTTCTGCTGCTGATAGGCAAAACATATGGGCTTATGGTCAGTAAATATTATTGTGTGTTGAGCCTCCAACGCGTGACGAAAATGCCGGACCGCCAAAAAGATGGCGAGTAGCTCCCGATAATATGCCGGCCACTGTGTTTGCTGCGGCGTCAGCTTCCGGGAGAAGAAACCCAACGGTTGCCACGCTCCTCCCACTTGCTGCTGCAAGCTGGCGCCGACTGCATTCTGCGACGCGTCGGTGAAAAGCCCGAGCTGTGCCGTAGGGTCCGGGTGAGCCAGCATCGTTGCGTTGGCGAGCGAGGCCTTGCATTTCTCGAAGGCTGCTGTACTGAGTGGGTTCCAGGGCACAGGGTGGGTGCCGCGGAGACCTGAGAGAGCCTCCTGGAGCTCTGCTTGATGCGCCGCTGCCTTGGGAAGGAAACGACGATAGAAATTTATCATTCCCAAGAAGCGACGGAGCCCTCTGGCGTTGGATGGGCGCTGGAAATCGCGCAGTGCGGCGACACGTTCTGGTACGGCGCTTACGCCTTCCGAGGAAACGTGGTAGCCGAGGAAGGTTACGGCCTGCTGGCCCAGCACGCTCTTTTCCACGTTGACGATTATGCCGTGCTGCGACAATCGGCGGAAAACGGTTCGCAGGTGTTCCCGGTGTTGCTCTGGAGACGCGCTGTAGATTAGAATGTCGTCGATGTACGGGAAGCAGAAGTCCAGCCCCTGTAACACTTCGTCCATAAACCTCTGGAACGTTTGTCCAGCATTTCTCAGTCCAAAGGTCATAAATGGGAATTCGAACATCCCGAACGGCGTGGTTATGGCCGTTTTCGGGATGTCCGTCGTGTGCACCGGAATCTGTGTGTATGCCTTAACGAGGTCGAGGACAGAATATATTTTGCTTCCTCGAAGGCTCATAGCAAAGTCCTGTACGTGCCGAACGGGATACCTGTCTGGGACGGTTCGCGCGTTCAGCGCGCGATAATCACCGCATGGGCGCCATTCTCCGTCTTTCTTCTTAGGCACGAGATGCAGCGGCGATGCCCACGGGCTCTTCGATCGTCGCGCGGTCCCGTCGGCGAGCATGGCCTCGAATTCTGCCCGTGCGATGTGGAGCCGCTCCGGTGCCAGGCGTCGTGGTCTACAGGAAACTGGGGGTCCTGGCGTCGTCCGGATGTGGTGAACCGTGGTGTGACGAACAACGCGGGGCGCGCCGGCCGGGCGCGTGAGCTCCGGGAATCGGCTCAGGAGGTCCTGGTATGGCGAGCACGTCGTCAGCACCCTGACGCTGGGTTGCGGCGATCGGTCCTTATTCGCGCTTACGACGCGGCCCGTCGTCCCGTCGAGCAGGCGCCCGCTTCGACAGTCCGGTAGAAGTCCAAAGTGTGCCAGGAAATCAGCGCCGATTATTGGCAACGCGACGTCCGCGATGACGAAACGCCATACGAACACCCGGTGCAGCCCCAGGTCGATTCGCATGGGTAGGCAGCCGTACGTGTTGATAGTACTGCTGTTAGCGGCGCTGAGCTTGTAGTTGGTGACCGCGCGCTGGCCCTTGAGTAGGTTGCGCGGGAAGCAACATAAGTCGGAACCGGTGTCGACTAGGAACCCATGTCCGCTGGTGTGGTCCCTAACGACGAGACGGCGTCCACTGGATGGGCAGCCGGCAGCTGCAATAGCCGGCTGCCTTACTCGTTTCCCTGGGTGTAGCTGCACGGGGGTTCGCAGCGTTGAGCCCGGCTACCGAACCGTCTGTGGTACCAGCATTTCCCGGTGCTGGCGTTGTCGCGGCGGCCACGCTGTTGTTCGGGCGGCTGGCGGCGTGCTGGCGGCCTTCGTTCGCCTCGTAGGGCTGCGACTTCCGCGGTGAGCGCCTCCAGGCGCTGCTCGAGGCTAGGGGCTGATGGGCCGTGGAGTTCATCTGCCTGATTGGTGGACTGTGAGCTCGTGCTGGCAGCGTGGACGTGCGGTGGAAGACCGGGTGTTGGAATCTCCATAAGCCTGTCAGCGATTTGGGCGGCCGTGGCGAGCGGTGCGTCTATATGACTTTGGACCGCGACCTGTACGTAGGCCGGCAGGCGCTGCAGCCACAACGTCCGCAGGAAATCGTCCGACACTTGAGTAGGCCCTACTAGGCTGCGGAGGTACCGCAGGAACTGCGACGGAGATCTGTCGCCAAGTTCGGCTTCGCTGAGCAGCAGCCGAGTTCTTCGCTCTTGTGAGGGCGAAAGTCTCTGTATCAGAGCTTTCTTTAAACACTCGTACTTGCCTGTTGCTGGCGGGTTGACGAGGATGTCCTGGACTTCCGCAGCCCATCTTTGTTCGAGGTGAGCTGCGATGTGGTTGAACTTGGTGGCGTCCTGCGTGATGCCGGCGATGGCGAATTGGCTTTCCGCCTGGGCGAACCAGACGTCCGTATTGTCCGCCCAGAAAGCCGGCAGCTTCGGTGTGATCCTACAGACCTGTGCTGCGTCATGGTGTTGGCCACGTGGATCCTCCTTCAGCCTTGCGATCTCCTGCTGTAGCTCGGCGATTTTGTTGTTCAAAATGTCCATCGTAGGGGTCACCAATATAGGAGAGACTCGTGCAGGGTTAGGATTCCCGGAGCCGGGAGTAATAAGCCTGGTCTCCTAAACTAAAACTTTATTCCACCACGTGGTGCGACTCTGGCCGTTGTCGGGAAGCACAGGTCCGTGTCGCGCGAGAGCCGGAAACAGAATGGCGCTCTCCGTGTGCACGCTGTAGGTGCTCGGTAGGGTCCCGTTACTTGGTGGGGAGCATTGTTTGCATCCCCTAACGGGACGCGTAACGGGACCCTCTTGCTCGCGTGGGGACACGGAATATTCGTCCCCACAGGTGTTTAATTTAATGTTGTGAAATTGGTTCTTTAAAAATAAGCGAGTTGAGCTGCATTCTGCTCGCCGCCCATCCGATTCATTCGGATTGATTCAATCAATTTCCAGATCTGCGGAACGAGCTTTAACAAACTTCGAAGTTACAAGCATACGTCAAGGTGTGCGGGGTCACTTAAGAACCGCTTTTGACGTTTGCTTAGTTTTAGTTGTGTATAATAATTAAGCGTTAGATTTCTATAATAAACAATGCAAAACGTTCTATAGTTTGCTGTTATCATTTTTGTAAATTCCTATATTTTATTGGAGGCCCGTAGGCGACCCTGATCGTAAGAACTCAAATAGCCGTGGAAATAATAGTAATTGATTTTGATTAAATTTAAGTAAAACGTAGAACTATATTACCATTAAAGAGAGTTTACCGTACTTTAATTGGCACCAATGTGGGAGCATATTTCAATAATAATTTATTTTGTGTACTACTATTTGTCCCTCAAACGTGTAGCATTTTTACTATCAGATATTACGATTACTAAATTACTTTGGCACCCCAACGTGGGGAAATCTTATAAATAAAAAAGAGTGTATGTATGTTTGTTTGTATGTTTGTATGTTTGTATGTTTGTATGTTTGTTTGTTTGTTTGTATATTTGTATGTTCGTTATACAAATCTACACCGGTAGAGTAAATTTCACCAAATTTCGTACACGTGTTCTTTACGACCAGGAAACAAACACTGTCGGGGTGAGACATGTCTACCACCCCCAGAAGGGGGCTGCACGGGGGTTGAAATATTTAAACAAGCTAAAACAGCCGATATTTTTTCATCCCCTACACCCTGGGAAAAGGGCACCCTTAGGGTTTGGGGTGGAGAATACAAATCTATACCGGTGGATCAAATTTCACCAAATCTCGTACACGTGTTTTTTGCGACCAGGAAAAAACACTGTCGGGGTGAGACGCCCCTACCACCCCCTGAAGCGGGGGTGGACGGGGGTGGAAATATTTGAACATGCTAAAACAGTCGATATTTCAGTCGGAGAAATATTTTTAGGGGTCAAAGATATTTATAGTCTTTCCACTGATGATATCTGAATATAATTTTCAACCTCTACACCCTGGGGAAAGAGCACCCCTACCGTTTGGGGTGGAGAATACAAATCTACACCGCTGGAGCAAATTTCACCAAATTTCGTACACGGGTTCTTTGCGACTAGGAAAACAACACTGTCGGGGCGAGACGCGTCTACCAACCCCAGAAGCGGGGGTGGACGGGGGTTGAAATACTTAAACATGCTAAAACAGCAGGTATTAGATTTGGATAAATATTTTCGGGGTCAAAGATATTGATTGTGTTTCTACCGATGTTATCTGAATATAATATTCATCTCCTACGCCCTGGAAAAAGGGCACCGTTAGGGTTTGGGGTGGAGATGCTTTACAGAAAAATAACGCGAATACAACCGAGTTTGGATTCAAATCGAAGGTTATGGATGTCAGTGAGTTTACTTCGGATAAATATTTTTAATTGCCCATTTAACCCGAAAGGGTGGGGGTTGGAAGGGAAGATAAATAGTCAGTTCTTGCGCGTTCTTGGAGGTGAATTACGTGAATACTATTTCAACGGATGCTGTTGAAAATATAAATCCCTTTAGACATTAGTGGTGAGCTTGCTTAGGGCTGGGGGCGAGAATTGTCTATTAGTCTAAAACTGCCAAAATGTTATGTGTTTATGGGTAAACTAGATTGATAGTGTTTCTACCGATGTGATATGAGTAAACCCTTTCCACCACGGGAAAGTAGCAGATTTAGGGGTGGTGTTGTTCATACTATTTTAACCGATGTTGTTTCCATTAATAACGACGTTTAATCAAAAATAAAAGTGTTTCAGAACCATTGCTTTTTATACTCTTTTAAAAAGTTTTTATATTGTCTTATAAATAAAAATGAGTGTATGTATGTATGTATGTTGTAAGTTTGTATATTTGTATGTTCGTTATACAAATCTACCCTGGAAGCGGGGGTGGAAATATTTAAACATGCTAAAACAGTCGATATTTCAGTCGGATAAATATTTTTAGGGGTCACAGATATTGATAATGTTTCTACCGACTGTTGGGGTGAGACGCGTCTACCACCCCCAGAAGCGGGTCGGGATTATCAGTAGAGCACTTTTAGGTGTTGGGTGGAGGAACGCTGCAACAAAATAACGCGAATACAACCAAGATTGGAGTCAAATCCAAAGTTATGGATGTCGTCCAGTTCAATTATAGCATCAAATTGGCCATTTAGCCCCGAGGGGCTGGAGTGGATGGGATGGAATTTTTCTAACATGTTAAATCATCGATATTAGCTTGGAATAAATAAATGCCGGGACCATTGACGTTGATAGTATTTCTACCGATGTTGTTTGTAGGCATGATAGGGGTGGGGCTGGAGGGGATTTCCTTGAAAATAACGGGAAAACAACCGAGATTCGAGTCAAATCGAAGGTAATGGATGTTGCTGAATTTATTTATGACAATCTGGACAACGCGCGGGTATCGGCTGGGTTGGGATGAGTTGACCGGCTGTTTTTTGCGTCGATTAAATATATTTCGGGATGAATTAGATTAATAAAATTTCCCTACATGTTCTCTGTGTATAATTTCAACCCCTTTCGGACTCGGAAGGGTGCACCCTTAAGGGTGCATTAGATAAAAATAAACCAGAAACTATCAGGATTGTCACTGAGTTTAATTATGACATTAAACTTGACCGTTTAAGTCCTCCAAGCGGGGACATGTTAAAACGGTCGATATTTGCAATAATTATTTCCTGGGGTTAATTACTTTGATAGTATTTATACCGATGTTGTTTGTGTATAATTTAACCCCTGTGAGGGGAGCAAGCTTAGGGGTGGGGTGGAGGTACGTTAAATAAAATCCCGAAAAAACAACCGAGAATCGAATCAATTCCGAGACTATGAATGTCGCTGAATCTAATTGTGACAACTTGGGTAACGCGACGGGTTTGGGAGGTGTTGGTCGGGGGAATAAATTTTCAGACAATGTAATCGGCCGATTTTTGCGTGGAATACATTCTTTTTCATTATCGCATATTTGTGGGGGTGGTCATCTTCTAACATGTAAAAACGTCCGATATATTTAGTCAATGACTTCATCCCCCTTCGGCATGGGAGGTGAGCACATTTAGGGATAGGGTTCGAGGAGCTTTACATAAAAATAGCGCAAAAGTAACCAAAAATGGTTATAGATAAATGACATCTCGGGCAACGCCGGGCACCCAGCTATCTTATAAATAAAAAAGAGTGTATGTATGTTTGTATGTTTGTATATTTGTATGTTCGTTATACAAATCTACACCGGTAGAGCAAATTTCACCAAATTTCGAACACGTGTTCTTTACGACCAGGAAACAAACACTGTCGGGGTGAGACATGTCTACCACCCCCAGAAGCGGGGGTGCACAGGGGTTGAAATATTTAAACATGCTAAAACAGCCGATATTTTAGTCGGATAATAATTTTTAGGGGTCCAAGATATTTATGGTGTTTCTACCGATGTTTTCTGAATATAATTTTCATCCCCTACACCCTGGGAAAAGGGCACCCTTAGGGTTTGGGGTGGAGAAAACAAATCTATACCGGTGGATCAAATTTCACCAAATTTCGTACACGTGTTCTTTGCGGCCAACGAAAACAACACTGTCGGGGTGAGACGAACCTACCACCCCCAGAAGCGGGGGTGGACGGGGGTGGAAATATTTGAACATGCTAAAACAGTCGATATTTCAGTCGGATAAATATTTTTAGGGGTCAAAGATATTTATAGTCTTTCCACTGATGATATCTGAATATAATTTTCAACCTCTACAGCCTGGGGAAAGAGCACCCCTACCGTTTGGGGTAGAGAATACAAATCTACACCGCTGGAGCAAATATCACCAAATTTCGTACACGGGTTCTTTGCGACTAGGAAAACAACACTGTCGGGGCGAGACGCGTCTACCAACCCCAGAAGCGGGGGTGGACGGGGGTTGAAATACTTAAACATGCTAAAACAGCAGGTATTAGATTTGGATAAATATTTTCGGGGTCAAAGATATTGATTGTGTTTCTACCGATGTTATCTGAATATAATATTCATCTCCTACGCCCTGGAAAAAGGGCACCGTTAGGGTTTGGGGTGGAGATGCTTTACAGAAAAATAACGCGAATACAACCGAGATTGGAGTCAAATCCAAGGTTATGGATGTCGTCCAGTTCAATTATAGCATCAAATTGGCCATTTAGCCCCAAGGGGCGGGAGTGAATGGGATGGAAATTTTCTAACATGTTAAATCATCGATATTAGCGTGGAATAAATAAATGCCGGGACCATTGACGTTGATAGTATTTCTACCGATGTTGTTAATAGGCAAGATAGGGGTGGGGCTGGAGAGGATTTCCTTGAAAATAACGGGAAAACAACCGAGATTCGAGTCAAATCGAAGGTAATGGATGTTGCTGAATTTATTTATGACAATCTGGACAATACGCGGTTATCGGCTGGGTTGGGATGAGTTGACCGGCTGTTTTTTCGTCAATTAAATATATTTCGGGATGAATTAGATTAATAAAATTTCCCTACATGTTCTCTGTGTATAATTTCAACCCCTTTCGGACTCATAAGTGTGGGCGTGAAGTAGCATTACATAAAAAGAAACTAGAAGCTATCGGGATTGTTACTGAGTTTAATTAATTTCCTTGAAAATAACGGTAAAACAACCGACATTCGAGTCAAATCGAAGGTAATGGATGTTGCTGAATTTATTTATGACAATCTGGACAACGCGCGGGTATCGGCTGGGTTGGGATGAGTTGACCGGCTGTTTTTTCGTCAATTAAATATATTTCGGGATGAATTAGATTAATAAAATTTCCCTACATGTTCTCTGTGTATAATTTCAACCCCTTTCGGACTCATAAGTGTGGGCGTGAAGTAGCATTACATAAAAAGAAACCAGAAACTATCGGGATTGTCACTGAGTTTAATTAATTTCCTTGAAAATAACGGGAAAACAACCGAGATTCGAGTCAAATCGAAGGTAATGGATGTTGCTGAATTTATTTATGACAATCTGGACAACGCGCGGGTATCGGCTGGGTTGGGATGAGTTGACCGGCTGTTTTTTTGTCAATTAAATATATTTCGGGATGAATTAGATTAATAAAATTTCCCTAAATGTTCTCTGTGTATAATTTCAACCCCTTTCGGACTCAAAAGGGTGCACCCTTAATGGTTGGCGTGGATGTAGCATTACATAAAAAGAAACCAGAAACTATCGGGATTGTCACTGAGTTTAATTATGACATTAAACTTGACCGTTTAAGTTCCCGAAGCGGGAGTGGTCGGGGGTGAAAATTTTCAAACATGTTAAACGGTCGATATTTGCGATTATTATTTCCTGGAGTTAATTACTTTGATGGTATTTATACCGATGTTGTTTGTGTATAATTTAACCCCTGTGAGGGGAGCAAGCTTAGGGGTGGCGTGGAGGTACGTTAAATAAAATCCCAGAAAAACAACCGAGATTCGAATCAATTCCGAGACTATGAATGTCTCTGAATCTAAATGTGACAACCTGGGTAACGCGACGGGTTTTGGAGGTGTTCGGCGGGGGAATAAATTTTCAGACAATGTAATCGGCCGATTTTTGCGTGGAATACATTCTTTTTCATTATCGCATATTTGTGGGGGTGGTCATCTTCTAACATGTAAAAACGGCCGATATATTTAGTCAATGACTTCATCCCCCTTCGGCATGGGAGGTGAGCACATTTAGGGATAGGGTTCGAGGGTTTTACATAAAAATAGCGCAAAAGTAACGAAAATTGTAGTCTTATGGATGGTTATAGATAAATGACATCTCGGGCAACGCCGGGCACCCAGCTAGTATTACTAATAAAATAGTGTTTTCCACTATTTATATATATATATATATATATATATATATATATATTTATTTATATATATATGTGTGTTTTTAAAGGCATTGTTAATGACATTAAAACAATATTCGCAGAAAGTGTTCGTAGTCAGCGGCTGAAGTTCATCTAAGTTCTGCAACCAAATGATACGCTCCTTTTCATCAAATAATTCTTCACCTACACTCAACATTTTATTAGTTTCTCTTTTCCGACAAGAAAACGATAACAATCGCGACACAGCATTCATATGTGTTCGAGAGCTTCTTTCGAGAAACCACATAATGAAATGATGTTTCCACATGTGGTTTGAAGATGTGTGCACGAATATGTGCGCATCACATGATGTTATCGAACACGTTTGTTGCGCATATGGTTTCAGGCTGCATTGGGTCCTGAAATTTCAAAGATTTCATTATATTGTTGGCAAGATTCAACTATTGTTGAAGTAGGCTGCAGAATCATTCCGCTGCGTGGTCAGTGTTTGTTACAAATCGAATTTCTAATATTCAGACAATAATTCCTGATGCTGTTTCGACACATGTAATTCTGCAGAGTGTACGTCACGCGGTTTGCCAACTGCAGAACTGCTAAATTATTCTTGATGGTGGAATGGATCAAAATGGCTCTCTTATAATTGTGGCAAATGGTATACGTCTTTAATAATATTAAAATCGACTGAACTCGAGAAACGCAATTTAATTCACGTAATCCAGAAACCACTTATGTTATTTATCTTCGTTACCGCTTATATGATTAAATTTATTGATGGCTTAAGCGAAAATATGAGAGTGCCAAATTTCTTTCTGGACAATGATAATACATAGTTTGGATCAAATGAATTCAATGTGAAGAATTTGTAACACAAATTTCTCTTATTCATAAAAAACAAACAATTCTCAAATTTTGTAAATTAAGATCAATAAAATTAATTTAAAACTCTTCTAATTTTACTAATCTTCAACCAGGAAGCCTGCGGGGGCTGTTTTCTCGCAGGTGAACCTTCTCAGAGAGCTCTGGAGAAGGCTACCTTTGGGGATGCCTTCTCCTCTCTCTGGTTCTTTGAACTAAGGTTCCCACAAGCCGAGGCACCTGTTTTAAGATGTGTATGTTCCGGGGTCACAGACCTTGGTCATACGGTAAGAGTGGTTCTGTGTTCCCATTGGAACAGTCGGCCAACTGCCTCGTAAACGGGTCAAGGAACGTAGAAGAGAACGCTGCGTCCCCACAGCAAACCCCTCTCCCGCCATCGGAAGGGTGTGGGACAAGTACCCAATGCCCGACCTACCTGTTGCAGGTTTTCTATGGTTTGTCCTGCATCACTTTTGGGCGACTGCCTTAAAATATAGCCCGGGGTCCCTAGTTAACCCTTGGCTACCTTCCTCTACTCTTCCGCATCTCCTCTTTCAAATCCCTTCCTATGCTATTAAAGGGGAGTTTCCACCATGTCGATTACCCTCAAGTAGCCTGTTACCCTAAAAAAATCAAATTCCCCACGCATAACATTATTTTAATTAATAAGACGATAATAATATTATATGTAATCATTAAGTATAATAGCAAAGCTTTAAGTTAACATGAATATTATATACCTACAGCATTCAATAATTGATAATGATAATATAATACTTTGTAAATATTAATTTATATGAATTAGTAATGTTGCGATACCTCAGCCTCGGAAAACTAACGGTATGTTTAGGTTAATTGATTTATTAGACGAGAGGCCGTGCAATGCTCTTTGGAAAAAGAAATGTGGCTGTGAGTGACACTATGCTTTAGGTACTGACTTTATACTAACAACTTATTTAGTACTTAAGTACTTGAGCAATCATGAAAAACGAACGTACGAATTTTTCGCCGGGAATTCCACACCTAGCGAAGATAGAATTTTCTGACCCCAAGCCTATCTGTTGCTTCGGCGACTCACATGCTGCTAGAGGCAGGAAGATGCCAATCTTCTTTCCTTTTTGTTTTATTTTTACTTTACCGTATTCTCTCTGTGACTTACAGGCTTCACATGTGTTATTTTTTGTTTCTGAATCTTATTGTTTAATTTATTTCTAGGTTACGGAAATTAGTGTACGTGGGTCGGAGTATGTTGTTCCTCAATATTATTTGGACTCCGGCCAGACAGAGGAAAAGCCATTTTAAGCCTCCTCGGCTCTAGAAGCCGCCAGCTTTGGTCACCCAGCAGCATGATTGCCGTGGGCTTTGAGTTGCGTGGGAATCTCACCGCACTAAATTATTTTACGTCATCTGCGGGGATTTCGTTGTTGATAATGTCCGATTCTTGTTTTCGCCGTTCCTCAAATATTTTAGTTGCTGCTTCTAATGTGCTGATCCTTCTTGATACCTTCAATATTTCTGTTGTTAAGCATTTTTAAGACTGGGTGGCATGTAAGGACATGAAAGGATGTTTCAGTCTCGTTGCAGCGGATGCGTTCAGGGGATGCGGTTTTCCCAAACTTATTCAAGTAGTAATTCTAGGGACAGTGGCCAGTCCAGATACCGGAGAGTTCTTTTCCTGGCTTGTCTTTCCATTAATACTAGTTCCATTCTTTTTTGATCCGCCTTCTGGTTTTCATATAGAATTGAGGCTGCACTTTCCTTAATCTATTTAAGGCATCTTGACGCTGCCGCTCTTCTGATTTCTAGATTAAGTTGGGGCTTGAGGCAATATGACGTGAAGAGCGTCTGTAGCACATGATCCTCCTAAGCACTTTGCCTGGATGCTTCTGACAGGCTCGTTGTAGGCCCTCTCACACCAGTGCGGGACTGCGGGAACGGGAAAGGATGCTGGAATCCCGATTCAGGTACGGGACAGCGTGTCGCACGGCCCTCTACATCATTGCGGGAACGGGAACACATTTTCTAGGCGCCATCCAGCGAACACAGCAGTTTAACTTAAAATAATTAAATATTTTGAATAAAGATTTTTAATTCAAGTTCAATAATGACTTAAAATAATTTTATTAGCCACAGACAGTACTTTTTGTAAAGTTCATAAGTGTTGACCGTGCTTATGATAGAAAGTTCAGCTTGTCATTAATAATCAGTCAAAGATATGGTACCTCTCTTGATGTCGGTATGGAGTTTCTGTTGTACCGAATTACCAGAAGACGTCTCAATTTATTGCCAAAGACAATTACTTGCCTTTTGCTGGAAGCGATCTGATGACCGACTTGGTGAACCCATTCATATAATCCTCCTAGAACAAACTCCTGTCTCCTTTTACCTGCAATTACGAAGATTAGGTCAGCTGCACATGCAATACAATAATCTATTTCCTGCATCTGGAGTAAGTTCATCTATGTATATATTCCAGTTGAAAGGTCCTGTAACTGATTCTTGTAGTCTCTCATCAGGGACGCCTTCCTGGAAATTATAACAGTTCTGTCTTGTGCATAACTGCGTATCATGTTTCATGGATACGTTGGAGTACCGATTTTTCGCAATGTCCATTTTAAAGTAGGACACTTCAGCCAGTTGAATGGGTTCGTAAAATTTATGAGTACTGTAATATATAATAAAGTTATTGCAATGTATTTACAAAACAATTTGTATTAAAAGTTTATTTAAATACATAAACAATTTTAAAGGTTAGTTAAAAACATGCTTAGTGCATGAAAAGTTCTACACTCGGGGTGTGGTGGGCCATTAAGAATGTCTCTCCTCTGTCCCGCGTTCAACATAAAATATAACTTTTCTTCTCGACTACATCTCTGCTTGGCAAACTCCGGGTGAGTGCCTGATTCTCGTGTTTACCGGTCGCGTACGACCCGTGAAAATTAGTGACCCTCACCATCTGGAAACTCATAATTTATGGCCGTATATCTGCAAAATTACCTACACTTTTATCCTCCTTATAAGGCGCTCGACATGGATTCTCAAGCTAGCTTTTTGCTTACTTAGCTTTACTTCTTCTTTACAAGATTGTAATGAATACTCTTTGAAATGGTGCATTTCTTTGACAAGTTTAATAACTATCACTGGCGAAAAGGTCATCGCTGGGGGCGAAGAGATAGTTGTTGAAGGAGTCTTCTTCGCTGGATTGTTGGCGAAGGATCGTTTTTGTGGAATTGTTTTCTTTTTTTAATTTGGATATCAGACAAAAATAAATTAAGATATTGTAATAACCAACAATTATAATTTATTTTATTTGCTTAAAATTAAAATAATAATTCAATCAATGAAAAGAAAACTTGAAGAAAGCGAACGAACGAAATCTGACTTTATCCTTTAATTAGCGTTTACAATTATATTCAAAATTATGTTACTTACGGACTGTCGGTCTGGTACCGGAACAATCAAATTTTACCTCGTTCGGACACTTTTACACTTTAATTTTTACTCATCAGGCCTTGGTTTTCACTGACTCTAATTAATACGTTTTAGTTTGCCAAATGTTGGTTCTCTGTTCGTTAAGGATATGTTATTCACTCGTTCCGACGATAATTAGACGCTGGATGCAATTACTTGGTCTTCCAAAATTGAAACAATGGTCTAATTTGAGAATAGAAATTAGACTTCTGCACTCAAAATGTTTATCGATAAATATTTAGATGTTTATTTCACAGACTGCAACTTATAACAAAATTGTTCTAACTGGTCTCGCTGTTCTACTACCGGTATCTGGACTCTTTCTAACTACTTCATCCGTCCACAGCAATCTTTCGGCACCAACTCTATCCTAGCTGGCTGTAGACGTAAAACTGACCCAGACTTTCGTGCGCGCAAACGCCATTTTGACTTTTTCGACAAAGCAGCCGAGCTCGCTTCTCCATTGTTGCTTTGTTCGATCAGACCGCTATAATGGATTTATCAAACAATTCAAATTTTATGTCCAAACAATTACTGACCTAATTAATTGGCATTACAATATAAAATTTTAATTTGCAAAGTTTTTGTACAACAACAGAAGGCCTGGCGAACAGCGGAGATCGCAAGACGCCATCTGTGTGCCACTGTAAGGTGGATGTGTTCAGTTTCAGTTTTTTATTTATTTATTTACAAGCACCATAAAAAGATTATTACTGTTTTTTTTTAAAAAAAATTCATTGGCTATTTTAAGCATTTTTGATACCCGCATCATACCTTGAAATAAAGACTCACACCTTTAATATACATTATTTAGCCATAATTATTATTTTAATTGTTATAGAGAGAGATATTCTCAAGATATATTTCCAGTCATTACACTTGAGAACGAATATGCTTATATTGCTTCATTATAAGATGTGGTCTTTTTCCACGGTGCAATTTAGTCACTTGTTGGTTGTAGCGGTGGGTATTGACAGTTTCACCAGGTTTCAATAGTCCATAATAGACGAATCTCTGCTGATCCCATCAAACGCACAGGATCGTCTTCCGTGCGAAGCAACTTGGTCTTACGGACGACGTTGATGGTTGGCCAGGATCAACCACACGATTTCTTGCATTTAGGATTCTCGATATATATCCAAATCCATCGCCAGCCACAATCTGACGCAGGAACGACTTTTTTCTTTGTTTGGCGAGCAAGATTTCTCAAGTGTTTCGGCGTCGCTCCCTGTGTCTATCGTTCAATTCCTGCAGCATCCATTTTCCGATCCTTTTAACCTTTCACACGGCATGTAGGCGCATGTAAATGGCTCGTTGACTGACACCTAAATGCTTGGAAAGCACATTTTCGGATTGGGTAACGTCCTCGACCATAAGAGCCTGCAATTTATGGTCATCAACTTTCCTGGGATGATTTTCACGCTCCTTGTTGCTCAGGTCAAAACTGCCGTTTTTGAATGGACGAAATCAATCTCTGCACGTTGTTTCTGACAAAACACTGTCGTCGTAGGCCTCCACGAACATTTGATGCGATTCGGCAGACGACTTCTTCAAATTGAAGCAGTAAAGCAGAACTTCCCGCATATGATCTTTTTTTTGGCAAATAACTAAATATTATTACCACAGGAAAAATGTATGTTGCTAACAAAGTGCACTGACTTTTGTTCACAATCTCATAAAAAAAGGCGTACCTATAGTAGTTTAATGTGATCACTAACGCCATCTATGAGCAAATAAAGGTTTTATGATTCTACACTCGTTAAATATTCAAGAATTTGGTGCTCTCAATGCCGGTTAATTCACGTCTTTTCTAAGAGATTAATATCGAATTAAATACCTTTCCGGACATTAATAAAATTAAACTGAAATAATATAATAGTTAAAGTTCATACATATAATTACTACCTTGTTGCCCTTCTAAAGGTTAAAACTCGTGTAAATGTATTATTTCCATAGCGGTGTAGTTTTATGTAACTACTAGAAATGATAGCTGACAAACGGCCCATTACAATTTGCAAGCTCGTCATTTTCGGCTTGCAATGCGCTGACATTGTCACTATAATACCTTTGCTCAAGATGCAATTCAATACGGAGCCTACATTTGAGCGGGAAAGCACTGTGGTTTAATTGGCTGGAGCATTTAGCCGATTAATGGAGCTGTAATTAGAAGCGTTTCCCCGGGGAGCAGCGATCCGTCACTGCGTGCCCCACCATTCCATCAGCCACCTAGCGAAAGTGAAAATACAAAATCAGACACAGGGACTTAGTCTATATCCAGGCCGTGATTAAATATAATTATTTACGGCTACTGCAATAGATAGGACGACGGAATACGTTGTAATCGTTCTCCTAATGAAGCAAAGGAGACGGAGAATTATTGTCCTTAAACTGCAAGAAAAATAAGTAAAAATCTGTTTTTTTCATTCTATTAATTTTAATTATTTTAAAATTATTTCACAGGGTTTCCCATAAATTTTTGTGAAATCGGAGACTAGTAACATAAATGCTTTTAGACAGGTGGTATATCGAACATAAAAGCGATACGCTTCCGACGCGCCAACAAAGAGAACGTCTACGGGGCAGACGATTTTTCTGTAGGACGGGACGAGTACTTCTTAAATGACGACCTTGGTTGGGCTATAAATGTGTTTTGCAACTACATACAAATTTATAAACCAAAATTAAACTAAAAGTGCTCGGAATTAGAACTAAATTGGAAAATTTGTGTATTCTTTTTTTAAAAGATTCTAAGTGTTGAATAAGAAAGATAGCCAATTCAGACAAAAAAGTGATAATTTAAATACCACACAACGTTTCTCGGATCCTTGTACCTTTCGTCAGGTGCGAAGAGGAGCCTAGAGCGACACAACTGAACTTGTCCGTTGACAAAACTCAAAAGCGACGAAAACGCAACGTCAATGGGAGAGTCAAAGGATTAGCGTAACAATAAGGGAGCGACGACAATGGGAAAACAGAAGGTTTTGATCAAGTAGGATAGGTTATTAGTGGATCTATAAATGATGGATATTTGATATTTGGATAAATTTGTAATAAGGAAGTACGAGAAAAAATTTGGCTTGAGGTGTTTGGGGGTGATTGACAGTAGGATATTGGATTTTGTTCAATCTGCTGTTTATGTGTTTAATAATAAAATGTAAAGGGTACTCATTGGAGATTAAAATGTTTCGGACAATATTTAAGTTGTGTTGATGGAACTTGGAGTTAGAAAGTAATATAGCTCTGTCTACAAGATTGTATACCATAGCTCTCTTTTGGTTTGGAGGATGATCAGAAAGATAATTGAGAACACGTCCAGAGTATGTAGATTTTCTGAACCAATTTGCGAGAATGTAAGTATTGTGAATCGATACAGTGACATGAAGGAAATTCAAGTTCATGGGTGAATTATAAGTTGGGATGATAATTATCGAAAGTATGGACTATAATGTTGATTTGAGAGGTATTAACAATACAAAAAATGTCACCTACATATCTGATATAGCAAAGAGGTTGGACAGGAAATAGAGAAAGACAAGAATTTTCTAAATCTCTTATGACTATCTCAGCAAAAAAAAGAAGAATAAGGGGCCTTAAATGGGAGAACCTTTGATTTGATAGTGAACCTGATTAAACTTGAAATAAATGGAGTTGAGGGTTAGATTTATAATGCATAAAATTTAATGAAGTGGAATTTTAGTATATTGACTGAAAATGGGCCATCTGTTTTTGAAACTGTTAATGACTAAATCATCGAGAATATAATATCTAATATCAAATTTTCCATTCATAAACAATCTGTAGTCTCCAAACATGTAATCAATTCTAAACATACATTTGATTGGCAAAATGCTAAGAATTTAGACATTGACACTAGGTACAATTCCAGACTCATTTCAGAGATGCTTCGCATTAAATCAAACAGACACTATGAAACTGAATAATTGCTATTACCCCTTATTATTACGCTAAACCTTCCGCTTTCCCATTGTCGTTGCTCCCTTATTGTTACGCTAACCCTTCGGCTTTTCCATTGACGCTGCGTTTTCGTCGCTTTTGAGTTTTGTCAACTGACAAGTGCAGTTGTGTCGCTCTAGGCTCTTCTCCGCAAGTGACGAAAGGTACGAGGATTCCAGAAACGTTGTGTGGTATTTATATTATCACTTTTTTTGTCTGAATTGGCTACCTTTCTTATTCATTACTTTCAATCAGATTTTAAGTGTATTCATGTACTTTGTATCAAGCAAAATTGTATTAAATTTATAATTTGATACTCCAAAATTTATGTTTTGTTTTCCAAAATTAAGTATTTTTGGTAAGCAAAAAAAAAACTGTAGGTACTTATTTTCGGAATCCTTTATTCTTATATTGTTTGAGAAGTAACTGGCTACAGATAATATCAAAGAATATTCTATATCTGTACTTATATTGGCCTACATAATTGTAAAATAGTGACAGCATTTCCTTTGAGTGTTGAATTCATACTTTTCTAACACTATTTATACGAGACCTAGAAATTCTTCAAATTCCCACAATCTTTTACACGAAAATGATCTGCCACTTAGTGTAGCAGTAATTGTTCCGTCTGCGATTCCTTATCCAATTAATTGATCCTTTTATATTTCTTTAGCGGATATATGTAATCAACCGCGAAATCCATCATTATCTAAATATTTATAGTCTATTCTTATGGAGGTTCCGTTTGCTGCGGTTTTCGTGTGATTCAATACAAGTTCACATTTACGCTGTGACCTCATTCCACGATTTTGTTTCGCAGAATTGACAATTGATTTGGTGAGGGTAGCAGTGCTTACTGACGCACGTAATCTACCTTGGCAAATATATTCCTAGGACACACAGCGCCGTATTGAGTACATGCCGATGCACGACTGTGTTCGGTCGGGCTTTTAAAAGCTTTCACGCTCCTCGTGACATGACACTTCAAAGTTTTATGCTTTTAACTAAGTGCCATAAATATTGAAATGTTTTTAAGTTTGATTTAGTGTAAAATTCAATCGCCGGCGCTTAATGTAAGAAGTCCCAGTTGGAACAAGGAAATAATGTAAGAAAATTGGTAGACACTTGGTTGTTAATGTGGGGAAGCCTGCGAGAGGATTTCTCGCAGGTGAACCTTCCCAGAGAGCTCTGGCGGGGGCTACCTTTGGGGATGCTCTCACATCTCTCTGGTTTTTTTTGAACTAAGGTTCCCACATGCCGAGGCACCTCGGTCTGTTTTGAGAGGTGTATGTTCCGGGGTCGCAGACCTTGGGCATACGGCAAGAGTTGTCCGCTATTCCTATTGGAATAGTCGGCCAGCTGCCTCCTAAACAGGCCAAGGCATGGCGAGGGGTAAGCTGCGTCCCCACAGCAAACTCCTCTCCCGCTATCGGAAGGGCGTGGGACAAGTACCCAATGCCCGACCTACCCGATGCAGGTTTTTCTAAGGTTTTCCCTGCATTCCTTTAGGCGAATGCCGGGTAGGATCCTTAAAATATAGCCCGGGGGCCCTAGTTAACCCTTGGCTACCTTCTTCTACTCTTCCGCATCCCCCCTTTCAAATCCCTTCCTATGCTATTAAAGGGGAGTTGCCCTAAGTGGATTATCCTCATGTAGCCTATTGCCCTAAAAAAAAAAAAGGTTGTTAATGTTAATTCGAGTTTATTTCATAATATTCAAGAGACTTTCATAAGGCAAAATTCTATTACTTTCGAAAATAGTCTTTTGTGAAATAAAAAATAATGCATAGAAGTTTCTAAACTTAACATATTTTTACAATCTTATGCTGTCGTGACCAAACTAAATGAAAATAAAACCCTCGATATTTGGACGTATCTGTAAAACAAATCTAGGAGCCACCAATCATCAACAAAACACAATTGCAAACAATTTGGAGCAGATACAATAATAAAACCAAATAAAGTTACAAATAATACAAAGTTTAAGAAACTAAGGTATAAAGACATTACTCCATTTCTGGTGGCATTTTGTGAGTTAAGGGGGTTCTCAGTCGTGTAACATTTCCGCTAAATTTCGTTTATACAAATGGTGTTCTATGTTTAAAATTTCAACAGTTTTTCATTAAATTCTTACTGTCCTCCAGTCTATAAGTAGTGACCACATTATGGTTAGAAGTGTGTAATTATATTTATGTTCCTTTAATATAATTTCGAGTTCACGTTTAGTCTGTCCTATGTAACAATTAAGGTAATTTTCTGTTACGTTATGCTGTTTTGCTTTATAAATTGTAATATAATAGTCTACACGTGACCTCTTATCATAACGTCTCTTCAGCATAGCGGACCTAAGAGGGCGCAGCTGCAAGAACGCTGATGCAGTTAAAGACATCACTTTAGATATAGCGAGTAACTAAACATAACAACAACATAAATATTCACCCCTTCCACTTAGGCAGCTGTGATGACGCTGCGTCTATGCGTGAGCATTTTAAGTACCTTATGCAGACATGCACACGGCAGCAGAAATCATTCTCTCTGTAAGAGTTCTCATTGGAGACTTAAAATCATGAGGGAGGGGGAAAGGAGTCTTCGAATTTTTCAGAGCTTCTTGGGAACGGCAGTCGTGATCCAACCTCCAGACGAGTCGGTGGCTCCTGGTGCTATCCGCCAGTTTGTCTTACTTTATTTTATTTCTAACTATTAAATCTCATTATTCTTCATCAACTCTTATTTGACTGAAGTGCAGCGAAACACCAACCACTACGCCTAGGTTCAATTAGTTGAACCCGAACCCTCACGTTACCGACTCTCCTATTTCCTGTTCTTAATTCTTCCTTTATACTCTAGATCGGTAGCCAGGTGAGCTAACGGAGGTATAGCTCGGTTGGTGAACGATCTATCTGGACTTCCCATTTCCAACTACTGGAATGTTACATGTTCACAGTGGTGGAGTGTTACATGGTGGCAGTTTGGGATGTTACAAAATTTTGTCTTTCTATTTTTAATAAATTTGTAAGTTAGTTACTAATTTTGAAAATAACTTACAAATCTAAATATTAAAATGTCGTTTTAAGTTTTCGTTAACTTGAAACTATTTTGTTCCATGTTGGTTAGTTTTATTATCTACTATTATTTTGCTATTATGTTCATGTTTTCTAATACTTTCTGATATTTGTTTGTTTATAAAGTACAATCATTGGTAATTAAAATATTGTTAACTATTCGTCTGTTTTGTGTTTGGTGTTTGAAATGGGACGTCATTTGTGTTGATACAAGAATAGGAATAAAAAGAGGGATGATTTTTAAAATATTGCGCAATCATGTGGTGTAACTGTTACTGAAGTTGAAAAGACTCAAGTCCAAATTTCGACAGGCCACAATAAAACGGAAGATGCTAAGGAAATTGTAATTGGTTTGGGTACGAGCCGCTTTTATTTCTCTTGTGAGGATCTGAATCGAGAGGAACTCCAAGTACTGGCGACAACAAAAGGCGTGAGTGAAAAAAATCTTTATTATTCCAGGTTATCTTATTTCAAAATGTCATGAGTTAATTTACAGATAGATTCAGTCTTTTTCTATGTAATTTAGTTTATAAGCGGGTACTAGGGTCAACAAAAATTACAATACCATTAGTTATTGTTGAGGAAATAGTTCTTCAGCAGATATGAAATAATACCTAACCTCGTCACTTGTTGTTTTCCTAGATTATTCCGTAATTAGGGGCAAGCCTTGTTCCTGATTATTGTAGGAATTCTCAGAATTTTTAGAAGCTTCTCCCGTCCTCGAATTTTAGGTTTGTCAAAAGCTGTTCCTTCAATTAGTGCTTTCCAATTACACACTCTTAAAATACACACTAGTAAAATATAAGTGAATGAGAAACACCGACTTAAGAATGGACACGGAACAATCTTTCGCAACTGTTCGCATTTCTTTACATCCTGGACAAGTTTTAACAGCCACACGAACTTAACTGTGTAATAATTTGGCTATCCTGTCTCTTAACAATATTCAGCCAGCTCATATTTTTGTGCCAGTTGTAAAGTACATTCCTTCTACATAAACAGGAGTTTTTACTTAATATGTGCCCATTTGTCTGGATTAAGGAACCTAACGACATTGATTGCGTAGTACAATATTTTACAAACAGGATCAAAACGCAGCATGGAACTCTACGCCTTCATAAATCCTCAACAAACTCAATGATCACAACGTACCTCAACAAATCCGACACGTCATCGCACAGAAAATAAGTGCTAGACGCAACTGGCAGAGAACTTGGAATCTCATCAATAAAACAACTTATAACAGACTAACAAGCTTAATTTAATCAACACAACGGAATTACACATTTGAAACATATTTAACTATTCTTTCAACAAATGATCAGTCCGCGGAGAAAGTTACCAAAAAAATTCACTTTTCCTATAAGTCACATAGCACCAAAGAGGTATATAAATATGATAGAGAGGCTACCTCAGCGTTACAGCGCTTTGGGTGGTAGCAACAAACAACAGTGATCGCCATTTTTTAGACGGTCCACTTCACCAAAAACCCGATTTGTGTCATGCTACTGATGGTGACAATTTTTATGTTTATGTAGTAAAATATATTTTTTATCAAATTATCAAATAATAATTGAAACATGAATAAAATTTACGTCTGATTGAAAATAATGAATAAGAAAGATAGCCAATTGAGACAAAAAAGTAATAATATAAATACCACACAACGTTTCTGGGATCCTTCTCCCTTTCGTCAGGTGCGAAGAAGAGCCTGGAGTGACACAACTGCACTCGACAGCTAACAAAACGTTTGAATTTGCATCGCTCTAGGTTCTTCTTCGAACCTGACGAAAGGGAGAAGGATCCCAGAAACGTTGTGTGGTATTTATATATTTATATCACTTTTTGTCTGAATTGGCTATCTTTCTTATTAATTCGATAATTGAACACACTTGGGGGCATGTTGGATGTGAGGACAATGATGACAGTCAGGTAGCACGGGAGACATAATTAATTAAGGTAACTTCTCTTAACAGGAGTTGGAAATTACCTGTGTATATTATATACTGAATGGATTATCGAAAAATGCAAAGCTTAATATACTACAACAGTATTTGCGTAAATTGGAGGAGACGGGAATATCCATAGTTGCTATAGTGTGTGATGGTGCTGCAGCTAACAGGCCTGTCGTGGATAAATTGGATGTAATAAATTGACAATGTTGGTTCTCTATCAGTCAAATAATGAAAAAGTAGTTTTTAATTTCTTTGTAGCAGTTCATATAATGAAATACATTGTTTTTCATTCAATTTATCATATAAAATATTGTAACAGGAAATTTTATATATTTATATTTTTAGTATTTAAGACATTCTCTAAATAAACATCAGCCACTTTGGAGTCAAAAAAAAGATATGTAAATTCAAATTGACTATTGTATATTTATAAGTTGAAACAGAAATAATCCTAACGGTTTTCAATTCAGAGAAGTGTTTAATTACACAAATAGAACCATCAAATAAGGCTAAAAGCAGTGGAGGATGCGTGGATAAACTTGTGGTACCTTATGCAAGCTATGTCTTCAAATCTCATGCTAATGCCAATTTTCATCACGATTACGACCTAGAATATGAAAAGTTGACATTGTATTCTGAGAAGGTAGTGGAATACATTTGTGGAAGTGTTGTTAGGCAAGTGAGTAGAAAACTGAAGTATTTAAGTTGTTTGGACGTTCTCCTTGTGCCTCACTCTGAAGATTTTAAAGACAGCCTATACAATCCTTCTAAAGGTGTGATAAAACTATTCAAATTGGCAGAAGGTGTTAAGGAATATCGAAATAATAATGGCGAAGAAGAATTTCCTATTAAGATTGCATGCAGATGTTTTCTAAATGTTGGAGCATAGAATGACTATTTTGTGGCCTTGACCACTTAATAGTTACCTTTGAAGCTTAAATTGTAGATTGCATCATTTGTTCAAAACTAAAGCTATGAATGAAAGAGGAAGACAGATAAGATAAATGTACAAAAAAAATTGTTAAACGGAAAATAGGCCAAATGAAATTTGAAATAGGTCGAAACAATAAATGTGTTTCATGTAATTTATCCTTATAAGCTTTAATATTTATTGAATGTCAGTAAATATTTATTTTTAAGTCATTTGCACAGCATACAATAATGATTCAATGTTAGCGGACGGCAGGAAACGCTCACCATGACTGTATAAAACATGGCGGCTGAGTTTTCAATTTGCTTCAAATATGACGGCCCCTTGCTCAGTCTATGCTGTTTATATATGTCTTTGCATAGCACCGTTAAGAAAACAAGACATGGAAACGGACCGATGAGGAGAAAGCAAAATCCTTTGCCGAACATTTCTGAAACTTTGAACTCTAGCGTTAATGATGTGACTATACGTTCTTGACCGATGACACTTCCCATTCACAAACCATTCTCGTCGCCAGAAGTTCAACTAGAAATTAACTACTGCAATACCCATAAAGCTCCTGGGTTTGATCTTATAACGGTTACCGCTAAAAGCAACTTTTAAGCACTATTTACGGTGGCATGTTAAGAATAACAATTTCTCAACATCTTGGAAAATCTCACAAACAAAATGATACCTAAACCTGGAAAAACCACCAAACTCTCTTTCATCCTACTGACCCATAAGCCTACTTATTACCACCGTTATTTGAAAGATTACTGCTGAAAAGAATGGGGAATATTATCAACCTTGACGAGATCAATTTTACTTCTGTGAACTTCACTCCACATTTCACCAGCGTCACACAATTATCAACGAAATAATAATGGTGTTTATAAATTTAATTGTAACTTTTGTTATATCGGACTACCTAACATTGAATCACTGTCATTATTTTGACGAAAACTTTGTTTTAGACTACCTTATTGGAAAAGGTTAATTTTTGAAATGTTATATATTAAAACCTAGTCTAATACTTTTAATATTAAGCATGACACAGGAAATCTTAATAATGATGTTTTTTTAGTTATTTGTCTGTTATGTATTTATCTTTGTTATTTCTTTGTTTAATTTAAGGTTTTCGCCAATTCCCAGCCGAAACAAACAGCACTTTTAAATTTCAATTTGAGTAGTTATTGTTTCTCTATTTAAATTTTGTCTGTATGAAGTATCACTATATCACTTACCCTCATATAATATATTACAGTAAAATGTATTCGATTTCAAATATTCATCTAGAGTGAATTTAATTTCGGTATTCCACTGCAAAACGATGAGAACGAGAGGGTGGAACGCATTATGCTCATTCACGAATTAATTAAGATCAATATGAATTACAAAAACTGTTTTCACTCCATTAAAACTTTTTTTGTGTTCATGTTGTTCCTGGTGAGTTTTCTTCAAGTCGTCCTACATTTGTTGGTTTGTAAGTCGTGTTTATCTGTTTGGGAACTTTACGATTATTAACAGATTATTGTATCTTTGAGTCTGTAAAATAATTTCCAAGTTAGTCGCTAGTTTGAAATTCTGTAGGTGATGTATTTAAATTTGACGAATACTAGAAGATGATTATCTTCTGCTCATGGAATAATTGTTTCTCGTTTTGGTATTGTGGTGAGCTTACGGTTAAATTAACTATTTGTTGGGCGCCACCTGCAAGAATTGTTCTTGCAGGAAAGGGAAATGCAATATTTAGTTATTAAAAAAAACAATAATTCATTTTCTCAGAATTTATACAAAACGAAAAGCTCTCCAGCCTGCCAGGGATGCATGTAACCCCCTCCCTTTCTCAAGATTAACCGTGGTTTTTCTCGTGGCAAACCGACGCGATACCCGGAAGCATGGAACACGACTTACCAGGTCTGCAGCTCGGACAGGGTCGACTCCCGTTGGCGGCTATCTGTCTCATCAGCATTCGCAGAAGACCGGAGACCCACGTGCAGAACCAAAATCTTTCAGGATCAACTTTCTCTGTCCACTCTCACCGACGGTCCAAATTCATCTCCTCGACCACTCTCTTGTTCGCAGACTTCTTTCTCTGCCTCCTCAAAACCCTCTCTCCTGGTTGGTCCTTGTGCACACGTGACCCTCTTCCATCTATTTTAGGGCCATATTCTCCCGGTCACCTACCCCTTCCTTGGCCGACCCTGACCTTGCTTGCGGGACTTGCGGATTTTCCAATCCACCCCGCCATTGTCTTGTGTCTGCTGCTCGACCCCGGCAAGCCACATTCCCATGCTTCCAGGCAGTAATTAACAGTTATAAAAAATATTTTGTACAAATCGATAACGAAAAGCGCACCATAGTATGTTTAGAACTGTCATATGTAGGATTGATCTCACCTCCAAGACGCTATAAAAGTGTGGACGGATTTAAACCAAAAATCGTAAAGGAGATTGTTGAACGCTGAAAGTGTCGTCCATGACCAGTGATATATAACCCTAGTACATACTTGTATACAAAGTCGAGTGGTTTTTTGTATCTAGAAAATCAAACGACAAATTCTGGTATATATATTTTGTAATTCTAATTATTTGTGTATATATATATATATATATATATATATATATATATATATTGTAATAATAATTAAGGAGGCCATTAATTATTTAAATTATAATGAACTGTTTAGCGGCACTGATCTCAAAGAACAACAATGACGGCAGGCTCTTAGTCGGTGAGCTTTGTTGTGAACTGCGCGCATTGTACGGGAAGTCAGTTGGTTGTTGTCTGGCGAATAAGTTAGTTGGTTGCAGTCTGGCGAATCTTGTAGTAGAGAGAGGGAGCGAAATTTAGAGTACGAACAGCGTGGTCCAAACTTGGTAATTTCAACTGAGAGATTTATATGTTAATCATTACATTTGTAAAAAAAAGATCTGGACGGAGAGACAAGTTATACAAAAATCTGAAAAGATGAAACAAAAGGGTTAGCGCCCCGTTCAGATACATACGCGCTCCGAAATAACATTTTCCGCAAAAGGTATTGAAATTTAATACGTCCGACGGTTGACCGGAGTTGCAGATAATCGAGTTCCTGAAGGAGTAATCCAAGAAATACAACCGTGTGTTTGTTCAATTGTAGAGTCTGTGATTAAAGGCCTTTTTGTGAATTGTGTCCCAAGCTTCTAAATCATTAAGTCTGGCACCAGAAGGATTAGTTGTAAGTACAAACCAAAATAATTAAATTTCTGTAAACGGTAATTAAGAGTAAAATCAGATTTCGTTTCTTTTCATTTCGTATTCCGTTAGTTTCAATTGTTAATTCTTTAATTTATAATCTTGATTGTTCTTATTTATCAAACCCAGTAAAGACCCTGACAAGAAGAGTTATTAGATTTGATTGTTTGTAAAATATAAGAGTTTGTATTTTTCCAGGAATGCCACAAATTATATAATAAAAAAATTTGTTTGTAAATTTTGATTGAATTTGGCGTGCCAATGTAGGGCTAATAAATTGTACCTTTAATGAATAAATTTGTTTTTAATAATTAATCATCTTTTATTAAAGATTTTTAGTTAATTATTACTATATATATATACGCTTTTAGACATTGGTCTCCCGCCTGAAATGGGAGATTTGAGACAATTCTCAGAATTGTTTCGCAATTTTCCAGTCTGTAGACATGGTCCCCAATTATCTCGTGTTCGTTACAGAGAACGCTTCGTTAATTTATTTTATTCTTGCTGCTTGTTTATTTTCAAGACTTGGTAAACATAGAAAGTTTAACTTTTAATAGAAGATTATAATCTTGTTTGCGGGAGTCACTAATACAGAATATAAAAATCGTACTAAGAGGAAAATAGTTATTGAAGATTTGGTCCAAAAAATATTAAGTGTCTGTAGGTGGCGCAGATAAAAAATTCACAATTTGCAAACAGCTGTTCATAGGGATCGTAAAAAAATTAGTCTAAGAAGAGCGGGGCATACACCTATTATTTCTACTGCAATTTAACTTGTTCAAAAGGAAAAATTGTTGGTATCTCAATTTGAAATAAGCATTTGTTAAGGTTGGTGTTTAAAATGTTGGAGACATATAAACTACCATGTACACTGAGAGTATTGTTTACTATGTCTAGTGAAAGAATAGTACGTACTGTATGGGCTAAGTTGTTGTCTAGCGTAAACTCCACGTGTTAAATGAAATAAGAAGTTAATTTCGTACAAAAGCTCGAATGGGCAATAGGTTTATCGATCAGAAATTAAAATAAATAATTATTTTGTTTATGCACAGAATTATTACTATAGAATATTCGCGATACAAAAGTTGAAATTAGGCTTCTTTAGGAAATAAGTCAATTTTTTCATATAAAAAAATATGTATATTGTAATAATCAAAAAGTTAACGATTAATTTGCCCCACGTTGGTGAAGCCATAAATGAAACAATTAACAAAAATTTGTTTATATTTAAAAATTTATTGTTGATAAATTTACATGGTATAAGATCTATTTTGCACGCCGAATTTCATCCAGTTAATAACAAATAATTTAATTTTTCATTTATTAATT
This sequence comes from Zhengitettix transpicula, assembly GCA_037074705.1. NCBI lineage: Eukaryota > Metazoa > Arthropoda > Insecta > Orthoptera > Tetrigidae > Zhengitettix > Zhengitettix transpicula. Next base: position 187,380,723 of record CM073591.1, read on the forward strand.
CGTGACATTTATGAAAATACAATTCTTATATCATTACAATCAAATAAGTCGGATCTCAATTAACAATTCAAATATTAAAAGTTAACCTACAACATTATGAAGATAAGTGAAACAGAAGAAAACTAAATGAAACGAAAACTGAACGAAATCTGACTATACCTTTTTAATTATCGTTTATAAATTTGTATAAAAGTTTTGTTACTCACGAAATGTCTGTCTGGTACCAGATTCTGTCTTCTATCTTGAATACTACCACACTAAAATGCCATTTTTACACAGACTCTACACTTCATTGAAATTTTTAATACACACGATTGAAATACTCGTCGTCTGCTATCTGGAACCTCGGATGAGCCGCCCCCTTTGGTCAGCCCGTGGATGCCGGTCTCCTCTATGCGAAAATTGTTCAATCAGCGTGAAGCAACCATTTGCTTCACCGTGTGCAAATTATTCTATAAATCTTTTCGTAGAAATGTTTGCTTGCTTTCATGTAAAAATACAAGATCTCGTCATTTGTACTTTATATCTGCAGACTTTACTGTTTGTTGCTCTAGGTGAACTGAACTGTATTATATCTCCCCGTCGACTTTTAACTGTTTCATCTCTAGTACGCAGATTTTAGACTCCTTAACCTTTCATCTCCGATTCCAGACTGCCGTTCTTCAAGCGCATACTCAGTTCTCTAAGCGCGCGGTCTCCATTGTTAAACAAAGGAAAAACCCGCCTTGATTGTCGCCTTTACGCATTCGTACAGTTAACAATTTAATTAATAAAAACAATTAATGGCTTGTTTAATTGGTATTACAATATGTTGCATACGGGGGTATTAGAAATACTTAGGTGGGGCATAGTGAAATAAAAGGTTGCGAAACATTGTTTTCGACGGTCTCTATATATTGACTGTATATATGTCTATAGACAGTTATTATAGTTATCAATATACAATAGCACGACTTTGTATACAAGTGTTTTACTAGGCGTAGGTAATATGAGACGGATACCTTTCGAAATTAGCCGATGTTTGACGAAGGTGGCCTAAGCCTTGTCTTGTAGTGCAATTTTGTACTGATAACAAACGTTTATTATTATTCGGGGAATGTATGGAGAAAGAGAATAACTGAATAATTATCTATCCGTGGATGTGGGTTAGTTCTGGTGGGTGTTTAAAAATTGAATCGAAGCTCGTTTTGACTTAAGAGAAAAAAAATATATGATTTTTCTAATTACCGGAAATAAAAAATTCTGAACTCTAAATATTATTCAACTAAAGTAAAAGACATGGTGGCGTATTTATTGCCTTTTAACTCAATTAGTGGACCAAGTGAATTGTTTGCATGGCGATTTCCATCCGTGACGGAGTTGTTTGCGTTTATCGGCGGTCTGGTGACTGAATCAATACTTCGACTCGCACGGGCGTGAGTGACCACAGAGACTCAGATGCTAGCTACCATTGTTCCGCGCCAAAGGTCACGGGTCACAAAGGTCCGTTTTTCTCAAGGACACGATTTTATTGCCATCGGCTTAGAGATTCGACGTGCTCAGTTTACGAAGCTGGCGCCCAACTCCGAGTTCTTCTTAAAAACACGCTTTCTCTAGGTAAGCTGTGATAACATAGCGTTCATTACAATTTACACAAATGGTCCCAAAAGAAGTCTAACACAAAAAAGTAATCGATTTGAAATTATTATATAATTAATTTTTTTTCATTTATAACTTTCCCGAATCGAGAAATGGTAATTAAGATCAATTGCCATTCACCTATGTGAACCTCTAATTCGTATGTTATCGTTGTAGGTTCTATGAAGCATGTTTATAATTTGGGCAATTCTGGTATTCAACGGAAGAAATTGGTTGGTATTTCGATACTATAAAAGAAAAATCTTAACTAGGGATTTTTGAAATGAGAATTTGCTCAACGGTCACTGATGATCACTATAAGGATGAAATATATTTCCATACGTCTAATATGACAACCGCTTTATTGCAAAATTATCATTACAAAATTCTTATTCCTGTGGAAAACTAAACAGCGACTACCGAATATATATTGTGACATACACAATGTATTAAAGGAAGTTTAAATTAAACCAAATCTTTAAAAGATAACAAAGATTTAGTTTTTATTACATTTTTTATTTTTGAGTAAATGCCTCAGCTTTTATGAAAATCGAACTTTCAGGGCCGCTTATAGGGCCTCTAATAAAGACAGTGATTTTAAAATTTTACCAAGGTACAAAAGAAAAAACTAATTCAAAGTGCCCCATAACAAAATTTTATACGAACAACAAAAACTATAGAAATCTGAAAAGTTACATAAATCTGACAAAGTTATAGAAATCTGGCGGTAAACGATATTTTTAAAAAAGAAAGGTTTTTTACATACCATTTATTTGGAGCTTCTCTTGTTTGTGCACACGTGATTATTTAATTTTTTTAAAGAACGCTCGTTTCACTGACTGACCATAGCACTGATTTTATTTTGTCTCACTTTCCAACACTTTAGACGCCTTTATACTTTGTTGTCATACGTATTGTCACGATAACTTTCCTGGAAAATATTTAATAGAAAAACTGATGATATTCAGCCCAAAATTTTGCTGAATTCGACGATCACAGACTCTAGCTTAGACTACAATGGTCAGGTCCTCCAAAACACACTAACTGTCTTCCACACATCATACTGCCTTGCCTCCCAAACACACATTACGATCTCTGAATCTGCGTGAGTTGATTTTTTGTTTTGAGTGTAGACAGGCTATGTATAGGGTAATCCACATAGTGGCCACTCCCCTCTAATAGCATAGGAAAGGGATTTGAAAGGGGGGATGCGGAAGGGTGGAGGAAGGTAACCAAGGGTAACTAGGGCCCCCGGGCTATGGTTTAAGGATCCTACCCGGCATTCGCCTAAAACAAATGCAGTACAAACCCTAGAAAAACCTGCATCAGGTAGGTCGGGCATTGGGCACTTGTCCCACGCCCTTCCGATAGCGGGAGAGGAGATTGCTGTGGGGACGCAGCATTCGTAGTTGAGTTCTAAAGTTCTGAGCGTCTTATATACGCTTTCGACAAAACACCGTAGCAACCATTCTAGTCCATACATCCTCGCGCCAAACAATGCTGTTCTTTACAATTCTCTGCCCTTAAAGTTACGCCGCCAATAATTAAAGAAACAATTTATTATAAAACATATCATTACACATTTGTAATCTCTGCATTATGCCCCAAACTTAGTTTAAAAAATGCGAATACATATTGAAAACTCAATTTATCAGTACCAATGTTAGAAAAACTCCATACCGTCAGATTTCTTAATTTACTTCATATAAAATTTTTTATCCTTATATAAATATTTACAACTCATTGTTTCATATTGATACAAAGTATGTTTCTAATAAGCTTACAGTTTAATCATATTATTATTAACAAAAATATTTTTTTAAACTTATTTTATTTCTTATAAAAAATAATATTTAAAATTTATATTTTTTTACTTTAAATTCATGAGTAGGAATTAATTTAGAATTTATCCCTTGGCTCTAAATTCATATTTTGATTTCTGCACATTCTCCCAAAATTTTCTTTAAATGATCCATTGTGTATCCTCAATAAAATATTTTCTAATTTCTTCCTGCACTATTTCTAATGTTCCCTCAAAGTAATTTTCTATCTCATTAACTTTTCCTCTATTTTGTCTCTATTTCTATAATCCCAATTCTTCTTGTTTCTGTTTATCAACTTCTACAAAATCTAACTCTTGAATCCCTCTAGTATCATCATCACCTTTATTCTCCAATAAATCTACTTTCTTATAAACATCTTCAATCTCTAACACTTTCATATCACCAAAAGTTTCATTAAATTTTTCCTCCAATATCAGTACTTTCTTTGTTAATTAATATGTTTCTACTTCAGTGTTTACAACTCTCTTATTTAATACTTCCACACATTCAGATTTTATCATTTCAATACCCATGCCAAGAATCTCACATACTTAATGATTACTCTCCTTGTTTTCCATTCTCCATCCTCCCAATTCCATCCTAAAGTCTGACATAGTTTTATTTAAACTTATATCTACATTCACTGTATTATTTTCTCATTTTAAGCTAATTTTATTTAAATGATCCATTGTGTATCCTCAATAAAATATTTTCTAATTTCTTCCTGCACTATTTCTAATGTTCCCTCAAAGTAATTTTCTATCTCATTAACTTTTCCTCTATTTTGTCTCTATTTCTATAATCCCAATTCTTCTTGTTTCTGTTTATCAACTTCTACAAAATCTAACTCTTGAATCCCTCTAGTATCATCATCACCTTTATTCTCCAATAAATCTACTTTCTTATAAACATCTTCAATCTCTAACACTTTCATATCACCAAAAGTTTCATTAAATTTTTCCTCCAATATCAGTACTTTCTTTGTTAATTCATATGTTTCTACTTCGGTGTTTACAACTCTCTTATTTAATACTTCCACACATTCAGATTTTATTATTTCAATACCAATGCCAAGAATCTCACATACTTAATGATTACTCTCCTTGTTTTCCATTCTCCATCCTCCCAATTCCATCCTAAAGTCTGACATAGTTTTATTTAAACTTATATCTACATTCACTGTATTATTTTCTCATTTTAAGCTAATTTTATTGAGTTCTGCTAATTTATTATCATTATGACCTAACTTCCCGTCAATGGCTTCACTTTTTGTACTCAAATATGCAAAATTTTTAATATTATCTGCTCTTTAGTCTGAAATTTTTAATACTATCAGCTAATTTCTTATTAATGTCTTCAAAATTTTTATGCATTTTTGAACCAAATCTGCTTAACACCTAAATATTTATTGTAACTGATTATCACACATCATATTTTGAAAATCTATTTTTTTTATTTCATCTAGCTAACAGTAAATATTTTCGAAATTAAAATACATATTTCATTATTTGTTAATAAAAAACCTCTGATTTTCACACGCACATAAAAAATTAGCAAATTATTGCATACACACCAAACTACTTGCATCAAAGTTACTGTCAGATTTCATTGGAAACTTTTACCTATACTTTATTGCGAGAAACGTGCCACCATGTTTGGACACAAAATGATGTGGTAAACTCTTTTAATTCAATTAACAAGGAAGGAAATTGAAATTTAATAATTTTTTAAAAAGATAATTTGATTTTCGTGGAATTAAGATTTTATATTTTTAAGTAAATGCCTCAGATTTTATGAGAATCTAACCTTCAGGGCAGCTTATAAGGCCTCTAATATAGCCAGTGATTTACAAATTTCACCAAGTTACAAAAGAAAAATACGAATTTAAATTTACAATAACAAAATTTTATACAAACAACAGAATCTATATAAATCTGAAAAGTTATATAACGCTAGCGAAGATATATAAATATATTTACGTAAAGGTTTACAGAAGAAAGTTTGTCTTTTTACATACCAGCTTCTCTGGTTTGTGCACACGTGATTACTTAACTTTTTATATAGCAATGATTTTATTATTGTCTCACTTTTCAACACTTTGGAACACTTTCGGCACCTTACTGTTTTATTGTGTACGTATGGTCACATTCACTTTTACTGAAGAAAATTAGAAAAGTTATAGTATTCAGCCCATACTTTGCTAAATTCGACCACCACAGAATCTCGCCATGCTCCCAGAACACACATGACTGATTATTTCCCACAACATGCTGCTCTGCTCCGTGAATATCTGAGTGACGTTCTACATACCTCCCAAACACACACTCTATGACTGTCCAAAGTTCTGAGCATCTTCTATACGCTTACGACAATACACAGTAGCAGCCGTATATCCATTCTCGCGCCAAAAAATGCTGTTCATTACATTACTCTCATCTCTAAGTTACGCCGCCAATAATTAAAGAAATTATTGATATTGTAAATAATTATTTTTGTGGGCTGGGTTTTTACGTTAAATCAAAAAACATATTGACCATTACAGAAATTTTATATAAGTTTATTACAGTTAAGCATGAAAAACTCTTATCTCAGGCACCTGTGGTTTTTACATAGAAGAGATCTGCTGCCCGTACCAAATACGTACTGCTATTCTGTGTTGTGTTTCTTGCTGTAGCTCTCGTACCGACGTCTCCGTATCTCACAACCGGCAGAACGGGTTAAGTGCAGTAATGACTTTAGTCAGGACCGTTGCAAGGCGTCAACTCAGGGGTTGACCACTGGCTAAGGCGTCGGCCTCCGGTTTTGATTGCTGGCAAGCCGCCGTACTAAATTGTGTGGCTTCGATGAACTCTTCACTAACAAATTGTGACCCCTTTCTCACGACGATTCTGCCTCGGACTATATCAGAGGCAACAACTTGGAAAAGTTTACAGCTGAACTCATAAGATTTGTAGATCGGTGACACTTAAAACGTATACACGTAACGCAATACGGAGCCTCTCATAATCACATCCACCAGCTGCGGTGAGCTCAGAACAACTGTCCAGTTTCAAAAGCTTATCTCCCTTCCCTCCATTATAGCCTCCCATTCTTTTACTTTATTCATTATTAGAAAACTTCGTCGAAATGTCAGTTTCACTGATTCTTCCATTGTTTAAGAGTTATAGCACGCAGCTGCAGTTCCGTAGTCAACAATGGCCAACTATTCTGTCATGTTGAGGCCAACAATCGAGACAGGACACGAAAATTACTTGGATGGAAATATTTATCTCCTCCACCCCCACGCATGTGCACGATTTCGAATTCTCCAAACCACAGCAAACAACACTTCCAAGACATACCAAAACTAAACCAAAATACACGCGTTACAATATAAAACATTTCATTACACATTTTTAATCTCTACATTATGCTCCAAATTTAGTTTGAAAGATGTGAATACGTTGTGAAAACTCAATTTATCAATACTAATATTATATTACCGTCAGATTTCTTATTTATTTCATATAATTTTTTTACATTTATATAAATGTTTACAACTCATTGTTTCATATTTATGCTCAGTATTATCATTTCTTTCGGTAGAACTATTATCAAATTTTTAAATTTTTATTCACCGTCATAATTATATGTGCATTTTCGAAATAAAATAAAATTAGTAAAATTAAACTTTCAAACACAGACGATACATAGATTGTATGAGTCTTCAGTTGATAAATTGCACAACTACAAAATACAGAGCTGCTTGGAACGACACATCTTATGAAGATATCTTTGCGATTCGTATTACCTTATTAAGGAACCGAACAGGGAATAATCAACACCAGCCAAGACAGGGTGACTGTAATTAATTAGTATAATAATTATTATTTAATCTTATACAGTATTACAACTTACCACTTAAATAACAGAAATTAATTTTATTCGTTAGGCATTAGATCCTATGCACGCTTCAGATTGTGTTTACTTCTCAAATTTTATTACTCCAACTAAAAAAAAAACCAAGTTACCTAGGTTGTAAAATACGTTCAAAATATTTAAAACTTTTTCTGCATCAGTTAATTATAATAATATTTATGTCTAATTGTTTGGAATACAATCTGAATTTAATGCTCAGCTAGGAAAAGTGAAAACACTGGTCTGCGATGTTTGCAAGGCGTGAAAAGTTTATGGTATGAGTAGATTTCTAGCGCATTATTATAAAAAATTCTTACTGGATCACTAAGGTTCATTTAAAATAATTTATATTAGTGTTTCGAATAATTTGTTCACGATGTCATAACATCATAAATTAAGCCAGTGCTGTCGGTTTAAGTTAAAATATATACGACAACAAATATATTGTTTTTATATTTTTTACTTGCGAACGTGTTTTTCTGGTGTAACTGCTGGAGAAGCGTTCTCGGGATTCCAACTGGGTATCGACGTTTGTTTGAACATATTTCGATGGCTGACACCAGGTCTAGTTTTAAGAAGGTATTTAACCCGAGTTGAATACTCGGAGCCGTTATAGGGCTGAGAAGAACCCGCAACAGCCATCGGTAAGTGAAAAATTTTAATTTGGATAATTGTACTATTTTATGAGGATTTGGAGATGTGAATAAATTGTAGTGACTGCTCCATCAAACGTTTGTTTGGTGGGCAGAACTGTCCAGGGTTTTAAGAGTGGTGTATGAGAGGAGGAATGCGGTAGCAGCTTTGTGCTACTGGGGCCCGTGCATCGAGAAGAACATCCGTTCAAATCAGGTGTGGTCGCACATATCCGAGGCATGTTCAGAAAATAAGTACTAGATTTTTATATATTTTTAGAAAAAGTGTATTTGAAAAAAATTACAGGATATTGTTGATACACTTGTTGCCTACTTTTCCACATAATCGCCATTTCGTTGAACGCATGTGGAGATCCGTGGCACAAATTTCTTTATGCCCTCCTCTAAGAACTCTCCTGCCAGCTTCTTTCCAACTTCAGAACCTTTTTCTGTACCTGCTCGTCAGTTGAAAATTTAATTCCATTCATGCGTGTCTTCAGGGAAGTGAAAAGATGATAATATGATGGCGCCAAGTCAATAGAATACGGGGCGTGGTTCTAAAAATCCTTACCAAATTGGACTAAGACTGTGTGAGGGTGCGCGTTCTCGCGCAACAAGCACACACCTCCCGTCAGCATTCCCCTCCTTATGTTTAGAATGCTCCTTTTGAGTTTATTTTAGGGTCTCACAGTATCGTTGTTCATTGGCCTCCACCTGAGGCAGAAAGTCAGCCTAAATAATGCCTTCCCGGTCCCAAAACACTAAGGGCATGATTTGTTTTGCCCGAAATTGTGATTTTGAGTTCTTTTGCAGATGGGGAATTGGTGACGCCTGTCCTTTTGACTCAAGTGTGTAAACCGTTTTTATCTTGAAAAATATTCGGTAGATGTTATTTCTTCCGCTAATATGATGCGTATCACGTGCCTCGCACTCTCTGACATCTTTCACGTAACTTAACACTACAGTGTTTCTGCTATGCTCAGGAAATCCCTCTGAACCACACAGCCCGTTATGGTCGCAGTACACTTATTTTCTAAACATACCTCGTAACTGGTCTTGGAGCGCGAGCTCAACTGATTGAGCAGGTGATCGGGATGTCCTATGTTTGTTGGGAGTAAAATTGTTTATAGTTAACAAATTGTTTAAAAATAAATTACAATTTAAACTAACGAAGCTTAAACAGTAATAATAAAATTGTGATACTTTTCAAACTATTACCAAAAAACAAGCATATTTTAGGAAAGTGAAACGATGTACTTTTTCAAAGCAGAATTACGATTGCATTGTAATACCCAAATTCAGGCACTTTTGTAATTGAAAAATAGAATGTCATTATTTTAATAGCACAATATAATTATAATTTGGTATTTAATTATTTCACAAATAATGCATAGAATGGTAATGCTTGCTGCACAAAAATTGTGAAACTGCTGCTACTGCTACGATGTAGTAATGGAAACAACTAGTTGCAAATCTCTGTGAGTAAAACTAACTTGAGACCTTAATTGGGGACATGGTATTAGTGCGATAGCAGGGATAGTGTGGAAGACTTTACATAAAATGTAATGGGTCAAGGGAAATCCCTTCTATGACCACAGTAATCCTTTTCAGACATTATTTCCGGCAAATACGGGCCGATATGCTGGTACCCAAAAACGTTTCCACTAGTCGTGGTGACGATAATTTTATACATAATATGATTACTATGTATTCTTAACGCCAGGATCGTTTCGAATACGAGTTCTTATTAAAAAAGAAAATGAAAGATGAATTTTAGGTCAGTTTTTCTATTGACGAATGGCAGTACTACTTCTGTTTTAATTCTATAAACTATATTGTAATGAACAACTGGAGATCTTTAATTAAATGAATCAATTAACAACATTTACTAAGCTTTAAAAGAAATTTATTATTGTTGATAAATTTTACAATGTACAAAACTATTTTTCATGCCGAATTTCATCCATTTAAAACAAATACTTTAATTTTCATTTATTAATTCGTGGCATTTTTGAACATACAGTTCTTATACCATTACAATCAAATTCATCGAATCTCTTATCTCAGGGCCATAACTGGGCTTGACAATTAGAACAAAATCAATGTATAAACTTACAATTAACAATTCAATATAAAGAAAATTAACCTAAAACAATATGAAAATAAGTGGAAAGAAAGCTGAACGAATTCTGACTATACCCTTTTAATTATCGTTTACAAAATTTGTATGAAAGTATTGTTACTTATGGACCGTCTGTCTGGTACCAGAACAATCAATTTTATCTCGTTCAGACACTTTTACACACTTAAATTGTAATATCAGGCCTTGGTTTTCACTGATTCTACACTTCACTTTCAAATTTGGCAAGATTGACTGTATTTCGTTGACTGCTGCGCTCCACAATATTTTACCAATGTTCTCCTGGATCATTTCCTCCACGAAGATTTTGGTAAGTTCTATTCTGACAAAACTGCTATTACTTTCCAATATTTACGATGCAATCCTTCCGTGAATGTTTTACTTCGTATTAATTCACAACTTTAACTCGTAATACATTAACGACGTCTAGTCTCTGCTCAATTTTTATTTGTTCTGTCTCTTGCAATGTGTCGCCACCAACTGGTCTGTCTCCAATCGCATACTCAGTTCTCCGCGCGGTCTCCATTGTTAAACAAAGGAAAAACCCGCATGCATTGTCGCCTTTACACATTCGTACCGCTAACAATTTAATTATATTAAAAACAATTAATGGCATTACAATATATTTATTTACTTTTAGCCACGGCAAATTACCATAACTGACTTTATCAATGGCGGCTCATGATATTTTTAAGTTATGAGCTTCATCACAAAAAGCAACCATTTTTTTTCGAGGTTAACTATGTAAAATAATAATACTACAACAGCGATAGTGTTACCCATACTCTGTGTCATCTAATTTCGTCTATATAGTTTACAATAGTGCCTAATTTTGAAAAGTGGAATAATTTAGCATCACAGTTTTCTTTTCTAACACGAAAGTATTTTTCCTCGTGCATATTTTAAATACAATTAATTTTTGGAACAAGCCACGCATGATGTTTTAAGCAGGCTAGTGTTATTGTATTTTCACATAACTTTTTTTCCTTTAAAATAGCCTTTGATTGTGATTTTTTTAAATACTACGCAATTTTTATTTGTTTTAAAAATCTTAACTACTTTAAAATAAGATTTGCAATTAGCGAATGTTTCGATTTTTTTCATTTCGTTGCGTATATCGCCTAATTCAGCCGTTTGTGTCTGTCATTGCACGGCACGGCTCTGTGCTGTCTGCTTCGTAACACCGAAATGATGCAGTATGTTGAGATTTATTGGTTGTACGGGGGGGGGAAACTAAATATTGGGCATGCGCAATACTCAATATTCAGAAATCGTGTGCTACTGCAGAGTGTAGCACAGACGTGGCCAGCGGGCTGCAAGAGTGGGAGCGAGTGTGTAGCAAAGCGGGCTGTTTAAAGTCTTCGATATAGAAGGAGAAAATCGCACTTAAAATTCAATTATTGTGAAGGTTTCTAATATGAAGAAAAATTAATTTATGTGATGCAGCATATGAGTACATATGAATCACCCGTCACTGTCCTTTATAAACCCTCTAAGGAACAAGGCAGTCTCCCGGTTTCATTTAGTGATTAAGCTGAATAACAAAAGACAGATAATATAAATTCGGTGAGTCAAAACATGTGAAATTATTGGCAACTTAACAAAAGGTGAAAATAATAACAATGAATTACACAAAATTATTTTGAAAATGACGCATCTATATAAATGTATTAACTGGAATCAAATCTGAGGCCCGATTTTAAAACTTAATGCCATGAGTACCGGCGAATGTAATGAATATCAAGGGTAGAGTAAATTTATTACGAGTACGTATAAAAGATTACATTATCTATGGATAGCCATAAACTATTTTTCGGTACAGTAAGATTTCAGAAAACTCTATTTATTTCTTAGGATGCCATAGGCTGTCCGATATTTTTTTGCATGTATGAATTAAAAATAATCTTCAATGTCAGCTTGTGTAGCAAATACTACCAAGTTTTTCATCACACGTGATCGTTGCTGACAGAAAAGTTCAACTCTCTTTCTGACTTTATTTCTCCGTTTTCATTGAACATAAGGCATTACATTACGCTTGATAGTAACTCCAGAGGAATTTCTTCTTTATTTTCCTTCCATTCCGTGCAACCCTTGTGCAGCTATATATCAATATCGATAATTGTAACAATGAACTATTTACGTAAAGAAGGTACTTTTAATAAAATTACCAGCTAACAACTGCCGATTCAAATTCTATTTGAATGTAATTTGCAAATTGGATAATAACGATTTGTGGGATATGTTTGGAACAAAGATATTTTTGGCCCCGAATGTAATTTGCGGTTATAGAAGGATAGAAAAAGTAAAAAAAAAACATGAGTGCCACGAAACGGTACAGAGAACCAGTGATGACAGTTTTCGGGTAGCAGACAGATTAAACGTAAAGGGAAATGTTTCTGTTTGTGGAGAGAAGTGAAAGTGGAGATAGAAGTGGACAGTTATTGTGGAAAGAAAATGATGATGAGGTAGAAGTTTATTTGTGGACAGAATGTGAAGAAGGAAGTTGTTGTGTAGGTATTACAATTATTTTAGAAAAAATAACCATTTTTATTCCATTACTATGTTAGATCCGGTGAATAATAACGTTAAATAGTGATGGACAAAACCTGAATAAAACACGTTGAACTATAAAATAGTTTATAAGTTTGTTGTCAATTGTGTTGAAATATTTACTGATTAAATTATCGGGTGTTCCATTGTGTGTAGTAGGAAAAACTTATGAAAGAGCACAAAAATATGCAACTCAAAAAAATCAAAATTAGCCCAACAAGCATGGGAATTTAATAAAAAGTTCCTTTTTCAGAAACTTCGTATAGATTAACCACATTCATTTAAAATGAAATTTATAGACATATTAAGAGAAATTTACTGTCAATTGTCCCCAAACACCCCAATCTATTTTTTTCTCGTAATTCCTTATTACAAATTTCTACATCACAAATTTCTCCAAATATATTGAAATAATATTAAATATCCATCATCTACAGATCCATTAATACTATTTTCCACTTGACACATACAGCAAATATTGTGTTATTTACAAAATCTCTTTCTCTAATTGTAATTCCAGCTACATAGGGCAAACAAAACGTTCTCTTCATACACGTATCAAGGAACATATATCTAATATCAAATTTCCCAGCAATAAACAATCTGTAGTATTCAAACATATCATCAATTCTAATCATACCTTTGATAGGCAAAATGCTAAGATTTTAGACATTGACACCAGGTACAATTTTGTACATTTTCGTTGATGTTATTGTCCCGGTTAATAGTTGTATGATTATGGATAGAAAAGAATAATTAATTTTTTTTAAAAAAAGAGTGTATTCTTGTTTAGTCACAAAACAGAAAACTGAATTTCAATTTTCAAACAGATAAAGATAAATATCTAATAAATAACTGTTCTACAAAACTGTGCTATTTTAAAGAATATTTTCAACTATACAAAGTTGTTTCCAGAAGTTCTGTCAAGTGGCGTAATACGAATGACAGTGTGCTAAACTTGGAGATCGATACATGGCAAAATGTCTTTGATGCTGGAGCTAAGAAATGGGACGTAGCATGATTTATGTATCTGAAAGTCTAGAAGAGCTTTACCTCATAAATGCGTGCTTCGCGCTACAAAACTCACGACTGTCCCTTGAGAAATATCGCAAGCAGCCATATTTTAGGAAGGAGAGATCCATTTTCATGAGTGGCCTTTTGTTACGAGGAGAATTTAAATCTGTTCTAGACATGAACGTGCGAAAAACTTTCGGTTTACAACTATAATTACTAACATTTATTAGATGATACATACGGAATCAATGAATTATTCTACGACGAATTTACTGAAGAATGTTTATTAATATATTAAGAAAAGTGTAAACAAGACGGTCTTCTTATATTTGTTGAACTGGCTTTCAGAAACAAATTACGCATTTCTTATTGACAACGTCAATAACGGATTGTCACGACGAATAGACTGTATAACTCATAGCAACACTATTTATTTAGTAAAACTTTAAACGACGTAAATATTGGTCCTTTGGGAATTAGTGCAAATTACACCCATTCAATAATATTTATATTCAAACATATAAATAAAAAAAGGTGGCACAGAAAAGCTTACAACAGCAACAAATCGAACATCTTGTTCTCTACCACAAACCAGAGTTCATAAATCAAAGAAGCCGCACTTCCAAAGAGTAGAAGCACACAACTATGTTTACGTTTCAATACGGACAAGTGTCCGTATTACGAATTGAGCAGTAAATAATACTTGAACTCTGTCATGAATTTCAGTAGCTAAGTTATGAACACTTTATATTTATACTGATATCTACGGGAAAATAACTCGTGATAATTTCTAGCGATGTAATTTTTTACTCAGATATATGGTCAAATCATCTTGCGGTCTGGCAGTAAAATTGGTTTCAGTAACACTGACCGTTTTCCAAGGTCAAACTATCTTGGGCATTGGCGATAATACTGGCTAATTGACTGAAGGCCACGGGCGAAACATCTTGGGTCCGAAGGCACGATACTATTGTCTGGAGTTCTGAAAAGATTGAATTGTGTGTATTTGTGAAAGCGAATGTGCAATTTTATGCGCAAAATGACCCATAATCGCAAAGTTTAAAAGGGTTTCTTAAATAATTGGTGATAGTGTGTTGGGAACAACTTTGGATAAGCTCAATTGGTATGTTGAATATTATTCTTAAATTTAGTAAAATATATATTATAAACTTTGAAAAATTGTTGTACCAACAAATTTAAATTCGTGTTTGTATTTTGGGGAAGTTTTTATAAGTTAATCTGTTTGGTAAATTAAATTTTGAAGATTTTTGTTAGTTTTATGTTTCATAGTGTAAAGTTCATTTCATACTTGTGACGAGGCCCGGTAAAGCACCCTGAAGTTAAAGAGACTGATTTTAATTAAAAGCCGTGGTAATTTTTTATATGAAAGATTATTTTGTAATGTTTGATATTATTATATTTTCTCCAGATATTCATCTTAGACTCACAATCATTTGAGTACACTCAAATATTATAGTTCACTCAATATTACACTCACAGATATTCACACTACTCACAGGTACCAATATACACAGATGTTCTGTAGGATACAATACAATAAATATATTATAAGAATACTTAACACTTCAGTGCATAGTGTAGCATATATGCCACATAACTTTCAGTATCACCCAGAGGCGTCTGTTGGTTTATAAGAGAGATAAATTGTGATGAAGGATATGAAACATCTACTTAAGGAAATGTGAAATTTTTGGCTTCCGTGGACACGTTAAAACATGCCTGTCTTTGCTTTTTGTGAGTCAACTCCTTAAGGTAGGTTTTTGTACCAGTCGGCCAACTTCTGAATATTTATTTTCTGCCTTTTTTTCAGGAAAGAAAACTTAAGCGTCATTATAAGGGTATTTTAATTGCACTAAAATAATAATTATCCAATTAATGTGATTTATATGAGACCTAGTTATATTTATGTTGAATATGTGAAACATCTAGAGCCTAATTGACCTTAGTCACGTTTGATATTTTTTTACTTTTTTGTCCGTATTGTTTACAAAAATATTTATTAAAAATTTAGTTTAAAAAATATAATAAATCATGCACTAAAGGGTTAATTAAATTAATTATGCCTTGTATTAAATAAATTAGTCGCGTAGGCTTCAGGGGACCTAAAGTTAACAATTCCGTTCCATTTTGGACACACACACACACGCATATATATATATGTATATATATATTTATATGTATATACATAATTAATACTTCCAATTACAGTCTGGTTTCATCAAAACTTGCCATTTTATTCATAATATTTGTTAAAGAAAATCTGCTAAAACATTTAATTTTTAATATCACAATATACTTTAGAATTATAATCATAAAATATTGAAACTTTAAATTATTAAAACAAACAATAATTAGATGACAGATAGACAAACACTTCCAGAGTACTTGAAAAGCAATTACTTACTTTTAAGACTATTTTTTTTAGTTTTAAAGTATTTGACTGTTGTGAAAATGCTGATGAAATGCACATAAATAATATTTGTACTCATAATATCAATCTAAATTATTACATTTTTAGTAACATTAATCAGAATTTGTTTTAATTTTTTAAAATTTTGGTCAAGAAATTCTTGGCAAGTTATAGTTATGTGTTTACGTTCATACTTTTCACAGCAATATTGTGTTTTACATTGTTTTTTAGTTTCCTTTAAACATGGACCGCATATTTTTCTAAACAATTTCACGATTCGTACCCGAGTCACAAGTAGTTCCTGAAATGTCTTTACCTACCGATTCATCTGATGATTCTTCAATATCGTCGCCAAGTACGACATTTGTGTCATAATTATCTTCTTCTAAAAGACGACCAATTTCATCTACATTTTGAGCATTTTACAAGTTCCATATAATTTTACTCATTTTACCCAATTGTTCTCAAACATTGAAAGTTGTAATAAAAACCCACAAATAAACTATTCACTTATAAGAATAAAAATTACATCCTTATTAAAAGTCATTTTCCGAGAAACTACCGTTGATTTTGGCGTGTGGCCCTGTCATAATATTGTTAACACATTCCTTTGAGATGTCATAAAAGCTCATCTCTGTATCTGTCGTGGTTCCGGAGATAAAGAAATTAAATTGACGTCGGTTCCCTGGACCTAGCGCGAGTAACGGAGGGTTGAAAGACTAAGGGGGCAGGTACCGCGATCGTTTCTGAAGTTCGAAAAAGGTTTGGAGTTTTATATAAAGAAATTACATTGATATCTTTTACCGTGTAGAAGTTATGAGTAAAGTTAAACGCTGCGCGGACGACATATAGTTAACTCTGACCTCCACTCCCACTTTCCGTCAAGCGTCCTTAGATGTGTATCTGAAACGTTGAGTGCAACAACTTCAGGGTCTTCTGCTGCTAGAACTTTCACTTGGTCGTGTTGTTGTAGTTGTGTTTTAAAAATTGGAAATCGAAACTAGAAAACAGCAAGGTAACTTCTGAACAGACTCAGTATTGCTAGAATTAATACATTATCGACATAATATGGCAACGCTGTGAGAGAGAATAGTTCTTGAATCAAGATTTATGCCACACCATATTGTTGGAAAGATGTTTTGGAGGATACACACAAAATGAAAATGAATCCTATTATTTATTTCTTGGAAAGTATGTCCGAAACAGGATTTTATGCGAAAAGAATAGTTGATACTCTTACATATGATAAAGTTATTACGTTTAATGATTATATGGCAGAAACGTAAACGTTATTGAAAAGCTTGCTGTTCCTCTATGATGAAACATGACAGTCTACCTGGTGCAGGTTTTTCTAGGGTTTGTCCTGCATTACTTTTAGGCGAATGCGGGGTAGGATCCTTAAACTATAGCCCGTGGGCCCTAGTTAACCCTTGGTTACCTTCTGCTACCCTTCCACATCCCACCTTTCAAATCCCTTCCAATGCTATTAAAGGGGAGTTGCCGACCGAATGCTAGTTTAATCATAAGCGTATGACGACTAACCTTATCTTAATCATGAAATCTTGAGGTAGTCAAAATATTCCGGTTCCCTAAGAGAATGAAATATATTACCGATACATTAAGAGAGATAAAATAACCCAATATAGTTAAAAAATACTCCCGGTACCTTAAGAGGGTCGGAGTTACTTCCGTCTCACCACTATGAGTGATTCCATTCCTAGTCATTAGGGGTTGAAATTGAGAACTTCGAGAATTTCTTTTTCAAATCCTGCAACCACGAAAACTTATCATTCGGCGCTAATAATTCTCGGTTTAGAATGTTTTTAAAACGCCTACCCCTACAGATGCTCGTCGTTTTACACCCAAACAGTGTTCGTACCTGGATCGTAAGTAACGTATGTACAAAATTTGTTAGAAATTGGTCCACGTGATTAAGATTGTACTCAGAACATTTTCAACCTCTAACACTAACTCCTGGGAACTGAACTACAGTCTAACCGTCATGTTGACTGGCAGAATGAATTTGAACGACATCCATAGCCCCGGATTCGATACGGAACTTGGTTGTTTTTGCGTTTTATTATGTAACGCTCTTCCACGGTACTCCTCTCCCATGAATGCTATCAATTTCATTGACCCGAAAAATAATTATTCGACCCCCGACTCTAGGATGCTAGTTGTGTTTTACCACCACAGTATTTTTCTCCGGGGTTTTTATAATTATCAAACGTATTTAAATGTTTATAAATAATATTCAAACATATTATATAGATATTAGTCAGATAAAGATTTAATTGTAATGTAATCTTTTTCTCAATGTGTGATTTAACTGGCATGGGCTAGTCAGTTTTTTTCCTATTAACCCCTTCATGGGCAAACTTATCATACATATGCTGTTAGGGGTTAACTTAAAATTAACCGAGATGATGACTGACGGTATCCTAACCGAGTCAACGTTTTCCTCGTACGTCAAATAATCTCGGTACCAAAAGTGAGTGTAAATTCCGCAGCATGAAAAATATCCCGGTACTTTCCTAAAGGTAAATATCCTCCAGGCAATCACAGGAAGTCAAGTATACACGCGGTGTCTTTTTACTATTACTCAAGAGGTGAAAATAGACCCCGTAGATTAATGTAGTTAAAAATACGCCTGGTGCCGAAAGAGAGTCAACAATATGCCAGAACCTTGAAATATTTAAAGAAATCTATGAATGTTAAGAAAGAAAACAATATTCCCGGTACATTAAGGCAGTCATGAATATTCCTAATCAAAAGAGTGTAAAAATCCAGTACCTTAAGACATCCATTAAAATACTCCCAGTACCTGATAGGAGTCAAACAATCCTGGTACGTTAAAAGATAAAATATTTCAGATACTTAAAAGGAAAAATAATAATAGTGATTTTTTAACCAAGTCAAATCAGTCTAGTACCTTATAAAAGTGAAAAATAGTCCCATTGTTGGGATTAAAGTATAATACCTCATATCTTCTGGGATTCAATAACAATCTTAAGAGAGTTCAATTAATTAGTTTGGTTTCCGCTTTCATATAAAATGTAAATTAAAATAAGGAAATCAGTCAACTTTAACCGAATAAGTCCGATTAAAAAAGAGACGCATGGGAAAACATTTTTAACGGCTTTATTAATTATTAATTAATTTTTAGTTAATATTTTTTGTAACCATGTCGCTTCGACTGAGAATCATAATAACTATTCTTTGAAGTTCAACGCTGAGAACGATTGTGTCTAATTATAATCAAAGTATATACGTTTAGTAAGAACACACACACACGTATATTGTAATGACTTAAACAACGGCGATGAATTAAATTTGCCCCAAATTGTTGGGCCATTTATGTAATAAGTAGAAAAATCTTTAATTAAAATAAATTCTTAAACAAAAAGAATTAATTAAATTTTGAAAGATTGTTAGCGACACGTTGAAGGCGCCAATTTATGTAATTATTTAAAAGTGGTCTTAATTAAATAGGAATAATTGACAAAATTATTATGATTTAAAAATTTATTGTTGATAATTACACATTATATGCCCTGCTTTGAACGCCGAATTCCATCAATTTAACAAACAAATATTTCAATTTTATTTTATTAATTCGTGGCGTTCTATTAAAATATAACTTTATATTTTTACAATCAACTACGTCGAATTTCTTTTTATCTCAGGGTCATCACTGGGTTTGATAGTAAGAACAAATACAGTCTAATGAACTAAAACATTAACAATCCAAACTCATTGAAGTTAACGGAATACAATATTAAATACAAGAAATAAAAGAAAACGAATGAAAAGAAAAACGCGAACTAAATCTGACTATACCCTTTAATTATCGTTTACAGTTATTAATAATTGTTTTGTACTCACGACAGTGCTACTGGTACCAGTTCGGACTCTTGTATCTTCAAGTCAACACCGACTAAACAGGCCATGATTTACTGATTCTACACTTAAGATTTTGAACACACGCGGTCGTTACTCTCGATCCTTGCTTTCCTGGAACTTGGATTAGCCGCCCCTCAGTCAGCCCTCGGACGTAGGTCTCCTTGAAGTCTCTCTATGCGAAAATTAGTTCAGTTTGTGAAGGAAAACTTCTGCTTATGAATTGCGATTTTATGAGTCTCTCCGTCAAAACTGTTTACTTGCGTTTTATGTAAACTATTATTTATCGCCGTTGGACTTCCTGGATACCCCTAGTCATGCGTTTAGATTAGCAAACTTTACTGTGTTCTATCTCTCGCAGACTCTTTTATGTATCCTTTCTCGACGCAGACTGAGTTCTCTAAGCACGCGGTCTCCAGTCACCATTGTTAACAAAGAAAGACCCGCTGCGATTGTCGTCTTTAAGCACCCGTACAGCCAACAATTCAATTATATTAAAACAATTAATAGCCTGTTTAATTGGTATTACAATATATATATATAATTTTACTCCAGACAATAGTTTAAATTCTAAGTATTAGAAAGTAAACAAATGGTCGCCTTATTGGGCGCCATTAAACATGGCGGAATTTTAAATGCTTTAGTTGCCAAGATAGACATTAATTTGCTTACAACTTGAAGGTTTAAGTATAAATCATGTTTCCTTACACAAAACAATTGAAAAAATAATGAAATTCACCAACACTTCAATACAAAAATGTCAATTTTATATAATGTCGTTAATTCTCTAGAATTTTCACTTCAAAATTTTCTGGCTGTATTTTCACATTTACAATCAAATATATTAAATTATAATGATATACACACATGTCCACATATTCTCAAGAATTAACAATTGAAATAGTTCGCTCAGTCTTTGATCATTGAGAATGAAATTTATTAAATTATTATCCTTAAAAATTATTTGGTATTGTTTTTTTTACCATAATTCGATGCCACCAACAGTGTATAATAGTGATATAATCGAGTTTGGTAGCTGAACATGGTCCGTGGTTCTGTATAAAATGTCATATCACGCATTTAAAACGCGTTTATAAGTAATCAATTTATTTAAAAGGCATAAGGCTGGCTGGCATCAAGTTACTTTCAAGGAAACGAAAATTATGTTTTCAAATTATTATCCCCAGGATCGTATTTCTTTTTTTATATTTCAATGTCAGCTGGAGTATTTTCGGATATAATTGTAATTTAATTCAAACGAAATGTTTGTGGTTTAGATAAATTCGTAACGTAACGTTAAAGTCTGTGCTATGGCGTCAAACCTGCGCGTACAGAATATTTACGCAAAAAAATTTAACGTTTTGTAAATCAAATTATTTCCATCCTTTTGCTAGAGGTTTCTCACTCACACAGCGTCTTTTTCCAGTTTTTTATGAATCAGTATTTTGTTGTAATTTGTACACGCGTTTAAAAAATTTATAAAGAATATACAAACATGGAAACAAACATTCTTTTTTATTACATAGGCACCGCATCTAATTTAGTGCAAATAGCTAAAGTTCTGCAAGCCTTAGTATCAGTGACTGGCAAAGGCCACTTCTTTATTATTATAATGGGTTGAGGTACAGGACTGTTAAATACGGCATTTTTTCAATCTCAGTTTTGTCAGTCAGTAGCTTTTGAAGTAGAGTTATGCTTTTCTGATTGATAAACTTGTAGATCTTTAACCATTTAAACGTTATTCTAATTTTTCATCCGTCAAGTATGCATATGTTCGGCACACAGAAAGCTGATTGCAATTTCAGGAATTCTTTGTTTCATACTCTCTGCATTTATTAAAAGACTGACCAAACAAAACATCATAAATTACTTGTAAAGATCAATTTAAAAATATTTAACTAAATCCTGTGTGTAGTGGTTACTGGAACCACTCTTGGGCGATACAAAAAAATTTTCTGTGATAAGCTCACTATTTATTTTGCAATGTTTCTTTTTATTTTTTAGTTCTATATCTTTTAAAAATATTTATATTTTCTGAAGGTACATCTAAAACGTTCAAATTCACTTTATTTGGCGTTTAACTGCAGTTTTCAAAGAAGTGAGGGTTGAAGTTAACTGCCCACAAAATGGCATACTTGCTAAAACTCAGAGATCAAAATAAGGTGGATGTCAATAACTTTTAGTTTTAGCTAAGTAACGGAAATGTTAAGACTAACTAGGATCAGGTCGGAGGAAAATAAAGCGCCGTCTATTCTTTACAGTCGAGAGGAAGGCTTCTAGGATAGGAAAATAGAAAAGTCGATAACGTGGGCTTCTTGGTATCTAAGTACTGACCAAAGACATGAACCAAATCAGAAAGCGCTATGAAGTTAAAGATATAGTTTAATATAAAAATGTAAGACTGAGCAGAGAGCGCTTAGGATGCTTCACACTTCCAAAGACGGCAAAACTAATTCGAAAAAGGCTGTATAAAGAGAGAATAAACAGAGAGAAAAACACCTCACTAGTTGCTAAAATTCGGGAAACCAATCAAAAGGCCCAGACGATCCCACGTGATCTGTAGCGGGGCCCCTCAAAACCGTTTACAACAGGGTTTCGACAGCGTTTTCACTGAAATCCGAACCGAGTGAAAATTTCTCCACCCGATACCCACACATCCTCCCGCGGCCGAAGTGAAGAAAAACTTCTCACAAGTGTGCGGTACAGACCGAAATAATAACGCAAATTGATCAATCTGTATGACAGTTGGACGTATTTTGGAGCGGCTTCTGCTGGAGAAATCGTGTGCTGTTAAGATTGAAAACCTAGAATGCATTAGAAACAGTTTTTATTTACGCCCAAGCAAACCCCTTGGACTGAAGTACCATGTTTCTTATAACTTTATTTATGTCTTTTTACTTTCATTAGAATATTTATATATGTAAATGGTGATTTGAAATTATTACACTACAATTAATAATTTCGAATACTGGGAACATGCTCCTGAGAAATTCAGATGACATTTGCATTTTTTGTGTGTGGTCGAAGCTGTCAGTTTTACTGCCACGGTTTTATATAAGGCTGCAAGTTCTTGAAAACCACAGAAGTGAATGGACGAAACGTCGGAACATTAACAGCGTAAATGTTTAACGTTTACGATCAACTCAGGCATACAACATAATAACAAATTTGTTATTAAATACGCTCAGGTTTCTTCCATTATGTGGAGCGCAGAAGAAACCTCAACGTTGGTACTGTTTAATGGAGTAGGCTGGGAGTGTAATCTATGGCGACCAATGCGTATATAGAGGCAATCCGGTGAAACGGTTCATGGGAGAGCGATAACACACGTGCAATTGGGCCTCCAACTTGACGACAATGGATCCACTGAATGCCTGCCGCTATCAGCGAGCTGGGTTACAGCCATGAACATGGGATATTCACATTACAAACCGCTCGTCACTTTACACTGAAGGAAATCCTTGTATGAAACAGTTTTGAAACAACCTATATAACTTGATCTGGATGACCCAAATGAAAATATATTATAAGAAATCTAAACAATGTTATTTTTTATGTAGAAAATTTTGTTACATATTTAATATTATTGGGTCTCATTACATACTTTTAAAAGTTTATAATTTAATTAATGAAAACACTTTATTATAGCACATCAAATTTAATTATAAATTACATTGTTGGTCTCAAGGTTTGAAAATAGAACATTAAGTAATTGAAAATTTGAAGGAAATTATTAAAATAAATACGTCGATTAGGAAATTAATTTAAATCTTTTTTCAGTCAGACAATCTGCAATCGGTACAATAACGGAATGGAGTCAGCTTCTCTGAGAACTTAATCATCGAACGATTACACACACACACACACATACGCACACAGTCAGTTCAAACTGTCAACATCGTCTCTGGTTTTCATTTCAAAGTCGAGTTAGTAATGTGATTATTTTTTATTGGGAGGTCTAGAGTCGCGTCAACAAAAGTGTTCTTGGCGACTGTACATGATGAAATTAAAACATATATTTCAACATTTTCATGATCTTAGAATATATAGTTAATAACTGTGGAGGATTAAATTTCTTTACAGAGTCTTGTAACCGCGAGGAATTCGAGCAGTGAGTGAATTGTTACAGATGTGCAAAATTCTCTTCTGGTCTGGGTTGCGAGAAATTTTCTTCTTGGTCTGTCGAACAGAGTGCATTCAAAAAGTAGATGTTTTATAGTTATTATACACCTGAAATCCGTACATACAGGCTGAGGTAAACTAGAAAAAGTAAAATTATGGGTTACTTTGGTGTGCAAGGTGCAATTTCTTGATACTATTATTTGTTGTCTTCTTATGTTTCGGGGTAGAGATAAGTCGTAGTAGTTCTCCAGCTCACTGAAGCATATCCCTTCATTTCTTCCAGTTTGGTTGGAAGACCTTTTTTTTCCCAAAGAAGCCAGAGAGTGTTGCACAGGCATGGAGTAGTCGAGATGTTTCGTTGTTGCGAGGCCACTCTCTTCGCCAGCTGTAGCTATTTTCATTTTGATGTTTTTTAGGTTGCTCCTCCATATGATGTTTTCATTCCTGAATAACTTGTTTTTTTAGTGGCGAGAGAGTCAGTTACAACGAGGGTGTTTTTACAGGGATTTTCCTCACAGAAATTGGTTTCCGTGAGTAGGGCAAAGGTTTGAGCAGTGGTTATAGATGCCTCCTTGTCTATTGATGTGGATCTGGAGGTATCTTCAGTGACAAAAGCGCAGTCTACTCCTTCATTTGACATGGAAGCGTCAGTGTGGGGTAATTATGTTCCTTCTGGAGTGCAGTAAATTCTTCCTCCCCTAGTTGGTTGTTTTTAGGTTTTGTGCCATTTTTGAGTAGAGAGGTGTCTGTTGGGATGCAATGACGTTTCCATGGAAGGACCTCGAGGGAGGAGTTGTGGTCTATTCGAGGCAGAGAGAGACTCTCCGATTGGAAAGGAAGGGGAGGAGGTGTGGGATAATTTTAAAAAAAGGTCAGGCATGAGTAGTTGGTTTCTGATAGGTATGTTAGAAGATTTTGCGGCTATGCAGGCATATCTTACCATAATAGCTTTTCTTCTCATTTTTAAAAGTGTAACTTTATTCTCAATTCTTAGTCGGTCCATTGGAGTGCTTCTTAGACATCCTGAGTTAATTCCAAGTGCTTCATTCTGTATGATGTTTAACTTTTTAAGTTATTTTTTGTGTGCTGATACATAAACAGCGGAGGCGTAGTCTAACTTAGACAATGTGAATTCTTCGGTCACAATTTTCAACTAATGCCGATCTTTGAAATCTAATATATTACTTGATTAATTCGCTACATCGTTTAAGAGACAGTTGCTTCACAGTGTACCAATGACCTTAATCACATCCGGTCACATAAGATTTTACGATAATTTGAAATCGGACTTCTTTTTGGGCCACGTATAGTCAAGACTCCTGTGAATTCCACCAAATTGGATTTCCAGCTACAATTTGCGTCCCGAAGGTCAGCACACAAAACCTAAACAATGATTATTAAAATTTACCACTTCTACCCTAAATTTTCATATCACACAACGACCTATTTTTCAGTCAAAGCACGCGTGACAATCCCTTCTGGCCAGACATGAAACAATGACATACATTTGCAGCATTGTTAAGTCATAATCCGATTCTTCGCCTGTAGGAATTATTAAGTAATCAATATTCGTTGACTCAATGTAACTGCAAATATGGTACAACAGATTTATTGATAAATAATGTAACGCGTGTATTTTGGTTTAGTTTTGCTTTGTCTCGGAAGTGTTGTTTTCTTTGGTTTGGAGAATTCAAAATCGTGCACGTGCGTGGGGGTGGAGGAGATAAATATTTCCATCCAAGTAATTTTCGTGTCCTTTCTCGATTGTTGGCCTCAACATGACAGAATAGTAGGCCATTGTTGATTACGGAACTGCAGCTGCGTGCTATAACTCTTAAACAATGAAAGAATCAGTGAAACTGACATTTCGACGAAGTTTTCTAATAATGAAAAAAGTAAAAGAATGGGAGGCTATAGTAAGATAAGCTTCTGAAACTGGGACAGTTGTTTTGCTCTCACCGCAGATGGTGGATGTGATTATGAGAGGCTCCGTCTTGCGTTACGTGTATACGTTTTAAGTGTCACCGATCTTCAAATCTCATGAGTTCTGTTGTAAACTTTTCCAAGTTGTTGTCTCTGATATAGTCCGAGGCAGAATAGTCGTGAGAAAGGGGCCACAATTTGTTAGTGAAGAGTTCATCGAAGCCACACAATTTAGTACGACGGCTTGCCAGCAATCAACCCCTGAGTCGACGCCTTGCAATGGTCCTGACTAAAGTCACCATTGCACTTAACCCGTTCTGCCGGCTGTGAGATACGGAGACGTCGGTACGAGAGCTACAGCAAGCAACACAACACAGAATAGCAGTACGTATTTGGTACGGTAAGCAGATCTCTTCTATGTAAAAACCACAGGTGTCTGAGATAAGAGTTTTTCATGCTTAACTGTAATAAACTTATATAAAATTTCTTTAAAGGTCAATATTTTTTTGATTTAATGTAAAAACCCAGCCCCCAAAAATAATTATTTACAATAATTTAAAAATATCTAATTTAACTTTATTCGGTTAATCTGACCGTTTAATATTGTCAGTTTAAATAATATAATCTAACCTAAGACAGTTACCGGTTTAAAATAAGTTTACTTTATTTCGTTTTATAACATACACATATATACTAAAATATTTAAAAGAAGTGTTATTCAGTACTACAAACTTCGTTATTACGTGTTACCCAAGTTGTATACCACCCGAGGTGTGTGGTAATAGGCATCGGTGTGCGCCGTAGAGAAGATTAGTGTCCTATCGAGAATTAATAGGATTACTTCTGTAAATGGGCTACGCGTGAAATTGTGGAAAATCACAGTAACAATATTGCGATAAAAATGAAACGGTATTATTATACCACATTTGCTTTTTAGCATGTTATGAACACTCAATTAAATTTATTTCGAATTATATAAAAAATGAACCAAAGTTCTAAATTGTTTACATGCGGGTACTAGATTCCTCTGTTTATCTCTGCTTATTTATGTGATTTTATCTCTGTCTAATTAAACTCTGTGTCTGTGGTCTTCGTAAATATCTATTACAAACTCTATATCCATGAGATATTTTTTGTAACGTATAACTTAATTTACGTCATTGTCTTCGAATTCAGAATTATTTTCTTGTCTTCTAATGTCACTATTCATTCGATTTATTTTTCCCCCATCCATAACCGTGTGTTCTCGTTCAACCGCCTTTGTACGCTCCTGAGAATTTTATTTATTTAGGTATTGCCCAAACTATTATTCGATAATTAACAACAAATGTTTCATCATTTGATGCGAATATAAATACAGTGACACCAAAGCTCTCATATCTTCCACTAAGGTATTCAATATACAATAGGTATACAATAGTAACGGTTAGAATCACTGTATCAGTTGAGATGGTGAATAGCACGTCAGAACTATCTTTTTATGAGTCACTAATGATATATTAATATTTTGTTTAGATGCGCCTAGTGTGAAATTAATACGAGTAGAAAGTTGTTGTCTAATTAATTCTGGACACACAGTTTCAGCCTAATATTTCGTGATGATATGAACACTAGCTTGGTGTTAATTAGATGTAAAGCAAAAGAAGAATGTAATGCTGATTCCCGTTTTTTGTAATCTATAATTCACATTAGGCAAGATTTAATCATAATGTTTCATTCAACTAATGTGATTTCGAGTTGATCGTAATTTTATGCTATAATAATAATGTAATTATTACTTACGCATACTATTTATTATACGTTTAATGTTATTCAGAATAGGAATTTTGAAATTATTAAACATATATAAAATTAATGTGTTTTTTCATATTTTGTCATAAATTAGGTATTTACTTTATATGCATGATAACTATATCGTACATTGTGGAGCTTAGTTTTCACATCAAGTCTCTCTCTCTCTCTCTCTCTCTCTCTCTCTCTCTCTATATATATATATATATATATATATATATATATATATATATTGTAATAATCAACCGTGGGTCAAAATAAAAAAATAATATTTATATTTCTTTAACAAACAATTTTTATTAAACTTTATCAGAATTTACAACTGAATTTAATCTATATAATAAAAAAGGGAATATATTTGTATGTATGTATGTTAGTATTTACGTTGTTTAGAATACAAATTTTATCGCGTGGACAGAATTCAACAAAAATTGGTATATATATTCTGCCAAAATCGAGAACCGGTACTGTGGGGGTGAGAAACCCCTAGAATAAACGTGGAAATAATTATCATTGAAATAAGTTACGAATTAGTGTTAAATTACTGCGCGAGACGATGACGTCATAAGTTTTCAAGACATTGACGCATCCTAAATATAGTTCTGTATTTCGTAATGAAATAAAGCAGAAATATTTTGATTAAATAAAAAGTATAATTTTTTTTCAGTAATACTCCATCGATTTTAGTAATAAAAAACAATACGAAACACTTTACTTGCGCAAAGTTAATTTGGAATAGTTAATTATCCTGCTATCTTTGATAAAGCCAATATGGCGCCTTATAATACATTCAAATGTGTGTCGGTCGAGATTTATAAAATTTTATAATATAACGTAATATTGTATCCTGTATAATATTTCAGATGATAATAAGATTTGTCTAAGGTACGACGGTTGAATTATATGTTTGTAACTATAAAAGTATTGAAAATGACGTACGGAACTCCGAAAGTTTTTATGGTCGTTATTCAATTAATGCACCATCAGTCAAAGGTATGGACAGAAATAGGAACATTTTAATTGAATTAAAAGTACAATTAATTATACTTTACGCAACGTATTTCTATAAATTTGTATAAATGTAAACAAATTATTGCGTGCAATTTGTGTCGTGAAACAAAAATTTGAGGTTAGGATAGCAGTATTTGTTTTCCATTTTTGGGAACGACGTTATAGATGTTCAATTTCTGAGAAATGAAGCTGAGCAAAAATATTTTGATTCAATAATAAGTATAATTAAGTCTACCAATACCACATCGAGTGATAAATATAATTTATTATGAAAGGTTATACAATCCATGGCATTAATTTTCTTTTAAATAACTTGACTTTTGACGTGGAATATTTAACGGGATCAGGGACCAATATGTTTCCCAATTATATCTTGCAATACGCACTGGAAGATACATAGAATTATGATAAAAACAATTCTTAAATGTTCAAAATTGATATTTTTTTATTGAAGACAGCGTATTTCGTAATGTTTTGCATTAATTTTATACAATGTTACCAACTGCAGATTGCTAAAACCACCAAATAGTTTAATTTCAGATGGAAAAATTATATGTCTACAAATTTAATAATTGTTTTAAATAGTGTATGTATATCTATCTATATTATATATTTCTACATGCACCGGAGGAGACTAAGAATGATGGAAAACACAATCCCTAATACTTCTTAATCATTATAATTTGATAGATTTTAAATCTGCAGAAAGTGACGTATTCTTAAAGTGAAATTCATGAAAAAAATTTGGTTATGTATGTATCATTATAATTTCACATATTTGATTATAAATGTTTAAAGTCTAAGGGAGTAATTCCAAGTGAGAACTGTTAAATATAAATTTTGTGCAATATCATTAATATTTTCTATTTGAGAGTTGACGCATACCGTAATGTATTGCATTCCTTATACAATGCTACCAACATCAGAGAGTAGAATCCACCAAAGAGTACTTTGACTCCTTTCAGTTATCTGGAGTAAATTGGTTATATTCATAACGGTTTTGGTTGTATACCACAAATGTACCGGAGTATGTTTTACACAAAAGAAGTGATGATATACATTACTCTATATTCTTATTATTAATTTATAAAACAGAAGATAAAATTTTCATTTTAGAAATATGATATATACATATATTGTTCAATAAATATATATATATATTAGATATAGGCTTATATCCTCATTTTTATAAAGTAGGTTTTATAGCCAAATACTGACAAAAAGAAGTGATGATATACATTTGTCTGCAATTGGATAATACTTTTATTATTAATAATTTTAAAACAGATGTAAATTTATCATTTTAGAAATTTTTGAAATTAAGTTGTTTCAAATGTGACATAGTCAAAATTATTCAGCCAGACATAACATAATTTTGTATAAGGTATATATATATACATTACTTAAAAGACTTCCCAAATTTGTATATATATAATTTTCCAGCTGAAAGTTATGTTAATAATATTTTTCAATAAATATATATATTAAGTATAGGCACATATCCTCATTTTTATGAAGTAGGTTGTTTTATTATTCATATAGCTCTATTTTCAATTTTTATATTTTAACTATAAGAAACATACAAAATAAGAGATGAGATACATTTGTCTGTATTAGGATATTTTTCTTATTATTAATTTACAAACAGATGTAACAGATGTGAAATTTTCATTTTAGAAATAAATATTTTTTAAATATTAGACAGTTAATAATAATGTTCAATAAATATGTATATCAGGTATAATCTCATATCCTTATTTTTATGAAGTAGGTTTTTTATTATTCATATCCCTATCTTTTGAATTTTTTATATTTCTAAACTATATTAAAATAACCAAATACAGTGAAAAGAAGTGATGATATACATTTGTCTGTAATTGGATAATATTTTTATTATTAATAATTTTCAAAACAGATGTAAATTTATCATTTTAGAAATTAAGTTGTTTCAAATGTGTCATAGTCAAAATTATTAACTCTTTTGTATAGAAATGATCAGCTGATTAACATTCAGGCAACAGAAGTGTGACTGGTTTGTAATAATTCAGGATTATTTAATCACTTATGGCTATTTACAAATTCATATATATATATATATATATATACTAACTTATTTAGATAGGTAACGAGCCAGGGTGTAGATGACATACCATAAATCTGTATACGGTATATATAATTTATTAATGTATTTTACTTAAAAGACTTCCAAAACTTATATATAAATAATTTTTCCAGCTCAGAGTTATGCTTTCAATTGTTTACATTGCATTGTTGCTTAGAATTGTAAAAAATTACATATGTGAATTTAAAAGGCTCTTCCCAAATTTGGAATCTAAATTAATGTTTACTATGTCCAAAAAACGCCGGGCACCCAGTCTTATAAATAAAAAAGAGTGTATTGAAATTTTCAAACATGTTAAACGGTCAATATTTGCGATAATTATTTCCTGGGGTTAATTATTTCGATAGTATTTATACCGATGTTGTTTGTGTATAATTTAACCCCTGTGAGGGGAGCAAGTTTAGGGGTGGGGTGGAGGTACGTTAAATAAAAAACCGCAAAAACAAACGAGATTAGAATCAATTCAGATACTATGAATGTCGCTGAATCTAATTGTGACAACCTGGGCAACGCGACGGGTTTGGGAGGTGGTGGGCGGGGAAAGAAATTTTCAGACAATGTAATCGGCCGATTTTTGCGTGGAATACATTCTTTTTTATTATCGCACATTTGTGGGGGTGGTCATTTTCTAACATGTAACAACGGCCGATATATTTAGTCAATGACTTCATCCCCCTTCGGCATGGGAGGTGAGCACATTTAGGGTTCGAGGAGCGTTACATAAAAATAGCTCAAAAGCAACGAAATTGGAGTGTATCGGGGGTTATGGATAAATGACATCTCGGGCAACGCCGGGCACCCAGCTAGTATTTAATATTATAAAAGATCTCTTTCTCTCATGGGTCTCTACTGGGTTTTATAACGGACAGAACTTATATATTCAAAGAACCCAACATTTATCTTTAAATTAAACAGAAGGATCGACGAAACTTATTAACGAACTTATTCTACAGATTGCTTCTAAATTTACAAGAGTTTATTTTATTAACACAAGAAGAGAACGATATCTGACTGTATCCTTTAATTACGTTTACACATGTTAATGCCATAAATTTCAACTCACGATTTCTCAGGAACCTTTGGCTCGTTCATTAAACACACACTTTATAGACTGGACGTTTACACACACTGACTCTAACACATATTATTGGTTCGACGATAGCTGGTTCTCCATACTAGGTGAAGGACATCCCAGTTGCTCGTGGTGACACTACTCGACGCTGGATGTTGTATCCTAGTCTCCTACCATTGAAGACTGGTCAAATTTTGCTACTAATACAGATTGAACTTCTGCATATGAAAATGTTTATAGTTGAATAATTTTCTATTTCTCTCGCAGGCTGCAAATTTTCTCCATTCCCTACGTGCTTACACTCAACTCCAACTAACTTCCAAGTTTGATGCCCACAGCATCTCTCTCTTACGCTGACTAACTCTCACTGGCTCTGACTCCTTGATGCATACAGCACCCCTCTCCCACGATGACTGAATCACAATAGTTTATCCCTTGCATTTATACTACTAGCCTCCTCGTTTCCTTTTGTTCCAAGACCCACGTCGCATCTTCGCGGTGACAGAATCTCCATTAATGAGATTTACAATCTGCAGCTGCAGTTCCTTAGCAAAATAACTAGCCCCTCCGTCATGTCACATCGAGACAGGACCCGCAATTACTTTGCACCCTCAATTACTCTGGACTTGTCGTCCTCACAAGACTTGCACAAGACCCTTCCTTACAAATCCTAAGTAAATACGCCACTTGTCAGACCATTAATCAGAGACAATAGCCTGCCCTAACATAATCACTTTGGGACCGGCTACTCGAATGCCTCTCCTAAACCGATACCTCCCGCGACCGGCCACCCACGTGCCCTTTTTTGCTGTATACGTCGTAAGTACACATTGCAACTTCCTGTGCCGGCCCAGACCCTTCATCCGAAATAAATGACTTGCCGCTCTGTCTTGTCACATCGAGACAGGACCCGTAGTTACTTTACCCTTGCGTCCTCTTCCCAACATGTGCGCTGTTCCGAAACAATGCATTCCCTCAATGCATTACAATATATATATATATATATATATATATATATATATATATATATATATATATATTGTAGTAATTAAAAGGAAATTAATCAATAATAATTAAAAAACATTGTGAACTTGAATTGTTATCGGCAAACAGACACAAATCACATAAGAATGGACAATAATAACAGGTCTAAAGTAGCGTAGGACTGTTGGCGCGCTGAAAACGCTTAGGGATGTTGGCGATGAAGAACGGCAGAAAGCGGTTGTAATAGAAAGAGACGAGATATTTTCAAAGTATTCAAAAGTAAAGTTGTTAAGTAGAGGCATAGTACAGCATTCACCCGGATATTGCTGCGGAAAGATTTCGGAGTGTTCCAGTTTATGCCAAATAATTTTGAAAAGTCTACGTGGAGGAATTATTTAAATTACCGAAAAATTGGCATAATTTCGGAATAAGTCGTCTTCGAGATATAGCCAACACTTGCTAATCCAACAGTGAAGTGTAAAGTCAGTGAAAAGAATGGCCTGTTTTTAGAAAATTGAGTGTGTATAGGCCTAAGTGTTTCTGAAAGAGGTAAAATTGCCCTGGTATCAGAGAAACTGTAAGTCATACCTCAATCAAATTATTATTGTAAACCTTTGATTAAAGATAAAATCGTCAGATTTCGTTTTTTTTGAATATTGTAAATATTTGTGTATTGAATAACTTTAAAGTGATTTGATTGTTTAAACTGAGTAATACCTTTCTTTATTTAAAAGCACAGATAAAGACCCTGAGAGAAAGAGTAAGAATTTTATATTGTACGTAATAAATGATGTTAAATTAAATAAATATCTATTTTGTAACATATTCTTTTGCAGATAATAAATTAATGTGTTTGTTTAATTAAATAACATTTATTTAATAACATCCTTTCACTTAAAGTTAAAGTAGTTAAATTAATGCATTCAACGCGGGCTAACTGTTTTATTTAATTGTAATTTCATTTTCGAATACATTTTTGGCTTCACCAATATGTGGCTAACTATCATAATCAATTGCTTCATTGTTATACATTACAATATATATATTGTAGCAAATACTAAAGAATTTATTGTATGCTAGATTTTTTTTGTCTTGAGTCCGGCAGTACGGGCTATGTTTTCGTGTTGCGCTCGTTGTTTACGAACGTTTGACGCGGGGTCAAACTGTGCCTCGGGAGGACAGTAGAAAAGTCGTCGACAGTAAACACAAGTACGTCAGTCGGCGACTGAGTGCTGAGCTGCAACAAGTCAGTAGCATAGAGCCACCACATGGAAGCATGTTTACATCAGCAAGTGGAGAAGGCTAGCCCGCGGGCAGTCGTATGGTTGTTGGTATTTGTGTGTCTGGAAAGCTTTGTCGAGTTGGACGTTCTGTCCAGGTGCACCGTCGTTTGCGGTCGTGTTGTTTTTTTGTCTGAAGTCATTCCGTCCTAAGCAGTTCTGTGCTATAGTGGATCCAATTTGTATTTTTTTGGTATAGCGAATCTCACTCGAGATTCAGGCCAGTCAAAGGTTGGTAAAAGGCCCCGGGAGATGGTAATCTCGGGTAAAGCCGTCTATCTATGATAGCTCTGCCAACAAATCCTATCTCCACACCTCCTATGGTGACACTGGGCAATGCAGCTTTGCTGTAGCAAATTGGAGAAGGGTGCTTAATGTAGAGTTGTGAGGTGGTTGTGATCATCGACGAACTACGACCTAACGTGCATCCGTTGAAGGGTGTTGGACCGCTTGGGAACCAATTTTGGCGGTCCAAGGTGTTTGTTTGGTTTTGGTTAAGGATAGTAAATAAGTGTTTGATTTCTATTATAAAAAGTTTTATAGTTTTCTGTGTTCATTTTATAAACTCCTATTTTTTATTGGAGGCTCGTAGGCGACCCCTGAGATATACCATATTTCCCTTTAATATTTTGATGTACAATAATGTGGCATCATTAGAGGGAAAAATATTAAATACTTTAATTTTGTTTACTACAATATATATTGTAATAAACTACCGGGGACTTTTTAATTTGCCCCACGTTGCGGTTGCCAAAATGTAATAATTAAATATGATGTGCTTTTAAATGAAAAAATATAGACGTTAAAACAAACAAAATTTATTTAACAATTCTTGAAACATTATACAATTTCATAAAAAACATATATCTTAATCTCTCATGGGTCTTTACTGGGTTTGATAACGGACAGAACATTTAACTTAATCAAAGAACCCAACATTTATCTTTAAATTAAACAAAAATATTTAATCGTCTATACATCGACGAAATTAATTATTGACAAACTTATTCTACCAGATTGATTCTAAATTTAAAAGAGTTTATTTTATTACCACAAAAGAAAAGAACGATATCTGACTGTATCTTTTAATTCCGTTTACACATATTAATACCATGAAATTTCAACTTACGATTACTCAGGAAAATTTGGCTCGTTCATATACACACACACTTTATAGACTGGACGTTTAAACACTGACTCTAACACACACTGTTGGTTTGATGAAAGCTGGTTTTCCGTTCGTGAAGGACATCTCACTTGCTCGTGGTGAAAACTACTCGACGCTGAATGCAGTGTCCTGGTCTCCTACCATCGAAGACAGTGGTCAAATTTTGATATTTCAACAGATTAGACTTCAGCATACAAAAATGTTTATCGTTGAATAATTTTGCTATTTCTCTCGCAGGCTGCAAAATTTCTTCATTCTCAGTGCTCGCCGTACGCCTCCACAACTCTCACTCCCCTCCTGACTCCAAAACTCAACTCCGGTGCTCACAGCCCCCTCTCCCACTCTAACTAACTTCCAAAAATCTTATCTTCCCTTTATATATCCCAGTCCCTTCCATTTTCCTTTGTTCAAAAACTACGTCGTAACTGCCCGTAGACAGTTTCCTCCATTATCCCGAGATTTACATTCTGCAGCTGCAGTTCCTTATTTAGCAAGTAGCTCGCTACTCTGTCTTGACCCAAAGGCGACCATCGAGACAGGTCTAATATGACTTTGCACCCTCAATTACTTTGAACTTGTATTTTCACCCCCGCACTCACACGTGCGCTGTTATAAATTCTTGTGAACCGCCCAAACTGTTCCTCGACCCTAAGTAAACATCATTACAAACTGTCCCTTGAACTGTCCAGGCCATTAATCAGAAACAATGCCTGCCTTAACAGATTTATCTTGCGACAGGACACCCGCAGATGCCTTGCTTTGAATTCGCAATACCAATCCTAAGTAAACATTACAAACTGTCCCTTCGCAGTCCAGTCCATTTATCAGAAACAATGCCTTTCCTCCAAGGCATTACAATATATATATATATATATATATATATATATATATATATTGTGGTAAACAAAGTGATTATTATAGAAACAAGTCATTTCGTTAGAGACAAATTATGTGGTATTCAAAAGATTAAAATAACGCAGGAAGGAAATCGAAACTAAACATATATATAGATATATATATATATAACAAAATTATTTATTTAACAAAATTGATTTTAGTTGAATTTAGTTTTTAATTTAATGCCTCCGATTTTTTGAGAAATCTTAATTTACGAGCCGCTTATCGAGCCTTTGTTAAAGACAGTAGAAAAAAATGAATTTAAACTTACAATTACACAATTTTATATTAAAATGAAAAATTTTTCGTCTGATTGAAAATAATTAATAAGAAACGTAGCCAAATACCACACAATGTTTCTGGGATTCTTGTCCCTTTCCTCAGAAGCAAAGAAGAGCCTAGAGCGACACAACTGCACTTGTCAGTTTCAAAACCTTTTGGGTAAAGTTTGTATATTTATATTATATCTTGTTTGTCTTATTAAAATTTTGTATTATTGACAAACTATTACAATCTGAAAATTTATAAAAATCTAGCAAATTTATCGAAATCTGGCGGTAAACCAATAACCAATAGGTTGACGCGACCATAAATCAATTTAAAAAAAATTTGCTTACAGGTTTACAGATGAAAGTTTTTTTTACACAGCGTTTAGTTTGAGTTGCTTTGGTTTGTGCACACGTGATTGATTTTAATTTTTTACAACACTAATTTCACTAACAGGCCATAGCACTTTGTTCGCATTGTCGCGATTAGTTAATGAAACGTCGCTGAATTCGACCACCACCAGACTACCATGGTCGAGTCATCCAAAACACACACTCTTCTTTCTGAATATCTGACAACAATTTTTCATTCTGCTCACTCATAATCTGACAACTGGAAATATATATATATATATATTGTAATAACCATCTTTACAAATTGTTTTTAATGAAATTTTCCCCACGTTGTGGTAGCCAATTTGTAATATTCAACTTTAAAATATTTAATGAAAGAAAATTTAAATTAAACAAAAATCTTTAATTTCAATAAAACAAAACAAATTTATTCACACAAAACTCAATTTAAATCTCTACTTTATTTCGTCACATTTAGATCCAATTTTACTAACAATTAATTTGACTATTTTGTGGCATTTAAGAAAATTTATACCTTTACTTTTTTTTTTTTACAGAAAATGAAACTCAAAATCTTGAGGTCTCCACTAGGCCTGATAGAAAGAACAAAAATCCAATTACACTTGAAAGAATTTTACATAATATAGAATTTCAATTTATTGAAGTTACTAGAAACGAAATCTGACCTTTCACCTTTAAGTTACGGTTTACAATTTATTTTTTTAAATCGCTACTTATAAGTTTTATGATTTTGGGTTCGGGAACACACTTCACTTTAATAATGGCCACTCTGTGCATAAAATTTACACAGAAATTTTACTGACACACGTTTCACAACACAACACTATCCTTTCAGTATCCAAACTCCAAACTGCAGACTCCCGACTACTCGTATGGATGTTTCGCCCGCGGCCACAAATCAATTTGTCTAGTATGATTGACAATTCCAATGCGTTTTGTCTTATTTAAAATGTTCTGGATCTCTCAACCTTCACCAAGACAGAGTTCAAATCTGGTGTTCAACCTAACACTCATTTCTCCTTCCAGCTATGACATCAACTTCTATGTCTTTCTCCTCTAAAATCTCTTACAGAAACATTATTCAATTCTAACACCAACTTCTAAATTCTTCATTAATTTGGCTTTATTTACTGCCAAAACCGCCCAATTTATGCCTACATCTCTTATCGATGACCAAAACTCTGCTCTCTGCAACCACGTCTACCTTGTTCACTCTCTGGCTTCCAACTAACTTTCATCCACGTCCTCCTCCCTTGCTCTCTGACATCCAAATAACTTTTCTATCAGCTTCCCCCTCTCCAGAATATTCATTTTTCCCACAGTTTTAATTTCCCACGTTCGGACCTCATTCGGCTATCTCACGCTAAGAGAGCTACTCAATATTGTTAGATAAACATTCCCTTATCTTATAATTGCATGTCAACAAAAAACTGTTATCATTGTTCCTTTGGGGTCTTGTTCCGATGTCCGTCAGACATTAGATCTAAGAGCCGCTAAAGATTTCCAATTATAGTTCCGCCTTTATCCGCTGTCAATCATCATTTTTTTATACGAGCCACCCAAGATCTCCAGTCTGAGTTAGTAAACAGATTTTAAATAATGGCCTTCCACCTCTACTCTCTGCCGTAAAACAAATATGAAATTTAAATTAAATACTGGCCTTCTTAACTAGGTAATAAAATATATATTTATATATTGTAATAAACTGGGGAGATTTATTAATTAATCAATTTATTGAAACAAAAGATTAATTAAATGAATTGAATTCAATAGTTGGCCACGTTGGTGAAACCAAAATGTTATGAATAAACAATATTAAGAGAATTAAATGGTTGATTAATGAATTAATTTTATTTATTTAAAATTTAAACGAGAAGGATTTCAAATAATTTACCAAATTCTTTTAAACTTTACAAGACAAATTAATTTATTCCAGGTAAAAATTAAAACATTTCTTGACATGATTATTTACATTTGAAGTTTTGCTATTTTATAGATTTTAACAACTCTCTTCTCAGGGTCGTCTATTTGGGCCTTAATAAATAAAGAACCAACCTTTACATTTAAATTAAACAATTCAATTCCTTTTACAACCTTAAAATTAAAACAATAAAACACACATGAAACAGAAATCTGACGATTCTGTCTTTAGTTAGCGTTGAAAAACTGTATTAAATTTATTTGTACTTACAATCTCTGCTGGTACCAGGCTTAAGTTTGGGCTCAGATGCACCTCACTGTTCACATTAAACAGGCCATGAATTTACTGAATTTAAATTGATTAGAAAACACTGTTCAAACTTTGGGATCTCTCAACTGGAAACGGCTACTCCTTCCGAATTAATGGTCAGTCAGATTGTTAAAATATTTCTCTCGGTGATATTAGTGATGGTCTCTTTACTTATTGATTTTTACTGCGGCATGACTTCCCTTGGCTACCTTCCTCTACCTCTTCTCATTCCCCCTTTCAAATCCCTTCCTATGTTATTAAAGGGAAGTTGCCACCATGTGGATTACCCTCATGTAACCTGTTACCCTAAAAAAAA
The DNA here is from genome assembly GCA_037074705.1 of Zhengitettix transpicula. Lineage (NCBI taxonomy): Eukaryota > Metazoa > Arthropoda > Insecta > Orthoptera > Tetrigidae > Zhengitettix > Zhengitettix transpicula. The sequence goes on from CM073591.1 coordinate 187,420,284, forward strand.
TTAAGTTACTTTCTTGTATTTTTATTTGATGAATAACGGTCCGAATACTTTTGGTTCAATTTCAAAACTGCGACCTTTCTGGATGGATATCAGCATGCAACTGTGTCCGCCGTCCGATTGCGGTTTTAGAAACGCTAGCTACCAACAAAGCTTGTCTATGTATTGTTGCCTTTGATATTCGTGCCGATAACAATCCACCATAAATTTCCAATTATCAAATCACTAATAACCTCTAATTAGTATTACAATATGTGTATATATATATATATATATATATATATATAAACGAATGTGTGTTTGTTGTGTTCCTTCTATACTTTCCTAACCCATTCATCAGATTACGTAAAAGAATTGGCGAGTTGTGCGCACTCCCGCGAAGGTTTCTGTATGGTTTTCGAAGTGTTAAGAAAATTGCAAGTGGTGAAATTTAAAAACTTGCAAAAACGGCCATTTTAAGCGTCAAATGATTAGTTTTCGATTTCTATGAGATTAATAGTTAGATTCCCGAAGCTTTTAGTGCATAATTTCAACCCCTTACAGCATGGGATAACAGCGCCACTAAGATAGGGGGTGCAGAGGCGTTACATAAGAATAACGCAAGAAAACAGAGATTGATATGAAAATAAGGGTTCAAGAGGTCAATGACTTTAATTACTGTCACTGTCAGTTAAGCTGTACTTTATCCTCTAGGTGTGGCGAGGGGAGGAAGAGGGTGAAAGGCCGTTATATTAAAGTAATGAGTAAACAACTGGAATCAAAGTGTCGTCAATTTTAAACAACATTTATTCATCTACAAATTTTCAATTACAGGTACCGAGAACCTTCGGGTCTTGCTGTATTTACGAATTGTTTCTTTTTCAGGTCTAATCTGTATGAATCGACATTTATCCAATCATATCACTTCCAACCATCCTAGTTCATGCAGATTTTCTAGACTTTTACTGTATTTTAGGCAAATGCGAAGTAGGTCGCCAAAATGTAGTCAATGGGGTCCTAGTAACCCAAAGCTACTGTCCCCCGTCACACAACCATCTTCGAACCCTTCCCTGTTTCGCACAAAAACAAAATATTTATTGAGCAGCCACTACATTTATTCAGATCCCAAAATCCGAACAAATTGTACAATCATCAAATTAAATTATTTCACTTATCGTATAACGGCTCCAAGTAATTTCACTCGGATTAAATACATTGCAACCAACCAACTGAGACTGGTGTTGAGGCTGTGGTTATGGAAGCCACAGTGTATAATTATAATTTTTACCCCACTGGTTAAGTTGCAGTTCAGTAGAAGGGGCTGAAACAAATTTCCACATTCATAACAGAGATTGGTGTCTAATCTGGAGGTATAGGATTCGCTGAGTTTAATTGGCGCATTAACCATGTGAGGACGTGGTTGGGGTGTCAAAAGGTTACCAGGAGTAGTTTTGACCCTTATAAGGTACAGGAAGAATTTTTTTATTTTCTTAGGGTACCAGCTATAATTTGGTCTATATTGTATAGGTTGTATTTTTTACTCCTTTAAGATTTCGTATTTTTAGACTTCATTAAAATCTGGAGTATTTTTAACTTTTAATTCGGAGTGTTTTTGACACCATTATTTTCTATAGTAGGAGAATTCCCGAGTTGTTTAAGTACCGTCAGTCATTATCCTGATTTATTTGAAGTGAGATTCCGAGGGGTTGGCTCGGGGTTTTAACGTTCCAAACTCTGACACTATTGATGCTGGTTAAATGAAATGCATACCAAGAGGTTAGTGTCGAATTAATTCCGTCTCCGGGCTAATTTAAATAAATACATTGGCAGCGCCAGGTCACTTAGTTGGTGTTTAATAACAACAGAAACGTCGTAGGATTCAAATTATTAGTTTCATTCACACGCAGAAAACTAATTTACACTAAACGAAGGAAGAAAATTGTAATATACAGTCCTTAATGGTACTTACAACTAATATTATATGTCTCTCTTATTAAAATATCTGATTGATTATAATGTTTTATTTGATAAGGAGATTAACGGTTATTATTTATTTTTAAATTTATACACATTTTATATTGGAATTTTTTATCCGTTAATTCCAGATACCATATTGAAATTAGACAGATGTACAATACGGTGAGCTTTTATTTGTAGTTTGGTTTACATTTTAGATACGATTAAATTAATTATTGATTACATTAGTCTTCGGTTGAGGAATTAGTGCACATCATTAAATAAAAATACAAAACGTTACAAGAGACCACAGTTAATAACGTTTAGAAGTGAAAATTACGTATCTAAAAAAATTTACTTAAAATATTTAAAATACTTTATAATATTTTCAATTAACAAATAGTATTAAGAAATATTAAATCAATAAAATAATAAATAGGATTGGAAACAAAAACTCACTTAAAATTACTAAGTGTTTAATACTATATATTCAGTGTATGCATTAAAGATTCCTTTAAGATAAAAATGAAACACTGAGTAAAATAATTTTATACGACCAACTATAACACATCATTAACGTGGAAATACCCAATACACAATATAGTTTAAAATAACTCAAAACAAGGCACATAATAAAAAGACATATTCCCCCACAATACCTTACATGTGCACGTGGAACGCTCGCGAAGTTACCAATAAATAGCACGGAATTAACCTATTCCTACACAAAAACATCGATCTTCTGCTATTAACATAAAATCTAAACTCATCCCCACACAGCCTTATACACCCCTAACTATAAAACCTACAGAGACGACCATCCCAGCTCCTTCAGAAGGTGGCTCTGCTATTCTAATAAAAAGCTCTATAGATCACAAACAACTGCCTTCCATTAACACAAATAACTAACATCCTCTTTAACATTTCCTCATTCTACTCTGCACCAGACAACCAAAACACATTTGACACCTGGAAAAAGCTACTCTCCTACTGCCTTTCTCCCTACATAATAGGAGATGATTAAAACGCCAAACACCCCAAGTTCGGATCCAGAACTTCTAATAACAGAGGAAAATACCTCAATTACTCCCTCTCCTAACTCCATATCAAAATAATACACTCTACCGAACCAACTTACTATCCAGACACTCTAAAATCACCAGACATAGTAGACTTCTTCATCTGCCACAAAACCACACATAACGTTTCCACCCACCTGACCAAAAAGAAAACTTAAAAACGACAAAAAATGGTTCACCACCCCCTCACAAAAAGCGAACATTTTCGCTCAACTATTGACCAAACAATTTTCCCACAACTCCTTCTCTTACTCCAATCACAACCACACCATAGCAACAAAAATCCCTAAACGTTTCACCCTTCTTCCCCAAATCAAAACAAAAAGGCAAAGCCTCTCCAGGACCTCATAACCAACAGCCATCTAAAACTTCTCCCAAAAAGACCAATAATACTAAACACAATTCCATTCTCAGAACCACCTACTACCCAACCAAATGGAAACATGCCACCATAATCATGTTACCGAAACCAAACAAACCAAAATCCCATCCCACCCTGAAAATTACCAAACGATAATTCATCTTCCTACAATATCCAAATAATTCGAAAAATTAATTCTCCCTCATTTAATCAACCAACTCTCCTTCCTAGTTCCTGACACATAATATGGTTTTCGCCCAAAACATTCCTGCTGTCATCAATTATACACTCTCTCCAACCTCATAAACAACACCTTCGAACAACGCAAATCTTGCATCACAACTTTTATAGAATCAAAAATTACCTAAACGACACCGACTATAGAATACTCCTCAACTACCTCTCCAACAGAACCTTCTCCATCAAAATAAAAAATTACATCTCCCAAACCCACCCCACTCGCTGCAGGTGTCCCCCAAGAAAGCGTTGTCGCCTCCTTCCTATACAACATCTTCTCCCACGATATCCCATAAATCTCGCCACTAGCACAATCTTCTTCGCAGGCGACATTGCCATCTCCTACCAAACCTCATCTCCCACCTCCAATATCCAATATCTTCTATCAGCACTCACGTACCTAGAGCATTGGTCTAAACAATTGCGAATCAACATAAATCCCACCAAATTTGTAACCGTCCCATTCACACTAACCAAAAACTCTCCTCCGCACATGCCCCTCTATCTAAACAACGCAGAAATACCAAGAGAAATAGATACCACCTACCTCGGACTCCTCTTTGATTCAAAGCTCTCACGGAAACCGCACATCAAACACCTCCTCTCCAAATTCAGAACTCTATATCCCCCCCTAATCAGAATAGCCCCACTCACCCTCAGCGCAAAATGCATCGCACATCTCTCTATAATACAACCAACCTGGTCCTAAGCCTCATCCATATGGGAAGAAACCAAAACCCATTCAGCCAAAATTCAAACAAAACATAACGCTTCGCACCATTACTAACTCTCCATGGTACCTCAGAAATTCCATCATCCACCACGACATTAAACTTCCTAAAGTCACCTCCTTAATCACCGAATCCGCAACCTCATCTTCAACAATCCTAACACCACGGTTCAGCAAGTCCATAGCAACCCTCCCCCACCACTACACTCACGTCGCCTCAAAAGAAAACACCCTATCGAGCTCATTCTTCCTCCAAAACACTCTGGCACCTCCTAACCCCCCTCATCTTCACCCCTGCAGACCCCACCCACCCATTCCATCCGAACCATCAAACTCAACATCACCAGTGAACTCTCATAGCCTAGCAATGTATGCCCCTCAGACAGACAAATTAAGATACAAGATTTTTTTTGCAAAATTTAGGTTAATTGCTGGATTAACGAAATTACCATGGTCTTATGTAAATTATGTACTTATTTTAAATTTTTATATACTATATGTAACCAAAATATAATCTTAGGATAAAAGTTTTGTCAAACAATAAAAAGCACACACACAAACAACTGACAAGTCACTTGTTGGACCTGAACGATAAGAAATACGAACATCCATGGTAACACCAGAAAATAATAGATTATATACAAGTTATAAAATCTAATATGTTATAAAGCAACAAATTTGAAAATTTTTCAGACATAATAAATTTTTAACCAGTGGTGGCTGGTGCATATGTGCTACAGAATGTAAATTAATTTCAGGAGGATTATATTTTATTAATTTTAAGAATCTTCGGAATAATATACCATTGACTTTATAGTCAGTTGGTTTGTTTTTGTCTGTTTTTCTGGTCATACTTTCATTGGTATATTATAAATTTAACAAACAGTTTAATTTATTCTAACCTTCATAATAATTGTGTTATAACAATGTGAATTTCTGCTACGATATTGAAGACTTTAAATGCGCCTGCCTTGTCGCGGACTCGCTTTCGCTAATGTAGCCAGCTGGCCATATCAGTGCTACTCACTGCTGTAATAAATTTGAAATATCAATAATTAAAAATCTTATTTTAAAGTAGTAAAATAGTATTCTTAAAAAATAGGAAGGTTATTTTAAGTCTGTATTTCGTGAATTTGCAACATACTGCGAAAATCTGCCGGACGACTCTACATACAATACTGCCATCATGCGTGGCTTATTTAAAAAATTAACTACTACGTAAAAATTAACTCTATTTAAAATGTGCACAATGGAAAAATACTTTAGTGTTAGAAATGTGTGTCAATTAATTAATCCGATTTAAAAAATGAGTCACTTGGAAGTTATGTAGACGGAATTAGAAATGTAGCATATTACGTGTCGGGTCAGAGTATTGCTAACTGATGTAGTAATATTATTTTACAATAGTTATCCTCTTAAAAATGGTTATTTACAGTGATGTAACTCATAACTTAAAAAACTCACAATCCGCCACTGTTTTCAACTATTAGCTGAACGAACAAGAAACTTCTGTAATGAGTAAAACGCGTCTCCCAATAAAATATTCTTACATTCTTGTAGTTTATTATTGATCTTTACCTCACGAAGGATCATCGACGTTAGTGAGACATTAGAGACTTTAGGTTACTGCGTAGCTTTGCTTGCTTATTATTCTAATTCCGAGTCAATATATTTTTATAGTCCATTTTCTTTATACTTCGTAAGTCATGCCTGTCTTTGGTCTAGAATTTCCAGATATTTATTTTATACGTTTGAATTATGTATAATCTATTCATTGGAACATAAAGCAAATAAGGGTTATAAAAGTCTGTAATTTAAATTTTCATTTAGTAAAAATATTTAAAATAAATGTTATACTTTTAGATTTTATACTTGTGAAGTTAATGTGTGCAAATGTTTTTATTATGTTTGTAAGACTAATCTAATTTAAAGTTGTGCACAAAGAACCTAATTTAATGACTTGATTGGTTCACATCAAGTTATGTTTGACGTGTGATTCTTACGTTTTCGGGAAAGAGAAGAATTGTTCCGTAGACGTCAACATGAGTTAAAGATTATACGAACAGACGTTCGGCTGCCAGTTGTGGGGCGCCTCAATCTACAACAGAGCCTCGAGGGCTTGCTGTGCGCCCAAGAGATGTAATTCACTGCAGTAGAGCAAATATTGCAACAGTGGAACTTTGTACTGCCTCAATAGACGTTACATTTCTTTTCTGCTCAAACAAACAGGTTCGACAACATAAAGTGGAACAAAAATTCGTTATTGACATACGAGTAGCCTATTGTACGAAAGTTAGTAGTTTGAAAATAAATCATAGCTATAACATATACTTAATTCAATGAAATATATTAGATCCCTTAAAATTATTTCCAAAAAGGCGGCAGTGAGTTTAAAGGTTTTGTCGAATTTTTAATAAACACTGGTATTGATGTCAAATTTAAACTAGAAGCTCTTATTATTAATTAATGATTACTCGAACTAGTCATGATAAAATTTTTGTGTTAAAGAATAATATTTAAAATATTAAATAATTGTGCTAAAAAGTAGCGTAGAAGATATGTAGCTATCTATTGTATGCTTAGACATTTATTGGTATAGAACACTTTGAATTAATTATATTATGACTCGATTGGTTCACATCGTTGATACTGATACCATAATACTGTTTCATAATCACAATTATGTTATAGGTAAGGATTAAATTGCAAAATTTCGAAAGTAATCCCCTTATTCAAAAAGGTTCACAATCCGACGTATCAAATTATAGACCCATTTCTCTGCGTCACAATTTTTCCAAAATTTTTGAAAAATAAATCACATCAAATTACATAAATTCTTGAGCATATATAATATTTTAAGTTCCTTCCAGCATGGCTTCCTTAAAGGAAAATCCACAAATAGTGAATGTTCGACTTTATTCAAAATATTCAAAATTCATTGGATGAGGGATTGAAGGTAGCTGGAATATTTGCTGATCTGTCTAAGGCATTCGACACGGTTGATCATGAAATTTTAGTAAGAAAGTTAGAATATTATGGCGTACGGCGAAACGCCTTACTTCTCCTAAAATCATATCTAAAAAATCGTAAACAGAACGTAGCGGTCAAAACTTAAGATGGGCATATTCATTTATCTGATTGGGAATTAATTACTTGCCGTGTTCCTCAAGGCTCGATTCTTGGGTCTTTACTTTTCATTATGTATATTAATTATCTTCCAGGATTCGTACATCCTCTGAAATCAATTCTCTACGCGGATAATATAAATGTAGAGATTACAGATAAAAATGTTGATCTACCTAAAAACGTAAACATCAATCTTGACAAACTAAATGTGTGGTTTAAAGTCAATAAATTATCTGTAAATCTAGATAAAACGAAGTTCGTCCAGTTCTTAGCGGATGGTAGTAACAACCTTCTAGACAAGTTCTCGGCTGATGCGCCCTTTCCAGGTCTTCAGATTGACATTTAAAGTGTATTCACCATGTAGATCTGTTTGCTGGAAAACTGTTCGGCTTGTTATTGTCTCAGAACCTTAATGCAACATGTTGACATCAACACTACGAAAATGGTGTACTTTGCCTATTTTCATTCCCTTATGTGTTATGGCATTTAAAATTGGGACAATTGCTCGAAGCATTGAAATATTCAATTTGCAAGTGTGCCATTAAAATACTTTCTAAGACGGATAATAAATACAGTTGTTAACCGTTTTTCAAAAGTCTGCGAATATTAACTCTTCCCAGTGAGTTTATTCACGCAATTTTAAAGTTTAAGCGGAAATACGAATCTGTTTCAAAGGAATGACGAGTCTCACGATTACGATACTAGAAATCGCTGAGGTCTAAGATCTTTGCTCTCTAACAGAGAAGTATTCACCATTCAGGCATAGTTTTATACAACAGTCTTCCTCCAGATGATAAGAACAATAATAACTACAAGAGTTTTGAGATTTAATGTAAAGATATTCTACTGAAAGGCGCCGGTGTTTTACTCAATACAGGAGTTTATTGATCGTTCCCCTAATAATTATTTTTTTTAAAAAAAACTGCAAAGTGTTTAATGAGTTTCTAATAAATACACTTATTTCATAACTTGCTTATTCTCTTTTCGTCTTTTCAGCTCTTTTGTTTGTTTGTCTCACGTACGGCCTGGATTTAGCAGATTCCTCGTCGTTCTGTTTCGTGGAGTGACTTGTCCGTAGTTTGTGTTTTCTCCTAGTTTGCGTGTGTCAAGTTTTATGTTTATTTTTGTGTGATGTGTAAATTCTATATTTTATGATAGTTCATTCTCGAATCATGAATTATTTACTAGTACATATTTAATATTTTTATTAGAACTGTAAATATATATTATACCCTTAGTATAGTTACAGAATTATTATTTTTGTTATTATTCATATTATTTTACTTATGTTGGTCAGGGAAATTTGTGATCCCGAATTTTAGTATTTTTATGTAAACTTCTAATTATTTATAATTGTAGCATTCAATTCTTATATTGTAATTTTATGTACTGACGTGTCCTATTTCCTCATAAGAGGGCTAATGGAATAAAATAAAATAAATATAAGATTATAAGAAACAAAAAAATTGACAGGAAATAAATTGTGTATCGAGAAAAAATCAGTGAGTCAGAAAACACCAGATATACAAATTAGCAATTTTATTACAAATTTATTTTTTAGTTACATTATTGTAATTTTGGGTTTTGAAGCCGAATCTGTGAATCCCTTGATTTTATCCGCAAATTATACTAGTCTAATTTTTTAGAAACTACATTTTAATACTACAAAAGGAAATCTGTCTGGTGGAAACTAATTATAAAAGTTTATATATTTATATATATATTGTAATGATTAGCCTTTTATTACTTAATACAAAAAAATAACTTTATTACAAGAAACTACAAAAAATACAAAAGTACATTAAAAAAATATTGTTGGACGCCAGCAGATATACATTGGTCTGCATAAAATTAAAATTAGCTCCGGCTTGATTAAAAAGTTCTCCTTCGCAACAGGGTAATGTGGGCGGTTCGGTGGCTATTCAAGAACAGAGTCTATTTTCGCACTGTGTAAAAAATTCTACTTTTGAAGGCACTTTAAATATATTGTGATGCTTACTTTACTTGTGGCGTCAGCCGTGGATCACTGGTCTTGTAGTAAGCAGCAGACGATCTCCTTCTTTGTCCTCCCCGCGATGGACGTCCCTCAAAACCTCTGCGTCTCCGTCTCCCTGCGTCTCCCTGTCTGCCTGCGTCTCGTTACTTTTTCCCGGGTTTGGGGTATTTATAAGTTCTCCGCCCCCCACAAACGATGCAAAAAAAAGGGACCTGTACCCGTGATTTCTTTTGGCCTCTCGGGCAAGCACACGTGCACGCTTAATGTATTCCTCCTCAGGCCTCCTCAGGCCCGCGGCCACTTAAGGTTGTTATTCACTACAATATATATATATAATTCTAAGAATAAGTGGGCGCCCCTTCTCGAAGGCAAGAAGCTATACAATTTAGGTATGAATGGTTATATTCGATTTTTTAAAATTAACATAGTGCTACAGGATGATATAAAGTATTGGAAAAGTAGCTGTTGGTAGAGACGCAGGGAAAATTTCACGTTCAATGTGCTTTGAGATTTTACCATGAAAAATGATAACTTAATAAACTCAAAACCTTTTCGTATTAATGTTGCCTACCTTTATAAATTTACACAGAATGATTGAGTTCCTAATTTTAATATGCGTTTCTATATATTACAAATATTTTTAATGCAAATATAAAACCAAATTTATATTCTATATCAGGAATTTAATTAATTTATATATTTATATTCAACGTAAACTAAACTAAATTTAACTACAAATTATAATGATTGAAATGTAATTTAGCTTTCGCAACGACTGTTTCATTTAATTCGGAGTGCTGTTTGTGAGGATTCATTCAAATTTATTACATATTTTTATTTTTCATCGTTTGTTACATTTTATAAATGGTCTCTAATTCTATAGATTATATAAAAATGTTTTAAAATGTAGACATCACGTAACATAGTTAGATTCTTGTATATACTGTTGTCGTGTTTACTGTATTTTTCCCTATGTAATTAACATAATTTGGATGTGAAATTTAATGACAAAGTTTTAATTAAATGGCAACGTGTTTCAGATGTTCTAAGTAGCAAATAAAACATGCATAATCTCGACGAATGTAAAAATAACAAAATAAATAGTTGAAATGAAAACTTTACGTCTGATTGAAAATTAATAATAATAATAATAAATATAGGCAAATATAAACAAAATAAGTGATAATATAAATACCAGAAAACGGTTCTAGAAGCTTTGTTCCTTTCTTCAGGTGCAAAGAAAACGCTACAGCCTAAAGCACACAACTACACATCTCAGTTGACAAAATCCAAAAGATCTTGAGTTTTGTCAATAGACTTGTCAACTTGAGTGCATTTTCTCTGCGCCTAAAGAAAGGAATAAAGCTTCTAGAAACGATGTGTGGTATTTATATTATCACTTCTTTTGTATGTATTGGGCTATCTTCCTTATTATTAAAAATAAATGCTTTCTGAAAATGTGTCCTAGCTTGTCTTGTCTGTCTTATACGATATTATTTTATTATTACTGACAATAATCGGCTTAACGTTTGTTATATAGCTCATTGTTTCAATGGTTTATTCTCCTGTTACACAAACAATTTTATTTTATTTTATTCGTAACAGTAAACATTAATTGATAGTGTATCTGGAATTTTTTCGTTCGGTTATTTGGTCAATTTGAATAATATTTAAGGTCTAAAATATAAGAATTTAATTAAATACTTTCCAACTCTTTTGAAATTCTAATAGTGATTATCATGTTGATAGTTTATAAACGTCATATTGAAGTAACGACAAGTAATGAAAAGGAATCGCTAATATGACCACCTTATATAATTGTCCATTTATTTAGAATAATTTGGATTTACAACCAATTTATTGCAACACTGTATTAACATTTTTTAACATTATCGGTTAGGCGTTATTTGAAAGGAGACAGAGACAGCATTCTATATTATCAGTGTAACATTGTTATCTAACGCTGTGTGAAACATTTAGTTAATTTTACGAAGCCGCGATATTTAATAAATTATCTGATTGGAAAATTCCTGAGCCTGCTTCATACAACTTCCCTTCTCCGCTGACGTATTGAGGAAGCAACATCGTGCACGGCGGGAGAGCCGCCATGACCAGTGGACCGCCGGATTCTGTTGTGAAACGACTTCAACAGTTTAGCTATTACGGCACAGTAGAAAATTGAAAAACAAAATTATTAAGTATATTTTGGATTTGGGATCTACAACTACGCAAGACGGGCAGCCAGGAGCTGCATCTGCCAAAAATTGGTACGGGGCAAATTATTCTACCCTGTTCGCTGCCGTGAAATAAAGTTGATTTCGCTGTACTTGGGAGCAAAAAATGAATATACGCCGTATCTGGATGAGCCAACCCAAACCACGATTTCGTCAATATCAAATTTCGAGGACAATCCTTCAAAATTGTACGTTATGAAATTCATATTCACGAATTTCCTTTTCTGTGAAACAATTTCATGTATCTCCGTTATGTGCGGTGTTTATTTAGAAAGCTGTTTTGAAATCAGTTAATCTAGGCCCAACGTTGATGAAAAGATGTCTCGTGAATGTTATTAGTAAATTCAATGCCGGATAAATTGTAATAGTTTTGTGTAAATTTATGTGGTGAAAATCTATAAAAACTTTGCAAGCAGGCAATCCTCTGCCCCCCAACTTGTTATGTAAAATTTTGTTTTAAATATTCAAAGTTCATTAGTTAAAGCTGTCAATTTTGCGTTAGTAAACATGTATGTGAATTGACTTTAATGTTTGAGTGTGTTTTAAAACCTTGAATTTGTGATCCCACATATCACGTTAAATCAGCTGATTGAGTTCGGCTCATATACAACTGAGTGGCGTAACGTCAGTGAAGCGAAAGAGCAGACAGCAAACATTTCACTTTTTAATATTACAATATATTAAGATGAAGCCAATATATACCAATTTAGTATTATTACAATGTAGTTTGAAGTAATATGCTATAGAACTTGTTAATTTTATGTAATTTAAAGTCAAATAAATTCAAAATTATTATAATTAATGTGTAATATTACACTGTAAATTACTTAAAAAATATACTGACAAAATAAGTATAATTAATATTAAATACAGCTTTGTAATAAATTAATATTTTGTATGTTGTTATGTTTATAAGTATTGATTTTATGTGACTAAATATAATCTCTCTATTTATAAAAATGAATGTCTGTCTGTGTCCCCTATGCACTCCTAAACCATTCATCCGATTGCGATAAAACTTTAGTGAGTTGTTATGCGCTCGCACGCGAGGCTTTCTGTCGGCCTTTCGAAGTAATAATAAATAGAAATTTAAAAACATGATGAAGCGGCCAGTATTAAGTTGTAGTTCAACCACTAGGAGTTGGGTGGAAAGGGGTGAAACAAATTTTCGTTTATAATCTTAAATGAGATGACCAATTTCTACCAAATTTTATACAATTGCTACTTACGATACAAGAACAAAAACTGAGGGGTTAAGACGCACATACCGCCTCTGGGGGTGGGGTGCAGGGGGTATAATTTAAAAATATTCCTAAACGGCCATTATTAGCGTCGAAAAAAACGTTCCTAATGTCTGTTAACTTGATAGTGTCATTCTAGAAATTTTAAGTGTCTAATTTCAACTCCAGAAGGCAAGGTAAAATGGCTTTACATAAAACTAATGCAAAAAATACCAATGTTTGTGTCGATTCCGGGGTTATAAGAATCGCTGAGTTTAAATCTCGCATTTATCATGGTGGTTGATGAAAATTTATGTTCCTCTTCGTGGAGGTGCACACGGTTGAGAAAAAGTTACCCGATGTAGTTTTGACCCTCATAAGTTACCGGGGAAATTTTTTATTTTCTTAGCGTACCAGCTATAGTTTGGACTCTATTTAATAATGGTTGTATTTATTTATTCTTTTAAGGTACCGGGAGTAGTTTTAGAATTTATTTTTAGCTAGTATCTTTTAGTTAGTGTATTATATCGTTATTTTTTCGACACCTATGTTTTATATCCTAGGAGAGTTTCCGAATAAGGTCAGTTATCGTCATGGCTTAGTTGCAATTAGATGCCGAGGGGTTAGGTCAAAGAGGGAAACGTAAATGGGTAAATGTTCCAAAAATTGGCTCTATTAATGCTGGTTAATTGAAATGTTTGCCAAGAGATTAGTGAAGAATGAATTCCTACTGCGGTCTAATTTATATAAATACCCGGTCAATACTAGTGTGATTTATACATCTTTTAAATTTTGACTAATTTATTTAATTATTAGATTAGTCACGTGTCACATATATTACTTTTATCGAGCAATTGTTATATTTATTAAATATCAATTTCATTGATAAATAGAACGATCACCAAATAAAATTTAATTTTGATAACGGTAAGTCGTTATTAGGACAATACTTATATATGACTGTGTATCATCCTAATTAACGTCCGAGATTAAAAGAATTTTCGTATCATATAATATTTTATTGTATAATGAACTCAACTCGAAAGTTACTAAACTTTAATTAATGAAGTAAGTTCGAAAAAACACGACAGAACCAATAATCGAAGCCACCACCGCTCCTAATTATGCAGCTGCTCTATCCATGTGGGTTGTCGTGCCGACTCAAGCTCCGTACGAGAATTCTCTATGTTTTTTCTTATTTTTATATCTTTATATATATTCACGAATCATAAGTTAGGCCGTGATAAAATTTGAATAAATTGTAGGTTAGCCTAATATACAAACTCAAAACAGATAGAGGCTTTTGAGTTTTGACAAATGACAAGAGCAGTTGTGTAGCTCTAGGCTCTTCTTCGCACCTGAGGAAAGGGCAAGGATCCCAGAAACGTTGTGTGGTATTTATATTATCACTTTTTGTATGAATTTTGTCTTTCTTATTCAAACACAAATATATTAATCAGTTTTCCACTACCTGTATGCCCAATAAAAAATATCAGTCTTAAGTTGATTATGTATGTTACACCAGTTTGGTTTTCTATTGGAATTTTGTCTTTTCGTTTAAGTCAACTCATTTCTTGTTTTAATATTTATTCCACTTTTACAAAATATTTTAAGTATTATAGGGGTGAGTGAATCAGTACATGTTCATGAACAATATTCAATTGTTTACAGACACTATTTTCTACGTTGAGTTATGTGGATTAATTCTATTTTATTCGTTTATAGGTTTAAAATACTATGTTAATGTATTTTTTGGTAATATTTTTAGGATTTGTGGTTGTCGTTTCACTTGTATTCCGTTTTTTCTCATACTATTTATTTGTTGTTCTAAGCTTTTTATTTTCTCACACTACAACGTATTGTTTATTTTGGTAACACTTGTCTCATAAAATTTTAATGTTGGATTTTTATTATTTTAAATAACATTTAACTGCTAATTTGATGGATTTACAAATGGGTGAAAAGTTTAAAGAAGTTATTAATAAAATCAATATTAAGTAGTACTAAAATATGAACCTCTTGTGAAAGAAAAACTAAAAATGTCTTGCTATTCAATATACGTCATAAGAAGACAAAGAGTGAAACGAGAAACGGAAACTGACAAGTACTTCAAGTAAGACAGCTAGTTTACTTAATGATAATGCAATGACAATATTATACATATATATATATATATATATGTATACATATATATATATATATATATATATATATATATATATATTGTAATACAAATCCTTTTTATTTAAAACAGGTTAAAATGGGCCACACGTTGAGGACACCAATTTATAATATTTACTTTTTATACTTAAATGTTGGGCGCCAATTTGTAATAATCACAAATAATAATACCAGTTTAAACAAACAATTATTATTTATTAAGACACAATTTACAATTACACAAATAATCTAATGAAATTTTACAACAATTAATAATTAATGTTATATAATGAAACTTTATCTTTCTCAGGTTCGTTTACTGGGCCTTTAACAAAACGAATACTTGTTAAACAACTTTTACAATAAAATAAAGAAAAACGCATACAATAACCAAATTTGAATTCTGAAATCAGACGATTATACCTTTACTTAAAAGTTTACAACTATGAATACTGTATAAATGAACATACAATCTCTCTGTTACTCCATGCAGTTTGGATCATTAGCATACTTGCACGCACTAACTTCATACAGGCCATAAAGAGCACTTAGTCGCGCTCACACTTTACACTTCCACACCACCTCTCCACGATGACCTTACTCTCACGAAGAATTCCTCCAAACAATTTACTGATTTATTTCGGCCACCTAACTCGGCCTAATGTCCACCGATGATCTCTCCTGTTGACTGATTGATTTATCTCGGCCACCTAACTTGGCCACAACAAACGACCGTTGCTAACCAACTGTCCACTGAACGAAACTCCTATTTATTTCGGCCACCTAACTTGGCCCACCATCCTGCCCCGAGGAGTTCCATCAAGAATCTCTCCTGACGACTGACTAATGATCTTTTTTTTTAGGTAACAGGCTACATGAGGGCAATCCACATGGTGTCAACTACCCTTTAATAGCATAGGAAGGGTTTTGAAAGGGGGGATGTGGAGGGGTAGAGGAAGGTAGCCACTTCTGCGCATTTACAACGAAGTAGTGTGTACTTCTCTCCACACCCTCGTCTAATTTACCATCTCTCTCTCAATTATCCACCATTACCTCGTCATTGTTTACCACTCGCGTCCCTTCTGACGCTGTTAATTCGAGTCCAAACTACGCATCGGTACCGCCTTTTCACACGTCCCTACAAAGTTCAGACATACCAAGAGAGAGTTCAGGTGCACTGACGCTTCTCCCCCCCCCCCCCACCAGAGTTCGGTTGCAAATCTGCTCACGACACTACAGCCGGGCGTAAACACATTTAACTCACCCTCCTTTAATTTACCATCTGTCGTTCAATTAAGCCATCATTATCTCCTTATGTGTACCCTGCGTGTCTTCTGCCGTTGACCACGCGAGTCCAAATATTTGTTTATTATTGAAGATTTCTTTTAATTATTACAATATATATATATATATGTATATATTGTAATAATCTAACGGTTGTCAAAATAAAAAGATTACTATTTATAAACAAAAAACAATTTATTTATCCAAATTTATCAATTTACACAATTTAAAAATATAAAAAGGATCTCAATCTCTCATGGGGCTTTACTGGGTTTGATAACGGACAGAACATTTAAATAATCAAAGAACCCAACATTTATCTTTAAATTAAAAAGAAATATTTATTCGTCTCGTACATAGACGAAATTAATTATTGACAAACTTATTCTACCAGATTGATTTTAAATTTAAAAGAGTTTATTTTCTTAACACAAAAGAAAAGAACGATATATGACTGTATCTTTTAATTCGTTTTACACATATTAATACCATAAAATTTCAACTTACGATTACTCAGGAAAATTTTGCTCGCTCGTACACACACACACTTTATATACTGGACGTTTCAACACTGACTCTACACACCCTGTTGGTTTGATGAAAGCTGGTTCTCCGTTCGTGAAGGACATATCACTTGCTCGTGGTGAAAACTACTCGACGCTGGATGCAGTGTCCTGGTCTCCTACCATCGATATTACAACAGATTAGACTTCAGCATACAAAAATGTTTATCGTTGAATATTTTGTTATTTCTCTCGCAAGCTGCAACTTATAAAACATTCTCCTCCCTTAAACGATGTCTGTCTTAGTCATTCTTCGGTGGTCGCAGAATAACTAACTCACTCACAATTCTCCATTTTTGGTGCTCGCCGTACGCCTCTCCCATTCTAACTCACTTCTCGATGATTGCAGCACGGCTCTCTAACTCTAACTCACTTCTCGATGATTACAGTACGGCTCTCTAACTCTAACTAACTTTTTAAAAAGCCGCTCTTGCTTATATATCCCAGTTCCTTCCTTTTTCCTTTGTTCCAAAACTACGTCGCTACTGCCTGATGACAGTTTCCTCCATTATCCCGAGATTTATATTCTGCAGCTGCAGTTCCTTAGTTATCAAAAATAGATCGCTACTCTGTCTTGTCCCAAAGACGACCATCGAGACAGGTCTAATTTGTCTTTGCACCCTCAATTACTTTGAACTTGTCTTCTCACCCCCGCACGCACGTGCGCTGTTCTAAATTCTCCAGACCGCCCAAACTGCCCCTCAATCCTAAGTAAACAACATTACAAACTGTTCTTTGAACTGTCCAGGCCATTAATCAGAAACAATGCCTGCCTTAACAGATTTATCTTGTGACAGGCCACCCGCATGTGCCTTGCTCTGACTCCTCAATACCAATCCTAAGTACACAACATTACAACTTCCTCTGACGGCCAAGACTATTAATCTGAAACAATGCCTTTCCTTCAAGGCATTACATTATATATGTATATATATGTATGTATATATATATATATATATATATATATATATGTATATACATATCTATGCAGAATGTAATTTTTCTGATGAATTTTCCTCCGGAAATGTTTCTTTTGAGGTTCATTCTACAGATATTTGTTAAATCTGTTAATTATCATGATATCTAGAGATACTCTTAGTTGAAAACAAATTACTTAGGTTTATATAACATTTGTTTAATTTCAAAATTATATGAAATACGTTTTGGATGATGTGAATCAGTAACGAAAATCAGTAAACGTTCTGTAATATAATAGTTTACACGTTCCATCTTATCATAACGTCTCTTCCGCATAGGGGACATAAGTGGGCGCAGCTGTAAGAACGCTGAGTCTAGTGAAGTCAGCACCTTAGGTGCCGTGTGCAGCAATGCACACGGCAGCAGAAATCTTACTTTCTGTAAGAGCTCTCATTGGAGACTTAAAATCATCAGGGAGGGGAAAAGGAGTCTTCGAATTGTTCAGAGCTTCTTGGGAACGGCAGTCGTGATCCAACCTCCAGACGGGTCGGTGGCTCCTGGTGCTATCCGCCAGTTTGTCTTACTTTATTTTATTTCTGACTATTAAATCTCTTTATTCTTCATCAACTCTTATTTGACTGAAGTGCAGCGAAACACCAACCACTACGCCTAGGTTCAATTAGTTGAACCCGAACCCTCACGTTACCGACTTTCCTATTTTCTGTTCTTAATTCTTCCTTTATCCTCTAGATCGGTAGCCAGGTGAGCTAACGGAGGTATAGCTCGGTTGGTGAACGATCTATCTGGATTTCCTATTCCCAACTGCTGGAATGTTACAGTTCATTCACTGTATCAGACTGAATGTAAATTGTAGTGACTTACCCAGGAGCAACATGGATATTTACAATTACGATTTCAGAACAATGAGATAGGATAAGTTATCAGTTTTCCGTGAATTCTCGTAAATCTTGATATTTGTGCAATTTTAAATCACGATTAAATCTGTAATTGATTAATACACTGTTACAGAATTCCCACATATTACGATAACATTGTGACTCCATAGATGATTTTTAAATAACTGGCACGTAACTAGAATAATTATTTTTTAAGAAAGTGTCATATCTTTTAATGCTAACGGTTCGTTGATTTGTCAAAATAAAGGACAGACAAATAAAAACTGAGCACATACCAAAAATAATGTAACCTTAAAATAGAACTTGAAAATTATTAATGCATTTATTCCCCTGCGAGTCTCAATCCTGAAAATGTTTGTGGATTATCTACCCAGCCCTGTATTTCTTCAGCCACACACGTTATCTCCTGATGGACAACAGGAAATTTGCTTCTTCTTCTCTCTAAAAACGTGGAAATCGCACTGGGACACATATGGTCTGTTGAGATACTGTTGATACGTTTTCCAGCCAAATTACTGAATAAAACTGGTCACAGAGATGACAGTATCTCGAAGAAGGATAACATCATTCAATAAAATTTCAGGGTAATTTAATGGCGAGTCTCAGTTTTTATAGTTTCTTCATAATCGAATGCATTGATTGTTGTTCATTAATCCATAAATTCAATAAGTTAGGGATCCATACGAACAACACTTCACCGGAATTTGTGTGCATTTCTTTGAATTTTCCCCCTGTTGGCTCAGGTATTTGTTCTCTAGTTCAAATTGCGATAGCACGATTTGAACTGACAATGCGAGACAAAAATACATTTCCTATTTACATTTCCCAATTCTCCTTTCAAGAAACACAGCGATCAGCCATTCTGTTTGCTTTTTATTTCTCCGTCAATTTATTACGTGGTTATCTTTTCAGCTATTGCAGGAACCGTAATTGATTCGCACCACAATACATTTCATCCAAAATGATCCGTCAAATTACCACCTCAGCAGGAGTGTAGACATTGAGTCAGTCCTGGACTAGCATAGTCTTGAACTGAAAATCTTGTAAATTTCTTATCCCATTCCAGTACACGCTAACACGCCAGCCTGTGTTTGACCTCAACAAAAGACGTGCGGAAATTAATCGACTCCTTCAGCAGTAAAAAATCTCACTACACCTTTCTTTTGTTATTTATTTGCCTCCATCAACGACGTTGGACGAACAACTGTATCTTTAACTATCTTTGAGTACACTAAACTTATTTTGGACGTTTTTACTTTGTTGATTTTGCTAGTCACCACCTGCAATAAATAATAAAATTGGCACCAAAAAATGAGCGATTGTTAATCACATCAATCTAGACACATCTAGACACAAGCGGTAAGTACGCTTCACATCAAACTCGGTATACGCATAAACCCTGTTCAACTAAACCATCTTATCCGTTGAGTAACGCTCAATTAATTTGCTGTGGCTTCAGCCGCACCAGCTCGTTTGCATCCTCCATTCAGCTGGACACCGCTGCTACAAGAGCAGATTGTGATCAAAGGAAACCCGACACAGTAGCAAGTTGTTACAGAAGGCAGCGTGGAAGATAAAGTTATTTGATGAAGTTCGTATAACTGAGTACAATATTGCTATAGGACGGAATGTTCGTGTTTGTATAACCTGATTATTTATTTATATGACATAAAACATTATATTCAACTTATTTGTATTTCTTGGCCTGATTTCATCAGAGACGAAATCATATTTGGAAAGGTTTCAGCATAAATAAGTTTCAACTTATACGACCATGACAAATTCAATATATATTGTAATATTCTAAATAAATTAAACAAATTAAAGCCCCACATTCGAGTGCCAAATTATAGTAGTAAACAAAAGATCAATGAGTAATATTAAATATAATCAATTTGGGCGCCAATTTGTAGTAAACTGTTTATTGATAAGCAATATAACCGTACTATGAGGGCCCAATAAAGTAGTAATCTCTTAATATCTTACATCGATCAGGGTCGCCTATGGGCCTCCAATAAAAAATAGGAATTTACAAAATGAAAACAGAAAACTATAGAACTTTTTACTATAGAAATCTAACGCTTATTTATTCCCCCAACTGAAACTAAACAAATACCTTGGAACGTCAAAAGCGGTTCTCAAGTGACCCAGCACACCTGAAGGTATGATCGTAACTTCGTGGTTTGTTAATGCTCAGAACAAACTTCGGAGATCTGGAAATTTTATTGAATCAATCCGAATGAATCGGCTACACGGCGAACAAAAAGTAGTTCAACTCGCTTATTTTTAATGAACCGATCTCACAACCCTAAATTAAACAACCTTCTCCACTTTGCTACAGCTAGCTGTAGTGCTCAGAGCCACCATAGGAGATGTGGAGATGGGATTAGTTGGCAGAGCTATCATAGATATACGGAAATTCACAGGATTACCATCTCCCGTGGCCTTTTACCAACATTTCGCAAGATTATCTGAACCTCGAGTGAGATTCGTTACACTAAATCCGCATGCATACACAAAGTTCTTCAAAAAATACTAGTTGGATCCACTATAACGCAGAAAATTGATTAGGATCAGAATTATTTCACACTCGGATAAAAACAGCGACCAAACCCAACGACGCACTTGGACAGAATGCTCGACTTTTAGACCAAAGCCTGACACTCGACAGATAAATGTAAACAATATCCCCAGACGGGGCTACGCTCGGCTGCTGCTTAGCTCTACTGCCGGCGCTGGCGCTTGACTGACTGACCTGTGTTTACTTCACAAGACTTTTATACCTTTCCCTCGAGACATTTTTTAATCCAGGGTTAAATGTTCGTTAATATTGGGCGTAACGGAAATACAGCGCTCTTATTGCGAACTGAAGGCAGAACGTCTAAAATACAATAAATTTCTTAGTAATCTCTACAACGTATACATACAAGCCTACATATATTTGATTATGCATAATATCTGTTTAAAATGCTTTTTCGTATCCATAAATAACCACAGGCATACTGTTTTAGTCTCTTACGTATTCATAATTATATCAACTATCCGATGTAACTGTCGGGGACTAGAGTCGAGTATTCTCATCTCAATCTGAATGTTCGGAAAAAGTGGAGCTAGAAATGATCAAATATTTTTTAGAACATTGGCAGTAAACTGATTGGTCTGAATCCTTCCGGATCGTTAGGTTTTCTGATAATTACCACATAAGCATTCTTCAAAATGGTCTATACGTATCATGGCGTTGTGTGAGGAAAACAACTGATTTCCGACGTAAAGCCTTGAGTAGAGGCTGTATAATACAGTCTTGCCCGGGTTCCTTCTTATTTGGTGATCGTTGGATGACGTTCCTTATATGCTCTGGCTTGAAATATTTATCGTAGTAGAAATGGTTCCTTCAACATGTTGACAGACGTTTATACAGGCTATGTATAGGGTAATCCACATAGTGGCAATTCCCCTCTTATAGCTTAGGAAAGGGAGAGAAAGGGAAAACCCTAGAAAAACCTGCATCAGGTAGGTCGGTAATTTGGTATTTGTCCCAAGCCCTTCCGATGGCGGGAGAGGGGTTTGCTGTGGGGTCACAGCTTTATCCTCGCCGTGCCTTGGCCAGTTTAGGAGGCAGCTGGCCGACTATTCCAATAGGAATAGCGGACAACTCTTACCGTATGCCCAAAATCTGAGACTCTGAAACATACATGTCTCAAAACAGGCCGAGGTGACTCGGCATGTGGGAACCTTAGTTGATGAGTTTGATTTGGATTTTTATCTGGATTTGAAGACAACTGGCGTGTGAGAATTCGGTGAAAATATCGCGTTTGTCTTGCGTGGCGGAGAACCGAGTATTATGTATTTTGAGTCCGAGCCTGATTTGAGTAAATTATTAATACTTTTCCATAGGTATCCATTAGTGTGGTTTAAATTTGGATTCTATAGCGGCAGCCTTTTCGACTTTTAGAACCTTGGCGCGATTGTAGGACGTTTTGTTTCTCGGGAATGTCGTTCTTTCACGCGCTCTAGTACGCTTCTTGACTGTCAATAATTGTTCGATGAGTGGTGATACGATGAAGTTGGATGATGAAGAAATTGATTAAATTAGGTAACTTCTGTTCGCTGCTTGCCGAAATGCTTCAGTCCTACGACAACGTCAATGTCTATTGTCATTTTTAGTGACACGCTCATATCTTTTTTCGAATCCGGAATTGTTTTGTAGATGTTGCAGTTAAATGTGTGAAGAATTCGACTTTGCTGGCGGAAAGGTGGAGTAATGAAGTAAGATCAAGTAGTATAGGGCACTGATTCCCAACGGATCTATGTCGACCTCTAGAGTTTGTCTCTGAACTGCAAAAAGTCCATGTCAACGAAAAAAGTATTGGGAGTTCACGAAATGTTAATGGAGGCCCACGAGAATGGATCCCAGCTATCAGGTCGCGACCGAAATATTGACTTTCCATAAATGGAACAATGCACATAACATATATAGTACGTATCTACTGTCTCATATATTTTATTCCAATGAATCCTGCCATTATTTATGTCTACAGGTTTTGTTAAAACAATTTGTTTATCCGATAGGTAATTTAAATTAGAAAAATGTTATTTAATTCTGGTTCCCAGCTTACTCTTCCTTTTACCGATGTATCTGGTTCTACAATCGAAACCCTCAATTTTTATGAATTCAAAAAAAACATTTTGGCAGTAAAATGATATACAACTGAAGAGGTCCCTGAACACGTTTTATAGTAAATTTAAATTTTATATTTGAAAAAATTCTGACTGTTAGCCATCATATATAAATTTTATTTATTAAAACAAGTCAGATTAAATTGCAAATTTTATTTATAAATACTTATTTTATTTACTACACTCAATTACATAAGAATTAGTATATTTGAGAAAATTGTGTGTTCGCTTGGTGGTCGCAATACTTGTAACTTGTAAAAATTTGAACGTAGTATACCATAGTCGGCTCCACGAAAATGTAATATCATGGTCAAGTAGCTAACCATACCGCTCCTCAGCCATAGTCCATTGGTCTTGCCAGATTGCGTACTCCTTTAATACCCGTTAACGTAGAGTCGCAGCGCGTGGATGTTATTAGACACAACGTTCGGCAACGTAGCCAGAAGATTCCGTGACCGTGGTATTACATTTTCGTGGCGCAGACTATAGTATCGTGATATCATGAGGAATTGTACTGGGAGAAAATAATCAATTTTTAAATATTGGACGGCGCGAATTTTCCTACTTTCACAATTTGTCAAAGATAAACTGCCAGAATGATGATGTTACGATCGCAACAATTGTCTCCAGTTTTAATTTGATACAGGAGCTGATATCTCTTTGATACCACCCACTAGTGCTCGTTTCAACTTGCGGGAATCTCCCCTAAAATTGTTCGCCGCAAACGGCGCTATAATTAAAACATATGGAGGGAAGTATCTTGTTCTTAATTTATAGTTGAGACGACCAATTGTTTGGACGTTCGTCATCGCAGATTTTTAAATACCTATAATCGGGGTCATCAAGTGTAGATAATTATTGTATACAACGGATTACATTTACACATAAGCCACGTAACTATTACGTACACTATTACTCTGTGAGTTTTTATTATTATCCTTTGCCATGCTAAAGACATGCTATCGAAAACAGAGATCAAATCCTTTTTCCTTAAGTTTGTTCATCAGAATGTCTACGTATGTCGTAGGGTGCATCCTTCTAATAAGTACTCTAAAGTTGCATTCCGACTTGAGCTGAAATGCGTGGAACTGTGCGTTATTAGACAGATGGTAGGAGTTAGCTTTTCAGTAGTCTCTACCGTGAGGTGGATAATTACCATGATAGCGTCCACGATCTTACAACATCGTATAAAAATTTGGGTTGTAATGTGTTCCTAAAAATACACTTCCTGCACTCGCATCGGAAAATCTTGGGTCAGTGACCATTGAGCACGGGGAACGCTGTCATTAGGAGATGGAAAAGAGGTATCAAGGTAACTGGAATCCTAATTAGCTGTACTTCTAGAGGGATGCTCCACAGGCGAAAAATAGCAGAAAATAGTCATTTCTTACTTTCTACGTAAATCCAAAATTTTTGGATATTGTGTAGTTAAGATTATATATGCCTGTATTTGAATTCAGAATCGCATAATTTTCTTTCTGTGACAAAAAATGTTTATTTTTTGTTCGTAAGCGTGATGGATATTGGACTGAAAAATGTTAAGCATGAAATGATAGAATATCCGGGACAGAAACAACAAAAGAAACCACATTTGGTTGTTAGGTTATAATTAAAAATGGATAAAACTTCTCGTTTCGGCCAAATTCAAATAATAAATATGTTATTTAATAGTAATATATTTTTTTAAACGTTTCTGGAATTATAACAGGACTGTGCTCTTGTTTATTCGTTAGAAGAAGAAGGTGTAGACAGGCTTTGTATAGGGTAATCCACATAGTGGCAACTCCCGTCTTATAGCACAGGAAATGGAGTGAAAGGGGGAATGCGGAAGGGTAGAGCAAAGTAGTTAAGGGTTAACTAGGGCCCCCGGGCTATGGTTTAAGGATCCTATCCGGAAATTTGCCTAAAAGTGATGCAGAGTAAACCCTAGAATAAACACGGATTAGGTAGATCGGGCATTTGGTACTTGTCCCACGCCCTTCCGATGGCGGCAGAGGGGTTTGCTGTGGGGTCGCAGCTTTATCGTCTCCGTGTCTCGACCAGTTTAGGAAGCAGTTTGCTGACTATTCCAATTGAAAATGCATTCTACGTAAAGCGATGCGCAAATCAAGAACCGATGGATAGAGGAAAGAGAATCTGAGATGTGCCTGCACAGATACGGGTTAACAGTAAATGTCAGGGTTGTTATTTGTAGAAAATGCATAGAAATAGACGACTTTTCTGAAAATATTCTTCAAATAGGAAAACATTTCACAAATGATGTAAGTATTAATAATTATTTACGATTAAAAGTGTAAAGAACTGCATTTTGACAGGAATGTTAAAAATTGTATTCTTGGATCAATTTAGTAATATATAAAAATGTAAAATTTTCAAACTCAGTTATGTAATGATGTTTCTTGCAGCAGAATGTCAAACGCTTCACAAGTTACATTCTTACAGATGCAGTTATACACTTATATTTTTCGTGAACTCACCTTGCCAGAAGTACCGTTAAACTTGAATAATACAAAAGGGGAGCATTTTTTAATGAAAGAATTGAAATAAAATCTACAAACTGCATTCTTCATTTTATTTATATGGCATAATTGTTGTTAAATGGTCGAATAACAAGAAATACATAATGAATTAGAATTTTAAATAATAGTAAGACACTATTGTGAATCATTTTAATGCAATGGGAATTGAATATGTGACGCAAACATTTCTCAACATTCTGAAGTATAGTTTTATAGTTGTCACACCATAATGAGAAGTTTATTATGGGTAATATTCACTTTGTTTTAATCACAGGTATTTGTTTTATACTAAATCTGTTTCAAGTTATCTTAAGTACCAACCATTTATAGAACAAATGTTTCCAAATTGTTTGGTAAATGTCTATTAACATATATTTCATGTGAATACCAGGCAGTCCTACGACTTACGCAATTAAAATATTTAGCTTAGCTAAATAGTCAGAATTGTATTACGAGATATCAAGAGCTGAATTCCTGTTCAGGTATTTTATTTAGTAAAAGCGTATTAAAAGATCGGTGGTACTTTAAGATGTGTTTAGAGTACCATAGATATTTCCCATTCTTCTAAAGGATTATGTAATTGTTAACGAATTCATGTGTGTAATAGAATATATTACTAGCTGAGTGCCCGGCGTTTTCCGGGTATTTATTTATATTATCCCGGAGTACGAATAGATTCGACACTAGCCTCATGGTTAACATTTCATTTGACCAGTATCAAAAGCGTCAGTGTTTGGAACATTTATCAATTTACGCTCCATTGTTTGGCTTAACCCCTAGGCATCTACCTTCAAATAAACCAGGATGATTACTGATGTTATTCGGAAATTCTCCTACTTCATAAAATAAATGCGTCAAAAAATTACGACGAATTAAAACAGGTCAAAAATACTCGTGAACTTACTAAAGTCTAAAACTGCTCCTGGTACCTTAAAGGAGTATAGATAAAACCTTTAACTAAATGATATTGTAATGATAGGTTTTTAATGATGAAGTAAAGGGATATATTACAGAATTTAATAATCATTTAACTGAACACGAGAAAAATAAAATAAAATAAATACAAATTATGTGTGTTCAGCTAGCCGGGCAAAACAATAGGATCCCTTCAATCCCAAGTTAAACCATGGTTTACGGTAATTCCCCCAGGCGCGTCAAGGATTGAGACACTTGGCAGTTACCTCCCGTTGATCTCTGGCCGTGATCATGTGGCACCCTCGATCTCTCCGAGTCCTCTGGATGATGCAAGTTTGGGGCTGTACGTCCGCCCCTGGCGACGGTTCGTTGAGGAGTCCTTCTACACTTTCTTCGCTGGATGTGAAAAATCGCTTTTCTCGACCAATTTTTGATCGATCTTTCCTGAACCAAGAAATGTGATTGGTTCAGGCAGTCACGTGTTAATTCAATTTCTGGGATTTTTGGAGAGACGTTTCCCACGGTGCGACAGTCCAGGTAACTTCCGAGGGTCAACAGCCTACGTGCCTAAGTACAGACCGAAGGGATTATCTATCCGGCACGGCGGCGCCTGGTCAAATTCTAATTTGCCAAGCTATATACCCTAGCAATATCTAATTATATTAAAATGAAATATATATATATCAATAATAAAGCTATCGCCCTACAATATATATATATATATATATATATATATATATATATATGATAAATGTCAGAATTAAATTAAGTTACTTCCATAACTGTAGATTCAATGCCACTCTCCGTTGTTTATTAATTTTATGTAACGGCCTTTCACCAACTTCCTCCCCCATCCCCACACATTGGGGCTGAACTACAACTTATCTGACATATGTAATGCCGGAATTAAACTCATTGACATCTATAACCCTGTATTTAACATGAATCTATGTTTTTTCGTGTTATTTTTGTATAACGGACCCAGCCCATCACTTATTGGTGCTTTAAGGGTTGAAATGATACACTAGAAACATCTGGATAGAAACTATTAATCACATAGAACCCGAAAAGTAATTAATAGACGATAATATCGGCATGTTTTTAATTTTTTCTAAATTTCAACCCTTTTTACCTCTTAGACGAACGCTTCGGAAGGCCATCAGATACTCACCAAAGTTTCATCGCAATCACTTGAATGGTATAAGAACACATAGGAACACACAGTCAGACAGATATTTAGTTTTATATATTTGTAGGAGAACACAGACAGAAGCTACCGAAAAACTTCAAGGCATTTATTTTATGTTTATTAAATATTGTAACACCAGATAATTATGGCCCATGTAGAGGGAACGCATCTGTTCTGCGATGTTCCGGTACGTGCGTGAAACATGTGATATGCACCAGCTGGAGAGTTCATGTTCCTACAGGTTCTTTTTGTCCTCTATTGTGGCATTCTTAACTGGAACACATAAACACTCTACGGTATTAAATAAGTTGCTTTTCAAAGCCGTTGAATAAATCAGCCCGCTTTTGGTGAATTTTTTTTATGATCAGGCGTTTAAAGTGATAGAAGGAGTCGGATTTATTTATAAGCCACTTTAAGAAGAGGAAGGGCATAACCCGTAGTTCATTGTGTTGCCATTTCCGTGAAAGTGAAAGTCTCCTTTAATTTTAGGGATTGTAAAATGTATCTAAAAAAACTAATTATTAGTGTCTCCCTACAAACAATGAGATAAAATGGCACAGTCGTATGTATCATTAGATAAATCAATTGAATCATTGTATATAGTAGACAATGTATAATGAATTATATTATTTGAAATAAGAACTAATCATATATACATGATCGATTTTTTAACCTGTAAATATAAACCTTACAAACATCAATAATTATATAGGAAAATGTTCTGTAAATAAAATAAAATGTACGATACTAATCGTTCTATGTAAATAACAGTAAGTGGTATTCTTCGAAGAAGTAAAAGTAAAACATTTAACCTGTAATCAATAATAACACTGTTTGGAACATTTACCTATTTACATTTACCTCCCTGACCTAAGCCGTCGGGAGCTAACTTAAAATAAACCAGGATGGTGTATGACCTGCCTTTAACAACTTAGAAGTGCTCCAACTACATGAAATATAAGAGTATAAAAATCACGGCGAATTAAAGGAATGAAAAATACTTTCGATGAGTAATAGGAGTGAAGAATAATTTCAGTAAATTAAGTGAGTAAAAAATACTCCCAGTACCTAAAAGTGGTCCCGAAAACTTCCGGCTCTTTAAGGGAGTAAAAAAACTCTTGTTATCATAAGGGACTCAAAAATAACTCCGATTTTAATTTTATTTTTATCGTAGTCCATTGAGGGCCGTGGCCTACTAGAACAGTTGCCGGACTGTAATATCCAATGACACAGTTTGGAATTAGGAGTGGCGCGTGATCTGCGTAGCGATTCTCCTGCATACCTTAACCCCAGTTTTTCATGACAATGACGTGCAAAAATATCCATGCCCATGACGGAAGCGACATGGTTATGCTAACCGCTACACCACAACATGTCCGATGATTTGAGGAAGTGAAAAAATATTATCGCTAACTTTTTGTCAATAACGCCAAGGACCAAAAAATTTCCTTAAACTCCATGGTTAATGTGAGCAGAAAACTCAGCGCCTACTACAAGAACGGATTCGACCCCAATCTCGGTATTGTAGTGCATTCATAAGGATAGGCGTTTTATTAATTAATTTACTCCGATATTTAAGTAAGTTTTTCAACGGAGTGGGCAGGCGTGAGGTTCAAGTGTTTTTGCTGATATTTCTACCATGCGCAGAGTAAAATACTGCTCGGTGCAAGTCTGACTGAAGGTTATAACTGAACCTCTAATGTCTGGGAAGCCGAGAATGTTTCCGTTCCGGCAGACAGCCAACTGCAGTAGTGCTGACCCTCTAGTGTAGACAAAACCAGCATAACAGACTTAATTACGTCGTCAGATCGTTTCAGGCTTGTGATTTGTCCAACAAATTACTGAAACACCAATAAGAAATCAGTAGGAGAGACAGGTCTCCAGCGGTTGAAGCCAGAGCGGTCCCTCTGGTGATTCTGACTTGGGCAGTCGTATTTATCTTCGCCCATTATCGTAGAGGAACTCTATCCAACGGCGTCCATGACGAGCCGCAAGGGACGTCGCAGCGCAGCTCAGACTCCACAGTCTGGTAAACCGAATCGCTGCATCTCTCATGGTTGCGTAGGCATTACTTTTAAATCCGTTTCTTGGGCCTAGGTCTTCCACGGTTACCCGAGACTTTCAGAACTGCCTAGTCGGGGCATGCTGTATAAAATTTATAATTATATCGTTTTTATTTATTTGGAATAAATAAATTTCTAATTCTATGAATAGGAAATTGTTTTTCGTCTTTCACAGGAGAAGTACGCCACAGTCTTTTTATATTTTTTTTTTGTAAACCATCATCCGTACCGGTTCTTTGTCTCCCCTGGTCTTTTGAGCATAAATTACACTTCAAACTTCTAGAATTACACTAACAAATTCAGTGACCCCGAAAATATTAATAAAAACACTAATAATTGACGTTTTTGAATGTTTAAATGACGAGGTAAGTGTGTCAATCCCAGTATTTGCTCCTGGGTTGTAGGCAACATGTGTATAAGAGTTTAGTAGAAATTTCGTTTTTTTTTTGGCATGTTTTCAAATTCCGCCCCAGTTCAGCCCTGAAGAGTTCCCTAACGCCTCGAGAGGCCAACAGAAACCATGGGCGTCAGTAACCTTTGTGGGGGAGCGCACAAAAACTCACCAAAATTTCATCGCAATCGGATGAATGATATAGAAAGACGACGGATACAGGCCGCAATGTTCAGTGTTGTCTCCTCGAATAAAGAGAGAACTTCTCTTATGCTGCTCAGAAAAATTTTAATTAGAAATATTATAAAAATTGTTTTGTCTCTTATGAATTATAATAATTGAAAGTATTTGTAAAATGTGATATTATAATAATATTTAAAATTTCAGTGAGAGCCGTTAGGTAAAATATATTTTTATTTTATCACCGTAAGTTTATTTCGTGAAGGTCAACTTCTGTACCACTTATTTAAGAAGCATCCACCTTTTCCATTTCCTTTAGGAAAATAGACCTTAGGTTCTGAAATTTAGCGATTATAACAATATTACTTTATAATTAAATTAAATAATAAAAACATCAGTCAGAAATAAATTAAATTATTCAATTTAAAACATAAAAAATATGAATCACGTCGTTTCGTTCCTTATTGGGACTTCTTCATGTGTATAGTTGTTTAATTATGTTATCTAAACAAATAAATTTAGAAACATATTTTTATATTATCATGTATGTAAGACTTTAATTATGTATATATATAATTTATAATGTTACTTACATTTAATTATAAAAATAATTTAATTGACAAAATTTCTAACGTGCGGTTTGCGGCCTACGTGACTGTGATATTAGGTCAGCTGTTACGAGTATTATTGAAATTGGTGAAAAACAATGGGAATACACATTTAATATAATACAACAGATAGATCACAAGAATGATAAATTTTATGAGTCATTATTAACATTAATGACCGAAATATTAGGTTTAATATGAAACATTTCCCTCATCAATGTGGCATAATATTTGCATTACACAATATGTGGATTTCTGATACCAATTTTTTATTAAAACTATGACCTAAATATCTACAAATTTAAGTTTATTATGTTTTAAATTGAATACTTAATTTTTTCCGAGACTAATAGGTTGCTATGTTTATTATATAAATAATTTTTATTATCGTTTTTCTAGAAGAATATTTTTCAAATGAGTTATCCCTGTCACAAATATCTTTGGCTTGGAGTGATAAAATTAATACGCGAATGGAGTGTTGATACAGTTATTGAAAAGAGCATTTATTTAAATATTTTTTGGAGTACCATGGCGGAACGCTTTATCTTAAAGGGAAATAATAGCATATCGTTTAGATTTCACTGCAAAGATGCTAAAAAGCCGAGGAAATGTTTATCTGGAATAGGTACGGCTTTTAGCACACAGCAAACGGCACAGAAATAACAGATGGCTGAAAAAGCCTTCTCGGTGTAGCAAATTTAACTTTGTATTTATGATAGCACTGCCCTGAGAAATGAAAGGGATATAAAACTATATTGAATTACTTAAAAGAGGATTTCGGACCCAACAGGAAGAAAGTAGGTTTCCAAGTATCGTGTCGATAAAAAGACCCTTAGGAGTTCTTGGTTGTGCAACAATGAATTTTTCGGTCATATTCATAAATTGAAACACGAACACTTGCCTGAATCGGAACAAATTGTCACAACTGGACCAGAGCAAAGCAGATAACCAATTACACGCTTCCGTTAAACAGGGGTTAATTTCTGGAGCACGTAATCTAATGTTGGAAAGGATATTCTTGTATATTTGAAAAACTGTTTTTCATTGTTTCTTAAATTAGTAAACATATGGCTGTACTCTCCGTCAATCCTTCTACTTCTACTTATGACGTGAACGCCAGACTTCTTTTCTTTCCATAAAACACGTTTCCGCTCAAAAAGAGAAGCTTAGCTACTTCTCGGCATGGCACCGTGATTTTGACTGCTGTACGTTCCCGCTCAGCAGCTCTGTATGTTACCCGGCTTCGC
Organism: Zhengitettix transpicula; assembly: GCA_037074705.1. Classification (NCBI taxonomy): domain Eukaryota; kingdom Metazoa; phylum Arthropoda; class Insecta; order Orthoptera; family Tetrigidae; genus Zhengitettix; species Zhengitettix transpicula. Next base: position 187,452,830 of record CM073591.1, read on the forward strand.
TCATCGCTCTACCACTCAAACGCTCATCGCTCGACGCTTCGATACTTCCCGAGGCCTAAGAGGGCTAATGGACAATAACTCTATGTTCCTATCTTATATAAATGTAATTAATGTAAACAGAGCAACTGTTTTCCGAATTAAGATTACAACTTCATTTGGATTGAAGGAAGAATACGCGTAGTGTGCAAATATTAGGGACATTGTAAAAATATGTTTGCAATTTTTATTTCTCAAAACAATTCCTTTTCAGTTGAGTACTTTAGTATGCGACAGGAATTAATAGTATATTCTGAGGTCCGACTTCGCAGTGAAATTCCGCACTTTGTCTCATGTGGCTCCGGTTACTTTCGTCTGCAGTCAAAAGCTGAAGTGTTCACACTAACGAAGAGAATGGTATAGGTATGTGAGACTATGCAGGTACGGAGAAACAACCTAGAATACATGCCGCGAGAGAACAAAATGTAACAATTATAAATGGCATGAGACATAACTGAGACACAGGGCACAGGAGGATGTGCAGGAAAGGCTGAATATTGAATGGTGAAGACGAAGTAAGTTGGAGCTCAGAATGTAAAGTTGAGAAGGCATGGCAAATTTAATTAGAGGGATTATTTAGAAATCTATTTAGAAACTCTAAGTCTAAAATTGATAAAGTAAATTCTAATACATTTATTTTTGTGTTCTCTCTCAGTTCTATCCATTGAAGCATTGAGGTATTGAGTAGAATAAAAGGAGAGTGTAGGATTCCCTCTGCTAACGTTATCGATCAGTGACAACTCGACATAGGGGAACGTTCCCCCGTACTTATGGGCACTACGTCCAGAGTCCAGATCCAACGTCGCCAGCCAGCCAAATCTGTTCGTCAACACACAAGTGTAAGAGGTACTACGTGAAAGTCTACTAATTTTAAATAATGTCAGGTGTCGCATGATATTTCGCTACAACATTCTTGTTCCAAATTAAAAGTTCACATTCTGTCTTATTGTAAACCCCAGATAGATGATCCTCAGACATTCAAGTACTGTCTTGTATTTAAACATTAATTTTTGTTTGTTTCTACATTATTTGGCTTAAACATTAAAAAAGTAATAAATGAAAAAAAATTGTCTACAGGATTTGGAAGGAAAAAAATATAATTAACTATGTCCATTAATTAACTACCAAACGGTGGATATTTATCAAATAATAACAACACCATTATTTTAGCAATAGAAATACACTTTACCGAGCATTTCAAGCCGTCCATAAATAATTTTACGAAAGGTCATTAAAATCAGCGATGATGCGAATTTTTTCCGGTGACCCATTTTTCCCATACAAAATAGAAAAAAGTTACAGTGGAACAAATATGAAGATTTATGTGTATTATAATACTTGAATTCGACAATTTTTGTTACCCAAACTTCACAGATGGTACTACAGTTTCTACTTTTTAAATGTTTATTTCTCGGTGATTCAATATATTTATCGCTCGTCCTTCAGTATACTGTCTCTTGCATCAAAAAACCTTGGCCCTCAGCTTACTGACTTCTTTCACCGTCATTACCTTCCGTAAAATGGGTTTCTCCTGCAGAAACAAACTTTGACGACAGTTTACATGGTGTATAGTGGTGAACCAATGTTTAATGAACATATAATTCGCCATGATTGAGAGTAAAAAAGAATCGCGAACATTCATGCTTTCACATCCGCTCAGCTGGGATCAAATATTCCTCCACTACAAACATAAAATGAAATAATATATATATATATACTATTTCAGAAAATTAAAGCCAGCACGTTACGGCGCCAAATTATGTAATATACTATTTAAAAAGGAAAAGATAATTTATAGGAATATACATCAGAATTAAAACAACTTTTTTTAAGATAAAAAAAAGAATTTAAGACAAATATCAATTTTAATTTAGTTTATTAACATATTTTAAATAAAGGCCAAGGCTTTTAATGAAACTCAAATTTTCAGGGCCTCTACTAAACTATAGTAATTTTCAATTAGCATAAATCATATAGAAATCAAAATAAAAATTAAATTTACAATTACCATTAATATAAAAAGAAATCTAAATAAAACTGAAACCTGTGATCTTTACAGGAATTTAAAGAAATCTGACGGTACTCATATTTATATAATGTTTACAGTAGAAGATTTTAATATACCAATTTATTAGAGCTGTTATTGTACCATATGAGTTAGACACTTCACTATTTTTCTTTTAATTACACTGTTCATAACTTTGATTAACTTCGCCAAAATCCAACCACCGAGTTGAATATGCACTTCCTACTTTCACTAAGGATCCAATCCGACCATAGTATTTATATTGCGTAAGAAATTTCGTTTCTGAGACAGCCCTAGTGTCGGGGCAGTCCATTGCTACTTGTTGACTCGCGAGAACTGATTTTCTATGTTAATCCTTACCCGACCTCCAAAAGTAGACTGCCCTGACCATCATCGGTCAGGCTTCCAAAACAGACTTTTCTGTGACCAACATCGACGTCTCCCAAACACAGACTGACTATTTCGCCAAATTTATCTGCTTATATATATATATATATATATGTGATGATAAAAGGGAAATTAAAAGAATTAATAATTAGAGATTATTGAAATAAATTGTTATCGGCGAACACACAGATACAATAATGGTTGAGAATACTAAACAGGCAGGACATTGTTGTTGGAGCGCGCGTAAGCTAGGGAGCAGTTAGTCAGCAACGAAACCTTGATGTATGCAGACGGAGTAGAAATTTGTTGGTCAGCCACAGGGCATTGTGGAATGCAGAATAATTGAGTCTGGCAGTTGGTGGAGCATATTAGTAGAGGAGAGGACAAAGTTTGATTTGGTCGGTAATTCGAGACGAGAGCACCAATCCACATTTGGCCGGAGACAATCGTGAAGTTCAAAGTAAAGTCGGCAGACATCGGAGGCGAAGGTTTCGGAACAATTGTGTCCGGTGGTCAATACCGGAGCATTGCAAAGTGAAGTAAATTAAATTCAGTGACATATGGCCTGTTAAAGTCTTCAAGGTGAAAAGTGTGTTATAAAATCCCGACAATTGCCCTGGTACCGGTACAACAGTAAGTAAAGAGAAACATTTAAAAATTCATATTTGTAAACGTTAAATAAAGATAGTATATCGTCAGATTTCGATTTCGATTTTATTTCGTTTGTTTCGTTTTCTTTTGATTAAATTTTTGGAGTTAATATAATTAATTGTTTAAGTGAATTGTAAAAATTTTAATTGTTCTTTATTTAAAAAGGCCCAATAAAGACTCTGAGATAAGAGGAAAGGGCATTGTGTATAAAAATTGATGTAAAGTTTCAACAAGTAATTTGTTTCATAAAATAAATAGTTGTGCATAATAAACCAATTGTTTAAGTGAATTGAATCAATGTAATTATTTTCATGCTTCTTTCATCCAATAATTTCAATGAATAGTCAAATTTAAGTAATTAATTCATTTTGCGTATTACATTTATGGCGTGCTAACGAATGGCGAAATTTAATTATGCCCATTTAATTCAATAAGTAATATTGTTGTTTATTACATTTATGGCGCCCAACGTGGGGCCATTTTAATAATTGTTTTGTTGTTTATTACTGTATATATATACATATATAGTTTAGTTGTCTGTATATATATTTATGTATGTATATATATAGTTTAGTTGTCTGTATATATATACAGACAACTAAACCAACATAAAAATGATTCCCAATCATTTGTAGGTACACACCTACACGGCTAAGTCAACAAATCAAAAACAAGCCATTAGCTGACTCCAGAATACTGAGCACATCCAATAGCTCTTACAGGAACGTCTTGCCCTGGTGGTATACATATATATTACAACCATCAAAATAAAATTAATAATTATGACATTAGATGCCCGTAGTAGAACGTCGAAAAAAAACTTAAGATTGATTTTGATAAAAAAGGCTTATTGTAAGACTCTTTTCTGATTCGAGTGACGATGATTAACAGTTTTGCAGTATGCTGGAACCAGCTAGTGGTTTATTTTTTATTTGTTGATTTAGTTATGTTTAAGTGTAGAGGGCTACAGATAAATGAATGTGTCTTGAAATGTGTCCCTACGACCAGAATTGTGTATCCAATAAACTTTTTGTAAATCTTTTCAGGTGATTATGGTCAATTCTGATAATCGGATGCTTCTGTTTTATGACAATTAAAACTTTTATGCAATTGTTATATGTGGAATGGTAATTGGTTATCTAAATAAATTAATCACGCTTATAGACTTTTGATTCATCATAAAAGAAATTTTTTTTATAAAGTTTTGTAATTAATTTTTATTTTTGTGTATTAATTTTTATAACTTAAGTATTTAATTGTTTCCGGGTTCCGTCTACCTAATAATATCATGCATTCGACAGCACGGTAGGAAAATTTTATAATTATTGGAGTTTTACGAAGCTGTTTATCAGGCGATGGAAGTTAAAAATAACATTCCACAAACACTTCAGGAGTTCGCCTTAAGTTATCCAAACAACTTTTGGTTTGAGGTATTTTTTATTCATTCTTACGGTATTAAAATGTGATTTATATTACACAATATGTATTCGTCAATATATCTGTGATATAAATGTAAATTTCTCAGTTTGTATTCATGTAATGCATACTGATCATGGCTCACTCTACATACACCATGCAAAACTAAATATATCCGATTGCAATGAGCAGACCACTCTTCGTCGACAGTGGTTTTGGTAGACCGTATTCTGCATTCGTACGCTTTCCATTTCAATTTAATGTTGTTTGCTGAGTTATTCACGCCCACGAAGTCCACAAGGAGACAAGAAGCGCAATCAGGTTGGGCTCATCTACGTCGATTTTAGCAAGCCAGGTCACCTGTGAAAGGCAAAGGACACCCAGCTTCACTGTTTATGGGTTGAACTTTGGACAGTAGTGTTAATTTAGGGAAAGGTGAATGTTAAAGACTTATGAAAGTGATCAAGAACGTTGATTTATTACAATGAAATAATTTTGTGAAATTGATAGAAGCACTTATAATGTATGGGAAATATATCATATTCTCTGTTCAAAAGTAAATATTTAAATTTAGAATATTTAATTTTATTTGAATATATTGGAATAATACACATGCAACGCAATTAAATAATTATGTTTCATTGACGCAAACTTACAGTAAATGCATGACTCAAAAGGAAAAAGGGAAACTAAGAATTATTTCCATGTTGAGACTCACACAGATACTCACATATTAGAATACCAATATTCAAGTTTGAACTATAATTAAGATATCTCCGTTTCTTTATTCCTGTTAGTTAATGGAAGAATCGTGTGTAGTGTATTAAGAACTTTTACGTCATCAATTATGTTCCCATGCCGGCGAAAAGAGATACGTAAGAAAGTATGCCTCAAGTTATAGATTGAATGGAATACGAAGAATATATCAATTGTCTTACGGGAGTTCACACTTATAAAAGACGACATGGTCGACGGATAATCCTGAATTATGAATCGACTTCATCAGTCATCTATTGAAAAAATGAGACACAGAAAAAGTAGAGAAGCAAATAAGTCAAAAAATTAAACTTAATATTTAACATGTAATTGAAAATTTTAATCAAAATTTATAAATTAAGTAAGAAACGTATTATGAAAGTTTAAATATATAAATGAGGAAATAGATTATTGAGAAAGTATAATAAATATATTAGTTATTAGAGAATAATGTTCTGTTAATAAAATAAAATGTAGGATACCAACCGTTCTATGGTAAGCGCTGTTTGTATTCCTCGGAAAAAAAAATTAACCGATTAGGATAGAAAAATCTCGAAAGAATCACTGCTGAATTCACTGTCGGTCTAATCAATCTATCCTCGTCGATAAACAGCCCCATGCCGCAAATCATTAATCAGAGCGACGGTTAACTAACGTGAGATTCTGGGTTCGATTCCTGGTCATGTTGTAATATTTCTATAGTGATTTTTTAATGCACTTTAATAGCCTTTAGAGCTGACTATAATTTAAAGATTTTATTCTTCTCTCGTCTAAAATATGTTAATTTATTTTATGAGAAATATTAATGAAAAATTTGGGCAAATTAATATACAAAAATCTTATACAACAAACAAGAAAATTGAACACTTAACGAAATTGTAATAGGTACAGAATACAATTAATATTGCTCTAGTAACACTTTTAATTGCTCGTTGAAATGGGAATAAAAACAGAGAGAGCGAGAGGTTTTTTAATATTATATTTAGATAGATAATTATTCTGAGTATCAGACAGAGTACAGTCAAGTTATAGGCGGACACTAATTATGTAATTTCAGTGTCCATTTATTTTGTCTTTACGATTTTTAATTAAAAATAATAATTAATGATTACGGAAGTTTATAATATAATAAAATATTTAATTTTAAACAAGGTTAAATTTATTTATTAAAATATGGATTATACTACAGAATTGTATATCATTTAAAAAAGTGAAAATTATTAAATTCAATTGACATGATTGTATATAATAAATAGCTGATATTTCAACGTTTCCAGCTTATTCATTAATCACAATATTATAAGGAAAATGAGTTAATTATACCTGTAGTTTAAACTAACTCACAACTTGATTATGAAAAATATTTTTAATGGCAAGTAAAACACCAAGAATAACTTGTGGGATGAATCCATCTTTGACACATGGAGATCTGAAATCAACTACGCACTCCTTAATAGACTGCCCCTGTGACCTGTTGATCGTGATCGAAAACGCGTCTGACTGGAAATTGCAACCTGTTGAAGTTGAAAGTCGTTACGTCGGAATGGGTGGCATAATCGTGATATAAACTGTTTATCCCTCTCCGTTTTCGATTAGTAGCTAAAATTACATTGGTTAAGAACGTCTTTACACACAGTCTTGAAACGTTGTGGCTGGTCGAGAAGATATAACTTTAAGTAAACGACATTATATGGAGCAGTCCATCAGGGTCAAGTAAGTGCAGGAAATTGATGACCTTACCGGCGTACACTACCGTATCCATAGATTACTCATTAACTTCTACTACTCCTTAGCTTTACTGTTCTCCTCAGTGAACCCGGGTCTCTTTTAAGGAGGCGACTTGAAAATATGAGAAGTTTCAGATTCCTCATCCTGACTGGACCAGCTATTGATTTCTGGTAAGTTGAATTCTCTGTCTCTATATCCTATCTAAATGTGTTGTTTTGTCACACTTTTTCCTTTATATATATATATATATATATATATATATATATATATATATATATACAAAACAAAAAAAAAAGTCTGGGAATGCTCTGGATTCAGCATTCTCACGCCACACAGACTTAAAATTACATGGCCTTACGCAACCAAACTTTATAATTAAACAAATTTAAAATTGATATTTTTTTTCTTTAGGGCAACAGGCTACATGAGGGTGATCCACATTGGGCAACTCCCCTTTAATAGCATAGGGAGGGATTTGAAAGGGGGGATTATTTTTTTTAGGGCAACAGGCTTCATGAGGGTGATCCACATTGGGCAACTCCCCTTTAATAGCATAGGAAGGGATTTGAAATGGGGGATACGGAAGGGTGGAGGAAGGTAGCCAAGGGTTAACTAGGGCCCCCGGGCTATAGTTTAAGGATCCTACCCGGCATTCGCCTAAAAGTAATGCAAGACAAACCCTATAAAAAACCTGCATCGGGTAGGTCGGGCATTTGGTACTTGTCCCACGCCCTTCCGATGACGTAAAAGGAGTTTGCTGTGGGGACGCAGCTTACCCCTCGCCATGCCTTGGCCTGTTTAGGAGGCAGCTGGCCGACTATTCCAATAGGAATAGCGGACAACTCTTGCCGTATGCCCAAGGACTGCGACCCCGGAACATACACCTCTCAAAACAGACCGAGGTGCCTCGGCATGTGGGAACCGTAGTTAAAAAAAACCAGAGAGATGTGAAGGCATCCCCAAAGGTAGCCCCCGCCAGAGCTCTCTGGTAAGGTTCACCTGCGAGGGGGGATTAATAACAACATTGGTATAAATGGTCTGTTTTGAGAGGTGTATGTTCCGGGATCGCAGACCTTGGGCATACGGCAAGAGTTGTCCGCTATTCCTATTGGAATAGTCGGCCAGCTGCCTCCTAAACTGGTCGAGGCACGGAGAAGGGAATGCTGCGTCCCCACAGCTAACTCCTCTCCCGCTATCGGAAGGGCGTGGGACAAGTACCCAATGCCCGACCTACCCGATGCAGGTTTTTCTAGGGTTTTCCCTGCATTTCTTTAGGCGAATACCGGGTAGGATCCTTAAACCATAGCCCGGGGGCCCTAGTTATCTCTTGGCTACCTTCCTCTACCCTTCCGCATCCCCCCTTTCTAATCCCTTCCTATGCTATTAAAGGGGAGTTGCCCAAAGTGAATTACCCTCATGTAGCCTGTTGCCCTAAAAAAAAATATATAACTTTGGCACCAGACAGCGTCAATGAGAGAGTCAGGGAATAATTTTGATTTAGTAAAATTATCAGTCGGTCAGTGTTCGTCAAGGAAGAAATTCGCCAATGGGCAGGGTGGGAAATGTAGTCCAAGAAGTAAGGAAGTTGTTGAAAAAATAAAAGATGTAAACATGTTAAAGACTTGAACTGCCTTAACAAACTATAAACTAAATATAATTCAGAGGAGATGAGTACTTCAGAGATTTCTCAACTTTTATTGGGTTTTGTATTTGAACATTTAATAGAATGTTGTCGACTGGAAAAATATCTCATGATGTATCCATTATTTTGATCACAGTATAACTGATCTGTTCCCCTGGTAAAAAGATCTTGGGAGTTGGTGATAATGTTAGTGCGTTCGTAAACAGAATTCTATTTGTCTGGAACTCTAAAAGAATTGATTGTGTTTGTTGACAGTTTATTTGCAATAATAAGGCATATTTTCAAAATTTAAAGTTTTCGTTTGTTTAAAATTTGTGGTTTGTGTAAATTCAGTGGATGTGAAATTGAAGATCAATAGAAATTAGTATGTAAAATTTATTTTAAATTTAGTAAAATTAAAATACACTGTAAAGGTTGCATAATTATTGTACCGTCAAATTTAATTTAATTTTGTGTTTATTTTTAGGGAATCTTTTAAAGTGCTACAATTTGTAGTTTCAACTCAACAATTCTTATGTAAATTTTATATTTCATTTTAATTCTATACTTTTCATTAGGCCCGATAAAACGACGTAGAATAACATTTAGTTCTCATTTAAATTAATAGTCATGGAAAATGTTTATGTGAATTTATATGTAAAATAAATTTTTGTTTGAAATAAATTCTTGAAATATTATATTTATCAAATCTCTATTTTATCATTTCACTATATGGTAAGAACTGCTATTAAAAATAATAACTTAAAAATTTTATTTAATTTTTTCAAAGTAAATATTTCTATAAATAATCATGACCAGTAAAATAAAATTTTAATTTCTTTAAATAATTCAAAATTTAATATCGCATTAAATAGCGCTTCAAAGTGTATTGAAAAAAATAAATAAATCAAAGTTTATATATATATATATACATTTATTGTAATGCCAATTAATTAAGCCATTAATTGTTTTTAATTAATTTAAATTGTTAGCGAAAAACTGAATTGTAAACGGACAGCGAGGAAAGCAACAAAGAGCGGTGAGCTCTGTTCCTATTACTGAGGGTTCGGAATGGCGATTACGCGCGCAAAAGTATGTTGAGTCTTCAGTCTACGGCGTGGAGCGAAAGAGTACAGTCTTCTGTCTACCACGAGAGGAGAGACATTGTAAAGAGTACAGTTTGAGTCTACAGTGAGGAGCGAAAGAGAAAAGTCTAAGTCTACGGTTAGCCACGAAAGGATAGACATTTAAAAGTAAATCTTCACCGAGCTACTTAGAAGGTTTAAAGACAAACCGATAAATAAGTCGGTGAAAGACTAAAAAAATCTGCAACTCATAAGATTCCTGTAAGCAAGCAGTTAGTTGGACCGAGTAGATGTGCTAACAATTAGCCAACGGAAGCAAGGGTTTACTTCAGTATAAAGAACTTGAACATTGTCGTGCTGAGGGAAAACGACATAAGATAGCTGACCAATTAGGAGGATTACCCGAGTTCCTGGGAGCCTAATAATTACATTTAGACTCCATAAGTGCAGAATCTGTGAGAAAAATTTAGAATCTGTGTAAAAATTTTGCAATATAGTGTAATTTTGAAGCGCCAAAAGAACGCTGGTACCAGCCGAACAATACGTAAGTAACCAAAACATTAATAAAATCTGTAAACGCTAACTAAAAGGGTAAAGTCAGATTTCGTTAGGTTTTCTTGTAGCTTTTCTTTCATTTATCAGCACATTATTTTGAAGTAAATTTTTTAAACTGTATTGTTAATTAGATCATTCAATAACTTTCACTTTAAATCATCAAACCCAGTAAAGACCCTGGCAGATTAAGAGATTTTCATTTTATTGTAAATTGTAGAGGCCACAAATTAATAAATAAATTTTGTTTGTTAAGAAATTGATAATCTTTTCATATAAATAAAGCCTATCATTTTAATTATTACATTTAATGTCACCACAATGTGGGCAAAAATTAATTAAAGTCAAATTGTTGGTTATTAAGTATTGGCACCACAACGTGGGGCAAATTCTTTAAATTAAATTAATTACCTAATTTTTGATTATTACAATATATATCACTTTGCTCTGCTTTTATTTTCACTTTGCATCACTCTATTCGATTCTCTACCATTCAAAATAATACATAACACAATCCAATATCTGCGTCTCCATTTAGTTAATGTAATTTTTTTATGTATTATCTTTATTATAAGTTGCTTGTTTTTTAGCGACTACCTGATTAAGTGAATATTCCTTAAAGAAAGTTTTTTTCCTCATAGATTACATGGTTAAGCTGATATGTACAATATATACATAGTAATGTAATTTTTTAACATTTCATTTTCAATTCAACATATGATCCAAGGTTTCAGCCATGAGATCTACATTTATGACGACGGCACGCGTTCTCCCTCTCCATATCTGTACACCGTTTGTCTTTGCCGCTATCAACAATAATGCTTTTCTTTCCTTAACACATTATTAGTATTTCAATTTATGTAGTAAGTTTTCAGTTATTATGTTTTCCTTATATTCCTTTACACACTAACAAATTTATATATATATATATATATATATATATATATATATTGTAATGATTAGCCTTTCTTACTAAATACTAAAAATAAACTTTATTACATGAATATGCAAAAATACATTAAAAATATTATTGGGCGCCAGCAGATATACATTGGTCTGCAAAAAAAAAATAATTAACATTAGCTCCGGCTTGGTTATACAGTCCTCCTTTTCAACAGGGTTATGTGGGCGGTTCGGTAGCTATCAAGAACAGAGTCTATTTCCGCACTGTGTAAAAAATTCTACTTTTGAAGGCACTTTACAAAAATTGTGATGCTTACTTTACTTGTGGCGTCAGCCGATTTCCATTGGGTCACTGGTCTCGTCGTAAGCAGCCCATCTTCTTCGACCTCCCCACGATGTACGTCCTTCAAAACCTTTGTTTCTTCCCGCTCACCAAATTCTCCACCCTCTCACTCCACTTTCAGCCTTCACTCTGTCTGTCTGCCTGCGTCTGTCCTTCTTTCACCCGGGTTCGGAGTATTTATTCGTACGCCGCCCCCCCCCCAAACGATGCAAAAAAGGGACCTGTACCCGCGATTTCTTTTGGCCTTCTCGGGCAGAAACACGTGCGCGTTTAATGTATTCCTACTCAGGCACGCGGACACAAGATCGGCCACTTAAGGTTGTTATTCAATACAATATATATATTATAATGTATAATTACAATATCATGAAATACAATTATATTTACATTCATAAAGTTTCCTAAATATTATAATTTATACACCTTGGAGTGTATGTTTTGACACCATTTACAAACGATTGCACAATCCAAACTTTATATCTTTTAAGTGCTGCAACCCTTAGAGGTATTTTATGTATTAAATACAATGTCTAATTTTCTGGGCTACAATATATATATATATATATATATATATATATATATATATATATATTGTGGTAATCATAAATATGTAATTATTTAATAAACAAAATTTAAATTTTCATTATCGGCGGCGTAAATATGAGGATTGTCAACAAGAATATGGAGCTATAATGCTTACTTGCTAAAGTTGCATTGTTGTCTCAGGCAGCACTGGTACGTATAGAACTGAAGATATTCAGAGTTGCTTGGATCATGAAGGTGAAAGATGTTTTTTTTTGTGGAGTCCTTGATTCAAAGTTCCTGCTATCATATTTAAGCAATTGTAATTAAGCAGCAGAGACATATTATATCAAAGTCCCGGATTTTGGAGTTACAAGTCGACAGTCTGAAGTATTTCGTCTATTGGCATATTCATATAATTATCAAAGTTTTTAAAAAAAAACGTTATCAACAGTTAAGAGGAGATAGTACAACTTCCATTAAATTCAGTGAAAGATGGCCTTCTGTGATGTGTTTAACAAAAAATGAGTGAGATCGAGCCCAGACGAACAGCTAAGGGTAAAGTAAACAATTATTAATTGTAAACCTACCGTGTAAATATAATTATCGTCAGATTTCGTATTTCAGTAATTATTTAAGTTAGGATTTTTTTGCATTGTAAGCTTTTAATTGTCATTTTGTAACAATCTTTACTGGAGTCCCGATAGGCGTCCCTGAAATTAAGCCGTGGTACATTACCAACTTGTAAAATTTCAATTGGGATAATATTTTTTTTATTAAATTATTGTATTACATTTTTAACTCTTGTGTTTTTATTTAAAATCCTATCAATGCAACTTTTAATTTGTTCATTTAAAATCTAATTAATAAATGTGATTATTACATTATATATATATATAAATATATATATATATATATTTTAATATTCATAAATAATAAAACCACGCTTGGTGCCAATTAATGTGGTAATCAATTAGAATCAAAACAATGTCACCACGTTGAGGCCAATTAATGTGATGAACTATTTATGACAATCGAATGTATTTAACTATTTATTAGAGGAACTATTAACAATTGATTATTTGGTAAATGAAATAACTTAACCAATTAAATTTTAAATACAGAAACTTTTATTACAATTTATATTTAATTATTTTTAATTAGTAAATATTTTTACATAAATTCCACGGTTTTAATGGGATTCTTTAAACCTTCAGGGTCACTTATCGGGCCTCTAATAGTATTAGTAACGCGCAATGATATAACCAAATTTAGAATACAAAATATTACAAAGTATTGAACTGAGTTTACTTGAGTATTACTAATATAAGAAATCTGACCGGACGGAATATTACACCAGGTTTACAATAAATTTATGTACATCCAGACATCGGAGCAGCTCTCTTATCACACTGATTAATGACTTCACCAATTATATATCTTTATTCAAATTATTTAAAGGACTTTAATTAAACAGGCTATAGCATAATATTTTCTACACAACCTAAGTCAGAATATGCGATTGATGGTCTAACACACTTTTGACGGGTACCATTCTATTTTTTCTGAAGACCAATCGAGTTAGATAGTGAGCGTTTGCTACATCGGATGAGCGAACATGCAAGTTATAATTGCTATACAGTCTTTTCTTTAAATAACTAAGCCGTATTTCTGCGTTAGTTCTATTCCTCAGTAGCGTGATTTCGTCTTTCTTAGGAAGCAAACCACAGAACGATGATTCTCCACTAAGAATGAAGCTCGAAATTTCTTAAGAATAACAGATGGTGGAGGCGTCTCATTCGAGTGTTCTTCTATACGAAAGTCTTGGCCTTTCGAATAGCGCGTTTGCAGTTATGCGTATATTCTTCGCAAGTTTTCACATCCTCGTCACACTCTGCGTCGTCCAGAACGTTCAGAATCGACCCGTCTAAATCAATGAAATTTCTTAGTGTCTCCTGTAAGTGGTGATAATGTTCCACTTCATCCAAGGCTGTTCAATTGTCTATATTGTTCAGGAGACCTATAAATCTTGTGACGTTCGTCGGTTTAGTGGTTCGCTTAGGTTTCAACTTGCGTAAATTAATATCTTTCTCTGCAGACACAACGCCCGAGAGCAACGTATTTCTTAAAATGTTAAATTAAATGAGGAAGATTCTCAGATACGCCTGAAAATTGACGATTACGCCATGTCATGTAACTGTTTCAATCAGCGTACATTTCCATCTCAAAGTAAAGAATTCAATTACTCGTTTTGAAAATTCCAGTAAACGATTAAACAGATACAACAGTGTAAATGGTAAACAATTCCCGTAATAAACGTGTATGCAGGATTTTCCTCTCCTTTTTTTGTGAGTAACTAACTACATGAGGGTAATCCACGTGATGGCAACTCCCCTGTAACAGCATATGAAGGGATTTGAAAGTTGGGATGCGGAAGCGTAGAGAAAGGACCCCCCGGGCTGTAGTTTAAGTATCCTACCCGGAAATCGGCAAAAAGTGATGCAGCACAAACCCTAGGAAAACCTGTATTGGTTATGTCGGGCAATGGGTACTTGTGCCACGCCTCTTACGATGTCGGGAGAGGGGTTTGATGTAGGGACGCAGCATGCCCTTCCCCGTGACTCGACCAATTTAGGAGTCAGCTGGCCGACTATTCCACAGGGAATAGCAGACAGCTCTAAACGTATGCGGAACCTACACCTCCCAAAAACAGGCCGCGATGCCTCGAATTGTGGGAACTTTAGTTCAAAAACAGAGAGACGAGAAGGAATCCCTGTAGGTAGACTCCTCCAGAGCTCTGTGGGAAGAGCAGACCTCACAGTATCCTTTTTTCCTCCTTCACCTGGATTTCGCACCAATATATTGTAATGCCTTGCGGGAAAGGCATTGCTTCAGATTAATGGTCTTGGCCATCAGAGGAAGTTGTAATGTTTACTCAGGGCAGGTCTTGAGAATTCAGAGCAAGGGTGACATCTGCGGGTGACCGGTCGCAAGATAAATCTGTTATGGCAGGCATTGTTTCTGATTAATGGCCTGGACAGTTCACTTGCTTACTTAGGATGGAGGATGCAGTTTGGGCGGTCTGAAGAATTTAGAACATCGCACGTGTGAGTGAGGGTGAGAAGACAAGTCTAAAATAATTGAGGGTGCAGTTTGGGCGGTCTGGAGAATTTAGAATCGCGCACGTGTGACTGCGGAGGTGAGAATAAAAGTTCAAAGTAATTGAGGGTGCAAAGACAAAGTAGACCTGTCTCGATGGTCGGCTTTGGGACAAGACAGAGTAGCGAGCTATTTTTGTTAGCTAATGAACTGCAGCTGCAGAATGTAAATCTCGGGATAATGGAGGAAGCTGTCAACGGGCAGTTGCGACGTAGTTTTGGAACAAAGGAAAAGAGAAGGGACTGGGATATATAAAGAGAATATAAGATTTTTGGAAGTTCGTTAGAATGGGAGAGGGAGCTGTGAGCACCGAAGTTGAGTGTTGGAGTGAGAGTTGTGGAGGCGTACTGCGAGCACCCAGTATGGAGAAATTTTGCAGCCTGCGAGAGAAATAGCAAAATTATTCAACGATAAACATTTTTGTATGCAGAAGTCTAATCTTTTGTAATATCAAAATTTGACCACTGTCTTCGATGGTAGGAGACCAGGACATTGCATCCAGCGTCGAGTAGTTTCACCACGAGCAAGTGAGATGTCCTTCACGAACGGAGAAGCAGCTTTCATCAAGCCAACCGTGTGTGTTAGAGTCGGTGTTTAAACGTCCAGTCTATAAAGTGTGTGTGTAATGAACTAGCCAAATGCTCCTGAGTAATCGTAAGTTGAAATTTCATGGTATTAATATGTGTAAACAGAATTAAAAAACACAGTCAGATATCGTTCTTTTCTTTTGTGTTAATAAAATAAATTCTTTAAATTTAGAATCAATCTTATAGAATAAGTTCGTTAATAATTTTCGTCGATGTCTAGACGAATAAATATTTCTTTTTAATTTAATGCTAAATGTTGGGTTCTTTGATTATTTAAGTGTTCTGTCCGTTATCAAACCCAGTAAAGACCCATGAGAGAAAGAGATATATGTTTTTTATTAAATTGTATAATTGCAAATTTTTGTTAAATAAATTTTATTTGTTCTAAAGTCTATAATTATTCATTTAAAAGCCCATCATATTTAATTATTACATTTTGGCTGCCACAACGTGGGGAAAATTGAAAAAGTCCCCGTGTGATTATTACAATATATATATATATATATATATATATATATATATATATAGTGTTTCGTGTAATAACTTTAAATACTTCGCTATACTTCGTGCTTTATTTCAACAACAATTACTACTGCTGTTAAAAATATTAGAAACTCAAAGAGTCATCGAGAGATAGTATGTTACAAAGGAATTCTACTGCTTCATTCTGTAACACTTTAAATTATGAACATTGTTGTTATGAATGTGACATTACCGATATAGGTGAAGGAACTCGTACATGTTTTGATCCTGTGCATGGGGATCACTACCCACAGTGCTTATCGAGCCATTAGCGTAAACCCCTCAGCGTCCTTTATCGTTCTTTGTTCTACGCATACAGCATTTAGGCTTAGGGCCAAGTAACGCGTATCACAGTTGACAGGCTGGTAGTAACACAAACAGTAATTTGAGAATCACTTATATGCGAGAATTAATACTACGTCGAAAATAGATCTTATAAAATCATTTTAGGAGAGTAATGTAAATAACTGAATAAAAAAAAATTACAATTTGTCTAATTATCAATTATATTATTATTATGAATTTTTGCAAAAAGCAGAAAATCGTGTTTCACGTATTGTAAATTGATTATTAAACATAAACAATTATATATATATATAGTAGTATACGAAAACTAGTTACAAATTACTAGTCCCACGTTGAAGTGCTAGATTATATGATATACACTATTAATTTAATTAATTAATTAGTCAAATTAAGTTGTATTGAATTTAAATGAAACGAAGGAAGAAGAAATGAAAGAAGAAAGTTATCATGATTTTACCTTGAAAATTATTATAAAGAGATTAACAAAAGATTATTTAATTATAATTTCTACTTACATTGAATTTTGTCCATTTTATGTTTTTAATAAATGCCTCAGCTTTTATGACAATCAAAAACTTCAGGGCCGCTGATAGGACCTCTAATAAGGATTGTAACTTTGGAGACAATTGTAAACCACTAAGGAATATACAAATTTAATGGACAATAACAAAATTTTATAAAAAGAATCTAACGACAAAAAAAACCTACGGAAATCTTACAAATATACAGAAATCTGACAGCAAACTATTTATACGAGGGTGAATCAAATATAAACAAGACTTATTTTTTTAAATATTTATTTTGATTTTAAACGCACAAACAATCATAGTTTGTTTTTCTATATAATCTCCTGATTTATAAACACATTTTACCCAGCGTATAGGTAATTTTTTAATTCGTTCCACGTAAAAAGAGTCAGGTCGTGTTTGTAGCCAATTGCGCACATATGCTTCAACCTCATTATCGCTGTGGAATTTTTGCCCTCCCAAAGCATCCTTGAGAGGACCAAAGACATGGAAGTCGCAGGGAGACAGGTCTGGACTGTATTGAGGGTGTTCCAGTGTCTCCCAACCCAGTTGCTCCAATTTTTGTACGGTCAGGGCTGCTGTATGGGGGCGAGCATTGTCATGGAGGAGAATCACTTTTCTCATCGGAAGGTCTCGTGTTTTGCGGCGATATGCAAGTCTGACGTCAGTTAAAATTTGGCAGTAGTATGCCGCATTAATTGTTCTGCGCTCATGCAAAAAATCAAGGTGCAGCAGGCCACGCTGGTCAAAAAAAAAAACGGTAGCCAAAACCTTGCCAGCCGATAATCGTGACTTGGCTTTCAGTGGTCCGGTTCTCCTTTCTTCCTCCACTCCATACTCGCTTGTTTCCACTCAGGGGTGTAGTGATGCACCCACGTTTCATCACAGGTGACAATGTGAGAAAGAAATTGTTCTCCTTCTTCCCGAAATCGTGCAAGAAGACGCTCACACACTTGAAAACGATTCAGTTTCTGGTCAACTGTGAGAAGGCGAGGAACCCACCTGGCACACACCTTGCGATACCCGAGCTCCTCTGAGAGTATAGAGTAAGTGCTCCCATAACTTATTCCAACCTCAATTGCAATATCCGAAGTTGTTAGACGCCTATCACTTTCAACAAGTTGACGAACACTGTCGATGTTGCCCGCTGTAATGCTGGTGCGGCGTCTGCGGTCATGGCTCTCATTTTCAACACGTTCACGGCCCTCCACGAACTGTTTATGCCAAGCAAACACTCTAGCTCGCGACAGCGTCTCTTCCCCGAACTGTGCAGTCAATCTTCTCAAGATTTCGGCTGGTTTTACACCTTCTGCAGCGAAAAACTTGATAACAATACGTTGCGCAATAGAGGGAGGTACCTCCTGCTCGGACATCGTAACGATGGTCACTGAGCGAATCTATGATGATGAGTCACGTGCTTCCCCCACTCCTGACAAACCAACCTAACAGCCAATAACAGCGGAACGTTGTTCCATCACTATTGCGCGCGCATGTCCAAAAGTCTCGTTTATATTTGGTTCACTCTCGTATAAAGTTCAATAAATAGTTCTCAGTATTTATTGAACAACTACGCCGGGAAAGACTTCAATTTTTGATATTTATATAAAGGTTTACAAAATCAGGTCACTGAATACCATTTTTATTCAAAGCTGCTCTCGTATCGGATTTTTCATTCGTGTTATTTTACTTTGAAGAACAATATTTGATTTACAGGCCATAGCACTGATTGCTATATAGTTTCACTTCAACAAATTTTCTGCGCCACTCTAACAGTTAACAAACTTTACTGTCGTACGTATTGTCACACTCAGTTTCGCTGTAGAAATGCCTTTAATAGACACTCTGAATGCGACCACCACTGACCGGACCGCCACAACTGACTGCCGTAATCACTCCGGTCAGACCCTAAAACATTATCGCCATGACTACCATACTGATCAGGCCCTCCGAACACTCTGATCAGCCTCCCAAAACACACTGAATGTTTTCCGCCAAAGTTCTGTGTGCGTACGCTTTTCGATAATTATCCGTAGCAACCATTACAATTTCTGCATTCTTGCTCCACACTCTCTGTTCTTTACAATGCTTTGGTCTCAATCTTACGCCGACAATAATATAAAAGAAACAATTTAAATAAAATTTACATTACAAATTGCTGATCTCTACAATATATATACATATATATATTGTAATAATTAAAAAGGCGGTCTTAATTAAACGAATTGATTAACAAAATTATAAAGATTTAAAAATTTATTCTTTAAAAGTAAAAATTGTAATCCCTACTTTATACGCCGAATTTAATCAAGTTAACAAACAAATATTTAATTTCATTTTTAAAATTCGTGGCGTTCTATGAAAAATACAACTTTATATTTTACAATCAAATACGTCGAAATTCTCTTTATCTCAGGGTCATTACTGGGTTTGATTGTAAGAACAATCCAATTTAATAAACTAACTTTAAAAATTCAAACTCATTGAAGCTAACTTAATACAATATGAAAATAAACGAAATGAAAGAAACTAAATGAAAAGAAAAACGAACGAAATCTGACTTCTACCTTTAATCGTCGTTTACAGATTTTAAATAATTGTTTTGTACTCACGAATGTATTTCTGGTACCACATCTGATTCTTGGAGCTTCAGGACAACACTCACTAAAAAGGCCATTATTCACTGATTCTACAAATTAAATTTTTAATACACACGGTCGATGTTCTCGTTCTCTGCCACTTGGAACTTTGTATCAGCTGCCACTCAGTCAGCCCTCGGACATAGGTCTGCTTGATGCCTCTATGTGAAATTTAGTTCAGTCTGTGTGAAGCAAAACCTTTTGCTTACAAATTTCGGATTATTATTTGAGTCTCTCCGTCAAAACTGTTTACTCGCGTTTTATGTAAACTGATAGATCTCGCAGTTGGACTTCTTCGACTGCGCTATTCATACTTTTAGATCAGCATCCACATTTTACGTTTTCAGTTCCCGTTTGGACTGATCTGTTTTGCTTCTCGCCGCAGACTCACTTCCTACTCGCGCGCATTTCCCGGCAACATTAGCCAACAAAGAGCCGTGATTGTTACTTTCAAAACTCGTGCCTCTAACAATCCAATTATATTAAAACAATTAATGGCCTTTTTAATAGTAATACAATATATATAAAGTTTTCGCAATTATAGAAGTATGAAACAGTTCGCATAACATTTAGGGGTTTTGTTAGTACCTAATAAAAAGACAGATTTTTAAAATATTTAGGAAACTTCTTAATTCAATTTTTCTGCAAATAAGTGAGATGCGTCTGAAAGACATTTGGAGATAATAATTTTTTTGATTCATTCTCAAAGTTGTATTAGGTGAAGAGATTTGTTAATGTCAGAAGTTAGAAGAAAATTGATGCTTCCAGCATTAAGCAATTGTGTTCCTATTTCGGAATTGTTTAAAGTTTTCAGTAAAATTATAGGGTGAAAATATTTATAATTTTTTTCACCACAGCAGTCAGCAGGACACGTCCGTGACTTTCGAAATTTTGTAAAACTGTTTACTTGAAAGGTCCAAATTAGCGACGAAACGTTGTATAATTTCTCTTAAAATTCATTTTCTGTCGTAAACGCCGTGGTTTATTTATTTACTTATTTTACACAAAGTTTGTTCTAAGCATTTGAATTAATGGTAATCACATATATAAGCCAAATTTTCAAAATTTTTGATTTGGTGTTTCTTAATAATAAATAGTATGTAATCAACTGGTTGATTTTCTATTCAAGAAATTAGCCATAGAGAATTGTGCAGACACTCTATCATTGTTAAATAACATTTGGTTGGATGCTTGTGATGATTGAAGACTAAAAATTCCAACCGTTCGTAAACTTTTCGGTTTAATTTGACAACTTATGAATAAGGTTATTGCTAAAATAAAAGATTATAATAGCCTCAATACGCAGGACATATAAATAATTCTACGTACATGAATAAATTATAAGCTGGTAAATGAACGGCGTAATTGTCACACTAACGTATTTCTCTATATTCTGAATTTTTTTTCTTAATTTAATAAGTCTTAAAAATCATATTATGGCTGAAAAAATATCAAAATTTCTTCCAAACATTTTTGTATTATTTCATTACTTTTTTTTATATAATTATGTGTTCCACATTCCCTGATTAACGTTCACAGTCAATTCATTGGACATTACTATTATAATCTTCACCATACTTCGTCCCTCATTGTTTTACTTGTACGACGTTGTCGAAAATTCCTATTTAATTAATACATGGGCCTTAATAAATGACCAGAGGTATTAAAAAAACCACACAAGTTATATTAAAATGATGAATTCTTTTTTTAGTGATAACTGTAGAAGCTCTTTTTGTAAATATAATCTGCAAATTTTTCTAATGACCCAATAATGAAATACGTATTATATTATTTAGTCACAGTTGACAATGAACATACCAGCCAATTCATCTGTAATAAACAAGTATGCTCGATTACCACAAAATGGGAGCACGGACAAACATCACACACTGTTGGTAACAATTTAATGTATTATTATGGTCGTGCATACAATTAATGACTGTAAATATTACACTCGGTACAATAGTCACCCGGCGTTGCGATGAGGGAGGTCTCGCTATTTAGCCCCAGCATTGATTACAGTAAAATTATGCCTTTTGATGAGACGCCATTTCATGGACATAATTTGATTTATTGTTTGCCACATCGAATTGGTCTGCGCGTTTTTATCTGGAATGTTCTGCGTCAATTACTCGTTTAACTGCCGCTCACTGCCGTGGTTTGATGTCAAATTAATTTAACGTTAAAAGAAAGGAGTTTCAATGTGAGAAGAAAAATGATGTGGATAATACGTGTACAAATAATGTTATGTTGAAAAACTGCGGAACATTGAGATCTTAAGAAAATTATATAATACAATGATTAAATATCAAAACATTTTAATTATTGCAGTAATACATGTGCCTAAATAAATGTTAAGATACTGAAAAACGAACCTACATGAAAATAACACAGTTATAGTTAACCACATTTAAGTAAATTTAATTATAATATACAGAATTTAAACCTTCTTACGAAACATACGTTTCAGAACTGACAGTAAACAATGTCATCAATTATGATTAAAATCAGTAATATTACTGTAATGTATTTTCAATCAAAAACTCCCGAAAGAATTGAGATAACAATTTGAAAATGAACGTACAAAAATTCATTAAACAGCATCAAATTAATATTTAAATTTTGGTATCATTTTTAAAAAAAATCATATTACTGTTAAACCTAATATGAAGCATTTTTCTTATTTGCATTTTAATCCATTTGGTACAATGATTTTAAATTACATATAGCATATAATGTTACTTCAAGGTTTAAAAATAGATAAAAACGGACTGATGGATATTTATTATATGTACTCGGTGTTCGCGGACTTATTAAGAGGAGTGTTAGGATAAAAAATTTTTGCCGAACATTTTCTATGTTATACATTAAAGCACATGACGTCATTATATTCTTATAATACACACAATACACGAGAGCATAACAATGTACATTTACACTTTCAAAGGCTTAAAAAATGCCAAAACTGGTCTAAACTATATTGGAGGGTTGTTATATAACAAACTACCGGCTGATTTAAAGGGACATCCTGCTATATTTAGATACTCTGCAAAGAAAGAATGGCAAAAACACCATTTATTTAAAATGTGTCTGTACATGTAATTATGCTTTTTAAATTATTATAATTTTATATTTTATTTAATACTTAATATATCACGCTGTATATTTAATTATCACTTTACTTGTTTTGTTCTTGTATATCAAGATTTTTGAATTAAATAAGTACAATACAACAATGATAACTTTCCTTCAAAACTAGTCAAATTTCCGTGAAATTTCAGAATTGTATAAATTACAATTAGATGAATTTCAACTGGCTACGTAATCTTATATATATATATATATATATATATATATATTGAAATACAGAAATTACAATTAAATTAAATAGATGAATTGCCTCACGTTGGTGCAGCCAAAATGTAATAATTAAAAGAATTAAATGGTTGGCCACACGTTTATGACGCCAAAATGTAATAAACAAACAAGAATTAATTAATTACGGTTTTTTATGAATGATTTATTTTATTAAAATTTAAAATGAAAGGATGCTAAGTAATTTACAAAATTTAAACTTCAGAAACAATTAATTTATTCAAAGTAAAATAACAAAATTTCTTGATGTGATTTATTTACATTCGTGTTCTTACTATTTTACAGGTTTTATCTACTCTCATCTCAGGGTCGTTTATTTGGGCCTTTTAAATAAAGAACCAACTTTTTTTTACACTCAAATTAACAATCAAATTTTTTACAACATTAGAGTTAGACAACAAAATGAACGTGAATCCTAAAGCTGACGAATTGATTCTTATTTAACGTTTACAAAACTTTTATAAAATTTCTCTCTCTACTTACAGTGTCTTTGCTGGTACCAGGCATTCGTTTAGGCTCTGATGCACTATTCACACATAACAGGCCATAATTTCACAGAATTTAATTTTTGTTTCAAAAACACTGTCCAAATGTCATCATATATTAACATTCCTTCTTTATCCTCAATACTTAATGTTCTTGGTTTTCTTACTCCAAAGAACATCGTTGTATCTCTATATGCCATATCGATTTATCATGCCTTCATGTTATTATCTATGCTTTCACAACCTTCTTTTAAATACAGTTCCTTATCTTGTTTTGCCTTATTATTAATCTCATTCTTTAAACTTGTGTATTTCCATGTTAAGAAATTCATTGAGAGAATATTTGGTTTAAGCACATAATATTTGCAGTATTTCTCGGTGTAAAGAATAAATAAAATCTTCTCGGCCTTCTAACCGAGTGAAAAACTGTATGCGCGACGTTTCTATGACGTTCACTGTCATCGTCTTCTAGCCAAGTGTTTCTCCCGTTTCTATAAATACAGGAACACCGGACAAACACTTTGCTAGAAGACGATGACTTTGAATCGTCGAAACGTCGCACATACATTTTTTCACTCGGTTAGAAGCCCGAGAAGATTTAATTTACATAATATTTCCTGTTTCAGTTGTTAAATATTCATAACAGAACATGAGCTCTTGCTAAATACACTATGACATTTGTTACGTGCCAAGCTGTTTCCTCCGCAGGTTTGCAGTTTCTTTTACCAGATTCTTTTACGCGAGAATGAAGCAGGTGTTCAGTGGCATAAAGATAAGGCAGGATCTACAAGTATTTTCCCAGGTGTAGGTTACGGCAGATCAGAATGATGTGACGTCACAGCATGCGTCAACTAGGCCCCGCCCAAAATTCAACTTCGCAAGTACATGAACACAATCAAATTAAAAATTGCCTCAACTAAATTATTATTCTAAATAACTAATATAATTCATATCCAATAGAATCATTAAAGCAAATACATTCCATTTACAAGAAAAGTTTTACAGTCCTTGACGAATGAGTTGTAGATGTTGATGTTCTTTACATGATCAGGAAGGCTGTTAAATAGTGCGATACCGGAATAATGAACGCTAGACTCGTGGAGACAGGCTGAGAACTGAAAGGTTCCTTCACGATTGTTCCCGTAACTTGCATAAAGGTTCATGTTGCGTTTAACAAATTTTAGTACTTCTAATATGTAAACGCTAGGTAGAGTCAGAATGTGAAGTCTTTTGAACAGCGGCCTGCAGCTTTCTCTAGCATCTGAACCTGATATAATTCTAATGGCTCGTTTTTGCAGTTTGAAAACATCCACACTACGAGAACAATTGCCCCAGTTGGCAATACCGTAACACATATGTGAATGAAAGTAACCAAAATACAACAGTGAAGCAGTTTTGGTATCAACTTGTTGCATCAATAGTCTCAATGAGTAACAAACAGAACAAAGTTTGCGCACAAGGTGATCAATGTGCAAGTTCTATTTTAATTTACTGTCGCCCTGCAAGCCGAGGAAAGTCGTATGATCTGAAAACTTATCCGTTACGGTGTTGTTGGTTTTTATTGTAAAACGAACTAACTTAGTTTTCTGTACATTGAGTGTTAATTTATTGGCGGCGAACGAAGTATTTAACTATCCAGATGCAATCTCAATCATCGCCTTGAGATTATTTAAAATCAATGGCCGTAATTAACAAATTAGTGTCATCTGCATATAACACAGATTTTATAGGTTCCATATATTCTGGCAGATCGTGAATATACAAAAGGCCTGACAAGTACAACTCAACAGCTTTGTATTTTAAGGCCACCTTCTGTTTCCGATTGTTGAGGTATGATTCAAAGAGTGCCAAAGCGTTGCCTCTGATCCCTTAATATTCTATATTTTTTAAGTATTCTGTGATCTACGAGATCAAATGCCTTCGAAAGATCGGCAAAAATTCCGGCTACTTTCAGTTTTTCATCGAGGAAATTTTGTATATTTTTAATGAACTCGTGCATAGCAGTGCTCGTGGATTTTTGTTTGAGGAAGCCGTGTTGTGCGGGAGTAATTACTTTATACTTTGTCAAGAATTCCAGTAACTGTTTGTGTATAATATTTTCGAGAATTTTTGTAATTATCGGACGTACGGAAATGGATCTGTAATTTGATGGGTCGGTAGGCGAACCCTTCTTGAAGAACCGTATAACTTTTGCAGTTTTAAGGGAGTCGGGAAAAATGCCGGTAGAAAGACACGCGTTGAATATGATTTGAAGGGGTGTAGCTATGACGTCGGCACAGTGATTCACAACTATGCTTGTGATGCCATATATATCCGCCAAATGGGAACATTTAAAATTTCTTATTACGTTTATTATTTCAGTATTGGTAACCGGTTGAAGGAAAATGGAATTATGAACACTTGGTAGCAGTTTATCAAAATCACGACTTCTGATGACTTATTGTTTGAAAATTTATGAGACACGAGAATTAAATATACCCGCAGCGACTCTGTAGGTTAAAGATTTACCGTCGTCGACAAGTTTTATATCTGTCGCATTATGATTGAATTTACATGAGATATTTTTAATCACCTCCCAAGTTGCTTTTATTTTCTTATTTGAGTTTGCTATATATTTCGTTGTATGTAACTTTTTTAGCACCTACGAGCACTTTCATGTAAATACGTCTATATGATCGTAAGAAAGTCAAGAATTGTGGCGATGAATTAATCTTTTTCAATTTACTCATTTGGCAGAGCCTTCCTCGAGAAACTAGTATGCCTTTACTTTGGCATTTGGTCTATTCTTTAATTTAAGTCGAGCTGTCTCGTTGGGAACTGATAACAAGTATTTTAGAAAATTTTCGTACATTCCATTAGCATTCTTAGTTTTATTTACATCTAGAATAAAATCCCATTGCACGGTCTGATTAGGCGCTGTGTAGAGCTTCTAATTGTTATTATAATATGCTCGACCGAACTTCCAGTCTAACTCAGATCTTGCACATCTATGCATAAATAGAATATAATTTCTTGAACAAAAACATCTTTGTACGGCGACGGTTAATTTATTTTTGTCCCAGGACTAAGTTCGTGAGCAACTTAACTTCTCACCACCTTTCTATTCTTAAAACTAAACCGACAATATTAATGATACATAAAACTTCGTTTTCTTCTATGGTCAAACACTTAGAATAGACATTCAGAGATACATAAAATATCTATGCTCAAATAACTATATCAATTTAAATTTCCTTTTATAAGATTCAGAAACCGTTAATTTAATGGATAAATGCTTAATATAAACAATTGAAATGTAATGCAGTTTTTTACGAGGCTCGCATTTATTAATGCAGAAATGAAATGAATTAATATGTTAAAATAAAAGTTTACTTCAGTATCTCTATTTCACAGATGAAGGGAGTAATACGAAATTTATGTAACTCGTTTCTAAAACGAGATCTTACAAGCTTTATGATAACACCCAAATCATAATAGGTACTATTATAATTTTATTTGCTCCACTAAGGATCTTGATTTTTTGTCGAAATTATTTTCAAGCTCATAAATTATTATTGTTTAGATTCACAGGTCCAGTAATGTTTCTTTTTACTTAATACGAGAAGGATATACATCCAGAAATTACGGAGAGAATTTCTGGTCTTTAATATGCAATAATGAAACACATTACTGTATGGGTGAAAATAATTATAAAAAATATTGTAAATACATTAGAAATAATACTACCCTAAAGATATATTAACGATGAGGTGAGAATTAAAAGGAATGAAAGGTAATAAAACAATTAGGTAGATGAAAACCCAAAGTTAGATTTTAGGAGAGTTAAATTTATTCTGGAAGTACTATAACTTGGAAACTGTCCAGTTCGATTTGTTTGAAGCGCATAGGAACGTTTCAGTGGCAATATTGGATCAGACGTTCGGGGAAACGAAACCGCCGCCTACTTGTTGCTCGTCAAACCATTACCCCGCCCCCATTTCCCCAACACCACCCAATGTTACTCATATTCCACAATATTGCTCAGTATTCATAATACCACCCATACCACCCTTAAATTATCCACACCCGTGTAAAAGTGATAAGCACTTGTGTGGTAAATTTAAAACATAGAGCTGGTCTTTTATTAAGTGTTAATGCTTTTGTTTGATTTAAGTGAAAAAGTAATTATCTTGTGGAAGTTTTCAACAAATTTATTACAACTAAAAATATATGCCAAATTAATGTTGATGTTAACTAAAATTTTCATTGGTATTCCGTGCTTCAAGTTTCCGTCGTGATGCCGACGAACAACTTTCAAGCGATGATAATATGTATCACTTTATGTTAAAATAGGTTGGAATAATTTCTCAAAATTATATTCTCCAGATATACAAAATCCCAAGGCAAATTTCCTTAAATTCCGTGCACACTCTATCAACAAATTATTAGATTCTCCTGTTTCCACCTAAGTGGCCTATATGTTCTATGAGATTATAGACAATACGTGTTGACAAGAATATCGGAAATATGAGAGTAATTTTAGGGTTAAAGACTTTAGAGATGAGGAATAAGGCGTAATTTGGAGCTGGAGAAATGGAGAGATATTAGGGTGAATAAATATTGTGATGGTAGTCATGGGGACACGTTGAAAAATGTGCCATATTATGCTACATAGTGAATTTGTGGTACTATTTTGTTGCTTGGGGCATACGGATAAAGAAACGCATTGATGAATACGTAGCTATGGGATTTATTGGTAACATAGCAATATATATGAATGTATGTGATATCATGAGTTTTGATTATGCCTACTAATATTTAGAACATGAGTGTATTGTGGATTATTGGGCGATGTAGAAATTATTTGTGGTACATTACACAGAATGTAGAATATGTGGGAACATAATGGAATACTAGGAACATGAATAAGTATGTATTGCGGAATGAATTAATGATTTGATGAATATGAGGAATGTGGAAATATTATCTGAGATTGGGATCGTTCCCGGTGGCAGTTTAAATCAAATATGGTATATAAACAAAACCATAAAAAATAAAACAATTTTGAAAGAAAAAAAAGTATAGAAATGTGTCCACACTTTTCACACTTCACTAATGAAAAATATAGACATAAACATATAAATTATACGATATAATAAAAAATACGCTTCACTTCATTAATTTATTTATATTATTCTTAAATCTTCTTATTGGAAGATTCTCCCACTGCTGCAGATAAATGGTTCCGATTACCTATGAATGTGTTTATGATGATAATTTACCCTACGTCGTTTTTTTTCCAGTCTCGTTTTGATTTTACCTCTGCCAATGTAAGTTCGTATTTCTATATTATCCTGTATGTCATTCCTCGCTTTGTCACCCGTAAATAATTTAAATAGAGAGCAAAGTCTATTTTTCTTCCGTCTGCTTGCCAAAGATTGGCACCCTAATTTCTCGACCATGACCCCGTATTACAAATTTTGCTGTCCCCTTAAGAAGTTTTTCTAGGTCTCATATGTGGTGTTTTCTATAATAATCCCAACAGCATGCACCATACTCGCATATGGGACGAACCAGAGATTTGTAGACAAGTTCGTATGAATTGCCACTCCCCCTTTTTAATATTCTCATTACAAAATGTAAAGATTTCCAAGCTTTCTGAGACGCAGAATTTACTTGTTCTTACCACCCTTGATTTGAGTTCAAAATGACTCCTAAATATTTGCGGCTGTTTACTGGAGATGTTTTCTCCCAATTTATATTATAACCCAATCCTATATTTGCTCGATATTTTTTTAATGTAATTGATTTTTATTTTCACTATTTATCTTCATTTTATTTCCTTCAGCACTACCATTTGGTGCAACTAAGTCGTTTAGTAAATCGCATTCATCCGAATCTTTATTGATCTGTCTATGGAGGATACATTCATCAACGAAAAGTCTGATTTTGGAATCGATTTTAAATGGAGGACATTAATATATATATATATATATATATATATATATATATATATATTGTAATAATTTATCAACTAGCTTTTGTTATCTTTTGATAATAATTCATGATATGAATTATGTGGACGTTTTTAAATGAAAAGAACTATTACGTGAAAACTATTAAACAAGATTAATTAACAATTTTAAAACAAGTATTCAAATTACAAAATATTTGGGATCTCAGGGTCTTGAACTGGGTTTGATAATGGCAGAACTTATATAATCAAAATCACAAAAATTAAATTTACTTTATATGGGAATCAATGCATCTGAACATAGACGAAATTTGTTGCTGAAGAAATAATACTAAAGATTGAATTTAAACAATTTTAATTTTTATCAAGAAATAAAGAATGATCTGAATAATTAAAGATCTCATTTTATCGATAATTAAAGAACGATCTGACGTTTATCTTTTAAACGTGGTTTACAATGATTTTAAAGTTTTCTTTCTACTTACGGCAGCCCAGGTCTCATTTTAACTTTTCGTGCACAATTTTGGGGATATCACTGATTCTAAATGTTCACAGACACTAATTAGCGTAGTTTGTTAGTTGGTTTAAAATAACTTTGTCGATTCTCGATGATTTACTGCAACCTGGATTTGTAGGTCTCGTGGATTTTTGTTGAAAATGCACCTCATTGATTTTGTCTGTTGACTGAAAACTAGTTCAATTTCTGCATTTTTGATATAACAGCGTACTGGTTACTGGAACACTTTCTCGTTCTTTAAATTAGATTCTTTTCATTCTCGCTGCTGACTGAGTAAATTGTTCAACTTTTCGTGTATTAGAATTTTGTAGACTTTACACCTCGCTGTTCTATGCCCGACTGTCTTGTTCAAATTTTCATGAATTAGAATTTTGGTCTGTTCTCCTTGCTGCTTACTACCCGACTGTTCGTTCGTCTCGTTAATTTTGAGCGCGTAAAACCTTCTCGACCGATCAACAATACTTTTCTTGCATTGCCGGTTTGTTGCGGCGTCCGCTATATCCACCAATAATGAGTCCTCTACAATTCAACTTTTCAATTAGAACAATGCCTTAATTACCAATTTCAACAATATATATATATATATATATGTGTGTGTGTGTGTGTGTGTGTGTGTGTGTGTGTGTGGATCAATAAAGGTCCGATTACTGATCCTCGAGGCACCCCCGAAGTTACATTTTTTTCTACTGATAGATGTCTACCTATATTTACCTTTTGACTTCACCCGTTGAGTAATTTCTTGACCCAAATCACAACCCGCCTGTCAATACCCTCTGTTAAAATGTTAATGAGTTATATGGAAACGTTCATGAAAATAAGATACTATACCTCTGTGAAGTAAGCCTGCGAGCGAATTTTCTCGCAGGTGAACCTTCCCAGAGAGCTCTGGCGGAGAGTACCTTGGGGATGCCTTCACATCTCTCTGGTTTTTTGAACTAAGGTTCACCTCGGCCTGTTTTGAGAGGTGTATGTTCCGGGGTCACAGACCTTTGGCATACGGTAAGAGTTGTTCGCTGTTCCCATTGGAAGAGTCGGCCAGCTGCCTCCTAAACTGGTCGAGGCACGGAGAAGGGAATGCTGCGTCCCCACAGCAAACTCCTCTCCCGTTATCGTAAGGGCGTGGGACAAGTACCAAGTGCCCGACCTACCTGATGCAGATTTTTCTAGGGTTTGTCCTGCATTACTTTTACGCGAATGCCGGGTAGGATCCTTAACCCATAGCCTATGGCGGGAGAGGAGTTTGCTGTGGGCACGCAGCATTCCCTTCTCCGTGCCTTGGCCAGTTTAGGAGGCAGCAGCCCGACTATTCCAATAGGAATAGCGGACAACTCTTACCGTATGCCCAAGGTCTGCGACCCCGAAACATACACATCTCAAAACAGACCGAGGTGCCTCGGAATGTGGGAACCTTAGTTCAAAAATCCAGAGAGTTGTGAAGGCATCCCCAAAGGTAGCCCTCGCCAGAGCTCTCTGGGAAGGTTCACCTGCGACAGAATCCTCTCGCAGGCTTCCTTCGTGAAGTGGTTTCACATTCAACCCTGAGATATTTATTATTTTAGTGCGCACTTAGTAAATATGAGAATGAAATGTTAATAATTTGGCATAATAAATTTGTCAAACAAATAAATTTTGTGACATTACATTCATGTAAATAATATTAAACAAAATTAATAATAAATTAAAGTAATTATTTAAATAATTGCGAGTATCAATAAACAACCTTACCATAATATAGGTGAAAATGTGTGAGGTGTTCGGAATTCTAAAATGGGGAGGTTGAATATGCAGGTGTATTGAGTTATTGGTGAATAAAGGAATAATTGCTGATATTGGGATGATTTTTGGAAATGTGGGTTGGTAATTGAGGAATATAGAGGTGTATTGGTTATTTGCGGGTATCGGGATTTTAGGAAATGTGGTATTTATTAAGAGCCTGAATTACTGTGATGACCTTTCATAATACTTTTCTCCAAAACAGAAAAACACTTATCTAGAAAAATTTACTTATGATGGAGGCTATTTGATGTAGAATTGGAGAGACATCTTTTTTTAATGACGATGGAGTATCCACAAAAAATTAAAATAATATAGTCGTAAATATGGCAAAAAAATTCTACAATCACAACTGGACTCCAATTAAGCGTTAGTGCACAAGTTTTCCTCGAAATGGTGAAAATAGAGGAGTATCCATTAAAACATAAATAATATCAACATAAATGTAGTACTTATTATGAGTTTGTAATGTTCTTTATGGAAATTCCAACTTTCAAATTACTATTTGTACTGCACGTCTAAAAACAAATTCTGGCCTCAATGAACAGCTGTTGGTTTTTTAAATAATTACAAACGTTTTGAGTTTTCAACTGAGGTTTTGATTAACACTCCCTTTTGTCATTAAAGGCTTCTTTAAATATACGATTTGGTGCTTTCCAATTATTAACTCGTGATAGTTTTAGCCGCTCATTTGGGACACTGACCCATTAGAATCAATTTATGTAATAAATTTCAAATCAATTGATTACAATGAAACACATTTAGGTTTCGTTATTTGTCAACATTAAGTTTTTTAATTTGAGGAAGATGGCGTATTCTTAAAAGATATTGCGGAATTTTAAGTTTTCCAGAAACATGCAAAGGATGCCGTGAGATGACATTTTAAGAAGTGTATATAAACTGAAATATGTTTTGTTTATTCCATGTTCATATAATCGACTAATGAATCATACCAAAACCAGTCGTGATCTGTGCACTATTTCAGTTCAATAATTCCTTGACAGTTTGTATCCCGATGGAGCCCGTTGGAGTATTTCATGCACAATTACGCACCGCCAACTTTTCTGAATCAGAAGTTACCTAAAGTTATATAAATTTCCGACAGTTCCCATTACTTTACTTAGAAAAATATGTCATGATTAAACTATGCGAGTCTTGGCATGGTAATTTAAAAGGTAGCGGTTCTGTTTTGGGTAGGACCAATTCATTTCTCGAAAATATTATTGAGTACACTTCTAATGAATCTAATGAAAAAAATTTATACGAAAGATCTGATAATTTATTTATTTTGATGTTTCACTATCCTCATAAAAATATTGTTATGCATGGATATAAATCTCTTATACATTATAACATATGTATAAACTTAAATACGCTGAATTTTAGTCGGGAAAATGTTGTTTTTCATAGGAAACAAACATTTTTATTCAAAGTATCGTGTAATATAATAGTCTACACGTGCCCTCTTATCATAACGTCTCTTCAGCATAGCGGACCTAAGAGGGCGCAGATGCAAGAACGCTGATGCAGTTAAAGACATCACTTTAGATATAGCGAGTAACTAAACATAACAACAACATAAATATTCACCCCTTCCACTTAGGCAGCTGTGATGACGCTGCGTCTATGCGTGAGCATTTTAAGTACCTTATGCAGACATGCTCACGGCAGCAGAAATCTTCCACCCTGTAAGAGTTCTTCTCATTGGAGACTTAAAATCATCAGGGAGGGAAACGGAGTCTTCGAATTGTTCAGAGCTTCTTGGGAACGACAGTCGTGATCTAACCTCCAGACAGGTCGGTGGCTCCTGGTGCTATCCGCCAGTTTGTCTTACTTTATTTTATTTCTAACTATTAAATCTATTTATTCTTCATCAACTCCTATTTGACTGAAGTGCAGCGACACACCAACCACTACTCCTAGGTTCAATTAGTTGAACCCGAACCCTCACGTTACCGACTTTCCTATTTCCTGTTCTTAATTCTTCCTTTATCCTCTAGATCGGTAGCCAGGTGAGCTAACGGAGGTATAGCTCGGTTGGTGAACGATCTATCTGGACTTCCCATTTCCAACTGCTGGAATGTTACATGTCCACAGAGGTGGAGTGTTACGTGATGGCAGGCGGGATGTTACAATCGGCCCCCGCTGGCTACACATATTTACCGTCTCGCGGGTAATTTGAGGATACCATGCCAAAAAAAATTCCTTTTATTTCGAGGTAAACCACTCATCAAGACATTTTCGGACGTCTTCGTAAGAATCGAAGTTATGCTCAGCGTGCGCGCGGCTCATCAACGAA
This sequence comes from Zhengitettix transpicula, assembly GCA_037074705.1. NCBI lineage: Eukaryota > Metazoa > Arthropoda > Insecta > Orthoptera > Tetrigidae > Zhengitettix > Zhengitettix transpicula. The sequence continues at coordinate 187,486,995 of CM073591.1, forward strand.
AACCAGTAGTAGTCGGAAGGGGCCATATCAGGTGAAAAGAAACATAAGGTAGCACTCCCTAGATGAGTGCCTGCAGGTAGTTACGGACCCCTGTTCTGTGCGATGGTGCGTTGTCGTGGAGGAAAATCAACTTTTCATGCCTTTCCTGATAATCCAGCCTGTTTTCATGCACACCGCGAAGCCATTTGATCACTTGGTGGTGGCATTGACAGCTTCTCCATGTTTCAACAGTTCATAGTGGACGATACCCTGCTGATGCCACCAAACTCACAGCATCGTCTTTCGTCCTGAAGCGATTTGGTCTTACGGACTATGCTGATGGTTGGCACGGATTAACCCACGACTTCTTGCGTATAGGATTCTCGACATATATCCAATTTTCATCACCAGACACAAAACGACTTTTTTTTGTCTGACGAGCAATATTTCGAATGTGTTTCGGCGTCGCTCCATCTGAATATCGTTTAACTCACACGGCACCCATTTTCCTTTCCTTTGAACCCTATTCATGGCACGTAGGCGCATGGGAATGGCTACAAGAGTAACACTCAATTGCTCGGCAAGCATTTTCTTTTTTGCGATTGGGTATCGTCTTTGACCAAAAGAGCATGCAATTAATGGTCGTCAACCTTCCTGGGATTTTTACGTTTCTTGTCGTTTTCCGTCTTTGAATCGATGAAACCACGTTATTTCTGATAAAACACTGTCGCCATAGGCCTTCACATGGATTTCATGCGATTCGGCAGCCGATTTCTTCAAATTGAAGCAGAAAAGCAGAGCTTCCTTCATATGCTCTTTTATTCGAAAAAATTATAGCCATGATTACCAAAGGAATAATGTACGTTGTTGTATAAAATTGCTTATGATGTTCACAGTCTATTGTTCACTCATAAAAAAAGAATTGCATGTTCATAGTAGCTTAATATGATCACTAACGCCATCTATGAGAAAACAGTTGATTTATCTTATACATCTGATTAATTATTTTGAGATTATATGAGCAGTTTTTGCTCCTTAAATTTCACTATATTTTCAGCATAGTAAATATTTAAGATCCCTCATTAAAAAAAGGTTCGGATTTAGAATAAAGAGGATAATAGAACTAGTCATATCAGCGTCTCACTAAAATTCCACATTGTCCTGTAAAATTAAATGCGCTGAGTGGATGACACACCGGAAGTAAAACTTTTAAATGTTTAGTAATATAAGTATGTATATAATTAATATATTAATTTACTCACTCTTCGATTGTGGCAAGGTTTGAAGCATATTTTCTGAAATGCTACTTTAATCAACATGGATATAGATATTTTGATTCTTAATCTGAATTCCGCGAATTATTTGTCATGCGGGTAACTAAATTGATATAATTTTTGTATTAGATACATTGATCTATTATTTTATTACAGAGTAAATTTAATGTTAGTAATTATTGTTATATCAGTCACTATGAAACGTTGAACGAAAGAAGTATAGCACGATGATAGGAAAGTACGGTAGGGTAAGGGAGAGAGAAGCGGTAAAAGAAATACCGGAAGAAAGTGTAACAGAAACGTCATGTAATCGAGTGACTTAATAGAATTACGAGGCCTGTGACGCTAAGCAAATATGCAGACATTATCAGGAGATTACGCCGTATTAATGTCAAAATGTTGCTCCTTTGAACACGATTGCGTTATTCATTTTCGGAGAGATCCTTCAGTATTATTCTCATATTCGTAATCTACATTGTTTGCTGCCACAGAAGAATCACGGAATATGTACATTAAACGACAGAGAAAGAGTGTGCACGCAATCGCTATCCGTTTGCAACAAAACATCAAATTTCGTAACATTCACCTGCTTAGTCTTGAAGTTAATGAAGCGTAAATCACTTTAAATTCAATGAAGTCTCACGTCTATGTGGAAATAAACGCATAATTATTCGTTACTGCGATAAAACTCACTTTGTTGTAGACGTCATATAAATTTAAGTTTTCTTTTCGATTATTGTACATTTTTAAAACATCCGGAATAGTAGAACGCTTTTTCAATTAATGGAATAAAATGTTTTGTCTTACACGGGGCAGTAATACTTCTGGCGGACGTATGTAGAGGTAATACAATGCATGAGTCATTTCCGTGAAAGCTTGTCATGACTTTGAAGGACCATGTATTAGAAGGTAGTTTAGCTGTACTATACGCAGCTATTTGGCGATTGCGTTAACTTTATGGTGAATCTTCGCTTCCAGCACTTCCTCCGGCTCCGCTATAAACTACGCCGAGGAGGAGTTATGTATATTCCGGGACTTCGGGGAATACGGCCGAGCTTTATTGTCAAGCGTTAAATCTCCGCTTTTAGAGGTTCAAGGTCCGTACTTTTATGGCATGTCTTCCCTGACACTAAGGCCTCCGGCGGAAAGGGTCAAAGCGCTATTCGGAGCTTCGTTTACGTTCTTTGGCGGTCAATTTCGTTTTGATGTTAAGTTTTAACTGCTCAACGTCTTCCGAAATCTGCCGTAGATAATTGGATGCGGTCTTTCTGCGACTGGCAACGTGCCCAGCAATTAGGAGACTCTCTTCACAGCTGCTTAGAATCTCGGAAATTGCGAACAGCTCACATCCTGAAAAGAAATCGCAGATGGCGACTCTCTAATTGGAAATCACAAATAGATTTGCTCGGGAAGCATTCGAAAAGAATTAGATTTCCAAATCACTATCTGTGAGTAATTTAAGACATTGTCAATTATTTCAAATTAAGAGCCTACAAATATTTTTATTAACCATAATCGGGTAAAAATATTCAGAATCGGATAAACAAATTAAGAATTAAATAATCATGGGACATATTATTAGGTCTGAAACCATTTTCAAGTAGTTCCTGAAATGATTTATAGTTTTATGGGTGTTTTTACTGCATATATGCGAGGCTTTCCGCAATATACAAAGCTTATTCAGGTCAACCGGCCTGGTAAGAAATTAAAAATCATCTCTTGGCGCCAACTTATATTTCTAAATATGATCACCCATTCAAAATTTAAAAAAAGGGGCAACGCACAGACGTTGGAAAATATTAATTTGAGACTGGAATTCATTGCCTGCAGAATTACTGACGACTTTTTCGAATAGCACTGATCAGTTTAGACGTACGCTAAGAAATCTACAATAATCGTGGGGTATTATATATTGTAGTAAACTAAATTTATTATATTAAAATGAAGATGAGCTGCACGTTGGAGGGCCAATATATGTAATAATCAATAACGAATCAAGATTGAAATATACATTTGTGCCAATTAATGTATTAATCACTTTTTATGAAGAAAAAATGAAAGGGAGCTGAATAAGAATATTTAGTTATAAAGATAACAAAATTAATTTATCTATGAAAATTTAGTCTTCGTTGATTTAAAATTTATTCATAATATTTTGCCTCGGCTTTTGTGAAAAACCAATTTCTGGGCCGCCTATCGGGCTTCCAATGAAGATAGTACAACAAATGAAATTTAATTTACAATAATAAAAAACTATTCCTAATCTGAAAGTTATGTAATTTTAATTAAATTATCGAAATCTGATTGCGATCTGACGGTAGTTATTTACATGTAAAGTTAACAGATGAGAAATTTGATTGTATTACATATCATTGTCTGGTCTTCTGCGGCTTGTGCTCACGTAATTTGATTTTTAACACTTTTCACTAACAGGCCATTTGCACTGATTCTACTTTATTTTTGTTTGCGAACACTAAAACACTGCCGACGTGTTTCTGTTTGTGACTATATAATTGTAAGTTATACATCACTCGCTTTTTATTGTTTACTCGCTACATACTTAACAATCTGCTACATTATCCTCCGGCAATTTTTAATACAGACTCATCAGCCTCGTAAATCACACTCCACTTCCTTCCAAAACATACTCTGCTACATAATGCCCCTGATACTAGTGATCACTAACACACAATCATCCTGCTCCCAAAACACACTCTGCCTTGCTAAATTTTTACACGTCTATGTATTCCTTTTCGACAATGCCCTTGGTAGCAAGCATTATTATCGTCAACAATGCCGCAAGTCACAATGCAATGGCCTCAGAGCCCTCTTTCTTGAGTGTGGACAATAATGAAAAAAAATTATTAATTATTCACATATTTGTAATTACTACAATATATATATGTACATAAAATTAACTGTACCAAATTTCTGATTAATGAAATTTGCCCCACGTTGTGGTAGCCATTTTATGTAATACCTCAAATATAAAATAAAATACCAATTTAAACAAACAATTATCTTTTATTAAAACACAATTTTCAATTGCACGTATCTGATGAAATTATATAAATCAAAACAATTTTATTTACCTAGAATACATTTTAAATAATTGGACTCGGTACCCTCAAGGTCTTTACTGGGTTGATAAGGAAACGGAACAAAATGTTACAATTAAACAAATACAGTTACAATAAATGAAAAACGAAATGATTGAAACGAAAAGAAACGATTTAAACAAATGAAACGAAAGTAACGAAATCTGACACTTTTACCCTTTATTAGCAATTTACAATTATTAATTCAGAAAAATAAACTTACACGCTCTCTGGTCCACACACTCACTTCATACAGGCTTAAAAGGCAGCAGGCTGCGCTCACACTCTGATATCACAGCCACTGACGATGCCACCCTCTCGACGAATTCGAACAATTCTGCTTTCACACAGACCTCCACGAAGAAATTCCCACCGACTGTTGACGACTGATGTCCAGCCGATTACTCTCGGCCACCTAGCTTGGCCTAGCATCCGATGATCTCTCCTTTTTGCAAACTCCTAACTGTTCATAGCAATTGTTTTCAGCCACATTAACTCGGCCCCGCGTCCGTCCCTGCGGACTTGCACCACCGCTCTCTCCCACTAAGACGTCCGTCTCCCGTCCACACGAAATGATAATGAAGCTTCTTACTGTCCACCTGCCCTCTTATTTATATCCGGGCTCCAGAATCTTCCCTTGTTTTCACAGTTTTTTACATTTCCACTTTCGCCAAACAAACCCCATCTGTTGCCGTTCTCCCGCTCCGAGAGCCACTCAATCAATTAAATTAAACGTTTCCTTTTAATATAATTGCATCGTCCATCTGTTATGATGCCTTTCAGGGTTCCGTCGGTCACAATCAATTAGTCCTAAGAGCCGCAAAATGCCCCAATTATTAGACCTCCCCTTCTCTAAAAGTCACTTACCCATAATTTTATCATTATATTTTACATGTTCAAATCACTGAAGGATACCCAGTCTGAGTTCGTAAACAAATCTGACAAAAAATAAGAACAGAATTCCTGTCCTTCTGAGCTGGTTATTACAATATATATATATATATATTCTATTTACACTTATTAATCTCTATCTGGTCAGCGTGGTAAGCAGTGAAGTGAAGTGTTTTATGTAAAAATAAATATTAAAAATGTGAAGTGGAGTGAAAAGAAATAAGAGAGGAGGAGCGTGTTTCTTTTTTTTTTCAGGTAAATAATAATAAACTTTACAAATACAGATGGTTTATGTTACCCATATAAGTTTATATATGTTATATTTGTATATATATATATAATTTTTATATTATGTTATTTTTGTAGATATAGCTACAACCGGGCAAATGAACAATAGTAGCTTAATAATAATAATTATATATTGAAATTAAATTTCTAATTTAATCATTATTAAAAATGTAATAGTAGAACAGGGTTAAATTAAACACAATAATAAATAATTTCTATTTTATTAACACACACAAAATAAAAAAAATACTTTCCTGCTCTCGTTATCACCTTTAAATTACTACCTATTTTATAAACATAAAAAACAAAAAACTTCCTCTCAGGTGTTAGTAAGGCTAAAAATACGGTTGTCTTATGGGTTTCCAAAGACTTTAACGGGATTATCGTCACAGTACCTTACCGCTCATGAGGATCTCAGCCTTCTCAGGTAGCTCAGACGGACTCTGCAGTCTCTCGTATTACCCGGAAGATGGTCACACAGCTGGCTCACAGGTTCGCGTCGGCAGTGCAAACTTCTCGAAACTTATCGAAACTAAAACTTTCTAAAATTAAATGTAAACTAAACTTGAAACTTCTTATCTTCTGTACTTCCCAAATTCTCACTAATTTTTAAAAACTAACACCTGCTTGCTCTGCAAATTCCCTTCACATCGAGGTTTGCCGAAATTCTGCCCACAAGATCTTGGAATCTGCTGATCTTAGTCAATCGGAATCCCAATTTTGCCACCACAAATCTCAATATTTGAATTAGACACACCTCGCCCGGGGTTCACATGGCAATTTCCAGAGGCGTGGGAACACACGTCCACGAGCGGTGTTAATCTGACGAAGCGTCTTCTCCGAACGTGCTAAAATCTTGTAACAGAAGTTTAGTTCCACCTGACACAATATTTTGATCCTCACAAAAGGAGTCCGCACAGTTATCACCCTTCCTTAACTGTGTCGCGGGAATTGCCCTGGCCAGGGTGTAACTGAGAATATTAAGTGCTCAAGATTTTTATTTTCGCTACATTAAATTAATTCTGTGATTAGTAAAATAAAGAACCCCAAATTAATTTATCTCATTTGTGTACACTACAGTTACTATTAATAGCGTTGAGACGTCAACAGTCAGTATGCATTACGAACTGCATATTTTAATCATATTTTAAGATCATTATTAAATCCCTGTTGTAAATTTGCATTTCTTCGTCGAGGATGAGTATGAAACGACACCGAATGAAGCCTAGCCGTCTGCGAGACCTCATCTAAAATCGTACGAAGTGTCTCCCATACATTTTGCCTTTATGGTGTGAATGCAAGGCGACAGAAAACCCTGACTGTGTATTAAATTTTGTCGGCCATTTCCAATTACTATAGGATCCCCACTTTGGGTTTGATATACTGAAAGAATTTCCCTTCCTCGGAAAGCTCTAAGAAATAGGCAGAGTCGCTCTTCGACGCTCGACGCTCGACCACGACTGTTCGCTCTTGTTCATTTAATTTTCTTTCTGTTCATTGAAACGTGTCTGTATACTTGAAGTCTTGAGTTCTACATACATTCCCTGTCTTTGAACCTGGGCGGCAAAGCATTCACGAACCCAAATTCTTTCCTAAATTATCCGTTTCGCTTTTCCATACTCCGATAACTGTTCCCTTAATAGAGGAGAATATCTTTAATCAAATATATGAAATATTTTAACTCATTTTACTTTTTCGCATAGTAATAAGTGAAAATTAAATACTTACTGGTAATTACGTAAACAAAAATGTATTCGTACTTCAATTTATTTCAAGCACTAGTTTAAATTGATGTAATCTTATGATTTTTAAATTATCAAAGACTTTAATTTTTGTAACTATGTAAATTAATGTATCTGTTCGTTCCATATCAATTTTGAATTTTGTCAACCATATATAATTTAATATCTGAGAAAAAAACTAAGGGTGTAAGGCGCCACGAGCACCCATATATTAATAAAAAAAAGGAATTGGTGTCAAATCAACATTAAAGATTTCTGAGATTAACACTCCCGATGAAATTTATGACCTATTTAAAGCAGTATCAGCATTAGAGGGCTTGAGAGGGCGTTAATAGTAAAGTATGCAAAGTGTGGAACTCATTGTTTTGAGAGTCTTTGACATGAACAGTGTCACCTGGCGGTCGAAGTTCAGTTCCTTTAACATGGACGTCGGGTATAATAAAATATAAATAATGTATATTTAATAGTTTGGTTGGTAGAAGTTCCTACGTTCTATAAGACCTATTCCAGGATTGAGTGAGGGAAAATCGAAAAATAACAGCATCGTTTTTTAAATTGAAGCTATTTCTTGTATAGCAACGAGAGAAGATGAAACAGTTTTAATCCCCTGAATACCGCTAATTCCTCCAGATCTCCCCTTTAACTTACATTATCGATTATAATCAACAAGTTACAGGAGTTGTCCTTTAAGTACTGCAGAGTTGATTTGATATCAGCACGTTTATCTGATTCTTTACTTTTATTATTTGTTCATGGGAGATTTCACGCCATAATTAGTTTATTCTTCTCCCTGGAATTGAAACTAAAAGTATTGTTTGCAATCCATGATTTGGATGAAATTAATTCAAACTTAATATTCAGAAGAATAAATGTCCAGAAACATTTTTATCTATAAAATCGGTTGAAAAAACAACTGAATATGTCGAATATAGAGTGCAATAAATCCCTGTATGAAAAACATTTACATGTTTATTTAGGAACTCTAATTAAAATTGTATTTCAAGTTACGGTTGTTCAAGAAGTTTGTTTCAGTCTAGATCTTGTCAATGCCATTATTTAACAAATTTAGGATCGTCCAAGTCACGATTTTAACTTTAATTGAAAACCAGTTATTACAAACAGCAATGCTAATTTGTTTGATATGCTCCATAAATTATTTATTCGAGCAAAGAGACTAAATATTTTTATAAAAATATTCATTTGACTGGAACTTACCGGAAATAAATATCAGATTAATATTAGTGATTCCCTAAAAAATTATTCGGCTATTTCCCAGAGGTTGAATTACACAGTGGAACCTTCAAATAAGAGAGAATTGAATTCCTCTACCCTTCCGCATCCCCCTTTCAAATCCTTTCCTATTAAATGGGAGTTTCCACCACATGGATTACCCTCATTTAGCCTGTTACTCTAAAAAAAACCTTTCTGGAGGAGGATATAAAGCCTGCGAGGTTAACATTTCTGACTGAGAAGGCTTCCTTCGTGGATGCATTTTCCTCTCTTTGTTTTTGAACAATGGCTCCCACAAGCCGAGGCACCTCGGCCTGTATGTTCCTGGGTTGTTCCCTGTTTTCATTGGAACAGTCGGCCAGCTGCCTCCTAACTTGGTCGAGGCACGGAGAAGGGAATTCTGCGTCCCCCACAGCAAACCCCTCGTCAGACATCAGAAGGGCGTGGGACTAGTACCCAATGCCCGACCTAACCGATACAGGTTTTTTAGGGTTTTTCCTGCATCACTTTTAGGCGAATTGCAGGGTAAGATCCTTAAAACTACAGCCCGGGAGCCCTAGTTACCCTTGGTTATATTTCTTTACCCTTACGAATCCCCTCTTTCAAATCAGTTCCTATGATATTAAAGGGTAGGTGCCTCTACGTAGATTACCGTCATGTAGCCTGTTACTCTAAAAATAAAATTAGACTTGACTTCAAACAGAAGCAATTCTAATGAAGACGGGATTCACTTCTCCGCTAGACTTTACTCACACTCTATTCTAAGGCGTCTCAAAATGCAATGAAGCTCTGGAATTTTCTGTGTCATCAAACGAGTTGAAATTTAGTGTCAGAAAAACGTTAAAATTTTGAAAGGTGAATATTACTGACAAATTGATGATAATTTATAAACGTCATTCTCTCATCTCAGAATATGTTTTTTAAGAAACGTGTTCTGCCATGCCGTCATGGCGTCACAAATTTTAATTATGAAGCAAGACGTTTCGTGGATAACTGTATCATCTTCACAAAGATTGTGATACATAAGCATTAAAAGCATAAGATCGAAAGTTACGAAACACAAACACAATTTTTAACTGAACATGGGGCTAGTTTAGGGGACTGATATTTTCAAGGGTTTCAAGCTGAAAATAATAAGAAATATTAATAGGATAAATTAAAAAACTAACGACATTATAACAGACAATTGAAATATTTTATTTTACACAACGAAGTTTCTGTACATTTTGGTACTTCCATAACACTGATTATCTTACCGCCGAAGTATAACTTATACAATCGGAGGAAGTAGAAAACAGTGCAGAAACATCGTTGCGTTAAATAAACTATTTAATTGTCTGTTAGAATGATAGTTAAATTGTTTTATTTACCTTAGCAGACATAATGTAAAATATTATTAAGGAGATTTTTCAACTATTATAATTGGTTGTGAGGAACGCATGAGAATGAGCCGTGATTATAATAATGTTGCATGCGTTTGTTGTGAAATTTTGGAAGCATTCGCAATCAATATATATATATAAAAAATGAGTGTCTGTTTGTGTGTCCCCTATGCGTTGCTAAACCAATCATGTTTTTTTTGTGAGTTGTTGTACGCAAGCCCACGAAGGTTTCTGTTGATCTTTAGAAACGTTACGAAACTTTCAAATGGTGAACGGGAGTGAAATTTAAAAGAATGCTTAAACGACCGATATTAGCGACGAATATTTAGTTTCTACCCAGATGTTTTAAGTTTATAATATCAGTTCCTTACAGTATGGGACGGGGTTGAGGGGCGTTACATAAAATAAAGCGAGACATCCAATATTGGTGTCAATTCCGGAGTTATAGATGTCAATGAATTTAATTTTGACATTCACAGTCAGGTGTGTGGTGTGAGGGTGGATGTGGATGAAAGGTCGTTACGTAATGAGTAAACAACGAAAATTGGTATTGAATCTGGGGTTATGGAAGTCACCGAGTTTAATTCCGACATTTAACATGCCGGTTAAGATGTAGTTCAGCCCCCAGGAGTGGAGATGGTAGGATGTGAAACAAAAGACCGTATACAATCTTAAATCCGTAGACCAATTACTACCAAACTTTATACACATGTTACTTACGAACCAGAATCAAACACTCGGCGATTAAGACACACCTACCACCTCTAGGAATGGGTGTGAAATTTAAAAATATTCCTAAACGGCCATTATTTGCGTAGAATAATATGCTTCCGGGGACGCTTAATTTGATACTGCCATTCTAGAATTTTTAAGTGCCTAATTTCAACTCCAAATGGTGCTTTCGTTATAGGTGCTACTGGAAGGTGTTTACATAAAAAGTAACGCAAAAAAGACCGATATTATTGTCGATTGCGGGGTTATTTGAGTCACTGAGTTAAAATTTTTAAACCGCCATAATTTTATGTTCTTCGTGGAGGTGGATGTGGTTGAGAAAAAGTTACCCGGAGTAGTTTTGACCCTCTTCAAATACCGGGTATATATTTTCTTTTCTTATGGTACCAGCTATATATTGGTTTCTATTTAGTTTAAGGTTGTATTTATTTACTTTTTTAAAGTAATTTAAATAGTTTTAGACTTTATTAAATTAGCGAATATTTTCTACTGTTTTAATTCGTTGTGATTTTTTAGACACTTTTATTTTATGTAATACAAGAATTCCCGAATATCGTCAGTCTTCATCCTGGTTGATTTGAAATTAGATGCCGAGAGGTTAGGTCGGGAAGTATAACATGTATAGGTAAATGTTCCAAACACTAGCGCCATTGATTCTGGTTAAATGAAATGTTTACCAAGAGATTAGTGTCAAACCAATTCATAATTAAATAAATATCTGGACAACGTCGGGCACTTAGCTAGTTATTGTTTAAAAATTACACCTTTACGGTTAATATTTTACTTTGAATATTCAGATATATATTAACCGATAGACATATTGTAACTTGGCCCAGAGGCACTAATTAAACCATGATCATTTTTGGCCAGAGACAATTTAGGTGTCAGGCGGGTTGTCATATTAAATACGGAGGAGGGTTCACTTTAGATAACAGATTAAAGTCAGTCTCATGCTCAATATTTACTTAACTTTGAGTAATTCTACGAGTATTTTTATCAACTACTGTTATTTTATTTGGTGGAAAATCTTGCAAGCTTACTCATAATACGTCTTGATGAATATCCTTGTTAGAGACATTGTAATCATTGCTTGCATCAACTTATCGTTTATTTTTCATTAATACGATTATTATTTACATTGCTATATAAATCTCTAATGTTCTAGGTGAGCAGTTTTATAAAATATCTTCTATTTTTTTTAACATTATTCTTTAACTAACTTCTTTAATACATTATTTTAATGATTTTCATTCAACATCATGAGTATTTTTATATTTTCGTCACAGGTTATAGTCTAAAAATGTGCATAAATAAATGTTGCCCTATTTTGCTTTGTTGTATATTTATTTATTCTTCTATGATTGTTATAAATCAATTTTCTTGTTCCCGATGTAACAGCCAACGTAAACTTCTCATCATTCTATATTGCTTCAGTATAGTTCAGTATAGTCTAAAGTTTCTTTTCAGATCAGTCTTCACATTAAGATAACTAAGCTGTGGGCAGAGTTTGTGTCAGTTCCTGGGTGTGATTTACTGTTTACTATTATTTTTCACGTCTATTACTTACGCATTATAAGTCAAATTTTTATATTACAGTATTTCCGGATCACGTTCATGGATAATTTATTTTCTTCTGTATTTGTACTTACTATGGCTGATTAATAGTTTAGGTCTTTCGCTGAATTCTATCAAACGTTCTTCTCCGTCGTTAAGTTTTTATTGTCCGTCGATGCCTGCGTTTTTATCTTGTTATTTTTCACTTAGTTAGCATTGAAACTTAGTATCATTGATTGTAGTCTTACTTCCGACTAGACTTAACACATCAGTGTACAATATTGCCTTAATTTATTGAGGAAACCAAAGCTACAGCTCTAATACGTTTGGTGGAGGGTGTTGGATCATTAAAATTTCCCGACGCATATTGAAGTTCTCCCCTTCCACTTTACCTGAATTAACATACCTGTATATAGTTCCAACCTAGCCATTTATAATTATCTAGTTTCTCAATCTTGTAATATTTTTCGTTCAGACTATAAGAATGACTTCTTCTATCTGACCAATGATCCAGAGATGTAAGGAGGAGCTATTTTACAGTATGGAATATTTTTAACCATTCTTCAAAAAATAATTCCATATGTCCTCAGGTTACAATTCGTCTTGTTGCCTTCGAATCTTCATTGCACTGATATTCCGCCTTTGCGGGCTTGTTTCTACTCCAACGGCAGGAGGGTGCCACACGATGAGATCTTATCCAGGACACCAGGGCCTGAATGGATTGAGTGTGAAATTTGAAGATAAGAGTAGCATCCAATTACAAACACACATTTCCGGCAACATTAAATATTGAAACATGTATCTTACGTATTACAGTTACTTAGAATTCGTTTAATATGAAATTAAAGGAAATTGGACGAGGTCAGATTAGACTAGCTACAATACGCTGATTTGTGTTATGTAACATTATTCCTAGTTGTCAGAAATACGAAGCCTAACGCAATATCATGTAACAGGATCTGTGTAACATCTGGGTAACATTATACGAGAAAATCGATTCTTGGGGACGACAAACAAATAAATGTAATTGTGATCAATTGTACATATGAAATACTGCATTAAAGCATTTTATGGGGCGACGTAATTAAGATAACGATTCATGTTTGCTAGTAAAACCGCTACAAAAACTTAAGTCAACATAAAACTCAATCTTCTTATTTTAATTATTTTTGAACTGATAATGATAACCTTTCAAAGAGAAGTTATTAAAATAAATGTAAAAGCTTTTTATTTAGTTTTCCTTACATTATGAAACTAAATCAGTAGGAGATGAAATTATCTCGTGATTATCTAAAACACGTGAAGTCTCGATGTCTGAGAATCATGACCTAGTTTGGATTGAAATCCAGAGAGAGTTTCATGAAGTATCTAGACCAGGAAAGCCTGATTACAACAAATCAGTAGTATATGACACTTATTACAAATTGACTAACAAATTGAAATTTACAGGAATTTAAACATTTCTAAATCATCTTCAATCAATACCCTTTATAGAAAGTCAAGTTCAGTAATAGACATCAGTTATATTCCAAAATCCCACTGATAATTTCCCGAAAGTAGCAAAACATTTTTATAATTTGTTTTGATTTAATTTATCTTCTGTTGTGAGTGACGTAATGGACTCGAAACGGGTAAAAATTGTATAACTGTAATACAGTAGTCTGAGTCATACAGAATGCGACTCAGGGCACAAGCATATAGAATCCGCGAATAAGCTCATAGAAAGCCTGCGAGCTGCTCGTTACTGCGACCAGTTCCCATGCCGTTCGTTTTTATCTGCATTCCTGACTCTTTATTGAAACAGTTTTTTTTATTTCATGGTTGTTCCGCTTTTAAAGCCCATTTTGTGAAACATTCGCGTGCTATGAACTGTGAATTTAATATGTGAACACAATCTCTTTCCATACTGAAAAGTATTAAATTAGCCACTTATATAATAATATTATTATTAATTTCATGATTTATTTACATCTGTAAATTATTTAATAACAAATTAATAGAATTGTTTGTGGGAGTTAATATTTTATGAACAACAAGACAATTTATTGATATTTTTTACTGCGAAATTACACACGAAAATAAAACTATGCTTGTATTGTTATAGAGTAATACGAAATTAATTTTATATACATAGGATTTTGGAAAGACTGTCTGCAGTTTGCATGGGAAGATTGGCAGATGGATATTTGCTTCTTCAGTGTCTTCTAGTGAGTCAGAAAATTCGAGTCTGAGGAGTTAACGTCTGAGGAAAGTTACTCTGAAAAGCAGTCTGTAAAAATTATTGTGAAAAGATCGGTAAAGGGAACTAGCCAATTTTTCTGAGTCTGAAACAGTCCAGATGGTCTCTACCTGCCGAGCCCAGTACCTGCGTCGATCTCGCCGCCAAACTGGCAGTTTCCACGACACAGTTACCAGATAAATCATAAATACTGTGCCGGTACACAACTGATACTTTATACAATCATTTAATAGACCACCTCCCCTGTGTGTATAAATATGTCAGGGGCTGAGCCAAGCGTTGTAAATTATTATTATAATAAACTTTAAATACGAAGGAGAGTGAAATGAAAACTTTTAAAGGTTAATATAAAATCGAAAGTGGTACCAGTAGTAAGTTGGTTCACGTGTTTTAAATAATCAGCCGGATGTCCCTTAGGTAGCAGCACAGTGCAGATGAGCAGTATGGTGATGCCTGTTTGTCACAGAAGCAAGTATATGAATGGTACAGGAAGTTTGCAAATGGTGTGACGTCTGTAGCCGATGCTCCACGCCCGGCCCAGGCACATTGTGTCGTGACTCCAGAAACCACGAAAAAGGTATCCTCTTGGAGCACTACACGCCGCGAGGACCACTGTTACCATTAACACATTCACAGTCCTCCTCAAAAATCATGATCGGCCTGCCATTATAATAAAATGATTGCAGACCACAGGTGTTCTTCTGCAAAATGACAATTCACGGTCCGTTACGGCTCGTGTGACACTTGCGGCAATCGCAGGCATGCGGTTTGAATGATTGCCTCAAACTCCAAACTAACCCGATCTTGCCACAAGTGATTTTCATATGTTTGGACACCTAAAAGATGGCAGTGAACGAATGGTTGCACAGTCTCAAACAATATATTTACTTTCTACGGGAATTCAGGCACTTCGGAAGCATTGGCTAACATGCATTGAGTGTGGAGAACACTATGTCTAAAAATGCTATAGGTTTGTTGTATGTGCACAATAAAACATCATTTAAAAAATAATGCTTTCATTTGATTCTCCCTCGTAAATAAATAATTATAAATTTGTAAGAAAGACTTCTATAATGGCTCCATCCTTGTCAATCACAGAGCGCCGCATATTGAATGCAAATTTAAATTTATATTTTTGTATATTGACACGGTCATATATTTTATATTATTTTTGAAACACGGAATTTTGAAGAGCATTTACACCCCTTTCAGCTTGAAAAATGAATATATTGTGACTATTTTTTGAGAGCCCTCACATTGTTCGACATTATGCGACGTCTTAATTTGTGTAGGGTTGGCGCCATAACATTTATTATCAGTAAAAAAGAAAAGTTTTAATTAAAGTTAAAGATATTTGTTTACAATGAATATAATTATTACTAATGAAAGTGTTTACTTAAGAATGAGATTTTAATCCCAGGCTTCCCGTGGGCACGGTTACAGTTACTGAGGCATAAATTCATTACAGCAATTGTTTCCTTGTCTGTGTCATCGTCCGTTGATTGATCTGGTTTACGTGGCTTATGTTTTTGTGTGATACTGTTAGAAGCACGTAAAATATTTAATCAAATTATGTTGCTCTGGTTTTTGGTCCTAATCACTTCACTTTTTCATTATTATCACTTGCCTACGTAGGTGCTGCTCTAATTGAGGCGTGACCCAATTAACAAGCTCTAAGATAAAACACGTCGCTTTAAATCATTGAATACGCTCTGTGAAAATAAACTACTCTTGGTTAACTTTAATTGCTTTAACATTACATTTTAAAGCTCTTTTAATATAAAATCAATTTTTACTTGTGACGTTTAAGTTCAATTTACACACGGATCTCTGACTGTTCTCGACTTTCTTTCATGATGTCGCAGCCAAGAGCACTCACCAACAAAGCTGTCTGGCCGGACCAAAATTTAACAAACTCTGCATTTACAAGATTACTTATACAGATAATTCGGGGGGCTACTTTCCCATAATGAAATGCTTAAGATATATATATATATATATATATATATATATTAATAAGAGTCGGAATCCATCTCCAGTCTGAGTCATTAAACAGATCCAAAATACAAACCGGCTTCTACCACTCCTCTGCGTCGTCGAATAATTATAAATATACACAAAATAATGGCCTTCTTAATTGGTATTACAATATATATATACATATATTGAGGGAGACAGTTATGTATAGAGCAGGAGATTGGTCGTTGTGCTTAGTGAGGACGAGATACGTAGGCATAAGTTGGGTATCTGCAATATTTGGAATAAACTGAACATCTTGGAGTTGGAAGTTAGAATTGGAATAGTGAATAAATAGTGAAAGGCGAGAACTGAACTCTGTTATATTGAAAAATCTAGAACATTTTGAAAGTGAAATTATACTTGTAAAATTTTACTAGTGACCACTGGTAAAGCATATCCAGTCCATGCATGTAAAAACCATCAGCTTGGATTAAGGATACCAAACGGTTACAAGTGTTGTGCTGTGATAAGTGCTTCGCTGAAAATATCTGTGTAAGTCGTATACACAGAATTTGGCCATTATATTTTAAGTGAGGTGTGTTCCTGAACACTGAAAATTGTAAGTAGCAATAATAATAAATTTTGTAAACTGAAATTAAAGGTAAAGGTCAGATTTCGTTTATCATAATTTGATTAATGGTATTTTGTTTCCTGTAATTCTTGAATTTATATTTCTATATTCTGTAAAATTTATCTAAGTGTATTTATAAATGCATTCTTTCTAATCAAGCCCAGTAAAGACCCTAGAGATTTTGAGTTTCATGTTTTATAAAAATATTGTAATTGTTTTAGAAGGCATAAGTTTGAAATATTAAATGTTTGTAAAATTTGAGTTAAGGGATTGAAAGAAATGAGATAGGAATTTAAATTGTATTCTTTTTGTGAATAAACTTGTCTTTTTTGTTGAATTTAAATCTTTTGTTGAATTTAAATCTTTTGTTTAATTTAAATTTCCTGACATTAAAAATATTTCTACAACTATTTTGTTTCTAGTTGTTAATAATAATAGTTGGCAACAACGTGAAGCAATCATAGTATTCGTCATTATTTATTTTGGTTCGACAAATTCTTTAAATTATTTTTATTAAATTTTGAAAATTTTGCATATTTTCCTTTTATTTAAATATAAAAAGTTGGTTATTGCAATATGTGTGTATATATATATATATATATATAATTACGCCCTATATTTCTTAAACACCCTGTAAATACACACTTTTCTAGCCACAATAATTTATTTGTGTTTTATTTAAGCCTTCGTGTTAATTTCCTATAACATGATTATAAAAAACAAATAGAAACTTCATATATCCGCAAAATAATTTATACAATTTTGGTATATATATATATATATATATATATATAATTTATTCGGGCTATAAAAGTATATATATATATATATATATTGTAATAAACAAACGTGATAATTTATTTTGACGGGCTTTTAAATGAAAAATTATCGACTTCAAAACAAACAACATTTATTTATCAATTCTTGAAACATTATACAATTTAATGAAAACATATATCTCTTTCTCTCATGGGTCTTTACTGGGTTTGATAACGGACAGAACACTTAAATAATCAAAGAACTCAACATTTATCTTTAAATTAAACAGAAATATTTAAACGTCTAGACATCGACGAAACTTATTAACGAACTTAGAATTACCAGATTCATTCTAAATTTAAAAGATTTTATTTTATTAACTAAAGAAGAGAACGATATCTGACTGTATCTTTTAATTCCGTTTACACATATTAATACCATAAAATTTCAACTTACGATTACTCAGGAACTTTTGGCTCGTTCATTACACACACACTTTATAGACTGGACGTTTAAACACTGACTCTAACACATATTATTGGTTCGACGATAGCTGATTCTCCATACTCGGTGAAGGACATCCCATTTGCTCGTGGTGAAACTACTCGACGCTGGATGCTGTGTCCTGGTCTCCTACCATCGAAGACAGTGGTCAAATTTTAATATTACTACAGATTGAATATCTGCATACAAAAATGTTTATCGTTGACATAAATTTTCTATTTCTCTCGCAGGCTGCATTCTTTCTCAATACTGGGTGCTCATAGCTCCCCCTCCGCTCTGACACTCCACTCCGACTAACTCCAACTCCTCGACTCCAATTCCTCGACTCCAATTACTCGACTGACTAACTAATTCTTATCCTCCCTTTATATATGACCGTCCCTCCTTTGTTCCCAAAACTACGTCGCAATTGCATTGACAGTTTCTCCATTACTCCGAGATTTACACTCTGCAGCTGCTGCTCCCCGCTTAGAAAATATCTAGCCGTTCTGTCTTGTCACAAGACAGGACCCGTAATTACTTTGCACTTGTATTCTCACCCCCACATGTGCGCTGCTCGGAAATTCTTCTGACCGCTTTGATCCCATGTCAACAAGTCGATGGTCAAGCCCATTATTCAGACACAATGCCTTTCCTAAACCGATACATCTTGGGACCGGCCACCCGCGCGTGTCCCTTGCCATGCTTTACAAATCCTAAGTACACATTGCCACTTCCTGTGTCAGCCAAGACCATTAATCCGAAACAAATATCTTGCCGCTCTGTCTTGTCACATCGAGACAGGACCCGTAATTACTTTGCACTTGCATCCTCACCCCCACATGTGCACTGTTCAGAAAATTCTTCAGCCGCTCTGTCTTGTCACATCGAGACAGGACCCGTAATTACTTTGCACGTGCATTGTCACCCCCACATGTGCGCTATTCCGAAACAATGCATTCCCTCAATGCATTACAATATATGTATATATATATGTTTAAAAATATAGGGCGTAATTTCAGATATGTGCACAATAAAAAAAGGTCAATACTACAAGTGTCCGGTCTCCTAAACCGTTCAAGGCACGGCAGGGGAAAGCTGTGACCCCACATCGAACCCCTCTCCCGCCATCAGAAGGGCGTGGGACAGGTACGAAATGCCCGACCTACCTGATGCAGGTTTTCTAGGGCTTTTCCTGCATCAGGCTAATTGCCGGGTAGAATCCTTAAACCATACCCCTCATGTAGCCTATTACTCTAAAAAAAAGCTTGAATACTCAAGGAAACCTGCTAGGACATTCTCGCGGAGGTGAACCTTCTCAGAGAGCTCTGGACGAGGCTGCCTTTGGGGATGCCTTCTTTTATTTATGGTTTTTTGAGCCAAGGTTCTCACAAACTGAGGCACCTCAGCTTGTTTTGAAAGGTAGTTTTGAGACCTTGGGCATACGGGAAGAGTTGTCTGCTATTCCAATTGGAATAGTTACCAGCTGCCTCCTAAACTGGTCGAGGCACGGAGAAAGGAATGCTGTGACCCCACAGAAAGCGCTTCTTCCGCCATCGGAAGGGCATGGGACAAGCATCTAGTGTCCGACCTACCCGATGCAGGTTTTTCTAGGGTTTCCCTCCATCACTTTTAGGCGAATTACCGGGTAGGATGCTAAAACCATAGCTCGGTGCCCTAGTTAATATTAATATTTTTATTCCTATGGGGAATAAATACCTATTATTTCGCCCTACATTAAAACCACCTTGCACATATATGGATAAAATAAATATCACAACCATCGACATTAAAAATGAAAAATAAAATTAGTAATATTTTTGTATCCACTAATCAAAACCACACAATTAAATAGAAATGATGTAATACAGCTAGAGCATTATTTTTATCCTTCGTTTTAATATTTTGGAAGAAATATAAGGATGAATTTGTTTCGGTTATCCGTGTCCTTTCATTTTATTCTGTCTTCATGTAACATTACATATATATATATATATATATATATATATATATATATATATCGTATCTTAATTCAATCTGGGAGATTTTTTTTCAAAATGTAGTTCACACTACTGAAGATTTTTGCTTGGTCACAACGGTTTAAATTATAAGTGTATACATAACTCATTATTATTTTATTAAACGCTGAATTACAAACCATGACGAAAGTAGTGAGGCTATCAGAATGGAAGGCAAGTAAAGTTCTAACTTGGACCTGTGAGTCAATAAACCACAAAGACGAAGGCTATTTTCTTCATATGACAAGGACGTGAAGAAGGTGGTGAAAAAGTGACGACCATGAAGTAAGATATGAATATAATATTTAAATGAATTGATACCAGTTACAAATAAACTTATTTTGCGTACATAATATTTTGCATCTGTAAACTTCTAGCCTTCGGGAAACAGTATTATTCAGAAACGTAAGGTTCTTCGGAAATCAATTCAAGATGATGTCTTTTTAATTCTCTTGACGTCATCTGTGGAGTAGTAAGCTGCCTTATACAATATGGAACGCGTGATTTCATACGCTGTTATTTAATTAATTAAGTTTGTTTTGATAATCTGCTCTGCAAATATCATCTACGCTGGAATATAGCAAACGTGTGTTTGCGCTGCGACACTAGTAAACAACGTCAAAGGCAAGGTTTATCCCCGGAGTAATCTAGAACGAGCTTGAATGCTAGTTTCAGCCCAAAGATAAACCAAGTGTTATGTTTTCTGTTATATAAGTACTTGTCGTAGGTCAAAATAAAGAGAAATTTGAAGTTGTAGGAACTAGCGTCCAAAACATTTTAGAGGCGTTATTCCTAGTGAAGGACTCGAAACAAAAGAACAATGGGTAAACGGGAGCCTCAGACGTGATTGAAGGGAGATTGATACCCCTACACCGGAGAAAAAAACAACGGAAATGAATTTGCGGAGAATTTTTGTCAAGGGATGAAAGATAGCAAGTGATTTTGAGATCAGAGGAAGTGATAACAGACAGCATTTGTAAACGAGAGAAAATTTGGATGTATTGAGAAAAAAGTTTAAATCGTAGTCGATCTGAAGTGATGAGAGGTTGCAGTCGATAAGTCAGTTTATACACATCGGAAATAGTTTCGGTACACAGAAGTCGAAACTGAGAACCGATCCTGATTTTTGCGAATGAGAATTGATTTCGACTCCTCAGCAAACAACGCCTGAAGAAAAACGCCCCTGCAGGTTAGGCATCTGTGCAGATAAAATAACACTACGGCAACAGAATAAGGAATTAAGGAAGTAAATTCCGATCCCAGTAATTAAATATCACAAGAACTTTAAGCCGTCTCATACTTTTCTAGGAGCACGAAATTCACACACTAAAATAACAGTAATATCATGTTTTTGAGTTAGTCTTGCATAGAATTGTAAATAACTGACAATACCAGAAATTTTTTATAGCAACATAATTTCAACAAAATGATCAGTATTGCTTATATAATGATATTTATCTCCCTCTGAAATATATTTTAGAAGTGCTTTCGAACAGAGCTTTTCAAGTCATTAAAACGTGTTTTCACTTACAATTGCTGCAATTAAATAAAAATAAAAATGAAGAATTCAATTATTCAGCAATGATTAACAATTAAAACATTTTCAAATGAGCAATTCAATTTTTCGATCAAAATTTAATGGTAAAATGTTCAATTTATCAATTGAATAAAACAAGCGTATATTATTAATTATCTGGCTTCCGGTCATTCATCCCCGCCTCGGCGTAGGGAGAGGGCATATTATGTTTCTTATTACAAATCGCTCGATGCTCAGGAATGGAAGGATCAGAACACAGAATACTACAGCACGGAATTACCTTTTCTCCACATCACAAAATCTACGTATTTCTTTTCTTTTTCCCCCTGGCTCCAGCTTGAAGCCTTAGCCGGGTTGATGCGATTTGTTTGCTTTATGTTTTCTCGGCCTGTCGTCCTGTTAGAAGAAAACCCCTTGCAGCGTGTTTCCACGAAAGGATAGAGTCCATTCTGAGCGTGCCCTGTAGCTTTATGCCCAGTGTAGGAACCCTTTGCGGCAGTGGGGGACTCTTACCGCCCTAAAAGCTCTTTAAATTCTTTTGATTTTGGCTTTTTTTTTTGAAAATTTCTTTGAGTTTGTCCTCTTCATGTATTTTGTTTCCTTTATGAGTGTTTGCGATATTTCCTTATTTTGTACTATTTCTTTTATGGTTTTGTTTTCCTTACATGCATTTTTGTATGTTTCATTCCAGCGGGGGCATTATAGTAATACGTGTTCTATATACCACACACACATATATATATATATATATATATATATATATATATATAAATATATAGGCCATATCACTGATTTTATACTTTTCACACTTTGTCGTAACACTTTACAACACACAACACTTTCAGCGCCTTTCTACTTTACTGTCGTACGTATCATCACACTCTGTTTTGCTGTGGAAAATCCCTTTAATACATAAGCTGATATATTCAGCTTATACTTTGCTGAATTCAGCCACCATTGGCCGGTTCGCCACAACACACTGCTCCAGCTCCCAGAACACACATGTTATGACTGACCGTCTCTCTGACTCCTCCAAACACACACTGAATGTTTCCCGCCAAATTTCTCTGTGCGTACGCTTTTCGACAATAATCTGTAGCAACCATTATAGTCTCTGCTTTCTTGCGCCAAACAATGCAGTTCTTTATAATGCTTGACCTCAAAGTTATGCCGCCAATAATTAAAGAAACAGTTGAAATAAAACATTTACATTATACATGGGTAATCTCAACATAAGCCCCCAAATTTAGTTTGAAAAATGTGAATACATTGTGAAAAATCGATTTATTAATACCAAAGTTATATTACCTTCATACCGTCAGATTTCTTAATTTACTTCATACAAAATTTTAACCCTTATATAAATATGCATACATCTCATTGTTTCATATTGATACAAAGTATTATCCTTTCTTAAAAAAGAACTATTATCAAATGTAAAATTTTGATTAACGGTCATAATTATGTGCAATTTCAAAATAAAATAAAATTTATAAAAGTATTTATTGCCTCATTTTCATGCTATTTGATCCAATCCTGGCGAGGTAACTGTCTACTGAAAGCTCATGGAATTTCTGTGGCGGTATCCTTGCAGTATAATAATGGTCTATTTCCGCGAAAACCATATTTTCTCTCTTGAGGAGTGTTTTGACTGACTTAAATTATTGAATTATTTGCAATAAATGATTAATTTAAATGTAATAGTTTTGCACCTAGACCGCATTATCAAAAACGCTCTGTGATTGATTGTAAGTTTAGTGACATCACATGGCAGGAAAATTTGTTTGCAGTCGTATGATATTCAAAGCGTAATTGAAAGTGAAAGCTAATTTATTTATTTTATTATTTTTCGGTATTTATTTGATTGTTAGAGATTAAATATTATTTTACAAGGTACTACTAATAATCTAATTTTTGTTTAATAGAGAGAACCTTTGTGAAAGCAGACAGTAGAAACCTGCTCTAAATAGACGCAATTAATAAACTGGCTGTTTTATGAACTTAAAATAAAAATATCTAGGGAAACGAGTAATTTTTAAGATATAAGCAATAAAAAAAATCCTAAAATTCACCGAGGTATCGGCACAGATATAGTTGCATCTACTTCATTCGCATTTCGGCATTTCTTGTAACTGACGTATAGAAGTATCGTACATAGTAATACATAATTTATCATGCATTTCTTCTTGTTAAACGTGATGAACATGTTAAAGTCGCTGGAAGATTGTATATTTACCAGCATGTGACGTCACAGGAGCCACGTCTGAGGCAAGACACAGTTTTGGCATTCTTTTTTTTTAAATTTATTTTATTTTGAGTCGCATCAACTTCTGGATCATTAGCGACTACTTCATACACTTATTTACTTTACATTAATTATTACAGGTTATATATACTTCACAGTAAAGATTAATCATTTTCAGGTATTAATTATTAGTCTTTGGTATTCTGTTGAGTGAAGCACTTCACTAATGTTTTTACTACCCAGTAGCTGTTTTCTTGTAGTCTTTTGTTTCTTTTAAACTTTGTCGTCAAATTCCGTCACAGTTATAGCAGTATAAGACAAAAACAAAACAATATAGTTAACATAGAATTAAATAATAAGCAATCTAAGATGATTTTCCAAAATTAGTCAAATAGCGTATTCCCCGCTAATTCGATTGAAATGGGAAGACATATAATCTATGACTATATTTGAATCCAATTTAAGGAAAATTAAGTAAAGTTCGCTTGATAGAAAAGAGTCACTTGTGATTTCTTGTATTAGTTTGGTTTCTCACAATTGCAAAACTGTATTGGTCCCGTGAAGAAACAATGGAATCGCGTGTAGCTGCTGGTACGGAAATGTCCACTCGTGAAGGGCTGTGGGAGGAATTGACATGGGTATTTATAGCAGCAGCACGCAGCAATGCATTATTCAGTCAAGTCGATTCGTAGAACTGTTCCGTACTTCCAAGCATGTCGCTGTTACCCTCAGAATGTGTTTCGTGCCATTTGGCCAGAATATGCATAATTTACTTCGTTGGGATTATGTCTCAATAATTTTACTTACGTTTATTATTTATTAACTAATACGGTTTAGTTTTTCTTTTATAAACTAAAAATATGAAATGGAGTTATGAATTTTATTCCTCTAAAAGTTCTGAGGATACATGAATTTGATATAAGCTCTAAATGGTAGTAACGACGTACCAATCTCATCTAATTGGTGTTTGTGTGATGCGTTGTTAACAAATTTGAGATAGCTTATGATGTACACATTTATTTCTTCCATAATGTAAATAACAGAACATTATGAGTTTTTCCAATTTCCCTACTTTGAACCGATGATGATAGAATTCGCACGAATTTGCAAATTTAAGCTGTCCAGTGGCAAACCCCTAGGTCAAAATTACAGCGTGTGTTAAGGAAGTCCAGGTACATAACCATTCGATCAAAACCTCATTTATTTCTTACATAATGTAAATAACAGAACATTATGAACTTTTACCAATTTCCCTACTTTTATCCGATGATGATGGAATTCGCACGAATTTGCAAATTCAAGCTGTCCAGTGGCAAACCCCTAGGTCAAAATTACAGCGTGTGTTAAGGAAGTCCAGGTACATAACCATTCGATCAAAACCTCTGTGTGAAGTGGATACGTACTGAAAATAACAACAAATGATGCATTTATTTACGTTATGACGGTATAGTCATTTTTATCGAGAATAAAAACCGTCTTAATATTATTGCATTAATTAAGATTCTCTACGAAATTTTAAAGAAAAAAAGAATATTGAATAAGAAAGATAGCCAATTCAGACAAAAAAGTGATAATATAAATATCACACAACGTTTCTGGGGTCCTTGTCCCTTTCCTCAGGTGCGAAGAAGAGCCTAGAGCGACACAACTGCAATCGTCAGTTGACAGAACTGAAAAGCAAAGAAAACGTAACCACAATGGTAGAGCCGAAGGGTTAGCGTAACAATAAGGGAGCTACAACAATGGGAAAACAATGTTTAGCGTAATAATAAGTGATCATAGCAATTATTGAGCTGTACATTAATAGCCGTGATGTTTCATTTAATGTGAAGTATCTCTGAAATGAGTCTGGAATTGTTGTACCTGGTGTCAATGTCTAAAATCTGCAGCTTCATTTTTCCCATGAACCACTAATTATTTTACTCCGACTGTAATTACCTGTTTATGTGAAACATTTAACTTACATATTTAGTATTTTTAATTGTCTACAAATATTACGTAAAAACCTTTCTAGAGCAGCTTCCGGGAAAATTACAACGTGTTCGATGATGAAAGGAGGCAACCAGAAAGTTACCAGAAGTTCATCCCATTTAAGAGAAAAATTTCATCTCAGCTTTCAGGATTTCGAAAATTGCACTCCTCGCACAATTTACTGTATCACCTTTGTTACAAGTGAAGACAGATGATTTTTTTTCCAACGAATCTGATCTGGCCACTCCAAACAATAAAAATATCGAGGATTGCTCCGTGTCGGATTAAGAGTGAAGACTTTGTTCAACTCAAGCTAACGGTGCGAATATTCTTTTTCGAACACAAATTTCTTAAAAAAATCCAGAAGTAAAAAGACTAACAATCGCCTAGATAATTGCGTCCGAAAGCCAGTGACCAACTACTCGCGAGACAGAAAAACTCGTTGCAGAGAAGGAAGGTAATGCTTGCAATTGAATTGAATTAATTTTTTCTTATTATTTTATTCTGCTGTGATTTTAATTTTGGAGTTAAGTACTGAAAATATTAAAAAGGGGGCAATTATGGAAAGAATAAATTTAATTGAAGATATGTATTGTCAAATTAAAAAAATGTAAATTTTAAAACTTAAATCTTGAGAAAGGGGGGAGGGAGGGGGGAATAAGGTAGTGGTAACTCGCCATGCAGTTTCGAAATCGCAAAGTAGCTCTCAATATTGCGAGTTGACGAGTTTGGCGACTCCTGATTTAGCCACTCGTATCGTCGCAAAAGTAGTATCACAACAAACTCATAGCGATCTTAATTATGTTTCTTGCTGTTATTGTTGTGTAATACTCAACACTGTATATAATAATTGTATGTGTAGGGATTGAATCTGCAGTTTAGTAGATACTTTCATTAACAAGGGATAACTGTGGAATATTCAAAAGACGGTGTGGGATTTTTCCCCACTAAACCACAAAACCCTTTGTCTTTACTTGACATGTTCCACCCTGGGACTATTTGTACATTACTTCAGGGTGGTATCAAATCTAGGTTAAGTCTTCATACATATTCCACTAAAAAAGCCCATTTCTCCTTTTGTTGTCAGAATACCTTTATATATGTTTCAATATGGAGCCAATTTTCTTCTGACCTAAGAAGGAGGCCTACCAGATTTTCTGTTGTGTTGCTTTCTTCCAGTACTTCTGTTAGGTTTTTCCGTTCCTATCTCCACGGGTCGCTATGAAACAATGTATGTTCTGCGTCATCATTTATATGGTTGCAGAAGTTGCAGTTTCTGTTGTCCACCTTTTTGAAACGACGCAGGTAAGACGAAGCAGCCGTGCCCGCTTAATGCTTGGGTGAGGTAGAATGATACGGCACTGTGTTTACGATCGACCAGGCTGGTAGCTGCGGTATCAGGCGGTGCGTCCATCTGCCGGTCTCTTCAGTGTCCCACGAGCGTTGCCACCGCTCCATGAGTTTCGCTCTGCCCTTCACTTTTGTCTTTTCCCGAGCTGTCTTAGAATCTGCTTTGGTATTATTTATCTCGCGGTGCACTTCTTGCCGTTCCCTCGCTAATAACTCTATCGTTGGTACGCTGACTAGGACTAGACCCGCATTTTTTTAGGCGGTTTTATAGGCCGATGTTATTCTCAGTGCTGCTTTTCTTTGTACATATTCCAGTTTTTGTTTACTTCGTCTGTTCAATATCATTGCATTGGCCCAAACAGGAGATGAATATAGCATCTTTGAGTGGGTGACGCTCATTAATATTCTCCTCTTCATTTCCCCTGGTCCCTCAATATTTGGCATGACGCGCGCTAGAGCTGCTACTTTCTTTTTGGTGCTTTCGGCTGTTTGCGCAATGTGTGCCTTAAAGTTAAGTTTATTATTTATTTGTACTCCGAGATACCGGATGCTGTTCCTGCAGGGTATATCGTCTTTTCCAATTTTGAAGACGGGTTTTCTGTAAGACCGTTTTTCTGTTACGAGTAGGGCTTCCGTCTTGTTCACCCCCATCTATAGCCCTTTTGCCGATAGCCATCTGTTAATACTCTGCAGAACGTCGTTCTCCCGTATTCTCGTAGTTTTGTTGAATCCGCGGAAGTCACTACATTTGCGTCGTCCGCAAACCCTACCGTTATAACCGATTCTTGAAGACGCAACTTTAATAACCCGTCATACATTACGTTTTAAATCGGATTGATCTTCCATTTAAATAGTCGATGATTAGTGGCATCAGGTCTTCTGCGGTTTCCTTTTCTCTTAGTGCTTCTATTATGTGTTCCCATTGGGCGGTGTTAAAGGTTCTTTATATCTATTGTTATAAGGCCACAGTAACCTTTCCTTCCTTCTAGTCCATATTTTTCCTTCCGGGCTGTTTCTACAACCAGCTGCATGACGTCTGTTGTTGATCTTTTCTTCCTGAAGCCGTACTGACGTTCGGAGATCTTATTTTTTCTTTCGAGCCACGGTTGGATCCTCTCCAGGATAAACCTTTCAAGACCTTCCCCATATTGTCCATAAGGCAAATTGACCTGTAAGACGATGGACTATGCAACGGCTCATTTCCCTTTCTTAGGAGAAAACGTAATCCGTCCTCAGCAGATGCTGTGGGTACACCTCAATTGCCACTTTCAGTACTTCATTCGGGATACCGTCAGGGCCTGAAGTTTTATTTTTCTTTAGAAACCTGCCAGTTTTCTGCAGATCTTCCACTGTGAAGATTTCTATTTCCTCCGTGGGAAGACAAATCATTTTTGATTCCTTTCTAACGAGGAATAAGTTCTGTAGGAAGGATCCCAGGACGCTTCTCTACGGAATTCCCGAGTTGGGTACAGTTCTCAGATCTTGTAGTCGACTCTTTTTCTCAATTTCCACTTACGTAAGTAGGAGTAGTTTCTGAAATTGATAGTTGGTTTTATTGTGTTTTATGTTGTCTGATGTGCCAGACTAATGTCGAATAGTATAGCGGTACAGTGTTTTTTTTTCACTAAGGCGGTGTTTTGAATTAAGGCACAACACTATATATTTCAAAATTTCAGAGAGTCTATTGCATCGTTTATAGAAGTATAGGCGGAATGGGTCGATTTTTAGCTAGATTTAGAATTATTATTAAACCATTATTCCTCCGTTGAGGAAATGGAATACGTCATTAGCTGCAATTACAAGTAATTGTTAGAAAATATTTTATATTAATCTTCAATTATTTTCCTTCAGAAGTTGAAAATTACATATTTAAAAGCGGATCAGAAAAAACTCACTTTACAAGGAGTAAAATATTTACCAAATCTCCATTCAAACCCTTTATTAAATATATTCCTAAACACCTGTATAGTAAGATACAAATAAATCATACACTAACAAAAATTATTATTAATACATCAGTGTTGTATTAATAAAGTGTTTGTTTGAGAATTATTTTGTCTCTGGAAATAATTAGAATGATAGACTCCCTAGTAGAAAACAATTACAGAAAACTTTTATTATGTCTTTTAGGTGACCGAAGTAAATTTCAAATTTTTCTTAAATTCCAAAGACCTGTTCCTTCGCTTGTCCGCAGGGAACAGAGCAAAATTATATGGGATAATACAGGTGTACCGAGACAAGAAATACCAACACCTATTAAATTAAAAAAAATGATTAAATTTTATAAAGTTTATTCCTGTGACACCCATTTAAATTATATCGTTCACAATTATATACCAATCTCAACACAATATCGAGTACACCACTATGAGATTAAATTTAAAATAAAATAAAATTGATGTTTGAAATTTTATTAAAATTTTTATTCTTTAAATTAATTTGTATGCCTTGGATAGTTAATTTATTAAAAAACATGTTTAAGTAATTAAAATAATAGAAATTTATATTTAAAGAAAACTTTAATTTTAAATCATAATTCAATTGAATGATTCAGATTCAAAATAAAATTTAACTTTAAGTTATTGTTCACAACTGTAATTACAAAATTTTAAATTCAGTGTTTTAAAAACAAATACAATAATATTTCTGAAATTTAAAAAATTTACTACGAAAAATTCAACTTCGACAAGGCAGATAAATATAAAATATTTAATTAATTGCATCCTTGAAATTTAATCTACTTTCAAAGAAACTTATAATTAGTTTTGGGCACTGTTCAATTGAAATATTGAATTCTTACTTTATTTTAAACTCAATAAACTTAACACTTATCATAAGTTTTAAAATAGAAGAAAATTTAAGAAATATCCAATTTGACCTTTATTTACAAATAAAACTCTTAAATCAATTAAAATACTTAAAATCATTAATGCTTCTTCGTGACATCAAAAAAGTTTTAAATTTGAATCTTCAGTTAATGGAAAATATATCAGAGCAGGAGAAGGAAGGGGAATTGCAAATGACCGCTATCTCCACTTGAAGACAACTGCCGAGCGCAGCTGGCAGCTGGATAACTGTTCCTTAACTCGTTGAAATAGCTCTAATACTCTCACTGAAACAAAATTCACTCTCACGTCTCTCTATAAAATTACTGTAAAATTCACAGAGTAACTTTGGAGTGATCTAAACTAACTTCCTGAGTACATATACTTAAAATGGACAAAAATAGGAGTTTAAGTACCAGTTCTAATTTTCAGTCAGGATCTTGGTTTTAAATTCCAATTTTGTAAAAAAATATTTCGATTATGTTCCGAATGTAAAATCACGCCCAGCCTTAAGTTTTCGTGTGTCTTCGCGTACCGTGAAATTTAAATCGGCTGTCCAGGCTCGGCTGCGTAATTCAAAACCTTCTTTACTCACAGTTTTAATTAAAACAAACACAGTATTTACACATAATATTGCGGGTTTTCCCTGCATTTCTTTAGACGAATGCCGGGTGGGATCCTTAAAATACAGCCCGGGGGCCCTAGTTAAACCTTGGCTACCTTCCTCTACCTTCCGCATCCCCCCTTTCAAATCCCTTCCTATGCTATTAAAGGGGAGTTGCCCAATGTGGATCACCCTCATGTAGCCTGTTGCCCTAAAAAAAAAAGATTCTTCCACAATAAATCACAAATTATTCTACAATTAATTAACAACATCGGTGGTCTAATTTCCAGAATTTACGTAATTATAGTTTACAATTTTACGTAATTATATTTTACAAAGTCGTTATATTTAAAATAGTCAAATTTTAAAAGTATTAAATTAGATTAGCATTAATTTACATTACGATTTCTTAACCTAATAATTATTTACATTTTGAATCTAAAATCATCTGTCTTCATTACGTAAAGATTGTTCTAACTATATTTACTTATAAAATTAAGAGTTTGAAAAAATAATAAAACACAAAATTTAATTATTTGATTACTGGCAGCTTTAATTACTTGATAACTGTGACAGAATCTAATCGCTCCGTCATATGTTGTAATGAAGTAAATTCTTGTTCAAATTTTTTCCTGAATGTTGTAATTATCACTTCCCTTAAATGAATGAAACGAGTTCATTTTGAAGCCTTTTTAGGAACTTGAAATCGGTTTTATGCGTTTTATTCCCCGAAACATTAAAGGAATAAATTTACCATAATTTAGGTGTGCCTGTTATTTAAAATCATTAATTTCTCTGACATAATTGTATTCAGTTCTTTAATTATTTAAATTCACTGTAGATGCTAGGAAACTGTCTATCAGCATTACTCTATAAAAATACGACGCAGTTTCTTAATGATGTACAGAAAAAGTACTTTGAAGATCTCTAAAAATGAAAAAAGCAACCTAATAATTGTAATTGAGCCCCGATCCCCTCTTATGTAGTATTCATAATATCTTATAGTAAAAATGATCCTCGTTTGAGGGGCAAAATATATGGTAAACTTTTATACCTACTATTTTATAAATTACATGCACTTTAATTGAATCAAAATCAATTATTATTCCCACGAGTATTTGAGTTCTTACTATCAGGGAATAATACTAGAGCAGAGACTAGCCATCGTTAATGTATTATTAAACAAAGTTGCGAATTTAAGACAAAGTAAAAACATCCACGGAAGTATTACTCCGTAAATATCGCTAAATTAGCAGTTTTTACGTCTATTAGCAGCCAGGAAAGGAGTGCAGTTTTACGTCTGTAGCCAGCCAGGAAAGGAAGTCAGTTTAAGTCCAAAACGGTTAAAGACTAACAAATCTACGAATCATAGGATTCGTATAAGCGAAGCAGGCATCAGATAGCTGACATTCAGTAGGATCATCCGAGTTCCTGTGAGCCTATAAATTTTGACTTCAATAGTGTAAAATCTGTGAGCCGACTTTTAGAATCAGTGCATAATTTTGCAATAGTGTACTTCCGAAATCAAAAGGAATGCTGGTACCAGCTGGACACTACGTAAGTAACAAAACCAAAACTAATGATTAATTGTAAACGTAATTAAAGGATAGAGTCAGATTTCGTTCTCTTTTAAATTGTCAATCAGAGTTAATTTCTTTACTTTTAATTTCTTTCTATCGACATATTGTTTAGGTAAATTCTGAATTGTTTGTTAATAAGATTTTTAAATCAATTTGTTGTGTCTATTATCAAACCCAGTAGAGGCCCTGAGAGAGAGAGAAAGATCTCAAATTTTGTTGTAATTATTTATATTGCCACAAAATAAATAAATACTTTGTTTGTTAATTTCGATCGTTTCATTTAATAAAAGCCTTCCATTTAATTATTACATAAATGGCGCTCAACGAGCGGTTAATTCTTTAAATTAAATTAAAACTTCCATTATTGTTGATTATTACAATATATATATATATATATTATGTAGTATTAATTTTAATATTATAATAAAAATGTGAACACGTTGGAACCAAATTATGTGGTATTCAAACTTTTAAAGAAGGAAGAAAATTACGAGGATTTTTCTTGGAATTTAAACAATTTTTTTAAAAGAAAACAAAAAAATATTTAATACTACTTCGATTTACTTTAAATTTCGTACATATTTATGTGTTGAACATATGCCACAACTTTAATTGAACTAAAAACGTCAGGGCCACTTACAGGGCCGTCTTATAGATTCTAGTGATTTGGAATTAGCGCCAAAAGTGGCAAAAGAAAATAAAAATAAATTTACAGTAATTGTATAAAAGAATCTAATAAAAAACTAGAGAAATATGACGAAAAATTATATTTACATAAAGGTTTACGAAATAAAAATTCACATACCATTTTATTTAGAGCCGCTCTGGTACTGTATTTTGCACTCCACCGTCACTTTATTTTTGAGAAAATATTTAATTAACAGGCCATAACACTGACTGCTATATTGTTTCACTTCAAATATTCATGCGGCTCTCTAACAACTGTTCACGAACTTTAATCCTCCTACTTATTGGCACACAGTTTTGCAGTAGAAGTACGTTAATGCTAAATTTGATATATATATATATATATATATATATATATATATATATATATTGTAATACTAATTAGAGGCAATTAGAGATTTAATAATTAGAAATTTGTACTAAATTGTTATCGGCGAGAACATAAATACAACAATGTACAGGGTTTACAAGAGGTAGTCGCGGCCAGATTTTCATCGAGTAAAGGTCGCAGGCAAGATTTTATTAAGAGTGGTGTAGCACACAGAATTTCATCGAGTAAAGTTTGGACATATAATTCGATCGAGTAAAGATCGCAGGAAAGTTTCTCAATAAGTAAAGCCACAGTAAAAATTCAACAAGTTACCAAATTTCATCGAGAATGAGTCGATAACATTCTGATTGACCAATAATCATAACGAGAAATACAATATTTCCTGGAGAGAGGGAGACTTAATTGCAGGACAACAGGTGTTATACGGAGTAATCGTTCCAGTTGATGGATTCAAAAGTTTTGGACAGTGATTTTGAAGCAAAATTAAATTCTGTGAAATTATGGCCTGTTATATGTGAATAGTGCATCAGACCCCAAACGAGTTTCTGGTACCAGCAAAGACACTGTAAGTAGAGAGAGAAATTTTATAAAAGCTTTGTAAACGTTAAATAAGGATCAAATCGTCAGATTACGGATTAACGTTCATTTTGTTGTCTAACTCTAATTTTATAAAAATTTGATTGTTAATTTGAATGTAAAAAAGGTTGGTTCTTTATTTAAAAGGCCGAAATAAACGACCCTGAGATGACAGTAGATAAAATCTGTAAAATAGTAAGAACACGAATGTAAATATATCACATCAAGAAATTTTGTTATTTTACTTTGAAAAAATTAATTGTTTTGTGAAGTTTAGTTTTTGTAAATTATTTAACATCCTTTCATCTATTAATTTCTTTTTCAATGTTTCATTTTGGCGTGCAAACGAGAGGCAAATTAATTGTTTAATTCAATTAATGTAATTTGTGTATTACATAAAATGGCGTCATCAACGTGTGGCCAACCAGATAATTAATTAATTACTGTTGTTTATTACATTTTGGCGCATCAACGTGGGCAGATTAAATTTAATATCTGGTTAATTATTATATTTTGGCGCCTCAACGTGAGGCAATTCATCCAATAATTAATTTTAATCAATTAATTATTACAATATATATATATATATATATATATTGTAATATCACCTCTTGATAATTAATTTTGAATTAATTTTGAAACTTTGTCGCTCCAAAATATAATAATCGACAAATCTTTAATTTTTTTTGTTTCATGTTATTACCCAAAATTTGTTTTTTTATTAACAACTTGAAAATTAATTAATTTACTCGCATTTAATACCCAAACTATAGATAAATTATGATTATAGGAATTTAAATTAAACAAGTTATTAAATTTTATAAACAAAACAATTTTATTAATCCAGATACATCTCAAGAAATCTCTGTATATCCTTTTTTATTCTTTTACATCAACAATTAAATTACACTAATAATCCAGTTACATTTTATAAATCAAACTCTATACCCCAGGGTCTTCACTGGGTTGATAAGGAAACGGAACACTAAAATTTACAATTTAAACAATGCACTTAAAATAAAATAAAAACGAAATCTGATTCATTACCCATATTTAACAATTTACAAAATTTATTACTAAATGTCTACTTACAATTTTATTTGGGTTTTCAGGAACGCACTTCACTCTACAATGACCTTCTGTGCACAGACTTTCACACACACGCTTCACAGACATGTTCACTTTATCCTTTTGATATCCAGACTCTTGACTGCTTGCATGGAATAAAATGGTTTTTTATTTAGTCACGGCCACCATTCAATTTTACCGAATATTTTATCACCAACACGAAATGTTCAGTTTTTTTGAAATATTTCGAAATGCCCAAAAATATTTATCTCCAATCTTTCTTCCTTTCGCTCACACGATCATTGATTAAAACCTTCCACTAAGTCAGTAAACCAACATTTAGTTATACTTCAGCATCTATTTTCTATTTTCCACTGCTCCAGCCTCCACATCCTTCTCCTTTTAGATCTACAGTCCAATTAAATTTTCTATCCGCTTCCCCCTCTCCAGAATATCCCTTTTGTCATTATTCCTTTAGGGTTTTGTTCCGTTGTCTGTCAAAAACATTAGCTCTAAGAGCCGCTAAAACGTCCAATTATAGTCCTCCCTTTGGTGAGCTTTTCCGCTATCAATTATCAATTTATTATCATTTTATATACAAGCCACCCAAGAATCCCCGGTCTGGGTTGGTAAACAAATCTTATGAAATATGAACAAAATTTATGTCCTTCTTAACTGGATATTACAATATATACACTAGAATTTTCAATCAAATGTATATTTTATATAGTATTAATCATTAGATTAAATATTCTCAGTAAAATGTATTCATGGTCCGTCAAGCGGACCTATTGCACTTAAATATGGAGCCAATAATAATAATAAAAAGTATTTGACTTTCCAATAATAGGTATGTTATTTTAAATTTGAAGTCATTCACTGTGTTGCTTGTAGTTATGTATTTTCGTCTGAAAGATTTAGGAGAATTGAGCGTCAAATGTTGTTCATGATGAGGAAAATGGAGAAGGCAATAAAAATATTATATCTAGTAGATAAAAAAATTAACCTGTTTTTAGTATAATTTTGTTAATAAGTTACCGTAATAATATTACGGAATGAACGAGGATAAGTCTTGATTCATGCTATCCTTTTTATGGATCTGCAATGTCAGTTGTAGAGCAGAGATTTAATCTGATTTCTTCCTGCGTGTGGCTTGTAAGTGACGGCCAACATTTGTCTGAGAACAGACAGCTTAAAGTCTCCTGCCCTCCGCAGTAACGTTAATGACTTCATTCTTCTTTCCTCTGCCGTAAGAAAGGGCGCTTCGTATTTTTCCTCTCTGAAACCTCGTTGCACACGCTCTTACACAAGAAATTATAAGTATGTATCGAGCTTTTTGTTATCATCAACATGATTTATAAAACGTCTTCTACGTCTGAGAGGGTACGAAAATCATTTGTTGTTGGCAAAGTGAAATATGCAAGTCACCGAAGGAAAACTATTCTTCATTCTTGGATACAAAGAAGTTTGTCAATGACAATGGTGTTTCAAGGAATTAAATTCACAATTACACAGTTAAATAAGCCCCCGTCATTTATAATTCTTAAACTTCTATGAAAAACAACCAGAAAAATCACCGGCAGAGCTTGTACTTTTTATAAGCATAAGATCTTTCTTATATTGAGTATGACATCACATTTAAGAATTTAAATATATTTAAACTTAGGAGAACTTCACGTTGATAAAATTAAAAAAAATTATTCGGTTTTCATTAATGCCATATGCGTAGACAACGACGTTTCAACGGCTAGCGCTGCGATCTTCTGGTAGTTTTTAACTTAGACATTACTGTATTGATATGAAAGTTATTGTTGTTCGGGTCTTCCATTGTTAAAAAGAAGAATGAATTCGATTCAAACAGTAAGAAACTGTTCGTATTCAGAGAACAAAGAATAGCAACCCGAGCTGACATGAGGCCAATAATTTCTTAAACCTACTAACTGGAAGGAAAACAAAGTCGTAAGTATTTATCAAACGCTTGTTTGGTGATATTACAATGAATAAAGGAGAGTTCATGCGTCGATTCATAACCATGGATGAAATGTGAACTCAAAACAATCCATTGAAATGAGAGAACCGTCCCCAAAGAAGACAACGAGAATTACATATTCTGGCAATATCATGGTGTCAGTTTTTATTGTGATGTATGTGGAATAATGGTCATTGATTACTTTCAAAGGTAATATGCCAAGTCATTGAAGCGTTTACATGATCAAATCAGGAACTGAAATAATTTTTTTTTTCATCACGACAATGGACCAGTTCACACAGCCATCCGCCATCGGAATGGCGTGGGACAAGTGCCAAATACCAGACCTACCTGATGCAGGTTTATCTAGGGTTTTCCCTGCATCACTTTAAGGCGAATGCCAGGTAGGATCCTTAAACTGTAGCCCGGGGGCCCTAGTTAACCCTTGGCTACCTTCCTCTACCGTTCAGCATCCCCCCTTTCAAATTCCTTCCTATGCATTTAAGGGGGAGTTGCCACAATGTGGATTATCCTCATGTAGCCTGTTACCCTAAATAAAATGCTTGGTTAGATTCCTATACCCTCCTCATAACCCCTTTTCAAATCCCTTCCTACGCTATTAAAGCGGAGTTGTCACTATGAGGATTACACTCATGTAGCCTGCTGTCCTGAAAAAAAACTGTTAGGGTTATTCTTTCGCAGGCAGAACCTTCTAGGAGTGACGGAGAGGGGCTACTTTTGGGGATGCCTTTTCCTCTCTCCGTTTTTGAAATAAAGTTGCCACAGGCCGAGGCACCTCGGCCTGTTTTGAGAGGTGCATGTTCAGGGTCACAGACCTTGGGCATACGGTAATAGTTGTTCTCTGTTCCCATTGGAATAGTCGACCAGCTGCCACCTAGACTGGTCGAGACACGGAGAACGGAATGCTGCGTCCCCATAGCAAACCCCTCTCCGCCATCGGAAGGGCTTGTGGCAAGTACCCAATGACTGACCTACCTGATGCAGGTTTTCTAGGGTTTTACTGTATCAGTTTTAGGTGAATGCCGGGAAGATCCTTAAACTACAGTCCGGGGACCCTAGTTAACCCTTGGCTACCATCCTCTGCCCTTCTGCATCTCTCCTTTCAATTCCCTCTCTATGCTATCAAAGGGGAGTTGCCACCATGTGGATTACCCTCATGTAGCCCGTTACTGTTAAGAAAAAGTATTTCCCAACAGTCGAAAGTTGAAGTAATTTTATTCCTTTATTAATTCTGGGGATTATAAAACCCCATGTGTCGTGTCCTGTGGGAGGAAGTTACTGATATTTTCTGAAGGTAAATGGAGTTTTTGACGTGTAACTGGTGGTCAGACTACTGTACTTTTAGTCAGTTCCTTCCTCTTGGAAAATACTGTGCAACGAAATTGTATAAAATGGATCTGAAAAACACTAACTTTTGTCATTAATAAGTGTCGCTTATCAGTTTTTATTTACTTTCAAACTAAAAAGTTATTAGACATAAGTGCGTCCTAATCTTAAAGAATTATTCCTCCCCTTCACCCCATTCGTTCATACGTCCATTCATTCAGAAATTTGATGCTGCTACTTATTCTGTTCTCTTACCGGAATCCCTCTCTTCTTCCTTCCAGCAAGTTTGAAGCAAGATGAAATATATGTGATTACATAGAAATAAATAAATAAAATAGAATGCAACACATTAAGAAATTGTAAATACGTTTTGTAATGATTAGAAATTAATAAATTACTTAGTTACAATACCGCCTGTTTAAGCCATTACAATTAATTATTTAAAAATTAGCTATCTACACACATCATATTTGCAGGGCTTTTTAATAAACCGATATAGGATATTGTAGTAATTGGTAATTAAGACATTGTTCTAATTGGAAAGTTGGATTGTAGAGGACTCATTATTAGTGGATATAGAGCGGACGCCGCAACAATTCGGCAAGGCAAAGAAAAACATTGTTGAGGAGGTCGAGAAGGTTCTACGCGCTCAAAACTTGCGAGACGAACGAACATTCAGGAAATGGACAGTCGGGCAGTAAGCAGCGAGGAGAAAAGACCAAAATTCCAAGTCATAAAAATTTGAACAGTACAGTCGGTCAGCAGACAGCGAATAGAACGGACGAAAAGAACTCATTGAAAAGTTTTACAGTCGGCAATCAGAACGAAAGATTGTGGCCCAGTCACAAACATGCTTTCAATTATTAAAAAGTAAAGCAATATTCAGCCAAACCAATGAAGTCCATTGTCAACTAAAGCCACGAGATCTACAAATCCAGGTTGCAGTGAAGCATCGAGAACCAACCAATTTGTGTTAAACCAACTAAAAAACAACGCCAATTAGAGTTTACGAGAACTTAGAATCAGTGATGTCCCCAAAATTGTGCACGAAAAACTAAAAATTAGACCTGGGCGGCCGTAAGTAGAGAAAACTTTAAAATAATTTTGTAAACCGTGTTTAAAAGATAAAAGTCAGATCATTCTTTAATTATTTAATTATCGATAGAATGAGATTGTTAATTCTTGATAAAATTGAAATTGTTAAATTCAATCTTTAGTATTATTTCTTCCGCAACAAATTTCGTCTATGTTCAGACGTATTGATTTCCATAAAAGGTAAATGAAATTTTGATTATATAAATTCAGCCAATATGATATATTTAACTATTACAATATATATACAGTAATAATTACAAATAAATACAATTAAATTTCATTTTAATTAACACCCACGTTAGTGCACAAAATGTAATAAACACAGTATTAATTAGATTTTAAATGAACAAATTAAAAGTTGAAATGATAGGATTTTAAATAAAAAACAAGAATTCAAATTATAACACAAAACTAATTTTATAAAAGCAAATTCTTATCTCAATTGAAATTTTCAAGTTGGTGATGTGCCACGGCTTAATTTCAGGGCCGCCTATCGGGCCTCCAATAAGGAATGTTACAAAAAGACAATTAAAAACTTACAATGCGAAAAATTCTTGAATTAAATAATTATTGAAATACGAAATCTGACGATAATTATTATTTACACATTAGGTTTACAATTGATAAAATTTCTTTTGTGAGCACATTAAATTTAGCTGTTCGTCTGGGCTCGAACTCACTCGATTTTTGTTTAACATATCACACACATCATATTTCACTGATATTAATGGATGTTGTAGTTTTCATACACAAAAAGCACTTTCTGGTCTTAATTGTTGATTACGTTGTTTTTTATACTTTGATATTTGCATAAATATTCCAATATACACATTACTTCAGACTGTCAACTCGTAATTAAAAAACCCGGGACTTTGATATAATATGTCTCTGCTGTCTAATTACACTTGCTTAAATATGGTAACAGGAACTTTGAATCAGGGACTCTAAAAAAACACCTTTCGATTTCTTGGTCCAAGCAACTCTGAATTACATCCTCCTTTAAACACAACTTTCCGCCTTCATGGTCCAAGCAACTCTGAATTTCAAGTTCTGTACGTTCCATTGCTGCCTGAGGCAACAATGCAACTTTAGTAAGCAAACATTATAGGCTCCATATTCTTGTAGACAATACTCATATTTAAGCCGCCGATAAAGATAATCGTAAAATTTTGTTTATTAAATAATTACATATTTTTATTTACCACAATATATATACCACTGTTATCAAAAAGTAAGGTGAAATTGTCATTTAATACTCCCGGGTATTAGGAAGGCAGGTAATATTTTTTCCTAGGTTAGTAGGACTGTCTATAATATTTGCCAAGCGTCTGTTTGTTGAAAGGTTTAATTATCTCCGAGTTACACGTGTTTTTGTAAACAACCAAAAATGAATTTTTCGATTTTTGCAATGGGTGATTTTGTTGAGCAAAGAACTTGCATCAAATTTTGTTTGCGTAATGAATATTCTTGTGCGGACACGTTGAAAATGGCCTTTGGTGATCAAACTCTGGCACAAAAAAACGTTTATAAGTGGTACAACGAGTTCAAAGAGGGCCGAGAACGCTTTGAAGACGAACCGCGCTCTGGACGACCATCAACGTCTACCGACGAGGGCCACGTCCAAAATGTCAAAGATTTGAGGCTTGAAAATCGTCGATGGACAATTAGAGATCTCGGTGATAGTGTTGGAATATCATTTGGCTCAGACCAAACCATTTTGAAGAATGTTTTGTGTCTCAAACGCGTCAAGTCTCGAGTGGTGCCAAAATCGCTCAATTTTGTGGAAAAAAATCGTCGCGTTGCTGTCTGACTATCAGGACCACTTGAAATGCATCATTACTAGAGACGAGACTGGGATTTACGCATACGACCCTGAAACCACCGACCAATCCAGCGAATATCGTGCAAAAGGTGACGCAAGACCGAAAAGACCACGGCAAAGTCGATCGAAAATCAAGGTCTCGTTGACAGTTTTCTTTGATTATCGTGGTGTGGTGCACTATGAATTCCTTCCGCCGGGCCAAACTGAGTGTTATGCGTCGTTTGCGTGAAGCTATTCGTCTGAAACGGCCCGAATTATGGGCGAACAAGTCTTGGTTCCTTCATCACGATAATGCACCATGTCATACTGCATTGGTTCTTCGCGACATTTAGCCAAAAACTCGACTCATATCGTTCCGTAACCACCGTATTCGCCTGATTTGGCTCCGTGCGACTTCTGGCTATTCAGCAAACAAGAAAGGCCAATGCGGGGACGCCGATTGAGGTGATAAAAACCGAATCGAAGAAGGTCTTGAAGGCTATACCGGAAAAAGACTAATCTGACTGTTTCGAAGATTGGAAAAAGCGTTGGAAAAAGTGCGTTTTATCGGACGGGGATTACTTTG
Organism: Zhengitettix transpicula; assembly: GCA_037074705.1. Lineage (NCBI taxonomy): Eukaryota > Metazoa > Arthropoda > Insecta > Orthoptera > Tetrigidae > Zhengitettix > Zhengitettix transpicula. Next base: position 187,528,826 of record CM073591.1, read on the forward strand.
AAGGGGATGAAATTTATTTGGAAGAATAAATAAAGAAATTATATTTTATAAATAAATTCACCTTACTTTTTGTTCAGAGTGGTATATATCTGTGTATCCCATATGCGTTCCTAAATCATTCATCCCGTTGCGATGAACTTTGATGAGTTCTGCGCATTCTCCCGAAGGAATCTATCGGCCTTTCTAAGGGTGTTAGGCAACTCCCAAGGGGTAACAGGATGAAATTTAAAAACATGCACTACCGTTTCTTGCGTTGAATTATTAGTTTTCTGAATCTATGAGATAATAGTTTGTTTCCCGATTGGTTTCGTATATATTTTCAACCCTATCCAGCATGGGACGGCAGAATTAGTAAGGGTGGGGGTGGATGGGCGTTACATAAAATTACGCGAAACAACAGAGTTTAGTATCGAATTCAGGGATATAGAAGACAATGAGTTAAACTCTGGAATTACTATGTAATTTAATCTGCAGTTCAGCTCCTAGGTGTACTGGTGGTGGAGGAGGAGGTGGGTTAAAGGTCGTTATATAAAAGTAATGAGTAAAGAACCCTAGTCTGGGGTTATGGATGTCATTTAATTTAATTCTGACATTTATCATACTGGTTAAGATGTAGTTCAATCCCTAGCTAGAAAGGGGAGAAACAAATTTCCGTGTACAATCTTAAACGCGTAGAGGAATTTCTACCAAACTTTGTTAACTTGCGATTGAGGAACCATAACCGAGGGGTTAAGACAGTCTACCACCTCTAGAGGTAGGAGTGCAGGAGGTTCTATTAAAAAAATTCCTAAACGACCGTTACTAGCGTCGAATAAAACGTTTTGTGGGTCTCTGAGTATGATAGTGTCATTCTAGAATTATTAAGTGTCGAATTTCAAATCCAATGAAAGGGATGGAAACACCATTACCGTAGGGTTGTGGTGTAATTTACATAAAAATAGTGCAAAAAAGACCGAATTTGGTGTCGATTTCCTGGATTATAGGAGTCGCTGAGTTCAATTCTCACATTAACCGGTTAATGAAATTTTATGTTCTCGTCGTGGAGGTGGACGTGGATGACAAAATGTTAACAGGGGTATTTTTGACCCTCTTCAGGTACCGGCTGTATTTTTCATTTTCTTAGGGTCCCACCTACATTTTGGTCTCTGTGCAGTTAAATGTTGAATTTTTTACTCCTTTAATGAACCGGAAGTATTTTTAGACTTAATTTAGCTTGCAAGTATTTTTCACTTTTTATGAAGTAGGAGAATCGCAAACTGTTCAACTACTGTAAGTCATCATCCTGTTTTATTTTAATTTAGTTAGTTTCCGAGGAGTGAGGTCGGGTAGGGGTAAAAAATAAATGGGTAATTGTTACAAACACTGACTCTATTGATGCTGGTTAAATGAAACGTTTACCAAGAAGTTGGTGTGGAATCAATTTCTTCTCTGGCCCAATTTAAATAAATAGCATGGCAATGACTTAGTATTTATATACGTTGTATTTCAGTTATATTGTGTTTGTGAATCTAGACCGGATGTACCAATCAGTTTGAAAGTAATATTTGACAGAATTTGAGAATTTGGTTATAATCTTCCGAAAACTTAATATTGAACAATGAGACAAAATGTATGTCAACAGCCGTCGTTTAATACTATACAACATTTGCTTTGTATTATTATCAGTCTCTATGAGTCTCTCTGTTCTTGTACAGCAAGAACAAGCTATTTGAGATTGAGGCTAAATTCACACTGCCTGCGATGCGAAACGGGAGAAAGGGAAGGTAACAAATTTTCAGACTGTCATAAGCAAGAATGAGAAACTCCGCGTGCCAATCACACCAGCAGCGACGCCGAACGTATACGAACGAACCCTTACGAAAGCCTGATGCGATCGAAATTTCATTTATTTCTTGCATGCGATGAGCACGCAAATGGAAGTAGACACGTTAATAAATGAGGTGAGTGAGAACCCATAGTTGTGTGATCAAACAATCAAGTTGTACCAGAAGAGAGACAGGACACGGGAAACTTGGTAGAAAGTAATTTTTGTACAATAATTTAATAATAATAATATTTTTATACATAATTTTTATAATTAAACGACCTTGTCATTAATGGTATAAAATAACGTTAGGGAAAAAATTAAATATATGAAAATTGCAAGTAAAAATGTGTTTATTTTCAACATTCTTTCAGTTCATAATGTTACAAACAAATAGAAGGATCTCCAATGGGATCACCATTATTTCCTATTTGGTTTCTCAATGTTTTATTCAAAAATAAAAAGCAAACCCGCAAGATACCATAGATAATATTTTATGATTTAATATCACAAAAATTTTAACATTTACATAATAAACTTACATTTTATGATAAGAAAGATAGCCAAATACAAACAAATGAAGTGATAATTCAAATACCACACAACGTTTCTGGAACCCTTGTTCCTTACTTCAGGTGACCTAAGATCCTAGAGAGACACAACTGCACTAGTCATTTGCCAAAACTCAAAAGCTTTCAAGGTATTTATATTATCACTTCTTTTGTCTGTATTTGGCTATTTTTCTTGTTATAAATTTTCAATCCGACGTAAATTTTTCATTTTGAACTTAAATTTACTCATGAATTAGAAAATAATAATAAAATTGAATAGAAATGTCAAATCTACAAATACCTATTTGAAAGTAATGTTGTAAAACAATTTCAACAATATTTTATGGAAAAAATTTGAAAAGTTTAGAACGTATTGAAATTATCGCTCAAATGCTACCCAAGCTATTGTAATATAATTATGAAAGAGGGGAGGGGACGCAGTGATATTTTTCACACAAATCTTTAACAATAAATTGTTTATTTATTTATTACTAGCTCAGTGCTTGGCGTTTCCCGGTATTTATTTAAATTAACCCGGAGTAGAAATTTATTCGACACTAACTTCTTAATAAAAATTTAATTTAACCAGCATCCTTTCTTCGGGTGCTAAGAAGAGCCTAGAGCGACACAACTGCACTCGTCACTTGACAAAACTTGACTTTTGAGTTTTGTCAACTAACTAGTGCAGTTGTGTCGCTCTAGGTTCTTCATGGCACCTAAAGAAAGGGAAAAGGATCCTAGAACCGTTGTGTGGTATTTATATAATCACTTCTTTTGTCTGTATTCGGCGGTCTTTCCTTATTAATTTTTCAATCAGACGTAAGTTTTTTTCTTTTCGACTATTAATACCTAAAAAAAAACATGTCATCAAAGAAACCTCTTGCGGAATTTTTCTGTCACATTGGGACTTGTTCGTGAAAAATTTAAAAAAATTCGTTTTGCTATTTTTGTTTCATTTTAAGGACCAATTCATCCTGGTTGTAATGGTTTAGGTTTTCAACCTGTAAGGTACTTTAAATCGTGTTTTAAAAATGCCTGCCACGGCTACTTTAATGCCTCGTCTTTTAATTTTTCCCGGAAAATAAATTTGTTGTTGTTTTGGAATCCCAGGGTTAGGAACATTTAGTTATTTGCTGTCTCCTCTACGACCTATCCCCTCGGCATCTATCTCCAAAGAAACTACGCCGATGACTTTTATTCGGAAACTCTCCTAATATATAAGTGAAAGTCTCTGAATAATCACGACGAATTAAATCAGTAATAAAAACCTCTCCAACTTAAAAAAGTCGTAAACTACTCGGAGTAAGGAAATACAATCTGTAGCTGAACAGAGACCGCTTTAGCTCATACACTAAGAAAATCAAAAGGTTCTCCGGTAACTTAAGAGTCTAAAACAACTCCAGGTAACATTTTCTCAACCGTGTCCACCTCCACGAAGAGGAACATAAAATTTCATCAACCACCATGATTAATTCAACTAAGAGACTCCTATAACCGCGGAATTAACACTAATATTTGTTGCATTATTTTTATGTAATCCTCTTCCACCACTAACCACACCATAGTAGTGCTTATCTCCATTGCTTAGGGAGTTGAAATTAGACATTTAAAAATTCTAGAATGCTTCGAATAGAACGTTTCCGTGGTCGCTTAATTTGATAATGGCCGTTTAGGAGTGTTTTTAAGTTCCTCCTAGGGGCTGAGACACATCTTAAACAGCACGGTAAGTATCACAATTAAACTCAGTGACTTCCATAACCCCAGTCTCCGTTGTTTACTCATTACTTTATGTAACAGCCTTTAATAACATCCTCCCCACCCCCGCATATAGGGACTCAACGATAATGTAACAGGCATAGAGAATGTCAGAATTAAACTCATTGACATCTATAACCCTGGTTTTGACATAAATGTCGGTTGTTCGGTCATTTTTTGTAGCGCCCCTCCACCACCTCCTCAGTGGTCTGACTTCCCACGCGGTCATGATTAATGGCATCGTGTAGCTAAAGTTCGTCATACCCATCTCATTTGTAAAATAAGTACATATCGGTTTTTGTTGTGGACTGCGTCCGGGAACATCCTCTGGGGTGTAGGTAGACGACAATCTGCGGTTAAATTATCGGGTATTGGGAGATATACCTCGGAAGTGAGGAGCTGGGTGCTTGGCTCAGGGATGACTTTTCCTGTTGGCGGTGTCAAAGGCGTGGGCGACGAACTCCAGTTCATCTAGTTGTTAGTTTTCCCAGGCTGTCTTGAAGCAAAATTAATTTCTCAAGTCTCCAAGAAGCTCTCTACAAAATCTTACGTTCATCTGTCCTTTCGAAGATCTACTATTGAACTGTCCTCCACAAGAGGTTCCTTCAAACTGTTCTTTCCAATATAAACTTTCGAACTGGCCTGCGGAAGCCCTCGTCCTCATCCCAGCTGGACGTTTTTCTTCATCACTAAATTAGGTAAAAATCAAGGCACCTAATTGTATTTGATTTCACATTTCTGCGGGATACCAGTGCTGTGTCGTGAAGGGAGCTAAACTTCGAATATTTTGTGGGGTTGTTGCCCTACCGTTCCAACTCTGCTAATCCGTTTTCGGACTTGGAGGCGTCAATTTTGATACCCGGAGAATCCAATGCCTCGATGGTGCTATTCGTTGTTTCGCTACATTAACTTTAACAATTTAATCTTTTATTAAATTGGAGTCATACTTTTGCACTGCAGTATTAAAAAGTAATAAATTATTTCTATAAACTCAATATCCAGAAAAGTCAGTCCTTGAAACTGTAGGAGTATTCTAAGAAACGTTGAGCTCGTAGAAGTCATCAACTCATGTTGCACTATTTCATTTCCTTCCGATACACTTTAGGAAGTATATCCATCTGACTTCATAATTAAATTAAATAATAAATATAACAGCTTATTAGTCAGAGAAATGTTATTATTGAATTTAAAACATAATCGATATCAAGCACGACGTTTCGTCCCTGATTGGGACCTAGTCATGTGTATAAATGTTTCATTCCGTTTCTAAACAAATAAAGTGAGAAAAAAGTCGTACATACGTGATAATTTAAAATATAAAAATATGTATGAATATAATGTATATTTTTACTTACAATTTATTATAAGAAAATTTAAGTTAACAAAATTTTTAGCTTGCGGATTTCCCACACGTTGCTGTAGAAATGATTGGTACATATGTTACGAGTATTATTGAAATTGAAGAATAACAATAGAAATACAAATTTTATGTAATATAACATATATCACAATAATAAAGAATCATAAATTTTATTTAAATTATTTGCTTCATTTTTAACAATAATGGCCGAACAACATGTAAAATTTCGTTCGTCAATCTGAAATTCTTCAGCTAAAATGTTTACATTGTGCTAATCGATATAATATTGTTTAAATAAATATGTTTGGACGTAACTTAATAATTGGACGTTACATTTCAAATTATTTTTGTGTTATTGATTCTAGCTTTTAGACATCGTTTTGTTTGACTGATGTATCAATCATTACAACATAAACGATTAACTTTGTAAATGATATTTAGACACCAAGCTTAAATCGAGGAAACATAAATAAGAAAGGATTAAATTGTTTAGTTGGATACAAATCAAAACTATAATTAAAAGATAAAGTACTTATACACAAATTAGTTATAAAACCAATATGGAGATAGGGAGAAAACCTCTGTGGATGTGCTGCCAAGACTCACATTAGCATCATGCAACTAGTTCAATCTAAGGTACCGCGTACCATAAAAAATGCGCCCTGGTATGTATCTTACTTACACACTGGCTTGAACATTTCATACATTCCATAGAAGACCCCATCAAGGATAAAATTCGTAAATATCATATAAAGCTTGAAAGCTATCCTAATAAACTACTATAACCGTTACTACAGCTTATTGTCAACCGAAGACTCAAGAAATGCTAGCGATGTTGGACCTTCAGCTTTCTACGACACCGAAATAAACGACATTTTAATCTTGAACAACCTAGAAAACTAGTTTAAAGATTAAATTTAAAGTGAATTCTAACGTGAAATAAATAAACAATTCCTGCATAAAAGAGTATGCAATAAACCAACATTACCCAAAACCTTTTTGTGTGAACATGTGCACAATATCGATGAACGTATCACCTGAAGAAGAGGTTGGTAGGTTGGTGCAAATGGCGGACACACCTTTGAGCCAGCGGGACGCTTCGCGTCATTGTGATTGAAGGCGAAATATAAACCTGTGGGCATCGTGAGGGTGAAGAAAACCTCATTTATACTTCCCATCCCGACTGAAATGATCGCAGAGTTATAGAGACGAGTTTGAAGGAGTTTAAGTTGCAAGGACTGTTATGAGAGACGTAGTGCAGTTCTGTAGAACGTTGTTACGGGTTCGTGATCTGTTTGCGTACTATATTTAATTGGTTTTCCAATATTTTATAGTGAATTCTAATTCCAACTTTATTGAATTTTATCTTTCGAATCACCATAAGGGAAAGAGATCTCATAGATGTCTTAAATAGACATATTAAATTGCCGATAATAGCGTAGTGTTTTTAAATTAAATGTATTATTAAATCAGTAAACCGAACCCCGTAGCATTAATTCATTTTTTACACTTACTCCGTTTAGATCATCCTTCAGACCTATGAAAGAAAGCTCTCGGCACTCTTAATTAAATCACGCATAGATCACGACGATCTACCAACGATTATTGAAATAAAATACAAGCGAGACAAATAATCACCATCCATCCATACCTGAACTCAAAATTTACTCAGTTTACTCGGCATCGGAAAATAAATTACGTAGAGGGCATCTACTATAGTTAATCCATGAACTTCTTCCGTTAGCTCAGCTCAGTTCTGACCATTATACAGAGATTGTTGATTTTACCTTTTCACACCTACAATGCCAATCCGGTCTCATCAAGTACCTATTTGAATGCGACTTATATAAATAACATTACAAGAACCGATAAAAACGTCTGATATTTATTCTGCTGCGGCGAACTTTATCAGCCTTATTCAAATAACAGTTGAGACAGTATCATCACACACAAAAAAAGCTAACAACCACACGCCTTCCATTATCGAAGAAGATAACAAATAATACGCGATCTTTATGCTAAAGTAATTTATACTCAGACCATCAGGGACCTCAAGAGGGCATGAAATAATTAATGAGACGCGGCTTACCATAACAAAATGAGTAGCATAAATACGAAAGATGAATCCCTCTGGCGAATAATAAAGTCCCTCTTAAATAGGTGGAAGGATATTTCCGCTCTTAAACAATTCTCTTTGCAGACATGCTCTCCAAGGAATTTACACCAAACCCTGTTCAGAACCCAGCAGAAAAACTACGAATTTTGAATCAGGGCTTTGGAGCGGCCAATCTTTGAGTTGCTCCGCTCCAGCGCCGCTCCGACATAAAAGTTTTTGCTCCAGCTCCGCTCCATGCTCCATTTAAAATATTCTTATAGGAATTACATTAATTTTTTCTGTCATATATAAGAACGCATAAAAACGTATTTACTAATAATTTATTTATTAATATCCGAGTAATCTACTCTCAAACATAAACACACACTCTCTGAATATTTGAGCAACTGATAACTGATTTAACATTTTAATATGTTGACTATCTCGGTGAATATCTGAATATCTGACTGACTGTCCTAATTTTTTTTTGGGTGTAGACAGGCTATGTATAGGGTAATCCACATAGTGACAACTCCCCTCTTATATCATAGGAAAGGGATTTGAAAGGGGGGATGCGGAAGGGTGGAGGAAGGTAACCAAGGGTTAGCTAAGGCCCCCGGGCTATATTTTAAGGATCCTACCCGGCATTCGCCTAAAAGTGATGCAGGGAAAACCCTAGAAAAACCTGCATCAGGTAGGTCGGGCATTGGGTTCGCCCTTCCGATAGCGGGAGTGGGGTTAGCTGTGGGGTCGCAGCTTTCTCCTCTCCGTGCCTCGACCAGTTTAGGAAGCAGCTGGCCGACTTTCCCAATAGGAACAGCGGGCAACTCTTACCGTATGCCCAAGGTCTGTGACCCCAGAACATACACCTATCATCTTCGGAATCTATATTTATTATATTACAGGTTGGCTGTGAGAGATAAACATTTTATGGCTCGAGCCAAATCAATTTAAAGCTGCCCGTAAATCGCCAAGTTCATTTACAGCACCTGTCACGTCCGCTGCATCATCTACACAAGTAATTAGTACCTGGTTTTAATCGATTTCAGATTTGTTTAAAGTTTCTTTAATTTGATTTTTCACACACTTATAGACCTATGTTTTTTTTTCAGTTTCGACAATATCCAATTTTTTATTTCTGGTTTCTGGTTTTTCTTCCTCCAAAACTGTACAATTATGGGAAGAAAATTTTTATTTCTGCGGGTTGCAGAAACTAGCTTTAAAGTTTGTGTTAGGTTGAAGCGAGCAGACTCTTCTGTGCTTATTACTAAATGACGAACAGCTTCCTGCCTTGTCGATACACCAAGCTTGTGAGCTATTTTTGTAGCAGTCCTTTGTAATTTAATGTGAACGTAGTGAGTGGTGTCATACTCATACAAATCATCACAAACCCCTCGAGGAACGTATTACTATCCATAGCGATTTTAATCTTCGATTATGTAAAATATAAAAAAATATATGTTGGAGTAGTGGAACAGTACAAATTTCCGTGCTCCGTCTTCACTTCTGAACCGAGTAAAAATTCGTTGCTCCACCTGCATCATGCCCTGATTTGAATACTGTAAATGAACCATTGCAAGTTACTACTCACATCAGAATTCTTCTTCTCTGGGTGAGAGCAGTAATAAATTATCTAAAAGTAAAAAAGAAGTCAAAGTAATGCCTTTATTACTATAAAAGTACTCAAATCCTTACCTTGGATAGATATTTTACAGGTTACACAAATATACGCACGACTCACAATACTCTCAAATGGAAGTAGGCTATGCTTGTATTATAATGATTGACAAATCAAACAAGAGGAACGATCACCCAAGTAACAAAAGTCTCAATTGTCTTTTTTCTTCCGCTCTGCAAAATACTCGAACGACTAATTCTAAAAAAAAATATGGAATATCTGTCATACCTCACGCCCGATACCTAGTTCGGATTCCGGGCCCGTCATTCGTGCTCCCAGCAACTCTACCGTGTAATCGACCATCGTGGAATGCTTTGAACACCAAGAAAGTGCGTACTTGGATACTGAAAAAGTATTTGCCAAAGTGTGTCATCGAGGCTTTCTCAGTTAAATGAAACATCATATTCCTGACACCTGATGCAATCCTACTTGAGTGGACGAACGTTCTCTGCAAAATACAAAAATTGTGTTCCCATTTGCAAACAGGTGCAACCAGGAAAAACCTCAGGGTAGCGTGATTGACCCTCTGATCTACCTGAACTGTGAGATTTTATGCAGATGACCCATGGGGAAATTTAAATATGGAGAACGAAAATGAATGCTCGAAAGTCGGAAGTAGCTCCATTCAATCTAAGACGTCAAAGTTACAACCATAACTCACAACTCAAGAATCAGAAAATACCAACTGATACTGTAATTCGATATATGGGTATCCGCTTAGATCACCTAATATAGGGAAACCACATTAAATATCTCGTTGAAAGGGTAAGGCAACTCAAGTTCTTACTGCAAGAAAAATTTCCTTCTCTCTGGGCAAATAAAGACTTATCGTTAATATAACCGAAAATTACTCTTTGAGGACTGTGGGTCACATCAACCGCATGACACAAAACCAAATAAGACTCATTACTGGAGCTCTCTGATATTTAAGAAACATCACATTGCATAACTATTTGAGAACACTCACTGTGAAAGCAGACATCAAATAGATTTAAGACTCTGTAAAGAAAAAGTATCTGCACTTAACAATCCCCTCATTACGTCAATCTTGGAAGTTCCGCTCATTGAATCAGAAAAAGGAAGAATATAGAGGAAGAGGGCGTTGTGGAACAATACGCGAGACTCACCACCACCACCCCATGACTATGAATGTCTCCGATTAAACCTATCCAGATATTCCAAATAAACTCAAACAAAATTTGTTTTGGGAATTTGATGGACTGTACTAAGTCTCAGCATCCACGTGAATTAAACTATATATTTACTATACTTTGTATCATCCAAATTTACAATATTCGGATAATAAGTTAAATAAAACAATTATATGCGTGAGTTTTAAAAATAATTGCGCATCATATTGCATAATAACTGAGGATAACGTGAAATTGTGATATTTAATTTATTTAAATTTATTATCAAATCAATTTCATCCATACTTATAGCTACTATTATTTATTGGAAACTGGATTCACAAAATTTGCATGTAAAATATAAACTAGTACAACGAGCGTGGAGGCAGAGCGGGTGCTCGCGTGTAGCCAAACAAATTAGCATGTGACACATTTCTAGTTCTCATGGTCTATCTATATTTAATTTTAATGGATTCTTGTATTAATTATTCATGTATAGAAGGCTTCAGTATTTAATTCAGTGGATATTACAGCACATGTTTGATCTTGTAGGTACAGTAGTTTATGGATGAATATTTTAAAGTGAATATTTCTTCAATAAATGAATTTTATTGCCGACCTGAATTGGTGAAATGAGTAGTGATTAGATTAGATTATATTTTATTAGTTCCGTTAGATTGGATTAGATTTTATTAGTTCCATTAATCCTCTGTTGAGGAAAGAGGACAAGTCAAATTAATATTACTTACAAATGTATGACTGAGATAAACATAAATACTCTAGATGTTTAAACTATACATAAATAGTGATATCAAGAATTTAAAGTATTTGAAATTTCATTAGAAAGGTTCTGGGAGTATATAAATAATACTACATACGTAAATAAGGAAGATTAAGTTAGGATTACAGAAAATTACGCAAGTAATAAATCTTAAATATAAAGTAAGGAATCAAAAATAATTGTAATCTGAACTTCACTTCACTGATAGCACTTAAAACTTTTCCAATAATAACACTGAACTGCTCAAATAACACTACAATTTGTATCTTCTTCTATTGATGTGTATTCAAAATGGTGTCGCCTCGGGAAGAATGTATCTGGCAGCTCTTAGTGATTTCAGGTGTTTAAAATATACATATGATTTATTTAACTAATTATTGAAATAAATTTAGTTTTTCTATTACCTTTAACCTCTAGCACACAAACACAATGACTACTTAGGTGATTTTAAGTTAATATTAATTCAAATAAGAATTGTTATTATTAATTATTATTTTCTATTCTACTTTAATAGAAAACAGATATGAATAAATCACTTTAATTTTTATTGAGAATTTAATTTAAATTCCCCTCGTAAACATTAAACGCAAATTTATGACTGTCAATCTGGCTATTGTGTTACACGTAGCGCAAACCTTTATTGAATTAGTAGGGTGAATTTGTTAATTTAACAAAGATTTTGAATTTAGTCTTATTTATTTGTAATATAGTTTTTTTTCACAGTTTATATAACTCAAATTATATTTTAACAGAAATTTACTTTGCAGAGCAGAATGATTATTAGTAGCATCTAATGGCTACACTCACAAAACGTTGGCGGACTCTAAAGAAAGAAAAAACTAAAATTCTTTACTCGCTTCGACGAGAATATTTTTATTTTGAAATTGTCTTGCCGTGGCCATATTCGAATATCCACCTTGCCTGCGCGCTTCGACAAGATTTACCTAGAAATTCTGTTCACTTTCCAGTTATTATAACATTACAAACACTTTATATTTATTTAATATTTTGCAGGAAAGGGTCACCACATACATTTAAATGATCTGATTAATTTGGGTACAATAGAATTTACATAAGTATATAGAAATAAATTTATAACGGTATAATACCTTCGATCAAATATTTTCAACCTTGAACAAAAAATAGCAAGGTTGCGTTACTCCTATTTTCCCATCACACGGATAAATTAAAAGTCGTTTTATCTTAGGTTTCTCCTATTATATGAAACTGCTGTCAGAACTGACAACTACGTCATCTCGAATGAAACTTAAAAACAGGGGTTAAGTATCTTTATCCGGATTAGGATAATCCGTGCGTTTCTAGATGCTAATACAAGAACTGCCAAACCGAATCTGGCATAATCTCTTATTAATGTTACGTCAGTGCCATCTGCAGCATTATAGGTCACGGCCAAACAGTATTAGCTGAAAAATAATGAGGCAACGACATTCAACGGAAGTTTGTGAAATGTAAAACGAATATTCAATCTTATTTAATGAAAATGTGTAATGATCAACCACGGAATGCGATTCTAGCACTTAGCATTAGAGGCTTTAAAATGGAGGATCACAGCGGAATCCGTGAGGTAAAGTTTAAGGCGAATGTTTTTCATCAACAAAATAATTAAGTATAAAATATATCTGAGAGAAGGAAAATTGTTCGGTGACATGGGAACGAAAAGGACAGATCGTCAGTGTGAAAGAAGCTCATAATTGTATGTTTCAAACTAGATGGTCCTGAATCAGAGATCTGATTTTGCCTATATCCATGGAGCTCCAGTGGTGATAATGTCGCTGGAAAGAGGATCCTCAAAATGAATGATTTAGGAGCGTAGAATGAAGTAGAGATTGATAACGTGGAGACTAAAGTGTAGTTGCTTGAAATTTTGAAATTATAAAAAATTGTGACTCGCTAGAGAGAGAGAGAGAGAGAGAGAGAGAGAAGAGAGAGAGAGAGAGAGAGAGAGAGCGAGAGAGAGAGAGAGAGAGAGAGAGAGAGAGAGCGAGAGAGAGAGAGAAGAGAGAGAGAGAGATGAGAGAGAGAGAGAGAGAGAAGAGAGAGAGAGAGAGAGAGACTTCCTATACTATTTAATTTTAAAACATTATCACTAATCACTAATCTGTAAATAAAATGACTCGGTTATCTTGAAGACGCTACATTGTTTAATGTTTGATTGACAGTTATTAATCGTGAACACACTCAGTGAATTTGCAAACATGGATAAAAATGATCACCGTTACGAGTTACAAAACTTTCATTTGGAAGGTCTCAATCAAACCAGTATTGAAGTCGAGCCAGATTCTTTTCTAGCAGAATATGCTCCTCCCTTTAGAAGATAAAATGTTGGGTGACAGTTTACACGAGGCCGTTCGAGTTGCGAAAAACGTACATCTCAGTGGTCGACCAAATTAAAGTGATCACGATGGAATTTCTGATGAAAATTGTATTGGGTGACCGTCGACTGAAAGTGAGTGAGTTATAAGACAAGGTAGGTACTTGAAAAAGAGCTGTACACAGCATATTGACTGAAGTTTTTGACATTAGAAATGTGTGTGTCTTTTCTTACAATGGAACAAAACAGCGTCGTCAGTTTATTTCAATCGAGTTTTCCGCTATGAAGTCAAGTTTTTTTTCGTAGATTCATAACCAGGGATAAAAAATGGGTTCAAATCTGAGAAGCAGGAACAGTGAAAACAGTGAACTGAAACGTGAAAATCGGCTCCAAAGAAGGCGAAGATAGTTCCATCTTGGCATCAATTTTTTTGGCGATTAGCGTAGACTAATTTTCATTAATATCTTCAAAAATGAAAATAAATCATTGATGGGTATTATGCGAACTTATTCAGACATTTGTGTGACGAAACCAAGAAAAACACCCGTATTTGCCAAAAAGAAAGTGTTGTTTCGTCATGACAATGCACCAGTTCACACATATATTATCTGTATGGACAAGCTCAATGAGTTGAATGAATGGAATTGCTGCCTCACGCACCCTATTCGCCAAATTTAGTTTCCTCAGATTATTTTATCTTTCGCAAATTGAAGAAAAAAAATGGCCCGGTGGTAAAGGTTTAGCCAACAACGAAGACGAGGAGTCAATGCTTGATGGCTACTTTTAGGAGCTCGATGGTTCTCATCCTGATATCCAAGCTTTTGAACACGGCTGGAAAAACTGTATCCAGATAAAAGTAAGAAAAAAATTTAGATATAAATATATTTGTTCCCAAATTAATGGTTTAAAGATCCTTCCCGGCATGCATGTGGTGCATGACAAACCGTAGAAAACCTCCATCAGGTAGGTCGGGCGCTTGGTACTTGACTCGCGTCCTTCCGTTGGCGGGAAACATCTGGGTCTGATAGATCTTGCTTTAGTAATGTTTTAACCTTATTTTTACTCTGGCTAACTTATTTTTCATTGCATTGTCTGTTAGAAGAGGGTACATATTTGAGTATCAGTGGTGCTAGATTTCTATTGGATCTTTGTGATTGAAGGCATTAGGGAGTAGGTTAAGGTTTGCTCTATATGAAGGGGAAGGGATTCTTTATTCGCATTGAAGTAGGCTGTGCAGGTGTCACGTGTTTCTTCAATATTCTTCGTGGTTAGGTAGTCTTTCTGAGTTTTGGATCTTTTTTGGGGAAGGAATTGCTCCTGATGTTCGTGGTGCCGCTTGTTTTGTGTTTTGTAGTTGGATGATCCTTGTCAAGTAACCTTTTCTTGTTAGAATGAAGTATTTGGTAACACTTCCGATATTGTTTAATCATGGTCGAGGTCTTGCAAGTTGAGTGGCGTCGTATATCCTGCAGGATATGGGGCTGGGATGTCTTTGTACGTTGTCGGCTTGTTGGACGGGCAGTTGGTAGCTTTATGTGCTTCCTTTTTGCAGATATAACAGTTATCAGAGTCCGTGGATAAAAAAATACGTTATTGTGTTTCGTCGAAATGTATTAGGATTCAGTCTGGGATGGTTTGGTTGTGGTCGGAATTTACATAAAATTGTCTTCTGAATTTTATATATGCGGAAATACGGGGTCTTGTGATCTTAGTTTGAAGAAATTTATGTTTGACAATTCGGTGACTATGGTCTGATGTGGGATTGTATGTCTGAAGTTGGGTAGTATAAATATTTTGAGTTCGGTTATAAGTGGCTTATAGATGGAACTAAATTATTGATTGTTATGGATTTGAAGGAGTTAGTGAAATCTTGAACTTCTTTTCTCGTGGCTAGGAACACACAAATACACTTATGGGATGTTTTCGATATAAATCTAATGTTAGTTGAAGGTATATATTTGGTAAATGAATTAAGATGTTCAGAAATGACGAATCCGTCGGTCAATTCAACTGTAAATACCAGTTCTTTAGCTGGGAATATCTCAGTCTTAGAGTCGTGGGCGTACGATTTGTTCATCTTGTTAGATTCTGTCATTAGTTGATTTGTAGGTTAAGGTACTATTTTATAATATAACACAATCGAAACACAATACTGATTTGTGCAGTCGTTTACTTTCTAGTTGACTCAAATGACTTATTTTAACATTATACCTTCTTTTAAGTTAGCAATAACAGATTTATAATCGAATATACTCACTGTTTATATTTAAAATGTGTTGCTTAGGTAAACACCAGAGACTTCCCAGAGAGCTCTGGCGGAGGCTACCTTGGGAATGCCTTCACATCTCTCTGGTCTTCTGAACTAAGGTTCCCACAAGCCGAGGCACCTCGGCCTGTTTTGAGAGGTTATGTTTCGGGGTCGCAGACCTTGGGCATACGGTAAGAGTTGTCCGATATTCCTATTGGAATAGTCGGCCAGCTGCCTCCTAAACCCGTCGAGGCACGGCGAGGGGAAAGCTGCGACCCCACAGCTAATCCCTCTTCCGCCAACGGAAGGGCGTGGGACAAGTACCACATGCCCGACCTACCTGATGCAGGCTTTTCTAGGGTTTTCCCTGCATCACTTTTAGGCGAATTGCCGGGTAGGATCCTTAAACCATAGCTCGGGGGCCCTAGTTAACCCTTGGCTACCTTCCTATACCCTTCCGCATTCCCCCTTTCAAATCCCTTTCCTATGCTATAAGAGGGGAGTTGCGCCTGTCTACACCAGTTTATATTGATGAGGATATTGTTTTCATTACTCCATACAAATGTATTCATGAAATATTAACTTTGTTTACTGAGTTTCCACATTTACAATTTACTTTCCAGTGTCAACACAAGTATTCGAAGAGATTATTAAAGGTATCTGTTTTCTGTATCAATCATAAATTAAAGTTTAATTGGTACCACAAACCAACTTTTTCAGTTTGTGTTTTGAATATTATTATTCGATCCTGTCCATCATTATGGAAATCTTAGGTATGTCAAAATTTTTTACTGGCTCTATTGAATTTATTTCTAAGTACATAAGCATTAGATTAGCTAAAATTAATTCCGGACTCAACCAGAACAATATTATAAGAAAAAATACGTATAATTATTTTATTTATTTACCTTCATGTGGCAATTTATCATTTTATTTATTACAATTATTTAGAAAACTACAATTATCTCTAATATTTAATATTCTTTGTATGGTTGTATGGTTTCAGCAAAAGGACACAAAGATCGTATTAATACGATTTCCACCACCATCTTGTTTTTAAAATAAATCATCAAAAGTGTGACTTTTGTTAAATCGCGCAATTAAGAAAAATTTTAAATACAAAAGTAAAAGGACATAAATCTAATATCATACTGTCAGATTGAATAAATTCGATAAATCTTTAGTGATAGAATAGTGTTCACACTGTTTCGATTTTGATAACATCTCCATTTTATCATTAAATTCTGTCTTATATTAAAAATCAAACTAGTACTGTCAGTATTAAACAAGACACAATTTTCTTAAATAAGTTATATATAAGTTCTTTGACCCTAAAGCATTTATCTTTGTTTTCAGTTCTTTGTTCACTTTTCAGTCGGAAGTTTTTCACTGTAAAAGACAACAATACGCGTCGAAACATCCTGCACTTTTAAATTTGAATTTATAATTTGTTTCTCTATTTACCGTTTGTGTGTAAAATGGTCAAAGACTAATTTCGGATGAAATGTATCCCATTGGGCAATTGGCTCATTTGAGATATACACATACATTTGATCACAACTTATAAAAATAAGATAAAAGTGAGTTTCTGTCATTAAAGACCTCATTATATTAAAATAAGTTTAATAAATATATAGTGCTGAGAAATTTTTTTTTATCACGTAGTGTTGTTTTATGATTATATATTGCAATCTAGACTATCTTTCTACTATATTGTAGTAATTGGTAATTAATACATTGTTCTAATTGAAAAGTTGAATTGTAGCGGACTCATTATTAGTGGATATAGAGCGGACGCCGCAACAAACCGGTAAGGCAAAGAAAACATTGTTGAGGTTCTACGCGCTCAAAATTTACGAGACGAACGAACAGTCAGGAAATATACAGTCGGGCCGTAGGCAGCGAGGAGAAAAGACTAAAATTCCAAGTCATGAAAATTTGAACAGTACAGTTGGGCAGCAGACAGCGAATAGACCAGACGAAAAGTTTTACGGTCGGCAGTCAGAACGAAAGAATGTGGTCCAGTCACAAACAGGCTTTCAAATATTAAAAAGTAAAGCAATATTCAGTCGGGAAGGAGACAGAGTAACTGGTTGCAGTAAAGCATCGAGAACCAACCAATTTGTGTTAAACCAACTAACAAACAACGCCAATTAGAGCCTGTGAACATTTAGAGTCTGTGAGAACTTAGAATCAGTGATGTCCCCAAAATTGTGCACGAAAAACTAAAAATGAGACCTGGGCGGCCGTAAGTAGAGAAAACTTTAAAATAATTTGTAAACCGTGTTTAAAAGATAAAAGTCAGATCGTTTTTTAATTATTTAATTATCGATAAAATGAGATTCTTAATTCTTGATAAAATTGAAATTGTTAAATTCAATCTTTAGTATTATTTCTTCCGCAACAAATTTCGTCTATGTTCAGACGCATTGATTTCCATAAAAAGTAAATGTAATTTTGATTATATAAATTCTGCCATTTATCAAACCCAGATCAAGACCCTGAGATCCCAAATATTTTGTGTATTTTATAATTTTTTTAAAATTGATAATAAATATTGTTTGTAGTTTTCCCCTTAATAATCTTTTTATTTAGACACCATTATTGATTCCCATATAATTAGATGTAATTTTGTGTTTTTTTTTCATTTGTTATATTCAGCTATTATATATATTTTAATTATTACAATATATTTGAATAATTCTTTATACTTTCACAATACTTGATTCATTCGACAACGTACGGAAATAAATTACACCAATAATAAGATTTCTATCGATAATACGTACCAAAAAACCGCACATGATGGGTATATATATATATATATATATATATATATATATTTCTAACATATTAAAATACTACTACCACCTCGGCTATATAACTACTAGCTGGGAGCACTGCGTTCACCGAGTTGTCATAATTAAACTCAGCGACATCCATAACCCCGGTTGTTTTTGCGCTATTTTTATATACCACGCTTCCATCCCTAATGCTGGTCCCTTGCCGTGCTGAAAGAGGTTGAAATGATACACAAAAATTTTGGAAGAAACACTATCAATCGCATTTCTCCGAAAAAAAAATAGTTTGCGGAAATATAGGCCGTTTTAACACATTGAAAAATTTCCGATCTCCACCACACCCGCCCCAAGGGATAGCAGGTGGATCTTATCCCCATGGTGTTAGTTTCCGGTTTGAAAGGAACGTGTACAAAATTTGGTCTAATTTTCTGCATGGTTCTAGATTTGTATGCGACACATACATTGTTTTCCCCTTCCACCTTTATTCATAGTAGTAGAAGTACAACATAACGGGAAAGTTGAATGTTATAATTAAACTCAGCTACATCCATAACCCCAGATTCGACTCCAATCTCGGTTAAAAATAAAAAATTAAAAGTATTTGATCAGGGAGAGGATCGCGGAGCAAATAGATCTCTTCGGCATTTGGTAATTTAGTTATTACGGCTCGCACCAAGACAGACCGCAGCAACCGACCTGAAGCAGGCTGGATAGAATGCAGGTTACAGGTTTGGGGCCGGTTAACTCCAAATTTACTTTCTGCATTATATAAATCAAATCAGTTATTGATAAGCTCAGTAAATTTAGCAAAAATCCTGGGATCAATGGATTTGGCATGAATTTTGAAAGCCGAAGATATTTAGTGTTATCTGTTCTGCCTATTTTGTCATATAGAGCATAGGATTTGGATCTCACAAAGGTCTCATTCAGTTCCAAAAAACTTTAGTAAATCTTTAAAAACTTATGAGAAATATTCCAAATAGAGTAACCTCTAGCCCGTCGTTTAAATCATGAAGCGCTGAATTATTTTTTTTTGCATTTGAAGTATGGGTAGGACATATGATCAATCTTCTGCTTTGGATTTCACCGATAGACTTTAAGTGGTAACCATTGCGGCAGTATTGTTATACGAAACAGAAATACAGATGATAGTATCCTTTAGATGGTGATAAACATTTGGCCAAAAGTTCCCCAAAATGGGTAACAAATATGTTGAATGAGAATGAGGAAAGAATTCAGTTGACATACCTGGAAGATTTCTTGTGATGATCGTGAAATTGATGGAGACGTTGACTTCAATACCCAACTCTGTAACGTTGGAAGAAACGATCACTCAAGAATCTTGCAGGTAACATTTCAAAGATGAATTTAGCCGTTTGGGGAATGATGCATGTCAGCTGACTAGCTCCAATTCATTTCATTAGGAAAACTTAAATATATCACTGAGAAGTTGGTATTACTAGCAAGAAATATGGAAGATGTTTTCAAATACATTACATGAAACATCTTTCCAATGAGGAGAATATATTTAATCAATTGTCTGAGAAAAAATTAGAAGTGAGTAATATTCATATTCCTTTGGATGCTACCATTGCTCGAGTCCGAACACGAATATATGTGGGGGTAAGGGAATTGAACAATTTCTATTTTGTTTTCCTACTCCATTTTATGAAAGTATTATATTCATATATCAATAGGAAGAAAATAATATAATCCTAAACTACACAATATTGGACGTTCTTATAGAAATTCTTTGGAAACAGCAAAATAAATACTTTTTGCATTATTGTGATGTATCTTCATGGCCGTTCACTGCTGCCCTGTTTCTGAAACTAATGTTTCATTAAGTAAAATAAATTAAAAGAACGGACAATCAGATGACCACAGACGAGATAAGAATTAAAATATTTGTGCAACGAAAGAAAAGAGAGCTCCACGTTCGGAAAATTTTTCTCGGGTCTCGCAATTTATAGTCGAAGGAATACGTTTGCTTCCTAGATGACGTCATGCGCAGAGGAGCTGTGGCGTAGATCTGCGCAGCGCTTCACCTTTATACTTCCGCCATGAAAAGAGTCAAAAATACACCCAATGCGTTGAAGAGACAAAAATATTCTTGGTAGACCTAAGAGACTTAAAAATATATTCTGATCCTTGCCCAATCAAAAATACATGCACTACCTTAAGACTGTTAATTATACTCCCCTGACCTAAGCGAGTCAAAATTTCTCCATGTAGCTGAGGTTGTCAGCAATACTGAGGTACCGTAAAGAGGGCAAAAATACGTCCATTAAGGGAGTCAGAAATATTCCCAATATCTTAAGGGATTGAAGAATAATCCCGGTATCTGATACACACAAATTACACTCGCTACTCTAAAAGTACTCCCGGTATCTTATGCGAGTCAAAAATATTTTCATAAGTTGAAGAGAATCAGACATATTCCCTTTATCCTAAAAAGGACAAAATTACTTCTGTTACCTTGAGTGTGTCAAAAGTATTCTCGGTTTTGTAAAAACGTAAGAAATATTCCCGGTACCCTAAAAGACTGTAAATTCCGGCTAAAAATACTCACTGTAATATAGTGTACTGGTAGGTTTATTAAATGATGAAGTAAAGGGATATTTTACAGAATTTATTAGTCATATAACTGAACATGAGAAAATAAAATAAAATAAATACAAATTATGCGTGTTCAGTTCGCCGGGCAAAACAATCTGATCCCTAAATCCCAAGTTAAACCATGGTTTACGGTAATTCCCCCAGGTGCGTCAAGCATTGAGACACTTGGCAGTTACCTCGCGTCGATCTCTGGCCGTGATCATGTGGCACCCTCGATCTCTCCGAGTCCTCTGGATGATCAAAGTTTGGGGCTGTACGTCTGGCCCTGGTTACGGTTCGTCGAGGAGTCCTACACTTTCTTCGCTGGATGTGAAAAATCGCTGTTCTCGACCAATTTTGGATCGATCTTTCGTGAACCAAGAAATGTGATTGGTTCAGGCAGTCACGTGTTAATTCAATTTCTGGGATTTTGGAGAGATGTTTCCCACGGTGCGACAGTCCAGGTAACTTCCGAGGGTCAACAAACTACGTGCCTAAGTCCAGACCGAAGGGATTATCTATCCGGCACGGCGGCGCCTGGTCAAATTTCAACTTGCCAAGCTCTCAACCCTTGCTAATATCTAATTATATTAAAATGAAATATATATATATATATATCAATAATAGCAGCGTCCGTTCTTTATTTCTCTCCTACAGAAAATCTTCCATCGTCCAGTTAGTTCTAGCCACACGACTTCTTTTTTAATTTCGTTGCCATTCATCGTCGACTGAGCTTCCTTTATCTTAAGCTCTGCAATTCTCAGCCATCTGGATGAGCATAGCAGCGTATTTTGTCTGCTTCTAGACACACCTTCCCCAAACTCGATCCTCGGTCTTCGCCCGTCCATTCCGTTTTTACAAACAGCTTCCTTGCTGTCCCCCAAGCAACTACACATCTGGGGATCACAGATCTTGCCGCAATTCTTTATTACCAACTAGTTATTTCTTTTGTTTTGCCGAGTGTAATTCATTTCTGTTTATCACGACTAAGAGGGGAAAAATATATACTCTAAAAATGTAAATGTAGAAAAATTAATTAATATATACGTACAGTAAAGCTTTCACTATGGAATTAAAATCGTGGTTGTTATACAAATAATAACGCCACAAATAAGAAATATCAGGAAATTGTAGATTCATTTCGGGATAAATACCTGGAAATTGTTATTGATTCTTTAAAAACTATTTTACAAAAAAATGGGCTTCTATTTTTATTATTTAATTACTTATGAAGTCAGATTGTTATACTTGCTAAATTTAAGATCCTAATGTCTAGCTACCTAAAGGAAATGGAAAAGGTGGAGGGTTCTGAAGTAAGTGCCACGAGTTGAACTTACAGTGATAAAAAAAAAAAATTTACACCGGCACTCATTTAAATTTTATATATTATAATATCACATTTTGCAGATACTTTCAATTATTACAATTTATAAGATTTAATAAACATTATTACACTTGATCTGATCAGCATAAGAGAAGTTCTTATTTTATACGAGAAGACAACACTGAAAACCGCGGCCTGCATCCGTCGCCTTTAGAACATGCACAAAAGGCCAGACCCACGGATAAATGACAAAAAATCCGTTGCTTTGGACTGCTGACGTAGGTGTACAAAAAATTTTGACAGGGGCGCAGCCTGTTAGTGAGTGGGCGACAGACAGGCCCGGACTGGCGGTTCCAGTCCGTCACAGGCGTCCACAGCGGAGTTCCGCGACCTCGGCCCGTCAGAAAAATCCGATCGTGTACGGCTAATTTAGATCCTCTGACCAGCGACTAGCCGCTGCGTGGGCAAGACAAAAAAACTGTCCCAGAATTTCGTCTCCCGGTGCCGCTTTGTTTACAAAAGCAAATTTTTGGTCCCTTGGTGAACACTTTGTATCTTGTTTTAATTCCAATATAGAAAATTTTATCCTCATAATTAGAAATGAGGAAACGATCACACCACATAAATAAGTGTGGAGCGGTGGAAAACAAATCCGTGCGTGCGCCCCGGTAGCAGCGATTATATTGACACTTTTAATAATTTTATAATATAAATTTCATAATTCTATATTATAAAATACTGCAAAATATAAATATTATTAATTTCAGCAAATATACATGAACTGTATATTATTATCTGTTTCCTTTGGAGAAAAATTTTTTTACGTCGCTTATGAATTCAAAAGAATAATTATAAATCTTACAGAAGTTTAATTAGAAAATTTTAATATCGCTTATAGTAATTGATTTTTCTTCGGAAGTTTGTGTCCGTTACTGCGTGTTATTCCATACGTTAAATAAATATTTTGAAGTTTATCTTACTGAGAAATACGTAAATTGGGATTCCCCAGTTATAATAGTTGTTTTTACACGTTTATTTTCTGATTCTGTTATATTTCGTTACAAAATACTGATTCATACAATTATAAAAGTTTTATATAATGGTCGTTCTGACTTCTAAAACTGTTAGTTACTTTTAAAAGATTAATGTTTTCATTTCCGCAACTGTTTTTCTATCATTTTGTCAACGTTAAGAATATTATATATATATATATATATATATATATATATATATATATATATATATATATATAAATATTCCTGCATACTCTCTCTTGCTAAATTACTGAGTCTCGTTTAAAGGAAAACGGAACGAACGTGAATAGAATTTGTTTATAGGTTATTTCTCTCATAATAAGTCAATCATCTCGTGTGAGTACTGTCTACAAATGGTTATTTAAACATATTCCGTAATTACTGTTAATTAATTTTAATAAATTTACCGATAGAGTAAGAAAGTTTTGTGGGTCAGTCGTTAGTCTCGACACGGATCCGAAGATAAGGTCTGGGGTATCAGCTTTCTACAAGGCGGCGTAATGGGCTCCGAAAGTTCCCAACTTGTGCTTGAAACTCAATTTGGTTGTGACTGCAGCCAGCGGGCAACACCACGGGAGTGCTTTAATATGCTCTGCTCTTCGTCTGACAATGGGCTGACACGAGATTCAACTTCTAATTTCATTGTTAAATAATACTACGTGATTATCGTCGTTAATGAAATACAACAGGCAGAAGGTATCTCCGAATGCTGCTTCGAGAACTTGCGGTTCCTATAATCATAATGTTGTGCTAATTTTATGTAGGGTCAAACAAGGTCGGAAATCTGAGTTATTTAAAATTAATTTCCAATAAATATACAAATTTCGGCGATTAGGGAAATTCGATACCGGCTAATAGATAGACAACTACATTTTGCTAAAGAATATTTTAATAAATCCTTCAAATATCTGTGGTTCTAATCCTACAGGCGACGTGAGTCAGATTTATCTCAACAGAGAGAAATTACCTGGAGGACACAAAAGCTACCACATAAAGGCGGTCGTGCAGAAGTTAAAGTTGGGATTCCCAACGGAGTCCAGATTGACCACTTAGGGGTCGATGGAAGTTTAAAAAGGGTCGGAAGTATTTCATGGGTCAGTTAGGGGTCGTCGATATTTTTTTTACAAAAATTCTATTTAATTTTTAAGTAATATAAATATCTATTTTAATAAGTATAAATGAAATATAGATTTTCATATGATACCTGAACCATTATCAGAACTAATATTAATTTTTGCCTGCAAGAGGAATTGATTCAATTCAATTGAAGGGTAACTTCGAATATAATATTTTTCAAACCTAAGGTAATGCCAAGTTGTAAAACAGTCAACATACTTCTTATTTAGTTGTGACAAGATTTACTCCCGTGAACAATTTATGATGAAAAAGTAGAAATTCATGAACTAATAAAGATCGCTCTAAATTTTTAGGATTATTATTAACTCAATTTACACTTAATTTATACAGTATTACAAAAAAGAATCAAACATAAGAATCAAGAATTTTTTTAAAAAAAATTATTATTATTACGTATGAGGCAGTAAAATTGAAAATTGTTTTTTTTAAATATTTAATTAATTTTTACGTTACTTACTGTTTTGTCCGCACAACTCCAATGTTTATGTACTCAATAAAAATTTAGGGAGTCCATTGAAAAAGCACGAAAAGGGGGTCGAAGTACAAAAAAAATAATGTGAATCCCTTTGTTAAAGCGACGGGAAAAACAACGGGGAGGAGAATTGAATTGAATTCTGTAAATAACTTTTACCGAGTTAATTGGATTGACAGATTTCTCGATTGGGCAATTTTTAACACAGTAAGTCGTGGTCGGGTAGATATAAAACTAGCTCCCGCCGTTGCCGCGTTATCATAATTTAACTCGACGACATCCACAATCTCGGTAGTTTATGTTTCATTTTTATATAACGACCCCACACCTAAGGGTGCTTCCCTTCCATGCCGAAAGGAGTTGAAAATGTACACAAAAATATCTGGAGAAACGCTATCTACATCATTGACCCTGAAAAAGTTTCTTTCTGCAAAAATATCGGGCATTTAACATATTTTAAAATGCCCATCCCCACCCCTTGGGATTAAACGTCATATTGAATGTCAAAATTAAACTCAGCGACTTCACCGGATTTAACGCCAATTTTGGTTGTATTCGTGTTATTTTCTTAAAACTCCCTAAGGTTTCTACCATCCCACGCGGAAAGAGGTTGAACTTGTACACACAAAACATCGGAAAAAATAGTATCAAACTCATTGACCACGAAAAATATTTATCCGACGCAAATATAGGCCATTTCAGAGAGACTGCAAATTTCTTGCCCCGTCCATCCTCGCACCTGGGGAAGGTAGATATGTCTTACCCCCACAGAGTTTGTTTCCGGTTTAAAAGGAACACGTGTACAAATTTTGGTCGAATTTACTCCACAGATGTACATTTGTATTAGGAACATACACGAATTGTTATCTCCTTCCACCCCTCTCAATGGGGGTAGAGGAACAACATTTTTTAAGTTTTATGTAGTAAAAATTACAAGTTACTAGGGGAAATTGCCATTTAGATAAATTATGGATGTTTTATTTACATAGATATTTCTTTGTCTTTTAAACTCATTCCTATTGAAATTATTTATATCATGAGGTATATTATTATGGTATAAAATACCCCTGATGTAAGGGTCCCGGTCAGTTTGTTTTTTTATAATTTTTGTGGCCTATCGTAATTAGAGCCACAAACCCAAAACGAATACCCAAATGTTATTTAAAAACAGCAAACTGACAACAATAAATAAAATTCTTAATGAAAATGATATATTGAAAGAAAATAATACAACTTCTATAATTAATAGCCTAGTATTAGCACTATACTAGAATTATAAATTAAACAGACTCTCAGAGGCTACACGTATGTATTCGATAAGTATAAAAAGCTTAAAACAGAAGAAAAAATTTCAGCAGAAAGTGAGAAATAGAAGACAATGAAATAAAGTAGCAAAGTAACAAGCAGATATTAAAATATCATGAGCATAGCAGCCAGAAATATACGAAAATTCGCTATATAAAAAATAATGCACATGAAACTACATCTGACCTCAAAGAATCCTAAATTTTATCAATTACATTTGCATCCAACTTAAGTTTAGTAAGTTATACAGGACCATTCACACAATATAAACGAAAAACAGGAACTACAACTCATTCCTCAAATCAATATAAATAATAAAGAGCTCTAAATAAATTACTCATCAACTTAACCCTGTTGAAATGTCTAACTAAACCAAGCGTCTATCATAAAACAGGATTCGAAACCAATATTAGTCATCAATAGACCTGTCCTCATCCCCGTAGGGGATGAAATTAGAGACTGAAAACATCAAGACTGACATTCTAAAAACTTAGCAACCCACGTATAAATTTATTCGGTGCAAATATATATATATATATATATATATATATATATATATATATATATATTGTAATGCATTAAATAATGTAATGCATTAAATTAGAGGCATTGACTCGGAACAGCACACGAGTGGTGAAGAGAAAGCGTGTGAAAAATGATTAGGGGCTCTTTGAAGAAGCAAAAGACATTTATTTCCGACTAGGGAGATTTGCCGTCAGAAGCGTAACTTGGAAGGACGGTTTCTGTCGGAAGAAATTCGTCACGACGCACGTGTGGAGGGGTCAGAACTTAAGAGCGAACGAGATGTATGGGTCTTTGAAAGACATCGAGTTAGGATAAATGACCTGACAGTTGGCGTATTTGCTTGGGACAAGAAAGGAGGCCGTAACTTGAAAAGATCGGGAAACGGCGATTTGTTATAGGAAGTGCTGGTCAAACGGACAAGGGTAAATTGCAAAGTAATTGCAATGAGACGTGACGAAGGGCCTAGCAGCTGCAAGGGAAATTAGGGTCGCGCACTTGTGAAGCACGGAAAGGAAGGACTCCAGCGGCAAGAAAGTAAATCTCGTTAATGGGATGCTGTCACATTAACCATGGCGACGGACTTTTGAACCAGGAGAGGGACCGGGATGCTAGCTGTATATATAGAGGAATATCCTATTGTTATAGTCAGTGTGGAGTTGGACGTAAAGTGAGGAGGAAAGAGGCAGTGTGGAGTTGGACGTAAAGTGAGGAGGAGGAAAGAGGCAGTTTGGAGGTGGACGTAAAGTGAGGAGGAGGAAAGAGGCAGTTTGGAGGTGGACTTAGAGTCGAGAGTTGGTCGTGAGTTAGACGTGAGTCGGCAGTCAGTAATGAGTGTGGAGCCAGCGTGCTGTTTGGAATTAGACGCAGAGGAGGTGCGACCGGATACGACAACCGACACCGAGGAATTTCACAAGGAACATCTAGGAGACGTAACAATATATGGAGAACCAGGCAGCAGCGAACCAGAGGGATTGTGTTGGAATAAGTGTATGAACGTGTAAGATATGAAGTGCGAATCTAAAGATACGAGCCCAAGTGACCTGAGAAACAGTAAGTGAGAATGAACAATATAATCAGATGTAAACGGTATTTAAAGGATAATCAGTCAGATTTCGTTCCCTTCTGTGTTATACTAAAAATTAGAAGCAAGCTGTAAGTTAAGTCCGTTGATAAATTTAATAAATATTTGTTTTGTTTAATTAAAACATACATGTTGGGCCTTTTTCGATTCTGTTCCATTGTCAAGCCCAGGTAAAGACCCATGAGAAAAAGAGATCTTTTATAGTATTAAATTCTGATAAATGTAAATTTTTGTTTAATAAATCTGTTTTGTTATAAAGTTTAATTTTTTGTTATTAAGACGCCCGTATAGATTATTACGTTTGGCACCACAACGTGGGGCAAATCATTGATAAAAATAAGCATAGGAGAAAATTTGGTTATTACAATATATATTGTAATAATTATAATATTTAAAATTAAACAATTAATTTTCCCCACGTTGAGGACGCCAAAAATGTAATAATTAAAAATGAAAGAATGAAACAATTTAAAATGAAATAATAATTCCCACGTTAATGAATCTGTTTAAATGATGGTAATTTTTAAATGAAAGGATCATAAATAAAAAATTTATTTAAACTGACCAAACAATTAATTTACTTGATGCACACGGATTTCAAATTACAAATAAATATTCGATGACCTTTAACAACATTTATTACGTACAAACAAAGTTCTTACTCTTAATCTCAGGGTCACTATCTGGGCCTTTAAATAAAGAAAGGTATTACTCCTTTTTAAAAAATCAAATTTCTGTGACGATTACAGTTTTATGAATTAATTACAAATTAATATTTACAATATCCAAAAAAGAATCGAAATCTGGCGATTCTATCTTTAATCAAAGGTTCACAATAATAATTTAAATGAGGTATGACTTTTTTTGGTACCTGGGCAATTTAACTCTTTCAGCATCACTTACACACACTCAATTTTCTAAAAACAGGCCATTTCACTGAATTTAGCAAGTGTTGGCTATATTTTGTAGATGACTTATTCCACAATTATGCCAATTTGCGGTTATTCTGATAATTCCTCCACGTAGACTTTTTAAAATTATTTGGCATAAACTGGAACACTCCGAAATCTTTTTGCAGCACTATCTGGGTTAATACTGTATTCTGCCTCTAGTTAACTGTACTTTTGAAAACGTCTCGTCTATTTTTATTACGACCGCTTTCTGCCGTTCTTGACCACCAACTGCCCTATATGTACTCTTAACGCGCCAACAGTCCTACAATGCTTTCGTCCTGTTATTCTTGCCCATTCTTGTGTGTGATTTGTGTCTGCTTGCCGATAACAATTCAAGTCCACAATGTTTTTATTATTAATTATTAATTACCTTTTAATTAATACAATATATATATATATATATATATACTCAAGTTATATAGGTGATTATCGCATTTATTGAAATTGCTGCTTCCATGCCTACCCATAATGGTGCTGGAGTTATCGTAAAATCCCAGTTTTTGTTCCTGGATCTTACGTTATCCGTTTACTAAGTTTTGTTAAAATAATTTCACGCAATAATTAATGCCTTAAGTTACAATAATACTCATGTATAATAAGATAACTGACATTAAATGTTCTACAATATTAATATTATGCTTTGTTAATTAGTTCCCGGTGTTTCCAACCGGGTGATTACATTGAAATAACACGACGTTTCGACGGAGGTCACTGCGATCTTCTTCAAGTAAATTGTACTGTCGTCATCTTCACTACACTTCACTTGAAGATGAATATAGTAACCTCCGTTGAAACGTCGAGATATTTCAACTTTTTCACCCGATTGGAATGCCGGGATCTGCTTGTAATCGTTCGATAATTTTCTATAAAAAACCTTAAAACGCAGCTTTCTGAAAAGGGACCCATGGGGAAAAATATTTGTCGGATAAACATCAATCTATATTGATCCTGGGAAAACTTACATCGGGCAAATGTGTATCGGGATTTTGTACTAGACCAATAAATCACACTCTCAACCAATACGTGAACTATGTAAAGTACAATTGAAAACAAAACATATTATCTAAGACTGAAAAAATTATGAAACGGATTAAAGATATTTCGGGAGAAAAAGAACTCAACAAAATCCTTGAATCACCAACGTACTATCGAACATTATGAAGTCAAATACAGAAATAAATTATTCATGCTTATAAGTATATATGTAAGCCATTAAAGTAGATAATATATATATATATATATATATATATATATATATATATTGTAATAGTTAATAAGATTAAATAAATTAAATGGCTGTTTGGCCACACGTTGATGACCAAAATGTAATAAATAAAGAAATTAAATGAATTAAGCAATTAATTTAAAGTAATTATGCATCACGTTGGCACGCCGAATTGTAATAAACAAATAAATTAAACAATTAAAACAATTAATTTGCCTCTCGTCGACACGCCAAAATGTAACATTCAGAAGAAATTAAGTAAATCAATGGTTAACTAATGGATTAATTTATTTTAATAAAATTTAAAATGAATTATGTTAAATACTTTACAAAATTTAAACCTCAGATAACAATTAATTTATTTAAAGTTAAATGCCAAAATTTTCTTGTCGTGATTGATTTACATTCGTGCCCTTACTACTTAACAAACTCATATACTCTCATCTCAGGGTCATTAATTTGGGCCCTTCAAATAAAGAAAACCTTCTTTTTACATTTAAATTAACAATAAAATTTTACAATATTAGAATTAAACAACAAAATGTTGACTCTTGTTTAAAGTTTACAAAACTTTTATAAAATTTCTCTTTCTACTTACATTTTTTTACTGGTACCAGGCATTCGTTTGGGCTCTGATGCACTATACACTATTCACATATAACAGGCCATAATTTCACAGAATTTAATTTTGTTTCAAAATCACTGTCGAAAACTTTTGAATCTATCAATTGGAACGATTACTCCGTACAACACCTGTGGTCCTCTGCATTAAGTCTCTCTCCCTCTCCCACAAATATTGTATTTTTCGTTCTGATTAATGGTCAATCAGAATGTTATTGACTCCTTCTCGATGAAATTTGTAACAGTCTTTACTTGTTGAATTTCTGACTTTGGCCATACTTATTGAGAAACTTTCCTGCAAACTTTACCTGATCGAATTATATGTGCAAACTTTACTCCATGAAATACTGTGTGCCACACCACTCTTAATAAAATATTGCCTGCGACCTTTACTCGATGAAAATCTGCCCGCAACTGCTTCCTGTAAACCTCGTAGTTCGGCACGACAAAGCTCGCCTGTACATTGTTGTGTTTATGTTCTCGCCGATAAAAATTTACTACAAATTTCCAATTATTAAATCTCTAAATATCTCTAATTAGTATTACAATATATATATATATATATATTGTGGTAACTAAAAATAAACATGTAATTAATTAGGGAACAAAATGTTACGATTTTCATTGTCGGTGGCGTAAATATAAGAATTGTGTACAATAATATGGGGCTATAATGCTTGCTTGCTGTGTGGATTGTCGCGATGGCATGGCTGGACGCGCGGAACTCTAGTGTGTGTTGGGAGTCGGTGGAGAGAGGATAATAAATCTGAATAGCTTGAGTGTTGTTTGGGAGCTCAGATGATAAAGTTGTAACTTGAGTATGGTATGGGAGCTCAAATGATAAAGTTGTAAGAGAGTGTTTTTGGGAATCACCAGGATACAGAGCTGAATGTATTTGTCAGACCTGGAATGTGGTAGGAGTCGCCAGTTTCCAGTCTACAGTTCGCAATGATTGTCTTATGTTGCGAAAAACACCAGTTAGTTAGATGCTCGGATACATCAAGCTAGTGAGCAGTAAATGTTACGTATGTAACGACAGAACAGTAAAACAATTATCGTGGTCAAATATAAAGAGCAGGAAGTGTTGTGTGTGGAAATTATAACCACATTAAAGTCAGTGAAACATGGCCTGTCTGTGAAGTGTTTTAACAATAATCGAGTGAGTACGAGCCCTCTTGCGCACAGTAAAATTGTAAAAACTAAAGAAAATGTATTATCTGTGAACCTAATGTAAATTATATTTATCGTCAAATTTCAGATTTCATATTTCACTAATTGTTTAAATTAAGAATTTCTCACTTTGTAAATTTTAATTGTTTTGTCGTAATATTTTTTATTGGAGGCCCGATAGTCGGCCCTGAAATCAAGCCGTGGCTTTGTAACATATTTTCAATGGTGATAAGAATTTGTTTTAATAAATTAACTTTATTTTATATTTTAAATTCTGTTATCATTTAAAAACCAATCACTTTATTTTTTAATTTGCTTATATAAAATATCATTTAATTTTGAATATTACATTCTGTGCTTCAACGTCGTCTTCATTTAAATTTAAAATTAACTATTCATTATTGGAGGTCCGCTTTTGTATTTATTACTTTTGGTGCTTCAACTTTTAATTAATTAATAATTAAACAATGGAGATTATTACAATATATATATATATATATATATATATATATATATATATATATACATATATATATTTGGAAAAGTACCTTTGGGGTTTGATTATATGTTCCAGCGCTCTCGGGACACTCATTTGATTAATGCAGACTGCTCCAAACTGTACATTTAATTTTAAGGATAATGAATACAATGTTTATTGTAGTCCACTTGTACCCTAACAATAATTCTAGGTAATGAAAAAGTGAGTTTATTATCTATCATATATGTGTTAACAATAGTAATAAATTATACTTTAATAAATGCAAAGAATTTAGATATTAAAAACTGAAAATCGAAATAAATCAGCTAAATTAAAGTTAGCGTACACACGTTCGTTTCTTCAGATAACGAACTTTAAGGAGCGTGTTTCCCTCATAACATTTGCTGATATCATCTAACCATTAGGACTTTGAAATTAAGTAAGTTGGGAAAGTTTTAGTAAGAACATAACACTAATAAACAAGAAGTTTGGTTTTTGAATATCTTAATGTAGCAAGTTAATCTCAGAAATAATTAATGTAATGATCCGGCTAGCCTAAAGCAAGCAGAAGGACTTTGACGGAGAATTTTTTCAACGTTTTAGGAATCTATGGAGTAGTGATTTGCTGAAATGAATACTTCTATCTTTAATTTAAAGTTTTGGCTATAAAAATATAAATAACTTTTTATGTATACAATATTTGGCATTGTATAACATCGTTGATGAGGATGAGAGTTAATGGTTACTAGAGTAACTTAAATTAATGATTATATTTATTGCACAATATGTTATTTCAAATGTAAAACACAAATGGTTTACAAGATTTAACTTTACAAAGATTTCTCAAATTTTTAAACAGCTGAATTCGTTTCATAAATTTTGTTGATTATTACATAAAACCTTTAGTAGTATTTGTTTTCTTTTCCAGACGATGATGTTCACGAAACAACAATGTATATACATTTTGATACACATCAACATCTTGAACAATATATTTTGCTACATAATTTTTTACACATTAATTTTGATTTGTTTTATTACTTGATAGGAGAAGAAATTACACGAAAAAACGAGTTTTTTTTTCATTTAGAATAAGAAAATATAAGTACGGATGTAGCATGTTCGTCGAAACCTGATAATATTTTACATTTGTAAATATGTATGTTGTAATTATTAACAAACTTGTAAACTTCAAAATTATAAATTTGAAATTATCATAATTGAAAATTAATATCCTTCGACTTTAAGTAGTTTTTATATCACTCGGTATTTAAATGTCCACATTTGTAGAAAATGGCGATGGTCTAATTAATTCAGTGTTTTCATGCGTTTGAAACTTTAATAAATCCAAGAGCTGATCTGAATTTCAATGACGAAGGTTAAGCCAAGCAGGAGGTTCCATTTGCGTTCTATGCACTGATTTTGAGCTTCGGTGCCTTGTGTAATAAGATATTCTGACTGGCATCTTGATTGAAGGATCAAAAGAAAGTGTGTGTGTGTGTGTGTGTGTATGGGGGGGGGGAGAGGGGAATGACGATAGAAAACTGCCTTCGAGCAGAAAACGATGTATCATAACCTATTCAAGTGAACGTGGAGAAGCCTTTGCCAGCCTTGTTCTTTCTTATGCTGGAGTCAGAATATATGAATGGATTATCGGAAAACAGTTTGCTGGTTTCTCGTACCATTGAGAAGGCACGACAAATGTTACTGTGAGAAAAGCTATCCATAGGAACAGTGCTTCGGAGGGGAAAAGCATTACATCATTATTCGTATTCACATGAACTCTCAATTATCTGATCGAATTTCTTGTTCTTATTTAAGATTTTAGCCCCCACAATTGTTAACTGATATTTTAAAATAATCATTGTTAGTAAGTAAAATATATCACTTTAAAACTCGTACGTTAAATACATAATACGTATTTATATTAATAAAACAATGGACTGAACAGCAAACTCTTCTCCCTCTATCGGAAGGGCGTGGGACAAGTACCCAATGCCCGACCTACCTGATGCGATGAAACTTTTGTGAGTTTTTGTGCCAACCCCTGCGAAGGTTTCTGTCGGCCTTGTGTTAGGAAACTCCCAAGGGGTGAACGGGGATGAAATATAAAAACATGCCAAGGTCGGCTGACATTACCGTTGATTAATTACTTTTCGGCGTCAATGTCATTAATAGTTTCTATTCATATGTTTTTTGTCTTCAATTTCAAAGCCTTAAAGCAACAATATAGGGTGGGAGTCGCGTTATATAAAAAATGCGAAACAACCGATATTGGTATCAAATCCAGGGTTATATAAGTTTGCGAGTTTAATTCTAGAACCATACTTGTTAAGATGTAGATCAACCCCTAAGAGTAAGTGTGAAAGGAGGTGAAACAAATTTCCCCTTACAATCTTAAATGCGTACACCAATTTCTACCAAAGTTTATACACATGTTACTTACAAAAAACAGTGAAGGGTAAAGACAAACCCAGCCACCTAACGGGTTGAGAGTTGAAGGGCTTGTAATTTAAAAACATTACTAAACTGCCATTATTAGAATATTTGTATGCGTGACATACGTCTACACACGCACACAAAGCCTATTTTGGTATTAGATTAAACTATACGATTGTTGGAAAATCTAGTTTCCAAATTTTGGCTATAAATTTTGTAATGTAATTGCGTAGGTTTCCAAAACGTTTGTTCCTTCAGACCTAATTCTCAAATCAATAGTAATAAAGCACCATATTGTGGTTATCTTACTGGCCACTTTTAATTGGTATGGGCAATTAAAACATTTAATAAAAAATTTGATTAAAAAATTATTTGTAAGAATAACTCAAATTAAATTTTATAATTTCTATAAATAATTATATTTATTACTTAACTCTGGAGAGCAGAAATAATTTTCTGATGTATCTTCAACAGGCTACTCTCAAGGAACGTGGGACGAAAATCTATCTATCTATATATATAAAATTGAATTGCTGTTCGTTAGTCTCACTAAAACTCGAGAACGGCTGAACGGATTTATCTTATCTTAGTCTTGAAATGATTGTGGAGGTCTAGGGAAGGTTTAAAAGGCGAGAAAAAATCGAATAATTTCCGGGAAAACCATAAAAACAGCCCTTTTCTATTTCCCATACAAACGTTTTCTAAATAAAATACAAATCTACACCAGTCAAGCAATTTTCACCAAATTTCGTACACGTGTTCTTTGCGACCAGGAAACAAACACTGTCGGGGTGAGACGCGTCTTCCACCCCCAGAAGCGGGGGTGGAAATATTTAAACATACTAAAACAGCCGATATTTGAGTCGGATAAATATTTTTAGGGGTCAAAAATATTAATAGTGTTTCTACCAATGTTATCTGAATACAATTTTCATCCCCTACGCCCTGTGAAAAGGACACCCTTCGGGTTTGGGGTGGAGATGCTTTACAGTAAAATAACGCGAATACAACCGAGATTGGAGTCAAATCAAAGGTTATGGAAGTCACTGTGTTTAGTTACGACATTCAAATTGGCATTTACCCCTCAGATACAGGGGTAGCGGGGTGCAAATTTTGGAACATGCAAACACGGCAGATATTTGCGTTGAAGAAATACTTTTCAGAGTTAATTATAATGATTAGGGTTCGAGTAGCGTTACATAAAAATTGCGCAAAAGCAGCCGAAATTGGAGTCATATCGGGGGTTATAGATAAATGGCATCTCGGGCAACGTCGGGCACACAGCTAGTTGTAAAATAAATATTAAACATATAATGCAACTATCGCGCTCAGACGAGAATGGTGTTCAGTTACTTGGAATGTTGGAAATGCTGAATTCTGGTGTCTCTCCTGTTGACCGCCGTACACACTTTGTCCTAGATCCTTCAGGAACTTGTTCGGAAACGATGCTGGATGAAGTTGTCGTAGTCAGCTTTACAGCATCTCCCTGATTGACAGGCTGCTCGTCGAAGTTGTTACTAGACTGGACCTAGCCACTCCTCTTGTTTGATTATTAGAAACTTTTGTAACGTGATGCAAGGAGACACCCTCTTCCAAGCACTTTTTCTCTCAGACTGCCCGGAGCTGGACTGCCGCCCAGGTTCTTTGTCCTCCCTTTTCAACATCTCGAAGCTCCCAGTCAAACTGTCCTTCGAAAACAATAGGAGTCCTGACCGTAACTAAATGACCACCCGCGAATATGCTTCCACAAAATTTAAACGGAAAAATTCTTTTTACTTGCAAGAGAAACAAATTTTTGTAACATTACAATATAACGGAGGAAATTAATCAACTCAATATGATCATGAAAAGCTAATTTGTAGTGTAAGAGTAGTTTTTAGTGTAATACCCGATTTGAGTTTAATCAACATCGACGTAATTTTGTGCGTTCTCTGTGCAAAATATATTTATTATTTACAACGTCTGCTTTTCCTTACATATTCATTGTGTTCGGAAACCAGTTTAATTAATTGGAGAAGTAATATTATTTAATCGAACTCTCATTTCAGTATAATTATTTTGTAGGTAACTCACGTCAGTACATAACATTATCCTTTCGCTTCTCTTTATGTATTTTCTGTGAACATTCTAGCGATTTTATTACGTTTATATTACACATTATTGCATTGCATAGTTGTTGACAAAGAACATCTGCATCTTCCAAGGATTCAC
The DNA here is from genome assembly GCA_037074705.1 of Zhengitettix transpicula. NCBI lineage: Eukaryota > Metazoa > Arthropoda > Insecta > Orthoptera > Tetrigidae > Zhengitettix > Zhengitettix transpicula. The sequence continues at coordinate 187,565,934 of CM073591.1, forward strand.
GTTTCGCATCATTGCAATTCTGAATTCAGAAAATAAATATTGTCTTCTGTAATATCACATCGTGATAGCTACTACTCGTGAACCTTTAATTGGTATCCTTCCAACAATACATGGAAATAATTTCTTCCACTACGGAATCGGGATTCGAACCCGAGACCTCCCGCTTACGATACACATTCATTAACTAACTTAACCATGACTTGAGGCTTATATAATCTTTCTCTATATATATCTATGAATATATATATATATATATATATATATATATTGTAATATATATATATATATATATATATATATATATATATATATTGTAATAATCAAAATAATAGGCTTTAATTTGCCCCACGCTGGGCGCCATTTATGTAATATTCAAAATAAGAGTAGGTCGTTTAATAAATGAAAATAATTAATAAATTTTAAAAACAATATTTTTATTGTGGCAATAAATCAAACAATTTACAAAATTTAAAATATTCAATCTCTCAGGGTCATAACTGGGTTTGATAATGGACGAATAAACAATATTTAAAATCTTATCAATTTACAATTAAAGAAAAAGAAAGTTACTTGTCAATGAAATTAGAACAAAATTTAATTGTGAACGAAGTTAAGCTAAAAAGATTGACTCTGATTGACTATTTTAACCAATAAGAAGAGAACTAAATCTGACGGCTATCTTTCAATCAGGTTTACATAATTAATTGTTTTGTTTTAAATTGTTACTCACGTCTGCCCAGCATTCCAGGATACCTTTATTTTCGAGAAAACTATTGTAGGTTTTACACTGCTTCTACTCACAGATTCTGCACTGATTCTAAGCCAATATTTTATACTTCGTCAGGAACTATGATGATCCACCTTCGTCCTCTCGGTAGACCGCTAGCCTTAGGTAAATTCTGCGATTTGTCGTTTGGGTAGTCTTTATTGTTCCGGACTTAAACCGAAACTTCTGCTAACTCTGGCCGGCTATGTGCACAAAAACTGCGTTTTTACTTAGCAGGTTTTGTCGTTATTGCTCTTGTTGTTAGGTTCTGGACCGCCGCCACAAAGGATTTCTCTAACAATTTAGATTTTCAAATTCACAATTAATGTCTTAATTAATTGGTATTACAATATATATATATATATATATATATATATATATATATTGTAATAATTTAAAATAAACGACTAATGATTGGCAAATTAAAAATGGTTGTGGCTAAATAAAAATATTTATTTTTACGGGAAACAATTAATCAAATTTTATTAATGAAGTTAAAACACAATATAAAAAATTACACAATAATATTTAGAATCTCAGGGTCTTTACTGGGTTTGATATATGGGTGAATTGAATTTACGATAATTTATAATTACATTTAGCCTTTATTGAATTTAATTCGTCTAAACCTCGACGAATTTTGTTGCGGATGAAAATAAGATTACAGATTAAATTTTAAATTAACTAACAAAACAATTAAAGAAATGAATAATTAAAGAAAAGAAATAATTGAAGAACGGTCTGACGTATCTTAAAGAAATGGTTTACAAATAAATTTTAGAGTTTTTTTACTTACGGCCGACCAGGTCTCAATTTTGGGGTTTTCTGTGCACACGTTTTTGGGGATATCACTGAATTTAAATTGGTTACAAAACACTGTCGAAACTTTAGGTTCTCTCAGCTGGAAACGGCTACTCCTTCCGAATTAATGGTCAGTCAGATTATTACCAACTTTGGTTCGATGACATTGGTGACGGTCTCTTTACTTATTAAGTTTTTTACTGCGGCATGACTTATTAAGTTACTTTCCTGTAACTTTATTCGATGAATTACAGACTGAAAACCTTTTGTTCAATTTTAACTTGCAACCTTTCCGTTTCGCTTCTCCTCGTTGACTCGACCGATTCGCTTCTCGCCGTTGACTGCCTGTGTCTCTTCGTCTCGTAGATTTTTGAATGCGTACGTCTTAACAATGTACTCTTTGTGTCTCGCCGCCCTGTGTCGCGGTGCACGCTTTATATACTCTAATAATGAGTCCTTTACTTTGCAATTATAACAATGGATTAATTACTAATTACTACAATATATTGTAATACTATTTAGAGGCAATTAGAAAATTGATAATTGGAAATATGTGGTGGATTGTTATCGGTGAGAATATAAATACAACAATGGATAAAACATGTACAGGTGAGTCTTTGTCGGCGGCGAGCGTTTAAAAACTCCGGGCTCACAACGGCAGTCGCGGACAAAAATTCATCGAGTAAGGTTTGCGGGCAGATTTTCATCGAGTAAAGAGCCGCAGGCAAGATTTTATTAACAGTTTTTGGCAGAAATTCACCAAGTAAACTCGCGGACAGAAATTCATAGAGTAAAGTCGCCGGCAGATTTTGATCGAGTACAGAGCCGCAGGCAAGGTTTTATTAAGAGTGGTATGGCACATAGAATTTCATCGAGTTAAGTTTGGACATATACATTCAATATGTAATGCCACAGTAAAAATTCAACAAGTAAAGGCTGTTGCAAATTTTATCGAGAAGGATTGGATAATTTTCTGATTGACTCTTAATCAGAACGAGAACTACAATAATTGCTAAAGAGAGAGACTTATTGCAGAGGTCCACAGTGTTGTACGGAGTAATTGTTCCAGGTGAAAGATACAAAAGTTTTGAACAGTGATTTTGAAATAAAAATTAAATTCTGTGAAATTATGGCTTGTTATATGTGAATAGTGCATCAGAGCTCAAACGAAAGCCTGATACCAGCAAAGACACTGTAAGTAGGGAGAGAAATTTTATAAAAGTTTTGTAAACGTTAAATAAGGATAAAATCGTCATATTTCGAATTCACGTTGATTTTGTTGTCTAACTCTAATGTTGTAAAAATTTTATTGTTAATTTGAATGTAAAAAAAAGGTTGGTTCTTCATTTAAAAGGCCCAAATAAACGACCCTGAGATGAGAATAGATAAAATCTATAAAATAGTAAGAACATGACTGTAAAGAAATCACATCAATCAATTTTGTTATTTTTACTTGAATAAATTAATTGTTTTATGAAGTTTAAATTTTTGTAAATTATTTAGCATCCTTTCATTTTAAAATTTTAATAAAAAATTCATCTATTAATTAGCCATAGATTTTACTTAATTTCCTTTAAATATTACATTTTGGCGTCTTCAACGTCTTTTAATTGTGTTGTTTATTACATAAATTGGCTCATCAACGTGAGGAAATTCATCTATTTTAAATTGTAATTTGAGTATTTCAATGTATATATATATATGAAGGAGTTGAGATAAGTAAATAGTAGGACAAACGCATAAGGTATAATGATTGGACGTATAATTAAAAGCGTTTAGTTTAGTGATCAGAGTCGCCGCCCAGTAAACGGGAGGTCTCGGGTTCGATTCCCCGTTCGGTAGCAATTTTCCATCCGCATTCCTTAACTAACTTAGCCGAGACTTAAGGCTTATATAAGCTTTCTCTATATATGTCGTTAAATAAAAATATAATTTCTTCCATACATGTTACGAAAGCTATTATATTATATTATAAAAATTACATTTTTACACTTAATCTTTAACTTTGAATGAAACGAGAAAACATTCTAGTGAGAAACAAATTAAATACATTGTATAAATCAAGTCAAGCCTTCTTTTCCTGTCATAGAAACATTGTTATCATAAAATCTTACCTTTTTTACACATTATAATGGAGAGGTTTCCAAATTAAATATCCCTTCAACAAGTTTATTTAAGAAGTCATTTAAAGTTTGGGAAAGTTAAACATAATTTTGAACATTTCTCAAATAAACTCTTACAAAAATATCGAACGCAAGTTTACATATTTTTATTCACGAGCACAAACTAGCAACTTCGTGAGGTAGTAGTAATTAGTTGAATCTTCAGATGGGTCGCAGCCACAGAAGCGTTGGACCATGTGATAACACTTTAATGTAAACGTACCGCAAAAGTAAACATCAACATTTACCAGCGGAAGCTTGCTCAGGGAGAGTAAACCTAAAACCATAACGAATATCATAGTTACTATATTCTAAAAATAACTTTTCCAGATTACAAACAGCAAGCAAAATATTATTTACGATTAAATTGGATCCATCTTCACAATTAGATATAATAAATAAACATAAAAACAATTAATTCGATTGTTTCACTTTTTTATCATGCTTGCCTCAGTGGAATGAAGTTTCATATAATATTTTGGATATTATTGATAGGTAATCGGCCTGTCACCTATCGATGTCCTAATAATATGTTTTAATTTATAAATAAAAACTGTTCAAACAGTTTTTAAATACAAGGCACACATTCGTAGTTCTATATAGTATATCGCCAACGGTATGTTTAAAATACTTAGAGTGCTTCGTAAGGACTAATGAAGGAGTAGAGTTACTTCTATAAATTTGTGACGAAAGTTTAGGAATATTAAACATAATATTTATTATACAGATGTGAAGTAATTTTCTTGGCTCTTTCAAGAATCCACATTATGTATATAGTTTAAAAATTCATAAATATTGCCGAAACTGCTAATATTTTTGAAGAAAATATAATACAAATTAATTGAAAGTATTTAATTTTAATCATTTGTCTACATTAGCGTACTTTGTGGTAACATCCGTACATGTCCCTAATTCTGAAAATAACTCGTTCTTAATTTTTCACAAAACCAATATTATAATACTGTACGCAACTGCTTCTTCATAAAATATTATTTATTATTTTTAATATTCAGTAACTATTAACTATTATAAATTTAATGCAATACTACTTTCACTGCGGGCGTTAATTATTCCGTGAATGATTGGCTCCACTCATACGAAATCTACAAAGTATCAAGGTAGTGAAATTTTCTCCGGACGTATGTTGAATTTGACTTATCCAACAAGTTTCTTGGCTGCATATGTCATATAATAAAAACTAGGAATTTCAATTTCAAATGTTTTACTGTCCAAATTTGTACCGTAGAATATTTTGGTAAGATATTTTGGAAACTTGATCACTTTTAAAAACTGACACCAAATTGACACAATATAATGTTATAAATTTAAAAATGTTTTTGAAATTGTGCGAAAATCTAACCCTAATCTGATATATTGGGTACTGAATACACGACGGTTTCCATGTAACATGTAATTTCTTGGAGGAAGGGGGGGATAGTGCCCACAAGTTGAGCGCCATTTATCTAATAACGAGGTCTATTGTGTGGTTTCTTGGGTGTAATTATAATTTTTATTAATAAAGTATTATCATTAATTAATATCATATATTAACAATTAAAACTTGTAAGCACAAAAATACACAAAATTAACTTAAACAATTTAAAAATTCTTTCATTCAAGTTAAACTTTCGTGGGGAGATTATTTGGCAAAACATCTGTGACAATATAAACGAATTTCTGTGGCAATACTTTGCAGTTAGTGCTTGTGCTGTTGTCGTTTTAGGATCTGCGTGTCACTTCTCCTTTTACCGACCCTTTTTCTCCAAAGACGTTTCACTCTCTTCAATATTTCTCACTACAATTTTTAAATATCCTCCAATTTACACTTTGATCTTAATTATACTGCTCCCACTAAACTTCACTTTTGCTCTGCTTTTAATATCTTTTCCGTACACAAGTCTCAATTTTACTCTCGCTCCGACGTATTAATTGCTTCTACATAAAATTCTATAACTTTTCAGTTTGGACTGTACTTATAACTTATTTTTCTCGTCCTCTCACAGCGGAAGCTAACCAAATTGTTTGCTCCATCACATTTGTTCCCCTAATTTAAATTAATTTTCTCACAGCACTTATTTAACTATGGGTAAGAGATTCAAAGCTTGTTACATGAAACTTGCTGTGTGTTACTTAACATATTTTCTGCCTTCCTTATTACGGTTAAATATAAATTATTATACATCCTCACCTACCGTAAAGTGAATATGCGACAACTTACCTTACCGTCACCCTCATACTCACGAGACAGTTTTGGTGTCTCCCAATAATAGTAATCGTAATTTGTCTGAGTATCCGGGACGAATGGAGCGTTAATAAGACTCCCGTCGTGATAGTAGACATAGCGGTGTGCTGTGCGATTGTTCTTGAAAACATTGACAACTTAATGAGAGTCTCAGAGGCTAACTGGAATGAGATTGCGAACTACGTCTCATGCATTATACAAATGCTCAGACGTGAAGAGCACGAAGGGCCCAAAACTAACATTGACCAGACTCTTGACAAGTAATGCATTGCGGCGGCACCGTGGGGTGGTTAAAGAGAATAAACCTTCGGGAGTTTAGTGGGTAATAGTCTACGGATCCTTTAGTGCCTTTATAAGAGAAGCTTCTGAGGTTTACATATAGAACTTTCCTCACCCTCCAAACAAACACATAGTTTTATATATATTGTAGCAATAGTTATTTGGTCCATTAATTGTTTGGACATAAAATTTGAATTGTTTGATAAATTCATTCTAACGGTCTGATCGAACAAAGCAATAATAGAGAAGCGAGCTTGCTTGCTTTGTCGAAAAGTCAAAAATGGCGTATGCGCGCTAAAACTCGAGAGCACTAAGTTAGTTGGTTGGTCGTTGTGCTCTGGATTGTACAGAGGTCAGACATCGTCGAGCATATAATAATAAAATTCGAGAATCATTTGAGAATAGAAGCGGCCGACGGTGAAAACGTTGCAAAGAAATTGAGCAGAGTAAAACATTCACCGAGATATTGAAACGTGAATGCTGTCAAGTAATACTAGTTTCGTCAAAATAGAACTTTGTACAATTTTCGTGGAGGAATTGTTGCGAAATAACATTGGTAAATTATTGTGGAGCGGAGAAATCAACGGAATACAGCCAATCTTGCCCAATTTTAAAGTGAAGTGTAGAATCAGTGAAAACCAAGGCCTGATATTAAATAATTAAAGAGTGTAAAAGTGTCCGAACGAGGTAAATTCGATTGTTCTGATACCAGACCGACGGTCCGTAAGTAACATCATTTTGAATAATATTGTAAACGCAAATTAAAGGATGAAGTCGGATTTAGTTCTCTTTTAATTGTCAATCAAAGTTAATTTCTTTACTTTTTAATTTCTTTCATTCTATCGACATATTGTTTAGGTAAATTGTGAACTGTTTTGTTAATAAGATTTTAAATAATGCTTTTTGTGTTCATTATCAAACCAAGTAAAGGCCCTGAGAGGACAGATCTCAAATTTTGTTTGTAGTTATCTTTCATTGCCACACAAAATAAAATAAATATTTTGTTTGTTAATTGTTTAAAATTTTCATTTAATAAAAGCCCAACCTTTTGTTCATTACAATATATATATATATATATATATATATATAGTGAAGAACACATTGTGCATTGGGTTTTTGAATAATTTATTATTTGTTTTCTTATAGAACATGCTTAGTTCCCGGCGTTGCGCGGGTATTTATCTATATAAGCTCCAAAAAAATGTTTAATTCCACATTAATCTCTTAGTCAATATGTTATTTAACTTAAGTATGTAGACAGAATGCTAATCCGTCAGAACCGCCCCCCCCCCACTCTATGTGCCATTAAAGAACCATTAATACTCCCGATAACAAATTATGTAAAAAATACTCTATGTACCTTATGGGCGTTGAGATATTAAAAAATATACTTGGTTCCTTAAGAGAGTGTAGGTCTAAATGTGCTTCACGTATCAAAAATTGTACGCGGAACTTCGTTTTTCCCTTTCACCCTCACTACGAACGGTTGAAGTAAAACTTATCCGGCAAGTTGACTGTCATAATTAAACTCAGCGACGCGACATCCATAACCTCATATTCAATCTCGGTTGTTTACGCCTTGTATTTATGTAACGTCCTTTCAACCCACCCCTATGGGTGCTCCCCTCCAATACAGAAAGTGGTTGAAATCATACCCAAAATCATCGGGAGGAACACCATAAATCTCACTGATCCCGAAAAATTTTTATCCGATGCAAATATTAGCCGTTTGAACATGTTTGAAAATTTCCTGGTGGTGCTAGTCGTGTTTACCCCTGCTGTGTTTGTGTCCCGTTTAAATAGAACAAGTGTTTAAAATTTGGTGCAATTTGACCCATGGGTGTAGATTCGTATACGGAACATATGCACATTGTATTCACCTTCCACGCTTCTTCTTTGGGAAAGAAGAACAACTTATCCGTCGAGTTGAATGTCATAATGAAAATCAGCGACATCCGTAACCCAGGATTCGACACCAATATTTGATGTTTTTGCTTTATTTTTATATAATTTCCCTCCATACCACCCCTCAGGATGCTCCCCTCATGTGCCAAAAGAGGATTGAAATTATATACAAACAACATCGTGCGTAACATTATCAATCTCATTGCCCCGAAAAATATTTATTCCAAGCCAATATCGGCTGTTTGTGCATGCATCAAAATTTCAACCCGCGTCCATTCGCCCCTGGGGGTGTCTTACCCCCTCAGTGTTCGATTACGGTTTTAGAGGAACACGTGTAAAAATATGTTTAATTTTTCTTCACTGGCGTTTATTTGTATGCGGAACCTACACATACACATATCCTAACAGTATATTTTATTTATTTGACCAGCTGAGTGACTGGCATTGCCCGGGTATTTTGTATTTGTATATTTTTCTCCTTTTCTATAAATACATTGAACAACAGTAACTTATGAAAACAATGCAATGTACCTTGGTATGACACTAGATACAAAATTTAGGTGGAAAGAACATGCAATAAAAAATAGCTCAACCAAAAATGCCGACAGTATAGATGGCTCATTTGAAGATTTTCCAGCTTGTTCTCAAGTAAAAAAACATTTGTTTATAATCAAATTATAAAACCAACATGGGTGTATGGGATACCGCTTTGGGGGTGTGCAATAAAAAAAGTCATATCACGAAAATACAAACCATTCAAAACAAAGTCTTACACCATGGCGTGTTAGAAATGCTGACATTCATCGAGACCTTAGTACTCCTACCGTTAGAGAAGAAATAAAATGATTTGCGAATAAACATGCAGCCAGAATACACCAGCATGAAAACGAGGAAGTTCTTCAGCTGCTAGACAACCGATACCTCTACCGAAGACTGAAGAGAACTAAACACTTTGAATTCTTCTAAGCGTAGTGTTAAAGCAGACTAATTTGGCAAGTGAATTTATCGAAAACTAAATGACGTCATTGGACTAATTTAGATGTTAGTTAAATAAGTATAAGATGTAACAACGAAAAATTAATGGTTGGTCTACTATATGAATAACACATTCGGTGTTTATTAAATTTTTTTTTTAAAAAACTGGCTTTTTCCCATATTGTCTATTATAATTACAAGGAAATAAACTTATCTATCTTTGTGTATTTCAAAACATTTCGAGAACACTGATGGTAATGAAAACAATTTATAGATATTTTCTGAGTTCGGCCGTGCTGGACTTTTCCACCCTACTTATTTGTCATGGTAGATATCAGCCTGTGTATCACTAACAACATTTCTAAGAGCATCATGCTCTGAATCAGATGCATCTTTCTCATTTGCAAGAGCTCATCCAGAAGCTGGCCTGGAAGAGATTTTTTATTCATATTTTATGGTCGCGTCAACCTAAATGTTATTGGCGACCTTCTACATTATTTACATGATACATGGTCTTTAGTTCTATGGCAAAAATTGTGATTACATTCAGTTACTTTTTAGATTAGATAATCAGTTTTGACACTGCATATAAAAGCTAGTAATTCAGTTTTTGCTTTGGGATCATTGCATAAATCTTTAGTAGTGAATTTGGCTACAATCTACTTTAGGTTTTTCTCCTATATTCTGCATTGAAACAGCACTTGGGTTTGGGTGCTCTGCAGAAGAGGTGAGCATGAGAGAGATTTGTATGGAGGGATCTTATCCAGGAAATTATTATCTGCTGATTTCTGTGGAGGTTCTTGGGAAGTATTAACACAGATGACGAGGTTATTTCCTGATGGAAGAGTCCGTTGTTACCACTACGCCTCCTTGCTTGCCATGTTGATTGGATATTATTTTTGAGCTCCTTGTATAGATCTGAGGCTGTGCATACTGTGGATGTGTCAGGATGATGATCATGCTGTACGTTGCTAGCGAGAGCGTCCGTCACCTCGTTTCCGGCTACATGAGCATGAGCGGGCATCCGGATGAGGTGGATTAATTTTTGACATGCGGATATGTTCTTTAGAAGTAGTCTGATTTTATTAATATTTCTAGTCCTGATTTTTGAGTCCCTTATGGTGTTTAATGCTTCCAGTGAGTCAGAGCAGACTATTAAGTTGTTTAAAGGCGATAGAATGCATTATCCGAGAGCAATGTGTATTGCGTAGTCCTCCGCTCAGATAGATGCTGATGAGTTCATCTGGACCACTTTCCTATGGATTACGTGTATGCACGCGCTTGTGGTTTTTATTTACGTTTCTGAGGCGTCAGTATATTTCTGGGCAGAATTTCCATATTTCTCTATCGTGGCATGGAGGTAGTTATCGGCCTTTTCTCAGAGTATTCTTTAGGTATTTGACTGAGTGAGATGTCGATGGGAAGTTCTACCAATTTTCACGGGTCTGGAAGAGTGTTCAAAGTCAAATCCTGTAAACAGCGGCTCTACGACGTGCTGGTATAATATAAATCTCTTCCATTAATAGCGTGAACATTTCGTGAATTTGTTTATCTAATGTTATTTGCTGTGGTATCGTGAATTCCCTCCCAAATTTGTAGATATATTATTTTACCAGCCTGTAAACTACATAGTATACCATATAATCTTAATTGTAAAATAAGTATCTTCTTTACAATAACAGGTATTTAGTTCTGATTTTTAAACAGTTTTCATATGCAACAATGTATATACCCAGGTGTTTAGTTTTTACTACCTTTTTCTCTAATCGTGCCAGTTTACTACATGGCGGTATTTATTACTTGACGCCAAAAAATATAATTTATTGTGTGAGTAAAGTTTTTACAACCACATCTTCACTCGATTTATAACATCGCTGTTTTCTATTCCTCTACCATTACGTTTTATTTTAATTGTTAACATTTTGAATGTAATCCATAATTACTTTTTTAATCCATCAGCAATAAATCTGCTACAACACGGAGGTGCGAATGTTTTTCCGTTTTACGCATTTACTATTGAAGATGTTTTGTTCTAAAGGAAAGTAGAATTATGCAACCAGCGGCACTTTGTTCCACAAGTGGTGGAGATCGTAATAGTGGGATGAGTTGATTTAAAAATTTATTTTTCATAGGTTCTGGCAATGGGTATCACAATGAAAACGGCACGTAATATTCAATATTTCGAATTCAAATACCTCACAAATTAGCCCTTATTCAACGACGTTACGGACGTGGCGTGTCAGGCGTTCCAAGATGTACTATAAATAAATATGTATCTACGTACGAAAATATAAATACAGGCCCTGCAGTAGTTAGTCAATGAAATGCTGGAAAATTTTTCCAGCGTTTAGTAAGCCGAAACACATGGAATGGAACTCAAAGAGCCAAATTGGTATAGTAATCGCTGTTTTGGGACGTCTTCAGGCTTCACTGGAATTTGTGCCAAAATATATTGCTTCCTCGTATGTTACACGACAAGTCCTGCAGGTGTCAGGGCTTGATAGTCTCCACAGGGACGTCCTTCTTCGGGACGAAAGGTAGCGACGAAGCCCATGTGCTTTCCGATTGTCTTGCTGTCCCGTCGCGGAGCATTGCATCGAACTCGCCCGATAAATTTCCTGCAAAGTAGCCGCCCCAGGGCAAGCGTAACACGCGCCAACAGTATAGTAGAAGCAACTTGAGTTTGCACTCCGCAGTAGCACATGTGACGTCACTGAGCTGCCGAACTCAGCCGAACTGTTGTACTAACAGCATTGCTGAAAACATCCGCGTTGTTTTGGTTGTATTGTCAGTTTGCCGTTACATCTAAACTTTGCACATATTTATTTTAATTCTTCTGATTAAAATGTACTATCTTGAATAATTGAAATATCCCCAAATTTCGTATAATAATTTCTTATTTACATAGGTAATTGTGTAAATTATATATATATATATATATATATATATATATATATATGTCTTGCAAGTATAACATAAAAAAGGCTGAGGCCTAGAAACTATTTTTACAGGACAAAGCACAGTACCAAATCGTTAACCTGTTGAGTTTTTTTTCTCTTTTAAGTTGTATTATCCTTTTTAGTTGTTATGCGAACCTAATGTCAGCATTGACTCTAATTATAGGAATACGTAAGGCTTAAAATATTAATAAATTTGAAGCGATTCGACGCCAAGCTGTTTACTATTTCCCCCTTTCGCAGCTTTTTCACAGCACGAACTGCAGCAGATTTCAGTACGCACATTTGCTAGAAAGTTTTAATATCAAATCATTTTCATAAGGCGACTTTTTAAATGTTTATATAAACAATGTCAATATGAACGATAAATTTATAACATTAAATTTATTGCCTTTTCGAAATATTGAAAAAAATGATGTGAAAAGAAACTCCATTGGTAAAATAGTTTCCAAATGAGACAAATTAACTTTATTGCTAACTTCACAAAATTTTAGAGAAACTAAACTAAAGAACCAAAATTCCACCCTCATACCTGTAAATTCCTAAAATGAGGGTCAATATATATGTACAATAAAAAAAAGTTCAGTACAGCAAGAGTCCCGAAAAGCTTGGTTTCAGAGTTATGTCGTTCAAAACAGTGATTTCACCAAGAAGTTTTTCTTCCCACAGGTAAATTGCCTTTACAGGAGATGTTCAAAATGTCTACCTTCTGCTTTGAATACATGCCTCACGTTGAAGGGTCATGGCCCTGCGAACACGATCCTAAATTACAGAAATGTTGCGTATTTTCTTACGACCTATATTTTTTAAACACCCTATTATCGAATTTAATTAATCGCTGCAGCATGTTCAATGGTTATTGTAATTGAGTAAACCATGATGAAAAAAAAGCGATTTTGACATTAGATGGAAATGAAAAACGAACATTCCAGAGATCATAATGACTGTGAATTTAAAATTCGATAATAGTTTTAGTTTGGAAATCACAAATAATGGAATGCTGTTGTAATAAACGATATTTTTACTAGACCTGATTTTCATTTACATATTATCGAAATTATAATCAATAGCTATTCATTCTATAACAAATCCAATTTTAATAACTCAGCAAATGAGATCGTAATCTCAGGTTTTCAGTCGGCTGGGTGGCTATTTTGGGTATTGACATGATTAGCACCCACACATACGACCGACGTCATAACCAGTTGCTCTCAAAACACACTAAATCTTCATGCGTCGCACAACTCGTGGTCGGTAGCGTAGAAACTAACTTTCCGTCCTGTATCCTAACGTAATTGCCTTATTACATAACTTTGTATCTATAAATTTCTATATTTCTGCCTCTCTTTTATTAGATTCTCTCTATCTGTTCGTCGAATAACCTTCTTTCTGCAATATGTCCAAAGTTCAAAATATCTCACCAAAAAATTAAATACGCCTCCCAACAGCCTTTTAGGGGCTTGTCCCTGCACGTCGATGTTTCTTATTTGCTATGACAACTCAAATTTTTGAATCTTTGCACCTTATTATACATCACGATCCAATTCCCGGTATTGTGCCGGCGATACGCAGCAGAAACAGGCGGAAGGATTTCAATCCACACAAATTAAGTGATAATTATTCCTCAAGCTAACACCTGAAATGAACCCAAATTACATATGAAATCAATACATTCCTTGAATATTTAAAAACTTTAATTTTATTAAGACAGACTGTTTGGGGGGTAACAGGCTACATGAGGGTAATCCACATGGTGGCAACTCCCCTTTAATAGCATACGAAGGGATTTGAAAGGGGGGATGCGGAAGGATAGAGGAAGGTAGACAAGGGTTAAGTAGGGTTCCCGGGATATGGTTTAAGGATCCTATCCGGCATTCGCCTAAAAGTAATGCAGGGAAAACCCTACAAAAACCTGCATCAGGTAGGTTTAGCAAAAATGAGTTTTTGATCTCAAGAATATTCCTGATGGATACTTTATTTTATAATATATTTTCTTTGTAAAATACTATTGTATGCATTACAAATGAAAATAAAATATATTTAAAGATGTAACAAAAGATCATTGATTAAATTACATCAGATAATGAATTATTTATATGATCCCACAATCTCCATATACTCATAATTTCATATACCCAATCATTATAATAAATATCATTTAATGGAGTTTTATGCCAAAATTATAAATTATCGCAATTTACAATTGAATAATTTGAGGTAAACATACAAGTTTTATCTCAAGATATAAAAATATGATCTAACATCGCGTTTCTCTCATTATACACCTAATTAATATTAAATAAATTTAAATTGCTATAGTTTCAACAAGTCTACATGACAAATTTTTTTCACGCAGAGTAGTTTTATGATCAAATATTGAAAAACTAGAATAATTACTCTTTTTATAATTTACTAATTCTAATCTCCTAACAATATCCAGTTCACATTTGGATTGGGTTCTCTATACTTTCACAATGTGTTATCATAACAGATTAATTCGACAACGGATGGAGATAAAAATAATAAGATTAAGATTTCACTAACTCATACAAAAATATATTCTACATCATATGATGAACTCAACTTATATATATTGTGGTAATTAAGAGGAAATTTAATTAATTAATGAACAAGATTTTTGGACTTGCATTGTTGGCGGCGTAAACATACAAGTTGTGTACAAGAATATGGGGCTATAATGCCTGCTTGCTGGGGGTATTGTCGAAAAACATTGCTGGGCGCACAGAGCTTCAGTGTGTGGTCGGGAGGCATAGGAGAATATGTACTTTGTCAGACCTGGGATGTACTAGTAGTAGTCTATAGTTTCCAGTTTTTGAGAAAACAACTGCGAAAATATTATTCCGACTGTTATTTCCCTGTGGCAGAATAATTCCGGAGTCTAGTATACGTTTACGAGTCATACAGGCCTTCAATTATTGAGAGCCAGGTTATTGTATCCAGTAAATAGCCAAACTTTGTTGATGTTAATAAGTAATTGATCGAGAGAACAGTGAAACAATTAGCACAATTAAACTCAGCAAGCAGTAAGTGTTGCATAGTAAATTCTGTGAATCATGGCCTGTATATAAAGTGTTAACAATAATCGTGTGTGTGTGTATGAACGAGCCCATTTCTTTGCACAACAAAACTATAAGGTAAGCTGAACAACTTATTATCTGAAAACCCAACAAATGATATTTTATCGTCAGATTTCGGAGTTCACATTTCAGATTTTAATATTAAACTGTTTGTTTAAATTAAGGTTTTAATCACTTTGTAAATTTTAATTTTTTGACGTAAATATTATTTATTGATGGCCCGATTATCGGCCCTGAAATATAGCCGTGGTATATTGTCAAGTTTTAACATGTAATATAAATTCCAATAATTTATTTTAATAAATTAATTTATTTGTATACTTTAAATTAAAACATCCGATCATTTAATTTTAATTTGCCTATCATTTACCTTTAAATACTACAAATTGTTGCTTCAACGTGTGGCACGTTTAAATCATTTTAATTGAAATCCTACAAATACGATAATCGCATAACATAGAATTAAAATTTTTAATATTGCTCTCAAACCTGTATAATTTTCATAGTAAAGCTTGATGTCATACCAATATTTAGTTTTTTTTGCTTCTGTAATTGTTTCACGTGTTTCTATTTTACTGTTTAATAAGTTCAATTGATTACGCAAATCATTTAAATAATTTTTTCCATAATTGTTTTGACGAAACTAAGTTTAATTTTTACATTATTCTTCAATAATTTCATATAAAAATATTATCAATATAACTATTAATGGTCTAGATTTATAAATTCTACCTTAAACTAACGTTAACAATCGAAAATGATTCACAATAGCATTATTTATCATGGATATAGTTTGTATATATTATCTCTAAATTTATCTTAGCCGTGTATATTTCAATATTCATTATCAACAGAAGTGGATTCCTCAACATTAAATAAGATTCTATTTTGCTCTGTATTCTTTCTCTAATTACTTTTATTTATAAACTTATTTGTATATTCCAGGTGATTTTATATTTTATTTTTTTCATAACATTTTACCTTTATTGTTTCAATATTTTACTGATTTATCAATAATTTGAGGCAACATTCTCAAATCTTGGTTACATTTCTCGCTGAAAATTTCAATAGCCACTTTTTCAATTTCATCAAATATTTTCCGAAAATGTCAAAGCACTACATTTGTTTCTATCGGATATTGACAACAACTATTACAGTAAAAAAATTCTACCTGAATTATACAAATACCAATATCCATATATATTTGTTTCCCCTTTTGGAAGTCTGCGTGGCCGGTGCAGTTACTATTCCCGACAATATATTAAACCTTCAGGTGTTTGGCGGTGTGCAACGGTTTAGTGGTATTCGCCCAGGCTACACCTGAGGCAGCAATTTATTTCAAAGGACGGAGAAAGCGAGCTTGAATCCTCAAACATGGTCCCAAAATGCTTTGGTAACATTTTAAAGTAAGAATATTGTAAATTATCAATGGCCCAATGATGAAATAGCATCTTAAACGCCAAACTAAATTATTAAACAATGAGCTATTTTTAACTTACGCGAAAAATATATTTTATTTTATATGGCCGTGGAAAGTTTAAAACAAATGATACAACGATAATTTATTATTTTCCTTTAAAGATACTAACAAAATTAATTTATTTAATCGGCCAAACTTATCGAGCGGAACCAAGAATTCCCATATATATATATATATATATATATATATATATATATATATATATATATAATAACCAAGTATATATATCATTTTTTTAAATAAATTAATTTGTCCCTCGTTGTGGAAGCCAATATAACCAAAAACTATGAAATTTAATAAAAATAAAATATGCAAATTTTTGCAAAAATTTATAAAGTAAATTTAAAGACATTTATAACGAAAAATGCTATGACTGTTTCAAGTTGTTGCCAAGTATTTTTAACAACTAGAAGGCTAATTCATTTGCCCACACTGGAGCACAACATACAATTAATTTGATAGGAATTTTAAATTAAACAAATTATTAAATTCAATAAAACAAAACTAATTTATTTACTCAACAATACAAATTTCAATCTCAATTTTATTTCTTTACATTACATTTAAATCAAATTTTACAATGAAATGAAACTCAAAATATCTCAGGGTCTCTACTGGACTTGATAGAAAGAAACGAATATTCAATTACAATGTGAAGAATTTAAAGAATATAGAAAATACAATTTAAATGAAGTTACTAGAAAACAACGAAATCTGACTCCTCACCTTCAACTTACAGTTTACAATAATTATTTATTTTTAATATATACTTACAAATTGCATTTTGGGTTCAGGAACATGTTTCACTTTTAAAATAAAATGGCCAATTCTGTGCATAGAATTTACACCGATGTTTCACCGACACTTTTCACAACACAGCACTTTATCCCTTTTGTATCCGTATTCCAGGTTGTAGATTTCTAACACCTCGTACAGATGTTACGCCTACGGCCACCAGTCAGTTTGGCCAGTAAGATTGCCAACTCCAAACGTTCAATTTATTTAAAATGTTCCAGATCTTTTATCATACATCACAACAGAGTTCCATTCTTACATTTAACTAATACTTCCATCTCAACTAAACCATCTGCTTTCCTCAAGCTCCAACTTCCAACATCAAGAATACACCTTCGAGCACCGCCCTCCGACTGCTCTCCATTACCTTATCCACCCCGATCGTTCTCTGGCTCCGCCTTTCAACTAACTAAATTCTATATATCCTCTCTGTCACTACATCCATACTATTTGCTCTCCGGCTTCCAATTGAACTTCACCTTCGAGCACCGCCCTCCGACTGCTCCCCATTACCACATCCACCCCGATCGCTCTCTGGCTTACGACTGACTATTTTATCAAAATACCCTCTCCAGAATATTCTCATTTCTCACGATCTTGCTTTCCCACACTCCGATCACATCCGGCTATCTCACGCTAAGAGAGTTACTCAAAATATTGTTAAATAAACAATCCATGGTCTTGTAATTGAATGTCAACAAATCCGCTGTCCGTCGTTCCTTTGGAGACTTGTCTCGACGTCATTCAGATATTACATCAATAATCTGCCAAAGATCTCCAATTATTCTTCTCCCTTTATGGCCATTTATCCGCCGTCAATCATATATTTTATAAGAGCCCCCCCCCCAAAAAAAAAAAAATCTCCAGTCTGAGTCAGTAAACAGATTTTAATAATAGCGGACATGCAGGTTTTTCTGGGGTTTGTCCTGCATTTCTTTTATGCGAATGCCGGGTAGGATCCTTAAACCATAGCCCGGGGGCCCTACTTACCCTTGGCTACCTTCCTTCACCCTTCCGCATCCCCCCTTTCAAATCCCTTTCCTATGCTATAAGAGGGGAGTTGCCCAACCTCTAGTCTGTGCAGTGAAACAAATATTACACAAATTTAAACAAATAATTGTCTTCTTAATTGGTATTACAATATATTGTAGTATGCTAAATTAATTTAATAAACAAAAAAATATGCTATGACTAACTGACTGTTTCTCATACTGCTCTGCCTCCCAAACACGCATTGCTCTGTTTAGAGTAATTTTACAATAATTAATTTTAGGAAATTCAGACGAGTATTGCAATTAATAATACACGGTATTATAAAGTAATTCTTCTTCATTGTTTGCTAGCTGGGCGTCCGGTGTTGCCCGCGTATTTATTTATGTCTGCCCGGAAAAATTATTTAATTGTACATTTATCTCTTGGTCAACACGTGATTTAACCAATATAGAGTGCGCCTCATTATTGAACATTTACAATTCACAATTCCTTTAGTACCTTTTTTAACGAAATGCTAATTTCAACATAAGTGACTGGTGAGTCACTCAGTCATAATCGAGTCAAGAAACCAAGACAGTCTAAAATAATCCGGTACCCGAAGAGAGTGAAATATACCACTGGTTTATTGAGAGAGCCTAAAACACTCGTCGAATCTTATATGGTTAAAAATAGTTACGGTAATTTAAGAGATACAGAAATATCGTTGTACATTTACATTAAGTCATCAATATTCACCGGACCTTGAGAGCGTCAAAAATACTCCCGGTACCTTCATAGAATTATAAATACTCCCGGTGCCACAAGAGTCAAAATAATTTCCAGTACCGCAAAGGAGTAAATGATAATCACAGTAACCTGAAAGATTCAAAATTACTTTCGATACTAGAGACCGTCTAAAATACACACAGTATCAACAGACTGAAAAATACTCCCCGTACCATAAGAGAGTGAAATACATTCGGTGGACTATGACACAGACAGCACTCACTAAATGCTTAAAAATATTACCGATACATAATAAGTGTCAGTACCCCAAGAGAGTAAAAAGTATTGTCAGTTTCCTAATATTTTGAAAAATATCCCTAATATTTAAATTTTTTTAGGGTAACAGGCTACATGAGGGTAATCCACATAGTGGCAACTCCTCTTTAATAGCATAGGAATGGATTTGAAAGGGGAGTTGCGGAAGGGTAGAGGAAGGTCGCCAAGGGTTAACTTGGGCCCCCGGGCTATAGTTTAAGAATCCTACCCGGCATTCGCCTAAAAGTAATGCAGGACAAACCCTAGCAAAACCTACATAAGGTAGGTCGAGCATAGGTACTTGTCCCACGCCCTTCCGATAGCGGGAGAGGAGTTTGCTGTGGGGTCGCAGCATTCCCTTCTCCGTTCCTCGACCAGTTTCGGAGGCAGCTGACCGACTGTTCCAATGGGAACAGCGAACAACTCTTACCGTATGCTCAAGACCTGTGACCCCGGAACATACACTTCTGAAAACAGACCGAGGTGCCTCGGCTTGTGGCTTGTGGGAACAAAATGGTGAGAGGAGAAGGCATCCTCAAAGGTAGCCCCATCCTGTCTCTCCTACAAGGTTCTGCCTGCGACAGAACAGGCTACATGTGGGTAATCCACGTTGGGCAACTCCCCTTTAATAGCATAGGAAGGGATTTAAAAGGGGCGCTCGAACCTGTGAGGCACGATATCAAAATACGTGGTGGTCTGAAAATGTGGCAAAAGAGATATAATGAATATTCAGTGTTTTAATGATTTTTCTATGTTTTATAAACTTATTAGGTGTTCATCTACAGTTGATATGCGTGGTTTGTGCCTTCATGTTCGAAGTAAATTGTCGTTGGTGTCGTGTGGAAGGCAGCAAAAGATAAATAATTTGTGTAATGCGGCAAATGTTAATAAAACGTTACCTGTAGTGAACAATTTGGCGACAGTTGTAGATAACTCTAAAGCAGATTTGGAAGCAATGCTTGTTAGATTATTTGCACAACATTGTATGGAAATGAGTTTTCCAAGATGAAGGAAGAAATGCGAACTATGCATCAAGATAACTTGCGGATTATGATGAATGGAATAGGTGACAGAAATATTGAGAAGAATCGTGCATCAGAAGGCAAAATGGAGGATTATGTTAAATATGTTTGGGTTGATGCTCGAGTTATTAATAAAACGACGCATGAAGGCACATCAGAAAGTACGGAAATACTGCACAATAATCAAGATAGAACATCAGGAGAATGATCGAAAAAAAATGAATTATTGAAAAGAATAATGGTATTAGCTTATATTTGTAAAGTATATTGAGAAAAACAGATTGTAATGTATCAGCTGGAGGTATGAACAATTGTTTGCAAATTATGAACCCCAGGAATGGTTAAATTATTTATTGTAAAGAAACGTTTTAATATATTATCCGTAATCACGATAATTTGAACAATTTTCTTTGGTTAATTTAGTATAAATGATGTTTCTTGCTAACTGATTTCACTTGTTGTCGGCTAAGATCAGATATTTTCAATGTTCATTTATTATGTATGTAAACGATATTCATGTCTACACAAGAATCATGCTTAGTGTTTACAGTTATAATAGGATAAGAATTTTTTCTTTCTAGATTCTTAGTTTCTCGTAACATGTTTTGTTTAAGAATTCTGCTCTAAAATAATGTTCAAACTATTGAATACCAATTAAGGTAATTGAGTGTGGTCAATAATTCTGTGGCTCCATTGTAATTTTGTACTAACACGGTTTTGATGGATTTTCGCAGTTTCTTTTATTGTTAAGATCGAGATTTCGTATTGTTCAATTACGTCATAATAATGCGAAATGCGAGCTTTTATCTTAAGGGGCAATTCAAGATTAGAGCAATATCGGTGAGTTTTGGAATATCTGCTAGAGATTACGAAATATCTGAGTGAATTATTATGTCATCGAGAGCAAGGAGTAGTAATGTATGTAATTATTGAAAAGATATATGAAAACATTACAAGAGTGAAAAATGTCAAGGTACATTGATAGAATAAAAATTATTTATCGTATCTTAAGAGAGTAAAAAATCCTACCGCTACAATAAATGAATCAAACTAATTTATATTACATTGCGAAAGTTATATATACTCGTGGAAATTTTGGAGAATCAAAATTACTCCTGGTACTGTATAAACTCAAAAATAGACTCGGTACCCTGTCAAAAATGTTCATGGTAGCTTAAGACTGTGTAAAATAACACTGGTAGCCTTAGAGAATAAAAATGATCCTGGAAACGCGAGTAAAATTATTCTAGTTTCCCTAATAGACTCAAAAATACAGTTGGTACTTTAGAAGAGTCAAAAGTACTTCCGGTACAATAATACAGTCAAAATTGCTCCCCGTGTCTCGAGAGAGTCCAAATTACACCTGATTTTGTAAGATAATAAAATTACTTCCGGAAACTTAAGGAAGTCAAAAGTATTTCGTGTAACTTAAGAGAATCAAAAGTACTCATGGTACGATAAGGTATTTGATAATACCCCAGATACATTCGGTAAGTTAAGACATTAAAAATGCTTCTGCTAGCCCTAAGAGAGACAAAAATACTCGCATTATCTCAAGAGAGTCCAAAATATTGCCAGTAACCCAATAGAATCAAATATATTCCTCATACCTTAAGATTCAAAAATATTCTCAGTACACTAATACAATCAGTAATACTATCGAAACATCAAGAGAGCCAAAATACTTATGGTACCTAAAAGAGAACCAGTAATGCTCATGCAAAAATATTACCGGTACATTAAGTGATTCAATAATACTCCTTGTTCGTTAAGAGACTAAAAATTATCCGTGCACATTAAGATATCTTACATGAGTCAAAAATACTCTAGGTACCGTAAAAGTCAAAAAAATCCCAGTAGCCAAAGAGAGTGAAACTTTCTTCCGTTACCTCGAGCGTCAAATATATTCTCGGTAATTAAGACAATACAAAATGCTCGTATTAACCTAAGAGTCAAAATTATTTCCGGTACGATGAGAGATTATTTCTGAGAAAAAATACTTCAGATACCATAAGAGAGTAAAAAAGTATTCTGGTGCCATAAGAGGGTTGAAATTAGTCTCGAAACACGAAGAGCGTCAAAAATATTCCTGGCACCCAAATATTATAGAACATAATTCAAGCTGTTTAAAGAGTCAAAACTATTCCCGTTAATTGTACAAACTGTAAAATAACATCCGTACCTAAGAGAACCAAAATGACTTCTGGAGTATAAAAAGAATAAAAAATATTGACAGTCCGCATGTGTGATCAAGTATCAGAGTGCGCGCTTGCAAAATTGCGGTCTCAGTTTCGTGTCATACTTACCGCAACAATCTTTATTTAATTTACTTTGTTTACTTTTCAATTTTAGAAGTATTAAAGCGCACCGGCATACGCTACCTTCCAGCAGCATATCAGGAATCCTACCATATTCCCCGGAAACGACGGACAAGATACTGGAAAATGACTCACGGGTTATCAACGAGCCGCGAAGTTTAATAACGCTTAATTTTACCTGGACGGAACCGCAAGGCAATGGTTCGAGAACATATGAAACAGGCTGCTCGGTTGAGAAATACTTGAGGATGAAATTAAGAAAGCTTTTGGCGACACCAAGCGACACGTGCGTCAGGCCAACTGAAATACCGTGCTCATAAAAGTGGTGAGAGCGCCCAGTCGTAGATACAAAGTGTTCTGGGGTTGTGCCAAACAATCAACCCGAAAATGGAGGATGAAGAAAAATTGGCACATTTAATGAAAGGTGTAGCGGAGAATTTATATCAGGACCTCTTGTTAAAGGACGTTTCTTCAAATGTCTGTTAAGCACTGCAAGTACATTAAAGAAATTATCACAAAAATGATCGGCAGCAATAAATTCGGGAAACCCGAATGTCGTTTCCATGCCGCCTATAGGGGAAGAAAATGATCTATCATCCCTTATTCGTCAAATAGTGAGGGGAGAAATACTACGAGCGGTTTGCTTATAGACCGACGAACTTCAGCCGGAGGCTTAACAAGAAGCTGTGCGTCTTGGCTCCAATCACAACAACGACGTCTCCTTCGAGAAATGGTGTTTCCAAACGTAAGCCCAGATATGCCAAAATAGTTTAACGGGAAGAACCTGCTTACGTCCCCAGGAAAACTGAAGTCTAGAGAGCGCAAGATAACAGACCTGTTCGTTTTCATTGTGCACAACGTGAACACGTCGTAGGATACTGCAAAGCGAGTATAAAAGAGTTTGACGATCTAGACATATACGACGACAGACGACAATACGACGAAGACGGTCAGCTGATAGTCTTCCCTAAATCTGGATCAAGAGTCAGTAAAGGCTCTAGTCGATGCTGATGCATCTTTTTCGTTTGTCACTGAAACGCGTCGACGACAATTGAAGAAAACAAGAATCGCCAATTACAGGAATACCGTTTTAAAAATAGCAGATTGCAAGTATGTGCAACCAGTTAGTAGATGCAACATCCAGAACTAAACACGGAACAACGAATAAAATTTCTTGAATTACTCAAGAAATTTTCGAAATGCTTCCATGCAGAATCAAGATGCGAATCACAAAACATTGAATTAGCACAGGAACCTATCCATCCATCAACCAAACGGCGTATCCAGTATCACCAGCAGAACGACGCATCATTCAATAAGAGGTGGATAAAATGCATGAAGATTTATCCAGCCATCACAGAGTCATCAGACTTTTGAAAAAGAAGGATGGAACATGCTTATATTGCGTCGATAACAAACGACTTAATAAGGACTCGAAAATCGAGAATCGTCGATAAGCTGGATTGCCTAAAGGGAGCAAAGTTTTTCCCCATCACGGACTTGCACTCAGGCTACTGGAAAATAGAAATAGACGAAGCTGGTCAAAAGAAGACTGCTTGCATTACACCGGACGGACTCTACTAAATCAAAGTAATGTCGTTTGGGTTATACAATACACCGTCACCTTTCGAACGAATGATGGACAATCTGATGCGTCATTAGAAATTGACTATGTGTTCCTCTATGTATATGGTAACATAGTCTTCTCTGAAACGTTCGACGATCATCATGACTACGAAATGTTCTAGAGAGTCTGAACAAAGCAGGCTTGAAATTGAAAAGTGTCAGTTCAATGCCAAGGAAAATAATATTCTCGGTCATTTTGTCTCGCGACATACTGCACGCCCCGATCCGGAGAAAGTTTGGCCGATAAAAAATTTTTCTCGATCAAAGAATCTGCTCTTATTATAGACGTTTTATCAATCACTTCAGTGAGAAAGCACAAAAACTGTTGCACACAGAAGCCAAATTCATCTGGAGCACCGAACAACGAGAATCTTTTGACACGTTGCGACGAACTTCCGACTCAGTGCTGGGATTGTTCGATCAAAATAACACCCACTGAATTGCATGCTGACGCCAGCAGCCGTGAACTTGGAGCTGGACTCTTACAGATATTCGACCGTAAGGAGAAAGTTATAACGTACGCCTCCAGAGAACTTAGTAAAGCATAGATGAACGGCGACAGTGAGAGTGTGCCTTGCTGTCATTTTGGCGATAAATAAGTTTCTGGCGTATCACTTTGGTAAGCTGTTCACGGTTATAACGGACCGAAATACTTTCTGTTGGCTGACCGGACACAAGGATCTTTCCAGCCAGGTGGGCTCTACAGCTCCAAGAGTATGTCGTAACGATAAAATACACAGTTGCACGAAAGCATCAGGATGAAGAATGTCTCTTCCGAAACCCCGTCGACGACGACGCACCGAAGAATAGCATCCTTACACAAAATCTACGATCAATCGGGGAGAAGGTAGTTGCTGGTCATCCCTAAGCATCTACAACTGGAGATTCTGTGTCAGTTATATGAGAATGTCAGAGGAGACTGCCTGGACCTCTACAACTGATTCCTTGAGTGGAGGCACCCTTTCAGCGTATCGAAATTGACCTTCCTGGAAGATTCCAGACATAATCTAAGGGTAACAACTGGTGTATTGTATGCACTGATTATTTAACTCGCTACACCGTTACGAATTCTATGCCAACGGGCGAAGTTTCCGATACCACCACCTTCATCGCGGAAGAAATAGTGCTTAGGCATGGCGTTCCAAGAACAATAAATAACCATGGTCCGACGGACGGTATTTTAGTCTAGACTAATGCTAGAGATAAATAGACTGAGTGAAATAAGCAACGAAGTACGACTCATTACCATCTTCAAGCAAACCGGCTTACGAAAAGATTAAATAAAACATTGGTCTAATATGTTGTCCACGTATACCAACGTCGATTTGAAAAAATGGGACGCCGTACTTCCATTTGTGACGTTTGCTTTAATACTCAAAAAAAGGACCGACGATACGAAACAGGACATCGACCCGGTTAGTAGCAGCCAGGGGACCTGGTTTGGATATTTACGTCTATATGTAAGGTCTCTTGGAAAAACTCCCGAGACGTTACTTTGAACAGTACCGTGACTTACGATGTTTATCGGACGTCTTGTATGAAGTCGAGTATTATGATCATCGGTTGAGGCGAAGAAAGAACTGCTTACTGCGGATGAAGCCTTACCACGAACCCGACTCTCAAGGGGACGCCGAACACCAAACACAGCCCGACGACAAAGCAAAATTACACGGTTTGGACGATACAGTAACAACTACCAACTTACACAGCGCGATCAAGAGGAAGCACAGTAACACTGGTTTAAAATCATAACGCTGTTTTTGCAGAGGAGGAAGCAGTGCCACAGGTTGCTCACTTGCAGAATTGTGGGCTCAGGTTCGAGTCCCACTCACCGCAACAATTTTTATTTGTTTATTTTCAGTGCTAGTAGTATCTGTTTCTTAAAAAATCCTTACTAGAATTTACTGTAGTAGAATATGCCATTACTGTATAAAAGTATCGGACCTCGAAGTAGAAGTTTGCAGAGTGCGTGATTACGTACACTACTCTAGCGTTAAACGACATCAACCAATAACAGCATCCGTTACTGATTAACCCTAAACTTCCCAATATGTTAGAATAATTTTAACAGTCATAAATACTACCGGCAACTTAAAATAGTAAATTAGTGTAAAAAATATACCTAGTAACTAAAGAGAGCGTAAAATAATACCGGTGATCTAAGAGTGTAAATAATACTTCTGCTACCTTAAGAGATTGTGAAATATACCGGTATCCAAAGAGAGTTAAATACACTTCCTGTATCTTAAGAGAGTCAAAAACTTCTGGTACGTTAAGAGTATCAAATATACTCGCGGTATGTTAAATGAGTCAGAAATAATCCCGGTATAACGTGAGTGCAAATTAGTCGCCACCACCTTTCTCCTTATATACAGTTTGATTGACCATCTTTACCCCCACACCTAGGGTTTGATATACAACATAACCGGCAATTTGAAGGTTAGAATTAAACATGGCAATTTCTGTTTTTTTTCGTATTATAATTATGTAACGGAATTTCACCCCTTCCTACCCTACCGTTACACCTAGGACCTGAACTACAAATTCACCGGATTTTGATTTTCAAATTTAAGCTCAACGACTTTTATAACTCTGGAATAGGTACCTCGTTCATTTTTGCGTTATTGTTATGTAAAAAAATTAATCATCCTTCTTAAATATTGGTTTTATCCACTATATTGTCATCTTAATTTCTGCTGTCGACGGAAAAGTTTTTGTTTACCTGTAAATATGCCTCTTAAATATAAAAGTTAATTGGGCAGATAGAATTTTAAGCTTTAACTTATTCAAATAGTGGTTGACAATTTAAAATGGTCTGAAATTTATTATCATTATTATTATTATTATTATTAATGATTATTAAGCTACTATTGCACATTTGCCCGGTGGTAGCTATATCTGCAGAATTAACATAAAACAAAAATTACATATATATCTATAAATATATCATATATAAACATATATGGGTAACATACTGTCTATGTAAAGTTTATTATTATTTATCTGAAAAACAAAACATTTTCCACCTCCCTTATTTCTATTCACTGCACTTCACTTTTTAATTTGATATTTATTCTCACGTAAATCACTTCACTACACTTACCACACTTACAAGATAGAGATTAATAAGTGTAATAAGAATATATATATATATATTACCCCACGATTATTTTAGTTTTCTTATCCTACATCTAAACTGATCAGCGCTATTACGAAAAGTCGTCAGTAATTCTGCAGGCAATGACTTTCAGTCGGAAATTGATTTATTAACAAATTAATATTTGCCAACGTCTGTGCGTTGTCCGATTTTTTTAAATTTTTAATGCGGGATCACTTATAGAAATATCAGTTTAACGCTTTCGTGCTATTCCTGTAAAGTGAATCTCATCACTGAAAACCTGATTTGAGAACGTTTGCTAGTATTTATAGTACGTCGAATGTGACTAAGGACCAACATGCGACTTTACTTTTGTTTGAAAAAGAAATTCTGCGTGAGAGGCACACACAAATTTACGTGACATCGGGTTTCGGATCGTCTAATGTGAAAAACGCACAGATCAACTAAAATCGCTATATTATAATTAATTTACAGACAAAAGTATTATTTAATTTTGACTTGCAACTTTGTAATTACGCACTGACTTGCTGTTATGCAGTGATCAGCGTCATCTACCATGTCCCAGGACGGGCATGGATGATTGTGTCCTTCCATATCCGAGAAAACTGGAGTCAGACTGACCATATGTCACTCCTAAATTCAGGACCTTGTATGTACGGTGACAGTGTGGCAGTCGTATCGGTAGTACACAGTCCTCTGTGCCTGATCACGAAGAAAAATTAAATGAAGTTCAGTGTACACAAGCGAGATAAATTATTTATTTATTTAATTAATTTATTAAACGAAAGAAAATATATTGAACACTCGATATTCTCGGTTTGAATCTGCCCAGGGTCAATGTTCGCTTACGAGTTACTCGCTGATACGAAAACAACCCCGGTGCTGCATCCGTTGGTAGCGATTAAAATATTGTGCATATATAGCTAGGCTAATCTTTGGTCAAAAGATTTTAGAACGTTCACACAAGACGCTCGACCAGAATGGCACCATCATGGCTGTGTCTTACCACGGCCCCAAATTTGGCTATTTACACCCCGAGGGGACGTGGATAATTAAGATATTGAGATTTGTGGGAGCACAAAACTAATTACTGTTGAATAAAAACAGTAGAATCAAGACCCTGTTGGAAGAAATTTCGAAAAACCTAGGTGTAAAAGGAGCTTGCAGAGAAAGCGACAATCATTTGGTTTTTAGTTTAGGAAGAGTGAGTTTTTGAGGAAATTATGGAGCTGTCCTGCTGACGAGAACCTGTATGCCAGCTGGGAAATACGAGGGATTGCAATGTCCGCCCGATTCATCTGTGAAGGCTTGACCTGCTAGATTTGCAAGTGGTAAATTACCCGAAAATAATCCACTCAAAGCCGGTTCATTAAAGCCTTATGGACACCGAATTTTGGCCCACCAACCCCTGTCCAAAAATATCATTGTTATTGTGTATTTTTCAAGATGATATAATGAGTTGGAAGTTAATGTCTGTTTATGTTTTTATAAATGATTAATTATTGTAATTAATTTCACTTTCCAAACAACTGAATAATTTCAGAGTTGATAGCTATTTAAATAGAATTAAATACCTTAAAAAGTTTCAATAAAAACCCCTATTCATGTATAGCAATACAGAAGCTAATTACGCGCTGATGTATTTTATTCTTGTACTTCTTTTATGTATTTCCGCAATGAAGACTGGCGTAGTCAATAAAACAAATCAAATTATAGGTTTTACATGAAATATTACAGTATATTTGCCCGTTTTGTTTAGCAATTTGGTTGTTGTTTACTGTCGGCTCTGTCGCAGAGAAACGCGTGTGAAGATAAGGGCGTGTGTTGGTTGTTGCGATCGTTACAATGAGGACGAGTACAGGGACGACGGGTACCTGTTGCGCGCGCTAGGTGGAGCCAGTGCGGCGCGTAGGGCGCCAGTCGCGCGTCAGACGCCGAGCCGTCGACTTCGCTCTGACAGTCGCTCTCTCTGCCCAAGCACGTGAGTAACTACAACCTCTCTCAGGTTTTGCACAAATGCATCAACAAACACCCTCAATAAAAATTTCAATCCCACCTTAAATTCGACAATTATTTCCAAAAAAGTTCCTGCCCGCCCCCTCCTACAAATACTCTTCTTTTCAAAAGTAATCTTATTTTGACCCACAGCAAGACAGAATAACTGATTTAAGAAATTTAAACGTATAATTTTCAGGTAATTAAGTTATGTAGAATTAAATGATAGATATTATACGGAAAAAAGTTTTGGAGAGGGAAGAAAACAAGATTTTCTATGAAGGTACAGTTAGAAACTTTTTTCGCAGATAAAGAGGTAGAAATTCGAACTACAACATGAATCCGAATGCTAAACTCCATCTTTCTGAGACAGTCGTACTCCTCAGCTTTCACATAAGTATTTTATTTTTCGTCCGCAACATGAAAATAACTATAATAAATTCGTATTCTGTCTCACGTCATATATGTTATCAGTTTCCCCAAGTTCATAATTATTTTAAATTTAGATTTACGTTTGATAAAATTAACCTTACGTCTTTTTATAATAAAGTGGATCGAAAGTTTTAATATTGGCTGAATATAGCCAGCACAACGGGCAAAGTTTTCCCAAAAGCCAAGCCTCGGTCCAAGTATCATGATAAATTTAGTCAATTTTTAAAATTTTACTAGAACAGATTCCAGATTTTTACTGATTGGCTTTTACTGTAATTACATAATTCTCCTCTTCAGACGTAACTTTCAGAATTCACTTGACAAAAATCCACGAGGGAAAAATTAAAATTAGAATATTTATAAGTTATCTTTGAGAGACAGCAGCAATGTTTTGTTATTTGAAGTAAGTTGTCTTTAAAAATTATTTCTATTGAAAATACGATTATGATAAATAAATTTTAATGCTACAGATTTAATGTGAAATAGTGTTCTTTTTAAAACTGTGCCATTTATTACCTACAGAAAATAAAGATTCCTGGAATTTATAGGAAACTGCGTAAAAATATTATGAAAGGTTTCGAATCGATGATCATAATGATGTCAAATACTGATTTTAATAATTTATTTATCACCCTTGTGGTATGTATGAATATTTTGTTTCATATAATGTACACAAATTTCCATTTCAATTAATGAAATAGATTGTTGTGTTACGAAATCCTTTTTATATATTAAATAAATAAATTATTCATGCGACGCGAAGTTAAATTAGGAGCGTTTGCAGTTAAATCTTAAAGTGATGTGAACTTTTAATCCTGTTGTCTCGTAAGGAAAATTCAAGTAAATGACGATGTAAAAGTCATTACGTCAACCTGCCACCAAGTTGCAACTCCCCCTAGGAAACTTGAAGCGTTAGCGAACGGGAAATTACTTGGGCGATTTTCCAGCTGGTGGAGAAAATCTCCTTTTCTCCGCGAAACTGTCGGTGTTGTTACCTCAACAATGGATTACCGGTTGAGATACCAAGGCAAGTACTTGCAGGGCCGACGGGCTCTTAGCATGCAAATCAGCGACGCCCGGGATTCGGGGGCCAATCAATTAGCAAACCAAGAGCTGCCCCACTTACGACACCCTCAAGACCAGAGAATCAGCCTATGTTAGCTTCCAATTCGCATAAGCGTACTACAGTATTGAAATTTTTTTTACTTAAAAGTAAGACTGCCTGATATTTAGGACAATTTTGAATTTAATTCGGATCTTAATTTCAGACGTAATATTCTGATTGGTTATAGAACTTAGATCTGCGGTGAGGAGTGCAACACTTCAATGGATCCTCAGTGTGTTGATTAGTTTAACAGATCACAGAAATGTTAAATTATTTCGCAATCCAGTTCGTCATTACAACAAATTATTTGTTACGTGAATAGGCTCCTAAAGGAAAGGATGTAATTTTAACATACGAAATATTATCTTACAGAAAAATCTGCACAATGTTACTTACTTTTACTTCCTTAGATCCTTCTCTCTTATCTAAACTTTCCTCCTCAGATAAGTTTCATTGCTCCTTCTGTATCCCAATAAATTTCTTTCACCCCGTTCTATTGTCTTACGTAATCTCACTTTCGCTTTATCTCCGTGTCACACACAATGGAACACCTCAACGAACTTCAAATCTCGATTAAGCTGCACAAAAATTTATGGTTCTAAGAAATTTGAAATGTATAAAAATACAATAAATAATTGTTGCCAATGTGAAACAGCTATTGAAATATTTTTAATTCGGTGAGGTGTACATAAAATTTAGTTTCTACGACGAACCGCGGTCTTCTGGAAGTCATTTACAGTCAAAAGAAATTATTTTAACAAACTTTTGAGAGGAATTTTTAATATCTCAATCTCTTGGTTAGAATTATTCCACGTTTTCATACACACACTGTTACATATATATTACGCAGTAAATATATTGATAGTTATTACTTTGAAATTTTAACTTTAAAAATTGGAATTTTTTGTGCAATTCGTTCTGTTTAAATATTTTACAACTATTATGCCCAAGATTAAGTGAGATAATTATACGAAAAAATTCGGTACGTCTGAACAAATCAAGTCATTTTTAGAGCATAAGCTAAAACATTTAAGTACAGTGAATTATGAAAAATTAGTGAATTATATACTTTTTTAATCAGACATTTAAAAAGAAAGAAATATTGGGAAGCGTGCCGAGGTGAATAATTTTGGTTATATGTTTTTGTTTGATAATATGAAGTAAAATGTGATGATGTTACGCACCGTTTGATTGCTGAAATAAAATTATGCAAAATATTTAAATTGATGACGTTTCACGTTAACTTGGCTATAAATCACTTTTTGTATCTCAGCAAAAACAGATTACAGAAAATCACAAATATTCATATAAAATGGAAAATATACGTCTGTTTTGAAAATTAATGATACAAAAAGTAGCCAAATAAGATAAAAGAAGTGATAATAAACTTTCTTCCTTTCTTCAGGTGTTAAGAAAACATTAGCCAAGAGCGACAAAACCGCAGAATTCACTTTACAAACTCAAAAGCCTCTTGGCTGTTGTGTTTTAGTTTTTTTAGAACCTGAAGAAAAGAACAAAGATTCCAGAAACGTTGTGTGGTATTTATATCATCAGTCCTTATGTCCATATTTGACTATTTTCTTATTATGAATATGCATTTGTCAACGTTCGACGGAACTGTAGTATTTCCCCGTATGTAAGAGGTGTACTGTAGTGCGGATACTATTACCATAAGCTATAGAAAGCACCGTACAACTCAAACTTTACAACGAATAGAATAAATATGATTAAAGGGGAAACAATAACATTTTAACTATGAAAAAGAAAAATATGTAGATCGCACCTCTATTAATTGAGGAAGGTGTGTTACCTAGCAGCGAATTGATGCAAATGGAAGGAATATTATCAGTTAACCCAAAATTAGCGATATGGAACATCACAGAGAGGCTTCAATGAAATATGATGCAAAAGAAAAATTATTCGCCGAATGCGAAAATACATTTAGCTTTGCGGTAGTTAATATTTGAACATAATTCGATCCTCCATCTGAATTCATTGGAGTTACCAATTCACGCAACACGCCTCGGTGACGTCAATATTATCTTCTCCCACTGCCTAGGATGAAATGCAAAAGCAGAACGTATTCAAAGAATTACACTTCAAAATTAATATTTACTCAATATTATTCGTATCCTTCACGCATGAGCCAATCAATCTTCATTTACACTTTTGAATACTTTTGTGAAACAGTTTATTTTCTTAATATACCATACTAATGAATCTCAGTATAATTATTTAATTATCAAGGCCTTTCTGAGAGAAAATTACACAGATGAATAAAGTGAAAAGTATTGAAACTTTCAATATATTGTTCTCGGAGCTCAACCGGGTTTTGCATAATTGTAGAACGCAACGTTTCGACGACTAAAAGCTCTGTCGTCATCTTCTTTCTTCTTCGCCTAGAAGATGACGACAGAGCTTTTAGTCGTCGAAACGTTGCGTTCTACAATTATGCAAAACCCGGTTGAGCTCCGAGAACAATATATTGAACAACTGCACCGGGAAAGGCTTCAATCTTTGATATTGAAACCTTAGTTGGACTATTTCATTTTATTGATTTGTGGTTTCTGCTTCTCAAATTACGTACTTATAGCTAGATGGACTTTTCTTATATTTGTATGCAATATGTACAATTTCGACGAATACTTTTTTTTTTGCTGATTTCTCACATAACATCATTTCTTTAGTCATCATTAGCGTGAATTTTGGTTGATTGTAGACAGAAAATCAAGTTATCTAAATTGTATTCTATTAACAATCTTTCGTCGTCAGTACATTATTTGTTTATTTAATTTTTAACAATAAACTTAAAATGAAAGGAAAACTAAATTCAGACTTAGAAATAAATTGTTGGGGTTTGCTCGTTTTGCATTTCGTTGAAACCCGGGTGAAGTTCCTGGCTTGGTCCAGATTGTACTTCAATTGCACCTGTGCACTTTATTTTCTTTCTTTATAGTGTTCTGTTTTCATGTAAACTAATCTACTGGTCATTGATAAACGCGCACACGAATCCTAGTAATACATAATACAATACTTCTGAGGGTGCCTTCAAACTATGAAACATAGTTCTTTTTCGCCTTCTTAACTTAATTGCGGTAAGAAGTATTTTGATGTTAGTTTTCTTTTAAGTATCACAGTTCAGAAGGGTTACGGTGACATTTAATAGACAAATACGAATAAA
Organism: Zhengitettix transpicula; assembly: GCA_037074705.1. NCBI lineage: Eukaryota > Metazoa > Arthropoda > Insecta > Orthoptera > Tetrigidae > Zhengitettix > Zhengitettix transpicula. The sequence goes on from CM073591.1 coordinate 187,600,204, forward strand.
TTACGTTCTCGATTCAGAATCATATCAATAAAAAAAGTAATAAGCGTATAATCTCATCAGCAGAGAATCAGCTTAAATTAACCTTATTACGCTACTTATATGTATTTTACCATCTACTAAGAACTTTAGCTCGACACTGTTCGCGCAGCACTTAGTCAAATCTCGGTCGTCATTATTTAGGCTGCACCATTCATTGTCAACACGAAACCTTATCACAATAATGTGTTAAAAGTAAGAATTTTCCACATAGGTCAACTTCGTCTATTCGCTCTTCATCGAGCGTTTTCTAATAAGTGGGAGAAGAAACCTTCTGTTAAGGCATAAGTAATTATATAGCAGAACCGCGATCTTCCCTTAATGATTCAGCACACTGAAAAAGGTGGCTGTTAGAGAAAACTATTCATTTAACATTTTCTTTTATTTGTGTAGACAAAACAAAAGTGTGATAATGTCTTGGAATTAACAGTTTCTGTTCTACAGAAAATCTGTTATAGCTAAAGATGAGTATTTATGAACCGGGAAAGACACATGTGAAGGAAAGAACATCAGAGAGTATTTAGTGGAAGAAAAATCTAAACTCCTGCTTACTTTAAGGTTACACGTACAAGAAAGTATGGATAGAATCATAGTCCTTTTCAGGATGAATAACTTCGTCGGAAACGATGACAATACATTTTCTATAACAGTAGAGGAATTGTGTAAAATTGTATAGCGTATTGTGAAAGAAACGGTAGACTAGTATTCTTTTTCAGTGTCCATAAACCTATTTCAAGACCTTGCCATCGACACGATACATTAATAATATCGTGGGAGTCACAAAAAGTTAGTTCAACCGTTTCTGAAGCAGATATCTCTGCTGAGAAATTGATAACATTGGCAAGGTTTCATTGGAGAGTTTATTTGAAGAGGTGTGTTTCGACTACTATAATACCAACTTTCCAAAATTTAACCTTTTAGCCAGAGATTTCTAATATACGATGGTTAACGTAATGTTCTGATCCCCTTTTCTATTACGCTTACGACGATCTACTAAACCAGCATTGCGTGCATCAATAAAGAAGTGCGAATTCCTCCAAGTTTTTTATTTACAGCGAAGATTTATTTCAGAAAAAGACTTTCGTCGTTGACATAAGATTTAGTATTCTGCGTGAAAAATATTGCTGTAGATAGTACCAGAAAGAGCAGGAAGACATATTCAACGAGTTAACTAACAAGATTTATTTTTCTACATTTGAATGATACGACTGGTTTGATCGAAATTCGAGATTTCATTAACAGTGAAAATTAAAGACGTGAGTAAAATCAATCAAAGCTTAAAATAACCAAATGTTTCAGATTAAGGTGACAGGAAAATTACAAAATCATTATGGTTTACTTTTTATGATTATAAAAAAAATGACACTCATCAATTATTTTTTTTCAGAAGCAAATCTAGAATCTATTATTAATATATCATATTTTGAAATCCAAACAAAAGACCAGTGTGTTTGATGAAACGTAAGAATTTGTTGTAAAAGTTAATGAAACTATAGCATATGAGAAGAAGAGGATGGGTATGAAAGAAACAATCAGTTAAAGATTAAAAAATAAACGACGATAAAACTCGAAAAAGTTATAAGAAATGTCGGAAAAATTTGGTTTAAGCTATCTTTAAAATAATAGAAAAGCGAGGAACAATTCTCAATGTCATCCCGTGTTCAACCTACTTTCGTTAACATTTAGAGACGTTTAATGGCAGCGATGGATACCTCATGAATAAATAAAGTTTTTGAGAGGCATCGTTTTTAATATCATTGAAAATTTTTGATTTCCCTTGAAGGCTCTGGAAAACTTTTTGACCGAGGCGTTAAAGGATTGCATAATTGTCTACCCGGAAGAAAGCTTTGAGAAAAGAGATTGATGTAATATCAGTAGTGCTGAAATACATTATCTGGTGCTTCCACGAAGAAAAAAGTGAGAAGAATCTTTGCAGGAGTTTTCCAGCCGAGGTAATATCGACAACCACTGCTTGTTCCAGTATCTGATTGACGAAATTTAATATGATTCTGGGACGAAACTTTTACTTTATGGATGCCCAGTTTTGAAAAAATAATCCCAAAAGAATGTGAGGGTTACGAAAACTCGATGTCTCCGCCGAGAAAGACTAACAAACTATAGTGTAATAGAACTTTCTACACTATAGTCGAGGAACGTGCAAAATACTTAAACAATACGAAAACTAGAGAACCAGGGAAAGATCATGTCATGTACAAAACTGTTTTAATTGTGGTGAAATGGCCAAAGGTAGAGTGATTGTTTGTGTACCAGTTCAATGCACAAAACAAAATAAGCAAAAACAAAATCAAGCTATGAATACGACAGCTGTTCCCAAGTGTGGTTATAATAACAATAATTAAAAATTTTGAAGTGTTCAAAGACGCTTATCGACTTTTCGATTCACTCTATATTGTTGACGTGTAACGTGTTAGCAATAATTCACTTTGTGCTTCATTGTAATGATACTGTTCCTATTGATACAAAGATATAATACTACTGAATCAATTATCTTCATCCAGCGACATCATCCCCGCACTGGTCAGCCTCCAGAGGTACGACCAGTTGGATTGGGCGCATCACTTGTCGACCGTCACTCATTCTCAGCTCCATAGTTCTTATCTTACCGTTCAGTCTCGGCCGTAGATTCACAATGAGACACAGTTTCCAGGAGTGTCTTGTTTCAAGAGCAGGCCTCCGAGGCAGAGATTTTTTTTTTTCACTTTTGGGAATTGAACTTGATGGAAAAGTTTCTGCTGCAATAGGTATTCCTTGGTACAGCGTCTACAAAAATCCTCTGAAAGCTTTTGCCTCTGCCGAAATTGCTTTCTCCAAATATGGCATAGTTGTTGTTTACAGCCCTGTTTGGATCTCCGACAGTCCTCCTACTACGAAATGTGCAGGATTAAGTGCTCATCCTGTGTGACTCGTTGACTATGACTCCAATGCTGTTCAGGGATGTGTTTAATTGTTCTGCTGTAGGACTCTATTGTATATTTTAGTAGGTATGGTTTTATACTGCCTACCATCCGTTCGCACCATCCTTCCCACCAAACTGCTCGGTTCCAAAATCGAGGTTCCAAGGTACGCCGTTGTGCGAAAGGTATTCCTTGGTCATTAGATTTGGCAGGATCTGCTACAACTCGCCGTGTGGAATGTCTGATCTGTCTCCGACAGCCATTGTTCACAAAGTGAAGGATCAAAGCCGTGGTACGAAGCAGCCTCCAATAGGAGCTAATTCGAGATGCGTCCATCAGGCGTGGTACATGTAAGAATTTGTCGTGGACTCCGGTTCTCTTCGGGGAGATGTTTGTAACTCGCTGAGGGTTCAACTAGTCAACAATATATACGTCGTGAAAACCTCGATGGTCCATGACACCAAACATCCAGGGAAGAGATCTGATAACCCAGAAGTTCTCGTGAAAGGTGGTCTGCTGGATTTCTGTGTCCTGATAATGATTCCGATGAGCAGGGTTTGAATCTCTGTGACCCCGTTACACACGAAAGTCTTCCACCTGTTGGGATCACAGTGTATCCAACCCATGGTGACTGTGGCATTAGGCCATAATGTTGCCCGGTAATGTATCTCGTGGCAGTGCAAAAATTAAATTAGTAGCCCTGCCAGAGCTGCCAACAGATCCAATCTTCAATTACTCTTTTGACGGGTGCTAATTTGTTTTTACTGCAGGATGTAGGTGTACGTCGCATCGGATGATGCACTTTCTCAGAGGCGTCGCAGAAGACGTGAAGTATAAAAATCTCCCCCAGATGTGGGACACCGTGGACAAGCAGGATGTGGTGACATCGTGTTCTAAGGCTGGAGTTTGTTCTACTCAATTCCTCTACATTACGTGTCATGGAACAGCAGCTTCATAATTAAAGATACTGGCGACATCAATCAGTGAGAATTGTTGAATCGAACCTTTCTTTGCAAGAGCTTTCTCATTTTTGTAAGGTTACATTGCAATGGATCAGTGAGGTTACTCGTTTCAACGGGGAAGTAGTCCGTTTCCGTGTCCCAGTTGACACATACAACCTAAGCCTGTTTTTCAATCTTCTGTCCTTGGTCATTCCAAATGTGTTACAGTAGATCTGAGTTGGTAGCCCATTTGGGCAACAGGAAACCATTAGTTTTGTCAGGTAGTAATAGAATGTGATAGCACTATTTTCGCCTTCTGCGCCAGGAGCGAAATCATCAATGGAAACGTCTATGAGTGATGCAACGTTCGAAAAAGCATTAATATGCCTCTCAGCATGTTCCCTTAGCGTCGCAAGCAGAATTAATGGACTCCAGGTGAGGCCGAATGACTGTCTCGTGAAGCGGAAACAACCTCATCCGTCGTCTGATAGTATCTGTTCTCCCGTGTGAGCTCGTATCATAAGAACCTAGTCAAATACCTATCTCCTGCGTATAAAACCAGCAGAAAAAATACTTGTGTAATGTCGCTAATGATGTTCATTCGGTGTAGTCTTAAACGTATACGAACAGTAAGGATCTATGGTATAATGTTTGGACTCATGTCGAGGCCCACGTTGAGAGAGGGTGCGTTATTGGTGGTTGATGAATCGAAGACTATCCCTCACTTCATATTTCCCAGATTTTCTTTATTTCCTGTCTTGTGTGAAAGATAAAATGATCCATTAAATGATCTTCCACGGGTGTAAAATCCATTTATCCCTCCTTGATGTAGTCAATCATTTGACTACACGTTTTGTTCTTCAATTCCTCCTTGTTATCCAGTGTATATTTAAAAAGCTAAGACGTCTTTCTGCGTTCAATCCATTCCTTGATAGCGTGACTTTTTCTTAGAAAGACAAACTTTATCGCTTTGTTGCTTCACTAAAAAAGAAGCTCGAAATTTATGAAGAATAGTTGAATCGAGGAACGAAGGCTTTCCCGATGTAGAGAATGGATGAAAGCCTCTCGGGTATCCAACTGGGTGAGATCGTGATGGTTCGCGACGTTTCGATGACAATTCTCGTCATCATCTTCTGGTGAAATGCCGAGCCTGATGTTTGTGTCCTATTTTATATTTACAGTCGGCTACCGACCAACATTTCCAGTCAAATAGTGATGTTACTAACACGCTTGAAGTTGAAATACGCTTCAGTGAACTGTTCTTTGTCACCTTCCAGTAATAATCTCCACCTGTGAGGATCTCTATGGAAATTTCCTTCTGCGACTCCGTCCTTGGATCAGCTAATTGGAGTTTACGATCATTTGTGACATGGATCAATATCGTGTGAGACAGCAGGCTGAGTTGTGAATGTATAAGTGCTCTCATAGTAGCGATTGTATCCGCGCAATTTGTCGATGCTCCCTTTATGTAAAGTTTGACAAGTCTCATCTAGTTTAAGTGTGTGTGTGTGAATTGAACGCAAAAGTTATTGTTGTTAGATAGCTTGCAGTTCCAGCAATTGATTAAGCTATTGGTAATGAAACTGTATTGACTACCTCCATCCGGAGCAAAGCGAGTAAGTCTGATGAATTCTGTTGGTCCTGTGGTCCACACTTGAGATGTCGGTAGGTATGTGTGAAGCAGCGGGATGAGACCTCAATCTTCCCCAAGGGCGTAGAATTAGTTTCAGCTGCGATTGTATTTATCTTTCCCTCTGCGTCACAGAATAATCTGTGATGGGACCTTTTGTACTGAGCATTATATTTTCCCCCGCTGTATGATACGATGTTCCTGTGTTTAAGACAAAGAAAACATTAATTGGATTGCTTTATTTCTCCATGTGTTCTCTAGCGCCATTTATTCTTCGACAGTCCTTAGCCCAGTGGCCACAGGACTCACCGAACGTGCAAAATGGTACTGATACATTTCCACCACTCCTTCGTGAAGGCCTTGTATTTTTACACTGTACTTGAAGCGCTGCTGAAGTGGGCGGGAAGAATTTCATTGAAGCCTCCCATCTAATTTCCTGTGCTTGCGATGAGAATACCTTCCGCTTCCTCATTTAGAAAAGTCATCAGACACGTGATGTTGTCATCCGATATGTTTCCACTCGTGTCATAAATTATCAATCTCCTACATATGTCTTCTGAAAACGGTCTTTAAATCTTTGGAATATGAATGCGGCCGTAGCTTTCCAAAGGCTGGAAGCGCTTGAAGTCTCCGATTACAATGATATATGCATAGTTTAGTGTGTCTGGCGTCACAGTTTGAGTATATTTTAAGCTAATTTCAATATAATCCAGATGAATATTCCATCCTCCAGACGCTTGGGCTCATCGTCCGAGTGGTCCTTTACACACACGTGTTTTTAGTCAGGACTAATACGGCGGAATTATAATGTCTGGAAGTGTTCCCAGAATCGTGGCCATTCTTCAATATCCCCACAAAATGGGTGTAATTTGATTGGTGGCATAATTTAATTTCAGGTGCAATGGCGAGTCGTGCCAGTGGGTAAGATGGTGGAGGCATCGCATTCTAGTCGCGCACTGAGCTCTTCCACAGAAATAGAAAACAATATTTCTGTGACTTGGTTTCACAAGATGGCCTTCCGTGCGTTTCCAAACTTGGAGCGTGCCAGTCGTTCTCGTCTCTCTTCTACCATAATAATCGTTTAGTACAGGGGTCTACCGGGTTTTGGCATCAATATAAATGTAGTTACTAAGTTGCAGTACTTCGTGCTTTATTACAAAAATACTACTACAAGTTTCAAATATTTAATACAGGTTACAAAGATATAATACTACTGAATCAAAGACCTTCCTTCTGTAAAAATTATACTTATAAAGCAATGCGATTTTTTCATTAAGGATTTATTACAAAATGAATGACTTACACAAACTGATACAAGTCTTTTCCGAGTTTCATTACTTGTCACCAACAGTGATTCTTAGTTCAACTATTATATGTTACTTGAAATAATATTACATTTCAATAGTGACTCTTCAACTGTCTGTTTTAATCAAAGAAGTAAACGAGTGCAACTTTTGTTTTAAAATGGTTACATATACATTGATGGATCAAAACATTATGACCACGTGTTTAATAACGTATTGGTCCTACTAAATCGATGCAATTCAGCATCAATTCGACGTGACACGGATTCGACGTGTCCTTGGTAGGTTTTCGGGGATACGTGGCACCATAAAACAATTATCGGAGCAAATAAAGCGAGCCGTTAAAACCTAATATCCACCTGAGAACAAGAAAAATTTACTTTTACTACGACAATGTGCTGAACTCTATGAAATGACTTTCGAACTGAATCCACGTCCAGCAAATTCACCAGATCCATATTCAAACAATTATTTTGTGTATGAAGTGTTCTCGGGTTTCCAACCAGTTGTCACCTGAAGAAGATGGCGGTGACAGTTATCGAAACGTTGTGGAAAAATAACGGCGACACCCGGCTGGAAACCCGAGAACACTTCGTACAACAGTTACACCGGGAAAACCTACGATCTCTATTAATTATTTTATGTTCCCAAATCTTTAGAAATTTGTATAAGTAACTCTCGGACATTCACTCGGGGAATTATGGGCTTAGGAAACGACGTTTCAATGACGTTCGTTGTCATCTTTCTCAATTAAATGCCTTTCTAGTGTCCGCGTCCCTTATATGCTCTCCCCTAGCCACCGTCTGGAGCTCGTCACCCGTTGGGTGTGTGCTGCGCTCTGATTGGCCCTTGATCTCAGATGGTATAACAATATTTGGTTGTTTTTTTGGGCTTCGGGGGCAACTTGTTACATTGTCTGAGTTTATTTCTAATTAGATCCCATGCATTGCTAACTTGTAATCATTGTTCTCGATTCAACAAGTCATTGGACCTTGTTTTAATAGTAACAGCTTCAATTAGAACTATATCCCAGTAATTATTGAATTGGTCAAGAACCTTTGTTTTCTCAAATCGAATCTTATGGCCCAATAAAGTCCATGTTCCTGATTTTGAAGGCTGTTTGAGGCGCTTATGTCTTCGATATTCAATTCCAATTCTTCAATGTTATTATTTACTGGCCATTGTAGGACACCTTTCATTCGCATTCTTATACTCCAGGTGTCTTGAGACCTACTTTATCCTTTACTGAAGAAATTCTGAAAGTTTGCTTTGTGATCAGAATATTTACCTATTATTGCCCGTGTGTTGTCAGCATAAAGAGTGAATCCAGTTCTAGTTTGCTTGGAATAGGTGGCGTTAAGTCTTTTTCTTTTTGTGGAAAACGCTCTTGTTATTTGGGTTTGTGAATACCCGATCTCCCAGATGGTGTTTTTAAGATGCTTAATCTCCGTGGCAAGATTTTGGGCATAAGCCCATAATTACCCGGGCGGAAGCCTAAGGAACACACACTCATATTAATAGAGATGCATACATTCGCTGTCTGATTCTTCTTATAGTTTGACACAAGTATCAATCTTCGATCTTTAGTAATTTCTTTGCTGAACGAATGTTGGCTTTGAATGAGGAAAAGTCACGGGTGAGCCAAACGCCAATTTACGGTAATCTGATAAATCGTTTCATGCTGATGGTATAAAGAAGCAGTAAAGTCTTTTGCAATTGAATTAAGAAGATACTACGTTGGGAAATAAAAATAAATTGGTAAGAAATCATTTCCATATTTTCGCTCTTGGGCTGAGTAATTTTGTAAACATATTCAGCCAGGAAAAATAACATTGATACAGAGGCATTTATATTAAATTACTTCAATGATTTGATGGAAGTCAACAAATAGTCTATATGTAATTACACGATTGCCTGATGATGCTGCTCAGTCCTGTGGAGACATGTTGAGCTCCCGTCATGGTGCATCTGTGAAGGCTATTTTCGAGCGCGATTAATAAACGCGCCTGATGTTGCATTTGTTTTGCTTCGCGCATCTGTCTGAATAACCACAATACACTGACGCGCTACAAGTCAGAAAGGAATTCACGGAAATGAGAAATGATTTAATGGTATGAATTATATCAGCACAAAGCACGTCTCACAAATAAAAAGTCATTACGCGTATGTTTCTTAAGGTCTAGAGAGTTGTATTCGTGTGCATATGGCATTTATAGAAACAGCGTTTAAAAGGTTTTTACGACTTCATGCTAAAAGGCATTTTTTCTCCATTTTCAAAGCTCTTATTGTTATTCCAGATAGATTTATTACAAACCTTGTAAGCATATGTTTGCTCATCACCTATTATTGACGTTATACAGTCGAGTTTATACAAAAACTTAAGTATGTTTACAATGGGGACTATGTATAACCACTACATGAAGACACTGTACTTCACTAACTCTCCAAGTAAAATAAAAAACATTAAAATTTACAAGGCAGTAAAGAAAAACATAATATTTTATATATGATATTGTAGAAAAAATTCTACCATAAGAATTAATATTTATATTCAAATAATTAAGAGTCCACTGTTGCCCGGTTTTTCATTTAAATTCGTATGTAGAAAGAATTTATTCGACAAAAACATCTGGGTAAACATATTACCTTATCAAAATCACTGTTTGGAAAATTTACCCGTTTACGTTCCCCTCCCCGACCTAACTCATCGGCAGCTTACTTCAAATTAACCAGGATTATGATTGACAGTACTTTAATAACTCGAGAATTCTCCCACTGCATAAAATAAGGGTGACAAAAATCACGCGGAATTATAACCGTTGAAAATACTCGCTAACTTAATAAATTCTCCGTGTAACATAAAAGGGTAAAGAAATAGAACCTTCAACTAAATAGAGACCAAAATATAGTTGGTACCCTAGGAAAAAAAACTACAGTTGGTAACTTAAAAGGGTCAAAACTACTCCAGGTAACGTTTTGTCAACCACGACCACCTGCATGTCAACGATTATAAAATATCCTTAAAGACCATGGTTCAGGCGAGAATTAAACTTAGCAACTCCTACAACTCTGGAATTGAATCCTATCTTGGTCTTTTTTCCATTAATTTTTACGTAAAAGCCTTCCACCACCACCCGTACGATAAGGGTGACCCACTTCCTTTCTTTTTGGAGTTGAAATTAGACACTTGAAATTTCTAGAAGGGCACTATCAAATTAAGCGACCCCGAAAACGTATTTTCGACACTAATAATGGTCATTTACGAATGTTTTTAAATTAAACCCCAGATCCCTAGATGTGGTAGGCGAGTCTTAATCCCTCAGTGTCTGTTCCTGGATCGTAAGTAACATGTGTATAAAGCTTGGTATAAATTAGTCTACGCATTTAAAATTGTATTTGGAAAATTGTGTTACCCCCTTCAAACCCCATTCCTAGAGACTGAACAACATCTGAACCAATATGGCAAATGTTAGCATTAAAGTCAGTGACTTCCATAACCCCAGATTCAATAACAGTCCGTCTCATTACTTTTATGTAACGGACTTTCACCACATCCTCCACCACCCCACACATCTAGGGGCTGAACTATAACTTAGCTGAAATAGTGAATGTCAGAATTAAACTTCTATATAAATTTCTATAACTCTGGATTTTACATCAATCTGGGTTGTTTGGTGTTATTTTTATGTAGCGTCCCTCCATCACCTTCCTTATGGGTTATTTCAGCGGTTCAAGTTATACAATAAATACATCTGGATGTTTTAAAATGTGTCACCCGTTAACCCCAGCGGCCTAAGTCTCGTTTCACATATCCGATAATAAATTTAATTCATGATTTTGTTGGCCAAAAATTGAGAAAGACATAAATACAGATTACATAATAGAAATTCTTGGGAAGAAGTTTGCAGGGAATTAAGAAATGGAAATGACGATATGAATGATAAAGAAAGAACGGAATATGGAGAGTACAATACAATATCTATATTGATTTCGTTAAAACTAACTTTAACAGCTTGGAAATTCTGGTAGTTCCAAAATTGAATTTATTAAGCACAAATTTCGTCAGTTTTGGTTCCCTATATATTAAATGTAAGACAACTACAATTTTACTGAGCCCGTATGAGTTAAAAAGTAAATTCATCCTCGCGTTTCTTACGTTATTTGCTTAAATTCCTCCACATACTCATTCATTACTTTTTATACTTCATAATCAAGTTATAGATAAAGTATACGTCAATTTGAAGCTGTCCCTTTCAAGAACAAAATTATGTAAAACTTTACAAACCTTCACAATACCAATTAAATGTAAGTTTATGGCTGTGTGAAAACTCCTCCATTTATTACACATTCTACAAACTATTGAGACGCGATAATTAAACACTTTGTTTGGGATTGCTAATGAGTGTCCACTAAACAGTACGATCTTGATATTTATTTTTCTTAAAATTTAAGAATCTGTCTGCAAAGGTCCGAAAACAGGGCTTAAACGAATAGGGCTGGTTGAATTTTTATTATCTTTCACGTCTGACTTCTGACGTTTTGCAAATATATTTTATTATAATAAATAAATATCAGATAAATATAACTTTTTTCCCCCGATTGTGATTTACAACATTTGTATTGAATTATGTGTTGTGGCGTTGAATGGATCTTTCTATCAGTGTAAGAATATCGACGAAATTTTCAATAATTATACGAAAATAATTAAAAAACTTATGTTCATAAATTCTCAACTCCTCAAAACAAACATAAAACATGTCTCTTGTTATTATCATTGGATAAACCCATTGCATCATAATTTTTTTTTCATTTCTTAAAACGGATGTACAAAACTAAGCAAGGGAATAACTTATCACGATCCTTATTCGTTGAGTGACTGAAGGCAAGTTGGGCCGACAACTGGCTAGCAAGGAGCAGTGGCCGGTTAAAATGAACTTTAAACTGTAGTTGGGTAAGAGTGAAACTAACGCTTTGAAAGGCCGACAGAAACCTTCCCGGGCGTGCGCCCAAGTCTCCGAACTTTGATCGCAATCTGATGAATGGTTTAGGAACGCCTAAGGAACAAACACACACTCACTCATATTAATAGAGATACATAGATTCGCCGTCTGATTCTTCTTATAGTTTGACACAAGTATCAATTAACAGTTCTGGTTCCGAGATTTAAATACAATTCTCAACTGCCTTAACTTAGAATTATTTATTAATAGCACTTCTTACGTCCTTCATTTAATTGCATTATTTAAATCATCATGTCAAACGGTATATATATGCGTGGAATAAATATTTGTCGGTGTCAATGACATTCATAAAAATTCCACCGATGTTGTTTGTTTATAATTTCAACACCTTACGGCCAGGTAGTGGAGCACGCTTAGGGGTGGGGATGGAGTGGTGTTACATAAAAATAACGCTAAAACGACAGAAAATCGAATACATCTGAGTTTTGGATGTCTAACAGTTTATTTATCTGGGCAAAGCACGGGTTTGGGTGGGAGTGGGAGGGGGCTTCGTGGGGTAGAAACGTTTATACATGTTAATAGACCGATTTTTGCGACGAATAGATATTTTTCGGGATCAATGAGATTCATAAAATTTCTCTACATGTTCCCTATGTATAATTGCAACCCCTTTCGGGGACCCTTAATGGTCCGAGGTTTGACGGGGATGTCAATTATGAAACATTAAACGGACTAAATATGCCCCCATAAATACTTATCGGTGTCAATATGATAAATTAAAATTTTTTCGGTCTCAATCACGTTCATAATATTTTTCAATATGTTTTCTTTGTACAACTTGGTAGGAAAACCCTTATGGGTGGGGCTGGAGCGGCATTACATAAAAATAAAGCATAAACAATCGAGATTGGAGTCGAATCCGTAGTTATGGACGTCACTGAGTTTAATTATGACATTAGACTTACCGTTTAACTCCCCCAAGTGCGGTGGTCGGGGGTGTAAAGTTTCAAACATGTTGAACGGTCGATACTTGCGAGGAATAAATATTTGTTGGGGTCAATGACATTGATAGTATTTCTACTGATGTTGTTTGGATATAATTTCAACCCCTATCTGAACGGGAGGGGAGCAGGCTTAGTGGTGGGGGTGGAGGGGCGTTACAAGAAAACAAGTCAAATCGGGGTTATGGTTATCGCCGAGTTTATTTATGATAATCTGGTCAAAGCGCTGGGGTGGGAGTAACTGGGCAGATGTGGGCAGGGGTAGAAATTTTCAAAAAATGTAACCGGTCGATTTTTGCGTCGAATAAATACTTTTGGTTCATCCCACAGAAGCGGGATTGGAAATTTTCTAACATGTTATAGCGGCCGATATATTCGTCGAATGATATTTTTTCCGGGTCAATGGGTTCAACCCCTATCGGCACGGGAATTGAGCACATTTAGGGCTATGGGTCTAGGGCCATACATAAAAATAAAGCAAAAGGAACCGAGATTGGAGTAAAATAGGAAGCTATAGATATATGACAACCCGGGAAAAGCCGGCACCCAGCTAGTCTTCTAATAAATAAAACAGTGTGTTAGTTTGTATGTATATGTGTTTGTTCCATATAGAAATCAACACTTGTGGATCAAATTTCGTACACGTGTCCCTTGGAACCAAGAAACAATCACTCTGGTTGTAAGACAATATTAGTTTTATGTAGTGACAGTGTCATCTTAAATAAAGTTGTTTTAAACGTCAAACAAACAAGTCGCGAAGGAGCCGTTGAAATTTGGCGTAGACACTTCATGTATAATTATTATATTTGTAATTTATAATTTAAAGTTGAATAACTTATAAGTATTTGATTATTCGAAATTATTTTCTTGGGTATATGTAATGCAATAATATTGTTAAAACGTCTGTAATTATATTAATTTTGTAATAAATTAATTTTAAAATAATTATGATTGTTAACTTTTCACACTTTCTTTAACCAGGAAAACTGAGTCAAATGAATTTGTTTATGAATAGGAAAATTTCAATAAATATAGTAACATTAATCCATCAACTTATCGTGAGTATAATACAATTGAAAGATTTACCGAAGTGTTCTGTAAATAAAAATATTTTGTTGAGTTAAGAAATAGAAAAAAACAAATGTATAGAAAACTCTTCTATAACGTAGTGTATTTGAGTTATTAGTTACATAACTACTGAAGTTAGAATCGCATATAGGACATAAGTATTTGTTTGTCATTCATTATTTCATGATCTTTACTGTAAAACAAAATAATGGAATTTATTAACGAAAATAATCTTATTGAAACATTTCGGAAACCATCTGAGTGTAATTGTGAATTCATGTTACAGGAGACAAAATTGTAATGAATATTGCCAGGGTTAAAAATATTTTCTGAGGAATATTATTAGTACTAAATAAAGTTAAAATCTGAATTTTAGCCTGAAATGTATATTTGAAATCGAAACTATATTAGAATGTGAGCGACGGCTTTCCCGGAGAATCTGTTCTAGATAAAATTCTCGGGTCTCAAGGTTAACCCGATGAAGATGGCGGAGCTTGTCGTCGAAACGTCGTTTTTCAACGAACATCTTGCCCGGGTTGAGACCCGAGAATTTTATCTAGATATTAGAATGTGATTTATACATAATCTTTAATATTAATTCAGGTAATGTTCATAAGTTTTCATTTCCTTCTTTTGTTTTATACCATTTATTTAATACATGCAGCCGTCACTCTTGCAATTTTTACAGATGTTAATTTCATGACATCCTGGCTTCTCTCTCATTTTTATTCGTTAGTTAAAGCAGAAAAATTACCTTGAACGTGAGCGAGGCATCCTTGTTGGAACCCCATCGTCGCAGTATTCAGTTTCGCAATTGTTCCTCTCTTTCACGTACTCCAATTGTTTTGCATGTATACCCTGCTACTTTAAATTCCCATTACGAGGACAATAGAGCATCCGTAACAATACAGGCCGCGAACGTCTCGTGTCATAATTGTAGAGAGTTTCATTACCCAACTTTTGCATATGTAACGTGGTACTACAGGCATAAGCACAGTTCATGCTCAAATGAGCGATGTACAAATTTGCGTTAAAGCCCGTTCTGCTTCCACACGTTAAATAATCAGAATTATTAAAACATAAATTTTTAATAGGCTCTACCCCTTTCATTTCCCTTCCTATGCTATTAAAGGGGAGTAACCATCATGTGAATTACCCTCATGTAGCCTGTTACCCTAAAAAAAATAGGCTCGCTACTGCGGTGGTAATACACTTCTATGAGAGATGGTGGAAGGAGTAGAAAAACTGCTGATATCAGTTTTTAATCAATAGCTTTCTATACACCTCAGATTAAAAGTGATAGATCTCTGCGGTTTAAGTAAAGTTTAAACCCCTATCACTACAAGTGAAATCATCGAAATTGCTATCAAATTCACGGTTTTGTGAGGCTCGGTAATACTTCCATAGGTGTTAAACTTATGTTCAGGACTCCACGGCTCGAGGAGGGAACAAAAATAGAAAAATAATAAAATGAAGCACACATTGACCTATAGTTTACTGGTCACGGAAATAATTTATTTCTACTTAATTTTCCACAAGCGTAATATGCAGCAAGGGGCTTTCGATTTTAAATGCAGAACAAAGAAGGACAAATTTAATAAATTGCAATTTATTGCATTACATTTTGAAAGTTTAATCAATTCCCATCGGTACTTTAAAAGAAATAATGTTACTTCCTACAATAACCGAATTCCTATCCGGAGCTTTTGATAAATAAATTTATTTTAGTTTCTGGCAGCTACGTAATGAATATGATTATTGGAGGAACGTGGATTAAATTAATATATGCCCGGCCTACCTGATGCAGGTTTTTCTAGGGTTTGCCCTGCATCGCTTTTAGACAAATACCGGGTAGGATTCTTAAACCATTGCCCGGGACTCATAGTTAACCTTACGCTACTTTGATGTACCCTTCCTCATCCCCCCTTTCAAATTCCATAATATGCTATTAAGGGGAGTTACCACCACGTTGATTACCCTCGTGTAGCCTGCTCCAAAAAAAACGAATGCCATCTATCCGCTTACTGCTCCTGAATTAATCTCAGATACCTCGATTAGTTTGTGGTTCTCGGAAACGGATCAGACGGGCAGCTGCCTCCATACCTCGTCGACGCATAGAGAAATAAATCCCACTCCGGTCAGAGGAAGGGCGTGGACAAGTACCGAGAGCTTCGCCTACTTGATGAGGGTTTCTCTAGGGTTTTTCCTCCATAAAACGTTAGCTCAATGCTTGGTAGAATCATTAAAACCGTAATAACACGGACACCCTAATTAATTCGTGACTACCTTGCTCTGCCTTCCAACATTAATGGTTCCACTTACGGACAATATATTGTAGTAATTAGTAATTAATCCATTGTTATAATTGCAAAGTAAAGAACTCATTATTAGACTATATAAAGCATACACCGCGACACAGGGCGGCGAGTCAATAGAACCATTGTTGAGACGTACGCAGTCAAAAATTCTACGAGACGAAGAAACACAGTCAGCGAGGAGGAGCGAAACGAAAAGGTTCCAAGTTAAAATTGAACAAAAAGTTTTTCAGTCTGTAATTCATCGAATAAGGTTACAGGAAAGTTTCTCAATAAGTAAAGCCAAAAGCAGTAACCTAATAATTTCCTGCCGCAGTAAAAATTTCACAAGTAAAGACTGTTGCAAATGTCATCGAGAGGAAGTTGTTAACAATCCATCTAATCATTAATCCGGAAGGAGTTGCAGGTTCCAGTTTCCAGAAGAGAGACCCAAAAGTTTCGACAAGTGTTTTGTAACCAATTTAAATTCAGTGATATCCCCAAAAACGTGTGCACAGAAAACCCCAAAATTGAGACCTGGTCGGCCGTAAGTAAAAGAACTCTAAATTTATTTGTAAACCATTTCATTAAGATACGTCAGATCGTTCTTCAATTATTTCTTTTCTTTAATTATTTCTTTTCTTCAATTGTTTTGTTAGATAATTTAAATTCAATTCACCCATTTATCAAACCCAGTAAAGACCCTGAGATTTTAAATATTATTGTGTAAATTTATATTATAACGTCATTAATAAAATTGTTTAATTGTCAAATAAATATTTTTATTTAGCCACAGCCACCTTCAGTTTTCCTTTTTAATCTGTTTATTACAATATAAAAGACATCAAATGTAGAGTAGAAACGTATGGTTAAAGGAAACTGAGATTAGTGTAACAAGAAAGTAAGTGAAATAACGGAACGTAGTTTAGAAAGGGTTATTATCGTGATGTCGAATGAAATAAATAAAAAGTCTCACAGGACATGTTCAGAAAGACGTGTGACAAGTCTGAGAAGTATACTGTGGAAATATTTATAAAAATAATTTGTGCGATAACCAAGGAAGTATCGCGAAAATTGACATGACATTAATAAAAAGAATGAGACAAGAAATTGTATGAAGAAAATGAACATTTGAAAATAGTCAACTTCCAAGGTTAAATCAGAGGATCATTGAACTCGAAAAAGGGGTAAACTACTAGTGAGAAGAACGAGTTTTCTGGTTTCAACATGGCTACACCTGGGATTAATTTAAAATCCATGATACATGAGCCGTAAATAAATAATATACTACACAAGAAAGCTGTGAAGGAATCTGTGAAATCTCTGTCACAAGAGATTGACCTGTTTTGAGAGGTGTATGTTCCGGGGACGCAGACCTTGTTCCCATTGGAACAGTCGGCCAACCGCCTCCTAAACTGGTCAAGGCACGAAGAAAGGAATGCTGCGTACCCACAGTAAAAACCTCTCTCTCTCTCCATCGGAAGGGCGTGGGACAATTAATCAAAGCCCTACTTACCTGATGCAGGTGCTCTAGGGTTTTCCCTGCATCACTTTTAGGTGAATGCCGGGTAGGACCCTTGAACCACAGCCCTGGGGCCGTAGTTAAAACTTGGCTACCTTCCTCTACACTTGCACATACCTCCTTTCAAATTCCTTTCCTATGCTATTAGACGACGGTTACCTAAATGAACTCATCTCAACCCGACTTAGTGACAGTCATGCCCACATGAACGCACCATTTGTCCTCTGCAAGTCCCAAAATTGATGTAATTACTTCCACGGAATCAACTTTTTCGTTCATCAACAAATCGGATTAAATCACGGCCGATAAAAAACCGTGCAGCCCACCACTATCTAATATAAATTTCGATGAATTTTAAGCACTAAATTTACTAAAAATATAACCCTTCTATTTACTCTCCTCCGTCTGGTATAGGCCTCATTTGTTGTGTACTCTTCAGATTACTACTCAAAATAACATAGTCTCATTACTGAATGCTCTTAATAATACTTGTCAAAATTCACACTACGATAGCTGAAAGCAGAATTCATACATTCTTCAAAGAAACATGCCGAAGAAGCTCCGAGCAAATAAAACGCAAATTGACCCCACAGCAAACCTCCAATCCTATTGGACTCCCAAATAACTACAAATCCTGAATCTCCATTAGCTCATTTTTAACTTTTAGATTCAGTCACTAGTCCAGTAGTTACTTCTAAAAGAAGGCCTCTGCGAGCAAAAGGTCGGGTATTTTTTTCCCAACTTTTATATCTTGTGACCATTAGTGAAAAAAACAGTTTTCCCTTTCGAAAGACCTCAGTATAGTTTATGTGGTCTATAAACTGCGAAATTTTGCTCATCTTTTCAGATTTTCGCTAATAGAAAAAGCATGAAACATTCTATTGAAAATAATGTTCAGTAATCGTGCGTAAATTTTATATTTTACGTCATTTCTGAAGGGAATGCAGTTGGTCATATTTCTAGTGCTGATATCTCAAAAATGGTCGGCAGTAAAATAATTTGTCATAGAAGAAAAGTTTTAGATAGTTTAATTATCTTTCAAACTGGTTTTAAAATTTTGAATTGGAAAAATTGGTTTTTCACTAATGGTCACAACATATACAAGTAGCAAGAAATACCTAAAAGGCCCGTTAAACACTTGGCGATTATTATCTCTAAGGTAAAATTACCGTCGTACGATTCTCAGTTGAGAGTGCTGTGAACAGTGTAATTCGCAATGATCGGAGAGCAGATTCTAGCATTACTGTGATTTCGTCGTCGGATGAAAATATGAAGAAAAAATAGATTAATTTAGGTTCATACAATCAATGAAAGAAGAGAGGAAATTGGAGCTTTCTTCACGCTGTTTGAAGAGTTGAGGCATGATGACGCGAAATATGTTCAGGGTTTTATCCCATAACACAGGTCTTTCTTTAATTAATGTATTTCATTATCTATTATGTTGCTGAACGCTAGAGTCAACGAGCGACTGCTCAAGCTGTCGTCTACGGCAATTTTTTTTCTGCTATTATTTACCACCCAGTTTTCAAGTTCTCATTCACTTAAATGGATTACTGAGCTTTCGGCGTTAGTGATAAATTATCTCCGAGATAATAATTCCGCGATTATAATCGCCAAGTGTGTGATGGGCTTACCTTCTGCGCGGTAAGTTGTATATAGCTAATGGGCTATAGGTAAAACGCTATGATTTTCGTGTTTGTGTCCACTTACATTTTCATATAAGTACCATTGAGCAATATTCAGATGAATTTGCAAAGTAAAGTAAGTAAATAGTTAGTATATTTGTCTGAGTAACTAAGTAGAAAACTGTCACTCCCATCCTCACTACTACAATATGACCGAAGCCAGTCCGGTCGCAACCGTCCAGCAAATAAGGTGTACTTTCGACAAATTTAAATATATTATTTTAAAAAGATATTGCGTTGGGAAGGTAATTAAATTGTCTAAAACCTTTTTTTCTGTGACAAATAAGTGTAATGCCGACCATTTTGAAGATACCAGCAATATAAATATGAAAAACTTCATTCTCTCTGAAAATGACTTACAGTGTGGTAATTTTGACGAACGATTTCTACCACTTCCTTCGACCTAATTTCTTACTTGAATACATCATTCAATGCAGAATTGTATGATCTACAATATATTACTGAACACTATTTTCAATAAAATTCTTCATGCTTTTGCTAGTAGCGAAAAATTGAAAAAAAGTGCAAAATCTAGGCCACAGAAGCTTTACGCGAGGCCTTTCGAATTGGAAAACTTGGTATTTCACTAATAGGCACTGCATATACCAGTTGGAAAAAAAAAATACGCGACCGTTTACGCGGTAAGATGTATACAGCTAATGGGATACACTACAAAATGTCAGTCTGGCCTTGAACTGTCTTACTCTAGTTTATTTATATCACATACGACGTGTCGCAATTGTCACGACAAACTAAAATTCTTATAAAGCATAATTAATTTCGCCCAGGTCTATAATGTGCAATAGACAAATGTCTCCAAATCAGTTTCCTTGATGTTCTTATAAAGAAATTCTGAATATAATTGATGACACGGTCAGTAGAAAATATTCTTATTCTGAAATAGGCTTTTTTTTTTCAAACTCTCATTTAGAGCCAAAATTTGGCATAAACATACGTTTATTCCACATAGTCTCTGGTATTGTGCTCCTGAAAATTTAATTCCAACACATCTTATAATGTTAATAATTTAGAGAAAATAGGTATCCTTCATTCGCAATCCACAATGGAAATCCTCGAAACAGTTAAAATTGAAGTATATACAGTACACAATATACCAAAAACAGTCGGTACACCAACATAAATTCCCAAAGTATCCAAAAAATGCGTAACATATACAGTAAACTTCATATCCACAACATTTTTATTTTTCAGCAACATTAGAAAAACAAGCCCTCCCTAATTCGTTCATGGGAAAATCTTGTAACGCGTGTATTTTGGTTTTAATTTGCTTTGTCTTCGGAAGTGTTGTCTGCTGTAGTTTGGAGAATTCGAAATCGTACATTGGCGGACGGATGCCAGGAGTTGTTTTCTGTGTTGTGGACGAGGTGTGCGTGGGTGTGGAGGAGATAAATATTTCCATCCAAATAATTTTCGTGTCCTATCTCGATAGTTGGCCCCAACATGACTGAATTGTTGGCCATTGTTGACTAAAGCACTTCAGCTTCGTGTTATAACTCTTGTAACAATGGAAGAATCAGTGAAACAATGACATTTTCGACCAAGTGTTCTAATAATGAAAAAAGGAAAGAATGGGAGGATGTAAATGGAGGGAACTTGAATATGAAAACTAAATGAGATGAAGTGCATTCACGATGTGTATGAGCAAGATATGGGAAGCTTCCTAAAGTATGACGGCAGAGATTGGCAATATGGCGCACGCTTGAATTTAACGGACCTGCACCGCTCGTAATAAGATGAAGCAGTTTGGTCGATGCGCTACTGAGGGACCGTTGTTAGTGATGAACTCCGCTCAGAGTGCAGTTGCATAATGAAAAAAAGTCACAAAGCACAAAAGCTGTGAAGAACGAGAATTACGTGCCACGTCTTCCAGTACACAAGTGGGCAGCACGAGTGCGTCGCAATAATATCCCGGAGGCTGACGCCTTAGCCAGTACGTCACAATCAATCCCGGAGGCCGACGCCTTAGCCAGTGGTCAACCCCTGAGTCGACGCCATGCAGTGGTCCTGACTTGGTCGTCGCTGCAGTTAACCCGTTCTGCCAGCTGCGAGATTCGGAGGCGTCAGTACGTTGGTTACGAGAGCTAAAGCAGACAACACAACACAGAATAGCAGTACGTATTTGGTACGGACAGAAGATCTCTTCTACGTAATCCACAGGTGCCTGAGATAAGAGTTTTTCATGCTTAACTTTAATTAACTTATTACAAATTCTTAAAAAATAATTGTATACAAACTAAAATCCCCCTGAAAACTTGAGAAAACTAACCTCTGTCACTTTCAACGCGCACTCTATCAATTTTCAGCAAGCTCCAAATCATCTTCTATCAGATTTGAATGCTTCTGTAGCTGTGTCCGAGGAATGGTCGGAAATTAGTAGGTTTATTTGTTTTCTTACTTTTACCCTCAAGTTTAACAAACTTTTCTTTTCAAAATTTGGACACTTTCTTCCTTCTAGACAATGAAGAACTCGATCAACACTAATGTGAATATTAACACTGAATTGCCAAAATTAAAATGATTATCAACGTTTGGCGGAATTTTCTAACACATTACGAGAAGCAGTGATTGGAAGATTTTAACTGCCTCGATCAATTCCAGCGAAACTTGGTGCGCAACGTGTTTTAGAAGATATCTCTCCGTGTGCTGGATGTAGAGATATAATAATTTCTGAACTGGGACCATATTTCAATGTGTTAGAATGAAACCTACACAGCTGTTTAACACTACAAGCAATTTTCTTTTTATAAGCCTGTAAACGAAATGAAATTTATACTACATTACAGACACATTACAATTACTGTCTAATAGGACAAACTTCGGAGGGCACGGGCCGGGAAATCAATATTATTTGTATTCATAGAAATATGTCGTGTTTACACACTTGGAGAAATTTAAATCTAATATGGTACATATAAAACAATATTTTGAGGGTAATACCGTAGACGTTGTGGAGTTAAGGGAGTGATATTGAAAAGTAATAAGAAAAAGGCGCAATGCTAGCGTCGAATAAGTTTTCTGGATCGCAGGAATTATTAATGCTACATCCGATGCAATTTAAGTCTCATTTGAGTGGGTGTTAGAGTACCAATGAAGGTCGGGGTGGAGGAGGTAACATTTTAAAAATAATGCGAAAGCTAAAATTTTGGAGTAGAATCCATTATTTTCAAGTTATCTGAGATGAGTAGTGTCACTACAGATCCTGGTTAAAATCAATATTCAAGTAGGTCTGAGATGGAGTAGATTATAAAATACCAAAAATAACCTATATTGATGTCTAATTCATAGTTTTGGGATCGCTCAGTTTCAATAACGATTAAGTTGAGTCTTCAGCATGAGGTGAAAAGTGGTGAAAACTTGTACAAAATGTCCCTTATTAGTCTCGACCCATAGTTCAGATGAACAGTGATACAATCGATGTCGGTTGTCATGCAATCATCCGCCGTCCGTATGCGAAGGGGACGAAAATATTCAAAATGATAGAGACTTTAGTAATGATTTAATTCCTTTCCCCGTATAGGATAAATAAATACCCGGGTAACTCAGAAAAATCAGGTAGTTAACACTGAAATACGAACTTCTAACGGAAAATCTTAAAATAGAGAAACAGAAACAAATAATTTAAAACTGCCGTACGTTTCGACGCATATTAGCGCCTTTATCTAACAGCGAAAAACTACTTTAATTTTGTCTGTAACAGGTCGTTATTCGGTGATAATATTTTTAATAGACCTTAATTACGATATTACAATCAGTTATTTATTATTGTAATTTAAACAAAATACTTGTCAAAAGAAATTGTATCAGTTAATATATCTTAAATTTTAAAATTAAAAGTGCTTATTTTGCTTTTATTCATTTTTCTGAGTTTACAATAATTTTAAATGTAATATTTTTCTTAAATTATAGAATGATTTAAATAATGTATAAATTATACACAAACAACTTCGGGACGGACGATATCTATTCCTTTAACCCCGAAATTGTTTCTTTCGATAAAATATTGGCCGTTTTAACATGTTTGAAAATTTCCACCCACGTACACACCCATCCCTGGAGGTTAAACGGAAAGTTCAATGTGAAAAATAAGCTCAGCGACATCCATATCCCCGGATTCGACTTCAATACCGGCTGATTTGCTTTATTTTTATGTAACGCATTCCACCCCAATCCCTGTGGGTGCTCCCGCGTAAGGGGTTTACATTATACACAAAAATATCGGGCGAAATACTATTAATCTCATTGATCCCGAAAAATATTTATTCGACGCAAATATCGGCCGTTTGAGCATGTTTGGAAATTTCCACCTCCGCTCGTGGCGGCGGTAGACGTGTCTTACACCTACAGCGTGTTTCCCGTTCTAAAGGATCACGAGTACGAAATTTGGTCAAATTTGCTTCAAGGGTGTAGTTTTGTATGCGGAACATACACGCGTACACACACAAACACAACTTGTATTTTATTTATTACATGCCGTAATAAATTGCTGTTTTAATAATTTTTCATTGTTATAAAACAAACTTCTTGTATTTATTATTAAAACTGCAATTGTACATGCTCGGTGGTAGGCATAGAACATGAATTTACACACAGAGACATTAATTGGTTATATATACGTTCGTATACATATTTGTGATTGATTAATGAAATATTGTAACTTACACATAAGTTTCTCCAATACATTTTATGAATAAATCAATTTATTCGTATATTTGAAGAAAACACCAAATAAATTAATGTCATGTTCGTCATGATCACACAATTTAGTTGATTACCTTTTACCTTGAAAAGTGAAAAGACAAATACTCAAATTTTCTATGGATATTAATGGTCATACTCGTATTCATAAGTTGGCCAATGTTACTTGAATTTCAAAAAAGAAATTATATAGTTGCCAGCCCGATATTACAAAACATCTAAGAAACGATTCTTTAAAACAGTAAATTAGTAAACGCGGCAGCGTATAAGAGAAAATGTAATTAAAATGCTTCATATTTGGTGAACTATTTATAACGGTATAAATAGATGTAATAAATTCATAATTATTGAATGCGTTGTGTACTTTTGTAGTTTTCTTTTGGAACCAGTGTTACTTTAAAACATTTAATTTACAATTATACACTTCGCCATTCAGTTCCTTTGTTCTCCCCGCGATTAAGCCTAAATGGAACTCGAAGGCGATCACGAAACTTGTGGTTGTTTGAAACTTTGATCGCTTCCCCGTGGCTATATAAGGTTTTCTCGTGGAAGGGGCTCAGAATTCCTAATAACTTCGTGTGTCCTTTTAAGGCGTGCGTCTCCCTAAAATTGAAACTGATGTCACAGAATAAACAAATTATTTCTAGCAACAATAATGTCCTAGCGAGCTGTCACTAAGAACTAAATTGTAGAAAAATTATTGGAAATGCGAAAATCATTAATTTTAATATTTGACTATAATAACACGCGAAGACTCAACCGCATAAATGTAGTCATTTCTTTGCCTATGCTAATTTAGTACTGTACTACCAATTATGTAAGAATTTCCTTCCAAAATTGGTCTTTCTCACTTTGAAATTATTCTTCCTGATATTTGTTGGACTGTGCGCGATTAACAGTATATATCTCTTTGCTGTGTTATGAATTATATCCGTTGTTGTCAATAAACGTCTGTAGTGTTTGCATTATCGTGTTTCATTGCTCTGCAACATGAAAATGTGAGAGTGATATTTTTAAACTTATAATAACAGCGCTATGTGTCCTAGGAGAGCAAAGGTCGAATATTTTTACCTACTAAATATCTCGCATCATATAACAGTGAATACTATATAGATATTAGAAAGTATATGAATTATTTAAAATATAAACAAAATTCTTAAGAATTAAATGAATAAATAAAGTCTGTTCACAAATCATAAGTACGAAATGAAATGGCCAATTTAACAGACAGTTCACAATTAAAAAACACAAAAACAACATTTCTTCCACCAATCGGCGGACCTTTTAAAGTACGGGAAAAAAAAGAAGATACTGAGTAGATGATACCAACCGAAGACAACACTTACTGACGAAAAGATCATAAGAACTTCAGTATCACTCTGGGAATTAATAGAATTGTTCTTATTAGTTCTAATATGGATGACTTCAGACATAAATCTGGAAAAATATTTATTTTCCACGTCAAGGATCCTGACAACCGTCCAGTTGAAGTTGTGATTATTTAAATGAATATGTTTTGTAATAATTGAGTCCTTATCGATGGGTCATTTCTAATTCACCTTGTGGTCCATCGTTCTCGTCTTTAAAGCACTTTTAATGTGACCAATATACACGGCATTGCAATCCTGGCAAAAAAAATGAGTATTCGGAAATCGAGAGGTCCTTAAGATTCTTTCATTAACATTCCAAAGATTTGGAACTTTTGAAAGTACCAATATTATATTGGCGCAACAATTTTCATAAGTAAACATTATAAAATAGAAGTACTATATTGATCTTGGGGGCACTGAGTTCCTGAAGAATTTTAGAAGAATGTTATTATTTCTTGACTCCATTGTTACATTAATGTTTGTGGTTATAAAAGAAAGAGGATATATGTATAGATTTTTGGAGTGAAAAATGGTATCCTGGAGAGGTTTGACCCTGTCAACAAGACTAAAAATCATATAATCCCTTGACTAATTGGGTGATTTGGAAAGTAATGAATGACGACTCCAGAAAAGGTTGATTAACGGAAAGAGTAACGTCAAGAAAGTGAAGACTATTGTTGACACCATTTTCCAACGTAAATTGCAGTCTTGAATCATAATTGTTAAAAGCTTGGACCATGCTATCAACTTCGGTGGCGGGAATAATGCAGAAGATATTGTCAACATAACGAAAATAGCAAACCGTATCGAAATGAAGTAATTGTTTTTATTTATTTATTTAAATAGTCATATGAGGTATTTTTATTGACTTATAATTCATTTACTTAATGAAATTCATTAATGTCCTGATGGTGACCTCTCCAATGATCCACCATCGGTTACCACATTTTCAGGTCAATTTGCCAGCATTTCTCGTGTCTTCTGTTGATTTAATTCCCAGAAATGGGTGTATGAGTGGATTTGTATGTATTTCAAGTCTATCATGCCGTTTCATTGCTCTCTCTTTAATTATATCCTTGATGAATGATATGCGTAGATCATGATGTAAAATTAGGTTATTCACATACCAAGGAGCAACAACCACGGCTCTGAGGATTCTCGGTAACGATGTTTGTATCTTGACGTATTCAATTTGCTAACACAGCCACATAATTCAATGCTCAAATTGGTTTGATGATGGCTTTATATATAATTATTTTATTTTCCAAAATAGGTTTAGACCTTCTACCGAGCAGCCGGTATAGCTCACTAAGGCGTATGTCCATTTCTTTCTTTTTATTTTCCATATGTACTTTCCAAGTTAATTTTAGAGTCTATATGCATTCCAATATATTTTATATATGTTGATACCGGGCGTTGTTTATTGTTCATAGTTACTGGTGGGCATTGTTGTTTCCGTTGAGTAAATGTTACCTGTAGGAATTTTAATATGTAATTTTAATTTTCCATTTATCTATCCATTCCTGAAGTAAATTAAGGTGGACATGTAATCGTTTGCTTGCTGTTATGGGATCATCATTTTTGACTATAATAACTGTATTAGGCACACTACCTTTCGAACATCTGCTTTAATTTGGTGAAATATGGAAATTTCGTCGTTTACTCTCGTTCTGAATTTTGATTCTCGTCGTATGATTTCAGTAAGGGTCCGGTAGTAGGTGTTTGAAAATCAAGTAATGATTACCGAGTAGTCTCTAAATCACGCATGAAAATAAGCGACCACCCATGCATGAGTGAACCCTCGTGTGGGTGATAAATAGGGTTATTAAAATTTACAAATCATTTATATATTCAAGTAGTTGAATGGAATTTTCAACAGAGTGATAGGGTTCATCTGTGAGACATTTCCATTTTTTTAATTTTTTTTTTAGGGAAACAGGCTACATGAGGGTAATCCTCATGGTGGCAACTCCCCTTTAATAGCATAGGAAGAGATTTGAAAGGGGGAATGCGAAAGGGTAGAACAAGGTAGCCAAGGGTTAACTAGGGCCCCCGGGCTATGGTTTACGGATCCCACCCGGCAAACAGCCTAAAAGTGATGCAGGAAAAACACTAGAATAACCTGCATCAGGTAGGTAGGGCATTTGGTATTTGTCCCACGCCCTTCCGATGACGGGAGAGGGGTTAGATGTGGGGTCGCAGCTTTCCCCTCGCCGTTCCTTGAGCGGTTTAGGAGGCAGCTGGCCGACTATTCCAAGGTCTGCGACCCCAGAACATACACCTCTCAAAACAGGTCGAGGTACCTCGGCATGTGGGAACCTTAGTTCAAAAAACCAGAGAAATGTTAAGACATATTTTTTTTTTTGGTTGTAGACAGGCTATGTCTAAGGTAATTCACATAGTGGCAACTCCCCTCTTATAGCATAGGAAAGGGTTTTGAATGGGGGGACGCGGAAGGGTGGAGAAAGGTAGCTAAGAGTTAACTAGGGCCCCCGGGCTATAGTTTAAGGATACTAGCCGGCATTCGCCTAAACGTAATGCAGGCCATGGCCTGCGACCCCGGAACATACACGTCTCAAAACAGGCCGAGGTACCTCGGCATGTGGGAACTTTAGTTCAAAAAACCAGAGAGATGTGAAGACATCTCCAAAGGTAGCCGCTTCCAGAGCTATCTGGGAATGTTCATCTGCGAGAGAATCCTCTCGCAGGCTTCCGAGACCATTCCATTCCATTTTTTATTGGTGTAGACAGGCTATGTATAAGGTAATCCACATAGTGGCAACTCCCCTCTTATAGCGTAGGAAAGGGATTTGAAAGGGGGGATGCGGATGGGTGGAGGAAGGTAGCCAATGCAGAAAACTAGAAAGTTTGTGTAAATGACTGTTTGTGGAAGATAAAATTCGTCTGCAAGGAATATCAGGCTTGTGTATAATTGCGGAAGTAAGAAAAAGAGAATATAATGTGCTGGGGGTCAATATACTCTTTAAGTTTCAATTTTGTTTGAGTAACTGCTGCACTTGAGAAGGTCCGCCGATTGGTGAAGGAAACGTTCAGCTTTTTAATTGTCAATTGTCTGTTAAATTTCATATCGTTCTTAAAATGCTTAAGTTGTTCTTTCTTGTATAGAAGAACAATAGAAATATTTCAATTTTGCTGAGAAATGATAATTATCCGAATATGATATGTTCATTAAACACAATTAAAGAAAATTCAAGTAAATATCATACTTCAGCACGTAGAATTGAATCCCGTCTGTCCTGTGTAGTATTTACGGATTGTTCCAATAATAGTGTTCAATACTCAAGAGTACAAATCTATTGTATAAAATATGCATGGATTGCTGTGTCCGTGGTTTCAAATATTAGCACAAAATAATTTATGAGTTTTTAAATTCAGTAATTATCAGTTTAAACGAGCATCAATGTAATGAGACGAATTGGCTGAAACGTGGAACTACGAGTGTCGTAGATTTTGGGTAATGAACTCGTAACTGCAAACAGAGAGCAGAATGTTGCGACTCGGCGGTGCCAATCCCGTTATAAATAACGCGAAACCGCGGAGGTCCAGAGAGCAGGTGAGTTCATCTGTGGCTTATCGGGATCTGCGACACTGCTTATAGCCTGGCCTACATGATATCGCCAAGATATGCGCCTCATTAATCTAAGAACGCAAAACATGCTTCTTCCTGTAGCCATATTTTCGTCCTTCGCTGCCTGGGATGAAAATAAGTCGGAGTATGAAATTTAAAAACAGTATAAAAAACTAAATGGTTTTGATGTTTTTCGTATTTTAGCACAAATTGTTTTTAAAAACTCGCAATTTTATTAATAAGACTAATAATAATATTTTTTAATAAAATTATAATTAATTTTAATAATTGCAGCATAATCATGTCCATAGAAAAAACCTAAGCAAATTTACATTGTAATAATTAAAAGAAGATTAAATTAATTAAATTACCCAACGTTGAGGAAGCAATTTATGTAATATTTAAAAGGGTGGACTTAATTAAATGAATTAATTAACAAAATTATTAAGATTTAAAATTTATTCTTTGAAAGTATAAATTGTAATCTTTAACTTTTACGCCGAATTTCATCTAGTTAACAAACAATTTTATTTAAATTTTGCAAATCGTGGCGTTCTAGGAAAAATACAACTTTATATTTTACAATCAAATATGTCGAAATTCTCTTTATCTCAGGGTCATTACTGTGTTTGATAGTAAGAACAATCCAATTTAATAAACTAACATTAACAATTCAAACTCATTGACGTAATAAAATATGAAAATAAACGAAATGAAAGAAACTAAATGAAATGAAAAGAAAAACTAACTAAATCTGACTTCTACATTTAATACTCGTTTACAGATTTTAAAATAATTGATTTGTACTCACGAATTGTCTTTATGGTACCAGATCTGA
Organism: Zhengitettix transpicula; assembly: GCA_037074705.1. Classification (NCBI taxonomy): domain Eukaryota; kingdom Metazoa; phylum Arthropoda; class Insecta; order Orthoptera; family Tetrigidae; genus Zhengitettix; species Zhengitettix transpicula. The sequence continues at coordinate 187,630,074 of CM073591.1, forward strand.
TTCTTGGAGCTTGAGGACAACACTCACTAAAAAGGCCATTCACTGATTCTACACAATAAAATTTTAATACACTCGGTCGATGTTCTCGTTCTCTGCCATCTGGGACTTTGGATCAGCCACCCCTCAGTCAGCCCTCGCACCTAGATCTTCTTGATGCCCCTATGTGAAATTTAGTTCAGTCTTTGTGAAGCAAAATCTTTTGCTTCCAACTTTGCGATTATTATTTGAGTCTCTCCGTTAAAACTTTTTACTCGCGTTTTATGTAAAATAATAGATCTCGCAGTTGGATTTCTTTTACTACTTTACAATCAGCATCCACATTTTACCGTAGCCTTTGCCATACTGATCTGTTTCGCTTCTGGCCGCAGACTTTTCTGTTTCGCGTCTCGCCGCAGACTGGCGTTTGGGCTGGAACTTTCGGGGTGCGTTCTCTAACAATGGCTCGACCTTACATTGTTTCTTTTGATGTATTTTCGCTGATAACAGTTCAATTTAATTAAAACGATTAATGGCCTTTTTAATTGGTAGTACAATATATATACCACACACACACACACACACACACACACACACACACACACACATATATATATATATATATATATATATATATATATATATAATATTGAATGCCCGTGTTTCTTCTATGTGTTCCTAAACCATTCATTCGATTGCGATGAAACTGTGGTGAGTTATGCACACCCCCGCGAAATTTTTTGTCTGCCTTTCGAAGCGTTAGGCAACTTCTGAGGTGTAAGCGAGAGTTATATTTAATTACATGCTTAAACGGCGATCTTGAGTGATATAAGAAAAGTTTGATACATCACATTAACGGAATAAATAAGAATTTCGTATGAGTTTGAAATTACAAAATGCTCTGTTGAAATCATATTTTGAAGGCTATCGAGTCTGAATACTTACCAGATGTATAAGCTTAAAACCGCTGTTTTCTCAGTGTTGGAGTAAGTGATAATGTAAAAAAAAGGAATGTCGATCCATAGTAGCTTAATAAGTTTGTTATTTGTCAACAATAGTCAGTGCGCATCATCAGCAATTTTATACAACAACATACATTTTTCCTTTGCTAATCATGTCTAGTTTTTTGCCAAAAGAAGAAATGTGCTAAACTTTTTTGCTAAATATTTGAGAAAATCGGTTTCCGATCGCATCACATGTTTGTGAAGGCTAATGGCGACAGTGCTTTATCAGAATCAACGTCCAGGGATTGGTTTTGTCGGATCAAAGATGGCAATTTTAACTGACCGATACGAAGCGTAAAAATTGGCCCAGGAAGGTTGAGGCCGATACCCAATCGCAAAAAAGTATTGTCGTGCAATTGGGTGTTACTAAACCAGCAATTTCCATGAACCTATATTCCATAGAAAAGGTTAAAAGGATCGGAAACTGGGTGCCGATGAATTGAACGATAGGCAGATGGAGCGACGCCGAAACACACGCAAAATCTTGTTCGCCAGACAAAAAAGAAACTCGTGTATGCATCGGATTGTGACTGGCAATGAAAAGTGGACATAATTCTAAAATACTAAACAGAAGAAATCTTGGGTTGATCCCGGCGAACCATCAATATCATCCGCAAGACCCAATCTCTTCGGACGGAAGACGTTGCTGTACGTTTGATGGGATCAACAGGGAATCGTCTACGATGAACTGTTGAAACCTAGTGAAACTGTTAATACCGACAAAACCACAAAAAGCTTATCAAATTTCACCTTGATCTGCGTGAGAAAAGACTGCAGTATCAGCAAAGACATGACAAGCTGATTATCTCCCTCGACAACACACCATCGCGCACGTCAACAATAGTCCGAAACTACTTGGAGGCAATTTCTGGGAGGAGCTACCCCATGCCGCTTATTTATGGGACCTGTCCCCTTCAGACTACCACCTGTTTTCGTCGAGTACAATATTTCTATTCTTTCGAAGACGCCCGAAAATGGATTGATGAGTGGTTCCCTCGAAGGAGAGGGTTTTTCATTTGCCGTGGTGCCCAAAAATTCACACAGATACTTTTAATCTTCTGTTTTCTTTAAATGAGAAAAACAACATGTTTTCTGACTATAAAACAGTGGATTTAGGTGTATACACCTAGTATTGGGTTTTGAAGTTCTGCTGAAGTATAATCTCGGATATTTTCGTAATGAAATGTTGCCATTTCTCCAGAATTTCTAATATTTTAGTTAAAATTAGCATAGTTCGTAACCAGGGTTTAAGAGAGTGAGCTTCCATCCATGACAAGCAATCCATTTCGTATATCCCCTGCTTGACAGGCGGGCCTATTCGTGCTTCTCTGGTTGCAGGGAGAAAGGCGCAATCACTCTCTATAACAATCAGTAAAGTCTACGTCCTGAGTTGAATTCCGATAAATAAAGTTTCTCTTTACGTTTATATATTACATATCTCTTTCAAATAGGGAAGCATGTGTATATTTATAATATAATTTTACATGATTTAATATTTTCTGAATATGTAAATCATAAGTAGTGCAATGTTATTCCTTAATCATATTGAAGTTAAGTTTACTTCACGTTTTCCTCTGTCCGTTGATACCTTGAACAGAAAATTATTTATAGATAAAATAAGCCCTATAATTTGAATTTGCATCTCTGTATAGTTTTCCAGATATTATTCTTACTTGCCGCCAGTATAAAACGTTCGTGGAATTTAATAAATAAAAGGCAAAATACGCTCATTTTAATATTACTAAATTTCAGTTCCTGTAATAGAAGATAAAATTATTAATTTTATCGATGCAGAAATTTTCAATTCCTGTAAACGGATATCTCAACAAATGAAATGCGGTGTATTACAAAGTTTCTTTGGATCCATTGGAACGGAACCGCAGACGGAATTTAATTAATTTAAGAATGCCGATAGAAGAAACAGAAACGTTTCCAAAATCCCAAAGAAGCTTCAACGAAAGCGGCGACCTTTCCTTTCCGAACATACAGTACAAAAAGAGGTAGAATTTCAAATAATCAACACTGATTAGTAAAGTATTTTTATGTAGTTATGTATTATCTTTCTTATAAATATACGTGAATGTTACTCATACAAATCTAAACGCGTCGAGAATTTTCGACCATACTTTGTACACATGTTTTTTTAGAACAGAAAACTAACACAGGAGCGTTGATGGAAGGGGTGGAAATTTCAAATGGCCTATATTTTCGTCGGATAAAGAATTTTCGGGGTCAATGATAGTCATAGTATTTCCGCGAATGTTGTTTGTGTATAATTTCAACCCCTTTTGGCATACGAGGGAGCAACCTTAGGGGTGGAGGTGGAGGGGCGTTACATAACGTAACGTAAACGTAAAGAAACAACAACCGAAATTTGAGTCGAATCCTGAGTTATGGACGTCGCTGAGTTTAGTTATGACACTCAATTTTCCGGTTGAGTTTTACGTCTACCCCAGCTGCAAGGGGAAAACAATATGCGTATATACCACATATAAATATACACCCGTGGAGCATATTTGACCATATTTGACCAAACACGTGTTCGTGTCAAACCGGAAACAAACATTTGGTGTAAGACACGACTCCAACCCACAGGGGCGGGGGTGGACAGGGGTTGAAATTTTCAAACTTGCTCCAACCGATATTTTTGACGGATAAATATATTTCGAGGTCAGCGAGATAGATATTTATTCACTCAATGTGGCTTTTTTGTAAAATTTGAACCAGTTTCGCCACGGGATAGGAGAAACCTTAGGGGTAGGTGTAGAGAGGCGTCACGTAAAAAAACTCGAAAACAACCGAGATTGGAGTCCAGGGGTTATGGTTGTTTCTGGGTTTAATTATAACATACAACTTGCCGTTTAACCCCCACGGACAGGAGTTGGAACTTTCAAACACGTTTAACGGACGATATTTGCGTTGAATAAATATTTGTATGGGTCAATAAGATTGATAGTATTTCTCCCTATATTTTTTTTTGTGTATAATGGTAACCGCTTTTGGCATAGGAGGGGAGAACCCTTAGGGGAGCGGGTGGAGGGAGTTTTATTATGACAACCCGGACAACCCTGGGCTCCAAGAACAGTACATAGGATCAAGAAAATAATTAAATTAAATGAACGAAAGAAGCAATGAATAAATGCAAGTATTTCGAAATATAATTTGTTCATATGCAGAAAATAGCCACTTTTTTCATAATTTTTTATTTCCTTCATTTTATACCATGTCTACCGGGGTGTCCGACGTTGCACGTGTTGATTTTTCTATATTTTTATGTAACGCCCCTGCACCCACGTCCCTAAATATGCTCACCTCCCATGCCGAAAGGGGTTGAACTCAATTACCTCAAAAAAGTTTATTTCAAAGAATAAAACGGCAGTTTTAACACGTTTGAAACTTTATAGCAAACTAGGAAATTGATTGTCATAATTAAACTCAGTGAACTCCATAATCCCGTATTCGACTCCAATATCGGCTGCTTTTGATTTATTTTTATGTAACCACTTTCACCTCTAAGCGTGCTCCCTTCCTATGCTTGCCATAAGAGGTTCAAATTTTACACAGATAACTTCGGTTAAATCAATATATTTAACCCCTAAAAATATTTGTCCGATTCAAATATAGGCCGTTTTAGCATATTTGACAATTTCCACGCCCCAGTCTACCACTGCTCCTCGTGTCTCAAGCCCACAGTGCTTGTCTCCTGGTCGCAAAGAACTTGTATACGAAATTTGGTGAAATTTTCTCGACCGATGTAGATTTCTATGCGGAATTTGGAAACATATTTATTAGATAAGTACATAAACATTTTCCGCCATCACAACTTCTTTCAACCAGTATCTTCGGACGGACTTTTAAAATTAGTTGATATTTTGAATCCTGGGTCGCCTATGAATGCAATGGAATTATTTTCACATGATTATTTTTTTTTTTCGATGAGAAAATAAATATCACTGATTATTTTTTCATTGTATTCATCTGCAACCATTTACTAAAATTTATCCGAGTTGCATCTGTATAAATTTTGTTAATTTCCGAGATATCGCAGTTCTTGGCGAGGAAGCCCATGACATTTTGAGCCGAAATAATACGTTGCAGCGTGTAACAGTGTGCTGAATCTCTCCTTTGTGTGCTTTGTGGCAAGTGAGCCGCGTAAGGAGCAGGGGGAAAAACCCGCAAATGGAAGGCAGTTATGAACAACTACATTGCATTCTACGCAACCGCAGACGGGATTACAAACGATTTATCGCTTCGAATAAGTTCCACCAACGGAGATTTTGTACGATTCGCTTAAAATATCAGTGTCAGCACTGAGCTTGATGTTATCTCGTAAATGTGGAAGAATTCAGCTTGATAAAAGCTGAGAAGGTTAATTAAGGAAGGGTGAGTTTAATTAAAAATGCGGCTATGATCCCAGTTTGTAAATCTTTCCGGGAAATGACAAGAAAACCTGCTGCTATGATATTAAATTTTCTAAAACAATTCAGTTAATTCCTGCCTTATATTTTTCTTGTCAAAACGGTAGCCGCTGATGATTTTACTCCGTTTGTACGTTTTTTGGGTGTGAAAACCTTTACTCCCTGCACTAATGGTTTTGTAGTTGGTTTGTGGATGATATGGAACTGTCTACGGAGTACCTTCGCTGCCATTAATGTCCTAACACATTTTTCCACCAAGTCTTCCTACCAGAAATAATCTTCTACAGGTACTAGAAAACCTGCTCTTATGACTATTATATTATATTTATATGTCCTCAATGAAACAAGTAATACACCTTTAACGGGAAATTAAACTTAGAAATTTCCCCCAAAACCATGTATTTAACGAGCAAGGTAATATTCTCACATTTTCCCCAGTGGAACATTCACTAACCCTTCTCGTTCAAGTATGAAAGATATGCATAATAAATATCTGGAAAAAATACAGCTTATTACAAAACAGCGATATGCGAGATTCTTACTGGAAAATTTATAATCACGTGCTAACAATTAAATTCTAACGAACATACTGTTATTATAGTTGCATGGTTTAAGGCGTCGAACGTGTACGCTTGTTTAATTGTCTTATCAGACGGTTTGCTGAGAGATCCATTGATATTACTATATAACTCTTAAATAATTATTTTATATATTGTAGAGATTACAAACATGTCATGGTTCTTTAATTATTGGCGGCATAACTTTGAGACTAGATAATTGTAAATAACAGTATTGTTTGGCGAGAATGCAGATACGACAATTCTTGCTACTGTGTATCGTCGAAAATCCATATATAGACGCTCAGAACTTTAGGACAGTCAAGGAAGCCTGCGAGAGGATTTTCTCGCAGGTGAACCTTCCCAGTGAGCTCTGGCGGGGGCTACCTTTCGGGATGCCCTCACATCTCTCTGGTTTTTTTTGAACTAAGGTTCCCACATGCCGATACACCTCGGTCTGTTTTGAGAGGTGTATGTTCCGGGGTCGCAGACCTTGGGTATACGGTAAGAGTTGTCCGCTATTCCTATTGGAATAGTCGGCCAGCTGCCTCCTAAACTGGTCGAGGCAGGAGAAGGGAATGCTGCGTCCCCACAGCAAACTCCTCTCCCGCTATCGGAAGGGCGTGGGACAAGTACCCAATGCCCGACCTACCCGATGCAGGTTTTATAGGTTTGTCCTGCATTACTTTTAGGGGAATGCCGGGTAGGATCCTTAAAATATAGCCAGGTGTCCCTAGTTAACCCTTGGCTACCTTCCTCCACCCTACCGCATCCCTCCTTTCAAATCCCTTTCCTATCCTATAAGAGGGGAGTTGCCACTATGTGGATTACCCTATACATAGCCTGTCTACACCCAAAAAAAAAATTAGGACAGTCAGTCAGATATTCAGATATTCACCGAGATAGTCAACATGTTAAAATGTTAAATCAGTTATCAGTTGCTCAGATATTCAGAGAGTGTGTGTTTATGTTTGAGAGTAGATTACTCGGATATTCAGACAGAGTTGTGCGTGTTTGGAGGTCTGACGATATAGTCAGAAAACATTAAAATGTAAAGTTACGCTGGTAGACAGTCACTCAAACAGTCAGAGAGCAGAATGTGAACAATTAGATAGTCAGCAAAGCAGAAAGGCGCCGAAAATGTTTCAAAGTGTTGAAAAGTGAAAACAGAATAGAATCAGTGCTATGGTCTGCCAATGAAATATTGTTCTAGATAGAAATTAAAACAAACCACGTGTGCACAAACCTGAGAAGCTAACAGTAAATGGTATATCAGATATTGTCCTCACAGTCCTGTTACAAGTTTGGGTCACCTGGGCAAGGTGTTTGGCGGCCACAACCACTGCAATGTTATCTGCAAAACCCACGATCTTAACTCCCTCTGACATGTGGAGTCGGAGAACCCCATTGTACATCACATTCCACAGGATGGGACCAAGGACTGAGCCCTGTGGTACTCCTCCTGTGATGTTGTGATATCTACGTCTTTCTTCCGGGTTGTAGATTAAGGTTATATCACTAAGGTAGTTCCCGATAATTCTCGTAATGTACGATGGAACCTCCTTCCTGTTGAGTGCGTCAAGAATGCAGCTCCACCTAGCAATTCATTCTTTACATCTCTACCGCCCGGTATTTCTTTGAACCTCTTCTCCAGAATGGCCTGCTGAGCCGTGTCCACGATTGTTCTTTTCTTAAACCGTATTGCATATTAGAAACTGTATGTTCTATTGTGGAGTAGTGGTTATTGTCATTGCTTCGCATTGGCTGAAGTTCCGGCATTACGATGGACATTTCCATCAACTTACACATGCTAATCAAGCAGTGGGCAAGCGTAGCGATGAAAGGTCGACGGGCTTGTAGGCTCTTGAAAAATATTATATGACCTTATAAAGAAAAATCTTAATTAACCTAAAGGGTACGTGGATTCATTGGCAAAAAAGTTAAATGGGAGATCAACTTTCATTAGTTAACCGTGTTTTTTTCCAAAATTAACAAGTGCTCCATGGGCCCAGAGGTTGGAAACCGCACACAGCAGGCTGGTTAGCTATCTAACCATCCAATTGGGCTTAACGCGTGCCCGTTATTACATCATTGACGCCACCGCATGATGGAGGCTAATCATGAAATCACTTTGGATTGAGGCAGTGACAACCGTGTTCAGCGTGAATCTCTAGTTATATGCAGAAATACCGACCAGTGTTGTAGTAATCCCATAAAGGTTATCGACAATCGCAAACCAAATTTAAATAATAGTATACGCATGTGACGAATTTTTGTTACTAAATTACATTACTTGAAAATTGAAGGGATTACTGCTTTGACGAATTCAAGTTATTAACATAAATTGATTGAATATGCACTGCATTTAAAATTTAGGGAAATAAAAGCTTTTAAATTGTTTTTTCATATTTTAAATTCGAGCTTTTCATTACTTGTAGTAACGACAAGTAATTATATTTAATGAAAAATTAACATTCGAATCAGTGAATGTATGAGTCTGCTACGCGTAACTCTTTAAATAAAAATATTTGAAAATAACTAATCCGTTTGCTGCGTCACATCTACGTTATAATTATAAATAAAATATTTTATTTCCGATTTTTCTGCATAATAAATCGGTGATAATCCATAAAATCGTATCACATAAACGAATGGTCGTTTTTTCATATTAAACGGTTCAAAAATACATTTTATATTATAATTTTTAAAACATACTTCTACGGGTTCTTATAAATTTTAGAACATTGTCGTAGTTTGTCCCAAGTCATACATTTTAATTAAATTACAAATATTCATAGTAATTGTTTTTATTCTAAATAAAATTGAAAAACATTTTGTTTTCTATCGAAAAACTGTATGCATGAAAGTTGTCCTCCTGTAAAACATTAATATTTGTGATCTCTTTGCTTCTTAGTTTTGTTCTACTCCACTTGGCGGTAATGCCGAGTTAGTATGATTGTCCATCAACATACTTTTTGAGTATTTATTTAACATATACAATTCCAAAGATACTCACTCACACAAACTCGTCCTGCTGCGAAACAAAATACTAAAAGCAAAGGGATCAGAAACAATTATTATGACACTCCTTTTTTACTCTCACCACACTTCGTGGTTAAGAATTAGTGGGGTTTCATACAACGCTGGGTTTAAGTGAACAATTTTCTAGATTTTGAATTTCAGAAAATTTTCGTTTTACGTGTTTTTAATTGTAAGTGGATGAAAGTAAAGACAAATTTAAACTGGAATTAAATATTAAATTGACAGAATTCTATAAATACTTTAAAATAACTTACTTGATTTGAAATTTAAATGAACATTAATTTCTCACAGAATCTAGGATTAGATCCACTGTATTTCAAGGTTGGATCTTGCGACATTTACTATTTTTCAGTAATAGAAACAAATTTCTCTTTTTTTCCGAAAATATTTCGATGTTCGGGAACAAAGAAGTGGCAGTTGTTGAGGTACCGAATGTTAAGAACTATTGTTTTGTAACGAGAATAATTTATTCGGAGACTTGCAATAATTTCTGTGTACGGTTTAAGCGCTGCGATGTGCTCATTTGCGGATTGTTGGAGCACTCTGCAAAATTGCTACCCTGCGAACGTGGGAAGAGGAGAACAACGACTGGCGAGAGCAAAGAGGAATGAATGAATAAAGCATGATGAAAAGGCCAACAACTTCTACTCGTATTTACACGGCCGAAGGCTGTTGCGGGAGCCGGCAGAATTACTTTTCAACGCGATGTTTATATTTTATAGTCTCAAATTATTTTTGTATTTATATTAATGCTACTTTATTTAACGTGGCTTGTCTGAGAGAAAAATTAAACTCTCATTTCAGGTTTCGGTTATATAGATTCTCCTCGTATCTGAACTTTGTTGTTCAAGTAAAACATGTTTTGTTTTCAGGCAAGAAAAGTAGTAAAATGTTTTACTACGATGCTTTACTTGATTGCGAACTTTCGCATCTCATAGCCTTAAGTTATTCCTACATATAAAGAATAATAATTAAATCAAAAAATTTATGTATGCAGAGAAAATATGTCATTATAGTTGCAATGTATGAGCAAATAAGTCCCATAAATATACAAATTATACGAAATCATTTTTTAATCTAAATAGCTTAAACTGTTTTCTTCTGCAAACTACTAAGGCCCCTCCACCACCACCCCTAAGAGTGCTCCCTCTACAGAAAAATTATCAATCTCTCTGACCCAGAAAAATATTTGTCCGACGCATATATCGACCGTTTGAACTTGTTTGAAATTTTATGTTGTAGGGGTCAGCGTGACTGCCTCACATCACAGAGGTCCCGGGTTCAAATCCCGGCGAGGGCATGGATGTTTTGTGTGCGTGAGAGAAACTCTCATCAAATCATTCACCCAACAAGGAAAAATTACTTCCAATACTGAGGCGCTAATAACCAACTCACTTGACCAACCCCGTCCCTGGGGACACAGTGTTTGTTTCCTGGTCGCAAGAAACACGTTTTTGAAATTTGGTGAAATTTTCTACAAAGGGTGCAGTTTTATATTCAACACATCCATAAACAAACATACACCCAATATTATTTATTTGATTTTATTAAATATATTAAATAATTTGCCTCAATGTGGCGGGTGACAGTTTCAAATATCGCAGAACCGTCTCGAGCTCGTAAAGAACAACAAAAATAATTTAAGGAATGATAATAATAAAATCAAATAAATTGGGTTTATGTATGTGTTGAATATAAAACTGCACCCTTTGTAGAAAATTTCACCAAATTTCAAAAACGTGTTTCTTGCGACCAGGAAACAAACACTGTAGTCCCCAGGGACGGGGTTGGTCAAGTGAGTTGGTTATTAGCGCCTCAGTATTGGAAGTAATTTTTCCTTGTTGGGTGAATGATTTGATGAGAGTTTCTCTCACGCACACAAAACATCCATGCCCTCGCCGGGATTTGAACCCGGGACCTCTGTGATGTGAGGCAGTCACGCTGACCCCTACAACATAAAATTTCAAACAAGTTCAAACGGTCGATGTATGCGTCGGACAAATATTTTTCTGGGTCAGAGAGATTGATAGTTTTTCTTTAGAGGGAGCACTCTTAGGGGTGGTGGTGGAGGGGCCTTAGTAGAAAATAACGTGAATACAACCGAGATTGGAGTTAAATCCGGAGTTATGGATGCGCTGAGTTTAATTATGACATTCAACTTGTCGTTTAATCCCCAAGGGCAGGGGTGTAAATTTTAAAACATGTAAAACGGCCAATATATTTGTCGAAATAAACTTTTTCGCTGTAAGTTAAATAGAATATTTCCGAATATTTTTTTAATTATAATTTCAACTCCTTTCTGTATGAGAGAGTAGCACATTTAGGGGAAGGGGTGGAGAGGCGTCACCAAAAAATAACGCTAAAACAACGGAGATTGGAGTCGAATGCGGGGGCTTATGGATGTGGCTGAGTTTAATTATGACAACCCGGGAAACGCAGGGCACCCATTTAGTTTATTAATTAAAAACTTAAAAGTTCAATACTGTTACATGATGACGTCACGCCTCTTTAATTCCTGCGCCGAACTGAATCAGTTGTCGTTACGAGAAAATGTGGGATCACAACTAAAATTTTTTAAATTCACACAAAGAATTTTAATACATTGAACAAAACCAGATTTATTAAGACAAAATTAAACTGCATTAATTGAATGAACATTGAAGGTTTGAAACACAATTTTAAATAGCAATGTTTGGCGCCAGCAGTTTGTCTGAAAAGTATTTTTAAATTTTTAATCAAATAAATTTTCACAGTATTCATAAACTTTCCCAATTTGAAACATATTAAGTTTATGAGACTAATTTTTCATACCGGATATTGTGGTTTTGAGATTTTCTAATTTCAAAGCGAACATAGCTTTTGACGTAACAATGTAATATAACGGATAATTTCGATTGCGTATTAAATTTTCTCGGGCTTCCAACCATGCGATGACAGTAAACATCATCGAAACGTGGCGCTTACATCTGTTCATTTGGTCAAAAGCCTGAGAAGATTTTATTCTTTCTTTACCTCGGGAAAAACGGCATTCATTCATTGTTACGTGCTTTACAATACAGAAAGCGTATAAGAATGAGATTTTATAGCTTACTGTTTTGTTCTTATTGTAGGGCCTACTTGTAAATAGTTGTTGGTGATCCACCTCAGACTGAGTTATATTTATTTTGAATTCAAAAACTCAAATTGAGCGGCACTACAAATTATAAATAGTTAATCCACCATTTTTTTTCTCAAATGTTCTGCAATATTGAGGTTTTTTGAAAGTACAGTGCATGTATATAATAATTTACTATTTGACAAATAACATAGCTGCAGATCCAACGGTAACTTACCTTATTTATGAAATAAATAATAGTCATAAGTGTATTAAGATCAATTTAAAGCATTCGACACCGCAATGTTTCGTCCGTAAATTTTGGGACCTCTTCAAGTGTATAATTTTAAAAATATATTAATTCGTAATAATTAACTACATGGTGATTGGTGAATAGATTTACAAAGATGCGCTTTGCACAAACGTTGCGGCCGAAATTGATGTAAGTAATTGACTGTTGTTATGCCATTAATTAAAAAAGTCAGAGTTAATCAATTATTAACATTAGCTTAGACTAACAATAATAAAACACTGTCCTTAGAATGAATGTACTCTGAAGAAAAAGAGAAAAATAAATAAAAGGAACAGTGTCTGCAATAATCACTGCCGATCACTGCAATTCAAATTAAATTGGATTATTATTTTAAATTAATTAGCAGAGGGTAACACTTCCTTTCCTACATTTTTATTAGATTAAACCTAAATTTCATTTCTTGAGGAGGACTTTCCCCGAAACACTCTCACAGGTCAATTATTCCAGTTGTTAATCATCCTTTTTAGGAACGAAAATTTTCCAACATCTGTTTCCTGTTTCTGGCATTTTACTTTAAACTGAAGGTCCCACATACCGATATAACAAGTCTTTGGGAGTTTCGAGTTGATTTCAATCAATGGCTCTCTCCATCCTTTGCGATATAACTCTCAAGCTAATTATTCTCTTTTTTCGTTCCCATGTTCAGGTCCAAATATTTCAAATTCATCTTCCCTTTTGTGAAGTTTCTACAACGACTCTATACGATTTTATTCAATAGGAACAAACAGTCCCGACTTCCAAAATTGGTCATACTAAAGTTAAGTACACCACTTCCTTAGATCTTGACTTCCCCTTATTCTGATTCCTAAAAAAAACTCTTTCTGCATTCGCCAACTTGCCGCAGAGATCACCCGAACAGAATGGCGCCAAGAAAGTCTCAGTTCTGATCACCTCAATGGCCTGACTCCTACTCGCTCATCTGTGGGAATGGATACAGCGAATCGACACCGTCAATACTCAGGATAACTCACACCAACGGAATCAAAATCAGTCACCGCACCCACGAACACAACTTCCTCCCAATCAGCAACTTCAGGGAACCTGAGACTCGAAATCAGGATACTAATATGTGCATCGCTTCTGTAAGCATAATGAAATGATACCACCTTCACACAAATCCTTTTAATCAAAAACGCCGGTGGTGACATTATCGTTTAGTCAAAGAGTGCTATGAGCGATCTACCGAAGAAGGGTATAGGGACTAGAACTGAACTCAAAAATGGCAGGTGATGAGCATGTATTTTTGGTTACTTGCAAAATAAAATCTGAATTATACTACTAGGGAAAAATACAATGTAAAAATATATAGCACAAGATAGAAAATAAGCTTAAAGATAGAATTGTTGTTTGATTAATATTGGTAAATATAAAAATAGTATATTCAGTTTATATATACTTAACAATTATAATATAGTATGTATATCTACGTGACTAACGAAATCATGGCAGCTGTTAGTCAGTTAGCAGTCTGATATTTTGATTTCATAATTCCCATTTCAGTAAACGCAGATTTTTATAGATATGTAATCCGGTTATTTTAAACGTTATTTTATTTAAACATGAATACTAATTTCCGCATTAAAAAGTCAAAGATTTTGCATAATTTCCTCTGGATTAGATATGTATATCAGAAATCAGCAGCAAAATCTTATTTCCGGAAAAAGACAAGTCTTAAGAGGAGGGGTTTGATAATTCAATAACCGATTTTGACCAATTTTATCTAATAAATAAAACTGACTGTTTATTTGTGTGTGTTTGAAGGTTTGGAGCAAATTTGACTACATTTTCTACACGTGTTTCTTCGCAAAAAGAAACAAACACTGTGGGCTACCACCCTTAGAGGTGGGGGTGGACGAGTGTGTAAGTTATCAAACATAATAAAACGGCCGATATTAGGTAGGTTAAATCACTTCTTGACTAATAGATTAATGTGAAATTAAATACTTTTTCAGGATTAGGAATATAAATACCCGGGCAACGCCGATGGGAGTGGACCCATAAAAGTTTCAACCTTCTACTTTATTCTGGTAATAAATAACTCAGAATTTAATGATAACATTTACGCTATACAACTTAACTCTATTTGAACTAACATATTATATAAGATGCAATACAAACGCTACTCACAATCTTATTAATGTGAACTATTATCGCCATATAATAAAAAAGATTAAATTTTAACGTGGGACTTATAAGAAAGGTAAAGGTATCGCTAATTCGTAATTATTTCAGTGTCGTCGTGCGCGTCACCAACCGACAGAAAGCGCTTGTATATTAATTTCTCGTTGGAAGGTGAAGTAAAAGAATTATTTTTTGTGGGTCATAAAAAGTTAAGCCAATCCAAATACCTGACTGCACGGATAGGCGCTCTATTTATATAATGTCAAACGAAATTTAATTACAATTATAACAATACAATAATACAACACAACCAAAAATCACTAAAAAAAGTTGTTCCCTACAATATACTAAATGTACAAAGTATAAAGTAACGGTTTTGAAAAATGTATGTCTTGACATTCAAATCAGAGGTATTGCTAGTGTTTCAATTTAAATACGACACATTTTAATGAAAGCATACAAACACTTCAAGTTACAAGTCAAGAGAAATTTGTATAAAAAATAATTTTGATATGAGAAAGCATCTCTTTAAAGTGTGGTGCTGTTGAATGACTTGCTTATCAAATGATACGTGCGACTTTAAATATGCATTGATCCATATTGATTATATGCCAGGCAGTGTGATGCGTTCTGATGTTAATGCTTTCATCCGCTCGACGTTTAAGAAGTTTCAGTAATTTTGTCTAGTTATGATTTTTAATTTCTGTCATCTTTTTTGACTTCTTATAAATCATTAATTACACTGCTCAACAATGAAAAGATTTCAGATTCAAAAATAGCTGATTATTATGTATTTCTACCTGCTTAACTCAAAAATCACCTTAAAAATGATCGATTAGCTCTTGCTTTGATAATTTAATGACAAGCCAATTTTTTCCCTAAGTAAAATTATGGTGTAGGGGAAAATTTTGTTTTTGGAGTTGTCACCCCTGTTATGTGACAAAATACAACGTTTTTTTTTAGGGGAAACAGGCTACTTGAGGGTAATCCATCATAGGAAGGGATTTGAAAGAGGGGATTCGGAAGGGTAGAGGAAAGTAGCCAAGGGATAACTAGGGCCCCCGGGCTATGGTGTAAGGATCCTACCCGGAAATTCGCCTAAAAGTGATGCAGGGAAAGCCCTATAAAAACCTACATCAGATAGGTCGGGCATTTGGTACTCGTCCCACGCCGTTCCGATAGCGGGAGAGGGATTTGCTGTGAGGTCGCAGCTTTCTCCTCGCCGTGCCTTGACCGGTTTAGGAGGCAGCTGGCCGACTATTCCAATAGAGATATTTCAATGACGAATTTGAAAATTTTCGACTTGAGAAAACGATTGAAATGCGAGAAAGACATTTAAATTTTACCTATTCATATTTTTAAAAGAATGATACAATTATAATGGATGCTTTGTGTTGAAACTAATAAACTTCCCTATTATTGCCTGACTTCAGTTCCTCCGTTTTATTTATTCTTATCCAAAACTATAAATCAATTAAATGTTCTCTCAGTTCAACAACATCGGTACGTATAACGTGGTATTTAATTTAAATGTTATTTTGTAGACGGTCAGATATTTCGAATATGGACTGCGGCAATTGATCGGAAAATTCAACAATTCAATGTTTATTCATTTGCTTCCCAAAATATTTATTGTGATTGTTTATTTAGTTTTTAATTAAATTTACGTTTTCGGAGATACGCGTTGTCGTAATTATCAAATCTTATTTTTATTTAAATTAAATGCAAATATTTAGTAATAAAACTGGTATTCGAAATGTTGACGCGACTATAAACAATAAATAATAAATGCAAATACAACGAATTTAAGCAAGTATTTATGGTGACATGTTATAATATTTTATTTATTTTTGTGGTTAAATGAGGATTCCAATTGACGAAGAGGAACGAATATCATTTCATTCTAGGTTGCGATACGAGTATTTTACGCGGTTGTAACGTTTCGAGAGCAATTTCCTTTATCTTTTATCAAGAGTTACGTGTTTGTTTTCCAGTGTTTTTTACATGAATTTATAACTGTAATATAAAAGCTTCCGAAATAAATTTACCTTCAAAAATCGAACAGCCAACTAAAATAATTTTTGTAAACAAAGATTGTCCTAGAGCTTTGCTCAATTCAACTTGTTTCTTCTTTATATAAAATACCATTCACTGAAGACGTTAAATTTTAAATACTGCACTGCAAGAAAGATATATTTTAGAATTATTGTAACGTCTATTTTTAATACTAAAGGCCCATTACAGACATTTTATATAATGCAAAATAAATTATTATTTATAAAAAAATTTATTTGTATACTCTTTAGGCAGCGTTCCAACTATATGGTTTGTTTTTGATGTTATAAATGATTCGTTAGTTTGGTTATGATGATTACTTGTTAGGTTTCTTCATAACTTTTTCATAGGTGTTCTTTTACTTATTATACACGATTAGATTTCATTAATAAATTAGATACTTGCTAGTGTAGTCGATTTGTTAAATAATATTAAGCCAACGTTCTGGTTTATAAAATAACACTTTTAGAAATATAATTTTCCCCACTTTGGTGAAGCCATAAATGTAATAAACACCTTGTTAGGGTTAATTAATGAATAAATTAACGAAAATTTATTTATATTAAAAAAATTATTGTTGATAAATTTACATTGTATAATATCTATTTTTCACGCCGAATTTCATCCAGTTAACGACAAATACTTTAATTTTTCATTTATTAATTCGTGGAATTTTTTGAAAATACAATTCTTATATCATTACAATCAAATACGTCGGATCTCTATATCTCAGGGTCACTACTGGGTTTGATAATTAGAACAAAATCAATGTATAAACTGACAATTAACAATTTAAA
The DNA here is from genome assembly GCA_037074705.1 of Zhengitettix transpicula. Classification (NCBI taxonomy): domain Eukaryota; kingdom Metazoa; phylum Arthropoda; class Insecta; order Orthoptera; family Tetrigidae; genus Zhengitettix; species Zhengitettix transpicula. Next base: position 187,647,451 of record CM073591.1, read on the forward strand.
TATAAAAAATTAACCTAAAACAATATGAAGATAAGTGAAACAGAAGAAAACTAAATGGAACAAAACTGAACGAAATCTGACTATACCTTTTTAATTATCGTTTACAAATTTGTATAAAAGTTTTGTTACTCACGGAATGTCTTTCTGGTACCAGATCTCTCTTTTATCTTGAAAACTACCACACTAAAAGGGCATTTTTACACTGACTGTACTCTTCATTGAAATTTTTTAATACACACGATTGAAATACTCCTCCTCTGCTATCTAGAACCTCGTACGAGCCGCCCCCTTTGGTCAGCTAGCGCATGCCGGTCTCCTCTGTGCGAAAATTGTTCAATTAGCGTGAAGCAACCATTTGTTTCACCGTGTGCAAATTATGATGTAAATCTCTCCGTAAAAATATATTTGCTTTCTTTCATGTAAAAATACAGGATCTCGCCATTTGTACTTTATATCTTCAGACTTTACTGTTTGTTGCTCTAGGTGAACTGAACTGTATTATATCTCCCCGTCGACTTTTAACTGTTTCATCAGATTTTAGACTCCTTCACCTTTCAGCGTCGATTCCAGACTGCCGTTCTCCAAGCGCATAGTCAGTTCTCTAAGCGCGCTGTCTCCATTGTTAAACAAAGGAGAAAAATCCGCCTTCATTGTCACCTTTACGCATTCGTTCCGCTAACAATTTAATTATATTAAAGAAATTAATGTATTGTTTAATTGGTATTACAATATATATATATATATATATATATATATATATATATAAGGTTAAGGTTAAAAAAATACTTACCAGTTGTTATGTACGAAGTTCTGTAAAAGTAAACATGATATAATTTTTATTAAATCTATGTATATCTATTAGAAACATTGTTACGCAAACATGAAAATTCGTTGGAGTAGGTTTGACGCAAGCGCGATTTCAAAATTCTATTTATTATTTCTATTAACGTATTATACCAAATTTCCAGGAATACTTCATAAAACAATTACACTTTACCTTGATATTATTTTACTAAACATTCAAAACACTCCCCGTATTTAATATTAACCGTTCCTATCAACATGTTACTAGTTTTGAAGTTACCAATATATATGTATGGCAGTTTACATGAAAATGTGCAGTTTGAATAATGGATGATTTCTTCTTACGTTTGCTGAACATTTGCCTGAACTGTAAAACTAAGCTCAAGTTCGACTCTCGAAGGTGGATTAGGATGTTTGGACGTGTAATAATACATTAAAACTAATCGCTTTAATCAGCAAACTTATTTAGTTTAAAATAGGATTTTCACTGGTACCTTTTACGTCAGTAAGTACATACAAAAAAATAAAATATCATTGTAAGACTTTATTCACTTTTATTTCTCAACATTTTCACCTAGCCACAATTCGTCCAAGGTTTAGTCAACTTTTTGAAACCTTTCAAAAAATAAATTTGTTGAAGGTGCTTAAAACAGGTGTTTGCTTCAGCAATGATCTCGTGTGTAATGAATTTTTTTATGGCTTTGCCATTTTTCAGATTATTCTGGGAATTGCAATACACGAAAAACTACAAATTGACAAATTTCGCCTCATAAACAGAACATATATACACGCGTGTATTGACTTCATTTATCGCTCATCAATTGTCTAAAAATTCGTTGTTCATAATTCACCGTGAATCCAAAAATAAAAAACAATCCACAAAATTCCTGGCCAATTTCAGATTTTTTCTTTCCGCACAAATCTCTGTTTAGATTTTGCACTGTAAAAGAACGAGGAACCTAATTGCCTATATTATTGGAAACGAATTTTTCTTGACAAATTAGAACTACAGTGTCATTGAATACGTCTGTAGTCTTAACAATTACGCAACCTTCGACTCGCCGATCACTCAACACTCCATCATGCATTCTGTCGATCATTCAGTGGATGCTCATTACTTATGGATATTCAACCACGTTTACCTGTTTTAAACGAACAGACGTGTAATTAACTTATTCCAGCTCAGTTTTGATGAATTTAAGCGTTTATTTGTGCAAAGCTCGTTGTTTCATTCTTTTAAAATAACTGAACTATTTGATTTGACTGATAACAATAATGCAGCCACTCCGTGCATACGGCGAAAATGGTGACAGCAGAGTATTAAAAATACTTCTCACTAACAATCTTAACTACATCAGCCCAATTTATGAGGTTTTCAAGTTATTTACCTCTCCTCTTTGATAAACGTGCATAGCTTTTTATTTGTTGCGTTGAATATTGACAGCTCATATCCACAAAAGGTTATTTACCTAATAGTCATACCGCGATAAAGAATAATTTGCAGTCACTTCGTTTATGTGATATGTGGCAACACAAAAAAAATCTTGGCTGAAAACTACGTTATTGTCTATAAATATTCAAATTCAAAGTATACTATTATTATAATTTAATAATTATGAGCTTAGGAGAAATAGCATCAAACTTTTGCAATGAGAAACAGTAATTGTGGGCACCGTTCCAAAGTAACTTCTGTCGCAAAGTGCAAAGAATAGATTTTACACGTGGAACTAATGGAAACCAGACCTTTGCAAGGACAGAAGAGTCGATAAATTTATTTATAGAGAGACTCTTTCGCTTGACAGACGACAGTCTTGACTTGGTGCGTAATATTTACAGACAAAAACTAGTTATATATATATATATATATATATCATTCTACAATCGCACATACCTGCATGAATGTATAATGACTAATGCTTCATTATTAGCCAAATCTAATTTAATTTGTGTTTTCACAAATGATAAAGATTTACGTAGCCAATAAATTTAATTTTTACCCCTAATAGAAGTAAAACGCTAAATATTTAAAGTATTTCCTCTACTTATTACTGAGAAAATATGTGTCCAGAATCTCCATCAACGTCATCAGATTATTTTCAATAACTTCTTATGAACAAAAAAATCATACGTATAGCACACAACTACGTCCGAGAAGTCTCAATTGACTTCATCAGATTCTTTACCACATTTCAGTCACATTGTCAGTTTCATTATTATTTCATTTACTGATTCTAGGAAACGTACGAATCGTATATTTATGATAATACATAATATAGACAAGCTTCGTGCAATATATTTTACACTGTTATAAAACAATATCACTAATAATTTTTAATTATCAAATATGATTAAATAATTAGCAGAGTAAAAATAGTTTCTTATGATTCCACATTAATTAACGTTCTATTTGTCTATTCGTAAAGTAAAAGAAATAGAGTGATAAATGAGCTACATAATTCACCAATACGTACCTGCATATAGTATGAATAATGGCATAGTTCATACCTAATTGCGAAACCGAATGTTCTCATATAACATTTATTATCCTCGTTTATCTGCGTTTTATGTAGAAAGATCATTTTCGTGCTCTTAAATTCTTATTTGATGTCAAATAGAGGTCTATTATAATGCGGATGGAAGCCTTTGTTCCTCAATTATTAATTAGCGCCTTGTACGTGAAGACTTGTTGCAGCTATAATTACATTCTGGGCCGGACGATAGAATCACGGGCTAATTAATGAGTGTATCGTTAGCCGTGTGTTGGCATTCGCGATTCATCGGAGCTGTCGATATCCGTGATGGATGGTAAACAGCGTCATCCCTCCGTTGCGAGGAAGAGTACTGCATGTGTAGGAGCCAACGAGAAAATACATATTTGAGCTAAAATAAAAATAAATATGTGCCAGATAGTAAAGGGGAAAAAAAGAAGCAGTAAATACAAAGGTTCAAAAACTGAACATCGGTGAATGATTATATTTTCTTTGAATTTTCTTCCATGTATATATATATATATATTGTAATGATATTACAACTGTAATTAAAATAATTAATTAATTACTAAAACAAATTGATTCTGTAAAGGTACACTTTATTTATCTTACTTCGGCACGCCAAAGTGAATCAAATTTACAAACCAAATTTTATTTTATTTTTAATTGTTTTTTAATTTGTTGCTTCTAGGAAAATACAAACTTTCCTATTTTATAAACAATTACACGTAATTTACTCTTCTTCTCAGGGTTGATAGTAAGAACAATCAAATTTATAACCTGATTAACAATTCAAAAATTTAAATGAACGGAATAATAATTCTGAACACAATAAATAAAAATGAAATCTAAACACGATAACGAAATCTGACTATATATTTAATTGTCGTTTACAGACTTTAAATAGTTGTGTGTGTACTCACGAATGTCTTTCTGGTACCAGATCTTATTCTTGGAGCTTGAGGGCACAACTCACTAAAAAGGCCATTATTCACTGATTCTACACCTCATTATTAATACACACGGTAGTTCTCGTTTTATTCCACCTGCAATTTGGGATCAGCCGCTCTCTCGGTCATCCGTCGGACGTATGTCTCCTCGATGCCTTTATGTGCAATGTTATTTCGGTCTGTGTGTTGCAAACCTTTTGCTTCCGCTTTGCGATTTTTATAAAATGAGTCTCTTCGTCAAGAACTATTTACTCGTGTTTTATAGAATCTATAGGTCTCGCAGTTGAACTCCCGGGACCACGCTGTTCGTACTCTTAGATCAGCATCCTCATTCTCCCGTAATGTTCGTCGTACCGCTCAATTAGCCTCCTCTCTCTCCCCAAAATGTTCGCCAGACCTCCTCTCTCTCTCAAAACTTTCGCCAGACTGCTCCCCGTAGAACGCGCGGTTTCCAACAAAGATTGCTGACAAAGGTTTCCGTGATTGTTGCTTTCAAGAAATTGTACCGCTAACAATCCAATTATTTTTAAACAATTAATGGCCTTAATTATTATTACAATATATATATATATAGATATATATTGTAATAACAAAATATGTATCAGTACTATGGTCTGGGACGAGGAAAATTCACGTCAATGTACTATACTGACGCATTACCGGACACGGTCACGATTTGTAAAAATCAATAGTTATATATATAAAAAAAGTCACATAACTAATCATCTATCCTGCTCTTTAGTTTATATCGTTCGGCTCCGAAAATAATTATAGCTGCAACAAGTCTTCACGAACAAGGCGCTAAATAATAATTGAGGAACAAGGGCTTCCATTCGCATTATAATAGACCTCTATATGACATGAAATATATCATTTGTTCAATTAAACAATCCAAAGATTTGAACGATGATTTTAAATACAAATGTAGTTGTATCATTGTCAAAATTTTTCCAAATTGAAAAACGTCTGTGACGACAACGACGTTACCGATGTTTACACTGATAGTGTTTGATACCACTGCCTTTTTTTATGTAGGAGTCCAAGAACTATTAAAAAATATTTAATTCAGATTATATATATACTCCTCTATTCTAAATTAAAGAAAAAGTTGTTGATAATAGAGGTCTGAAGAAAATAAGACTGCGTTATATAAGTGAAAGGATAATTAATATACAGGTTAAATCGTCTTCAAAATATTAACTTGATGGAATTATAGATACACTTACTTGAAGGTATCAGCTTTATTTGCCGTCCAAAGCAACTATGAAAGCTGTCAAACACTAAAAACCCACTCTACAGTTATGCACTTATCAATTACAAACTTCCCAGTTAATTTATTACATTTGTATTAAGTGTTCTGTCTACTGGCAGGACCTTTAATTCTCCACGTTCTTCCTTCATCACTCAGTATAAACTTCTTATTCTTCCCTTCAAGTCGCCTGCCAGCTGCACTGTTTTTCCACAACCTGGCACTCCACCCATGTGTCCTTTGATTGATCAATAAGCGATCTATTATAAAATACATCTAACTACAACGATTATACCTATTGCAGCAAGCTTATTATTATTGTTATTAAGTACACATGTTCTTTACTTTAGCATAGGAACTTTTTTGTTATTTTGTTTGGGCGGAGGAGGGAAGATATCAAAACGATATATTTCAATTTATGCCTTGATTTTTAACAAGTCTGGGATGGGACTGTTATATAACAGTGAGAAATTGGGGATTTGTAATAATTGGTTTACGTTACGGAGGATGACTTCTGGGGGATACGTATAAATGTAATAGGAAGATGGAAGGTGGAAGGTGGATAAGACTTTTGCAATGTTATTTTTTATGGATCTGTGGCCGTAGGATGCACGGAGACAGGCAAGATGTTTGTGGATAGGGTGCAAATTTAGAAAGCGATGGTGTTGGAATGTGTTAATAGATTGGTGTAGGATATAAAGTGAAAGACAGAAGCGAATGATTCTTTTTTCCAGGGCCCTTAGAGATTGAAGCTGACGTGGTGAGAAGAGAGTAGAAACAATGTGGCTATAGTCTACAGGAGGGATGAAGACTCAATTGTCCTATAACTCTATTTTTAATATATTTAGTGTTTCATCAACATGGAAAACAGTTGCGAACCACCTCAGAATACAGCGTCTAAGGACAAATTAGTATTTAATGTGACGCGCATTGTTTTGGGATGTTCGCAGATTTATCAACATCAATTATACAAAAAAAGGAGGTCGCTGAATAAAAGGCTGTTATACGTCTAATTACTAGACCCCTTTTTTTATAGAGTAACAGGCTACATGAGGGTAATCCACATGGTGGCAACTCCCTTTTAATAGCATAGGAATGAATTTGGAAGGAGGTGCCGCCAATATTTCAAATCAAAAGTTAAGTATAAATTCAGTGCAATAATGGCCTGCTTTATTATTTTTTTTAAAATTGAAAGTGTGTGTCGATGAAAGGATCCAATTGCCTAGTTATCAAAGAAAAACTGTGAGTTGTTTGTATATGTATATGTAAAAGGTCGGCGAGTAATTATTTTATAATTTCATTATATAATTTTCCATTAGAATATTATTTCATTTTAATTTGGTTTCGTCATTTATTATTACAATATATATATATATATATATATATATATGCATATTTAAGCTTGTTTTGTAGAACATAACTCCTATAGTCTCAGGGTATACGTGGGTGTGGATCCTTCGGATATTTTGTGTTCACGACGCTTGAAAACAAACAATTCACCAGTAAAAATTTAATATATGTCTGTGTCAAGAAAGACATATTTTTAAACGATGCCCCGATATCGTATTACTATTGATTTCAGGACTGAGTTCAGTAGATCCTCCTGGACTGCTAAGCTTCCGAATAGATTTTACTGACGTCACTGTGACGTCATCAGCTGGAGAATACTCTTTCAAGATATACATGTAATTAGCATAAAAGGAAAACAAATTACATTACGAGCAATTAATTAATGAATACTTAATAACACTTTCCAAACATAATACTTTTGAAATCAACAAATTATTTTAATATTGTCTCCTATAAACTCCTTGGTCTTTTAACAGAATTTGGTAAGCAGGCAGACCAAATTGATTTCTCCTTTAATTACAATATGCGGCGGTAAATATTACAAGACGTCTGTAAGCTGTTTTCAATCCTTTATAATTATTCACCGATCATCCATGATCGCAGATAGCACACACACTAGAGATAATACTTAATACCTCACACAAAATTATCTTTTCGTCGCATATTATATTAACTTAAGGCTTCCTCTCAGTATTATCGGCAGAAACTAAAACTATTTTTCCAAACTTTGTCCAAGTACGCGAGGTTAAGGATATTTAATTAATTCAAATTGTTTGAAATCGCGCCACATGTAAAGGTAATTTCTCGATCAGAGATCCTGACTTATCCCTCGATTTGTTTTACGAAATAAGTTAATTTACAAATTTTAAGAAACTTGTGACTGGCTGAAAATGTCGTGTCACATATTAATCGCCACGTGAAAGTAATTATAAAGAAATATACGCGAATAAACTATGTAAAAAATTATCGAAAACAATAGATAGTTATTAAATATTTTCCATATATTGAGACAAGATAAGTTTTATTAATCTGTTTCCCGTTGACGATGATTTAAACAGTTTCATTAAGCGTATTACGGATTGTTAATGTCATTGAATCATGCTTGCAGGTCACGAAAAGTTTCTAAGAAAGCCGCGTAATGGTGAAGCATTGGGAGTAAAATGACAAGTTAGCTGCTCTCAATTAATTCTAAATTTTGTGTGGTGCAAAGCGACTTCAAACGAAATTTCTTAAAATCATAACAATATTGTTTTATTTCTTAAAAGTGCACATTGAAATTAATAACTTCTGCCTCGTGTAATTAAAGTATATAAATAAATTTAATAGTTGTACCATGGCTCTGAGTTTATGTGCGAGCTAAAGTTTCATGTTTTGGACTTGTCCAGTCTTTTCTACGAAATTGCTCTTTGCATTTTACGAAGAAATAACTGTTTTATGGAATTCAGGTGGAGGTTTTAAGGGGATTTATGTTAGCTCCTGAATGGCATGGGGGACGAGCGACTTTTACGAGCGCCACGTGCCGCCGCGGATACGCTGTTCTTCCTCCACACAAAAAACTCTCGCAGGGTGTCACAATTATTTTTCCTATTATTTACCTCTTCAAACTAATTCTGTTACAATCTGTATCATGAAATACGTAGCATGTAATTATTAATATCCTAAATTATATTTTTCAGAAGAACTCTATTTGATTGAACAACATGTATCTCAAATTTGATAATAACGTTAACTTTTAAACTGATCATATTCACTCTACGGTTTTCTTTTTCAAAACAACAATAATTGAATTTTGAAAAATTTAAACAATTATTTCAAAAGTAAATTTTATTATAAAAAGAAACGAACTTATAACAGAAGGTTTAAAATTTTATGTAGTTCAATTTATGCAGCAGAACAGTGAATATTTACTGAAACTATGGCGGGAGCCCATGAATCTCATTTTGTAAAATATGCACAAAGAATTCAAAGAAACGTAAAATTTCTAACGGTTTGGAATCGAACAACTATAAGAACGGAATAATAGTTAATATAAATGTATGGATTGCTCTAGCCAGTGACATTAGACGAAGAATTTAACATTTATTTAATATCCGTAAACGAATCACGTCATTCTGACAGTTATAGAGATCTAAGAAACATATTCTAGGAATTCAGGCCAGTACCGCCTAAATTCTTCACGGAAACTCAAAAAATAAATTCCCAGAAAAAACTACGAAGGTTGTGTGATAAGTCTAGTAAAAATGTAAGAAATAGAATTTTTTTTAGAAAACTTGCTTTATTTCTCAACATAATCTCCTTCCTTCGCTATAAACTTTTGGACCAGCAAGTTTCCAATTTTTGAAACCAACACAAAAATAGGTTTTGTGAAACTCTTCTATGTACTCCGTCACAGACTCGATTACTTCGTCATTTCGTGAAAATTTCGGGAACAAGGTGCTAGGTCTGGTGAATAGAGTGGATGAGAATCAAATTCGAATTCAACTCGTCCACTTTCGCCATTGAGACTGCTGCTGGGTGCGCTGGCGCATTGGCCTGGTGAATCAGAAACTTTCTTGCGTGGGTAATGTAGACCAGTACTTTTGGTTTACAGAATTTTTATTACAGAAATATTAATGTATACGGACAGAGAGACAATCTCTCTAGTCTCGTAACGATACAACTGCCGACCGTTCACACAGCGACGATATATATACATAGCGAAAATACAAAGTTCAGTTGGTCAGTTCACTTTGTCCTGGTGTGACCGTAGGACAAATACAAATAAGGATAGCGTGGAGATAAAGGTCGACATGGACCCGACTTTAAGAGTCTGGCAAGAATATTTTAGTAATATTATTGCATGATATATAATACGTGCCAATCTTGGTCGTTTCTCAATCAGAACCCGTTTCAAACTATCCAACAGAGCAGCATAATAGAGCCCAGTTATGGTCGTGCCATTTTCCAAGAACTCTATACATATTATACACTGAGAATCCCAAAGTACAGTGGCCGTCACATTTCCAGCTGACAAAAAGATCTTCGCCTTTTTCGGTGCACTTTCACCATCTTTTGCCCATTGTATTGATTGTTTTTTGGTTTCTGCAGTGTAGTGATTGATCCCAGTTTCATCGACGGTTACGAACCTGAGCAAAAAGTTTTGTGGGTTACGCCTAAACATTGCTTGATTCTGCGTTGAAATGACTACAACCGCGGAACTCATCACGCACTAAGCTGTTTCATTCCCAGTTTGTCATGGAGTATTAAATATACTCGTTCAGTTGAGAAGCCTAGGCATCAGCTACCTCACGCAGTTCCATTATAATATTGTGAACTTTTTCGATGTTTTCCTGAGTTGCGGCTAGGAAGAACTTCATCCAAATAGTTTTTGATTTGTGCCTTCAAATGATCGTGTTTAATGAAGTGCGGATTCCTCCGCCTGACTACTCATCTAACACTACAGACGCATGCTAAAAATAAACTAAAACTTGCATTTGTTTAAACCTTTCAGAAATATTTTTGAAAGGATCATGTTTACCAACAATGGCGCGAAAGTAAAAAATTTCCCGCTCTTCCATAAATATTGACCAGATTTATCGAACAACCCTCGTATTTAGTGGGAGAAATCTTTACTTAAAGTTAATTGAGAATTCTAACAACACTCATGATTCGTTAACGAAATGACAATAATTCCTGGATGTGCAAAAGAATTATGATAATTATTTTACAGCAATTGAATACAGTTAACAAGAAGAAATAAGAGCAAAAGTTGTATCAGTCAATGGGAGGATCAAGTTATACCGTAGATTATTTATCTAATGAATGTAATTGAGAAAAGGTCAGTTAATATAAAGTATTTGTAAGCATTTAATTTTTGTTAACGACCAAAGGAACATGCTTAGTGACGACTCAAACACTTGAGAAACCTGTAGTCGAAATTTCTGGAATGATCACACGGTTTGCAAAGATGGCATAAGAAACAACTTGGTTGTTTGGAACATCTAATTTTTGATTATTAATAATACAATTATTCATAATAGTAAAATTAATATAGTCGTAATTGACGAAAAAGTATCCCGTTAGTTAGGTTGGACGGGAAATTCGAAAAGAAGGCAGAGATTAATTGTACAAATGTTTTCACTTAAATCATTTATTATGTAAGAAGAAAATATATTTATTATAGGATAACTAGCAGCATATGTTTCCTGTTATGATACCGGCTAAGTGTTAGTAAACACATGAATTATAATGAAGTGTTGGAAGATACCTGTTGCTTCTCACATTATTTAGTTTCTTGCATTATGAAATCGAGGTTAGTAGTTGAACGAAAAAACAGACATTACTCCGTACCTTAAATATCATAAATGTAAATTTTAGCAAATTTATGAATCTCAATAATAGTGTACTCAAGAAATGCATTAGAAACTGCAACATTTTGCAGACTGATTACCCGAACTATTGTTCTTAATACCGCAACTTTAAAAATGGCTTTAACTACATCTATATAATAAAAAAGGATGTATATTTGCATATATGTATTTACGTAAAATTCAATACAGATTTAAACGCGAGAACAAGTTGCACAAAAAATTGGTAGAGAAACGGTACTGTGGAGAGTGATAAACCCCTAGGAAAGAGGTGGAAAGAATTATAATTTAAAAATTTGATCATTTTGTCTTAAATTACTGCGCGCCAAGAGACCATGACGTCACAGCCCACACGACGTTACTGCGCAACAACAAAATAGTAACTTATTTCATAATGAAATAAAACAGAATTATTTTTAATTGAATAAAAAGTATAATTATATCCGGGCAATACTCCAGCGAATGATAATAAAAAAAACAATACGAAATACTTTACGAACATTGCGGAAAAGGTAAGTTTAATTTCGTACCATATTTGTGACTCCAATATGGCGACCATTTGCATACATTGTGAAGCTAGCAAACAATTTCATCAATTTAATCTTTCGTTATGGCTGAATACTAAGGGACAATTATATCCCGCAATACTCAAGGAGTATATTTTAGAAAAAATCAAAGGGTTTGTTGGGATTTATGTAATAAATTTCAATGCATTTTATAGCTGTTGAATTAATGCACTATCGGTCGAAAGCATGTACGGAACAAGGAAGATTTATATTTACGTTAAATCACTTCTTGAATAAAGATTAATGTAGAATTAAATAGTTTTTCTGGTGTACATAAATAAGTACACGGGCAACGCCGGGCACCCAACTAGTGTAATTATAAAGTAGATGAAAATAGAATGTCCCACACTTCAATGTATGCATGTGTCCATATGCTATTTTAATAGGTATGGAATTTATAATTACCTTATCATTAGTACAGTAATGCAATTCTCAGATATTTCCGTTTCTAGTTATAAATAATTAATTGATTTTGTGTACATCTGTATTTATTATATCATGAACTCGGTTTACAATATATAATAATATTTCACGGTTTAAACAATTAATGTTTGGAGTAGTGAACTACTGTAATATCCTTGACACCAGAGGAAAATAGAGTATCTGTGGCGTTGCAAGAAGATATAATATTGTCTGAGTTGCTAACAGCTGGTAAAATAACTAAAAAAAGTGTATTAAAAATTTATGATGGTGACTGAGAAAGAAAACTTTGAAGAACCATCTACAGATTTTCTATAAGTAGCTGTAATTAAGACAGAAACTGAATTTAATTTAATATTAGTACAAATGCCTCTCTGCAATATCGTTTATGTGCACAAAGACTAGAAAATACTGACTAGAACTGCATCAGAACAACATTATTGACAACAGAAGAACGAAGTATCTATGAGACGTCACAATAAACGATGTAATCTAATGGAATCGGCCACGCTGATGACGAAGCCGTTGTTTTTAGGTTTTTTTAAAAAAACAGTCCGTTTGAGGGTTATATACATTGTAGTCACTTACGTAAGTTAGGATACGAGGATGAGTTAGTCCAAGCTCTCCACTCCCGGAACACACACGTCTTAAAATTGGCCGATATATCCTGATTTATGGGAATCTTTGTTGAAAAACAGAGATATAGGAAGGAATTCCACACGTGACCCTCTTCTTTTTTCCTAGATGGTTTCTGCTACGGTAACATTTCCCTTATAGATATTTTTATAGTGACAGATGTTATGAGGGAAATCCACACGGTAACAGCTCCCCTATAATACTAAGTATGTGTAGGCAGGCTAGATATAGGGTAATCGTTAGTTTCGCTACTTCCCTCTTATAGCATAACACGGGGCCGGAAACGGGGGATTAGGAATTTTTTTGGAAGGCTCTATGATGGCAATACACGTGCTGACAACTGTCTTTTTATACCACAGGGAGGGATTGATAGGGGGATGGCCTGAGTAAGGTAGTCATTGTAATGAAAATACGTAAATTCACCTTCAAGAACCTCTGCTGATTAAAGTAAATAATTATTAAAGTTGTCTGCAAAATTTAATGATTAACTAAGATTAAATGAATGAATTGCCCCACGTTGTGGACCAAAAAGGTAATGAATTGATAGATTGACATAATTAATTGAATTTCCCCACGTTGTGGAAGCCAAGAATGTAATGAATAGAAAAAAAATTAATTAAATGAATTATTTAACAAAAATGTATTTAGTGTTACAATTAATTTGCCCTACGTTGGCACGCCGAAATTTAATTTAACAAACAAATATTTTATGTGTAATTTGTTGGGCCTTCTAAATAAAACAAAACCTTTATAAGACCATTTACTTTATTGAATATAAATTTATGACATTTTCTTGGTGGTTAAATACATTTAAATCTCAAAGTTCTCAGGGTCGTTTACTTGGGCTTGATAAGTAAAGAGCAATCAAAAACAATTTTATAAATTAAGTAATTAACAATCTAAAACCAAAATGAGAAGAACGAAATCTGACGAATACCTTTAACTATCGTTTACAAACTTAATTAATTTGGTTTCAACTTACGAAATGTCCTGCTGGTACCAGACTTAGTTTCGGGGCTTGGGGACACTAAAAGGATATGAATCACAGATTCTACACTTTAATTTAATATCAAACACACGGTCATAGTTATTGGATCTTCCTCCGGGAATTGGATCTGCTTCACCTCCGGGTCATCAGCCAGACATATTGTTACTCGCGTATGAATCTGAATGTGGCGCTAAATATTTGATTCTGCTTTACGGGTTTTTTACAATGTATCTCTCTGTACAGACTTTATACTTGGATTTTTAAACTTATAACTCTCTCGGTCGAATTTTAAACTTGGGCCACGCTGTTCGCCACCCTCAAAATTTTGTCTTCTCCCTCCTCCGATTTCAGACAGAATGTTCTCAGAAAACGCTCGCAGCCCGCAAACAAAGACCACCGACACATTGTTGTCTTTGAAATTGGTACCGCTAAACAATACAATTATTTAAACAATTACTGGCCTCTAATTAGTATTACAATATATATATATATATATATATATATATATATTGTAATATGTAATAATAATTATAATTTATTTATCTGAACTGCCCCACGTTGGTGAAGCCATTTTATGTAATAAGCAATAAAGCCAATTAAATTATGTAACAAACTGATAATTAACAATAATTGAAAGGAAATTAATATGATGAAAAACTAGCATGAATAAAACATTTATTACAACTGACCCGAAAAAATTATTTATTTATACACAAATAATTTACATTTAAAAAACTATTGCTCGCCAAAATGTACAACAATTTATTATAAATAACTGAAATTTTCTTCCTTTCAGGGTCTTTACTGTGCCTTTTAAACAATTATTTTTACAATTTACTATTGACAAATATTTTAATAAAATTGAAATAAAATATAAATCTGGGTCTCAGACCTTGGGCATACGGTAAGAGTTGTACGCTATTCCCATTGGAATCGTCAGCCAGTTTCCTCCTAAACTGGTCGAGGCACGGCACGGAGAAGGGAATGCTGCGTCCCCACAGCAAACTCCTCTCCCGCTATCGGAAGGGCGTGGGACAAGTACCTAATGCCCGACCTACCTGATGCAGGTTTTTCGAGGCGAATGCCTGGTAGGATCCTTAAAATATAGTAAGGGGGCCCTAGTTAACCCTTGGCTACCTTCCTCTACCATTCCGCATCCCCCCTTTCAAATCTCTTCCTATGCTATTAAATGGGAGTTGCCACCATGTGGATTACCCTCATGTAGCCTGTTATCCTAAAAAAAACTTTCACCTCGAACACTATTACGAACAAGCCATGTAACATAGAATTTACAATTTTCGACAAACCTCCGGACAATATGAAGCAGTACTCAGAGGCTCTTCTGAGTGACCAACTGGAATAATTCCGTCCAATTCCGCTTTCAATAACACGCCCCCGTTGATTGAGCTCACAAACACTTTCCGTCGTTTTTATTGCTGCCTGCCTCTACTCCACTTATTAATGTTTTACTTCCTCTCAGCTATTCCTAATACAGCTAATTTCTCTCGCCTCTGATTTCAGACTGCTAAATTTTAATTTCTTCCATACTCAGCAATGTCTCGTGGCTGACAGCCAAATTTTAATTATTCTGTGCTCCACAATGTCTCGTAGCTGACTTCTCACTCCATCAACTTACGCGCGCCAAGTCCAAACAATACCTTTCCTGCTCAATATTATCGACCATTATTATGTCTTTGTGTGTCTGCCGGTAACAATTCAGTTCAATACTTTGTAATTATTAACTCTTAATTTACCTTTTATCTTTACAATATATTATAGAGATTACAAATATGTAATGAAATATTAATAAATTGCTTCGTTAATTATTGGCGGCGTAGCTTTGAGACCAGAGCATTTTTTGGCGCGAGAATGTAGAGACTATAATTGGTACTACGAATTGTTGTCGAGAAATCTTATATACGATTTTAGCAGAAGACAGTAAACACTTAGGTAGTCAGAGAACTCAGATATTCATAGAGTAGAGTGTGTTTGGGAACCTGTGGAGAACTCAGATATTCAGGCAGACAGTCACTGTGTTTCGGAGGCCCTGACCAGGGTAGACCGAACTAGAGTCGGTGACAATACGACTTCAGCGAAGTAGAAAGGCGCCGAAAATGTTGCAAAGTGTTGGAAAGTGAGACGAGAATAAAATCAGTGCTATGGCCTGTCAATGAAATTTAGTGTTCTATAAAAATTAAATAATCACGTGTGCACAAACCACAGCAGCTTTAAATAAATGGTATGTAAAAAAACAAACTTTCTTCTGTAAACATTTACTTAAATATTGTTTACCGCCAGATTTCAATAACTTTGCCATATTTCTATAACTTTTCCGATTTTGGTAACTTTGCCAGATTTATATAACTTTTCAGATCTCTAATAGTTTATGTTATTGGTATAAAATTTTGTTATTATAAATTTTAATTTTTTTACTGTATTTATTAGAGATTCGTTAACCGAACCTGAAAGTTATATTCTCATACAATTTTAATTCAACGAAGATCAAATTTGTCAAATAAATAATTTTGGTGATCTCTTTAAAATTTATAATTTCAACGTAAACTTCCTTCCATTCAATTTAATAAAATAGTGTTTGCCTCATAATTTGTCTCTAAGGTGGTGGCATATTTGTTTGCAGTCTATTTTGTATGTTACATAATTTGGCTCTCCAACGTGGGGATTGTTTCAATAATATCTTGTTGTATATTACATAATTTAACTTATTCATTAATTTATACAATATAAATTATACAATTCATTATTACAATATATATGTGTGCCTTCTTTACTTAATAATTTTAACATTAACTAATTGCATGTTATGTATACAATTTATTATTAATTTCATTTTCAAGCTTAAAAGATGAATCCCAACAAACCGTTACCGCAAATGATTTTTCATATTATGTATGACAAACTGTTGATCCATAAGACAGTTTATTAGTGCATACGAGTATAATTGAACACATTGTTAATATTTTCACAAAATTATTGGCAAAGCAATGTCCTCCAAATAATAATTAAACGTGGTGTGTAAGCTGTAAACATCTTTGCATTTCAAATTAAGCTTTTATAAGTGGATGAAATATGCTTGTGTTTGCGATACAATCCTAGCAGATTTGTGGGTGTATATATCTCGATAAATATCAGGTTAAAAGCTGCAGATTATGCACGCGCGTTTTTTGTTTGTAGGCTGGCAGCGGTACACATTTGTAAACACCGGGATTAAAACTTCCAGTGAACGTTTACACAAGCAGCGCTTAGTGACTCTGAAGTTTGGTTGCTGTTAATAATGTGGACTTTTTGCTAAGAAATGTAGATAACGAAAAATGAAGGAGGATTATTGTGCTTTGCCGCCCACATACCACTGTGAACAAAAAGTAAGGTGAATTTATTTATAAAATATAAATTATTTATTTATTCTTCCAGATCAATTTCATCCCATTCAAAGTAATCCCCGTCCGATAAAACGCACTTTTTCCAACACTTTTTCCAGTCCTCGAAACAGACGGAATAGTTTTTTTCCGATATAGCCTTCAAGACCTTCTTCGATTCGGTTTTTATCTCCTCAATCGTGACAAAACGGCGTCCCCGTATTGGCCTTTTGAGTTTCATGAATAGCCAGAAGTCGCACGGAGCCAAATCAGGCGAATACGGTGGTTGCGAAGAACCAATGCAGTATGACATAGTGCATTATCGTGATGAAGGAACCAAGATTCCGGCCATTTCAGACGAATAGCTTCACGCATAACGCTCAAATAATATTCTTTGTTGACAGTTTGGCCCGGCGGAAGGAATTCATAGTGCACCACACCACGATAATCAAAGAAAACTATCAACATGACCTTGTTTTTCGGTTTTGCTTCACCTTTTGCACAATATTCGCTGGATTGTTCGGTGGGTGGTTTCAGGGTCGTATGCGTAAATCCAAGCCTCGTCTCCAGTAATGATGCATTTCAAGTGGTCCTGATAGTCAGATAGCAAAGTTTCACACACATCAACGCGACGTCTTTCTTCCACATAATTGAGCGATTTTGGCTCCAATCGAGACTAGACGCGTTTGAGACACAAAACATTCTTCAAATGGTTTGGGCTGGACCAAATGATATCCCCACACTATCAGCGAGATCTCTAATTGTCCATCGACGATTTTCAAGCACCAAATCTTTGATTTATTGGACGTGGCCCTCGTCGGTAGACGTTGATGGTCGTCCAGAGCGCGGTTCGTCTTCAACGCGTACTCGGCCCTCTTTGAACTCGTTGTACCACTTATTAACGTTTTTTTTGTGCCATAGTTGGGTCACCAAAGGCTTTCCGCAACATTATCAACGTGTCCGCACAAGAATATTCGTTTATCAAACAAAATTTGATGCAAGCTCTTTGCTCAACAAAATCACCCATTGCAAAAATCGAAAAATTCACTTTTGATTGTTTATAAAAACGCGTGTAACTCGGAGATAATTAAACCTTTTAACAAACACACACTTGGAAAATATTATAGACAGTCCTACCAACTTGGAAAAAAAATTACCTGCCTTCCTAATACCCGGGAGTTTTAAATGACAATTTCACCTTACTTTTTGATCATAGTGGTAAGTCTACATGAAACAAAATTTGAACCAAACCAATTGGTAAAATTATATATAAAATATTGTTGAAATAGAAAATCATATTGAATTAAGTATTACTTAATTAAGTAAATGAGGTGGTTGAAAACATTTTAAGAGACCCTTTGTGTTCTAATATTTCGTTTAGGAATTAACCAGAAATTATATTTTGTCCTCAATTTGTTCATAGATGTATTCACAGATCTAGCGATAGCTAAAGCTAGATAATCATGTTTTAAAAAAATTATTTTTTGATGTAATATCGAAAGCATAGGGTCAGCATGCCTCCTTGTGCAATTTAAGGGCTTCCCTGACTGTATTACATACGTCCAGGGATTTCGCGGAAAGAGGAGTTGGGGGATCTTTTGTTGGTATCTGACGGTAACATGGGAACAAAGCCAACTCGCATTACCCTAATTGCTCACCTTCCTCCAGACCCCAGGAAATTTGCGCGAAACTCAGTCGTCCCTTTCATTTCAAAGACAGGTATAAGTTCCGTCCATTATTACGCTTTTGAAAAACTGATCGCGATCATAGAAACATTTTAATGACAAATAGAGCATTGAGCACATCTAAGTGTCAAATGCAGAAAAAAACTAAAATTGAATTATTTTATCCGCAATCAGAAACGCAACATGTTATACACCTTTGGTACGTAGGGAAAATTCCACTCTTATTGTCTATGAAAGATTACAAGATTTCCAACGAGCAATGGTTTTTTAGTGATTCGCATTCTAAAATTCACTTGACTTATTATTATTATTTTCAACATAAGGCAACTGGAAAGCAAACACTTGTTTGCAGGTTCAATTCTCATAAAAAAAACCTTTTCCTCTAAGAGAAGAAAAAAGTTATCCTTTTTAAACGTTGAATATTTTTCTCATTGCCTTAATGCGAACAACAAATTCAGTTTCAATTACAAAAAGTATTGAATTAGACGTAAATCTTATAACTAGATAGGATATTAATAATATTAGTAAAATAAACTCAAAAGTTATACAACTATTTCCTTTACTTTATTTATAATATAATTTATATTACAAGCTGGGTCCAGCGTTTCCGAGGTAGTCATAATTAAACTCAGCGATATAGATAGCCCTGGATTTGACTCCAATCTCAGTTGGTTTTTCGTTATTTTTATTGTAACGCCCCTCCACCCGAATCCTTAAACGTGTTCCCTTCCCATGCCGTAACAGATTTATACACAAAAATAAGTGAAGAATCTTATTTACCACTAAAAGTTTGCTCTCGTAGAAAATGTCGGTCGATTTAACATGTTTGAATATTCCCACCTTCTTATACTCGTGGCCCTGGGGTTAAACAGCAACTTGAATGTCATAATTAAACTCAGCGTCATCCGGATTTAACACAAATCTCGGTTGTTTCCGCGTTATTGTTTGTAACGCCCCTCCAGCCCTATGCCGAAAGTGGTTGAAATTATACACAAACAAACACGGGAGAAAATCTTATTGACCTCAAAAAATATTTATCTGACGCAAATATCGGCCGTCTGTCCAAGAAAGAAAAATACCACCGTCGTTCACCCCCGACCCTGGAAGTAATAGACCCGTCTTACCGCCACAGCGTTTGTTTCTGGTTCAAACGAAACACCAGCTGAAATTTGGTCAAATTTGCTTTACGGGCGTAGATTTGTTTGCGGAAACACATGTACAGTCTGTTTTTTTATATTAGAAGAAGAACATAGATGTACAATGTCATTCCTTATTATTTCTAAATTATCACAAACAGTACAATTAATGTAGTTTATACAGGCCTGATATACTCCACCCCGAAGCTATTTCCCATTTTCTCCGCAACCTCATCACCGGCGTTAATGAACTAAGGCGGTAACATGTCTCAGTATTACAGCAATCAATAACGAATGTTTCGTATCTCGTGAGACACTAACTTTATTATTTATTATGCTAGTTAAAGAAGTTTAATCACTTTTACTACAATTGTAAGTAATGTTGGAATTAACAATTCCAGTAATAATAGAGTTTTGCAAACTAACGATCTGGCGTTGATGTAATAAATTCTCTTAGCTCGTAATGCATAGGACTAGAGTTTAGATTTCGGCATATGTTTTAATTCATTTATTCCATTATTTCTCTCTTTAAGATATATATATATATATATATATATATATATCTTAAAGAGAGAAATAATGGAATATATATATATATATATCTTAAAGAGAGAAATAATGGAATATATATATATATATATATATATTGTAATACCAATTAATGTGGCCATTAATTGTTTGGACATAAAATTTGAATTGTTTGAGAAATCCATTATAGCGGTCTGATCGAACAAAGCGACAATGGAAAAGCGAGCTCACTTGCTTGTCACTTGTCGAAGAGTAAAAAATGGCGTATGCGCGCTAAAACTCGAGAGCACTAGGAGTCAGTTGGTGGCGGGACATTTCAGAGGACGGAACAAATAATACTACAGCAGAGAATAGCCATCGTTAATGTATTATTAAACAAAGTTGTGAATTTAAGACAAAGTAAAATCATTCACGGAAGTATTACCTCGTAAATATCGCTAAGTAAAAGCAGTTTACGTATACAGTCAGCCAGGAAAAATCTAAGAGAGCTTTTCGTCTGGAGCCAGCCAGGAAAGGAAGTCATTTTTTTTAAGTCTACAGCAAGGAGCTAAAGAAAAGTTAGTTCGCTCCGAAAAGAATAAACAGTTTAAACAAATCTTCAAGTTTACGTCCAATCCAGGAGAAGACTAATAAATATACGAATCATAGGATTCGTATAAGGCAAGCAGACATCAAATAGCCGCAAAAAGGAGGATCATCCGAGTTCCAGTGGGCCTATCAATTTTGACTTCAATAGTGTAAAACCTGTGAGTCGAATTTTAGAATCAGTGTAAAAGTTTGCAATAGTGTACTTCCGAAACCAAAAAGAATGCTGGCACCAGCTGGACACTACGTAAGTAACAAAACCAAAACTAATGATTAATTGTGAACTTTAATTAAAGGATACAGTCAGATTTCGTTCTCTTTTAATTGTCAATCAAAGTTAATTTCTTTCTATCGACGTATTGTAAATTGTGAACGGTTTGTTAATAAGATTTTTAAATCAATTTGTTGTGTCCATTATAAAACCCAGTAGAGGCTCTGAGAGAGAGAGAAAGATCTAAAATTTTGTTGTAAATATCTTTATTGCCACAAAATAAATAAATATTTTGTTTGTTAATTTTTGATTATTATTTCATTTAATTAACGCCTTCCATTTAATTATTACCTAAAAAGGTTCCGGCACTTCGCCTAGAAGATGACGACAGAGCTTTTAGTCGTCGAAACGTTGCGTTTTAATATAATTATGCAAAACCCAGTTGAACTCCGAGAACAATATATTGATCATATTAATGTGTTGCGTCTCCAGTCAAAACTTTATTAATTTCGACCATGTATTTCAATTAGTTCAAAGAATTTACGCCCATGACCTTAAAAATAAGCTGATTTCAAACTATATTGTCACCATTTTTTTGTCATAATCACCTGCATGTCTGCCTCTAAAAATAGTCTTCCTACCAATCTGCAACTACTGACATTCTTAATATATTTCGTGTATCTTGAATATACGTACATAGTATATAGTAATAGCCTACCCACTCAAAACTTAACATAAAAACGAGAACTTGCACATTTACTGGGGGTTTAAAAATTAAGAATAGAGGTATATAAAAAAACCTATTTTATTGTTCATCTTTTCAGAAATCATGTCCATACCATCCTTGAACTTAAGACTCTCATGTAGCAACTGCGAAAGGTTTTATCTTATATAATTGGATTCTAGAATTGTGGGCGTGGTTCAGTATAAAAAAATCCAAAATTCCTTAGATATTTAAAATTTGTAGAATAAATTATCTCAACGTAATTTATATTTAAAATTTGATAAATTTGTGTAAAGTAAAGAATTCTTGCTCTGTGCTTGGCTGGAGCAAGGCCGAGCTTTCTGTGTGTCTATGAAATCCACGCTTCTCCTTGACACTACGCACATGGCCGAGCTACGGCTGTGCTCTCAAACGAAGACTCCCAATACACGCAAATACAGTTTTGATATTCTGCGATTCCTTTCATTAATAGACATCCCGTAATTTTCTATATGAATCATATTTGATTTAACAAAATTGTACTTAAGTTTTCCAGCGTCACGCGCCTGCAGTTACGTGAATAAACTTAATATACGTAATGAAAACACTCACTATCCAAACTCCTCTCCCGCTATCGGAAGGGCGTGGTACAAGTACCCAATTCCCGACCTACCTGATGCAGGTTTTTCTAAGGTTTTCCCTGCATTAGTTTTAGGCGAATTCCGGGTAGGATTCTTAAAATATAGCCCGGGGGCCCTAGTTAACCCTTGGCTACCTTCCTCTACCTTTCCGCAGCCCCCCTTTCAAATCCCTTCCTATTCTATTAAAGGGGAGTTGCCCAAAGCGAATTACCCTAAAAAAATCCAAATTTGGATAAAAAAAGCTTTAATTTATTATTTATTTTTCAATTCAATTTCATTAAATATTTCTGTTACAAGGTTTACCTTCATTAATTTATTTATAAATATTAGGTATAAATATTAAATTATTATTATCCCCCCTTCCACCCTGACCCCTGGGAGGGGGGGTGTTAAGCTTTAAATTAACCCGTCTGGAATGCCAATGGTTAATATTACAGCGGATTCGACACCAATCTCGGTCGTTATCGCAGTATTTTCACACCACCCGTAGGGCTGTCATTATGCCGATACGGGATGAAAACATCCAGAGGGACATTATGAATCTGAAAGGCCCGGTAAACTATTTATTCGTCCCAAATATATGGCATTATCGGACATTTTGAAAATTTCATCCCCTTCCACCCCACTCATAACGATGATAGAGTTATCTTAAATTCATGGGGGAGGGGATTCCTGTATCTTAAGAGTTACGTGTACCAAGTTTGATAGACATCATTCCACGCATTGATGAGTAACGTAAGTTACAATTGAAACCACGTATAAAAAGGATAATAACGTATCAAGTGTTCTAAAATATTAATATTATTATTTTGATTTATTTTGTGAAACCGCACCTCTAGGGAAAGTAGCCTGTCTGGCAAACGTCAATACCGATAATGTACAGTCGGAAAAACGTCAATCGGGATATTTTTGTCGGGAAAACGTGCTTCGGCCAAATGTGTGTCAAAATTTAAACATATAAAATATTGCGAAAACTAAAGTATGCGTCGATCTATCGTTTTAGGTTTCGCTAAGTTGAATACTGACATTCACCATGCCGGTTAAGAGCAAAATTAGAATTAACAACCAGATTATTGTCGGTTTAATTCAGCTTCCTGTCGAAAATGATATTGGGAAAATAAATTCGCGGGAAATGCTGGGCAAGCAGCTAATATAGTAATTAACAAAAATTATATTATTTTTTAATAATTTTTCTTAACGAAACTGACTATGTCTAATTACAATTTTCAGAAAAAAATATTGCACACAGAACGCTTATATATAATACAATTTTTAAAATAATCACAATAATTATTCATAATTATAAATTTTTTATACAAAAATTTCATCAATTCATTGATCAATATAAGTTATACAAATCTATAATATTCGTTAATCATTTTACAAATTCGGATTAACGGATTATTTTGTGTATAATTAGATTTATAATATTTTATCACAAACGTGTTTCTGTCTTGAATTTATACCAGAAACTTTAAAATTTAATGATTTTAATAAAAATATAAATATAATTTATTTCCGAATGAACAATATGAGAGATTATTTTTATTAAATATTTTACTTAATAAGTATTCTACTTAATCTGATATATCAATCGCAAGAGAACAATTTCGATATGTCATTGAAGATTATACTCGGTAATATATCGTTTCGAGAACATTTCTTCATTCATTGAAAATTATGTTTGATTTACAAAAAAATTGCAGTATTAGAACTTTTAAACGTAGAAAAATTGAATTATTTTTGGTTAGCTTACGTTTATTACCTGTAAATTAGTATTTTTTATTATAGTTACAAATTAGTATTAATATCATTGGCATATAATGGTTAGCTTGAAAAGTTTATTTAGAACACTAGTATTGTTTCTAGTGTTTCACAAAAAGCACAGAAATTTTCGAGTGCCACCTAGAACTCTGACAAGCAACTAAAGCCATTTCCGCAATCAATAGTGAATTTAACTACCACTCAATCTAGGCAACTGAGGCTTATTAACGTTGGCCTTGGCTCGCCTTGCTTGTCCCAGGGTAGATTCTCTCACCTTCCTAAAGCATTGGCAGCGACTTCAGTACACAATGCTGTATTAAATCAAACATTTGTCTGTACATACTTGCTGCTCAATATCTTTCGTGTTTATCTTAGCAACGCATGTCAAAATAAACAGAGAGAAATTGTTTTAATTAAAATTTCAAATATTCGTGATATATATATATACATATATATATATATATATATATATGCTGCAGTAATAACTTTTATATTTAATATTTAAATAAGCCCTACAGTGGGCGCCAATTTAGGTAGTAAGCATAAGAGTTATAAAATTAAAATTTCCATGAATCACGTTGGAGTGTCAATTTATGTGGTAAACAAAATGAGCAACCTCTAATAAAGATAGTAAAATAATAAAATAGAATGCCAGTACGTTGTGGTAATAAATAAAATAATTAAGATTGAAATAAGCTACCACTTAGGTGCCAATTAACGTTGTAATTTCTTTTAACTAAGAGAAAAATGAAGGAATTTAAATTGAACAATTATTTATAAATATAACAATTTAATATATTTTACAAAATTTAGTTTTCTTTGAATTTACAATTTTTTTTATTATTATTTTACCTCGGCTTTCGTGAGAACTCGCTTTCAAGGCCGACTATCGGGCCTCTAATAATGATTATACAAAAATGAAATTTAATTTACAATAAAAAAATAACTGTTCTTCATCTAAGCGTTATATAATTTTAATGGAGTATCGAAATCTGATTGAAATCTGACAGTAGATATTTACATATGAGGTTTACAGATGTTTACACTACATACCATTGTCTGGTCTCTTGTGCTTGTGCACACGTGATTTGATTTTTAATTAATTTTGTTTTTCTTACCCTACTTTTCTCTCTAAAAGGCCATTTTCGCTGATTCTCGCTAATAAATCGCAGTTTACTGTTCAAGTTCTGAATATCTGAATACCTGTATTAATGCGCCTTAGATTCTGTGTTCTCTGCCAATCATTGGGAACTTGCAACGGAAAACTGGCGTCTTCTACCAAAAAATTATCAGCCTCTAAAAGCACAAACTGCAGCTTTCCAAAACATACTCTGCTCTCTCTCTCTCTCTCTCTCTCTCTCTCTCTCTCTCTCTCTCTCTCTCTCTCTCTCTCCGCCGACACACACTTAAGTTCTGTACGTCTATTTGCGCCTTCTCGACAATTACCTTGTACCGAGAATTATTGTTCCGCATTCTCGTCAACAATACCGTATGTCACAATGCAAAGGTGTCTTGAGTCTCGACACATTGAGATAAACAAAATTTCTTAATTAACTACAAATTAGTAATTACTACAATATATAGACTAGTTTAACTGTTCGAGGGAGTTGGACTCTGGCAGTAGAGCTGACAACATTCCGCAGTATAGTCAAGTAACCCGAGTGTTCGTAAACAGGCTACGCTGCAATCGGGAGTAAGCCAAAAACACGGAATATCATCAAATGTCGAGTGTACTTATAGGCAGTTCATTAAATCCCTTCAGTTCTACAAGAAGTTATTCAACCCCAACAAATGGCTTCATCTGTGCAGCAACCCCGCTCGCATGCGACTGCAGCAACGTCTGAAGTGTTTTCATCAAGAAAACAAGCATTTATAAGCGATGCAATTAAGGTATTTCTATCATTTAATATCTGAGTAAAATTGTGAAATTTATTGATCCTAATACAATCAGATTTATGTTGCGTATATCCAACAACCGCCGTGTGTATTCTTAGCAAACAAATAAGCTGTTTACAACTTTACAACCAAACAAAGTGCTAAAAATCAAAGATCACAACTTAAATGTTCGTCCACCTTTTTGAAGACACAGAAGAGTGATTATTTCGAACGTGTGTCCAATAATAAGGGATAGAAACAAAATAACACGATGTCCAAGGTACCAGACTAATGAAGTAACATTCATTGTAGCTGCAAATCTAGGCAGGAAAATTTAAAATAAAGAAAGGAAACATATGTAAATTTATAAAATAACGCAAACAGAAAACAAAGTTAGTATAAAAAACTGAATATTGTGACTCCATCGAAGCCTGTAAGTAGCTTTATATTGTAATAATTAAAAGAAAAGCCTTTAATTTTCCCCACGTTGTGGAAGCCAATTTGTAATAATTAATAAAGGAATTAATTAAATTAAATAATCAACAAGAATTTAAAACAAAATTATTATTTTTTTATACGTCGATAGAAATAAATTAAAAAGAAAAGAAATTAACTTTGATTGACAATTATAAGAGAACGAAATCTGACTCTATCCTTTAATTACGTTTACAATTAATCGTTAGTTTTGGTTTTGTTACTTACGTAGTGTCCAGCTGGTACCAGCATTCTTTTTCGTTTCGGAAGTACACTATTGCAAAATTTTACACTGATTCTAAGATTCACAGATTTTACACTATTGAAGTCAAAATTGATAGGCTCCCAGGAATTCGGATGATCCTCTTTTTTGTCAACTCTGATGTCTGCTTGCCTTATACGAATCCTATGATTCGTAGATTTGTTAGTATTTAACCACTTTGGACCTAAACTGACTTCCTTTCCTGGGTGCTACAGACGTAAAACTGCACTCCTTTCCTGGCTGCTGATAGACGTAAAACTGCTAACTTAGCGATATTTACGGGGTAATACTTCCGTGAATGTTTTTACTTTGTCTTAAATTCACAACTTTGTTTAATAATACATTAACGATGGCTAGTCTCTGCTCTAGTATTATTCGTTCCGTCCTCTGAAATGTCCCGCCACCAACTAACTCTTAGTGCTCTCCAGTTTTAGCGCGCATACGCCATTTTTGACTTTCCGACAAAGAAACAGAGCTCGGCTCCATTGTCACTTTGGAAGCTCCAGCCGCTACAATTAAATTTTATTAAAACCAATTAATGGCCTAAATTATTGGCATTGCAATATATATATATATATATATACATATTCATTAATGTAATGAATGGAATTGTAAATGTATGAAGTTGAGGCGACCCTTAACAAAACAATAATGAAAAATTGCTGCAAAATTGCGAAGTAACTAACAAAGTTATTTGACTGCTCCAAACAGGAAAATCTCAGCCGACATAGAGTTGACTCTAGTAGGTACAAGTGGTTATTAGTAGTCCAAGGTTTATCTACTAGATGCAATTATTTGAGTTATAACAAATTTTCTTCAATTGATGTAAACAAGTATAGCAGTTTCGCAAAAAAAAATGGATGAAACCGGTATTCCAGCAGTAATAAAAAATTGTACCTCAGCATCTATTAAAGAGTAGTTAGATTCAATATTAAACGAACCTTTTGCCATGGTTTACAACGGTAAATGCAATATGTGGGAAGCTGAATTCGATCCCTGTCGAATCTTCATTAGTGATCGTTTCCCTTTAAGACATCCAGAAGCCGCTACAGCCAGGAACAGAATCGTATAAATCCACCATATTATATTGAAAGATCGCCGATTGAGGCTACACGAGCGTTCTGCTGTATCCGTTTATCGTAACCTCAACTTTCGACGGGAACATTTATATCTACATGGAATGCTATCAAAGCGCGTTTTAGCTTTTTATCAGAATCGCATTCGATTTGCTGTTTCTCATCAGAGTTTAAGACATGTTAAACGCTATTAAACTTACATTTCCTTAATGCTGATGCAACGTGAACTCACTGGCTCGAAGCAACAGGTCAAACAAAGGGTCCGAATCGGGAGGAAGATATCCGAACAAACCGGCGGGAAATGTCGTGACCACTGTGTATTGGAATGTCTCATAGACAGTATAGAGAATGTAATGAAATTGAAGCAACCCGTTAGTAAAAATATTTACATTTATATGAAGGCAGACGTTTACACTTTTTTAGTTCTGGTTGTTAAACTCCATGAATTTATTGGTTGTCATTCTTAAACTCACCGACACCCATAAACCTCAATTTTACTCCAATGTCAGTTGTTTTTGCGTTATTTTTATGTAACCCCCACCCTTAAGGGGTTGAAATTATACACAAAAATGTCTGTAGAGACTCAATCACATTGACCCAGAAAATTTTATTTAAACCCAAATACCGGCCATTTAACATGCTTGAAAATTTGCACCCCTTTCGGCATGGGTTGTTTCCGCGATATTTTTGTGTAACGCCACTCCACTCCCACCCCTAAGGGTGCTCCAATCCAATCCAATAAGGGGAAAAAACTAAACACAAAACTTCAATTTCATTGACCCCCGTAAAATATTTATTCGACGCAAATATCGGCCGTTTTATCATGTTTGAAAATGTCCACCCCCGCCGCTGGGGATGACAGTCGTGTATTACCCCCACAGTATTTGTTTACGGGTAAAACATTTGGTCAAATTAGTTCCACGGGTGTGTATGGGGAACATACCTTGTTTTTTCCTTACACCCGCACTTTTAGGGGGTAGAGGAATGCCTTAACCGGCATGTTGAAAGTCATAATTACTCAGCTAGCATTTTATTTTTTTCTAACAGTCCTCCAACCTCACCCCTAAGGGTGCTTTTCTACCATGGTTGAAAATTTTCCACAAAAAACATCTGCAGAATCACTGCCAATCTTACTGACTCCGAAAAGTATGGATCGGTGCAAATATCGGCCACAGGTTTGAAAATTTCCAAATCCGTCAACCTCCGCCTTTGGGAGTTGGAGACGTGTTTTACACACACAGTGTTCGTTTCCGGTTCGAAAGAAACACGTAATATTTATTTTTCTATAATCTAAAGAAATCTTGCTTTTAATGACTAAGTCATAAGTGAGACAAACGTCATTTTACGGAGTTTAAGAAATCGTTTCATACTGCAAATATGAAAAATCTGTAAAAGTCACGGAGTAGTGTATTGATTTGAGAGAAGAATACATCAAAGACCTGTTGAACAATATATTATACTGTAGTGATAAAGATGTATTGTTATTTACTAGTTATCACATCTCACATATATTTTGTATTCCCCTTGAAAACGTATATTACTCTCATCTTGAAACAACTTAATATCACGAAAACTACTCACCCTCCGAAAAAAAAAGTGTCCGAGATGAAAAGGTAATATTTTGAAAGGAGACATCTGTCTATCCAGTTTTTTGAAAATTCTTATAGTACCACTAAAAAATGCATAACTTACATTTGAAACATTTTTTTCATTGTAGGTATACTTGCTGTAACCGACGGAATACTATTTTTTTCCCCGTTTTTGCAATTGAGAACCGATTGGTTGGATTCAGTAATACATTTGCGATACACTACTACAGTATCTAAAACACACACTGGTTAGGTGAAGTTAAGCATGAGCGTATCTGGTCTCTAAACATTTGGTGCGGAATCATAACTAATCGGTCCCTTAGTTATTGAAGACACAATGAACGGTGAAAAACGTAGTTCAGAAACGCGCACTAGCAGCCTCGGAATTTCTCTCCATGTTTGGTGACCGTATAAAATTGATGTACGTCATTGTGGCGTTGACGAAGTTTTCACATTCTATTTGCATATGAGCCGCCTCTTAACTACCTCACAAGGTTTTCTAAAACATCACACACGATGAAAACATGAGAGGAAAATTAGATCTTGCTATAAATTGCCGCAATGCTGATAATCGCCAAAGCTTTGACTGAGAATCATTCATGAAAGCGAATAAAGTATTTCATTGTTCAACTATCACTTCGTTTATTTAGAATTTAGTAAAAACAATAGCTTTTTATAAGATGATTTTGTTATCATCTGATATATTTCTGTAAATTTAAAGATTTTTTTTCATGAAACGTGTTTCAAAGTGGAAATTTGTCCTTATCTTCTTGTTGTATACGTCAAGACTCGGGTTCTTTTTAGTGTCATTATCCAGGAAACAAAAGGAGCATCGTTACACTATTGTAAATTAAGGACAGCCGTTGGAGTTGTAAACTGGAGTCTGGAGTCGAGAACGAAGAATGACCAACGACTAGGAAGATGGAGTTATCGAACAAACTAGTTGAAATGAGCTATTTTCCAGAAAATTAAATTAACACTTCGATAATTGGATTTGTGGATTTCCACATAGTTCGCGAACAAACTATTTCAAATGAAGTAGTTCAGTAGTTCAGTGGTTTCGGAAATCTCCGCATCTGTGACACTCCTCTCTCAGTTCAGTTCACTTGTAGGTCTCCGAAACCCGTAGTTCGCAGTTAAACGTGCACGACTGCTCGAGTCCAAGTCTGAAATACATCATATTTCACATTGTCATTCACAGGTTTAAGAAGCGGCTATTAAGGAAGGGATAACTGGATACGAATATTGCTGCTGCTTTTTAGGATCGTATTTGGTTTCGGAGGTTTGATTGTTGATAACATTTTAATTCTATTGAGTGTTTTCAGTATAAATTTAATATTAAAAACTGTTAATATTTTAGTATTTAAATATTTTATTAACTTCCACTGATCAATTTTAACCAAATTTTAAACCTTCTTTCATAATATATTATGCTTAAATATGACCGTAAACAGTTAATTTTAATTTCAAATTACAACGTTTAAAAGGATGGATCTAACAATTTCGAAAGATTCCCATTCATTTGAAATTAATTTATGTAGTATTGGAACCCAATTAACAATTTTTTTTAACAAAATATTATTTAAGTAAATTCCTAATTTAAAAGTAAACAAAACAGTTATTATATAATGTATATAAATCGTAAAAGGCGGCGGATTTAATTTCTCTCTCTCTCTCTCTCTCTCTCTCCTCTCTCTCTCTCTCTCTCTCTCTCTCTCTCTCTCTCTCTCTCTCTCTATATATATATATATATACTAGCTGGGTGCCGGCGTTGTACTTATTTATATAAACCAGAAAAAGTATTTAATTCTATATTAATCTTTAGTCAATTAGTGATTTAACCTAAATCTAACTGTTCGTAGTTCCGTACATACTTTCCACCGTTAGAGCATTAATTGAAAAGATATAAAATACATTGAATTTTATTGCATCAGTCCCAACAAACATAACTTGGAGTTTATTCTTAAATATACTCCTTGACTATTGCAGGATATAATTGTCCCTTAGTCTTCAGACATTACGATTAATATAATACGTGATTTTGACGTAATAATAATTTTAATGTAATACAGGTTCTTGATATTTAATAAAAGGATTAAAATTAAAAAAACAGAAATTTTGTTAATACTAGATTTTATAAATTTATTTAATAAAATAATTTTAGAAAATTGTCACGGCTGTATTTACAAATGAGACCGCTTTACCTGGTCTCGAAATAAGTATGAAATGCAATTTACTGTTTCCTATTAAATTATTTTGAATTGATTACAATGACACGAGAAAATTAAGAAAATATTTAAAATTGAATTTACAAAAACTAATATAATACAATGTGAAATTAGACGGTACAAAAACTATGCAATATTTACAATGAATTTTTATTAAATTTAAATAAACATTAAATATAGCAGTTCTTGATTATTCCAAAGTTTTAGTACACTACACAATATACACCATTCAAACATAGATATTATTTTAAATAAGACTTGTTGTGAAGAAAATTACACCTTCTTTCAAACAATTAAACTCATTTCCTCAAGAACACCCAATTCACTCATTTACAGCTCGAGACAATTGAGGATCCAGCCTTCGGACCTCAAGACGTTTCGCCCGTGGACACCAGTCAATGTTGCGGTGATCCAAGTTTATAATAAGATCACACGACGTTTCGCCCGTATATAACACGTGAGCTTATAGTCCTCTCGATGCTCAATTATTATAGGTCGCCAGATAATTTATTTATGAAAAAATTACCAAAACTTTTTTAGTTAAAGAAAACATCAAGTTTATTTACATGAGATATTTACATAATTTCCTGAAACGTTGCTTCCATTGATGTGACACTTCCTAAACCGATAGCTCATTAATCTTACTTGCGCCTTGCAAGTTGGTTTGTGATTCTAACGCCGCTGTAGACTGACCTATCCGAGAGCTACCATATCTGCTCGCCAAGCTAACCCAATTCGGGACTATGGTTCTCACGCCGTGAGAATTCCATCGGAGACTACGTTCCGTTCACTTTGAGCTCCTCCTTTCTCCTCAAGCACCCATAGGAGATTGAATCTTCAAAACGCGTTCGCCAAAAATCCCGCAATATGTCGGCAAAACACAAAGCCACCGACCAAAACAAATGATAAAAGGCACAACACCGACCGATTGTCAAGTTACAAGACATTAATGGTAGAGTCCAACCCTTATCTGCCTCTAGCTCTTACCAATTTTTATTTGTAGGCACACGTCTATATTTAAACTCCTCCAACTTCCAATTCCAGGTATGCTGATCAACCCTTTAAAATATTCTAATCATCCAAAATATACTCTTAACTCCGCGACTATGCTTCCCTTACGTCCGTGCTTAGTTCTAAAACATATTCTCAGCTCTATCCCTGCTGATCAACTAACTTTTTACTAAAATATTTCCCCCCTCACACAGTAAAATCCAACTATTGGTGAGATTTTCATATTTGTACGTTCTCACGGATCAACGAGAGTTGGTCTTAAGACCTTTTTTAAAAATAGCTAACTATTTCAGGGCCTTATAATTTCAACTTTGCTTACACACAATTGTTGAAGAATTTTTCAACTACATGATCTTTTCATCTTACGGAAAAAAAATTATAGATATATAATTCGTGAATTTTAATATATTACAATAGTCTTTAGTTTGATTTCCTCCACGTTAAGGCGTTGTTTTATTTCTTAACAACATGAACTATCATCAAATTAATTATTCCTAACAGATCCTCACAATTTAAATGCACATTTAATTATGATAACTATTTCTCTTTATCAAACTCTAAATTTCACAAGCACACACAAAAAATAGCAAAATATTGCATGCACATATTTCTATACTACTTTCATCAATGTTATCGTCAGATTTAGTTTTTAACAAAGTATCCTATTCTTTATTACAAGAAACGTGCCACCACGTTGGAGCGCCAATGACAAACAATTACAATTTACAACCTAAGCCAGGCGTTAATTCTTAAAATCAATAAATATTACAATACAAAATATAAGATATGAAAATTAAAATCTAAATTCGGACATCGGAAATCTGACGATATTATCATTTACTTACGGGTTTACAGATAGAAATTTGTGAAATTTTACCTTAATGCTTCTGGTATCCACGGAAATTGGCTCGTGCACACACACACAATTCTTAATACTTTTTTATACACTGAATCTCATAATCAACACTTTTTGCTTGCCAAAATGACTCGTAATGCTTGCTTCGCTGTTGCACTTTTTAACAAATCTTACTATCACGCTCCAAAGTTTGCTATTTGCTGGATGCAATAACCTGGGCTCCCAATAAATGAAGAAAATGGTCTAATAATTAATGTTGGATCACAGACTGGAACCTTAAAACCGTTTTTTTTAAATATTTTAACTGTTAGAGAACACTGGAGCACTGGAGCACCGCACACCACAAACTGAGTTCTGCGCGTCTCGTAAAAATTAATTCCGACAATACCCAGCAAGCAACAATAATCGCCACATATTTTTGTATGTAACTTGTGTGTTTACAAGTGCAAATTTTGTTCATTAATTAATTATTTACTTTTAATTACCACAATATACATATACATATGCGAAATTAAATTTTGGAACACCGCTTATCGATGTTCTGTTGGGGAATTGAAATTTTTATCAGCCAGTTTCCCGGGCAAAAAGAAAATGCATCGTGAGTGTGATGATTTTCCAGTTCTGTGACACAGCCACCAAGCTCCCATTTACCCCGTGTTTAAAATTCCCACGGTTTGCATATGTTAACGAACAGAATTTGTGACAAAGAGCTAGTTCAGTACAACAAACGAACTGTAAAAGTACTGTCTTGCCTATTACTACCTACGACACTTGTAACTGGGGCAGAAGACGGAGTACGGTATGCAGATCTCTTGGCACAAAAATAATTTGGAACGTGTTGCTTACATTAGTTGTGAATGATTCTCTTGAATCCAAACTAACAATCTTGATTAGGACAAAATATATTATAAAATATAATTTAGAGGTAAAAATGTAGAAACTCATTTTGCACGAGTTGAGGTGGTCATAGACTATATTTAAAAGTCGAGTTTAATTGATTTAGAATTGTATAATCCACCATAATTTTGAGCACAATATGATTGATTTGTTTGCATTACTTTCCTGTTTTTGTAATTAGCAGACAAATGAGTTTTACGTATCGAATGAATTTCATGGCCTCCCATACAGACATTGCTGGTTTGATTCGATGGCGTTGTCTGCTGACTCCGCCTTGAATCTGCAGTGGCTCCGTTCTAATATTGACTGTGACAGCTTAAATCCCAGCCACGATGCAACGTGACAGGTTAGTCAGGTGAAGGGTATCTGAAACATTTAAAGACCACGGAAAGCCAGTCCTGAATTCTGGTTCGGTTGCTGCTGGCTTTGTTATGGCAGATACTCAGCAGAGTCGACAATACCATTGTTTACTTGGCGTAAATAGTCTCTGTGGATGTTATACAGCTGCACAAATGTACGCTCTGGCTTTGGAAACTGTTATAGCTGACTGGCCAGTTAATCGCTGGGCACACTGCCAGCAACATTTCTCTTTACTTGTATCATAAACACTGGATGAAATGATTCCGAGCTTCGATCATAAAGATTATATTTCACTAGTTGCTTCAATTGTTACAACCATATTCACGTTGCGAATCAGTATTCGTGATCTCAAACAAGGAAATTATTACTTTTTGTCTTCATCTTTCAAAGAGGACAACTATCAAAATAATTATGAAGCATAACATTCGTTGTTATTTTCCTCGTATCCATAACGAAGTTTTCAATTAAAAATCCCATAAAAGTTTGATTTTTGGATGTTCATAAAATTAACGGTTTCGTAGGTTTATATTATCTTTGTTCAATTTTGTAAAATATTCGTTGGCATGCACAGATGTATCCACTTTTAAAATGTAAATTAAAATATAGGTTTTCTATAACTGAATGTTTGTTTACGTGTTAATTAAGGCCTTTAAAACATAAATGTCAGGACAAAACGATGTGTTTTTTTATTCTGACTAATTTGGCCATAAATATGTATATGATAAGGAGGTATTACGTTCAGTGTTTCGCCCAGGCCTGAGTACCTATGGTTGTTTCTGTAGTTTTATTTATATTAAATCCACTGGACTCGTTAACTGGAACTTTTAAAAGTTTATTCAGCTATATACACAAATTTAATATCAACAAAAATTACCACAAAGCACTATCCTTCCCACACTTCAACAAATGCCTCCAATTAAATCCTTTACAAGCTTCAGAAAATTGAGGATCCCGTCTACGGATCCAAGGATGTTTCGCCCGTGGATGTCAGTCAGTGTTATAGCAACTAATATTATCGCCAGAGCCCAAGACGTAATAGTATTATCACCAGTATTATCCTACCCGGCATTCGCCTAAAAGAAATGCAGGACAAACCCTAGATAAACCTGCATCAGGTAGGTCGAGCATTAGGCACATGTCCCACGCCCTTCCGATAGCGGGAGAGGAGTTTGCTGTGGGGACGCAGCATTCCCTTCTCCGTGCCTCGACCAGTTTAGGAGGCAGCTGGCCAACTATTCGAATGGGAATAGCGGACAACTCTTACCGTATGCCCAAGGTTTGTGACCCCGGAACATACACCTCTCAGAACATGCCTTAGTTAAAAAACGGAGAGGCATTCAAGATTTCAGTGATCACAATTATTAACGGACTCCACTATGTTGCGCCTGTGGGCACCAGTTATTATGAAATGTTCAAAATACGGCAATCAATGTTAATGGCAGAGTTCAACTCTTATCTGGAACACACATTGTCCGCCGAACTATTCTTATTTTCAAGTTCTGACCTTCCTGTCAGGTCTACCCCTGCTTGACCATTCTTCCACAACCTTCTATCTCAAAAACTGGCGATCAACTAACTCTTTGACTGGCAATTTTGTTATTCATCTCCACTCGGTCCAAGCGATGCGAGTTTAATATGTTTTTGGGTCTCACGCGTTCATTGGAATACTCATTTACCTGATGACCTGTTCCAAACGAAGAATTTTTATTTCCTCACGGATCAACGAGTGTTAATATTTGACTGATAGGCACATCCACATATTTTCTTAAGACTCTTTGAGAAATAACAAACGAGAACTGGGACCTTATAACTCCAGCTTTTCTCACGGCACACACACCGGCTCGTTCAATCAGTCCTCAAACCATACTACGTTTATCTGACGAAACAAATTTTATAGTAATACAATTTTGAAAAATAGCACCTTTACATTGATGTGTATTACAATCTATACGTCAAATGGTTTCTTACATTCTGCTTAAACTGTAAAAACAGCATAAAAAATGTGTCGATGCCAATCCGTATCATAAATATTTGCTTGTAGCTCTCAATTACATTCGACAAGCTCTTAAATGACCTTGACCGCAAATCCTGTGCAGTTACTGTACGACGGAGATGCACCGTCCGAGTTTCACAACTATCTCCAACGGGTATGGGGAAAGGAGGGAAGGAATAAAGTTATAGCATATGCTTCCAGGTGTCTCAATAAAAGCGAAAGTAACCACTTATTTACTGCCATATTACTATCATCTGCTCATCAGGAAACCCTTTCATCATTAAAACCAATTATAATTCACTATTTTGCCGTACTTAGATGCCTTGCCATGTGAGCTCTACGACTCCAGATTACGTCATATGTTAAAATTGTAAAGCAATTCATCAAGATGATCTTTATCAGTGAGAGAGCGAACTTTTAAAATCCCTTCCATATAACAGAAGACTGCAACACATTTTACAGTTAAATCGTGTAAGTTTTAGTTAGTTGGAAAATTGTGAGGTCGACAGTTTAGTAAGGTGTAAAGTTTATATAAACGACCCGTTCTGCTGTAGGGAACAGCATCATTTCCTCGTATCACAGAGGTCCTGGCTTCGAATTCCGGAGCGGCCATGGATCTTTGTGTCTACAAATGTTAAGGAACCCGGGCTTAAGACTGAATAGGATCGTCACACTGGACACGTTACTTTTTCTTTCCAAGTTCTGGCCTTCGTAAATTAAAAAACGTGTCAGTCTGGCAATCGTCTGAATAGTCCGCGGTCCTCTGGGTCCGAAGGAGATCAAAGTATGAAGTAAACAGTTACATAAGGCAGGTAATTTAGGAAGGTATGCAAGTTCGTTATTAGTGAGGTGATGGTTATTAAGTGAAAAATACTAAGTCAGAAAATAAGTGAGAGAAGGAGGACAATTTAGGATAGTAAGAAATAGTAGTAAAAAAAGTGGAAGGAGACTCATGTACTCGGACTAACCTTTTAGTAATCCCTTTGAAGAGAAAGTGTTACTTTTGTTACAAATTTTATCGTGATACATTAACGGATATATTTGATGATCTGAAATTATCCAAATATCACTATCTTGATAGCTATCCTTGATTCCAAGGCGTTTTAGTTAACTTCCTTGGATGGTTATCTTCTTCAAGCCTGGGCGATAAATGGATCGTTGTGAGCATTGATTGTTTAACGCTGTGCGGTGATGTAACGAAATCCCTGTCAACTTTGAAGCACCAGAGGTAAATCACATCATGGAACAGAGCACCCAATTAACGCATGGCGTCCCGATGTTTATGATAACATCCCATCTGATGTCAGAGATAACGCATCGAATGACTGCTGTGAATCATTCTCAGACTAACGGATTACTCTGTCAAATAACTATACATATCAGCCAATTAAATTCACATTTAACGATGTAATTCCTCTTGTTACAGACTACATTATAAACTTAGTCACTGATAGACGTAGTTTTATGTTATTGGTTAAATCATGTTAAATCCCTCTGATTGTTTACAAATGCTTGAGCCACTGATTAACTTAGAATTAAAAAAATGAATGTTTCTCTTATCTCAATTTTTTAATATATTTCATACAATTCATGCTTTCACTCTTCTTAAGAACTGCTATGAAATAAAATTCTTTGAAAAAAAAGCACGTATTTAGTCAATCTCGAGAGTAATGAGTCCGGAAATAATTAACTGCAGATAACGAAGGATTTTATCGGTATCCTGTACTGAATGATTAAAATTTGAACTGGCATGGTGGACGAAATACTCATGTTTTTAATTACTAAGATATTTTATGATACATCATTTACTATTTCCAGTTATTTATCTATTAGTCCTTTATCATGGGTTTCTTTCTTATCAATTCAATTTTGCCGTTCCCAACTCGTCATTCTTACACATTTGTGTCATTCTTACATTATCTATCATTTCTACCAACTAGAAATCTGGATTTTAATCAAGTAGAGCCATTAATTTATACTTTTGTCTGTTCGCTCTTTGAATCAAGTGATTTTAGTATATTTTAGTTTTGTCAACTGACAAGTGCAGTTGTGTCGCTCTCGGCTCTTCTTCGTTCTGACGAAAGGCACAAGGATCCCAGATGCGTTGTGTGATATTTATACTATCACATTTTTTGTCTGAATTGGCTAACTTTCTTAATCATGATTTTAGTGTATCTTTCGGTTTCATGTATTAGGGCACCCAATCCGGTATCATCTGACTCTGTCTTGATGTAATTTTCACAGTGGAACGTTAAGACCAATTTTGACGGAACTTTATGTTATTATAATATGTAGATGTATAAAGGTTTTACGCCATATCAAAGTGAAATCCACCATCTTCTAGTTAAATATTGTACTTTCCAATATATTGATTTCGTTCAGAGTTTACAATATAATGGTTGAGCCAATATCGATTAAACGTTTTATAGTTGTTATACAGGGTGTTTCAAAATTATAGGATATTAATTGAGGTATGTCTTCCCCATATGTAGACAAAAAAGAGTTCATTACAACATGTGTCCGGAAATGCTTGGTTTTCAAGTAATGGCCCTCAAAACAGTGATTTCTCCGGAATGTTTTTCTTTCCGTAGATAATTGTCATTACAGAAGATGTTCAGAAAGACCACCTCTTGCTTTGAATATAGGCCACGGCCCTGCGAACACGACCCAAAATTCTCACAACCTGGCGCAATTCGATTGTGAAGAGATTCCATGTCAGGAAACGAATACACCAATGATTTTAAA
This sequence comes from Zhengitettix transpicula, assembly GCA_037074705.1. Classification (NCBI taxonomy): domain Eukaryota; kingdom Metazoa; phylum Arthropoda; class Insecta; order Orthoptera; family Tetrigidae; genus Zhengitettix; species Zhengitettix transpicula. Next base: position 187,687,242 of record CM073591.1, read on the forward strand.
TGACCCCATACATAGAAATCGATAGGGTTCAAATTAGGTGATTGTGGAGGCGAAGCAATTGGGTCACCCCTACATAAACATGGATCATCAACCTTTCCATCAAAGTATCGATCGATGAGCTGTACGACTGAAGTGTGCAGGAGTGCCATCATGGGGGGGGGGGGGCGACGTTACGCTGAATATCACTGTTTTGAAGTCCATAACTCGGAAGCCAAGCATTTCCTGATATATGTTGTTGTGAACATTTTTTATTTTCTACACACGGGGAATACATACTGCAAATTATGCCCCATATTCTTTAAACACCCCGTATATAGAAATGAGCTTTATGAGACTGTCGGTGGATATCCGTAAAAAAAATATTGTGGGCCTTTTAAACATTTATGGTCTTTTTATTGAATTACTTGAACAGGGAATTTTGTTCGCCAAATTTAATTTTAATTTTTACTGGACATGTTATTGATTGTTTAACAGAATATTTATTGTCAATAATTAGTGAGAATAATCACATAGGAGTAACAAAACTAGTAAATAAACTAAACACTTGATATTGAAAATGAGTTATTCGTACGATACGCGTTAAAGACACAAATAGATCCAAGCCCCATCTATGTTTCAAAAGCTCTTTAGAATGCTTTTATGCTCTAATGCAGGACGAGTAACCGGATAATTATTATTACAATTGCTGTCTAACCGCAAGCAGTAAGTCCTAAAATTGACGCTTTCAACGTTGGACGTAAAATTATATAATACTGTAAGTACTACAAGTTATTATGGAAATTTCTTTACAAGAACAAACGTTCATTAAAAGTGACAATGTAAGTGAAAGTAATTAGACGATATTGTGTGGAGGCCCCTACTGGAATATAAATGAAAGATGCGGATATTACCCTGGTTATATTAGCGGGAAGATTGTTAACAAGCGAAGGCATTGCTGATGGCAGCACTATTAGCTTTTGTAGATGGAGCTGTTTTCCCAGTTAATTAGACCAGCTGGGCTCTGTCAGCAGGAACGACGTGGTCTGCATTGTTAGACGTTGGCCACGTTATAATTACTCGATTAGTATTTCATAGACTTTGAGGTAGATTTTCTTCCGCCTTTGCACTAGAACATATATTCCTTCTCTCAGGACAATACATTCAAGTATATCACGATGGTTAAAGGCGAGGAAAATTAATATACAAAAAATGGTGATATAAATATTTGCAACATAAATTATCACTGCCTCTAACACATTTAATTTTTACATAATTTATCCTACAAATCAAACACTGAAACATAGAAACAACATTCACTCTGATTCAAGTTGTTCTAATCGCATGAAGTTTATAATTTGCTTTTTAATATTCTTCTGATGAAATTATTTCGTATGCGCATGTAATGTTAAATGAAAGTATATACGTTTATTTAAATTATGTTAACATTTGTCGGAAATTTTTATAGGATTCTGTTTTATAATAACCGTTTAATCTACAGCATAACATTTTATTTTCTTCCCATATATGGAAATTTTGTGTATACACGTAATCAGTAAATTCCATGACATTTCACTTGTTAATAATTCTAAAACAACGATAATAATGGAATAGAATTTAATATGATGTCGAGATGCATACTATCTTTTACAAAGTTAATTAAGTATAGAACACTAAAAGACAGATTTTCCCAAAGGTTCTTTGAAGATTTTCCAGGAGTAGAATTTTAAATACACTTCCAGGAATGTTGCACAATATATATTTAGAAACGTCTCAAAATGCAACGTGAAACAACACAGATATTTTGAGATGAACTTTTAACCTAAGGAATTTCACGACTACGTTATTAGCCTGAACAGATATGAGAACTCAATCCGGAAGCTTGTAAAAATTCACGAAAACAAGTGCCAAAAGAAATGACGTAAATCCTAACTAAATATGGACCATAAGTGATGAAGAAAAGGCGAAATTGGTTGCAGAGTACATTACAAAAATCATTAACCCCTACAATGGTGTCTCTGATGATAATATAGATAGACAATTAACATCCCAACCATTCTTCCTAGAATAAAACTTTTCACTCCTAGAGAATTAAAAACGTACATTTTCACTGAGCTCCTGGAATAGATGTTGTGACAGATGTTAAGAGTTTCCAAAAAAGGATCAGTATTGTTTACATATAAAGTTATTACTAATCTAAAGCATATTTACTGGCATAAACAACCGAAAACTGCAGAAATTATAGTAATCCTTTACTCTGGCAAAGACGTAACCTACGTATCGTCAATCAGCTGGTAGCTTACAACCTCAAAATTACTGAAGATATTTTATATTGAAGGCTTCCGTTAGAATCTTACGATACCCAGAGAGTTTGTAACATAAGTAATCAAGTACCGAAGAAAATTCTTAGGTGTAAGTAGAATGTTCGGCTAAGTTTGACACTCTGGTTTATTATACAAGATCAGAAAATTCTTTTCTACAACGTACTCCAGCCTTCTAAATCCCTACTAAAAAGACAGTAAATTCAGAACGAGAATCAATGACAGTATATTTGGCTCTAAACCGTCAAGTCTGTCGTATCGTATTAGGCCTCTTACTACACTACAAATTTACCAGTAAAAACTTCAATTGGCATCTTTGCAGAAGACACAATTTTTCCTTTCCACCAAAGATTGCCCATAACTAACAACAAATGCATTACAAAATCATCTAAATGAAATACAAGCGTGGACACACAGCTTGAAAATTAAGATCAACGGTGGTAAAGCTGTGAAAGTCAACTCCACCGTACGAAAAGACCAGTGTCCACCTGTTTATCGAAATGCAATACCTGCATAATATAGTACAAAATACATAGGAATGTACTTAGATAACAGATTAACATGGAAACAACATGTAGTTAAAAAAATGCAGATAGATCTAAAATTCAAGGAAATGCAATGGTTACTTGATATAAGGTTCAAATTACCACTTGAAAATAACCTCATATATATATAAATTGGTTTTTGGTATTGAACTCTGGGAGTTGCACGAGTAAATCGAATGTTTCCATAGCACAGAAAAAAACAATCAAAGTATTACGTATGATCTCCAATGTCCCATTGTCTGTCTCTAACGACACACTTTTTTAAAAAAAATTATGGTCGCGTCTACTTGTTGGTTATTGGCGACCCTCTAAGAGTGTTTACATAGTTAGGGTACAGGGGGTTTGAAATTTCCATTTGTGATCTTAGTTTCATACTAAGGTTGCCAGTTTTGGGTCGAAGACGATCTCGAGGAGACTCTTGATCGCCGTGGTGTGTGTGCAGAAGTTTTCTCCTGAGAATTCGGCTATGGTCCTCCTGCGTATATCCTCATTTGAATAAAATATGTTGGATGGTGAGGGCTTGGTCTCAGGCATAACAGGTGGGCTGATCTGTTCTGGAAAAAAAGATATTCATTTGTGAGTTTGGTGTGCAATGATCTAATCCTGGAAACTATTTTTTTTTTCTTGAGATGTTGTTGAGGTGGCACAGATCTTCTGATGTTTGGAGGTTCTGATGGAAGACACAGTTATTTTCTCTTCTCCGCGTGTCCTGACATCTACCCTCCTCTGTCTCTATACATTCATTTAGGATTTCCGAGGCTGTACAGGTAGGGGCTTCGTAGAAAATTAGAGCATCATGGACCTTGGCCGCCTCCTCGTTCCCTGCGATACCCGCATGAGCCGGGATTCAGACCAGCTGCACGGATTTCTCTCGTGAACTGCAGAGATGTAGATTGGCTCTGATGGCGTTGACGGTGCAGTTCCTTATTTTAGGGTTTCGTATGTTCTTTAATGCTTGGAAGGAGTTTGTTAAAATCATAATCCGGTTGAGTGGAGATTCCAGGCAGTATTCAACTGCCATTGCTGAAGAAGGTTTCCGCGGTGGTGCTTGAAGCTGAGTCGACACACTTCATAAAGACTTGAACGTACTATACTTCAAAGATGTTTAACTGAAAGAAGAAACCATCACCGCAAACGGCTAGAAAATCACACCAACACATTCCTCAATCCTGTTCTGGAAATACAAATGGCAAAAATCCTAATGACGAAGTGATCAAATGAGTATATATGGAGGACTTGCCACAGGAGAAGAACTCATAACATCAAAGCAGAACTACCTAGTTCTTTATAAATGTTATGTGTAATATATAACTTTTTCCATATTAATCTGGGTGGTCCCGGGGTAAAAATCTGAAACTTAAACGTTTCGCTGTATTAATGTTCATTTATATCTTTAATAACAGGAATTTTTCTCTTTGGGAAATTTGATGCTAGATACTTCAGTAACGCCCTTAACTCCACTCTGCCCGATTGGTAATGCGATGTAATTTTGAAATCCTGATTTCTTAGAAAAATTACTCAGTAGGTAAACATATTATAATAAACACTTTTAAATTATCGTTCACTTTAAATATCAGGTTCAATCTCTAGTAAATGCGGAAACGTATATTTAATAAAATGTTTCCGTTTCGTATTTTTTTTCCCTTAAAAACTTTTATTTTTCGATTATACAGTTTGGTTCATAAAATTTACAAGTATTTACAAAAAATTATGTGTAAATAATTCATATGTTAGCTTGTCTAGGTGAAGAGTCCTGTGACTTTCCAGGCCTTGAGTTCTTGATTTGTTGTTCTGAGGGGTTTGGGGTGGAAGATGAGATGGGTGTTTCCTGGAATATTAATTGGGGAAGGTTGCATACATTGTTGAGTTATGAGGGTTCGCTGGTGATGTTGAATTTGATGGGATGGATGGAATGGGTGGGTGGAGTCTGTGAGTATGAGGATGAGGTGGGTTAGAAAGTGCCAGAGTGTACTGGGGGAAGGATGAGGTCGATGGGGCGTTTTCTCTTGAGGCGACGTGCATGTGGGGGTGGGGGAGGGTTGCTATGGAATTGCTGGATCGTGGTGTTAGGATGGTTGAGGGTGCTTTTGATTAAGGAAGTTGGTGATTATTGAGTTGACTTGGGGAAGTTTAATGTTGTGGTGGATTATGGAATTTCTGAGGTACCAGGGAGACTTAGTGATGGTGTGAAGGATTATGTTATGTTTGGTTTGGATTTTGGCTGAATGGTTTTGGATCCCCATATGGATGAGGCGTAGGACCAGGTGGGTTGAATTATGGAGACATATACTAGGCGTTTTGTGCTGAGTGTCCGTTTCCTATAATACATCAATTTTATTATACAACTCTTGCCAGTAACAAACCCAAATATATACATATTCCTTCTTCTTATTATTATCACTCATGAATGCAATAAATTTATTACAATATATAGGTTGTGAGATACAGCAAGGTGCGTAGTAGAAAAAATGAGGAGATCGAGGGAAGCATTGTAGTCATTCGAAAGTTCCCTTTCAGAGAAGCTGGAACTACAGCATTGCCATTCTTAAAAACATTAATTATATTATTACGAACTAGCTACAAGGTATTTTCGTAAAACATAATGAATTGAATACTATAATTCTATGCATCTATGTTTTCTGTGTAGGATTTACATTAGCAACACGCCATAACAAAGGTTTGCGTTAAAATGAGCTCTGGTTATCCCCACTCAAACTACAGGGTAATGGGCTAGTGCGCTTCTTATTTTGACACAACTTGCTAATTCTCGCCACTTATAATTAACAAAAATGACTTATCTTAATTTAACGCACGTGGAAGGAAGAATGAGGCAAACGACAGAAAGTCGTAACTGTCGTCTCCGGATTGTATAATTGATTAATTTCAATACAATAATGTTGAAGTTTGGTGTAGGATTAGTAAGGGACGTGGGAAGATACAAAAAACTCGGGGAGGAGAAGGAGGCTTTCTTGATTCTGGGTTGTAGCAGTTCACACGACGTTATGAATTTATTAGCATGTGCAAGTTCTATTGAATTTTAATATTAAAGGAAAGGTTGCAACAGAGAGGTGTAATTGAGTCTGTGAGACGACTTGGAAGATGTTTGTATGGGACCAGTTCTAAGTCAGCGAAGCATGAAACGTAAACATCCGTCGTTACCCTTTCCGACGAAATTCCGACGACGAGAAGCTGACATCATATTACGTATTGGGACACACATTTTTAACGGAGTTATAAATGTACGAATATATTGTGCTTCGGAGCAGGGCAAATACGGTAGAAATGTCACCCTACAAAGCAAGGCCCATACATATTACGTATCTCTCTTACAGTTTGCATATATTGGTTTAAATCTTTGTCCGCTACACAGAGACGTCGTAGTAAAACATGTCTTCGTGAATAACAGAAAAGCTTCGTTAAACGACACTACAAGTGCGTCCTCTAGCATATCAGTAGGAGTCACAATATTCAGCCTCCATCGCTCAAATATCCAGTTTGCTTCAGAAATTTCCACTTTTAAAACTTAAAATGAATTAATTTCAGACTTAGTAGCGAGTATTATAATTACTACAGTTTACTTTTTTTTATAACAGGCGAAACGTTAGTAATACAATTATTATCAGGTAGAAATACAAACCACTAAATAATTGTCTCAATGAAGTAAATATAAGTTTAGGATTTAGTGATGAAATTAATCTCCTTTAGTTTATTAAATGTCGTAAGCAACGTAGGACTAGAGTGTTTTCTGAATTTAATCTTTTCGCTTCATTAACTCGTTACACACTGGTACACGTGTTGCTTCATTATAATATTATTATATTCAGTACCATTTACTTACAGATTGCGAAAAATATCGAATTTTATTACATTAATATCAGAATTGAAAGCAGTAATGAATTTACATTTCACTTTTTACCAACATTTAAAATCTTAAGTAAATTGGGACTCTTTTTTATATATGGTTCGAATATTTTCCGTTCTCAAATATTTAATTATTTTAGAAATTTAAGTGAATTAAATATACTATTTATTTCTACTGCAGGTAAAATCGTTATAATATCTAGAATTTCTACTTTCAGTTCAAAATCAGCAAATGAAGATTTCGTAAATCAAAATTTCCAAGTGTTATTAGTAATGAGAAAGATAGACATGTGCAGAAAGAACGCAGTTTGTGTGGTATTTATATTATCACTTATGTTGTTTGTATTTGGCTATCTTTCTTATTAATAACTAGCTGGGTGCACGGCTTTGCCCGTGTACTTATTTATATAAACCCGAAAAGTATTTAATTCGATATTTCTCTTTAGCCAATAAGTGATTTAACCTATAACTAACTGTTCCTAGTTCCGACCGATAGTGCATTAATTGAACAACTATAAAATACATTGAATTTTATTGTATCAATCCCAACCAACATACCTCCGAATTTCTTTACAAATGGAATACTTAAATATAGTCCTTGAGTATTGCAGGATATAATTGTCCCTCAGTCTTCAGACATTACGAATGATTAAATTGAAGAAATTGTTAACTATATTCAAAATGATACAAATGGTCGCCATTTTCGAGTCAATTCAGCACGAAAATTAACTTACATTTTCTGCAAGGATCGTTAAGTATTTAATATTGTTTTTTATTAATATTCGATGGAGTATTGCTGGATAAAATGATACTTTTTATTCAATCATAATATTTATCCTTTATTTAATTACAGAAAAAGGAACTATTTCCTTCGTTCGTCGCGTAGTAACGCCTCTCTCTTGCGTGTGCTGTGACGTCATGGCCTTTTGGCGTGGAGTAATTTAACTAAAAATGAACACACTTTTAAATTATAATTATTTCCACCTTTCTGCTAGGGGTTTCTCACTCACACGGTACCATGTCTCCTGTTTTGAAGAATATGTGTACCAATTTGTGTTGGTATCTGTCCACGCGTTTAAATCTATATAGAAATTAACGTAAATACATACATACAAATTTACATCCTTTTTTATTGTATCAATTTTCAATCAGACGTAAATTTGTCATGTTATCAAGTATAGATGTTCTGTCGATGAGTCTAATTCAGGAATAAAAGTAAATTTATAAAATATATTTTTACAATTAGGACGATTCCATTAAAAGATGTTAACAGTATTACAAACTAATTTTAAGATTAAGTAATTATTTATTTATATGAAGTAACGTTTTTTTCGGAAGAAGATAATTATATTTGGAAGCAGAATAAGTTGACCCGTGAAAATCATTTGTTAATCGCATCTTAATTTAATAAAATTAGGATAAAATTAAATTCATAAAAAATATAATTAATAATTTATTTGTAGTTAGCCTCATCTGTATTATTTTTCTTTACATCATTTTTATACATTAAAATTATTAATTTATTTGTAGTTTGCATCATCTGTATTATTTTTCTTTACATCATATTTATACCTTATAATTATAAAGTAATCGTATTATTAAATACACATATGAGCAATTTTTACATGATTATAATGTTTCACTTATTTTTTTTTGGTTTTCAACTTTGGAGACAAGTCATTACGACTCTGTAGATTGCGGTAAATCTTACGCGAATTATCACCTGGAATAATGCAAAAAATCTTTCTTTTCCTTCCCTTTTCTTTAGGAAATATTTTAATGAATTATAATAAACTACTTGGCAAGTTCATTACAGGTATTTCCCAAATGTTACAAAATTAAAAAATTAAAGTTTGTACCTGACTTTGTTTGAACACCGTTTAAGCTTTCCTCAGCTCCCGTTACCTGTATTTGTGAAATATATTGATATGTTTCAGTTATACTGTGAAAAATGTTGTGGTGAAACATAATTATCTGTTATTATGACATTTTTTTATTACGAATTTGTATATGAGTCGCGGTTATTGAAAAGTAAGTATTTACGAATGCAGTTCCAGTATTCATTACATATTTTCCATTGATTAAGGCACATGTGACGCCAATTAATTACTTTGTAAAATCTTGTATAAGTACCAGTTCTTTCGTCTGCTGTTCTTATTTCTTTTCGTAACTGAAATTTCCAACAATGCCTACCAGTTATTTCTTTGATCTTTATTGCATGAGCTGTCTTGTGATTGGAATTAAATTTGGGCTAATTTTAATTGTGCTATTTGATCTTGTCTGCTCTTCACTTGAAATGGTTTGTTCTGCAGGATCAAATGTTTTGTGTGTAAAAGTATCCCTATAAAGTTTTGTGTTTATTCTTGTGTGATGTTTAAGTATATACTTTATGATAGTTAATTCTCAAATCATTAATTATTTATTAGTACGTATTGAATATTTTTATTAGAACTGTACATTTTATATTATACTCTTAGTATAGTTAAAGTATTATTATTTTTGTTATTGTTAGTATCTTTTACTTAAGTTGGACAGGGGAATTTTAGTATTTTTATATGAACTCCTAATTGTTTATAATTGTAGCATCCTATTATTATATTGTAATTTTATGTATTGACGTATCCTATTTCCTCATAGAATAAAATAAATAAAATAAAACACTGAGTGGGTAAATGTAAACATACAATTACTATACTAAAACTAAGATCAATTTGCGTAAGAAAGACTAAAATTTAAAACAAATACTTTGAGATATAACAACCAATCAGATTATTTGATAAGAGCTACCTCATGAACCTTATAAGTGGTGAAATTGGTGCAAATTCGTTAGTTGACCCTACGAGACTTGAACTGCATTATATAAATAAAGTTATTACTTTAGCATTATGTGAACGGAAAACAACAACTACAGTTTTTAATGAAAGAAAAACTGTGAGCCGGTTGTTGAATTATTTTCATAATAAGATAAAAGCAGTATAATGCAACGTCCTGGAGTGATTATTTATTAACCATTTATGATACTTCGTATTGCACTGAGCCTAATGGTGAAGAATTAAAAGACGGTTACTTAGCAAGAAATACAGAATTAGGTCTGAATAGAAGTGTGTTTATGTTTGATGAGTTCTTACCTCAGTAGTGGCTCTGCTGTCTCTCATACTTTGTTAGAGTCCTTTGCGTTTCTACAAAGAGAATATGAATCTTGAGCCAGTTTTGTAGGGTCCTTTCGAGTTGTCTGTCATCTTAACATGAAAGGCGTAACTCTTGGAAAAGTAATCTCACTGTGGGTAGTAGGAAATTGAAGAGTAAAATCTCGTGGTCTCCTGCCGGAGCCTTTGACTTCACAGGAAAAGGAATAATTGAAAGGAAATACGACCTAGCGGTAAAAATGTAATGTGTCTACTATATGACAAAAAGTCCACATTGAAACGTTTTTAAATGCAAAAGTTCTAGGACATTGACGATTCATGTGCACATAAATAAATCTTTGAGTTAAACCCATGGGTTTAGAGTTCTTGAAAAATTTCGTAAAACATATTATCAAATATATTTTTAGCAACTTTAACCAGTGTCATGGGGCACATTTTGATAGTTCTTTCGAATTTACACTAAATGCAACTTATAAGAAAACTAAGACTGCCTTTGGAACAAATAATAATGTCGAGAATCTCATGAACAGGAGCCCCCCTCCCGCCATCGGTATGCAAATTTTAAGTTCAACTGACAGTGGATCACATTATAGTCTATAAGCAGGCCTTCCTACACCCACTTTGCGGCCCACGAAGACTTTGGTGAAAATTTATATTATTCTACATAAAAAATAATCCCGCGTGTATGTATTTTCAATCAACATAACTTGCTGTTGACCAACTAAAAGAATTCGCACGTAATATGCTTGTGATTGCCATAAGAGCACGTGACGGTACTGTGCTATTTATTCTAAAACCGTCGTTGAAAATAATGCCGAGGTAAATTCTCTGTACTGTTCTTCCTATGGGAAGATATGTTCCAAGTATTTAGTCGATAGACCCGGCTACAGTTAGCGCCAATGTGGTTCTCATAGTTGAATTTGGTAGCATGGATTTGAGAAGACAAGTCCGTGAGTGTGTGCGGTGAAACATTGGATAGAAACAACTACTGAGGGAAAGTGTCAGAATTTCGCTCTGTGTGTGTACATCCTGCATTATATCATTATATTTGCATATTAATTTATATTGATTTTATTCAATTCTGCAAGGTATATATATATATTCCTTGCAGAATTGAATACAAACAAACCTGCATCTGGAATCGGCAAAAAGAAACCGACAAATTTTGAAAAACCTATCATTCTGACATTTCATTATTTGTGTGTTCAAAAAGTAATGTCTTCTGTACATAGAAGATTTTACTGCTTTTGTAATGTTTAGTACAGTTGAGTAGAACTTTCGTGTCGCGTTTTTTTGATCCACTGTGTTTTTAGTTTGGTAATATACTGTAACGGGGTAGGGTTATCTATATAATAAAAGATGATGTGTATTTGTATGTATGTATGTATTTACGTTAATCTCTATACATATTTAAACGCGTGGACATATTGCAACTAAAATTGGTACACACATTCTAAAAACGACGAGAAACGGTACTGTGGCGGCGAGAAACCTGTAGAATAAAGGTGGAATTTTATAATTAAAAAATGTGATCATTTTGGGTTAAATTACTGCGCGTTAAGAAATAATGACGTCACAGTACACGCGAGGGAGACGTTACTACGTGACGATACTGCTCAACAAAGTAAATACTTCCTTTTTCCGTAGTGAAATAAATCAAGAATATTTAATTGAATAAAATCTATACTCCATCGAATGATAATAAAAAACAATACGAAAGATTATAGCATCTGTAGAACTAATTTTTTTAAATAACTTGACTTTTAAATGACTAACATGGCATAAATCTTGCACGTAACCTTGTTTTGCCTAAGCAGAAAGAGATAAGTATATACAGAACACAAAATTCTGAGTTGACTTTTAAATACTTATTTACAATCTTAAAATACAAAATACTGTGCCCCGTATGTCGTGACATTATTTATATGCTAAAGGATTATAATCTTTGACAGCAATTTGTAACGAAACTTCCTCATTTGTCAAAATTGGACCAAAATGAAAAATCTATTAAAGCAGAGAATCTATCGGAAACTTACAGCAGATATTTTTTAGAGAAAAGAGAAGTGAAAATGAGGCTGCTACCTTGATAAGCTTTTATATTACAAGAGAATTTGCTACTTCTGGGAAATCTTTTACTGAAGGCGAATTTGTAAAGAAGTGCATGCTCATTGCTACCTCCGAATTATTTCCGGAAAAAGCAGAATTATTTCAAAATTTCGGTTTATCGCGAATGACAGTGCAAAGACGAATAACTGTTATTTCCACCAATCTTGAAGAACAATTAAAGCAGAAAACTCCTGATTTTTCTCTTTATTCTCAAGTCACTGACGAATGCATAGATTTAAACGATGTCGCTCAACTTTGCGTTTTCATTAGAGGTGTTGACAAAAACTGTGAGATTACCGAATTACTCGCTGTAATGTACTTCATGTCTGGTCACACAACAGGAAAAGAGATCCTCAATTAGGTGATAAATCGCTTGAAAGATAATTTTCGGTTAGCTTTTAAAAACTTGGTAGCTATTTGCACCGACGGTGCCAGTAATATTACTGTAATAAAGGAACAGTTGCGCTACTTGAAAATTTTGTAAGAACGCAAATAAAATATTATTGCATTGTTTATTTGCAGGCGCTGTGTAGCTAAGTGTTTCATTTAGAACATATTATGTTGGTCGCTGTCAAAATAGTCAACTTCTCAAGATCAAGAAGCATCAAACATAGGACTTTCCAAGCTTTTCTTGGAGATATAGACGACGACTACAAAGCCGTTCTATAGCATGAAGAAGTAAGATGGTTAAGCTGTGCGATTCGTTGCTTTGAAGAAGAAAACATCGAAGTTCCTAGAAGACGAAACAAAGGAATTCCCTGAGCTTGAAGATGACTCCTGGAATCATGACCTCTTTTCCGTTTGTGATATTACAAAACATCTAAAAGGCCTTAACGTTCAACGTTAAAGCAAGCAACCGTTTTTATTTGAAACTTTTGAATATAGAGTTATTTATGAAACGCTTATCTAAATTAGCGGTTTTATTACCACCAATTTTTTAAATTTACTTAAAGAATTGATTATTTTACAGAAACAGACAGATACAGACACAGATATATATATATATATATATAATGATTAAAAAGGTGGTCTTAATTAATAGGAATAATTAACAAAATTATTATGTATTTAAAAAATTATTGTTGATAACTACACATTATAAGCCCTGCTTTGCACGCCGAATTCCGTCAATTTAACAAACAAATATTTCAATTTTATTTGTTAATTCGTGGCGTTCTATGAAAATACATCTTTATATTTTTACAATCAACGACGTCAAATTTCTCTTTATCTCACGGTCACCACTGGGTTTGATAGAAAGAACAAATACAATGAACTAAAATATTAACAATCCCAAGTCATTGAATTTAACGGAATACACAAAATTAAAAGACTACGAATGAAAAGAAAAACGCGAACTAAGTCTGACTATACCCTTTAATTATCGTTTATAGTCATTAATAATTGTCTTGTACTCACGACAGTGCTACTGGTACTAGTTCGGACTCTTGTAGCTTGAAGTCAACGCCCACTAAACAGGCCATTATACACTGATTCTACTCATTAGATTTTGAAAACACAGTAGTTGCTCTGGATCTCTGCTAACCTAGATTAGCCGCCCCTCAGTCAGCCCTCGGACGTAGATCTCCTTGAGGTCTCTCTATGAGAAAATTAGATCGGTTTGTGAAGCGAAACTTCTGCTTCCAAATTGCGATTTTTATGAGTCTCTCCGTCAAACTGTTTACGTGCGTTTTATGTAAACTATTACATCTCGCCGTTGGACTTCCTGGATAGCCCTATTCATGCTTTTAGATTATCAAACTTTACTGTGTTGTATCCCTTGCAGACTCTTTTATGTATCCAACAATTACATTATATTAAAAACAATTAATAGGCTGTTTAATTGGTATTACAATATATATATATATATATATATATATATACATATATATATATATATGTGTGTGTGTGTGTGTGTTGATTGACAATAAAATTAAATGGAATCACCACATAAATAATCTCTCGGGAAAACTTAGCAAAATTTGCTTCAGATTAAGAGTTTTAGCTCGGGAAAGTGATATTTCTACATATAAAATGGTATATCATGCCGTAATCTTCCGGAAGAAATAAAAACTTTAAGTATACAGAATTTATTTTATTTTTTAAGAGTTGTAAATCTCTGTTAATTAATAGATCATATACTTGGTGAAAGAGTTCGTAGAAAAGAAGGATAGATTAGATCATATTTAATAGAATATTTTGCTGGTATCCTATCAAGTTACAGTATTATTTTACGATGATAAAATTCTAGAATTTAACTCCTGACTTATTTTCTTTTTCATGTTCGAGGGGAATCGATGTAAGATTTTCTACTCGATACTCCGTCGTATGGAAATTGAAGATGAATTAAAATACTTTTAATTTCTTTAATTACTAACTACTGTCATATTAATATCTTTAACGTAGTTTAAAATCACATATATTTTTTTTGTAAAGTTCAATGTTTGTTTTTTAAACTTTGTATTTGTAATAATTATTCTTTTCATGTATTCTTATATTATGACGTATCCTATTTCGTCGAACGAGGACTAATGGAATGAATAATAAATCTAAATTTAAATCCATAAAGAGAGAGGGAAAGATTTTATTAATCCGTTTAATTTTACGTAATGTAGTTCGTCCCGAATACTCGCTGGCAACCGAAAGTTACTTTTTAATGGTGCAGCTTCAGTGTGCAGTTCAATTCTATCTGGTCTCGGACGTTGTCGAATCTTCCAGAAATTTGGCAACAGGTGTTTCTCTCGTCTGCATTTATCATGTGGAGCTGGTCACGTGACAAAATGGCTACTGTCATCATATATCGATTTGCGGCGCGTGTGTCACGCACTAGTTGCGTTCGCACAAAGGTTCGTTGCTCACCTTGCCAGTACCGGAATAATTGAATCTGGTGCGTTGATAAATTACTATTAATTTGTTTTAAAAAAATAGAAAAAAACCTCAAATGCGTCTTTAAGTTTGCATAATTGAACATAAATATATATTATTCAACGCAGTTCAAGGACTAGCTGTGAAATCATACGAGGGTTCTGGAAGCTTCTCTACTGCAATTGTTCTCCTTCTAATTTTGAAAAAAAAATATTTTGATATTTATTATTTGCATTGTTTATTAATGATCAACTTATTTATTTTCCACTGTATTAAGCTCAGACATGTTGAACTATAAATTGATCATAAAGATAACACAATTCGGTCAACATATGAACAACTGCCAAATTAGTACGATTGGTCAGGAAATTTTTCGGACGTGAACGATTTGAACATCACTTAAATCTTGGCACATATAAAGTTTTGGCCAGTGGGCTAGTCCCGTAAACTTTGTGGGCACTTACGAAGTTAATAGAACTAACTCATTAGATTTGTTTTGTCAACTGCTTAGTATTATGCAAATATTAGTTTAGTTCCGTATTTAACTAACAAATTAATAAATCAGAATAGACAATATAACTGTAGGAAAACAGACGCGTAAAAACGATTACCAGTAATGCATTCTTACTTTCAGAAAAACAAGGGTTATTAAGATGTTAGGAATTCTCCTCACGCTACTGGATAGGTACAAAAGCTTTTTTATGAAAAAATATCAAGTCCAAAGAGATATGTGTTAATGCATTTTGAGTGCATCAGTCGGTGGATCCGAGTCAAGAATTACTTTGGAAACAATGAATCAAAACTTTAAGGATTTACATTTAGTTCATGTAGTCCACGGTCGCATCAGAGAGACTTGGATTCCGGGGTCTTATCGAATAAATTTTGTGAAATAATGCAAATACAAATTCTATTTTCACTGAAGTGAAATTATAATAAAATGTAACTATGGTTGAATGAGATCAAGTAGCTAAAATCGTTGCTTTCCACGATGTCAAATTTGTATTAAAAGCGGATTGTATTAAAGATTTTAAGGATAATTGCCGTATATAAAAGTATATTTTATGTGTTGGAGAAATAAATATACGAAAAAAACTGTGAATGATTAGATGTATGTACATACATATAAAGTTTAATACCTATAATGCAAGGTTTCCGGTGACGGTTCTAATTCTAAAGTTTAGCAAACGTATTTTGTTAACGTTGCGACACGTCGCATACTAGATTTATTGGGGTACAAGTGAGTTTAGTTTCTCTTTTCAAACATATATAAATATCCATACAATTACCCAGACAATTATTAAAAATTGTGTCACTCCGTTTTTCTCATACACAATTACATTTTTGTTTCAAATTTAACAATCAAAGTAAAATTTATTTAACGAAAACCCCTTTGTTCCGACGATATGCTAATTATATTTCTCTCATGGATTGTGGGTGTTCATTAATTTTGTCGCTACCGAACTTGTCTTTAATGTTATTTTGCCACCTTGTTTCTTACACACAAGAAAGATACAGACTTAAGTTGTCGTGTATCTTCTTGCGGTTGGTCGGTATGTCCACAAACCAAGATTGGTGTCGACTCCTGTGTTATGGCAGTCGCTGAGTTTAGTTACGGAATTCCAGCAGGATTAAGTGGGGGTGGAAGGGGGTGGTAATAATAATTTAATATCGCCCGAGATTGTTGTCGAATTAGGGTATTCGACACGGATCTCAGTCTATAACAAAACTATTATTATCTCCACTACCACCCCTATCACTGGAGGTTCAATTTTAAATTTAACCCTTCTGGAATACCGTAACCCAGCGACTACAGTAACACCGGATACGACACCAATCTTGGTCTTTATCGCAATTTTATCACCCCCTTTCAACCCACTCCTACAGCTGTCATCTGTAGGGGATGAAATTTTTCACCGAAAATATCGAGAGTGACATTAAGAAACAGAACGACCCGATAAACTATTTAATCGTCAGCAGTAGAAATCGTTATCATATATTTTTAACATGCCACCTCCTTCCACCCGATCCATAGGGGTGCTAGAATTAGTTACATCCACGGTGTTTGTTCATGGATCTTCAGTGGTATTTATACTAAATTTGTCCGAAATTGTTCACGAATTAATGAGTAACTTAATTTAAAATAATAATCATGTAGGATAAGATAATTTATTAAGTGTTTTACAATATTAATATAGTGCTTTATTTCGTAAAAACGCATATTTCGGTAAAATAACCTGTAGGGAAAACGTCAATCGTGATATTTTTTTAAATTTATTTTATTTTAAGTCGCATCAAATTCTAGGTAATTAGCGACTACTTAATACACTTATTTATTTTACATTAATTATTTATATTTCACAGTCAAGATTAATCAATTTCAGGTATTTAATTATTATTCTTTGGTGTTCTATTGAGTGAAGCACTTCACTGATGTTTTTACTGTCCAGTAGCTGTTTTCTTTCTTGATCGTATTTTGAACATTTACTTATTATATGTTTAATAGCTATTGGGGACTTGCATAGCTCTCAATTAGGTGGAGGGCTATTGTTGATTAAGTGGAGGTGTGTCATCTTTGAATGTTCAGTTCTGATTCTTGATATTACTACCTGGTCTCTTTGGGTGGCTGTGGGGTCGATTTTTATTGCTTGAAATTCTTTGATTTTTTGGTGAATATTGCTAGCTTTAATTCCTGTCCATTTGTTGTTCCACTGGTGTTGGAGTTTACTTTGAGCACTTTTCCACAAATCTTTATAGGTGTTTGTTGGTCTTGGGAGTGGCTTTGAGCGTGGATGTGTGGCAACCTTGTCTTGGCCTTCAGGTCTGCAATATTGTTCCCATGGATACCTTGATGAACTGGAATCCATACTACAATGACTGTTTTGCCATTTTTATGAATTTTGTGGTATATTTCTTGGATTAACATTAGTAATTCAGATGATGTATCTTTTTTAGTGATTTCTTGAATAACAGTCAGTGAATCGGTAAGAATTATATGTTTTTTATTGTTGAATGATCAATATGTTCCATGGCCATAAGTATGGCGTATATTTCAGCCGTGTTAATGGAGGATATCGGGGTAAGTGTTGTAATGGATGTTGAGTCGGATGAATAGAATGCACTTGCAGTTCCAATGTCGTTTTTTGATCCATCAGTAAATATTTGGTAATGTCCAGGGTATTGGTCACATAATGTGGTAAATTTATTTTTCTATTCTTCGGGTACTAACTGTTTTCTTTTAAATTGGCTCAGGTTTGTGTCTGCTATAATAGGGGTTAATGTCCATGGAGGAATTCTGCAGTAACGGAGCTTTTCCATCTCAGGTATTTGGAAGTTTAAGGTCTGATTAATATTTCTGATTTTTGTATATATTGGGGTGTATTTAGGGGAATAATATTTTCGGTTAGAATATTTTGGCACTATGTCCTTTATAATGATAGTGTTGAAGGAAGTTTGTGCTTTAATCGCATATTGAGGGGTCAGGAAATCTCTCCTATGGTGCAGATTCGGTTCTTGTGCTTCATTGAGAATGCTTCCGATTGGGCTAGTATGGAAACAACCTGTAGCAATCTTAAGAACTGAGTAATGGATTGTGTCCAGTTTCTTTAGCATTGTTTTGGTGGACGATTGGTATAGAATACAGGCATAGTCTATTTTGGGTTCTATTTGTTAGAAGTAATATCTTCTTGTGTTTTTAGTATGTTCATTCGTTTCTTGCATTCTTGGATTGTATAATTGATGTGCTTTTCGTATGTTAATTTTTCATCAACTATTGTACCCAAAATTTTAATTGAGTTGACAGTTGGTATTCTCCTAATTTTAATTATTTAAATCGGGATATTGTTGTCGGGAAAACGTGCTTCGGGCAAGTGTGTGTCGGGAAAACAAATTGATCCCATTAAAATATTATCGTTGCGACATTTCAATCGCCTCTGATATCGAGAAAAAAAACGCTACAGTTCTATCGTACAATATTAAAACCTTAAAGAATCACTTAAAGCGTTAATGAACTAAATAGAAAAAAGTGAATCTAATAACGTCGCATCCAAAAACTATAATTATAGTAAATATTAATTTGAAATACCAATACGTTTTTGCCTTTCATAATAGTAAAATACGACATAAATTGTTGTACATAATTTATAATGCTGTAAGAACGGCTTGATTACGAAATGAAATTCAAAACTACAAAAAATAAATCTTCTATTAATTGAATTAATATTTATTATTGTAACTGTTGTTATTTATCTCCGGTTAATTTAACTCAATTTCAAGTTATTATATGGGCACGAAATTGGAAAATGTATTACGTTCACCAAGTAGGTAATATGACGTTATTAATTTATAATTATTGGGTTTGGTGACGATAAAGTGTCGATGACTGTGCTAGGATATGAAATTTAAAACTTACAAAAATAATTTTGAAAATCGGAGCTACAGCAAACGTCTGTGGCGGGACGTGGTCGGATGACTGGATGGACGCGGGGATCATCTCCTTCATTTTCTATCAGCACCACGAATCATCACACCACGTATTTCTTAATTCACTTGACAAACAAATGGTTATAAATTTTTCTGTTTCTACTTTTGCACTAACCTGATTCTCAATTGACAGCTGAAGTGAAAGCTTCTCAAAATCGAAGACTCTTTCCGTACCAGTCTCCCCGTATGTATTAATTCTGTTGCTTGAAGAGGGATTCTCACTTCTTAACTTTTTTTATTTCCTAAAGAGAATACATTTCTGCTATCGTTCATAAGTCGCTAGCACTTTCAAGGATATCCGTAAATATTACTGTCAACCAGTGATCGGTGGTCCGTTTGTTGCTCGCAGTTTCTGACCTACGTCTCTCGTCTCATTTACCTCCTTTGAAATGTCAAAGTAAGCCTGCGAGAGAATTTCTCGCAGGTGAACCTTCCCAGAGAGCTCTGGCGGGGGCTACCTTTGGGGATGCTCTCACATCTCTCTGGTTTTTTTGAACTAAGGTTCCCACATGCCGAGGCACCTTGGTCTGTTTTGAGAGGTGTATGTTCCGGGGTCGCAGACCTTGGGCATACGGCAAGAGTTGTCCGCTATTCCTATTGGAATAGTCGGCCAGCTGCCTCCTAAACAGGCCAAGGCATGGCGAGGGGTAAGCTGCGTCCCCACAGCAAACTCCTCTCCCGTCATCGGAAGGGCGTGGGAGAAGTACCAAATGCCCGACCTACCCGATGCAGGTTTTTCTAGGGTTTTCCCTGCATTTCTTTAGGCGAATGCCGGGTAGGATCCTTAAACCATAGCCCGGGGGCCCTAGTTAACCCTTGGCTACCTTCCACTACCCTTCCGCATCCCCCCCTTTCAAGTCCCTTCCTATGCTATTAAAGGGGAGTTGCCAATAGTGGATCACCCTCATGTAGCCTGTTGCCCTAAAAAAAAAAAATCTCTCACATTGTCTAGTGATATAAATGTCTGATCATTTCAGTATCGCGACCGTAAGGTAAGAAACTATAGCCATAAATATCATGCAGAGTGCTAAGTCAGTTGAATGTTACGGTGAAGCAGCTGAAGTTATACGACGGACCGGAAGATTAACGTCGCTTTAGTTACAACCACCGCCTTGGCCAGTGATGGGCAAATTTTTTAAGGAGGGGCCAAAAGGAAAGAGAAAAAAACTTTATGCGGGTGAATATAATTGATTAAAAATAACAATGATACCTTTTATAGAATTTAAGGCGTAGACAGGCTATGTATAGGGTCAACTCCCCTCTTATATCATAGGAAAGGGGCTGAAAGGGGGGATGCGAACAGGTAGAGCAAGGTAGACCAGAGAAATTCGGCTGAAATTGATGCAGGGAAAAGCCTGAAAAAACCTCCATCAGGTAGGTCGGCCAATTGGTACTTTTCCCATGACCTCCCGAAGCCGAGAGTGGGGTTTGCTGTGGGGTCGCAGCTTTCCCCTCTCCGTGCCTTGACCAGTTTAGAAGTTGTTTTTTTTTTTAGGGCAACAGGCTACATGAGGGTAATCCACGTTGGGCAACTCCCCCTTAATAGCATAGGAAGGGATTCGGAAGGGTAGAGGAAGGTAGCCAAGGGTTAACTACGGCCCCCGGGCTATATTTTAAGGATCCTACCTGGCATTCGCGTAAAGAAATGCAGGGAAAGTCCTAGAAAAACCTGCATCAGGTAGTTCGGGCATTGGGTACTTGTCCCACACCCTTCCGATAGCGGGAGAGGAGTTTGCTGTGGGGACGCAGCATTCCATTCTCCGTGCCTCGACCAGTTTAGGAGGCAGCTGGCCGACTATTCCAATGGGAATAGCGGACAACTCTTACCGTATGCCCAAGGTCTACCACCCCGGAACATACACCTCCTAAATTAGGTCGAGGTGCCTCGGCTTGTGGGAACCTTAGTTCAAAAATGGAGAGGAAAAGGCATACCCAAAGGTAGCCCGTTCGTATCTCTCCCAGAAGGTTCTGCCTGCGAGAGACAATCCCTAGCAGGTTACCTGCGAGAGAATGCTCTTGCTTTCTTCTATCTTCCCAGTTTAGACTTTCCTTCTTGTACTTTTTGTGATACTAAATCTTATTAATGACTGAAAGATTGTGAAGGAAAATGTGATGAATGAAACTGTGACTGAATTTCTAAAAGTTTCTCATAATTTGGTTCAAACTGTGATGCACTCTTTCGTATGCACAGTCTGTTTCTAAGACAATTATTTCCAAGTTTCATTGTAAAAAACATCGGTTGACATATATATGATGAAGAAAGCATAACATTAACTTTATGGGCATGATATAAGATTTGAGAAGGACTTGTCGAACGCTAAGGAACATTAAGAAACAACTGTTTGAGTTGAGTGTTACAGTTCAATTCAAGGATTCAGTGCAAGTCGCAAGTCTGGTTTCATTGTTTCACAGTTCACATTAAAAGGTATACTGAAAAATTCAAAGTCTTTTTCAATGACAATGAAGTCTTCAAAATTTCAATCAAATTCAACATGGAATCTACTTAGACTATCTTCGTAATTCTTCAGCTTTTCCTTCATCACCGGAGCTATTGAATTCAAGCTAGGGAAGTGAAACAAGTCATTCTTAGCAAGATGATTTGCGAATAGAACAAGTTATAGTTTAAAACATCTGAGATGCTCCTCAGATATAATCGAAAAACCTGCGCTAAGCTTCCTTACTTTTGAGTAGTACAGTCAGTATATCAGAGTAATTAGATTGCATGAATTATAGAAACTCCTGAAATTGTCTGTGAGCAAGCCCTCAAGATCAAATAGCATTAACCTGCTTCACAATAACGTCAAGCTCAGGTTTCATGTTCAAAACAGATTTAAACAGGGCGTCTTGATGTATGATGCAATGTAGAAATATAAAATTGTTATCTGGTTATTTTTCGTTAAAGATCCCAAAAAATCCAGATTTTTTCCCTGTATTATTTTTTACTCCATCTGTTGTTATACTACATATGCAATTTATAGGCACTTTAGAAGTTGAAATTCCTTCCATAGACAAAGTATCCGTCAATATCTAGCCTTCCCTTTCAAGAACAAAATTATATAAAACTTTACAAGCCTTTACAATATCAATTAAGGATGTAACTTTATAGTTCTTTAAAAATCCTCCATTTATTACACATTCTACAAACTTTAAAGCTCTCGAGACGCGATAATTAAAACTTTGTTTGGAATTGACATTGAGTTTTCACTAAACAATCGGATCTTGATATTTATTTTTCTTAAAATTTTAGAATCCATCCGAAAAGTCCGAAAGTACGTCTTACGTTTTGCAAATATATTTTGTTATAACAAATAAATTTCAGACAATGTAATCGGACGATTTTTGCGTGAAATAATTACTTTTTGATTATAGCACATTTGTTGGGGTGGTCATCTTCTAATATGAAAAAACGGCCGATATATTTTCTCAATTACTTCAACCCCCTTCGGCATGGGAGGTGAGCTCATTAGGCATAGGGTTAGAGGAACGTTACATAAAAATAGAGCAAAAGCAACCGAAATTGGAGTCATATCGGGGGTTATAGATAAATATCATCTCGGGCAACGCCAGCACCCAGCTAGTAATAAATAAATATCAGATAAATATAACTTATGTTTTTTTGCGATTGTGATTTGCAACATGTCTACAGGGGAATACATTCCGTCAGTCATGTGTTGTGGCTTTGAATGGATTTTTTTTATCTGTGTAAGAAGAACGTCGAAATTTTCAATACCCATACGAAAATAATTAAAAAACTTGTGTTCTAATTTTCTGAACTCCTCAAAGTGAAAAAACGAATTTCCCCCAACATGTCTCTTTTCATAATAATTGGACAAACCTATTGCATCAATAATTTTTTTTCGTTTTTAAAAACATATATCAGAGTTTTCTTAGGGCAACAAGCTACTTGAGGGTAATCCACATGGTGGCAATTCTCCTTTTAATAACATAAGAAGGAATTTGAAAGGGGGGAATGCGGAAGGCTAAAGGAAGGTAGCCAAGGGTAAACTAAATCCCCCGGGCTATAATTTTATTGATCCTTATCGGCATTCGCCTAAAAGTGATGGAGGAGAAACCATATAAAACCTGCATCAGGTAGGACGGGGATTGAGTACTTGTACAACGCCCTTCGGATGGCGGGAGAAGGGTTTGCTGTAGGGGCGCAGAATTTCCTTCTCCAAGCCTCGGCCAGTTTAGGAGGCAGCTGGCCGACTGTTCAAATTGGAACAGCGAACAACTATGCAGGGGAGTAACTTATCACGCTCCAAAATCTTAGAATGACTGAAGGCAAGTCGGGCCGACAACCGGCTGTATGTGAAGAGAACTAGCAAGGAACGGTGGCTGGTTAAATTATAGTTTAAACTGTTGTCGGGTAAGTGTGAAACTAGCTTAACTCGGTGGAGGGGATAGTTATGTGAGGAGGCTCCGTTGCCAGTGTTACTATTCGCTACAAAGTTGCCAGCAGCCATGTCTCTCCTCTCACTCTCAACATAAAATTCTAATATCTAGGATATGTCATTAATTAATTTGTATGTCGTCACTGGTTTAAAACGAAACAGAGGAAAATATTTATATATTTTATACCCAGTATTATTTTTTATTCGTCAGATTATGAATAATGTCTCGTGGGCCGGAAAAACATTTCAGGGCGCCGCAATTTGCTTATCACTGGTCTAAGTTGGAGACATTTACCGCTGGATGCATCGTTACAACTTCTATCACATCTAAGTTCACCACGTGGCGTTTTCCTTTAAAAATTACAGCATTTTATTTCCAAATATGGCGTTCGCTTTTTTTTTAGGAAATTTTTTGAATACTCAAAATAGTCACCCAGCCAATGGATAAATGGGAGTTTTGGATCTTATTTCTCTGATGTTATTTTTGTTTTAAATTGTACTGCCGTTATCAGCTTTTATATGTTTGAATATAGTGTTTGAGTCAGAAAAGTATATTAATTAACAAATATTTAATATAACACGTTTCGACCTCTTTTGGGACCTCTTCAGTTTGTACAGTTTCTAATATTTTGAATACAAATCACGTATAAAATTCAGATAGTGTTTCATCGTTCATCATAGTTTTATTCTCAATTTTTTGTCACCTAACTGTACAGTATAAAAAAATATATCGTGGAACATAACACCTTTATAAGTTGTCGACTGTATTATATTTCAATATTTTTTTATAAAAATGTTGGATATAAATATCATCCTCGTTTCATGAGCGAAGAAATGCTGCTTATTAGGTCAAATATTAATCCAATTATTGTGAAAACAAATACACTTAATTGAAATTCCATAAATTATTCAGTGTTATGATTTAAAATTATGTATACTTGAATTTTTATAGTTTAATTTTTGTGTTAAAAATTCAGTTACAACAATGTAACCAAAGATCCAAGGCTTTCTTGGTGTATTTGTTGAAGAAAAAGTTCTCGGATTTCCATCCGGGTAAAACAGCAATTGTAACGCGATTGTAACGTTCTTGGAAGTTCTTGGAATACTGCGAAAATTTTTCTGTTAAATGGTTTATACGAATCCACAACATATTTTGTCAATTATGTAAGTAACGTTATTTTACTAAATTTATTTACTTGTACGAAAGTCAAGTATTGTATTTTTCATTATATTTACCTATTAATTTTTAGATACAACTGAATAGGTCCCTGAACATACGGAGGAAACATTTTGTTGTTATACGTAAATTTAATAAATAATATATTTGGTAACTGAACACTAATTATGTTTATATTTAATACAAGTAAGATTTCATTTCTTATATTTTAATTAAATTTAAATATTACATATTTCAGTGTGAAAGAATTGATTTATTTAATTTAAAAACAATTGATTTTTATTGACAGTTGAATAAAAACACAGTTCTGTGGGTCTTCTGATCTCGTAGGGGTAAACATCTTAGATCCCTTCATCTATCTTTAATAATTAAACGCACAGTGGTTTATACTGAACATAAACAAATTAGCTAAAGCTTGGACGAGACCTTTATAGCAGTATATGAGTATAGAATATAAGCTTAATCAAACCCGGCATACCACAGCGTACCCAAGCAACGTACTAATTAAATAACCGGGAATCGTATTACTGGAAGTGCATGCAGGTTAATATCGGGATAGTTACGCCAGTAACAATGAACTCAAGGGATAATCCTGATTCATGTTTTAAAACTACCACGGCTCAAATCCTTAGCAGTGCCATATAAATTTGCACTGTCTTTCTGCGAGCAATAACATAAATTCATTCTATTATTAAGAATTTCATATATATAATAAAAAAAAAGATGCAAGATTGTATGTATGTATTTACGTTAATCTCTATTCAGATTTTAAACGCATGGACAGATTGAAAAAAAAAAATTGGTTTTAGTATGACAACCCGGGCACCCAACCATGAGACAAATAAAACGCTATGAAATTTATTCATATCAAAATATAAAATAGTTTGTGTTCTTTAGTGTAACTAAATATAATATTGATCATTTAATTTGAGAAGTAACTGTATGCAACCATTTTTCGCACTACCATAAAGAAAAAATAATGAATCCTATCAGTTAAAACATGTAGAAGGTCGCCAATAACATTTTAGGTGACGCGACCAGAAAATATCAATATAAATAAATAAAATATAATATAATAGTTGACACAGAAACTCGTTATAATGTTTATGTACACATTTAATTTAAATTAAGCAAAATTTACAATTTGTTAATTTTAATTTTAATTTTATTTAATACTAGCTGGGTGCCCGGCGTTGCCCGAGATGTCATTTATCCATAACCCCCGATACACTCCAATTTCGGTTGATTTTGAGCTATTTTTATGTAACCCGTCCTCGAACCCTAAATGTGCTCACCTCCTATGCCGAAGGAGGATGAAGTCATTGAATAAATATATCGGCCGTTTTTACATGTTAGAAGATGACCACCCGCACAAATGTGCGATAATAAAAAAGAATGTATTCCACGCAAAAATCGGCCGATTACATTGTCTGAAAATTTCTTTCCTCGCCCACCACCTCCCAAACTCGTCGCGTTGCCCAGGTTGTCACAATTAGATTCAGCGACATTCATAGTATCTGAATTGGTTTTAATCTCGTTTGTTTTTGCGGTTTTTTATTTAACGTACCTCCACCCCACCCCTAAACTTGCTCCCCTCACAGGGGTTAAATTATATACAAACAATATCGGTATAAATACTATCGAAGTAATTAACCCCAGAAAATAATTATCGCAAATATCGACCGTTTAACATGTTTGAAAATTTCCACCCCGGACCACTCCCGCTTCGGGGACTAAAACGGTCAAGTTTAATGTTATAATTAAACTCAGTGATAATCCCGATAGTTTCTGATTTCTTTTTATGTAATGCCACTTCACGCCTACCCTTAAGGGTGCACCCTTCCGAGTCCGAAAGGGGTTGAAATTATACACAGAGAACATGTAGGGAAATTTTATTAATCTAATAATACCGAAATATATTTAATCGACGAAAAAAACGGCCGGTCAACTCATCCCAACCCAGCCGATACCTGCGCGTTGCCCAGATTGTCATAAATAAATTCAGCGACATCCATTACCTTCGATTTGACTCGAATGTAGGTTGTTTTCCCGTTATTTTATTGTAAATCCCCTCCACACCCACCCCTATCATGCCTACAAACAACATCGGTAGAAATACTATCAACGTCAATGGTCCCGGCATTTATTTATTCCACGCTAATATCGATGATTTAACATGTTTGAAAAATTCCACCCCGTACATTCCCGCCTCAGGGGATTAAATGGGTAATTGAATATCATCTCAGATAACATCGGTTGGAACACTGTGTCTTTGATTCCTAAAAATATTTATTGTTTTAGCATGTTTGAAGTTTATACCAACTCCCTTAAGTGTGCTTCCCTCTCATACCGAAAGGGGTTATATTTTACAAACAACATCGGTATACATATTATCAATGTCATTGACCTCGCCAATTAATTATTTAACGCAAACATCGATCGTTTAACATGCTAGAAAAATTCCACCCCTATCCACCCCATCTACTCCCGCCCCTTGGGGTTAAATGGCCAATTGGATGCTATAATTGAACTGGACGACATCCATAAGCTTGGATTTGACGTTGTATTCGCGTTATTTTATTAAAGCGTTCCTCCACCCAACACCTAAAAGTGCTCTACTGATAAGCCCGAAAGGGGTTGAAGTTATAATTTGTGAAAATGTAGAGAAATCATATGACCCCGACCCCGCCCGTCCCTGGGAGGTTAATTGCTAGTTTATAGCATAATTAAACTCAGCGTTATCCATAACTTTGCTTTTGACTCCAGTCTCGTTTGTATTCGACTTATTTTTTTGGACTCAAATATCGGCTGTGTTAGCATGTATAAATAAGTAAACTCACTGACATCCATAACCTTCGATTTGACTCCAAACTCGGTTGTATTCGCGTTATTTTTCTGTAAAGCTACTCCACCCCAAACCCTAAGGGTGCCCTTTTCCCAGGGCGTAGGAGATGAATATTATATTCAGATAACATCGGTAGAAACACAATCAATATCTTTGACCCCGAAAATATGTAACCAAATCTAATACCTGCTGTTTTAGCATGTTTAAGTATTCCAACCCCCGTCCACCCCCAATTCTGGGGGTAGTAGACGCATCTCACCCCGACAGTGTTTTTTTTCCTGGTCGCAAAGAACACTTGTACGAAATTTGGTGAAATTTGCTCTACCGGTGTAGATTTGTACAACGAACATACAAACATACAAACAAACATACATACACTCTTTTTTATTTATAAGATTAGTATTGTATAATGTGTTTGGAAAAATGTTAGTTTAGTAATTTCTGACGCACATTTGTTTGCGAGACGTGTCCCAAGGTCACAGGGACAGATCGTGAATACCTTAGGATCTGGATAATTCTATTGAGGGTTCGTAATCGTCTTGGCTGTGACCGCACAACTGTGTTGCTCGTGAATAAGTGCCTCGGAGAACTTCTAAAGTTTGTGGCTTTTGATAGAATGTGAAAATAGTATTGAGCAATTAGCATATTTGAGTGAGTGTTTTTCAGTATTAATAGTATAATATATTTTGTTCAACCACTTTTGTAAATTCATTAACTTTTTGATAACAACAAATTTATTTCGTACAATTTGTCCGTAAGAAATACCTGAGGAAGGTACAAACGTACCGAACCGTCGTATTTAATCAATAAAAATATTGTCTGTTAATGGTCAGAAAACTTAATTATTTATTTAATATATAAATAGACATAAAAATACAACATTTAATATTTTCTTCAATAAAATTATTTTAGAAATATTATTTAAGGAATTTCTCTACATGATTTATATTTTTTAATATAATAAAAGTGTATGGATGACGTGCTAATAGTTAAATATTAGATAGTTTATGAATTATTTTGATAAGTTAAACGTAAATATATTTGTTTCAATTTTTAAAAAAATTCCCCAATATATTGATGTCCTTTAAATAAATTTTTATTACTTAGGGATGGATAAAAAGTTTGATTTTTAATATTTGTTCTGAAACTCATGAGTATTATGTATTATATATGTCGTTTCGTTCTATTGAAAATTTTGTTTGTCTTGCGGAAGAAGAATCTATTTGAAGTCAGAGGTAAGGTTATTTTCGCAAAGTCCGAGAAGAGTCTATAAAAATGCCGTTTTCATTTCGTTCAGGTTATGTTCAATTTTTAGGACACCTCACTTAATAAGTGCGAACACAGACACTAAAAAGCTATACCCCGAATATCTGCGGACGGTTATACGACTCTATTTTTGAAAGTTGTTACTTAAATTCCCAGTGCCAGAAGATTCCGATGCTGCAGTTAAAAGGTAATAAAAGTTTGCTTTGCAGAAACGTGTTTCCAAATATTTTCTGAACAGTTAATGGTGACTTTCAAAAACCTCGCAAAGTATAGCTAGTTTTTCTTTAAATATTTTTGTATTTAATGAAAGAAAAATTAGTTCTCACATTTATTTCTCAGGACATATTTTAACAGAGAGATACTAACATTTATAAATATTTTTCTTTAATCGTATATATTTCCCGAATTAAATTTGAAAGATTCAAATTATATCTATTCATACCGTGAGGAAAGATGAACCATTAATGTGATATTGTAATTCTAACTGCATATTTCCAAATAGAAACAAATAAATAGTGGTGTAGTAAATAATTATATAAAACAAAATTCATATTAGTAAAAAAATCAACTATTTATAAAGCATTGTTCTCCTTTTGACTAACAATAACCCTCAAATTGAAAATATTTGCTTTTGTTTGTAATTGCTATATTAATTGAGTCCTCGTACATTATTTCATTGAAGCTACTAAAGCTCGTTTTGATTACTCCAGTATGTGATTAATGTCTCTCGTTTCATATATAATTTCACATAATGGGTAACTAGTGAGATGCTGATCCATCGATGCACCTTTCATGATTATTTTATCTCTCTCTATATAAAAATGAATGTCAGCCAGTGTGTCAGTCTGTCCCCTGTGCGCTCCTAAACAATTCATCCGATTGCGATGAAACTTTGGTGAGTTGTTGTCCGCACCCTCACAAAGGTTTCTGTCGGGTTTTCGAAGCGTTAGGCAACTCCCAAGGGGTGAACGGGGGTGAAATTTAAAAACTTTGCTATATCGGCCGATATTAGAGTGGATTAATTAATTTTCTGGGTTGATGTGATAGTTTGTATTAAGATGTTTTTAGTGTGTAATTTCACCGCATTAAAGCACAACATAAAAATAACGCGAAACAACAGAGAGTACTGTAAAAACCAGGGATATACAAGTCAAAGTGTTTAATTCAAACATTGACTATATCAGTTAAATTTCAGTTGAGCCCCTAGTTGTGGGGGGGGATGTGAGTGAAAGGCCGTTACACAAATTTAAAGAGTACACAACGGAGACTGGTTCTGAATCTGGAGTTATGGAGTCATTGAATTTAATTCGGACATTTACCATAGTGGTTAAAATGAAGTTCAGCCTCGAGGAGAGAGGTTGGAAGGGGGTGAAATAAATGCTCGTTTAAAATCTTAAATTTGTAGTCCAATTTCTATCAAACTTTATACACATGCTACTTACGATCGAGGAACAAACGCTGAGGGCTTCAGACACACCTATAGTCTATAGGGGTGGTGGTATTTAAATACATTTCAAAACGGCCATTATTAGCATCGAATAAAGCGTTTACGGGTCCGCTTAATTTTATAGTATAATTCTAGAATTTTTAAGTGTCTAATTTCAACTCCAAAAGGCAACGGAGGGAAGCACTCTTACCGTACGGGTGGTACTGGTTGGGGTTTATATGAAAAGTAATGAAAAACAAGACCGAAAATAGTGTCGATTCCGGAGTTAAAGGAGTCGCTTAGTTTAATTCTCGCATTAACCTAGATGGTTAATGAAATTTTATGTTCCTCTGCGTGGAGGTGGACGTGGTCGATAAAAAGTTATCCAGAGTAGTTCTGACCCTCTTAAGTTTTTTTACTACCACCTCCCCTAAAGGCGGTAGGTGTGTCTTAAGCCTTCAGTGTTTGTTCCTCGATCGTAAGTAACGTGTGTATAAAGTTAGATAGAACCTGGTATTTTTTTATTTTCTTAGTGTACGAGCTATCGTTCGGTGTCTATTTAGTTAAAGGTTTATTTTTTACTCCTTTAAGATGCCGGGAGTAGTTTTAAACTTTATTAAGTTAGCGAGTATTTTTTACTGTTTTAGTTCGTCGTTATTTTTAGACACTTTAATTTTATGTAGTAGGAGAATTCTCGGATAGCGTCAGTCATCATCCTGGTTTATTTGAAGTTAGATGTCGAAGTGTTACGTCAGAGAGGGGAATGTAAATAGGTAAATATTCCAAACAATCCGGGCAACGTCGGTCACTCAGCTAGTGGTGTATAACAATTAAATTATTTTATTGTCTTATGCCCTATAATACTGATTGCTTTTAATTACGATAAATCTATTCTGTCTGATGCAGCGGAAATATGTTTGAAATCATTGAGAAATCCAAGTTTGACTCAACGAATTACGAAAATATTACGATAACATAGGATACTAATTAAGACCTTGAATATCTAATAAATATAAATAAATTAAAATTAAAACACCTTGAGGTACACTTTTTCCATGTAGTCTTTTTTATACACACGTCATTTAGTTTATTTATAAGCTTTTGACTTGTGTCATATTCATCTGTAAAATATACAACATATATACACTTACATTGATATTAAGAACCTATTTTTTATACGACAATCTATTTACCTTACGTTCAGTCCTTAGGTAGGCGAAGTCATTACTACGTATTACAAATTACTTTCTTAATTTTGCAAACTGCGTTAGAAAACAATTTAAAAAAATCATTTTGCAAGTGTTCGTATTATTAATTATTACAATTTGATAACAATTATATATACATATAACTATTTTCATATTCACTAATATTACTACTCTCTCTCCCTCCCTCCCTCCGTCCCTCTCTTTTTTCTCTCTCTCTCAACTTATCGCAATTTTTCCATTAAATTTGGTAAACTACCTCTTTTTATTCATAAACATTTCTTATATTTTACATATTATTTAATATTTGTTTTATACAATTTAATGGCTTATAAACTATTTTGTATTCATATAATCAATTGTATTGAAGAATATTGTTAATT
Organism: Zhengitettix transpicula; assembly: GCA_037074705.1. Classification (NCBI taxonomy): domain Eukaryota; kingdom Metazoa; phylum Arthropoda; class Insecta; order Orthoptera; family Tetrigidae; genus Zhengitettix; species Zhengitettix transpicula. The sequence goes on from CM073591.1 coordinate 187,719,237, forward strand.
AAATTTGATGTTATTTATATATGTTAAACTTATAAAACTAATCTGTTTATTTACTACTTTATTTACGTTTTGATCCTTATTATTGTTATTACACACATCTACATTTATATGATATATAAATATATATTAACAAAATGATTAGGTTTACTGATTATAATAAAGAATTTATATAAACCAATTTTTACTTCCTATTTCTGGTTAACATTAGTGCCATTAATTGCCACATTCTGATTACGGACATTTTCATCACGATCATTATTAGGATTAGATTTTTTTTTCATATTTTTACGGGTGCCAATTTTCCTCATAATTTGAAAATATTGTGTCTGACCTTGTATTACTTCTGATCACTTAATCTTATTCCTTCAAACACTACTAATCTCTTAACTTAGTACAGATGCGCAAAATTTAGTAACAATTTATTTTCTTTGCCCGCAACTTCTCAATATTAAAAGAAGTAGGCTGTTGACTGATAGCGTGGACCAATCTGTTGCTAGTAACATGATGTTAAATGGATGTTAAGGTGTCCTTTTATTATTTAAACAAATATACGTTCTTTTAGTAACGTGATAATATAATTCGTACAATTAGTAAAGGTGAAGTGGTACTAATGGATTAGGTAAATACTTACTGAGATGGAAGTAAATAACCGAACGAGATCGTTGTTTGGAAAGCCAGTGTTACGCCTGTCTTTAACAACAATGAATATCGTTTCATCTCCTGTTCCTTTATCAGCGTACTTCGAAGTTTTAGGCTACTCAGCCATAGTACGAGTAGACGGCAATATTACTAATCTTAAAATATAACGAAATCAATTTCAAGGAACTCTTTAACAATCCTCTGGGTATGAAACGAATACATACAATACATACTTTTTTATTACAAATTAAAAAACCTTACTGAAAAAATTCAAATTGTTGACCGTTTAAAAATTAATTATTTTATAGTGCTGGCTAATATTCCTTATCTTAATTTTACTATAATATATATTTTCATGATTAATAATAGCTATTTTACTGAATATTGATCGCAGATTTTTATTTGAAAGTTGGATCGTCCTTATAGGACAAACTTCCTGAGTGTCAAGTTCTGTATTTATGGAGGAAGTACACTGCCATTACGGAAATCCCCTGCAGCCATATCGTTCCATTTCTCTGCAATTATTTTAAGGCATTAGGGCAGGTTGTATTTTAAGCGTCCAGCGGACATTTACCTGAACATTGTGGTAAAACACGGAACCTCCACGTCATGCTGGCCCCGGGAGGAGATTCGGAATTAAATCTACCGAAATACGCGTTCTGCTTAGATGTAATTCGATATATAATCGCTAAATTGTTCATAACGTTCTTATTTTAACGGAAGGTATTCTCCAAAATCTTTTATATAAAACTGTAAATCATGGAACTGAAAATGGAATAAAACATATTGAATTATGAAGAAAATGGCATTGGGGCAGAGTAAAAATGTATGAGACAAAGTTAGAGCGTATCTCGTCTTTTATCTTATGTAAAAAGACAATTAAAAGAAAAACTAATTAATAATAAGAAGAAGAAAGATAGCCAATTAGACAAAAAATGATAATGCGTTTCTGGGATCCTTTCCCCTTTCCTCAGGTGCCTAGAAGAGCCTAGAACGACACAACTGCACTCGTCAGTCGACAAAACTCAAAGCGATGAATAGGCAACAACAATAGGAGAGCTGAAGGGTTAGCGGAACAATAAGGGGACATCGACAATGGAAAAGCAGAAGTTTTAGAGTAACAATAAGGGATCATAGCAATTGATTGAATCGAAAATTAAAATTAAAAATTACGTCTGATTGAAAATATTATTAATTATTGAGTTTAATTGAGTCTATTTGTACAGTTAAAGCTGTGATGTTTGATTTAATGTGAAGCATCTCTGAAATGAGTCTGGAATTGTACCTGGTGTCAATGTCTGAAATCTTAGCATTTTACAAATCAAATGAATGTTTAGAATTGATGATATGTTTGGATACTACAGATTGTTTATCAATGGGAGTTTGATATTAGATATACGTTCCTTGATACGTGTATTAAGGGAACGTTTTGTTTGCCCTATGTAGCAGGAATTACAATTAGAGCAAGAGATTTTGTAAAAAACACAATGTTTACTGTAGGTGTCAAGTGGGTCCTTGAGTTTTTTAATTCAGTAGGGAAGGGTATTAGTGGATCTGTAAATGATGGATATTTGATATTCTTTGAATATTTGGATAAATTTGTGATGTAGAAATTTGTAATAAAGGAGTACGAGAAAAAAATTTGACTTGAGGTTTTTGTGGACGATTGACAGTAGGATAATAGATTTTGTCCAATCTGCGGTTTATGTGTTTAATAATGTAATTGAAATGAGATTAAAATATTTCGGACAATATTTAAGTTATGCAAGAACAAAATAGATGGGGAGACAGCTGATTTAATATTAGCCGAAAACTGAAAAATACAGATCCACTTAAAATAAAAATAGTTTCTGATGTGGTATAGGAGGTGAAGGAATTTGGGCGTATGAGGAGTAGAGCTTCAAATGATGGAGAAATCAAGTGATATATCATTAATAGAGTAACATGTAATATAGCGTACCTGATAAAACTCAGAGATCAAAATAAGGTGGATGCCAATAACTTCGAGCTTGAGATAAGGTACGGAAATGATCAGACTGAATAGGATCAGGTTGGAGTAAAATCCAGAGCCATCTCTAGGAAAGTCGATATCGTGTGGATCTTTGTTTCTAAGTAAATTACAGAGAAATTAACAAAAAGAGAAAGAGTTGATATATAAATGCAAGACTGAGCAGTAGCAAGACTAATTCAAATAGCGACTCAAGAGACTGAGAGAAAACCCCCCTCACAAATTAAAAACCACTTGTTAGAGTACGGTGAACCAACCAAAAACTCCAGATCAGCCTATATAATAATAGCGGAGCCTCTCAAAACCGGTTACCACAGTGTTGCTACAGCGTTTGCACTGAAATCCAAACCCACCGAATATTTGTTAACGTATTGTCTCATCCTGAGATGCACACATCCTCCAGGGACCCGAGGGAAGAAAAATCCTCACGAGTGTAGTTAAGACCGAAATAATATAGAAAATTTATAAATCTATATAACAAACACAAGAGAGCATTTTAGGGAAGATCATTCCATAATTTAAATTATATTGAGGAAAAGTTTTCCGAAATTCTGTGGGTCGAGTACAAGATTGTGTGGATGAGTAAAGGACTCTGAGAATACATGAAAGACGTAGCCTGGTAGCTTTAGTATGTGGTGTTATTAAAAAAACTATAAAGTTAGTAATCAGAAAGTTTGCAACACATTCTCTAGAGAAGGTTTTACGAAAAAAGACGAGCCAAAGTAGTAACGCTCATATTGAGTAATTATGATGTCTAGATGTAGAATATAATACGTAGATGCCAGTGAAAACGGGGAGGGGCAAAAATAAATATCTCAAGATTTTAGTTTGTTTCCTTGATCAGAAGAACAGTGGAAATGTGAATTTGAAGTGAATTACAATGATATGTTTTATCGCTTCCTGAAACATAACGTTACAAATTATGCTATGTAAAGATGTTTACTCTTATATTTGACTTTTACTTATGCTTGATGTTCTGCGTAGGTATAAATATTTGTATACTAATTCTTAGTGTATCTTCTTGCCATTGAGAACGAATTATTTTTAAGTAAAAAAGATAATGTTGTAACATTTGATTGTGTAAAGTTGAATCTGAGATTAAGTGGGATGTCATTATAGTTAGCCTCAGTAACGAAGGCGAGTGGTGAACATTGATGGCTGGGAGGTAATTTCAAAATTGTTACGATGCGCTCGGCATAAACAGGCTCACAACAAGGAACGAGGTCATGCACTAGCGGCTTAATGAAGATGATTGACTGCGCATGGGGATGCAGGTTTGTACTTGCGATGTACAACACTAAACTTGACCGTTAACTCTAGTTATTAAGGTCTTAAGCGCTTCTGATAAATGATAGGACCTATATTTAATCTTCTGAAACAAAAACCACGTAGAGTGTATGTGATTAGGATTTGAAATTAATTGGCAATGAAATAATATAAGTTGTAGAAACGTTTTTAGTATTTTCCACTGTCTCTTTTGTAGAGAAGGCAAAAGTAGTAGGAGTGATTAAAGATGATTACCTTTCGACTTAAGCCTTCTTCACAGCCAACACAATGGTGCATCCTGAAAACATCTCTATTACAACTGTTTAAGTAGTCAATTGTTGGGTTTTTTAAATAATTGTTTCAAACATGAAACACGGTTAGTTTCGTATGAATGCTAATATATATACTTCCGCTGCGTACTTCACATCAACCATTATTCAGTAGAAACATAGATGTTATGTACAATTAAAAATAATAAATGTGTTTTATTTGACTTACTGTTGTAATTCCACAGATGGCTTCATTGGGAACTTGAAGACGAGGTGTTCATTGCATCTGATCAACTACCCAGAGTTTGAAAAAGGTGCTTCAAAGTAAAGCCTACCAGACGTTTGGTAAGCAATATATTAAAATTTGTATTCGTATGACATAAAATTATGTTAATAGGTGCGTAAATGTTTTTTCACGTTGTTATTCATCAAGATTTTGAAGTAATAGATAACAGCTAAAGATTTAAAGTGTCTGTTACACCGTATCTATTTCGAGTAATATGTCATGAAATTCGTGAACGAATTATATATATGAAAGTTTTTATTTTACGTCTGGTTTTGAATTAATAAATCAGTTAATGAACTTTTACAGACCCTTAATTTTTATTTATTTATAGCGTTACGACGTTTCGATACGTGTTCTTCAGGATATTACCCAAATTATTATAACAAAGTAGCAATTAATATGTTGATAAATTCACAAAGTTTTTGAGAACGGTTCCGAGGAATTCTAAAAACTGAAGTGACTGTAAAAGGTCATTAACTGATTTATTAATATATATTTACTCTACCAAAATTTCATATATATATATTTATATTATTATTATTATTTGGTAAATTTTTGGTAACATAATTGTGTAAGATATAATAAGAAAAGTGTGTGGAATTATAAAATCGTATTTGTATGGAACGGTATTAGTCCAAGTTTTTTTATTATGTTTGAAATTCTTCGGATTTTACAGTACAATCACGCAATCGCGTTATTTTGTTAGTCAATTATACATCATTGTACATTAAAATATTATTATTTACTGAAATATTCATGTTTTGAAAAATTAATAATAAGAAAAATAGTCGAATACAGACAAAAGATAAAATAAGTGATTACATACGAGAATAATTTCAATTGTATTTCAAAATATAGTTATAGAATGGTAACACTATAGATTTCTAGATAAATTGAGAAGGGGTAAAAGTTATTCATCCTTTACATATTATTTAAAATAATTTTTATGGATGTTATAATGAATAACTTTTAAGTTATAAAAATAATTGCTAATTTTTTTAATCACGAGGAAAAATGTTGAAGTTTAACCGCAAGTTTGCAAAGAAGGATATTACTCGTTTATAACTAGAACTGTTAAAGGAATTGGAACGATTTACATGCAAAAATATTGTCAGCATGTCTCATAAGAGTAGACTAATGATGTAGTTCATAAAACAAATTACCAGTTAGCCAGTATTAATGAAAATTATGCAACTTTTTTCTAATGAAATTCAGTAGTGTTCCAGAAAGTATCTTTGAAGGCAAAGGAACGTAAAAGTCGAAGTTATGTTTCTAACATGAGTGTATTTACGTTATGTCATTTGTATATAAATGATAGGAACATATAAATGTAAACTATCCATTAACCTATAAATAAAACACGCAGAAAGGAACATTTTTACAATCACATTATGCGGAATAATTCTAATGAAATAAAATGCAGAAATATGTCAGGGACTCGCCAACTATTCCTTAAAAGTAATAAGTGATGTATACCGTAATCGCCCATCAAAATTAAGTATTTCTACCAACTTTTCAGGAAAGAAAAATCTTATAAGTCTGCGTCATTCTCGACATTGTGCGTTATCAAGTTACTGGCGTCGAGTGAATGTCTCCGGTTCCAGTTGTCAAATGGTCGACCTGTTTTTCGCTTATAATCACGTCATTTCCAGTTCATAACTCTAGCAACGCCTATTTATAATTTGTTATACTGTACCTAGCTACACTTGTATTTGTCTTACAATAAGATAGATCGAGCAGTAAACCTTTGATGTATTGGGTTTTATTCTAAACTTCCAACTTTATTGCTCAGAAATTGAAGAAATCAAACCATGTTTGACTGGTGACCTAGCAGCAGGAATGCTCCTGTTTCTGTGTAACCATCATATTCTGAGCTCTGCCCGAATTAGGACCATTCAATCTTCTGTAAAATTAGAGTTAATATGACGTTAGTCAAAACGTAGAGGAGATGATCCCACTTTTATTTTTGCATAGGATCATTGCTAATTTCTTCATTCACAGCATTCTCAGCAGTACCAATACAGGAAAGGTTAGTTAATCGAGATAATTGTGTAAGTGTAAGAAATAGTGAGGATAATTATTCGCAAATGCCTTTGGAAATGTAGAAACTTTGACACGAACCACGTCGCACTTTCTGTGATAAATACAGGGTTAATTGGAGATTGTTGCATAAGTCCTAGACGTGAGCCAATTATGTCATACAAGCTGGCAACATTCACTACATAACCAGGATATTTAACCAAAAAACGAACATCCAAAAACAATTCCAACTTTTTAAGTACTTTTGATGTTAATTGCCACTTTAAGTATTGAAGGTGGACGATCAACGGTCAAACACAGTCCCATTCCAGGGCATGTATGGAACGTGTTTTTTATATTTTGGTAAAAAATGGATGATGATGAAAAGTTGATTGATTGCAATCAAAAGCATCCAGTACTTGAAGATTTATTAAATATTAAGTACAAGAACGTATTAAGTAAATACGAGAAAAAAATAAGTCAGATGTAAAAAACTAAATTATTTATTAAATTAATTAAATACGGACAATTAATGTTAAATTTAATTAAATTTCTCATATTCTCTAATGTTGTTAAGTTAACGGGAACGTTTCATCACCAAGAATAGCGGATGGAACGGGAACCTGTAAGTTTGGCAACCCTGTATTTTCAGGTATCGACAGTGTACCCCGTTCAAGAGCCCTATGAGATTAGATTTTACAAGTATCCCACTATCAGTAGTATCTTTGCCATACGAACAGATATTCACAGAAATAAAACAGAATTGAGCGTCTACTAGGATCAACAAAACGATTGAATTTTTTTTATGATTATAAAATAAATACCCCAAAATGGTAGTGCTTGGATGTTGGTAGTATTCAAGCAGTTTGGAAAATTCCAAATTGTATAAATATTAAGGGAAATACCCTTCTAAATTGTGGTTTTCCACTGTTTTGGAATCATTTCGCTAAGTGGGGTGCAACCAGTTATTTTAGAAAGACACTGCTAAATATCCTTTAGAAATGATCTATTATCCAGTAATTATGTTTTTCTTAAAAAAATAAGGAAATAATATTTTTACATGTGATATTTTTAGACAGTTTTACGTCATTCTGAAAAAACTATGTTTCATCATCGATTAATTATTTAAAGAAAGTGTTGTATCTTATTCTCTTTTTTTCCATGTCTCGTCAACCAATTTTCATTCCTTTTTCTGCTATTTCTCCTTTTCTGCAACAAAAATTAATGCGGCGACAGCCAATTCCTTAGCCTAAAACTCCATCACTTAAATATAGTTATGACAGTTAACATGAAAAAAGACTGCTGGAGTAAACTGGCGGAATAATATTAAACCATGATTTTGGATACCTGTTTTGAAGGGAGTATGTTCCGTGGTCTCAGTAGTTGTTCACTGATATTTTTAGACCAGTAGAGTGTTGACCAATTATACCCCAATGGAGGCAGGTAAATTGCGTCTCCACAAAAACTTCTGATCTGTTTTCGGAACGGCGTGGAATAATGCCAAAAGCCTACCTGATGCTGGTTTCCCTAGGGGTTTCCCTGATTCAGCGGGTAGGTTCCTTGAACTAAAGCTGTATTCGCCACCTGGCTACTTTCCCCAGGCCTTTTCTATGGTATTAAAGAGGAGAGCCATCGAAGCGAAAAACCCTCATGTAACCTATTGCTAGAAATAAATAAATAGGTGATTGAACCCATTGCTGAAGAATGGTAAGTAAGAAAAGGACTAACAGTTTTTAACTGTATACCAGTATTATTCAATAAATTTATAGATAGACAAATAATCAATTATAAATAATGGAATTTCCTTGATAATCACAAAACTCCAAGATGTATTCCCCTTTGCTTTGCAAAAACTACCACAACAAATGAAAAGAATAAAATTCTGTGAGATATTCAGTTCAATCTACCAAAGTTGTTAAATATAATTGTTAAACAATTTTTTTCCTTTAGAGAATAATGTTTTTCCTTTGATCTTGTTGAATAAATAATTCACGACTTTTAACCCAGTAGTAGTTTGAAATACGTACGTTCTGATAGTTATAGTCCGATGTCGTCAAAATATACCAGATGACGAGTGCGGAAGTAGTTGTTAGAATGTTACAGGTTTCTCAAATGAATTTCCGGGTTAAAAGAAGGGATTTTTTTTATTTATTTAACTTTGATATAAAATTTAAGTATACAAATGAAGAGGTTCCTTGAGGTACTTTCTGTTAGTGTATCTTCGGTCTTTTTCAATTAATCGAATACAAAATTCATATTAGATAATTCTGGGCGTTATTATCAAAAGCTGATAGCCGGCGTTGCCTGGGTTATCATATATAAATACAGAGACATCCATAACCCTGGATTTTATGCAATTTCGGTTTTTTGCGTTATTTTTATGAAACGCCCTTCCACCCCAATTCCTGTTAGGAAGAAACACGTGTACAAAATTTGGTCAATTTTGCTCCACGACTGTAAATTTCTTTGCCACATATACACACATTGTTTTTCCCTACTACGCACTCATAGAGGTAGAACTTAACCAGGAAATTGAATGATATAATAAAACTCATGGACATACATAACGCCTGATTCGACTCCAATGTCTGTTGTTTTTGCTTAATTTTTATATAATGTCCAACGGTTTAATGTGCTACATATTTACATATTTGTTCGTGTGTCGGTGTGATATAAAGAGTATTCTGCCGACAAACTAAAGAAACATTTCTATTTAGCAATAATATATGAACCTATCTCTGTCCATTATTTTGAAAAGCACATGGTTGGCAACACAACCCTGTTTTATTAATAAGAAATATAGCCAAATAGAGACAAAAGAACTGATAATGTAACGTGTCTCTTTGTTTCCTCTTCTACATATTTTGTTGTTAACTTTTTCTGTTAATATAAATTGTATAGAAACATGGAATTAAATGCAACGTTGTGCTGTGCACCTGCGTTCTCGTGAAATTTAACGTGATGTATAGATATTTTGCTGCTTTCGCAACGTCACTAAGTTAAATTAGTCACCACTGCGAAGCGCGCTGCCGGTAATCGCTTCCCCGGAGGTTGTGTAAACGCATAAAATATCAGACAAACAGTGATTAATGGTTATTTTGCCATAGCCGTATATCCTACTGCTGCAACGGCAACACGGTTTTACAATACAACTCAAAGGTGGAATCCTTTTCCCCGACTATTATGTGCATTGTGGTTCAAATAAATTTTGCGCTTGATATTAATTGATATTAATTTATGTAAAATAAACAATTTTTAATAATACTATTTGTAATGTTGCTGCTGGTGTGATATTTTTGCATTTCTTACGTCTATAAACTATTAACGGTGTTATTAACTAAATATTTAAATATACCGATGTTTCATACGTTATTTTGGATGTCTTCAGGTTTAATCTTCAATTTGGACTTTTCTGACTCAAGGCCGTTTATTTATATTATTATAAATATCAGATATTTTTAATCATTTTTAAAGACATTAGTTTAATGTAATTAATGTTCGATTTGCAACATACGAGGATGTTTGATAAGTCTGATAAAAAGGTAACAAAAAGAAATTAATTAAAAAAAACTTTCTTCATTTTTCAACATAGTCTACTTCCTTGGCTATACACTTGGCCCAGCGAGTTTCCAATTTTTTCAACACATCACAATAATAGGTTTTGTCAATATGTGCAAAATACTCCGTCACGGCATCGATCACTTCTGCATCTGATGAACATTTCATCCCCCCAAGCCAAAGTTCGGGAACGATAAGAAGTCACTTGGTGCTAGGTCTGGTAAATAGAGTGGATGAGAAACCAATTAGAATCCCAACTCGAACACCTTTGCCATTGAGACTGCTCCTGTGTTCGCTGGCGCATTGTCCTGGTGAAACACCACTTTCCTACGCGCCAATTTTGGTCCTTTCTCAATCAGCACCCGTTTCAAACGATCCAACAGAGCATCATAATAGAACCCAGTTATGGCCGTGCCTTTTTCCAAGAACTCTATTAATATTATGCCTTGAGAATCCGAAAGTACAGTGGCCATCACCTTTCCAGCTGACAAATCGATCTTCGCCTTTTTCGGTGCACTTTCGCCAGATTTTTCCCATTGTATTGATTGCTTTTTGGTTTCTGGAGTAGTGGTGGATACAGGTTTAATCGACGGTTACGAAATATCGCTAAAAGTCTTGTGAGTTGGATTCTCCGTTGAAATGTTTTTCCGATTTGATTTTGGTCCAATGTTAACAGTCGTGGTAACCCCTGCGCTCAGAGCTTCTTCATGGTCAGTTTTTTATTTATGGAAGATGAAATGCACTCGTTTAGTTGAGAAGCCTACGACATAAGCTACCTCACACACTTTTAGTCTGCAATCTTTCACTACGATATTGTGAACTTCTTCGAAGTTTTCCTGAGTGGTGACCTCAATTGGGCGGCCGGAGCGAGTTTCTTCTTTTGTGCTTCTGCAACCTCGTTTAAACTCATTAATCCAGAAGTAAAAAGTCTTCAATGCTGGTGCTGAGGCCGCATAATTGTCGTCAACTGAAAGTGTTTAAAGCCAGCTGTAAATTCCTACTTTTTATTCATTGTTTTCGGCTGACTACACTTCTAACACTACAGACGGCTGCCAGCAATAAACTACGACTGGCATATGTTCAAAACTTAGAAAGGATAATGTATACCAACCATGGCGCCAAAGTGAATAATTTGTCGCTCTATCATAAAAATTTACCATACATATCGAACAACCCTCGTATTTACTTATTGTTAAGTTTCATAATACAGAAAATAGAAATGAGAGTAATAGAAGTAGATAAAGATGGCAGGGAGGTAGATAGTTTAAATAATATTTTTATTTATTCCTTTAGTCCTCGGTTGATGAAATAGGATACGTGATAACATAAAATTACAAATATTACTGCAATACAATATTTTCGCTGCAAAATATAACGCTGAGTACAGTATAATATTTACAAATAATTAACGAGGTTAATAAAAATAATAATAACTTACGCTGGAACACAGAAAAATTGACTTAATATTAGTGTAGTGGAGTATATTATTTAGAGTATGTTTACAATTAGTGTTAATAAATAAATAATTAAATAGAAATAAAACATTACGAAGGAATATAAATCTGGAAATACACATTATAAAAGAAAATACAGAGTAACTCATATGGCGTTGCAATATGTTTTGGCAGTGGTTTACCGGCAAACGTGGCTGGAATAATAATGAACTACCTGTTCTGACGGATTCAGGTATTAAACCGGTAGTCTTGATTAAATATGTAGACGACATTTTGGCGATAGTTACCGAAGGAGAAATAGAGATTTTAACAGACGCCCTGAATAATATACATTCTTGTGGAAAGGGAGCAATATGGGATATCCTAGATATACTTTTAGTGAGAAAGGATAATAGGATCTTGCCGTGTTGGTTTAAAAAGAACTTCGCTGTGATGTTTTGCTGAACTACTAATCTAACCATCCGTTTCATATGAAATATAATGTGCTATTCAACACTATGAAAGTAATTTGTGTCATCGACGTAGAGTTTAGCGATACTGTGAAACGTAGGATGTTTGTATGATACAAAAAGTATGGGATAAATGTTTTAAAATTAATCATGTTTTTAATGAATGATTCGGTAAACGCGCGTTGCATGGAGGCGAAAGTCGTTGTTTGGCCAGCTGCAGGTCTCAAAGGTGGTGTTCGTCACTTTTGTGACACAGGAAGGCGGTACAATGGAACAGCGGACAAGAAGACTTTAATAAGTGTGACTGACTGCTTGGAGTGACGATCGAAGTGGTTAGGCGTAACAAACTGAAACTCAGGAACATGAGTTGGACAGCTGGGACATCAAAAATTCAACGGTGGAAAAATTTTGAAGGAAATACGACAGATCTCATTGGTTGCCATCTTGGCTGAGGTCAACCAATGGTATCCGAACAAAATTAGCGGTCGGTGACCAGCCATAGTAAAGAGTAGTTATTCCGCACCAACGCTAGCCACAGCCATTAGAAATCCGCCGGCACGATATTGTTTTATATTGCAAGTATTGTAATTCCAAATTCCTAATTTCATTCAGTTTATTCAGATATATTAAATTCAATGGTCATGTTGCGGTTCATTCAATAGAGTCGATGTTTTTATTATTTGTTCATTGCCATTATTTATATTAATTCAATTTCAAGTATGTTTTTGTGATTAAATTATTATACTAAATTAACTGAATCCTTTTTATTTACGGAGTACACTAATATAATAATATTCCTAGTAAAGTTTAAATATTACAAGTTGATGAACATAAATTATCGGATAAAATAACTGGCAATCCTAACATATGAATGCGAATGAAAAAATAAAGAACGGATTATTTAGATATTTCAATACAATTAAACAAAAGACAATGTTACCCTAGTAATTATATAGTTAATAAGAAAACAATGTATGTGGAAATCAGTTATGTTAAAGGTGTGCATGAATTTATCAAGAAAATTTTACGTGACCCTGGATTTTGTAAAACTGATATTGTTGATGAAACCAGACAACAAAATTACTAATCATGTAAACAGTATAAAGGAGCCTATATATATTAAATATAGTAGTGTCATTTATCAAATTAATTGTTCTGATTACAATAAAATGTATACAGGAATGCCTCTTGAAAAGGGAATTATTTATCTACACATGGAAAAAATTCGGGACACATAAGTTATTGGAAAGAAATTGTGATGATACATAAGGAAAATAATATTTATAAAAGGAAGATTTTGGAAGAAATATATATTCACTAAAACAATAAAACTGTTTTAAATGAGAAAAAAGAAGTAGGTTTAGGGGGAATTGTCTACTATGATATACTAAATACTATTAAATGAAATAAATAATTGTTGTCTAAAAGTTTTTATGGAATAAAGTATACATAAAAAGTTGGTAATATTGGTAATATATAATGTTAAATTGTAACTGTAGATGCGCTAGTGCATAAGGTAAATGTGAGAGTCACGGATGTTCGTGTCGATTCAGTGATGTTGTAGAGGTCTGTCTTTACGTTTAAAATTCAGATAAAGAATGTTCAAAATAACGGAAGCTCGTGAGTAATTTTATATTGTTGACAAGTAAAAGTTATTTCAACAAAAAAAATTGACGATATTTTAAGGTTTCTGTTTTATTTTAAGATAAATAATAATAATTGACCGTTAACATATATATGAAAATTTATAAAATTTTGAAAAACATTTAATGTCGTATCTGATCTAAGCCTGAATGACGCAAAATGACTGAATTCAAAATACGATGAAAAGTATTTGTTAGTAACTTTTGGAACTAATTGTTTGTTATCGAACACGTCATAAGTCATATCTGAAGAACTTTGTTAAGAATGATATGTTCTGAATTCAAGACATAGGACATCGCAGATAGTACTCGCGACAAACTTAGTCAAACAATTAAATATTTATACAATAAAAAAGGATGTTTATTTATATGTATGTATTTACGTTAATTTCTATACAGATTTAAACGCGTGGACAGATTTCTACAAAAATCGATACACATATTCTACAAAATATGAGAAACCCCTAGCATAAAGGTAGAAAGAATTATAATTTAAAAATGTGACCATTTTGTGTTAAAATACTGAGCGCCGAATAACCATGACGTCACGCGAGAGAGACGTTACTACGCGACGAACAAAGGAATCAGTTCCTTTTTCCGTAATTAAATAAAGCAGAAATATTTTCATTGAATAAAAAGTAAAATTTCATCCAGCAATACTATATCGAAAGATAATAAAAGAATAATACGAATACTTTACGATCAATGCAGAATATATAAGTTAATTTTCGTGCCATATTCGTGACTCCATTATGGTGACTATAAGTTTACATTGTGAATCTAGCTAAGAATTTCATCAATTTAATCTTTCGCAATGTCTGAAGATTGAGGGACAATTATATCCTGCAATACTCTAGGAGTACATTTAAGTATTCTATTCGTAAAGAAATTCGGAGGTATGTTTTTTGGGATTGATTCAATACATTTCAATGTATTTTATAGTTGTTCAATTAATGCACTATCGGTCGAAAATATGTGCATAATAGGAACATTTAGATTTCGGTTAAATCACTTCTTGACTTAAGATTAATGTAGAATTAAATACTTTTTCGGGTTTACATAAATAAGTACACGTGAAAGGCCGGCACCCAGCTAGTAAAATATAAAGCGTTTGTGTTAAAAGTATGCAAATTAGATAAAAATGGAAAATAGCAGACAAAAAATAAATTTAAATACGACAAAACGTTTCTGCAATCCTTGTTGCTAGCATTGCATTGATTAAATGTTGTGTATTATTATTTAATTTAGCAATTATCTGTTATATGGTCAATTATATAAATTGTATTTTCATTCTCGTCGAAATTAGTTAAGCGACAGATGTAAATAAAGACTCGATTTCTTACCTTTTAATTCAATACATAAGGCAAAACTCTTTGTTTCAATTATTTCACGTATTCCAGTATTCTTCTGCTACCGAATAATCGAAACCCAAACAAACTGCCTGTTTTTCCTTATCGTCATGCACCGCCTTTCTCTTTCACTCCTTATTTATTCACGATCCAACCATCATTCCCTTTGATCCCTAATGATTCAGTCGATTATATATTTGTTAATTATAAACGACAAGCATATATAACCTCGTCAGAACTGTTCTGGAATGACTTAGTTACAACTCGACTTAATGTAAGAGACTTAAATGGCGTTATCTTCTCTGCTGTGAAATGCATAATAGCATAATCGTGTTCTGACAATATATAACCACCGAAATTGCGACAAAAACGTGATTATTTTCATGTAAATCAAAATATATTTTTCCAACAGTTTATATATAATAATATATATTTATTCATTCCCTAGCCCGGTGCCCGGCGTTGTTAGGGTTCTCCGGGTTGTCAATATCCACAACCTCTGATTAGACTCCAATCTCGGTTGTTTTTGCGTTATTTTTCTGTATCGCCCCTCCACCCCCACCACTAAGCGTGCTCTCCTCCCATGCTGAAAGGGGTTGAAATTATACATCGGGAGAAACACTATCACTGTCATTGACCCCGACAAATATTTATTCCACGCAAATATTAACCGTTTTAGCATGTTTGAATATTTCCACCCCCGCCCACCCCGGCTACTGGGGCTGTTAGACGTGTCTCACTCCGACTGTGTTTGTTTCCTGGTCGCAAAGAACACGTCTACGAAATTTGGTGAAATTTTCTCCACGGGTGTAGATTTGTATGCGGAACATATATACAAATAATCACACTGTTTCACATATTAGTAGAAAGATAATACGCACGGGATAATTTTGTGTATAATTTCTGAACATTCATTTCTTATTTTCAACAATCAAACATTAGACACAGATATCAACGAGTTATGAGTTAATATAATAATTTATTAAAGAAGTTTCACTTGTTGTGTGTGGTTCAACAATCACTCACATTCTTTTAGAATCGTAAAAAAAATTGATTCTACTTATAACAGTCATGTTGATTTTGCCGGAGTATTGCTTGACATTGTTTTTTAATCAAACTACTTCAAATAGTAGATATCTGCACAGTTGTAAGTTGGAGTAGTACTGTGCAGGACAGCCATGTTTCTGTCAGATGCTGGACGTTGACTGTAACGTACAGTTGCATAACTCCCACGCACAGAGCCAACCTAATGGACTCATGTGGGTTTATGACTGTCCTACATCTAACTGCCACTTCGTTTGATACAAGGACTTTCTTCTCGTGATTTAGAGCGCTCGTATGTGGTTTTAGTACATTATACTGCGAAAAATAAACTTCTGACGAGTGCCAGCTGTTAAAATAAAATATAAAAACTTTTTTGATTTCAAATTTAATTTTTGTAATAAATCCATTTCAGATTCCGAGATTATTTCTGTTAATATATAAATTATTTAATTGTTTGAAGAAAAAAAAGAATGATCATAAGCAATTAGGAAACGCTATAAGTAATGCTAGAAACGGAAATCTATGAAAATTGCATTACTGTACTAATGATAAGGTAATTATAGACTCAATATCTATTAAAATAACCTATAGACACATGCATGAATTGAAGTGTGGGACATTCTCTTTTTATCTACTTTATTTAAACACTAGTTGGGTGCCCGGCGTTGCCCGTGAACTTATTTATATAAACCCGAAAAACTATTTAATTCTATATTAATCTTTATTCAAGAAGTGATTTAACCTAAATGTAACTGTTCCTAGTTCCGTACATACTTTTGACCGATAGTGCATTAATTCAACAGCTATAAAATACATTGAATTTTATTGCATCAATCCCAACAAACTTACCTTCGAATTTCTTTTTAAATATACTCCTTGAGTATTGCGGGATCTAGTCTTCAGACATAACGAAAGATTAAATTGATGAAATTGTTAGCTAGATTCACAATTGAAGCAAATGGTCGCCGTATTGGAATCACTACTATGGCACGAAAATAAACTTACATTTTCCGCTAGGTTCGTAAAGTATTTTTTTATTATTATTATTATCATTCGCTCGAGTATTGCCGGATATAATTCTATATTTTATTCAATTAATAATAATTCTGCTTTATTTCATTACGAAATAAGTTACTATTTTGTTGTTGCGCAGTACCGTCGCGTAGTAACGTTTCTCGCGCGTGCTGTGACGTCACCGTCCTTTGGCACGCAGTAATTTAACACAAAATAATCACATTTTTAAATTATAATTTTTTCCACCTTTATCCTAGGGGTTTCTCATTCCCACACTACCGTTTCTCGTGTTTTGTAGACTATGTCATCCAACTTTCCATGCAATCTTTCCACGCGTTTAAATTTGTATAGTTTAACGTAAATACATACCAATACATACTTTTCATTATTATATATATAATAATTATATAGATATAATAATTATATAGATATAATAAATAATATACCTATTTTGAATTTAACAGTTACGATTCTTACTTATTCAACAAACATTTAAAATTAACATTGTAAACGTTAATAAAAGGTAGAATATCGTCAAATTTCGATTTCATTTCGTTTTTATTCGATTACATTTCGAGTAGCCTAGTGCCGCCGTCGTCGTCAAAGCATGCACGTTAAGCGCTGTAGCTCAGTTGGCTTTCACCACGGCGAATCCACGAAGGCCAATATACACGTACGTTGCAATAGAACCGTATCCAATGTCCAGGATAAATACGTACCAGATCAAATAGCAGTGTGGCTTTCTCATCTTGGAACAAGATTTTGTTTCAACTACTTAGGAAACACTTATTATTAATTAGTATGACGAAGAAATGAAGAGCACTATAGCTGCCCAATAAGTAAACCTCAAAATAAAACCATTTTTAAATACATATTGTAATGAACAACAGGTTGGCTTTAATTAATTTGATTTGCCCCACGTTGGTACGCCACTTATGTAACAAGCAACTGGTTGGCTTTAATTAAATGAAAAGATTATCAAAATTTAGAACATAAAATAAAATTTATTATCAAATTGTGGCTTCAAACTCAAAAACAATTACAATCAAAATTTTTATATCTCAGGGCCTTTACTGGGTTTGATGATTAGGACACGATAAAGGTAGAATTTGACTAATTAACAATTCAAAATATAATTTACCTAAAATAAAACAATAGTTCAATCAATGAAAAGAAAACTAGAAGAAAGCGAACGAAATCTGACTCTATCCTTTAATTAGCGTTTAAAATATTATTCAAAATTATGTTACAACGGACCGTCGGTCTGGTACCGGAACAATCAATTTTTACCCCGTTCGGAAACTTTTACACTTTAATTTTTACTCATCAGGCCTTGGTTTTCACTGACTCTAATTAATACTTTTTAGTTTGCCAAATGTTGGTTCTCTGTTCGTTAAGGATATGTTATTTACTCGTTCCGACGATAATTAGACGCTGGATGCAATTACTTGGTCTTCCAAAATTGAAACAATGGTCTAATTTGAGAATAGAAATTAGACTTCTGCACTCAAAATGTTTATCGATGAATATTTGGATATTTATTTTACAGACTGCAACTTATAACAAAATTGTTCTAACTGGTCTCGCTGTTCTACTACCGGTATCTGGACTGTTTCTAAATACTTCATCTGTCCACAGCAATCTTTCGGCACCAATTCTCAAGTTTTATTCCTTGTTCCGTACTGTGCAATCTCTCGGCACCAACTCTATCCTAGCTGGCTGTAGACGTAAAACTGACTCAGACTTTCGTGCGCGCAAACGCCATTTTGACTTTTCGACAAATCAGCCGAGCTCGCTTCTCCATTGTTGCTTTGTTATATCAGACCACTATAATGGATTTATCAAACAATTCAAATTTTCTGTCCAAACAATTACTGGCCTAATTAATTGGCATTACAATATATACTACACTTCCAAACGACTTGAATGTATTGTACCCCATTTAAAAAGTATAAATGTGTTTCAGAAGAGCAACTTTATTGCTTAAAGAATCAGTCTTGGTTTTAACGTTAAGTGAATGTAATACAAGTTTAATGTATATCATTTCTGAAACTCATCTGGATTTATAATTTCTATCTCTACCTATAATATTCATTAATTGTCATTTTCAGACAATGAACTTTCTCAATAATTTTGTCAATTTTAGTTTGGCGAATGACTGTTATTGCTAGTGTCACGCGGCTCACCAACTACAAGTTGGTTGCTTCAAAACTGAGAATATTGGGTTTGAGAACCGTGAAACCAATAGAAGACTTTCTATTACCAATACGGAAAATTGGAATAGGTGACAGGAAATAATTTTTATTTTTAGAGGATACCTGATGGTAAGGAAGCTCTCTAAGGAAACTTCTAGTGAGGATGGAGTCGCTTTGCAGGAGTTTTCGGGATACGCCCAAGAAGAAGAGTCAAGTTGAAGGTAGTTTATTTATAATGAAGAACAAAAAAATGAAAGTTAGATATTTACGGAAATGACGGGGCTGTTACAAAATGCTCTGCTTCTACAGCTCTCTCGTTCAGAGGGTCCAGAAAGGAGGTTTTGGCACCACGAACCACGGCCCCCGGCTTCAGGGAGGGAGGCATCTGAAGACCACTCGCATATGGTATCTGGGCAAGCAGCGACGCTCGTACTCCATGCTTTGCTAAGCAAAGTTCTGCCTGCGAACATGTTGACAAGTAACCTGATATGGGTTTTGATCCAGAGGTATCAGTTATATATTCTTGAGAAAAAAATACTGGAATCGCTACTGAATGGCAAGATACGTGTCAATTGACATCCGCTCCCTGGTAGCTTGTCGGGACTCAGAATAACGAAATATAATAAACATAGTAAATAATTACTCCCATTCTACTTTAAAATATGAAATATCTATAACTTTCAACAATAATTTGTTTAACAATGTAATGATTGATACAGTTACGCGAGTTCAATGGAGGCGGAAGTTATTTGGTCAACCGGGTGTACTCGGACGGTGACCAACGTCCCCTTTGGGAAATAACGAGACATATCATCATGGAGGATGAACAACTACTTATAAATTTAATTCATGATCGACTCGTTTTGTGGAACAAAAGTAGATAAACACAGGTTATAGAATATAAATTCTGGGTAAGAAGTTTGCAGAGAATTAAGAAATGTATATGAAAATATGGATGATAAGGAAAGAAGGGAATATTGAAAGTACAATACAATACATATAATGATTTTGTTATAACTAATTTTAACAGCTTGGAAATTCTGGTAGTTCCAAAAACTATATTCAGCACACATTTAACCAGTTTTGTTGTCGCATATATTTAATGTAAGAAAAATGCCATTTTACTGAGCCCGTGTGAGTTAAAATGTAATCATCATCGCGTTTCTTACATAATTTTCTGAAATTCCTCCACATACTCATCCACTTCTCGTTGTACTTCTAAACCCCGTTATAGACAAAGTATCCGTCCCTTTCAAGAACAAAATTATGTAAAACTTTACAAGTCTTTACAATATCAATTGAGGATATAAGTTTATAGTTCTGTAAAATATCCTCCATTTTTACACATTGTACTAACTTTAGAGCTCTCGAGAGGCAATAATTAAAACTCTGTTTGTAATTGACATCGAGTGTCCACTAAACAATCGGATCTTGATATTTATTTTTCTTAAAATTTTAGAATCCATCTGAAAAGTCCGAAAGTACGTCTTACGTTTTGCAAATATATGTTGTTATAATAAATAAATATCAGATAAATATAACTTAATTTTTTTTTGCGATTGTGATTTGCAAAATAGGCGAATACATTCCTTGATGATGTGTTGTGGTTTTGAATGAATTTTTCTATCAGTGTAAGAAGATCGTCGAAATGTTCAATACCCATACGAAAACAATTAAAAAAACTTATGTTCAAATTTTTTCAACTGCCCAAAGAGAACATAGAATGCCCCCAACATGTCTCTTTTCATAATCATTGGACAAACCCCTTGCATCATTAATTTTTTTCGTTTTTAAAAACATCTATACCAGACTATGCAAGGGAATAACTTATCACGCTCCATATTCATAGAAAGACTGAGGCAAGTCGGGCCGATAACCAGCTGTATGTGAAAAGAGCTACCAAGGAGCAGTGGCCGGCTAAAATGTAGTTTAAACTACTCCCTCAAGGTAAGGATAGTATCATACTTACCGACAACCAGGAAGAATGTAGTCTAGAAGAATCGGGCCGGGTAGATGTGAAACGCTCCATAACTTAATCATCCTCTAGGCTGACGCACTTGGACTCAGCAGTATGAGAACCTGGCCTCTTGGACGACACCGTGCCGGCCTAGTGTGAAACGTCTCATAAGTTTTTAAACCTTTCTGTAGTTAATTTGATGTCGTTTAGCCGATTGTCGGGTAAATGTGAAACGAGTCTAAGTGTAAAACTACCCTTAAGGTCTAGCGCAGTTCGTTTCGGACGAGGGTGGTCAAACAGAACGCCCTACAAGTGACGGCCAACCAGTGCGAATTCTTTCTTCATCATGAGATACCCAGCAATTACAAACCCGTCAGTCTCCTACCAATACTTGCAAATGTCTTCGAAAAACTACTTTCACCACAAAAAAAAAACTCGCACTTAATCCCTAACCAACAATTTGGATTCCGAAACAACCAAGCTTGTTCTCAACTTCAATACATTAACACGACCTTTGAAACCAAAATTATATGCCTAGCCACATTATTGCCTTTTGAAAAAGCATTCGACAAGGTTCACCATCCCTCATTCCTCTATCCACCCCCTACTTTAAAATCCTATCCAACTATCTTACAAACCACTATTACCTTGTCAAATATCAAAACTCTTTCTCCCTCACTAAGGGGTCCCTCAAGAATGTCCTCGGCACAATCCTATATTCCACCTATACCCATAATACAACCGCAACTAAAACTGCCATATTTGCCAGTCCCGTGACTACGAATCGGCTACAATACAGCTGCAAACTGCCATTAACGAAGTAACCATTTGCGCTAATAATTGGAGAATAACAATTAACCCAAACAAACCCATCATAGTTCCTTTTTCCCTAAAAAGGTACCATTCAAGTGCAATATATATATTAACAACACACAAATTCCAAACAACCAAAACCATAAATATCTTGGTAATAGTCGATTCAAAGCTAACCTTGGTCCCAACACACATGTCACATTAAAAAGTAATCACGGCTTTAAAATACTAAAACTATCAATGAATCCTAATTCTCCTTTATCACTTTCAGTGTAAAAAGTAGTTTATATATCCCTTATTTCTCCATTAGGGAAGTACGACTGTAACATTTAGGGTTCCGCAGCCAAATCACACATCAATAAGATCCAAACATCCCAAAATAAAATCCTTCCTTATATATCAAACTGTCCGTGGTACTCCTCCAATTTCCGGATCCATAGTGACCAATATTCCATATATCCACCAAACAATAAGCAAATACATACTTCTGCAATATAAAATGAGACAAAATTCATCCCAACCTGTTAATATTAGATACAGCTGCTTCTCCTCCACCTAGCATCCAACATCGCCGATTAAAAAGAAAGACACCGAGAGACACAGGAGGTGAAACAAAATGCTCCACAGGATATATATATATAGTCAATTAATGTAAGGATAGATATAGAGATTAAAAATTTAATGTTCTGGACGGTTGTTTTGCGAGTAAAATGTATTCAGTTCTGAATGGGCAGTAAAAGATTCAGAATTTTACGCTCGTCATGCTTCTCCTTCATTAATTGCATCTTTATAATCAGGATAACGCCAGTCATACAAAATACTAAACACCCGCATTAGATCAATCAACTTTTTATTCTATTTCACGAGTCAAGTCAAGGGAAAGTTCGCACGCCACCCGACAATAAATAAACATCGGAACGGTGTCGTGAATTTAATTTTATTTCCAAGTATCATAATGACAGAGTCCTCAGTTCATTAAGTTCAGTTCATCTCAATTTAATTTTCCATGCTGTCGCCCCACAGAACCCCAAGAGAAATAACAAGTTTTTATAATTGATTGTTTCTTATTTTAGATTTATTCAATTGTATAATGTTGTTTTTAAATCTTTGTGTTTATGCAACCTCACCTAATCATACACCCAGAAAGTATGTTAAATATTACAATAAATTGATTTTCATATTTTCTTTCCGTTAAATCATTAATTGAATATTGGTTTCGTTATACATGCTAATTCTCCAGTTTTTAAAAATTCAGTAAATTAATCAAACGCCAGCTAAAATCTTCTAGATATATTTAATAATTTAATACCAAAAAGTATTCCATACTTGTTGGGATTTAGTCTAAAGCGAATAGGAGGAATTAGTCGGATGCAGGATTAGGTTACTCTAAGTGACGTGATGGAGAGAGCAGAAAATGAAACCTGTATGGGGAAATGTTCCGAGGATATTGTCCTCGTATTTTTCAATTACGCCATTTTACGTACTGCGCCGGGAAGAAACTAGAATTAAGGAAGAAGGCACTTAATTTTCGTCGTGATATAAGCGAAGAGGGATCTATGTTGTAACCTAATCTGGGTGACTACTCTCTCACTCAGTAACTTTGTCCACAAGATAAAGTATGAATAGTTTTCTGAACTAAAGAAGAGCACTTCTGCGTAAACCAATCTTCGATCAAAGTTTCAAACATCCATAAATCATGAGAAGGCAATATGTAAAAACTTTTCTCCCCTGAAGTTTTGTATTATTGAGTGCACTAAGGATTTATTTCTATAGCTGAAACACTTTCGTGAAATAGATTTGCCATATTCTCGTGGCATAGATAAATATTTCCTTCAATTGTTAGATGACTTTAGGAATGATTATACTGAAGTAAATTAGTTTGGGAGAATTGTTTACGAGAAGATATTCAATATTTATTCAATAAATTACTTAAATAACATATTATAAAATTAAGATCGTTTAGATAGCATTAACGTTTAATAAAGTATAATGTCAAAGTTATTGACTTGATATCCGTTAGTAATGTTCGGTCCAGGGGACGGATAATATTTAATTTCTCTGTTAACTCCGTAGCTAGGTCAGATTCAGGGAAGAAATTTAATGATGTTTACAATATTCTGACAAGGCCACACTCCAAAAGATGCCATAGTTTCTTGGAAAATGACGTTTGAATAAGGAAGTAGCGTGTCTTCGGTCCAGGGGACCTACCGCGACAACTCCCGTCATTACCACAGTACTACAGAGTGATAATATACATCCTTTTCCTAAAAATCACTTGCTATTATTCAGTTTTAGTATCAAATATTTCTATTTTGATACTTAAATTTTTATTGTCATAAGGGGATATTTGTGTTTTTTACTACAACTTTCCGTTTTCCTGTTTGTGAACAATTGTGGAGACTTGAATAATCCTCAAGATGTGGATTAAATTCGTCGTCTTCGTTTACAAGAAGATAATTATCATAAAATGTTGTACAGACAACGATATTGAAGAATCATTAGATGAATCGGAAACTAAAGATATTTTAGGAACTCTGTCTGAGATACGAAGTATGAAATTGACGAACTAGATTTAGAAAATACTTAATGCCATGTTTCAAGGAAACTAAAAAACAAACAAAAACTCAATATTGTTTCGAAAATTGTGAAAGCGTTTTGTGTTTACGTATACACAAAAAAATAATTTGCCAAGAATGCCTTCACCAAAATTCATAAATCATTGGAACAGACTCTGATTAATACATTTATTTTACCATAAATGTAATTATTTAGATTTTTAAACAATTATATTTCTGGAACTGGAACTGTTTTTCTGTCATCTAACCGATGTTTGTTTTACATAATTAAAGTCTCAATATTTTATGATTATAATTTTAAAGGATATTGTGATATTAGAAAATAAATATTTTTTACAGTAGATTTTCATTAACAAATATTTCGAATATATGGCAAGTTTTATTTAAACGAGACTGTAATTTGATGTCTGAATTATGTATATATGTGTGTAAAATGCGTATGTTAAATGTCTCTAAAAAGATTCAAAATAATTGATTCAGAACAGTATCAACAACGAAATTAAGGTACACTGGACCTAGCGCGGCCAACCGCGTTACTTTAGACTAATTTTTAATATTTTAATTTTTAATAAATGATGTAAGATGAAATTAAAGAACAATAGTACTTCGCTTTAAAGTTTTAATGGTATATACAATTAAAAATATAATTGTCACACTGTTTTGCAACAGGATAATAAACGTATAAAATAATGCGAATAAAATGTATAGAAATAATTACTCCTACGTTTTTTATTTGTTGAATGGGAAAATATACGTTGGCAGTACGAACAGTACCTACTCACTCACATTATTAAACAGTGGGATGAATTATGAACGCAGCAAAGATGCTATTGTGTGATGGGCTTGGATGGTCGATGATCGCACTCTAGAGCGTGACACTCGTTGTCAGGTGATAGATTAGACTGCAGCATCTGCTAGGATTCTGGGAAGTTCAAGCAGCAACTTCCGTACGTTAGCTCGTGACATAACTCAACTCCCTTATCTACCAAGCAACTATCTTGAACTGTTCTCGTTACTTCCCATTTATAACATCCCAACCATCATGAAAACAGAAAATTCATCTGTCAAATCACAGATTCACAGTTGATCCTTTTGAAGACTGCCATTCAGTTCTCCTGTCATCCACTCTTAAACTGCAAGTTTATTTTGAAATATAGTATTTTTTTCATGTAAGAAAAGAAATATACTAATGTTTTATGTATATGTCGAGATTATTTTTTATTTAACTTTTTTATATTTTATAAGTGATAGTCAGCAAGGTAACGTATCAATAATCATTCAATTGTATTTATTATAAAATAAATTCTAATTGAAGTCTTATAGTTGTTATATCATACAGGCACCAATAACAAATAATTTTTCAAATAGTAAAAACAACAAAACATTTACGATTGTATAATTGACCCGAAATTGAGTATGGACTTTTCTCTGTACGCATGCTAAGTGCAATTTTAATGTAACGTCTAATTCATATAGTGTGCGTTCATCTTAATTGCCGCAAAATGAAAAAAAAACTTATTTCGTATACTGAAAAAGACTGAAAAAAAATGTTGATACTCAAAGCATATTTCAATCATAGTAAAATATTGATATTTAAGTGGTATATATTTATTTTACTCCACACTTTAGAGGATTTTGAGAGGTTCCGTCATCTAAGCACTAGTTGTGAGTAAATTTTTCACGCTTGTGGTCCGAGAAGTTATGATTAGATCCCAGTTGCAGAGATGTGCGACGCATTCCTCATTTAAGGGTCCCTCTCGAGTCGGTAGCCATTAAAGATAGGCAAATTGCCAAGTGCTAGAGCAGCAGAAACGGGTAACGATAATAGATCCCCCAGTTCCATTTGGTGCAGGTTAAATATTTACCACAGAAAAAGATCCACAGCAAGATAGGCCTCGTGGTAGACATCAACGCTGATAGATAACGGCCTCAGTACAATGGTGAATGAAGTCTCAGCTTGACTATCAGTGATGCAGCGGAAAGTGTTTAGCCCTGGGTGTATGGATTATTTTTTGTTGATTTTACTTTTCGTTAATTACAACGGGTAATAAATATTTTCCGTCAAACATACATAGAGATAGACGACGAGATGACACTGTTTTCTTTATAATTTGTATAAACCCAATAGCAAGTAACTCAACCGACAAATCTACGATGAATATAATGATAGCTATTACCTCGAAAAGCTGTGTTTTAAGTCACCAGGGATGATGAGAAATTTTAGTAATATTAAAGAACACTTGATATGTATTCATTATTATAAAAGAAACACTGTATTGCAATTCGTATTCGTCGAGTGAGACAGTTGTTCCATTGACAATTGTCTTTATTTTCATTTTAATTAAATCTATATAATAAAAAAAAGATGTATAGAGATTAACGTAAATACGAACATACATACATACAAATATACATAACTTGGTACAGATATTCTTAAAAACACGAGAAACGGCAATATGGGAGTTAAAAACCCCTAGCATAAAGGTGGAAAGAATTATAATTGAAAAATGTTATCGTTTTGTGTTAAATTAATTTCCGCCAAGAGACCGTAACGTCACGCGATCGAGAGATGTTACTACGCGACGAACAAAGGAAATAGTTCCTTTTACCGTAGTGAAATAAAGCAGAAATATTTCATTTGAATGGAAAGTATAAATTTATTGAATAACATCGAATGATAATAAAAAACAATACGAAATACTTAACGATTCATCAATTTCATCTTTCGTAATGTCTGAAGACTAAGGGGCAATTATTTTCTGCTCTACTCAAGGAGTATATTTAAGTATTCATATTCGGAGGTATGTTTGTTGGGATTGATGCAATAAAATTCAATTTATTTTGTAGCTGTTCAATTAATGCACTATCGGTCGAAAGTATGCACAGAAATAGGAACATTTAGATTTAGGTTAAATCACTTCTTGACTAAAGATTAATGTAGAATTAAATACTTTTTCCTGTTTACATAAATAAGTACACGGGCAACGCTGGGAACCCATAATTTTAAGATATAAAGTAATTAATTCATTTCGGCCATCCACCTGAACCCTGCTCGATTTAAACACAGCATCTTCGCTTAGAAAAGCTTGGAGGTTCCCTTCGGACTAACATTTACGCTAGAAACTTAAGCTTTTTAATGTAATTACACCGATGTAATTTCGATACTTGTCGATATAAAATCAGTCTGATATTTAGGGAGAATCTTTAATCAAATATTCCTCTGTGGATTCAAGAACAACCTTAATTTGGAAAGTTGTAAGACCACTGTCTCGAGCTCAGTGTAACTTCACGATAGCTAACGTCGCAAAATCTTCAACTTCAATAATTCTGTGATGCGTACTAATGATGAAAGAATTATGCACAGCCAATTAGTTTTATTTAACTTCTTCTATGCAGTAAGTATTTTAGTGATATTAATAATCACTTATATTATATTAATTCTATATTAAATATGTACTGATCTGTAATTATTATGCATACTGAATTTTTTGCTAAAATTATTGTTCCTAGCCATTGATAAATATAGGCAGTGGTTAACTCTTAAAATATACGAATATATTTATTACTTCTATTGAACACGTGATGCGCAGTTACAAGTATCAGATTTAATTTCTTACGGTGTGGAATACAAGTGAAAATGGATTACAATGATTTTAAAATCGTGAACTAGCAAAGAAATAGAGCTACTAAGCAGTATTTTACTTTACTTCTCTTAATCATTATTCTTTAAAAAAACACTTAGAGTTCTACAATTTTTTGGTGAGAAAGGCAATTATTTTTTTTGAGTAAGATTGTGGTATTCATGCAAAGTGTTTCATATATTTGAAATCAACAGATATAGTTTTACATATCTCATCTTTTGTCATCTAACTTAATTGTATGAATAAATACATTTTCTTAGACGATTTTAATTTTATTATCGGCTGGGTTTCCTAATATAATTAATATTATTATTAATATTGTAGTAATACGTAATAACTCTTCCGTTTATTAAATTTTTTCTATGCTCTTTGTTGAACGTAACAAATTATATGCATGTTTAAGGGAGTGCTTTTGATCATATGGAGATTGTATATTCAGAAATAAATTAAAACATTTTAAAACTGTGACTAAAGCAATCATTATTATGAGTATCTATATTATTTTGCTAGGTTTAAATCAGAACTGGGGACGTGAGTAAGAGCACTTTTGCTATTCTTTCTTTCATGTAAAAGAACATAAATACTCTTTGAAACGATGGACTCCTCCTTCCTCTTAGAAAAACAATACTCTTAAAATTTTTAAGATTCTATACTAAAGATAAGTTTCACCCTGACGTCACTTCCATTCTTAAATCCATAGTATTAGGGTTATACAGCCTGCAAGATGGGTGTATTTTCGGCCATTCTCAATTGGTTCTTAAAACCAGGTTAAGCGTTGGTAAAATAATTAAATTCTCCTATAACCGTTATTCCATGGCAAATTACTTTACTGCCGAACATTTTGGAGATATCAGCATTAGCAAATCGTCAAACAGCATTCTTTACAAAAATTACGTAAAATATCGTAAATTTGACGACTTTCTTCGACCTAATTTCGTATTCAGGTATACCATTCGATGCAGAATTTCATACTGAACAATTTATTACTGAACATAAATTTCAAAAGAATGCATCATGCTTTTGTTATTATCGAAAAACTGAAAAGAGGTGCAAAATTTCGTGGTTTTTTGGTCACAGAATTTTTTTTTGATTTCTTTCGAACTGGAAAATTTTTTTTTTCACTACTGGCCGCATCATATACAAGTTGGAAAAAAGGTACCCGACCATGTGCTAGCGTAGACCTTATTTGTTTTTTAAAAAAACCATGTGGTTGTGTAGTAAATTTCTCACAGACACAGAAATCGCCGCAGTGGCTGCTGGAGAGTCGATTTGAGCGGATCAACAGAAGCAAGAAACCTTTTATAACCAAATGTATTTAAAGAAGAGAGGCGGAGAAGTTGTATTCGTTGTTCAATAAACGTCACTCTAGCGTTTGGAATAAATACTCGTGACTTGTGAGCAGAGGAGAGGCGAGTGAGCTCATACATAATTCAGGATGGCAGGTGTCCGCTAATACTCTGAATCCAGGCGGGCGTCGTGCTGCATACAAGCTCGATTCATCGATCGCACGTGCAAACTATAAGCGCTAATATGCCATGTAATGCTTAGAATTTGAAGTGCTCATCTTCGGCTACAGATCCTTCCACTGCGTCACTGCCAACACATTTAACTTAGAATTAAATTTAATTTTCAGCGAGAAATTAAGCTCCCGAGACAATTCGTAGAACGTGACCGGATTTTCATAAATAATAATAATTTTCCAATTTGTGTCTACTTTTTCGATGAAGAGGATGTTTAACCACGTCCATGAATTACAAATTCATGTATATATGTTATCTGAAAGTCTTAGCTAAAAATTGTACGGACAATTAGAGAAGGAAACATGTTTTATTAGTTTATTCCACTGAGTATGAATATATATTCTAATTGAAGTTTCAATAACGGTTAAAATGGCAAAACATTATACAATAAATTTCAAACGCACTTACGGTACCCCAAATAATATATTTCTCCTCGGTGAATTTTATGAATATTTTACTGCATTACGCATTCGAGCAAATACATACATATACATATATATATATATATTGTAATATTTAAATATTATATGATTGTGGCGTTTCTAAATAAAAAACTTAAGTGAAAACTATTAAACAATATTTATTAACAATTTTAAAACAAGTATAAAATACACAAAATATTTGGGATCTCAGGGTCTTGAACTGGGTTTGATAAATGGCAGAATTTATATAATCAAAATTACATTTACTTTTTATGGAAATCAATGCGTCTGAACATAGACGAAATTTGTTGCGGAAGAAATAATACTAAAGATTGAATTTAAACAATTTTAATTTTATCAAGAATTAAGGATCTCATTTTATCGATAATTAAATAATTAAAGAACGATCTGACTTTTATCTTTTAAACACGGTTTACAAATGATTTTAAAGTGTTTCTCTACTTACGGCCGCCCAGGTCTCTTTTTAGCTTTTCGTGCACAATTTTGGGGACATCACATATTCTAAGTACTCACAGACACTAAATGTTCACAGGCTCTAATTGGCGTTGTTTGTTAGTTGGTTTAACACAAATTGGTTGGTTCTCGATGCTTTTCTGCAACCTGGATTTGTAGATCTCGTGACTTTAGTTGGAAATGGACTTCATTGGTTTGTCTATGGCCAGCATGATGAATCTACGCTCGACCACCGAATACACACTAGTTGCTCCGTCTCCTTCCCGACTGAATATTGCTTTACTTTTTAATATTTGAAAGCATGTTTGTGACTGGACCACATTCTTTCGTTCTGACTGCCGACTGCAAAACTTTTCGTCTGATCTATTCGCTGTCTGCTGCCCGACTGTAAAGCTTTCAAACTGCTTGCCGTCCGCTGCCCGTCTCGTAAATTTTGAGCGCGTAAAACCTACCCAACCGATCAACAATGTTTTCTTTGCCTTGCCGGTTTGTTGCGGCGTCCGCTCTATATCCACTAATAATGAGTCCTCTACAATTCAACTTTTCAATTAGAACAATGCCTTAATTACAATTACTACAATATATATATATATATATACATATATATATATATATATATATATATATATATATTTGCATATATAAACATTACCATTGAACAGTATATTCAAACAAACTCACGTATTCGTAACTGCTTCACTGAATTGAATTTTTTTAAAAAAATGTTATAGAAAATCAACACGTTAACATAGCTAAATAAAGATGTTTCACTCCGTAAAAGTATAAAAGTGCCCAGAATTTACGTAATTAGAACGAAAATTTTTTAAGCCTGTTGGAAACGTTAATATAGTTATCAACCTATTGGTATATCGGCCGACTCATTTAGATATAGACAGTTTTACTTGTTAAGAAATATTCTAAAAAAGGACATGATATAATACCATAAGTAACAAAGAATGCTGCAAATGGAAGTTGGCCTGTGGCAGGTGAAATATTTGAAAAAATTAATTAATCATATATACTATTGGCGAAATATTAAGAATACACAATAAATATAAAATTGTTATTAAAACTAAATTAAGTATTGTAATGAGAAGTTGAGACCTTAATTTAATTTCTACGCCACCTTCAGTTAATGAAGCAAGGTGATACGAGCTTCGCTGAAGTTCTTCATTCTGCAAACTTTAGTTTTTAAAAAAATATTTATAAAGTCGCGTGAACATGTTTATATTACATATTTATACAGTTAAACATTTATTTTCTATTGGGTTGTAGCTTACAATTTATTGCGGAAATGTAGGTTGATAATGATTTTAATTCATGGTGTACTGTGTTTATACTATGTGTTGACTATGACTTTTTAGGTTGCTGATGATTTTGAATCACACGTGCGACAATATCATGATTGTAGTTTGCCCGTAAGGTCATTATCATTATTAACCTTATAGATTTTATATAATTCTAGCACCCCTAGGGGTGAGGGTAAACGGGGTTGCTATTCAAAATAAGCCATAGCGGCCTATATTGGCTTCGAATAAATAGTTTACGGGGATCCTTCGTATTCATAATGTCACTCTCGATGTTTTCAGTCTCTAAATTCATTCCCTAACGGCATGAGGACAGCTCTGGGGCTGTAGTGAAAGGGTGTGATAAAAAATGCGATAACTAACAAGATTGGTGTCGAATACGTTTTTATGGTAGTCTCTGAGTTTAGTTATGGCAATCTAGCAGTGTTAAGTTAAATTATAACCCAAATGGAGGGAGTGAAACGAGGTGATAATAATAATTCGAGAATGACTCTATCAAACTCAGAGACTCCGTAAACTTTTCATTCAACGGTAATAATTGCTGACTTAAATGTTTCTGAAATTCCACCCCTTACAAGCTGCCACCAAAACACTGTTATTGGACTAAAAGTAACATATACAAAATTTATTATAATTTCCTCCACGTTTTTAAGATCGAAACTTTGTTTTACTTTTTTCTATACCCAATCTTATGGGCTGAATTACAACTCAACCTTATAATTATTACTTCCTGCTGGAATGTGATAACTAAACCCAGCGACTACGATAATACCGGATTTGACACCAATCTTGGTCATTATCGCAAAATTTTACACCCCTTTCACTCCATCCCTAAAGCTGTCCTTATGCCGTTAGTAATGGTTCAACCATCAAGACTACCTGTAGGTGGTAAGGTTTCCATAAACTCGGTTCGTCGGTTAGTTTTGAGAGGTAAATAACATGTGGGTAATACACGTGATGGTAGCTCCTCTTTAATGAAATAGGAAAGAATTTTAAAAGGGGAAATGCAGAAAGAAGAGCATGGTAGCCTAGGATTTAGTAATAGTTTGTAACATTTTACGGTTCATAATCCCCTTTTTCTCAGACAAGAAATGGTCTTGGCCGCTTCTTATCTGGAATGTTCTGTTTAAAAATAATTAGCAGGGTGTCAATTAGAAGTGGAAAACAGAATTGGAAAACAAGAAAACATTTCTTAACATTTATTAGTATTCGATAAAAAGAAAAAAATAATTAACAAAGAACATAATTTTCAGGTTTTTGAGCATCATCAACACAACTTGTGATAAACAGTTTTATCGTTCCCGAAACTTCAGAATAGAATACAAAATTGGCAACCCCTAAAGTTGTACATGCATGTGAACAAAAGAAATCTGTTTTCAGACGGGAAAAAATAAATCACTAAAGGAAAAAAAGGTTTTCAAAAATTCCTAATGAAATCTTCCTAGATACGTCTCCTTTGATTTACACGTGACAACGGTAACAGATTTTAGTTGTATGGGACGCAAAAAAATGTATATACGGATAGCACGAATTACAACATGAATTATATTTACAACCAAATCTATACACACACACACAATTAAATAATCCCTTACAAACATAAACGATTTGTAGTTTTCCCACGAAATAATTAACCTAATACTCAAATTCTAAAAAGAACAATTTATAAAGAAAATAACTCACCCCATATCCCAGTTTCTAAGTTTTTCATTGCCCAGCATTTTGAAAAACGTCTCCTCCCTTTCCGTCATTAAATCTAAAGTACACCTGGTTGGGGCACCCCCAAATGAGGGTCGGAAATAAATTCATCCCCATTATACATCACCCCTCAATTTTCATTATAATACAAAACACAGTTTAGTGTTTAGTACAGGATATTAAAAGTTATAAAAATATATTAAGTTCATTGTTCAAGATATAGCGTGGGTAAATCGCATCTAAGAAATGTATGCCCACTATATTTCATGTAAGTAATGTTCAATAAATTTTTAATTAATTGTTTTTAAATTATCGTTTGTAAAATCTTGTTTGTTGGAATTTTTTGAAACACGTATTTTTAAATTAATTGACTTTACAGCACCTGAAGAAGTCTTAATAAGTTAGGAATGAAACTTTGAGAATGTTTTTTTCTACTATAATGTTTAAAAATTTAAAGTAATAATAAATTTATAACTGAACATGTTGATGTTTTATTTATTGACGCCATACAACTGTTAAAAGATTTGTATATTAATTGATTATTTCTAAGAATATTAATTAAACGAATCACTACTAATTGGAAAAGATTCCATAGAGATAGATAAAGATAGAAATTATAAATCCAGAGAACTTTCAGAAATGTTATACATTAAACTTATATTACATTCACTTATTGTTAAAACCAAGACTGATAAAGTTGCTCTTCGTAAAACTTTATACCTGCTCGCTCAGCGGTCAGGATGGAGGGAGGGGCTGTTGTCCGCTCAGGGCACGGCCGCTCATAATACGACACCGACCAGTGTGGTCTCCTCCCAGCGTGGATCTTGGAACTCTTCTCACGGCCTTCCAATAGGAATAACAGACCCGGAGCATACACTTCTCAAAACTGACCGACGTGTCTCGGCTTGTGGGGAACTTTACCACCTGCAGATAGCCTTCTTCTACTCTCCTTGATGGTTGACCCCTCACACACATGTTAGTACAATGAACCTTTATACGTTTTCAGTTTTGGAAATGGCTTGAAGAAATGTTTCTACCAGATCAATAGGAAATATATATCATATTGTTGATCATAAAACATTACATAATAGATATTGTTATTACAAATGTGTAATGAAATGTTTTATAAAAATCGTTTCTTTAATTATTGGCGGCTTAACTTTGTGGTCAAAGCATTGTAAAGAACAGCATTGTTTGGCGCGCGAATGCAGAGACTATAATGGGTGCTACGAATTGTTGTCGAGAAAGCGTATATAAGACGCTCAGAACTTTGGACAGCCGGAGAGAGTGTGTGTTTGGAGGTCTTGACAAAATAGTACAGTACAGTCAGAGAGCATAACCAAAGGTGGCGGAATTGAGCAAAGTATAAACTGAATATATCAGCTTCTGTAATAAAGGGCTTTTCCACGGGAAACTGAGTGTGATAATACTTTCGACAGCAAAGTAGAAAGGCGCCTAAATGTTGGAAATTTAAACGATAATAGAAATCAGTGATATGGCCTGTCAATGAAAAGATTATTCTATAAAAATCAAAATAACCACGTGTGCACTAATCAGAGCAGCTCTGAAAACGGTATGAAAAAACGTAAATTTTGTGAACCTTTAAGTAAATATCGTTTACCACCAGATTTCTGTAAGTTTGCCAGATTGATATAGTTTTGTCAAACTTTTCAGATTTCTATAGTTCTTAATGTTGGTATAAAATTACATTACATTATTATTGTAATATTAAATTCTTTTTTTTGCTTTTGTAAATTGGTGATAATTGCAAATCACTGTCTTTATTAGAGGCCCTATAAGCGGCCCCGAAAGTTAGATTCTCATAAAAGCTGACGCATTTACTTAAAAATGTAAATTAAACGAAAATAAAATTTGGCAAATAAATTATCTTTGTTATCGGTTAAATTTCAACATTCTTGCTTTGTTTTGGTATCTACTGAATACTTCATAATTTGTCATAAGTGATTCCATTGTTTATTAAATTAATTACGAATACCACAATAGTCACTTGACTTTAGGAACTATATAAAATGAACACATGTTTCCTGGAATCCTATGACAAAATTTTACCATTGTACAATTAATTTTAATTTTTATATTTGCATTAGGACGCCTCGATAAGAAGTTGCAAATGGCAGTAGCCGAAATATTCCCCTAATTCCTACTCAATACATGAGTGGTTTTTAATAATACAGAATAAGGTCAATTTTTTATTTTTTAACAATTATAATATACGTTCTTTTCAAACAAAAATGTTTGATCAAAATTTATATTAATGTATTTCATATAAATAGAAATGTTAAGAAACTGGTTTCAAAAAGTGTAAATATTAAGCGACATACATTCAGTACTTTGAGTAATATTTACTGGTATGTGTCTTATTCTTGAATCTACATCTGTACATTGCTGATTCGAATTTCTCAAAATCAAAGTTAATAA
Organism: Zhengitettix transpicula; assembly: GCA_037074705.1. Classification (NCBI taxonomy): domain Eukaryota; kingdom Metazoa; phylum Arthropoda; class Insecta; order Orthoptera; family Tetrigidae; genus Zhengitettix; species Zhengitettix transpicula. The sequence continues at coordinate 187,755,277 of CM073591.1, forward strand.
AAATTATTTTTTTATTACCATTTCTGACATTATTATTTTTACTTAACAAAATTGAATGAATAATGTTAAAATGGCCTTTATAACAGAAAACTTATAAAAGAAAGAAACTTAAACTAAGTAAATTTGAATTTAAAACTGTCGGACGTTTCAACGCGGATTAACGTCTTTAACGGCGTATAACTTACGACGCTATTCCGCGTCGAAACGTCCGTCAGTTTTAAATTCAAACTTACTTAATTTAAGTTCCTTTCTTTTTTAAATTTGCCTGTTATAAAGGTCGTTTTAACATTATTATTTTAAACATACGTTAATTTTGTATGTTTGTTTTTTATTTTAAAATTGAATTATGTTAATTTTCCAACACGAAGGTTACAGATATCGGGTCCTTAATAAGATTCTGTTTACAGATATAAAACAATTTAAAGAGAATGAAGAAAATGTTTTCGTGAATTAGTTTGAATATTATATATAATCATAATGATAGTTAAATATTGTTGTAATACTTCTGTAGTTTTATCTCAATCAATAAGTTAAAAAGACTGTATATTACGAATCTGGTAATATGACTAAGCATTTGGTAGACATTCCATGTTTCCCTTGAGTTCCCTATTATTTCCGGAGCGATTATCACTCAATTTCAGGAAATGAAAGAGTCATCAACTGCGCAGAGAGGCAACGTCCGGGTCAGAATGGATTTCCAGACTCCATCCGATCCTCGTATCTTCGGTTATCCACCGCCTGACGTCAGCCAACTATCTCGATCGCTAGCGAAATCAATACACGCACTTCCTTCTACTTTCTCTAGCTTCCTGTGCTGATAATATTATTTATATTCAATTACGCTCTTCCAAAACAGCACGATAAAAATGTTTTAATAACTTTTTAGAATGATTTTATTAATCCAATATTAATATAATCCTTGATTTAACATTCGGAATGATGTTTGTGTTTTACACATACTGTATATTTTCTTCTTTGTAACTTGCGTCAGATTAGTGAATAACAATAAATTGGACTAGAGAAGTCTTCAAGCTCATAGCTATAGATTAACTGCACAGATCAGTCCACTCGGTGTCTGATGTTAATAAATGGTCAGAATGCTTTGAACTGTTACTTACAACTGTCAGATCTTACGTTATCATTTAATAGAATATAAGGACAAACAGTAAGAATTCCAGTTAGATGTACAAAGTGAAGAACATAAAAGTACACTTTATACAGACCATGGATTCTTTGAAGCAATTAAAGAACTAATCACGGAGGTAGAATGATTCCAGGATTCGTGGCAATTAATTATTAAAGGAAGATTGCTCAATACAGTGGAATTCAGGCGAGCTTGATGGTAAAACTAACAGAAGTATATAAAGTGTATCTTATTTAAATATGTGCGCGCAAGACGTAATTTCTAGTTTTAATTTGATAGAGAAAACGAGGTAAAGTAGTAAAAAGTCAGCGTTGAGCAAATAAATAAGTATATTAAGTACCATAAAGTTACTAAGCAGTTACACAAGAGTTAATAACAAGAAAAAGGTAGTTTCAAATTATAACGAGATGAGCAGAATTATATACTGAAAAAGACTTCAGCGCATTTCCTCATCCTTACACTTGCTGGTATTGAACAAATTCAGCCTGGCAACAAGACAATTCCACGAATTTTTCGATAAACAATTATTAATCCGTCAAAATACCTTCGACAAGTCAGGCAACTATCATTAAAACTGCTAATTACTTTAAAATACAACTTCGAATATTGAGCCTACAACACCATAGAAATATAGGTTTATCAGTTTAACCTCTGATCCATCGAAACTTATAATTATATTGTTTTGTTATAAAATTAATTTTGTAAAATACTGAAAAAATTGTGCGGGTAAAATTACTTTATTAAAATTTGAATTGTACAGCTTATTTATTGCATCTAAGTAACAAAAATTAATGTCACAATAAGAGAGACAATTGCATAACTTGACAAAACTAAAAAAAGCTCATTCTGATCAAAAAAATAATAATTGTTTATCTACGCTATTGCTTGTTTTATGCATCTGAAGAAGGAAAGAAACCTTCCAGAAACGTTGTATGGTATTTATATTATAACTTATTTTCTCTATATTCTTGTCTATATCTTTCTTATTATTAATTTTCAATCAGACGTAAATTTTTCCTTTTAAAATGAATTTGTTTACACTTACGACCACGTATTTGACACAGTGTGCGATTTAGAGGTTTAGAATAAATGTAACAAAGAATTATTGAGGCTCACATAGTTAGTTATAGGTCAATATAAGAAATAAATTAATATTAATATATTATAATTATAATTATTATATTAATACGAAAATCACTAAATTACAAAACCGATTTTTTAAAATGCAAAGATAAGTAAAGGAATAAAATATTCAAAGAAATGAAAATACTCATTGATTAGTATAACAAATTAATATACAATATAAAGAATAATAATTAAATATAGGAAACACAGACTGTTCAAGTTGATTACAAAATGTCTCCCATGATAAAATATTTGTTGAATACGTATCACTGATGAGATTGAGACGATTAAAGAACGAAGTACAAATATTAAGGAGTAGTAGAGTAAATGAAGTCAGGTAAAATATGACATAATAAATTTTGTTGTGCAATATGGAACAGTAGAAGTTTCAAGAAATGTAAATTATTTTTTGAATGGAAGAGAACCAGTTATTCAACTTACAAATTGAAAGTGAATATGATCTAACATGCCAAACATTTATGTTTTTACGTGATTGCAAGTGCTGTACGTATGTATTCAATAACGTTCAAGATATCTCGAAATATTAATTAAGAAATGAAAAACTGAAATGATGCAGTTGATGACGTGAAGTAACTCCCAAAGAAGAGCTAGAAGAATTACTATTGAAACTTGTGGTTATATACATCATATATAAGCATAATCTACGAAGTATGAAAGTATTCACGATGTCAATAAGTAATGCGATCAGAAACAGTTTATTGTACCCATGGACAGTCTTCGTGTGTTTACGAAATATAAAAACCATAATAATTCCATGAAAGAAATTATGCCCAGACACAAAGTGTATAGAATGCAACCAACAATTCAAAGTCTTGAAGAACGCTTTCGACATCATTCTCACATCTGCTGTAATTGATATTTACAAAGCACATGTACACAGTCGAAACGCGATAGTAAAACCTCAGGAATAGATACGTGACTTCAGAATCAGAATGGTGCATTCAAGGTGACCAGCTTTCGTCTTAAATTTGTTCACAGCTACATTCCAGGGAACTGTTACAGAAACTAAGCTGAAACCACTGCTACTGGAAAATACTTCATTTTCCCCAACCCTAAATTGCAAAAGTGCAAGAAATTAAAATAAAAAACTCTGCGGGCAAATTAAGAAGATAAAACTGCCCATAATTGAATAAATATTTAAATAAACTTTAATTAAAAGTACAATTATGTTTCGGTCCTTATGTGGAGCTTAATCAGGCATATAATACAAATGTATTAATTGATAGATAAAACAATAACATTATATTATCATATCATATATTTATCATATATTTATTAACTTAAATTGAAAATTGTAAACTCATAACATAATGCCCGTTGCACCACATCGAAAATTAATGAGAGATGAAATTATCGCTAACACATTGAGAAAAAAGTGACTAAAGATAATTGTAGAGTATTATGAAAAATCGAATAAATGAAACATGATTTAAATAAAAAAGTTGTACCTATATAAAACTTTAGGGGTGAATTAAATCTCGAAGTAATAACTCGTTACATAAATTTGTGTATGAACTTTTTAAAAGTTATAAAGGTATATCAAATAGTCGTACGAACAAATGGTTCCATTTATTTAGTACATTAAGCTTTCGGTGTAGCATCTGCATTACGCGTTTTAAAATATTAAAAAATTAGAGAAAACATGTTTTCTTCGTTATTAAGACATTTTAATGGTTTCATAACATTTACCTGATTAGAATCAACGCAGTCTATCACATCATCTTCATACATAACTCTGTTTTATATTTTCCAGGAATATTATCTCTACACTTCCCTTAAGAACTTATTTACAATTGTCAACATAAAATAGTCTTTAAGAGCTTTGATTTCTTATAAATTGATACGTGTAATATATAAATTTCACTTTGTATTATTATTATTTTTGTTGTTGTTGAAAAACGATTTTGACGTAAAGGACACTAAGAGACATTGGATCGTTCTTCATTAGGCCTACTAGCCTCATTAATAGGTTTATCAGAAACCCAATTAGTGCGCAGTAATTATTGTCTTTGGTTAGATTAACGAGCACTGACAGGCCATACATCAATATCGTGGCCAAGGCAGTCGAATTATTCATAGGATAGGCCATGTTATTTCAACTTTAACTTGATAAGTGTTACGAATCATTACTAAAGTAAATTATAAATATATATATATATAAATTGGTGTAATTAAATTTTTTTAATAGAATACGGGTTCTTCATATGTGATTACAGGTTTGAAAATAATAAAACAGAAATTTAGGTATTACCAGATTTAATTAATTAATTTATTCAAAAGAAATAAATTTTACAAATCTGTATATATAGAAATCTTTATCTCCGAGCGCTTCACCGGGCCTCACAATAAGTATGGAATGAATTCAACTTTTCATTGTTAAAATATTTTTCATTTATCACAGTTATCCATGAAAATCAAGAAAATGATGGCACAAAAACTATCCAACATTTACAAATTATTTTATTAATTATTAATTTAAACTCAGCATGTCATTTCTCGATTAATCCAAATTTCGGTCACACCTTACAATTACCACCAAAAAAATCTACTTTCACATACTTCCGCAAAGCACATCCGAACTCTATCCTTTATAAGCTCTAGACAATTGAGGATCCCGCCTACGGACACCAAGATGTTCCACAATGTTAAAAAATACAGCAAGCAATATGAATGGTCGACTCAAACTACTAACAGCCTTTTCCCAGCTTCATCTCCGGTATCTTACATGTTATTTACCAAAATCTACTCTTGAACTCTGCTTGGCCAAGCTTCCGGCCAGACCGCTGCTCATTTCTGGGACATCCTCCTCGTCCTTCCGAACATCTTTGCGGACACACGTCTGTATTTAAACTCCTCGAACTTCCAACTACAGCTCTGCTTCGCCGCACTTCCGGCCCTGACCAAGACCCAACGGCGTCCTTCTCCCTCTAATTCTCCCGATAAACTAACTTTTACTGACAAAATAATATCCCCTACACTCGCATCAAATCCAGCTACTAGTGAAATTTTGATAATGTTTAGGTTCTCACGCGTCAACGAGCTATCACATTGGACTGATATAAACTTTCTTAAGACCCAATCAAAATAACAAACTATGTCTGGGAACTCATAAATCCACTTTTCCCACAGACACGTCAACTGTTCAAGCATTTTTCAAATAACCGTTTATCATACGATAGAAAAGTTATAATTAAGTAATTTAAAAAATAATATTACGATTAACATTAGTGTATATTACAATTAATACATACATATATGTATATATTGTAATATACACCAATGTCAGTAATAATTTTTTTTAAAAAAATTGTTCTCTTATAGAGTTTGTTGCGTAAGATTACGGCCATGATATTGAAGGAGTGTTTTGAATAATCAGTAAACCGTGAGAACATAAAAAATAGAGATTTCCAAGACGCTTTTTAGTTTGCTTTTGTCACAGAAACAGCAGCGGATAAGTAAAATAGGAAACTTCACGTCCTGTGCGAATAGTATTTGAATCTTACCAACAGATAGTGTTAGTGTGATTGGACAGCGGGGAATTCATGAGGAGAGACGATGTCGTCCGGAGTAGGATAGTATTACTGAATTATTGAAAAAGTGAAGTAATATTGAAATCCTGAGAAAGTACAGTATTAAAAGTTATTAGTCTAATTATCGTCATCGAAGAAGGATATATTTATAGGGCAATGCTGCCCGTAGTCTACTAGGAGTCATTGAAGTTTGGTAAAAATATGGAACTTTGGAACTATCTGGTGATTAGAAACGAACTATGCTGTGATCTGTGTGCAGTTTTATCACTATTATACTGACCGGTTCCCATTGTAAAACATATTTCACGTTGGAGTTTATGTTGCTGAACTGACATGGAACTACGAGCGTATTTCTGTAGTCTGGAACTCTAAAGAAATTCTTTGGTGTGTGCAGTGAAGGTGAATTACAATAAAATAGCAAATTTTCCAAATTAAGGGGTTTTTGCAAATTTAAAATATTATGTATTGTAAATTCTGTTCAAGTGAAATTGAAGATCTATAAAACTAGTACGTAAAACAGCTCATTTTTCCTTTAAAAACTTCTTGTAAACGCTGAATAAATAATAGTACCGTCAATTTTCATATTTCAGATTTTATATATTTTTTTGGTATTTTGGGGGAATATTTTAAGATTATTTCCTTATTTAATCAGAATCACTTTTCTTGTACATTTCATATTTCATTGTGATTCTCTAACTGTTCAGAGGCCTGATAAAACGTCCTGAGGTAAAATTAAGTCTCATTCAAATAAATAGCCTGGAAGAATTATGTAAAACTTGAGTAAAAAAATCAGTTTACATAAATTTATTATATTTTATATTAATTAATCATTTATAAACCTGTCATTAAAACTTAGAATAATTTTAAAATTTGATAATTTGAAAATTTCATTTATTTCTTTTAAATTGTAAAATAGAGTAAAATTTAAATTTCTTTAAATAATTCAAAAGTCAGTATTACAATAAATTCTAGTAAAGAATTAGCTGTGAAACGTGATAAATATAATTAATTAAAACATCGCTTTGGAATACCAATATATATATATATATATATATATATATATATATATTGCCAAATTTGAACAATTATCGTCATGTCATGGGGTCATTTGAAAATATATTACCAACCGCGAACAGTCTTCAATTTTTTTTAATGTTTCACCAATTACAGTACAATAAAACTATGCATAATAATCCTCTCAGTTTATTACTCAAATACACTTTAAGAATTTTTTAACTCTAATTGGAGACTCGAATTCTCAGGCCAACTTCGATGAACTGTGATTTTAGTGCATAGTAGAAATTGAATTGAGAAAATGAGTGGTCAATAGATACAATGACTGCGTTATCTGTGGCTTACCTATGAGGAAATGGAGTTTCCTGACTACCTTTGGAAAAACTACAGCCGTTCTCAAGTATTCGTTTCGTAACAGCAATTAGTAGGGCCAAGCTGGGATCAAATCACTTAGTGTCACGCTCAAGACATTTCAAAATGTGAAACTGCCTTTATATATTTATTTATTCCATTAGATCACGTCTCCCGAACAGTATTCAACATATTGTCCACTCAAAGTTTCATACATGAATATAAAACTGAAAAAATTAAATGAAATAATAAGAAACTTATTGAATGCAATAGAGATTGTTATCTGATATGTAAATTAAAATTAATTGAATTGAGAATATTTAATGCTTAATAAGATAAAGCAATTAGTTAAATAAGAAGCCAAACAACAGACAAAACTAAATGTGGTATTTATGTATCACTTAATTTTGTCTGTTATTTGGCTATTTATTTATCGAATTACTTTAATTTTAACACAAATGTTTCGTTTAAATTTTACATAATGGCATATTTCAATTTAATTTATACGTGCCGCTTTATATCAGCATGTTATTGAACTCTATTAAAGTAAAGTTTAGGTACAAAATAATAAAATATACGGTCATAACCTACAGAAGTAACACAATTGGTTTTATAATTAACTGATATAAAGTAAAATGGACGGTTGAAACAACTTAAATAATTTCTACTGCAATGAAGATATGATTTTTATAATTTAAATCAATAACTCAATGAAATGCATTCATACTAAAAGTTAACTTTACATTACATGTTTGTTTATTATTTAGAATTTTACAAGTTTCATGATGTTTTTTTCCCCACCATTTCTTTCGTAACTCGACAGAACGTCGTTGTTTGCGGCATGATGAGTAAGCCTCGGTTTGTCCCAGGCTACGAACGTGTCAACTTCTTTACGACTACAAGGAACTAATCCACTATGAAATAGTCGTCTTTCTTTGGACAAAGATTGTCACACACGTGTGGCGTCGTTTTCAGTCTTTTGCTACTGATGTCATGGCCACTCTGTGTGCAACACAACCTCAGCGATGCACTGTTTGAAAGGAAACTTTGAACGCATCAGGCAGCCATGATTAGGTCTGAAAGTAGACAAAGAGTAGAGATTGCAACCGTCTAGATAATGTTCATTTAAGAACAGTAATTTGAAAAAATGATAATAAAGGATTGTTACTCTTTTCAGATAACATTTTTTTGGATAAATCGAAACCTTGTAGGGGTAGGTGAATATTATCATTGTAATATCGAGAAAGCTTTGAATAGATTATATAAAATCGTTCATTGTATAAGTCATGGATTTTTATTTTACAAAACAAATTTATTCAAGAAAAACCCTAAATGTAAATGGTGTTTCAAAATATTTCGGTAAATATTGTATTAATAGAAATCATATGATATGTCTGAAGATGAACGGAATACGAGTCTATTAAAAGAAAAAATTAATAATTAGACGTACCTTCAGTATGTGCCGTCATACTTTGGAACTCCGTTTGGTTCTGAGTTGGGCTGTTCCAATGCGCTAGTAATACATAATCGGATATGTATTGTGCATATATATCTTCTATATATGTAAAAATGAATTGCTGTTCGTTAGTCTCACTAAAACTCGAGAACGGCCGAACGGATTTATCTTATCTTAGTCTTGAAATGTTCTTGGAGGTCTAGGAAAGGTTTAAAAGGCGAGAAAAAATCGAATAATTTCCGGGAAAACCCTAAAAACAGCCCTTTTCTATTTCCCATACAAACGTTTTCTAAATAAAATACAAATCTACACCAGTCGAGCAATTTTCACCAAATTTCGTACACGTGTTCTTTGCGACCAGGAAACAAACACTGTCGGGGTGAGACGCGTCTTCCACCCCCCAGAAGCGGGGGTGGAAATATTTAAACATACTAAAACAGCCGATATGTGAGTCGGATAAATATTTTTAGGGGTCAAAGATATTGATAGTGTTTCTACCAATGTTATCTGAATACAATTTTCAACCCCTACGCTCTGTGAAAAGGACACCCTTCGGGTTTGGGGTGGAGATGCTTTACAGTAAAATAACGCGAATACAACCGAGATTGGAGTAAAATCAAAGGTTATGGAAGTCACTGTGTTTAGTTACGATATTCAAATTGGCATTTACCCCTCAGATGCAGGGGTAGCGGGGTGCAAATTTCGGAACATGCAAACACGGCAGATATTTGCGTTGAAGAAATATTTTTCAGATTTAATTTTAATGATTAGGGTTCGAGTAGCGTTACATAAAAATTGCGCAAAAGCAGCCGAATTTGGAGTCATATCGGGGGTTATAGATAAATGACATCTCGGGCAACGCCGGGCACCCAGCTAGTTATAAATAAATATATGATTAGAATAGGAACCAAATAGCAATTGGACCTCCAAATACTGTATCACGACTGACGACCAACTGTATGACTAACAAGGCTCAGCACCAGATAAGATGATCGTGGTCTCATTTGTGAGTGTCTCCGGCCCGGACGGGTGGTTGCCCTACATCGGTGGATTCATGTTTTACTTTATGCCATGTACTTGTGGCAATACTTATGGATTGACTGAAGATAAAGTGACTGTTGCCCGACTGCTAAACGTTCTCCAGACTACTGACACGGTAACAGCCTAAAGGCAGAGTATCTGATACCCAGGGTCAACTCAATCTCGTCAGCAGGAACGTATTTTGCGATAAAGAGACGTTTGGGAAGAATAATATTAAAATTTTATTGTTTTTGCTATTTAAAAAGAAAATTTGGCGGAGGAGAATGAAAACGAAAGAATACTGAAAAGTTACTTAAACAGAAAACCTAACAGCAATGCGATTTTAAAACTAAAAGAGGAGGATGATTTCATTATAGTGATTAACAATTAATTAAAGAGAAAAAGAATAAGACAGGTTATACATAGAATAATCTACGTATGCTTACAGCATAGGAAAGGAACTGAAAGAGGGGAAGCGGAAAGGTAGGGGAAGGTAGCCAAGGGTTACCCAGGGCCCCCGAGCTATAGTTTAAGGAATTTGCCTAAAAGCGATGCAGGGAAAATCCTAGAAAAACCTGGTTGGGAATTTGGTACTTGTCCCACCCCATTCCGATGCGGGAGAGGTGTTTGCTGTGCGGACGCAGCTTTCCCCTCTCTGAGCATTGACCATTTTAGGAGGCAGCTGGTCGACTTTTCCAATAGGAGTATAGAATAACTTTTACCGCATGCGACCCCGGAACATTCTTGACGAACAAGAGATTTACCCGTGAGAAATTCTGTTCGATCTTGAATTACATCAACGAGGAGGACCTGCGAACTTATCCCTGCAATTGAGTCACAGGATCAATAACTCCTGCTGAAAAGTTGACTGTTATTTTAAGGTAAGAAAATTTTTAAAAAATGTGTTTAGACCGTTTTATTCCAAGAAAATATTAGAAAACATTAAACAACTTTGGTAATTATTATTCTGCGTCATCAACTTGGAACAATTCGTGTGTTTGTATAATAAGGTTAGGGAGTTATGATTTATAATTTTGCTGGGAAGATAAACTTGGCATTATTCTGATAGATAATTTGGCTGAGAAGTTGAGGATGACGGAGTATAATGTCGAATCAACAATTTTCGGGGTCGATATGTTGAACAGCACAACTCTCGATTTTGGTTACGTAATATGTTCTGCCCCTTTCCGCGTGGAGCTGGGCGAGAATTGGCTAATTGTAAAATATTCAAAATTACCCAGAGATTGGTTTCTTTCTAGGCGTCCTTTAATTCTAAATTGATACTGGTATGTATTGCATCTGAGGAAAATTTAATTGGTACAATATGACTGAGATTAGTGTCCAATCGTTAGGCGACAGTCAATATGACATTTAATCCCGCGTTTATTCAAAAAGCTGCCTGTAGAATCCTTTAGACGGCCTAGTATAAATAGGATGGAAAGAACTGTCATTGAAACAACTATTTCAACTGTGTGGTTATTATACCTCAGATTCAATTCATTCCGGTCGTTTTTATCTTGAAGTATTCCTTATCACCATCAAAAACGGACAATGGTATTTTTTTTAGAACAATTTCAGAGTGTATTGTAGATCCTCTTGACTACCTTGGACGACTATATATTGTTTAATTATCCTTTGGCTTCATTATTGAGTTTTTTTATTCCTGAACCAGGAATTTAAATTATATAATATATAATTATGGTCAATTTACTGCAGCCGTGGAACGGTTATATAAAGTGCACTTCACACTGTTAACAACTCTAACACGAATATGTATTAATTATCCATTTATTCTTCCTAATATTATTCAGGAAAAATCTGGAATGAACTCGCAATACTATTTCAGAGATACTATCTTCTATAAACAATAATATTGTGAACAAAACCAAGTAATGCTGCTGAGAATGATCGACAAGGATGGTATTTAACCGGAATTTCTGAATGTGAGACGAAGGTTGAGCGTATAGTTATAGTTTTAGACAATAATGGCTCTACATGGACTATAAAATATGATCGTGGTTATATGATTTTCCTTACTGGCGATAATTTTTGTAATAGTGAATACAGCATATATTTAATTACAGTCAACCTTATAAAAAAAATTTACTTTCAATTAAGAAATGTAAACAGTTAAAACAAATTTGTTTACAGTTTCAACACACTTATATAACTCAATAATATTTTAATCAAATAATTATAATACAAAACCTTTTCTTCATTGGTCGATAGGTGAACTAAGGATCCGCCATCATATTTATGTTCCCCTACCTCATACGAAAAGTGCCTGTAATCTGGAGGATTCCAGTTGAGCACTCTAATCGGCCATATTTTCTATTCCCTGTGTGCACGCACTCTTGTATCGCATTTATTATACGATCCCCTACATCACTCGTCTGTATGTCAGGAAGTGCAAGTCATCGCCCATATTCTATCTTTCCTAATATTTTACGTTCTACAGTTAATGCCGAATTTTACGTCTTAATCTTTTGATCCTTATGATAATACTACATTGAATTATTCTAAATGCATGTTTCTTAATTCCATACGTTTATTTCCTTTTGTAAGTCTAACTTCTGACTTAGTTTCGTAAACAGTTCTTTTTCTTTTCTTACGCTCCAAATTTTTGGCAGACAATATTAAACTCAGAGGTCATATCACGAAACCTTAAAAAATCAGGTAAACATATCTCCAGATATATCCAGGTGATATATAATATTTGAAATTATTGTTTGTAATAGAGTTAAAGTTTCACTCTTCTGGAGTACAAATGTCGTTGTCTCGTCATCGTTTGAATTTCGACGAGAGACTTGCTCGGTATATTTTTTTTAGTCACTCGACATATCTAAACAATTAGCCAGCTGTAATTTTTTTTATTATTATTATTAATTTCAAGTTATTTTACACACCGGAACTATAACCGCAATATCTTAAAAAATTACCTAGACCTGGATGATAACATTACAATCTTATCTTCATCTTCTTATAAATAAAGCAGTGTGTTTGTATAGATGTATATATTTGTATGTTCCTTATACAAATCTAGACCGATGGAGCAAATTTCACCAAATTCTGTACACGTGTTCTTTGCGACTAAAAAACAAACACTGTCGTTTACCCCCCCCCCCCCCCCCGGGAGCAAAGGTGGACGGGGTAGAAATATTCAAACATACTAAAACAGTCTATAATTTAATCACATAAATATTTTAGTTGGACAAAGAGATTAATAGTGTTTCTACCGGTGTGATATCAGAAAAATTTCAATCTCTTAGATGATGGAAACGGAACACCCTTAGGGTTGGGGGCGGACGGAAGTTACAAGAAAATAACACGAATACAACCGATATTGTAGTCAAATACAGAGTAATTGATGTCGGTGAGTTTAATTATGACATTAAATTGGCCATTTAACCCCCAGGGGTGGGGGTGGACGGGGGTGCAATATTTTTAACAAGATTAAAAAATCGATATTTGCGTGGAATAAATAATTGTCGAGGTATATACTGATGTTGTTTGTAAAATTTCAACCCCTTTCAACATGAGAGGGGATCACGCTTAGAAGTAGGGGTGGAAACACTCAAACATTCTAAAACAGCCGATATTTTAGGCGGATAATTATTTTTAAAGCTCAAAAAGAATGATTGTGTTTCAACTGATATTTTATTAGTATAATTTCAACCCCTTTTAACATGGGAAAGGGGTGGGGTGGAAGGGAGTTACAAGAAAATAACGCGAAAACAACAGAGATTCGAGACAATTCGGGGTTATAGATGTCACTGAATTTATTTATGACAACCTGGGTAGCGCGATGAGGCTGGTCGAACGTGGTTAGAAATGTTCAAAAACGTTTACCTGTTGATATTTGCATAGAATACATAATTTTTGGGGTCAATAAGGACCATAATATTTCTAAATATATTCTGTGTATAATTACAAATCATATCGGCTTGTGAGGAGAGAATCATTAAGTATAGGGTGGAGATGCATAAAAATAACGAAAAAATCCTAGATTTTTTTCGAATCCGGGGCTATGGATGTAACTGAGATTAATTTTTACATTAAATTTGCAGTTTAATCCCTACGATTGGGGCTAAACGGGGATGCAAATTTTGAAACATGTTGATCTGCCGATATTTGTGTACAATTTATATTTTCCGGGGTCATTTAAATTCATGATATTTCTGTAGATATTTTCTGTGTATAATTTAAACCCCTGTTGGCATGGGAAGGGAGCACGATTAGGGGTGGGGTTTGGTGGAACGTTGCCTTGAAAATAACGCGAATAGACCGAGATTCGAATCAATTCTGGTTTATGGATATCGCTCATTTTCATTGTGACAAACTGTGTATTGCTCGGGTTGGTCGGGAATTATGGGTGGGGGTAGAAATTTTCAAACAATGTAACCGGTCGATAACACATTTAGGGATAGGAGTCGTGTTGCGTTACATAAAAATAACGAACATTCGGGGGCTATGAATAAATGACATCTCGGGCATCGCCGGGTACCCAGATATTAAAGAATAAAGGGAAGAACAATTCGTATTAAACTAATACTCTAAAAGAATAAATAATGTATACTACACCTTGGAGAATACTTGGAATTACCTATGAAATTTCTGTGCTCGGCATAAATCAAATAAGGCATTATTTCGAAATTTCATCGTCATTAATACAGGAACTGAAATTTTTCTTAAGGTAATTAGCGATTGTGGTTCCAATGGGCGGTAAAACGGCTTTGTATATTTCTTTGGCAATCAGATTCACTAATTAGCTAACTAAGACACTTTGTTTTACGTGCAAAACGAAACCACTTACCAACACTAAAAATCCGATAATGAGCTGAGCAATTACCAAGTTTCCTTAACAAGCAGTTAAATTCAAACGTTATTTCTGCATCTGTGAAAAGTACTTCTCTTATTTATGATTCTTCGTAATTTTAATGTGATATTTTCGGTTTTAATTTCGGCTTTGGATAAGGGGCATTAGGGTGTGTTTGTCAACCGGTTAGAACGGAATAATTTAAAAAACAACTTGCACACAATTAAACTTAATATCTGTGTTTCTTAATATTTTTGTTTTATTACTTACTGGGTGCCCGTCGTTGCCCGAGATATAATTTTTCTGTAATCCCCGATATGCCTCCAATTTCGTTTGCATTTGCGCTATTTTTATGTAACGCTCCTCGAACCCTATCCCTAAATGTGATCACCACCCATGCCGAAGGGGGTTGAAGTGATTGACCAAATATATCGGCCGTTTTTACATGTTAGAAGATGACCACTCCCACAAATGTGCGATAATCGAAAAGTATTTATTCCACGCAAATATCGACCGATTACATAGTCTGAAAATTTCTACCCCCGCCCACCACCTCCGAAACCCGTTGCGTTACCCAGGTTGTCTCAATTAGACTCAGCGACATTCATAGTCTCTGAATTGATTCGGGTCTCGGTTGTTTTGCGTTATTTTTATTTAACGTACCTTCACCCCACCCCTAAGCTTGCTCCCCACACAGGAGTAGAAATTATCCACAAACAGCATCGGTATAAATACTATCAAAGTAATTAACTCCAGGAAATAATTATCGCAAATATCGACCGTTAAACATGTTTGAAAATTTCCACCTCCGACCACTCCCGCCTCGCGGACTTAAACGACAAGTTGAATGTCGTAATTCAACTCAGTGACAATCTCGATAGTTTCTGCTTTCTTTTTATGTAATGCCACCTCACGCCCACCATTAAGGGTGCACCCCTCCAAAGTCCGAAAGGGGTTGAAATTATACACAAACAACATCAGTAGAAATACGATCAATATAATTAACTCTGAAAAATATTTATTCTACGCAAATATCTGCCGTGTGAAATGATCCAAAATTTCCACCCCGCTTCCCCTGCATCTGAGGGGGAAATGCCAAGTTGAATGTCATAACTAAACTCAGTGACATCCATAACCTTCGATTTGACTCCAACTTCGGTTGTATGCGCGTTATTTTCCTGTAAAGCATCTCCACCCTAAACCATAAGGGTGCCCCTTTATCAGGGTGTAGGGGATGAAAATTATATTCAGATAACATCGGGAGAAACACTATCAATATCTTTGACCTCTAAAAGTCTCACCCCGACATTGTTTTTTTCCGGGTCGCAAAGATTACGTGTACGAAATTTGGTGAAATTTGCTCCATCGGTGTAGATTTGTATAACGAACATACAAATATATATACAAACAAACAATCTGCTTTACATATTAGATAATACATAATTGTTTAATATTATGTAATATTTTAATATTATATAATTTTTTTAAAAATATGGAATAATAACCAGGAAGTGCATAGACTATATAAATTTCAAGTCAATAATTGGGATTTACATGGTAGTTAGAGCACATTTGATTTATTTTCTACGTATAACTGCATTGCGTTTGGATGAATTACTTTTTTTATATTAATATAACTGGCACTTACTTCTAGACGAGATAACAGCATTGTCTTTAGATTAATAGCACCTGAAGACGTGTGACCCCAAGTGAAGAACAGTATTAACTGCGGTGAAATTTATAAGCTGAATAACGATTTACTTATACACCTTCCCTACTCAACAGCAATAAGTAATATTTTTACGTTAGTTCTCTTTCCTGAAATATCACAACGAATATGACAAACTGATTTCATTATGAACAAAATTTGTGAAAGATTCCCATATATTATTCTTATCCGGTCCGTGGAAAATAGATGCGTTTCGATTGTAAATACGTTTGTCTGATTTTTTACTACGGGAAATGTATTTGCTGTCTAAATAAAGTAACGGTGATGTCATCAGTAAATATGGTTTGATTTAACACTTGATATATGGACCATTTATTATTCAAACAGATAGATTTAATGCACCGTAATGATGCAATTAGTGTCCATATAAAATATTCACGAGAGCCTTTAATTAATATGAAAGAATCTTTTATTTCAAAAACTTGAGAATGTGATCTCAAAATGAATTTATGGCTGTCTGAACTGTGTTAGAGTTATTAACATCAAAGGAAAAAATCGTCCAGCAAGTTTTGTAATTTTAATTGGACATGTCTTTTGAAAGGCGGCGCTGCTTCGCTTCCGTGGTTGTCGCAGTTGTGCCTCGACACCTTCTGCCTCTCATCACTATTTATGAAAGGAGCTTTTCTTTGAAATTTATTTATAAAATACAGCTTTGGACGGTTCATTGGATTATTTTCCCACTCTCGTAATACCTTTGAATACAGTGATTTTATGTAATATCCCTATCGTATTAAACTTTAATATAAATTAACAATCAAAATTGAGCGTCACTTTTCAGAACTTCATTAACTTCTCATTTTGTCTCAATTTTATTCGGTATCAGTTAGATAAACATAATAAAAAAACTAAAAGAGAGCAATTCTTGGAAGAAAACTGCTAATAAAAGTATCAATAAATAAGCACTGAAAAAACACTGATTTTTCACTTGTCTTTATATACATAATTGAAGTCACTAGTGACAGATATATTAATGTCGTCGGAATGACGTTTAGTTGCGGCAGGTTTATGAGGATATTTTGCTACATTTTTAATAGTCTGGCAAAATACATGTCGCACGTAAACGTTCTTCACATTAACAAATTGAATGTAGTCAGAAAAAAGAAGCATTTCAACACAGTTAGTACCTTTCGCTTAATCAGACTTATTCAGTTTTGTTTTTATTCATGCATCGTAATATTTTATATAAAATGACAACGAAATTTTTTTATGTGCCATAAAATACGTGGGACATTTTATGAGTAAAATAGCTTAGTGATCGACGTTGCCCGGGTGTTTATTTAAATTAACCCGGAATAGGAACTGATTCGACACTAACCTCTTAGTAAACATTTCATTCAACCAGCTTCAATAACGCCAGTTTTTCCATTTTCGCCACCCCATCACCCGATCTAACCTCTTCAAATAAACCAGGATGGACTGACGATATTAGGGAATTCTCCTACTGCAATAAAACAGTTTAAGAAATCACGTCAAAATAAAACAGAAAAACATACTCGTAGTCCTATTAAAGTCTAAAACTACTCCCGGTACATTAAAGGATATAGAAATACAGCCTTTAACAAAATAGAGACCAAAATACAGCTGGTACCCAAAGAAAATAACTCCGGGTAACCTTTTGTCAATTACGTCCACCTCTACGTGGAGGAACATTAAACTTATTTAACCACCATGGTTAATACGAGAATTAAATTCAACGACTCCTATAATCCCGGAATCGACACTAATGTCTGCCTTTTTTTATTACTTTTTATATAAACCTCTTCCACTACTAAACGTAAGGTAAATTGAGCTAAAATATCTTGCTTTTTGTAGTTGAAATTAGAAACTTAAAAGTAATTTAATGAAACTATTAAAGTAAGCGACACAGAAATCGTTTTTATTCGACGCTAATAATGGCCCTTTACGAATATTTTTAAATTCCACATCTCAATTCCCACCCTCTAGAGGCGGGAGGTGCGTTTTAACCCCTCAGTGTTTGTTGCTGGATAGTAAGTAACATGTGTATAAAGTTAGGACAAAATTGGTGTACGGATTTAAAATTGTAAACGGAAATTTGTATCGTCCCCTTCCAATCCGACTCGTAAATCTTAAACAGTATGGTAAATGTAAGAATTAAACTCATAGACAACTACAACCTTCGATTTGGCACCAATATCGGTTGTTATGCGTTTTTTTATGTAACGCCCCTCCAGTCCATACCGTAATGGTGCTGTAATCGGTTGAAATTATACACTAGGTACATCAGTATAAAAATTATTAATCACATAGACCCCGAAAATTAATTAATCAGCGATAATGTCGACAGTTTTAGCATGCTTTTATATTTCACCCCTTGGAAATTTTCTAACGCTTCGAAAACCCGACAGAAACCTTCTCCCAATCAACTCCCTAAATTTCATCGCAATCGGATAAATGGTTTAGAAACGCATAGGACACACACTTACACGCAGGCATAATTTTTTATATATATAAAGAAATATTAAAATTGAAGGTGGTTGGTGACAAAGTAAATTACAAGATATGCAACGATAGACGATTAAGAAATGTATTCTATAAGAAATTCCGAAAATGAAATAATTATAAAGGTACTTTGTTTTAAAATATTGTAATACTAGCTGGGTGCCCGGCGTTGCCCGAGATGTCCCGATACACTCCAATTTCGGTTGCTTTTGCGCTATTTTTATGTAACGCTCCTCGAACCCTATCCCTAAATGTGCTCACCTCCCATGCTGAAGGTGTTTAAGTCACTGACCAAATATATTGGTCATTTTTACATGTTAGAAGATGACCAACCCCACAAATGTGCGATAATCAAAAAGTATTTATTTCACGCAAAAATCAACCAATTACATAGTCTGGAAATTTCTACCCCCGCACAACATGTTCCATACCCGTCGCGTTACCCAGGTTGTCACAATTAGACTCAGCGACATTCATAGTCTGAATTTATTCGAATCTCGGTTGTTTTAGCGTTATTTATATTTAACGTATCTCCATCCCAACCGCTAATCTTGCTCCCCTGACAGGGGTTGAAATTTGTAAGCGGAACATACCCATATGCATACCCACATGTATACACACATACATACCCGTATAAGACAATTTTATATAATATATATAGATAGATAGATATACATACACTATTTAAAGCAATTATTAAATTTGTAGACATATAATTTTTTCATCTGAAATTAAACTATTTGGTGGTTTTAGCAATCTGCACTTGGTAGCATTGTATAAAATTAATGCAAAACATTACGAAATACGCTGTCTTCAATAAAAAATCTCAATTTTGAACATTTAAGTATTGTTTATATCATAATTCTATGTACCTTCCAGTGCGTATTGCAAGATATAATTGGGAAACATATTGGTCCCTGATCCCGTTAAATATTCCACGTCAAAAGTCAAGTTATTTAAAAGAAATTTAATGCCATGGATTGTATAACCTTTCATAATAAATTATATTTATCACTCGATGTGGTATTGGTAGATTTAATTATACTTATTATTCAATCAAAATACTTTTGCAAAGCTTCATTTCTCAGAAATTAAACATCTATAACGTCGTTCCCAAAAATGGAAAACAAATATTGCTAGCCTAACCTCAAATTTTTGTTTCACGACACAAATTGCATGCAATAATTTGTTTACATTTATACAAATTTATAGAAATACGTTGCGTAAAGTATAATTAATTGTACTTTTAATTCAATTTAAATGTTCCTATTTCTGTACATACCTTTGACTGATAGTGCATTAATTGAATAACGACCATAAAAACTTTCGGAGTTCCGTACGTCATTTTCAATACTTTTATAGTTACAAACATCTAATTCAGCAGTCGTACCTTAAACAAATATTATTATCTTCTGAAATATTATACAGGATACAATAGTACGTTATATTATGAAATTTTATAAATCTCGACCGACACACATTTGAATGTATGATAAGGCGCCAAAGATAGCGGGATAATTAACTATTCCAAATTAACTTTGCGCAAGGATGGTAAAGTGTTTCGTATTGTTTTTTATTACTATTCGATGGAGTAATACTGAAAAAAATTTTACTTTTTATTCAATCAAAATATTTCTTCTTTATTTCATTACGAAATACAGAACAATATTTAGGATGCGTCAATGTCTTGAAAACTTATGACGTCATCGTCTCGCGCAGTAATTTAACACTAATTCGTAACATATTTCAATTATAATTATTTCCACGTTTATTCTAGGGGTTTCTCACCCCCACAGTACCGGTTCTCGATTTTGGCAGAATATATATATAAATTTTTGTTGAATTCTGTCCACGCGATAAAATTTGTATAAAGAACAACGTAAATACATACATACATACATATATACATCCTTTTTTATTATATAGAAGATTAATTAATAATATCTGTACCTATTTATAAATAAAATCCAATAATTTTAATGATAACGGATTTATTAATCATTAATGTATTCTTATTTATTTATTCACCAATGATATGAGTCTAAGAATGAAGTAATGTAATCATGGATGAAATATTGTACACAATTTTATGAGTGATAGGCTATATGAGGTTTTTACATATTGTTGCCTCTCTCCTTTAATAGTGTAGGAAAGGATTTGCAAGTGGGATGTGGAAGGGAGGGCAAAGAAGCAAACTGATGAATAATTTAGAGATTCTACCAAATAAAGTGCGACGTTCTTTTCAAGGGGACATCAGAATTATTATTCAAATTATCACTAATTTTTTCATTGGATACTCTATATCATAAGGATTTGGGCCTGCATATGGTAATATTTGTCCGCTTTCCCATAGGAATAGTCGGCCATCTGCCTCCTAAAGTGGTCGAGGCACGGAGAAGGGAATGCTGCGTGCCCTCAGAAAACACCTCTCCTGCCGTCCGAAAAGAGTGTGATAAGAACCAAATGCCCGACCTACCAGGTGCAGGTTTTTTACGGTTTTTCCTGCATCAGCTTTAGGCGAATACCATGTAGGATCCTTAAACCAGGGGCCCTTGGCTACCTTCCTCTACCCTTCCGCATCCCCCGTTTCAAATCCCTTTCTATGCTATTAATGGGAGTTGCCACCAATCGGATTACCTTCATGTAGCCTGTTATACTAAAAAAAATTTTTTTACGTTTATCTAAATTTATTAGTAGAACCAGAGTATAAGTTAGTGTTTTGCATTTATTTATGACTGTTTCCATTATCTTAATAATTCTATATGTGGCTGGTGTAGAACTTTCACTTGATGGTTAAATGTAGCCTTTTTGTTTATAAAAGTAAAATTAAACTGTGGCATGTCATTGTTGAACTATGTATTACCACCTTAAATTGAGTTTAATATTATGAACTATTTCTGTGAGCAACGAAAATTTTTATATACTAAAGTTGAGTAAGAGCAATTTGGAACGTTGTGAACGTAGAGAACCGTAAATATTTGTTCTGGCGATTTCATCCTACAGTTACGAAGAAAGCGGAGCAACATAATAATTACCCTGCTTCAAGTAATTCGGTTACGCATCAGTTTATGAAGTTATTCAAAATTATTAGCTAATAACGCTAATTTACAAAATTGTGGATGAAAATATTTTCCTTACGCATGCGCCAGTCTTACAACTAATATCTCTCTAGCATTTATATACTTAGCACGATACAAAGACAATACTGTTTTCTATAGCTGTTTGTCGTTTCGGTGCACAACTAGAATTTAAATAAATAATTTTAAAATATCTGATATTGGTCTGCATGTGTCAACGAAGATTTCACAATACGATATGAAATCAGTGACTGAATACATCGTGACAGATTCATTTGAAAAATTTAAAGCTTTTTCATTTATACATAAATATAGCATGTATTGCGATACACGGAAAATGTTAAAAATAAATTAGACGGGTCGTGACTATGTATTCGCTCTCATTCTGCAATCACAAACTAAAATCACGGAAATAATCTGAAAACAAGAGTGTTAGAAGTTTAAAATGCGACTCAATAAAACCGACACGCAATAATGTAATATTTTTTTATAAAATGTTAAAAATCAACCTATTACAAAAGCGTTTAGAAAATAACATAGTTCAAATGCCGTTCTCTACTTTCTTTTATTAAACTGATTATAGAGATCAAATATGAAATGTTTCCTGTAATAATGCTATGATAGCGCGCGCTCTGAGACGTGTGGCACCGTCCGGTTGCGAGAAAAAGTTGGCCGTTGGAGACAAAAAAACAAGAAACTTTTGTCGTACTGGACACACATTTTGACTATTCTGCTTTATCATTTACTCCGATGTTTGATTCGTGTATCTCTACGTAATGATTTACCAAACAATAATGCACTCTTACAGTACAGCACCAACGTTGCAAACGTGACCACTTCAACTTCTGACTCTTTTATTGGTATTATTGTTATTAATTCCGCTGCCTCACGATTGGTCCATAGAGGAAATTTCTGCTTGGAGAACCTTTCCAATACAAGGCAAATAATTGCAGACGGTGTTTTCCCGTTGCCTTCCGGCGGTTGATGATGAGAGTGATGGGCCCGTGGGAACGTGACATGAAGAGCAGTTGGTTTGTTGATAATGCTGAAAATGAGATAGTAACACACACAAAAATCCATGGCCTCGCTGGGGTTCGAACCTGGGACCTCAGTGATGTGAAACAGTGACACTAATCGGCCTCTATTGGCAGACCCTTTATATTGCGCCATAAAAAAATTAAACAAATCAGCCAATATGTCAGATAAATGTGTACGATTCTGGACAATTCTGAACTGAACCCTTTAAATTTTATTATTCCTACTAATTCCATGGATGTTAATTAGTTATTAAAACTGCATCAAATTGCCTATTGTGGCCTTAAAATAAAGAAAAACAACCGTTCTGAGATAGGTTTGCTTTGCCACAAGCGGCATTCTTGCATTGTAGCAAGGTTACCTACAGTCTTACCATCCTTAAAAGTCGCTCGACATGTATTCTCAAGCTAGCGTTTTGCTTACTTAATTTGAATTATATTTACTAGATTTATTTCAAGTCATTACACTTGGTGGACGAATAAGACTCATTGCGAGAAGTAGTTCGATACACGAAACCGCATTCCTGGACTAATAGTGAATCTGTGAATCTCCCATTGTATTCTTCAGAGATAAAGTATGATACAAGATACTTCGCAGTGTTACGTGACTCGTCCTCTGACCAAGACAAAACCTGCTTCACTGGATAGAGGGCATTTCGTTTTAGACTTACAAACAATCAATTATTGATTATACGTTCCCGTGTTTAGCCCTAAATGCTTTTGGTAACAGTTCCAATACCTTTTTTCCCTTATGTGGCCATTTGAATATTATTTTAAAAGTCTAGCCAGTTTGGGAACAATATTTTTAAAAAAATGCAGCTGCTGTACCAGCTGATATTAGGCCTACTTTAATTGGAGAAAGGTTCACCTAATCTAATTTTTCTAAATGTTAAAAGTATTTAATGTTTGGCTGATTTAGTAATAATTTTTTTAAAAAAACCATAATCATCTGCAACTCCAATAGAGTTTTGTTTTTCTTGATATTACCTCATTCACTAAGTGATTCCTTTCAACAATTTGTATTTCTGTTTTAAGATCTTCATCAAGTAAATCTTCATCACTCTCTGATTCAGAATTAGTGCTTCAGGAAAAACTGTAATAACTATCTGTTTCCCTTAAGTCTAGAAATTAATTTTTCTATTCTTTCATTGGAAATACCACAGTATGATACACAAAAAGCTTTCTGAGGTTAATTAGCAGCATCACATCCTACATCCTTTGTTTGTGTACACTTTCGTCTAAAGTTAGGAGTCACTTCAAGTGCACACTGTTTTTTTACAGAATATTCTGAAGCGTCCGGAATATCTGCATTATTATTTTCAGAGGAAGAGATTTGTGAAAGGGATCACCCCACAGGTTGTCGCCGTAACCTTTTATTGGCTGCTGCTCTTGGTTTAGAAGCTGCTGCACTGTTCCTATCAGGCTGGCATGAAAAAATATGAATATACATTATCCTTAATAAATATTCGTCCTCCAACTAATATAAATTTAATCCAGTTTCCCATGTCCTCCCCAGATGTAAAAAAAAATTACAAGTAACTAAGTTCAAAATTCGGATTAAACAGTACGAAAGTGTTCACACAATAATATCAAGATGAAATAAAATGAATATACAATTTTTAAAAAAAATACACACGATACTTAATTACATTTATACTTATTATGCTCCTAACAATTAATAAGTTACCATAAATTTAATATAAATCGTAATTGAAATAATCTTCGCAGCAATACACTGTGAAATTTGATTTACGATTCTCCTGCATGCCTGAAACAACACGTTTTTCTTCTTCTTAAAGGATCTTTCTGCACATGAACGACTCATTTGGTATTGCGTGCGACGTGTTTGTGCAGATTGGCCCGATACACCACGCACAGCTCTTCTTTGTCCTTCCTAATTGGAAGACTACAAGCTGTTCCTTTCTCTCTGTGTACAATTGCGATTTCACAGAAAGAAGCAACAATATGAACTGATTTGTGACTCCTCAAAAACGCCCGGAACACTTCCGACTTACCAACCTCAGTGGACGTAAACACAAGTACCTTGGCCGATGGTACAGCAATAATGTCAACACACACAGACCCTGATAACGCATCACAGAATCTTCAAGAACATATACTAATATTAGAGAGCTGGCTAAAAAGATGAAAAATAAAAGTAAATGCATCCGATATAACATTTTTCCTTAATAAGGAACATTATCCTATAGTAAAGCCCAACCAGGAAGAAATTCCAAAAGCAGAAACAGTAAAATATTTTGGTCTTCACTTAGACACCAATCCAAAATGAAGGGATCAAATCAATAAAAAGAAAAAGAAAATAGAATTAAAAACTGAATTATTAAACTGTCAGATTGGACGAAAATCTAAATTATCAGTAGAAAACAAATTACCTATTTCCAAAACAGTGATAAAACCTATATAGACGTACGGAATAGAACACTGGGAATGTGCAGCCAAGTCTCACATCGCTATTATTCAACGAGTACAATAAAAAATCCTCCGCACTATTACAAATGCTCCCTGGTATGTATCCAACTTCACCTTACATACTGACCTCAATACAGCATATGTAGAAGACGTCTTCAAAGATAAAAATCATACACATCACATTAAACTTCAAACCCATCCCAATCGACTACTAGAGCCGTTACTACAACCTACTGACAACCGAAGATTGAGAGATGCTGGCCGATAGACTTCAATAGAAACTGAGGTGGCGTTGTTGGACCCTCAACCTCTCCACGATATCAGTACAAGACACTCTTATTAAATTGTACATGCTATCAAATTAGCTTAATGATCGTATGTAATCTGATTGCTAATAAAATTAAGAAAAAAAAATTCTCCACTTACTACGCCGCGGTCTTGAGAAAGCGCGACACGTAGACCTGCGCTCCTGTGTCACACAAATCAGAAAACGTTCTACGGCCATGTGCCTATTTCAAATTTTCGACCCAATTTTATGTCGTTTTCCGAAAAAATATGCAGAATTACTAGTTTGCACATGGTTTTCTGAAATCTATGAGTCATATTGAATTGAAAAACAAGTAGAATAAGAAGTAGACGTGTGTTCCCAATTGTCTTAACCTTCTTGACGTCACCCTATCGGTTATTAACTCTAAAATATTGACTATTGGTTCAGAAAACCTACTTTCTCTGGACGTGACGTACAACTTCTTTAACAATCCCACCAACCCAAAAAGGGCTATGATTTTTAACTACGTTGACAGGACCATACTTCCATCTAATCATACATCCCATGCTGAAAATCTATCCATCGTCACCAATATTCTTCTTCCTAATCTGCACCCTACGTTCATTCATACCAATATCCACAATAGACTCAATAAATTGTTGCGTTCTTCTTCTAATTGTCTTCAAAATCACAATAGTCTCAACATCAAGATAGTATTTCCCTTTTACAATGGGTTACTTACGTATTAGCATAACCAATTTACTCCGCTAATATAACATGGACATCATTTACAAATCTACCAATTCTCGTCCATGTAATGTCAAGAATGGTAAACACCCATTGTGCGCTGAGGATACACACTTTGTGGTTTACAAAATTGATTGCAATGATTGTAATGCGGTTTACATATGTCAAACGATAATGGCATTGAAATCCAGGGTCCAGGAACGAGGGACGAATTTTAAATAACCCGCGGACAATCATTCGGTCATCACCAAACATATGTCGCTTTAAATGGACAAAACTCAAAATCCTTGACGTGGAAATTTTTTTGAGACTAATTTTTTAAATGATTACTATCAGAATAAATCAATGCAACACCATTACTGTCCAGAGTGATAGCGATTTTTTAAGCTAAACTTATGATCTTTTACTTAGTATGTTCTTCCTTTTTTTATATTTGAATTAACCTTATCCAGTTAATGTTCACTTGATAAGGTCCACCGATTGGTTGAATATGTTATTGTCCGTTTTTCTGCCCATACTTTCATTGGAATGTAATAAATTTAACAGACATTTTATTTTATTGAGTTTCGGTAAAAAAATATAACTACAATTTTATATCGAACTGATAGAAATTCTATAGTAGAAAACTGCGTTTCTAAACAATCTTAACTAAGGTTATCTGTTCTGTAGTCGGCCATCCGATCTGTTGGATTTCCTGTAATTCACGACATTCAGACAATATGGTGGCTCTGTTTTACAGTCGTTACGGCGACAATATCGCCCTTATGATTTATGTCTCCCTCTGTAATACGGTCCGCAGAATTGCTTACTCGGTTGTTTTCAACCACTTCAGATTTTCCGGTGACTGAGATATAGGTCACTATTGCATTGGCGAAGCCTTTTTCGGAGGCAGCGTTTATATGTATTGATGAATGCGTCAGGCCCACTTCCAGCTTGTCACTCGTGGATAACGACTCACTCTTCCAACAAACAATAACAACCACAACAAAGGACAATTGATATAAAGAGAACCATCGATCTCCCCTTCAATACCTCCCACAAACTTTGTATTTATGAATTTGTGTGATCTGAAGTACAAGATTCCTCTTTATATATTTAATTGATATATTTTAGGAACACATTGAATAATTTCAGTTAACATGTACAACTTCATCTGGAAGTAGTAGTGTCCTTGAAACCGTTAAGTGACTTTTATGATAGAAATTAAATGGATGTACGCAGTCTGGTGAGGATTACAAAGCAACTACTAGCAGTGAAGACTGGATACGATGGTTACATACGAACTGCAGAAAATTACCCTTTGTATAGCCTGTATACACCTTCTTCTAAATGTGACTTCAGTAGGTGGAGAACATCTGAAATTAATAATGTCAATAATACATTCAAAGAAATTTATAAACAATTTTTCGAAGTGAAGGAACGCCTAGATTGAACTGAAAAGGGGACATCACTTTACTAATTCGTTATTACTCTATTACTAATACTTTCATTCTTGAATCAACTTTAAGTTCTATCTCGTATATCATGGTCGATGTAATCCAAGGTAGTGTGGGATGGATGAACCACTTGTACTGTTTCTCTTGAAAGCTCATGCGGCCTTGTTTAAACTCTTCCATCCAATATTTTGTGGTAGTAAACGAAAGAGAAGTTTAACCCTGGCTAGAATCAAGCTGGATTTTGAATATTAATTGGACTAAGATCTTTAAAATGTAAGTATAGTTTCACATAACGATGACCAATTATTTCCATGTTTACAAATTTACTGAGTCCGTTCACTTTTGATTGCTGTCAAACGGACGTTAAACAATGTAGCGTTTTCAAGTTTCAAATTTAAGTATTATAAGGTTGGACCTTTAGACCACTTTGGTCCACTACCTAAACTCCCGGGACCATCCTCCTAAAGTAGCGTCTGTTCTGTAACATGTCTCTGAAACAGATGAAATGGCCGAATTATAAAAAGGAGATTAACTTATGGAACTTGTGTATTTTACAATTCTAATTGTTAATATTATAATAAATAAACTGTGAGTGTAAGTTAAGAATATTATTAAATTCAATACAATGTATAATTCTTATTAATTGATGAAAACTGACTTCATTGGAAGTTAGTACACCAGTAAACGTGACAAACATGTCTGGTCTGTCAGATTAATTAACTATTTTTTCATCGAGTTGTTTCGCCAGTTTAGTCTAAGTTCGCACATCCTCATATTGCAGCGTGTTAGAAGTAAAAAAAACGCCGGAGCATTTACTCATGGTCGTCTGGTATTAAGACTGGATGATTTAATTTATTGACAAGTTGGCGGTTCTGTCCGGAGTCGCGAAACACGTATTTTCATTCTTATACTTGCTGTAGCTTCAGGATAGTTAGTAGGAGTACTCGGTCGGATCGTGTAGAATTAAAATTTATAACGTCCTAATGTTGATTACATGCCAACCTTCACATCACATTGAAAACGGTAGAAGTTTCTATGAAAAATTTTCTCGAAATTAATCATCTCCTAATCTCTGCAATAATTCAATAATTAATCACCGCTCTTAATACATATCCAGATGAAGGAAGAGATTACGTTGAAACATTTTATTTCTATGAATTTTTCAACTGAATATCAAATAAATTGCTAGTACTCCTGATTAAGTTTAAAGTGAACGACATTTGAATAATTAGTATGAAATATCAGGACACTGTTTGCTACTTGCAATTAGTATTCATGTCCTTGCTTTAACACCTTCAAGAATACATTGTTAAAGACTGTTCGACTTTAATCCAGTCTGAGTTTTATTATTTTGTCTGCTTAAAACTTAAATATCAAAATTGTGTTTTTCCTCAAAACAGATATTTTCTTGTGACTTTTTCCGACCGCCAGTGCAAAGCAGACGTCTAACGTCCTATTGGGGTTAGCTGGGCGGAGCTCAAATATTGAGCCAGGAAGCCTCTAGGAACCGCCCTGGGCAAATAACGCCTTCCCTTTGCCACCTAGCTTCCTTCTCTTGTCAAAAGTTTCACGCCTTCGCATAATTTTCGAAAAATTTTCATTTACTGATGTGAATCCAAGATGAATACCTCTTCAACATTTTAATTCTTCCTGCGAACACAAATCTCAAAAGAACGTATAAACTGTATCTGAATTGTTTTGAAATTATCTTACAGCAACACTTTCCAGACAAAAAAAAGGCTTTAACTGATGTCTTTGTCTGGCAGTTTTTCGTAGAAGTTAATTGATTTAAAATTTAACAAATGACTGTACTAAATCAGAGTTACAGCTACGGAGTAATCAAATAAAAATATTTTTTGCAAAGGGATTAACTTTATTCCTTGTCTATTTTATCTTATACGTTTTAATTTAATGTCTGTTTTGAATTAATATAACAATTGATGACCTTATACAAACACTTTTTATTTTTTATATTATGACGAGGTTTCGATACTTTTTTGCATCTTCTTCAGGTATTGTCCTACAGAGGAGTTATTTTCAATTGATTGGCTTTATAGTATAACTGTACAAAGTAAACAAAGGCAAACTAAAGTACACACAAAAAATAAATAAATAACAAACAATTTACCAAATTGCTTAACAAACAAGTTATTAAATTTATACAGTTTTGAGATTGAAGCAGGAATGAATGGCAAGCTGTAGTTCTCAGGGTTTGACCTGACATCTGAAGATTTAGTAATAACAGTCCTGTTACCTTGGGTGTTTATCCCGTGGTCAGCGACTCTCGGTAACATTCATAAGTAACTTATGAGTAAATAGATGGAAACACAAATTTACAAAAAAAAAAAAAGTTACAGGTAACAATTTATATTAATAAAACAGAATAAACAATTTAGAAAAATAAGGAGTTGCAAACATTGCTTAACATAATTGTATCTTCGTTCGAATTGAGTGTCTCTTTCGTACTTTTTATGAGTACCATTTCTGATAAGTTACGGTTATATAAATTTGGTTCAACATCCGACACCTCAACATTATCCCAATCAAAATCGTGATTTTTTTCCAATCTATGGTTTGTTACTACGTTGTGGTTGGCCGTTTTATAATTATTCCTATGCTCTTTCAGTCTTGTTCCTAAGGCACGTTTGGTCTGATATACCATTTTTCACAATTAAGTTCGCTACAATTAATTTTATAAACAACATTGTGTTCAGAATATTTGCTAATTTGGCTTTGCTCCTTTTAATGAATTTGCTAAGCTTATTGTTTAACAAAAAAAACAATTTTTGACCTTATACAGACACTTTATATACTTTTAATAAAAAGAGTCTGTATAAGGTCATAAATTGTTTTTATTTTGGATATGATTTAAATGTTTGCATCCAGTGGTTTGATGTAGGCGCTACTATTGCAAACAATTTCTCTCCTTTTCTTATAGACAATATCATTCTAAGAACAGTTGCATTACCACACTATTTGGAAAAAAAAATAGAATAATGTTACGTTACTCTGTATGTGCAATCTAAGTTAAATAGCTACGATATGTTATTATTATACTCAAGGAAATAGTTTTTTTACGCGTTTTCATGGTGAGTATAATTTTAAGTATTTAATAAAAAGACATGTATTATTTATATATTTTCGGGAACAACGTTTTCCTTCTAGCCTTACATCTGTTAGTATAATTTCATTAATACAAGTTTTCATTTCCTCTGCCAGTCCCACATGTATTTAATACTTCCCTGCGTAACTGTTATCGTTTCTCAACATTTTACGCATTTCTCTACGACTCATTTAAGAAATTAGTAATGTACGAAATCAGTCCATTATTCCTTTTTAATTCTAATTCTTAAATTAGATTAAACAAAACAATAGAAAAAATGGTTATATTATTAAAACCTAGGCTACAATTAGAAATTTTTTTAAGAATGTGATTTATTTCCTAATCATTAATCAAGATTACCGAACTATCATTTTTTTATTTCAAATTTAAACATTAATTAAAATTTCTACAGCAAAAAATTTTTTACATGCATATTCAAATTTATTTTTAAAAATCTGATTGATCACGAAAAGTTTAGTACAAAAACTATTATCTATTTAAAGAATGTTTCACGAGCTCACATTTTAGATTAATTGTTCTTCATTAAACAGACAGGAAAAAAAATTAAAAAAGTTACTTAATGAAACTTTTCTCAATTTAATAGTAAAAATGAGTTTTATTTCCAATCATTCGATTATAAGAATTTAAATATGAAAATTATTCTCCGAGATGTACTTAAATACTATGGAAAGGAATTTTGTACATACAAAAGAAATAAAAAAGTAGTGATTCCATAATTTTTTAAAAAACTAAGGTATTATTAATTCATTTCCCATTTCTGATCATAGTGTCATAACATCTAAATTCGTTCAAATATTACAAGAAAATAATAATAAATGCAAAAATTCCATTTAGATTTCTAGTTCATCGTAAATGGCCTAAATATAGCGCTTGAGAAGGAAGAATTATTGTTATAAATAACCTGCATGAATAAAGTGGTACTTTTGTCTACAAATTGTTTCATATCCTTTTAATTTAGTTTGTCGTCATGTTTCATGCATTAAGAGGTCAGAATCAATATCGTTTATTTCCTTCACCCTGAATTTCTTCGTTTTTCACAATGAAACGGACGAACCGTTTACTATTAAACTGTTTCACTTTCTTCTGTAGAGCCATCAGAAAGGTTCAAACTGGTTTCTTACCTGAAAACAAAATGAATGACGTAGCTGTACTTGATTTTGTTAACCTTTTTAAAGTAACTTAATATAGATCTTATTTTGACGTTGTTTTACGCAATATCAAACGGTTATTGAGATAAATGTCGAACGTACAAAGTCTAATTTTAATAGTTTAGGCAGGTATTTTTTCGAATTACAGAAAAGAGGGTGGTAAATAACTCTGAAACTACAGAATTTTATTTTTTTTCCCTACCATTTGAAATGTTAAAATTTAAATTTTAGTCAGCCTAATTTATTTGTCTTGATTACCTTGGCAAGGGTACAATGATTAACAGTAACGCGTTATAGCAAAAATTAGATCCTATCACAAACTTTTGTCTGCTATTAAGGTCTGTAGAAAGTATAAATACGTCTGTATGAGTTTTAAAAAATACCATTAAATAACTATTCCTGTGAATTTGAAATATCATGAAGTAATCAATTCTACATTTTAAGAAAGCAACAATGTTTGCAGATACGTTGTGTCTTATTTTTTTATTCTATTTTCGTCTTTTTTCTGGCTATATCATTATTTAATTGTTAATTAATAACTGTGCATGATAGTGTTCGTTTCCGTATGAAGAACAGGAACTCGGCTCGCATATAAATAAAAATTATATACATTTACCAGGACGATTTATCACATACATTTTATGATTATGAGCATATGTTCAATTTCATCAAACATCCAGTAATGTGATTGTAGAAACCGACTTTAAATGCTCAATGCAGATAGAGTTTAAAATGGTATTCTAATGTACATAAATTTGTAAATTAATTTCCAACTTTTACTAAATAAATCTGTGATGCTGGTAAATTAATTCGTGGACATATATTTCTCATCTACACACGGGGCAATTTAATTGAAAGGGTGGCAGCCGAGTTTTCTGTTAAGGGATTAGCTTCAGGCTTGCGGCAGTAAATATTGGTTTTTGTTGGTGCGTGTAATAACTACTGCAGGCTTACGTCTTATATAGCATCGAGACGTGTTAGACGGAGTTTCATATCTAAAACTATAACGTGTTACGATAAAAAAATAGGCTATTCACAAAATATACAAATCATTTATGGTCCACGTTGGTAAGTAGTCTTAAGTTCTTATCTTTTTAGTTCACAGTTAGACGCTGAGTGTTTTTTTAGATATGCGTGTTGAATCAAATTAAATATTTTTAAATTATTTACTTTTTTTAACAACTTCTGGATATTTAGATTATTTACTTTGAGAATCAATTTAATGCAATACAGATGAAATTTTGAAATATTTAAAATCTCATAACAGTACTTAATAGTACTTAAAAGTTTGAAATTATCAAACAGACATTTGATTAATATAATATTTAAAACATACAATGAATTTTGAATATAAAGTTAACATAAATTAACATGAAAATTTTATTCTTATCTCAAGGCGTTTCATCTGCCCTCATGAAAAGTAAAGATTTGCAATTCGCAAAATAAAATATAAAATTTAAAAGAAAAGTTTTGACTTGAATTTACAGAATTATTAACTTATAAAATATCCCCAAAAGACAAAAACATAAATAAAATAAATGTTGACGGTACAACAATTATGCAAGTATTACAATGTGTTTTAATAATTTTGATAGAAACTCAGCATACCGTTTTCCCTTCTTCCGGATTTCAATTTCAACCTCACACAATTTAGACTAATCTCAATTTCTTTTTTAAAAAAATTAAACCTTTTAACTTTGAAAATAGACCTTTATTTGCATATAATTGCACAATAACGTTCACAACACAATCCTTTTAGAGGTCCAGACAATAGAGTATCTCGCTTACGGACGCAAGATGTTTCGTTCGTTGCCTCCAGATAGTCCATCAATAATATCGCTATGTCCAAGATATTATGACCGTGGATACCGGTCAGTATTATCATAGTGATCGTAATAATGCATGTATCCAGAGATAATTTGCCAGTAGGCACCTGTCTATTAAATTTCACAGATATAACTACGAACAATAATGGCAGGATTCAATTCTTCTCTGTCGCAGAATTCATAAAACCTTACAGACTCTCCAAAGAAAACGTTTTTGTTACAAGTTAAATAGTGTAAATATTTTATATAATCAATATTTTATATCTCTACCGTTCAACTCTGGCGAAAATTTTAACTGCCACACTCGCCGCAATGGCGATATTCTTCCTCGATCTCCCCAGAGAGACTAACTTCTTGAGTGACAAAAATTCATCCAACCCCTTCCCATTGCGAGGGATGTTCTCTCGCTGGCAGAACCTTTTAGGAGAGATACGAAGGGGCTACCTATGGGTATGCCTTTTCCTCTCCGTTTTTGAACTAAGGTTCCCACAAGCCGAGGCACCTCGGCCTGTTTTGAGAGGTGTATGTTCCGGGGTCACAGACCTTGGGCATACGGTAAGAGTTGTTCGCTATTCCCAATGGAATAGTCGGCCAGCTGCCTCCTAAACTGGTCGAGGCACGGAGAAGGGAATGCTGCGTCCCCACAGCAAACTCCTCTCCAGCTATCGGAAGGGCGTGGGACAAGTACCCAATGCCCGACATACCCGATGCAGGTTTTTCTAAGGTTTTCCCTGCATTTCTTTAGGCGAATACCGGGTAGGATCCTTAAAATATAGCCCGGAAACCTTAGTAACTCTTGGATACCTTCCTCTACCCTTCCGCATCCCCCCTTTCAAATCCCTTCCTATGCTATTAAAGGGAGTTGCCCAATGTGGATCACCCTCATGTAGGCTGTTGCTCTCAAAAAAATATATGTAAGATAATGGCCATATAGTTAAAAGAATGTTTGAACTTTCGCCATGTAACGTGAGGAATGTGAATAGAGAGCGTTCCCAGACGGTTTGTTGTGTTGATGCATGTTTCGACGGTCAGTATGAGACGCAATAAGGCAAATGGTCACCGTTCGCATCGCGTGAAATAGTTTTATTTTGAAAAATCCCACTGGTGCCACCTAGTGGAGGGGTGAATTTTTGTAGTCAAAAAGTTAGTTTGTTTGCTTGTGGTGTCCGTCGAGAGGAGGTAGGGGGACTATGTCGCCGTTGGGCAAAGTATACTGTTGCTAGGCCAATATGTAGAAAACATTATTAAATATTATATGTAAATATCAAAGAGAGTATAGTTCAGCGGAGACCGTATAGTTTCGAGAATTCGGCAATACAATTGATCTTTGCTATTTTGTTGGTTGCGTGTATAGAACATTTAATAGACTGGCCCCTACGGGAAAAATATCTTTTCCGAGGCCCGATAACACGCCGGAGATAAGAGTAAAAATTATATTAATTGCTCTAGAAAAGATATTTAATATTTGTATGAAAAATTCCTTATGTTTGGAATAAATTCTCTAAATATTCTCCTAATTTAACTTCAGTTTCATAATTTTAAACCTATTATTAAATAGTAATAATTGTTATTATATTTTAATTAATTTTATTTCATTAATAACATTCAAATTGTGCAAATTAGATATGTTATTGAATGATCGTAATTTGTAAAGTAGAGTAAAATTTAAATTTATTCAAAATTTAATGTTATTATGTTCCTCTTCATAGTAAAATAATAAAATAATTTTAAAAGCTATAAGTTGTATATTACATTATTTGTCTCTGAACAGTTGGGAAAATTGAATTTGTTTAATATATTCAATTTATGTATTAAAATATTTCGCCCTCCAACGTGGAGAAAGTTTCAAGTTTGATATATATATAAATATATACATATATATATATATATATATATATATATATATTGTAATACTAATTAGAGGCCATCAATAATTTTGATAATTGGATAGTTAAGGTGGATTGTTAGCAGAACCAATTTCAAAGCCGACAATGTATAGGTGAGCTTTGTTTGGCTGCGAGCGCTTTCTAAAACAACAGTCGTGTGTTGGAAGTCGGAAGTTGGAAGTCGGACAGCGAGCAAGGTGGCAGGCACAAATTCATCCGGAAAAATTAAAAGTTAAATTTGAGTAAAAAGTTTTGGACAGTAAATTTTAACGTTAAAGTTACAAGCAGTAACCAAATAAATCACTGCTGAAATAAAACATCTATAAGTACTGTGACCGCCACCAATTCCAGAGAGAAATAATTCGGAACAATTTGTCCAACCAATAATCCAGAAGGAGTTTGCAGCTTTCAGTTTCCAGACGAGATCCAGAGTTACGACAGTGTTCTTTAATCCATGTAAATTCAGTGATTTATTGGCCTTTTAGTGGAAATTGTGAGGTGAGCCCGAGCCAAAGATTGTTAAGCCTGGTACCAGCAGATGTTGTGTAAGTACAAACAAATTTGATCAAGTTTGGTAAACGATAATTTAAGAAAAAGTCGTCAGATTTTGATTTCACGTTTTATTTAATTGTTTAACTTCTTACGTTGAAAAGGAATTTGATTGTGTAACGGAAAGGTTGTTTCTTTACTTAGAAGGCCTAGATAGATAACCCAGAGAAAAGAGTTGTAGAATCTATAAAATTGAAAATTTTTAATGTAAAAAATCTCATACAAAAATGTTTCAACTGAAAAAAAGTAAATTGTCTTGTAAAGTTACTAAATAATTTTGTAATTATTTTGCAATCCTTCACTTTAAATAAAAATGAATATAATTGATTCATCAACCAACTATTGAATTAAATTGATTGAAATAATCTTTGTTTAAATAATTTGTTTAATTAATATTTTTCTAATTATTACGATATATATATATATATATATATATATATATATATATATATATGAAGAATAAATATTATTTTATAATTTTTCTTGCTTATGTTCCTGGTTCCGCATTTCGTCTCTAAGCATTTTCTCTTTCGTATAACCACCAAAAATTATCAATGTACTGTATGTATTACCTTGAAAAATAGTAATTATGTTTTAGTTAATTTGTTTATTGTCTTATTATTCCAATCGTTATTCATCTAGGTTTCGCAATATTTAAAATCTTTAAAATAAGAGAATAAATGTTGTCATAAAAATAAATAAAGCTGTATAAATAATGTTCTATATATCAGGAATTTTGATGGGTGACAGGAAATCCAGAGCCTAAACTAATATGCTCTCCAGGCGGAGTGTTTTAGTCAGCCGCACGAGAGTTGTGTACGTTGTCGAGCCAAAATTGAACGAAAACATTCCCGCTCCACGGTGATTGAAAACTTTGTTCCCGCCGGTTTTGCACCACACTTTGCGGTTCATATCGAACAATGACAGCTCGTTATGCGCCTGCGCTGGTCGATGTCGGAGGCCTGCATATCTGCTTGTGAAATTAATTAACCTCCATTCCAACTCACTCCACTCATAACATCCTCATCTTCACATTATTAAAAGGGCCTTTCTGGAGCGCTGCCCGGAACCTTAAGCTCGCAGGACACATAATAAGGGGTGAAGCTGTTCGTCAGGACACAAAGGCATTTTATAACGATCCGGGGGCAGGGCGGACGTAAGGAAATTCATTGACTCGTTTTGTGCTCTTCAAATTGACTGTCTTCCTCAATTTTATGAATAAAAAATCTGTTTAAATATCATAAATATTTAAAACAAATTAATTTCATACGGGCCCGTCAGTAAAGCAACTGACTAGTTTCTCTTACTACTAAACTTCGTAATACAGTTCATGAAAAAGGAAGCAAAATATTTCTAGATGAACCTTCCCAGAAAGCTTTGGAGGGGGCTACCTCTATTCTCTCTACCGCTATTCCCATTGGAATAGTCGGCCAGCTGTCACCTAAACTAGTCAAGGCACGGAGAGACGAATGCTGTGTTCCCACATCAAATCACTCTCCCGCCATCGGTAAGGCGTGGGACAAGTACCAAATGCCCGACCTACCTGTTGCAAGTTTTTTAGGGTTTTCTCTCCATCACTTTTAGGCGAATTACCGCGTAGGATCCTTAAACCATAGCCCCGGGGCCCTAGATAACCCTCGGATACTTTGCTCTACCTTTCCGCATCCCCCCTTTCAGTCACTACCCTATGCTATAAGAGGGGAGTTGCCACTATGTGAATTACCCTATATATATAAACTATCTACACATTCTTCTACTTTGAAGAAATTCAATCCTAGTGAATATTCTCAAATATAATCATCAAATCATAGAAATGTGAGTATCGTTATTTTGCTTCAAGAAGCAAAAAATTATTTAATACAAATAACATTTACTTTCTGGTAAGATATTAACTAAACCGTAATTTTGGTATTGACTTATATTCAAATATTAATTTTCAAAATGAAATAAAAGAATATATTCCTAAAAATGAGTCGGCTTCCAGGATTAAACGTAATAATTAACACGTGGAATTCACGGAACATATAATGCATACAAACTATTTTAAAATAATTCGCTGAAAAGTAAAATTAAACGTATATCTGTTTAAATACTTTACTGTAACGCTAACCGTTTCAATTCCATGAAAGTTACACTCATTTATTCTTCTCCCCCACATATTTTTCATAAAATTAATTTGTTCCAATGACTACTCCGGTTTACAAATGAAGAGTTAACATCAGTTTTACAGTTTCTCTGCCTAATTTTACTGTAGTAATAAACTAAAAGTTTTGATCTTCATACATTTTGAAGAGTCCGGAAACAATTTTTCTAAAACTTCCCAACATAAATTCCTCAACATTTTCATGACCACATCAATATATTGCAGTTCTCATCTGTACTGGTTTCAGTGTCTCGATATGATATTCCCTGTATGGAACCCAGTTAATATAATACATAACGTATGGGAGATTTATATTCAGGAACTCGTGTTTTATATATTTCCCTTTTTGAAATTCTCTATAGAAGGTTTAAGGAGCTACATATTCTAGTTTTTCATTGAATTTAAAATTTATATTGTAAAAACCGTTTCGATTTCTCTTACAATTCATTTAAATTTTACTAATTGTAGCCTCCATTCTTATTTTATACTAATCATTTTGCAAAAATTATGATAATTTTAATTATTCTACGTTTGACGCAGTCGTTTGCAACAACTGGCACCTGGACTTACAGTTACTAAATCACTTTAACATCTGCGGCGAAATATCTACTTGATTGAAATTTGTGGCAAAATCTGCCGCTAACTTTGGAAACTTATTTTAAACGACTATGAACTTTTATCTTTCCAGTGCTACATTTTAGAATTCAAGAAGCCAGGTCCACCAAACATCACCACTAAGTGTGATCCCCTCCTAAGCACGAAGGGGTTGAAATTATACACAGGGAACATCTATAGAAAATATTATGAATTTCATTAACTCCGAAAAATATTTATTCCACGCAAATATCGACCGGTTAAAATGTTGGAAATTTTCACCCCGAACTACCCCCGTTTCTGGGAGATTAATTGCAAGTAGAATGTCATAATATAACTCAGCGTCATCCATAACCCCGGATTTGACCCCAATCTCGGTTATATTCGTGTTATTTTCGTGCAACGCCTTTCCATCCAAACCCCTAATGGTACTATTTTCCAATGCCATGAAATTTTCACAAATACATTGGATGAAACACTATTAATCATTTTGACCCCGAAATTATTTATCTAGCTCATATCGGCCGTGTTAGCACGTTTGAAAATTTCCACCCCTACTTAGGGAGTTAAACTATAACCCCTGATTCGACTCCAAACTCGAATGTGTGTTGCGTTATTTTTATGTACTTTTAAGGTTGCACCACCCTCAAGACTGAAAAAGGTTGAAATTATACATAGAGAACGTGTAGTGAAATTTGATGAATGCCATTGATTCTATATTATATTGATTCGACGCAAAAATCGGCTAGTAAGCATGTTTATTAATTTGTTTATTAACCCTCGCCCACCTCCGCCTATCACCTCCGCCAACCACCACCCACCCCTGCACGTTTAACAGGTTGTCACAAATAGTCTCAGCGACAACCATAACCCTGATCTGACTCGAATCTCGGTTGTTTTTGCGTTAATTTGATTAAACGCCCTCCACCCCACCCGTAAAGGTCCCCCACTACCCATGCCGAAAAGGATTGAAATCATACAAAAACATCAGTAGATATACAATCAATATAATTAACCCTGAAAAATATTTATTGAACGCAACATACTGTAATAAGCACAGGTAGGCTTTAATTAATTTAAAGGAATGATTAAATAAAATTAATTAACATAAATGAAAAGCTTATGAACAATTAACAAACAAAAATATTTATTTTGTTTTGTGGCTTTCAAAGAATAAAAGATAATTTCAAACAAAATTTGAGATCGGTTCTCTCAGGACCTTTACTGGGTTTGATGATTAGGACACGATAAAAGTAGAATTTGACTAATTAACAATTCAAAATATTATTTGCTTAAAATTAAAACAATAAGTCGATCAATGAAAGAAAACTATAAGAAAGCGAACGAACGAAATCTGACTCTATCCTTTAATTAGCGTTTACAATATTATCATGGTTTTGGTTTTTACTTACATACTTTTCATCTGGTACCAGCATTTTTTGTTTCCCCTACTCAACACGATAAATGCAAATCGTTATTTACACAGATTCTAGTTCTCACAAAATTTACACGCTCACCGGCGAATAGAACGCAGACAAATTTCCGGAGCCTTGGATGAACCTCTCCTTGGTCAGCAATCGGATGTCGTCTTCCCCTCAGTGTAAAATTGTTCGAATTTGTCTTATTACTGGAACTGATGATTTGGAGATTTTTGTAGACTTA
This sequence comes from Zhengitettix transpicula, assembly GCA_037074705.1. NCBI lineage: Eukaryota > Metazoa > Arthropoda > Insecta > Orthoptera > Tetrigidae > Zhengitettix > Zhengitettix transpicula. Next base: position 187,795,867 of record CM073591.1, read on the forward strand.
TACCGTTATTTTTATTGATTTGAAATAGACTCAAAGGTATCTCAGTGAAACATTTGTTATAATGTGCCTCCTTTCCTGGCTGGCTGTAGACGTAAACTGACCCAGGCTTTAGTGCGCGCAAACGCTTCTCCATTGTTGCTTTGTTCGATCAGACCGCTATAATGGATTTATCAAACAATTACTGGCCTAATTAATTGGCATTACAATACACACATACACTTATATTTATTTAAGAGAATTTATTGTCCAAGTGAGTCAGCTGATACAGTCTCAATCTGTCTTGTTTATTTATACTCTGACTTCATCAGCAGCTACGTCATGACCATCTGATTTCCGAAGCAATTACGTAAGGAAATATGACGTTTTTGAAACTTGGTTGTATATTGCTACAATCAACATTACTTCCAAATGTAAAAGCACTGGTGTCATTGTACTAGTTAAAGCTGTAACGTTTTTGTTTATAATAGACTGTAAACGTGATTTTTGTATTGAGGAGTCAAATGTTAGTGTTAGTGAAACAACTAAATATAAATATAAATTTAACTTAAATTATTGTGACTAGTTTTATACATTTCTAAAATCCGATAAAATATGCGCACCCTGTGGGGTTTCATTGCTCCCTGCTGTTTTGCTGTTGCAGCAACTGAAAATTCATCACAAAGCGTCGTTCTGGTTTCCCCGTGCTAATGACGGGGCTTATTATTTACTGAGCTCCGAACGTCTGACAGATTTAATCCTACGACTGCTGCGAGTCGCTAATACCTGGCACATCAGTTCAAAATAGGCGGGCCAGTAAACTTCATAAAAATTAATATGCCATTGTAAAGTAAGTCATGAATTCTAGTGATTTTAATGAGAACTTGACATTACCGCCGTGGAAGTTCTCAGAGATTTCATATAATAACATTGTATCTACTGGAAGAATGTGACGCTTGTCTGTTTCTACATCCAGGTCAAGTATCGAATATTGAATCTGTGCATGTGTATGTGTACGTTACAGGGGAAAATACATTTAGCGGTAAGTGATAATATGAAAATTATTCGTGAGTAAACCGATGCATAAATTATTGCGGTTGCCGAAAAAAAAACGAATAAGAATATAATACTCTTATTTTTAAATATACGGGATTTTGTGATACATTAAATATATGTTGCTGTGAGAAATAAATGACAGATTAATCGTACCATTTAAGAAAAATAGGCACAAGAATGTAAAGATGTTGGAACATACAGTTTCATAAACCGATCTTTGGAAGTTCACGTATATTACTGCTTCAGATTTTTTATGCCTTCTTTACGAATTAGAAATGTTCAATTTTAATATAAACAAAGAGAAATAAAAAAGTTAATTTTGGCAAAATTGTTATAGTTGAAAATTTTTGATTTGGTTACAATTAATTTTAAATTTTAAGTATGAAACAATGCTGTCTATTATAACTGACCGGTGAATGATCATTTTTCCGCTAAGGAGACGGCATTACTTTCATCAGTTGCCTTTCCTAATCACGAATTTTACCAATTAGCAAGGATATATGGATATTCGAAATAAATGACAACTTCTAATACGATTCGGATCAGTTGTAAATAATAAAGGTAATTATCTGATAATAATCTGTATCAAGATGTATCATGAAACAAAAAACAGGAATTAAAATAAAAAAAGGGTTATTCTAGAAATCCGGAAGTAAAATAAAAAATAATTATATGCAACTTAATTTTAGGCGGGTCCGACCAATACTTTATACAAAACGTAAATAAAGCACTATGTCTGGGGACGTGCAAGTGAAATATTACACAATATCATAGTGCTCATGTTGGGAGTATTGCGGATTGTAAAACACAAAAGCGTCAACTGTCACAGGTGTAATTTTCAGTTTCTTTAGTATTAATTAATTCGTAGCCCACTTCTGTGTTTAATTGTCAACAATTAGAATTCGAACTTGAGTATATTGAACTGTGTAGTTGCTACAACAAAATTGAAACTCCATAAAATCCACACTTACAGAAAGAACCTTGAAAGGTTACCGGAAAAAGTTCACAAGATATCAAGTTAAATAATTTTGTTCAACATTTGAGAAGTTTTCAACCATTTGATTATGACTTGAAATGGTTAAAAGCTACTTAAATGTTTGACGATGGCAATATAAATTATTTAACTTGATGTCTTTTGAACCTTTCTTGTTAACCTTCCGTCAATATTGAAACTTAACGCATTTGAAGGCTCACAAAAATTCAAAATGCGTTGAGTGCAGTGAATTCTTGTAGGCTGGAGAACGATATATCGTTTGAGTCATCACTTTCATTATGGTCCTGTGAGCAAGAGCGAAAACTTTAATAAATAATTAAACTTGTTGTGGATTTACTTGACGATCTTGCTTATGCAACGGGGAAATTATCAAGGCGAACATTCCGTATTTTGACAAATGAATTCAATAAGAGGAAACTGTTTTTCTATTTTTTTAGGGTAACAGACTACGTGAGGGTAATCCATATGGTGGCAACTCCCCCTTTATAGCATAGGAAGGGATCTGAAAGGGGGATGTGGAAGGGTAGAGGAAGGTAGCCAAGGGTTAACTAGGGCCCCCGGGCTATGGTTTAAGGATTCTACCCGGCAATTCGCCTAAAATTGATGCAGGGAAAACCCTAGAAAAATCCTGCATCAGGTAGGTCGGGCATTTTGTACTTGTCCCACGCCCTTCCGATGGGGTCGCAGCATTTCCCTCTCCGTGCCTTGACCAGTTTAGGAGGCAGCTGGCCGACTATTCCGATAGGAATAGCGGACAATTCTTACCGTATGCCCAAGGTCTGCGACCCCAGAATATACACCTCTCAAAACAGGCCAAGGTGCCTCGGCATGTGGGAATCTTAGTTCAAAAAACCAGGCAGATGTGAAGGCATCCCCAAAGGTAGCCTCCGTCAGAGCTCTCTGGGAAGGTTCAACAGCGACAGAATTCTCTCGAAGGCTTCCTCCGCTAAGAGGAAACTGTTTTTTTTTTAGGGCAATAGGCTACATGAGGGTAATACGCGTTTGGCAAATATCTTAAATTCTATTTTTACAGATTTGGTAGGAATCAGAAGTTGTAATATAAGTACAGTACTAGGTTGCATTTCCAAAATCCAAACGAGAATTTGGGCTTCGACGTTGCAAGAAATAACGATGATTTGGATATTAATATTAAAAATACACAATAATTGATATTATACCCCATAACGTGTTTAGCTATGTGACATAATATTATTTACATATAGTTGCTTCTATTACCCTAAATCTATCAATTCATGAACCAAATATAGATTATTTAAGCATAAATTGTTTAGTTCTACTTAATTTTATTATATTTCATCTGATAAATGTTGTCTGAAACTTAAATATAATAACGAACTTCATATGAAAATTGCAGTGGTTTGCCATGTTTGTTTACACTGTGTTTGATCCGTGAATAAAAATTGTGCACATCTAAATTTTATTTGTACATTATTTATCACAAACAACATCGTAGTCGGTGCCACGAAAATGTAATATCAAGGTCAACGACAATGCCAGATTTCGCGCCCGCCCTCACTACCAGTAGCCGAGCGTGCCTCTTATTATACAATATTTGGCAACGTAGCTGGAAGACTCCTTGACCTTGGTATTACATTTTTGTGGCGCAGACTATAACGATTATATTCACGGTCATAAAGTCATGTTATGTCCAAGATTTTTAAATATCCGCTTCTTACAGAAACTTGCCCCTCAAATACAATAGCCATTGTTATAGAATAATATTTTTCTTTCTGCCTTGGAAATTTATTATATCACTAATGAGTAAAAATATGCAAACTTAATATCACTTCACTTTGTATTGCTGTCTCAAATTCTACATTTATTAACGGAAATACGAAATTTTTGAGGGATTAGTATAAATTAATGCCTGAAACATTATATAGCAACGAGAGGGTAAATTATTGTTAAATACTGATAGTAATATATTGTAAGGCCATTAATTGTTTGTGTTAGAAATTAAATTGTTAGCGATATTTTGAGCGACAATAGCGAGAGGCACTGGGATAGTTAGTTGGTGCCGAAAGATTGATGTGGACGGATGAAGTTTTGAGTCAGCAGCCAGAAAAGACAGAAAGTGGTCGTGTCAGAAACATAGTCGAGACGATCTAAAGTATTTAAAAGTAAAGTTAGTTTCTGTCAGCAGCAAGGAGCGGAATAGTAGAGTCTACATTTAGGAACAGCCAGGAGAGAATAAACATTTAAAACAAATCTTCACTGATCTACGTTTCAGTTTAAATCCGAATCAGTAAAAGACTAATAAATTAGCAACTCGGAAGATTCCTGTAAGGCAAGCAGACATCAGATAACTGATAATTAGGAGGATCATCCGATTTCCTGGGAGCCAAGAAATTCCATTTAAATTAAAATAGTGTAGAATCCGTGAGTCGACATCAGAGGAAAATTTTGCAATAGTGTACTTCTGAAGCTACAGAGAATGCTGGTACCAGCCAAACAGTATGTAAGTAACAAAAATCAAAACTATGATAATATTGTAAACGCTAATTAAAGTATAGAGTCAGATTTCGTTCGTTCGCTTTCTTCTAGTTTTCTTTCATTGATCGACTTATTGTTTTAATTTTAAGCAAATAATATTTTGAATTGTTAATTAGTCAAATTCTACTTTTATCGTATCCTAATCATCAAAACCAGTAAATACCCTGAAAGATTAAAATTTTAATCGTAATTATTTTGATTCTTTAAGCCACAATTTTGTAATAAATTATATTTTGTTTGTAAATTCTTTTTTAATCCTATCTATTTGATTATTACAATATATGTCATATTATTTTGAAGCGTTAATTTTTCGTGAATGAAATTTTTTGCATCACAAGTTCTTCCAAATGTTTTCTGCTCACTTTTGAATTAAGGGAAGAATGGAATGGCGTATTGAGGGAGGTCAAAGCCCATAGAGAAAAATATAAAATATTATCAATTACAAATCTACTAATACGCTTTTTCTTTATTATCAAAAAGTAGAAGGACCCATCTGAAACATTTTTTACGAAACCCTTTGATCTGATTGTAATTTATTCGTGTCAACCTGTATCAAAGAACTCATCTAATATCAAACTTCAATTGTTAATTAGCCAGTCGTCAAAAAACATTATATTATTTTGAATGGCAAATTGCAAATTTTGGATGTTGACTATTCTATAATTATTCTGAAACACAATTACTGTACAAACAAATAAAATGAAACTCAACAAAAACTATTATCCCTAATTATTTAGCTAACATCTTTATCGTATGTTAGTGTTGGCATTTAGTCCAGCTTCGTTACGCAGAGCATTTCTGTCTCGGAGGACTCGCTGCCAGGGAATGTCGACGTAAAAGGAGCGGTAGCGCGTTATTGGGCCGATATTTCACCGAGCCGGATCGATGGCTCCTTTATCGCCTCAACAGCAGGTGAGCGATTCACAAAGCACGTCAAGGCTTCTCCGCTGTAATTACAGAATACCACACTAAGTGACCACCTACGCGCCACCCTCAACCAACTTATTGAATAATTTACTTCTGATTCATTATTCGTTGACTCTTCGATCGCCAGGCGTTAGGCATTAAATTCTTTACTGTATCAATTGTTATTGAACGACTTGGTCGTTTTTGCGTCTCTTACGATATAATGTTCCGAGAAATCAACACAGAAATTATACTTGGATAATTTTCCAAATTAATATAATCAAATAATAATGTACACGTTGGTTATCCAATCCGTAAGTGTATTTATAGTGGATTATTATATAAAGACTATTTTGATAAAATGTTTACCATTGTTTCTATTAATTGTAAAGCGTAATTCCGTTTCAATTATTTTACTGTATTTCATTCAAAAATTAATTTAGTAGCTTCAGAAAACACCTCACACAGTCAAAGACTCTACCATATATATTAGTTTCTTCCTAGAATAATAATTATAAAAAGAGTATATGTGCAGTATAAATTTGTTACAATAACGTCGCAAGTAGAGCATAAATCAAAATTAATATGTTGGCAGTAAATGTAACAATATTTTGGACCTTCACTTTCTTAGTAAACTTTAAAGAATTTTATGAATTATTTCGAAAATGTTCTCAAATGAAAAAAATACAAAATTCGAAGTTTAAAAATAATTACAATGTAACGTGTGATACAAAAAAGTTTAAACATTACATGAATTTGCGAAAAACCTACCTGTATTTCAGGACATACCAGGTAACGGTTTAATTTTAGGTTAAAATATTTTTTACATTGTTGTTTAAAACAAACTTAACCGTTCAGCAATATTTAGGGTTACGAATATTCACGGATTTGAAATATATTTATAGACACCGTCAAGACCGTCGTTGAACTTCACGTTCCGTACGAGGTAGAAGAGGGGCGATACCCGAATACTTCCCGGTTTATTGCGGTCACTTTCACTTTCACCCCAATTCCTTCCCGCCTGAAATTTTCAGCGAGTCCCGATTCCTTCCCGTCGTAAGACCTGGACGCCTCCATAACCGTAGAAATAAGAATCACAAAAAAATTAATAATATTTCCAAAACTTAATCAAAGTGATCCAAGGATTACGGGACTAAAATCAACGTATTCCGGACTGCTTCTCTAATTTTATTGGTCATCCTATATTCGAAAACGGCCAACGGTTTATAATTTAGTTCTTATAGAAATTTGTTTTTCTCACCTAAAATTTCGCAAAAAAAATTTAAATTTTACTTTAAATTTTTAATGGGGAATTATTTTCTGTATTTAAATTTTTTAACTGCGAATTATTATTTCAGTTGTTTTTATCAAAACATATATATTATGTCTAGGCTTAACAAAATTAAAACATCTTATGAATTAGCTACCTTAATATTTTTACATTCTTCCATTAATTTAAAATATCCGAATTATTCAAACATTATTCATAATACAGTTTATGACATTTTTTCAGGCAATTACTTAATTATTTAAAAAATGTTTTCTGCACTTATTTGTACCTTCTTCAGTTATTTAAATAAACTGTCTGAAACGGGTTATAAACTTTATTATTACTGGTGGTTTACTTTTAACTTATTGAATTTTTCATATACAATTCAGATGAAAAAGGGGTATAAATCAGAAAGCTTGCATGTGTGTGCGGAATTTTCAACCAACTTAGAACGGACATCCAACGCCTGCGAAAGTTTTCATAGTAAGTTGAATTAACAGTTTTATTCATCGAATCCCCGATATCTATAAATGCGTTGAAGTTTTACTTATGATGCAAACCGCCGTCAACACCATAACTAAATGATCTGCAGTCACTACAACCGTAAGAATAAATGCTATAACTAAGTATATATATATCAGAAATTGGAAAAGTATAGGATAGGTAAAAAATCTAGGATTGAGTTGGTTTGATATGTGTCATACAAAAATATATTTTTCTAAACCAGTTGTTTGTTGTTTAGCTCTGAACAGCCTGGGAAGCAATCGTACGTTCGTTATTCCCTTCAGGTAGTTCTGGGAAGGAATCGGACCAACCCTGGTAGAGTAATGGGAACTTCTAGGTATTGGAACAGTCGGCCAGATGCCTCCTAAACTGGGACAAAAGAATATTCAGCCATTTGTACAGAGAAATGCATCTATATTTAACCAATTATTTTGAATATTGCTCATAAAATATTTTCAAGTATAATCAGAGTTATAGATAAAACTAATATAGTAAGTATTCAAGTCTAATCTTTTTCTTCATACATTTCATATGAAGTACAAAATTTTATAATAATACCAACATTTTCATGATACAAATGTTTTATATTCTGCACTTTAAAACAGCGGAAAAATGTTTTGGGTTGCTGTGTTAACATTATTCAAAAACGTAATCCGATGTGGTAGTTAGTTTTTTTTTTGGAAATATAGGCGTGTTTTATTATTACAGATCTTTAATACAAATATTTATATTTTTTCTGTGGTATTATAATAACAATCGCTTTATATATATCATATTTCCGTTTTCTAGTGTACTAATCAGTTTTAGAATAATTTTAAAATACCGTAACACGACCAACAAAATTGTAATTAAGGTTTTCTATGATATATTCAAAAGTAATGAATATATTTAGATACTCCTGATTAAATACGAAGAAAATAACAGAGAATTCTGTGTTTGACACTCTGAACGTTTTCTTCCTTTTATTACATGCAATCATTTTATTTGAAGAAAGTTATTAGATGTTAAGCACGGTTGAATAAATAAATCTCTACTACCCAATAGCCTGGAAACGGCATTTTACGCTCCGTTTTCATTATGTGTATTTTCCCTTTTAATTACTAATTGAAAAGGAAACATTTAATTTTCCCTCGGCGAGAAACTTTGCCAATGTTGACGAAGATAGCAGCTACTGCTTTACAAAGGAGAGAAGACTCCCTTCAGGAGTAATTATCGAAATTTGTCTAATTTCTTTTACCTCGGCTGGGAACAGGCTATGTTTATCGCAGACTGACAGCGAGTACGACGCCGGTGCCGATTATTAGGTTACAGGGAGATGCACTCAGGCAGAGTTGTCGCTCAAATTGAATAACAACAGACACACCGAGTGTTGCTTTCGAATGAAGAGAGCCGTCGACAAAGCTGTTAGGTCCGCAGCTTTCCGACTCCATGTGGAGACGTTGAAGGGAATAATGTGTTCAGTATTTTATACCACGTTCAATGAATACGATATGTGAACTGGTATCAGAACATTTCATACATTCGCTGGCAGTTATCTGTGAGTTCGCTCTGAATAGTCCAGAACAATCTGTTTCCAATGCTTCACTACGACCTAGAAGCACCCCGAATGCATTGGCTTGCTACAGCATGATATGTGTAACTCTCCGACCTTTCACACAGTAGAACCCCCAAAACAAATACACCATAGAAAGCATTCATAATTTTCAGGACGTATTCGACACATTTCACGAGAACTTGTTGACACGCGTATATCGTAAAATCAATGGTCTTATTTCATATTTCAAAAGTTTTTCATGAGAAAGAAAAGGGTATAGATTTTACTACGACAATTTTTGTAGGTAATTGTGGTGTAATACTACAACAATTAATTTGAGTAATGAAGTAATGAAGAGGAAATAAGACGAAGGAATTTCGTGATCTGGTTACCCATTGGTCCAGTTTTATAAAATTGGTGATTATGTGCAACAGAAATATCCTTCAACAAACCACAATACCCGTTTGTCATCAAAAACGACCACTTTTAAATTTAATGTATTAAAAGTATGGGTATCAACATTTTCCCACTATTTTTTTTAATAATTTTTATCGTGTTTTCCCGTGAAGAACTTCCTTTTATAACAGCCAGAATTACGTAAGTCAACTATTTTCATTTCTGTTATGGATTATTTTCAGAATAACTTTGCGTTTCACAATTAACGAGGCAAAATGGTATATTATAAAAACGTTGTGAGAAAAGCAAAGGATTATTAGATTGCAAGAAATGAATTTTCGAGAAAAAAAAATTCAAATGAAACAAAAAAGTAAGCGAACGTATTTATTTTGTAATAATTTGCCTCTATATAACGGCAATTATAAATAAGCCTCTTAACGGAATGAGTGCATTGTAGGAAGGAAAGGGTATAAAAAATATTTTATTGCGTAAAGTAAACTTTTCGTGCATTCGTTTTTTTTCGTGTAGAGGAAGATAGAAAATTTCGAGTATTATCTTCAACGACTCTCATTAAAAAAAATATTTTCCTGTAGCATTTAATCACTTAAGTAATATTTTTTATAACCATTCATTTCAAGGTATAAAAGAAGCGATGTTTTTATTATTTGTATCCAACTTTTAAGTATTATTATTTTATGATCAGTATTTCGTCATAAGATCCAATAAGTAGTCACTACGCGCATTTTAAGTTAATTGTAGGAAATTTGTGGGTAAGTTTGATATTTATAAAACTAATTTTAGTATGAAAATATTGGATTATTACATACGTTTTTGTCCGATTTATAAATAAAATCCACAAGCTATTCAGTTAAGAAAATATATACAATTTGGGAGAGGTAATTACATTTTTATGATAATAAAGGCATCAAAATTACAAAAGTTCCGACGATCGTCCTTGAATGTAACTAGTTTCAGTTGTTCGTGGATTTGTTACGCCAAAAATAATGTATAGATTTTGTTTTTTATACTGTCTATAATTTCATTTGCATAAAAACTTGTTTTTACGTTTTTTACATAGGTAGATTAGTAAACATTATTTTCTAGTATGGTGCTCTTTTACGCTAGTATAAAAATTTAACTCCCCTAGAAACCATAAATTTCCAAATTTACATAATTAAATGATTTTTCTTTTGAAAAGTGTATACAAAGTAAGAGAAATTGATCAATAATTATGCTTTAAGTTCACGCAATTTAGGTTCATGTAACAAAAAACGTCTGCTAACAGTTGTTGCAATAAAGAAAGACACATATTTCATGGTAATTGATCAATTCGCAGAAGTAAATAGTGGATTAGGTTGTATTGTATAATTTGAGAGATATAACGTTTAAATAATGTTCACAGAATTTTACAAAGCGAGAATAATAGTGAACCCTTTTGTATAATAATTTCCTAGAGAAACATCTGTGTTTCGATGCGATCTTATGCCGACGTTAATCAACGGCACTGAGTTGTTTCCGCTCTGTTAATTGTTGCATCTTCCAGAACCTCTACGTCCTTAAATAATAATGCAATATATCCTGTAATAATTAAAAAAGAGTCTTTAATTAAAAGAAATTCTTAAACAAAAGAATTAATTAAAATTTTAATCACAGTTAGCCACACGTTGAAGACGCCAATTTATGTAATGATTTAAAATGTGCTCTTAATTAATAGGAATAATTAACAAAACTATTATGTATTTAAAAATTTATTGTTGATAATTACACATTATAAGCCCTGCTTTACACGCCGAATTCCTTCAATTTAACAAACAAAAGTTTCAATTTTATTTTATTAACTAGCTGGGTGCCCGGCGTTGCCCGAGATGTCCCGATACACTCCAATTTCGGTTGCTTTTGCGATATTTTTATGTAACGCTCCTCGAACCCTATCCCTAAATGTGCTCACCTCCCATGCTGAAGGTGTTTAAGTCACTGACTTAAAATTATATTTGTAGACATATAATTTTTCCATCTGAAATTAAACTATTTGGTGGTTTTAGCAATCTGCAGTTGGTAGCATTGTATAAAATTAATGCAAAACATTACCAAATACGCTGTCTTCAATAAAAAAATATCAATTTTGAACATTTAAGTATTGTTTTTATCATAATTCTATGTATCTTCCAGTGCGTATTGCAAGATATAATTGGGAAACATATTGGTCCCTGATCCCGTTAAATATTCCACGTCAAAAGTCAAGTTATTTAAAAGAAAATTAATGCCATGGATTGTATAACCTTTCATAATAAATTATATTTATCAATCGATGTGATATTGGTAGATTTAATTATACTTATTATTCAATCAAAATATTTTTGCTCAGCTTCATTTCTCAGAAATTGAACATCTATAACGTCGTTCCCAAAAATGGAAAACAAATATTGCTATCCTAACCTCAAATTTTTGTTTCACGACACAAATTTATAGAAATACGTTGCGTAAAGTATAATTAATTGTACTTTTAATTCAATTTAAATGTTCCTATTTCTGTACATACCTTTGACTGATAGTGCATTAATTGAATAACGACCATAAAAACTTTCGGAGTTCCGTACGTCATTTTCAATACTTTTATAGTTACAAACATATAATTCAGCAGTCGTACCTTAGACAAATCTTATTATCTTCTGAAATATTATCCAGGATACAATAGTACGTTACATTATGAAATTTTATAAATCTCGACCGACACACATTTGAATGTATTATAAGGAGCCATATTGGCTTTATCAAAGATAGCGGGATAATTAACTATTCCAAATTAACTTTGCGCAAGGATGGTAAAGTGTTTCGTATTGTTTTTTATTACTATTCGATGGAGTAATACTGGAAAAAATTTTACTTTTTATTCAATCAAAATATTTCTGCTTTATTTCATTACGAAATACAGAACTATATTTAGGATGCGTCAATGTCTTGAAAACTTATGACGTCATCGTCTCGCGCAGTTATTTAACACTAATTCGTAACTTATTTCAATTATAATTATTTCCACCTTTATGCTATGGGTTTGTCACCCCCCCAGTACCGGTTCTCGATTTTGTCAGAATACGTATACCAATTTTTGTTGCATTCTGTTCACGCGATAAAATTTGTATAAAGAACAACGTAAATACATACATACATACATACAAATATACATCCTTTTTTATTATATAGATAATTCGTGGCGTTCTATAAAAATACACCTTTATATTTTTGCAATCAACTGCGTCGAATTTCTCTTTATCTCGAGTCATCACTGGGTTTGATAGGAAGAACAAATACAATGAGCTAAAATTTTAACAATCCAAACTCATTCAAGTTAACGGAATACAATATTAAAAACAAAAGTAAAAGAAAACGAATGAAAAGAAAAACGCGAACTAAATCTGACCATACCCTTTAATTATCGTTTACAATTATTAATAATTGTTTTGTACTCACAAAAGGACTACTGGTACCAGTTCGGACTCTTGTGTCTTGAAGTCAACACCTACTAAACATGCCATTATTCACTGATTCTACTCATTAGATTTTGAACACACAGTAGGTGCTCTGAATCTCTGCTATCCTGGAACCTGGATTAGCCACCCCTCGGTCAGCCCTCGGACGTAGTTCTCCTTGAAGTCTCTCTATGCGAAAATTAGTTCAGTTTGTGAAGCTAAATTTCTGCTTCTAAATTGCGATTTTATGAGTCTCTCCGTCAAAACTGTTTACTTGAGTTTTATGTAAACTATTATATCTCGCCGTTGGACTTACTGGATAGCCCTATTCATGCTTTAGATTAGCAGACTTTACTGCGTTGTATCTCTCGCAGACTCTTTTATGTATCCTTTCTCGACCCAGGCTCGACGCACACTGAGTTCTCTAGGCGCGCGGTCTCCAGTCTCCATTGTTAACATAGAAAGACCCTCTGCCATTGTCGTCTTTAAGCACCCATACCGCCAACAATTAAATTATATTAAAAACAATTAATAGCCTGTTTAATTGGTATTACAATGCATTTGTCATAATCTTTAAATCTGTTATAACCGTTATCATACATTCCACGCGAATAAGCTTAAATCCGCTGTTTTTAATATATATAAAAAGGTTTTTATTAGAAAACAAAAAAAATTGTTAAAGTTCCGGCCCTCGCTAATTACAAATTTTTTCCATCTCTCGGGAAATTTGTGGATACCACGCCAAAACAATTCCTTCTCTTTCCAGGCAAACCACTCATCAAGCCATTTTCGAACGTCTTCGTAAGCATCGATGTGCTACTCAGCGAGCGCGAGGCGCATCGACGAAAACAGGTAGTAGTCGGAAGGGGCCAGGCCTGGTGAATAAGTGACATGGGGTAGCACATACAACTTGAGCTCCACCAAATACTTTCGTACCATTGTTGTGTCCGACGCTTGTCGTGCAGGAAACTCGGTTTGTCGTGTCTTTGCTGATAATCTGGCCTTCTTTCACGCAGAACACGATGCATTTTGATCAGTTGTTGGTGGTAACGGTTGGCATCGACAGTTTTACCAGGTTTCGACAGTTCATAGCAGACGAAACTCTGCTGATCCCACCAAACACACAATTGCTCGGCAAGAATTTTTTCGATTGTGCATCGTCCACGTCCAAAAGAGCCTGCATCGTCTTTCGTCCGAAGCGATCTGGTCTTCTGGACGTTGTTGAAGGTTTGTCTGGATCTACCCATGATTAACTTGTGTTTAGAATTCTCGAAATATATTAACTTTTCATTGCCAGTAACAATCCGATGCAGAAACGACATTATATTTTGTCTGGAGAACAAGATTTTGCATGTGTTTCGGCGTCGCTCCATCTATATTTCAATTTACGCAGCACCCATTTTCCGATTCTTTGAACCTTTCCCATGGCACGTAGTCGCTGAGTAACACACAATTGCTCGGCAAGAATTTTTTCGATTGTGCATCGTCCACGTCCAAAAGAGCCTGCAATTTAATGGTCCTCAACCTCCCCGGGTCGATTTCTCGCTTCTTGCTACTCAGGTCATATTTCCGTTTTTTAACGGACGAGACCAATCTCTGCACGTTGTTTCCGGTAAAGCACTGTCAGCATAGGCTTCCCCGAGTATATGATGCGATACGGCAGCCGATTTCTTCCAACTGAAGCTGAAAAGCAGAGCTCGTTTTTGGTAAAAATACTCGACATGATTACGAAAGAATTATGTATGCTGTTGTATGGAATTTCTAATTACTTGCACTGACTATTGTTGACAGATAACATACTCATAAAAAATAATTGTGTATGTATAAAAGTTTTAATTGGTCACTCACGCAAGCAGAGGATTTAAGCTTATGCAACTAGTAATTTTCTGACACAAGGCCGTATATTTATTAATTTAAACTGAAAATCATAAAAGGGTATGTCGCAAGGCTGCAGTCACATCCACAAGCGGTTAGATGTTACAAAAGCCAGTATGATGGTGATGGGAAACCAAGTAATCTGTCATTTTTATCTGGATATTATTATTTGTAGTGAATAAGACGCGCATAGCAAAACATAAACAGTATTTGTGAATGTGACCGAATTTTTGCTTGTAGTCTGCTAATTTTGTCCTGTTAACCCAACGTTACGATAAATAGGGAAACTAGTGAGAAAAATAATAACAGAGGCAATCTATCAATAGGTAAGCGGTACTTAAGAAAAGGATGAAACAGTATTTCAGCGTATAATTTATAAGTTTTTTAATTTTTGATGATAATGTTTCACTTACCTATAAATGTAAAATGAAGAAAACATTACTAATTGAAATTGCCGATGAAAAATGTTTAAATCAGTGGATAAATATATTGTGAACTTGGCAGGATACGCGAATAACTAATTGTGTTCAAAACACTTAAACGTAATGTAAGTTTCACACATTTATGTATTTTCTAACTATAAATGGTATTTTTTCGCGTATTTACAGAAAACGTGAATTACTGAGACAGACAGAAATGACAGTATTGGATAGAAAGTACTAACTGCGTACAGTGATTCTGCTTCATTAGCTTGTTTTGATTGAATATTTGTGAGAGTGCTTATCAACGTGATCGATGGAATGTTTCTAACTGGTCAGGCGTGGGCGTGCCTTGCGGGAGGCCGAAAGCGAAGTTCTGGCTGGCCCATTAGTCTTCGTCAAAGCTGCGCCTGAGCCTCTTCCTTCGGCTAGTTTTTATCCTGTTGACGCTTCGTCGGGATTTATCGCTACGACACTGTCTCTGTAGTTCTATCTCTTGCGAAATCTTTGACAATTTATAAATCTAACTCCTCCTTTTCGGCAGTTTCAAAGGATGTTTTAGGAGAGATTAATCTAGAGATATCACAACTAGCGTTGTCTACGATGTCACGTGGTACGAATACAGATAAAAAAAATAAACTACCCGCAAATCATATATCGACATTATAAAATATATTTTATTGCATAAGTTCGATGGAGTGGTCACTGTTTTTCAAAGTCAAAAATCCCAATGAGGAAGTGATTTAACGATTACCCTTTTCTATATGCCTGTGTTATAACTACTTAACATTGTCCTCCGAGGTCTTATGGTTAATGTAAATTATTAAAAAATCGAAGAGTACTCATAGCTCCTTACAATGGTAGTTAATGAAGGTTATACTGACAAACAATTGAAACAATCGAGTATTAAAAAAGTTCTTACAATCATGATTGCAACCGTCATGACAGTTAATTAACTTTTTTAATATGTACGGGTTCCCATAATCCTGCACCGTAATATGATACTTTCATTGAAACTTGACACTTTTAGAATGACCCAGAATTTTCGAATTTTGAGCGAAGCATTTAATACAAGAATAGACAAGTTTCATTTTTTTGCGATTATGACAATATACCCACAATCATAAGTAACTATAGAACGGAAATATAAGTCCGTATTAAAAGATAATCCTTATTAAAATAAATTTTTGTTTGAAGATCGAATAAACAAATTAATTGCCTCGTAGTCATCACGTCATAGATTGAAGAATAGGAAATTTTTTCAACATGAAGTTTCATTTAGTTAAAAATATTGGATGTTACTACCAGATTTACAAATAAAATTTATGATATTCTAACTGGGTGTCCGACGTTGCCCGGGATGTCATTTATCCATTACCCCCGATTTAACTCCAATCTAGGTAGCTTTTGCGTTATTTTTATGTAACGCTAATCGACCCCAATCCCTAAATCTGTCCACTTCCCATTCCGTAGAGGATTGAAATTATTGACCCTGAAATAGTTTCATTCGACGAACATATCGCCGTTTGATTATTTCCACCCCCGCTAATGTGGGTGAAACAACAAGTATCTATTCCACGAAAAAATCGGCCGGTTACATTGGATGAAAATTTCTACACCCGCCCAAATCCTCATCACCCCGTGCGTTACCCATTTTGTCTCAATTAAACTCAACGACATCCATAACCCCAGAATTAACTTGAATCTCGGTCTATTCGCGTTATTTTCATGTAACGCTCGACCAAACCCTATTCCTAAGCGTGCAGATAGGGGTTGAAATTATATATAGAGAATATCTACTGAAATATCATGATTTTAAATGCCACCGAAAAATATTATTGGACGCAAATAATGGCCGAACAACATGATTGAAAATTTCCACCCCCGTTCAGCGCCTCCCATGGGGGTTAAACTGCAAGCTCCAAGTCATAATTAATCTCAGCGACATCCACAACCCTGGATTCGAGTCCAATCTCGTTTTTATGCGTTATTTTTATGTAATGCAGATTTGAGAAGCGTCCAGGAAATGTAGACTTGCGATACTAATTGCTAACTAAAGAAAATGAATAGGTAGAAGATTCGTCATGAACGTTTTCTAAAAAATAATATTCTGTCATATACACTATTGATATAGTTTGGCATGTTTAGCTCGACTTAAGAAATGCAATAATATTTAATAGTTAATTTAACATAAAACTTGTAGTACTAAGAATAAGGAAAAATATTAATCAGAATGCGTTAAGTTTCTTCAGTTATGTACCGTGTTTATTCAAAATGCTTAGTGCGAAATCAATATAACTTCGCTCGATAATCCTGTGTTGTAAAGATGTTTCAAAGCTATTTCTTCGAGATAAATTAAC
This sequence comes from Zhengitettix transpicula, assembly GCA_037074705.1. Classification (NCBI taxonomy): domain Eukaryota; kingdom Metazoa; phylum Arthropoda; class Insecta; order Orthoptera; family Tetrigidae; genus Zhengitettix; species Zhengitettix transpicula. The sequence goes on from CM073591.1 coordinate 187,813,138, forward strand.
AGCACCCTAAAATTAGTTGGTTCATCCTGAGATAAATCAACGGTGCTCTGAGGAAAAATATAAGGCATCACAAACACCTAAAAACAAAAATAGGAAAGTTATTAGTCTCATTTTTATATATATCGAGAGAATGGGACATACTATATAGATATAATAAAAATCCTCCAACGAAGTGTTAATAAAAAGAGGTTACATGCTGGATGTTATGCAACACGATCAGACAAGGTAGATCATCGCTAGTGTTGTCGAATCAATATCTGACGTGGGGAGTCAAGTGTGTGTTCTCGTAATTCCTATAGTCCAGATTAAGTAACAGGTAAATTTTTACTTTTCCCAAATATGAACATAGCGGTATTTTTCCTGACAACAATATATCGATTGACGTTTTCCCGACAGTACATTATCCCGATTGACGTTTACCGACAAGTCAATTTTCCGATGGGTCACCGAAAGTTGCGTTTTTACGAAATGAAGGATAATAATATTGTAGAACATTTAATAGATATTTTATAATAGTTGATTATTATTGTAAATTAAGTTCCTCATAATGCGTGGAAGATTGTAACCAAACTTGGAACACGTGTCACTTAACATCCAGGTACCGACGCCGTGCATTTTAGATTACTCTAGCACCCCTTTGGATGGGGATCGAAGGAGCCGGGAGTTTAAAAATATGCTATAACGGCCTATATTGGCAACGAATAAGTGGTTTATAGGGTCGTTCAGATTCAAAATGACACCCTGGATGATCTAAGTGAAAAATTTCATTCCCTAACCGCATAAGAACAGTTCTAGGGGTGGGGTAAAAGGGGGTGATAAAATATCGCGATAAAGATTGGTATCCAAACATGTGTTATGGTTTGTCGCTGAGTTTATTTGTGGATTCCAGCAAGATTAAGTTACTGTTAAACCCCTAGAGGTCTGGTGGAAAGGGATGTTAATAATAGTTTGGTATAGACCGAGATTCGTTTAGAATAACATAACACCCCCTGCTTACAAACCAATTTTGGTCGTTATCGCAGTAATTTTATCACCCCATTTCACCATACACCTAGAACTGTCCTTTTGCCATTAGGGAATGCAAAAATTGACTGAAAACATCGAGAGTGACATTATGAATCTGCGCCATCACGTGATCTATTTATTCGGCGCAAATATCGCACCTCCTTCCACCTCCGGCCATAGGGGTTCTAGAGTTATCTTAAATATGCAGGGGTTGTTTCTAGATCTTTTGTTATACCTGTACCAAGTTAACTTGAAATTTTTCTACGCATGAATGAATAACTTAATTTACAATAATAATCTTTTATAATATAACTGACATACAATATTAAAATTGTGCTTTATTTCGTAAAAGCACACCTTCCAGGAAAATGAGCGATCGGGAAAACGTCAATCGGGATAATTCCGAGTCGGGAAAACGTCAAAAGCAACTCTGTGAAATAATTTTACATGATAAGAAACAGCGTTGAAGGAAGTGGTGGCAACATCTTATTAACACATAAAAAATGTCTTCCAAGAAGTCCTTTCAGACTGGGGAAAATTTACTGCATGTAATGAGGTCTGCTTTGAGATGGTTCTTCAAATTTTGTATAATGAGTAAAGGTATGTTGTTCAACGGTGCAGATAAAAGTTTTTTATGTCAACAGTATGACAATATTTTTACCTTTTTTAATTTCCATATCAAACGTAAAAATAACAATATCACGCTTTGACTTAATTAATTACAGCTCTAGAATTCTTCGTCCACCACCCCCTGAAACTTTACATTACACTGTAGAATAGTAAATATACATTGGGTGAGATACTTAATATTCAGAATTTTTCAGTCAGATATATATATATAATACTTTGGAAAGGTTCTTTTTTTTTTTGCTTTTCTGTCTACAAAAGCCTGCCCTCTGCGCGTACCTGGGGATATTGAATAATGAAGTCTGGGGAGCGAAAGCCCGTGAGGGTTGAATAACGCATCTCTGCATGCAGCACTTCGCAAGCACGATGCGCAGCAGGAATGTTTGAAAACTAATTAGAGAGTGATTGATGGGGCGAGAGTGGCTCATGGTGTAACACAAACGCGCTCACGAATGAGTGCTTGCAGTGTGACAGACGCGTTTCTAGTTTGACAATATTATTGTTCTCACGGACACCAACATTTCCCCCGAGAGATGCGACATCACAGACCAAGCCGCGATACTTGAATTATGAATTTTCTGTATTATTCTTCGTGATAGTGCCGCGAATACAAGAAAAGTAAATTTTGCATACAAAAAATAGAAATAGAATTTTCAAATATGAACAAAGTCTAGATATTCCTAGGAGATGATGGTAGTGAACTTCAACGAAACATCTCGAATACAATTATTTGCTTAGTTACAAACGTGAGAAGACTTTATTCATCTCTCCACTCAGAAAGACTACATCAATTTCTAATATGTTTCGTGTCTTTAGTTATTATTATTTGAATTTTCACATTTTCCTCCCTATGCGCTCCCATATTTTTCGGAGTGAAAAAAATACGACTTAAATGTTTATGCAGTTTATCTGAATCAGGGTTTTTTAATCATTAGTTTTTAAGATATTGCAGGCGAGAAATGAATCCCAATAATTAATAATATATATTTTATTAACTTCCTGCTCTCATTATCAATTTAAATTTCCACAGATGATTTACAAAATAAAATCAACAAAAAAAACACAGACATCGGCCTGTTCTGAGAGGTGTATGTTCCGGGGTCACAGACCTTGGGCATATGGTAAGAGTTGTCCGCTATTCCCATTGGAATAGTCGGCCAGCTGCCTCCTAAACTGGTCGAGGCACGGAAAAGGGAATGCTGCGTCTCCACAGCAAACTCCTCTCCCGCTATCGGAAGGGTGTGGGACAATTACCCAATGCACGAACTACCTGATGCAGGTTTTTCTAGGGTTTCCCCTACATTTCTTTAGGCGAATACCGGGTAGGATCCTTAAAATATAGCCCGGGGGCTCTAGTTAACCCTCAGCTACCTTTATCTACCCTTCCGCATCCCCCCTTTCAAATCCCTTACTATGCTATTAAAGGGGAGTTACCACCATGTGGATTACCCTAATGTAGCCTGTTACCCTAAAAAAAATTAACAGGGGTTCGTGGGCCAAAATTCCGTGACCATATGGCTTTAATGAACTGACTTTGATTGATATTATGTGCGGAACATTCCCGCCGATGGTTCGGGCAGACGCTGCAAACCCGCTACAAAACTCAAAACTAAAATCTTACTCCATATAAACTAAAAACCAGATAAAATGAAAATCCATCTCTACCAAACTTAAATCTCAGTTCTCAATACGTAAATCTCACTTCTCTAAAACTAAAGTCTAACTTCTAAAACATAAATGTAACTTCTCAATACTAGAATCTTACTCAAACCTAAAATGTAACTGTCGTTTTCTCTGCCAGCTCCCTTTACACCTCGGTTGCTCAAAATTTACCCCCACCCCCCGCAGGATTTTGGATTTTGCAGTTTTTGCCCAATAGGAATAGGATTTGTGCTCCCACAAATCTCAATTTCGTAATTAGCCACACCCGCTCCGGGAGGCACACGGCCAAAATCAGGGGCATGGAAAGGCTTGGTCGCGACGGTGCCAATCTGGTCAAACATCTTTTGTGAGCGTGCTACAATCTTTTGGCAGACATGCTTAACGTTGTAATCTCTACAAAGAGGTGGTTTTCGTTTCTCCGAGTACCTGGGTAAGAGAGAATTGACCCTTGCCAGACAAAAGCCGAGAATATCAATTTCAAGGTATTTTCTTGCGAGAAAATAAATTAAAAAACATACACAACAAATAAAATAAAACTCAATTAATTGTTACAGTTTGTGTACATTACAGTTTAAAACGTATGTTCCTGTATTGCTTCTCAACCTCTTTCCAAAAGATACTTTCACGAATTCTGTTGATTTAATGTGTAAATGCAATTGAAATCAACTCATATACCACATTTTGACCTACAAAGATTAACTATTCATAAAATGATAACAGTGACCAAACCTAAGCGCGGAGGGTAACTGTAATTGTATCATTTCGAAAAAAAATAGAAGACAAACCCAACCCACTGCTAAAAGATCTACTAAGGCCAAGACGCAATAGAAGATTTAAGGAGGCATGGCCAATGGACCTAGTTTAGGTAATGAGGATGCATCGCAGGATGCAATCCTCAGTATACATGCACCTCTTAGTATGCCTAATACTTGTCAACAAATTAGTTTAAAGAATGTATTAAAAATTATTATTGCTAATAAGTTTATATATTCAATAAATTCTAATAGAATGAAGCATCTCACTTGTCGTCCCACTGTTCTCTCTCCAATACAAACGGATGCGCGTCACTATGCTTAATATCCTATGCACAATTCGGCAATAGATATGGTCTTCATAACTGCATACACTTTAAAATGAGATGAACAGTTTTGATTTTACAATTACCCTAAATATTATTCTTTCGACCAAATTCTTCTTCAGAATAAAGCGCAATTAGGAAGACCATATTAAAATAATGAAATTATGACTGGAGCTTAACTTGGCCACGTTTATGAAAACAAAAATTTACGATTGCTTCCAAAATTGGGATTCCGTAAGATCGAAAAGAAAAATATAATTGACGACAAGAGTTTTTGCCTGCTCTGACAAACAATCATTGATGCGTAATCACTTACTGAGTCATCGGAAATTTTGTGATGCGTGCAAACTGGTGGCAGTCAGATGTATTTCAAAGACCAGATTGCGTGCTAGAGTCGACGTCATACACCAGAGTGGCTATGACATGGTAGCTGCGGTGTTCATCAATTAATAATCTTCCGCCTCTTTTTTACCTCTCTCGTACTGTCTAACTGAATCAATAGTGTCACTTTTCCAGACATCTGTTAAACCAATCATAGCAATTTCGCAGATTGAAAGTTAAATTCGCCACACACCCCCACTGAAACATGCCTCTCACTCGACCCCAAGGCCTTAATCATTTCTGGTTTGAATGCATGATTCGCGAGAATCCTGCTCATTCCACTACAACAATACCTATATTTACACTCACACAATCTAAATTTGTACCCTTCGTTTTCATAATTGAACTCAGCAACATAACTGAAAAAACGCTATCTATCTCATTGACCCGGGGAAAAATTTTCTATCGAAGAAAATATCTGTCTTTTTAACATGTTTGTAATTTTCCACGGTCATGGTGGTTAAACCGCAAGTTGAATGTCATAATTTAACTGAGTGACATCCATAACTTCGGATTGAACTCCAATCTAGGTTGTTTTCGCGTTATTTTTGTGTAAAACCCCTCCCCCCACCCCTAGAGGTTCTTCCCTGAAATACAGAAAGGACTAAAAAATATACTCAAAAACGTCGGTAGAAACATTATCAATCTTATTGACCCCGAAAAATATTTATCCGACGCAAATATCGGCCGTTTGAACATGTTTGAAATTTCCCACCCCCGCGTATCACCGGGGATAGAAAATGTGTCTTACCCCAACAGTGTTTGTTTTCGATTATTAAAAAATTAAAATATATTTTAATTACACTAAGATCTTAATATAACAGTATACTATATAGACACACTGTTAAAATACATATATTGCATTACATTATAAATTTGAATAGATTTTATCTTGAATGTTTTAAAGTCACAGATCAGAAGCTCAGATAGTGCACCAATAACTTTAAGTTGAAGGATGAGAACCGCAGATTTCCTTCACACGTGTATCAAGTTTTGACAGGAATAAATCAGCAAAGTTTTTAGAGAAATCACAGCCAGCATAAATGTAACTAAAAAATTTCAGACACCGTAATGAGGTTAAAATCGCAATTATTAATTGAATTACAGAATTTGTTGAAAGGAACATTAATGAATGCACTGTACAACAGTAAGTTAAACATTAGTCTCATTAAAATATTCTGATTCATCGTTTATGACCAATTTTAAAAGAATAACATATGCAGACAGTTTTATTTTTACTCTAATGCTACACTCATTTGGTGAATTTCCAAAATTTAGGCCTACTATGTATACTGTAGCTCGTGAAAGAGTGTTCCTTACAATCTTGTAGACAATTCTTCTACCATATTAGTAAGATGGCGGAAGTACTATAGCTATCGTACAAATACTGTTGAATCTTGTGCGATTTGTAGAAGTTAAAATACAGGAAACTACCAAAGGAATAGCGGATGTGCTTCAGCTTGGTTCCGTGTTTCGCTGGAAGTGTAGGAGTCGATAACCGTCAGCTGCGGCTAATAATTTGCATATCTGCATCTTGAAGGTGATGATACGTATAATGCGAGTAAACTTCATGGTCGATCACGTTAACGTCTCACCGTAAGTGAGCGGAGACAGTGTCTAAAAACGCTTGCATGTCCTAATAAGTAATTCGGGAAAGCCAGATTTTTGAAAGCGGCAAGTAAAACAAAGAACTTAACGTAACGTATGTTAACAGAAAAATAAACAATCAAAGCTAAAATCCATATTTAAGGGAAAAACTAAAAGAATTGTACTTCATAACGTTTGCTTTCCATTTATCTCAAGATAGTATCTCATATGGAAGAGTCTTTCATTATAAATAATAGGTTTTTTAGATGTTACGAGTAATCAACGCGGAAGACATTTCACTCAGCAAGAAAGACTTGTTCTTATAACGAATATTGAGTCATCAACGTGGAAGGTACATCACACAGGAATAACACCTGAACTCTGTTAAGAACAAACAGACTCCACACACACACAAATTCTTGTCGTATATCTATAAACAAATCTAAAGGACACATATATTGAAACAGGTATTCATTTAATGGTATAAAAGACTACTTAATAGATTGAATTTCGGCGTGTTCACGTAAAGTAAACATAAATAGTAGTAATAAAAAATACAAATATAAATATCTATTTAATACCAAAATAAATGTAACTAATAAATACATTTATAATAAATATATGAATATAATAAAAAATAATGAGACAATGAAAAGAAAATCAAATCAAAATGGTTGACATAAAGGCCTTTTTTATATGGAAAAAACTAAATAAGCAAAATAATAAGTGACACAGAAATAATAGCAGCATTAAAAGCAGAATATTTCCTTCCCATGGAAAACTGGTAAGGACAAATTGAAACAGCAGAAATGGAATTAAAAAATGAAAATGAAAATGGTCAGTACCAGGTATGAGGGGGAAAAAATGTAACAAAACTAGGAGAAATATGAAATATTTCGAAACATTCAAATCACTACTGCAAAGAGAAAAAGAAAGAAACAAATATGGAGAATAGTAACACTGCACCACCAAAGAAAAAAAAAAGAAAAAAATCTTCACCTAGAGCTGCTTGAGACTGTAGGAGGCTTGACAAATTTATACATTCTAAGTTGAGTGTAAGCCCCTCTTCGGAGGGGAAGATGTCACAGGTAACTTGATGTAACCAAATTAAGTTGATCCCAAAAGTATCTACGACAATATAGAAAACAATCTCATGATAAATAGAATAGAAGATTCCACCAACCTATGTGGTTCGACTCCTTCACAAAAATGGGAAAACAGTGCTCTTCCCCTCCTCGAAGCGATCGGTGGGCTACAATTAAAAGTTGCAGTTTCCAGGAACGTTGTGTGATATTTACAACATCACTTACTTTTTTTCTGTCATTTGGGTGTTATATATAATTATTATATTTCAAATAGCACTGTGCAAGTCTAGGTTTATATCAAGAACCACGAAGGTGTAACTATACAAAACAGTGGTGAGACCAGTGGTGACGTATGGTTCAGAGCTATGCACAATGACCTCAGAGGCCAAAAAATTCGTTTCCTTAAGAATCTTCGAGAGAAAGGCATTAAGGAGAACTCGCAGGCCAGTGAAGATGGGGCGGAGTATGACGCAGTTTGTACAACGGTGAGGTGGCGATTTCTTGCATGGGGAAGATATAGTGCGACATATTATGTACTTAGGTTGAGCTTGCCGGGGCATGTTGTCTGCATGACAGGGGAAAGGCTACTGAAGGATCTGCTAGATGGAAGAATTATGAAGAATGAATTATGAAAGGCAAGGATTCAGGATGCGGAAAGCGAGGGGGAAAGCGAGGATCAGAGCAGAGTAGAGAATTCACGAGGCAAGCCAAGGCTAACCCTGGTCTGTAGAACTGCGGAAGAAGTAGATAATATTTCAACACAGACGTATTATATTTTCATTTAAATAATAATAAAAGTATAACTAACAAAAAGGATAGCTAGTAAAACTCAGGACAATTTACTGACAAACTGACTACTCGCATCATGCTTCACGGAGACGCGGAAACGTGAGTCGTAACCGGAAACCGGAGTTGTTTAACAAACAATATGAATAGAAGTGGAAAGGCAGGAAGGAAGTGAATGCACGTAGGCAGGATTTGGTTCCCAACCTTCCTAAGAAGATCAGGAGACAAGGAAATTGTGAAGGTTTTCCTCCTGTCTCTCCACGAAGAAATTTAATGTAAAACATGACTCTTATTCATAAAATATAAATAATTATTAATAATTGTTAATGGTAAAAGAAGGATTTTGTTTCTGTTTGGTTGTTAATTTCCTAGCGTTCATGGAAATTACAACTTATATTATATTTATAATTAAACATCTGTGTAAAAAAATATGTAATGTAATATTTTAAAATTACAGTATTCTATAGCATCTAGAAAACAAGTACATTATTATTAATGAAAAATAATTCTCATTACGTTGAAACAAAGACGTGATTTTTTGTCTCTATCTCTCATACATTTCGAACAACTGATAAGACCTTTATGGTCGAAGTATGAAAATATGTCTCCAAATGAAAGCCAGTTAAACAAGACATTTTATCTTTAATTAAAAAATTTATTTTTTCTTTGGTCATTAAAATGATAGCATTGTTCTCAAGTTACTTATATTCAATGTAATGCAACTCTAATTATTGAGTACTTTCTATACGCATAATATTCTCGACATCTCGAGTGCTCTGTGTTCGTATTGTTCCTGGATCAGAGCTCACTGAATTGACCCCGAGAACATTACCGTGCCACCATTAAAAATAAGTGGCGTGTAAACTTACTAATTCCTTCGAATGTGCTCAAATAAAAAGGGCTTCGTGTCGTTGGAGCTTTATTGGGCCATTACCCGTTTTTCAGGTCCGGAAGCGGAGCAGTATTGTGTTCTTTACGTTACTATTCTCGGTTTTCGATATCGAAGTAGGTATTTCAACAAATCAAATCGTAACTTAACCTAGTAAAAGAGTTCATCGATATGTTTTCACAAAGATATTTATTATATACCAGAAATATTTAAATTTCTTGTGTTTCGAACAATTATTAAACGAATTTAACTGGCATTCAAATTAATAGTTAAAGCAAATTTTATACCATAATGCAAATAAATCTGGTACATCTTCACCTTTTTTATAATGGTTTAAATTATTTATTCAACAATTATAATATTCCAAATGTTAAAATAAGTAGATTTTCTTGTTGTAGTGATTATCACGCTAAAACTATTATTTTGATAAGTGTGATAATTCTTAATGAAAACTTTAATTATTTTGTAATTACTACATTTGAAAAACTGAAGTTAAGACAAAGAGATAATGTTATTGACTTAAGAAATTATAATCCTAAACACCTGTAAACCAATGAGTTTTTTGGAGCTGAAATAATGCAAATCATAAAAACGATTAAATAATCATTATAATTTACAGAGAAAGTTCTCTGTGTAGTCTGGTTATACTTCGTTTTTATATCTAATAAAGTGTAGGTTGCTAACCCAGTAAAAAACTCATAGAAAATCCAATTCGTTTTCATTAATATTTACTAAGAAAGCATTAGTTTTTAAATCAATCCTTAATTTACTTAAATAGATTGTTAATACGAAACTAATGTTGAAATTCTTTTATATTCAAATTTTACTTCCAGTTTGATAGAACTAACAGAGATTAACTGTATTGTGATGATAATATAATGAATAAGTATCGCGTGTTTAAAATAATTCAATACTTAATTATGTTTTATTATAAGATGTCTAATAATTGTAAAACTGAGTAATTAAATCAGTTAGAAAAGAAAGTTGATAACGCCTCTTTTGGTGTTGTTGGATTGTACAAGTCTCATACGTGCTTAATCAGAATCGATAATCTTGATTGGCTTACTTTTCGATGCTGGGGGAAAAATATATTTTGTGATTGGTTGAATCTTCAGAAGAGCGGAGACAGTACTGTTGATTGGAGGAGCACTCAATAGCTAGATTGGTCACTGCTGACGCTACCGGTATTAACTTACACTGATAGTAACCGATTGGTCGAATAAAGTTATTATTACTTTAGTTTAATTGAAGTAGCAGTGCTGGGTTTTGAGTTGAGTTTCAAGTAAGAGGTTTTCTGTTAAACTGGTATATCTACGCGATTACGTTTTATGTACCGTTTGTGCACAAGCATGGCCGTGGGGAGATGGACGCAGAATCTTGGAGTTAGTGGAGCCAGGTAATGCTAGACCCTGCCGGTGGTAGTTAAAAAATTATTCAGTTAATGGTGTGGTCACGTATGTAATATTTGAAAAGTCGTGAAGTGACGCAAATATCAAAATCTATGTAAAATAATGTCATTATGCACTTCATGCATAGCAAAGTCAGCGGCTCTTCGTTTATCGTTTTCAATAGTTACGTTAGGACACATTAGTTTGAGCAGTAATAATTTCATTTTGTATTTACATTCGCCGGAATTAAACACTATTTGTTATATAAAGTTGTAGAATATAACTACTGGCGATTAAAGAAATTGATTTTTTTATCAAGATATACAAGTTGTATAATATTAAATCCGTTGTTATTCAGTCTGAAGAAACTATGAAAGAAAAAACATGATTTAAAATACCTACTCTCGATAGCTACACATTTCTCCCATCTCTTGGGCAGTTTGTAAATACCACGTGAAACAAATTCCTTCTTTCTCAGGCAAACCACTCATCAAGTTCCTTTGGAACCAATTTTCTACTCAGGAAGCGCGTGTCTCATAGACGAAAACAGGCGGTAGTCGGAAGGGGCCAGATCAAGTGAATAAGCGGCATGGAGTAGAACCTCCCAGTTGATGCCTCCAGGTCCTTTCAGACGTGTGCGATGGTGCGTTGTCACGGAGGACATGGAGGTAGTGGTAGCGGTGAGCATTGACAGTTTCGCCAGTTTTCAACAGTTCATAGTAGACAATACCCTGCTGATCCCTCCAAACGCACAGCATCGTCTTCCGTCCGAAGCGATTTGGTTTTGCGGACGATGTTGATTGTTGGCCGAGATCTACCCACGATTATCTTGTGTTTAGGATTCTCCAAATATATCAACTCTTCATGGTCAGTAACAATCCGTTGCAGGAACGACATTATTTTTTTGTCTGGCGAACAAGATTCTGCATGTGTTTCGGCTTCGCTCCATCTGCCTATCGTTCAATTCACGCGGCACCGATTTTCCCATCTTTTGAACCTTTCCCATGGAACGTAGACGCATGGAAATGGGTGGCTGAGTAACACCTAATTGTTCGCAAGCAATTTTTTTCCGTTTGGGCATCGTCCTCGTCGAAAAGAGCCTGCAATTAATGGTCCTCAACATTCCCGGGCCTATTTTCGCGCTTCTTTTCGCTCAGGTCGAAATTTCCGTCTTTGAACCGACGAAACCAATCTCTACAAATTGTTTCCGATTAATCACTGTCGCCATAGGCCTCCACACACATTCAGCAGCCGATTTCTTCAAATTGAAGCAGAAAAGCTGAGCTTTCCGCATGTGCTACTTTTTGGCAAAAAAGTAGAAATGATTACGAAAGGAAAAAAGTATGTTGTTGTGAATTGCTTATGATGTGCACTGACTATTTTTGACGGATGAAAATCTCATATAAATGAATGCCGTATCAATAGCAGCTTAATATGATGACTAACGCCATATATGAGAATATTATTATTATTATTATAGAGCAAATAAAAACAATAAATCTCTTGTCATCGAAATCCCTACGTTCAGTATATATTTACATATGAACCGTTGGCTTTGCCCAACTCAGTCTAGACTACTTGCCTCTTCAATCCAGTAAGTGAGGTTAAATATACTTCACAGAGTGTTTTGCTAAGAACTTCCTGTACTTGAATTTGATGTTACTGGCTTGTCGATGGATAGTTGAAGCAGGACCAGGTAGCAGAAAGTGTGGTTCTAGAACCTTCGAACGTGGAATAATTCTGTGAGGTCAATAATGACGTCAGAACGCATCTCTCATATTTTATACAAGGGTACACAGCTCAGAATGACATAATGTATAACACACAGGTATTAGAAAGAATAAGTTGTACATATATAATTTAAATTTCAAAATGGAATGGAGTGAAGCACCCGTACGGAATTGTGGTGGAAGGGTTTAACACAATAAAAAAATACCGAGATCGTGAAATAGGAGTCGATGAATTTAATTCTCATTTTAACAAGGGCAGTTATGGTCGTCGACGTCGAGGTAGACAAAAAGGGGTCTAGTTCAAAATCCCAACACACATGTACCCGATAAACGTTTTCCCGACAATTATATCCCGATTAACATTTGCACTAAAGATCATTATATATATATATATAATCCCGCATTACTACTACAAAACTTTCTGCAATAAAATCGAAGTAGTAATTCACATCATAAACAAATTCGCGCTGAGTAAATTTCACTCGTTGCATAATCAAATTATACAGCGGAAAGCCTACTAACTTTTAAAAAGTAATTCAAGTAACGAATTGATATTAAATTACAAAAAAAAGCCTCTTAACGTAGAAAAATATATACTCAGCAACATAACGGTAACAACGTTTGTACTAAATACTATTATATTACTTTTACGATTTAGGACTTAAGGTTAAAATAGAAAAGCACCCTTGTATTTTTTTAACAATATTTAATTTATTTGAAGTGTATGAATAATAATTATAACAATAAATAAATTTTTAGCGAAATGTCACCCTTCAAATTATTTGACGTTTAAATATTCCCTTTCACATTAAAATGAGTCAGTACAACATTTGTATCAGTATAACTTTGTTCTGACTATCCAATGTAGGCACTTTTTTATCAAATGATCTTCGTAGGTTGTGTACGTACTATTCCACACACAGAGAGGTATTGTATGAAAACAGTAACAACCTTTGACCAGTGAGTGAATTCAGACACTTGACTTTTTATCAGTTGCGTTGCCAAATGCGAAATTAATTGACCGACTACATTTTCGTGTACAGATGCAACAGTTATGTGGAAGAATGCTACAGATGAGAGAAATGTAGCCGAGAACTGCACACCTGCTTTTATAGCGAGCTCGGCATTTCCTTCCGGCCTGCGGGCAAGTCCTTCCCTCACCAGCAGCTCTATTTCCTGGAGAGATTTCGTCAGCTGAGATACGCGCTACCCAGATGGGAGAGATTGCTATTCCAGAAAGCACGGTCCGCCCCGGGAATAACTGTCATCAAGTCACAATACACCTGGCAATTTCTGGTGGTTTATACTTTAAGTCCAAGAAGAAAGAATCAAGAAAATTAGATTATTAACTTATAATAACTGCACAGTATTGTAACGGTCACTTGTTTATTAATTAACGCATGGAGATTTAGCACGTGTATAAATTAAATCCACGAAGGATTGGCGATACGGCTACCCGCACGATTCTTCATGTAATTATCATATTAGGTTAACTTTTTAAAAATAATTAACTACAAAAGTTATGGGTTTAAATGCCATATATCTAAACTCAGACGCAGAATCAGAATATTATTAGTATTTTAAAAAATCCATTAAGTTGGTAATATGGTTTTTCGTACAGCTCAATATCAATCTATAATTAGTTATCAACCCATGTAACCGAAAAAGTATTTATTATTTTGTAGCTGAAAGTATTACTAAACCATCTGTAAAATTTATATAAATATGCATAAAAATGGTTCCCCTACGTTTATGTATACTGGTGTATCAGCCTTTTTTCTAAAAAAAAACGGTATAATTTTAACACAAAAATTAATTTCTACCCGTTTTTGTATACACTACAAAATAAAAAACGAGAATGGGTATCTTCTTAGTTAAAAAATAGTACATATCAATTGAAATGATAGCATCTTCCAATATAATGAACGCCACCTCGAGCTAAAACACTTTCTGAACTCGTCCTTCCACTTAACATTGCATGGAGGGCTTCAGCACTATTTGAAAGACTAATTTGATTTATATTTTTCTTTCATGTCTTCCCATGTTGTAGGACTCTCCTGGTCAACCATTTATTTAATTCTACCCTAAATAGAATTAATTTGCAGATAGATCTGGAGATCTTGACGGCTAAGTTCCGGTTCTCCTCGTCCAATTCGCCGATGTAGAAATGATTGGTCAAGAACGTGTCGAGCCTCAACTGAAAAATGGATCCGACAGCCCACGTTTTAAAGACATATCGTTAGCCAAAGAAACCCAGAAACAGTTGCAAAATGTTCATGAGGAAGTCGCCTTACGTTGCACTATTCAAGTTCCCCTTGAAAAAGTATGGTCTCATGTTTCAGTGTCGGAAGAGCCCCACAGGTGCTATTAATCCACTTCACGCAGCCAGTGTGGATCATTGTTGCTTGTGCATATTCACCTTTTAAACAATTCGGAACTGGAAACTAACTTGACTAGCTTTGCTTAACTGTTTATAATTATTTGACTATTGTACCGAAATACATGAATAAATTTATAGGTCTATTCGTCAGAAAACGCTCATTAATTAACAATGTACATAAGTTACAACAGTCACTCCTAATTTGGGACATCATAAGTTCAAGATATTAAACAAATTCAATGACCCCACGTTGAAGGGTCAAATATTGTAATACACACTTATAGATTATTTACTTTACACCACAGTTTGGAAGCAATCCATGTATTATTTAATTTGGAAATATTAAAATTAATTTAATTGAATAATGAATTTTGAAAATAACTTTTACACAAAAATTTGCCACACCTATTTACATTAAGTTTTAACTCATATCTCAGGGCGTTTTATCGGGCCTCAGAGAAGTATAGAATTGTAGAATCACTTTCACAGTCACACACTTCTTTCTACAGCACCAGACAACAGGGATTGTCCACGGTCCCATTATGTGTAGGCCACAGCCGAAAGTCAGCTACTATGATCACCCAAGATATTTCTACCAGGGAAACTGGTCTGTGTTACGTCATAATAATGATCATATCACGAAAAAGTTTGCTAGTCGGCACCAGTGTATTCAAATTTTCAAGTCACAAAGCAGAATTCAACTCTATCTGCTGCCGAAATCTAAACTCACAATTACGTCGAATATTTTTTTTACGTACAAATATGCAGATCAACTCTTTAAAATATTTTATAACTTTCACTATTTCAACTCTTTTTCAGCTACAAAACTCGCCCCTCAATATTAACACCTATTTCCAGGTCTCTGTAGATCAACTATTATCTCTCACATATTCAAAATTGTGCTTCTACACCACTTTGCCCATCTCACCTTTTTCTCTCGACATACACAGACTACTTTTTCACTGACCAAAATTCATCCCCTCTACTAGGTTGCAGCTGCGAGACATTTCGAACTATAACTGTCTCACGCGACGACGAATGTTTACCATTTGTCTTATTGCGTTTCATACTGACCGTCCAAACACACATAAACACAACAAAACCGTCTGGGAACGCTGTCCTTTCACTTTTCTTACGCTGAACGGCGAATTTTCAAATATTCTTGCAGTCATATGTCGATTTTATTTTAGAATAAACTATATATTTGAACAATTATAAAAATTTATTATTTCCAACATTGGTGTATACTACAATATATATATATATATGTTATCTAAAATTTCACCAAATTTCTGGAACATTCTGATAAATTATGATCTCTAACAATTAGGCTCAAAATTTGTTTCATAATAATATTGTAATAATTAAATTATTATATGTATGTGGCGTTTCTAAATGAAAGAACTTAAGTGAAAACTATTAAACAAGATTTATTAACAATTTTAAAACAAGTATAAAATACACAAAATATTTGAGATCTCAGGGTCTTGAACTGGTTTTGATAAATGGCAGAATTTATATAATCAAAATTACATTTACTTTTTATGGAAATCAATGCGTCTGAACATAGACGAAATTTGTTGTGGAAGAAATAATACTAAAGATTGAATTTAAACAATTTTAATTTTATCAAGAATTAAGGATCTCATTTTATCGATAATTAAATAATTAAAGAACTATCTGACTTTTATCTTTTAAACACGGTTTACAAATGATTTTAAAGTTTTTCTCTACTTACGGCCGCCCAGGTCTCTTTTTAGCTTTTCGTGCACAATTTTGAGGACATCACTGATTCTAAGTACTCACAGACTCTAAATTTTCACAGGCTCTAATTGGCGTTGTTTGTTAGTTGGTTTAACACAAATTGGTTGTTTCTCGATGCTTTACTGCAACCTGGATTTGTAGATCTCGTGACTTTAGTTGGAAATGGACTTCATTGGTTTGTCTATGGCCAGCATGATGAATCTACGCTCGACCACCGAATACACACTAGTTGCTCTGTCTCCTTCCCGACTGAATATTGCTTTACTTTTTAATATTTGAAAGCATGTTTGTGACTGGACCATATTCTTTCGTTCTGACTGCCGACTGTAAAACTTTTCGTCTGATCTATTCGCTGTCTGCTGCCCGACTGAATTCTTCGTCTCGTAAATTTTGAGCGCGTAAAACCTTCCCAACCGATCAACAATGTTTTCTTTGCCTTGCCGGTTTGTTGCGGCGTCCGCTCTATATCCACTAATAATGAGTCCTATACAATTCAACTTTTCAATTAGAACAATGCCTTAATTACCAATTATTACAATATATCTAAAAGAATTTTGAATACATTTTATAAAATATGTTTATTCTTCCATGCCAGTTGTAACCGAAAATTGTTTTACTTTATATTGAACCAAATAACTTCAGTAACGTAACCGTATGTTGTTTTTATTTAATGAAAAATAAATTTATTGGATGCCCTCCAATGTCTATATTAGGCCGTTGCGTCTTCAGAATAATTTCGCTTCGTGTCTTTTTTAACGTAAATGCGAGATTAAATATATATTATGAAATTTCGTTTCATTGTTATAAGCTGGCCTCTCCTTGCAAAACATTCAGCACTCATTACTTTACTGAAAATTTTTCTCTTATTGTAAGTTTTTATTATTGCAAGGTAAATTAAGATGACATGCTTCATACAATTACGTAGATTGTTTGAAATTAATAATTTCAATAATGATACTTGGCATTTTGGTCAATGGATATTCAATCTTAAAATCATAACAGTGAATGATATTTTCATTATAGTTCCTTTAAACATAAGTGACTTTCTCGAAATAAATTAATTATGCATCTGACCTTCTGTCACACTTTTTAGTATATCAGAATTGTATTGAATTTTTTCAGTTGTTTATTCCACTTTATCGGAGGATGTAATTAGTCGATTGTTTAATATGTGGCTACTGCTATTCTTTAAAATTGGAGGTAAACTTAGCGCAGATATGGGGTACATTTCAGTAAAGAACAAGACACGTCATTGATTAATTATTGCCGATAAGCTACTGTTTAATTCTTCAAATTTATTATTTCTATGTTTTAATTAAATTTTTGCGTAAAAATTCGGTGCGTTTAATCCTGGCTGTCAAACGTTTCGTATAATCATGTCAAATTTATATTCAAGAGACAAAATTTTAAAAAATTTCCCATATGATTGGAGACATTTTCTACTGTTTTGCGAGCCGTAGTATCGTTCTTATTGGACCATCGGGAGTTGCGTTGTTTCCAGGAAGGACAGCAAACAGGAAATCCGGGCTCGTCTAGCGAGTTGCTACTGTCACAAATCTCTCCCAGAAGTAAACACACTCGTACCATGGAAGCCGTAAAACCACGATCTGGACCAGCAACCGCCGTACTTGCTGTCCCATAGCTGAGCAACACAACGATGGCTGATTACCTACGGAAAAGATACAGCGAGATGTACTATGCTCGTATGCGATCGGTAAAAACCACGCTTACATAATTAATTAGCAATAAGGTTATTGTAAATACTCATATTAACGTTTTTTTGAATACCTTCAAATTACCAAATAATAATTTTAGTTTTAACAGTAATTCAAAGATTTACTGCCTGATAAAATGTGCTGCAATAACAACTTCAGTACTATTAAGAAGAGAAAGAAACCATTTGAATAAGACCTGACCTGCTCAAACGTTCTGTAAGGGGATACAAGTTGCTCAAATAAACCCAAGTTTATAGTTTACTCTAAATAGACGACTGAGAAAAATGGAAGACTATTCTGAGTACTGTTATAGGACGTTATACTATGGTTAATTTTGATTTTCATAAACTGTTTCATTAAAATTTAGTTACGAGAAAAAGTAAAAAACTTCTATTAAAGAAATGAACAACTAGTTTCAGCATTCAATCTATAAATATATATCATCTTCATGCCTTATAATAAATAAAATAGAATGTGTGAGTGTTTTTGGATATATTGACGCATTCAAGGTTACGGCAGCAATTTGGTCCTTCTTAAGCTAAAGAGGAATATTTATGATTTTCTTCACCGACTGAAAATATTTTTGACTCGTAAGAGTTACGAGATGTGTTTTTGTCTCCCTAAAGGTACCAGGAGTATTATTTACTCTCTAGAGTTGCGAGATTAATTTTTTGTCTCTCTAGGTATCGGGATTATTTTTCACTATTTTAAGGTATTGGGAATATTATTGACTCCTTTACGAGACCAGGATTCTAGTATGGGACCGTTTTTGACTGTCTTAACCTAATAGTAATATTTTGGTCTTTGTTAAGGTAACGTGAGTATTTTTTTATTCTGTTAACCTACCATTAGTATTTTGAACTCTCTTAAGGTACCGAAAGTAATTCTTACTCACTTAGTCTACCGGTATGATTTGACACTTTAATACAACTACACAACTACACAAACGTTCAATCACATCTCAAATTCCTGGGAGATAGTCCTTCGAGCCAATAGAAAATCATGGTTATGCGAATACACAAATAAGTCCATTATTGTACAAAAGTAGTAATCATGCTAAACTAACTGGTTATTTTAAATGGCGCCCAACAATACTTCATTTATATTCTCTATTACATCTCTAAAAACTGTTATTATCAACCAATTAAATAATTATAATTTCTTATTTTAAAATACTACCATTAGAAACATACATTGTTCCGATATATTAATAGTAACAATATAAATCTAACATAAATTAACAACCCTCTAAAAGTCAGAAAAAATTAATATTTAATTAAAAAAAATTATTCCAACACAACGTTTCGTCCACAATTTTGGGACTTCATCTAAATATGAATTTAGAGTAATGGACCACGTCCCGTGACGGTAACCCAAATGTCTTCTAATTTATCATATATATATATATATATATTGTAATAATCAAATTACAATTAATTTAATAGTTGAATTGCCTCACGTTGGTGAAGCCAAAATGTAATACTTAAAACATTTTAATAAATTAAATGTTTGGCCACTCGTAGATGTGCCAAAATGTAATACTCTAATTAAATGAATTAATTAAGAATTAATTTATTTTGCCTCTCGTTAGCACGCCAATTTATGTAATACTCAAATAGTTAAATGAATTATTATGGTTAATTAACGGATGAATTTATTACTAACTTTTAAGTGAAAGGATGTTAAATAATTACAAAATTTAAACACCAGAAAACAATTAATTTATTTAAAGTAATAATAACACATTTCTTGTTGTGATTAATTTACATTCGTATTCTTACTATTTTACAAACTTATTTACTCTTGTCTCAGGGTCGTTAATTGGGCCTTTTAAACTAAGAACAAACCTTTTCTTACTCTTAAAATTAACAAACAAAAATCTACAACATTCAACTTGTTTAGAATTAAATGAACTTGAATCCGAAATCTGTCGATTTATTCTTATATAACGTTTACAATAAATTTGATAAAGTATATCTCTTTTCTTACAGTTTTCCTTACTGGTACCAGGCATTCGTTTGGGCTCTTTGATACACTATACACTATTCAGATGTAACAGGCCATCGTTTCACAGAATTTAATTTGTTTCAAATCACCGTCTAAAACTTTTGTATCTTTCACCTGACACAATTACTCCGTACAACACTGTGAACTCTACATTAAGTCACTCTCTCTCTCTCCAGCAAATATTGTAATTCTCGTTCTGATTCAGAAAAAATAAGATTGTTATCCACTCCTTCTCGACGAAATTTTGTGACTGTCTTTACTAGGTAAAATTCTACCTGCGGCTTTACTTATTGAAAATTTTTTCTGCGACCTTTACTTGATCGAATTCTGTGTCCAACTGCTCTTAATGAAAACCTACCTGCAACTCACTCGATGAAATTCTTTTGAAACTCCTCGATGAAATATTTCCTGCAACTCACTCGATGAAATTCTGAGTGCCACTCACTCGATTAAATCTTTCCTGCAACTCCAGTTGTGAGCCCCGTAGCTTAAACGCTCGCCGCCGACAAAGGCTCGACTGTACATGTATTACCTATTGTTGTATTTATGTTCTCGCCGATAACAATTCACTGCAATTGCCCAATTATTAATTCTCTAATTGCCTCTAATTATTATTACTATATATATATAATAATTATGTATTGTAATAATAATTAGAGGCCAGTAGTGATTTTAATAATTGGATTGTTAGCGGTACCAATTCTTCAAAGACAACAATGTGTCAGCGGGCTTTGTCGTGGGTTACGAGCGCTTTCTGGAACGGCAATCTGTCTGATATCGTAGGCGGGAGAGGAAGTAAAATTTCGAGAAAACGAACAGCGTGGCCCAAGTATAAAATTCAACCGAGTAAGTTACAAGTTTTTAAATCGAAGTATAAAGTTTGGATAGCGAGATACTTTGTAAAAAAACTGCAAAGTGTAATTAAATATTTGCGCCTCATTAAGATTCCTACGCGTACTGAGATCAACATTTTCCACATAAAGACAATGTGTAAGGATATGTCTGGCTGATGATCCGGAGGTGCAGCAGATCCAGTTACCGGAGGAAAATTCAGTAACTACGACCGTGTGTTTGACAATCAAGTGTAGAATCAGTGATTCATGGCCTTTTTAGTGTAAATTGTGTGCCAGAGCCGAAGAATCTAAGTCTGGTACCAGCCGAACATTTTTGTAAGTAGAAAGCAAGTTAATTAAGTTTGTAAAGGTATTCGTCAGATTTCGTTCGTATATTTTTGGTTTTGTTTGTTAATTTGTTAATTTATAAATTCTATGATTGTAACGTAAATTCTATGATTGTTCGATACTTATCAAGCCCAGGTAAACGAGGAGAGTTGTCAAATTTCTAAACATTGAAATTTTAAATATATTTAACCTCCGGGAAAATGTTATAGATTTCTATTAAATAAAATAAATGGTATCGTAAATTTTAAGTAGTAATTATTTTTCGACCCTTCCTGTTAAAATAAAATAAAATTGTTCAAGAACGAATTATCAATTTAATCAAACTGCAAATTAATTGTTTAAACAATTCAATAAAATTTTGTTTGTTAATTAATTATCTCCACTTTTATTCAATAATTACATTTTTGGCTTCCACAACGTGGGGCAATTCATTCATTTAATTATATCTTTTAACTATTCATTACATTTTTGGCGAGTCGACGTGGGCCAAATTAAATCAATCTCATCTATCTATTCATTATAATATATATATATATATATATATATATATATATATGCTTACCAGAAGTAATTTTGATTCTCTTGAGGTGCCGGGATTATTTTTAGTTGTCTAAAGTATTCATGACTCACTTACGAGAACAGCACTATTTATCATTCTCTTAACTTAGCGGCAGTATTAGTACCGCTCGAAAGGTACCGTGAGTATTTCTGATACAATTTACGTACCCGCATAATATTTTATTACTGTTTTAATGCGCCGGAAGAAATATTGATTTTATTATGTTGTAGGGAGAATATTTAACTCTCTTGACGTGCGATGAGTAATTTTGACTATATTTGGAAACTGGGAAAATTTTGGGATCTCTTACGGTACTGAGGGTAGTTTTCTTTACTGTGTTTTATGGGACCTGGAGTATTTTTACTCTATTAGGGTAATGGGAGTATTATGGACTCTCGTATTGTGCCGGGAGTATTTCTAACTGTATTAGGGTACTGGGAATATTTTTGAATCCCAAGTCCCGAAAGTAGGGAAGTAAGTATTTTTTACATTTTAAAGTACGTCGATTAATTTTGACTTTTTAAAGGTACCGGAAGTATTTCTGACTTCTTATGGTACCGAAAGTAATGCATAATTCTATTAGGGAACGGGGAGTGTTTTCGGTTATTTCAGCGTACCGGGAATCTATTGGACTCTCTTAGATAGGCTTATTTGTAACTGTCTCCTGATGTCTTGACTCGATTTAGGTGAAGTGTGTTACGATGAAATTAACACATAGATTAATGCCAAATTAAATACTTTTCCGGACTTGTATAAATAAATACCCGGGAAACGCCGGAAATTGAAAATTTATAAACAAGAATTTTCACCCGATGAAAGTTCCAAAAAATGCAGTAATTTAATATGATAATCATTTTATAGAATTTTGAAATAATTGGGAGTACTTTTCTTAATGATATAATTTCTTAGAAGAGGCGAAATATATTTACCGATTTAGAAGTATATAAAACGTGAAGTTTTTTTATTCTAATAGTAGTAAATTAGGCAGTATTGGAAATGTAAGCGGAAAGTCTTGTAAAATCTGTTATGTGTAACTTCTTGAAATATTAAGTCCAATATTAACATATCAATATGACATATTTTCTAGATATTGCTTTCCCCTAGTTTGTTTATCCTTCATTACCCTTTAAAGGGTTTACTCACCAGGATTACTGGAATATATTTTCTGGTAATTTGTCCCATACAAGGAGGAATCAGTAAAGAAACACTCGCATTAAAATAATGCAAAATCTGATTTATATCGTAATTCAATTCATCTCTATTTTATTCAATATTATTCTGGGGTTATTTGTATATGTTGAATCCTCGTAAGGATATTTCAGTAAGACAACAATTTAACTTCATTTCATCGCTATCGCGTGCATGTTTTCATGCTCTAAAATTTATGTAACTTGTAATTATTATTAATCGTTCCTTCAAAAACAATCGCGCAGCTGTTTATCAAAATTTATTTATTACAAAAGATACAGAATTTTTTGTTTACGAAGGAGGCCTGTGAGACCATTCTCTTGCAAGTGAACCTTCCCAGAGAGCTTTGGAGGATGCTACATTTGAGGATGCCTTCTCTTTTGTCTGTTTTTTTTTTAACTAAGGTTCCCAGAGGAACCTTGGCCTGTTTTGAGAGGTGTATGTTCCGGGATCGCAGACTTTGAGTATACTGTAAGAGTTGCCGCTATTCCTATTGGAATAGTCGGCCAGCTGTCTCCTAAACTGGTCGAGGCACGGAGAAGGGAATGCTGCGTCCCCACAGCAAACTCCTCTTCCGCTATCGGAAGGGCGTGGGACAAGTACCCAATGCCCGACCTACCTGATGCAGGTTTTTCTAGGGTTTTCCCTGCATTTCTTTAGGCGAATGCCGGATAGGATCCTTAAAATATAGCCCGGGGCCCTAGTTACCCTTGGCTACCTTCTTCTACCCTTCCGCATTCCCCTTTCAAATCCCTTCCTATGCTATTAAAGGGGAGTTGCCACCATGTGGATTACCCTCATGTAGCCTGTTGCCCTAAAAAAAGGGTTTTCCCTGCATTACTGTTTGCCAGATAGGATCCTTAAACCATAGCTGGGGGGCCTAGTTCGCCCTTGTTTACCTTCCTCTACCAATCCGCATCCTCCTTTCAAATCCCTTCCTATGCTATTAAAGGAGAGTTGTCACCACGTGGATTACCCTCGTTTAGCCTGTTTCACCCAAACCCACAAATATTGTTCTACCTGTTCTCCCTGTAAGTGTCTTTACAATCCTATAAGAGGGGATTACCTTATACATAGTGTGACTACACCAACTTTTTTATCTTCAACCAATTAAATTGGAGATGTTGTCAACTCTCTCAGGTCGAACGTTTCTGGTGAGACTGATGCGATGCGTTTCTCTCTCTCTCTCTGCGTTTAAACTAATGTTTTCATAAGCAGCGGTACCTCGGGTAATTTTTTAGAGAAATATTTTCCGAGGTTTCACACCTTCGGCATACGGTAAGAGATCTTCGCTGTTCCTATAGGAACAGTCGGTCAGCTGCCTCCTAAACTGATTGAGGCTCGGAGGAGGGATTTCTGCGACCCCACAGAAATCAAGACTCCCGCCACTTTATTGGCGTGGGACAAGTACCAAGTGCCCGACCTGCCTAATGCAGTTTTTGTAGGGTTTGTTCGGTATCACTTTTAGGCAATTTCCGGGGTAGAATCTTTAAACTACAGCCCGGGGGCTACCTTCCTCTACCCTTCCTCATCCCCATTTCAGATCCCTTCCTATTCTATTAAAGGGTAGTTTCCACCATGTGGATTACCCTCATGTAGCTTGTAACGCTAAAAACTCCAATTATCTCTAACCATAATACCACACAAAAATTAATATCAGGTGTCAGTTGTAACAAAGTTTAAATTATTCAGAATAATTTATCCGGTATGTGCTCTTCAAAGAACAATGAGGTACTGACTATTCAGGTTGTGGTGAGTTCAAGTTTCTTATCAAGATCAGAGATTTAGAATGACCCTTTGGATATAAACGAGATGAGATTATTTCACAGGAAAACTTTATACAAATTTATCATTATTACTGTCTATATTCCTCCGGTCTGTGTTGATAGCACCAAATAGGAAAGATTCATACCTTGATATGGAAGATTCACTGTCGTTGGCGCCTCTGTAAACCCAATATCTCCCACATTGGCGTCAGCTCAGCTCCCACCACGTGAAGGTTCACGACCGCACATAACCAGTAACTTATAAAACAAATAGTAATTTTTTATCACCACCAGACTTGTTTGTAGCAATACAATGTCCTCGGACTCAATCATCCGAACATAATCGTTTATAAATTTTTCATTTCAGCCAGTTCACAGGCCCAACCTTTTTCACGTCCTAGAACAGACTCGTCACGACCTGGTGATCTTTCAACCCGCCTCTGAACAACTACACGAACCATCACTCAAATTCCTGGGAGATAGATCATGGTTATGCACATGGTCCGTTATTTTACAAAAGTAGTTATCCTGTTAAACCAACCGTTATTTTGAATGGTGCCCATAAATACTTCATTTATATTCCCTATCACTATTATAAAAGAATTTATTATGAACCTAACAAATAATGGAATTTTTCTGATTGAAAAATACTTTAATTAGAAACATACATTTTTCCCGCTAAAATATTAAACAATATAAATTGTTTAATAAATAAACAACCCAGCCAATATGTCAGAAAAATTGGAATAATTAATTAAAAACAAAAAAAATATTTCAACACAACTTTCCAACAACAAATCTGGAACTTCTTCGTGTAATCAGATAGTATAAGGTTTTCATTAGCACAATTAGAAGAAATATGAATTTAGAATAATGGACCACGTACTGTGACGGTTTTTAATGTAAATTTCTTTTAATTTATCATATATATATATATATATATATATATTGTAGTAATTGGTAATTAAGACATTGTGCTAATTGGAAAGTTGGATTGTAGAGGACTCATTATTAGTGGATATAGAGTGGACGCCGCAACAAGGTGGCAATGCAAAGAAAGTATTGTTGTCGATCGGCTGAGAATTTTACGCGCTCAAAATTTACGAGACGAGGAGTTCAGTCGGGCATAGAACAGCGAGGTGTAAAGACCAGAAAATTCATGTTATAAAAAGTTTTGCAGTCGGGCAGCGGACAGCGAACAGTTTGAAAGCTTTAGAGTCGGGCAGCAGACAGCAAATAGAACAGACGAAAAGTTTTACCGTCTCAGAACGAAAGAATGTGGTCCAGGCACAAACAGGCTTTCAAATATTGAAAAGGAAAGCAATCTTCAGCCGGGAAGGAGAGAGTGAAACTAATGTTGTAATCGGTGGCCGAGCATAAATTCAACCTGCTGGCCATAGACAAACGAATGAAGTCCATTTTCAACTAAAGTCACGAGATATACAAATCCAGGTTGCAGCAAAGCATCGAGAACCTACCAATTTGTGTTAGACCAACTAACAAATCTACGCCAATTAGAGCCTGTGAACATTTAGATTCTGTGAGTATTAGAATCAGTGATATCCCCAAATTTTGTGCACGAAAAACATAAAATGAGACCTGGGCGGCAGTAAGAAGAGAAAAACTATGAAATCATTTGTAAACCACTTTTAAAAGATAAAAGTCAGACTGTTCTTTAATTATTTAATTATCGATAAAATGAGATCGTTAATTCCTGATGAAATATAAAACTGTTTATTATTTCTGTAGTATTATTTCTTCCACAACAAATTTCGTCTATGTTTCAGGCGCATTAACTTCCATAAAAGGTAAATGTAATTTTGATTGTATAAATTCAGCCATTTATCAAACCCAGTTTAAGACCCTGAGATCCCAAATATTTTGTGTAAAATATAATTGTTTTTTAAATTTGATAATAAATTTTGTTTGTTCTTTAAAGTTATAATAAATGTTCATTTAAAAGCGCTCATCCATCTATCATATTTTTAATATATTATATTTAATTATTACAATATATATATATATATATATATATATTACATTATTTTTGCATAACTCATATAAGAATGATAATGTCACTGTATTTATTTTATGAGAAAGAAATTAATGAGTCAGACTTGAGAGTCGATCTATTTGACGTTCGAGACCTTCATCCTCTCAGTATGGTTGACTAATGAAGTTTCATTTGGAGTACTATATTCTCTAAAGTTAAGTTCGCGTAGGCGATCAAATTTAGCTGAGACGCTGCTAAGTGCAACAAGTTGAGAACTTCGCAAGGCAGTGAGGGGGTTTTGCATTATGCACAGCGCGTCCATTTGCAAAGCGAAGCCACGTCACGAATAATTCAGACGGCGAAAGACCCTGGCCGTTTTTCTAGCCTGTCACTAACCAATCAATCCTAAAGTACTTTAAAGAGAATGTAGTGAGCAATCATGATGTTGAACATGTGCATTGACTAATAGGAATAGAAATTGGTCAGATTTACTGAACTCTCCGAGTATCGAATTTATCGAGCGGCAAATATTTCCCAAAATCATTTCACACACTGTACGTTAAGTTCATTGAGTACAAATATCTTACACGTCAGTATTTAGTTCGTTTACGTTTATGTCTTTGTTAAAGTTTTTCACTTCGAATATATTACCGTATGCTATTCACATATGTTTTTATCATCGCGTTAAAACCTTTAGAATCGAATACATTTAATAATATTATTTCTGTAATATAAGAAATTAATTTTTGTGTGTGTGTGTAACGTTCAGGTAGTTATCATCTTCAATCCTTCTCCGTGATCTCCATTAGTCGCAGTTTTTATCGTTATTGGTTATAAATATATTAAATCCGACACGGTGAAAACATATTTTGCTGAATTGAAACTTAGGCGTCTAAAACTCAATGCTACAATCCTCTTTTTTAACCTTTGATCTGAACTTAACTCTTGCTCTCGTTTGGTACCCCAATATCGTCCAACCCGAAGTTAGCTCCATTTTTCTAGTTTCTAACTGATACCAACAGAATTTTATTTAATGCATTGGTGACACATCCATCAGGCTTGGAAAGCGAAAGTGAGAGATAGTAATAATGAAAGGAGGAATGAAGATTATTCCTTGAAAGAACCTGGCACTTGACACTTGACAAAAAAATGTTCACAACTTTTTCAAAAATTTTAAGGAATTTGTTAGCTACTTTTTTCACAGAAATACAAATTTTTTGTTGGATACAACAACACGTTTCGAATAAATTTTTGAGATACAACAAAATTACAACAGTAATGTTGCGCGTCCACACCAGAAACAGTCAAGTTGTGAACTTGGACATTGCTGTTTCTGTAAGTGGTGCTTTCATTGTAATCGCTGCCCATTACAATAATCGAAAAAGAAGATAGTGGCAGAGAAAATATTTTTAAAAGTTAGGTGAATCTATGGCGACAACTTCATATTAGAATTAAATTTAAATGATTGAAGCTCTTCGAAAACCTAAATCTTAATCAAAGGAAAATCAAGCACAGAATCTTTATGTTCTCGTAGAAGATGACGCAATTGCATTAGTGAAGGTATGAAGCCTTTCCCAGGTACATTCCCGAAAAAGTATTTTATTACTGATTGAGCCGAGCACCACATATTATCGAAAACGTATTTGGTTTGCTATCTGCTGTTTTCCGATTGTTAGGACTACTAAAAAAAGTAGAAAGTGTAGTACTTGCTAGTATTTCCCTACACAACTTTCTTACACGAAATGCACTATCAAGGTAAAGCTGCAGGAACATTTGACAGTGAAGATTTTGGAACTTGTATGATAAAACCAGGTTCGTGGAGATGAGAAACTGAAGAAGGTTAACTAAATTTAAAGCAAAAGCCCAACAAACCTGACAAAGATGCAAAAAATAGGGGAGAATTAGGAGAATATTTTATTTGAGAACCAGGGAAAGTACCGTGGTAATATGAATTTGCATAGAATTATATTACTGTATTATTTATTTAATTATTGTTTAAATATTATTATGAATATATTAAATTTATTGTAAAGAAATACTTTCTTTCAAAACCTATTTAATTTCTTTAAAATAAATTACGCACCTCAAAAGTACTGCGACTACCTAGGGATTTATTTATTTCCGTAATAAACTTCATCATGCTATAATCCAAACCATAAATTTCCTTCCGAAATTGTCCCACCTCCATTTTTACCTTTTTCCTCAATTTTCTTCCTTTCACCACAAAATTGACTTTTTAAGGACTTAAATATTTCAACTTAAAATGTATACATTTGTTGTAAAAAGCATTTCTGACTTTGTAATCTCTTATTTCAATGCGTGGGCAGCTTTTAAATTAGTTCTAGAACTTTACTCTTTGTCTAGGAATATTTACTTTATACACTTTTCTCCATCACATTTCTAAATGTAAATTTAAAAATAAATTAAACTCATCAATCACAAAAATAACCTAATAATGAGACCTCACTTACCCGTGAATGCACAAAATGTTACCAACACGGAGCAATGTTTTTGATGACTACAATGCTGACTGGTCTTGTTGGCAACATTTCTTGTTCAACATTGTTGATGAGAAAAACTTTTGACAACATTTAGTGTAAACGCAACATTACTCATTAGGACTGATATTTGCAGATGTTAAAACCGCAAAGTTTTCGGTATTAATAATGGCTGTACGTAGAAGACATTTTTAGCGATAATGCGTTTACGTACAACATTATGTCTTCTTAAAGACTTTATGAAATATTCTAATACGTCGAAGTCGAGAACTGTCTGAGAAATGATCTTCGTACCAGAGGTATTGCAGTCGCGCTTTGAACTGCCGGGCAGAAGGAATGCGAGTATTGATCTTCAGTGCTTGGTCCCCAATGTACGTCCACCTGCAGCGTTTTTTAGCTTAACGAACTGGGGATTACGTACCTGCGACATGCGCTTAGATGCCTTATTCATATTACTACATGCTTATAGAAATTTACTGCATTCATGTGTTTTATGCTTAGCCTAACCTTCGTTCATTCATTTGTAAATTTACAGAAATTGTATCAGACTAATTTATTGATTTCAGATAAAATACATTATTTATATGTATATATATATATATATATATATATAAATCTATAAAGTTGAGTAATAAATTAAATATTTAATAAAATTAAATAAACTAATATATATATATATATATATATATATATATATATATATATATATATATATATATATAAATCTATAAAGTTGAGTCATAAATTAAATATTTAATAAAATTATTAAATATATATATAATATATAATATTAAAAAAGTAGCTTTTAATTAATTTAATTTATTACTCAACTTTATAGATTTTTATTTACTTTCAAGATTTTAATTAACATCTGTTTCGAATTAATAAAAACAACTGACCTTATACAGACACCATTTTTATATTCTGACGACGTATAAAATTACTTTATTCTATTAAATTGGTAAATACCTCAAGAAGATACGAAAAGGTCTCGAAACGTCGTCATAATTTATAAGTGTCAGTGTATGGTCATCAATTGTTTTTATTTATTACTTTAATTTACTTTGATAAGCAATTTAATTTATTAATGAACTTTGAATTATTTAAATAAAGTTATACTTGATTTTACAACTTATGAATATTTAAAGAAATTTTTACTTCATCAATTTAAATGAAATTAATCAAATTTTTAAGTCATCAACCTTTAATAGTAATTAATTAAATATTATCGAACTTCTATATATTTATTTATTTTTGTAATTATTTTTCTCTATTAAAATTACATAATAGTATAAAATTGGTTCTTTTGCCAATATAAATATATAAATTTGCCAAAAGAAATATTTACTTTAATCAAGTTAAATCAAATTAATAAAATTTTCAAGTTATCAACCTTTAATAGAAATTAATAAAATCCTATAGGGCTTCAACGTAGGGATATATTTATTTATTTATTTTTGTAATTTTTTTCTATTAAAATTACATAATAGAATAAGATGGTCTCTTTTGCGCCATTGTAAAGTTTCTATTTACGTAGATTATATCTCCCAACATTTTATGAATTTTTATTATTATATATTACATTTGATGCTTAACTTTGTAACGGACGTTATTTTTATGAATTAGTGAAGTGAAAAATAATATTTTCTCTTTAGTTTCTGCATTTCATCAATTTCGGGGAAGTAAATAATGCCACCGAGCTTAAAAGTATAATTAAACCTGAACTTGAGCACTGTTTCACGCAACAGTACCTTCTAACTGAAAATATCTTCGGCAAGCGCTGGTTGTGTGTTACTGCTTTCTGTCACAGGTTTCAATTAAGCCAAATATATTTTCCCATTTCTGATGTCAAGTTTCGTTATACGAGTGAAAGAGACTGTTGTTTATTTTCACATCATTTTTCATAAGATCATAAATCTATTAAAGATTGTTGATTACATAATTACGAAACTACGCGTATATTTAAGATAAAATTCAGTCTTATACTTGGAATATTACACTATTTTATGACGCACGTGGTGAGTTGATTGATGTTTTTATTAAAGCTTCAATTTGGATTCAAAGAACGAATTATCAAGAGATGTGAGCAAGTTCAAAAATTGTTCATGCTCTTAATCATATGTTTATATATTTAGCTTTACTTTCTTTGGTATTTTAAAGTTTTAGTCCAACATAGAAAAAATTTCATCACATACTAACGAGGCACACAAAAGTGATTAACTTATATTGGAAATTTCGAAATTAAAAATTAATGCCAAAATGATTAATGATAATGTTCCATCTTGTAAAGAAAAATTCACTGATGCTATGTGAAAAATGAGGTGTTAATTTCAGATTTTATATACTTAATATAGTGAGCTTTCTTTCATTAATTTTTTTCGTGTGAATAATTAACATTTCTGAAATGTACTAGTTTGGTATCCTATAATGTTTAAACGTGGGAGGTTAGTTTGATAAAGTCTCTCCGATTGGCGGCGAATTAATTATAATAGTTGATTATACTTTTTATTTTGGTGATGTTGTTAATTAAAATAATTATCGAATTACAATACTGTGATAAAAGATTATATTTATTACGTTTAAATTTATATGCGTACTGGTCGTTGTTTTAAATTATGTTACTCAAGAAAGAAGTCAATTTTTTATATATTTTTATTTTAATAATTACGGAGACTTCACAGTTCATATAATATACAAATATCTCATGATAGTAAAATAACAGATCGTTTTAATGGCTTCATTAGTAAATATCTGCCAACGTTTCGCTTGTTGACTCCAAGCATTACCAAATAAACAGGTAAGCGGCCGATAACAAGGTGACCTTGAACGCCAGATTCTTTTATAAGGGAACTGACGAGCAAGGCTAATCATTCCTAGCATAGCCTTGATAAAGCTTGGTGACAACAATTGAAACCATAAATGGCCCAACAGCCCAAAGACTGATATCCGATTATAGTATTTACAATGTTGCAATTATTTTCCATGTAAGCTTCGAGTCTTGAATATGACCATTTTCATTCCAAGTTAGGGACGAGAGAAGCTGAGGAGCTTGATTATAATATTTTATTGAACTTTTGCTTTGGAAAGATCTGCGTATCGGGGAAGCTTGATGTTTATGAGGTATAATAAGGAAGTTATGGGGATCTGAGGGAGAATGACGTGCCAGTAGTAGGATGATGTCAATGGGTAGTTTGTGTTTGAGTCTGCGATTTTATGGATGAGGGTGTGGATTGATGTAAAGAAACTAAATAGTTGGATTAGTGTGTTTGATGGAGCTATTTATTAGTGATTTTGTGGATTTATGAGTTATGGTAGAAATTAGGGGAATTTCATGGTCTTCGTGGGTAACTGAGTTGCGAAAGTACCAGGGGGAATTTGAAATTGATCGGGGAATTTTATTTTGCTAAGTTTGGATTATTTTGGACTGGGAATAGCCGGTGAATACTCATATGGCTCATAAGTGTGACCATAAGGGGCGGATTATGGATAGGTAGACGAGTCTTTCGGTGCTAAGGGATATGGGAGATTTTGTGTTGAGAAGAGAGAATAAACCAATGAAGAATCAGTCCTCAATTTTGTGTTAGCTTGTTTTATTAACGACTAGCTGGGTGCCCGGCGTTGCCCGAGATGTCATTTATCTATAACCCCTGATATGACTCCAATTTCGGCTGCTTTTGCGCAATTTTTATGTAACGCTACTCGAACCCTAATCATTATAATTAACTCTGAAAAATATTTCTTCAACGCAAATATTTACCGTGTTTGCATGTTCCAAAATTTTCACCCCGCTACCCCTGCATCTGAGGGGTAAATGCCAATTTGAATGTCGTAACTAAACACAGTGACTTCCATAACCTTTGATTTGACTCCAATCTCGGTTGTATTCGCGTTATTTTACTGTAAAGCATCTCCACCCCAAACCCGAAGGGTGTCCTTTTCACAGGGTGTAGGGGATGAAAATTGTATTCAGATAAAATTTGTAGAAACACTATCAATATCTTTGACCCCTAAAATTTTTTATCCGACTCAAATATCGGCTGTTTTAGTATGTTTAAATATTTCCACCCCCGCTTCTGGGGGTGGAAGACGCGTCTCACCCCAACAGTGTTTGTTTCCTGGTCGCAAAGAACACGTGTACGAAATTTGGTGAAAATTGCTCGACTGGTGTAGATTTGTATTTTATTTAGAAAACGTTTGTATGGGAAATAGAAAAGGGCTGTTTTTAGGGTTTTCCCGGAAATTATTAGATTTTTTCTCGCCTTTTAAACCTTCCCTAGACCTCCACGAACATTTCAAGACGAAGATAAGATAAATCCGTTCAGCCGTTCTCGAGGTTTAGTGAGACTAACGAACAGCAATTCATTTTTATATATATAGAAGATTGTCAACAAATACAAGCTATTTCGTCCACCAGAAACATTATCACGTGAATAAATAATATAATGCATTGAGAAAAGTATTACTATGAAATCATGCAGTACTTACTTCTGAATCTGTTAAGAAATCCCTCAATTAGAAGCAGCTGAGATAGTCACTGATACGCAATCGCACCGCAGACCGTACTGCTAGTGGTTTATCAACTATGACGTTCGTTAACGCTATCCGGTATCGCTTATAACACGAATGCAGCTATTTCTATACCTCAAATGAAAACGGGATTCATGAGAAAATACCACTTGCTGCCAAACTGCGCACCAGTTTCATGAGCCCATCGAAGCCACAGCGTCTATGTTTTTGCGTCAGGGGAAACCTTTCACGTAGTCCACGTGCCGAAGACGTCGACGTATTGTTGAAGCACACAATGTTAGACCTGTAGCGGTGCACCAACGTTCTGCCAACGGACGAGATCATAATGAATGGTCCGTGACCGACATGCGGACCATGTGTCTATCATCCTGTGCTGACATCACCTTTCGGCGTCTACTCCAGGATTTTTTGTGATGTCCGGATCTCTTGAGCTCACTGCTTCCAAACTCGTATCAGTGTGCCGTACGAGCGGCTATTGGCCAACAGGAAAACCCTTCTTCAAAAAGGCCGATGATTCTTCGCAGTTCAAGCTCCGTAGCCTGCTGGTATGTAGCCTCTTTCGTATTAGAGGAATGCTCTTCCTCGGGCACACATTAATTGCAGCTCGTGGTGACTTCACAAAATACTTATTTTCGACATTTAATATTGTTTTGTAATTTTAGTAGTTTATTTGTATCAACACAGGCCGACAGCATATTAAATTTCATTCAATTCGGGGATTCCTTCACGGTGTTGCAATTTTTCAAAAATTTGTTTATATAGAGCCTAATTTATTTATTCGTAAAAAGTCGATTTCGTCGCATTGTGGCATTTTTATCTGAAAAATAGTATGTTATTATATACCTGCACATAAATGTTAATAATAAGAAAAAGAGCCGAAAACAGACAAAAGAAGAGGTAATATAAATACAAAACAAGGTTTCTGGAAGCCTTGTCCCTTTCTTCACGTGCAGAATAAACGGAAGAGCCTAGAGAGAGACAACTTTACTAGTCAGCTGACAAAACTCAAAAGCTTTTGATGCTTTAGGCTCTTGCACTTTTACTTCACCTGAAGAAAGGCACATGGCTTCCAGAAACGTAGTGTGGTATTTAGATTATCACTTCTTTTCTCTATACATTTAATTATATATAATGTTTATATTCAATTTTTAAGAATAGCTTATGAGAATTATTTTGTTGTTTCCTATATTTGAATAAGTAATCTTTTTAATTTAACTATTACATATATGTTACATATATATGTTTACTGATTTTTTACATTCCAGTTTTCACATACCTTGCGCTTTCAAGTCTCACTTTTCTCTCACACGCATATAAGATGTGCGTATTATCACGCAAAAATCATTCCCTTAATATACATATTGATAAATATAATATTAAATTAGTTCGTGTAGTTATATTGTTCAAGTTATTGTTTTACTTTAAGCATTCCATCATCTTAAAATGTTTTTCATAAAAATCAATGTAACCTTATACAAGAAAGAGCTGAATCGCTGCCCATCACAAATTGCAGCAGTTAATTTTGTGTTCGATTTTGGGCCTCTGCTTCATCAAGCAGTTCTTCCCATTGATCATTCTCGTCCGCTGCAACGCACCACACCCATTCACACAATCTTCTTCCCCATTCCACGACTCCTGCCAATTCATTAGCTTTCGTACAAATACGCCCACACTCTTCTCGTCGTTCCACAGTGTGATAGAAAATTGGCTCCCAAAAACAGGGAATAATAGGGAAGTAAGATACTTCGCATGCAGCGTAAAATATCTTCATTTATTTTAGTGACATAAAAGATTAACATAATTTATTAAATTATTTAAAAACTATTATGATTGAATAAAACTGGGATAATTCTTAATAATAAAATATTTGAATAACTGATTTGTAACATACTAGCTGTATGTTTCCGTCGTTGACATTACCTATGTAATACTACATGAACAAGTGTCAATTATAAAGTAATTAAAGTGTTATTAATGCACAGAACAGTTCAGTTATTCGTAAATTCTAATTCAAATAATAAATCCGTAGACTATCGTAAGACGTGAGATAAAACAAATAGAAAGTAATATTAACTCATATTAATTTTTTCAAGTAAACTCTTCACTTTCATGAAATATGGAAACTCATTTTAAATGTTAGCAAATTCTATATTGTCGAAAATTCTTCGTTTTCATATGCTTTGCCACGTCATGCATCCTAGGTGTAAGTTCAACAGCAACGATGGAAATATTTATCATTAGTGTATACAGTCGTGAATTAACCCTTTACTGTATAGTGTTGCACATCTGCAACATAACTTTTAATATCGCCCCTGAGGCGTCTGTTGGTTTCTGAGAGAGATAATTTCTAATGCAGATATGAAACAACTTGTACTTAAGAAAATGTGAAATTTTTGGCAACCGTGGACATGTTAAAACATGTCCTTGCTTTCTGTGAGTCAACCCCTCAGGACAGATTTTTCTACCCGCCGGACAACTTCAGAATATTTATTTTCTGTTTTTTTTTTCAAGAAAGAAAATTTAAGCGTCAATCTCAGGGTATTTTCACTAAATTAATAATTTTCCAATTAATAGCAATTAATGTGATTTACTGATAGATCAGACCTAATTATATTTACGTTGAATAAGTGCAACATCATGAGCCAAATCGACTTAAGCCACGTTTGATAATTTTTTGGTTATTTTTCCCGTATTGTATTCACAAAAATAAATCTTAAAAATTTATTTTAAAACAATACAATAGCCTGTGTATAATGACAGCAGAAATACAAAAATGAAAATTCATTATGTTCTATTCTTACGGGCTCACAAACGGAACTCCTTGATGCAAAGAGTTGCAGAAACCGGCGCCATGTTGTAATATTACGTTCGGTAATAATACAGTGATATAAATAAAGGTGAACAACACTATTTAATTAAAATTTATAATATTATTGTTTTAATAATATATTTTATTATTATTATTATAACGATGATTACCGATCAGAAACTAAGATGACAAACCTTGCAATGAAACTTGTACATTTTACTTCACCTTCTCATCTGAAGCTAATTGTGGGCTTCCTAGGTGCTACTTCAGGTGGGGAAAAAAGGTGAAAGTCTCTCCAAGGGCGTCATCTTCCTTCGCGTCAACACGCGACCTCATACTGATGAGAAGACCACCAAATTGTTGAAGCAGTTTCGCTGGGACATCATTGACCACCCTCCCTACAACCCCGATCTCGCTCCAAGCGGCTTTCACTTTTTACCTCTCTTGAAGGAGCACCTAGAAGGTCGACGATTCACTTCAGACGAGGAGGTGAAACACTTTGCGACATCGTGGCTAAACATGCAAGAACAGGATTTTAATCAGGAGGGAATATTCTCACGCATCACTCGAAGCGACAAGTGCCTAAACCGATATGTCAAAACATAGTACTGTATGTAAAATCGGGTGGCTGTATTGGTTTTATTATGAAATAAAATGTACACGCTACATTGAAAGTTTTGTAACATTAGTTTCTGATTACCCCTCGTATAAGTCCTATGTTTTTTTTCGGAATGTGTGAGATATATACGAATGAAATTATAAAATAAATTGTTTGTATCAAAGTCTACTGATTCGATAAAGAAATAGCCAAATAACAGACAAAAATATATTTCCTTCTGTCCGCTTCTTAGACAAAGGTTGTCACTGTATGTCATCTGGAATTAAAGTATTTTCATTTTTAATGTAACAACTGGTCATAAGCTAAGAAGAAACTATATGCGCTCTACGTCTTGTGCTTAATGGTCGAAGCAATTAAACTATGGAGGAAACCGTGATAAAACTTAAAGAACAATCAATATTTAGTTGTGACTAAATGAATATGTAACGTCATGGTAAACAGGTCGTTAGTAGGAGATGAGCAATTACAATATCGGAGGCGAGGTCGAGACTTTGACGAAGACAAGGACGAGTTAGAGGAGATGCACAAGTTCAAGTACAGGAGTGAGGGAGAGAAGAAACAACGGGACAAGGACGAAAGCGAGGATAGTGTGGGGAAGGAGACAAGGTCAAGGCACTCGCCAAAGTAAGCACTCTGTCAAGATCTAAGCACATAAATCATTACATGCAAAGGATGATCAATATAGTCTCACCATAGGAGGCCGCAGCCAAGGAAAAATGTTTCATGTGCTGCATTTTCCAAGAAGATTGATAATTGGTTTCCAATTTTCTCTACAATCCTTAAAAATAATGTTTATATCACCAATAAACTTTAAAAGTTCCGCAAAGCGACAGCTCATGATTGAATGGACTTACATATATAATGTGTGGTATCTCCTGTCAAAGTAACCACATACTGCATTAAAAGTAAAAGTTTTAGCAGACGGCGCAAAATTTATTGAAAAGAGCTTTAATACTTTCATTCCATCGCAAATTAAAACCGAATTGAAAACTGATAAATGATCCAGAATTGGTTCTTTGGTTTAGCATATCTGATTTTATTATGAAGTGTTCGGCCCACCGGCATTTCCTTGCCCCGTCCTTCGCTTCTTCCTTCATCCCAATATCTTTTCATCCTCTCTAGTCGCTTAGAAGTTTCACTATTCTTTTTAGACGATGACCTGAAACTCCGTCCCGGTTTCCTTCGATGATGTCATACCTTAATTTCCTTACGATGTTTCCGATACAGTTTGCTTTTCGTTTAAAAACGTTAGACTAGATTAATGTATTTGCCTCTACTATTTTTGAACCTCTTAATTTTTTACCATTCTGTTCCGTTTTTTTTTTCAATTATTCTCCAACACATTTCAAAACATTTTAGGTATTTCTTCTCGCTCTTTCTAAATGTCCATGTTTATGGTCCAGGTTCTAGTCGGTAGGGCTCTTTTCTTAGTAAATGCTGCATTGGGCATTCTGATACGTGATCATATTTCCTTCGTGCTGTAACAA
The DNA here is from genome assembly GCA_037074705.1 of Zhengitettix transpicula. NCBI lineage: Eukaryota > Metazoa > Arthropoda > Insecta > Orthoptera > Tetrigidae > Zhengitettix > Zhengitettix transpicula. The sequence goes on from CM073591.1 coordinate 187,851,849, forward strand.
AAGTTTGTTACGTACTTGAACTAATCGACATTTAGTAATTGCTTGTCACCCACAAATATGTGTAAGCGCTCTTCTGTTTTGTTTTGTATTTCTATCACTTAGATATTTTATATTTATCTCCTTCCTGTTACCTGTAACCTGTCCAACCTGTTTTTCTGTATTTCTTTTTTCTTCACCAATAATACCATCTAAATGTAATATCTTATTGTGCTAATTGACAATACTTCTATTCAGAAATATCCAAATCCTTCCCAGGTGTTTTTGGTTATCCAATCACTACAGAGGTTTCACTTGAAGGGTGGCGTACAACAGCCTCTTCCTATCTTCATGTTGCAGATGTCTCCGTGTTTCAAATTTACCTTCGCCCTTTTGTACCAGATACGTCTTTTATCCTTGCAATCAAGTCAAATGTCCTGCAGCATTTCCAGTATATTTTTCCAATTAACCTGCTGTAATGCCTTCTTCCCGTCAATAATACAAAAACATACTTCCTAGTATTCCTATCGCTTTCCTTGTTCCTCTTCCTTTCCTAGAAACCAAGTCGATCTTCTATTTTATGTTCCTTATTTCTGACAGTACACGTGCCAAAATTTACACCATATATGAGATCAAGCTAATAGTTGGGTGATCATTACATTTCTTGGATTTCTGCTATAGGACTAAAACTGAATGTTATTGTACGCCCGAGTCCACCCGTTACCCCTAAGGTTGCTTCACAAACATGCCAAAAGGGGTTAAAATTATACACAAGAAACTTCTTAAGGAACAGTATCAATCTCATTTACCCTGAAAAATATTTATCCAATGGAAATGTCAGCCGTTTTAACATGTTCTAAAATTTGGGGGTGGTAGACGTGTCTTACACTCTAGGTGTTTGTTTCCGGTTCGAAAGGAACACGTGTACAAAATTTGGTCAGATTTCATCCACGAGTGTATATTTGTATACGGAACATACATACACACAAACAGTATTTTATTTATTAGACGAAGAAGTTTATATTTCTAAACAATCGTATTATATTTTCATTTCAATTTTTCCTTTAGTTAAACCGTTTTTCTAACACCATTAAATGTCCCCGTTAAAGCGAATGGTATTCACAAGTCATTGTATTAGTCACAACACTCATAGCTTCTTTTCTGTATTTGATTGCTTTTTCTCTCTCCGGTCCGTCTTTAATTATTTGATTTTTTCCCCCGCTGAATGTCAAACTGTCAAGAGACTAGTCCCAGAGTGTGTTTAATTTATGCGGAACTAGACTGCGTAGTTAACTGGTAGCATTAAGTCATCGGCAAAAAATACTCCGTCCTCCGTAGTAGTATTCCGTACTGTTTATATATACATATATAATATTCATCTGGTAGGGGTTATTTAAATGAAAAGATAATAAAAAATTTACAAACAAAATATAATTTTATTATCAACTTGTGGCTTTAAACTCATAACAATTACAAATACAAAATTTGAGATCTTCTCTGTCGCAGGGCCTCTACTGGTTTTGATAATGGACACAACAAATTGATTTAAAAATCTTATTAACAAACAGTTTACAATTAACCTTAACAATATATCGCTAGAATGAAATAAATTTTAAAATAAAGAAATTAACTCTGATTGACAATTAAAAAGAGAAAGAAATCTGACCTTATCTTCTAATTAGCGTTTACAGATAATCATTAGTTTTGGTTTTGTTACTTACATCTGTCCAGTTGGTACCAGCATTCTTTTTGGTTTCGGAAGTACACTATGGCAAACTTTTACACTGATTCTAAAATGTCTACTCACAGATTTTACACTGTTAAAGCCAAAATTGATAGGCTCACAGGAACTCGGATGATCCCCCTGAATGTCATCTATCTGATGTCTGCTCGCCTTACGGGAACCCTATGATTCGTAGGTTTATTAGTCTTTTACTGAATTGGACGTAAACCGCAACGTATCTCCTTGACGATTTATTTTAACTGTTTATTCTTTCGGAGCGAACTAACTTTTCTTTAGCTCCTTGCTGTAGACTTAAACTGCTCTTACTTTTCGATTATTTACGCTGCAATACTTGCGGCGTAAATGTTTTCTTCGTATTAATTTACAACTTTAACTAGTTATACACTGACAATGTCTAGTCTCTGCTCAATTGTATTTCTTGTTCTGCTTCTCATGATGTTTTTCCGCAAAACTGACTCCTAGTTCTCCCGAGTTTTAGCGCGCATACGCTATTTTTGACTTTTAGACAAAGCAAAGTGAGCTCGCTACTCTCATTGTTGCTTTGTTCGATCAGACCGCTATAATGGATTTCTCAAACAATTCAAATTTTATGTCCAAACAATTAATGGCCTAATTAATTGGCTTTACAATATATATTTACACTTTTAATTATATTATTATAATTATATACACTTTTAATTCCTTGGAAGGAAGTTTACGAGATTTTACTATGAAATTAAAACAAAATTTTTAAAGAGGTAACAAAAAATTATTTAATTGACAATTTTGATTTACGTTGACTTTGAATTTTTTGTTTTTAAGTAAATGCCTCAAAATGACAATCTAAATTTCAGGGCCGCTTATAGGGCCTCTGATAAAGACAGTGATTTGAAATTTTCACCAAGTTACAAAATAAATCTGACGGTAAACGATATTTGTAAAAAGGTTTATAAAAGAAAGTATTTTTACGTATCCTTTTATTTCCAGCTGTCTGGTACCTGTTTGTGCCCTCGTGATTATTTTAATTTTTAGAGAACAATATTTTATTGACAGGACATAACACTGATTTAAAACTTTTCACTCTTCGTCGTAACATGGCAGCGATCACTGTTGACTGCTACGCATTTTAAATTTCGTCGTATCTCGTAGGTTGCTATAGGTTTCTCCTCAACTTTACTTCGACACAACTAAATGTTAGATTGTTGTACTTACAGAGCGTCAATCTTCTCATGGTCCAAAAACACTCTGACTGACTGACTGCCTCCTTCCGTCAGACCTTTTTCATCACACACTGCGTCTGACTGTCTCTGCTCGAAGTTCTGTGCGTATTATGCACGCTTTTTCAAAAAACAATCCGTAGCAACCATTATAGGCAATGAATTCTCGCGCCAAACAATGCTGTTCTTTACTCTGCTCGGCTTCAAAGCCACGTCGCCAATAATTAAAGAAACAATTTAAATAAAGCATTTCATTACACATTTGTATACTCTACAATATAATGCGATATTATATATTCGATGAAGAACAGGTATACGTTTTCAAATTCATTAATAAAATGCTTCAATAGGGCATAATTTTTGCCACCTGATCCGTTTAGATTCAGAGAATGGAATGTTACATTTAACCGATCGCGGTTTTCCTGTTGATGCAACGTTTTCTGTAAAGCGACGCCTGAACTGCCGGGCCAGGATTCCTAGCCCGAGGCTGCAGTATTTACACAGCAGAGTCTTGAGTCCTTTGATGCTGGGACAATGCTGCAAAAAAGGGCTGAGCACTCATGCCTGGCAATTACGCTGTCGATGCTAATCTGCCGACCTGTTGCTCAGAGCGCCGAGAACGCCCACCACACAGGCAGGGATCGAAGCCATTCAACACTCACAAAGCTCACGTGCGACGATTATCAGTCGCGGGCACGGACCGAGATGACTTTCCAATCCATAACATAGCAAACTGCAAAGTTGTGTCGATGAAATATTTAAATACGAACCCGCATACATTCGAAACAAAGATAGGAAAAATATTTATCATATTTCGGATGCCCTGATTCGTCTGTCTGTACTTATTTTACTTCTCGCTTCAGCTTAAACACCATGACGATCATACTTTTTAACTATTAATTATTAATTACGCGCTGCATGACTTCATTACAAATTGGAAATTTCTGAATGGAACATTGCTTTAATGAATAAGGGATGGTAAATTAATTTAAACTGAAAGTATATATATTTAGTAAATAAATATACGTGCCATGTTCAGAAATTAAGTGTACTAGATGTTAAAATTTTTTTTAGATAAGTGTATTTGAAAAAATACAGTATATTGTAGATACACTAGGTGACTAAGTTTCCACATAATCACCATCCATTTCAATGCATATGGTGAGCCGAGGCACACGTTTCTTTATGCCCTCCTCGAATAATTTTCACTCCAGCTCCTTCCCCCGCATCAGAACATCTCTCTGCGCCTGCTCGTTAGTTGAAAATTTAATTCCACCCATGTGTGCCTTCAGGGAGGTGAAAAGTCATGGGAATCCGTGGGGTGGTTGAAAAAATCCCAACCAAATGAGTCCAAGAGAACCTTGTAATGACGGGAGTTTTTGTGCAACAAGCACACTCCACTCGTCAGTATTCCCCTCCTTTTCTTATTGTTCTTTTGAGTAGTTTTAGGTTCTCACAATATAGTTGTGCATTGACGCCCCCCCCCACCTCCTGAGGCAGAAATTCGCCCAAAATATAGAAACCATAATATTTTTGCCTTTTTGTGACGTGTACTGAGCCACCCACGTTTCAGTTTCAGTCACAATACAGGTGGTATTCCTTCCGCAAGCGGATTACAATACGTGGCGGGATTTATTACCGACATCATTCACGCGACTGGGGACTAGAAAGTGATTTTACGTACTACCGTGTTTCTGCGATGCTCGCTCTGACAGGAGATCCCCCTCTACCAGTCAGTGCTGCCAAAACTCAGAAAATCACAGTCCGCTATGGTCACCGTTCACTTACTTTCTGAACATGCCTCGTAATAGGAATTGTAACACAAACAAAGAGGACAAACAGGGAAAATTGAGCCGTGCAGAAGAGTTTACCTAAATGATTTTACAAAAATTGCTGATCCGAAATGCTTACCATTTTTAGATATGGTAAATATGGTTTCTTCAAATGAAGACCTCCTGTGACAGGCAACAACGCCACAATCCTGGTGTAGTGATGACAAATTGACGTGGTTGCCCTCGACAGTTTAGGTCGTTACAACTCTCAAGATAGGTTTCAACACTTCTTTGTAGCGGTGTTTCCATTTTCACTTTTCCAATTCAACTACATTACTCTAGATGTCGCTAATTTTGTTACATCGTGGTTTGTGCCATATTCGTCGTAGACTGTTTTACCTTGCATTTCAATGATTATTTACACATTCTCTTTGTCTAAAATTAACCTGTTTGAGTTTGCGGTGTTGCCAAATATGTGGAGTAACATTTACATGTTCGACTCTCAAGTTTAAAAATATTATAGTATTTGTTACTTAAACTATCAATATTTCCTTACTCAGTAAATCAAACTACTTTCAATTCTATTAGGTATTTTTTCTTAGTTAATTGATCTTTTATTAATATACTATTAGACCAGTAGCTATGTCCAAATAAATGGCCTCCGTGAGCAAACGGTCGGGTATTTTATAAATTCTAATATAAATAGCATTGAGCAATATTGACATGAAGTCTTAATATAATAGAAACAAGAAAAGGTGGAAAAAATTAGCTACTTAGTATGTTTATCTAAGATTAATAGCTATCGCTCCATTCCTCAGTTCCACAATACGACACCGGCCGGTCCGACCGCAAACAGCCAACGAAATGAGGTTATTTTCGGCAATTCTGAATGTACTGAATGTACCAGATAATGCATTGGTAAGAGAACTAAATTCTTTTTTTTCAAGATAAATGAATGTACGACCTACGGTTTTGGAGATATCAGCAATAGAAATACAACAAACTGCATTCTTTTTGAATAGGACGAAAAATTGCAATCATTTAACGAACTATTTCTACCGCTTCATTCGATCAAATTCTAAATCAAGTAAACCACTTCACGCAGAGTTTTATGCCCTACAATTTATTACTGATTACTATTTTCAATAGAGTGCTTCATGCATTAGCTATTATCGACAAATTGAAAAGTGGTGCAAAATATTTATTTATACTGAATACAGTTTATTGATTCGCCAAATTATAATAATTTAAAGATCTATGAGAAACATTAGTGATTCAAAAGAAATTAACTTTTCGCAAACTAATAAATTTGTTATTTACTTTTATTGGTTTTACATTTGTATGGTAAGCTATTTATATCAAGAATTAATACATCTTCAAGAAATTCCTTTAGTAAAGATAAAATTAAAACATATTTTGAATAATATTATGATCCATTCTCATTCCTAAATTATATTCTCCATTTATTATTATTATTATTATTTTATCATTAGTATAACTCTTTAGTTAGTCAGAAACGTAAAAATGGCGACTTAAAAATATAATATCTGGTTAATAATATAAATCACTTGATTATTAGTTTGCAAGTAAATTAGCATTTATTCTTAATATATACCAACGCCTCTTTGAATGAGAGATTTCCTTGTGTGAAGTTGAGATCAATAATAAAATTATAACGGGACTAAATTCGGTGCAGTAATAAACGCAATAAACAAACCAAATGGGTGATGCGTATTTTAGTCGCTACCATAGGGATATACACGTCAGCTGCACGATATTTTGGTCTTTCTGAGAATCATTTCATCTACTTCATAAAACTCTAACTTATATATATTCATAAGGAACGAATTATTATACTACGCAGACAGATATTTCCGGAAAAATTTAAAGGATTAAAAAGAATCAAAACAGGGTCTATTTATGGCATTCTTTGTCGTTATTGGAATGAATGTAGGTATTATATGATTTCTTATAATATATTTTAACGTGATTCAGGATAGGATATATATATATATATGGTAATCCCTCTTATAGTATAGCAAATGGACTAAAAGAGGGGATTCAGAAATCTAGAGCAAAGTAGCTAAGTGTTAACTAGGTCCCCCGGGCTATAGTTTAAGAATCCTACCCGGCAATTCGCCTAAAAGGGATGCAGGGAAAAGCTTATAAAACCCTGCATCAGGTTTGTCGGAATTTGGTACTTGTCCCACGCCCTTCCGGTAGCATTAGAGGAGTTCAATGTGGGGGCGCAGCATTCTCCTCTCCGTGCCTCGACTAGTTTAGGGGGCAGCTGACCGACTATTTCAATAGGAATAGCGGAAAACTCTTACGGTATGCCCAAGGTCTGCGACCGCGGAACATACACCTCTCAATACTCAATATATTGAACGTAAATCCGCTAATAATATTCGTGAGTGAGAGAAACTGTGTATCCTACAGACGCTGATGATTAACTGAACTAACAATCTTTCCATAGATATAAAGTTTTATTTCAAAGAAAAAAATAATCAAAAAAACAAGGAAACACTTATCGTCCAAACATTTATAGCATACATTTTTATGTCGAAATATTTTCATAACAAATATGATGTATCATAAATATTGGTACAAAAGGTGAGCTAGAGGTCCATAAAACAATGCAGTGCAACCATGGCCAAGTCAAGGAAACGTCATGGGAAGCAGGTATCAGAAAACAGTGATTCCCAGAAAAAAAAAGGAAATTAGAGGGAATTTTAGGAAATATTTGTCACTTTAAAAAATCAGTAATTTTATAGTAAGTACCTGAGACCATATAAATTGTTCATTAAATATGTATAATGCTACAATTTATTTGGATTAAAAAATTCAGTGTATTCCTCGGTTTTATTATTTACTTACATAAATGTACTAATGCGCTTGTACTTTTTATTTATGAACTAATATTTAATAATAGTTAATACCATTCGGACGAATCTCGACGGAAAGAGCAATAATAAAACATTAAGTAAACACGCATGGATTCAGTCTTATTAGTTTACATTTTAATAACATGTATCGTATGTTACCTTTTCCGATAGCATATGAGGTGCTTAATCCATAACAAAACTATTTTTTATTATTATTAACCCCTCTCCCGCCATCAGATGGACGTGGAACAAGTACCCAAATCCCAACCTACATGATTCAGGTTTTCTAGGGTTTGTCCTGCATTAATTTTAAGCGAATTCCAGGTAGGATCCTTAACATATAGCTCGGGGGCCCTGTTAAACCTTGGTTACCTTTCTCTACCCTACTTCATCCCCCCTTTCATATCATATCATATTAAAATAGAGTTGCCGTCATGTAGATTACCCTCATGTAGCCTATGACTCTAAAAAAAGACGGTCTATATACCCTATAGGGTAATCCACATAATGACAACTCGCGTCTTATAACATAGGAAAGGAACTGGAAGGCGGAATTCGGAAAGGTAGATGAATGTATCCAAGGGTTAAGTAGGGCCCCCGGGCTATGGTTTAAGGATCTTACCCGGCAATTTTCCTAAATGTGATGTAGGGAAACCCTAGAAAATCTGCATCAGGCAGGTCGGGCATTTGGTACTTGTTCCACGCCCCCCGATGTCGGGAGATGTTTGCTGTGGGGACGCAGCATTCCATTCTCCATGCCTCGACCTGTTTAGGAGGCAGCTGCCCGACTATATCAATAGGAATAGCGAACAACTCTTACCAAATGACCAAGGGCTTGCGACCCTGGAATAAACACCTCTTTAAACACACCTAGGTACTTCGGCTTAGTTATCTTTATTGTTCAAAAATCTAGAGAGAGGAGAAGGCTCTCCCAATACACAAGGTAGCATCCTACACAGGTCTCTGGGAAGGTTCACCTGCGAGAGAATAGTCGCACAGGCTACCTTGTTCATGATACAAAACAGAAGATGAAGAAAGTGTGCACATCGAGCAACTCCCCTCTTTTAGCATAGGATAGGGGGGATGCGAAAAGGTAGAGCAAGGTAGCCAAGGATTGACTGATAACAGCAACAAAGAGATAGGAACTAATTACAAAGATATAATTGCAAAATACAAAGATAATCTTATAATTCACACACTGCTCGATCTCCAAAGTAGACCTCCAGTTGAATTGTGCGAGCGATCGTTGACACATCAGATATTCGTAGGGCTCTTCCATCCTGTTCTGTTAGGATATTTTCGATGACCATCTTCGTCCCCATATGGCGTGGACGTGCATCGTCATGAAGTAGAACGACGTCGCCAATTTTAAGTCTTGTTGAATTCTGAAGCTGTCGAACCTCATGAAAGTTTCAGAGTTGGGTCAGGTATATTTTCTCCCATCTTTTCCAAAAAGTCATCCGTCTGCTTCTGTTTACGCCTGAATTGTTTTGTTAGATCCTTTCTAGCTCCTGGTTCTGATCCTCTAGGTACTACAGTGAGGAGTTCTCCGAAAAGAAAATGTGAAGGAGTCAAATCGTCTACAATTTCGCCTTGCGGTAACGGACGCGAATTCAGTGCGGCTCCTTTGCTAACCAGGTCGGTGTCGAGCCTGTTTTCGTCCACTTGTGAGCTTCAAAGATTCTTCCGCAAACATCGTTTATCGGATCCTATCATCATATTCCACCATCCTCCCGACCAAGCCGCACGTGATCAATTTCCACGTAATTCCGTGTTCGGGGTAGTATTGGAGAGTCCTGCGAGCCATCAGTGCTAATCAAACGCATTGTAGCACCTTATTGGTGGCATGGAGCGTAGTTGGAATCTATTGTATTCGGAACACCTCGTCTTCCTAGAAGTCTTTGTAATGTAAAAGAAGTTGTCAGTAGTCATGTCTGAACGGAGTTGTGGCGCATGTGAATAATACTACATACGCCTGCATTGTGGTTTTATTTTCGCCTTTGACGTACAGTGGACCAGCAAAATCGATTCTCGCATCCGTGAATGGTCAGAGGGACAGTATACGATTATCTGGTATTGGCGCCACTATTTCCTGTGCAAATATGTTTTCGCCATTTTTCAGGGGAAACAGCGATGGAGCGTCCTTTTTATTGCCTGTCTGGCTCTCAGTAACCAAAATTCTGACCGGAGTTCTGATAAGACTATGCTAACTCCGATGTGATGGAGGCGATCGTGCGGGTATTGAATTAACAAATGGCTGAAGTGACGTCGACCGTCGAGAAGTATAGGGAGGCGTTCATCCCTTCTCAATTTGGAATATTGCAAGTGTCCTCCAAGACGAATAAAACCATTCTCTAGAAAAGGATTAAGCTGCGCATTTTCAATGGTAAATTGTGTTGAAGTGCATGTAGTTATTCTGAAAAGCATTCCATTTGCACGATTTTGATACATAGCGTTCGTACAGATTCAAGCTCATTGACTACTAATTCACCATAAGATCTTCCCTCTCGCGTGTGTTCGAGATGAAATGAAGGATTCATGCTGTAACTGGAAGCAACTTCCAACAGGAACTGTACCTTGACGCTTGTATTGGGCTCTGGACCCTATTGATGATAAACACTTCCTGATTAGGTGTTGTTGTTTTTTCCTTCAGAAATATTATCGTGCTTGGTTTTAATGATCCAGCGTTTACTTATATCCTCTGGAAAAACAAGTAATATTTTCAGGGCAAGTATTCGTCCGTAGCTGTTCACATCTTCGCCAAAAGCCCGCAGAGCTTGGATTTGTCGATTGCAATCAATAAATTTAGAATTGAGCGCATCTGTTGTTTCACACGAGATCGATATAATTCAAGTGAGCCTGAACGATTCTGCTTTTGTCAACGTACCGCGCGCGAAGAATTCTCTTTGTCTCGTCGTATGTTGCTGCATTAATAGCAATGCCTTCTACGAACATTTTAGGATCACCTTCAAGACAGCGTCGAAGGAAGACGTGCTTACTTAAGGTAGAAAGCTGTGGATCTAGGTCTACGGCGGATTCGACCAAGCATTCAACGTCTCCTTAAAGCGCTCTAATTTCAGTCTAGGTAATTTCATGTGATGAGTGAGTGGTTTAGGAGTTTCTGCGGCAGGACATGGTGGTGATTTTATTGATAATTCGGCTGTAGTAACCGAAATATTTTTTCGATGAATAGACTAACCTTGTGAATTGCGCGTTTGGCCTTGTCTGTGTACTCTTCACAACTGATGACGTCACTTTCATATTTCTCTTATAATAATGAATCATGAATTAAGTCATCGTGTTGTACAACAGTCTTCCGAACGTTTGCTATTGTATACATACTCTTCCACCGGCGTGTCGTCTGTTAAATAATTAATAGTTGTGGCAAATCTCGTAACGTTGGCTCTTTCTGGTGCTCTCCTCCTTTTAAGTTTGTGCAGTGTCACTTCATCGGCCATTACGTGTTTAAAATAAAATAAACTTTCCGTTAAGTTTGCTTAATTCGTATGCGTGAGATATTTTGTTCTAATTGTTAACACAAAGTATTAATAATGCAGAAGAGGTTACCTTGGTTGTGACGTCACGAAATGATTTGTCCTGTTCTTGCATAAATGCAGGAAAACCGTAGTTACTGTATTCATGGTTTCTCGAAATATTTTAGTTGCTATTTCCCACGTTTCGACACCAAAATGTTGTCATGCTGAGGGGGAGGAATTCTTGGTATTCTTGATATAAAAGAACAGTGGTATTCGCAGTTTATTCACAACAGGTTTTTTTAGGTGTAACAGGCTACATGAGTTCCCATTGGAACAGTCGGGCAGCTGCCTCCTAAAATGGTCGAGGTACGGAGAAGGGAATGCTGCGTCCCCACAGCAAACTCTTCACCCGCTATTGGAAGGGCGTGGGACAAGTACCCAATGCACGACCTACCTGATGCATGTTTTTCTAGGGTTTTCCCTTCATTATTTTTAGGCGAATGCTCGGGGGCCCTAGTTAACCCTTGGCTACCTTCCTCTAACCTTCCGCTTCCCCCCCTTTCAAATCCCTTCCTATGCTATTAAAGGGGAGTTGCCACCATGTGGATTACCCTCATGTAGCCTGTTACCCTGTCTCGCAGGCAGAACCTTGTAGGAAATACAGGAAGGGGTACTATTGGGGATGCCTTTTCATCTCTCCGTTTTTGAACTAACGTTCCCACAAGCCGAGGGAAAGGCATCCACAAAGGTAGCCTCCTCCGTCTCTCCAATATGTTATGCCTGCAAGAAAACATTCTTAGCAGGTTATAATCAAATGTAACTTCTTCATTCCGCGACAGTAATGTGCTCGACAAATTATGATAAGTTATTAATTGCAACTATTATAATTGTTTCTCTTTTCAGATCGCAATGAGCAGCGAGGAAATAGTGACAGACGCTCTCCAGGGCCACCTGGCAGCAGCAAGATGGCCTGCTCCTCGCCTTCTCAAAGTTTTCATAGCTTCAACACGCTCAGGTTAGTCGCAGATTTAAGATTCCGATTTCAAATAACTGAAATTTATTGAAAATTATGTACAAAGTGTAATTTTTAAGTAATATATATTTAGTTGGTTGCCTCAATTCGCACTTAATGCCGTGAAAACTAGAACGTGTAACGGAAGTAATCTACCCAATGATGGGTACTACTGTAAAATCCGAAACAATTTTCGAGGCTTGTTCAGAAAGTAAGTGTACCAGATTTTTGTATCTCATTACAAGAAGTGTATTTGAAAAAACATAAAGGATATGTATTATTGATTCATTTGTTGAATATTTTTATACATAAACTCCATCCCGTTCAATGCATGTGGTGAGCTATGGTACAAGCTTCTTTACGCCCTCCTCGAAGAACTCTCCCACCATCTCCTTCCTCCAACTTATAACCTCTTTCTGCACCTACACTTCAGTTGAAAATTTAATTTCACCCACTTGTATCTTCAGGGAACTGAAGAGATGATAATCTGAAATCGCCAAGTCAAGAGAATACAGTAGGGGAGACGGTGCAAAACATCCCAACCAAATGAGTCCAAGAGCGCCTTGGTGGCTAAGTCTGTCTGAGGACGATCGTATTCGTGCAACAAGCACACTCCTCTCGTCAGCATTGCCCTCATTTTTTATTTCTCCTTTGAGTTGGTTTAGGTTCTCACAATATAGTTGTGCATTGATGGTCTGTCTCTCCCTGAGGCAGAAATTCGACCAAAATGCCCTTTCGGTCGCAAAATACAAGAGCCATGATTTTTTGTCTTTTTGTGACGTGTAATGAGTCACCCTCGTTTCAGTTCCAGTCAAAATACAGGTGGTATTCCTTCCTCTGGCGGATCACAGCACGTAGCGGGATTCCTTACGGATATCATTCACGCAACTGGACACTACAACAGAAGTTTATGTACTACCGTGTTTCTGCCATGCTCACTCTGTCAGGAGATCCCCCTCTACCTCCCAGTTTTGCCAACTCTCAAAAACCAAAAATTCACAGCCACGTATGTTCACAGTACGCTTACTTCCTGAACATTACTCACAATAGACTACAGCTCTGTCGATCGTGAATCAGTAATGATCCAGAAAAACGAACCTATTTTATAAGAAAAAAACCGAGCCCACAATAAAACATTCAGTTTCCCACTGACGACTTCAAAGTTAACCCCTCTAGCCTGATTTCTTCCCGCCGGAAACCTCAGCGAGTCCTGATTCTTCCCCGTCGGATTGGTAAGACCTGCACACCTCTATAACCTTAGCACTAACAACCACTTAATGGTAAACGAGTAGAGTATTATACAGAAGTTTTCTACGTGATACGTAAAAAATATGAGCTGAGACATTTCTCTCCACGTAGCTAATTTTTCTGAATTCTAATACACTATAATAGAGTGTGTGACCTCTAAGTGCGATCCAGACATACAAATTTCACGTAACCCAGAAGTGGTGGAGAAAGATTCAAACCCTAGGAGGAGCAACGGACTGTCGAAATATAACGGATGCTGGTTTGTTTTTATCTGTTCGGCCTACCAAAATTGAAGCCGGAGGAAGTTGGGGAGTGTTTCACGGAAGATTTTATGTCCGTAAAGGTACAAATTAACCTTTTCTGCTACTATGTGGTGAAAAATTACATCGACGTAAATTCCCAATTTCCTCCAACCCTTCTGGTGGAGTTTTCAGCCAATCTAATTTTATTCACCACATCCCGATATCTATAAATTCGTTTAAGTTTTACTTATAATTCAAGCTTCAACACAAAAATTAAATTATCTGCAGTCACTACAAAAGTTAGAATAAGTGCTAAACCGAATTATATACAAAAGTAAAAAGGGTATGACTGGTAAAGTACCACTGTGAACAAAAAGTAAGGTAAATTTATTTATAATATATAAATTCTTTATTAATCCAAATCAATTTCATCTCCTTCAAAATAATCCCCGTCCGATAAAACGTACTTTTTCCAACGCTTTTTCCAGTCCTCGAAACAGTCGGAATAGTATTTTTCTGGTATAGCCTTCAAGACCTTCTTCAATTCGGTTTTTATCTCCTCAATCGTGTCAAAAGGACCTCCCCGTATTGGCCTTTTGAGTTTGCATGGAACCAAATCAGGCGAATACGGTGGTTGCGGAACGATATGAGTCGAGTTTTTAGCAAAAAAAATCGCGAAGAACCAATGCAGTATGACATGGTGCATTATCGTGATGAAGGAACCAAGAGTTGCTCACCCAAATTTCCGGCCGTTTCAGACAATAGCTTCACGCAAACGACGCATAACGCTCAAATAATATTCTTTGTTTACAGTTTGGCCCGGCGGAATAAATTCATAGTGCACCACACCACAATAATCAAATAAAACTGTCACCATGACCTTGTTTTCGGTCTTGCTTCACCTTTTGCACGATATTCGCTGGATTGGTCAGTGGTTTCAGGGTCGTATGCGTAAATCCAAGTCTCGTCTCCAGTAATGTTGCATTTCAAGTGGTCCTGATAGTCAGACAGCAAAGTTTCACACTCATCAACGCGATCCTTTTTTTTTCCAAAAAATTGAGCGATTTTGGCACCAATCGAGACTTGACGCGTTTGAGACACAAAACATTCTTCAAAATAGTTTGGGCTGAGCAAAATGATATTCCAACACTATCAGCGAGATCTATAATTGTTCAACGACGATTTTCAAGCACCAAATCTTTGATTTTTTGGACGTTGCCCTCGTCTGTATACGTTGATGTTCGTCCAGAGCGCAGTTCGTCTTCAATGCGTTCTCGGCCCCTCTTTGAACTCGTTGTACCACTTATAAACTTTTTTTTGTGCCATAGTTTGATCATTAAAGGCCTTCCGCAACATTTTCAACGTGTCCGCACAAGAATATTCGTTCCGCAAACAAAATTTGATGCTAGTTCTTTGCTAAACCAAATCCCCGATTGCAAAAATGGAAAAAATTACTTTTGGTTGTTTACAAAAACACGTGTAACTCGGAGATAATTAAACCTTTTAACAAACAGACGCTTTGTAAATATTATAGACAGTCCTATTAAGCTAGGGGAAAAAATGTACCTGTCTCCCTAATACCCAGCAGTTTTAAATGGCTATTTCATCTTACTTTTTGATCAGAGTGGTATCTAGGATGGCATTTCTTCTATCTGTGTCGTACACAAATATATTTTAAACTGTCATTAATTAAATTGTTATTATTATATTTTACTGTAGTTTTAATAAATAAAACATGACATGATAACAAAACTGACAATGAAGATATATTTCACTTCTGATTTTACCCCATTATGTGTTCGGGAAGGAATCAGGCTATGCCCGCATAAACCTGATTAGAATCCTGGTTATACCGATCATTTAATCATCCTTTCAGAGCTGATAATATTGTTGATTTCAGTAGAAATTTCTTACTCATTGAAAATTTTCTCATATTTCTTCAGTTAATTTCTTCAATAGCTTCTCGAGATGCTAGTCTGTTCCAGAGTATAAGTAGTATAATCTGCGAATGTTAGGTAATGTACGTAGTGTACATGAATTTTAGTTCAAAATGCTTATATCATGCTTAACCATTATACCGATATCTTGATTCACTCCTTTGCTACAGTTTTATTTAAACCGATTCTATTGTAGTGTACACATGCAGAATAAATTAATTAGCTTTTATTTATTTTATGATTTTAAATTATTTTATAAAGAAAATACCGTGAGCTTTTAATATTATCGGCTGCAGGCTGACGAGTGGTCAATGCTCGCTTCTCAGGTACTCACTGAAACGAAAACAACCCCACCATGACATCCCTTTGTGCCGACTAAAATATTGTGAGTTTCCGGTGAGTCTTTGGTCATAAGATTCTAGCATGTTGTAACACCGTCTCGGGCGTGTCTTCCCACGCCTCTGAATTCCGCCATATATTGAGATTTGTGGAGGCAGGCATCTGATTCAACTATCCATACAATAAAAAAGGATGTTTATTTGTATGTATTTACAGATTGAATTTTTACGTCTGTTTTTATTAAAAATAATGCAGTTTTTCGACCAATATCAGACAATATTTTATTTATTTATGACAACGACAAATTAGGTTTCAACATTTATCATATTTACGTGAACGTTTTCTCAGTTTCATTGTGTTAATAGTAAAATATTATTTGTTCAACCACTTTTATAAATTCATTGGCTACTTAATAATACAACTTTATTTTGCACAAATTCTCAGCAGGATGATGAAGGTACAAACACGTACCGAAACTTTGTCATAAATAAAAAAGTATTGTCTGATATTGGTTATGTATGTATTTACGTATACATACATACATACATACATATTTGACCGCGTGGACGGATTACAACTAAAATTGGAACATATACTCTTCAAAACACGAGAAACGGTATTATGGGGGAGTGAAACCCCTAGCATAAAGTGGAAAGAATCATGATTAAAAAATGTACAAAAAAATTGTGTTAACTTACTGCGCGCAAAGATACAATGACGTCACGCGCGAGAGAGACGTTACTACGCGACGAACACAGGTAATAAAATAAGGCAGAAATATTTTTATTGAATAAAAAGTATAATTTTATCCAGAAATACTCCAGCGAATGATAATAAAAATCAATACGAAATACTTTACAATCCTTGCTGAAAATGTAAGTTAATTTTCGTGCTATGTTAAGTGACTTCAATATGGCGACTATCTGTTTACATTGTGAATGTGTCTATCAATTTCATCAATTAATTTCTCGTAATCACTGAAGATTGAGGAACAATTTTATCCTACAATACTCATAGAGTATTTTTAAGGAGAAATTCGGAGGTATGTTTGTTTGTATTGATGCAATAAAATTCATTGAATTTTATAGATGTTAAATTAATGCACTATCGGTCGAAAGTATGTACGGAACTGGGAACATTTAGATTTAATTTAAATAACTTCTTTACTAAAGATTAATATAGAATTAAATATTTTTTCGGGTTTATATAAATAAATACACAGGCAACGCACATATTAGTGACTCCAATATGGCGACCATTTGTTTAAATTATGAATCTAGCTAATAATTACATCAATTTAATCTTTCGTAATGTCTGAAGACTGAGGAACAATTATATCCTGCAATACTCAAGGAGTATATTTAAGAAGAAACTCGGAAGTATGTTTGTTGGGATTGATAACGTCCGATATTTGAATCGAAAAAATTATTCCGGGGCATTGAGAATGATAGTGTTTCTTTCGATGTTTTTTTTGTGTATAATTTTCACCTCTTTCGGTTTGGCAGGGGAGGGAGTGAATGGGCGTAACACAAAAATAACACAAAAACAACCGAAATTGGTGTCAAATCGGTGGTTAATCTTTATGGATATATGAAAATTTTGGCAACGCCGAAAACCCAGCTAGTATTGGATAAAAAGAACAGTAGAATCACAGACCTGTGGGGGTAAATTTCGGAAATTCGTTGTGTGAAGGGAGCTTGCACGAGAAAGTGGAAGTGAGTCTGTTCGGGGATGTTATGAGTTTTTGTTTTGGACCAGGAAATAGTAAAATTTCGGGAGGTTAATAATAAGTTAGATAATTTTTAGTTTTGGAGCGTGGAAGACAGTACGTTTTCTGATTTTATAATTTACTTTTGTGGAAGCTATGAAGAAGTTGGGATTTCGAGAGGAAGTTAGTTTTCGATGAGAGAGAGTTTTAGAGTGATTGATATTTACACAGTCTTTCCGACGAGAACCGGTTAGGGTGGACGGGTGATCATTTTCCGGAAATAAGTAGGATTGCCTCCTGGGTCACGTGATAAGTCTACTGACCTACCAGACCCCCTGCTGATAATGTACCAGAAGGTAATCACATCAAAGTCCGTTCATCCATTTTGGCCCACGAACCCTTGTCCGAAATTGTCTCTGTTTTTGCTTGGAAAGTATAAGTATTTCAAGATAATAATAAGAGCACGAAGTTAATATTTTTTTGTATTTTGTAAATGAAATAAAATAAAATAATTATTGTAATTAATTTCATCATTATAATCAATTTAATATTTTCAGAGTTAAACAACTAATTAGAACTCCATTATCCATATAAATCATTAATTACACTGCTTTCTGTATATTTTTGATAAGCCTTTAAATTGAGCTGTTTTAAACAGTGCACGTCAATTACAAATGTTATCTGCGTGGCTGTAATACAAAATATAAAACGGCTGAGTTAAACGTACAAAAACTATTTAAATAAGCAGCCAATTATTTGACAAAATTAAGGGAAAAAATAAATAGCAAACAAAATTTCTGCAAAACTTGTTGATATAGTCTGGTGATAATTCGTCTGAAGGATCATACTTGAATTTATTGCATTTTATAAATTCCGCATCCCCCCTTATAAAACTCTTTTAGTTCGTCACCTTTGTTGAGCGGTGTGTCGTTATTGCAGCTCTAGCGGTTTTGAATCACCAGACAAAATCAGAAACTTTGTGTCGCATATAATTCATCACTGAATTTTGTATTGATTGACTGCTTCTTTATCTAATTAACTGAATGCAGTTCCTGGAATTGTCCTCTGGGTGAAAAAGTCGTCGAAGATAGCCCGACGAAACGTCGTGCTCTGTTGGAAACCCGAGAACAATTCTACCAGCTTATTTATAATTCTTCTAATTTTTAATGTATTATAAAAAATAGATGAATAGAAGATTTGTAATTAAGGACCACTATGTACGAGGGTGAATCAAATATAAACGAGACTTTTGGACCTGCGCGCGCAATAGTGATGGAAGAACGTTCCGCTGTTATTGGCTGTTAGGTTGGTTTGTCAGGAGTGGGGGAACCACGTGACTCATCATCATAGACTCGCTAAGTGTCCATCGTTACGATGTCCGAGCAGGAGGTACCTCCCTCTATTGTGCAACGTATTGTTATCAAGTTTTTAGCTGCAGAAGGTGTAAAACCGGCCGAAATCTTGAGAAGATTGACTACACAGTTCGGGGAAGAGACGCTGTCGGGAGCTAGAGTGTTTGCTTGCCATAAACAGTTCGTGGAGGGCCATGAACGTGTTGAAAATGAGAGCCATGACCGCAGACCCCGCACCAGCATTACAGCGGGCAACATCGACAGTGTTCGTCAACTTGTTGAAGGTGATAGGCGTCTAACAACTTCGGATATTGCAATTGAGGTTGGAATAAGTTATGGGAGCACTTACTCTATACTCTCAGAGGAGCTAGGGTATCGCAAGGTGTGTGCCAGGTGGGTTCCTCGCCTTCTCACAGTTGACCAGAAACTGTATCGTTTTCAAGTGTGTGAGCGTCTTCTTGCACGATTTCGGGAAGAAGGAGACCCATTTCTTTCTCACATTGTCACCTGTGATGAAACGTGGGTGCATCACTACACCCCTGAGTCGAAACAAGCGAGTATGGAGTGGAGGAAGAAAGGAGAAACCGGACCAGTCAAAGCCAAGTCACGATTATCGGCTGACAAGGTTTTGGCTACCGTTTTTTTTTACCAGCGTGGCCTGCTGCACCTTGATTTTTTGCATGAGCGCAGAAAAATTAATGCGGCATACTACTGCCAAATTTTGACTGAGGTCAGACTTTCATATCGCCGCGAAAGACGAGACCTTCCGATGAGAAAAGTGATTCTCCTCCATGACAATGCTCGCCCCCATACAGCAGCCCTGACCGTACAAAAATTGGAGCAACTGGGTTGGGAGACACTGGAACACCCTCCATACAGTCCAGACCTGTCTCCCTGCGACTTCCATGTCTTTGGTCCTCTCAAGGAAGCTTTGGGAGGGCAAAAATTCCACAGCGATAATGAGGTTGAAGCATATGTGCGCAATTAGCTACAAACACGACCTGACTCTTTTTACGTGGAAGGAATTAAAAAATTACCTATACGCTGGGAAAAATGTGTTTATAAATCAGGAGATTATGTAGAAAAATAAACTATGATTGTTTGTGCGTTTAAAATCAAAATAAATATTTTAAAAAATAAGTCTTGTTTATATTTGATTCGACCCTCGTATAATCAGAAACAAGAACGCGAATTGAACCCAGGTCTCCCTCTCAGTACACGGGCCATCGTAGTCGACTCCAGGCAACGTACGAGATTTCTCCATCCATTGTGTACATAATCAGAACCTTATCATTTGATACAAATTTCATGGAATATATGGCAGAGCTTCATTAAAAACTTTCCTTCTATTCTTTCAGACTTAATTTTATTTCGTATAAATGATATAAAAATATGGTTCAATTAAATTTATGATATGGTTAGAAATATCGGTCTTAATAAAATCAGTGTTAATGTCACAAAAACATTATAAAATGATCTCTATCACTTTTCTAGGCCCAAGTTGTGCGTGCTCTTTTTTCCTATCATACTTACCCCATGTGTTATGAAAAGAGCAGGACGGATCGAAGATGTCGTGAAGGATGCTAAGAGAATAGGAATAAGAGACTTGTTGGATAAAGCACGAGAGAGACATAATCGAGGCGACATCTGTTGGTTGTAGATTGTAGTGCTGCTGCTGCTGATGATGATGATTACAGCTTCTCGGCTCGTTTCCTTTCCTATTGTTTCTTCTTGCTAGATATTCCTTGCCTGCTTTTCTACACTAACGAGTATTACACTTTCACGCCATGAATATCTGCATTTAATATTCTATTAACAATTATGAAAGTCCTGCAACTCCTGCAACCATTCCAAACCCAGAATGTATTTCGTGCACATGCCCTTGCTTAATTTGTCCAATAGTTACTCAATTTATAATTGGCTTATTTTTCTATCCTTTCTTCAGTGATTTTCCGTTTTAACAGTTTTAATTTTTATTGGTGCATTACGTTACTTTGGACCCTACGTCAATTTCTTACTCTTTTATGAAGCAATAGGTGGACCTCTATTACTATTGATAAACATTTATATAAGAAATACTTTGGACGTAGTAAAAATTTATTCCGTTTATTTCCTGTAATAAAAACTCACTATCTCAATCTGCGTCTACTTCTCTTAAAAGACCGTGTTAATACACTTATTGAATATAATTAGGCCCAATTAAAATAATATTTTTCTGTCTTTTCCTTAAACTGCCTTACACAATATTTTACTTGTCAATTCTCATATTCGAGTAATTCGTCTGTAGGATCGTACTTGAATTTATTGCATTTAATAAATTCCGCATCCCCCCTTTCAAATCACATTTCCTATGCTATAAGAGGGGAGTTGCACTATGTGGATTATCCTATACATAGCCCGTCTACCCCTAAAAAAATAACAACAACCGTCAGCGAGGGATATTCACTAACAGGGAAAAGCTTCTAGGGGATGCTTTTTTTAGGGTAACAGGCTACATGAGGGTAATCCACATATTGGCAACTCCCATTTAATAGCATAGGAATGCATTTGAAAGGGGGGATGCGGAAGGGTAGAGGAAGATAGCCAAAGGTTAACTAGGGACCACCCCGGGCTATGGTTTAAGGATCCTATCCGGCAATTCGCCTAAAAGTGATGAAGGGAAAACCCTAGAAAAAACCTGCGTCAGGTAGGTCGGGCAATTTGTACTTATCCCATGCCCTTCCGATGCCAGGAGAGGGTTTTTCTGTGAGGTCGCAGCTTTCCCCACTCCGTGCCTTGGCCGGTTTAGGAGGCAGTTGGCCGACTATTCCAATAGGAATAGGGCATAGGCGAGGGCATAGCTGCGACCCCACAGATAACCTTTCTCCTGCCATCGGAAGGGCATGGGACAAGTACCAAATGCCTGACGTACCTGCTGCAGATTTTCTAGGGTTTGTCCTGCATTACTTTTAGGCGAATATCGGGTATGATCCTTAAAATATAATCCGGGGGCCCTAGTTAACCCTTGGCTCCCTTCCGCATCGCCCCTTTCAAATCCCTTCCTATGCTATTAAAGGGCAGTTGCCACCATGTGGATTACCCGCATGTAGCCTGTTACCCTAAAAAAATAATATAGTCGAGGCACCTTGGCCTGTTTTTTGAAATGTATATTCCGGGGTCACAGACCTTGGGCATGCGGAAAGTGTTGTTTTTGTACCTATTGGAACAGTAGGCCAGCTGCCTCCTAAACAAGTCGAGGCACGGAGAAGGGAATGCTGCGTCCCCACAGAAAAGTCATCTCCCGCAATCGGAAGGGCGTGGGACAAGTACACATTGCCTGACCTACGTGATACAGGTTTCCTACGGTTTGTCCTGCATTACATTTAGGCGAATTGCCGGGTAGGATCCTTAAACTATAGCCCGGGGGCCCTAGTTAACCCTTGGCTGCCTTCCTCTACCTTTCCGAATCCCCCTTTCAGTCCCTTTCCTATGCTAACAGAGCGAAGTAGCCACTATGTGGATTACCCTATATATAGCCTGTCTAAACTTTATTATTCTTCTTTGTGTTGTGTTATGTGTGTTGCGTCCGTGTAGTGTGTGTTTTGTGTGTGTAGAATGTACCTAAAAGTTTTATATTCAAATAAATGCTACAGCATAAATTTTAACCAACAAAGCCGACGAATTAGGTCCGTTACATTACAAACAAGAAAAATTAATTAGATAATATATTATATATAATATTAATTTGATAAATATTGGGCGATTGATTGAAATTAATAGTAATATTTACATTTTTAGAAATATAGTTATAGTTTTCATCTAACGTATTTATAGTGTTCTATTTGTGGTAGAGTAATTTCTATGTGACATTAATATTTCCCTTAACAGAACTGTAAATGGAATTTGAATAATGCGGGCATAATTATTTCGTGAATACTGTTTAAATATAAAATCTATTGTCACTGAAAGAAAATGGATTGTTATCAGACACTTAAAAGTGTAAGCTTATTTTTAAAAGTAAAAGAATATATCAATATTGAAGGTAAAAATATAATATATTGTAAAACCAATTAAACAGTCCATTAATTGTTTTAATATAATTAAATTGTTAGCGGTACGAATGCGTAAAGGCGACAATGAAGGCGTTTTTTCCTCTTTGTTTAACAATGGAGACCGCGCGCTTAGAGAACTGAGTATGCGCTTGGAGAATGGCAGTCTGGAATCGGCGATGAAAGGTGAAGGAATCTAAAATCTGCGTACGAGAGATGAAACAGTTAAAAGTTGACGGGGAGATAAAATACAGTTCAGCTCACCTAGAGCAACAAACAGTAAAGTGCAGATGTAAAGTACGAATGGCGAGATCCTGTATTTTCACATGAAAGCAAGCAAATATTTTTACGGATAGATTAACATAATAATTTTCACACGGTGAAGCAAATGGTTGCTTCACGTTGATTAAGCAATTTTCGCATAGAGGAGACCGGCATCCACTAGCTGACCAAAGGGGGCGGCTCATCCAAGGTTCCAGATAGCAGAGGACGAGTATTTCAATCGTGTGTATTAAAAATTTCAATGAAGTGTAGAGTCTGTGTAAAAATGGCTTTTTAGTGTAGTAGTTTTCAATCTAGAAGAGAGATCTGGTACTAGACAAACATTCCGTGAGTAAAAAAACTTTTATACTAATTTGTAATCGATAATTAAAAAGGTATAGTTAGATTTCGTTCAGTTTTCGTTTTATTCAGTTTTATTTTCACTTATCTTCATATTGTTTTAGGTTAACTTTTGATATTTGAATTGTTAATTGTCAGTTTATACATTGCTTTTGTTCTAATTATCAAACCCAGTAGTGCCCAGATATATAGAAATCCGACATATTTGATTGTAATGATATATAAGAACTGTATTTTCATAAATGCCACGAATTAATAAATGAAAAATGAAAGTATTTGTTAATAACTGGCTGAAATTCGGCGTGAAAAATAGGTCTTATACAAAGTAAATTTATCAACAAAAAATTTTAAATATAAATAAATTTTCGTTAATTATTTCATTAATTAACCCTAACAAGGTGTTTATTACAATGTATATATAATAAAAATAACTAATAACTGTATTGAATTTATATTTAAAAATGATTACTATTGCATCCAAACAATCTGGTGTATATTTAACAGTAAATACACACATTAAAAAAAACTAATTTTTCAACTACGGCAGCAAGGTAGTGGGTATTTTTTCAGCAGCATGCATACTAAATTACGACCCTTAACTGCTTCTTTTGAAATTTGATTGCGTTGTGCGAGATGTTGTAATAAAGAGCTCTCGTTCTGGCGAAATTACCTCACCCTCTTCGTCAGAGCAAAGCGGTACAACGTTGTTCCGAACATGTTGCTTCACTGTGTGAACGAGTTTGTTTGAAATGTACACAAAGCGTTGCACGGTTATTGAAGGACTGGAAAACTCTCGACACAAATTAATTTATCAGCATCCACGCTGTCGTTTCCTACGCTGTTTATAAATGAGCTCAGATGTTACCCCGCGCTGAATCAGAATAAAAGTTTCTCTGTAAACAAGGGAGACTCGATCAATGACAGTCGCCAACAGAACAGTGGTGGCCCAGGGACCCGAATAAAATCTCAAGCTTCAGATGCAAACCAGCTGGAAAATTTCTTTTCTATTTGTTCGGCTGCCAACAAACTAAACACAGCAGAAACTATCCACACGAAAAATTAGAGTAAACGACACATAATATGCATATGAAGGAAAATAATATATTTATGCGAATACTGTTTTCATGCACTCGTTTTTTTAAAAAAATTAAATCAATGTTTATTAACTCTGAAAATAATCCACTATTTACTTTTGTCTTCTTCTCAATATTCTCGTGATTATTATTTTAGCCGTCAATACGCTCTAGACTTTTTTACCTCTTTACATTCACCAATAAATTTCCATTAGAATAAATTCTTATCTCTTTTCGTTCATTTAGAATCTCCAAAGTTTCAGTCCCACTTGAAATTTTACTGATTAATTAATGAGTCTCTTTTTGTTAGAAATACATGAATTCCTGGCAATATTCAATTAGTGGCACAAGTAACGAAAAGTGTACTGGATTCGTCTTGAAATTTTATTTATGGAGTTCGAGTAAGGACGTGACATAATTAAGAAATAATTTATTCACTAATCGATGAAGCTGTCAAGCAGACAAACGTTAACACAAACTACCAGCTAAGGAACTGAGGACCAGAAACATTACTTCCAGATCGATAAAGAGGTCAGGAAAGGTGGCGAAATAAATAAACTAATCATAACGTTACACGATAGTTCGGTAACTACACTTAAACGAAAATGTAAACGGATGTACAATGGATGCAGATTACATATATAGCTAGAGAATCGCGGTTGAAATTTTTTAATTTCCCTGAATTGTAATGTTATACAAAAATTAATACAGGGAGTCGAATTAAGTAAGAAGTTTGACAGCGATGAGCTCAGTATCGGATAATCTAGAAATTATTACAACTAAAGGAACGTATGAGTCGGTATTATTTCCTTAGAAAATTCATATCCACAAGTATGTAATTAGAGAAATTAACGGGTATAATATATCAATCCAGAAGACACCAACAACTAACAGAACTGCCATTTAGTAGGCAGGACAGATCCTTACTAAATATAAGCAGCCTAGCATACAGAAGGTTGGAGGATGTGAATAATTATTAAGACAAACGTCTGGCATAAAAATACAATCAAATTACAACAATTTTTAGCATATTTCACAGAATAAGCGTAGAAAATTTTAATATCGAATGTTTAATTTATACTATTTGGAATCATAAGGTAAAGAACTCAAGTTGCATTAAAATCACGATTGACAATAAGTCAATTCATAATAATAAAAATAAAAATTTAGTATTCTATAATCAAGAAACATTAAACATATAAAGTTCAAGTTTGAAGGTATTGCATTACAAAAAAATACGATAAAATTTTATAACAATATAATAGTGTACTGTTGTTGCGTAATATTATGGCCATTTTGTTGTAAAAATGTTTGATTTTTTGCCGTCTATCCTGAGAAAATTGAATAGAGAGCGTTCCGAGACTTATTTTGTGTGATTATATTGTAATACCCAGTTAAGAAGGTCATGAATTTTGTTCTTATTTCATCAGATTTGGTTACCAACTCAGACGGGGGATTCTTGAGTGGTTTGTATAAAAAAAAGGATAATGATAAAATGATGAATAAGTGGCTCTTAGAGAAAGGGAGGACTATAATTGGACGTTTAGCGGCTCTTAGAGCTAATGGTTTTGACAGACATCTGGACGGAACCCTAAAGCCATACTGACAGAAGTTTTATGGACATAAAATTATATTAAAAGGAAATGTTTATTTTAATTGTATTGAGTGGCTATCGGAGCGTGAGAAAGCCAACAGCTGGTGTTTGTTTGGCGAACGTGGAAATTCAAAAACTGTGAAAACAAGGGAATATTCTGGAGAAGGAGAGCAGATAAAAGGAGTTGTACTGGAGTGTGGTGACACAGTTGGACAGGAGATCTCGAAGGAGATGGACGTGGAGTCCGGTGCTAAAGCGCAAGAGGGAAAGATGTTGGAGTGTCCGCAAAGGAGGAGGACGTGGAGTCGGTGATAAATATTCGGTCAAATTGAATGGTGGCCGTGCCTAAAAATAAAATAAACATTTTAATCCGTGCAAGCTGTCAGGAGTCGGGATACCAAAAGGATGAAGTGAACCTGTCTGAGAAGCGTGTGTAAAAGGTCTGTGCACAGAAGGGCATAGTAGAGTAAAGAGAATTATCCTGAAAACCCCAAATAAAATTGTAAGTAGACATTCAGTAATAAATAATGTAAATTGTTAAATAAAGGTAATGAGTCAGATTTCGTTTCATTTTGTTTTTCATTTATTTTAACTGCATTGTTTAATTGTAAAATTTAGTTTTCCGTTTCCTTATCAACCCAGTAAAGACCCTGGAGTACAGAGTCTGATTTATTAAAATGAATTCTAGATTAATAAAATTGTTTTGTTGATAAAATTTAATAACGCGTTTAATTTAAATTCCTATAATCATAGTTATCAATAAGTGAGGTATTACAATATATTGTTTGGACGGTCAGTTAAGACGCTATAAGTCCAAATGTTCGGTCGATGTAGCGTGCGAAATGTACGGCAATCTAGAGAGAGGGGATGAATATTAGTCAGCAAAAATGTTACTCTGTCCGTCATCATCGAGGAAGAAAGACGCTATTGGGCGAGGTCGTCCGAAGTCGGACAGCTAGTATTGTAGTTGTAAAAAAGTAAAAGTTATAAAATATTTTAATAAATGTAATTGCACTGGAGAACTTTGAAAATAAAGTATTGTTTGGCGGAGTTTGTATGGTTTAGAGAATTCGGCGGCTGAGAAGAATTTAACTCAGCCATTATTGTTAGTAGTTATATCTGGTGCCTAAGGGCAAAATATCTCGTGATCTGTGCATTATTGTAATCACTGTAACACTGACCGGTTTCAATGACCAAAACATCTTGGGGTGTTGGCGATCATACTGGGTAAATGACGTATCTGCGGGCGAAATATCGTGGGTTACTAGACGAGACTCTCAATTGTCTGCAGCACTAAAAGGAATATCTGTATGTGAAAGTGTTTGTGCATTTCTATGCACAATATGGCCAGTATTTTAGTAATTTAAACCATTCTTAAATGACTGGTGATAGTGGTTTGACATAAACGTAATTGATGTACCGTCAAAATATCATTTGATTTTAAGTTTAAATTTTGGGGATATTTTTCTTACTTAGTATATCTGTAAATTCAATTCCTAACTTTTCTTTTAAATTTTGTTTCATTTTGTTAAATGCAAAATCTGTAATTTTCAAGAGTCCCGAAATAAATTCTGAAAAGAGAGTAAAATATCATAATAGACGTGGAAAACTTAAGTAAAAGTTATATACACAATTAATTTGATGTTTTAAATAAATTATTAAAATATTGTTCTAATTAAATTTCTGTTACATCATTTCAAACCTATATAATTAAATATTCATAATTCCTCTTAAATTTGATAACTTTAAAAATTCATTAATTTTATGTATATAGTTCAAAGTCAGTATTTCATTATTTAATCGTTATTGTAAAATTTAAATTCCTTTAAATATTTCACAATTTAATATTGCATTAAATACCTCTTCAAGGTAAATTAAAGAAAATAATTTATATATATATATATATATATATATATATATATATATATATATATATATATATTCGAAGATATTTTTTCTCGATTTAAATGAATCTATATAAACAAATACTATTTTTGAGTATTAATTTATTGTAATCCAGCTATTTTGGTGGATAATTACGTTTCGTGTATTAGGGGATTAAAACTTACACGTTTTAGCTGAATAAATTCTGGTCTGCCTCCCACGCAAGTTTTGTTCTATTTTTTCGCTGCAAAATGTCTTGAATAATTTTGTTTAAACGTTTCGAAGTTGTCCTACACTCATAGAAACATTATTAGCGGTAATTTACTGTCTTCCGTCTGCAGCGCATAAAATTTGTAACGTTGCAAGAATACGTTTCAAATGTCTGGGATGAAACTTAAACTTGCTTATCTGAAACTTTAACAAATATTTTTATGAATGTAAAACTGCCATCCGCCGTATTCAGACTAACTAGCGAACGCTAAACCTCATTTTAACTGTTTCAACATGTATTTTGTAAACTTTGCTGGAGAAAAGGCTGAATGGTTGTTCTCTAAGCGGGAAATAAATAAAGATAACTTAAGTTAACATTCACCATTATAAGCATTTACAACTTTTAGTTCACTCAACTCAAATTACTTTTAATTTTAGGGACATGTATTATTAGGTAAACTAAATCTCAGTATACGTGAGGGGATATCGGGACAATAATTTTATAGTCCTAACCAAGTGTAAAAATCTTGATACTGGGTGGTGTCGAAGATATACACCGTAGTCAAATATTTATGTCAAAAGCTAATTCTAACGGTAAGAAATGTGCTTGATATATTCATTCCAGTTCCGACATTCAGTTATATATATATATATATATATATATATATACATATATATATATATCTCAATATCCCTGAATATTTTTATATAATTACTGTAAACAATATTTGATTACTCAAACGTTAAGTTATTAACTGTCTGTTGATAGTATCGTAGAGAAGAAGTGCGTCACCCAATTAATTGATAATTTAATTTGTTGGGATCTAAACACAAGCCACAAGCAAGGCAGACATTGTAATTTCAATTCTAACATTTGGGCCCTTCTATGTCAGGACAGGATGCGTGCATGTCAAAATACAAGCCGAAGGGATTAAGAAGGTCGCTCGGGAAAGTTTCACCCAGCGAACATTAACCTAAAATACTCAGTACTGGGTTTCGTAAAGCAAAATATTTTAAATTGATTGGCGGAGAAACATCAGGTTCCAAATAAGTTTTTGAGATCGGAGGAGATGTGCATTCGGGAGAAGCAGTATAACATCACATCTCAGAAAGAATGGTTGGTTAGAGAAGACAGAGCAGAAGCTATCATCAGAGTCTAGGAAGAACCGTGCACGAGTAAACAGCCCAGAGAGAGAGAGAGAGAGAAGGAAGCAGCCCAGGTCAGCTGCATCAATGAACCGATGCCTGACTTCGAGACTTACGTGTCGCTGAGCAGGAAAGAAGCCCGAAGGAACCCTGCACACGCCGCCTGAAATTCCGAGAAACATCCCTGAGCCACAAGGTATCCACCGTCCAAGCTCCTAGCCGACGAGAGAAAAACTATCAGGTGTCGAGATGCATTTGACGACATTTCTGCTACACGACGCCTACGAATCATGATATTTTGATTTCAACGAAATAATTTGACCCGAGCTAATTGCCCTAATAATTCTAATTTTAATAACCCGGTTAATTGATTTTAAAATTTAGTAATCAAATAATGTTTTTATTATTAAATAAACTATTCGGCAACAACAGCCCAAAATATATACGTTAGAGTATATGTAAATATATATGTAACAAATTACATCGTCTTTAAAACAGCCTCCCCATCTATAAATCTGTTCATCTGTTTCTCCCAAATCCTCTTTACGCTGAACGGTCGACAGGTTTCTATAAACATTGATCGGCTTTTGATGCCGGAATAAGCTCGAAGCGAAGGTTCGGGTTGAGGATATACGCTATATTACCTCTATTTATGAGGAAATTGAACTGACAGTATAAATTTCATCCGATAACAAAGGCTTCTCATCGAACTTTTAAGCAGTATAGGTATAAATCACAACTTTCGTTGTCTGTTTTACATTTTTAAAAGAAACGTCATTAGCAGTAACAAACGGGGAAAAAATTATTGAAAATATCCCAGGGAACAATTTACGAGTTTTGAATTATAACTGTAATTTAACTTTTCTGTGTTAAAATTTACTTCGTTATAGTAAACTAAATTTTTTTATCCTGTTTACATTACTCCATCATTCATTTATATCTGGAAGATGCTATAATTTTAAAAATGTGCCTGATTTATTGCATAAAAACAATAATTTACGTATTAATTAAAGTCAATTAATAATAAATTTTTCTCTGTATTTTCAAGATGAAAGACGTTTCTATATGTCTTGTACACAAGGTGTAATTATATTCATGTATTAATGTTTTAAATTGTATATTATTTGGCAGAGACAGATTAAATCCTTAGAGGGGGGGGGGGGGGAAATTTCCGATGTATATGGGCTTGAATTTACGATGCTTTTTTTTGGTTGTTGATAACCTGAATAAATAGTTCGAAAAATTGCTGAATCTAATGAATTTCATTTCATTAGTTTGAATAAATATATGTTTACATATTGAAGTTATTGGTAAACGAGAGAAATAAAGGAAAGAGCATTCCAAATACAGTATCTGTAGCATAACCAAGTATCGTATCTTTTCTCTCGTATTACTTTCATATAATTGGTGCCCGAACAAAAGGACCTGAATTAAGACTTGAGAAATTAAATATTGTTTAAATATTCTATTGGTGCATAGAATATTTGCTTTTAACGAATAGAACAATAATGGTAACTCCAATGTTTAAGGGTACGATTAATATTAGAAAAAAGTGAAATAACACATATATTTAAGTGTATAATGCGGATATATAGTTACAGTGTTGTAGTATTGTGTATCTGATAAAACGTACAGATGAAAATAGGAAGAATGAGGAATTTCTGGTTCCAACTTAAATTTGTTATATATTATTGCAATTAAATTAAAATTCCGTCGTCATGGATTGGGTAGGTGGGGTTAAATGTAAATGTTAAAAAATGTGACGCTCTCGATGCAGGTTAAAAAAGTCTTGACTAAGGAATTAACTTCGAAGTAATTATTTTTCTGGACTTATATAAATAAATACCCGGCTAACGCTGGCATCCCGCCAGTATTAAAAATTAAATTTGATATTTGTGTGTATGTGTTTGTCTGTATGTATGCATGTGTACATGTTCCGCATACAAATTTAAACGCGTGGGAGGAATTCCGACGAAATTTAGCACGCATGATACTTTAGACTCTGAAATAAACACTATTACGCCCAGGGGAGAAGTAGAAATTTTAAAACAAACAAAGTTTCCAATATTTGCTTAGAATAAATATATTTTGGTTCAGTGAGATTGACGTTGCTTTTCCCGATGTTGTTTGTGTATAATTTCAACCTCTTTCGGCATGGGAGAGCACCGTACTTACGGGTGAGGGTAGAGGGGTGTAATTATAGGCTGAACATACACGCAAACACACACTTACAAACGTACAGTCCATTTTATTTATTAGATGATTTCTATTTTAATAGTTGTATCAAATTAACATGTCTTAGGAGGATCTTGTTTTTAAAATGTGGAATATTATTAAATGTTACTATCTCAATGAAAGTTATTATTTGAATGAAGAATGTGAATGTTTCCGAAGACAGACTGTCAATTCGTTCTTAGTTTGAGTAATTTTATAGATACGATTGAAGAGCTCCAATTTACGAGTGAGTACTCAATATACTACGTAACTACGTAAATTATCAAAAGTTCAACTTTTCTTTTTAGAGTTACATCCTACACACTAAAAGAACTACCGAACAATGGCCTCAAGTTACTAACATTTATATTTAACGCTATTCTAAGAACTGGACACTTTCCGACACAGTGGAAAGTCGCAAAAATCATCCTAATACACAAGCCCGACAAACCACCAAACCTCGCTGAGTCATATAGACCTATAAGCTTACTACCTGATACCTCTAAACTATTTGAAAGACTGTTACTCAAAGGCTAATCCGTATCATAGAAGACAAACATCTCATTCCTGATCATTAATTCGGTTTCAGGGCTGCACACTCTACTATAGAACAGGTTCACCGTGTGGTGGACATTATTAACGCATCCTTCGAGGCAAAAAAAGTACTGTAGTGCAGTATTTATCGACGTCAGTCAAGCATTTGATAAAGTTTGGCACTAAGGGCTACTATATAAGCTAAAGAAGTGGCTACCGGACAACCTCTACCCCATATTAAAATCATATTTGCATGGCAGACTATTCCAAGTAAAGTACGAAGATGCACTAACCGACCTCAACCCTATAAATTCTGGAGTGCCCCAAGGCAGCGTCCTGGGGCCGATCTTATATCTACTCTACACAGCTGACCTACCAACATGCGAAAGAGCTACAATAGCAGATGATAATGTGGTATTAGTCTCAGAGGATGATCCAGTCAGTGCATCCACGCAGCTACAAAATAGCCTCAATAACATCCACGATTGGCTAAAAAGATGGCGCACAAAAATAAATGGAACAAAATCGGTACACGTCAATTTTACCAAACGACGGGGTATATGCCCACCAATAATGCTCAATGGACAGCCGGTACCACAGTCTGACTCAGAAAAATACCTGGGAATGCATCTCGACAAGGGCATCACATGGAAGACTCACATATGAAAGAAAAGACTACAATTAAACATAAAACTCAGCACACATCTCTGGCTACTGGGTAGAATATCAAAACTTTCCCTCGATAACAAACTCCATCTTCAAGCCCGTCTGGATGTATGGCATCCAGCTTTGGGGAGCGGCATCCACCAACATAGCAATAATCGAAAGATTTCAATCGAAAATGCTTCGAACAATCACCAACGCACCATATTACATAACGAATGCAGAAATACATAGTGACCTAAAAGTGAAATTGTAAAAAACAGTGTAAGATACACAAAAAAACTTGAGTTACACCCCAACCGACTTGAAAATAACCTACTAGACAGTAGTAAACACAACCGCAGGCTTAAAAGAAACTACACTCTGGACCTGCCCTGCCGCTTCTAGCTGTGAACACTAACTGGAAATAACCTAAATAGTAACAACACCCAAACTGCAACAGAAGACGTATTAATGTATTCGTCTTCTATACAACCCACACTCATACCCAATATTTACTTATTGCTTTTATTATCAGCAGATTGTAAATATTTATTTATAAAATAAAATAAAAACAGCCTACTTGAGGGTAATAAAAGTGGTTGCAACTCCTCTTTAATAGCGTAAGAAGGGGTTTAAAAGGGGTATGCGGAAGGGTAGAGAAGGTAGCCAAGGGTTCACTAGGGTTCCCGGGTTATGTACGTACAAAACGTAAACAAAGCATGTATTTAATTTTGAGAGAAATAATTGGGACGCGTAGCTAACTACCGGATCAGGTTATAGGTAAAAATTAATTTCTGAAATTTTGTATTTCAAATATCAACTTTTAACATTAAACACGACACAGAAAATCTTAATAAGTTATATTCGTTTTTATTTTAAGTTATTTGATCCTTAGATATTAATCTTTGATTTCAGACCTTTGTTCAATTACAGACTTATGTTTTTCGCCCATAGAAAAAGACGCGAATCCGCGTCCAAACGTCTGGCACTAATAAATTTTAATTTATTATTTTTTGTTATTCGATTTTAAAATTTGTCAGTTTTAGTGGTATCGTACTGATTAAAATGAAAAATTTCCGTCTGATTGAAAGTTTATAATAAGAAAGATAACCAAATACAGACAAAATAAGTGGTAATATAAATACCACACAACGATTGTGGAAGTCTTGTTTCTTTCTTCAGGTGCAGAAAAAAACGCAAGAGCCCAGAGATACAACAGCAGTAGTCAGGCTCTTTTGTCTGTATTTGGCTATGTTTCTTATTATTATCCTAATGATTATTACAGTAATAATTTATTTGAAAATTGAAATTTAATTCCAACTTCATAACTTTTCTTTATTTTCAGTTTATGCATGTTTAATAATTTGAGACTATTAATATTTAGAACTTCTGGAGAGGCCAAAAAATTAGGGATGAAACGTTGTATTTTATGCAATACATCCATGTAATAAAATTGATTCTGACTGGCTAATTTATTAATATATCAGAAAGTACTTAAATTGAATACGATTAGTTGTTAAGTTCCAGCAAGTATACTGTTACCCGAATGTCGAAAAAATAAAGGGACTGCAAAACATTACTGGAAAGTGTAAACTTTGAGATTACACAGTGTTGATTTACGAATAATAATATTGATTTTAATCGAACAATAATTGTGTCTGTAGAGTATGGTCTCGTATATGAGGATATAATATTCCGTTTAAAATTTAATTTCATCGCTGTACAGGTATTGAGTAAGACTGATCATAGAAAATGTAGTACGTTGTTTGAATCACAAAAAATTTGAAATTTAATAGTCCTCTTTAACAGGAAATAATGAGTATTTTCCGGTTGAGGGAATACTAGGATGGGAAAAACAATAATATTTTACTCCTATGCTTTACTTTGACTCTCAATACTCGCGGATTTATTTTATTTCGAAATCCCTGCCCCTTTATTTCGCACGTCAGCATAATGTTGGAAACATTTATTATCTTATAGTCTACATTAAACAATTATGCATTAGCTGATACATTGTATTTCGATTTAAGAACTGTGGAGAAGTCATCGATTATACTATAGACCGTGTGGTATGCGTTTTTACCTATTAATTCAAATTAAAAATAAAATAATCAACTTCAGTAAACGGAAAGTTTTATATATTAAAGCCCTAATATTTTCATTTTATTACAAGTTAAGTGCACTGATGGATTACTCCATTTATTATCTTTTTCCTGTGAAGATTATAGGCCTATAATGGAATAGGGATTGTTTAAGAAAGTATCGGTGAACTGCCGCTAAGAAATAAAGTTTTAATCTTTAGCACAAGACTAAGGTGGGCGGAGATCAGGTTCCTTCATTTCAGAACTTTGGTCTTTTTGTTCCTTCCAAAGCTCGGCAACGGCTTCCAAAGTGGAAACTTCGACGATCTCACCGCTTTCCTGAAGACAACACTTTTATCTACTGGCTTTCATTATGTTGATGAATAACGGTCCAAACACTGTGATTTCGTTAATACATCAAATTAAGAGAATACTTCGGTCTTAGAGAGGACGCTTTTCCCAAGTATATCTAGGACTAAAACTGAAGAAAGGGCGACTTTTAATTATTTAATTCTATTATCATAAAACATACTTCAAAGCTGATTCAAGCGAGTGCGAAATAAATTGGTAAATTTCAAAGTTTCTTTCATTTACTAACGTATTTAAATCACGGCATTCCCGAATATTCGTGCTGCAATACGGTGTTTTATAAAAACCCGACCTCACATAAAGATACTGAGTTGCTCCATAGTCTTGGTACGCCTCAGTAGTGTAACAATTTTACATTTGTTGCTGAAGTTGGCGCAACCTTCACTAAAGTGATTTGGACGACGATAAAAATTCGTTTTCACCTCTACGAAAGGATCTCTAATATTACTAGATTATATTGTACTGTCCAGTGTATGTAATTATTTCCCACTTTTTTTTCTTTTTAATTCTGTAGATGATGTATTTCTTTTGACAAACTTAATCGGGACACGGCTGTTCTTCTTGATGTCTGTGAAGGCAAGGGGTCTATTAACGAATCTAAGCTGAAACTGTTTTCAATAAAGTCACCAGCGCCGGCAGTGTGAGCTGCCCTAATCACTTATTTACAATTAGTCAAGATATTTTTACATAAATTAAATTCGACGTGCCGGTCTATTCTATCATGAAGCCCTCACGTCCATGTTAACCGCGAGGTAAATATTAGTTCCCGGAAAAGAAGTTAAGATTTTCTGTTAATTAATTAACGAGAACAGGTGCCCCCTAATTGTTTGGTTGATGAAGTGCGATGACGTCACTCGGTATGGATAACCACCTCAAATTGGTACTGATGCTCTTCCGTTCCAAGTCTTAAAACATTATCTTCTTCTTAGTCTTAGAATATTCCCTTTTCCACAGTGAAATACTTCCTTTGGTTCATCATCTCTGTGTGAAGGCCAATCGATAAACCTAAACGACATGGCGTCTTAGTTTCGTCTTCAAAGTGGTGACGTTTCCCGGTCATTTGACTCCTGTGTTGTTTCTGTACGTATAATTACTTGTAAAATCCCGAAACATTTTCCTCTCCAAACTGACAGTAACGCTGGGTCCCTGATTTGTCCAAATTTTCTAGTTATTTGCGATAGGCAGAATTCTACCAAAAACGTATACACCATGTAGGGATAATTTTATATAATAGCCTTCCACCAGATGAAGAGAACAATATTAACTTCAAGTATTTATGGAATCAATTTAAGAATATTAAAAGGTGCATTTTACTCAGTACAGGAGATTTTGTTCGTTCTCCACATAGTTTAAATTATTTTTTCGGCAAAACTGTTGAATATGTTTCCTTGCTTTAATTCTATTTCATAACTTGTATACTTCCTTTTAGTTTTTTCTGTTATTTTATTTGTCTGATTAACTATATGAGATGGAGAAATCACGAATACTCATATTTCTTATCGTTCACAGCCAAGAAGTAACTTGTCTGTCGTTCGTGTATGTGTGTATCTTGTTTTGTACTACTCTGTATATTGTCTTACTTGTTTCTGTGTGCAGTACAATATTTATTTAGTTCTATCATTTTCGTAGTTGTCTTCAAATAATTAATTGTTAATATGAATTGTAAACATACTTTGTTAATATTAAACTGTACTTTTAGTAATGCTAATTGCGTTTTCTGTCTTTATTATATATTATTCTGAGTGGTACAAAATAGTTATTTCTACGTTAGCATATTATAGTTTCCGATAAATATTTGTATTTCCATTTATGACGTATCCTATTTCCGCAACCGAGGACTAATAGAAATAAATGAATCTAACTATATATATAACGCCTTCCATTTTCAACCGTTATAAGTGTATAAAATTTTAGCATAATTTAAAAGAAAGTCCAATCGCGTAATAAATTGTTTATCGGGTCCTGTTGGTCATACTGAAAGTCAGTTATTTTATTTTGGCGATCCAAGTAGTTTTTTTAAAAAATGACGTAGATGGAAAAATCTCAACCGGACCGGGAATAGAACCTAAACCTTCACTTTTAACGTGACGTTCAATCCAATGTTAATTTTTACTCTTTACTAAAGATTATTATTTGTTGGGATAAAAATGGAAAAAAAATATATCCATTGACAGCTTAGTTTTCTTATGTTCTTCAAAAAAGATAAAATTTATTTTCAGTCCAACACGAATAATGGCAACTATAATAATCCTTGTCCTTTCGTTCCACATGACAGATCGTTATGTTATAGAAGTATACATCTAGAAGGCAATTATATATTACCACAAAGTGAAACCTAATGGAAGTTTATTGTATCCGGGTGAGATTATTGGGAGAGGGAAGGCGATATATCACTCACTTGCCACCGAGCTTCGGAGCGTCGATATAACACGTTACTGGCGCTAATGGCAGCTCTTGTTAGTCGTTGGACGCCAGATGAGATACGATCAATGCTGCTGGAACTCGGAATAGGAACCAATGGCATGTTCTGATCCACGAATATCCTACAACAACGGTCAATGCAATATTGTGCAAAATTCGAATATTTGTTGCCCCTTCGTGCAAAAACAAAGTATTTTCTCAATTACATAGACTGAGCTGATCGTAAGTAAATTGTTTTTTCGCACACACACACACACACACACACACACACACACACATATATATATATATATATATATATATATATATATATATATATTGTAATAATTAAAAAGGAAAAGATTAAATGAATTAAATTTGCCCCACGTTGTGGAAGCCAATTTGTGTAATAAATAATTAAAAGAATTAATTAACAAAAATATTAAGATTTAAAAATTTATTATTTAAATGTACAAATTGTAATCCATACTTTATACGACGAATTTTATCAAGTTAACAAACAAATATTTTAGGAAAAATACATACTTTATATTTTACAATCCAATACATCGAAATTCTCTTTATCTCAGGGTCATTACTAGGTTTGATAGGTAGAACCATCCAATTTAATAAACTAACATTAATAATTCAAACTCATATATACATATATATACAATATGAAAATAAACGAAATGAAAGAAACTAAATTAAAAGAAAACCGAACGAAATCTGACTTCTACCTTTAATCCTTGTTTACAGATTTTAAATATTTGTTTTGTAATCACGAATGTCTTTCTGGTAACAGATCTGATTCTTGGAGCTTCAGGACAACACTCACTAAAAAGGCCATTATTCACTGATTCTACACATTAAATTTTTAATACATACGGTCGATGTTCTCGTTCTCTGCCACCTGCAACTTTGAATCAGCCGCTCCTCAGTCAGCCCTCGGACATAGGTCTCCTTGATGCCTCTATGCGGAATTTAGTTCAGTCTGTGTAAAGCAAAACATTTTGCTTCCAACTTTGCGATTATTATTTGAGTCTCTCCGTTGAAAGTGTTTTTTCGCGTTTCATGTAACTAATAGATCTGGCAGTTGGACTTCTTGGACCGCGCTATTCATACTTTTAGATCAGCATCCACATTTTCCCGTAACGTTCGCCGGACTCCTTTATCGTTTTAGTTCTCGACGCAGACTGCCTTCCTACGAGCGCGCGGTTTTTCAACTATTATCGCCGACAATGAGCCGTGATTGTCCCTTTCAAAACTAGTGCCGCCAACAATCCAATTATATTAAAACAATTAATGGCCTCTATAATTGGTATTACAATATATACATTATATCTCTAGTCAGGCGTTAACTAGTATTTCCACACGGATTATGTTCTTCTAATGAATAAAAATAAGTTAATTAGAATAATAGCCACTTCAGAAAAAATAAGTGATAATATAAATACCACACAACGTTTTTGGGATGCTTGTCCATTTCCTCAGGTGCGAAGAAGAGCCTAGAGCGACACAACTGGACTCGTCAGTTGACGAAACTCAAAAGCAGATCGTTATGTTATAGTAGTGTACTTAATGTAAATAAATATATTTTTTCTAACTTCAAATTGGCTGTTGTTTATTTATATAGCTGGAGAAGTTTCAGAATTCGAATTAAAGGATACTGTGTCGCTCTAGGATTTTCCTGAAGAAAGGGACAAGGAACCCAGAAACGTTGAGTGGTTTTTATAATATCACTTATTTTATCCAAATTATCTAGCTTTGTTATTAATTATTTTCAATCAAACGTATTTTTATTTTATTTTTTCATTTTAATTATACCTATACAAATTTAAATTCTTTGAGCAATTTGAACAAATTCTTCTACACATATTTCTTTTGAACTGGAAGAAACACTGCGGGGAAAATATACGTCGAAGTAGGGGTAGGCTGTGGTAAAAATTTTAAAACACA
This sequence comes from Zhengitettix transpicula, assembly GCA_037074705.1. Taxonomy (NCBI): domain Eukaryota; kingdom Metazoa; phylum Arthropoda; class Insecta; order Orthoptera; family Tetrigidae; genus Zhengitettix; species Zhengitettix transpicula. The sequence goes on from CM073591.1 coordinate 187,891,494, forward strand.
TTCAAATAACTGATGTTTTTTTCGAATAATTATTTTCGGGTTAATGAGATTGATAGTGTATCTCCCGATGTTGTATATGTATAATTTCAACACTTTCACATGAGAGAGGAGCGCCTTTACGTTTGAGGTTGGAGGGGCGTTTTATAAAAGTAACATGAAAAGGAGTTGTACACGTGTTCCTTACTATCGAGGAAAAAATACGGATAGATGAAACACCTATAAGGGACTATTTTTTTACTGTCTTTCCGTACCGTTAGTATTTCTGTCTTTCTCAAGGCATTTTTTACTCTTTTCAGGTACGGAGAGTATGTATGACTCTCTTAATATAACGAAATTATTTATTACTTATTTAAAAGTTTTTACTTTTTTTAGGGCATCGAGAGTATTTTTAATTCGCTTAACGTACCCGGGTGTTTATAGCTCTCTTGTGGTACCGGAAGTAAATTTTACTCTCTTAGGCTACCGATATTATTTCACACTCTCTTAAGGAATCGGGAGTGTTTTACACTCTCAACGTACTGGAAGTAGTTTTGATTACCTTATGATACCGGAAATATTTATAACTCTGACATGGTATCGAAAGTTATATTGACTCTTTTAGGTTGACTTTATTATTTAACACTCTTTTAAGATAACGTATTCATGATTCTCTAAAAATTCACGACATATTTTTGACACTCGTAAGGTACCGGAAGAAAATTTTGCCACCTTATAGTATCAAGAAAAGTACCAAATTTAACTGTTTTAGGCTACCAGTATTATTTTACAGTCTCTTATAATACTGCGAATCTTTAGTGCAGCGAGACTATTTTTGACTCTTTTAAGATAACTGGCGGATTGTAGACTCATTACCGGAAGTATTACTAATTCTCTTACTATAGTAGAATTGTCTCCTGCCTTATTAGGATCCTATTTCTTCTTTACTCTCAAAAAGAGGACTAAAAAATTGTTTGAGAATTGCTTATAAAATGTTATCGTCTATTTTCTAAAGAATAAAATTCACTGCTTGTGTATCTGCTTGTATTTTGTTCCTCATATAAATTTACATCCACGGAGAAAATTTGACCAAATATTGTACACTTTTTCCTTTTGAACCGGGAACAAGCATTGTGTGGGTAAGACACAACTACAACCCCTATGGGCGCCGGTGGACAAGGTGGATATTTTCTAATATGCTAAAACGGCCGATATTTGCTTCGAATAATTTTTCGGGGTCAATGAGATTGATAGTATTTCTCTCAATGTTGTTTGTGTATATTTTCAACCTCTTTCCGTATGGGCGGGGAGCACCCTTAGGGGTTGGGCTGGACGGGTGTTACATAAAATCAACGCGAACACAACCGATATTGGATGTAGATACAATTAAAAAAACTTAAGTGACACAATTTAATGATCCAATACCAATTACAAAAGTGGAAATTAAACAGTAAACTAATAAAACAAATCTCCATCATGAATACGCTAGACACACGATCAGCCAATAGACACATTGTTAAAGAGGTGGCTGTCGTGAAATCATGACTGGAGACTCCAGCTTTTTTCTAACACATTTCTTGCTATACCGAGTTTCGTCTATTTGTGCCATCAAATGTTGTTGAATTTTTCCATTGTTGTCAATGGCTGTGATCTTCTCAGCGTATTGCCTGGATATCTATTTGACAAAAGCGAAGTCTCCCAATCTCAACGCATCGTGAACTTCATCAAATCTTTCCAGTCTCTCTTCTTCTTTGATGTGTAGGAATGAAACTTGTATCTGTGAATCTGATACATTCTGACCCATTGTGTTTTTCAGTTGAGCTCTTCTTTTCTTTGAGCGCACTGCAGTCTTATGTCCAATAGTCTTGGTTTTATTGCCTTTCTCAGTATTCCACCACTTTACTGTTTGTTACTTCGTTTACGTTGATATTTTCTCATGTTCCTAGAAAAAAAATAATTACCACAATAAATTATTAGTGGGTCTCTTCTGAAACAACAAAAAGTTGGACAGTACCTACAAAATAAAACCGGGAGGTGTTAGTTGGCACAGAGAGGGGTTTGTAGACATTCTTATTGATCACTGTGACAACTAACCTATTCTTCTTATTGCCAAATAACCCCTACAGTATTTTTCCGGCGGCCACAAATACAGGTAATGGGCTACAATTGAAAACAACATGTGTGTTGTTACCTCACGAAGAACATGACATTATCATGCAGTCAAGCGGAAGTAGAAGAAAAATAAACGGATTTCAAAATTTTACTTGTGACAAAAACAGTTTTCCTCCTCTCTTGTACAAGCGACAGTTTATATAAAAAATCCTTGCTGTAAACATCAACAGATGTCAATAGCAGCGCCCAAGAGTGACCGTGACATTATTTAGAAGCACAATTCCAAGTAACCCCAGTCATAAAGAAATTTGAGCGCTTAGGGCATTGGGTGTATAATTAACTTTCTCAAGGTGTATTTTTGTCTTATTAAGGCACCGTGTATATTTTTACGTCTCTTGGGAAATATATTTTTGTCTCTCTCAAGGCACCGGGAGTATTTTTGACTACGGGTATGTTTTATATTTGTAATCTAGAGTATTTATGCTTATCAGGGATGAAATTAGCATTCCATCTGTATAGGTAGGTTAAACCCCTTTTTTTGGACTTAAATAAAGACCCAGGCAACGCCCGGTACCCAGCTAGCCACCTAATAAAAATCGCTTATCTTCCCATTATCTATAACTGACTATAAACCTGTAAACGAATTGTTTTCATAGTGAAGTGTAAAAGAAATATTATCTTCAGTCCTTCGTTTAATGAAAATATTTTTAATAGGTTTTTGTTCTTTTAATGGAATCTCCAGTGTTTGAGTCTCGCTCCAATAATCTAATTTGTTTTAGCAAAATGTTCCAAAGTCATATAACCAGCTAATTTATGTAATGTACGCAATGTGATAAAATTTACTGAATTTTTTGCTCCAATGAAAGTTGTCCCATACGGGAAAATTTTAAGTTGACGCTCTCTACACGAAGTTGGGTAAACTGCGTAATGAGTCGAGCGGCGGAACGCTAGAATTCTGCCACAGGCGTTCGTCATAAAGAAGATTTTATGATGCATATATTAACACATTCACCTCAATTTGTTGTTTCTTTGCTAAAGTTAAACAAGAATCTGACCTTTTGGATAGCAGGCAATGAGAATATTAACATTTAAAAATATTTATTTCTCAGAATATGATAAAATTATACGTACAGAATTTTTATCTATATAATAAAACAGGCTGTGTGTTCATTTGTACGCTCCTCTTTTCATAAATTCTCTGCACAGATCGTAACGAGTGAACAGTAAACTTTGTACATATATTCTTCAAACACGGAGAGAAGCACTGTCGGGAGTGAGAAACCCCTAGCATAAAGATGCAAAGAATTATAGTTGAAAGAATTTGCGAATTTGAGTTGATATTACTGCACGCGCAAGGACCGTGACGTCACGTGTCGTCGCGCGTGAGAAGGCTGCGACTTTACTGCACGATAAAACAGTTCTTATTACATAATGAAATAAACCTGAAATATTTTCATTGAATTAAAAGTAAAATTATATCCGCGTTACATGGAATTATTATAAAAAACTATTTCATAAGTTATACGATCCAAGAAATTTATTTTCGTTTTTTTGAGATACGCCTTCTAAATAACATAACGCGAATCTTCCGCATTTATATAAATTGATGGAAGCATTATATTCCTTTTTTTCGAAACTCTTTATTAATGCCTGAACTGCATATTTAAGGGACCCACGAACAAACATTCGGTTCTTGCCAAAAATTTTCTTGCAATACGCATTGGAGGAAACATAGGTACATGATACTAAAAATATTTTTAATCATTATATTTTACTATATTTAATTGTAAATGCGCAAAAACTAAGGAAATATTTTCAAGTGGGAACTGTTGAGAATTAGCATTTTACCAAATTGGCATTTTTCTATAGATGAGTTGGAGTATTTAGATAGAAGTATTCTTGACTTTATAAGATAGCGGGTAGTATTCTTTAATCTCTAAATTTACCGGGATTATTTTTTATTCCAATAATATCCCGGAAATATGTTTTTACTTTCTTATGGTACCGAAAGTATTTTTATTTCCTAAAATACTGGGAATATTTATGACTAACTTAGACTAACGAGATTATTCTTTTCTCATTAAACATACTGGGAGAATTCTAACTCTTTTAATATGTTCCGCTATAATTATTGACTTCTGTTAGGTACCGCGAGAATTTTTGACTCATTAAAGTTGCCGGAAGTACTGTTAAGAACACTTACGATATCGGGAGTTTTCTTGACTTATTTTACCGGTATTATTTTTGACTACCTCCTTATGTAACCAAGTATATTTTACTCCCTTAAGGTTCCGGGTGTATTTTTCACCCCTTAACGTGTCAGGAGTATTTTTTGCTCCGATAAGTAAACCGGAGTATTTTTGACACGCTAAAGGTTCCAATATTATTTCGATTTCTCTAATGTACCGATATTATTTATGAGTCATTTAATATTCCAGGATTACTCTTGACTCCATTAACGTATCGGGAGTATTTATCCACTCCTCTTTTGACGTACCGAGACATTTTATGCTGGTTTAAGATATCTAGAGTATTTTTGACTCCCTTAAGGTACTAGGAATATTTTTGTTTCTCATAAAATATGGGACTTATTTTTCACCCCAAAAACTTCCGTATTTCTATTCCCTTAAGGTATCAATTTGAATTTTGTTTCCGTTTATGGATGTGGAATAGTAATCGCTTCTTTATCGTGCCAGGAGTGTTCTAGGTAATTTTTTCAGCCTTAAGATGTAGGAAGTTTTTTTACTTTTGACTTATTTACGGTTTTACATGGAGTATCAAGATACAGGAGTCATTTTCAATCCCTTAAGGAACCAAGAATATTTTTATCTTCGTTAAGGTACCGGAAGTATTTTTAATTCTCTTCTTTAAGTCATCACATGTATTCTTCCAATACATTATTGCTCATATTTTTCACTCTTAATTCACCGCGATTTTTTGACTCATAATGTTCCTTGATTATTTACTGTACCTGAAGAATTCTTGCCTCGATTAAGGCACTGCCCGTCATAATCCCGGTTAATAAGCACCCACCTATGAGCATTAGGCCGGGTGTGGTCATGAAGGTAACGAAAGGGACGGTCTCCAGGCCTGTTAAATCACGTGTTGACCATGGGTTTAGTTTTTGTCTTAAATAATATAAATACCCGTGCAACTCCGGGTACCTAGTTAGTACATAGTTAATTGCGGTATAAAGAATAATTTTATAATCAGCACCACTTTTTTAATCATACATTATAATTTTAAAAATTTTCCTATTAGTTCTGCGAGCGGTGTAAATAAATTTAAATTTTAGTTTGTAATTATTGTTCTGTCTTTCATACCTGTTTAGTTACCTGTTTTTACATTTTTCTGCTAAAGGAAATAGCCTTTAATTATCAATACTGGTGAACATTCTGATGTAAAAGGAATCCGAAATTCGTGACCAAATATATTACTTTAGGTTTTAATCACATTATTCGTGCCGTTGTATTATATATTTTGATATTTTATCGGGTAAGGTTGAAATATTTGCTGCCTGAAAGATATTTTATATTCGCATTCTAAATTGATGAGTGCATTTTTAATTACTTAATATCCGTTAATATCAATGTTCTTTTGAGAATATAACTTTGTTTACTTGAAAATAATTTGAGTGATTCAATAATTATATTTTTACAGATTTCATCGAAGAAAGAAGGCAATTATTGGAAGTTGTGGGTCCAGATTTGCAAAGCCAATACGACAACATTGGTTTGGAGGTATGCCAGGAAATATTTTGTCTGTGTCGTAAATGCATGTGTTATTTAATATTTACCAACTTAAGTATATTGTATACTACATAATATATAAAGTTTCAATTCACAGTATAATAAACCCTTTAATTATTATTATATCTTTGTCATGCAGGATTCAGTTCATTTGAACATATATAGCAGTGTATGCATATTAAATAAATAAACTCAGTCTCCTTTAATTAAGCTATTCTTCACGAATCGCCATCTCGAAAGAAACTAACAAAAACAAAGATAAAACAACACCTACAACAAATATAACGTCCACTTATTATTATTATCACCAAATAAATGTAATAAGTTTATTGCAGCAGGTAGAATTATTTTTAGTTTATAGAAAAATAATTACTTATTACTTAGTTCCTTCGTTTACAATCATCATAGGACGCAGTCAATGACACCAAATCTATATTTCTATATCTATCGTTAACGTACCATGCATACGTTAAAAATTTCCTATTACCTGATAAAGTTCGAAAATTGTAGAAAAAACGTCGTAATATTATAAGAATTTTTTATTTTAGTTGAATAATACAACTTTTCTGACAAATTGGCCTTTTTTGTTTATTCCAAGTATGGCACTTCGGCACGTTTTCGGGTCATCGCCTTCTCAGTCCCTCTCTTCCAAACTTCTCGATCTTGTAATGCTTCTCTCCAATTCCGGATCTTAAGAAAGTATGCTGTATGTTGCGGTACTCCAACTTTTCACCTATTACGTGGTCTTTTTTCTCCAAAATTTCCTAAGAATACATTTTCTTGAGACTCGGTGTTTTCCATTGTCAATAGATGACCTGCCCATTCATGTGCCTTAACACGAATAATATGATACCAAGATCCACCTTCATATAATGAATATAATTGGTGATTATATCTAATTCTCCATTCTCCTTGTACACATATACAAGTCCATAAATTCTCCTCAGTATTTTACTTTCAATGGAGTCGATCTTTTCCACGGTTCTATTTTAGAGGGTCCATGCTTTATTTCCGTACACCGGGATACTGCGTATGAGAGTTTTATAGACCGTTATCTTTAATCCTATTTGGGATAAGAGGATATGTTCCTAAATATGATCTGCTGGCAGCCTGTATTCTATCATGTCCTCATTTTTGTTCGTTAAGTATATACCAAGATATTTGGACTCCTTTACTGTCTCCACATTTGTTCTTTCCGGGGACCATTTGTTCCTCATAACATCTCCTTCTCCGAGCATTTACCAATACTATCGTCTTTTGTTTATTAACTTTAAAGGCAGTCTCACTTACCAGCTCCATTCAATTCTTCATATACTTGATTAACTGTTCCTGTTCATTCCATCACATTAATGTCGTCCGCATATCAAACTAATTGAACTGTTATATACAGGAGTGTGTCACTGGTGACCACCCTCAGTTTCCTTATCACTGATTATAGTGTCAGATTAAACAGGTTTTTTTGTTTTTTTAGGGTAACAGGCTACATGAGAGTAATCCATGTTGTGGCAACTCCCCTTTAATAGCATAGGAAGGGATTTGAAAGGGGGGATGCGCAAGGGTAGAGGAAGGTAGCCAGAGGTTAACTAGGGCCCCCGGGCTATGATTTAACGATCCTACCCGCCTAAAAGTGATGCAGGGAAAACCCTAGAAAAACCTGCATAAGGTAGGTCGGGCATTTGGTACTTGTCCCACGCCCTTTCGATGGCGGGAGAGGAGTTCGCTGTGCGATCGCAGCTTTCCCCTCACCGTGCCTTGACCGGTTTAGGAGGCAGCTAGCCGACTATTCCAATAGGAATAGCGGACAACTCTTACCGTAAGCCCAAGGTCTACGACCCCGGATCATACACTTCTCAAAACAGGCCGACGTACCTCGGCTTGTGGGAACCTTAGTTCAAAAACGGAGAGGAAAGTGCATCCCCAAAGGTAGCCCCTTCGTATCTCTCCTACAAGGTTCTGTTTGCGAGAGAACATTCCTCGCAGGTATTGCCTGCGAGAGAATTTCCCAACCAGACAGTCTTTTTTTTCATAGTGGTGCCAGACTATCCACTTGTTTCAACCCCTATTTCACCTGAAAAAAAGTGCCTAGTTTTGATTGTGTTTTCACTCCTACCATTGTATCCCTCAACTTTGCAGGTATCTTAAATTCGTTTAGGATCTGTGGTAACTAGAGTCATAAGTTTGGATTTAGGTTTATTATTCATTCCATTAGTCCTCGGTCGATGATACAGAATAAATCATAGTGTAATATTACAAGAAAAGAATAAAATATTACAATTACAAAGTTAAAAAAACAACTGTTGTACTTTAGAAAAATATATAATTTAAATCAACGTTTTAATTAAAAAAATGTTAACTATTAATCCTTAATTATCATTCGGAGTTTCCAACAGCAAATCTTACTTCTATTTCCGTCGAACATGAAAAAGAAAATAAATCAGCAGTTGAATTCTATAAGATTATAATCGCAAAATAATAGAACAACTTGATAGGATAATAGAAAAGTATTTTATTAAAGAGGATCTAATCTGTCCTTCCTATCTACGAACTCTTTCATAGAGTATTATGCTTCAATTAACAAAGATTTACAACTCTTTATAAATAAATTTTGTGTAGTTAAGTTTTTGTTTCGTCCGGAAGACTATTGTATAGATTTATCCCAAAATAACGAAACTTGATTCAGAAGGACTGAGGCGATGTTTTTAATGCGGAGTTGAGAGCGATTTCTAGTGTTATATGAATAATTTTCTCCGTTTATGGCATTTAAATTGACGATTTTCGAGACAAACTTTAAAATTTCTTGAATAGAGGCCTACGTATAAGGCAAAGTTAAAATCCCAAGTATACGAAACAAAGGCTTGCAACTGGCATTGCAATCCGCACCAGATATATTTTGTACCGGTTTGTAGTTTAAAAATTTAAAACGCGTGATGTGAACGACCCCAGTTTGCTATGCCGTAAGACATGACAGAATGAAAATATGCATGTATATCATTTTAGATGTAGATATATCAGTTTCCTGAGCTAACACTCTTAATGTGAAACAAATTATACTAAGTTAACCTGAGAGTTTATTTATGTGGTGATTCCATTTCAATTTAATGCCAATCAGAAGACCAAGAAAAGGTGCGTGCTCCGAAATGTTTTCCAAATTAAGAGTTAAACTGTTTGTGTTTGAAGTGAAGTTAACTATTTTAGATTTCTCTAGAATAAGAGAAAAATTATTTGCAGTGAAACACAGATTGAAACGGTTCATCGCAACCTCTACTTTCCCACGCAACGTTTCCGAGTCGCTGTCCGTGATTACTAACTAAATTTGTGTCGTCAGTTTAAGGACTGATTTTAAGGGATCTAAATAATTCGGTAGATCGTTAATGTAAACGATGAAAAGTAAGGGTCCCAAAATTGAGCCCTGAGGGACACCGCAGGTAATTGTTTCCCATTCTGACAGGTGTTCATTTCCATCCGAGTTTACAATCGCAACTTTTTGGCCCCTATTTTGCAAGTACGATCACAATAAAGATAGAGGAACTCCTGTGATTCCATAGAAATCTAATTTCCTGAGTAAAATATCATCATCTACAAAATCAAGTGCTTTGGAAAGGTCAGCAAAAATGCCAGCCACTTTAAGTCTTTTGTCAAGTGCGTCATGAATTCTTTGAACGAAGCCGTATGAAGCTGAGTTGTTTGATTTACGTAATGAAGCCATGCTCTGATGCGGAATTAATTTTAAAATTTGTGAGAAAAGTTGATATTCTTTGTGTGTACTGATTTCTCGAGAACTTTTAAAATATTGGCAAGAGAGAAATAGGGCGATAATTGGAGACGTATCTTGTAGAACCCTTTTTTTACAACGGTCCAACTTTTGCATCTTTTAGAGCATCCGGAAATATACCAAGTTAAATATGAACTGCATTGGGATTGAAATTTCGTTACAGCAGTGCTTAATCGCAATATTAAGCTTACTTCTGACTCCATTATGTAACATGGATTCGAAAATTTTAAATTGTATATTATGTTAACAATCTCATTTTGTGTTGATCGGGAGTAGAAAGAAATTCTTATTAACTGATTATCAGGATTCCTGTATTAGTTCACAAAAGTTTTTTTTTGTAACAGGCTACATGAGGGTAATCCACATGGTAGCAACTCCCCTTTAACAGCATAGGAATTGATTTGAAAGGGGAGATGTGGAAGGGTAGAGGAAGGTAGTCAAGGGTTAACTAGGGCCCCCGGGCTATGGTTTAAGGATCCTACCCGGCATTCGCTAAAGAAATGCAGGACAAACTCTAGAAAAACCTGCATCAGGTAGGTCGGGCATTGGGTACTTGTCCCACGCCCTTCCGATAGCGGGAGAGTAGTTTGCATTCTCTTCTCCGTGTCTCGACCAGTTTAGGAGGCAGCTGGCCGACTATTCCAATGGGAATAGCGGACAACTCTTACCGTATGCCCAAGGTCTGTGACCCCGGAACATACACCTTTCAGAACAAGCCGAGGTGCCTTGGCTTGTGGGAACCTTAGTTCAAAAACGGAGAGGAAAAGGCATCCCCAAAGGTAGCCCCTTCGTATATCTCCTATAAGTTTCTGCCTGCGAGAGAGCATTCCTCGCAGGTATTGCCTGCGAGAGAATAGTCCACGTAGACTTCCAGATCATGTTCACAAAACTTGGACCATAACGTTTTTGTATACCTGGTTTTTCTAACAGTCACGAGAAACGTTAATAAAAATACGAGTAAAATCACATGTTGCTTCTTTATTTGCTACTAGCTGGGTGCCCGGCGTTGCCCGAGATGTCATTTATCTATCATAAGACTCCAATTTTGGTTACTTTTGCGCTATTTTTATGTAAAGCTCCTCGAACCCTATGCCTAAATGTGCTCACATCCCATGCCGAAGGGGGATGAAGTCATTGACTAAATATATCGGCCGATATTACATGTTAGAAGATGACCACCCCCACAAATATGCGATGATGAAAAATAATGTATTCCACGCAAAAATCGGCCGATTACATTGTCTGAAAATTTATTCCCCCGCCCAACACCACCCAACCCCGTCGCGTTACCCAGGTTGTCACAATTAGACTCAGCGACATTCATAGTCTCGGAATTGATTCGATTCTCGGTTGTTTTGGCGGGATTTTATTTAACGTACCTCCACCCCACCCCTAACCTTGCTCCCCTCACAGGGGTTAAATTATACACAAACAACATCGGCATAAATACTATCAAAGTAATTAACCCCAGGAAATAATTATCGCAAATATCGACCGTTTAACATGTTTCAAATTTTTCACCCCCGACCACTCCCGCTTCGGGGACTTAAACGGTCAAGTTTAATGTCATAATTAAACTCAGTGACAATCCGGTTAGTTTCTGGTTTATTTTTATCTAATGCTACTTCCACGCCAACCCTTCAGGGTGCACTCTTATGAGTCCGAAAGGGGTTGAAATTATACACAGAGAACATGTAGGGAAATTTTATTAATCTAATTCATCCCGAAATATATTTAATTGACGAAAAAACAGCCGGTCAACTCATCCCAACCCAGCCGATACCCGCGCGTTGTCCAGATTGTCATAAATAAATTCAGCAGCATCCATTACCTTCGATTTGACTCGAATCTCGGTTGTTTTCCCGTTATTTTCAAGGAAATTAATTAAACTCAGTGACAATCCCGATCGTTTCTGGTTTCTTTTTATGTAATGCTACTTCACGCCCACCCTTATGAGTCCGAAAGGGGTTGAAATTATACACAGAGAACATGTAGGGAAATTTTATTAATCTAATTCATCCCGAAATATATTTAATTGACGCAAAATACAGCCGGTCAACTCATCCCAACCCAGCCGATACACACGCGTTGTCCAGATTGTCATAAATAAATTCAGCGACATCCATTACCTTCGATTTGACTCGAATCTCGGTTGTTTTCCCGATAATTTCAAGGAAATCCTCTCCAGCCCCACCCCTATCATGCCTACAAACAACATCGGTAGATATACTATCAACGTCAATGGTCCCGGCATTTATTCCACGCTAATTTCGATGATATAACATGTTATAAAATTTCCATCCCATCCACTCCCGCCCCTTGGGGCTAAATGGCCAATTTGATGCAATAATTGAACTGGACGACATCCATAATCTTGGATTTGACTCCAATCTCGGTTGTATTCGCCTTATTTCATTGCAGCGTTCCTCCACCCAATACCTAAAAGTGCTCTACTGATAATCCTGACCTGCTTCTGGGGGTGGTAGACGCGTCTCACCCCAACAGTCGGTAGCAACACTATCAATATCTGTGATCCCTAAAAATATTTATCCGATTGAAATATCGACTGTTTTAGCATGTTTAAATATTTCAACTCCCGTTCACCCCCGCTTCTGGGGGCGCTAGACGCGTCTCATCCCGACAGTGTTGGTTTCCTGGTCGCAAATAAAACGTGTACGAAATTTGGTGAAATTTGATCCACCGGTATAGATTTGTATTCTCCACCCCAAACGCTAGGGGTGCTCTTTCCCTAGGGTGTAGAGGTTGAAAATTATATTCAGATATCATCAGTGGAAACACTATAAATATCTTTGACCCCTAAAAATATTTATCTGACTGAAATATCGACTGTTTTTTCATGTTTAAATATTTCCACCCCAGTACACCCCCGCTTCTGGGGGTGGTAGACGCGTCTCACCCCGACAGTGTTCGTTTCCTGGTCGCAAAGAACACGTGTACGAAATTTGGTGAAATTTGATCAACCGGTATAGATTTGTATTCTCCACCCCAAACCCTAAGGGTGCCCTTTTCCCAGGGTGTAGAGGTTGAAAATTATATTCAGATATCATCAGTGGAAACACTATAAATATCTTTGACCCCTACAAATATTTATCCGACTGAAATATCGACTGTTTTAGCATGTTTAAATATTTCCACCCCAGTCCACCCCCACTTCTGGGGGTGGTAGACGCGTCTCACCTTGACAGTGTTTGTTTTCTGGTCGCAAAGAACACGTGTACGAAATTTGGTGAAATTTTCTCCAGCGGTGTAGATTTGTATAACGAACATACAAATATACAAACATACATACATACATACACTCATTTTTATTTATAAGAAGATTAAACGTCGTTATTAATGCAAACAACATCGGTTAAAATAGTATGAACAACACCACCCCTAAATCTGCTACTTTCCCGTGGTGGAAAGGGTTGAATTTTTACTCATATCACATCGGTAGAAACACTATAAATCTAGTTTACCCAAAAACACATAACATTTTGGCAGTTTTAGAATAATAGACAATTCCCACCCCCAGCCCTAAGCAAGCTCCAACTAATGTCTAAAGGGATTTATATTTTCAACAACATCAGTTGAAATAGTATTCACGTAATTCTCCTCCAAGAACGCGCAAGAAATGACTATTTATCTCCCCTTCTAACCCCCACCCTTTCGGGTTAAATGGGCAATTAAAAATATTTATCCGAAGTAAACTCACTGACATCCATAACCTTCGATTTGACTCTAAACTCGGTTGTATTCGCGTTATTTTTCTGTAAAGCAACTCCACCCCAAACCCTAAGGGTGCCCTTTTCCCAGGGCGTCGGAGATGAATATTATAGTCAGATAACATCGTTAGAAACACAATCAATATCTTTGACCCCGGAAATATTTATCAAAATCTAATACCTGCTGTTTTAGCATGTTTAAGTATTTCAACCCCCGTCCACCCCCGCTTCTGGGGTTGGTAGATGCGTCTCACACCGACAGTGCTGTTTTCCTGGTAGCAACGAACCCGTGATCGAAATTTGGTGAAATTTGTAACAGCGGTGTAGATTTGTATTCTCCACCCCAAACGCTAGGGTTGCTCTTTCCCCAGGTTGTAGCGGTTGAATATTATATTCAGATATCATCAGTGGAAAGACTATAAATATCTTTGACCCCTAAAAATATTTATCCGACTGAAATATCGACCGTTTTAGCATGTTCAAATATTTCCACCCCGTCCACCCCCGCTTCTGGGGGTGGTAGGCGCGTCTCATCCCGACAGTGTTGTTTTTCCTGGTCGCAAAGAACACGTGTACGAAATTTGGTGAAATTTGATCAACCGGTATAGATTTGTATTCTCCACCCCAAACCCTAAGGGTGCCCTTTTCCCAGGGAAAAGGGGTTAAAAATTATATTCAGAAAACATCGGTAGAAACACCATCAATATCTTGGACCCCTAAAAATTATTATCCGACTAAAATATCGGCTTTTTTAGCATGTTTAAATATTTCAACCCCCGTCCAACCCCGCTTCTGGGGGTGGTAGACGCGTCTCACCCCGACAGTGTTCGTTTCCTGGTCGCAAAGAACACGTGTACGAAATTTGGTGAAATTTGATCCACCGGTATAGATTTGTATTCTCCACCCCAAATGCTAGGGGTGCTCTTTCCCCAGGGTGTAGAGGTTGAAAATTATATTCAGATATCATCAGTGGAAACACTATAAATATCTTTGACCCCTACAAATATTTATCCGACTGAAATATCGACTGTTTTAGCATGTTTAAATATTTCCACCCCAGTCCACCCCCGCTTCTGGGGGTGGTAGACGCGTCTCACCCCGACAGTGTTTGTTTTCTGGTCGCAAAGAACACGTGTACGAAATTTGGTGAAATTTTCTCCAGCGGTGTAGATTTGTATAACGAACATACAAATATACAAACATACATACATACATACACTCATTTTTATTTATAAGAAGATTAAACGTCGTTATTAATGCAAACAACATCGGTTAAAATAGTATGAACAACACCACCCCTAAATCTGCTACTTTCCCGTGGTGGAAAGGGTTGAATTTTTACTCATATCACATCGGTAGAAACACTATAAATCTAGTTTACCCAAAAACACATAACATTTTGGCAGTTTTAGAATAATAGACAATTCCCACCCCCAGCCCTAAGCAACCTCCAACTAATGTCTAAAGGGATTTATATTTTCAACAACATCAGTTGAAATAGTATTCACGTAATTCTCCTCCAAGAACGCGCAAGAAATGACTATTTATCTCCCCTTCCAACCCCCACCCTTTCGGGTTAAATGGGCAATTAAAAATATTTATCCGAAGTAAACTCACTGACATCCATAACCTTCGATTTGACTCCAAACTCGGTTGTATTCGCGTTATTTTTCTGTAAAGCAACTCCACCCCAAACCCTAAGGGTGCCCTTTTCCCGGGGTGTAGGAGATGAAAATTATATTAAGAAAACATCGGTAGAAACACCATCAGTATCTTGGACCCCTAAAAATTATTATCCGACTAAAATATCTGCTGTTTTAGCACTAATGTCTAAAGGGATTTATATTTTCAACAACACCCGTTGAAATAGTTTTCACGTAATTCTCCTCCAAGAACGCGCAAGAACTGACTAATTATCTTCCCTTCTAACCCCCACCCTTTCGGGTTAAATGGGCAATTAAAAATATTTATCCGAAGTAAACTCACTGACATCCATAACCTTCGATTTGACTCTAAACTCGGTTGTATTCGCGTTATTTTTCTGTAAAGCAACTCCACCCCAAACCCTAAGGGTGCCCTTTTCCCAGGGCGTCGGAGATGAATATTATAGTCAGATAACATCGATAGAAACACAATCAATATCTTTGACCCCGGAAATATTTATCAAAATCTAATACCTGCTGTTTTAGCATGTTTAAGTATTTCAACCCCCGTCCACCCCCGCTTCTGGGGTTGGTAGATGCGTCTCACCCCGACAGTGCTGTTTTCCTGGTAGCAACGAACCCGTGATCGAAATTTGGTGAAATTTGTAACAGCGGTGTAGATTTGTATTCTCCACCCCAAACGCTAGGGTTGCTCTTTCCCCAGGTTGTAGCGGTTGAATATTATATTCAGATATCATCAGTGGAAAGACTATAAATATCTTTGACCCCTAAAAATATTTATCCGACTGAAATATCGACTGTTTTAGCATGTTCAAATATTTCCACCCCGTCCACCCCCGCTTCTGGGGGTGGTAGGCGCGTCTCATCCCGACAGTGTTGTTTTTCCTGGTCGCAAAGAACACGTGTACGAAATTTGGTGAAATTTGATCAACCGGTATAGATTTGTATTCTCCACCCCAAACCCTAAGGGTGCCCTTTTCCCAGGGAAAAGGGGTTAAAAATTATATTCAGAAAACATCGGTAGAAACACCATCAATATCTTGGACCCCTAAAAATTATTATCCGACTAAAATATCGGCTTTTTTAGCATGTTTAAATATTTCAACCCCCGTCCAACCCCGCTTCTGGGGGTGGTAGACGCGTCTCACCCCGACAGTGTTCGTTTCCTGGTCGCAAAGAACACGTGTACGAAATTTGGTGAAATTTGATCCACCGGTATAGATTTGTATTCTCCACCCCAAACGCTAGGGGTGCTCTTTCCCCAGGGTGTAGAGGTTGAAAATTATATTCAGATATCATCAGTGGAAACACTATAAATATCTTTGACCCCTACAAATATTTATCCGACTGAAATATCGACTGTTTTAGCATGTTTAAATATTTCCACCCCAGTCCACCCCCGCTTCTGGGGGTGGTAGACGCGTCTCACCCCGACAGTGTTTGTTTTCTGGTCGCAAAGAACACGTGTACGAAATTTGGTGAAATTTTCTCCAGCGGTGTAGATTTGTATAACGAACATACAAATATACAAACATACATACATACATACACTCATTTTTATTTATAAGAAGATTAAACGTCGTTATTAATGCAAACAACATCGGTTAAAATAGTATGAACAACACCACCCCTAAATCTGCTACTTTCCCGTGGTGGAAAGGGTTGAATTTTTACTCATATCACATCGGTAGAAACACTATAAATCTAGTTTACCCAAAAACACATAACATTTTGGCAGTTTTAGAATAATAGACAATTCCCACCCCCAGCCCTAAGCAACCTCCAACTAATGTCTAAAGGGATTTATATTTTCAACAACATCAGTTGAAATAGTATTCACGTAATTCTCCTCCAAGAACGCGCAAGAAATGACTATTTATCTCCCCTTCCAACCCCCACCCTTTCGGGTTAAATGGGCAATTAAAAATATTTATCCGAAGTAAACTCACTGACATCCATAACCTTCGATTTGACTCCAAACTCGGTTGTATTCGCGTTATTTTTCTGTAAAGCAACTCCACCCCAAACCGTAAGGGTGCCCTTTTCCCAGGACGTAGGAGATGAATATTATATTCAGATAAAATCGGTAGAAACACAATCAATATCTTTGACCCCGAAAATATTTATCCAAATCTAATACCTGCAGTTTCAGCATGTTTAAGTATTTCAACACCCGTCCACCCCCGCTTCTGGGGTTGGTAGGCGCGTCTCACCCCGACAGTGTTGTTTTCCTGGTCGCAAAGAACCCGTGTACGAAATTTGGTAAAATTTGCTCCAGCGGTGTAGATTTGTACTCTCCACCCCAAACGCTAAGGGTGCTCTTTCCCCAGGGTGTAGAGGCTGAAAATTATATTCAGATATCATCAGTTAAAAGACTATAAATGTCTTTGAACCCTAAAAATATTTATCTGACTGAAATATCGACTGTTTTAGCATGTTTAAATATTTCAACCCCCGTGCACCCCCGCTTTTGGGGGTGGTAGACATGTCTCACCCCGACAGTGTTTGTTTCCTGGTCGTAAAGAACACGTGTACGAAATTTGGTGAAATTTACTCTACCGGTGTAGATTTGTATAACGAACATACAAACATACAAACATACAAACAAACATACAAACAAACATACATACACTCTTTTTTATTTATAAGATAAGTGTAATAATTATTTATATTAAGCCCTTTCGTTCTGGTAGAAAAGGGATTATTAATGGATTGATTTATACGGTTTAGGATTTTGAGAACAATTGTTCTAATATTGTAGATTACGTGGATAATATTTTCATTGAAGTTGTAGTAAACTAAATTATAAACTACGTTAGCATGTAGAGTTTTTGTTACATGTATTTGTAAGTAATTATTTGTTGCTTAATTTGTTCTCAATAATACAACTTCTGGTACGGAATAAATGTAAAATTATGTTTATAACAATTTATAATATTAAAACTTTTTAAAAGAGTATAAAAAGCAATGGTTCTGAATCACTTTTATTTTTGATTAAACGTCGTTATTAATGGAAACAACATCGGTTAAAATAGTATGAACAACACCACCCCTAAATCTGCTACTTTCCCGTGATGGAAAACATAACATTTTGGAAGTTTTAGCATAATAGACAATTCTCACCCCCAGCCCTAAGCAAGCTCACCACTAATGTCTAAAGGGATTTATATTTTCAACAACTTCCGTTGAAATAGTATTCACGTAATTCTCCTCCAAGAACGCGCAAGAACTGACTATTTATCTTCCCTTCCAACCCCCACCCTTTCGGGTTAAACGGGCAATTAAAATATTTATCCGAAGTAAACTCACTGACATCCATAACCTTCGATTTGACTCCAAACTCGGTTGTATTCGTGTTATTTTTCTGTAAAGCAACTCCACCCCAAACCCTAAGGGTGCCCTTTTCCCAGGGCGTAGAAGATGAATATTATATTCAGATAACATCGGTAGAAACACAATCAATATCTTTGACCCCGAAAATATTTATCCAAATCCAATACCTGCTGTTTTAGCATGTTTAAGTATTTCAACCCCCGTCGACCCCCGCTTCTGAGGTTGGTAGACGCGTCTCACCCCGACAGTGTTGTTTTCCTGGTCGCAAAGAACCCGTGTACGAAATTTGGTGAAATTTGCTCCAGCGGGGTTGATTAGTATTCTCCACCACAAACGATAGGGGTGCTCTTTCCCCAGGGTGTAGAGGTTGAAAATTATATTCAGATATGATCAGTGGAAAGACTATAATGTCTTTGACCCCTAAAAATATTTATCCGACTGAAATATCGACTGTTTTAGCATGTTCAAATATTTCCACCCCCGCTTCTGTGGGTGGTAGGCGCGTCTTACCCCGATTGTGTTGTTTTCCTGGTCGCAAAGAACACGTGTACGAAATTTGGTGAAATTTTATCCACCGGTATAGAATTGTATTCTCCACCCCAAACGCTAGGGGTGCTCTTTCCTCAGGGTGTAGAGGTTGTAAATTATATTCAGATATCATCAGTGGAAAGACTATAAATATCTTTGACCCCTAAAAATATTTATCCAACTGAAATATCGACTGTTTTAGCATGTTCAAATATTTCCACCCCCGTACACCCCCGCTTCTGGGGGTTGTAGGCGCGTCTTACCCCGACAGTGTTGTTTTCCTGGTCGCAAAGAACACGTGTACGAAATTTGGTGAAATTTGATTCTCCGGTATAGATTTGTATTCTCCACCCCAAACCCTAAGGGTGCCCTTTTCCCGGGGTGTAGGAGATGAAAATTATATTAAGAAAACATCGGTAGAAACACCATCAATATCTTGGACCCCTAAAAATTATTATCCGACTGAAATATCTGCTGTTTTAGCACTAATGTCTAAAGGGATTTATATTTTCAACAACACCCGTTGAAATAGTTTTCACGTAATTCTCCTCCAAGAACGCGCAAGAACTGACTATTTATCTTCCCTTCCAACCCCCACCCTTTCGGGTTAAATGGGCAATTAAAAATATTTATCCGAAGTAAACTCACTGACATCCATAACCTTCGATTTGACTCTAAACTCGGTTGTATTCGCGTTATTTTTCTGTAAAGCAACTCCACCCCAAACCCTAAGGGTGCCCTTTTCCCAGGGCGTCGGAGATGAATATTATAGTCAGATAACATCGTTAGAAACACAATCAATATCTTTGACCCCGGAAATATTTATCCAAATCTAATACCTGCTGTTTTAGCATGTTTAAGTATTTCAACCCCCGTCCACCCCCGCTTCTGGGGTTGGTAGATGCGTCTCACCCCGACAGTGCTGTTTTCCTGGTAGCAACGAACCCGTGATCGAAATTTGGTGAAATTTGTAACAGCGGTGTAGATTTGTATTCTCCACCCCAAACGCTAGGGTTGCTCTTTCCCCAGGGTGTAGCGGTTGAATATTATATTCAGATATCATCAGTGTAAAGACTATAAATATCTTTGACCCCTAAAATTATTTATCCGACTGAAATATCGACTGTTTTAGCATGTTCAAATATTTCCACCCCGTCCACCCCCGCTTCTGGGGGTGGTAGGCGCGTCTCACCCCGACAGTGTTGTTTTTCCTGGTCGCAAAGAACACGTGAGCGAAATTTGGTGAAATTTGATCAACCGGTATAGATTTGTATTCTCCACCCCAAACCCTAAGGGTGCCCTTTTCCCAGGGTGAAGGGGATGAAAATTATATTCAGAAAACATCGTTAGAAACACCATCAATATCTTGGACCCCTGAAAATTATTATCCGAGTAAAATATCGGCTGTTTTAGCATGTTTAAATATTTCAACCCCCGTCCATCCCCGCTTCTGGGGGTGGTAGACATGTCTCACCCCGACAGTGTTTGTTTCCTGGTCGTAAAGAACACGTGTACAAAATTTGGTGAAATTTGCTCTACCGGTGTAGATTTGTATAACGAACATACAAATATACAAACATACAAACATACAAACAAACATACAAACAAATAAACATACATACACTCTTTTTTATTTATAAGATTGGGTATTTGTTCTTCATAAATTCTATGTCGTTATGGTTTTCAGATTTACCCGGTTCTCGTTGATAACGTTCCAAGTAGTTTTTATTTTACTGTCCGAATAGCGATACATTTTTAAGTTCCTAGTTTTTTAGCAGCAGTTATAACTTTCATATAAATGTCTTTATACTTAATATGGAAAAGGCTTGTTGGAACCAATAAACAGTTCTAAGAATATCTATATTCGGTTCCCAACAGTTTTTCACCGTAAATATCTGATCTGTAGTAGACCTGCCCGTCCTGAATCCAGAATATCCTCTGTCAGGAGTTCAAGTCTCTTCTTCAATATAGAAGTAAGCAGCTTATACCCTGCACACAACGGTGTAATCCCTTTATAATTACTACACGCCATCTTGTCTTCTTCCGTATATATGGGCATATAATGACTTTAGGCCACTCTTCAGGCATACCTTTGGTATTCCATAGACTCGCGATTATATCATATATTGCATCATGTAGTGTAGTCCCCCAGTAAATCCAAAATTCGACTGGGATTCCGTCAATACTTCGTGCTTGTTATTCTTAAGTTGATGTACAGCTTGCTTCACTTCATATGCGAATGGTGATTCAACATCTGTCCATATTTCTCCTTATTATGCTCGGTGACTTCCCTTCAGTTTCGATTGGATTTTTCTGTTTATTTATAAAATTGTCAGATTACATCAAATATTGTAATTGTTATTGATTTGTAGGATTTAAATAGGTCCGACGTCTTTCCTTCTTGATTGGAAACGAGAGTTCTATGGTCAACGATTTCATTGCTGATATCAAACAACCCTGTAAACGATTGGTCGAATATGAACTTCATTTGTAACTACAGAATAATTGAACAAAATGGAAAATAATGGCGCATCAGAAAATAATTCTCTGTGATTTCGCCAGGATAACTATTTTATTTCTATCTGATTCTTCGGCGTTGACCGGAAACGTATTTATCCTGATTTTATTATACAGGAGAAGGAATTAATTATGTAATCCCTTAAACATTTTCAATATTTTAAATTAATCTGGCGAATTCCAACGAGAGTTTCACTGTTCATCAAGATTCATCGAAACCTATGAATCAATTCTATTAAGACCAGTTTCGATAATTTATTCTTCCACCCTTCTCAACCAACGAACTTGATCATTTTCATCACAGAGTCCCCGCTTATGATTAATTCCACACCGATCAAGGTTTTTTGAATTATTATTTATTAAGCCATTATAGCGGTCTGATCGAACAAAGCAACAATGGAGAAGCGAGCTCGCTTGCTTTGTCGAAAAGTCAAAAATGGCGTACGCGCGCTCAAACTCGAGAGCACTAGGAGAGTTAGTTGGCGGAGAAATATCGCGAAGAGCAGAACAAGTAATAAAACTGTTAGTTGGCTGCAGAACATTACGAGGAGCAGAACAAGTAATATAACTTGAGCAGAGACTAGACATCGTCAATATATAACTAGTTAAAGTTGTAAATTAATACAAAGAAAACATTCACAGAAGTATTGCAGCGTAAGTATTGGAAAGTAAGAGCAGTTTTCGTCAGAATAGAACTTTCCAAAATCTTCGTGGAGAAATTAATCCAGGAGAACATTGGTAAATTATTGTGGAGCGGAGCAATCAACGGAATACAGCCAATCTTGCCAAATTTTAAAGTGAAGTGTAAAATCAGTGAAAACCAAGGCCTCGTATTAAATAACTAAAGAGTGTAAAAGTGTCCGAACGAGGTAAAATTGATTGTTCTGGTACAGACCGACGGTCCGTAAGTAACATAATTTTGAATAATATTGTAAACGCAAATTAAAGGATAAAGTCAGATTTCGTTCTCTTTTAATTGACAATCAAAGTTAATTTCTTTACTTTTCAATTTCTTTCATTCTATCGACATATTTTTTAGGTAAATTGTGAACTGTTTTGTTAATAAGATTTTAAATCATTTTTTTGTGATCATTATCAAACTCTGTAGAGGCCCTGAGAGAACAGATCTCAAATTTTGTTTGTAATTATGTTTTATTGCCACAAAATAAAATAAATATTTTTGGTTTGTTAATAATTAATAAGTTTTCATTTATATTAACCCATTATATTTAATCATTCTGTTAAATAAAAAAAGCCAACTTATTGTTCATTACTGTATATTGTTTCATTCATGCAATTGTAGAATGCCAAGTGCTTTCTAACTCAAATATATGTCGAGAGCCTTTTCGGCAATCCTAGTAGTTTATGATAAATTTTAAATACGCTTTTTTCTTGTTCGCATTTTAAAAAATCTGTAAAATTTATTTTGTATTGTTTTCGAAAAGTGTTCTATTTTTATTTTAGCACACTCAACATACGATAATTCCGTGTAACGGATTTAATCCACGGTTCTCAGCAAAGGATTTACGCTACTGGTATTGATCCGTAATGGATTAAGGTTATATATGCCTTCCTCCACAATACCTTGAAGACCGGCATTAACTAACACCAACACAATACTACATTCAAATAAGCTGCATAGTAGCACGTTAATGTAATTATAATCTTAATAATGATAATAATCAATAATGAGAATGTTGAAGATATTTAATAAATGTTTTACATTTTGAACTGAAATAAATATTTAATACTAAAAATTCATCTCACTATAATAACGTAGTAAATAAAATGCTTTTTAAATATCATCTTCCATACTCGTCCTACAATACTTTTTAAATAACATCTTCCATACTCGTCCTACTTCAGAAACAATCACAGGAAAGTCGCTCTGTAAACGGTGTTCAGAAAAAACAATGAAAACAAACATTTTACACTTAAATAATGTAAAACACAACTTATAGCTTTTTAAATTATTTTCTTTAATTTACTTTGAAGAGAAATTCAATGTAATACTGAATTATTTAAAGAAATTTAAATGTTACTTTACAGTTTATGATCGTTTAATAAAATAATCAATTGGCACAGTTTTAATTGAACTCATAAAATTTTGAAGTTATTAAAACTTGATAAAAATTCTTAATATTAAGTGAAAGGTTTGAAATGATGAAACATAAATTTGCTTAATATAATTTAAAGAATTTTTAATATAAAGTTTACAAACATTTTTTCCACGACAATTAATTTAAATCAGACTCTTATCTAAGGTCGCTTTCATCGGGCCCCATGAAATATATAGATTTGAAATTTATAAAATGAAATATAGAATTTAAAGAAAAATGTTTTGATTTAAATTTACAGTAAGGTTAACTTATAAAATAACCCCAAAAGTACAAACAAATATTTAGATTAAATTTGACGGTACAACACTTAAGTAAAATTTACACTGTATTTTACTAATTTTGAATAAACACCAAACATACCACAATGGTCTATCAATCCTAAATTACAATCCACACAGTTTACACAAACAACAATATTTTTTAAAAATTAAACTTTTCAACATTGCAAATCAGCCATATTGGAAATACACTACGATGTTTCGCCCGCAGCCGTCAGTCTGTTTATAATAATATCGTCAATAACAAAAATTTTATGATCGTGGATATTTCACACTTTTACGGCATGCGAAAGGAGCAACCTAGGGGTGCGGGTGCAGGTTGTGTTACAAGAAAATAACTCGAAGACGCGGTTTGAAGTTAGCCGGAGGTGAGTGGGGAGGAGAAATTTTAAAATAAGTAAAGCTCCGAATTTTTCGTCGTATAAATATATTACGGGAACAATGAGATTTTTAAACTTTCACTACACGTTCTCCGTGTTTAATTTGAACCCCTTTCGGAATTGGGAGAGTGCTCAACTTAGGGGTGGAGGTTAACGGGCGTTATAAATAAATAATGCGAATAATATCGAAATTAAAGCAAAATACAGGGTTATGAATGTCGCTGAGTATAATTATGACATTCAATTGGTCATTTAACTCCGAGGGGTGGAGATGGATGGGAGTGGAATTATTGAAATAAGAAATCGCGACCGATATTAGAGTCGAATAATATTTTTCAGGATTAATAGTAGATTTATAGTAGTATTTACCCAAGTTATGTGTGTAAAGTTTCAACCCGTTGTGGCATGAGGGCGGAGCATGGTAAGGGTTGGGGGTGAAGGGGACTTAAAAGAAAACAACGCGAGAAAAAACGAGATTCGAGTCAAATCGAAGGTAACGAATGTAGCTGAATTAATTTATGACAATATGGGCAACGCGCGAGGGGTGGGCTGGGGTGGGAGGAATTGGGTGGGTGTTAGAATTTTTAAAAACATGGTACAAGCAATTTTTTGCGTCGAATAAATATATTTCTGGATAAATGAAATATGTTCTCCGTGTTTAATTTCAAATCCTTTCAGGATTTGGAGGGGAGTTTCCTTTAGGGTTTGGAGTGGAGTGGCATTACATAAAAATAACGAAAAAGTAATCGAAATTGGAGTCGAATCCAGGGTTATCGATATCACTGAGTTTGATTATCCCATTCAATCGGCCGTTTCATACCCCGGGACGGGAATTGACGGGGTGGAATTTTTCAAAAATGTTAAATCGTCGATATTAGCGTGGAATAAATAAATGCCAGGGCCATTGATGTTGATAGTATTTCTACCGATGATTTTTGTAAAATTTCAACCGCTTTGAGCGTGAGAGAGAAGCACGCTTTGGGGTGGGTGTTGAAACATTCTGACATAATAACCGATTTTTAAGTCGGATAAATATTTTTAGTTGTCAAAGAAATTGGTAGTATTTCTACAGATGTTATTTGAGCATTGGAAAGGATAAACGTTAGGTGTGGGGGTTGAAATAATTCGAATACAACCGACATTCGAGTTAGTCGAAGGTAATTGATGTCACTGAGATCATTTATGGTAATCTGGGCAACGCGTGAGGTTGGGATGGGGTGGAAGGGGTTGTGGGGTGGTGAGCGGAGGTTAGAAATTTTAAAGAAAGTTGAGTGGCTGAATTTTGTGACGATACATATATTTAGGGAACAAGGAGATTATTAAAATTACAGTATATGTTCTCCGCGTTTAATTTCAACCCCATTCGGGATTTTGAGGGAGCTGCCCTTAGGGGTGGGGTGACTGGCGTTACAAATAAATAACGCTAATAAAACCGAGATTAGAGTTAAATCCAGGGTTATGGATGTGACTGAGTTTAATGAAGACATTAAATTGGCGGTTTATCCCCCATATGCGGAGGTGGACCTAGTGAATTTTTTAAACATGTAAAATGACCTATTTTAGCGTATAATAAATAATTGCCAGTGACATTGGCGTTGATAGTATTTCTACTGATGTTGTTTGTAAATTTTCAACCCCCTTTCACATTAGAGGGGAGCACGCTTATAGTTGGGGGTAGAAACATTCTAACATCCTAAGACAGCCGATATTTGAGTCGGATCAATATTTTTATGGGTCAAAGAGATTGATAGTGTTTCTACCGATGTTATCTGAGTATTATTTCAACCGCTGACACCATGAGAAAGGAGCACACTTTGTGAACGGGCATTACAAATAAATAATGCGAATGAAACCGAGATTATGGACAAATACAGGGTAATGAATGTCGCTAAGTTTAATCATGACATTTGACATTTAACCCTGAGGGGTGGAGGTAGACAGGGGTGGAAATTTTGAAACAAGAAATCACGGCCTATATTAGAGTTAAATAAATATTTTGCAGGATTAATTTTATTTATAGTATTTCCACCCATGTTATTTAAGTAAAAATTTAACCCCTTGCGGCATGATAGAGGAGCATAATAAGAGTAGGGGTGAAAGGGACTTACAAGAAAATAACGCTAAAACAACCGAGATTCATGTCTAATGGAAGGTGATGGATGTCGCTGAATTCATTTATGACAATCTGGGCAGCGCGCGTGGGTGGGCTGGGTTGTGAGGAGTTTGGCGGAGGTGGACGGGGGATAGAAATTTTAAAACATATTGATCGGCCGTTTTTTTCGTGGATTAAATATATTTTGGGATGAATTAGATTAATAAAATTTCTCTACATTTACTCTGTGTATAATTTCAGCCCATTTCGCGATTGGGAATGGAGCTCCCCTTAAGGGTGGGTTGGAGGTGAATTACATTATAATGATGAAAAAACAATCGACATTGCAGTCGAACCCACTGTTATGGATGCCAATGAGTTTAATTATTACATTCAACTAACCGTTTAACACCCGCAAGGAAGAGTTAGCGGGGTTGTAAATTTTCAAACATGTTAAACGGTCGATTATTGTAGGGAATAAATATTTGTCGGGGTCAATGGTATTATTATAGTTCTACCGATTTTATTTTTAATTGCAACCCCTTGGTGCACGTGAATGATCACACTTAGTGGTGGTGGTTGAGGGGGCGTTACAAGAACATAACGTGAATAAATCCCAGATTGGTTTCAAATTCAAGTTATGAATGTCACTGAGTTTATTTATGTTTGGAGTCAAATCAGAGTTATGGATATTGGTGAATGTATTTATGACAACGTGGAAAATGTACGGGGGTTGGCGGTTGTGTGATGGGCGTGACGGAGATTGGCGGGGGAAGAAATTTTCGAACATGTTAACCTGCTAATTTTTGTTTCGAATAAATATATTTGGGCATCAATGAGATGCATAAAATTTTTCTATAAGTTCTTTGCGTATAATTTCAACCACTTTCGGGCTTGGCAGGGATGCACCCTTAATGGTGGACGTAGAGTGGCATTACATAAAAAGAAAGCAGACACTATCGAGACTGGAGTCTAAACTCCGACGCAAATATCGACTGCTTAACATGTTTGAAAATTTAAACCTCCGTTCACCCCGCTTTGGGAAGTTAAACTGTAAGTTAAATGTCATAATTAAACATAGTGACAAATATAACCCCGGATTCAACTCCAAACTCGAATGTGTATGTTTAATTTCATGTAATGCCACTCCACCCCAACCCTTAAGGGTGCACCACTCTCATGCCTAAGAGAAGTTGAAATTATAAACAGATAACATGTAGTGAAATTTTATGAATGCTGTTGATCCCGCATTATATTATTTTGACGCAAAAATCGGCCGGTTAGCATGTTTGAAAATTTCTTTCCCCGCCCACCCCTTCTAATCATCGCCAATTCAAATACACCCCCGTGCGTTTCTCAGTTTGTTTATAAATAGTCTCAGCGGCAGCCATAACCCCGATTTGACTCGAATATCGGTAGATTTTTGGTTAATTATATGAAACGCCCCTCCACCCTAACCCCTTGGGTGCTCCCCTCGCATGCCGAAAGTGGTTGAAATTATACACAAACAACATCAGCAGAAATACAATCAATATAATTAACCCTGAAAAATATTTATTCAACGCAAATATCTGCCGCAGCATCTGAGGTTTAAATGCCAAGTTGAATGTCATATCTAAACTCAGTGATATCCATAACCTGGGATTTGACTCGGTTGTATTCGCATTATTTACCTTTAAAGCATCTCCACCACCAACACTAAGGGTGATATTTTCCCAGTGTAAGGGAAAAAAAATTATATTCAGATAACATCCGTAGAAACACTATCAATATCTTTGACCCCAAAAAATATATATCCGACTCAAATATCGGTTGTTTTAGCATGTTTAAATATTTCCACCCCCGTCCACCCCCGCTCCTATGGGCGGTAGATGCGTCTCACCCCGGCAGTGTTTGTTTCCTGGTCGTAACACGTACGAAATTTGGTGAATTTTGCTCCACCGGTGTAGATTTGTATAAGGAACATACAAACAAATATACATACATACGAACACTCTGCTTTATTTATTAGAAGAAGAAGATAAGATCATATTCTGTTGATTTGTTTTAACTTTTCCTTGGATTGGAAAGTGCTCCCGATACCAAGGAATTTATGCTAACATTTTAGTAATATTAAAACATCTAGATTTTCTAGGTCGCAAGGTTAGAAATTTACGTACATTGTCATAATTTTGCCGCGTTTATTTTAAAGATACCTAGATTTATGTAACGAACTGACAAGGAATCTGAGTCGTAATAATAATGATGGTATCCAACAGGATTAAAGTTTTATTAGAAATACTTTTAGACGGCAGAAAACCGTTTTCAACCCTTTAGTATGTTTTTCTTCATAGATATATTTGCGGTCACCGACACTTTTGAGACTTACGTATTAAACTATCTGTTTATAATCGTATATATTATCAGATTTGCATCGTAAATATATTTTTGGCAAATTGATGAAGTTATCACTGACCATTCTGTTCGTAAAGAAAAACTCGTCAACAAATTGGTGGATTAATATAGACATAACTACTATTTCAATTTAGTTTTCGCTACAATTGAAAATAAGAATTAGTAATATGTTTATGTAGGCACGCAACCTACTTCAAGTGAACTATATATTGAATCGATGTGACAACGATGATTCCCGGATACTTACGGAACACTGAGCCTTCCGCTCCGCTGATTAGGCAATCGATTTTTCCGCGCCAACGATTCAGTGGAGTGATTATCAACGCAAACATTCACACCTCACGTAGAAAGCAGGGTGTAGAAACAGCTCATATCTCGAGTTTTGTACTCCTCAACCATTTAATGTATTCAAACCACCCAAAATTAACTTGGCCTTTAACAGGTTTTAATAATTAAACAGATATTAATAAATTTGTTTAACACAAATATAATGAAATATTAATGACTGATACTAATTTGTGTAATTTATTATTCGCAGACTAAATAATTAATTTTATGGCAATAGAAAATGTGATAATATTATTCTGTAAATAATTATTTATAAATGTTCACACAGCTGACATACCCGAATAATACTCCTCATAGAGCAGCAACACCCATAAGGAAGAATGGATTCGAATAAGTAGGGATATTAAAAAAAACAATGGAATAAAATATGGAAAAAATACATATAGATATACCTGACATAGTCACTTTAAACACCAACGATAAATTAATCGGAGGGAACAAATAATCTTCACGTGAATTAGACCCGACTATACTAAGGCCACTCGCATCCACATCATCATTGGATTTCCTCACCAATATTTGAAATATTTAATCTCAACTGGCAACAGACCACATTTAAGAAGACTGAAAAATATACTAACAACATATGAAATATGACCAAGGAGAAAAATAACTAAAAAAAATCACATCGTACCAAACGAACATTATAAATTTCATTAAACTACAGAAATAGTACATGGACATTTAAAAATTGTTGGAAGGAAGATCACAAGCAAGAAATAAATTATTTAACTCAAAATATTATATAATAAGAAAGATAGGCAAATACCGACAAACAAAGTGGTAATATAAATATCAAACATCGTTCCTGTAAGCCTTGTACCTTTCTCCAGGTGCAGAAAAAATGCATGAGCCTAGAGAGACAAAAATGCACTAATCACTCGTCAAAAATCACTTCTTTTGTCTGCATTTGGCTATCTTTCTTATTATTAATTTTCAATCCGACGTTAATTATTCATATTTACTTGACCATTAAAGTAGAACGAAATTTAAAAGTAAGAAGATTAACTCTGATTAACAATTTAAACTAGAAAGAAATTTAAAATGAGAACGAAATTAAGAAGTAAAAAGATTGGAACGAATTATAAATTTAAACGGAGAACGAAATCTGACTTCTATCTTTCAATTACGTTTATATAATTAATTATTTTGTATTTCGTTACTCACATTAGTCCAGCATTCCAGCATACCTTTAGTTTTCGAAATACACTATTGCGGGATTTTACACTGATTCTAAAACTCACAGATTTTACACTGATTCTAAGCCAAAATTTTATGTGTCAGGAACTCGGATGATTCTTCCCTTTTGTTGTCAGCTATCTGTTGACTGCTTGCCTTAGGTGAATTCTGTTTGCTTTAGGTGAATTTCAGTCTTTACTGCATTGGTCTATAACTGAAATTTTTCTATTTCTGGCCGGCTATGGCCACAAAACTGCTTATACTTAGCAAGTTTCGACCTTATGCTTTCGTGAATGTTTTATTTTGTCCTCAGAAATGTTCAGACACCAACCAACTCTGTTAAATTTTTAATCGCCGACTCTGTTGAATTCTCCTCCAAACTAATAGTTATTCATCGACGATGTCTTTTCGCGAACTGAACTCTCGTCTCGCATTTTAGCGCGCATACGCCATTTTTCGGACCTTCCGACAAAGGTGGGCTACATTGTCGCTATGTTCTGGAAGCTCTGCCACTACAAAGGATTTCTCAAACATTTTAAATTTTTATTTTGAAACAATTAATGTCCTAATTAATTGGCATTACAATAAATATATATATATTGTAACATGATTGGTTTACAATGCTGGTTGCAAGTCATTGTCGACGTCTCTTGGCCGCGTGACAGCATTGTTGAGCTAAGGGGCCGGGACAATGAAGACGTAGTTCCAAGCTGGACTCGACGAAGGTCGGAGCGGAGCTCCGAGGGCTGAACAGAAAAAAACTTTAACAAACCACGCCCTGACGACAATTTATTGCTCATGCTCGACAAATAAAATAATTAATTATGAAAAAGTTGTTTTGGTGATATATATATATATATTGTATATACCAATTATAACTATTAAATTATTTGATTTGCACCACGGTAGGCAAACATTTAAAGTAATCTTCATTTTTAACTTATTTAAATAAATTTAATGAAATTTACGTTAAGTTGAAAAACATTTCCTGTAATATCTAATTTGAACATTTTAAATCCAATGAATGTAATTTTGAAATACTTAAGTTTTTAATAGAAATTCTTAATATGTAATGACGGTTTTGAAATGAAACAGAAATTTAATCAATACAAGATTTAATGAATTTATTTAAGAAATATTATAAATTTTACATGTTAACTTTTACCACGGCTGTTTATTTGAGACTCTTAACTCATGACATCTTACCTGGTCTCGAAACATGAATATAGTTCACTTAACAAAGAATTAAATTAAAGAGCAGATGAAAAGTGTGATTTACCAAAATATCAGCTTATAAAATATCACCCAAAATAAAAATACACGAAATGAAATTTTACAGTACAACAGTTATGTAAAGTTTTCAATGTATTTTATTAATTTTTAATAACATTCAACATACCATTTAAGATCATTACAAATTTTTCACAACACTCTGTCAACAATTACTTAAGAAAACTTTTTTAACTTTGAAATTATTTATAAGAAAGATAGCCAATTCAGACAAAAAATGAAAATAAAAATCCTAAACAACGTTTTTGGCATCTTCTGAGTTTTGTCAATAACGAGCGCAATTGTGTCGCTCTAGACTTTTCCTCGAACCTGAGGAAAAGGACAAGGATCCCAGAAACGTTGGGTGGTATTTATATTATCACTTTTTTGTCTGAATTGGCCATCTTTCTTATGAATTATTTTGAATCCGACGTAATTTTTTTCATTTCATAAGCCATCATATTGTACATCCAATTGCACATCCACTTTCACACTTCTACAGACTCGTTCGAGTAATCCTTTTGGAGCTCTAGACAAATAATACCGCGTACGGTCCCAAAATGTTTCACCAGCAGCCACCAGCCATTCGCCCAGTGTGATCGCCAGATCCAAAAATGCTCTGACCGTGGACAGCGTCTAATAATACTGTAACCGCAGTTATTAGAAGATGGTTCGCCCGTGGAAAAATGTTCCAGATACCTCAACGAACAACAACGGCAAACTTCAATTCATTTTTGCAGCCAGATTCCGTAAAGCACACTGCCTCCGCCGAAATATATTTGTTTTACTCCTGATCAACTCTTTCAAATATTTTATAAATCTCCTGTTAAACTCTTTGGTCATACTTTCAGTACACTACACGCGCCCCCACGGACATCTATAGCTTCTCGACTTCTGTCGTGAACACTCCTGACCCACTAACTTTTTGAAGACCCAACAATCCACCCGCTATTTGCTGATGAGATACAGATATTATTCCATTTTCAACAGTCCAAACAAGCGTACAATTTCATTGTTGCGACTACAACTAAATGTCAGGAACATCTACAAGTTTTCTTATGACGCTTCTACAATTACATTTAATAAATTAATAGACTAACGACATTTTGTTCAATAATGCACAATCGCTATCCACTCTGCTGCATTACTTCAACAAATGAACTGAGACACAATTTTGGTGGAAAATTTCTAAAATTAGGTAAACCATCACGACGAAAAATCTCGTACTTATCAACCCTCACCAACTGTTCTATTCTGTTTGTTTCCATTCGTCATTCTGCAGAGTCAACGTTATGTTACGTTGTGCAGACCAAGTCAGAGATAATATTTGAGAAATATAGGATTATGTGTCATTGGAAAACCAGAACCCAGCAACGCCAATTTTTCTATCTAGCAACATTTTGTCTTTCATAGACCAATAACCTAACCGAGGATCGACAAAGTTACCTAATGATAGAACGATACTACGACGGTTTTATTTGGACAAGTCCAATTTAATCATTTAATTGTTATATGCGCCTCCTACGTATAACGTAGGGAAATTGATTATTCCTCTGGGAATCAACTGAATCACACTCCGTTTCAGGCCATCCTGAGAGCAAGAGAAAGAGTGCCGTCACTTGTTCAGAATATTTTATTTATTATCTAAATAAAAGGAAATGTAATGGACTTAAGATAAAACCATCTGGATGAGCATTGCAGGAATTATTTTTCTGCATCCTTGCCAAACTCGATCCGCTCTCTCCGATCACCCAGTCCAATTTACTAACAGCTGCCTTGTTGTCTCCATGCAAACTGTCCCCATCTGCGTTGACCCTTTTTAGCTCCTCTGACCACCCGCTACGCGGTCAAGATAAAAAAAACTGTCCCTCCGAATCCACTTTCCCGGCGTCCTGTTTTTATTTTACGAAAGAAAATTCTTGTTAAATTTTGTGGTCACTTTGCATCTGGTGTTAATTCCAATATGGAAAATGTTATCTTCCAAAATTATAAACGGAGGTCACGATCACACCACACAGATTTGCAGTCTTCGTCGTATTTCCAGCAGCAACAACTAGCTGTTTCTCCCGCACGCTCCCAAAGGTAAGACCTCAGACGCGATAGTAGCTGGGAGCGATGAGCTTTTGAGTGCCGTAGAGATGAGCGGTACTATACAGAGCTGCTGAGCGTGAACTTACTGCAGTCGCCGACATTGTGTCGTGGCGTGAAGTACCTAAACTTCTCTTGTTCAGTGAAAACGAGAAAACTTTATGGTAACGCGTTTCACGGAAAGGAAATAGGAAATATGGCGCTCACTCCATATATACAGTAGAATGGTTCACGGAAAGTAACACTATCTAGTCATAAATTTAAGAAATTATAAATCTTTGTTTTTCGAATATACAAGAATGTCTGTACGGAGATTCTATTACCTCATTTTACAAACAAACATATCACTAAAATAGTGTCGATGAAAGAAAAACGTAGTAACATTGAACGTCCAGTATGTCGAAATACACTAAACACACGTCAAAAGCGTGTTGGTGAAACTCAGTAAATTCTTTGGTGATATAAGTCTGTCTTATTTGCGGAAGCCAGTGGAGCGTGTCTCTATTGGCAGATATCAGTGTGAAACCGATATGGCAGGGTGAAGCACCAACCTGTTGGCTCTGACTAATATCCGATCCCATCCTTCTCACACACAAATCCTTTCAAACCGGACCTTCAAAGTTGATTTAAAGAATTAAGGACCTATAATATGTTGGTATACAAACTTAACTATAAATTACGACTAATTGTCAAGGCATTATAAAATTTATATAAATAAAATAATTTTTTATCTGTAAAACTACTTAGAATCGAGTTTTCTAGTTTAATTTTATGTTTCATACATATGATTTCCTCAAAGATTGAAGTCTTTCCCGGTGAAGTTGTTCAATAAATGGTTCTCGGAATTCACACGGGTTTTACATATTTATATATATGCCATCTATATATGAATTCCTGTCTGTCTGTCACGATGACTTTGTTCGCTCTTCACAATAAAACGGTCAGGACGATATCAATACAAAATCTTTTCATCGTTATATAAAGGCGAAAGAATGTCCCCTTTTTATAAAAAAATTTTGATTTATTATACTTTAAATTATATTTAATTTTACTGTAGCCAAATTTTATTTATAAATACAAAAAAAAAGCATAAAAACGTGAAGTTATAGATAAATGGCCATACATATTTAGAGCCTACATAATAAAAATGTTCAACTAATATAAAAATTTCGACCATATTTTTGGTTATTTTTACCGTATTTTAATTCGAAAAATACATCTTAAAAAATTTAGTTTCAAACATAGTCATGCACTAAAAAAATCTGCACTATGGGTTTTTATTTTCATTCTTGGTATTTAGATGTCCTTCGTGAAATCGTGGTGAACGGTTCTTAACGTTCTAATTTATATTAAACAACCATACGTCTCCTGGAGACAATCTGGTAAATGTCGGACTGATTGCCATAAAACTTTATTAAGATTTTATATAAACCTGCGATCTGTAATGGCAATGGCGAACGTTTTAAAAAGTAATAAATAAAATTTGTGATAATAGAACAATGAGTATAAGTAATTCTTTAAAGAAAAAACAACTGTCCCAAGCTCTCACATATGAATAGCTTAAACAGAACTTAGCCCCAACGTTAAAAACCGTACACCATGTTTTCACGAAAGATGTGTTATCTATTATAAATACACATAATGAAATTGAAAACACATAGTTCGCATTATAAAACGAAATGTGATTTTGCCTACAGTGTTAAATTGGGCGAACAATACTTGTCTTAGAAACAACTTAATTTTGTCTGCTAATTGGCTACTTTATCTAATTAGTCTAATAATAACATCCTTCAATAGCTAAAACAACCATTTTCTACTTTTTCTCGAAAACTTATAAATATCAATGAAATTGTACGCCTTTAACCCTTTAGCGCATTGTGTATCATATATGCAACATACCTTTCAATGACACCCACGAGGCGTCTGTCGGTTTCTGAGAGAGTTAATTTGTGATCCAGATATGAAACAACATGCACTTAAAAGGAAATGTTCAATTTTTCTCATCTGTGGACATATTACAGCATGCCTGTTCTAGCTTTCTGTGAGTCAACCCCTTAAGCTAGCTTTTTCTACCCGCCGATCACCTTCAGAATATTTACTTTATGTGTTTTTTTTATATTTTCTCCAAGATAGAAAATTTAAGCATTGTTCTCAGGGTATTCTAATTGCACTAAAATAACAGTTCTCCAATTAATGCGAATTATTGGTAAATTAAACCTAATTATATTTTCGTTGATTATGTGCCATATTGACTTTGGTCACGTTTGATATATTTTTGTTTACTTTTTCGTATTGTAATTACTAAAACAGTTCTAAAAATTTAGTTTTAAAAAATAGATAAAACCATGCACTAAAGGGTTAATTATTCATTTTCGATTATTGATTCTCTTAGGAGAATTTATATTCTTATCTCTACGCCGGAAGCTGCAAAAATAATTATTTGTATATTTGTAGGACAGGATGAATGAAATAGTACGGATGTTGACACTTGTATCCTTAATAAGAATAATCTTCCTGCTCTAATTATAAAATATTAAATTATTGGCTGTATACATGCATAAAAAATTCTACCTGTTTTCAGGGGATGGCGGTCTCAAAATTGTGTAATCAGTCACAAATATTTGGATTGCTGTGGCTTTGTGACGCAGACTTTGACGGGGCACATTGTCTCAATACTTTATCGGTTATTTCCTGGATCTGCCAGATAACTTGCTTTACAGGCAGTCCAAAACGCCAGTCTCGTTTGCTGATCTCATTACCGCATATCAGGAACAGGCCACACAGTTTGCCCAGTCTTCTTACAACTTCTTCTCGTGGTCCGGAATCACGGGCTCGTTAAATTGCAAATTCCTCTGCCAACTCAACTAGAATGAATTCAACTCCGGACTCAGCTGCTATCTCTAAATCAAAACTAATTGATTGAGTTTGTAACTCAAATCAGTATGTTTGTGCCTTCTCTGAGTCCACTTCTCCTGCGCCCAACTACTGTCTGGACTGTCTCTCACCAAATCACTTTGATCCTCCTAAACTAAACAACTGCTGCCTGTTCAACACGTCGGTAACAAATGTTTCGCCTACTAGATCTTGAACTCTTCGATTATACTAGCCAATTAAATACGTATACGTGCCCTCACAGATTTCAATATTCTTGTTAGCAACTCCCACTACGGGGTTTACATGGCTTATTTCACTTCCCTGGGAACCCACTTTATTCCTGGACACCGGAAATTTCTGCGGAAAGTTCACATATGAGTCAAAAATCCTGGTAAAGAGATTTTTTGTACTAATGTTTGCCAATTGTTTATTCTCCCGAGCAGCTTCTTCACTAACGTTAATCCTCTTAAAGTTTCGTTTGCTTTCTTTCGCTATCTTCGTGACCAGTCTGAGAGCGACAAAATAAGTGCACAAAATTGTTATGTAAGACAAAAAAATAACTCTCAATTAATTTACTTCGCTACAGATTCATAATATAAATAACAATTTTAAACTTGGCTTAATGACTGAATTCTAAAATTTTCTTACTTTTGCAACTATGCGGTTCACTGAATATGTTCCTGTCCTGAACAACTTTATCATGATGTTTTATATTTCATTATTAATTATTTTGTTTGTTAATATATAACTGAAATAAAAGTCCTTAAGGTCAAGCTTTTCATTTTATGATTCAACAAAATTTGAAATGATTAGTTCCACACTGAACTTCTTTGTTCGTTTATAATTTTTTCAAGAAGCTTGGTATTGATCTTTTTTTTACAGTTAAATTCCCATCTTGGTGATTTTTTAGTTGTGATAATAATGATTAAGTATTCTATTGAAATTAACATGAAGGTCGTTGCAACAATTAGGTTGTACATAACAATAATCACTTATTAAATTACATAGAATTATTTTAATTAACGTCTAAGTTTAATTACTTAAAAATTTAAAACAATATTTAGTATACGTTTTCTTTTAAGTCGTCATTGTTGAGGCTCTAGAGGAATTGAGGTTGTAATTTCTGCTATGGTTGGATTAGTATGCGCTGTTGGACTTTTAATGAGGGAATCAAATGATTTTTTCTAACGTCTTTGATTGTTGGTAAGCTCACTACACTACGCAGTTTGTTGTTTTTAAAATATCAAGGACATCCTGAAATCATTCTAAGGGGTTTATTTTGCATTACTTGGATTTCGTTCAGGTTTGTTTTGGCTGCTACTTCCCAGATGGAAGAAGCATACTGCCAGATGGGCTTCATCATGGAAATATGAATTAACTTTTTTGTTGCTAGGGATGTTGGGGATTGTCTGTTAAATAATGGTTTCAGTTGCGATTATCTATTATTTAGCTTAGACTTGAGATTGCTAATGAGTTGAGTACAGGTTAATTTGGAGTCTAGCGTTAGTCCAAGATATGTTTGTGCGGATTTATTCGGTATCTGCGGGTTGTCAATGTAGAGATTGTTTGTGAACTGGATGTTCTTTTAGCGAAAATGGGATTATGGTTGATTTTCTGGAATTTACGGTTATTTGCCACTTCTTAGCTCATGCATTGATTACCATTAATGAGTTTTGAAGATTAAATCTCGCTTTTTCAAAGTCGGGGGCTTGGTTCAAGGTAGCTATATCATCTGAAAACAGAGCTGGTAAAGTATTGAAGAGTTGAGAGATATCGTGTGTGTAGAGAGTGTGGAGAACACTTTAAAATGAGTCGCAAGTGTCTGTTACGTGGGGTTTTAGTTTGAAGAGTAGAGTAGGAAGTTGTACTTTGCGAAGGCTTTCTCCGAGTCTAGAACTGCTGTTAGACATACGATTGTGTTTTGAAATGATGAGTGGATGTAATCAGTGACTTTGTGGAGGAGCGAAAATCGTATTGCATGTTGGGGATTAACTGAGATAATTGGATTTTCAGTTTTGGTAACAGAGGTTTTTCTAAGATTTTGGATAATATTTTGGTTTGTGGGACTTTGGGAGCATGACAATCATGGCACGCTTCCAGCTTACAAGAAAGTGAGCGGATTTGATAATGGCATTGATAATTTAGAACGTAGGTTTTCCCGACGTAGATGCTGGATGAAGAGTTCTCGTGTTTCCAGTCGGGTGATGTTATTTATTGCACACAACGTTTCCATAGCTGACACTGCCATCTTCTTTCATTACATCACCCGACTGGAAACCCGAGAACTCTTCATCCAGCATTGAAGATTATTAGAACTATTGCTTTGGGAGGGAGTGCCTTGAGTTGGTTATTTGTGATTTGATCATGACCTTGTTATGCTTTGTTTTTGAGTTTACGAATGACATAACGGATGTTGCTTGTGGTAAATAATGTTGGGAGTGGGGAGGGTTGCAGAGGTTTGTCAAGGATGTAGTTCGATTTAGAAAGGTTGTTCGTAGGTAGGGTATGGAGTAAACTGCTTAGTGAGAAGATCAGCTATTTTTTGTTGACAGGAGTACCAGGAATTATTTAACTGAAAATGAGAAGTATTGATTTTTTTGTTAGTTAGCAGTATAGTTTTGAGACAGGGAGAGGAGGCCTTGGAATTAAGGGACTGTATTTTATGAAAGTATGCAAGGTCATTTGTTTTTTTAGCATAGATTATAGTCACTTGCTAACTGCATTATATTGCGATTTTATAGTCCTGTTTTTGTTTAGTATCCATCTTTCCGTAGTTTTTTATTTTTTAATAGTTCTTGTCTGAGGTCTTCATCGGTTATTTATCGGTCGAAATGATGAGGCTGCTGTAAAGGCTGTTGATTTTGTTGATGATAGTCCAGCTATAGCTGCTCCAATTTCGCAGGGTGAACTTACTGGAGTACGAATAATTATACTCTTGTTGCCTGGTATCTGCGAAGAGTTTCCAGTTTGTGTACTTGCTTCTCATGTTGTTGGAGTTGTGAATTGCGGGGTCCATGTTTAGGGTTTCTAAATATGGGAGATTTGTGGTTCGAGGAGAGATCGATGAGACTTCCTGGTGAAGAAAATATGGAGAAGAGTTTTAGCATATAAAGAAATCCAGAACGTCTCGTGATTTTCCGCTGTCCGGATGGTCAGTAAGTTCAAGTGAGAAGTGAGTGATTAACTGATTTAGGATTTTAACTCTCCGGTTGGCTACGCGGGAGCCAAATGCTTGATGCTTGCTGTTAAAATCTGCACCGACGATGAACTGTGAAGGTAGAGACTGAAATACTTTGACAAAATGTGGATTTTTTAAGTTGTTGACTGGAGATGAATATAAATAAACTATAGAGATTGAGTTTGTTGGATTGGTAGAAAGCGAAATTATCCTTGTTTGTAGTTCCTGTAGGATTACTGGTGGTAGCTAGTTGTGAGGGACTGAGTTTTTGATAATTATTGCGGATCCTCCTCTCCTTTCAGGATGATCAGTTCTGTAGACTTTGTATCCAGGTAGATAGACGTATTGATCATTACAATAAATTATAGGCGTCTTGAAATCAATCAACACGATATTTCTGAAAAATATTTACGATATGTTTCAGGTTCTCTAAAAACAGTTGAAATAAAAATACTTCGTATAATAGAAAACAGAATGAGTATGCATACAACTATTACAAATGGTTATAATAACAAAAATGTAAAAGACGGCATCAGTTTTCGTATCTGACTACTTATAATAAAGTGTGGTGGAAGTATGAACCGCAATTGGTCGTTTTATACACTTCAATTTATCAAGTTATATAAATATCTCTGATAATTACAATCTTTATAGATATAGATTTATGATGCGCCGCATAAAATCGAAATTTGAAACGCATATTTCACTTTTTTGGTGTTATCCCTTGAAATCGTTGACTGCCCAGGACTTCAGAACCGTAGATGTGTTGGAGAGACTGTGCGACATATTTCTCCCTTACGGTCTACACAATCCTTTGTTTATGTATTTCTCAGCAGTACTTTCATTCCAGAGTTTTATTATTCCATCCGGAGAACTTGAGAAGTACGTGGTAATACTGGAGGCCGCAAAAGTTTGGCCATTCCATAGGGGGAGGGGGAGGGGTTCCTCTAATAGCAGTCACAAAGTTTCCCAGCCATCGAGTCTGTTAGATGGAAATTGCGCATCGACCGTTAACCAGACTTTTAACACTGCATTTAAGATTTAAAAACTTGCCTCCAAATTATCTGCCATTATACTAATTTTTAAAATGAAAAATTTACGTCTGTTTTGAAAATTAATAATAAGAAAAATAGCCAAATACAGACAAAAGAAGTGATGATATAAGTGCCACACAACGTCTCTGGAAACCTTGTACTTTTCTTCAGGTGCTACGAAAACTAAAAAACGCAAGAGACTAGAGCGACACCTGAACTAGGTTTCCAGAAACGTTGTGTGGTGTTTATACTTAAAATACGCATTGAATAAATTGTAGTGGTATCCAACACCAATCTGCTATTTGTTAACGAGTTACACTACATGTTACTTATGTCTTTATTCATTGTCGAACAATTAAGAGTGACCCTATGTATTCTTCTTTAAATAACGGTATTAATCTGTTCAGTAATTTTCGGTTCATTCTTTCAGTAATAACTGACCGTCGTATTTTAATTTAGAACGATAAAATAAAAAAAACATCCAAATAAGTTATAAATATATTAATAAAAATTGGCACGAGGTATCGTCCCTTCTTAGAACCTCTTGAGATGCATACATAAATGCCTCGTCAAACAGAAAGCTGACAGTCAGCGGACTAGGGTGATCGTCAAACAGATCGCGTACAAGTGACAGGGAACCATAATTATTTTTTCATAAGCGATAGCCATGTCCGACAGTTCGCTGACGAAGTAGAAATGCTTGTTTTGTTAGCTGTGAATTTAGAGATGAAAAAGTAAATATGAGTAATAGTCAATTAATGCACGCATAGGTAGAGAAAATACATGTTCTAGAGGATTAGTTTCCGAGTAAAATAAATTGAGCTCTGACTGGCATTTTAAGATTCTATATAATGACGGATTTTACGCTCTCCTTGCTTCTCCTTCATTAAGTGCATATTTATAATCAGGATGACGCCAGCCATACAAAATACTACACTCCCGCACTAGATCAATCAACTTTTCCTTCAATTTACTCATTTTGCTAGCAGTCCGCGCGCGAACTCTAGGTAAAAATTACAACCTGTTCGCTGCCCCGCCGCAGTAGGCCACCATGTCATGCAGACCTCGAGGGTGTCGCGCGGACAGTCCGCTTACTGTTTGACGAGGCCTTAAAAGACTACAAATCTGAATATCTAATAATTTAGAGAGATCTAGAGACCTAGATTTAATAAACATCATAATACAATTAAGTGAAAATTTATTGAACATTACTTACTATTTATTATTTCAGATATAAATTAATAATTAAAATAGGAAGGCGAAATTTTTTAAACATATACGTTTTACACACAGATTGTTTATATATAGAATGCTGTTGAACGTATTGTTGAAATTTTAAATTAACAATGAAACCCAAATAAAAGTAACCATAAATTCTATTTACATTATTATTAGTATCATTTTTCACAGTATTAGCGGAATAGTTGCATCTAATTCAATCATGAATAATATTTACCTTATGATGAAAAAATCTAACATACATCTGTGTCAGATCAAAATATTATGCTTGCATAAATTTTTAAACTAATTATTTGAAGGAAAATTTGGAAACTTTTTAAACTTAATGTGATAGATTACATTCAAATATTTTTATTAATTTTTTTTTATGCTACATGAGAGTAATCCAGTCGGTGGCACCTCGAATTTCATAGCATAGGAAAAGAATTTGAAAGGGGGGATGCGGAACGGTACAAGAAGGTAGCCAAGGGCTAACTAGGGCCTCTGGGCTATACTTTAAGGATTCTAACCGGCATTAGTCTAAAAGTGATGCAGGACAAACTCTAGAAAATCAGGTATTCAGGCATTGGGTACTTGTCCCACGCCTTTCCGATGGCGGGTGAGGGGGCTTTCTGCGGGGAGGCAGTATTCCTTTCTCCGTGCCTCGCCCAGTTTAGGAGGCAGTTGGCCGACTGTTGCAATGGGAACACCATATGACCAAGGCCTGTGACCCCAGAACGTACATCTCTCTCAACAGGTCGAGGTGCCTCGGCTTGTGAGAACCTTAGGTCAAAACGAAGGGTTCACCAGCGAGAAAACCTTTGGTGCATTCCAAATATATATATAATTATATTTTAAGACTCACATGTGTTATATATTAATATTTCCGGCTGAATTTCTTCTTCTCAGGGCGAGTATTACTTCATAAAAATAAGACATTTTACTTATATCAGCTACCCACAAAACTGCACTCATCGTTTATTTATTAAAGGTACAACACATTACTCCAACTATCATACACAGGTTTTACAAAGAATGTAATCGGCAAAATATTACAAACTGTGTTCCAATATATATAACTTAATGGTTTATTTTCTAGATTTATTTCGTTATATATTATTCATTTGAATTAATTTGTAAATTGAACAATTCATATTGTAAAAATCTGTTAAAGTTGTTACATTTCAAATTAACATTATTCTTGTAGCATATTCTTCTTTATTTAATGTTTAACACTTTCTGCAATCGCGAATAAATTCTAAATGTAATGTAATTGTAACATAATGAAATCAATTTGTTTGAACATTTAACCGTATTTTGATGTCTAATAAATAAACAACAGCCAATTTGAAGTCAGAAAAAATATATTTATTTATGGAAAATTAAATTAAATTTTGTCGCTAATTTTGGGACCTCTTCAATAGAAGTTTAATATTACAAAGTTAGCGACGAAACGTAGTTTAATTTTCCGTAAAGTAAATATATTTTTTTGACATTGCATTGACCGTTCTTTATTTATTAGTTTTTTCAATAGTAGGAAGTATATATATATATAATATTTTGATGTATATATGAAATAAATTTCTATTGTTATATTTTATGACATTTAAAGCTCTGATTTTGAATTTTTAAAATAAATCGGCGATTGTATAAGTTCTTATTATTAAAATCGAACTAATTGGCTTGTGTAGTTTTCTTTTATTTAAAATATGTCAGAGAAACATAATTGTTAATTTGGAAATTAAGATTGAAGCAGGACTAAATGCCATTGTGTATTCTTGAGGGTTTGACCTGACATCTGGAGGTTTAGTAACACCAGTCCTGTGACTTTGGGGGTTTGTCCCGTGATCGTCGATCCTCACTATCGATGATAAATAATTTATTCTCATGAGTTGGTGAGTAGTCGAGTGTGACTGAACCCAAACTGATAACATGGTATAACTTCATGTTCTTGTATGTATTCTTGCAGTCTAGTGGGGATCACCAGAAATATTCTAAAAAAAATTGACGCGACGAAATATATTTACTCTTGTTATTCCAGTCTGTTATCGATGTCTTCGCTTCTGACGGAAGTGTTTGCGACTTGTTAAATTTATAGGGTTCTGGGGTGAGAATGACAGGCTTTGCTTACTCAGTTGCTGGCACAGTTCAGTTTTTTTCGGAACGTTACTCTACAACCTTGCTGGCGTCTTTAAATTTCCTATTGAATAATTTAGGTTCTA
This sequence comes from Zhengitettix transpicula, assembly GCA_037074705.1. Classification (NCBI taxonomy): domain Eukaryota; kingdom Metazoa; phylum Arthropoda; class Insecta; order Orthoptera; family Tetrigidae; genus Zhengitettix; species Zhengitettix transpicula. The sequence continues at coordinate 187,935,547 of CM073591.1, forward strand.
AATCAACTATACGGAATTTATGAAAATTGCATTTGTATCATCGGCTAATTTTGATTTCGAAGTTTCTCCGAATTGCGCATTGTTTTTGTGCTCGTTAAAATGTCGACATGTGTTATTGCTTCACCAAAGGCTTCTAATTTTCGTTCATGTTCTGATAATGTATCGTAATCGTAGGCAACTACGCAAATAGCTGTAAAATAAAACAGAAAGGGTCTTGTTTATTTTTATAGAATTTTTAATATTCAATAATTGTTAGAAACCACGCTGCTCAAAGCAGAGATCAGTTACCCTCAACACTGTTTAAATTTCTGCATAATCATGAACACCTTATGGTGCGCTTTTCGTTATCGTTATCGATTTGTACAAAATATTTTTTTATAACTGTTAATTACTGCCTGGAAGCATGGGAATGTGGCTTGCCGGGGTCGAGCAGCAGACACAAGACAATGGCGGGGTGGAAAATCCGCAAGTCCCGCAAGCAAGGTCAGGGTCGGCCAAGGAAGGGGTAGATGACCGGAAGGCTATGGCCCTAAAATAGATGGAAGAGGGTCACGTGTGCACAATAACCAACCAGGAGAGAGGGATTTTGGAGAGGGAGGAGATGAATGTGGACCGTTGATGAGAGTGGACAAGGAGATGAATTTGGACGGTCGGTGAGAGTGGACAGAGAAAGTTTATCCTGAAAGATTTTGGTTCTGCACGTGGGTCTCCGGTCTTCTGCGAATGCTGAAGAGCCAGATAGCCGCCAACGGGAGTCGACCCTGTCCGAGCTGCAGACCTGGTAAGTCGCGTTCCATTCTTCCGGGTATCGCGTCGGTTTGCCACGAGAAAAACCACGGTTAATCTTGAGAAAGGGAGGGGGCTACATGCATCCCTGGCAGGCTGGAGAACTTTTCATTTTGTATAAATTCTGAGAAAATGAATTATTGTTTTTTTTAATAACTAAATATTGCATTTCCCTTTCCTGCAAGAACAATTCTTGCAGGTGGCGCCCAACAAATAGTTAATTTAACCGTAAGCTCACCACATATAAAATGTCGTCCAACGTGGGGCACGAAGAAGTGGCAAACTGGAGCGATACTACGGGGACAGGATTAGCGGATTATATACACTTGCTAGTCAGTCATTCAAGCAGAAATTCAGGACTTGATTATTTTAACGTGTATTTTGGGGGAATAATTTTGTAATATGTATTTTGCGGGAATTTAGTTTTCGGGCAATACGTTCCAGGCTGGAGATGCAGGTGTTTAGACGCGGACCATATATTTTCATTTCTAGCGTTGAGTAGAGCAGGAGTTTTTTTTTTCATAGGATAAGCGTTAATTCGATAAATTTTGGGATTTCTTTTGTTATCTAATGTGGATTGGAGCCTGAGGTCTATATGTTTAATGTTAAGTTGTGTGAATTTTGAGCTGTTTTCTTTATCGTTTATGTTAGTGTGTTAGAGAAATTGTTCGTGTAAAATAGAAACGGAGTTCTTCTGATTATTTCGTCTGGTTGTTCATGAAGCTTAGGAGCGGAATGGATACGGTACAAAGGGAATTAAGCACGGATGAGCAGACGGAGGGTAGTTCCGAGAATTTAGGGAGCCAGGCAAGCAGTGGTTTTCCTGGAACCAATGGTACAAAAGAAAACCAGTTTTTATTCGAATCTATGATGGCACAATTGATGCAAGCCATTCAAAATAGTCAGGAACAGATTCAAAATAGTCAGGCTAATTTACAGGAACAGATTCAAAATAGTCAGGCTAAGTTACAGGAACAGATTCAAAATAGTGAGGCTAATTTACAGGAACAGATTCAAAATAGTGAGGCTAGTTTGCAGGCCAAGATTAAAAGCTGTCAAGAAGCAACTGAGAAGAAGTTTAGGGAGATCAACAGTGAGATTCAGGAAAGAAATCGAGTTCAATGGAACCAGTTACAAAGTCAAAGCGATACAATTAATGAAAAATGCGCGCGTATAAGTCATGAAGGGCAGGAAAGGACAGAGGATTTTGAAAAATTAGTTGAAACAGGCTCAGGCATAAACGTAGAACAGGTCGCCGAACAAAAAACCGATGTAGCCGATTTGGCTAATAAGGAGCGCCAAAGTCTTGCACACAGATTAGACGAAGTTGTTGTCGGGGCAGATGTAGGAATTAGGCGCGAAGAAACTGGGCAGGTGATTAATCGGCTAGTCAGTGAAGCAGAGGCAATTAGGGAAGAGATGTACGAATGCACAATTGCGGCGAATATTGTTGATATTGAAGTAGACTTGTGGAAACAGTTGTATATTAGGATTTCGGAAGCCAGTGAATTGGTAGTTCGCCGGGAAGGCTTAACCCAGCGATTAGAAATTACGCTGAAATTATTTCGGGGGCGAAGACGTCAGAACGGTCGTGAATTATTAAACGGGTTAAATTCATATTTTTCCCAAAGACGAACGCCGGACCGTTTTAAATTAACTTCATTTATGCAGAAAATGGAGGGTAGTTACATGTTTGATCCCGGCGGAAGTCCATTCTCGATGCTTCTTCATCGGAGCAATGACATGCTTAATAGGCTGAATTAAGAGCATGTAAACGTAATATATATAGACGCCAGATGTAGGTTAAGTAAGTGGTAGCAACAGATAAGTGTAGCAAGTACAGAAGGGTGGCGGAAAATATGGTAATCAATTGTAGTTTTGAAGTAGATTAAGTATACTTAGGGATAGGGCCAGGTCAAGGATTGTGTGCTTGTTTGGTTGAATAATGAGTGTACCAGTAGCTGGAGCCTCGGACAGGAACCCGGAAGAGGCACTGTCGGCGGATAATCCTTTGCCTCCAGACATTGTTACAGGCTAGGGTCGCCAGAAGGATCCAACCATCAAAGCATCGTCAGCGGCCGGCAGGATAATCCCAGGGCATGTGACTAATGCATGTTGGGCTTTGCGGACCCAGGAACCCGAGCTGTACGTGGTATCTGTTACCACGTTCTACTTTTCTTCAATTCGGCCTTGCTTGGTCAAAACCACCTGTAAAACTGTCACTAAGGCTTTCTTGGCCAACCCTTGATTTTTCGACCCCAACAATGGTTATTAGGTTTCGAGGACTGAGGGTGTCTTTCATCTATGTTCTTCTTTCTTCTTATTTTCGCACCTTATGTAAAAGGAAGACGTGGCGGACCAACGACCAGATGCGCACAAGTGGAACGGGCGGACAACCACGACTACGCGATGCGGTTGCAACGGCGCGAAGTGGTACAGAAGCTAATGTGAGGTGTTGGTACATATAATGCAAGTGTCCGATGACCACAGACACAATAACAGGGGGACGAGAAGTGACAAGGTTATAATTACGACAGACGCTAAAAAAAAAGGTGATGTGTCGTGTTATCAAAAGACGCTCACAGGAGTGATTTTAAGGTTTAATTTAAGAAGAAAAAAAAAAGGTGGATTAAATATTGAAAATGACATTCATAGTAATTAAAGGACGATTATGGAGGTTAATTAAAATTAAGTACTTATATTTAGGATGCGCTCAATTGTTAAAATTAAGGGGTAGGCATTACGGACCGGTGCGCATATAATTAAAAGTAGTATGTGTAGTATACGAACAGTAGTATGTGTAGATGTTAAATAATATGAAAGACATAATATCAGATTAGGAGAAAAGATATCGATAAGTAAATGCATATCATTTTGCTATGGTTAGTTGTAAGTTAGTTATAGATTTTATTTAATTATTCTCTTCGGTTTTAGTTAGTTATAAGTTAGTGTTACAGATGTATATATTCCTACCTTTCGCTATTAAGTTAGCTGTAAGTTACTCTTAGATTTGTATATGATTCATCATTTCGTTGTTGAGTTAGTTGTAATTTTGTTTCAAATCTGAAAATAATATCTAAATAATTTGTTTGTGAATGTAATGCTGTACTGTTTACGATTACATACCGTCTTAGAAACCATTTAGAATTGTGAGAAATTGAACTATAAATATATCTGCTAATTATGTACCACATAGAAAAAAAAAATTTAAATTGTATCACAGGATTGTATTTTGCCAGATGCGAGGGAGCATGCGCGAACTTCAAGCGAATTATTTTGAAATCGTTCGAATGGATCCTTCATTCATCCAATTTCAAAGGGGGAATATTATATGGTGCGCTTTTCGTTATCGTTATCGATTTGTACAAAATATTTTTTTATAACTGTTAATTACTGCCTGGAAGCATGGGAATGTGGCTTGCCGGGGTCGAGCAGCAGACACAAGACAATGGCGGGGTGGAAAATCCGCAAGTCCCGCAAGCAAGGTCAGGGTCGGCCAAGGAAGGGGTAGATGACCGGAAGGCTATGGCCCTAAAATAGATGAAAGAGGGTCACGTGTGCACAATAACCAACCAGGAGAGAGGGATTTTGGAGAGGGAGGAGATGAATGTGGACCGTTGATGAGAGTGGACAAGGAGATGAATTTGGACGGTCGGTGAGAGTGGACAGAGAAAGTTTATCCTGAAAGATTTTGGTTCTGCACGTGGGTCTCCGGTCTTCTGCGAATGCTGATGAGCCAGATAGCCGCCAACGGGAGTCGACCCTGTCCGAGCTGCAGACCTGGTAAGTCGCGTTCCATTCTTCCGGGTATCGCGTCGGTTTGCCACGAGAAAAACCACGGTTAATCTTGAGAAAGGGAGGGGGCTACATGCATCCCTGGCAGGCTGGAGAACTTTTCATTTTGTATAAATTCTGAGAAAATGAATTATTGTTTTTTTTAATAACTAAATATTGCATTTCCCTTTCCTGCAAGAACAATTCTTGCAGGTGGCGCCCAACAAATAGTTAATTTAACCGTAAGCTCACCACAACCTATTGGAATAGTCGGCCAGCTGCCTCCTAAAAAGGCCAAGGCATGGCGAGGGGTAAGCTGCGTCCCCACAGCAAACTCCTCTCCCGCTATCGGAAGGGCGTGGGACAAGTACCCAATGCCCGACCTACCCGATGCAGGTTTTTCTAAGGTTTTCCCTGCATTCCTTTAGGCGAATGCCGGGTAGGATCCTTAAAATATAGCCCGGGGGCCCTAGTTAACCCTTGGCTACCTTCCTCTACCCTTCCGCATCCCCCCTTTCAAATCCCTTCCTATGCTATTAAAGGGGAGTTGCCCTAAGTGGATTACCCTCAAGTAGCCTATTGCCCTAAAAAAAAAAACAACCTCTTCTCTAAATTTAACTTAATTCAAAGTAAGCTTATTGGATCCGTACATAACGTAAACACTCGCCTGCCAATAATTAACAATCCACTTGGACTAATTGTTAACCGCAGATGTCAACTATGCGACCGTCCTGCAATGTGTCGGTTATGTTTACTTCCTTGATGTTGTATTGCTTTGGGTAAAGCTAAGAAATCAATTAAATGTTATAAAACATTACAAATATTTCAATTGTTTGCTTGTTGAATTTAAGAGATGCAATCGAATGGATATGTTGCATGAAAAAATAGAAAAAGATAATATTTCTTATTAAATATTAATCCCGACAGCTATGAAGGGATGTTTCTTCCGGCAATAAACGAACGGTAAAGAAATGGCCTGTCTAATTCAAACGCAGAATTTTTACTCTTGCCTATTTGCGACATTTCGTATCTTCAATGACTTATTCTAATTATTCGTTATTTTCAATTATTCATTTCCATTTTATAGAAAATGAAATACTCGTGTAAAAGCTTTGTAAGCTTCATTCTACCACTGTCAAATAACTTTAATTCTACATCTTTGAGGATACTTTGTACGGTAAAAATCGCATCCGTACAATTTAAGAGATGATAAGTGTAGTGTGTGCGTTTATCCCGTTTATAACGCCATAATGAATGTCTTTACAAATGATAGTAGTGTTTCCCCAACTACTTTCCAAGGAGAAGTTCTCTGCTGACACTCCAATCCCGTCCATCTTCTCCCTTCCCATACATCGCGCAGATCGCAGGCCTTGCTACACCTCTCGACCTATACGTATCGTTCCGTACGCAATTGTTTTAAAATAGTTTTTAATTTAAAAATAATAATAAATTTTTAATTGTTTCAGGTGGAGCTGGTTGACATGCATTTTGGCACTGATGTTGATCCTGCTCTTGATGCATCTCTTTTTGAGGACCACTTGCACGAAATTAGACATTGTCATCGCGTATCCAGAGGTTGCTTCTTCCTTGTAAGATATTTTTAATAATTTTTTTATATGTCATGTGTGTTCAAATTTTAAGTAATTTATTTCAGTAAAGTAATAACTGTTTGTATATTATTTAAACTAAATAATTTAATTCATAATTAGTTCGTAACAGGTGCACAATATCATTTTATAAATGGCAGCAGCAACGTAGTTGTATGTTTGAACTTTTGCATTTGTAATAAATGATTCAACAATCTGAAAATTTCCAATACAAACTATCTTGAATCGTTCAACCCATTCATAATTGTTACCAGTATCCACCAATATTTATGTAATTCCGTTTATAGTCTGAGTCATAATTTAAACTCCATTTCATTATTTATTTATTATTTTATTATTTATTAAGAGTTCTTTCCTTGGAGTTTTAGAGATATCACATTTTAATGTGTTATATGGTAGAACCGCGCTATACGCGTTCGATTTCTAAAGAGCGTATCGCAAATCCAAGATTGCCCATTTTCAGTAGAGAGGCTGGACTCGATACGAACCGCAAAATTGGCTTGTCGTTCGAGACCAGTTGAGCGATTAAACGGCACATCGTTTTTTTTTTGGAGACCTAACACTGATGTCTATTAGACTTTAAAATGCAATTTGTGCCGAGTCGATGGTGCAGACAACCCTGCACGCCTTTCATCTACCACGATGTGGTGCCCCGCATGTTGTGGAAAATATTTCCTTATAAATAAGTTTTAAGGGCCTCATTAAACAATCTATTGTGAGGAGAAGTGATTAAAATTAGGTTCTATGTATTATTTTAAGAAATATATTCTATATCAGGTTTTGACATACAATTACTGTTAATATTCAAATAATATAAATTCATACTCGTGTAAACTAAACATTTGTGAAGTTGTCAACTGTCAGCTGTTTTAACACATATTTTCTGATATATCATCCTATACTTGAACCTTTAATTCTTTCCTGGATGTCCAGGATAGTCACTGGCGTATTAGGACTACTCTCGACTTTACAAAAAATTTACGTGATCTTGGTCGCTTATGGTCTTGTCGGTTCCAATTAAGAAGTGGTTTCTTCCCATTCATTCTCACCTCAACATGTCCTGACATTTCAGATTTAATGCTCGACTACGTCATTCTTTTCCCACAGTCATTCCTACAACAGTGTTTTGTGTACAATCATACAATTATCCGTTATAGTTTCTTATCCGTATGCTATTTATTAATAAATTTATTAATAAAAAAATCTTTACCCTGAAAGGTACCGGATTAAAGGAGAAAGCATGAAATGTACTCAGATCTAAAGGCTAATATACTGTCGCGTATCGTGAGGTTTAATTCAGCGATTAACAGTAGTTTTCGTAGTCATATGACTTATTTAACGCTAAGACACCGTACAGAAGCACTGAACTGCCTCTGCTTCAAGGAAATTTACCATTTATACAGTGATTGTATATTCTAATATCAGAAAATTCTAGCAATAAAAATCCTCTTATCCATATAATAACATCACTGTTCTTATAAATTAATAATTATTTGTTTTATGTTTAAATTTTAACATGACTCTAGCGCTCGTCGATAAATTTATCGCCAAATGCAACTAGTGGCCTACGTAACACAATGCATGTTTGCACACAGTGCGGGTTTACTACCGCTGGAGTTATTTTCATTCTTGATTTGAATTTCCTTATGGAAAGCTTTCCTGCCATCCTATCATTTGCGTCTTTTTTTTGCATATTTAGAATATGAATAATTTGGGTGATATAGAAAATGAAGAACTTATTTCATTAATTCAAGAAAGACCTGTGTTATGGAATAAAGTCCAGAACATATTTCGCGTCATCCTGCCTCAACCCTTCAAACAACGAGTAGAAAGCTCCAACCTCCTTTCTTCTTTCATTAATTAGATGAACCCAAATTGGTCGATTTTTTTCTCATTTTCATTCGACGATGAAATAACAGTAATGCCAGAATCTTCTCTCTGCTTATTTCGAACTACACTGCTCACAGCACTCTCAATTGAGAATCTTACGACCGAAAATTAACCGACACGTTTATAATCGCTGTGTATGTGTAAGGCTCCTGATTTCTTTGAGCGGCGACGATAATTTTACTGTCGAGATAAAAATCGGCGTGTGTGAAACGGGTCTAATCCTATTGTTGCAGCTGTCTTATGTTAAATCTAAATTATTTCCTATTAGAAGTCCCATAATACAATTATATAAATGTTTCCGAGATGTTGCTTAAAGTTAATCTGTACGAATGGGTTCGTAGTTAAAATTCTATACAAGCCGTAGTAAATACTATGCATAATACAACAGAAAAAAATATTAAAGAGTTATTATCCATTACATAATAGTAGCAGGGATATTTGAGTGGACTTTTTATTATAATAAAACAATTTGTAGTCATCTACATTTAAATTAATTAATAAAACATTTTAATTCGATAATTGTTATTAAATAATTATTGAACTTAATTATTAATTAAAATATTAACGCATCTAAATAAATTGCATGTTATAAAATACTTTTTATTATGCACAATTTAAGTATATCCGGTTCCACAATTTTTTTCTTTCAGCTTTTGTTAATTAATCCACACTTTTTAAAATACAGTGGAATTTATAGTACTACATATTCTTTTAAAGTAGGTACGTGTCAATTTTACTTAAAAAATAATAGAACAACAATTTTTTTTGAGTTGATTCATTTTTATTTCTCAAAATCATATATTTCAGCTCCGTCGACCCGCATTTCAAACTTTTTCAAGTCGTGCAAAACGTACCTTATTCTGTAAATAATCTCCTCGTTCGACGAGAATTTTCTTGACAAGTCATAAATGTTAAGGATATAAAATATGTCCGAGAGGGTGCAAGGTCTTACAAATACGATGAATGCGGCAACTATATCGCGGATTTTGTCGTCGCTTCTTGCGTTGCCACCTCGTAGACGTCAGATCGATGTTCAATATTAGTGCTTAAACTTTTAGTAAAATTGGAGCCGTAGTCAATATTTAAAAAATTCAATTCTCAGCAACTATTAATCTATATTTTGATTACAACAGATTCGCAAATTATGCAGCAATAATTAATTGTTTACAACTTTTAACGAGTTGTAAATCACTCCGAAACATGCACATCAAACTTAAAGTCTATTTTTCGTTATAACTTTGACTATAATTTAATTACGTATAATTAATATTGAAGTAAACCTACTTTCCATTTTTATCTCTAGAATTCACATTTTAATTGACTTTAATCATTTAATTTTCAGTTAATTTCAGATTTAACTTTATGTTTCATCATTGTGTCAAAATGTATATAATTTAGCATTTAGTTTTAAAGCTCTTATAATTATTTATTATGATTACGTGAAGTGTTCGGAATTTTAAAAAGAAACGTATTTTATTTATAAATTTTTGCATTAATAAATTGTAATTTTTAAATATTTCAAAGAAACCAAAATTCCACAAACAGAAATTATTAATTCGTCAAAACATTCAAAACAGCTGCTTTGGCAAAACACTGTAATATTTGTCTGCATGAAAAAATTACTTTATGAAATTAAGAGCGTATATATTATGCCATAATAATAAATGTGAACATTAATTCTTACAGTTACCCGTTTAACAAACTGCAAAAATTCTTTTCATTAACTTTAATATCATCACCCTAAGAGATACCAGACATATATACTTTCACATTACTTTGTTATTTTTCATTAAATTTAATTTTTCTGACATATGATCATTAATAGGTGAATTATCAGTTAATTTTAATTTAGATTTCAAATATATTTTAATAAAAATTTATAATATTGTTATTTTAAGGGATAATTAATCATTAATTTAAAGATATAGTAAATACATTTGTTTGAGATCCAGGAATGAAGATAGCAGTAAATAAGTCAATTATTGCAAATTTCAAACAAAGGACGGAAGTTGCCCGAAATTTTACCATCCTTATACTTCCCATTCGAAAATTGGCATAAAACAGTTGCAGTTTCTTGCCTCTGAAAATCGTATTTGAAATTCTAATGTAGTCGTGTGGGAAATATGAATGTATTCATACTCCGTCTCAGCCCTTTTTGGAACTCACAAGACGAATCCATAAAACTGTGTCACGCAATTTCCCAATCTTTCTCTACCTGGCTTCCATGTGGATGTCTGAGGAAACACCATTTCTGAGGATGCTAATTGAATAAGAAAACGCTTCTTCCAAAATGTTCCAAATAAAAACCCAGGGACACATTGCTTTAACAAGCAACATCATGGGACGATCAATAGTTAACAACTTAAAGACTTACGTTAGCAGCTATCTGTGTTCATGCCAAGAACTGGTAGTGAAATACATTCATGGTACGCATAATTAGGTTTGCTACTACCATACAAAATAAATCATTCTTATACAGCTCTGATGTATATTTTACTCCGCTTTTCGTATTATATTTATTTATTAAATAAATTTTACATCCCCCATATATTTTTTATTGACTCAATCCGTTCATTTTAAGTAAAAAAAGAGGCAATTTACATGTCCTGCGCTAACCCAAAATTAACCTTTAACGTATTTAATCTACTGTTAATTTTATTCTATCTTCCTTCGTAATATGGCTATAGCCGTATTGAACAGTTTTGAATGACGGAGATGTTAGAACTATTGTTGGATTCAGGATTTGATTATGGACATGTCCTGTATGCAATTTCCGCCGAATCATACAATCGGTTTAAACATCTTTTGTGACGGTTTGTGTGATAAGATATGAAAACAGTTTATTATTAACCTGGAAGAAACTTGTTGCTTGCATTGTTGCAAGGTTGGGTTTACCATATAACATTTCAGTAGACGGAAGCAATATGTAAAGGAATTTACTTTGATTCGCCAAAATTGCAGCGTTATTAATTGACAAATTATTGATGTTGATTTTAATCATATTATTCGTGAACGTGGATGGGAGATATTAATTAATTATTTTTAATACAGGGTTTAATTTGATTTTATTTTTAAAAAGTAATTTTAACGTAACGATGATTTAAAATTTATCTTCTTCTTCTAATAATTAAAGCAGAGTGTTTGTATGAATGTTTGTATTTTCCACATACAAATTCTACATCCGTGGAGAAAATGTTAAACATGTTAAAGCAGTCAACGAGAGACTGCTCAAGCTGACGACCGCGACAAATCTATATCCGCGATTATTTACCGCCCAGTGTGCAAGATCTCATTCACTTCAATGGACTACTGCAGTTACGGCGTTAGTGATAAATTAATCCCGCGATAAAAATCGCCGTGTGTGTAACGGTTGCCTTAGCAATTAAGAGCTACTCACTCAGAAAATAGACCGGGAAAACCTTTGCTCTTTGATAACGTACTATATGAAATAATGGTTCCTTTTCACACTAGCTCAATATTCCACGCGCTGCCTTTGCCTGGTGTCTGGTATCCACCACAATTGTCTGAGTTGATAACTGGATCTAACCTCATATTTGCTCTGCGCTGTTAAACTTATTCCTCAATGAATCTGATGATGACAACAGTTACAAGTGGAGATCATTCCACTCATTCCTCTGAAAATTCATATTAATCGCCGATGTATAAACTTCTAATGCTCTAAGTTATGTATACATCTAATCTTCTAGTCAGCCTATCCTCCAATTATATTCCCGCTCATGTATTCAAACCACTTATAGTCATATCCCTTGACATTCCGAATACTCAACTCCGCGCCGATAGATACTTTGCTTACTTTCCACTCGTGTGAATGTTGTAAATCAACTGCAGTCTTTCTGTCGGGTCTTTTCCAACAAATATAATTCTAATCGACTAATTATTTTAACTGACTGAGATAAATGCTGAATGGACCACGTCAGGTAAACGTCCCCAGCTCATCCTTAAAAGAATTTTATATTATTTTGACATTTTCTGTTTGTGACAAAAAAAAATTGCAAGGTATCATCAATACAATTTATTAAAATAATTGGCAACCCATAGAAAAACGAAACCTCGTTCGATCCGAAGCATTATCAATGGGAAAGGTGTCTGCATTTGCCTTCACTTATTTCAGCAACTCGTTCATAATACCGGACTACGGCTTATGCCACAGTGTTGTTCACATGTCAATAACTCTACATGATAGAGGAAAATATAATGAGGGTTTATTTCGACGATATAATTTATTTATCTTAAAACCTATTAAAGCTTATCGGATAATTTCGTTATACGACATATATTTCTAGTTACAGATGTTTTCGAAGTTCCTTTTCGGGCAAAAACAGAATAATTGCGTTGAACAAACTTATGTTCTTCGCTTATTTATTTCGCTAGTTCTGTTGGGCAAACAGTTTTATGTAATTGTATTTTTTATTTTATTTATCTGAAAAAAATTGATTAAACGCCGCGTATTCTATTATATAACGTGTATTTTAATATTTTATAAATTAATTTCGGGATGGCTTAACATCTGGGGAGACATTTGGAAATACAGTAATGAACTAGACGTCTGAGAGTCAAGAGCCTGCGCGTTTTTTCCATTTTCCAAGGAATTTAGAAACTGCCTGGGGAAATTCAGAGTCCACATCTGTAGATGAAGCTTATAAAAAATCATACCTTAGGACTGGAGTTAAATGTAACAAAAACGAGGGAAAGGTAAATTATTCATTGGTGGAGATGATCATGTACAAATTCAGCAACCAATTAAATTAGAACATCTGTCTAACTGCGAGGAGGACAAACTTTTCTGAAACAGTTCTGATCATACCCTTGGAAGGAGTGGCAGTTCTGATCCATGTATCAGAAGGAGAAGTAGTACTGATCAGCAGTTGGGAGAGGAAGTCGCAGCAGCCCCGAGACCGAGCATCGAGGGAGACCTCGACTTATTTTTTCGATGAGCAAACACCGTTGATAAGAATAATTATCCAGTACGTGTTCAAGGAAACAGACTATTCCTTTGAGCACATGTGACAAGTGGTTGCTTATATGCATATTGCAACCGGAGGTGTGAGTTCGGGAAACTAAGGAACCAATTTGACGGGAAGGAAGGAAGTACGCCTATAGATCCCGTCTCATATTCGTTCTACACGCAACGACTCAAGTTTCGCGTACAAGGAAAACAAAGTATGAAATCCTTATGTTCCAATGAAATACGAGAAGTGTATTAAAGCCGCTTCTATCTCTTCCTATGACAATTTCGTTATTGGGTCGATTTAATGACAAGCTGAGATTTAATTAGTGTAATATGCAATTCAATTACCATTTAAAATTAATCAATTGTTGAATTATAAATAACATATTTTGGAATAATTTGAAAATATAGACTTACAATTTCATTACACAATAATTTATTCTAGTCTACTAATATTCGAACAAATATTATTTTTAAGTAATTTTTAAATTTTCAACGCTGTAAATATATAATAATTCTTCTTTAGTCCTTTTCTGTTGATGTTGCTATAAGGTTTATACGTTTATACGTTACTTGCTTACGACTATAAATTTCACTCCTGGTGAGTTCTAAATGGGAGTTTTCGCACAGGTAAACTTAACGTCAATGCTTTCCTCAGCTTTAGGACATCACTGCTAAGCCAGTGTGACGCGATAATTTTTTTTATGTGACCATCCTTCCTATCCACTCGGCAGACCGCAACTATATTGTATTTTTTCATTAAATATAGATGATTTCAGCATTAATTATCAATTCAAAATGAAAATTAATGGCATGTATATTTAACTACCTTTTTAATGTATTGTAATTATATATATTACAGGCCATAAATATTGTTATATCCCGAGATTGCCATCCGACGCATAAAATCTGATTTCGATTGGGGCATGGTGAGCGCTCATTCTATTAAGTAGAATCTTCAGGTTTGTCTTTCTATCTCTTGAAATATTTGGAAGGAAGTGGCACTGGCCTGGAATTTTAAATCCATTCTAGAATTTTCCTTCATCAAGAATGAGGAATTAGTATATGAATCCCAGACCTCACTCCCCAACACAGAAGAGTCACTGCGTAATCTTAGTTCTGTTATTCCTTAACTGCCAGTAATAATAATAAAAGGTATTTATCTGAAGTTAAGTATAAATAAAATAAATAATTTATCCAATAAAGGCAGACTAATTTGGATTTAAGTAAATTAAATAAAATAATTACGTGTCATGAAAATACAAAAGGAGGAGTACAACGTTTCGACCCAACTTTGGGATCTCATCAAGTTGTATATTATAAAAAATTAAAATTAAACTTAAAGAACACACACAAAAATTATTTTCATTACCTGGTTGAAGACAAATTTTCATTAAAAGAGGTGTAAATATATTATCAGGTTACAAACATGCTGACAAATTTTAGATTGTTCCACATGAAAGTTGAGTTCGAAATGTGATTTAATGGTATTAAATTCAATTTATTTTGACTTTATTGTCTGAGTTCTTTATTTTGTTAAAATATAAAATGTTATTTCATATGTTCATTATAAAACACATGAAATAAATTTAATAATTTTAGTAAGTTAATGTGTGAATGCTTGTACAGGAGCTTTAGTAGTACTTTAAGTAAGTTGCGATGAAATCAGATTACTGTACGAGTCAAAGCACAAAGAAAAGCGTGTAGAACGTATTATAATGGGATGAGCTAGACAGAAAATAAATCTCGTGAAGTGCAATCTTAGAAATGGATGTACTTCAATCTAGAAAATACAGATGTTGCGAAACTTTGTTCATTTTTTTTTCTGAGTATTGTGGGTCCACATGTTTCTGCATACCGAAGTCGTGTCTTTTCGATAATATTAATCTTCATAAAAACTAATAATTCAAATAAGGTGAGTTATCACTTCGTGCAATTGAACTAGTGAACCTCTTTTATTCTCAAATATTAAATTTAAAGAAGAAATTTACATAAAATATGCATATTAACTAAGAATATTTGAGTAATTGAAATAAATAATGACCGTATTATTAATAAAGGATATCTGAAAGTTGAATTTGAAAATATCTTCTTCCTTTAATCAATCAGAAAACTAAATAACCGGAATAAGATAATCCTATGATTTATTCTTAATTATTGAAATAAATCAATATAAATAAATAAGATTTGTCTGAACATGGTTTAAGATGTAGAAATATTATTTTATACTTACGTTACATGCATTAGGTCCTTCAGAGGGCCAGAACCATCTTTAGTAACTTAGAACAATGCCATCTAAATGCAAGTTTGTCAGTTGCATTTATTTTTAAATTTTATCATAAAATGTGTAGGACTGATTTTGATGATTTTTTAACAATATCAAACAGCCTTTTCTTCATGGAACTAATTGACACACGTTCGGAATTTGATTGGTAGGGACTTTCTTCTCTATTCTTTCAAACGTCTAGATGGTTATTCTTCGATCTGTGATGTGTCAATTAACTTTGAGGCTATGTTAAACGACCGTGCACATGAAAAAATGTTAAAAATGAATGTGGCCAATTAACATTATTTTTTACGTGGCATTATTAGATTTAGTTGCCAAGAGCACCCGAGGAGATGATAATATTATTATATTCTAGAGAGAACCAAGATACCGATATTGTCTCAACAACAAATAGTATTGAAGAAAAAAATTATACTGTAAGAATAAGGTTCTCTTCAAAGAAATACACAAAACCCTATCTTATCAATAGTACACTGCGAAGTCAAGTATTTATGCCAATAACTAAATGTAACTTCGAAAAACGGTAAAAATCTTTTCATCCCCTTATGGAAATCAGGCTAGACTCTAGTCGAAAGATAAAGACAGTAGCAGTAAAATGTTGAAAATATTAAATTATCAAGTAGTAGAGCTGATATCTATAATTTTATGGTTTGTTAAAGAGAGAAGTAGAGAAGAAGGAATAAAGGAATATTTATCTCAATGTTAGGAAAAGTTAGAAATCTAATACATGTACTCCATCTAATAAGAAACCCCTAGTTTTCCCTGCATCACTTTTAGGCGAATTGCCGGGTAGGATCCTTAAACCATAGCCAAGGGGCCCTAGTTAACTGTTGGCTACCTTCCTCTACCCTTCCGTATCCCCCCTTTCAAAACTCTTCCTATACTATTAAAGGGGAGTTGCCACTATGTGGATTACCCTCATGTAGCCTGTTACCTAAATAAAATAAACCCCCCCTCCCGCCATCGGAAGAGTGTGGGACAAGTATCAAGAGCCAGACCTACCTTATGCAGGTTTTCTAGGATTTATCATGCGTCACTTTTAGGCGAATGCCTGGTAGAATCCTTAATCCATAGCTCTACATTCCGCCTCCACCCTTTCAAATCACTTCCTATGCTATTAAAGAGGAGTTGCCACTACGTAAATACCGTCATGTAGCCTTTTACTAAAAAATAGGCTTAATGCGGGACAAAAGATAGGTAGAATAAATGTTCTAGAAGAATAAGGACGGAATGATCATTTATGATCTAAGTGAATTTTATGGCATGAATACGATAATCTTTGCAAATAGAATACAGATTTGGTAAAGTGAACTGTGGATATACTAGAGTATATCACCTAAAATAACATTCCGGAATAATGATAATTAAGTTCTATGCATAAAAGTAATTGGTTTTCCCGAATGTTTCAACTTGATTTATCTTGAATTGTTTTGTTTCTGTTGACGTTTCGTTCACGGAACGGAATAATTTCACTATACAAATGATTCAACACATACTATAAGCACTTCGACACTTGCTTATAAATGTTATCTTTAAAGATGAAATCACTAGTATTTATATTTTTAAGTGAATTGAATACAAAATTGTTACAAATGAGAAATGTGAAGAATTCTCAATTTATTGAATTTGCTAGAAAACTTTACACCACAAACATACAGAAATATTTATTTCATGAATCTCATAATCACTGGGATTTTGTTTTTAACTGGGAAATTATAGAAAATCCATCACGAAAACACCGTGAAGCGTCCGAATCTCTCGGATTGACATTTACTTACGAAAAACCTTTAGCCATTTCCAATCGATATGATTCTGTCGGTCTATCTCGTCGCCATAGATTTTTTAGGATCCGCTCTGTGAAAATCAGTTATCACATTTTAGGATTTCGCATTACTCAGCACTTGGAAAGTTGGTTGAACCCTCTGGTGAGCCAGAGTGATTCCCAAGCTGGAGCTATTTCCATATTTCTTTTCGCTCTAGTGCGAGAAGGTTTGTGGGCTCTACTCCAGCGATCACGAGTACGGTTGCTTGAGAGACTGTGCGATAGGATCACGTTATGCTTAGACCTCCGCGTCGTTGCAAAACAATTCCGGTACGTCTTCTTTTGGAAAGCATGTACCCAGATCACGGCGCTATAGAGGAGGACCGAAAGTGTAATCGACATCAGAAAAAGTCTCTTGCTCGGTTTCGGGCCGTTGGTGTTGCCCATGAGTAGAATCAGCGATGTAGTCATCTTAGTCACTTTGTTTGCCGCCTTCTCGAAATAAGTCTAGTATGATTGTTTTCTATCGATAGAGTTTTCCATATGCTTTGTGTGCGGCACCTGTTGCCGACGTCTGGGTTGTCATCCTCTTAATAGTTATTTGGAATATCTGCTTTTATCTAGGCCATGTATCGCCTTTATTGGCCTCAACGCTTGATTAACTTTACGCTAGTCATCCTCGGGGTCTATATAAGTGATGACAAATGTCATATCATTTGCGTAGCCGGCGAGTGTGACATCATGGGGCATGTCTAATTCGAGAAGATTGTCGTACAAGACGTTGCACAGGTTTGGTCGCAGGATCGATCCATGGACCACTACCATCGTCAGTCCCCTACTTCATCTACGTCTTTCGTGTCTCACAGCAGCATTCTCCATCATGCTCCATCAGGCTGAAAGTCTCAATCTCTGTCCTACCACATTCAGAATACCTCATAGAATTGAAGGCATTTCGCACGTCCAGGATTACTAGTAGCGCTATAAGCCGTCTGTAGTGATTTACCACCATGTGTATATTTGAGACCCTTTTCTGAACCTTTGCTGTTTGTCCGTCAGACCTCCTTCCTCTGTCGCTGCGTGTAGTTATGTATGAACAGATGTCTTCATGGCAACAGCGAATTTACTTTCATCTTTGTTTTTTTGATGAGCAAATGACGAGTAGTTTCCAATTTTTGGGGATGAATTTAAGACAATCGTTATACAAATCAAACTTGAGTTGTAGGCACGTCTTCGTTGCCAACTTCAGTGCCTCTGCCTGTTATCGGGTCCTAGTGCAACCCCGTTCTTAAGCGAGTTGACAGCCTTGTAGAGCTCCTTCCTATTGAAAGACCGCAGATGTGACAGATGTTTCTTCGGCGGGCTCCTCTCTTTTGAGCGATTCGGGATCAACTTGTTGACGATTTCAAAATTCGCGCGATCATATTCCTAATTTATTATTGACTTATTGGCTTAGTTTTAGGACGTCTGCCTTCTTCTAGTCCTTCAGTTTCTTCAGAAGAACATTTACCGTCTTTCTGCATGCATATTTCTCTGAAGGACGATCACCATTTTGAGATTTTGGTGTTCGTCAGTGCGGCCAAGAAGATAGTGCACATCGTCGAGCTCTTGTGGTGTTTCTGTTCATCTTCCACGATCTTGTGGTCAGTTCACAGCCTGCACCTGGCAGCGTTGTTGCAGTTGGCAGCTTTGTGTCCATCCTGTCCGCACTTGTAGTACCATCCGCTACAGTTTGGTCCTTTACAGCTTCTCGCTTCGTGGCCGAACTCCAAGAACCTGTAGCACTGCAGTGTCCAGTGACCAAGAACCATTACACCATACACAATAAGTAGTACGAAATAAGCTATAAAAATATACAAACTGAGATATTTCTTCTATTATCTATCCAAGTATTGCTATTGGAATAATTTTATTTCATTATAATCGATTTAAAAAAATTACGTAGTTTAATTTCCCATAAATAAATATAATTTTTCTTACTTTAAATTGGCTATTGTTTATTTATATTATTTATTTCAAAGTTAGACTGATAGAAGTTTCATATCTAATAAAGTGGACTCAAAACAGACACAAAAATAACTTTAAATTATAACAGATGTTTCTTCGACATATCAGTAGAGCTCTTCAGGTGTGTAAAATTATTAGAATTAACAACTGTCAATTCGTCAACTCAACAAGTGATATAGTTGTACACAGTAGTTAAAATAACTAACACGAAATTATAAACATAAAATAAATTCATTTATACTATTTAATTAATTGGTGTCACATTATAAATTTATAGCTTTAATATTATATTTTTAGTGTATCACATCTGAAATTGATGTAGAATGATACTTTGGCTGATTCTCGAGAATTTTAATATTACTTCAATAAAATATAAAGTAATTTTTCTAACTGTTTCGTAAAAACGGAATATTTATCTGCAGGAAGCTAAATATTAAACCGGTGTTCTTTAATTCATGTTTTCAGGTCTCGTTTAATTTAACCAATATTAGCAGCGTCACAATTTGTACAACAAATTTTATTAAGCGCAAAATGAATTTCACCCGGTTCTAGGGGATCTTAATAATACAGGATAAGGCATTGAAAGATTTGTAGATAATTTTGATGTCGAAATGTTTAAGTAACTGATTAAATATTATATATAAATTATGTTAATAGGTAGAACTTTAATTTGGTTAATGCTTTTGTTATGTTGGTATTAATAATTGTCCATTAATATATTAAAAACAGTCGTTAATTTCATAGAATGGAACCTGGCAACAGATAATATTATAGCACGATGAACTAGATTAAATTCAATAAAAACCCTCTTTTGTTTAATAAGAACAGTAATTAAGGAGGCGTCCAGATCAATATAATCTTCTAGTAAATAAAGCAGAGTGTTTGTATGTATGTTCTACACCCGGGGAGCAAATTTCACCAAATTTCGTACACGTGTTCTTTGCGGTAGAACACTGTTGGGGTGAGACACGTCTACCACCACCAGGAGCGGGGGAAGACGGCGATGGAAATACTCAAACATCGTTTAACGGCCGATATTTGAGTCGGATAAATATATTTAGAGTTCAAAGAAATTGATAGTGTTTCTATCGATGTTAGATGTGTATAACTAGCAACCAGTTACAGCATGCGAAAGTAAGACCCTTAGGGGAGAGGGTGGAGGAGCGTTACAAGAAAATAACGCAAATAAAAGCGTGAAAGGCTTTTTTCAGTGTTATGGATGTCGCTGAGTTTAATTACGACTTTCAATTGGCCATTTAACCCCCTGGGACGTGCGTGAACAGGGGTGATAAATTTTAAACATGCACACACGGCCGTTATTTCCGTTGAATAAAGAATTTTCGGAGTTAATTAAATTGATAGTATTTCTATTTACTTTTTTTGTGTATAATTTCAACCCCTTTTGATATGGGAGGGGGTGGAGGTGAGTTACACGAAAATAAATTATAACAACCGAGATTCGAGTCAAATCGTGTTTATTGATGTCGTTGAGTTTATTTATGACAAACCCACGGGGGTGTGCTGGGGTCAGAGGAGATGGGCTGACGTGGGCGAGCGTAGAATTTTTCAAACATGTTAACCGGCCGATATTTGCGTTATAAATATATTTATGGGTTCAATGAAATTCGTAAAATTTCTCTATATGTTCTCGGTGTATAATTTCGGTTTGAGAGGGCAGCGCCCTTAAGGGTGGGGTGGAGGTGCGTTACATAAAAATAAGGGAAAAACAAACGAGATTGGATTCGAATCCGGGGTTATGATTGTCGCTTAGTTAAATTATGACATTCAAATTGTAATTTAACTCCAAGGGCTGAGATTGGATTATCAAACATATTAACTGGCCGATTTTTGCCTGGAATGAATATATTTCTGGATCAATGAGAATCATAAAATTTCACTCCAAGTTCTCTGTGTATAATTTCAACTCCTTTCTAAAATTGGGAGATGAGCATGCTTATGTGTGGGGGTGGAGGGGCGATACCAGAAAATGACGCACAAGCAATCGAAATTAGAATAAAATCGAGGTTATGGATGTCGCCGAGTTGATTTATGACAATCTATTCAAAGAGCGGTGGTGAGCCCCCGTTTTCAAATAAATTAACTAGCCGATATTTACGTCGAATAAATATTTTTCTTGCTTAATGAGATTCATAATATTTATCTTTATGTTGTCTGTGTATAATTTCAACCCCTTCCGGCTCAGGAGGGGAGAACCCTTAAGGGTGGTGTAGGAGTTGTGTTACATAAAAATAACGGAAAAGGAACCCAGATTGGAGTTTAGGATACATGACAACCCGGGGAACGCTTCACCCAGCTAAAAGAATGAGAGTTATCAAATTAGTAAGTTAAATATAAAGTGAAGCAAGGTTACGATCTACCTCAATTTCATAAGTGAACTTTAATGTAGGCGTAGAAAACGATTATAATGTAGTTTATTCTAGAACAATTAAACAGGTTCAAAATTTTGTGTAGTGATATAAACTCTGTTTTTAAGACTAAATATTTTATGTTCAGTACATCGTATGGCTATGATGTTCAATTTGCGCTAGGCGTTTATATACGTCATTGATTTATTCTTTGAGAGTCGTGCTGTTGTCCTAACTGTGAGATTTCCAGGATTTTTTTAAGATTGGTCTTCGCTTGGGCGAGATAGTCTAATGCAATCGATTTTGAGGATCTTGAGGACGAACACTGTTGGTTTTGAGCAGAGAAGGGCCGATGTAATGCGCTGAGCATACTCCACGGCGAGAATATACAAATCCCCTGGGCTGACAGAAAGCTTTCAGATGCACGAAGCCCCAGGCCTCTCAAGAGGGCGCTAGAATCACAGCACGCTTTCCATCGGCAACTTTCCCAGCATATCAAGCACAGTTTAACTCTAGTTTAGGCAAACGAGATACAGCTGCAAACATTTCACAGTCTGACTTGCATCCTCGAAACTTTCTCACGAAGCCTTAAACAGGCATTTCAGTGTTAACTAATTTCAAATTTAAGAAAGTTAGCCGTGCAGCCACCTTCAGATTTTATGTTGCAGACAAGTTTACCGGTCATCAGTAAAAGCGGTTCACAAAGCTAAATGAATATATATTTTATTCTCAAAGTAAGCGTGCGTTCCAAAGTGTGGGAAAAGAATAATCTTAGATTACGAAGCAAATAAAGATGGCTAAAACGTCAACGTTACTATTAAATTCAGGGGGAAAAAACCTAACGAATGAAGAAATAGAAAAATGGATACCGATAAATTGCTTTCTTACAATCATGTACCCGAACTATAAATAATAATACAAATTTTAATGTATGACCGAAACAAGAAATTTTCATCAAATCGGTATATTTAAATAATCAAATATATATATATATATATATATATATATATATATATAGTAATAAATAACTAGTTAATTATGAATTAAAATTGAATGATGTATTAAATAATTAATTTGCATGTTTTTTTATTAAATCGATAGTTAGTTTATGAAACAATTTATTTTATTTTAAAATGAAGGATCGAGAAATAATGACAACATTCTTTACACTTTACAATACAATTTAATTTTATTCAATAAAAATTTATAACATTTTATATGAGATTAATTACATTTAACGTTTTCAATGTTTAGAGATTTTATAACTCTTTTCTCAGGGTCATTTATCTGGGCCTGCTAAGTAAAGAAACAACCTTTATATTTATAGAATTTACGTTACACAATAATAGAATTTACAAACGAAGAAGTTAAACAATCAAAACAAAAACGAGAAAGCGAAATCTGAGGAATACCTTTACTTATCGTTTACAAAAACTTAATTAAAGTGTTTTCTACTCACAAATTATTTTGCTGGTACCAGACTTAGATATCCTGGGCTCGCGCACAATTCAAACTATAAAGGTCATGCATGAATCACTGACTACGCTTGATTGTACAAGTCACGGTCGTTGCTTTCAAGTATTTCCTCTGGGAACTGTAACTGCTGCTCCCTCCGGATTATTAGTTAGATAGATTGTTGCAAGATTGTCTCTATGTGTCTCTATAAAGATGGTCTCGGTACTAGTAGAAAATTTAATGTGGCGCTGATTATTAGGTTACTCTTTGCAGTGTTACAAAGTATCTCGCTGTCCAAACTTTATACTCAAATTCTAAAACTTGTAACCTTCTTGGTTTAATCTATACGCTGGCCACGCTGTTCGTTGTCCGCTCTCAAAATTTTACTTCCTCACCTACACTCACTACAACACCAGACCGACTGCGTTCTAGAAAGTGCTCGCAGCTCAAAACAAAGCCCCCCGACACATTGTTGTCTTTGAAGATTGGTACCGCTAACAATCCATCATAACTATCCAATTATTAATATCATTAATGGCCTTTATTTAGTATTACAATATATATACAGGGTAGTCTCCCATATTCAACCAATTCTCAATAAATCACTCCAGCTTAAAAATAAGAAAATTTTTTTCTATAGTTTTCGAGCTATACAATGATGTTAAATGTAAAGTAATATAAAATATTAACTAGTGACGGCACACATACTAAATTCAAACGATCTCTCTCTCTCTCTCTTTCTTTCCATCTGTCATCTATGATCCAGATATTTAATAAAAGTCAGTGTCTTTGTCTCAAACATTTTTTTTAATATTTTGAATAGACTCTGTAGTACGGGGAATATTAACCCTCCGTTTGTCACGCTCCCTAAATCAACGCGTTTTGTCGAGTTAGGTTGCCGATCACTTTTCTGAACAATTTTAGACATTTAACATACGCATTATATACGTAATTAATACTTCCACTTATTGTTACTGATAAAATAAATACATTAATCAAGGTTTGTTCCGATGTTTTTTTTTTAGTTTTGCATTCTGGGCAAATTATTTTTGTGTGTATACGGAAACACAAAAAATGTCACACTTTTCACAACAATATTATGTTTTACATTGCTTTTTAGTTTCCTCGAACTATGGCCCGCAATTTGTTCTAAACTTAGTTCATCAATTTATTGATCCGTATCCGAGAAATCAGGCCTAGTTCCTAAAACGTCTTCAGTTTCCGATTCATCTGATGATTCTTCAATATCGTCGCCTGGTAGAACTTTGTGACCTAATTATTTTTTTCTAAAAGAATACCACAAATTTTATCTACATCTTGAGGATATTTCAAATTGTATATATTTTTAGCCATTACCCACAATTGTGTACAAACAGAAAAACGGAAAGTTGTAAAAAACATATATAATATCCGCTTATTGCAATAAAAATTTAAGTATCAAAAGAGAAATATTTGGTTTAAAAATCTGAATAATCGTGAATGATTTTTACGAAAAGATAGTATAATATCACTCCAAATAACTACGGAAAGGCCGAGAAAAATACTAACTGCGTGGTTGCAATAGACCTTCTGAACTGAAGATATGCTACTTCCTTATTTAAACGTAATTTTCCGAGAAACTACGGTTAATTTCGGAGTGTGACGTTGGCAGTATATGGTAAACACATTCCTCTGAGATGTCAAAAAAGTTCATCCCTGTATCTGACCTGATGTTGGACATAACAAAGAAATTAAAATGCGTCGGACGCCTGAATCTAGCGCGACTAACGAAGAGGCTGAGTGGAAAAATTTCAATTGTAATCAAACAAAAAAGTCCTCAGTTTGTTGAATGTTTCTTCACAAAAAACTTGAATCACAACTAATTTATTACAATTGTTGTTCACAACAAGTCCAAATATATTGTAATGATAAAAGGGCAATTAATAATTAATAATTATAAACTATTGAACTGAATTGTTGCCGGCGAACACACAGAGATACAATAATGGTCAAGAATATTTAATAGGCCAAGACATTGTTAGACAATAGCGTGCGTAAGTTGATGGAGTTGTTAGTCAGCCATGAGACCTTGCTGAGTACAGAAGGAATTAAAATTTGTCAATCAGGTAAGAGACATTGTGGAGTACAGTATAATTAAATTTCGCAGTTGACGAAGGATATCATTCGAGGACGGAACTAAAATAAATTGAGTTGGAAATCAGAAGCAAGAGCATTGAGTTGTGTTAGCAGTCTCGAGCAGAGGCTGATGATTTTATGATAGAAGTCTCCAGTTTCCGTCGCAAGTTCCAAATAATTAGCAGAGATCAACAGTTTTAAGTGTTTGCAAACAATAATAAATAAATTCAGTGTTATATGGCCTGTTCATAAGTGTTCGAGGTGAAAGTGGGTTACAGAATCTTTACAATTGCCCTTGTACTGGTACAAACAGTGAGTAAAAAGGAAACATTTAAAATTAAAATTGTAAACGTTAATAAAAGGTAGAATATCGTCAGATTTTGATTTCATTTCGATTTATTTTGTTTTTATATTATTACATTTCGAGAGTTTATTAAAACTATTTTTCGGTAGTAAATTGTAAAATTAATTGTTCTTTATTTAAAAGGCCCAATAAAGACCTGAGGTAAGAGAAAAGGACATTTTGTATAAAATTGTTGTAATGTTCAGCAAGTAATTTGTTTTGTAAGTTAAAATAGTTGTGTATAATAAACTAATTAATTAATTAAATTAAATAAATGTTTATATTTCATGCCCCTTTCATTAGATAATTTTCAATTATTAGTTCAACCTAATTAATTATCTATTATTGAATAACCACATTTTGATGACTTAACGTGTAAGGCCAAATCATTTCAATTTTATATTCATTGTTTATTACTATATATTAGCAATAAAGAAAATTACGTATAAATAACGTGTAGCGCGATAGTTTTATAATTGGTAGATATATTATTTTAATGTAATTAGATATTAGCAAGGGTTGAGAGGTTGGCAAGTTGGAATTTGACCAGGCGCCACCGTGCCGGAGAGATAATCCCTTCGGTTTGGACTTAGACACGTAGGGTGTGTTGACCCTCCGAAGTTACCTGGACTGTCGCACCGTGGGAAACGTCTCTCCAAGAATCCCAGAAATTGAATTAACACGTGACTGCCAGGACCAAACACATTTCTTGGTTCAGGAAAGATAGATCGAAAATTGGTCGAGAACATCGATATTTCACATCCAACGAGGGGGCTGTAAAGAAAGTGTAGAGACTCCTCGACAAACCGTCTCCAGGGACGGACGTACAGCCCCAAACGTGCATCATCCAGAGGACTCAGAGAGATCGAGGGTGCCACGTGATCACGGCCAGAGATCAACGCGAGGTAATTGCAAAGTGTCTCAATCCTTGACGCGGCTGGGGGAATTACCGTAAACCATGGTTTAACTTGGAACTAAGTGATTCGATTGTTTTGGCCGGCTAGCTGAACACGCATAATTTGTATTTATTTATTTTTTTCGTGTTCAGTTAAATAATTAATAAATTCTGGAAAATATCCCTTTACTTTATCATTTAATAAACCTACCACTACAAACGTTAATTGTCAATCCCCGACCCACTTTTTATACCTCATATATTTTATATCTGGTTGCGGAAAACTTCCCAAAATGGACAAATATCTCAAAAAGATTGAATTGTCAAAAACAAAAATCACGTGTTAAATATTTTTCAAAAAGTTACTCAGAAACCTAACTCAATAGCGAAGTACACGAGGATATGGTATCAACTTTAAATTTTCATGAAAATTGTAATGGGAAGTATTAAATTGGGAACCCCTAATGTTTATTGCACATTCGGATTGACCCCTCATTTCAACTTTCTGGAAGTGGGAAATACTTTTAGCTTTACTTCGGGATGCTTGATTGAGTTCCCTTCTCTCTCACAAATAATAAAATGTAAAACAAAATTATGTAATTACATGTTCAAATCGGCCACCATACCATACCTTGGTCAATTCTGATGGCATTATATAGTTTTTTTTATTATTAATTATTAATACTCGTCTACTTTCTTATCTGTTGTGAATTTCCCCAATTGTAAACGTTTAATTTACACGTTACGATTTAATCGGTTACAGCGTCATCTACCGCAAATCTAAAAAACGTTTAAGATAATGGTAACTTAGCATTTTGTAATATATATAACGGTATTTCCCATTTATGATGTGAAAGTGGAGAAAAACTTATTTTAGAAAACACAAATTATCCCAAATAGGGTACAGACAAAGTTAACTATTTTTAAATTTATTTCTGTTAATAAATTTCAATGTTTAATTCAGTTTAATTACTTAGTTACAAAATAGCCCACGTCTAATATACATATATAAAGATATATTTTTACATTTACAGCCCAACAACCTATAAATCTTCAACAACCATAACATAAATATTTCCACTTTTAGGTTCATAATACATTAGAATTTTGTATTATAGAACGTTATTAATTATACACAGCCTGAGAATTACTCTTTAAGTATATTTCATATTTACTAACATCTAGCCATAAAGCCACTAATCCCTTAACGAATTTAATCATCCTAATTATTTAAATTCCTCTGGTGTTGTGTTATACAATGCAGTTCACTTCGGAATACCGATTTTTGTACCATTTCTACTACTCACAGTTTCCGGATGATTTTATTGGCGCGTCTAGTGAAATAGTTATGTATATCAGTATTTTTTCTTACGAAACACTAATTTAGTTTCTAATCTATAAATAAATGTCAGTACTCGTTTTTAACTTTATTTCTTACTGATAGCCTAATTCTTGTAGCATTTTGTTAAAATTCTAACTATAAAATAAATAAGCAAATTCTATGTAAATCTGTAACTTAGTTTTGAGTATATGCTTATAGTAACGCAGAAAAACTGGATATACCTCAATAAAATTCACTTAATTTTACATTTAAATTGAATATATAATCCATATATCACTCAAAAAACTCTTTAGAATTAAAATCTTGAAAGGAAATTTTTTATATAATTTCCCTTCATATTTTTGTTTATGCTCTCCTCCAACTTTGCATTTGGTTGTCGAATAAAAAAGCGTCACTAGCAGAACTTGCCCGAAACACTCGAATGGCTCTCCACTCCTGCAGAGATTCGGCCAGCACAGTCAAGAGCCTCGCTCGTTATTCAAACTCGTAGAATTCCTGCTCTCCAATTACTTTACAATCAGTGCCCTCATTATATAAAATACTCACATTAACGCTTTTTCACAATAACACATATATATATTGTATAAATTAAAGAGCATTTAAGAGTTAAAATTATAAACTCTTGAACAGGAATTGTTACCGGCAAACATACACAAATATACAATAATGGACGAGAATATGAACAGGCAAGTTATTGTTGAGACATGGCGCGCGTGAGTTGGTGGAGTGGACAGGATTAAGAAATTTAAAAAGTAAAGTTGAGAGGCACTCAGCAATCAGGAGTGGCCGCATGTGATCGTGTTTGGAAATAGACGAGAGGTTTAAAGTATTGGAAATCAGTAAGAAACGACAGCTGTTGTTCGAGACTTAAATCAACGAGACAATTATTAGAGGATAGAGTCGGACAGCGATAATCCAGATAGTGACTCAGAAGTATTTCTGAGTGTTGCACCAAGTTATCTTGGGAATCGTCGAGGAGGAATTCTGCTAGGTGCCGCCAATAGTGAAAGTCCAACAGTGATAAAGTGTAAATTCAGTGTCAAAAAAATGGCCTGTTCGTGATTTGTTTAAAGTAAGAGTGAGTTGCTGAAGGTTTCCAATTGCCCTGGTACCAGAACAAAACAGTGAGTTATAAACCATATAAATTAAATAGTAAACGTTATATTAAAGGTAAAATTTCGTCAGATATCGATTTTTTTTATTAAAATATTTGTCAATATTAATGTGTAAATTGATTGTTTAAAACGGGAATAAATTATTCTTTATTTAAAGGCCCACAAAAGACCCTGAGACCAAGAGAAAATTAAATTGATTGTATAAAACAAAATGTAAAAGGTCGGAGAGTAATTATTTTTATAATTTGGAATTATTTTAAATAATAAGAAATCAATTGTTTGGTCAGTTTCAGTAAATGTTTTTATTCATGCTCCTTCATGAAATAATTTTTCATTATAATAGTTTAATTTTAATTAATTGTTCATAATTGATCATTACGTTTATGGCACATCAACATGGCGCCATTCTAATCAGTTAATTAATGTTCTTTATTGATTATTACAATATATATATATATATTGTAGTAAACTATTTATTAATAAGTAATATATCCCCACGTTGGGCACCAATTATGTAGTAAATACTATATCTAAGAGTAATATTGCCCCACGTTTGAGGTCCAACTAATGTAATATTAAAAATAAATAACTTCTAATAAATATAGGAACATTACAAGCCCCACATTTGTGTGCCAAATAATGTAGTAAACACTTAATTAAGAGCAATATATCTCAGGGTAACCTGCGGGACTCCAATAAAATATAGGAATTACAAAATGAGAACAGAAAACTATAGAACTTTCTACAATAGTAATCTAACAGCTAAAACTAAACAAATATCTTGGACGTCAAAAGCGGCTCTCACGTGACTCAGCACACCTCAACGTATTCTTGTAGCTTCATGGTTTGTTAATGCTCGAAACAAACTTCGGAGATCTGGAAAGTTAATTGAATCAATCCGAATGAATCGGCTAGACGGCGAGTAAAATGTAGTTCAATTCACTTATTTTAACCAATCTCACAACCCTAAAGTAAACACCCTTCTCCACTTTGCTACAGCAAGCTGTATTGCCCTGTGCTGCCATAGGATGTGTGGAGATACGATTTGCTGGCCGCACTATCTTAGATACACGGAATTTTCACAGGATTACCATCTCCCGTGACCTTTTACCAACCTTTGGCAAGTTAATCTGAACCTCGAGTGAGATTCGTTATACTAAATCCACATGCAAACACAACGTCCGTCAAAATTACAAACTGGATCCACTATACAATAGAGAATAGCTTAGGATCAGAATGATTTCACACTCGAAAAAAACAGCAACAAAAAAACAACGACGACGCGACAGACAAAATGTAAATATTCACCAACGGATTGTCGACGTTTGACCTAGCGCTGGACTGCGCTTATACTAACTGTCCTGTGTTTACTTCTCACGTTTACCTCGAGACACATTTTGACCCGGGGTTAAATGTTCGTAAACATTGGTTGTAACGGAAATACATCACATGTATTGCCGAACTGAAGACAGAAAATCTTAAAGAAAATAAATCCTTAGTAATATATATATATATATATATATATATATATATATATATATATATATATATATTGTAATGCTTGTTAAGTGAGGCATTGTGTCTGATTGATAGTCTGGACTGTTGGAGGGGCAGTTTTGTAACGTGTTTATTTAGGACTGAGTATTTCTTCGTCTTGGAAATGCTGGGTGTGTGGTCTTGAATTCGAAACCGTGCACGTGCGTGTGGGGGTGCAGAAGACAAATAGTCCTGTCTCGATTGTCGGCTTGACATGACGAAGTAGTTAGCCATTTGCTGACTACGGAACTGCAGCTGCATAATATAAATCTCGGGATAATGGAAGAATCTGTCAACTGGCATTTGCGACGAAGTTTTCGAACAATGGACAAAGGAAAAGGCTGGGATATATAAGGGAGAGATAAGCTTTTGAGAGTGAGTCGTACTGCGATCACCGAGACTTGAGTGTATTATAGGGACTTGTTCTGTGATCACCGAGGCAGGAGGATGAGATTAGGAGAGACATCGTTTAAGGGAGGAGAATGTGTTATAAGTTGCAGTCTGCGAGAGAAATAGCCAAATATTCATCGATAAACATTGTGGATGCTGAAGTCTAATCTATTCTATCCTCAAATTAGACCACTGTCTTCGATTGTAGGAGACCAGGACACTGCACCCAGCGTCAAATAATCTTCAGAACGAGCAAATAATATTTCCTTAACGAACGGAGAACCAACTTTTGTCAAACCAACAGTGTATATTAGAATCAGTGTTTAAAACGGCCAGTATATAAAGTGTGTGTGTACGAACGAGCCACATTTTCCTGAGTAATCGTAAGTTAAAATTTCATGGTATTCATAGATGTAAACCGAATTAAAAGATAAAGTCAGATATCGTTCTTTTCTTTTGTGTTGATAAAATAAACTGATTAAATTTAAAATCCATCTTGTAGAATAAGTTCGTAGATAATTAATTTCGTCTATGTCTAGACGAATAAATATTTCTTTTTAATTTAAACATAAATTTGGTGTTCTTTGATTATGTTTAAATGTTCTGCCGTTATCAAACCCAGTTAAGACCCTTAAGAGAATAAGATCCTTTTTATATTTGTTTAATTGTATAAGTGTTCAAAAATTAAAATAAAATTGTTTGTTGTTTATAAATATTAATCTTTTTAAATAGACACTCGTTTGTATATTACAATAAATTGTGGTGTATAATGAAAGTATTTTTTGTAACTATTTGTATTGTCTTCGTAATATTACGGTCCAGGTATTGTTGGCAGCAGTCAGCATTGCATAAGTATGTGGAGTTTGCAGACGTATTATTGTCGGCAATGCTTTAGGTGGAAAACTTTGACGAGAGAACAGGTCAGTCGCCGATAGGATCCGAAACAGTAAAGTGCAATCGGCGATAGAAAATGAGACAGTAAAGTTGAGTATGCTTTCTAGAAGGAGAGAAGTCGCCGATAATTAGGTAGGCGACAATGGGTCCGGTATGTGTTGAAGAAGTAATGGATTTATTGGTTGTTGTAAAATTAAAAGTCGACGAAAGCAAAGACATAATAAAATTGTTGGAAAGAGAAATTAAACGAGTTACGTATGAATTGTGAAGAACGTAATACTGGATGTGACTGAACTGGTATTGAATTTTTGGAAATCGACTGTTTATCATGTGGTGAGACACTCAAGCGGATATGCTTACGTAGTTTGTGAGAAAAGGGAAATACCTTCCAGTTAATTAAAAATTTTTAATTTATTAGTGAAGTAATTGAGTAGTACAAATATAAAAAATCATTGAAATCAGTTCTGTCATTTTTTAGATTATTTCGTTCAAACGAACAGACACACTAGCAGCGTTTTCTTTATTCAAATTATACACGCAACGAAAAACAATTGTTATAGAATATGCACTATTAAAAACGAAGATAAATTATCTATGTACAATACACAAAGAAATTGTTAAAATTATTTGCTTTAAATAATTCAATTTTTTATGACATTTTTTCAGGTAATTTTTACTATAGCAGCTTACTCGATGCGTTGAATTTGAACTAAAATATAAGGAAATATTTAAACTTTTGCTATCTTTATATTTTACTTGCACATAAAGCCAAACCTAAGATTAAACGTTCCACATAATATTATTATAATAATGCGGTTGGAATTCATTTCCATAATAATTAAATCAAAAGTGAAAGCTACGCATCTCGTTTAACCTGAAAAATTAATTAATTTCAGGTATGCTCTGATCAAATCGTGAAATAAATGGACGTATATTTAATACATATACTTTTTATTAACTACGTACGAATAATTAAAATGCTTTGTTGTTGAGAATTAATAAGTTATCTTCAGAGTATTTGTTTCTGATATTAAATGTAAATAAGTTTCTTTTCAAATAAGTGGAACACTGATATTAATTTTCTGTTTCATTGAAACCTAACGGATATTGAGTGAAATATCGTCTTGTATTATTCCTCCGTGCTTCCTTGTGCGAATCTTGGCGTCTCCCAGGACTGTGACGGAAGACAAACGGCGACTGCTTACCACTGCAACTTATCAGCAGGCGTTCGTGAAGTACTCTCCCTTCTCCAATCCAGACATTCAATCGTAGTCTGTGATAGATGCAGAGATTCCTTCCTCTCCAGTCACAATAACTGGCTCCTAATAAATCTTTCACAAAGCTGCAATTGCTTTCATTCTCTTCTCCTTGTGTAAGCAGGATCGACAGGAGAAGCAATTATTTGAAATGTTTCCATTTACTATTAGTTCCGTAGCATACTAAAGTTTCTATTTTGTGCCAGTTAATGTGTGAAGTCGATAAATTCTGAAAATAATTATAGAAGGAATTATAAAATCAGAATTATACTTATATTGCTGTACTTTGTAATTGTGCTTGTCTGTTTAATAGTTTTATCTATATTATGAATTATTAGAAACTACAATGGACCTGGATTAATGATAACACAATTCAGTAATATAAGCCTGAATAAGGTCCTCAAATCTTCCTTAGCTTTCGATTTATTATCATATTCATCTGTCATTCATTAAATTACAGATGAATATGATAATAAATAATATTATTTAATTGTGTTATGAATATTATGAAATATAACACTTAAATAGATTGAATTATTACAACTATAATTTAATTACTTTGAAATTTTATTATGACGGTTCTCACGACGTACTCAAAACTTAATAGCATAGTTTTTTATATCAAACTAGCTGGGTGCCCGGCGTTGCTCGTGTACTTATTTATATAAACCCGAAAAAGAATTTAATTCTATATTAATCTTTAGTCAAGAAGACACAACCTAAATCTAACTATTCCTAGTTCCGTACACAATTTCGACCAATAGTGCTTTAATTGAACAGCTATAAAATACATTGAATTTTATTGCATCAATCTCAACAAACATACCTCCGAATTTCTTTACCAATACATAAATAAACTCCTTGAATATTGCAGTCTTCATACATTACGAAAGATTGAATTTATGAAATTGTTAGCTACATTCCAAATGTAAAGAAATGGTGGCCATATTGCACTCACTAAATTAACTAACATTTTCCGCAACGATTGTAAAGTATTTCATATATTGTTTTTTATTATCACTCGATGGAGTATTACTGGATAGAATTATACTTTTATTCAATGAAAATATTTCTTCTTCATTTCATTACGGAAAAATCGAACTATTTCCTTTATTCGTCGCGTAATATCGTCTCTCTCTGTCGCGTGACGTCATTGTCTCTTGGCGCGCAGTAATTTAATATTTAATGATCACGGTTTTTAATTATAATTCTTTCCACATGTATGCTAGGCGTTTGTCACCCCCACAGTACCGGTTCTCGATTTTGGCAGAATACGTATACCAATTTTTGTTGCATTCTGTCCACGCGATAAAATTTGTATAAAGAACAACGTAAATACATACATACATACATACAAATATACATCCTTTTTTATTATATAGATAAACTTAGTTATTTTGTAAAGGGGTGCTCTGTTAAGATAGATTGACTATTTACTACTGCTGTGGGAAAGCCTTATTTTAAATCTCTCACCACTTGAGGGTAAAGTCTGCATGAGTACTGCAGACATATTGTTCCACCTTTCTGTACTTCTATTTCCTAATGAGAATTTGCCCGGTTCTTTGCCATTTAGAAGAAATTTTCCTGCAGTCCTGTTTATTTCTGGCCAGGCCTGTTCCTCGCTTAAAATCTTCAATCTGGCACGGTCTCGCCTGTTGTATTTAATGGCTACCATTTTGTCTCGTTACATTCGTTACGAATTTTGCCTCTACATTTTGTACCCTCTCAAGAGTCTTTATTTTCACATAACGATAAGGATCCAAACAACCAGAATCGAATTCCAAAATTGGTCGAAGAAGAGGAGTGAATTACTTCCAGCATTCCTCGGTATCCTCATCACAAAATGTAACGCTTTCTATGACGTAGATATCGCATGGTATAATTGTTGTCCCTAATTTTGCTGTTTGTTGATGATAATTCTTACGTATTTACAGTTTTTTTTCTTCTGTGACATAATGTACGACAGTGGATCCCTTCTCCGAGCACGCGTGAAACTAACTACATTACATTTTCCAACCACGTTTCTAAACTCCTAAGATCCTCCTGTAGATCCCTCACATCATCTTCATACTTTATTTTGCAATAAATTATACAATTATGAGCAAAGAGACGAAATTTATATTTAATTACGACTTAGATGTCATTTACATACGCCAAGCACAGCAATGGCCCTAAAACACTTCCCTGTGCTACCCCTGATGAAACGCTGCACCTGGATTATAGTTTTTCCCGCTCTGTTGCCCTTTGCCTCCTATATTTTTTATTAATTATTTTATCCAGGATACGACCTTCCAATCCAGCCGTATTCCGTCAAACTGTTCTATCTTGTGGTGTGGTAAAAGATCAAATCTGATCAATTCTGCATCCCTCCTAAAGAGACTGTCCCATTCCCTCCGAAAGTAATCCGTAATTATATGTTCCGTTTGTTAACACACGACTGCTGTTGGGCTAACGGGCATGTAATCATATTTTCCTCTTTTATAAATTAGAAGTAACGTTTTTTTCTTTGCAATCCTGAGGCAAGACTGAATTATTCAAAATCAGTTCAAAGAGTCACAACCAATATGAAAATCGTGTTTTTTTCCCTCAATGACTGACGCATAATTACTGTAATGTTTTTATATATTTTTTACTAAAATTACTTACAGTGTACTTGCTGACATAACAACTCACATCTCAACAGTACTCTAACATGTTAGACTTACAGATATCACACTTGCAGGTAGTCTCCAGAGAGCTCTGGAGTAGGCTACCTTTGAGGATGCCTTAATATCTCTCTGGATTTTTGAACTAAGGTTCCCACATTCCGAGGCACCTCGGCCTGTTTTGAGAGTTGTATGTTCTGGGCTCACAGACCTTGGACATACGGTAAGAGTTGTGCGCTTTTTCTATTGGAATAGTCGATCAGCTGCCTCCTAAACTGGTCAAGGAACGGCGAGGGGAAAGCTGCGACCCCACTGCAAACCCCTCTCCCGCTATCGGATGGGCGTGGGACAAGTACCAAATGCCCGACCTACCTGATTCAGGATTTTGTAGGATATTCCCTGCATCACTTTTAGGCGAATTGCCGGGGCCCCTAGTTAACCCTTGCCTACCTTCCTTTACCTTTCTGCATTCCCCGCAGCCCTTTCAATCCCTTTCCTATGCTATAAGATGGGAGTGGCCACTATGTGGATTACCCTATACATAGCCTGTCTACACCTTCTTCTTATTCTTCTCTTTATTCGTAATAACAAGCGTTCCACTCGGAACATTAATTGCTGGAGTTTATTTCCTGTTTCCCTTATTTATAGGGGCATATTTTAAAAAGTTTCTCTATTATTCTCTTCGTCGGATAGAATTTCCGGTCAGTGATTTTCTTCCAGTTTCTTTTCTTCATCAAGAAGCTCTATAGGTTACCTCGTAAATGTCGCGCGTTAGTTAACTCTTATTTTCCATGTCCCTTATGTACGTCTAACGTTTTAACGTTCAGACATTGATGTTATAATATGCGGGATGTGTTTTTTTTCTCGAGAATTTTATATGGTACATAGCACTCTCCACTCCTATCTTCCAAATTTTCTAAATTGTTTCCATATCTGCTCCACGGAACTTCCTGTTCCCGTCTATAACGCAGATTTTTTTCTTAGTAATTTCGCAGGTCCACGTTGTTTATTCTGTGATCCTTATACACTAACGTTCCTACTTGTTCATTCAAACTGCTACCCATAACATCTAGTAAAATAGCGGAATGATTACTAATACTCCGAATTATTTCACAGTTATATAATATGTTTTCTGGTGGAATCACTTGTTTCCTCGAATATCTGCACAAGGTCATTGAACCGTACCTGCGCGCAACTTATTGAAGTCACCCCTCCCTTTCGGTTAACACAGGGAATGTTTAAATGACACCAAAGGATAATATGTTTGTTATTTCCCATACTAGCTCTTGCTTTCTTCAATATTTTTTTTTCCATGCCGGAATCAGGTCTATGTGCAGCGATTATCTCCTATGTGGCTTTCGCGAGTATCTTAATCTCTACATCTAGCGTTCCTTATTTACCTATACTTGAATTTAGCTCAGTATCATACAAATAAAACTGGACCCTCCCTGACTTCCTCTATACTTCTTATGTATTGTGTAACCATTTTTAAAAATTTCTGAATTAAATTCTTTCGTATACAACGAAGGTTCTATATCTATTATTGTGTCTAAATTGGCGAGGTTCCAAAACTCTGTTAAGTATGCTTTTACGGTTTACCTACAGCATCCCCCTCTAGATGTCAGACCCTATTTGTCGATGATTTCCCAGCCACCTTCACAGCTTCTTACTTTGCCTTCTTTCTTAGTTTCCGTCATTCGAGCGTTCTAGTGTTCCAAAGTCACAACGTTTCTCCGGTTTATATCTACACCGTCTTCACCAATTTCACGATCTTGAAGCAATCAGTTGGGATCTGAATAGAAGACTTTACCTATCGACACGAAAGACGCATCAAGTCTTTACGTCAGTTTACGTCACGCCTTAGGAAACTGACGGTATTTCACTTTCACTAACGTGATGAGGTCATACATGTCTCCCATGTCCCGGAATTCCTCGTTTTTATATCGTTGATTCCCACGTGAACGATAACGTTTGTCTACTGTCTTAAATATTCTGTCTAAATACCGGGAATACGTAGACGGGATTTCTACTCATATTCACCACATTCTTGATTGTGATGTTTCCCACCAAAAGAGTCGATGGCTGAAAGTGTTAAAATATTCTCTCACTATTTTTTGCATTTTCTCCTTTCACCTCTTTCTTCCTCTGTTTCCAGACTTGTGTGAAGTTCCTTGATTTTTTGTTCCAGAAGGTTTATTCTATATTTTTCACGTGATCCTTTATTTGTGCACTTTAATCACTTCCAGCCTTCCGCTATAATCGTATCCCTCTTCAGTTTTTGTCTACTGAAATGGTACCAATTACCGCAGTTGACACACAACAATCCACTAATCAGATTTTTTGCACCAAGAGCATTTCTCTCGTTGTACAGCTTGCACAAGGACCTGGATTTAGTTCAATGCCACCAATCATTCTAAATACTTAGCATGAGGCGAAAAAGTACACAAAAACAGCTTCCAGCTTCCGTTTCGACGTTACTCGTTCCCCGAAGTAATCCCCAACTGGCCGCGCAGCAAGCAGTAAATCCCGAGATCGCAGCCCATCCTTTTCTTCATTGCCAAAAGCCGGAAAGACAAGTCCCGACAAGAACAGAGTCTACTGAAAATCATTTATTTATTCATAAACCTAAAAACTCATGTAACATTTGTTTGCTGTACGAAAATGTAATGCGCTTTTACGTCAAATTTAGATTCTTACTCAACTTTATTATCTCTAAATAATTTAAATGCAATTGTTGAAAACAGAGTTCTCTTATGTCTAAGTAGTATATTTGTTGTAAATTTCGATGACTTTTTTTTATCATCTTCGTAGGAAGATAATGATGGAGCACGTCTAAACGTAGATACATATGTAGACAAAAAACACACAAAATTAGTGATAAAATAAATACCTCACAACGTTTCTGCTAACTTTGTGGCTTTCGTCAGGTGCTTGAAAAGCAAAAGAGCCGCAAAAACAACAACTATGCGCTCAAACAAGATGACGAACTCAAAAGGTACTTTTTAAAAAAATAACTTTTGAGTTCGTCACCTCGATTGAGTGTATTGTCGTTTTTGGGGCTATTTAGTTTTGGAATCACCTGACGAAAGCAACAAGGATAGTCGAAACGTTGTGTGGCATTTATTTTATCATTTCATTGAGTTTGTTACTTGGCTTCTTCTTTTTCTAATTATTATTCTTTTAACACAGACGTTTTAAAATATACTATATTTTATAACATACTAGCTGGGTGCCCGGTGTTGCCCAGGTTGACATAAATAACCTCAGCGACATCCATAACGCCGGATTTCAATCCGATGGGTTTTTTGCGTTATTTTATGTAACGCCCCTCCAACTTCATTGCTAAAGGTTCTCCCCTCCCGTGCCGAAAGGGGTTGAAATTATACACAAAAACATCTCTAGAAAGGCTATCTCATTGACCACGAAAGATAGTCTATTGGCGAAAACAACGGCAGTTTTAACAAGTTTGAAAATTTCCACCCCCGCCCCTGACAATTAAATGGCAACTTAGTGTCATAATTAAAGACAGCCATAACTCCGGATTAAACTCCAATCGCGGTTTTTTTCGCTTTAATTTCGTGTATCGTCTCTACCCCTAAATCTTCTTCTCTCTAATAATAAAGGGATATAAATTATACACAAAAACATCGGGAAAAACACTATAAATCTCATTAACCCTGCAAAAATATTCATTTGACGCAAATATCTCCCGGTTTAGCATGTTTGTAAATTGTAACCCCCGTACACTTCCGCGTGCGCGGATCGTAGTCATGTCTTATCTCCGCAGAGTTGTTTTCCGAATATAAAGGAATACGCTTAAAAAATTTGGTAAAATTTTCTCCACTCTAAGGAGTAGAAGAACAACTTAACCGGCAAGTTAAATGTTACAATTAAACTCAGCGAGGTCCTTAACGCCGGATTCGACCACAGTCTCGTTTTTTTGCTTTATATTTATGTAAGGCCCCTCCACTCCCACCCCTAAGGCTGCTCCCCTCCGTTGCCTATACGGGTTGATATTATTCGCAAAAAACATCAGGAGAAACACTATAAATCTCACTGACACCGAAAAATATTTATCCGACGAAAATATCAGCCGTTTGAGCAGGTTTGAAAAATTCCGACCCCGTCTACCCCCGCTCCTGGGAGTGGTAGACGTGTCTCACCCTACAGTGTTTGTTTTCTGCTCGAAAGGAACACGTCTACGATATTTTGTAAAATTTGCGCCATGTGTGTAGATATGTAAGCGGAACATGCACGCTAATATACATATAAACATAAACACACACAAACAGTCAATTTATTAGATAGATTCCATTCTGTTGGAAGTACAAGAACACTTTATTCAGTATTATCTCAGATAAGACAATTAAATTGGTTGTTTTCTATAAGAAAATATTGAGTCATCATTAAGTCTATGTTACTTAATACTGGTTCTTGGAATTATTTAATAGTTTTGAATCTGTGGACAAGGAACTTAAAGAAAGGCAATGTCCTTGGAACCGTGTAAATCAAGAATAAACTTTTTGTATGATTTTCACTTTCATTCCAAGTAAGTTATGTCAAAGAGATCACAACATTTAATGATTGGAGAGCGTTAAGAAATTAGTATAAATTATATCTTTTCATA
Source organism: Zhengitettix transpicula (assembly GCA_037074705.1). NCBI lineage: Eukaryota > Metazoa > Arthropoda > Insecta > Orthoptera > Tetrigidae > Zhengitettix > Zhengitettix transpicula. Next base: position 187,975,605 of record CM073591.1, read on the forward strand.
TTAGCGTGCTTCTAGGTGTTTAAAACATTATGTGACTACACTTTGTGGTCTGTACAAATCCTTTCGAATTTATTTCTAAAACGTACTTTACACTGTGGTTCCTAAATACATGGAAATATTAGAAACGTAATATTCTAATAGAGTATACAGAATTTCTTTTCACCTCCGCATACAATTCCCCATCAACAATTACTCAAGGAATTATAAAACATACTTTTTCCATTAAAATTAATAATTAGACTTATATATTAAAGATAAAAGAAACGTGGCTTATTTAACTTGTACTGTTAATTGAAAATAACGTGTTACTCATTTAGGTTACATTTTAATATCTTTAAGGTACATTTTTATCTAAAATACTGTAAATTTCTCACGAATGACGTGTTTCAGGAATGTTAACAAAACCGCTGACAACGTCAGCAAGTTTGCTTTAACGGGGTTCCATTTGCCTTTTCTTGGAGCCGGTGATAAAAATCGGTCTTGTTTGCCTTCATGCCGGGGAGCAGTTTAAACCCTCCAGTCTCTGGCGGGGAAAGCTTTCTCTAGGGAATGACAGCACGGATCGAATGACGATGCTGGTTTTAACCTTTCTCCAAATTTAAGTTTGTCGAATTGAGCCTGGCCACGATACCGTTTCTGCTCTGATGTGCTCCAACATTTTAGAACTGTAGAGAATCGTATAGAAATAAAAATAAGTTGCAGGAATAAATACAAAAATCTTAGATTTTTTATGATCAAGACTGGGACCTCTTAACCTAGAAATACAACAATGGAAATGGTTTTATTTCATTAATTATCCACTAGCTTTCATTTTATCACAAGCGTACTTAAATATTTTGCATTTCTTATTGTATAATAGCAATTAAATTAAATTAAAAAGACTTATTATAAATCATGCAATGTCTGTATAAGGTATTAATGTATTACTTCTTATTGAGATTTAAAACTTTTATCAAAACTCTGATGAAATTCTCATAAATAATATTTGAATAAATAATATGAATCTAAATAATTATATTTTTAGTCAAATAAATACATTAATCAGAGTTTTATGAATTTTTTAAAACTTTGGACAAGGCATTCTTGGCAAATTATTTTTTTGTGTATACGCAAACACAAATACTTTCACAATATTACATTGTTTTTTATTTTCCTTGAAACATGGCACTTATTTTTTTATCCGAGTTATCAGACCTAGTTCCCAAAGCGTCTACAGTTTCCGATTCATCTGATAATATTATTCAATATCGTGGTCTGGTACAACATTTGTGTCATAATTATTTTTTTTAAAAGACGAATTTCATTTACCTCTTGAGGATTTATCAAGTTCTATATATTTTTACTCATTTTCCACAATTTTTCACAAAACTAACGGAAAGTTGAAGTAAAAACCACAAATAAAATATCCAATTATAAAAATAAAAAATTAAGTATTAAAAGAGACATATTTGATAGAAAAACTGAATAACCGTGAATGATTTTTACGACAAGGACGTATATTATCACTCCGAACTGATGCGGTTCGGACGAGAAAATACTGACGGGAGTGGTCGCAGTATATCTCTTGGACCTAAAATGGGCTACTTCCTTATTCAAACGTCATTTTCCGAGCAACTACGGTTTCTTTTGGAGTGTACTTTTGGCAGAATTTGGTAAAAAACATTCCTCTGAGATGCCACAAATGTTCATCCCTGTATCTGTCGCGGTTCCGAAGATAACAAAGAAATTAAAATGCGTCGGTCCCGTTGAATTCGCGCGATTAATGGAGTATTAATATTCAATGGAGGTTACTGTTAATATTGGAATTAATAAGACAAGTACAACTGACATTTATATTTAAATATTATTTTTTATATTACAATGGCATATTTTTAAAAATAAATTATCTGTTTTTTATATTTGGTTTTTAATAGTAATACATTACATATAATGAATAAATAACATCCCTATATCAAAGAAACAAGAGATACACTTAAATAACACATACTGTTTATTACAAAAAAAACACATTAATCGATGAGAAATTTCGTTATGAAAGTATTTCCTCGAAATGTTGGGTACGTACGTAAAATACTAAAAATATATGTACAAAAAACATCGATTTCTTAATGACACACATATTCTGACTAAGACAAATTATGACACTGCTTTTGTAATTATTTAAGTTATATATTCCTATAATTTTAAAATTCTAAATTGTTTTCAATTGTAAACTTCACTCAGGAATTAAACTGAGTTTTTACTGATCGTTCTCGTTTAAATTGTGTATTTCGGCAACACCAGTCAGCGATCTTGCTATCAAAATTTGGAAGTCCTCCAAAATTTATATTGTTATATGCCTTATCTTTTATAAAAGTTCATTTTAATTATTGTATTTGTTTGGTTTTGTAGTGTAAAACTTCATACCTGATAAGATCGCAAATAAGCGACGAAACATAGTGGAATTTCTATTCAATATATTTTTTTGACTTCAAATAGAGTCTTGTTTAATAATAACCGATTTCTTAAGTTAGATATAACTACTGTAAAAGTAAAACAATTTGCTTAGAACAATATTTCGTAACTGAAAAAATAAATTTCCATTAATAAACCAATTTTTAACAATAAATTGTTTATGTTTCCAAATCATCTAAAAGGCTATTCTATTGAGTTTTAAATACAGTCAAAGGTTAGTTATTTGTCTGTAAATACGTGTATTGTAATTAAATTATGTGATGCAAAGGTTAAATAGCAGGTATTCTATGTGTAAATAGCAGGTGCGTGTGTGATACCAGCCAGCCACAAAGGTTTCCCGTGAAATCAGCGTTTCTACGCGCACGAGTTTTGAAAGAGAGATACTAGCGGTATTTTCGGTATTTTATTTGCCAATATATCTTTAAATCAAAAAATGCTTGATTTATTCACTTATTATTTTTTTTAGGGCAACAGGCTACATGAGGGTGATCCACATTGGGCAACTCCCCTTTAATAGCATAGGAAGGGATTTGAAAGGGGGGATGCGGAAGGGTAGAGGAAGGTAGCCAAGGGTTACTAGGGCCCCCGGGCTATATTTTAAGGATCCTACCCGGCATTCGCCTAAAGAAATGCAGGAAAAACTTAGAAAAACCTGCATCGGGTATGTCGGGCATTGGGTACTTGTCCCACACCCTTCCGATAGCGGGAGAGGAGTTTGCTGTGGGGACGCAGCATTCCCTTCTCCGTGCCTCGACCAGTTTAGGAGGCAGCTGGCCGACTATTCCAATGGGAATATGAACAACTCTTACCGTATGCCCAAGGTCTGTCCTCTCCGTTTTTGAACAAAGGTACCCACAAGCCGAGGCACCTCGGCTTGTTCTGAGAGGTGCATGTTCCGGGGTCACAGACGATACAAAAACAATGAACGACTGCAAGTAAGTCGGTGAAAAAAAAGATGGTTTTTACTGTGAAATAAAACGCAATTTTTTTATACACAAAAAGTGAACATTAATCAGTCAAATATCTTCCATTCTGTTCGGTGACCTTTTTCCATATTTCTGGTACCTTCATGATCCCGCGCTCATAGAACTTCTGGTCCTTATCAGCAAAGAATCTCAACCAAGTGCGATTTGAGGTCATCGTTAGTACTGAAATGTTTACCATTTAAAAAGTTTTGTAAACTTGGAAATAAATGATAATCCGATGGTGTAAGTTCGGGGTTATATCGTGTAACTTCATGATCCCGCTCTCATAGAACTTCTGGTCCTTATCAGCAAAAAATCTCAACCAAGTGCGATTTGAGGTCATCGTTAGTACTGAAATGTTTAGTATTTAAAAAGTTTTCTAAACTTGGAAATAAATGTAACATGACTTCCCAACCAAGGTCCAATAATTTCGTACGTGTTTCTAAAATTGTGTGAGGCCTCGCAATGTCGTGGTGGAACATGATTCCTTCATAAGTTGTCGGCAGTAAGCACATGAGTTGATCGTTCAGTTGCTTGGAAGCAGATCAAAATACACAACACCAAATTGACAGCATAATCTTTTACTAATCCAAATCAGCTTTCGATAAGGTTTGTGCCGTTTCATCATGCTTGGAGCGTGATCTTTTCCGATTAACGTTATTGTAGACGATCCATTTTTCATCGCAAGTGATACTTCGTTTCTAAACAGGGTCGATTGCATTACGTGTATCACAAATATTGATTCGTTCCGTTAGGTGAATTTATTTCAATTCACGAACTTCACAACAACTCCAAGACTTCTTATATGATTTTCAATTGTTGTGTGTGATACATGTAACTGTTTTTGCAATCTCCCGCACAGTTATACGACGATTCGATTCAATCACGGCTTCTATTTTGTCATCGTCAACTTCATAAGGTCGAACAGAACGTTGATCATCTATCAGTGACAAATCTCCAGAACGAATTTTTTTAAACCAATTCTGAATCGTGAGTATTGTTAAACTATCAACACCATAAACTTCACATATCTCTTTGTGAGCCTCAGCCGCGTTCTTGCCTTTATGAAAATAAAAAAGTAAAACGTGTCTAAAATGCTTATGTTTGAACTCCATGTTAAAACGGACCGTAAACTGAAAGTTATAAACAAAATTGCTCGGAATATATTTTTATAGCAACCTAAAGGTGTCTAACATTGATAAGAATAACGAAAGAATCATAACGCTATCTACTGGTACAAACTGTGTTGTCAACCATATATTTACAAGATAAATTATTTTACAGGCTTTTTAGAGACTTCATTAATGTCTTGGGGATGTTTTTGGATCAATCATAGAATCACAGCTTAGGTGAAATACTGTGCGTAAATGTAAGGAATGTAAAATGCTTTACAGGCTGAGTTCACGTAATGAATTGATGTAGCTTACAGTTTTATGTCCCAGTCCAGCACAACTCGACCACACAAACGTACCCGGAGAATTTGGAGACTTCAGGTGTTGATCAGCGTTCCGGATGATGCCGTCGTGGTAGGCGTCCTACACAGTCCGTATTAGGCACTTCCACAGTGCGATCGTAGCGTTCAATTCTCCTCTGATTCCTCTCACCTAGGGATATAAAACCTTTTATATACGATCAATTAATAACAACTTTAATATTGTTTTCCCTGCATTAATTCTGAATATGAATGGCCACAGTATTGTTGCATGGTTCTCCTTATGATCCACCAATCGACTCTCTCAAGCTAACATCAGCGTCTGTCTGCAATTGACTGTCCATCCCGTAATCCGTATTTTTTAGGGCAACAGACTACATGAGGGTAATCCACATGGTGGCAACTTCCCTTTAATAGCATAGGAAGGGGTTTTAAACGGGGGATGCGGAAGAGTAGAGGAAGGTAGCCAAGGATTAACTAGGGCCCTGGGGCTATAGTTTAAGAAACCTACCCGGCATTCGCCTAAAAGTGATGCAGGTCAGGCATTGGGTACTTGTCCCACACCTTTCCGATGGTGGGAGAGGAGTTTGCTGTAGCGACGCAGCAGTCCCTTCTCCATTAGGAGGCAGCTGGCTGTCTGTTCCAATGGGAACAGAGAACAACTCTTACCGTATGCCCAAGGTCTGTGACCCCAAACATACACCTCTGGAAACAGGCCGAGATGCCTCGGCTTGTGGGAACCTTAGTTCAACAAAAGGAGAGAGGAAAAGGCATCCCCAAAAGTAGCTTCCTCCATCTCTCCTTAAAGGTTCTTCCTGCGAGAGAATAGCCCGCGCAGACCCCTTCCTATCGTGGTCCATTTTTTATATCTCTCTAAATTACACAATTATAATCCTTCTTTCGTTTGAGAGATAGGAATTGTCCAATCACGGTGGCGGTTTCTCTCGGTACACTAAACAGCCTTCGCTGCATTTTAGAATCTTAAAATTAAAATAAAAAACGTCATTGTTAAAAAATTATACTAATTATATTAATAAACAGACAAAAAAGCGGTAAAGAATTACCACACAACGTTTCCACAATATTTGTTCTAAGCTTTTCTTTTAAGTTCGTCACTTGGTTTGTGTGGTGTGACTTTCTTGAGGCTCTTGCGTTTTTGATTCAAGTGACGAAAGAAAGGAGGATTTCACGTATTTATTTTATCACTTAATTTTGGCAAAGTATTTATACAATAATTATAGTTTAGAAACTTGTTATTAGCTAACTCCAACGAACAACCAGAAATACTGTCTACTTGCTAATACATTTGGACTGATTTTTTCAATCATAAATAAATGTAAATAATTAATTTGATAGGCGGTACGTGTTCATTACGAGTTAAATGCAGTAAAAGTAGTTTGTTTCACCATTTCTGGATGGTATCGGTATTGTTTTTAAATGAAGTGTTTCTTTTGGAGCATCATGTAGTACGGTGTATCACACATACTTCAATTTTGACTTCTAAGATAGTGCACAAAAATAATAATATGGACAAAATCACAGTTAATTTTATAAACTGGTGAATATCTTTGAAATTAATTTATACGTATCATTGGCAACTGAAACACTAATAAACTTACGCAAAAATTTTGTTAATTCTTGTGAAAGGTTAGCTTAGAAACTACAGAGATCTTTGTCAGTCACAATGTAATCCAATGTGGCCAACACAATGTAACTATAAAATATTTATTAATATGTTAAATAATTACTATAAGAAAACTATTCCAGTTAAACTTAAAAGACCCTTTAAAACCTCGGCATTTCAAGAGACTTCTGACAAAAATAACCATTATCCAATGCCAAAAATTGAGACATACTATTATATTTTCATTGTTTCCCCATGTGTCGGTATAGTTGAAAAATGTTTCACGTCATAAGTAATCTAGAATGAATAAGAAAGATAGCCAATACAGAAATAAAAAGAGTATAATATAAATAAAATAAAAAGGGTATAATATAAATACCACACAACGTTTCTGGGATCCTTGTCCCTTTCGTCAGGTGCTAAGAAGAGCCTAGAGAAACAAAACTGCACTGATCAGTTGACATAACTCAAAAGCTTTGGTCTGTATTGGCTATCTTTCTGATTCATTGTTTTCTTTCAGACGTAATTTTTTTTTCATTTTAGTAATCTATAATGTTGATAAATCATCCACACAGATCGCTGAAATTGAAATGTGTAATTTTTAAACAGTGTCTTGTGGGGAACAAGTACCTCCCATGCCCGTTGCCGGAGCGATTGGACGCTGACACCTACGACGCCCTGTACACCACGGCAATGGAGCTGGAGCTACGTGCGGACCTGCTGGACACGTGGTTCTGCAGAACAGACGCAGCCTACGTCCTCAGGCAACCCAGGTAAAGAACTGCCTACGACTCACTTTTTCCAGTCTGACTGCTATCCTCTATGATGTATAATATATATAGAAAACTACTTTATGAGTCAAACCCTAGTAACAATACGTAGAAACAGTTACATAATAGTACGTCAACGGTGTAGTAGAAGTTTATATTGGTTCACACCAGTGCGGGGAGTTATTTATCGCAGGAACATTGATACAATTGTAAAATTAGCTTTGCCCGGGTAGGCAAAATTAAACTTAGCGACATACATAACCTCGGATTTGACTCCATTCTCGGTTATTTTCGCATTATTTTCATGTAACGCCCTTGCACCCCCCCCCATGCCGAAAGGGGTTGAAATTATACACAAACATCGGTATAAATACTATCAATGTCATATTTATTCGACGCTAATATCGGCCGCCTAAGCATGTTTTGAAAATACAATTTAGTGCAGCTGGTGCTCCTTTGATATTTGCAAGCTCTGGCACGGCGTCGAACTATTGGTTCGTGGTGGTGGATCGGCTTCACAATCGTCTCCTGATTGTTTCAAGACTCACTCTTCTCTAGAACGACAGCTTCTACACTCATCTACTCCATAACGACCGATAAAAACTAATACTCCTTATTTATTCACCCGTCATCTTGAAACCAATTTGGTATTGAAAAAAGTGTTTTAGGTCGTTGGGATTCGATACATCGAATTTCTCTGGCCTAGAAATATTTTATTACACGGAGGCGCCGCTCGTGTAGAATCTTAGTATTACGACAGTAGCGGTCTGATAGGAGCAATTACAACTTTCATCCAGCTGCTAATATATATTATTTCTTCACAAAATAATTATTACAACATAACACCTTACCGCACTCTCGTTAATCGTCTGTTATTATTGTGTAGGTACATTCAACTCTATATAATAAAATATTTTGGAACGTATGGCTAACTTTCTTTGCTCAAAAATAGCAGCCCGTTGGTGCATCCTCTCTCATACCGAAAGAGGTAGAATTATACACAGCCAACATCGGCAGAAATACTATAATTCTAATTAACCCTAAAAATATTTATTGAACGCTAGTTTCGGCCGTGATTTCATGTTTAAAAATTTCCACCCCGTCCACTATCGCCCAACCCCTCCCACCCCTGCACGTTGCCCGGATATTCATAAAAGAACTGAGCGACATCCATTACCCTGTATTTGACTGAAATCTCGGTTATATTCGCGTTATGTTCTTGTAACACCCGTCCATCTTCATCCGTAAACGTGCTCCTTACCCATGCTGTAAGGGGTTTAACTTATACTTATAACATCGGTAGAAACACTATCAATCACTAAATATATTTATTCTACTCAAATATCGGCTTTCTTAGCATGTTTGAATATTTCCACCCCCGTCCTCCTCCACTCCTAGGGGTGGTAGACGCGTTTCACCCTGACAGTGATTCTTTCCAGGTCGCAACGAACACGTGTACGAAATTTGGTGATATTTTCTCCACCGGTTTAGATTTGTATAAGGAAAATACATGAATACATACAAACAAACGTACATACATACATACATACACTTTGCTTTATTCGATAATTTATATATCAACGTTTAGGCAAAAATATATTTTCATCGAAAAATGGAAACTTTTTCTCAGGGTCTGCGTGGGCTCGTGTTGATGTCTAGTTGTAATCCTGGATCCCGTCGTGTATTTATTTTAGTCCAATGGTTTAATATTTAAATTACCGATAAGCTACAAAAATTCAACTCAATATTATTTATTCTCATATACAACATCTCTTTACAAGTACTAGAGCTCCCACTACTCGTCTCTCTCACTCACATAGGCAACATCAAGAAATACTGCTCTCCTCTTCCCTCGAATTTCTAAAGATCCTCTACTTCTCACAAGATCCTTAAACTATAGCCCGGGGGTCATAGTTAACCCATGGCTACCTTCCTCTACCCTTCCGCATTCCGCCTTTCAGATCCCTTGCTATGCTATGCTATTAAAGGGAAGTGGATTACCGTCATGTAGCCTGTTATCCTAAAAAAAAAGATGAGAGGAGAGTTTTTGAGTAGCCAGCGAGTCGGAGATGAGAGAAGAGTTTGAGTAATTAGAGAAGAGTTTGAATAGTCGATGATAAGATAAGGGTTTTTGAGAAGCCAGCAGTCGGAGATTAGAGAAGAGTTTATGAGTAGCCAGTATTTGGAGTGGAGAGAAGAGTTGAGTGGCCAGGAGTCGGATATGAGAGAAGAGTTTTTGAGGAGGCAGCAGCTGGAGATGAGAGAAGAGTTTTAGTAGTCAGTAGTCGGAGATGAGAGAAGATTTTATAGTTGCATATTGTTGGAGATGGGAGAAGTTTTAGTAGTACGCAGCAGTCGGAGATGCGAAATGATTTTTTTAGTAACAAGCAGTCGGGAATGAGAAACTTAATTAAGATAATTAACGCAACGAGTAATTCTCAGAAAATCGAAAATAATTTAATGTTCCTATATTCACTTTGTTAACTGCGGGAACTGCTCGCGTAACGTGCAAATGTTCAATTTGCAGCAAAGAGCTGTTAGAATTACATCCGGTCGCAATGCACAGGAAATTGCATTCCTCTTATACAAGTCTTTAAATATTGTCTTTACCTACGGCGAATATAATAGAAAGTATAAAATTCGTGAAACGTAATAAAATTTATACAAATTATCAAAAACAAGGATAGGAAACCAGCAACCGTTGTTATCTCAGGTCGGACTAACATAACCTTAGTGTGTGGTTTTCATTATTCAGAAATAACAATACCTACCTGTGAAGAAGAATCAGTAACTACGACGCATTCGTTAATGTAAAAATTTACTTGTTGACGGATCGTTAATCATCATTTGCGTACTTTAAATTATACTCTACAAGCTCTGAACTGTGCTATCTACATTTGTACGTTATTCCATTTACATATCTCGTCTTACTTCTACATTCTGCTTCTCTTCAGTTCTCTTCCAGTAACTCCCTAAATCGTGAAGTATGAAGAGTGGAGTAAAATGTGTCTGTTCTTAAGTCATATCTAAATTAATACTACGAATAGTCAGTGGTGCCTCGTGAGCTTTCGAAATTATGTGCTACGTCACCCCAAACAACCATTTTTACGAGTGTAACTAAGGAAAATAATATTATTACTTCAGTGATAGTGTTAGAAATACTCTGACCCGACACGTAATATGCTACATTCTTGATTCTGTCTACATTATTTCCAATGGTGCTTAATTCTTAAAAATGGAATAATTTAGCACTAAATTGACTTGCATTTCTAACATGAAAGTATTTTTCCATGGTAAAAATTTTAAATAACTATTTTTTTAAACAAGCCACACATGATTGAAGTATTGTATGCAGGGTCGTGCGTCATTGTGCATTACTCTGCCTCTTAAATGTTGTTTTCTTTAATATGACCTTCGAATGTGTTTTCTTTAATATCACCTAAAATGTACGAATATATTTGTTGTTAAAAAAATTAACTACTTTAAAATAAGATTTATACTTACTGAATAATTCAAATTTATTTAGATTCGTCATTTATTCCGACTGAAGCGGCCGCCTACTGTTTCATTTTACGCCACAGCTCTGTTAGGAGGCAAAGTTCTTGTAAAATATCCATCCTTAACTTATTTGACATACATATTGTAACTTTCGTCTCTTATACAGTCTGAAGTGTCACAAGTGTCCATTTCGCTATTAACGATCGTTTCCTGGATTGTCCCAACTCAGCTGGCAGGTAAAGTGGATTCGGGTTTGGTTAAATAGACGAGTAATTCTTCTGACCTATCATGGAACCTCCGACCCAACTACAGAAACAAAGTACCCAACATTCGGCGCCAGTAAATCCGACACCAAAGCCAGTTTTTTATACTAATTTACAAAGAATCGTCGCGTTCCAGGCGTGTTCAGGTACCACGTTAGATGAATCCCGGTTTTCACAATTGTTCGATGAGACTAGTGCTTGATATTAATTGAAATTATTTAAATTTTTACATGGCGTTGCAAACCAATTATTTCAATGTTTATTTTTAGTTTATTTTTTAGGGTAACAGACAACATTAGAGTAATCCACGTGGTGGCATCTCCCCTTTAATAGCATAGGAAGGGATTTTAAAGGGAGGATGCAGAAGGGTAGAGGATGATAGCCAAGGGTTAACTAGGGCCCCTGGGCTGTATTTTAAGAATACTACACGGCATGTGACGAAAAGTGATGCAAGACAAACCCTAGAAAACCTACATGAGGTAGGTCCGGCAATAGGTTCTTGTCCCACGCCCTTCCGATGGCAGGAGAGGTGTTTTCTGTGGGGTCGCAGTTCCTTTCGCCGTGCCTTGACCAATTTATGGGGCAGCTGGCCGACTATTACTATAGGAATAGCGCACAACTCTTACCGTATGCCAAAGGTCTGCGACCCCGGAACATACACCTCTCAAAACAGCCGAGGTGCCTCGGCATTTGGGAACCTTACTTCAAAAAAACCAGAGAGAAGAGACGGATCCCCAAATGTACCCTCCTCCAGACCTCTGTGGAAACGTTCACCTGCGAAAGAATGCTCTCACAGGCTTCCTTCATATAACACTTACTGTAATTTTTTAAGGTGTAGTCAGGCTATGTATAGGGTAATCCGCATTGTGGCAACTCCCATCTTATAGCACAGGAAAGGTAGTGAAAGGGGTGATGCGGAATGGTAGAGCAAGGTAGCCACGAGTTAATTAGGGTCTCCGGGCTATGGTCTAAAGATCCTACCAGGCAATTCGCCTAAAAGTGATGCAGGGAAAACCCTACAAAAACCTGCATCAGGTAGGTCGGGCATTTGGTACTTGTCTCACGCCCTTCCGATGGCGGGAGAGAGATATTGGGTCGCAACTTTCCCCTCACCGTGCATTTATCAGTTTAGGAGGCAGCTCGCCGACTATTCCAATAGGAATAGCTGACAACTCTTACCGTATGTCCAAGGTCTGTGACCCCGGAGCATACACCTCTCAAAACAGCCGAGGTGCCTCGTCATGTGGGAACCTTAGTTCAAAAAACGAGAGAGATGTGAAGGCATCCCCAAAGGTAGCCTCCTCCAGAACTCTCTGGGAAGGTTCACCAGCGAGAGAATTCTCTGGCAGGCTTCCTGATTGGCACCTTATGTAACAATATTAGTTTCAACGCTGCAGTGACAAATATCTGCGTGTCATGAATTGATTTGCTTATAGCTGATCAATTGTCGAAATATAAAAAAATCTTTAATTAAACGGCTTAACAATAAAATGATTAATGTTCGTTAGTATTATTAATACTCTTATATCTCTGCGTCAACTTTACCCAATTGACTGGATGCGGCAAAACAAATGATGTAAACAAAGATTACGTGAATTTCCAGAAGCAAAATTTTAACTGGTTTTTGTTAATGAAAAATTGCATACATAAGTAAAGAATTAATATACTCCACATAATGATACACGAAATTAATAAGCAGATATTGTTCTGAAATTTAAAAAAAATACGTAAGATTGAAAATTAATTATAAGTAAGACAGCCAAATAATGACAAAGGAATCGATAATATAAATACCACACAACTTAGAGCTGGGATCCCAGATATGGAAAAGTTTCTGTTGGAAACTAGGCCACTAAAGGCAGTAATTACATTTATTATGTCTATTTGTGAAATGAATTTGCCGGTAAGTTAAAAAAAGTTTTAACGCACAAAGTATGGACGCTATGATCAAATAATTTGAATTTCTCTCTCCTGATTAAAATGCTGCTACCTGGAGAATTTATCAAGCAGGCTGGACGTTCGGACGTCGACCATCAGACCGTAGAAAACATCTGCGTAGAAGATGATGCGGTGTTTAGCCGGGCACTGAAACTAGAGTCCCTCTAAGAGGCCGGTCTGTCCGCTGTTTTTAATCTTTCGGAACTGTCTTACATTACTTGTGGATTAAGCAAGCACATGTCGCTCGTAAAGCATGAAATGTTTTAACATTGAATACTATGCTATATCATTAACAACTTTTAAATTATTTAGGCAAGATTGCATTCGAGTACAGAAATGTTTTATTCGTTTCCGATAAAAGATTAAGATTTCAGAAGTAAACTCAAAATAATAAGTCAAAATTTGGTGAATCAATTTATTTTTTGTGAATTTTAAAGATTTAAATTAAATTAATAATCGTAAAAGATGGGATTAAAATTTACATCACGAATGGTAAACAAAATATACTTTTAATTACTTAAATAAAGGGATTAAATACTCGTTAAAAATAATAGTATTTATTTTATAACATCAAATTACAAAAAAATTGATTAGATCAGGTATTAAAATTACCAAATCAATTTTATTTTAATTTATGCTGTTTTACTGCAGACTTATATTCAAAAGGGCCAACATGAAGGTATCACATCAAGTTAAAATTGTTTTCACAAGTCTAACGCCTGTAATTATATTGCATTTATTTTAATTCACTGATTTGGGACATGGTGTTTCGGCTCCTATTAGAGGTGCCTTAACCAAAACAGCTGACGAGCCTACGCATGCACAATGAATGTTGGACTAGCTACATCCACGATCACATAGGACCACAAAGACCGTAACAGGATACGAACGGACCTCCAGAAAAAATAGTTAGCAGGCATATCGGCGATATAAACGCATTCCACAGTGCGCGGGATCACGTGAAGATAAGTGCCACGAATCCCACAGAATGCGGCTGAATCCCGTTCTCGAACACGTGCAGGCGACAGCTCCAAAATTCCGATAGATAAATCAGTCCTCCACGCTAATCGGCTTCGATGATGGACTGGAGATCACAAGCGGACTCAACTCCTATCAAAATTTGGCCCAACTCGGAATAATGATCCGAATGTTTTTCTGGGCCCAGAAAAGTAACTTTAGGGAGCTTAGAACGTAGGTTCGTTCTCTATGACTCAACGAAGCGAAGTGAATCAATTTCTAGCAAAAAGCGGGCTCCTGGCTACTTTATGTACTGGGGAAAAGATGATGCGACGTTGACATCATAATGGAAGTCGACGCGTAAAGAAGAATAACTTTTAAACGTGATTAAGACAAATATAAGATTGATAACGTGAAAACTACGGAGAAGAATATAGAATAAATTTCTAAGCCGACGTATACAAAAATTACGCATCAACGTTGATTGTGTATTAAATTCCATGAACAAGAGGCGGTCTGGCATCGCAGCGATAGAGCAAGAGAATTGTCCCAAGAACTCGACCGTCTTTACGTTATTTATCTAACTCATCCGTCTGTTTGACGACAATGAGAAGATGGTCAAACAATGAAAAACAGTAATAATTATCATAAAAAGACGTAGTAAACGGCAAACTAAAGAGGGTGACTTACTGAATTTTTCACGTAAAAATTCACAAAAATGATGGGAAAAGGTGGCTCATCGAAATAAATTAAAATATTGCTGAAAATTAGAATTAGAAAGCGGATAAAACATCGTAAATAAACACATGTAACAATTTGTGAATCAACTGCGGCTTTCCAATATATATTATGTGGTTTTCATTCGTCTATACTTCTGATTATATTTATATAATTATATATTTTTTTATTTTATATAATTAAGTAAATCACCAAAATCATCAAATATATACATATATATTGTAATGATTAAAAAAGAAGATTCAAATAAATTAATTTGTCCCATGTTGTGGAAGCCATTTCTGTAATGATTAATTAGGTAGTCTTAATTAATAGGAATAATTAACAAAATTATTATGTATTTAAATTTTATTGTTGATAATGAAACATTATAAGCCCTGCTTTGCACGCCGAATTCCGTCAATTTAACAAACAAATATTTCAATTTTATTTTATTAATTCGTTGCGTTCAATGAAAATATAGCTTTATAATTTTACAATCAATTACGTTGAATTTTTCATTATTTCAGGGTCACCACTGGGTTTGATAGGAAGAACAAATACAATGAACTAAAATATTAACACTCCAAACTCATTGAAGTTAACGGAATACAATATTAAATACAAAAGTAAAAGAAAACGAATGAAAAGGAAAACGCGAACGAAATCTGACTATACCCTTTAATTATCGTTTACAGTCATTAATAATTGTTTTGCACTCACGACAGTGCTAGTGCTACCAGTTCGGACTCTTGTAGCTTGAAGTCAACACCCACTAAACAGTCCATTATACACTGATTCTACTCATTAGATTTTGAACTCACGGTAGTTGCTCTGGATCTCTGTTATCCTGAAACCGGGATTAGCTCACCCTCAGGCAGTTGCCGGACGTAGGTCTTCTCAAAGTCTCTCTATGCGAAAATTAGTTCAGTTTGTGAAGCAAAACTTCTGCTTCCAAACTGCGATTTCATAAGTCTCTCCGTCAAAGAGAAACAATCCAAATTATAAAAAAGGCCTGTGACCGCTCAATGACCGCTCAAAACTGTTTATTTGCGTTTTATGTAAACTATTATATCTCTCTTGTGGACTTCCTAGATATCCCTATTCATAATTCTTGATCCGCAGAGTTTTACTGTTTTTATTTCTCTATGTGGACCGAACTGTCCCAGTTCTCGACGCATACTTTATCCGCCTCGCCTCTCGCCTCAGACTGAGTTCTCTATGCGCGCGGTTTCCAGGTTCGATTGTTAACCCGCCTTGATTGTCGTCTTTAAGCACCCTTACCGCCAACAATTAAATTATATTAAAAACAATTAATAGCCTGTTAAATTGGTATTACAATATATATATATATATATATATATATATATATATATATATATAATTATATATATTGAGGTATTCACTTTAATATAATAATAAAATGCCAACAATATTGAACAAATTCATGTGGTATTCGAAATATTTTAAAAAAGGAAGAAAGTTAACAGTATTTTACCGTGATTTTAAACAAAATTATTGTAAAGAGATAACAAAAGCTTATTTACTTACAATTTCGATTAATTTTAAATTTTGTAGATTTTTATGTTTTTAAAAAATTGCCGCAGCTTTAATGATACTCATAATCTCAGAGCCGTTTACTGGGCATCTAATACTGATAGTGATTTGTAATTGTCGCCAAAAGTTACAAAAGAAAATACAAATTAAATTTACAATAACAAAATTGTATTAAAGAATATAACAAAAAAGTAGAGAAATCTGACAAATCTAGAGAAATCAGACGGTAAATTATATTTACATAACGGTTTACAAAAAAAATGTTTTTACATACTAATTTATTTAGAGATGCTCTGGTACTGTATTGTGCACTCCGCAAGTATTTTATTTTTAAAAATATATTTAATTAACAGGCCATAACACTGATTGCTATATCGTTTCAGTTCACAAAAATTCCGACGCCTATCTAACAACTGTTCACGAACTTTACGTTGTTGTACTTATTGTTACACAATTTTGCTGCAGACGTACGTTAATGCCAAATGTGATATTTTCAACTTTTGTTCAGCTTATACTTTGCTGAATTCCTAATTATTTAGTCACGAGAATCCTCCGGTGGTCTCCAAAAGTATATTCACAACCCATGACTAAACCGATCAGACTCCAAAACCACTCCCGTGACCACTCCATTCAGGCTCCCAAAAGCGGACTGAATATTTCCGCTAAAGTTCTGAGCACCTTATCTACGCTTTTCCGACAATAATCGCGTATCAACTTTACAGTCTCTGCATTCTTGCACCAACCAATGTTCTGGCCTCAATAATTACGCCGACAATAATATTATAGAAAAATTATTAAATAAAACTTACATTATTCGTTTGTAATCTCCACTATTTATATATATATATATTGTAATAATCAACAAGTAGGCTTTAATTAATTTAAAGAATTTGCCCTAGTTGTGATGAAATTTAATGTAATAATCAATTAAATAGGTTAATTAAATTTAAAAAATTATCAAATTTTTAACAAACAAAATTATTTATTATTTATTCAGTTGTTACTTCCAAAAATTTTAGAAAAACAATTACAATGAAATTTCAATATGTCTTCTCTAAGCGCCTTCACTGGGTTTGATAATTAACAGAGTAAATGATTTAATGATCTGATTAACAATTCAGTTCAAAATTTACCTAAAAACAATACGTCGATAAATGAAAGAAAGCTAAATGAAAAGTGAACGAAAAGAAAGATGAACGAAATCAGATTACACTTTTAATTATAGTTTACAAATTTATCAAAGTTACGTTACTTACGGACCGTCGGTCTGGTACCAGAACAATCAAAATTACCTCTTTCGGGAACTTTTACACACTTTAATTTTTAATATCAGGCCTTGGTTTTCACTTATTCTACACTTCACTTTAAAATTTGGCAAGATTGGTTGTATTTCGTTGACTGCTCCGCTCCACAATAATTTACCAATGTTCTCCTGGAACAATTTCTCCACGAAGATTTTGGAAAGTTCTATTCTGACAAAAACTGCTATTACTTTCCAATATTTACGCTGCAATACTTCTGTGAATGTTTTACTTTGTATTATTTCATAACTTTAACTGGTAATACATTAACGACGTCTAGTCACTACTCAAGTTTTATTATTTGTTCTGCTCCTCGCAATGTTTCTCCGCCAACTGCCTTCCTAGTGCCTCCCGATTTTTAGCGCGCTCAATCGCCATTCCCACTCCTCAACAAAGAAACAGAACTCGCCGCTCATTGTTACTTTGCTCGCTCATGCCGCTTACAATTAATTTATTCGCTAATAATTTAAATTATTTAAAAACAATTAATGGCTTAATTAATTGGCATTACAATATATATATATATATATATATATATATATATAAATGCTGCGGCTGCTCCCGTCGTATCCGCACGTACATGCACGTGCAATTTCAAGCCCTTTACCACAAACCAGGTTTGATATTTTAAAACAATGCAACCCTGTCTTTCTCTCCAAGAACTCTCTAACTCAATCCTTTACTTTTCGTTCCTTACTGAACTGTTCCAAATCCACGGCTAACTCTCTATTTTATCTCGTTTTTCCCATTCCGGGGTTAAAATTGCTGCTAGTAGGTCTCTGTAACACGTGCGTTAACCTGGAGCGACCCAATCACCTATTCCACTTTGTGTCAAACATTCAGCGGAACATTGACCTTATCCCTTGGTTTCCCCAGGGTGTTTAAAGCAAACAAATATTGCCTGACTGTGCGGAAATACGAGCAAATGCTGTCAGATTTGTAGCAGTTGTAGAGCTTTACGGGTGGCGCAGGACAGTGAAAATGTCTACTGCGCATGTGCATTTGTGATTTAAGTAAGAAACCCTGTAATCAGAAGCTTTTAACAGTCACATGGCCGGCTGGCTGTACTGACAGGAGCGCGTGTGACGCAAGGTGGGCAGTTTAAAGCCTTCGATATTGAAGCAAAAATACTCATTGTGAAAAATAAGTATTATATAGGTCAAACTATTATGTTTTTTGTTGCAAATAAATTGCATCAGTGTTTCTGCTGTGCCATGAATATTTATTGTCTCATTTTTTCTATCTCAGAAAGAAGACGTTTTGTGATTCGTTGATCTTTCGGTAGGGCAGAAACAACCGAGATGGCGGAAACAAATAATTATATAATCGTTCGCTGGATTTAACGGTTATAAGTCACGTCCGTTACGATTGACACATCAGGGCTTGTTATTGAAAAATTATTTAAAAAGAGGGATTGGTGTTGCTTTAGTGTGATTCCAGCGGCAATACTTCTACAGTAGGTGAATCGCCTTGGTTTATGTTGCCAATGCCAGACTGAACGGTCGCTTATCACTGCATAGGAGAGCTACTTTCTGCACTTCCCTTTCAGATGTGTAAGTGGAGCCATATACGAGCATTCTTGACACGGTGCATTTTCATTTACCTGCCCGATTTTAGTACTGCGGAGTCGGTGTGGGGCCATTCGAAGAACGACAACCTCGGCCGTTTTCCGGTTCCAGAGGAATCAGAGGGGAATACGAATGTTTAGAAACGAGTGCGTTATAGACATATCGGGAAAACCAGAAAGACAGAACCCTTTTCTAATTATTCGCTAAGAAATAGTTTCATTTACTCATTTTTATGCACGATATAATCATAACGCTCTCTTTCACCTTTAATATTTTAAAAATTGAACTCAGGGAAATAGGAATCTCAATTTTCTGACAGAAAACAAACATTATAAATTTAGATGAACTGACAAATTTTGATAGGTCAGTCTCCCTCCCCTGACTGCCGTGGGCGAAATACACAATTTAAAATCATAACAACGAGCGCTGTAATTGGTGCAAGGAAAAATCTAAAACACTCGTATCGCTCAAATAACATTAAAACAAGCCATAGGATACATATCAATTACGGGACACCGTCCACAAGTATGGATTGTTGATACCATATGCAATAGTTGCAAAACCCTGTTATCATCCATGCCACGGTAATGTTGTGGTATTCAGCTGATTTATTTTTAACTTTTTAAAAATAACGCGTATATTGAACTATGTCTTACACGTGCTAAGGCAAACAACTACTGGCATTGAAGCTGTACTCAAGAAAAACTTTGTCCAAAGAAAGAGCAGTTTCTTGTAGTCGTAAGGTAAATTATGCGTTTCCAGCTTGGGACAAACAGAGGGATCTGCCTGGTCAGGATTCATTTGCATGTAAAGTACATTGCTTCTTGTGCTCTGCTATTTATAATTTCCTTTTTAAGCAAATTCCTTGCCTTCAGTAGCTGCCGGCTTTCATTTTGGAAACATTTTGAAACGAATTTCAAAATGAATAAATTCTTCTGGGACTTCCAGCCGGGCCACACCGTCGTCAAAACACAAAGGTTGTGTTTTGACGACGAAGTGACCCGGCTGGGAATTTATTCTACACCGGGAAAGTCTACACTTCATCATCGAATTTCAAAATGTTGTATAGCCAGATACTACATAACCACGGACGTGCAATTACACTGAGGCAACACGTAGCACGCGGCATTGTCGCATACTAAACACGGTCTTTCAATTCATGGAACACGAGTGCCTGCCGCATGCTACATTCTGATTGTGGTTGACGACATGGAGTGGAATATGGGGAATTACCTCGTTTATTAAAGACTAGCTGATCCGGCGAACTTTGTACCGCTTCAGAATCAATCAACGTTGTGTTAATATACCTTAAAAGAATTAAATTCAAGAAATGTAAAAAATAAAATCAAAGTAATATTATTACATTGAAGTGAACGTAATTCACGTCGCAGCAAGGCTTTTTCTTTTGTTGAAGCGATCGAAATGTTTTCATAGCATTGTAGCACTACTTTTTAACAGACTTTAAAAAAAGTAGGAGGTTCTCAATTCGCTGCGTATTTGTTTTCTGTATGTACACCGATTACTCAGAGACTAACAGACCGATTTGAGTCATTGTTTTTTTTAACAATGGTACGCTCTGATTGGCCCCATAGAAATTTTGTGAAGGTTAATCGAGGTATTTTTGTGAAAAAAAAACAACATATATTTATAGACGACGTTTGCTTCTGAGAGTATTGTTATTTCTCGAGAATACCATGTGATTTTGGATTTGAATTTATATTTGTAGATCATTGGGAATAATCTTACGCATTTTGGTTGATATAGGATGCATATTTTTTTAGTTTAATTTACAGGTTTCGTTACTTGCTGATATGCTTAAAGAAATTAATTTAATATGTCATAAGGTACCTAATATTTGGTGTAATGGAAGGCGGTAAATTTGAATAAAAGTCACTTAAAGACTTACTACTACGAGGAGAGTAAAAAAACGTCACATTACAATGATTTAGCCCGAGAACGACTATTAACTAACGAGACTTTTGTGAGACTGTCAAATTATACGAAACACTGTGCATTTTGGAAACACGTGGCCACTGTCGATTCTAACCTTGGCTATCCTTCATTTTTGTGAAACTAGGAAAACAGCAGTCTTATCCTCGTATGGATTCCAGCAATTTACTGATTTAGGAAAACTACGTGGGGGAGGTGGGGGGGGGGTGTAATAAAAATAGGATAACTCGAGCCTCTTAGCTTACACTGCGATAATTTTCTGAGTATTTATTTTATTAAAGGCCTTTAATATACAAAATAATATCCTAATATTAATTATAATTCCAAAGCAGAATCGTAATACTTACTTATTTACAGTGAAATGTTGGTTATTAAAATATAATTTGCTCAAAGAGGGAGATAGCAAAAGGATAGAGAAAAGGAAAGAATCTTTTGTCGAAAACGAGGAATCATTCGCGAATGGCTCATTTTCAAGACAAAAGTAATGCATTCTTACTTGGCGCAATAAAGAAGACTTGAGAAACACAAATAAATAAACTAGCTTAAAAATCATTTAATTCATTTACCTTACCAAAATCTCGGTGAAGAGCAGAAATGTAAATATATTGAATAACCGTGTGAGGAACGGAATTTAAAATTTTTTCAAACTGTTCATAAGCACCCTATTTCGGATCCTATGCGGACTGTAATATCAGATGACGGAATACGGAAGACATGGAGAGTCGAAATGATGTGTCATAATGTTGACATTCACGACGGACTTCAACGTCAGTTTCACTCATTAATTCGTTCTAACTGGAGATATTTTGAGAAACAAGCTCGTGATTTATTTATTAGCTTACACTACTTTATTTTCGGCATTTTGTGTTGGTACCATACGATTTCAATTCCACGCTCTAAATTTACATTAGCAATTTATGTGGTGTTACAGAATATTTTGAGATATTATTAAATAAATCGAATTAAGATTGCTCAGACGATCACATATTATTTCTCTAACCATAAAATTAGATTTTCTCTTGAAAATTTATTTTAGACAATTTCCATTAAGCTATGGAACGATGATAGTTGTCGTGCGAATAAACAAGTAATGGTCTTTCACAAATCTAGTAATATCTCATTTCCATAACCTAATAAACGTCAGGAATAGGTTAACACAACGCTATTGACAAATAACAGTCTGCAAAACGAAAATTAACTTCAACAGACTTAATTTATCAAATACCCAATCTCAAGATTTTCGGCTTGTTGGTTGACACTAGTACCTAATTTCATATCTATGGAAACCATTATTTCGGTCTCTGAAACAAGTAGAAGCACATCTGTAACACATGCAGGCGAAAGGCAAGGGGTTTGGCCATTAAAGAATGGCACGTTAACGACATGTGTCAAGGCCTGCGAAGGATATTCTCTCACGGGCGGAACCTTGTAGGAGAGATACGAAGGGGCTACATTTGGGGATGCCTTTTCCTCTCCGTTTTTGAACTAAGGTTCCCACAAGCCGAGGCACCTCGCCATGTTCTGAGAGGTGTATGTTCCGGGGTCACAGACCTTGAGCATACGGTAAGAGTTGTCCGCTATTCCTATTGGAATAGTCGGCCTGCTGCCTCCTAAACTGGTCGAGGCACGGAAAATGGAATGCTGCGTCCCCACAGCAAACTCCGCTATCGGAAGGGCGTAGGACAAGTACCCAATTCCCGACCTACCTGACGCAGGTTTTTCTAGGGTTTGTCCTGCTTTTATTTTAGCGGGGCGCCCTAGTTACCCTTGGCTACCTTCCTCCACCCTTCCACATCCACCCTTTCAAATCTCTTTCCTATGCTATAAGAGGGGAGTTGCCACTATGTGGATTACCCTATACATTGCCTGTCTACACCAAAAAAACAACAAAAAAAACGACATCTGACAAATGCCTCGTGGGTCATGGCCAAAACAGCAGCCAAAGATTTTAAAAGAATAAAGGATGAGACTGGATCTAATGTGCTTAGTGGGGTTAATTATTGTAAACCTTATACATATCAACATTAAGTTATTTACAGAATTTCAATTATGTTATTTAATATATTGCCCACGAACTTGCTCCAATAAAAGTTTAAACAGTCATTTCATGAGGATAATAAACGTCAGTATTATGTAACAATAGTTTTCTTTAATTGTTATAGCGATGTGACGACTTCTGAATGGGCCGTGGCAGCTGCAGAACTGCTGGAAGTGATCCAAGGAGCGGCACGCCACCTCCAGGCGGCGGAGAGGGGCGGCGCTGGCCCTTCTCGCTTCAAGCCCCTCACACAGTCCGCAGTCGAGAGGCAGTTCAGCCACGCTCTCGGTAGGATATATAATCAAATGTTGCAATTCAATTTTTCAGAAAGAGTTCGCCACGTTTCGAGGACAGCAAGCCATAAAGATTGCGACAGTTCTGTTGGTAGTCGAAAAGTCGCATATTAACTGATGTGTCCGTGTGGAGACCTGAGAGCTCTTTCTGCAGCACCTACACCCCGAAAGCTTTTATCTTTGATTAAAATTTTTATTTCTATATTTCAAATGCTTATTACGGATTATGAAATTTTAAAGAAATATCACTCAACGAAACATATTTTAATTTCAAAGGCAAAGAACAAATATTGTGGAATATCTATTTTTAATTACTCCTCAAAATGAAATTGAGAATTGTCTTCGTAGAGGCAAAATTATTTCGTATTATTAAGCACAGTAAATAAAATAAGTTTCATCTTGAAATATTTTAAATACCTTACCTATTTATCTCTTTATATATAACATAACAATTGAGCGATTGAATATCCTGTTTTTTGGTATTTGCCTTTTGTCGGCGGCAGAACTGTTTAGTATTGTAGACCGTACCGCCGGCATTGTTGGGAGTGCAACGCGGCCTGCAAGCGAGCTCTAATTTGGCAGTCCCAAGTAGGAGCTGAGCTTGGAGCGAGTAAAATCTCATTAACGCCGTTACTGCAGAATTCCTCCATGGACATTATTCCCTATTATAGCAGACACAAACCTGATCCAATATAAAAGAAAACAGTTAGTACCCGAAAAATGGAAAAATAAATTTACCACATTATCTGACCAATACCCTGGACATAAATATTTACTGATGGATCAAAAAACGACATTGTAACTGGAAGTGAATTCTATTCATCCTACTGAACATCCATCACAACACTCAACCCGATATCCTCCATTAACACGGCTGAAATCTACGCCATACTTATGGCCATGGAACATATTGATTCATCCAACAACAATAAACATATAAATGTCACCGATTGACTGACTGCTATCCAAGAAATCACTAAAAAGATACATCATCTGAATTACAAATGTTAATCCAAGAAATATACTACAAAATTCTTAAAAATGGCAAAACAGTCATTGTAGTATGGATTCCAGCTCATCAAGGAAGCCATGGGAACAATACTGCAGACCTGAAAACCAAGCTTGTCACACATCCACGCACAAAGCTATCCGTAAGATAAACCATCACCTATAAAGATGTGTGGAAAAGTGCCCAAAGTAAAATCCAACACCAGTGGAACAACAATTGGAGAGGAATTAAAGCTAGTAATATTCACCAACAAATCCAAGAATTTCAAGCAATAAAAATCGACCCCACAGCCACCCGAAGAGACCAGGTAGTAATATCAAGAATCAGAACTGAACATTCAAAGATGACACACCTCCACATAATCAACAATAGCCCTACACCTAATTGTGAGCTATAAAAGTTCCTATTAGTTATTATACATATAATGTGAATGTCCAAAATACGATCAAGAAAGAAAACAGCTACTGGACAGTAAAATCATCAATGGAGTGCTTCACTTAACAGAATACCAAGGACTAATAATTAAATAATTAAATAAAATAAATAATAATGACCTAGAAGTTGATGCGACTTAAAATAAAATAAATTTCAAAAAATATATTCATAAACGTGTCACATCGGTTTAGCAAACCACGTCTTGAGACAAATTGTATATCTCATGTCTCGGAACAATAAAGTTATTTAATTGTATCAAAGGTTTAATAATTTATTAAGTTAAAAAAACTATCTGGCGCCCGAAAAAATTCAAAATTTGCGAGAATGTAGCAACTGTGGAAATTGACAATTCAGAGATCGAAATAAGATGGATATCAGTAACTTTTAGTTTGAGCGAAGTTACGGAAATGATCAGACTGAATAGTATACGTTTGGAGGAAAATCCAGCACAGTCTCTTCTTCAGCGTCGAGAGGAAGACCTCTAGGATATGAAAATAGGAAAGTCGATCATGTGGCGTTCTTGGTATCTATAGTAACGTCCAGAGACATGAACAAAATCAGAAAGCGCTATGAAGTTAAAGATATAGTTTAATATAGGTAAAGAAAGGCTGAGGAGAGAAAGCGTCGAGAGGAAGACTTCTAGGATAATTTTATAGCACAGTCGATAACGTAGGGTGTTTGGTATATCTAGTAACGTCCAGAACGAACAAAATCAGAAAGCACTATGAAGTTATAGATATCTCTGAATATAGAAAAAGGAAGACTGAGCAGAGAGTTCCGAGGAACCCTTACAACCCCAAAGACGGTAGTAGCAAGATTAAATTAAAAAGTGGCTCAAGAGAAAACCCCCTTCCCAAGTGACAAAGCACTTGTTAGAAGGCGGGAACCAATCAAAAGCTTCAGATCAGTCCATGTGATCTGTAGTAGGGACCCTCTAAACCGGTTACCACAGAGTTTTTACACAGTTTGCATTGTAATCCGAACCGACTGAAAATCTATTAACATTTTGACTACGTCCAATACGGGTGTATAGTATAGGTCGAAATAATAAAGGAAATTGATAAATCTGTAGAACATCATGCTTGAAGGTTTGCGAGGGATGTTCTCTCGCGGGCAGAACCTTATACGAGAGATACGAAGGGAATAGGTCTTCTCATGCTGGTATACGGTCGACTACACAGTTTTCATTCAGTCTAGAAGTTTGTCGAGACAATTTGTTAACCGATTCGTATTTCGTGTTATTTGAAAATCTGTTTTTAAGTATTGGTTACTATTCAACATTCTGGTTTTGAAGTTTGTTGTCAATGCTGTTGAAACATTAGTGAAGAATTATCTGCTACATCAAAAACTCTTACTTCCACTTTAATCACAAACTGACGGCCTCGCTATGGGATCCCCACTCAGCCCAACTCTTTCTTGCATCTTCCAACAAAATTTCGAAAAACTAACTCTATTCCACCCATACAAAATTCTACGTCGACGACACTTTCGTTATTTGGGAAATTCGGCTATGAGGAACTTCAAAAACTTTCTGATTTCCACCCAAAATTAAAATTCATTATAGAAATCGAAGAGGACAACCAAATTAGATTTCTTGACGTTGCTTGTCACAAAACAATTCCGCAAAAGTTTTTCCTAAAATTATATTTTAATTCCTAAAATAAACACATTTCGGAAAATACCTCAATTACTTTCCCATTCATCCATTCAGTACGAAATTTGGCATTTATACAAGTATTTTCGACAGACCCACTGGAATCTGTTCCAAAGACTTAAACAGGAATATAATCTCAGACTTCAAAACAACGGATTTTCCGCAGAACTTCATAAGCATAGCACACGAGAATGCATCCACCCTCCCTCAACCATAAAATACTAAACCTTTGGAACACCCAAATTTACCTTTAATGTTTATCCCATATTTCCAAAAAATATATATAAAAAACCATTTTCACCGGTCATAATACAGTTATAAATAAAATTTATATTACAAAATCAACCAATAATACTTCCAAAAGAGCTGATGTTATGAGCAATACCTTACCAATGTGGTATATATTGTGTTAGAGAAACCAAAATAAACGTTGACATCCGAATTAACGAGCACAAAAACAGCGTGAAAGTCAGAGAAACGTCAAAATAAGAATTAGCTGAGCATGCATGGGAATTTAATCATAAATTCAATTTTATAGTTGATTTGGAACTTAACTTTAACGAATCCATCTACATAGCGTCCAGTAAAGCAAAGTAAAATGTCAACGTCCACGACCTCCTTTGGAAATCCCTGATTCGTTCCGACATTAAGTTAAATCCACTAACAAGTGAGTAAACAAAACCTGTCACTCTCACCCTAAACCCTAGAAATTTTGATGCAAGTTCCGAACACTTTAGCCAGATGTTAAATAAAGCCTCTATAGCCTCTGTAGAATAAGCTCAATATAATAGGTTTATTTCGTTAAGGAGTGTTCTGACTATTGCGATTAGCTCTGCTTGTTAACCATTTTCTCTGAAGACGAACAGAATTTCTACACTCCCATTATCTCTTATACTATTCACAATGGAACACTCGACAAATTCTTAACTAAGTACTATTGAATCTTTTTCAGAATTATGAATTCTTATAAATAATAGGAAAATGTAAGTCAATTTTTAATTACATAAGACTTTGTCTTTCATATAACGTTATACATGATACTTACGATATAGGAACAAACACTGAGGGATTAAGACACATCTACCGCCTTTAGGAGTGGGGTTGGAGGGAGTGGTATTTAAAAACATTCCTAAACGATCATTATTAGCGTTCAACTTAACTCGCACTAAAACGAATAGTTACAATAAATTTTATAATATTAAGTGTCTTTATAAGGAGTTTTGAACTGAAATTCTCTATTTCGTAATATTCATTCTTTCAATAGTTACTTGAATTTTAACCACACTACAAAATTTATTTTTCTAACCCAATGTCGAATATCTGTCAATTAGTTTCGTATTCATTGATAACAGAAAATGTTAGTGGCGTCTTCTGATTTCATACTTATGGAGTATAATATACCATTTTATTTGAATTAACTCTATTTGTTTTATGTGCTGCGTATTTTTAACTTATTATCTAATCATTTTGTCCTATTGATTTCAAAGATTCCTTCTGTAGTCCAATAAATCCATCTGTGACTTCCATTTTGGTACTGTCGTTGAATCGCTAACCAGAAAGCATACATTCAACACCAACGTCTTGGTGAACATTTCATTTAACCAGCATAAATAACGTCAGTGTTTGGAACAATCACCCATTTATGTTTCCCTTGCCGACCTAACCCCTCGGAATTTAACTTTAAATAAACCAGGATGATGACTGACGGTACTTAGACAACTCGTTAGGTAACTCTTAAGGGATGAACGCGGATGAAATTTAAAAACATCCTAAAACGGCTTATATTAACGTCCATTAATTACTTTTAGGGGTCGACGTCATTAATTATAATTTAAACCACTTAAAGCACCAATACGGAAGGGTTACATAAATATAACGCGACACAACCAAAATTAATGTCAAATCCAAAGTTATAGAAGAGAGTGAGTTTGATTCTGACATTCACTATGCCAGTTAAGTTGTAGTTCAGCCCCTAGGCGTGGAAGTGGGGAAGGAATTTTAAAACATGCTAAAATGGCCATTTTTTAGCGTCGAATAATTTGTATTCGTGGGCGATGAAATTTATAGTTTCTTCTTCAGATATTTTAGTGTATAATTTCAATCCCTTACAGAACGGGAAGACAGTACCACTAAGGATGGGGGTCAAGGGGCGTTAAATAAAAATAACTCGAAAGAACCGAGATTTGTGTTAAATACATTTGTTATAATAAGGAACGTAGTTTTTCCCGGTAAAATTGCTGGATGAATTTTTCTCGGGATTCCAACCGGGTAGCGTAGTTTTGTAAACACAACGTTTCGATGGCTTGCACCACCATCTTCTTCAGGTGAAGTCATCGAAACGTTGTGTTTACAAAACTACGCTACCCGGTTGGAATCCCGAGAAAACTTCATCCACATTTGTTATACATGTCAATGAGTTAAATTCTGATATTCAGTATGTCAGTTAAGTTGTAGTTCACCCTTTAGATGTGGGTGCGGAAGGGGTGAAACAAATTTCCTCATTAAATCTTAAATGCGTAGACCAATTTCTAACAAACTTTATACATGTTACTTACGATATAGGAACAAACACTGAGAGATTGAGACACATCTACCGCCTCTAGGAGAGGGGTTGGAGGGAGTGGTATTTAAAAACATTCCTAAACGATCATTATTAGCGTTGAATAAAACGTTTTCGGTGTCGCTTAATTTGATAGTGTCATAATCTAATTTTTAAGTCTCTAATTTCATCGCCAAAAGACAAGGAAGGGAAACACTAATATGGTGCGGGTCGTGGTGGAAGGGGTTTACATAATGAAAGCTGTCCTTTTAACCAATAAGCATTGTAGTTCCAAATGAATGTAATAACTGATTTTTTGTCAGTAGTAAGTTACTACAGTTTCTGCGTTATTTGATTCTAAATTTCATAGGTTCCTTGATTTGTCCTAAAGAAATTTAGGAATAATTGGAGCAAGAGAATTTGTCAACTATATTGTGTTGTAGGAATTTGTCAAGGTTTTCTACAGAATTTAAGGCTATGGTTCGTTTTTGTAATAATGATAGAGTGAGAAAGGGTAAATTACGTATGTAATATGTAATATTAAGCATTAGCTATTTATTTAATTTTTTTCCTATTATTTAAGTAGATCTGCAGGAACAAATTGTTTTTATTGTGACCTAGTGTATGGAAATTTTGCCCAAATTGAATATGATTTACATTTTCAATGGAACATAAGTAAAAAAACACGATGTTTTGTGACTAGAATGGTATTCAACGAGCGCTTGTAATTACCTTCCATAATAGTGTGCTTGAGAAATTGCACATCTGTATACCCCTACAAAGGAGTAGTATTTAATGCATAAACGTGGTCGTTGAGAGAATCTCCCTAGATCGTTCGCAGCCCCAAAGTTATATCTTAATTGCGTATTTAGTACACAGCTCTCCATTTCGTTATTAAAAGACTATCTGGAATAATGTGTGTAAATTAGACATCGCTCCTCTTCGTTCTGGACCATGTACCTAACAATGTTTTTTAAGTACACAACAGATTAACATTAGAGAGAGGAATTTTTTATCGTTGCTACATTACATCTCGCACAATCTCTAATGATGGTAATATTATATATTTTAGTAAGAACATTGAGGAGAATACGATAAAGCTAAAATAAAAACACAGCATTCTAACGAGCGCATTAGTGGTTTAGATATATAATATCTAGCTGGAAATTAGAAATATGATTACGTATTTTTTGATAACCATAGAGACATGGATACAATTTTATATTTGAAATAATTAATCAAGTCTTGAACTTACATATTTCTCAGATATTCATCCATAGAATCTCATTCTGTATGAAACAAAATATTACTTTTTTTCCATGAAAATACTATATTAAATCAAAATCATTATTAATTTTAATCGGCAAGTATTTTGTAACGGAAATATTTTGGTTACTATTTGTTTATATAAAGCCTCAAATGACATGTAATATAATTTAGACAGTCCGAAGATTTTTTATTCATTTTTATGAAAATGAAAACATTAATTAATTGCATTATGAAGTGAAATAGAAAAAGACAAACACTTACTACATATATGAGAATAAGTTATTGATTAAGATAAATATTAGTGTTCCGGTAAGAAAGGTTTGGTTATGAAACAAATGAGAATCAATCGCCCTGTCTTTAAATTCTCCATACAGAAAACTAACTCAATTATATTTTCAAGGAAAAGGAAAACAGAAAAAATCTCATTAAAATTAGGTGAAGAGTTCATCACAACTGTCAACTCAAATAAAATTCTGGGCAGAATACTTTATGAAAAATTAACATACGAGATGCACATCAACTATACAATCCAAAAGTGCAAGAAACGAATAAACATACTAACAACAATTGCCTACAAAAATTGGGGAGCCGACAAGCAGATATTCCTTATAACATATAGAGCCCTAATAAGACCAAAATAGGCTTATTCCGGTATTCTGTACCAATCGTCCTCCATAGCAATGCTAATGAAACTGGACACAATTCATAACTCAGCTCTTATGATTTCTACAGATTGTTTCCGTACTAGCCCGATCGGAAGCATTCTCATTGAAGCACAAGAACTGACTCTACAACATAAGAGATACACACTGATCCTAAAATGTGCGATTAAAGCACGAACTTCCTTCAACACCATCATTAAAAGGACGTAGTGCCACAATATTCAAACCCAAAAGTTGTTTCCCCTAAATACACCCCAATATATACAAAAATCAGAAATATAAACCAGTCCTTAATTTTCCAAATACCGGAGATGGAAACGTTCCATCACTGCAGAAATCATCTATGGACATTATATCCAATTATAGCAGACAAGAACCTGATCCAATACAAAAGAAAACAGTTACTACCCGAAAATGGAAAGATAAATTTACCAAATTATGTGACCAATATCCTGGACATAACCGAATATATACCAAAGGATACAAAAACGACATGGGAATTCTTTTCATCCGACTCAACATCCACCACAACTCAACCCCGACATCCTCCTTCAACACGGCAGAATTCTACGCCATACTTATGGCCATGGAACGTATTCATTCATCCAACAACAAAAAAACATAATTCTCATCGATTCACTGACTGCTATTCAAGAAATCACTAAAAAGATACATCATCAGAATTACCAATGCTAATCCAAGAAATATACAACAAAATTGACAAAACTGTCAAAACAGTCATCGTAGTATGGATTCCATTTTATCAAGGAATCCATGGGAACAATATTGTAGATCTGGAGGCCAAGCTTGCCACATATCCACGCTCAAAGCCTCCCCCAAGACCAACAAACACCTATAAAGATGTGTGGAAAAGTGCCCAAAGTAAACTCCAACACCAGTGGAACAACAAATGGAGAGACGTTAAAGATAGCAATATTCATCAACACATCAAAGAATTTAAAGCAATAAAAATCGACACCCACAGCCACCCGAAGAGACCAGGTCGTAATATTATGAAACAGAACTGAACATTCAAAGATGACACACCTCCACATAATCAACAATAGCCCTCCACCTAATTGTGAGCTATACAAGTTCCTATTAGTTATTATACATATAATAAGTGAATGTCCAAAATACGATCAAGAAAGAAGACAGCTACTCGACAGTAAGAACATCAATGGAGTGCTACACTTAACATAATACCAAGGACTAATAATTAAATACCTGAAAATGATTAATCATTACTGTGAAATATAAAGAACCTGTAATAATCAGTGTAAAACAAATAAGTGTATTAAGTAGTCGCTAATGACCTAGAAGTTGATGCGACTCAAAATGAAATAAATTTTATAAAATCGCCCTAGGGAGACTACATAGACCTTGATTTGACTTCCATACGACAATGCTTCATATGTAACTGCCCAAAATGAACATCATATCAATTTCTTATACCAAAAACTATTTTAAAAAATTATTAATAATTACATAGTATGGAAATAATATAATTTTTAAAAATATTTTACAGTCTGTTATGATGAGCAACTTATAAGTTGGAGTTACGAAATTATGATTACAAAATTAAAGGTTTGGCAGTTATATCTGGGTTTTGTCTCATTGATGACCAGTCATATAAGCGTTCAAAATAGCAGGCAAAGAGTGTCCGTAACGGAACAGAGGATTAGGAAAGTTGTATTCATGCCTAGTTATTAACCTAGTGGACTTATCAAACTTTGATTTATTTTATGTAACATTTTAATTAAAAATATTTAGCATATATCAATTCTACGCAGCATTACTATAAAAATGATACCAATCTAAAATTTACTGACAAGGTGTCTGAACCTATTACTTGAACGTGCCACCATAGAGAGTAAATTCATGGTCGCAGAGAGAGATGAACCAATGCAACGATGTGGTTAGCAGTCAGGAATGAATGAAAATGTCTAAGGGCAGAAACTTTTTCTGATTAATGATAGCGTTGAAATAATAAATGTAATAATATTAATTTTCGCTGGTACCAAAAAAAAGTGTTAGGGAACAATAATATATTTTTGTGGATGGAAATTTCAAAATCTCTAGCATAAAATTTGCTCAAACATATTCCGTCAATGTAGATTTAGGAAACTCAAAATTTGAAATGAACGGTTCTTTTTGCAGTGACAGGCAATATGAGAGTCATCAACGTGGTGGTCGGTTCCTTTTCACAGCTTTGAAAGGGATTTTATGAGGAAAGGAGAGCAAAGTAGCCACCGGGTAGATAGATAGATAGATTTTTTCACCATTAGCCCTCTAATGACGAAATAGGATTCGTCACAAATGTACAGCAAATAAATTACATACAAACAGAATTAATATTAATAGGTTACACACACACACAATATTTAAAAAAAAATAAAAAATTCATATCTTTTCACATTCGTCTAGTGACCACAGTCTTTAAGAAACATGCACACGACACTTATCACTTCCTG
The DNA here is from genome assembly GCA_037074705.1 of Zhengitettix transpicula. Taxonomy (NCBI): domain Eukaryota; kingdom Metazoa; phylum Arthropoda; class Insecta; order Orthoptera; family Tetrigidae; genus Zhengitettix; species Zhengitettix transpicula. Next base: position 188,008,972 of record CM073591.1, read on the forward strand.
ATAATCATCTCCTGTCGCTAGGAACGGAGGGATGTCGTCATGGATATTTACTAAAACAGAAAGCAGACGCAGGAAAACAGAACCAAAAGGGGAAAACTGGAGAAACTATTTACATATTTATAGCATATTCCGAAATTTTGTTGGCAAGGCAGTTCAACGAATGTGAGACCGATTCAAAAATTCGTGTACGGAGAAATAAGTTCAATTTACAAGAAAAGTTTTACACTCTTTGACGAATTAGTTGTAGTTGTTGACGTTCTTTACATGTTCAGGAAGGCTGATAAATAGTGTGATACCGGAATATTGAACGCTAGACTCGTAGAGACTGAGGCTGAGAACTGAACGATTCCTCCATGATTGTCCCCGTTACTTGCAAAAAGGTTCATATTGCGTTTATCAAATTTTAGTACTTCTAATATGTAAGCGCTAGTCTTTTGAACAGCGGCCTGCAGCTTTCTCTAGCATCTGATCCTGATATAATTCTAATGGCTCATTTTTGCAGTTTGAAAACATCCACACTACGAGAACAATTGCCCCAGTTGGCAATACCGTAACACATCTGTGGATGAAAGTAGGCAAAATTGACTAGTGAAGCAGTTTTGGTATCAACTTGTTGCGTCAATAGTCTCAATGAGTAACAAACAGAACTAAGTTTACGCACGAGGCGATCAAAGTCCAAGTTCCATTTTAATTTACTGTCGACCTACAAGCCGAGTAAAGTCGCACGATCTGAGAACTTATCCGTTACGATGTTGTTGGTATCTGTTGTAAAACGAACAAACTTAGTTTTCTGTACATTGAGTGTTAATTTATTGGCGGCGAACCAAGTATTTAGGTTTCTGGATGCAATCTCAATCTTCGCATTGAGATTATTTAAATCAATGTCGGTAATTAACAAATTAGTGTCATCTGCGTATAAGACAGATTTTATAGGTTCCATATATTCTGGAAGATCATTAATATACAAAATAAATAGCAGTGGAGCTAATATTGAGCCCTGAGGCACGCCACAAGTAATGCCTGACAAGTTCACCTCACGAGCTTTGTGTTTTTAAGGCCACCTTCTGTTTCCAATTGTTGAGGTATGATTCAAGAGTGCCAAATTGTAGCCTCTGATCCCATAATATTCTAATTTTTGGAGGAGTATGCTGTGATCTACAAGATCAAATGCCTTCGAGAGATCAGCAAAAATTCCGGCTACTTTCAGTTTTTCATCAATGGAATTTTGTATACTTTGAATGAACTCGTACATGGCGGTGCTCGTGGATTTTAGTTTGAGGAAGCCGTGTTGTGCGGGAGTAATTACTTTATACTTCGTCAAGAATTTAAGTAAGTTTTTGTGTAGAATTTTTTCTAGTATTTTTGAAAATATTGGAAATAGGGAAATTCGTCTGTAATTTTATGCGTCGGTAGGCGAACCCTTCTTGAAGATCGGAATAACTTTTGCAACTTTAAGGGAGACGGGAAAAATGCTGGTAGAAAGACACGCGTTGAATATGATTTGAAGGGGAGTGGCCATGACGTGGGTATAGTGATTCACAACTTTGCTTGAGATGCCATATATATCCGCAGATTGGGTACATTTTAACTTTCTTATTACGTTTATTATTTCGATATTCGTAACCGTGTAACTGGGTGCCCCCATATGTCGTTAAGGATCCTAACCGGCATCTACCAAACATGCATCAGGTTAGGCGCTTGAAACTTGTCGCACAGAATAAGAAGGTAACTTACGTTTGTTTCGTTTGCTACTACGTGACGTGCTCGAATAGAATCATGTAACTATAAACTCTGATTCTGATGCATTCGCTGAATATGTTACTTCCTTTGGTCACGGTGCGTGGATCTTTTCATATCACGCAATGCGGTTATAGAAAAATTCAGGACGTTAACAAAATTGTATAAAGACAATTAATCTGTTTCCGAATGTTTATCGCACTTTCTTTTCTTAAGTTAGATGAATACTGGGCCAAGCCTCAGAAGAAACACGCAGTGAATTCTTTGATTAATTTGTAGAATTGTGGTTTGGTAATCCACACATTTTATGGAAGTGTTACTGTAGACGCCACAGAACAAATAATTCCGTTTGAAGGATGGAACTATAAATTCACTTGCCAGGTTGGAAGACCACACCCAAAAATAGTCGACCTCATTAACATTTTAAAACTTTGCATTTAAAAGTTTTTAGAATAAATATTATGTGGTACCATTTTTCTTGTATGCTGCGTAGAATTGTATATATTTTAAATTAAATGTCTAATAAATGAATCGAAGTGTGACTGAAGTCCACTAGGTAAATAAAGAGGCGCGATTACGGCCTTGGATTGACCGCATATGGAAAGAACTGCAAATCAAACAACACGTTTGTTTCTGAGCATCGCTCATACAAACATGACGGGCGTTGGTCCGTTATAAAAATTTTATTTTGCGTCGAGTACTGTGTGGGGAACCTCTGTAGGATTAAAATTATTATCATAATTGAAATGTACATTAATTGGGGACTTGAAAATGTGAAGGGTCTTCATTCAATGTGTTGTTTCATATGCGGTCATTTCCGTTTGCGCTCTGGTCCATTTACGGTCACCCCAGGTAGTTTCCCCCCTGGACCAATGGATTATTCACCTAGTGGACTTCTGCCTATCAAACTTTAATTTATTTCATTTTACATTTAATTTAAAATGACCGCATATGAGACTACACATTGAATGAAGGCCCTTCACATTTTCAAGTCCCCAATTAATGTACATTTCAATTATTATAATAATTAATATATCAATTCTACACATCATTACTAGTATTACCCATAATATTCTATAATTTACTGAATTGGGGCTCATAATATTAACTATGGATGTGTACTGAGTTAAATTTTTTGAAATATACTCGGAAAAAATATTAAATGCAAATATTTTATTTTTCATCAATCTTATATTGTTTATATTATTAGCGTAAATTATAGAATGAATTTTTAATTAAATTATATTGCGAATACAATTTATGAATTTTGATAAAGCTTTATTCCGACATTAAATATTTCATTAATTAATTAATACATCAACGCACCATTTAATCATTTTCAATTTTCTTAGGTTGTAATTACCAACTTTTCTGATATAGAAATATAGACGCAAATGTTCTGTAAATAAAAATAAATATATGATAATAGCTCTATGCAAATAACGATAAGCATAATTTTTTCATTCCTCAGACAGTAAATAAGTAATGATATGTGAAATTGATATATAATAAAATATACAGAATTGTAAATAAAACAGAATTGGAAACCAAATGGGCTTAACCAGATCGTTACATTACATTTTTATTTTCTATAATAATTTCCAACTATGTATTTTTATTTAGACTAACTGCAGTACATCCATATTTATCCAATTACAGTTCATGAGACATTGTCTTTAGAAGCTATTCAACATTACAGTCTCCGTCATACGTCGCAGAAATTCTATAAATTTTTCTGTTTATGTCAATGTATTTCTTCGATCTTCTCACTTGTTCTGCATTCAATTCCAATCTTAACATTTTTTGACTATATTTTTCCGCTTCACATTTAAAAATATTAATGAGGTTTACTATTCTGGGGCCTGGTCTTCCAACTTGGCAATTCAATTTTTGATTCCATCCTTGAACGAAATTATTAGTTCTGTGGCGTCTCCTGTAAAATATATGGCACTAATGTATTCTATAACTACCGTTCTATAAAGTAATCATTTTATGAGGCTTATATAACCTGCCTTCTTCTACTTATTCAGGCTTTAGAAAAGCTAGTGCATACACATTCGGACATTCAGTCTAACTTCTTCTTTATACCATATCGTCATTCCGACGCCATGAACTTTTCTTCAAACGCGTGAAATGAAACAACATCCACGCAAAGGAAATACCTCATTTAATGCAGTGATAGTGGATAGTTAACAGTCTGACGACTCCAATGCCACAGGAACGCTGGAAACAAGCACTCCCCGTGAGTAAATTATAGATTTTTTGCTGTGATTTTTCTTGTATTGTTGCGAGTAATTGATATATCCTAAATATTTTAAAATAAAATAAATCGACGTTTTATTGACAGAAGTTTACTAGGTAAATAATCCCAGGTGGATCCTCCCAACGTGCTATTACGACCGCAAATGGGAAAGATTTTAAAGCGACCGCAAACGGGAATGACCACATGTGGGGCACAGCCCATGAAGAAGACCGCTGGTCGTTAGACTGCAAATATGTCTCACAAACGACGAGATCTTGTCACACGGCAATGACACATTGGAAAGGGAAGGCTAACAGTTCCACATACAAATGTTTGAAGGAAAGTACAACAAAAGAGGAATAGAAAAATTGAAAACTAGGGATCTGACAACCAAAAAAAAATTTTCAACATGGAGGAGTAAAACAAGACTGAGAACAAATTAAAGTTGTACTTAGACAGTAATTGTTTGCGGGTGAATGGCACCTGCAGTCTTTTACTTGGTTTTTAAAACGTGATTTCACTAAAATTTAATCTATCTGTTTGTTCCTTAAGTCTCCCTGGACCTTCTTCGCTTTTGATGTTGGAAAAGTGTATTTGTGACAGCAAATTGATGCCTCGAGCAGAACTCAATTAGTCTGGCTCCTCCTTCATTTCTTCTTCCATGTACATACACTTCCGCTTCTTCACCTACATTGGCGTTCCATTCCCCAGTGACAATCAGGTTTTCATCTCCTTTAACATTTCTTGTCACATTACTTATTTCTTCGTATATTCCGTCTACTACCGCATCCTCTTCTTTGAACGTTGGCATGCATACTTGTACTACTACAATGTTCTTTGGTTTAGTTTCAAGTTTGACTAGTATTTTCGATTTATGCAGCACATATCCTTTCACACGCGATTCAGTGTTTTTTCTTAAAATAACTCCAACTCCTCTCGCTCCTTGTCAGACTTGGTCAGTTCCTGTGTGAATGACTCTGTATTCTCCAGACCAGAAGTCTCCTGGTTTGAGCCGTCTCATCTCTGATATTCCAAGAATATCCATTTCGAATCATTCTATTTCAAGTTTTAGATTTTCTAGTTAGCTAACATGCAACCGTGTTCTCACAATTGATATTTTAAAATTGGAATTGTTTTTCTTGGTTTTTGTCAATATATTTCTCTGTCCCCCCACCCAGAGATCCATTGGGGGACTATTTTATCTCCGCAAAATGTACAGAAGATTTGCTGCTGATACTTGGGACATCCGTGTTCTTTAATGTGTTGGTTTCTCTTTGCCTTCCACATCCTATGCCGTTTTTTTAAAAAAATGATTTGTTTAGCAATCAGAATCAATTATAATTCAATGAACTAAATTGCTGACGACTGCCAGATGTACTGGTAGCAATAACATTATCAGGGAGATATCCAATGATATCGTCTTCATAATTTCAGATCTTGGGCATACCTTAAGAGTTGCTATTCCCATTGGAACAGTCGGCCAGCTGCCTCCTAAACTGGTCGAGGTACGGAGGAGGGAATGCTGCGTCCCCACAGAAAACTCCTCTCCCGCTATCGGAAGGGCGTGGGACAAGTACCCAATGCCCGACCTACCTGATGCAGGTTTTTCTAGGGTTTTCCCAGCATTTCCTTAGGCGAATGCCGGGTAGGATCCTTAAAATATAGCCCGGGGCCCTAGTTAACCCTTGCCTACCTTCCTCTACCCTTCCGCATCCCCCCTTTCAAATCCCTTCCTATGCTATTAAAGGGGAGTTGCCCAACGTGGATTACCCTCATGTAGCCTGTTGCTCTAAAAAACATTTAAAAAATAAAAAATATAGATTTTATGCTGTTTTTAGGTGATTTTCATACGGAATTATTTGTTCCGTTTAGTGTATATATATTGCTTGAATTTCTAGTTTTGTACTTCTTTGAGCGTGTTCTTTACTTTTCGACACAGTAAGTCGTAGGTCTTTTTGTCGGTAGGTGTGTGCGTGCGTTGCCATTATGATCTCGCACGTCTTTTTTCTGCTACTGTTTTTTTGATTTCTAATGGTATTTCCTTATTATATTTTTTTGGGTTAATTGTTAAATTTTTCAGTACTTATCTCTAGTTCTTCTATCTCTTTGAGGCGGATTTTTAATTTAATACTTTCATTTAATATACTGCGATAATTCTCCCAGTTGGTTTTTGTATTGTGCAGTCTAGGAGGCAGTTTCTTGTTTATTATAGATGTACTAATTGTTGCTATAATTGGCGAATGGTCGGATGACAAGTCGTGGCTGGCTATTATGCTAGTGTATGTCAAATTGATTCCATATATTACAAAAAATCTAATAAATCAGTTGAGCATCTATTGGTTCCTCCTCCTTCAGAAATGGTTTCTCACTTCCAGTACAAAAGGATGCCCTGCTCAGAAAAGGCTGAGTTGATGACTTATCCTGGTCACCCTTCAGTCGCTGCCTACGTTACCCGTTGCATCAATTGACGGGGAGGTTTAGATGAGGAGTTTCCATTTATTGGGTCTAGAACCTCAACGACATTTGCTGGATCCTTCCATTCCGATTCTGGGCTTACGTTAGGATGAGGGGCAGCGTGGTTCGTGGAATGGTTACAATCGGAGAATCGAATCCACTACTATCAATGGGTATGGACTTACCTGTTAATTTTCTCATCCTAGGAACTTTACATAAGCCTCCTATGGATTGCACATAAAACATAGCAACACTCTTTCCTCTCCCTTAGCTAAACCACACGCGCGCTTCTCAAATCACCGCTGTTGATACCATTTGCTGATAAAATTCTTGCCACCAACAACGCCTTGTCCGCAGTTTTGATCTGTCTGTGCTTTGCCACCATTACAGCTGTTTCTGCTAACTCCTGAAATAAATTTATAATTTACTTTTCTCACAATAGCTCTTCCCAGAAACATATTTACTGTAAAGAATTATTTTTGTGGGCTGGGTTTTTACGTTAAACCAAAAATTATTGACCATTAAAGAAATTTTTATATAAGTTTATTACAGTTAAGCATGGAAAACTCTTATCTCAGGCACATAGAAGAGATCTGCTGCCCGTAACAAATACGTACTGCTATTCTGTGTTGTGTTGCTTGCTGTAGCTCTCGTACCGACGTCTCCGTATCTCATAGCCGGCAGAACGGGTTAGGTGCAGTGATGACTTTAGTCAGGACCATTGCAAGGCGTCGACTCAGGGGTTGACCACTGGCTAAGGCGTCGGCCTCCGGGATTGATTGCTGGCAAGCTGTTGTACTAAATTGTGTGGCTTCGATGAACTCTTCACTAACAAATTGTGGCCCCTTTCTCACGACGATTCTGCCTCGGACCATAACATAGACAACAACTTGGAAAAGTTTACAGCAGAACACATGAGATTTGTAGATCGGTGACACTTAAAACGTATACACGTAACGCAATACGGAGCCTCTTATAATCACATCCACCAGCTGCGGTGAGCGCAGAACAACTGCCACAGTTTCAGAAGCTTATCTTATTAAAGCCTCCCATTCGTTTACTTTTTTCATTATTAGAAAACTTCGTCGAAATGACAGTTTCACTGATTCTTCCATTGTTACAAGAGTTATAGCACGCAGCTGTAGTTCCGTAGTCAACAATGACCAACTATTCTGTCATTTTGAGGCCAACAATCGAGACAGGACACGAAAATTACTTGGATGGAAATATTTATCTCCTCCACCCCCCACGCACGTGCACGATTGCGAATTCTCCAAACCACAGCAAACAACACTTCCGAGACAAAGTAAAACTAAACCAAAATACACGCGTTACATTACCTTAAAACACAAGATTGCCTTCACTCAGATCACAGTTACGAACTCCATAATATTACATAGTACTGAAGGAAAACTTACGTTAATGGCTTATAATTTTTAAAATTTGTTCCTATACCCAATGGTGAATTGGTATTACCATCCCAGTCTTCAAGTCAATCTGAAGCGCTGTCGTTCTCGGTAAGGAAATTAATTAATTTCTGATGGGATAAAAAAACGAAAAAGAAAAGCAATTAATTAAAAGTTCAAATTGATTATTGATTAAATTCAATAAAATATTGTCAAATTGATCTGTTTGATATAGGAACAACACAATGTAACTTACTGATTTTCAGAAAGGTGATTTAAATTTAATTAGATATGAAAAATTTCTGGTTGTAACATGTAACATTATTTATTACATCGAGTAATTACTAACCCTTATTAATTCCATAAATATTTCATAGACTAAAAACTGTCAGTGTTTGTATTGTTTGTTTCTTCCGTTAATCGCAAAGATATTCTGGTGGGATCACGTGTAGATATAGCGAACATCGTTACTCTTGATTTTGAAATGGATTCAGAATAAATGAGCACACGTTTTCCAGGACTGAAACATTTCTTGAAATCCTCTTATTAGCACACATGGGTAAAAAGCTAACGATATCGTTTCCATAGACTGCAGTTCGTTAGCCACGCCTCGTTATACGACAGCAACATCGACCGTTTCTCCTTTCCCTTTAATTTCTACCCCATCCCAAACCCTTAACTTTATATTTATAAACCACACACAGAACTATATATATACATATATATATATATATATATATATATATATATATGTATATATTTAATATGACGGTTCTAATAAATGCTGCTGTCTTCTGAGAAATTACAACTAATGTTTCTAAAAATACATTATTTTAAGCTATTACATCTAAGAAAATTCCATCTGCTTGCGGATATAAAGGTAAATCATATACAATCTATAACTGAGGAAAATAACGTCGGAAAGTATCTTTCTGATGAGAGATAATTTACAATTAGTGTAATGTTATTAGCTGGGTTTAGAAGTTTATGTTCATTAATATCTATTAGTTGTATAAGGTTCAATCCGCTGTGGCATTATAGATCATTTTAAGCTACTTTGATCTTATCATCTGTCAACAATAGTCAGTGCACATCAGCAGCAATTTCATACAACACACATTATTACTTTGGTAAACATGTCTAGTTTTTTGCCAAAAACCAGCATACGTGGGAAGCTCATTCTTTCTGCTTCAATTTCAAAAAATCGGCTGCCGAATCGTATCAAATGCTTGTGGAGGCCATTGAGACAGTTTCATTACTATTCTAGTAATTAGTTTTAGAAGATATATTTTATAAAATGACGTAATGTTTTTGCGTTATATCTTTCAAATGCTTAAGTATAGTTTTCTTATAAAACAGACATCACAAATATATTAACGTTTAAGGTCCAAAATAACTGTTTTATGATTTTTAAGACCGCATAATTTTTATCCCTCTATATGCAGATTTAATGTTAAAACATTAAATAGGAGTGTTTTTACTAATGAGAAAATTTTATAACCGTTGCATGTTACATGACGTTTTACCTGAGATTTTAACGTCTCTATACCCAGCCAATTCAATTACTTGTCGAAACTTAAAGCAATTATCCGCTGAAGGCAGGCAAAGTTTGTGAAGGAGAATGTGTGGTGCCAGAAGGACTCCACTGCTCAAGTTAGAGCTACAGAAACACCTGCCCCCAAAGTTATGGGCTTCATATTATAGTAAATCTCCCTTTAGCTACTAACTCGTTGTATATATATTTCCTACCTCAGCCATTCCTCGGGGAATGAATTACTGTAAATGTTATTAAACAAGACTTACAATTCGTTCTATATATATATATATATTTATACATATATTGTAATAACCAAACGTGGATCAAAATAAAAAAATTAGATTTATAAACAACAAACAAATTTTATTAACAATTATCAGAATTGACAACAGAATTTAATATTTAATATTATAAAAAGATCTCTTTCTCTCATGGGTCTTTACTGGGTTTGATAACGGACAGAAAATAAATAATCAAAGAATCCAACATTTATCTTTAAATTACACAGAAGTATCGACGAAACTTATGAACGAACTTATTCTACAGATTGCTTTTAAATGTAAAAGAGTTTATTTTATTAACACAAGAAGAAAACGATATCTGACTGTATCTTTTAATTACGTTTACACATGTTAATACCATAAATTTCAACTCACAATTTCTCAGGAACCTTTGGCTCGTTCATTAAACACACACTTTATAGACTGGACTTTTACACACACTTACTCTAACACATATTATTGCTTCGACGATAGCTGGTTCTCCATACTCGGTGAAGGACATCCCAGTTGCTCGTGGTGAAACTACTCGACGCTGGATGCTATGTCCTGGTAATACATGACTACCACCTTTCCTCCTGCCCCCCGACCCGTGGTGCGGAGGATGTCAGAGGTGTAAATTTTCAAACATGCTCAAACGACCGATTTTTTCGTCGATAAATATTTTGCACGATCTATGAAATAGATGTTTCTCCAGATGTTGTTTATGTATAACTAGCTGGGTGCCCGGCGTTGCCCGAGATGTCATTTATCTATAACCATCCATAAGACTCCAATTTTGGTTACTTTTGCGCTATTTTTATGTAAAGCTCCTCGAACCCTATCCCTAAATGTGCTCATCTCCCATGACGAAGGGGGATGAAGTCATTGACTAAATATATCGCCAGTTTTTACATGTTAGAAGATGACCACCCCCACAAATATGCGATAATGAAAAACAATGTATTCCACGCAAAAATCGGCCGATTACATTGTCTGAAAATTTATTCCCCCGCCCAACACCTCCCAAACCCGTCGCGTTTCCCAGGTTGTCACAATTAGATTCAGCGACATTCATAGTCTCTGAATTGATTCGAATCTCGATTGTTTTTGCGGGATTTTATTTAACGTACCTCCACCCCACCCCTAAGCTTGCTCCCCTCACAGGGGTTAAATTATACACAAACAACATCGGTATAAATACTTTCAAAGTAATTAACCCCAGGAAATAATTATCGACCGTTTAACATGTTTGAAATTTTTCACCCCCGACCACTCCCGCTTCGGGGACTTAAACGGTCAAGTTTAATGTCATAATTAAAATCAGTGACAATCCCGATAGTTTCTGGTTTCTTTTTATGTAATGCTACTTCACGCCCACCCTTAAGGGTGCACCCTTATGAGTCCGAAAGGGGTTGAAATTATTCACAGAGAACATGTAGGGAAATTTTATTAATCTAATTCATCCCGAAATATATTTAATCGACGCAAAAAACAGCCGGTCAACTCATCCCAACCCAGCCGATACCCGCGCGTTGTCCAGATTGTCATAAATAAATTCAGGGACATCCATTACCTTCGATTTGACTCGAATCTCGGTTGTTTTCCCGTTATTTTTAAGGAAATTAATTAAACTCAGTGACAATCCCGATAGTTTCTGGTTTCTTTTTATGTAATGCTACTTCACGCCCATCCTTAAATGTACACCCTTATGAGTCCGAAAGGGGTTGAAATTATACACAGAGAACATGTAGGGAAATTTTATTAATGTAATTCATCCCGAAATATATTTAATCGACGCAAAACACAGCCGGTCAACTCATCCCAACCCAGCCGATATCCGCGCGTTGTCCAGATTGTCATAAATAAATTCAGGGACATCCATTACCTTCGATTTGACTCGAATCTCGGTTGTTTTCCCGTTGTTTTCAAGGAAATCCCCTCCAGCCCCACCCCTATCATGCCTACAAACATCGGTAGAAATACTATCAACGTCAATGGTCCCGGCATTTATTTATTCCACGCTAATATCGATGATTTAATATGTTAGAAAATTTCCATCCCATCCACTCCCGCCTCTCGGGGCTAAATGGGAAATTTGATGCTATAATTGAACTGGACAACATCCATAACCTTGGATTTTACTCCAATCTCGGTTGTATTCGCGTTATTTTATTGCAGCTTTCCTCCACCCAACACCTAAAAATGCTCTACTGATAATCCCGACCCGCTTCTGGGGATGGTAGACGCGTCTCACCCCAACAGTCGGTAGAAACACTATCAATATCTGTGACCCCTAAAAATATTTATCCGACTGAAATATCGACTGTTTTAGCATGTTTAAATATTTCAACCCCCGTCCGCCCCCGATTCTGGAGGTGGTAGACGCGTCTCACCCCGACAGTGTTTGTTTCCTGGTCGCAAAGAACACGTGTACGAAATTTGGTGAAATTTGATCCACCGGTATAGATTTGTATTCTCCACCCCAAACGCTAGGGGTGCTCTTTCCCCAGGGTGTAGAGGTTGAAAATTATATTCAGATATCATCAGTGGAAACACTATAAATATCTTTGACCCCTAAACATATTTGTCCGACTGAAATATCGACTGTTTTAGCATGTTTAAATATTTCCACCCCCGTCCACCCCCGCTTCTGGGGGTGGTAGACGCGTCTCACCCCGACAGTGTTTGTTTCCTGGTCGCAAAGAACACGTGTACGAAATTTGGTGAAATTTTCTCCAGCGGTGTAGATTTGTATAACGAACATACAAATATACAAACATACAAATATACAAACATACAAATATACAAACATACAAACATACATACATACATACACTCATTTTTATTTATAAAATTAAACGTCGTTATTAATGGAAACAACATCGGTTAAAATAGTATGAACAACACCACCCCTTAATCTGCTACTTTCCCGTGGTGGAAAGGGTTGAATTTTTACTCATATCACATCGGTAGACACACTATAAATCTAGTTTACCCATAAACACATAACATTTTGGCAGTTTTAGAATAATAGACAATTCTCACCCCCAGCCCTAACCAAGCTCACCACTAATGTCTAAAGGGATTTATCTTTATAACAACATCTGTTGAAATACTATTCACGTATTTCTCCTCCAAGAACGCGCAAGAACTGACTATTTATCTTCCCTTCCAACTCCCACCCTTTCGGGTTAAATCGGCAATTAAAAATATTTATCCGAAGTAAACTCACTGACATCCATAACCTTCGATTTGACTCCAAACTCAGTTGTATTCGCGTTATTTTTCTGTAAAGCAACTCCACCCCAAACCATAAGAGTGCCCTTTTCCCAGGGCGTAGGAGATGAATATTATATTCAGATAACATCGGTAGAAACACAATCAATATCTTTGACCCCGAAAATATTTATCCAAATCTAATACCTGCAGTTTCAGCATGTTTAAGTATTTCAACCCCCGTCCACCCCCGCTTCTAGGGTTGGTAGACGCGTCTCACCCCGACAGTGTTGTTTTCCTGGTCGCAAAGAACCCGTGTACGAAATGTGGTGAAATTTGCTCCAGCGGTGTATATTTGTACTCTCCACCCCAAACGCTAGGGGTGCTCTTTCCCCAGGGTGTAAAGGATGAGAATTATATTCAGAAAACATCTGTAGAAACACCATCAATATCTTGGACCCCTAAAAATTATTATCCGACTAAAATATCGGCTGTTTTAGCATGTTTAAATATTTCAACCACCGTGCAACCCCGCTTCTGGGGGTGGTAGACATGTCTCACCCCGACAGTGTTTGTTTCCTGGTCGTAAAGAACACGTGTACGAAATTTGGTGAAATTTGCTCTACCGGTGTAGATTTGTATAACTAACATACAAATATATAAAAAAAAACATACAAACAAACATACATACACTCTTTTTTATTTATAAGATTTATACTCCTTTCTGTGTTGGAGGGGAGCATCCGCAGAGGTAGGGGTGGAGGCACGTTACATAAAAATAGCGTGAAAATAAACGAGGTTGCAGTTAAAACCAATGTTACGGATGTCGCTGACTTTAATTATAACAAGCCGCGCTACGCCAAGTATTTTATAAAACAGACTTCAAAATATAACCTTAATCGAATATATTTGTTACAACTTCTATAATGAAATGTTCGTATCACAAGAATAAAACTGCATATGAGCCTAATGAGAGATAATTTTTCTTTCAATTATTATTTAAGTTATGAGAAATCTACATAATCTGCAATTATCTCTAATAACTATTAATTAAATTCCATTGTAAAAAATGAACGTTTATTAGTTATCTGGTTAACCAAATTTTGGTGCTGTATCTGCAGTTCAGAATTATACATTTATAATGGATAACCCAGGAATGTTTGTGGTAGTATAACGATTGGTTATAGGGAGTATAATTCGTTTCAATCGCTGTAGACGAGTCCTTAATTTGATTTCCATTACTAACCGAAATTGGTACCATTATCGAGTCAGACAACATTATATTGCAAAGGCACGTACATTAGTTGTTTAAATAACCATTAGCACGAATGTTCGACAATGATCAAGATTATCAGTATTGCGATTCATCTGGAATCTCATATTATTGACGGTATAAAAATATTTTCAATAAATGGCATATATCAAAATTAACTTTAATATTTAAATCTTTTACCATTGCTATGTGTAGTTTAAACTAAAAAAAATTGTGATATATTATTTAATTGACAGAAACTACTTGTTGTTATCTGAAAATATTCAACAGTATAAAGTATTACTCAATAGTATCCATTGAAATTACTTTCAAAAATATATGGCATTTTAAAATCAACAAGTTTTTTATATAAAATTTTTTTACAGAAAAGTTAATTATTACCTTTCGTAAGTTGTTACGTTTGTTTTAGTATTCTTACAATCTTTTAACCTAGGATTTTACAGTTGTGTTAATATATTTACGAAGTATTTAAATAAATAAAGTATATAATTAACATGCTGGCTTGTGTTTGTGGACAGTCCAGGGACTTTCCAGCCCCTGAGTTCTTGATTTTGATGTTCTGAACTCCCCCCACCCCCCTCCCGCCTTTCAGAACAACCAAATCAAGAGATAAGATGGGTGTTTGATGATTACTGTAAAGATTTGGTGTGTTAGAGAGAGAACGGAATAAGTGGATTATCGGGCAGGAAGGTTATATTGGGGTAGATGGAAACAGAATTTGTCTGGAAGTGCCCGAGTGTTGGCAAGGAAGTATGAGGTCTTTTGGGAGTTTTCGTTTCAGACGGCGGTTTGAGGGCGGAGAGGGTTGTTGGGTATGAATGTGTCCAATAGTCGGATTTGGATATTTTAGTGATTATATGGATTTGTTGATTATCGTGCTGATGGTAGGGAAATGGATGTCTTTGTGGATTTTGGAGTTTCTTAGGAACCAAGGAGCATTGGTATTGGAGCGAATATTTTTGTTTTGGGTAATTTGGAGCTTTTGTGTGTGGAGCCCCAGATATGGCAGGTGTAGGTCCAGATAGGTTGCATTAGGGAGAAATAGATTAGTCGTTTCGTGTTGATTGGGAGTGTGAAGTATTTTCAAATAGAGGGTACATGGTTTTGAATTTATTGTTAATTTTGGGGATGACGTTATTAATATGACTTGCCAGGATAGTTTTGGGTCAAGATACGACCTAGGTAGGTTACTTTTCTTTCTGTGGAAATAAGAGTTCCATTAAGGGTGAGAAGGATTTGGTAGGTGGATTTCTTTTTTGGGGAGATGAGTAGGACAGAGGATTTGATATTGACTTTCCATTGTTTGGACCATGAGAGGGAAGGGGTTGAGTATAGGATGGTTATGTCGTCCGCAAATAATACAGTATTAGTTAAGGGATGTCGCGGTATGTCATAGATATAGATGTTGAACAGGTCGGGAGAGAAGGTGCTTCCTGGGAAGCGACCGAGGTAATGGGATAGGGTTTGGAGTGGCTGGAGTAATTTTGACTGTAAACATATTTTCGAGGTAATTTTTCAATAATCTGTAGGGGGAGTCATTGAGTCCATTTTTTATTTTTGAGAGGAGGGAAGGGTGATGGATTTTATCGAAAGTTTGTTTTACGTCAATGAATGTTACAATAAAGGAATTTCAGGTTTCCAAGTATTTGTTTACGTAGTTGGGAACTGTATTTATTTATACAGTATTGATGGGTACAGGAATATTGGTGTGGAATCAGTATTGAGTGTAAAGGGGGAGAAATTGTTTACTGAGTTAGATAGGTTTTCGTAGAGTTTGAAAATGGACGGCAAGAGACTGGTTGGGAGTTATTTAGCGGGGATTTATTTGGTTTGGGGATCATTATGATGGACGCTTCCTTCCATTGCGACGGGAAATATTTTATGCGGATGATGTAATTGAAAATAGTGGTTAATAGGGTTATGGTTTTCTTGGTGAAGTTTCTGAGGTGGAGGAGATTTATGAGGTCGTGACCTGAGGCTGATTTGCTTTTAAGTTAGAAATTGTGGAGCGGACGTTAGCTGGGGTGAATAGTGTGAGGAGGGGTTGCAGGATCTTGTTAGTGATTAGGTTGTTTTGAGTTGGGTTCTGTGAAGGATTTGGCGTTAACTGTTTTGGCTTTCTGGGATTGCGTGGTGAGCCAGTGGTTGTCGTATTTTAGCGGGGGAATATTGGTTTTCGCTTTGGTCATGTTTTTCACCAAAATGAGTTGTCAGAGGAGTTTAGATTTTGTAATGTTGTGAGGTATTGGAGTAGCTGATTTGTTTTATTAGGTTGTAGAGTCTTCTAGTGGCGTCATTATGGTCTGCTCTTTCTTTGGGATTATTCAAGTTTAGCCATTTCTTGCGTGTTTTTCTTTTAACATGTAGGAGTTCGTCTTTTTGTCTTTTCTTGGGATGTTGCGGTCGGTTTGGATAGGTTTATGGGTCGTGGCCATGACTGCAGAGGAAACGATGATGGTGTTTAGGTTAGTGAGAGCGTTACATATGTCTGTGGAAGTTTTCAGTGGGAAGTTTAGGATTGTTAGTTTTTCAGTGACGTGAGTGTATTGTTTCCAGTTAATTTGTGTGGTAGTAAGGTGTCCATGCGTAGGGTGGCTTGGAGAGCGAGAAGTTGAGGTAAGCTATGAATGGGAAATGGTCGGAGCTCAGTTCATAAAGGACTTGGATGTGAGTGAAGAGTTCATAAAGGACTTGGATGTGAGTGAAGTAGTGGGCTGAATTACTGAAGGTGTAGAAGTCTAAGACGGGAGATTTGAAGTTGTCCGGGTAGTATGTTGGCTCATTGGGGTAGATGACTATAAGGTGTTCATTGAAATGAAAGTTGCATGACCTCTGGAGTTGGGGAGACGGAAACCGAATTTGGGGTGTTTGGCATTGATGTAAGGGGCGTACGATGTAAGGGGAGCGACAAGAGGAAAGTATATTTGGGCAGATGGAGGTAGTTATTGAATTGGAGGATGTGGAGTGTTGTTATGTAGGTTGACCGTTAGTTGTGTTAATTGGAGATATGCGAGGGATATGGGTGGTAATTCATTGTGTTTTTCTTTATAAGGAATACGGAGCCGCCTTTTCTGTCGGCGTCGGGATGGTCGGTTCTGTAGGTTATAAGTGGAAAGGCTGGGTGCGAATAAGTTTTGTTTCAGAAGGGAGGAGGAGGTCGACGTTGAAATTTATTTAGTGATATGCATATGATAAAGGGGGCAGGATTTGTAGGGGTGATGGGCGGAATGGGGTTGTCTGAGTATTGTGGCGTAGGATGGATAGTGATTGGTATTTGGAGAGATTGATCTGTGGGAGAATTGTGAGGAGGAAGTTGGTGGAGAAAAGTTTGTAGTTGTTGGGGTTGGCGAGGGGTAGGGGTTGTGTCGTTGTTTACATGCAAACGAATGAAATAAAATTTTTATTACCAAACGAACAGTCACAATAAAAATACTGACATAAGTTTTCTTAATTTGAACTGAATGAAAACACAGAAAAGCCGCGGAATAAAAATTCCAATTTAGCATTTGCGTTTCCCTTAAAAAGAAAGTACAGTTCTTTAGTCTAAAAAATTAATCAAACTTTTTAAGAACGTCTCTATTTTTCAGCTTTAGCAGTTTTTTTAAAGTTAATTTAAACTACGAAGAGTCTTTTGCTTTAAAAGTTCTCCTCTCCTTGGGCAATTTATCCATTGCAAATGATGTGCAAAGTCTCAGAACATATATAAACCTACATTTATTACTCATTTTATAATGTTCTTAGATTTTTTTAAAGTGAGTTAATTGACTGTTGTTGGATTTACACAAAACAAGCCAACAATATTTTCTCTCTTTAAACTGTATGATTGTATAGATCTTTTACTTAGATGTGGTGTACGTCTTACTCATAATAAATCTCATTTTTATACCTGCAACTGTAATTTTGTGCGTCTCGTCTTTCGATCCTCCCTACTTCCCGGAATGCTATATGAATAATTTCATAAACGATTTATAGACCTCCATGGAAGTGAAGCATTAAACATAGATTACGATTATATCTTGACATGTTATGAACGTTTATATTTGTAATATTTGAATTTATGAATCGCTTTCTTTATTATAAACAAGAATTGGGATGTTTTATTTCTTATTCCGTTTTTCCCTTTTGTCTCTTGTTACAATTCAGCTATTCTGCGAACCCAGCCTTTCTCGATATATTCCGTATCTTCTCAGATTCCTCCTCACCACAGGATACTTCAATTACTTTGCTACATTTTATTACATTATAAAATTTAATATCTGTATCAATTTATTTATAATAACATTCATTGATGAACCTTTCACGATTAAATTCTAGTCATGTAATTAATATAATCATGTGATTAATATAATCATGTAATTAATATAATCATGTAATTAATATAATTATTATATAATATAATATATCATGTAGTTAATATAAACGGTTCGTAAATAGTCTACACCACTATGGTATAGTAGATAGTAATATCACTACTACTACTACTCCTTGGCTCGATAGCCCTTGGCCTACAAAGGCGACTACTAGACTGTCATCTTACATGACACATTCTGAATTTAAGAGTGTGACATGGCCAGTGTCGATTATCCCTCAGCCTTAACTCATGTTTTCGTGACTAGGACGACCACAAACATCAATGCCCATACCGGATCCGGAACCGGTTCCGTTGTGATGCGATGCAATGACTGGGCATTACACAACAGCAGGCATATATATATATATATATATATATGTACCAATGTTTGTAATAATATAAATATCAGAATTGTTCAATTACAGAGTTTGTTGCGCAGTATATATATATATATATATATATATATATATATATATATATTGGTACCACTTCGTCCCTGCAGATTTCAATTAAATTCAGATATCTATAAAAGTAGCATAAAAATTTAATTGAAATTGTACATCTTATGAGGCACCAAATACGGATGAAACGTTGTGTTTTTCAAATATAATGTTTTAAATTTCATAATAATTTATTTGACATTTATTTAAAAAGGAGTTAAGTTATTATAATTGTTATTATTTTAGTGAGTGTCAGCACGTACGTTTACTACCTAAGCACGATGCAATATCAAATGTATTAAGCTATCAGTGTTACTGATTCTGTGGAATAATTTTTATCTCCCTTAGGTTTGGCTCCAGGAACCGCACACCGCATTCTGACTGTCGTAAGAGATTGGGAGAAGCTTCCATCTGAAGGACAGACTCAGTTCCAGGACAGCGCTTCCGTCAGGGAACAATTGAAGAACTTCCGAGACAGACTGGCGGCGTCCCTTCCCAACGAAAACCGCATTTACCTTGCGTAAGTAAAAAGTTCAACATAACCTAGAAAAAACCTTCAAGGTTAGTCGGGCCAAACGGAAACTTAAAATTTCAGTTCTTAGAGGGTGTGAATCGAATTGTTAATTTTAACCTATTAATAAATATTTAACTTTTATCTCTTTGTTGATTTCTTTTGTACCGGAATATGGTGGCGTTTAAAATCACTAACGTGTTGAAAGTTTGTAGTAAAATTTTGTGTACATAGGAAAATATATAGGTTAACTTAAAGTTTTCGAACATTTCATTTATTGCCGAATCATGCTTCATTATGTATAAGTAACTCTGGGGCTTCCACCTGGGTAATTATGGGCTTAGGCAACGAAGATTCAATTACGTTCGCTGTCATCTTTCTACCCAGGTAGTAGCTCAAGATTTACTTATACAACATATTATTATATTAATTAAACTCAGCGGCATCCATAACCCCGGATTTGACCCCAGACTCTGTTTTTTTCGTATAATTTCTTGAAACGGCCCTCCACACCCACCCGTTGTTCCGAAATTATTCACAAAAATTTCTAGAGAAACGCTATGTAATTCATTGACCCAGAAAAAGAATATATAGGCTGGTAAACAGGTTTGAAAATTTCCACCCCGCCAATCTCCGCCCCTGGAGGTTAAACTGCAAGTTGAATGTCGTAATTAAACTCAGAGACAACCATTATCCCGGATTCGACTACAATATAATTTTTTGTGTTATTTTTATGTAACGCCACTCCTTCCCCCCCCCCCTTTGTGGTACTCCCCTCTCATTCCGAAAGAGGTTGAAATTATACATAAACAACATTGATATATATACTAAACATTTCATTGACCCCAAAAACGTTTCGACGAATATATCGGCCGTTTAAACATGTTTTTAATATTTCCACCGCTGCCATCCTGCCCCTAGGTGTTAAACTGCAAGTTTAATGTTATAATTAAACTCAGCGACTTCCATAACCCTGAATTTGACAGTACTGGATTGTTTTCTCGTGGTTTTCTTGTAACCCCTCTCCACACCCACCCTTAAGTGAGTTCCCCTCCCATGCCGAAAATTATACTCAATCTACACCGGGAGAAACTATCAATCCCATTGACTCTGATTAATACTTATCCGATGTTAATATCGGCCGTTTCAGGAAGTTTGAAAATTTCAAAGTGCCGTCCACTCGTGTCCCATGGGGTGGTAGTAGTGTCTTGCCCCCACAGAGTTTGTTTCCGGTCCACAAAGAACACGTGGTTGAAATATGGTAAAATTTTCTCCACAGGAGGAGATTAAAATCGAGGGTATTATTATAGTAATATTGTATAGTTTAGGGAAACAATGTTTATAATAGTTAGTAATGATTTGCGTCAACAGTTTTCGTCGCTAATTTACGTTGCATGACAGTGTTTTTGTTTTAAGTTGGTGTACAGCGTACTTCAATCAGAGTAGGAGAAGGGGTTAATCTGTGGCGTTGCGATGAGAGTTGTTTATGTTAGTGGACATCTGTGTGAGATACGTGACATGTATATTAAATATATTTTTCTGTTCCTTGAATTTAAAGTTCGAAGAAAAATCTAGAGTTTGATGACTGTAACTTAAATTCATATTCAAAGTGTAAATAGTACGGAATGCGAATTAATTTCAGTATACATACAGGTTTTACTAGAGGTTAAACTAACGGGTTTCAGTTGGAGGTAAACGTTATAAATTATACGAAAGCGCCTTTGGACTAGCTAAGGATGCTGACTTTCGCTCGCAGAATTCAGCAAAATTTATTTCTAACTGCGAACGAGGAATCCTGTAATTCGCACTAACATCACACGGAAAATAACCCATTACAGATGGCTGCTTGTAAACTTCCTTGTTAAAAAATTCCTGAAGATCAAGTATCTCAATACATATAAAAAGAAATGACTGTGTGTCTTCTAAACCATCCATTCGATTGCGATGAATTTTCAGTGAAATGTGCGCACCCTCTCCAATATTTCTGTAGGCCTTTCGAAAAGTTAGACAACTCCCAGGGGAGAAATTAAAAAACTGTATAAAACTGCCGATATTAGCGGTGATTAATTACTTTTTGGGGTCTATATGATTAATGCTTTCTATCCAGAAATATTTAGTGTATATTTTCAACCCCTTAAAGCACCAAAAATGGAGAGTGTAGTGGGACTTTACATAAAAATAACGCTAATCAACCGAGATTGGTTTCAAATTTAGAATTATAGAAGTCAGTGAGTTTAATTCTGACATTCACTATGTCAGGTAAGTTGTAGTTCAATAAGAATTTTAAAACAGGATTTAACGGCCATTTTTAGCGAGAACTATATAGTTTTCGGGGTCTATGAGATTAATAGTTTATTCTTCAGATGTTTTAGTGAATAATTTCAACCCCATACAGCATTGGAAGTCAGTACGACTAGGGGATGAGGTGGAGGACTTTTATATAAAAAAAACGCGAAACACCTCAGATTGTTGTCAAATCCACGGTTATAGATGTCAATGAGTTTAATTCTGACATTCACTATGTCATTTAAGTTGAACTTCAGCCCCTACATGTGGGGGTGGAGGAAGAAGTGGGTGAAATATCGTTTCATAAAAGTAATGAGCAAACAACGGAGACTAGAATTGAATCTGGAGTTATGGAAGTCTCTGACTTTAATTTTGACATTCACAATTCTGGTCAAGATTTAGTTCAATTCCTAGCTGTGAGGGTGTAAGGGGGCGATACAAATTTCCATGTATAAACTTAAATAGACCTATTTCTACCAATAGACCTATTTCTACCAAACTTTATACACATGTTACTTACGATCCAGCAACAAACACTTAGAGGCTAAGACACACCTACCGCTCGTAGGCGTAAATTGCCATTATTAGCGTCGAATAAAATGATTTCGGTGTCGCTTAATTTGATAGTTTCATTCTAGAATATTTATTATGTCTAATCTCAACTCCAAAAGACCGTAAGGGTGCTGGTGGAAGCGGTTTACATAAAAAGTAATGCAAGAAAAACCCGATATTAGGAGTCGCTGAGTTAAATTCTCGCATTAACAATGGTGGTTCATGAAATTTTATGTTCCTCCGCGTGGAAGGGGGTGTTGTTGACAAAAGTTTACCCAGAGAAATGTTGAACGTCTTATGTTACCGGGAGGATTTTTTTTATTTTCTTAGGGTGCCAGCTATATTTTGTCTCTGTTTAGTTAAGATTGTATTTATTTAGTCCTTTAAGACACCGGGAGGATTTTTAGACTTTACTAAGTTTGCAAATATTATTTTCAGTTTTAATTCGTCGTGATTTTTTAGATACTTTTATTTTATGTAGTAGGAGAGTTACAAAATAACTTCAGTCATTGTCGTGGTTTATTTGAAGTTAGAAGCCGAGGGGTTAGGGACCTAAAACACTGGCGGTATTTATGCTGATTAATTGAAATGTTTACCAAGAGGTTAGTGTCAAATCAATTCCCACTCTGGGCTAATTTTAATGAATACCCGGGCTAGTATTCGGAAAAAAATACAATTATTAAACACTGTCAAAAATCACGAATCACTCTTCTTAACAATTTGCGATACTTATTAGAACACCCACGTCTATACTACAATTACAAAGGATGAATTTTTAAGGTTAATTTGTGCGAATATACGTTTATAATCTTATCGTTAATACTAATTTTAGCTATAAAGTTTTATAAATACCGTTTGTTCCCATTTTGTGACTACAGCCCCAGAAGTAATTTCTGCTGCAATGAAAATAAATTGTAATCAAGGGCACCTAATTATGCGGCAACGAACACAAGATTCATTTCAGTGAACAGGGTCGTTATAAAAATAAAAGTCAGTGGTAACATTTTGTGCTTCTTTAGCAAGGTTTTCCCGTCAGCCAATTACCTAATTGAACATGGAGCTGAGAGCCTGAGCACTCTTTGTGGAGACGTCTAACAGGCAAAATTCAGTTTCTTCTGCCTTGAATCACAATTTTGAAATGAAAAGTAAGATAAAATCTGAAGAAACGCAACTTCCTTCACTGAAGTAATTAAAATGCCTATAGTACTTTCAGAATTAATAGCTACTTCTCTCTCGTGTAAACAAGTTTGACTAAATTAGAATAACTTTCATGGTGTCATTAATTAATATTCTTTTAAAAAAATACTGCATCATAGTGTTCTCATATCGTGGCAATAAAATAATTTCGCTTTAAGTTTATATTTCTGATTTTAACATAGTGGGCATAATCGGCTTATATAAAAATGTTAAACCTGAAGTACTTAAAATAACTTTCATTTCAAGTAAACTGATCCTTCTACATCCAATAAATAAACAAAAACCTGAAATCGAATGTACCACTGTGATAATTTTCGGTGAAATTGTCATTTAAAACTCCCGGGCATTTGGAAGGCAGGTAAATTTTTTTGCCTATTATTTTCCTATAGTATTTGCCAAGCGTCTGTTTGTTAAACGGTTCAATTATCTCCGAGTTACACGAGTTTTTGTAAACTACCAAAAGTTAATTTTTTGATTTTTGCAATCGGCGATTTTGTTGAGCAAAAAACGTGGATCAAATATTGTTAGCGGAACGAATATTCTTGTGCGGAAACGTTTAAAATGTTGAGGTAGGCCTTTGGTGATCAAACTATGGCACAAAAAAAAACGTTTATACGTGGTACAACGAGTTTAAAAAGGGCCAAGAAAGCGTTGAAGACGAACCGCGCTCTGGACGACCATCAACGTCTACCGACGAGGGCCACGTCCAAAAGATCAAAGATTTGGTGCTTGAAAATCATCGATGGACAATTAGAGATCACGCTGATAGTGTCGGAATATCATTTGGCTCAGCTCAAACCATTTTGAAGAATGTTTTGTGTCTCAAACGCGTCAAGTCTCGATTGGTGCAAAAATCGCTCAATTTTTGGAAATAAAGCGTCGCGTTGATGTGTGTGAAACTTTGCTGTCTGACTAACAGGACCACTTTAAATGCATCATTACTGGAGACGAGACTTGGATTTACGCATACGACCCTGAAACCACCGACCGACCCAGCGAATATCGTGCAAAAGTGAAGCAAGACCGAAAAGACCACGGGAAAGTCGATCAAAAATCAAGGTCATGTTGACAGTTTTCTTTGATTATCGTGGTGTGGTGCACTATGAATTCCTTCCACCGAGCCAAACTAGCAACAAAGAATGCTATTTGAGCGTTATGCGTCGTTTGCGAGAAGCTATTCGTCTAAAAAGGCCGGAATTATGGGCAAACAACTATTGGTTCCTTCATCACGATAATGTAATGGTTCTTCGCGACTTTTTTGCCAAAAATTCGACTCGTATCGTTCCGCAACCATCTTGTTCGCCTGACTTGGCTCCTTGCGACTTCTGGCTATTCAGAAAATTCAAAAGGCCAATGCGGGGACTCCGTTTTGACACGATTGAGAAGATAAAAGCCGAATCGAAGAACGTCTTGAAGGCTATACCGGAAAAAGACTATTCCTACTGTTTCGAGGACTGGAAAAAGCGTTGAAAAAAGTGCGTTTGATCGGACGGGGATTACTTTGAAGGGGATGAAACTTATTTGTAAGAATAAATAAAGAATTTGTATTTTATAAATAAATTCACCTTACTTTTTGTTCACAGTAGTAAGTACGGAAAATTAAATTCTGATAGAAAAGTAATGATAGTTGTATATTTATAACGGAATAAATTATTTATTATAACAAATTCGAAACCTCAGTTCTCTCGCAGTTCTTGTTGCTCAAGTATTAAAGGGCACCAGATAATTTTTTATTAAAGAAATGCCCAAACCTTCAGTCCAACTTAACAAATTTATTTCATGAGATATGAGACATTTACAATAACTGGACGTGACACTTCGAAAACGGATAACTCAGTGATCTCGCTTGAACTTTGCATGGCTTGTTTGAGATCCTAATATTTCTTCGGATCCTGTCGTCGGTAGTTCCCAACTTAAAACTAACTCCTACCGGAGATTTGTCTGCTCGCTGTGAGCTCCAATTTAAGTCTGGAAAACTAGCGTGCTCTTGCGAACCACGCCGCAACCACAATGCCAGCATGTAGGGGTCAGCGTGACTGCCTCACATCACAGAATTTCCGGGTTCGAATCCCGGTGAGGGCATGAATGTTTGTGTGCGTGAGAGAAATCTCGTCAAAGCAGGCCCCCGAAAAAGGCAAAAAGAAGTTCCCCTAATGAGTTGCTAATAACCGGAGATGTTTATGCGTCTGTAAATAAATCAATATAAAAAAATGCCGGCAGTACGCTCTACAACAGGCCCAGGTCCAACGTGACGCCCGTCGTCTCGTTTCTTGTCGCCCTCGACAATTTTTACTTCAGTTATTTATTATTCGTTGATATTTCATCATAAAAATTCCTTTTATGGCTAAAAAACATATAAATTACAGCTTCAATAGTGAATGGGAGAACCAGTATTGAAAACAGACGAAAACCTGTCTGATGCTGTCTAAGAAAAGCAATGTTGAACGGAAATTTTTGACTAATCACAAAACCTTTAATAATGATTTTCCTGTTAATTCCGAACTAAGAAAACATAAAGTTAATGCCCTAAAATATAAATTAAAATTGCAACAAAGTTTGTTTACGAAGCTTGTTCAAGAAACCGGTAACGTTACACTAGCTCATTACAAAATCCGTTACGTATTACTTAAAAGAAAAAAAACCGTTCAGTGATAGGGAAGTAGTAAAAGAAGAATGATCTGTGTCGCTGAATCTCTGTTCGATGGTTACAGAGATAAATCGGCCTTTATCTCTTCTGTCACAGGACTTCAGTTGTTTCATCAAACTGTTGGTAGGCGGGTTGAACAAATTTCTAATAATTTGTAATCGTCTGACTTTTTCACTCGAGACTGATGAAAGTGCTGACGAGTCTGATATTTCTGAGTTGTGTCTATTTATTAGAATGGTTTTTAACCATTTCACAGTAATTGAAGAATTCGTCAAACTGCTGCCACTTTATGGGAAAACAAGGGAAGTAGACATATTCAATGCTTTCCTTAAGTTTACCACTTTCAAAGCTTGTTGCAGTAACGACAGATGGCGCAGCGTACTGGTAGAAATAAAAGAACTCCTAGCTCTTTGTGCTGCTGATGATGAATCATTTACCAAATTTATTTATTACCATTGTATTAAGCACCAGGAAGTTATATGTGCAAAGCTTTTAAAGCTTGACCATGTCATGAAAATTGTAATTCGTCTGTTGAATTACATCAGATCGTCTTCTACACGTCGTCGATTATTATTCCTAAAATTTTGGAATATATCTAATAGTGAGTACGCTGACGTAATTCTTCATGCAGATGTAAGGTGGCTTAGTAGGGAGAATAAATGGGAAAGATTTTGGAGTGAGTGGTGTGAATAAGAAAGATAGCCAATTCAGACAAAAAGGTGACAATATAAATATCACACGTTTCTGTTTTTTTTGGCCTTTTTGTCAGGTGCGAAGAAGAGCCTAGAGCGACACAACTGCACTCGTCAGTTGATAAACACAAAAGCGACGAAAACGCATCGACAATGGAAGAGCTGAAGGGTAAGCGTAACAATAAGGGAGTAACGACAATGGGAAAACAGAAGGTTTAACGTAATAATAAGGGATCATAGCAATTATTGAGTTTTATAGTGTCTGTACATTAATATCTGTGATGTTTGTTTTAATGTGAAGCATCTCCGAAATGAGTCTGAAATTGTACCTGGTGTCAATGTCTAAAATCTTGGCATTTTGCCAACCAAATGTTTGTTTAGAAATGATTATATGTTTGGATACTACAGATTATCAATGGGAATTTTTAAATATATATATATATATATATATATATATTGTAATGCCAATTAATTAGGCCAGTAATTATTTTGACATAAAATTTGAATTGTTTGAGAAATCCATTATAGCGGTCCGATCGAACAAAGCGACAATGAAAAGCGATCTCACTTGCCTTTTCGAAAAGTCAAAAATGGCGTTTGCGCGCTAAAACTCGAGAGAACTAGGAGTCAGTTCGCGGAAAAACATCGTGAGGAGCAGAAAAGTAATATAACTGTTAGTTTGTGGCAGGACATTTCAGAGGACGGAACAAATAATACTAGAGCAGAGTCTAGCCGTCGTTAATGTATTATTAAACAAAGTTGTGAATTTAAGACCAAGTAAAAACATTCACGGAAGTATTACCTCGTAAATATTGCTAATTAAAAGCAATTTACGTCTATAGCCAGCCAGGGAAGGAAGCGAACAGTTTTTACGCCAGGAAAGTCTAAGAGAGTTTACGTCTATAGCCAGCCAAGGAAGGCAAGCAGACATCAGATAGCCAACATTCAGGAGGATCATCCGAGTTCCTGGGAGCCTATCAATTTTGACTTCAATAGTGTAAAATCTGTGAGTTGATGTTTAGAATCAGTGTATAATTGTGCAATAGTGTACTTCCGAAACCAAAAGTAATGCTGGTACCAGCTGGACAGATGTAAGTAACAAAACCAAAACTAATGATTAATTTTAAACGTAATTAAAGGATAGAGTCAGATTTCGTTCTCTTTTAAATTGTCAATCAAAGTTAATTTCTTTTCATTTAATTTCTTTCTATCGACGTATTGTTTAGGTAAATGTGAACTGTTTGTTAATAAGATTTTAAAATCAATTTGTTGTGTCCATTATCAAACCCAGTCAAGGCCCTAAAGGGAATGAGATCTCAAATTTTGTGTTTGTAATCATCTTTTGTTGCCAAAAATAAATCAATCTTTTGTTTGTTAATTTATTTTCATTTTCATATTAATAAAGCCTCATTATTGTTTATTACACAAATGGCGCTTCAAATTCTTTAAATTCAAATTAAATAATTAAAGTTCAATTGTTGTTTATTACAGTATATATATATATATATATATATATATATATATATATATATTCCCTTGATACGTGTATTTTTCAACGTGCTAATAAAATGCTTGAAATATCAGAAATAATTTGTTCTCTAAAGCCCTGTATGGCTTAAAGACATTAGGAGGTCAATGGTTCAAAAAACTTGATATAAAACTTCAACAATTAGGATTTCAGCCATCAGCAGCTGGTTCCTGTATTTATAAAAAGGTCGAAGGGGGATATAAGACCCTACTTGAAATTTATAAAACGATATAATTGTTTGTTGCTTTTAAATAATGCCAGAAATCCATAATTGGATATGCTGACGCAAATTAGACTTCATGTACTGAAGATGGATTTTGCTTTAAATTTGCTGGAACTCTTGTTAGCTAGAAGTTTCGGAAACAAAGAACAGTTGCTGAGTCCACTCAAGAAGCAGATTATATGTCCCTGACAGAGGCTGCAAGAGAAACTACAAATCAAGCTTCTGCTTTCTGACATGGGCAGTCCACTAGAACAGATATTAATTTATAATGACAATACTGCTGCTCCTAATTTAACTAGATTTCAAATAATAAATTATCGATCGAAACATATTAATATAAAAGAACATTTAATTAGAAAATGGAGAAAATATAGTCTACTACAAACCCTCTCAGGAGATGAAAGCCGATATTTTCAAAACAAAAAGGATTGCCTGGTCCCCGTCACAACAGCCTATGCAAATGTATTGGACTCCGTAAAATATTTTAGTGAAGGGGAGTGTTGGACATTTGCACTTTCAATATTTATCCAAATGTTTATTCAATTTTCTTAATTTTGTTATCTATGAAAAATTTGTAACTTCATTTGTTTTCACTTCTACAATGTCTTCACAAATCTTCACTTTTGCTTCCGTAATTAAAGCATTTTATTGACTTAAAATGCAATTATTTTAAACTGGTCGAGGTACGGAGAAGGGAATGCTACGTCCCCACAGTAAACTCCTCTCCCGCTATCGGAAGGGCGTGCCCGACCTACCTGATGCAGGTTTTTTTAGGGTTGTCCCTGCATTACTTTAGGCGAATGCCGGGTGGGATCCTTAATCTATAGCCGCTATCGGAAGGGCGTGCCCGACCTACCTGATGCAGGTTTTTTTAGGGTTGTCCCTGCATTACTTTAGGCGAATGCCGGGTGGGATCCTTAATCTATAGCCGCTATCGGAAGGGCGTGCCCGACCTACCTGATGCAGGTTTTTTTAGGGTTGTCCCTGCATTACTTTAGGCGAATGCCGGGTGGGATCCTTAATCTATAGCCCGGGGGCCCTATGTAACCCTTGGCTACTTTCTTCTAACCTTCCGAATCCCCCCTTTCAAATCCCTTCCTATGATATTAAAGGGGAGTTGCCCAACGTGGATTATTATCATGTAGCCTGTTGCCCTAAAAAAAAAAAGATGCAGGTGAGAGGTCTGCGAGGGTTATTCTCTCGCAGGCAGAATCTTGTAAAAGAGACACGAAGGGGCTACCTTTGGTGATGCCTTCAGATCTGTCTGGTTTTTTGAAGTAAGGTTCCCACATGCCGATGCACCTCAGCCCTTATTTTTTATGTGTATGTCCCGTGTTCGCGTATACTTTTTGCACACGGTAAGAGTTGTACGCTATTCCTATTGGAACAGTCGGCCAGCTGCCTTCTAAAGTGGTGAAGGTAAGGTGAGTGGAAAGTTGCGACCCAACAGAAAAACCCTCTCTATCGCCTTTGGAAGGGCGTGGGACAAGTACCAAATGCCCGACCTACCTGATGCAGGTTTTTCTACGGTTTTCCCTGTATCACTTTTAGGCGATTTGCCTAGTAGGATCCTTAAACCATGGCCCGGGGGCCCAAGTTAACCCTTGGCTACCTTACTCTACCTTTCCGCATCCCGCTTTTCATTCCTTTTCCTATGCTATAAGAGGGGAGTTGCCACTATGTGGATTACCCTATACATAGCCTGTCTACACCTGCAAAAGAAACCTGGACAGCACGGATAGCAAAAATGAACGCATTTCAATAAAAGTCTGCACATAATTATTATCATCCACACTTTACAATTATGATATAATATTATAACATTGATAATACTTCTTGCATCATGTACATTTTGTTTCCTGCTATTAGCATGACACAAATTAACTGCTGTTTGAGATTCATAAATAAATCTCCTGTCAACTATAACAAAATGAAATTTAGTGATTCTTTTATACCTCATATTATCTATACAAACAATTTTTACCACTTCGTACGATATGTAAATATAAATTAGTTCATACTTTAAATTTACATTTCTCACACACACAAATTCTGTATTGAGTTTCACATATTATGTCTTTCCTACAAACAAAAACTTTCTTTTCGAATTAATCTCGAATTATTTTCCCTGATCTTTTTAAATCTATTTAAACTTTAGAAATTTTGTTTTTAGTTAAAAGTTTTGAAACTTTTATAATTTACATGCACTATTGTTCAAACATTATCCAGTATGACATAACCTCTCAATTTAATTAATAATAATACTCACTTTGATAAAATATCCTTTGTAATCAGTTCCTTAGCTGTAACTTTCACAATACTCTTTATAATACACAAAATACTTGTATAAATTATATTATTTCACCTTCGAAAAGTCTTTAACAGAAACTTAAAATCAAACAAAACTTCACTTGTTTTCTGTTACAATGTTTGCACAACTCTGCACTCCTTGTAACTAATTGACCTCGCTTGCACTTTGCAAGAATTATTTGAGACCTAACATTCCATTTCTATAACTGATAACTCGGTGATCTTTTGAGATCCTGCCGTCCATTACATGGTTTTATTCCCAACTGTGGTGAAAAGTAAATTTAAAATTAAATTAATATATGAATTTGATAATATTAAATTTTTTTTGAAGTTATATATATATATATATATAAGATATAGTGATATTATATTAATTTAAATTAGAGCAAGTTAGCCAATGCTCACTTTTTTGGATTGACAGTTAACATACAGAGAATCCAAGTTAACCCTTGGCTATCTTTCTATACCCTTCCGCAACCTCCCATCTTTCAATGGACTTCCCATAGTATTAAAGGGGAGCCAATCACTTTCTTTAGCGTGATAGTTTACATTAGGATAATACACATGATGGCCTCTCTAACTCTTCGACTTAGAGAGTTGCAAAGGACCGATGAGAGTGTTCATTGATAATGACATAAACATATACAAATAATAATATCATTAATTGGATCCTAGGACATAATGGATTTAATTGTGTCTCGTTCCTGAACAATAAATCCTACTTTCCTCAACTTCCATGATCGCGCTTGACTAACAATTTTTTCTTTCCGGCCCTATCGATGTCTGATGATAGACTTTGACATGAAACGAATTAAACATATACTTTTGTTAATTAACATATACATAATTTATATTTTTGTGAGACACGTAGTTCGGATTAAAAATATTATTTTCTTAGAAATACTGAAATTACATTTTCCTCATTTATGGGTTATCAAAGACTCCGTCTACACCAGCGCAGAGGCAGTGCGGGTCTGCAGAATAATACCCTCCGGCCACAAAGAGAGACAACGCTTTCTGCAAATGACATTTTCTTTCACAGACAATCAAACGGTTTTCATAACGCGGTATAAACAATAGAAAGTAGTTGCATGTGTCGGATAAAACGGATACGTCTTTCGCAAATTATATAACAGTAACCAAGGACTTGATTCATTACAAAACTTCATATTTTAGTTTAGATGATTAAAATAATATTTTTTCGAAAATCTATAATGGGACTAATTTTAATTATTATAACTCATGGAAATATTAACATTAGTTTTTTTATATGATTCTTTTGTTTTGCATATTTTTTTTAGTTTATTAAAATCCAACTATAATAGTTTAGGTGTAATTATATTTAATAAAATAATATAATTTTCTCTTTATATGTATATATATATATATATATATTGTAATGCCAATTAATTAAGACATGAATTGAGAAATTAAGAAAAATAAATTGTTTTGAGAAATCTATTCTTGACGGCGGTACAGAACACAGCAACAACGTAGCCAGTAGCCAAGCATGGTTTCCTTTGTCGGAAGAGGTAAGCGCGCTCAAAATTGCGAGACGGTTGTTCAGTTGGCTGGAAGGTTTGGTCAAGTACAGGTCGTATTAAAATAGACGAGATATTCTTTTAAAAAGTAAAGTTAAGTAGAAGCAGTGGGCAGTCAGACACGACAGAAATTGGTCGAGTTGAACTAGACAAGACAATTTCAAATATTCAAAGGAAATTTGCAGAGAAACATCGAGAATTACCAATCAACACCTTTGATTGGTCCCTGAACATTTTGCTAAAGACGAAATATTCACTTGAGCAGAACTACGAAACCTGCTAAACACAAACATTTTTTGGTGCACATAGCCGAGCAGAAGTCAATAGAGAGAGAGAGAGAGAGACGAAAGGAAGATTATCCTGGTTCCTGATTTTTGATCTAAAATTATTAAATTTAGAATCTGTGAGTTTAAAAGAAGTGCAAAAAACCGTCATAGTGCTTCGTAAATCAAAGATATCCCGGAATGCTGGGCAGCCGTGAGTACAATTAACAATCAACCAAGTTTGTAAACTGATTAAAAGATAGACGTCAGATTTCGTTCCCTCCTTTTAATAAAATTTGTTAATTAGAATCCATCTTTTTAGTTTAATTTCGCTGACAAGTAAATTTCGTCATTGTTAATTGATCAGTAAATCTTTTCTCTTTTAAATTGGAATTTGTGTTTAAGTTAAGGAATAAAATGATTCGCCATTATCAAACCCAGTAGAGACCCTGAGATAATTTTTAAATTGTGTAATTGTGTTTAAAGTATTGAAAATAAATTTGTTTGTTTGTAAAGTTGAATAATTTTTCATTTAATTAACGCCCTCTTTTTTGTATATTACAATATATATATATATATATATATATATATATATATATATATATTGTATATATAAAAATATGCGTGTGTGTGTGTCTCACGTGGTATGTGTTAAGTGTCATTGTGTAATGCCATATCGCAGCTCGGTAATGCTTGTCTTTTGTCTCTTTATACTTGGGCGGAATCCTTTATTAGAACAATAAAGCCAGCTATGGTAAATGGCGCTTATTTCGTGGGTTTTATGGTCCGTGTATTAGGTGCTTGAGGTATGATTATTACTCAGGATTATTCCACTTTGTTTATTGGGATGTCGCCAGCAGAACAGCTGCCCGCAATTAGAAGCCTCATAAACACTACTGCACAATGGACGTACAAGTTTATGAAGCGATTTCAGAGCAGAGGAGGAGAAATAGTTGCATAATACGAGTACGTGAGACTACATGAAGCGTGGATTACGGGAAACGTGCCAACAACCACCCATGAATGCGTTCTATGGAAAGTGAAGGTTATCAGCCATAATGTTTCTATATTATTTTTAATATTGCTAAATAAAGTGTATTTAATAAATATTACCATTAACCTAAGTATCTTCGAAACCGACTATCGTGAATAAAATCAAATATACATTCACTTTTGTGAATTAAAATATCCATAAAATATTATTCCGTGGAAAAGAACTGTTTTCAGGCTTAACCAAACGTCGAGTAAAGTTTCTACAAAAAAGTTGATTAGATATCTACATTTCGTCCATATATTTCATTCTTAAGGTAACCTATACATATTCGCTTCATCCATAAATTTATTAAAACAATTATGCTACGTTATAAAACATTTGCAATACGTTTATTGAATATTATTATTCAATCACGATGAAGCAAAATTAATATATATATATATATATATATATATATATATTTATATATATATAAGCATAAATCGAGTGAACGTGAAGTTGTGCATAAGCAATAATTCACAAACAACTTGAATAATACTTTTCCATAAGCTCCCTACGACGTCCATGTAATGACAGGATTTGAGCTATTTAAATAAATAAATTAATAGAATCAATACAATTTGAACAATTTAATAATTGTAATAGAATACAAGTTCTTAATATTTCATGACGGGTTGAAATGATAAAAAAGAAATTTAGTTAATACAATATTTGATAAATTTATTTAATAAACTAATATAAATTTCACGTATAAATTTGCCAGGACTGTTTTTACAAATGAGCTCACCGGGCAGCGTAGATACAGTTTACTTTAGTTTATTAAAACTTATAAAATAATCCAAAATTTAAAATACAGAAAATGAAATTTGACGGATCAATAATTATGCAACGTTTATAATACATTTTTATTATTTTTGAATATATACACGACATTCCTTTTTATTAATCATTTCAACACAAAATTACTACCAAATATTATAGATAACTTTTTAAATATGCCATTAAGTGAATAAATTGCACCCATTTTAAGTCACTTTCACAAACACATCCCATTAAATGCACATAATTTGGTATACAAACTACGAATCGACAACCAGTATTATCGCTGTGAGCACCTGTAAATGTTACAAAAATAATAAAAATACATTTATAATGTGGGTCACAATATATTTCGCCTGTAGGCACCAGTCTATTCAAAATGTTCAGAATACATCAACCAAGATTAATGGCAGTATTCAACGATTAACGGCTTCCCAATTCTCTAAGCACACATTCTCCGGCAGAAGTATTACTTATTTATTCTTCCAATCAAAAACATCATCGCAGTTGTATTCCTGATGGTCAACTTTCACAACCTTCACCACCAAAGGCTGGCGATCAACTCTGCATGGCCACACTTCCGGCTTCACCACCCCCAACGGCGGCCTTCTCGAAAACTTCTGACTAACTCACACTTTACCCACCAAGTTCACTAAGTCGCAGCTATGAGAATTTAAACTATTTTCGGTTCCCGAAACAACGTAATTCCACATTTTACTGATGATCACGTGCGTTCACATATTGTCTTAAGACCCTTTCAAAAAAAAACTACCACTGTGATCAACAAGTAAGGTGAAATTGTCATTTAAAACTCCCGGGTATTAGGA
The DNA here is from genome assembly GCA_037074705.1 of Zhengitettix transpicula. Lineage (NCBI taxonomy): Eukaryota > Metazoa > Arthropoda > Insecta > Orthoptera > Tetrigidae > Zhengitettix > Zhengitettix transpicula. Next base: position 188,044,278 of record CM073591.1, read on the forward strand.
GTGTAGGTAATTTTTTCCTAGGTTGGTATCACTGTCTATAATATTTGCCAAGCGTCTGTTTGTTAAAAGGTTTAATTATCTTTGAGTTACACGTGTTCTTGTAAACAACCAAAAGTGAATTTTTCGATTTTTGCAATAGGTGATTTTGTTGAGCAAAGAACTTGCATCAAATTTTGTTTGCGGAACGAATATACTTGTGCGGACACGTTGTAAATATTGCGGAAGGCCTTTGGTGATCAAGCTATGGCACAAAAAAGTTTATACATGGTACAACGAGTTCAAAGACGGCCGAGACCGCGTTGAAGACGAACCGCGCTCTGGGCGACCATCAACGTCAACCGACGAGGGCAACCTCCAAAAAAATCAAATATTTGATGCTTGAAAATCGTCGATGGACAATTAGAGATCTCGCTGATAGTGTTGGAATATCATGTGGCTCAGCCCAAATCATTTTGAAGAATGTTTTGTGTCTCAAACGCGTCAAGTCTCGATTGGCCAAAATCGCTCAACATTTTGGGAAAAAAGCGTCGCGTTGATGTGTGTGAAACTTTGCTGTCTGACTATCAGGACCACTTGAAATGCATCATTACTGGAGACGAGACTTGGATTTACGCATACGACCCTGAAACCACCGACCGACCCAGCGAATATCGTGCAAAAGGTGAAGCAAGACCGAAAAGACCACGGCAAAGTCGATCGAAAATCAAGGTCATGTTGACAGTTTTCTTTGATTATCGTGGTGTGGTGCACTATGAATTCCTTCCGCCGGGCCAAACTATCAACAAAGAATATTATTTGAGCGTTATGCGTCGTTTGCGTGAAGCTATTCGTCTGAAAAGGTCGGAATTATGGGCAAACCAATCTTGGTTCCTTCATCACGATAACGCACTATGTCATACTGCATTGATTCTTCGCGACTTTTTTGCCAAAAACTCGACTCATATCGTTCCGCAACCACCGTATTCGCCTGATTTGGCTCCGTGAGACTTCTGGCTATTCAGCAAACTCAAAAGGCCAATGCTGGGACGCTGTTTTGACACGATTGACGAGATAAAAACCGAATCGAAGAAGGTCTTGAATGCTATACCGGAAAAAGACTATTCCGACTGTTTCGAGGACTGGAAAAGCGTTGGAAAAAGTGCGTTTTATCGGACGGGGATTACTTTGAAGGGGATGAAATTGATATGGAAGAATAAATAAAGAATTTATATTTTATAAATAAATTAACCTTACTTTTTCTTCACAGTGGTATATCTGAGAGGTCAATAACTTCCACTTTCCCACAACAAGTGTTTAATCTTTTGTAAGCCACATTAGCTTTTTCTTACATAGGATATTTTATAATTATACACGTTTGAAAAATAGTGGTGTAAATTATAAAATGTGTGTGGGTGCATGTATTTCTTCACAAAATATGCCATTCCTCAGCTACTATCTAAATATCTTTAATTTTCACCATTTTTTTAAGCTGAATATACGAGGGAGACTCCAAAAGTGACGTACAGTTTTTTTAATTTAAATTCATTTTTCATTCAATGTATTTGCAGTTTATCGAGTTCATTAGATACTCCCTTCACGCTCGTCTTCAAATTTTATTTTGAGCAGCGCTGTCATAGCATGCCTTCAAGATGGCTGCTGCACTTGACATTCGTCAAAAGCAGCGTGCTGTTGTAGAATTCATGTGGTGTGAGAACGAGATAGTGGAAAACTTCCACGAGAGTTTAAAGAAGGTGCGTGGAAATGCTGCTGTCGATCTCCGTATAGTTAGTCGGTGGGAAAGCAGATTACGCGGTGAAAGAGGGCACGCCAATATTCTGGAAACTCTCAGTGGCAGACCCCAGATTGCACTAACTTCTGACAATGTGCACAGACTTAACGGCATGTTTGAGAAGAATGATAATTATGTGGGATAATGGAATTTTGTGTTAAAGGGATGTACCTACATACTGTGAAGTTAGGAAAGCGGTAGGATGAAAATGTAATTTTCAAATAAATGTGCATTTAATTTGGAGTGCCCTTCGTACATATATCTTTCAGTTTTTATATACATTCGTACAATACGTACCTAATAACTATACAATAATTGTCAGAAAATAATAGTCATTTTTATTCTTTATCTGTTACAGTAGCAGAAATAGTTAATGTAATGAATTAATAATTAATAATGCTGTGCAAAATGTTTACCGTATATATATCACATATTTAATCGGTAGACTTATTGGGCTAAATTTTACAGATTTCCTTATTCTTTGTTTACATGTTTCCGTGAAGGCGGCTATTAACATCAGGCAATATATTCAACTCTCTAAAGATACCGGGATTATTTTTTATTCCATTTATTTCTAAACTATTATTGACTACCTTGCGGTACTTGAAGTATTTGTTACTTCCTTAAGCCAATTCAGTGCTAAATCAGGGAAATAATTTATATAATTTTATGTTGTTTGTTTATTTCTAAGATTTTTTATTTCATTGCGGGTTTTGAAAGTCAATATAATAGTGCAAGATTACTTATCAGACATAATTGTATTATATGTTGTTATAAAACTAGTTTTCATAGTTAAAAATGTCTTTAAAATAAAAAATCAACTCTTTATACCCAACTATACTACACGTGTAAATCAAGCTTTTTATGCTCTCGTTAACAATTTCTTACAGCAACTTTGACTCAAGTCTCAAAGTTGAAATTTATATTGTAGTTTTACACTATAGACACCTCTCATGTGTTCAATTTTTAGACTTTTATATTGTCCCCCACGGAGATATTGCAACTCAAACTTTGCAAAAAATTCCATTTTAAAAGCATATAATTTGTAAAAGATAAGTAAGTTTTCTTTGATAATTTATATATAGTAACTACTCTATTATATGTAAATGCATAAAATAAATTGAGCGTCACAAACTGTTTCTTCTGCTAAGATTGAACTTTCTTCATTTTCAATCGATAACTTTGTGTTACAAAGAATGTGGCGGCTCGTGAGTTTTTTTAAGTTATGTGATACATTAACCCATACAATTTTTACGACAACACACAATGTAAAATAATAATATTACAACAGCGAAAGTGTTACCGGTACTCTGTAGCAAATGCACCGATTTGCTACATTTCTAATTTCATTTACATAGTTTCCTGTAGTGTCGATTTTTTAAATGCGGAATAATTTAGCACTAAGCTGACACGTATTTCTAACATGAAAGCATTTTCCTTCGTATATATTTTAAATAAAGATAATTTTGGATGGTAGTATTGTAGGACCATGAGATAGATCTGCTCATTATGACGCAAGAATTCAGGTGTATTTTCTTTAAAATAAACTTAGATTCTGATTTTCCAAAAATATTACGCAAATTTACGAATACTATTTATGTTTTGAAAATATAAACTAATACTTATCAAAGGTGTTCTAAAGAATTCAAAGAAGTCCTCAAAACTTTATTCAAGCCTCAAATCATAGTTAAATTTTAACTAAGGATAATGTCGACCTGTCGACATTTTTCCATCCATATTACATAATAATTAAAATATATAATAATAATAATTAAAAATTAACTATGATTTGAGGCATGAATAAAGCTTAGTGGATTTTTTTGAATTGTATAAACTAACTTAAAATAAGATTTTTAATTACTGAATGGTTAAAATTTAATTTCTCTTCTTATGCCGGCCCCTTACTGTGCTGTGTGGCACGACACGGATCTGTCCTCAGCTGTAATGAGCACAGTGGGGCGGCAGTGGTAGTGCTGGAGGGTACTGCGCATGCGCATTCGTTATTCCAGAGCGCTATCCTGTGCTGTGAAAGGCATTCCTCTCTTGCAGATATTAAATGACTCTCCGATATCATAACTCACATATATTCACAGATCTCTCTTAGGCATCTCGGCCTGTTTTTAAAGGTGTATGTTCCGGGGTCGCAGACCTTGGGTATCCGCTATTCCTATTGGAATAGTCGGCCAACTGCCTCCTAAACTGATCAAGGCACGGAGAGGGGAAAGCTGTGACCCTACCGCAAACCCCTGTCCCGCCATCGGATGGGCGTGGGACAAGTACCCAATGCCCGACCTACCTGATACAGTTTTTCTAGGGTTTGTCCTGCATCACTTTTAGGCGAATGCAGGATAGGATCCTTAAACTATAGCCCGGAGGTCCTAGTTAACCCTTTGTTACCTTCCTCTACCCTTCCGCATCCCCCCTTTCAAATCCCTTCCTATGCTATTAAAGGGGAGTTGCCACCATGTGGATTACCCTCGTGTAGCCTGGTACCCTAAAAAATTTAACACATAATTATCACATTTTTAATTATAATTCTTTTCAGTTTTATGCTATTGGTTTCTCACCTCCACATTACTTTTTCTCGTGTTTTTATGAATATGTTTACCAAGTTTTGTTGCAATCAGTCACCGCGTTTAAATCTCTTTACAGATAATCGTAAATACATACATATATACATCCTCTTGTATTATACAAACTATATTTGAAGAAACCCAACTTTAACTACACTTTATTAAGTGATTCACTTCTTGTTTCTAAAATTTATGATGTATTCACTTATTTTCTCTTCATATATGAAAAGAATATTGTATTTTAATATCTGAGAATATAATAAGTTAAATTATTATATCATTTCGTCTTTAGTCGATTAGTTTTTACGCAGCACCCTTTCAACTCCTCGTATAAAAGTCTGGCAGCGAAACCGCCCTTTCCAACTACTGGACCGATAACTAGAGCACTTAGAAACGCAATCTGTGTCCGAGAAGAGTGGAACTCCCGTAACCCTGCCGCCATCAATGTTGCAGCCAAATGGCTGTAACAGACGTTGCCGTGGTGGCGTCCACAATAATCAACTTTCGCGTTTGTGTGGTGTCGCTGAGGACAGGAAGACCAGTTCCATCATCGCACGAACTCATCGTAGAGACAACTCAATGAGTAGCTTGCCCACCAGAAACAGATAACTATCGTCAAATGTCCAAAGTAATTTTCGATTTCTAGTCGTGTCGTTTCTTACTGATTACTTAAATCACGGAAAGCTTCAATGTACGTGCTAAATATATTGTTTACTAGCTGGGACCGACGTTGCCCGCGCACTTAATTATATAAATCTGAAAAAATATTTAATTCTATATTAATCTTTAGTCAAGAAGTGATTTAACCTAAATCTAACTGTTCCTAGTTCCATATAATTTCGACCGATAATGAATTAATTGAACAGCTATAAACTACAATGAATTTTATTGCATCAATCCCAACAAACATACTTCAGACATTACAAAAGATTAAATTGTTGAAATTGTTAGCTAGTTTCACAATGTACACAAATAGTCGTCATATTGCAGTCACTAATACGGTCCGAAAATTAACTTACGTTTGTCGCAATGATCGTAAAGTATTTCGTATTGTTTCTTTTATTTTCATTCGGTGGAGGATGACTGGATAAAATTATTCAATGAAATATTTCTGCTTTATTTAATTGCGGAAAAAGGAACTATTTCCTTTGTTCGTCGCGTAGTAACGTCTCTCTCGCGTGACGTCACTGTCTCTTGGCGCGCAGTAATTTAACACAAAATGATCACATTTTTAATTATAATTCTTTCCACCTTTCTGCTACGGATTTCTCACCCCCACAGTACCGTTTCTCGTGTTTTGAAGAATGAGTGTACCTGTTTCTGTTGAAATCTGTCCTCGCTAAAATATTGTATAGAAATTAACGTAAATACATACATACGTACATCCTTTTTTATTATATAGACTAGCTGCGTGCTCGGCGTTGCCCGTATACTTATTTATAGAAACCCAAATAAGTATTTAATTCTGTATTAATCTTTAGTCAAGAAGTGATTTAACCCAAATCTAAATGTTCCTAGGTCCGTACATACTTTGGACCGATAGTGGATTAATTTAACAGCTGCAAAATACAATGAATTTTATTGCATCAATCCCAACAAACATAGGATATAATTGTCCCTCAGTTTTCAGACATTACGAAAAATTAAATTAAAGAAATTGCTAGCAAGATTCATAATGTAAACAATTGGTCGCCATATTGGACTTAACTGATGTGGCACGAAAATTAACTTACATTTTCCACAAGGATCGTAAAGATTTTATTTTTATTCGATGGAGTATTACTGGATAAAATTTTACGTTTTATTCAATGAAATATCTCCCCCCCTCTCCCCCCTCCCCCCTCTCTCTCTCTCTTTCTCTCTTTCTCTCTCTCTCTCTCTCTCTCTCTCTCTCTCTCTCTCTTTTTTTTTTCTTTCTTTCTTTCTTTCTTTCTCGGTCTCTCGTGAAACTCTGCCATACGCGTTGAAACCGTTCGTAAAGCGCAAACGCGAGTGCCTCAGACTGTGTTTACGTTTGTTACGCCTGTGCAAACAAGATCCGCGAGGGAAAATCCCGCCACAGCTCTACTAGTGAATTTCATCCAGCACCACCGTAAAATGATCTTCTGTATACAGAGGACAACCATGAATGCACCCATCAATCAGAAAACGTATGCTGCTGTCACCACTGTTGAAGTTTTTCCAACAAAAGGCTCAGCTGCAGTGATAGAAGCCAAATAAAGCGAAACCATCAAAGAATACACCGAAACAGTAGCCAAGATCATTGGACCATCGCCATATAAGGTTTCTCTCACATATCTCAAAATATCAGAATATTTTTATTCGTAGCATCAAACGAGACTTACTGAGAAATCTAAATCTATAACCATCAACGACCATTCATTAGGAATAAGGCCGCTAATAAACAAACCCAAAAGAGTTATCATATCTAACTTGAGCCCTATAGCACCTTATGAAATACTAACGAAAAATGCTAACTAACAAAACTAAACATCTAAAGGCATAAGGCTGGTTTGAAATAAATGGGCTACGCCCATATTTTAAGTTTCCTACGACAAGTCTATATAGAATCTGAATATTCAAACAAACTCTCAGACTCTCTTGTAATCTTCTTCGACGATACAACCTATCGAATTTAATGCTCGACCAACGCAATGACGTCCTTCAACTGCAAAAAAAATGGCTATTCAGCAAACGACTGCACCATTTCTCAAACGAACCAACCACAATGAAGAACGCGTTGGACAAAACATTGGACAAAATATAAACAACTATTATAAAAACCTTCCATCACCAACCAACGGATACAAATGAAAACATTGCGCCAACTGAATACCCCACATTAGCAAAAAGACAACTTTCATCAAGATCATCTATCCAACGAAAAACTAACCGAAGGAAGCAAGGGAAAAATACATGAATCCATCTCAAAAGTAAGCCGAAACCCATCAAGAACTAACAGCATATAAACCAAATAATAGATAGAAATTCTAGCCCAAACCAAAAGTTTATATAAGGATCCTAAAACTTAACCGTTAATTACCAACAGTTCTCATGCTCCTAATGAAGCAGTAACCCAATAGAAATAACCAAAGTCTAAGTTGAAAACAGAATTACTAGAGGCTATGTTAACAGAAACCTATACTTAACTTGACAAAAGACCAATTAAAGCTAGAATTACATGAATAAGTACTAAAATCCTCGGGAAATTAAACGAAGTTGAATCTGAAACAGAAACCTGTGAACTTACCGTTAAAAACACCAAAATAAATAATATGATATAGATCCTGCGAGTAATTTTAAACGGATTCTACAAGAAACCAACTTCAACAAACATTGAGTACAGAAAAAATCCAAGGATATCAATGGTATCATAACAAAAGGAAAAACCTCAATCACGCAAATGGTTGAGTCGCGATTCATATGGAAGAACATATTTAAAACAAAAATGGAGTTACTCCTTCGAATCTAACGAAATAATAAATATCATTGAACAGCTACCAAAACCGTTTATAATGACGGGTGACTTCAACAGCCTTAATAAACTATGAGGTTCAGACAAAAAGGACACGAGAGATTACAGAATTAAATATGCTACCCAAACAAAAAAAATATTGCCGTACCCAACAGCGGACCAGCAACACACATCAACGACAGAAACGGGAACCTGAGAGCACTCGACATCACGATGTTCCAAAAGTGTCATCCATAAATGTGATTGGACCGCTCTAGACAACCCTATGACAGAGATCATTACCCACTCACTACTGAAATCTAAATAAATGAAAACAACACAGCTGAACTCAAACATTCCCAATTGTGACTTCAAAACAGCCAATTGGGAATTAGAGATCCACAAGGATCCGTAGTTAGTCCTATACTCTGTTTATTAAATTAACGCCGCTAACAAAAAAATCTTACTCCCCCCGTGTTAATTACAAAATTTCTGACAAATCACAATAATGTGTAAGTGGAAAAATTTAGTCGATACTCATATCAACATAATAAGAGCTTTCAACCTAATTTACACCAGGGTCAAAAAAACTAGACTCATGTTTTCTACCTCTAAATCAGTAAATTTATGGTAGCCCCTGTGGTATTAGCTGTAAAATAGTTACCATTCGTTCACAAACTCCTTCTATAACTTTCTCTGAATTTCCTGACGATTTTTCACGTCATCCCTTTAACCCGACTTGTTTCTTCAACACTGCCCCTCTCTTTCTGTTTTTTTCTTGTTTCCTTTGTTTTCTTCACATGGAGAATATCTTTAAATCTTCTTTTGGATCTTCTAGACGATCACTCTCGTCATCTCTTTGACGTGCCTCTTTCTTTCTGTTTTTTCTTCTTTCTTGACTTTTCATTCCTTTTCTTTTCCTTTTTCTTTCTAAATTTTTTCTATTCCAAAACAATGGAATACCCGAATAATCTCAATAATAAGAACTTTTCATTTCTTTCCTCTACTCATTTCCTCATCATCCCTTCCCTGTCGGAGCAGCATATCAGAAGTTTAAATTTCACTCTTACCCTTCCCCCCTTTCCCTGACTTCATTCTTCTCCAACTTTACATTTCACTCCTACTCTTCCTGCCTTCCCAGACTTCATTCTTCTCCAGTAGGTATATTATAACTGACTTTTTCGTCGCTTGTCCACCATACATCTAGACTTTTTCTGTTCCCCGCTACATGGTGGAATCCTGTTCACGCGGTTTTTCTTAGCCAAACTGCGTCGGTCTTACAATTTTTCGTGGGCCTACTTTCGTCTCTTGGAGGGGTTGACGTTTGGTGACGTCATTGGCTGGCATAATCCGGTGCGTTTTGTTTCGAGGCACGATTTCTTCTCGACACTTCCGTCACCTAGGCGACAACTTTTATTACCTTATTTCTTTAATTCATTTTCGGGGGAGGGGGGGGGGTGTTCTGCGCTACAGGAAGTACTGTAACCACAACTAAATATATGTAGACGTGGCTAAGAGCCCCAACGGTACGGACAGTGCTATATACTCTGTAAATAAAATAATACAACGAAAACGGCAGACATGACTTCCATACTGATGACAATTCGAAAACCAACAAAAAATCACATTACATATATAGACTCTCTGTCACAGTTGTCCGAAGAATAACCAACATATGAAATTGATACAAAAATTCGCGGCCTGTTTTGAGAGGTATATGTTCCGGGGTCACAGACCTTGGGCATACGGTAAGAGTTGTTTGCTGTTCCCATTTGGAACAGTCAGCCAGCTGCCTCCTAAACTGGTTGGGGTACGGAGAAGGGAATGCTGCGTTCCCACAGTAAACTCTTCTCCTGCTATCGGAAGGGCGTACGACAAGTACCCAATGCCCGACCTACCTGATGCAGGTTTGCAAGGGTTTTCCCTGCATTACTTTTAGGCGAATGCCGGGGAGAAAGCTTAAACTTTAGCCCGGGGGCCCTAGTTAACCCTTGGCTACCTTCTTCTACCCTTCCGCATCCCCCCTTTCAAATACCTTCCTATGCGATTAAAGGGGAGTTGCCACCCTGTGATTACCCTCATGTTGCCTGTTACCCTAAAAAAATCGTGAACTAAATCAGCAAGTAAGCAAAACTGAAATTAAAATGGCAGTAGCACGGATAACCTCTCACCAAGGCGTAAAAGGAATTATAACAGTCTATCGATTAGCCAATTCAGTCTGTACACAGAACGTCCAACAAGTCCTTTCGCAAACTTAAGAAACCCTTCGCAAGACGTCGGGATTAAAAAGATATTGGGGAAACTCTTGAACGAAATTTGAAAGAATTAAAAATTAGATTCCTACCTCAAATATGTACTCAATGACTAAAAACCGGAAACTAAATCGCAGAGAGCAAATCGTCATCTCAAGAATTCGGACTGGCCATACCACACATCTTCGTCTTATCAGAAAAAAGACCCCACCAATCTACAATCAGTGCAACTTTCAAATCTCAATACTTCATATACTCATAACAGCATGAGTTGAAAAGAAATCTATGAAATAGGGGACGATTTAAGGTTACAACAATAAATTATATTATTATTAACTTTATTTAATGGCTTTACGTCCCATTGAGGGCCTTGGCCTACCGGGACAACTGCCAGACTGTCATCTCACATGACACTTTCTGGCTTTAGTAGTGACACCTGGTCAGACATGAATAAAATATACATGAAAACAATAAACTGATTTTTGAAAATTTAAAAGTATTTTTTCCCAAATATACTGTAATATATGATAAATAAAAATATTATTTAATTGTAAACTTAATTGATCGCATGTCACTAATCAGCGGCTGACCACGCGTTTATAAATAAAAAATCATTAAAAAATATTAGTTGAAATAAACAATGTTTTTTACATTTAACCAAGTATGCAATATAATGTTATATCAATATTAATATTATCTATAAGAACTCATCTACATTAAATGCACAAAATACTGCTTTACGGTCGAATAGATTGGGGATTTTACTCAGTTGACTCGTACAGTTTCTAATTTATATTCACCACATAAAATATATACAGAGGTGAAAGCTATAAATATTGAGCAACTTATTTTGGGCTAAATTTATCGAGGTCATTTTTTCAAGAGTCTCAGATATTTACACACGTCATCGTTAGAGTCACATTTCAGCGACAGTAACTTTCCTTGTATTCTGTTCCGCCGTCTTGTTAGGTCGTATTAATCCTTTTCCATATACTCTAACGAAAATTAGTTCTTCTCCACTGCCGGGGCCACTCGTCTCTCATTGCTCCCGGTATCTTCAGTTCTCACAGAACCGTTTTATTTGCGTCGACAAGTTGTTGCAGCCTGCCCTCTGGGAAATCAGCTCGGTCGCATGACAGTTGGTAGCCATGTCTGACACTTCCCCCTCGGTGAAAGAAAGCGGGCGAAATTCCGGCAGTAGCCGGTGTTTCACTTTGTTCTCTTCTGTCAAAACAGCGTTAGTTTTACTGAAGGAAAGAATTTAACTTCCTACTAATCGCCCTTCATGAAACTGCTAAAATGTTAAATATTCTTTCACGAGATTCTAACCATTTATTCTACAAATAACGATGATTAATTTCGCACCAGCAAATAGAATATTATTTTTCAATATTAGCCTTCCATATGTTTTCAACTATACTATTTTCTTACATTTTCATGTTTGAAGTCTTGGTTTAATTTATCACTGCGTAACTTATGACTATGTATTGCCTGTTTCCGTGAATAATAATTTGAAATTTTAATATAAATACTTAGAAATGTAGCAGCTATTATATAGAAGGCCTTGAATGTAGAAAAAATATTTTAAATGAGGCTCGTAACACACTTCACATTCCTTACTTTCGTTTTTTAAACAAGAGAATGAAGTTTACTATAATGAGTCATTTTAAGATCATTTAATTAGATATTTTATATATTTACGTATGTAAATTATCAATGTATCATTATCAATTTATTTTTAAATATTATCTATATTTTCTAATTTAAACAAATACTAATCAAGTTAAGTGAATTTTTCATTGTAAGCATGAATTTTTCCTTAGAATCGTATTACCTATTTTTCCTACTTGTTTCTCAACATGAGGAAAAGTATATTGAATAATAATATCCGAACCTTCCCAGAGAGCTCTGGAGGAAGCTACCATCGGGGACGCCCTCTCCTCTCTCTGTTTTTTTTAATAAGGTTCCCACAAGCCGAGGCACTTCGGCCTGTTTTGAGAGGTGTATGTTCTCGGATGACAGATCTTGGGCCTACGGTAACAGTTGTCCGCTATTTCTATTGGAATAGTGGGCCAACTGCCTCCTAAACTATTCGAGGCACAGAGAAGGGTATTCTGTGATCCCACAGAAAACCCCTCTCCTGCCATCAGAAGGGCGTGGGACAAGTACCATATGTCTGACCTACCTGATGCAGGTTTTCTAGTGTTTTCCCTGCATCACATTTAGGCGAATTTCCGGGTAGGATCCTTAAACTATAGCCCGGGGGCCGTAGTTAACCTTTGGCTACCTTGATCTACCTTACCGCATTCCCCCTTTCAATCCCTTTCCTATGCTATAAGAGGGGTGTGGCCACTATGTGGATGACCCTGTACATAGCCTGTCTACACCTTCTTCTTCCTAATGTATCAATAATGTTTGTAAAATCAGCATAAGCAATATATTTTATCCACACTGTTTTCACAGAGTTCCTTGGAAACCTGGAGGCAGTGGGCTCGATCCCGAGTACGAAGAGCACGAGGCGTACCTGACAAAGTTTCGGGAAATGATTACCGCCAAACTGAAAACCCTCATTTCCAGAAGCCTGGAGGATGAACCTGAAGTTAAGGCTCGCAATAAAACAGTGCAGGTATGACACAAAATCAAACCAAAGTAATTATTTATATTTGCAAGGATATTTTAATAAGCAATTACTCTTACTTTTCTGAAACGATTCCTTGTTAATTGAATGGATGACTGTATTAGACGTGGTATCTAAGTAAGTGCTGTTCTTCTGGTTGTAATACCATTTGTTAATCGAAGGTCCTTTATAAGTTAATTATTTCTTAAATAAATATTAAAATTAAAATGAGTCACCCTTCACTATGCGTCGTCTGATTTAACGCTCTTTAACGGGCACATATATTTATTATTGTTATTCAACAATATATGTATATTGTAATAAATAAATTACGACGCTGTGCGTCAAATAATGTGGTAACTAATCTTGGAATTTTACTTTAATTGATCAAATTCATTAAAAGGTAACTATGATCTATAGACGGATTTAATAAATGAATAGATTACTCACAAATTCAATTTTAAACACAGAAAATTTATTGCAATTTAAATTTAATTAATTATTATACATGAATGTTGCGACTTTAACGATTATCACTTATAGGTACTCAAACAGTAATAGAAACCCGCAATGAAATAACAAAATTTATAGAATATTACAAAATATTGAAATTAATTTACTAGTTTTACACCTTGAGAATGACATAAGAAATCCGACGGTAAGGAATATTATACAAAGTTTACAATGTATTTTTTTTACATACCAGACATCTTATCACGCCAAATCTTTCACTTCACAAATTTTATTAACCTTTGAGTACAGATCTCAAATTATTTAAATGACTTTTAATTAAACAGGCCATAGTATTACACTTTCTACACAACTTAAATCAGCACGCGCGATTAAATCCCTACAGCACCACAGACGGTCATCAGTTGATTTACAATACTTCGGCGAATAGTAATAATATCTACAGCAAGGAAAATCGAATTACACTTTTCAAATATTAGTTCGATTCAACTCTCAATAAATTCTACCATTGAAATCATTCCAACGGCAGCCAGTAACAACTTTTCTTATAAAACTTAAATTTGGGCCGTTTATTATCTCGAAAGGGTTTAACTATCCTTTTAACATCAGCAACCTTGATAATTTATCTTTTACACGATGACTTTTGCATGCAGATTCATTAGCAGGGCCTACAAGCAATCATAATAATCAGTTCTCATTGTCTGACTGCCACGCACGAAGACTGAAGCTAATCTTCCCCGGTCAGATTGACCCGGGAACTCTAACCGACCACGGTTAGACTGTACTCAACTTCGTCAAAGCTTTCAATATTACACACTGCCGACAAGAATACTCTCGAAACACTCCACATTTTAACACAATGCTCACTGACTGACATCCTTATTGGTGGTAGATGGCACCGCAGCATAGTTCTCCTTGTAACTGACAACGAAAAAGCGTAACGGAGATTGAGAATAGGATGTAGGAAAGATTTACCATTCAAGCCGATATTGGTGGCGACCCCTCGGTGTTTCTTTCTCGATCGTAAGTAACGTCTGTATAAAATTTGATAGAAATTAATCTACGCGTTTCAGATTTACGCGGAAATTTGTTTCGCACCCTTCCACTCCTGGGGGTTGAACTACATCTTAACAAGTAAATTAAATATCAGAATTAAATTCAGTGACTTCCATAACCTGCTATTCAAAGTCAGTATCCGTTATTTACTGATTACCTAACGGCCTTTTATCCACTCCTTCACCTAGGGTCTGAACTACAACTTTACTGACAGTGCATCTCAGAATTAAACTCATTTTTACCCATGTAATTCACACCAATCTCCGATGTTTCGCATTATTTTTATGAAACAATTCTCCACCCCCTCCCTTAGTGGTGCTGTCTTCCCGTGCTGTAAGGGGATGAAATTATACACCAAAAACATCCGGAGAGAATCTATTCATTTCATCGACCACGAAATACTTAATTATTTAAAAACGGATCTTTTAACATGGTTTTAAATTTAATCCCCGTTTACCCTTTAGGAGTTTACTAAAGTTTCGAAAAGCCTACAGAAATTTTCGCGTGGGTATCACAACTGACCAGTGTCTTCGCAATCGGATGAATGGTTTAGGAACGCAAAGGGGCTACATAGACTGGCACACATATTAATTTATGTATATTGTAGTGACGACCAATAAATGCAATGAAAGGATTTTATAATTTTTTTAAAATTTGTATCTTCAGCGTAATATTGTGGGCCAGGTATTATAGGCAACAGTCATCTTTGTGTAAGAATGTGCAATGTTTCAGGCGGTACTATTGTCGGCAATGCGAAATATTAAAAGCGGCGATATGGAGAAAGTTGGTTAGAGTCGCTAATAAGCGATGAACGAGGTCGGTCAGAATCCGATAGGTGCTGATGCACGTCGCTTAGCTATATAGAATGAGGTAAATGAATAAGTATTGATTGGAAAGTGTAATTCCAATTTCCTTGCTATAGACATTATTACTGTTTGCCGAAATATTTGGAGATCAACAGGGGTTTGTCTGTGTTGTGTAAGGCATTCAATCGCATAAGCTGGCTTAGGTTGTGTAGAAAGTGTGATACTATTGCCTGTTCAATTAAAGTCCTTTAAATAATTTGTGAAAAGATAAAATAATAGGTGAAGTGTATGATCAGTGTGATACGAAATCTGCTCCGATGTCTGGTATGTACAAAAATTTATTGTAAACCTGGTATAATATTCCGTACCGTCAGATTTTTTATGTTAGTAATCCTTTGTAATATAATATTTTCTAAGTTTCGTTATATCATTACGGGTTACCATTACTGTTAGAGGCCCGATTAAAATCCGAAATCTGACGATCTATATTTACCTAATAGCTTACAATTAATAATTTATTTAATTTGACTTACTGTTCTCTCTCTCTCTCTCTCTCTCTCTGGTACCAGGACAATCAATTTTTACCTCGTTCAGACACTTTCACACACTTTAATTTAATATCAGGCCTTGGTTTTCACTGATTCTACACTTCAATTTAAAATTTGGGAAGATTGGCTGTATTTTGATGACTGCTCCGTTCCACAACAATTTATCAATGTTATCTTGGAACAATTCCTCCAAGGAGATTTTGTAAAGTTCTATTCTGGCGAAACTGCTATTACTTTCCAATATTTAAGATGCAATACTTCCGTGAATGTTTTACTTTGTATTCATTCACAACTATATTTGCTAATTCATTAACGACGTCTAGTCTCTACTCAAGTGTTGTTTGTTCCGTCCTCTGAAATGTTTACGCCACCAACTGTCCTACATTCCTCTCAGCGCGCCAGAGTCTACAATACCTTAGGCCTCTTCAATTATTGTCCATTCTTGTGTGTGATCTGTTTGCCGATAACAATGCAAATCCAATATATATATATATATATATATAAGACAATTGTTATGAATATTGATGCAGTAAACAAAAATATGTTTCTCTGTAAAGAAAGAACAGAATAATTTCTTATTAAATATGTACAACAATTAATTACATTATTTACAATTACATTATTTACAAGCCTACCTGTAAAGAAACGACAATTAAAGTTTACTATTATCAGTTCTTTACGAATTTAAAATCTATCTCGTTTAAAATCTCCTTCGTTCTTTTAATAGCCGTCAGATAGAGTGACGATTCCGGAACAACTGAAGAACAAACAGCGCGCGGAGCAAAGAGGACCGCTGCATCTTTAAAACTGAAGAATGTATACTTTCTTTATATCTCCCGCTCCCGGGATGAAAATTTTTACAATTTTCAGTATTCATGTCCGTCTTCTGATCTTGGGAGTAATTTCGTTACATGGAATAATCCCGTTTCTTTCTTTCCGTTTCCAGTTTTTATTTTATATATTGAATTTGATATTTTTTGTATAATTTCGTAAGGTCCAATTCTCAGTTCGTCTAACTTCTTTCTGTTCAGCTTGTTGCCATGTTCTATATATACTAGATCTCCTGTGTAGAACTGGTGGTTAATTCTATTTTTGTCAAATATATTTTTGTTATATACATGTGATCTTCTTGTTCTTTTCAGAGCTTGTTCTTTATCTCTTATCCAATTTTCTTTATTGTTTCTTGTTTTTAATTCTTCGGGTAAAATGCTGGTATCTGTGCCATCTAATAAATACTTAGGTGTAAAACCCGTTACCGTATGCTCTGTTTTAATGTATTTATCAATACATTCTCTGGCGATCGTTGTCCAAGCTCTTTTCTTTCCTTTTTCATTTATCTTACATCTTGTCTTATTGACTAGAGTTTGATTTAATCTCTCGTTCAGACCATTGGATAAGGGCGCATTGACCGACGTAAAAATTAGTCTAACATCATTTTCTACAAGGAATTCCTTGAATTCTCTTGAGTTTATTCCCGGATATTGATCTGCAAGTATAGTTCCAATTTTGTCCGTTTCCAGCACTTTATTTATCAACTTAATGAAGTCAGTTGCACTTTGAGTTTTCGATGTTGAAATAAACGCATATCTCGTAAAATGGTCCACTAGTAGGTGGAGATATCTTTTTGTTGATCTTTGTCCTCCAAAGCCTCCAATGGTGTCAATTGACATTATTTCGAATGGTTCTGTTGCTGGTCCCAATTGTGAAATCAGCCCATATTTTTGTTGCCCTCTGGATTTGTTCTTAATACATATTTCACAGTTTTTACACATTTTTTTTATATTTGCAGTTATATTTTTAGCTGTATAATAGGGGCACACCCTATTCATCATTTGTTGAATCCCTATATGGCACCATTCAGTGTGTATTTCTTTAATTAATTCTAAGCTTAACTTTTCAGATAAAAGTATCTTTTCTTTATTTCTAACTTGTTTATAGAAGATTCCATCTTTTTCTATTAATTTTGTTTTGGTTTTTTGCAATGTTTTATTTTTTTCTTGATCTGTTTTTATTTCTTGTATTTTTATTAGATTGACTATTTCTAGTATTTCTTCTGTATTTTCAAGTGGTTCTAGTACTGGATTTCTACTGAGACTATCCGCTTCGGCATTATCTTTTCCCGGAATATATTTAATTTCAAAATTGTATTGTGACAAGTAATAAGTCAACTCACCGAGTTCTTCATCCGTTCTAGCTTTTATATTCATGTTTTCTAATGGTTTATGGTCTGAAAATACTGTGAATTTCCTTCCAATTAGCCAGTGTTGCCAATACATTATTGCTTCCTTGATTGCTAAGCATTCTAAATAAATTGCTTTTTTCCTTTTTTGTGAGTCATTCAATTTTTTTGAAAAATATGCTACTGGCTTTTCTTTACCATTCTTTTGTATCTGTTTAAATACTGCACCAACGCCTGCCAGTGATGCATCTGTATAAATTCGTATTGGTAAATCCTTATCAAATATTTCCAACACAGGTTGAGAACATAGAAACTTTTTTACATCCGTAAAAGATCTTTCGCACTCTTCAGACCATATAAATTTCTCATTTTTCCGTAATAGTTTGATAACGGGTCCAGCAATATTGAACTTTTCGGTATATACTCGTGATAGAAGTTGATTTTTCCAAGAAACTGTCGAATGTTCTTTTGGGTTTTCGGAGTGGGAAAATTTTGTATTGAAATTAGATTATCTTTTACTGGTCTTACTGTATTGTGTTCTATTATATGTCCAAGGTATTTTACTGATTCTGCTGCAAATGTACATTTTTTAAATTTTAGTCTAAAACCTTCATTTACTATTGCTTTTATTACTTTTTCTATATGTTCCATATGTTCTTTAAATGATTCTGAGAAAATTAAAATGTCGTCTATATAATTTTCTGAAAAGTCTTTTAAATTATGTTTTCTCAAGATATTGGATAAAATTCTCTGGAAAATAGCTGGTGATGTTTTTAATCCGAATGGTAGACATGTCCATTGGAAATGTCCTTCTTGTGTAACGAATCCTGTTTTCTGTCTGTCTTCAATGCGTAGTGGAATTGACCAAAAAGCGGAATTTATATCTAGTGTGGTGAAGTATTTACAGTTCCTTGTTTTTATTATTAGATCCTCTATTAATGGGAATGGTTGAGCTTGTGGTACAATTATTTTGTTTAATTCGCGAAAATCTATACACAATCTTGATCGTCTGTTTTCATCTCTTTTGAATGCTAGGGTTACTGGTGCTGCAAACGGGCTATAAGATTCTTCAATTAACTTATTTTCGAGTAACTTTGCCACTTGATTTTCTATTTCTTTTTTATCCTCTATAGTACATCTATACGGCCTCTTTCTACAATATTTATCAACTATTAAGTCTATTCGAGCTTCGTAGTCTGTAACGGTGCCTACATCATATTTACTTTTTGCAAATACTGTGTTATACTTTTCTGTTAGTTTTTCAATCTTTATTTTTTTATACTGTCCAAGTGATCTAAATTCATCCTGAACTCGTCTTCGTTCACATGTTCGTTAAAATTTATTTTAACTTCTTCTATTTCTTCATTTTTATCCAATGTATTTATTTCTTCTTTTTGGGATATTTGTAAATTTTCATCCTGAATTAGTTTGAATTTCTTTATTATGTCTAAACCGATAAGAAAATCTTCAAAATCGTCTCTTTCTACAATAAACACATCAATGTATTCTTCTTTCTCAAAAATTTTTACTTTTATGGTTACTAAACCTTTTGTTTGTGTCACACCATTGACTGTTTTTAAAAATATTTTATTTACATCTTCTGTCTTTTTCTTTATCTTAACTAATTTTGAATTTATTAGAGAGACTTGGGAGCCTGGATCATATGTTCCATTTACTTCTAGCTTCTCCTCTAATAATATTTTTATTTTAATCAATGGTGTGATTACTCGTTTTTTTGTTCTGTATTTATATCTACTTCTATCACTGAATTGCTTCCAATTACTCCAACTTCATTCCCATTTTTCTTTCTAAACCAGCATGTGTCCTCTGGATGATACCTAATACCTTTGTTCAATTTTTCACAGGTTTTACATGGCTTCTTCTCTTCAAATTTCTTCTTATTGTCTTGTCTTTCCTCTTTCTTTTTTATGAAGGTATTTTTACTCACTAGATTTTCACACTTTCTAATTTCATGTAGCAGTCCGGTTGAATTTACACAATTTTCTCTATCTATTTTATTTCTAACAAATTCAGGTAGTCCTGCTGCTATAAGCATCACTAGAGTCTTTGTACCAATATCATTGTCCATATCAAGCAATAGCTTCTCTTTCTTCATTGTGTATTCCATTAGTGAACCTTCTTTATATTTATAAGATATAGCATAGAAACCTGAACTCCATCCTTTGTCTGCAAATGACTCTAAAAATTTCTCTGTCCATGCAGACCATCCAGCTTCCATTGCCAATGTTGTCAGTGTTGCTGAGTGCCAATTTAAACACGATTTGTCCATAAATAGTCTTAATATCTCAATCTTTGTATTATCTTCACTAATTTCAAATCTTCTACATTCTCTCTCAAATATCTCCAACCATTGCTTTGCGTTTGAGTGTTTACATGCAAATTTTTCTATCATAAACCTCTCTGCTATGTTTTTCAGATTTAATTGAATTTCTTTCTTCTGTCTGGCTTCTAGTATACTTCCTTCCACTATCTGTTCTAGATACAAATCCTTAAACATTAAATTTCCATCTTCATCGAAATAAATTTTTTCCATTTCCTCTGTGCATGTAATCCATATTATCCTTTCTTGGCCTCTTTGATTGAAGCTTTTTTTCACTCTTTTATAGTTCACTGTTTTTTTTAATTCAATATGTTCACTTACCGATTTTTCGGCTTCCGGCAGCACATACTTCAAATTGCCCTCTGTTGTAATAGAGGTTATGGTGATGATATTTGTCTTTTTGTCTTTTGATGCTACATATTTAAATGCAAATTGCAGTTTTTTTGCCATTATAAACAAAAATTGTCGTTTTATAAGACAATTGTTATGAATATTGATGCAGTAAACAAAAATATGTTTCTCTGTAAAGAAAGAACAGAATAATTTTTTATTAAATATGTACAACAATTAATTACATTATTTACAATTACATTATTTACAAGCCTACCTGTAAAGAAACGACAATTAAAGTTTACTATTATCAGTTCTTTACGAATTTAAAATCTATCTCGTTTAAAATCTCCTTCGTTCTTTTAATAGCCGTCAGATAGAGTGACGATTCCGGAACAACTGAAGAACAAACAGCGCGCGGAGCAAAGAGGACCGCTGCATCTTTAAAACTGAAGAATGTATACTTTCTTTATATATATATATATATATATATATATATATATATATATATATATATATATAGAGAGAGAGAGAGAGAGAGAGAGAGAGAGAGAGAAATATATAAGCGCATATATTCAAGATCAACAAGTGATCTCTAGGTCCCTTCTCGTGTACTTGGTTATGAAAGAAGAAACGTCCGATAAAACATGTAGATTAAGAGCTGAATCCGAAATTAAATTTATCTAACTTGTAAATAGATAGTGCAATTCCATGTCTTTTTTCGTTATAGTAAGCACCTACTGATAGCCATATGTACGGTTTGCAGGAAGTATTTCAAGAAGCTCTGAGCCACTTGACGTTGGTGCAATCACCGTCCGACGTGGAGGACGCCGCGACGATGGACGCCTTGGACGCCGTGCGCGCCCTGGTCACGAGTGCATACGCTGGGAACGCACGCCACCCGCCGATTCTAGTTCGCGGCGCTGCGGGCGCGGGTAAATCCTGCCTGCTGGGAGCAGTACACCGGCACTGCGCAGACTGGTTCGGCGGAGCAAACCGGGTATTGCGCGTTTTCCGGGCCTGTGGTGCCACCCCCAGAGCTGCCTACAACCTGGAGCTGCTGCGCGTCATCTGTCAGCAACTGCGTCTGCTCCTCAGCCCAGTTGGTAGCGCGGACGGCGCTCTTCTGCCGAAGGACGCTTCCTTCGACCCACTCTACGTCAACAACTGGTTCCAGACGCTGCTGCGCCGCTTCGAGGAGACGGCCGGCGGCGACGTGCTCGTCCTACTGCTTGATGACCTGCACAGGTGGGCTATGACAATCTTAGTAAGGACAGAAAAAAATTGTATACTTTAGAAAACGACGTACTTGTTGACGTTGAGCGGTCTCTCTTCGTTGATTGCGCTTATTATTATATAACTATTGACATTTTCTGATTACATCTTTTTTTTGCGAGATTTTAGTAATGACTTTGGGAGCTTCTACGTAAGAAAAAATGTATTTACTCTATATTACACACACACACACACTGATATATACATATATATATAATGTAATAGTAATAACTTTACTATAATCAGTAAACTTTTAATTAAATATTTTATTTTATTGTTCAAGTAAGTCCTCTAATTCAGTCTTAATCTCAATCGTTTATTTACACCCTGACGTTATCAACAACTACGTCATGACTAGATTATTAACGTAAATAACAAAATCTTACGGGGTTAACACTAGTTTTCAAATAGCTACAGTTAAATAAAACTTTTGAAACAATTGTTTACAATTGTAATGTATTAAAGATTTCCTTGACCGATCGACATTTTTCCACTATGATACTTTAATTCACTTTTATTTCATGGCCCTTCAGGCTTGAGCTTGTGAAAGCTTTTATTCTATTCTTGAATTACAATGCAACTATAATCTGTTTTAAATTAGAAGACCGGTGTCCGTTATTTCCCGCGAGGAGTGTGACCCTGAATCAACCAATTCAACACTTGAAATAAAGCAGCGTTGCCGAACAATAGTAGTGGTAAGTCGTGTGTTGTACGTTGCGTCAGTGTCCCCCTCCACGCAGACACTGCAGGAGACTTCTAATTTAAAGCGGACTATAGCTGGGTGGCCGGCGTTGATCCAGTATTTATTGATATTTGTCCAGAGAGGAATTAATTCAACGGTAATCTACTAGTCAACACGTAGTTTTACTGGCATAGAGACCGTCCCCATTTTACCATTAACCACTTAATGAGCACACTTCGACCTATTCCATTAGTGAGTTAGCTTAACTTTAACAGGGATGACTGACGGTAACAGAGGCAAAAATTCTCCTTGCTCATAACATAAGCACACAGAATCTAAATAATCCCAGTGCATTAAGAGAATGAAAAACTTAGCAGGAACTTTAATCGAATTGAAAATTCTCCAGATACTCAGACGTGGTCAAGAATACACGCGGTAATCTAAAGGAGTGAAAATATTCCCTGTACCTTAATGTATTTAAAAATACACTCCGTACATTAAGGGAGTCAACAAATAAAGCCGGTACCATAAGGGAGGTGAAAATACTCCCGGTTTCTTAAGGGATTAAAAATTACTTCGTGTATCTTCAGTGAGTTCTGAAACACCCTCTACCGTAAAACATTAAAAATCAAACCAATATATCAAAAGTGTCCAAAAACGTCCTGATAGGATAATACTTCCGATACAATTTAAAAAAACAAGAATAATCCTGGTACAATAAGGAAGTCATAAATATTCCTAATCCATTAAGAGTTAAAAAATCTCTGTACATTATGTTAGACATTAAAATTCCGAATACCTTAAAGGAATTAAAAAATATTCCCGGTATTTTAAGGGAGTCAAATGTAATATGAGAACGTTAAATAAATTTCTAAAAAGTACCAGTACCTTAATGGAGTCAAAAATACCTCCATATCTTAAGCGAAACAAAAATATTTCTGCCACCATAATAGTCAAGACTACTCCTGGTACCATAAAAGTGTCTCAAATTTCCCCTGTACCTTGACGGAGTCAAATACTCGCGGTACAATACGTAAGTCGCGAATACTCCAGTTAACTTGGTGTCAAAAATCCAACCTGTATTTTTTTTGTTTCTCCTTGACTCGACAACCCATTGAGGACCTCGACCTACCTACACGACTGCCAGACTAACACATTCTGGATTGACGAATGACACTTACCACAGTGTCAATTCTTCCTCAGCCTTAACCCCAATTTTCGTGACCAGGACGAGCACAAGTATCCCTATCCATGACGGGTTTCGAACCCGGGACCTCTGTGATGCAGGCCATGACGCTGGGCACAGCTGCACATTAGGACGGCTACCTGGACATTAAGGAAATAAACAATCACCCGGTACCATAAGGAAGACAAGAATGCTACCGATACCTTAGTGGTGTCAAAAATACGCCCCATACGTAAAAATGAAAAAATATATATATTGTAATAATCAACTAATTAATTGTCGTTTAATTAATATTGTTCCACGTTGTGGCATTTTATGTAATAATCAAATGGTAGGCTTTATTAAATGAAATAATAATCAAAAGGATAGGTGTTAATTAAATGAATGATTAACAAAATTTACAAATAAAATATAATTTATCAAATTGTGGCTTCAAGAATCAAAACAATTACAATTAAAATTTTAATATCTTCAGGGTCTTTACTGGGTTTGATGATTAGGACACGATAAAAGAAGAATTTGACTAATTAACAATTCAAAATATTATTTGCTTAAAATTAAAACAAGAAGTCGATCAATGAAAGAAAACTAGAAGAAAGCGAACGAACGAACGAAATCTGACTCTATCCTTTAATTAGCGTTTACATTATTATGATAGTTTTGGTTTTGTACTTACATACTGTTCGTCTGGTACCAGCATTCTTTGTTTCCCCTACTCAACACGATAAATGCACATCGTTATTTACACAGATTCTAGTTCTCACAAAATTTACACGCTCACCGGCGAATAGAACGCAGACAAATTTCCGGAGCCTTGGATGAACCTGTCCTTGGTCAGCAATCGGATGTCGTCTTCCCCTCAGTGTAAAATTGTTCGAATTTGACTTATTACTGGAACTAATGATTTGCAGATTCTTTGTAGACTTATACTGTTATTTTTATTGATTTGAAATAGACTGCAAGGTATTTCGGTGAAAAATTTGTTATAATGTGCCTCCTTTCCTGGCTGGCTGTAGACGTAAAACTGACTCAGACTTTCGTGCGCGCAAACGCCATTTCGACTTTTCGACAAAGCAGCCGAGCTCCCTTCTCCATTGTTGCTTTGTTTGATCAGACCGCTATAATTGATTTATCAAACAATTCAAATTTTATGTCCAAACAATTACTGGCCTCATTAATATACAATATATTTCTGAAAATCCAGGTTAAATTCAGCCCCTAGGTGATGGAGTAGGGAAGGGAGGGTGTAAATGTTCGTTTCAGAATTACATTAAGTAAACAACCCAGATTGGTGTCGAATTGGAGGTTATGGAAGTCTCTCAGTTTAATTCTTACATTATCATACAAATTAAGTTGTAGATCAACCCCTAGGCGTGAGGGTGAAAGATAGAGAAACAAAGATCCGCGAGCAATCTTAAGCGCGTGGAGCAGTTTCTACCAAACGTTGTTCAACAAACATGGGATGTTTTAAACGCCTCTAACAAATATAAGGGTGCGTGGCGCAAGTATTTTTCACTCTTAGGTGCTGGGTTTATTCGTGACTCTCATGAAATGAGATTCGGGCTAATAGAAATTATTACTTGTGTAATACCGGGAGATGTGTCTCATTTTCGGTCAGTCTCATAAAAATACGAAGTAGGGAGTATCTGCCTGTATCAATAGAATAGGAAAGGATTCACGCATCATCACTTATATTATCTTAAAATATTTAGCATATATTAATTACACGCAGATTAACCCGAAAAATGATATAAAAAATCTATCATTTACTGGTCGGGGGTCTGAACTGATCACTAGAACGCCCATGCATAGAGACAAAGTTCATGGGTGGCAGAGATACACAAACCAATCCGACGATGTGGTTATGGGAGAGGAACTAATAAAAATGTCTGAGGGGGAGCTCTTTGTTTGTCGTAAAACAGTTAAACAAAAATGCCTTTTTACGGACGGACGTACTTTTAGAGTCTGCAGAGAACAATTTGCACAAATATAAACAGCGCATGCAGATTTAGTTGTCATAAAATGTAAAACCAACCGGTATTCAATTATTTTTAAGAGTGACAGGCTATGTGAGGGTAATCCACTCCCCTGTAATAGCATACGAAGGGATTTTAATGAGGGGATGAGGAAGGGTAGAGCAAGGTAGTCTAAGGTGTTCTAATTTTAAGGAAAGTACCCGGAAATTTGCATGACAAACCGTAGAAGAATCTGCATCACATAGGTGGGGCATTTGATATTTGTCCCACGTCATTTCGATGCCGTGAGAGGAGTTTGTTGTGAGGCAGCAGCATTCCCTTCTCCGTGCCTCGAAAAGTTTAGGAGGCAGCTGACCGACTGTACTAGAAAAAAGAGTGAACAACTCTTGCCATATGTGAAAGGTCTGCGACACCGGAACGTACACCTATTAAAAGTGACAGAGACGGAGCTGCCTCAGAATGTGGGAACCTTAGTTTAAAAGCAAAGATAGCAGAAGGTATCCCTTCCATCCTCCCACACAGAAATAAAAAATCAACTTAATAATAAAGTGAACACTTGATTATACGATATTAATTGAACAATACGTTTGTTTACAATTGTGTGGTTTTTATAATACTTTTACGTCTCAAAATCTGAATTAAACTACTTGCAAAGGGATTTCTTGGCCTTACCGAACCTTTCTTAAGCCATCATTCACAACTTTGAAAATTTAAACGTAAAATTCAGTCTGCCCATTTTACTTTTATTTTTAAGGGCAACGTAGTTGAAACAATTTTTTTCTCTCTCAAGAGTATGCGAGAAGATGATCCTACAATAATCTGAAAGAAGTAACAAACAGTTAAAAAGATAACGAAACATTGACTATACAGTGTAGAAAAATGTTTGCAGACAAAGGCTAACCCAAAATCTAAGAACAGTAAATGCTCACTTTTTGCATTACCATATGAAGGATATGCACCCAGCTAATTCGAATTTAGAACAGCTAAGTGTTGACAATAGATGAACAAATCAAATATCGTCATGAAGGGGCACATGGAAATAATTCAAATAATATTTACCGTCTTACAAACTGGTTCCTGCGCTGGGGCTCTGCGCGCTATGATTTGATTTTATATCTATCTGGGATCTCGGCGTTGACAGGTTATTTTATTTATATCAGTCAGAAAAAGTATTTAATTCTGTATTATTCGTCAAGAAGCGATGTAACCTACCTAAGGAGAGGGAATACTAATTTCATCATCATAACCCCCCACACATGCCGTTAGATAAGCATAAATACTCCCGATACCAAATATGAAACCATACTCTTAGTATATTAAGAACATCATAAATACCCCCAATATGGTTAAAAGTGAAAAATAATCCCGATACCTTAAGAGGAACACAAATACTCTCGCTACTCTAAGTTTCAAAAATAATCCTGATACCTTTATAGAGACCAAAATACACCACATATTGGATGCGAGGCAATTTTCATTAGATGAAGATTATCAGAAATATTTCCTTTAGCTTAAGAAGGACAAAAAAAGAGTATATAAAAATACTTTCGGGTCCATAAGAACGGTACCTTAAAAGAGTCGAAAATACTCTTGGTACCTTACGGCGTTCAAAAATACCCCGGTACGAAAAGCGTAAAAAATACTAACAATAATTCAGAATGTCTCTAAAATGCCACCCACACCTCTATAAGTGATAGCCCTGGGTGTTTTACCGATCCAGTGTTTGTTTCGTATCGTGAGTAAAATCTGTACAAAATTTCGTAGAATTCGCTGCAAGTATCTAATATTGTATTCAATATAATATTATTTTTCCCTTCCATCCCAACTCTTCGGGGTTGAACTACAAATTAAACGGTAAGATTAATATCATTATTGAACTCATAACCCTGGATTCGACTCCAATGTCCGTTGTTTTTGCTTTATTTATATGTAATGCCCCTCCATCCCCACCCCTAAGGAAACTCCCAGTTCCGCCGAAAGGTATTTTTTTAAGTGGTTAACATCAGTTATTTATTATTTTAATAATAAGAAAGGTAGCCAAATACAGACAAATAAAGTTATGATATAAATACGTTTCAGAAAGCCTTGTACCTTACTTCATGTGCAGCAATAACGCAAGAGCCTAGAGCGACACAACTCCACAAGTCAGTTGACCAAATTCAAAAGCGAAGAAAACGCAACGACAATGAGAAAGCGTAACAATAAGAGATCCAAGCAATTGTTGAGTTTCATAGTGTATGTCCATTAATTTCTGTTTGATTTAATGTGAAACATCTCTGAAATGAGTCTGGAATTCTTCCTGGTGTCAATGTCAAAATTTTAGTATTGCCAATCAAATGAATGTTTCGAATTGATGTTTTGTTTGGATACTACAGATTGTTTATCGTTGGGAAGTTTGATATTAGACATTTGTTCCTTGACACGTGTATTAAGGGCACGTTTTGCTTGTCCTATGTAGCACGAATGACAATTAAAGCAAGAGATTTTGTAAACTACACAATGATTGCTGCAGATGACAAGTGGGTCCTTGTGGTTTTTCCTCAAGTACGAAAGAGTATTAGTGGATCTATAAAAGATGGATATTTGATATTCTTTAAAAATTTGGACGAATTTGTGATGTAGAAATTTGTAATGAGGGAGTACGAGAAAAATTTTTGATTGAGTTGTTAGGGGACGAGTAGGATATTGGATTTTGTTCAATATGTTTATGTGTTTATTTATCAAATTTAAAGGGTATTTTTTATAGATTAAAATGTTCCGGACAATATTTATGTTGTGTTGTTGGATCTTGGAGTTAGAAAGTAATATAGCTCTCTTTCGGTTAGGATAATTGTCAGAGAGGAAATTGAGAACACGCCATGAACATGTAGGTTTTCTGAACCAGTTCATGGGTAAATTGTAAGTTGAGATGATAATTATTGAAATTATTGACTGTAAGGTTGATTTGAGAGGACTTATCGATACAAAAAAATGTCATTTTCATATCTGATGTAGCAAATATTTTGGCAGGAAGTAGAGAAAGACAAGAATTCTCTAAATCTCTCAGGATTATTTCAGAAAAAAAAAATCAGTAGCGGGGTTTCCCATGGGAAAACCTTTTATTTGATGATAGTGAAACTGAAAAAACTGTTTAAAAAGTGGGATTGGGGATTAGATTTAAAATACATAAAATTTCATCAAGTGGAGTGTATATTTAACAAAAAATGGGACATTAGGTTTTGAATCTATTGATGACTAAATCTTTGAGAATAGAGTTTAACAAGGAAACGACATCAAGGGAAATTATAGACTGCACATGAGGGACGGTGAGGTGTTTGATTTTATCAATAAATTTGTAAGAATTTTTAACGGAATAGTGGTTTTCTTCATTGAGGGCTTTAGGAAACATGTTATGGATGTAGGGGGAAATTTTGCGTAAAGAACTGCCTGTAGAATATATAACTATTCTCAAAGATGGGTCAGTTTTGTGAATTTTAGGAAGGGCATAAGGTCTTGAAATGTTATCTGGTGTGATAAATAACGAGTAAAATGAGGAAGGTTCAATAAATTCGTTTTTTCACCTCTTGAGAATATTTTTTAAATTGCCAATAACTGTATTGATGCAAGTTGGTTTGCAAATTTGTGTCGCTCTAGGCTCTTGCGTTTTTTCTGCAACTTAAGAAAGGAACAAGGCTTCCAGAAACGTTGTGTGGTATGTATATCATTACTTATTTTGTCTTTAATTGGCTACCTTTATTATTACTAAATTGGAATTTTGCATACAGACGTAAATTTTTCATTTTATTTATTATCTACCCATCATGACGATTTATTGCAAGCCTACTTTGATTATAATGTATGTAATATTATGCTGAAAATTTAAACATTGTTATTTTTGGATTTATATGTCTGCAGTTGAACTTGCCGTTGAGATGAATATGCGCCTACCACTTTTACTAAGCATCCAATCAGGCCTCAGTATTTATCTTTCATAAGAAAGTCTGTTAGGTTTCGAAATTTATCAGCATGTTTTTTTAGAAAAATGGAAGTAAGCAGTAATGTAGGACTATAATATCCATAACTGACTTGTCAAATTCGAAAGCGTTTGTCGATTTCCTTCCGCATTGTATGAATTAAATAGTATACTTGTTTGAAAATTTTAACCTAATTGTTCCTCATAAGCTCCTAAATAATTCTGACTGCAAGGATAATTTCCTGTGTCGCGAAGTCTGCATTTGAGAGATAAATATTCACCTCTAAGCTAATGACGGAATCTACTTAGAGATAATATGTCGTTGTTTAGTGCGCCTTTGATGCGGAAATTCCATCTTAATGAAACGCGCTTCAGCCCATTGTTTGACGTGATGTCGAAAGCCTAAAACATTCTTACATCAAAAGATACTTTTTTCCTATAGAAAGTAAGCCGCTAAAAAGGAGAGATGCGATTATTATGTAATCTTGGTTTAAATTAAATAACTTTAAATAAAATTGTGTGGGAGGGAGAGATTCAGCCTTCAGAGGAACAAACTGATTTCCAAATAGACTAATCCTAAAAAGAATGTTTGAAACGAAATGTAATAATTGTAAATATCAAACAATTTACAGTTATAATTGCCGAGTTAATCTTTAATTAGTCTCCAGGAGTGCAGCGGTTCAGATACAGTTAAACACTTGCTAACCTTTTTCCTTATTAACAATGCCCCTTTTATATACAGATTTAGATTTATTATTCATATCCATTAGTACTCGGTCGAGAAAATAGGATACATCATAATGTAACACAAGAAATCTACAAGAAAAGAATAAAATATTACAATTACGAAGTTTAAAAAACAAACATTGAATTGATAACTATATTAATCTTCAATTTTCATTCGGTGGAGTTTCCAACGGCAAATATTAGTTCGAATCCTGTCGAACCTGTAAAAGAAAAATAGGCAGTTAAATTCTACAAGAATAACTTCGTGTGTCGCGAAGTCTGCATTTGAGAGATAAATCTTCACCTCTAAGCCAATGACGGAATCTACTTACCGATAATATGTCGTTGTTTAGTGCGCCTTTGATGCGAATATAATAGCATAACTTGATAGGATACCAGCTAACAGATTTATTAAAGAGAATAGAATCTATCCTTCCTATCTACGAACTCTTTCAGCGAATAATATGTGCTATTAATTAACAAAGATTTACAACTTATCAGAAATAAAGTTTGTGTACTTAAAGTTTTTATTTCTTCCGGAAGACAAGCTCAAATAGTCCAAATAGTTTCTCAATACTGAATGAACACACGTATATACATACTTCAATATTTTTGTATTACAATTTACATTCAATCAATTTGTATATGTGACTCGGTGTAATAGTGTGTGGTGATGTTACTGAGGTCCATCAATATTTGTCTATAATCTGGGATAATATATATTACTAACTGGGCCATTGGCGTTGCCCGGGTTGTTATATATAAACTCAGCGACATCCATAACCCTGGATTTGTCTCCAATCTCGGTTGTTTTTGCTGTATTTTTATTCAACTCCCCTCCACCCAATGCCGAAAGGGGTTGAAATTATACACAAAAATAACTGGAGAAACGCTATCTATCTCACTGATATCGAAAAAATTTCTTTGGACAAAATATCAACTGATTTAAGAAGTTTGAAAATTTCCACACGCGTTCATCCTTGCCCCCGGGGCTTAGACAGCAACTCTATTGTCATAATTAAAGTCAGCTGCACAAATAACCCCGAATTCATCTCCAATCTCGATTGTATTCCCTTTATTTTTGTGTAAAGCACATCCACCACCGCCCCTAAGGGTGCTCCCCACAAATACCGAAAGGGTTATACGTTATTAACTAACAACATCAGAAGAAACTTTATCAATCTCATTGACTCCGAAACATATTTATCCGACTGAAATGATTATGTTTGAAAATTTCCACCCCTGTCCACTGGAGATGGTAGACGTAACTTATCTCTATAGTGTTTGTTTCAGGTTCGGAAGGAACACGTGTACGAAATTTGGTCATATTTGCTCCACTGGTGTAGAATTATATTTTATTTCTTAGAAGGTGTGTATTAATAACATGATAAATTTCTGCAAAACGTCTTGTATTTTCACAAAAGTCGCCGTACGTTTCACCATCGAATAAGTTATTTACAAAATTTTATTGTAGACATTTTGTGTGCATATGACACCGATTTTAGCGGAACATCTTATAATGAACGTTAATCCAATCTCTGAAGACGCTAAGTCAATTCTAGAAATTAGGTCGATATTTCTTTCGCGATTGAGAAGTACATGAGCCTGTCACGTTATTGCTTCTGTAATTATTAACCTTGTCCCATTGCACATCCTACATTTGAGTTGGCTATGCAGCTGTTTGTTGTAAGCAAACATTCAAGTCTGACACGTGCCTTCCATGCAAGTTACCCGAATATAGCACAAAGCTCAAATACACACGAACCGCGTACTATATTATCAATTTGAATATTTAAATGCAAATGGATAATATAATATAATATATATATATATATAATATACGCATTTAAATATTGAAATTGATAATATAATATATATATATATATATATATATATAGGTTTAATTCCTCTCGTATAATTCTGAATATAATAAGTATGTGTTTAACATGACTTATGCCGACATCTGTCAATAGGAAAAATATTTAAATTTATTTTTATTGATATTTAATTATTCCACTCGTATGATCAAAATTCTTAATTACTATTGATAAAATCAATTTTACTATTCATTTCAATTTTAAACAATCAATTAACTCGTAGAGTAAGACAGAACCAGGAATCTAAATTCTTTACCTAATTGCTCTACTATCTGATCTACCCTGCCGAATTCAGCTCCCTACGAGTTTTTTCTGTCTTTTCTTTAAACCAACCAGTATCTCAAGCTCATCCAGAATTTGCTATCCACATTTTTTCAAGGCCTGAAAGGTCCCGGATTCGATTCCCTCTTCTGTCGAGTTTTTTGTATCTTCACGAATTCAATTGCAACAAGCTTTCTAGCTGAACTATGGTATAAGTATTCAAATATTAATTAAAAATCAGACCAATGATAAATTTATTGAGTTCCATTTTCATGACAGAATGTGATCAGTAATTTGCAGGTGAGCTCCAGTTGCAAGTATATTTACAAAACAGAATCAATGTTCTCGTTCTGGATTCCACATGGCAGAGCCCATGGAAGTGCAACTGCGTGCTAAGCAGTGTTGGTTCGTTTCCCGTTATCTGTCGAATTTTTTCTATCATAATTCATTAAATAAATTTCACCAAGCTTTCGAGCTGAGTTTTAGTACAAGCGTTTCTATGCATATATTAATCATTTAATCAATTTATTGTAATTTATTTATCGTACTGTATGATAGGTTGAAACATATAAATGATGAATGCTATATTACGTTGAACTGCGTTTTAATTTATATTTTAGAATCTATTGTTCGAAATGTTTTCTTTACTCAGTCAGTGCAAATGAAAATTATTTACCTGCTCGTAAAAAACTACAGATGTATTTAAGAGTTGTACAAGTAACTCTTTCGCTTCCACCCGGGTAATTTTGGGCTTAGGTCACGACGTTTCAACGACGTTTAAGCTCGCCAAATACTTGAGGCAATTCCTGGGGAAATGTCCTCACCATGCCAAAAACTCAACTGAATTTGTCTCTATACTATATAAATTGACAGTAGGGCCAAATGATCTTATGGTTATCTTCGATGTCGTTCCGCTATTTAAGAAAGTGCCTATAATTGTCTCTCTAAGGTTAATCAATAGACATTTTCCACCGAGAATAATTGGACTATTTCGCCTGTATGGTGGTTAGTCCTACGAACAGATGGACGGTGAATTCTCCATTCTCGCCGGCTATCGGGAATTATCTTAGACCACGGGGTAGATAGAAAACCAGCCGATACTAACCTCTACCTAAATGCAACGCAGTCATTGAAAATCTCCGGGCTAAAACAATTAGTCAACCGAACGCTATTAATTTCCTACGCCCAAGACTTTCCTGCGGGGATTAAGCATATTAAAATACCTTCCGGGTGAACGGATCGTCTTAAACTCAAATAACAAGGGCGTTTTCCACAAAAATAAAAATACTTAACGCCAGCGATTCCAAGAAAACTAGAACTGCATTCATTCATTATGCTGGCAACACTACGGCAAAAATAGACAGAATGCTGACAAAATATACGTATATGACAATATTCCGACCACAAAGTAAAATTCAAGACCTGGTTCGACCAGTTAAGGATAAAGTAGATTTAAAGACGCCAGGAGTATATGAAATCCCATGCGAATGCGAGTTGAACTACATTGGCGAGACGATATGAACTATTGATGAAAGAGGAACTGAACATCAAAGACGTATCCTCCTCAAACAGTCTTCAAAATCAGCGGTCGCGGAACACGCACTTCATAAGATTCGATTTAAGGACTCAAACGTTATTCACAAATGTAATAACTATTGGGACAACGTTCAAATGGAAGCTGCTGCTATTAAAACTAAGTAACTTGTTGAATCGAGACCAAGGATTACAACTTAGCAAAGCATGGGATCCGATTATAAATAAATTCAGACCATGTAACAAGTTGCCCCGTGGCCTGTAAAGCACACCGAATATTGTGATATCCGAGACCAAGGGCCAAAAATAGCGAGCCACACAACCAACTCGTGACCAGCGCCATGCGGCGGGTCGGGGAGAGCATTCACTTGATAAAGATGACAGCGAACGTCATTGAAACGTCATGGCCTAAGCCCAAGTCAACTGTTATTTACTCATGCGAAAATATTCGATATTTAAGAGTTGATTAATACCACAAATTTCAATAGTATGCAAAATCCAAATAATAATTTAATTATCATTTGCAAGATTTGCGAGTAGATGAGCTTCTGTTGAAGCAAGTAATCTAGTGTCATGTTTTTTTCTAGATTAAATCCGTTGGACTCCGACATAGTGGCGGCGTTGTCATGGCTGCCGGTGAGTTTGCCCAGAAACGTGCACGTAGTCGCCACTACGGCACTTCCTCCAGAACAACTCAAACTGACGCCTCTGCAGAGGGAGCGATTCAGAGCTGCAGACTCCTACATGGAACTTCCCACGACCACGGGTAAAAACAGAATTACAATGCTAATTTACCCGTGTACTCAGTCTGTACCTTTATCCACACCGTAGTCTATCTACATAAACGGCATGAAAACATTACAAAAAGACTGTTCAAAATGAATCAGTTCTATACGAATGAATCTTCATGGCTTCTGAATGTTTTTACCAGTGTAATAACTTCACGGTGTTTTAGTGCCGATAAACTAGATCATGTGGCCCAAATTTCGAAGCAGTCGTTAAATTATCAGACATCTCGAATTGTTCGTCCTCGTAAGATTTAGACAAGATTCATTAAAACGCTTCGGAAGTTATGAATTCTCGTTTTACTCACGCAATGGATCATGGTTCCAAGTATTCAAATACCATTTCATTTACATTAGCGATTCAAACTTTAACACAAACCGAACAATTTTAAAATAAAAAGTCTTACCAAAATATATAACCGCCCATATTTTATGTATTTAAATTCAGCTACATTTTATTATAAAAGTGGGTTTTTAAAATTATAACACTAAATGTGTCAAATTCAATTAGTAAGCGACTATTAATATATTTATGGCTGTACATATATATAATTAACCCCTATAGGGCATTC
The DNA here is from genome assembly GCA_037074705.1 of Zhengitettix transpicula. Classification (NCBI taxonomy): domain Eukaryota; kingdom Metazoa; phylum Arthropoda; class Insecta; order Orthoptera; family Tetrigidae; genus Zhengitettix; species Zhengitettix transpicula. The sequence goes on from CM073591.1 coordinate 188,079,498, forward strand.
TAGAGTTAACAAGACAGTATATTCACATGTATTTCGATGTGTTTTGGGATAAATTATTTATAAAAATTTATTGAAGAAATTTTCGTTCGAAAACATACCTCTCTATCCTCAAAATATTCCTAGTATTTTTTCGAAAATTTTGAATACCTTAAAGGTGTTTGTTTCTGCAGAGACGTCAGAGCTGGAGCTCCAGGTGGAGGAGTCCCTGGAGGCTTTGGAGGAGCGTTTCGGTAAAACTGCAATATCGCGGCTGGCTGGATTCCTGACGGCTTCGGAGTTCGGCTTGAGTGAAACGGAGCTTCTGGAACTGCTGATGCCCACCAGCAACACTCAGGCCACGCTCAGCCTAGCCGCTGGACACTTCAACTTCAGCTCGCTGTGCGCCGTTCGCCGTTGCATGGGTAAGCCAAACCTCAACATACAGATATTACTTGCATCAGTACTGCTTTTCTTTCGGATCCAAATATCAAATGCAGAACGAGTTCTCAACTTTCATTTTCAGGATCAAAATTTAAAATAATTTGTTTCCAGCCGTATCGGACTTTTGTCTTTTGGAGTCTAGTGCCCTGTCTTACTGTGTGCTTCTTCATATAAACTTATATTTCGGTGTGTAAATTCCATTACATTTTTATTATTCATACATGCTGCCGTCTCCAATTCAATCTAGAGACACGGAATGCAAGTTGGTACCCGTCATTTCCTGAATGCACCTGTCCCACCTACCAAATACCTGTTTTCTAGATAGGCTATTGGGTATAGTCTCATCGGGTTCAGAAAATTATGTCTCGATTGTCCAACTGTACTCCTATCATGTGCCCAGTCAACAACCATTTAAGTGTTGGTGGTGCTTAGACTCTCCAGTTAACTGTTCAGATGATTCAATCAGAAAACAGGAGGATTAGTGGGTTTCCAGAAAGTATCCTTCATTTGAGGCATAATAAATATTTAGTGGATACACTTCAGGTGATTTAAAGTACTTCGGATAGGGAAAGCAGTATACTCATAATGTTGGACTTACAGCGTAGTAACGTATCGCTGATGACAACACCTTGATGTTTTTGGACATCTACTGTTCACTTAACTACACTATTGCTCACTACTGTACCTGACCCCATAGGTCCAATCCATGCAGCTATACAGTATACTGTTTCTATAAGGCTATCATTAGGGTTTAATTTATATGCTTATCATAGTAATTAACAAAACTTCAAATTACTTATCAGTGGTAGATTTTTATAATATTTTTTTAATCTGTTGTTAATATGTTAAAGGTGGGTGCAATCTCGTCAATGAAATTTTCTGTAATGAAATATCAAGTCCAGTTGTTTTGAGTAGTGTCTGTATTGCTCTCGCCAAACTTTATAAACGCAGATAAGACGTTTAGAAGAAAATAATGGCTGACAAAAGTTTGAATTTGTTGCACAAACTAAGTAGAAAATATATAAAAGTAAACAAATTCACTAATTAAGAACCAAATAGAGGAATATTTATAGCACTGATCTATCAACGAATGTAAAATAAATTTTATTTGACGTAATATCAAATTATGTAACATTTGAGGAAGCATGAACAAAATTTAAAATGATCCTGTTGGCTCGATTTATGCATAATTAGTTTTCGGAATGTAAATAAGACTAATATTACGTTCTACAATTTCATAACCATATTGATATAATGGCAAGTACAGCAAATAAAACGACCTCAGTTCATATCAAGTGACTAGGTTCCGGTCGGGTAGAGAGATGGAATTCAGTTCCATAGCTTTGATCGAAAGCATTTATTCTGTTCTCAAACAACCACATAATCCAAAATTTCTTGAACGTTATTTCAATTTTTTGCATAAATTAATTTGAAAGGATCAATTAACTTAGTATTTAATTTGTGTAATTGATTCATATTCATTAAAGTTTGATTTAAATCAAAGATTATACAGTAATTAAATTTACTTTATTTAAACATTACTTCGGAATTGTAAAGTTTAAATTTAAATTTAGAAAACGTTTACCAATTGATATTAACAAATTAATCTATACAACTAAATTCCAAAATTTTGAAAGAAAAATTATTTTGGATCTGAATCATCTTCATCTCCTGTTAACTATTTTTTAAATTAATTGAATCTGTTAATGATAATAAATTTTGTAAAGTGTGTTTACTTGTAAAAATTGGCTGTTTATTTACGTCTGGATTTCGTGGTACCATATAGCATCTAATAAATAAAATAGACTACGTGTGTTTGACTATATGTTCCGCATACACATCTACACCCATGGATCTAATTTGTTAAAATTCTTACACGACTTCCTTTAAACCGGACCACTGTTGCGGTAAGTGCGTCTACCAGCCCTACAGGCGGCGGTGGACGGAGGGAAATCAAACATCCTAAAACGGCCGATATTTGCAACAGAAAAATATTTTTCTGGGTCAATGAGTTTTATAGTGATTCTATCGATGTTTTGTGTATAATTCCAATTCCTTTTCGCCATAGAAGGAGAGCACCCTTAGAGGTGGAGGTAATGGTACTTTTCAAAAATTAACTCGAAAACATCCGAGATTGAAGTTAAATCCGAGGTTGTGGATTTTGCTGATGTGAATTATGAAATTCTAGTTGCTGTTTAAATACCCCGGGGCGGGGGTGAAAATTTTCAAACATGTTAAAACGGCCAGTATTTATGTCGAGAAACGTTTTGTCGGGGTCAATGAGATAGATATAATTTATAGATACTTCTGTGTGTATAATTTCAAGCCATTTCAGCATGTGAGGTTAGCACCCTTTCGGATGGGGGTTGAGGTGCATTACAAGAAATAACGCAAAAACAACCGAAATTAGTCAATCCAGGGTTACGGATGCCTCTGAGTTTAATTGCGACAACACGGGCAACACCTGGGTTAGTTCTTTATAAATTTGCTCTACTGACGATTCCGAGCTGAAGATAAGTAAACGTTACAATTGATTCCGGAATGTGGGCTATCCCTAGATCGGATCGGTTGTTTAATTAATTATGGAGTTGTAGCACTTCTCGTCGAAACACAAAATGAATTTATTTATTTACACTTTGTTCTGATTTAACACTCACTTTCTTCACAATCTTGTATCTCCACAATATCTTGCGAACTTTCCTTTTCACTTCCCACGTTTGGAGCAAAATATTTAATACTGTTAAACTCGTTAAACAAATAATTATTAATAACTTGCTTTTAACATAAGTGGTTTGACTGACAATTTTTTTAACTTTCTTAAATGTTACGTGTAGCATCCACGAAGCGTTAGACGTTTTCTTACGTATCGTGCTCATTTATATACTAGAAGAATTCTTGGCTCGGTTAAGTTACCATCAGCCCGGTTGATTTGAAGCTAACCCCTTATCGGCATAGGTCGAGGTGTGTCCATTAAGGTAATAATGGTAAAAAAATGTGACGGTCTTGATGCCAAATCACGTGTTGACCAAGAGATTAGTGACGAATTAATTCATTTTCCGGGCTTATATAAATATATACCCGGACAACGCCATGCAGTCAGTAGTGTATCATACAAATAGAAAGAACAGAACCTTGTGGTACAACTTATTTTAAAGTGCTCTGTGTTGATCGGTGAACTTCAATTCACATATATAAATATATATATATATATATTTCTATTCATGAAACTCGTATTTAGAAGTAGTAGATTTTTTCGTGCATTCTTAAGCAGACTTAATTACGATAAGTGCTCATTCACATATTCCGCTGTGCGTGCTGTGTGTTACCGCATCATGCAATTTCCTCGGTAAAACAGAACCGGGTCGTTTTCCTTCTCATCGCTTGCGTCATTACCGAGAACTTATAGAATCCGGAGCGAGGCGGTGTCTTTTGTTCCCGCCTTCCATTTCGCCATCGCTGCGCCCAGTAACTCGATTTAGGAAATTGGTTTCTGCGGAGATGGATGAACGCAGCCGGTTACCGCCATAAACGAGAGATACAGCTTCTGTTAAGTAAGATTCTGGCCGCGGCATGACACGCTGTCTAACAAACAATCAAATGATCATAGAAATTTATTGTCACGATGTTGGAGTTCCGAGATTTTTCCAGCAACGCTTTTGAGGTATTTTTTTTACTAGCAAAAGTAGTTTATTTTTTAATTTCAGTTATCGTACCGTACCACACTGTTCTACGCGTAGTCCGTAACTGAAATGAGAAATTGTTATTTTATGAAAAATCAATACTGCTGTCAGTTAAAAAACATTTTTGAAGTGTACAGTAACATATATATATTGTGACCACTTGTTCGGTAGAGTCCTTTAAGGTTTTCGGGGTTCACACAATAAACAACGTACATTTCTTGATCTTTATTTTCAAGAAAAAACAAGTTAATAATTTGAAACATACCCACGTTGATCGATTTGGGTCTTTAGTCGGTTTGTAAAATTACGAATCTGACGCAAAGAAGTTCAATGTGAAGATCGTACACTTGAAACATTTTTGTTTATGGGATGTTTCGATTAATATTTGTTTTGTTTGTTTTTAAGTACTGGCTTGGAATTTTTAAAACACCCACAATGAGAACCAACCTCATCTCCATCAACACACCTTTAATCCAATTCCTAACCACAATAACACCCAAAAATGACGCATCCTCCCCCAAAATACCTTACCATATGTACTTGGAACGCCCGCGGAGCTACCAATAAATACCATGAAATTAACCTATTCCTACAAAAAAAAAATCCATCTCCTATTAACTGAAACAAAACTCATCCCCACACAGCCTTACAACATCCCAAATTATAAAACCTACAGAGCCGACCATCCCAGCTCCTCCAGAAAAGGCGGTTGTGCTATCCTAATCAAAAGCTCTATATCACAACCAACTACCTTCTACATCCCTCCCAGATCTGCAACTAACACAAATAACACCCAACACAATCACTAACATCCACATTAACATCTCCTCATTCTACTCTGCTCCAGCCAACCAAATCACATCGAACACCTGTAAATAGCTACTCTCCTCCTGCCTTTCTCCCTACATAATAGGAGGAGATTACAACGCCAAACACCCGAACTTCGGATCCAGAACTTCCAATAACAGAGGTAAAGACCTCAACTACATCCTCTCCAAATTCCATATCCAAATAATACATCCTACCGAACCAACTTACTACCCAGACAGCCTCAAATCATCAGATATACTAGACTTCTTCAACTGCCACAAATACTCCGTGAACTCAGTTCCGATTACCTACCAGTCATATCACGACTAAATCTATCCCTTCCTCCCAATACGACCAATCACAGGCCCAACAACACATTCACTAACTGGATCCACAAATAATAGAAAATCTAACAATCCTCAATATCCCACTGAAGACGCCCTCAGACATAGACTTAGCCCTAAATCATCTATAACTATCATCCTCACTTCTGCCGCTATAGCCAAAAAGCACCAAAATCCCACCCAACAAATCCACACCAAAATCAAATTGAAAACCTACTCCAAGAGAAAAAAGCTTTGCGAAAACAATGGTACTATTCCAAAAACCCCATAGTCAAACGCCAATACAATGTCACCACCAGAAAACTACTAAAAAAACACCAGCGACTCCAAACATTACAACTACCTTCAACAACTCAACGCAGCTGTGAAATCACTATGGCTAAAAACTAAATATCTGACCAAAAATAAAACTGACATCCCCCCACTTAAAAAAGACACCAATAGTTCACCACACCCTCACAAAAAGCGAATACATTCGCCCAAATATTTACCGAAAAATCCTCCCTAAACTCTTTCTTTTACACCAATAACACTCACACCATAGTAACAAAACTCCATCAACCCTTACACCTATCCAAAAATCCTCCGCCGCGCTTCCCCCTCTATCTAAACAATGCGGAAATACCCACAAAAACAGAAACCACCTACCTAGGACTCCTTTTCGATTCAAAACTCTCTTGGAAACCCCACATTAAACACCTCCTCTCCAAAATCAACCTTAAATTCAGAACTTTACATCCTCTCCTAAACCGAAAATCCCCACTCACACTCACCACAAAACGCCTAATAATACAACCCATCTGGTCCTACGCCTCATCCATATGGGGAGCAACAGCCAAAACACATTCAGCGAAAATCCAAACAAAACAAAACATAATCATTCGCACCATTACTAACTCTCGCTGGTACCTCAGAAATTCCATCATCCACCACGACATTAAACTTCCCAAAGTCAACTCAATAATCACCAAATCCGTAACCTTACTAATGAAAAGCACCTTCAACCATCCTAACACAGCGATCCAGCAATTCCATAGCAACCCTTCCGCCACTACTACATTCACGTCGCCTCAAGAGGAAACGCCCTATCGACCTCATCCTTCCTCCAGAACACTCTGGCACCTCCTAACCCACCCCATCCTCATACCCGCAGACCCCACCCACCCATTACATCCATCCCATAAAATTCAATATCACCAGTGAACCCTCATAACCCAACAATGTATGCCCCTCAGACAGACAATTAAGATACAAGAAAAAATTTTCAAAATTACGTTAGTTGCTGGATTAACCTAAGTGCCAAGTTCCCAGGGTAATTATGTACTGATATTTAATTGTATATACAGTAAACGTTATGTAAGGACAAATAATCCTAAGATAAAAGTTTTGTCCAAGAATAATAATAAAAAAACTGAGAATAAGAACACAATTATACAAAAGTACTTTAATAAAGCTGATGGCATTGAAAAATAATTCTGATTCACTTTTACTTACATTGAAACAATGAAAATATTAAGTTAATCATCAGAGCTTGATCCGGTCAAGACACACAAATGCTCAATAGAGAAACAGTTGCTTCCAATAATATACCTTTGTTATTTTGATCCCAACGACCTGGTACGCAGAAATCTGTGGCAACTGATGCCACTACTACAAGATGGAAGTTGAACTCGCCTCCGAAAAATTTTATAGCGGAAGACTTCTCAGTATTTGTTGTAAATCGTGCCGTGCTGTAACTCACGAAGACACACGTAGGGGCCAAATCATTGTGTTGTTGAGAAATTGAGTATAATCGGAGCTTCATTGTTTTCTGAAGTATCCGTACATTAATCTTTATTTTACACGATTATCTATTTGCGTATATCCTTGAAGATAATCCTGTATTGCGATTGGGAACATTTCAATGTTTTTCTCAAATTAATTATTATCACTTTTATTATTATTATTATTATTTCATTCAAGTTAATGTTATATTAAAGTTAAAATTGGCAATTTTCTCCCGTAAAAAATTAAAATAATCTTCCTATTCTTTACAATAGATTGATAATAATTTTATTCATGGAACAAAAAGTATTTAAAAACTATTTGGATATTCTAAATATTTTGAGTTTACTTATGAATTGATGGGTGTGGATCACGGTCTCACGTCGTCGTCATATAGCGCCTCGAAACCTTCAGGAAATTTATTTCACTTTATTACACAGTTTTGCCACTTTCTGGCCACATATTTTTTGCAATATTTGCATTGCCGACTGGCACAGGCGTTGCTCCGTAAAAAATTACAAAAGCCTCCGAAAATCGGAAAATTGCTTTCCACTCAATTTGAGTTTCGGGAACCAATCAGATGCACGAATTCAAATTTCTCGGGTTTACATCTTATTGGTTTCCGTCCACCAAGTTTCGCCCAGCTTAAGTTAAATCGAGACACGAAAAGTCACACAAAATCACCTCGATTTGACCCCAAGCTGAACAGCGAAACAGTTTTATGCGTTTATAAACTAATAAACTTACAAATTAAGACGTTTTTCTGTTTTTATCAACTTTCAAGCTAGCTCAACAAAACCGTTTTAATATACTAAATTAAATCTCAGGGTCTTTACAGAACCCCCACGGGAAAACAACATAATTTTTTTTACACTAAGAGATAAAAACAACAAATTGAACGGCAGATTTTGTGTTACATCACCGCTACAATATGTCGAGCAGGCAATTATATCTCTTGTAGATGTATTTCCTTGTTTGAAAAAGCATGATCTTGCAGATCAAGCTCAACGGAGTAACTTCCAACTAGGAACAGAAAGACAGAAAACTTTTTTTAGGGTAACATGATGGTAATCCACATAGTGGCAATTCCCCTCTTATAGTATATGAAAGGGATTTGAAAGGGGGGATGCGGAAGGGTAGAGGAAGGTAGCCAAGGGTTAACTAGGGCCCCCGGGCTATGGTTTAAGTATCCTACCCGGCAATTCGCCTAAAAGTGATGCAGGGAAAACCCTAGAAAAACCTGTATCAGGTAGGTCGGGCATTTGGTACTTGTCCCACGCCCTTCCGATGGCGCGAGAGGGGTTAGCTGTGGGGTCGCAGCTTTCCCCTCGCCGTGCCTTGACCAATTTAGGAGGCAGCTGGCTGACTATTCTAATAGGAATAGCGGACAACTCGTACCGTATGCCCAATGTCTGCAACCCCGGAATAAACACCTCTCAAAACAGGCCGAGGTGCTGAAAAGAAACCATTTTAATATTCAGATAAAAAACACTACGCCTGCATGCTTTAATCTAATTATCTCTCTCCAACGAACGATAATTGTGCCTCGCAGATGATAAGAAAAATTCCAGCGACAATCCTCCATCGACACGTAACGTCAATAATGCCTGTCTTCCAAAGAGATAACAAAATTATATAATTTTTCACCTTCTCTGAAATTCTGCTTGCTCTAACGGAGCTGAACGAAGAGAAATCTGAGCATCCGTAGTAACTCCAGCATTATCAAACAATTAGAAACATCCTTAACACTCTCTTCGTATTTCGTTTTGTCGCACTGGTCACGCCAGAGAATATTGAAGCTAGACATGTATTTTCAGCTCTAAGCACTCCAATGGTCGGGCACCGCCTCGCTCAGCAAAAATACTCGGACCGATAACCGATACAACGACCGAAAACCGACACGGCTCAGGAAAACTCTCATCAGCGGGATCAGAAAAGCAATCCTAGTCTATCACTCCAAAAACAGCCTCGTTTTCGCCGACACAGAAAAATCTCTTCACCTGGCAACTTGCGGTTAAAAAATGTTTTAAAAAACTATAATTGTCAGTGCAGCAATTCCCACATGCCGAGGCACCTCGGTCTGTTTTGAGAGGTGTATGTTGCGGGGTCGCAGACCTTGGGCATACGGCAAGAGTTGTCCGCTATTCCTATTGGAACAGTCGGTCAGCTGCCTCCTAAACTGGTCGAGGCACGGAGAAGGGAATGCTGCGTCCCCACAGCAAACTTCTCTTCCGCTATCGGAAGGGCGTGGGACAAGTACCCAATGCCCGACCTACCCGATGCAGGTTTTTCTAGGGTTTTCCCTGCATTTCTTTAGGCGAATGCCGTGTAGGATCCTTAAACCAAAGCCTGGGGGCCCTAGTTAACCCTTGGCTACCTTCCTCTACCCTTCCGCATTCCCCCTTTCTAATCCTTTCCTATGCTATTAAAGGGGAGTTGCCCAATGTGGATCACCCTCATGTAGCCTGTTGCCGTAAAAAAAAAAATTCGGAATAGTCGGCCAGTTGCCTCCTAAACTGGCCAAGGCATGGCGAGGGGTAAGCTGCGTCCCCACAGCAAACCCGTCTCCCGTCATCGGAAGGGCATGGGACAAGTACCAAATGCCCGACCTACCCGATGCAGGTTTTTCTAAGGTTTTCCCTGCATTTCTTTAGGCGAATGCCGGGTAGGATCCTTAAAATATAGCCCGGAGGCCATAGTTAAGCCTTGGCTACCTTCCTCTACCCCTCCCCATCCCCCCAATCAAATCCCTTCCTATGCTATTAAAGGGGAGCTGCCCAATGTGGATCGCCCTCATGTAGCCTGTTGCCCTAAAAAAAAAATCGAACACTCTTATTAGTAACCTGCGAGGGATTTTCTCTCGCAGGCAACCTTTTAGAAGAGATACGAAGGGGCTACCTTTGGGTATGCCTTTTCCTCTCCGTTTTTGAACTAAGGTTCCCACAAGCCGAGGCACCTCGGCCTGTTTTGAGAGGTGTATGTTCCGGGGTCGCAGACCTTGGGCATACGGTAAGAGTTGTTCGCTATTCCCATTGAAATAGTCGGCCAGCTGCCTCCTAAACTGGTCTAGGCACGGAGAAGGGAATGCTGCGTCCCCACATCAAACTCCTCTCCCGCTATCGGAAGGGCGTGGGACAAGTACCCAATGCCCGACCTACCCGATGCAGGTTTACCTAGGGTTTTCCCTGCATTTCTTTAGGCGAATGCCGGGTAGGATCCTTAAACTATAGCCCGGTGGCCCTAGTAACCCTTGGCTACATTCCTCCACCCTTCCGCATCCCCCCTTTCAAATCCCTTCCTATGCTATTAAAGGGGAGTTGCCCAAAGTGGATTATCCTCATGTAGCCTGTTGCCCTAAAAAAAATCCAACACTCTTCACTTTAATGTGAAAACTATACGTCTGATTGAAAATAATGAATAAGAAAGTTAGCGAGTTCAAGTAGGCTCATCTTCACACCTGAGGAAAGGAACAAGAAAACTTTGTGTGGTATTTAAATCATTACTTTTTTTTCTGAATTGGTTAACTTTCTTCTTCACTCTTCACTTCAGTTTCGTAACGGTGATGTCTGCTGTAACGGACACGATCTTCCTCAGTCAAATCCCAAAAAACGACTGCTTCTCCGTTTTCCTTCACTCAGGCGGCCTGTGCTCTCCTCAAAATACAGAGAATCATAAAGTATATTAATTTTGTTACTAGTTCCGTCTTACTTACATATAATATATTATTCATTTATACTAGAATTTTTATGCATAAATTCATGGAGATATTTGATTGATATAGAACCCGGAAACTTTAAATAAAAAACGAAATCAAATAAATGCAATCATTAAACGCGTAACTATTCGGACTTTAAAATATTATAAAGATATATTATGTAATTGAAGAAAATAAGCAATCCGAATTTGCAACGTGTAGTAATTCTGGCATTAGGAGACTTATGCATTATATACTGGTGCTCCATTTGTTCTACGCGTATCTCAGCTTGTGCTTATGATGATTCTTTTTACTTCATCCTGGTTTTGTTATCCTGCATAAACCCATTCATATTGTGAATTTTTCAATTAATAATTTTTATTCTCAATTTCGACTTCGCCTAGAAGATGACGACAGTGCTTTCAGTCGTCGAAACGTTGCGTCTAAATATTAATATGAAAAAACCCGTGTGAATTCCGAGAATTATTTATTGAACAACTTCACCGGGAAAGACTTAAATCTTTGATAATTTCCAAGATATTTGCGGACGTTCCACTTATTTTTCGAGTGGTAAAGTCGCCGTATATTCAACTTATTTTAATATTACTTGTTCACTAATGTAAAATAATCCTTGATTATCCTTCTCTGCCAACAAACTAACTTTATTTCAAAATTGCAAATTATTTACATTCAATTCCACCAATTTACTAATCCCAATAAAAGAGAGTGGAATAACTTGTATAGTAACGTAATACTTCACCTTATTATTTCTGTTTTTTTAAACCTCATATACGTTCCAATTTCAGTGGAAATTTACATCGTGGAGTAATTTACACGTCAATTATATAGTACAGCCAAGCAGTATTAATTATATCGCCGGTGGTATCCAGGGGTGTAATTGGCATATTTGATAAATAGGAGATGCTGGGAGCCGAGATCTGACGCCTCGAGATTAATTACTCGCTGTATTCGCCATGGCAATTAACGCCCAACTTGCTAATGGTTCTCCAGTTGGAGAATGCGTGGGAGGGGGGGGGGATTTGCGACGAAGTGCGGAATAACGACGATACAAGGGAAACAATTCAATTATCTGTAATTCCGGTTAATAGCAGCATATTTTCTGTCGTCTGGTTGGAAATGAAACTCCCGAGAGGATTTCCTTAATGATGGAGACTTTAGTAGGCGGGCAAATAGTACTATTATTATTTACTGATGTTTTCCTTACACACACAGCAATTATTGTTGCTGCTGTTAAATTAGATCATTACAGACATGAATGAAACATTTTCGGGTTTCAACCAATTTATTTTTTTACATTTGCATGGCGTGCACGGCCATCATCGCCATGTGAATATGGGTTAGTTGTGTTAGAAGACTACTCAGTAATATTGCTGCTTTGACCTGCAGTTTTTCAAAGAACCGAGCTCTAAGAAGTATGTCCTCTTTGAGGTTTATAATATAACGTTGCCGCCCACCACGACCGAAGCTATCAGTTGGAAGTGGTGCGAGCGATTACAAGAAAAGGGGAAAAATACAAGTATTGAGATGAAAGATGATAGGAAAGTTGGCATCGGGGCTAGTTCGGCGTCAAGATTGCATGACGCTCCCAGCATAGGTGGTTAATTCCTCCAGACAAACAATTGTAGAAAGAAGATTTATTGAAGAAGTCAAGATACAGGTGAAAGGAACTAGGGTCACCAGCCTAGTGAGTCCATAGGTTCCGACTGAACTCTGGGACGCCTTCAAACTACTGAGGCGCCCCTCCATGGCTTGGCCGCCCCAAGAACCCTCCAATCCTCTGTTGGCGACTAGGGCACCCGAGGCTGGACCAAGCTCGCATGTGTCGCCTAGAGTGTGGGTTTTGCTGATGCTGTCTCAACAGTTCGCCAACGTGTCTCTCCCCCGTCCGGTGGAAAAATACCGGGACCGTGTCAGCTTGTGGCTTCTAACGCGAAATGAGATGAATAAGACGCCCGAAAGAAATAAAAATTAAATAAAATATTACAATTAGAAGGAAGGAGGACGACGATGGAAGAGTACAACATGGAAACTTTGTGTAATACGAGGGTTGTTTGATAATTCTGGTAAAATGTAACAAAAAAAACAATTTTTCTCCTTCTTTGGCTATACACTTGCAGTTTCCAATTTTTTCAGCCCATCACTAAAATAGGTTTTGATAAATTATTCAAAATGCTCCGTCACTGCCTCGATCACTTCCTCATTTGATGAAAATTTCTTCCCACCAATTCAAATTTTAAAGTTTGGGAACAAGAAGAAGCCATTTGGTGCTAGATCTGGTGAATAGGTTAGAAGAGAAACGAATTCGAATCCAAACTCGTACACTTTCGCCATTGATACTGCAGCTGTGAGCGCTGGCGCATTGTCCTGGTGTAACAGCACTTGTTTGCGCGCCTATCTTGGTCGTACGACATGTTTAAAACGTTTAGAAATATATTTGAAAAGATCATGTTTACCAACATTTCTGCGAAAGTGAGAAATTTACCGCTCTTTCATATTAATTTACCAGACTTATCGAACATCCCTCGTATTTAACCCTGTTGTAAACCCAAGAATGTGTCATACATAATTTACACCGGGAAAGTCCTCGTTCTCTTATCATTAGATGCAGTTGTTGGTAAAATATATTATATCTATTGGAAAATACACAAAATCTCGTTTATTAATAGTCACGCCTATAGTTTATCATTTTCTGCAACAATTTTAAAAAATTTGAAAAATCATTCGATCATAGCTGTCAGATGAAAATATCACTAAATAAATTATAATATATTGTAATAAACTGATTAAAATTTTGCGTCTAAATAAAATAAAAGATTATTAAAGGTGAACAAATTAATCAAATTTATTAAAGTTACACAATAAAATTTTACAATAATATTTAAAATCTCAGGGTCTTTACTGGGTTTGATAAATGGGTGAATTGAATTTAAATTATCTAACAAAACAATTAAAGAACTGAATAATTAAAGAAAAGAAAATAATTGAAGAACGATCTGACGTATCTTAAAGAAATGGTTTACAAATAAATTTAGAGTTCTTTTACTTACGGCCGACCAGGTCTCAATTTTGGGGTTTTCTGTGCACACGTTTTTGGGGATATCACTGAATTTAAATTGGTTACAAAACACTTGTCGATACTTTTGGGTCTCTCTTCTGGAAACTGGAACCTGCAACTCCTTCCGGATTAATGATTAGATGGATTGTTAACAACTTCCTCTCGATGACATCGGTGACGGTCTTTTTTTACTTATTGAGTTTTTTTTACTGCGGCAGGAAATTATTAGGTTACTGCTTGTGGCTTTACTTATTGAGAAACTTTCCTGTAACCTTATTCGATGAATTACAGACTGAAAAACTTTTTGTTCAATTTTAACTTGGAACCTTTTCGTTTCGCTCCTCCTCGCTGACTGTCTGTTCGTCTCGTAGAATTTGTACTGCGTACGTCTCAACAATGGTTCTTTTGTCTCGCCGCCCTGTGTCGCGGTGTATGCTTTATATAGTCTAATAATGAGTTCTTTACTTTGCAATTATAACAATGGATTAATTACTAATTACTACAATATATTTCCGGTTGTAAGCCTCTGTTCAACATACTTCACATATTGACTCTCTCTCTCTCTCTCTCTCTCTCTCTCTCTATATATATATATATATATATATATATATATTGTAGTAATTAGTAATTAATCCATTGTTATAATTGCAAAGTAAAGGACTCATTATTAGAGTAATATAAAGCGTGCACCGCGACAAAGCGGGCGGCGAGACAAAAGAACCATTGTTAAGACGTACGCATTCGAAATTCTACGAGACGAACAGGCAGTCTACGGCGAGGAGCGAAAGAGTACAGTTTGAGTCAACGAGGAGAGACGAGTTTAGTTGGGTGGACGGCATACACAGAGACGCGGGCAGATGTTCATCAAGTAAAGAGTGGCAGCCAAAACCTTATTAAGAGTGGTGTGGCACACAGAATTTCATCGAGTAAAGTTTGGACATATAATTCGATCAAGTAAAGGTCGCAGGAAAGTTTCTCAATAAGTAAAGCCACAAGCAGCAACCTAATTTCCTGCCGCAGTAAAAACCTCAATAAGTAAAGAGACCGTCACCGATGTCATCGAGAGGAAGTTGGTAATAATCTGACTGACCATTAATTCGGAAGGAGTAGCCGTTTCCAGCTGCGAGAACATCAAGTTTCGACAAGTGTTTTGTAACCAATTTAAATTCAGTGTTATCCCCAAAAACGTGTGCACAGAAAACCCCAAAATTGAGACCTGGTCGGCCGTAAGTAAAAAAACTCTAAAATTTATTTGTAAACCATTTCTTTAAGATACGTCAGATCGTTCTTCAATTATTTTCTTTTCTTTAATTATTCATTTCTTTAATTGTTTTGTTAGTTAATTTAAATTCAATTCACCCATTTATCAAACCCAGTAAAGACCCTGAGATTCTAAATATTATTGTGTAAATTTTATAATGTATTTAAAACTTTAATAAATTTTGTTTAATTGTTTCCCTTAACATTCTTTTTAATTATTTAGACCCCTTTTTTAATCTGTTTATTACAATATATATATGTAATAAACAAAAGTAATTCCAAATATAATGCATTGATTGGCCACACGTTAAAGCATCAAAATATGGTACTAATAATGAAGATAATCAATTAAATTGCACTAATAATTGAAAATTATCTAATGAAAGGAACATGAAATAATCACATTTATTTTATTTAATTAAACAATTGGTTTATTATGCACAACTATTTTAACTTACAAAACAAATTACTTGCTGAACTTTACAACAATTTTATTCAAAAATGTCCTTTTCTCTTACCTCAGGGTCTTTATTGGGCCTTTTAAATAAAGAAAATTATTTTTACAATTTACTATTGACAAATATTTTTAATAAAATCTCGAAATTTAATCGAATAAAACGAATTAAAACCGAAATCTAATCTAAATTAAATCGAAATCTGACGATATTCTACCTTTTATTAACGTTTACAAGTTTAATTTAAATGTTTCTTTTTACTCACTGTTTGTACCGGTACCAGGGCAATTGTAGATATTCTGCAACCCTCTTTTACCTCGAACACTTATGAACAGGCCATGTTACACAGAATTTATTTTATATTGGTTTGCAAACACTTTAAACTGTTGATCTCTGCCAATCATTGGGAACTTGCTACAAAAAACTGGAGACTTCTACCACAGTAATCATCAGCCTCTGCTTGCAGACTGCTAACACAACTCAATACTCTCGCTTCTGATTTCCAACTCTATTAGTTTTAGTTCCGTTCTCGACTGAAATCCTTCTCCGACTGCTAAATTTAATTATACTGTACTCCACAATGTCTCGTAGCTGGCTGACTAATTTTTAATTCCTTCCGTATTCAGCAATGTCTCATGGCTGACTGAATAATTTTAATTCCTTCCGTATTCAGCAATGTCTCATGGCTGACTGACCAATTTTAATTCCTTCCGTACTCAGCAGTCTCGTGGCTGACTGCCCACTCCATCAACTTACGCGCGCTAAGTCCAACAATGTCTTGGCCTGTTTGTTCTCGCCCATTATTACATCTCTGTGTGTTCGCCGGAAACAGTTCAGTTCAATAGTTTCTAATTCTTAATTCTTAATTGCCCTTTTCTCTTTACAATATATATATATATATATATATATATATATATATATATATATACAGAAGAGAGGATAATTACATATTGATAAAAGAAATACCAAATACATTATAACATTACACTTTATTAAACGAGCTGTGGGAATTACATTCACTCAGGGCGTGGTTGGTTCTACAGTTTCCTCTCTTAGTAATGCAACATCCTACTCCCGGGCCCTGTCACGTTCGCAGTTTCTTCTTTTAGTGCACCTTTTGACGTCACGTCAACAATACAACATTTACTCAAACACACCAGGCCCCGTGAATGTGCTTACACACAAACACATGCGAGCTGTGGCCCCAAGACATGCCACTATACATTGTAATATGAGAACGGGTGTGGCCGTTTACGAATGAATATTGAATTGTACTTCATGCCGCGTGTATAGAAGTAAATATTATATCTCATGTCTCGTTAAATAATTTTTTTACAGAAATAAACAGTTTGTTTATTAATCTGCTAAAAAATAACCTGCCACCCAACCATGGATAGATCGTAGGATTCATACAAGTACTGAGCATAGTTGGCGAAACTTTAAGTAAGGAAGATTATTATATTTCGCACCGCACAATTGGGCTGAAAAAATTCGACATTTTCATTTCTATATATTGTAAAGCGTGAGCTTTAATTTATCGCTTTTAATTTTTTTTTATCAGAGTAAATTTTATTAATCTTCTGCTTTGGGGAAAATTTCGAAAAAACCCTTAGGGAATTGACGGAGCGACATAGGCGAAGTGAAGACCACCCAAAATTCTAGGGTACGCTGATACAGTGGCCTGCTGTCTCGTTCAAAACCCCCTCCAGACAATAATGCTGGAAAAGGAGAGCAAAAGGTGATGATTGATTCGTGGATCGAGTCACATGGTAGATTGGGACAACCAATCAAAGGGAAAATGAAGAATGTCGACGAGAGAGTGAATCGTCGTGGAGTGTATTCGGTCTGAGGAGTGCTTAGCGAGATGTCGTCTAAAAAACTCGGGACTTTGATTTCGTTCAAGCCTGCCTCGCTAAGTTTGAATGTCCGGAGTTACGTCCAGTTACGTCCATAGAGATCCATCATACGAATCATCCACCAGAAGGAAGGAAAGACGAATAAACAGCGTAACTACATTACGCGATCACCAACACCAGTCCAATAGTAACGTACAGCAAGCAACGCGACCGTCACTAGAATTATTGGAAGGGAAGAACGTCCTACTTAATGTTTCGAGCAGGAAACTACGCAGAATATCCCTATGAGTACGTAAATTTCTCTCGTAACCTGCTACGCACGAAAAACACGTGATACCACCCTGACATGTTAAATTACACATGCCACGTCTCATGTTCTAAGATTGACCAAAAACGTTTTAAATAATTGTGTAATTAACTTTATTAAAATTTCATTTCTATTCTGGATAAATTTGTACAATTAAACACTTAATTTATTCACTGGCACTCATACCCCTCTAATTAATCAGATTAATTGTCGGTAATTAAAATAAAATAAATACGCATTACAATATATATATTGTAATAATAATTAAAGTCAATTAGAGAATTAATAATTGGGCAATTGAAGTAAATTGTTATCGGCGAGAATACAAACACAACAATGGGTAAAAACATGTTCAGCCGGGCCTTTGTCGGCGGCGAGCGTTTAAGCTACGGGGCACACACAAGAGTTTCAGGCAGATTTTCATTCAAGCAGTTGGAATCAGAATTAGATCAAGTAAAGTCGCGGGAGATTTCCATCAAAAAGTTGCGGGCAGATTTTCATCACGTAAAGGTCGCAGGAAAAATTTTCAATAAGTAAAGTCGCAGGTAAAACTTAACCAAATTAAGACAGTTACAAAATTTCGTCGAGAAGAGCTGTTCACTAACATTTTAACAGCGAAAGTTACTCTGAAGAGAACGATTAGAGCGTGATATATATATATATATATATATATATATATATTTGCCCATTGTTTCAATTGATAGTCCGCATTCGACTCTACATTTCATCACAATATTTCAATAAATTTATTTTCCGTTTTATCTCCACTACATTCCCACCAAAGATCTCGTCTTGCTATCATATTTCAGCGACCCTCTTATATACAAAATAATCTTTCTTTTTCTTATAATTTTCCAGGCCAGTGCAAAAATTTTTAAAATATTACAATTGACAAACAATATATATATATATATATATATATATATATATATATATATTGCGACCAATTAATATAATATTCAATTTACAAATATAATAGAGAATCCCACGATGTGACCAAATAATGTGATTAATTATGATTTCGTAAATGAAATAATTTGATCAATTAAATTTTAAATACAAAAACATTTCTTACTAATTTATATGTAGGTATATTTTATATTAATCTTTTACATACATGCCACAGCTTTATTAAAATTCTTAAAACTTATCAGGTCTCTAACAGTTATATTAACCCGCAGTTATATATACAAATTATAGAAGAACAAATATTGAATTAAATTTACACGAGTAATATTAACATCAGAAAAATCTATAGAAATCTAAAGAAATATGACAAAATCTTAAAAAATTTGTCGGTACACAATTTTATACTAGGTTTACAATGGAAATTTCTTACATACCAACCATCAGAGAAGCTCTCATATAACACTTCACCAATAATTTAAAATATTTTAGTTATCAGGCCATGGTATTTCACTTTTCTCTCAACCTACGTCAGCATATACGCTTGAGTGCCTATCAACAGTCGATTTCAAACATTTCAATACAAGTTCAATAACATCCGTTACTACGTTCTTTACAATTCACAAGTAACTCGTTCAATTTCTTATTCCAATAATTTTAATAGCTGTCTTTACTTTCGTCGACTTTTAATTTTACAACTTCCAAAACTCCTTTACTCGCTATCGGCGAACTATCTCAAAACACAGACTGAACTTTACTGTTTCAGTTCATATCGCAGACTGTTCTCAACTCTTGACAAAGCTTTCCAGGCCGCCGAAAATAATACCGTCTGAAAACTCCACATTCTTACGCAACGCTGACTGTTGTCACCAGTACCTGGGCCATAATATTACGCTGACTATACATATGTTAAATAATTTCTTAAAATCATTTCATTACATATATTTATAGTCACCACAATATATACTAAAAATCCTAAATTTATTATATTTAATATAAATTATTTGGCAATTATAACAACCTGTCCTATTTTTTTAAAAAATGTTAAAAACTCCAGCATATTTATTTTAATAAAACGTAATTTCGATTGGCAAGTTGCAAATATTTTAGATGAATGTTATTGTTATTTCAGATTGATGAGTAAAATGTAGTATATTAGATTAAATGTTTCGACATTAATGTTAATAATGAAACAATTAATTTATTTAAATAAAATTTATGATTCTTTATTATTGTTAACTATTTTTGTATTATATAATTTTTTATTTCCATTGTAATGCTAAAATTCAATAATATTCTTAACAACTGTGCCAATGCCAATCATTTCGTCAGCAACGTGTGTACAAACCGCACCTTAGATAAATGTTAATCTAAATTTTCTTATAATAAATTGTAAGTAACACTCTATAAGTTATATTTCACATAATTGTATTAAAAATTATCATGTATGGAAGAATTTGTTTTCTTAATTTTTTTACATACCTGTATTTAATTTATAATAAGAAAAATAGCCAAATACAGACAAAAGAAGTTATCATGTAAATACCACACAACATTTCTGGAAGCCTTGTTCCTTTCTTCAGGTGCCAAGAAAACTAAAAACACAAGAGCATAGAGCGACACAACTGCACACAATACAGATGACAAAACTCAAAAACTTTTGAGCAGGGCTCTTGTGTTTTTAGTTTCCTCAGAACCTGAAGAAAGGAACAAGGTTTCCAGAAACGTTGTGTGGTATTTATATCATTACTTATTTTGTCTGTATCTGGTTATTTTACTTATTATTAATTTTAAAAAATAATAAAAATATTTTTCTCTTTAAATTTAATTTAAATTGTACACCTGAAGAAGCCCCAATCAGGGATTAAACGTTGTTTGTTATATTATGCTTATAAATTTTATAATTAATTTATCTAATATGCTGGTGTTTTTAACATTTATTATAAATTATTTGAAATTAAGTTTCAGAATCATTGATACGAATTCAGAAACAGTTCTGCTCACAGATCGGACATACACAACGTTAGTCTGTACGAGTTCAGCGTTCATTTGTTAGAAATAACCGTAAATAAAAGCCATCCTGTAAATGGAAATAAGATAAAAATTATGGCAAATTTGTCAAACAATATCAAAGTTTACTTGTCGGCGTTGTTTAATATTCTGTTCGTGACTTCAATCCACCTCTAACAGGTTAAATAAAATAGCCTACAAAAATTCTAATATATGTGCTATATATATTTTTATTTTCATCTTTTTATATGATTTCCGGAATCGTGGAATAAGGAAGAGTTTAATAAATATTGCGCATGTTCTCCTTTTTCTATAAATTTTATATTTATCTGACATTAGGTATAATCGAATTAAATAAATTAACCAAAATTATATCTTCAATGAAATTAAGAATACAAAAAGAAATACGATTCGTCCAAACTTTGAGAATTTATCAGGTAATACATTTATTAGAAACGAGACCTAAGTTAATATAAATCTATAGAATACAAAAAAGTCTTCAATATGTTTTTGAAGTTAAATATAAACAGAATTAATTTAATTAATTAAAATTATAAGTAACCTATAAATTCCATATAATAAAATCAAACCTCTATTCCATATAATTGCGTTAATTTAGGATTAGTTTCTCATTAATCTATTACTTGATGATGCCCCAAAGTTGGTTTTATTTCCTTTTGAATTTATAATTTTATTAAAGATGTTACCTCGCATTCAACAGAAAATTAAATATCCAATTTTTTACTTAATTGACTACTTTATTTCTTTTCTTTCTTTCATTTCAAGTGCACTCGTGTAAATAGTGACGGTGAGACATCGTTTGCATGATTTAAAACATTTGTTCCACTAAATTATGTACTTTTGGTGCTCCGCTCCCAGAATTGGTAATGGCTGACACGCCTCTCGTACCGCCGGATGGTACATAGTCACGCTTCGCCTATATGTAACTAAAATCGTAGGACCCAACTCAGAGGAACCACTGTGAGTCTTTTCAACCCAACAATTCCTCTGAAATCCAATGCACCACTCTCGCACGGTCAGAGTCCTTGTAAAATGTATCCCTTTATCCCGGCTGCGAGGTGAGCTCACAGTTCCACACTGAGCCGATTGGACTGAGAGATTGTACTTGTTGTCAGAGCTATCTCAGATAGTCGGCATTTCTAAGAGACCTTTACCAGTCTTTGGCGGTGCATGCATCGACAGAGTTAGACATGGAAGGGTTGCGAGTAGTGGGTTGGCGTTCCGATCCTCAATAAGAGCAGCATTGAGGATAGCCAGTCCCAATGGCTGAAACTGTCGCATTAAGACGGGAAGACAATCACACAGGATTTCCCGTAAGGGTAAATTGACTCTTAAAACGCGCTATCGAAATTTAATATGAACACGACTATTCAGTTCTGAAGCTGCGCCGAGGCTGCCCACTCAAGTCGTCGACAGCAGTGCCGAATCACGGTACCTACATTAAGTACCGGACAAATTTCGATTTGTAATTTTTTTAGGTCTCAATAATAATCTATGGGTACTTTTGATCTATTTTAACCTTTTTTTATTGTATGTTAAGCAGAACTCAATGTTATTGCATACTTGTGATGTATATTCCTCAGGACTAATGGAAAATCAATATATTCTATTATGGTACAGAAACAGGATCTTCCCTAAATGAGTAAATTGTTCCAAGGAACATAAATTGCCTTCTCAGTGTTCTTGAAAACATACTATAACATTTCTCTTGTATTTGTGATCGCCATTGGCATAGAGAAATGGTTACAAGATAAATTCTGTAATGATGATTATAGGAAGCAAATCACAACGTCGAAAGCTGAGCTTCAGGTCACAAGTCTCGTCGTAGCCCACTACAAAACTAGGTCACTGCCAAACCAATTACTGTACTCTACGTATTAAGCGCAATAGAGTTATTGATTGACGAAAATCACAACGGTTGATGGAGTGCATGCTCGATTTCCCTAACCACTTGATCATGCTTGGTAGCAGCCGATCATAGTCATTTCACGTATAAGGGGTTATACTTTAAAGTCCGCTGGAATATGATATCCATCTTATTTATTTTCCCTCCCCTGTACTCAACATGTTCCTTTAGGCACCCTCCGCTTAGTGAAGAGGACGTCACGATATATAACGGCGATTCTACGTCTCCGAGATGGTTGGTACTAAAGTAAATTAAACAGAAAAAATAGATATGTGAACTAGTTTTAGGCAGTATAGTTATGGATTTAGGATAAGTATCAAGTTAAGAAGGGGCCCGTCCTACCTCCTATCGTTTCGAACCTGCGGATGCAGACGATAACGCATTATCCCAATACTATTATCTACGGAAATTTTTTCGTGTGGAACTAGTCCCGTAATTAGCCATTTGTTGACCGCAGTTGAATACTCTACATCATTTCTCAAAATTTACTTCCTCTGTCGCACAGCTGAATGGATCTCTCATTCCTAAAGATGAGGAGAATTCACCCAATTTAAGTCATAACTCCAAACTGCTTTCATATCAAAACTACTTATGAGATAAGTATATTTCTTATTTCACTTTAAGAGTTCTTAATATTGTAATGGCGATTAAACAGGCCATTAATTGTTTCTAATATAATTAAATTGTTAGCGGTACGAATGCGTAAAGGCGACAATGAAGGCGGGTTTTTCCTTTTTTCAACAATGAAGACCGCGCGCGAAGAAAACTCAGTATGCACTTGGAGAACGCCAGTCTGGAATCGGCGATTGAAAGGAGTCAAAATTCTGCGTATGAGAGATGAAACATTTAAAAGTCGACGGGGCTATATAATACAGTTCAGTTCACCTAGAGCAACGAACAGTAAAGTTTGCAGTTATAAAGTACGAATGGCCAGATCCTGTATTTCTACATGAAAGCAGGCAAATATTTTACGGAGAGATTTTTATAATAATTTGCACACGGTGAAGCAAATTGTTGTTTCACGCTGATTGAACAATTATCGCATAAAGGAGACCGGAATCTACTAGCAGCCCAAAGGGGGCGGCTCATCCGAGGTTCCAGATAGCAGAGGACAAGTATTTTAATCGTGTGTATTAAAATTTTCAATGAAGTGTAGAGTCTGTGTAAAAATGGCTTTTTAGTGTGAAAGTTTTGAAGCTACTAGAGATATCTGGTACCAGACAGACGATCCGTGAGTAACAAAACATTTATGCCAATTTGTAAACGATAATTAAAAAGGTGTAGACAGATTTCGTTCAGTTTTCATTTCGTTCAGTTTTCTTTTCACTTATTTTCATATTGTTTTAGGTTAACTTTTTAGATTTGAATTGTTAATTGTCAGTTTACACATTGTATTTGTTCTAATTATCAAACCCAGTTAGTGACTTTAAAAAAAAAAGATTCGACGTATTTTATTGTAATGATATAAGAACTGTATGTTCATAAATGCCAGGAATTATTAAACGAAAATTAAAGTATTTGTTTTTAAGAAAATAAGTCTTGTACATTGTAAATTTATCAAGAATAATAAATTTATATTAAGGCTTAGTAAATGTTGTTAATTATTCCTATGATTTAAGACTATCTTTTTAATCATTATAGATTCGACTTCTTCAACGTGTGGCTAATTATTCAAATTTTAATTAATTTTTTGGTAATTTATTTATTTCATTAATGGCTTTCAGTTGTTTATTACAATACGGTTATCTTCTTTTGAGCAGGTCCAGTTCTGCTGTGCGAGAAACTGATGAGCGGGAAGTTACTTCTTTGCTGGAAGCACGATTTGACAAAGGAAGTGGCCAGGAAACGCTACCTACACTCACAGGATACCCTGAGGGCCACGCACGCCGAAGTGGCTAACCTCTTCTTCAGCGAGTTCTCTCAACAGAATAGCGAGGCGGACACCGAGGAAGCAGGTGCGTGTCTTCCACCGTTAAACATCTCCGAACTCTTAAAAACTTACAACTTATGTTGACCACTGTTTTACAGCCCAGAGTCCAATGGAAAATAAGGAGACACCTTTCCAAACTATGCTTCAAGCAGATGATGTGACGTATAGCCTTCGGCACGTTGAAGAATCGTGGATCCATTTGTTAAAAGCTGGTATGTAGTCTACGCATCAAAAAGTCAAAAGTGGTAAAATATTACCTTGCAGAGATTGAGTAATGATTAATTATCCTTTTTAAGCAATCTTGCATTGCACGAATGAATCTCAAATTTAGAATAGGTCACGAGAAATAGCATGGCACGTTAGGTGCGCTCTAGGAGAAGGGAGAAAAGGTGGAGAGAAGTATTGGCGGCAAGTGGGAACTCTCTCCTAGGTTTTAACATTCTTAAAAACGATCATATTCTTACTAACGGAATGTACAGGCTGCGGCAAATTCTTTTTATCAATCCCTGTACTTATCATCTCATAACTTTTATGAATAAGATTTTAGGCGTAAAAACATATCCTGAACTAAGTACAAAATATTTCATTACTTAAATATTTTTAAGCTATCAAATTGCCATAACAAAAGCTTGTTTTAAATTGAGCTCCAGCCTACCCCGACTACAATTACAGGGTAGTGGACACACGAATAACTATACTTTCCGGACAATCACCCTTTAACGACGTAGTTTAGTTAACGACCTACAACTACCACCAATCCGCTATTTTACACAAGTCTAATACAAATAGAATATTATCAATAATGACAAACAACGGTCATCAGACCTGCTAATATTGTCTCGAAAGTTTCAAAAAATGAAAATAAGTCGAGCAGATTTGTTGTGTTTGATAATCACACTTTTTACCAGAATACTATAACTTATTTCAAATAATTTAATTAATATATATATAATATATAGGCACTCAATTTCAAAAGTGCGTATTTTACAGTAGTATTTTACTACTATATATTTCATTGGAAAAATTATTTCCACTTTATGAATTAGACCTGCCTGAAACCATTCAATACCAGAAAATAGGTTAGTTGAGAGTTAAATAGTTACCACTTCATAAATTGTGCAATAGAGAACATAAACAGCTGTTTTGTTATCTAATTAAAAACCTTTAATTTTTATACTACATATTCTGAGTCTGCTATAAGAAGATAGGACTTGCGTAAATGTTGTTATTAAATTCTACGATATTATAATAAATCAAAATTAATTAAAAATTAAATCCAACGCAAAAATAATTTTGACTGTGTGTGTAAAGCTTTCACCAGTAGTGATCCGTTTCCAAGCAATTCAAATCGAGTCATTAATTAGCATATTTATTTACCAATGTAATGTAACATGGCGGTCGGTCATGTTCAATTGCGAGCCATGTTGCATTGTTCCTATGTTTTGTTGGCGGCGTCACCACAACAACGTGTTGAAGGAAACGCTCAGGAATTGTAGCACATTCTTTTAGGTATTTTTGGCAATGAATTCAAATACATTCAAAATTGTCTATTACCTGATGAAGTCCCAAACTTGTGGACGAAACGTCGTAAAACTATTTTTTGTTTGCGTTGGATAACACAATGTTTTCTAACAAACTGACCGTTTTTCTGTTAAATAAAAGTGTTCGCTTGTATGAAAGTATGTATGTATGTTCCGCATTAAAATCTACACCAATGGAGCAAATTTCATATTCGTGTTCTTTGCGACAATGAAATAAACATTGTCAGTGTGAGACACGTCTACCAGCCCCAGGAACAGGCATGGAGGGGGGGGGGGGAATATTCAAACTTGCTAAAACGGTTGACATTTAAGTCGGATAAATATATTTAGAGGTAAAACAGATTGATAGTGTTTCTACTGATGTTATCTGTGTAAATTTCAACTCCTTATAGCACAGCAGGAAAGCAGCGCCCTTAGGCGTGAGGAGTAGATGAACGTTACAATAAAATAACGCGAACCCAACCGGGATTGGAGTCAAATCCAGGGTTATGAATGTCGCTGAGCTTAATTATAACATTCAACTTGCTGTTTAACTCCCTCGAGCGAGGTGGTCGCGGGTGGAAATTTTCAAACTTGTTAAACGGTCAATAATTTCGTCTAATAAATATTTTTCGGAGTCAATGATATTCATAGTATTTCCATAGATGTTGTTTGTGTATAATTGCAACCTCTTTCGGAATGGGAGAGCATGCTAGGGGTGAGGGTGAAGGGCCGTTACATAAAAATAACTCAAAAACAATTGAGATTCGAATCAAATCCGGGGTTACTCATATTGCTGAGTGCAACGCGCGGGGGTGGTCTTGGGTGAGAATGGCTGGGCGGAGGTGGACGGGGGAAGAAATTTTCAAACAATGCCGAATTTTGCGTCGAATAAATACTTATCGTTTGACCCACAGTAGGGGGGGGGGGCGAAATTTTCGATCATGTGAAAATGGCAGATATATTTGTCGAATGAAACTTCTTCGGGGTCAACGAGTTCAACCCCTTTCGGCATGAGGGGTGAGCACATTTAGGGATAGGGGTCGAGGTGCGTTACATAAAAATAACGCAAAGCAACCGGGATGGAGTCATCTCGAGGGTTATGGATATATGACAAGCTTGGCATGCTAAGCACCCTGCTAGTTTAAGTTATAATTGCCAGATTATTAAGTCTGTAGTTTATCTTGAATATCTATTTGTTGTCAATGTCCTGTGGTGTATAATTTTTAAATAGTTTTAAATAGGTTCTCACACACTGATCCTTTGACCAACTACAGGGTTTAAAATTTTTGCTTCTCGACTTGTCACGAAATAGTTTGTTTTCTCTTTTGGTATATAATATTAAGTTCTTACTGATTCATGAAGCTTGCCCTCTATAAGACTTTACAGAATATGGCGTTATTATAATAAAATGACACGTGTTTCAGGTGACAGCTGTCGGCTGAAGCAACTCACCGTGTGCAACTTTGACTTCCTGCTAGCAGCAGTTCAGACCATTTCAGTGAGTTACCTACGATGTGTTCTTGAACATGTGAGATGTTACTTACTGGATCGAGATCTGGAACTAGTCTACTACACAGTCAGGAAATCAAGCGATGTCCTAACAAGAGATCCTCTTCAACTGGGCGCACAAGTCGTTTGCTGGCTAAGACCTGTTGCAGGTACAGTAGTACTTCCTGCACGTGTATTTAAAAGTATGATTGCTAACTCTCTTCACATGAAGAATATTCCAAATTTTAAGTGATGCCAAGCGTTATTCAATCAGTCTCCTCAGCCCTGATGCTACCCGTTACAACTCCCGCAAAGATACATACTGAATTTTGGGCTACGTTGAAAGGAAGCAATGAATTACCAAAAAAAAATTCCAATCGTACATATGACGAAATGAAACTTTATTCGTCTTGGCACTTGAAATTCCATAATATTTATTTATGCTATGAAAAATATGCTTTCCTATAAAGGGAATACTTTCATTTATTAATTATAAGGAAAATATATAATTTATTTCAATTTTAAACATTATAAGTTTTTATTCAAACATGCAGTTATAACAGTGAGATCATTTTTATACAATAGTGAACTCATGTGAGGTGTATATTCTGAGGTCACAGACCCTGGGCATACAGTAAGAGTTGCCCGCTATTCCCATTGGAATATTCGGCCAGCTGCCTTCTAAACTTATCGAGACACGGAGAATGGAATGTTGCGTCCCCACAACAAACTCTTCTCCCGCTATCGGAAGGGCGTGGGACAAGTACCCAATGCCCGACCTACCTGATGCAAGTTTTTCTAGGGTTTTCCCTGCATTTCTTTAGGCGAATTCCGGGTAGGAACCTGTAACCATAGTCCGGGGGCCATACTTAATCCTCGGCTACCTTGCTCTACCCTTCCGCATCCCCCCTTTAAAATCCCTTCCTATGCTATTAAAGGACTGTTGCCACCATGTGGATTACCCTCATGTAGCTTGTTACCTAAAAAAAAATGGTTTAGTAGAAGGAGTCTGCGAGGGCTATTCTCTCGCAGGCAGTACCTGCGATGGATGTTCTCTCGGCAAGGCGTGGAACAAACCTAGTACCCGACCTAAATAATGCAGGTTTTCTAGAGTTTCTCCAGCATCACGTTTAGGCGAATGTTGGTTAGAATCCTTAAACTATAGCCCGTGGCCCCAATTAACCATTGGCTTCCTTCTTCAGCCATTCCGCATTTTCAAATCCCTTCCTATGCTATTAAAGGAAAGTTGCCACCTCGTGTTTTACCATCGTGTGACATATATATTATTTCTTATCTTTTCTTTCTTATCTCTTCTAAGTTAGGGCAATGTTCCCAACAACTTAATTTAAATAGTTTCGTATGTAAATGACTGTAATATATTACCAGTATATCTTATGTATCCTGGCAAACCCATCGGCTATATCTGCTTTAACAAATAATACAACCTCTAATGTAAGGTTTCAGTTATTTGTTCTCGATGACGTGGCCATTCCTGCGTCGAGTTCCCGTCGCATACCATAAATTTTATCATGAGGTCGATCTTATCGTTGAAGTCAAGAGAAAAATTATCACTCTTCGTAATTCCAGCGTCGATCGCCTCATTTAAGAGTGGTACTGGAGAATTATGGGTAGTAAACGGCCAGAACCTCAGTTTATTCCCAATAATACATGCATAGCAAGAGCCGAGAAAATAACACGGAAATCTCTGTCATGGAAGAAAGACATTTAGCCACAGTCTCGCCCCACCGGATTTGACTTTCATAAGCTAGTCACCAGAACTAAACACGGAACAACGAAATAAATTTATTGAATTACTCCATCTCCATTTCTAAATGCTTCGACGCAGAAACAAGGAGCGATGAAAACAAAACAATGAATTAGCACAGGAAGCCATCCACCCATCAGCCAAAGGGCGAACCTAGTATCACCAGCAGAACGACGCATTATTCAAGAATGCTTGACTGAGGAATTATCCACCCATCATAGATCCCGTGGTCATCACCTGTTGTCCTGTTGAAGAATAAGGATTAACATGGTGATTCTGTGTTGATTGCAGAAGACTTAACGAGGATACGAAAAATGATGTTTATCCGTTACCGAGAATCGAACAGGATTCACTAACCGGAGATAAGTTTTTCTCTATCATGGACTTTCACTCATGCTACTGGAAATAGAAAAACCCAAAGCTGATCGAGATAAAACTACTTTCATTTAAATTCATTGTTGAAATTGAACAATATATATGGCTTGGGTCCCTGCGGCCTTTCTTCGAACCCTCAAAAGAGGTAACGGGGATACCTGCCTGTCCTGCAGTCAGTGGACTAAAGTAGTCCACTGATAGAACAAAAAACAGGGGAGGACAGAAGAGAATTTGTGCCAGCGAAACTATTATCTCCTCGAGTCTGACTGTGCGTCGGCCCACAACCTAGCTAGGACTTTTTGGATAGACCAGGGCCACGACGAACCCCAAGGTGACGGCCTGCTCCGTTAGCACTACGTGCCAAGGATCGCTCCACAGGGTGGAGTTGCACTTGCCCGAACGCATTTGAAACTTGTCGGCACACTCTAGTAACCCATAATGATTCTCAAGGCTATCTACCTCTCAAAGAAACAGGCTATTGGCAGCTAGGTGAAAAGGCGGTATCGTCATCAGATACTTAGTCGACAAGGAAGCGATTAGTCCTGGGGTCCACAACCTCGAAGTATGGACGGCCGCCTTGAATCAATCTGCACTACCACTGTAGGACAGGATGGCGGTTTCTCAAAAAGACCCCCAATAGAACCACACGCTTTATCTTCCACCAACACCTTTCCTCATGTGCAGCAACCGTGGTAAGCCCTCTGCTTCCAGAGTGCTGTTGTTAATTGGATTCCTCCCACAACGGGCAATATTCATGGTTCTAGGATGCTTCTGAAAGCACTAAGACCATTACCCACATATGTAGGATTGAAAAGAAATTCAGTTAGTTGAAGAGTAAACGCCGTGTGGTCCGCCCTGGGTACTACGTACCATAAGCAGCTCATGGAGCCAACACCACAAGCGTCACTTATCCCACCGTTTACCCATGTCTCCCTTCATGCTTCTCCATTAGGGAGTCCTCTATAGAGTACTATTGTTAGAGTCCTTCCTCAACTCAAAATAGTATCAGTTCGATTATGTTCTCGTTTACATCTCCCACACTTGACTACTGGAAGCAATGAGTCTGTTACCCACGTCCGTGGGATTAGAAGCCCTGCAGTTAGTTTTATGGGTAAGCGCCGTGTGGTCTGCCCCTGGGTTCCACGATTCGGTTACTATCCTGGGGAGCATCTTTCTGGACGACACCCAAATGTCTGTTATCCAGCCGCCTACTCTCGGTTTAATTTGAACTATAACTCGTTGAAAAACCGTTCAAAATTCCTCTTCCGCTATCGGAAGGGCGTGTGACAAGTACCCAATGCCCGACCTACCCGATGCAGGTTTTTCTAGGGTTTTCCCTGCATTTCTTCAGGCGAATTCCGGGTAGGATCCTTAAAATATATCCCAGGGGCCCTAGTTAACTCGTGGCTACCTTCCTCTACACTTCCGCATCCCCCCTTTTCAAATCCCTTCCTATGCTACTAAAGGTGAGTTGCCCAACGTGGATTACCCTCATGTAGCCTGTTGCCCTAAAAAAACTAACGTATCACAATTCTCTCTATTGCCTGAATTTACTCAAGGATCCTTTTGGACGGCTCGCCGGGTGGGCTTTGCGGTTTCAAGAGTATGACGTCAGGATAAAATACAAGATTGGATGAAACCCCGTCAACGATGACGCATCGAAGAAATGGCAATCTCGATTGGCTAAACCCTTAGAGAAAGGACCTAAAGCGGAATCAGATCATACGAGCTTGAAATCCACAAAGAATGTGGAATAAGACTTTGGATTATGAATATTTCCCAACACAATAAAATCTACGATCCATAGAAAAGAAGGTGGTTGCTAGTCATCCTTAAGTACCTGCGACTGGAGATTTTGCGGCAGTTCCATGACGCTCCTATCGCTGGGCACCCAGTTATCAAGACCTAATACAGGACTATCGTCAACAACTCAAGTTTATAATATAGGATAATGTTTTACCTCTGATGTCACACCACAATCAGTTGTCTTTACAATAATATTGGAGCACGTTTATCAAGGTTTAAAACTATACACAAGATTCAAATATAGTTAAAAACACAATTTATTAACACCATTGAATAGAATTAATTATATGAGAATCAGATACTTGAAACAATTTTATATAAAGCAAAGTTTGGCGCCAGCAGTTTTACTGCAAATTATTTCAAGTATTTTACACATATCAATTAGTACAAAATTGATTAAAAATTTATCGGCTTTTAAACTTGTTTAGTTTATGAGACCTATTCTCCGTAAAGGTTTCAGATTTGTTGATTTAAAAAACGAACAGAGCTTTCAACACGACACTTTATAAAACAGAAAAACTTGTAAAAATGGTAATTTTATGTAACGAGCATTTTCAAAGCCTCATTCAAGAGCCAAAATTACGTGGGGCTGTAAGGCCGGCCGTGTAAGAGTAACTTAGAGCTGCGATTGTGATTTGACAACACGATCAGTGCGACACAATAATATATAGTGGAGTCCTGGCCGGAGAATGTCAGATGTGGTTGAGGGGGTGTGAGGAGGAGACTGCGGACAACACGGGACTAAGTTGTATCGCTTGACAAGTTGTCAACACTATAAAATGTTGCCAACCCGTCCAGATATACGTGTCTGAGGTAACCGGAGGGGCACACGGACTCGTGGGGCGTATATTTCGCTGCTTGACCACGAGACAATTCACGTCGCCTGTAAAATCAACGCCGGAGCAGCGGGATGTCGGGATCCTGAAACATTCTGACGCGAGGTACAAACAGAAAAGAATAATAAAGAAAAAATGGAACTCTTTTTGGACTAAATGTACGATTTCACCACCACTGAATGTCATTTCACCGTTGGTCCCAACAAGCCCCTAGAGCGGTGTTTCCCAACGTGTGACCCATGCCACACAGAGGGGCAATTTATATATTTAGGGCGGCAATTTGAAAATGAACTCGTCCAGAATTTAAAATCCACCAGCTATGATTTAACTTAAACAAAAGGAAATATTTTGGTATTTCAATTTGAAATAAGCACTTGGTAAGTTTGGTACTTCCTATAAACTACGATGTACTTAGAGAGTATTTTTTACTACGCCTAGTGAAGGAATAGTACGTACTGTCTCTCTATGACATGCGCTAAGTGGTTTTCTACTTAAGTCTAGCGCCAACTGCACGTGTTAAATGAAATGGGAACTTAATTTCATACAAAAGCTCCAATGAGCGATAGGTTTAGGGAATTCAGACTAAAATAAATTATTACTTTGTTTATGTACAGAATTATTATTACAAAAGAGCCGTACGCAAATATAAATTAGGCTCCTTTATGGAATAATTCAATTTTTTAATTCAAAAAGTATGTAACTGTAATATGGGAGGAGTGGGGAGGGAGCATTAGAAATACTTGGGTGGAGCATGGCAAAAATTGGAAACAATGCCCTACAGAGAAAGAGATAATTTCGTTTGATATACATATTGTACAATTATTGAAATTATTTGAATATGTAAATAAAATACGATAATCATGTTCTTTTCTTACTGCTATCCCTTTGAACAACTGCTAATAGTTGTCTCTTACATTTATATCTTTCAGTTTGTTCGGATTGTCCTCGTAAATAGCTTGAGGAGTTCAGGGACGGCAGTTCTCCAGATCCCGCAAATGCTCTGCTGGAGGATCTGTTCCCCCAAGTCCAGCTAATTTGTTCCTGCTTCACTGCTGCGAATAATATTGGATGATGCACCCAACTTCTGGAGACACGTCGAGCGTAGATTTTCAATCCTAATACTTCTAAAAAGACTTTAGAATTTCGTGTATACAATTTTCATAATGTCTTTTGCACAGTCATCTGGCGATTCAAAGTGAAAAATGTTGTCACTTCGCCAAACATGACTTTACCACTCGCCGTCCATCGTCGCAGTGTTCACGTCTTCGTCAAGCTCCCAAAATCTTCTTCTACCCCATTAACCAATCGCATAAGTTCTTACATTTCGCAGGTACTAAATGTTGACCAATCAAATTACCCGTTTCATCAAGCCTCAAGATTTGTCGCCACAACAACCCAAAAATGCCGAACTGAACTTGGTTAATCGCCGATCCTAACCATCGTCAATAATGCCCAACTGAATAACTCTCAAAAAGTTAATAACTTGATGCAATATAATAAATTTGAAATGCCAAATTAAAATGTGTCATCCAAATTTATCGTATCGACGATACCCGTAAATTTACAATATATTTCACATATATGTATTTGATGGAATAATTCTTTGTGCAAAATTATTAACTTCTTTATTTGTATTAAATTTATATTGACTTTTGTACTATAACATTTAAAAAGAAATAACTGATTTTCTGTATTCTATATTAAAACATACAGAATTGTTTTAAGTACACAAGAGGAAAATTAAAGTAACCTAAAGAACTTATTGTAACTTTTTCAGCAATAACCATAGTAGAATGTTTGCTATGTACCTAATTTTATTAACTCTTTAAACAATAACACGTGAATATATTTTTGTATTGATTGATGGCAGATGATAGTGGTGACCTGGTAAGCCACATGATCACTGCTGCAATGGCATGGTGTGATGGCTACACTGCTCCATTACTGGTTCCTCTGAACGGTTGGCTGCAACCACCATTGCCACTTCAAATTAAAAGTAAGATCATTCTTCTCTTCCTATACACTTATTTTTAGCCTACATCATATATATATATATATATATATATATATATATATGTGTGTGTGTGTGTGTGTGTGTGTGAGTGTGTGTGTGAGTGTGTGTGTGTGTGTGTGTGTAATGTGTAACACCTCAAATAAAACTATAACTACCAATTTAAAAAAACAATTATTATTTATTAAGACCCAATTTACATTTACACAAATAATCTAATCAAATTTTATAAAATCAAAACAATTTTATTTATATTGAATACATTTGATAAATTAGACTCAGTACCCCAGGGTCTTTACTGGGTTGATAAGGAAACGGATAACAAATTTTACAATTAAACAAAACAGTAAAAATAAATGAAAAACGAAATGAAACGAAATGAAATGATTGAAACGATTGAAACGAAATCTGACTTTTTACCCTTATTTAACAATTTACAATTATGAATTCATAAAAATAAACTTACAAGCTCTCTGGTCCACACACT
The DNA here is from genome assembly GCA_037074705.1 of Zhengitettix transpicula. NCBI lineage: Eukaryota > Metazoa > Arthropoda > Insecta > Orthoptera > Tetrigidae > Zhengitettix > Zhengitettix transpicula. The sequence goes on from CM073591.1 coordinate 188,114,228, forward strand.
CACTTCATACAGGCTTAAAAGGCACCAGGTTGCGCTCACACTCTGCTTTCACCGCCACCTCTTCTTGATGACGTTACCCTCACGGCGAATTCAACCAACTCTGCTGGCAGACAGATTTCCACGACGAACTCCTACCGACTTTTGATGACTGATGTTCAACTGATTACTCTCGGCCACCTAGCTTGGCCTACCATCCGATGATCTCTCCTGAATGCAAACTTCCAACTGTTCATAACATTGTTTCGGCCACTTTAACTTGGGCCTGCGTTCGCCCTGTGGACCTGCACCAGCGGTCTCCTGCTCCTGACTAACTCCTCATAATCTTCTCCCTGACTGACTAACTCTGCCTTTATCTGCTCTCTTATTTATATCCCGGCTCCAGAATATTACCTTGTTTTCACAGTTGTTTTGAAATTCCATGTTCGCCAAACAACACCATCTGTTGGCTTTCTCCCGCTCCGATCAATTAAAATAAGCATCTCCTTTTAGTATAATTGCCTCGTCCATCTGTTACCATACCATTCAAGGTTCCGTCAGTCACAACCATTTAGCCTTAAGAGCCGCAAAATGCTCAATTACATTCCTCCCCTTCGCTAAGAGCCACTTATCCATCATTTTATCATTATCTTTTATATGTACAAACCACTCAAGGATCCCCAGTCTGAGTTGGTAAACTGATAAAAATAATAACAGAATTCCTGTCCTTCTTTACTGGTTATTACAATATATATATACATATACATATATTGTAATAACCAGCTCAGAAGGACAGGAATTCTGTTCTTATTATTGTCAGATTTGTTTACGAACTCAGACTGGGGATCCTTGAGTGGTTTGAACATATAAAAAATAATTATAAAATGACGGATAAGTGACCTTTTAGAGAGGGGAAGGACTAATAATTGGGGCGTTTTTGCAGCTCTTAGGGCTAATTGGTTGTGGACGACGGAATCCTAATGGCATAATTACAGAAGGTTGTTGGACGATGTAATTATTTTAAAAGGAGTGGCTCTCGGAGCGGGAGAACGGCATCAGATGGGGTTTGTTTGGCGAAAGTGGAAATGCAAAAACTGTGAAAAAAGGGAATATTCTGGAGCCAGAATATAAATAAGAGGGCAGTTGAACAGTAAGGAGCTTCATTATCATTTCGTGTGGACGGGAGACGGACGTGTCAGCGGGGAGAGCGGTGGTGCAAGTCCGCAGGAACGGACGCGGGGCCGAGTTAATGTGGCCGAAAACAATTGTTATGAACAGCTAGGAGTTTACAAAAAGGAGAGATCATCGGATGCTAGGCCAAGCTAGGTGGCCGAGAGTAATTAGCTGGACATCAGTCGTCAACAGTCGGTGGGAGTTTCATCGTGGAGGTCTGTCTGCCAGCAGAGGTGTTTGAATTCGTCGAGAGGATGACGTCGTCAGGAGGAGGTGGCTGTGATAGCAGAGTGTGAGCGCAGCCTGGTGCCTTTTAAGTCTGAATGAAGTGAGTGTGTGGACCAGAGAGCGTTTAAGTTTATTTTCTGAATTAATAATTGTAAATTGCTAATAAAGGGTAAAAAGTGTCAGATTTCGTTACTTTCGTTTCATTCGTTTCATTTGTTTCACTCGTTTAAATCATTTCAATCATTTCGTTTTTCATTTATTGTAACTGTATTTGATTAATTGTAACATTTTGTTCCGCTTCCTTATCAACCCAGTAAAGACCTTGAGGGTACCGAGTCCAATTATTTAAAATGTATTATAGGTAAATAAAATTGTTTTGATTGATAAAATTTCATCAGATTTGTGTAATTAAAATTTGTGTTTAATAAATGATAATTGTTGGTTAAAATTGGTAGTTTTAGTTTATATTTTAGCAATTACAATATATATATATATATATATATATATATATATATATATATTGTAATAATCACTATAAATATAAAATTAAAATTTACATGCCTCACGTTGACGTGTGGTAAACAAAATGAACAACCTCTTATAAAGATAGTAAAATTACAACAAAACAATAAAATAGAATGCCAGTACGTTGTGGTAGCAAACAAAATAGTTAAGATTGAAATAAGCTACCACTTAGGTGCCAATTAACGTTGTAATTTCTTTTAACTGAGAGAAAAATGAAGGAATTTAAATTGAACAATTATTTATAAATATAACAATTTAATTTATTTTACAAAATTTATTTTTCTTTGAATTTACAATTTTTTTAATATCATTATACCTTGGCTTTCGTGAATACTCACTTTCAAGGCCGCCTATAGGGCCTCCAATAATGATTATACAAAAATGAAATTTAATTTACAATAAAAAAATCTATTCTTAATGTAAAAGTTGTATAATTTTAATGGAGTTATCGAAATCTGACGGTAGATATTTACATATGAGGTTTACGGGTACTACATACCATTGTCTGGTCTCTTGGGTTTGTGCACACGGGATTTGATTTTTAATTAATTTTGTTTTACTTACTCCACTTTTCTCTCTAACAGACCATTTTCGCTTATTCTATTCTATTATTGTTTGCAAACAACTCTGTTGATGTCTTTCTGTTTTTGTATGTTTAATTTTTCGTCGATCACACACCGCTCGCTAACAAATCGCTGTTTACTGTTCAAGTTCTGAATATCTTAGAACCTATATTAATGCGCCTTATATTATGTGCTCTCTGCCAATCATTGGAAACTTGCAACGGAAAACTGGCGACTTCTACCACAAAATCTTCATCCTCTAAAAGCACACACTGCAGCTTTCCAAAACATACTCTGCTCTCTCTCACACACACACACTCTCTCTCACTCTCTCTATCTCTCTCGCTATCTCTCTCTATCTCTCTATCTCTCTCTCTCTCTCTCTATATATATATATGTATATATATGTATATATATATATATGCTTGACAATCTCTTCATTATACTCCAACAACTCTGCTCCGCCACGTCTTAACAGACACTAAAATTCTGTACGTCTATTTCCGCCTTCTCGTCAATCACCTTGTAGGTGTTCATAATTCTCGTCAACAATACCTTAAGTCGCAATGTAATGGCCTCAGAGTCCTCTTTCTTGAGTCTCGACAGTAATTAAATTAAACAAAATTTATTAATTAAGTAAACATTTGTAATTACTACAGTATATAGGAATGTATTTTTCTTTGTTTGTTCCTTAAGCGTTCCGATACCAGTCATCCGATTGCGATGTTGTTAAAATTTACATCTGTGTATATATATTACGATTATGAACAATATGTCCCAAAAGCAAGCCTATCGAGAATAAAAACAAATACAACGTTTCTTCCACAGATTTTTGGACCTTCTCAAGTACAAAACATCTGTGTGCTGGTATATATATAACTGTCCAAATAAAATAGGAGTCAAGTTGGTAGAAAAGATTGTAGACTTTACTTAAAGAGTCAGTGTCACCTTGAATATTAAGAGCTAGTTGCCTATCCTTACTCAACTTTGTGACTATATGTTATTTTCGCTATGTTGATTGCATCTTTTGTATAATTGAAATTGACAATATGGTCCAAAGTTTTAACTGTTATGACCCTAAGTTACAAAGTCGATATATGTCTTAATTTTCTTGACGTCACAAATATTCTCACAGAAAATTGTTAACTATATTATTTTATTAAATTTAACATTACTAATAATTATTATTTTAATAATCATTACTAATAGACTCAAACACATTTTATATTACCCTATTGCCAAACCTCGTATTGTTCTCAAACTTAAATCATTTTCCGTACAGGGGATTACACAGTAACATATCCAAATTATTACACCAGTACAATATTTGGATTATTTATAGAACCACGAATTCTCTTTCGTGTTTTATCAAGAACGGCAAAGATGAGTTACAATCTGAGGACACGCATTTTGTGGTATACAAAATCAGCTCCAGTGATTTCAATTTTGCTTAAATTGGCCAGTCCAAATGGGCTCAAAAGACGAGGATCAGGGACACATAGCGAATTATGAAAAGAATTCTGTTGTTACCAAACACATATATGTACAACAACACAATTAAGATCCATGACGTTGAACCAAATTATTATCAAAGACTAATTTCGGAAATGCTTCACATCAAAATCTGCCAACGGAATGTTCTTAATATTCAAAGTGACTCTGACTCTGTGAGCAAAGTCTACGATCTTTTGCTACACAATTGACTCCTATCATCTTTGGACACTTGTATGTACTGTAGTGGTAGGTTTATTAAATGTTGAAGTAAATGGATATTTTACAGAATTTAATAATCATTTAACTGAACATGAGAAAAATAAAATAAATACAAATTATGCGTGTTCAGCTATCCGGGCAAAACAATCGGATCCCTTAATCACAAGTTAAACCATGGTTTACGGTAATTCCCCCAGGCGCGTCAACGATTGAGACACTTGGCAGTTACCTCGCGTTGATCTCTGGCCGTCAGCATGTGGCACCCTCCATCCCTCCGATGCAAGTTTGGGGCTGTACGTCCGTTCCTGGCGACGGTTCGTCGAGGAGTCCCTCTACACTTTCTTTACAGCCCCTTCGCTGGATCTGAAATATCGATGTTCTCGACCAATTTTCGATCGATCTTTCCTGAACCAAGGAATGTGATTGGTTCAGGCAGTCACGGGTTAATTCAATTTCTGAAATTTTTCGAGAGACGTTTCCCACGGTGCGACAGTCCAGGAAACTTCCGAGAGTCAACACCCTAAGAGTCCAGACCGGAGGGATTATCTATCCGTCACTGCGGCGCCTGGTCAAATTCCAACTTGCCAAGCTCTCAAACCTAGCTAATATCTAATTATATTAAAATGAAATATATATATATACATATATTGTAATACCCGACTTGTTGATAATTATTTTTATAGGAATTTAGATTAAACAAGTTATTAAATTTTATTAAACAAAACAATTTTATTAATCTAGAATATAACTCAAGAAAATCTCTGTATATTTTTATATCATTTTACCTCAACAATTAAATTACACTAATAATCCAGTTACATTTTATAAATCATAATCTTTACCCCAGGGTCTTTACTGGGTTGATAAGGAAACGGAAAACTGAAATTTACAATTTAAACAATGCAATTAAATAAAATGGAAACGAAATCTGACTGATTACCCTTATTTAACAATTTACAGAATTTATTACTGAATGTCTACTTACAATTTTATTTGGGTTTTTCAGGATTGTACTTTAATCTATAATGCCCTTCTGTGCACAGACTTTTACAAAAGATTAACAGACACGTTCACTTTATCCTTTTTGATATCCCGACTCCTGACAGCTTGCATGGACCAAAATGTTTATTTTATTTTTAGGCACGGCCACCATTCAATTTGACCGAATATTTATCAAAGCCTCCACGTCCTGCTCCTTTGCGGTCTACATTTCGACTCCTACGTCCATGTCCTCCCAACTCTGACTCCACACTAACTTTTCTAGCACTTCCCCCTCTCCAGAATATTCCTTTTTTTTCACAGTTTTTAAGTTTCCACGCTCGCCAAACAAACACCAACTGTTGGCTTTCTCACGCTCCGAGAGCCCCTCAATACAATTAAAATAAACATTTCCTTTTAATATAATTGTGTGTCCACAAAACTTCTGTCTTTATGCCTTTAGGGTTCCGTCCCGATGTCTGTCAAAACCATTAGCTCTAAGAGCCGATAAAGTCCAACTATAGTCCTCCCCTTCTCTAAGAGCCGCTTATCCATCATTTTATTATTATCTTTTTTTATATACAAACCACTCAAGAATCCCTAGTCTGAGTTGGTAAACAAATCTGATGAAATAAGAACAAAGTTTATGTCCTTCTTAACTGGGTATTACAATATATATATATATATATATATATATATATATAAATATATATATATATATATCAATAATAAAACTATCGCGCTACAGTACCAACCACCAAAAGTTTCCCGGTTTCTTGTTTATGTACTTGAGAAAGTCCACAAATATTTGTGCGTTGTACTTGTTTTTATTCTTATGTGGTCTGGTTTTTCGCCATATTTTTCATAATCGAATCTTTGGTGACTTTAGCGTACGCCCACGTTGGTTTCCGTTGGTCTCTCGAAGCGTTAGAAAACTCCCCAGGGGGTGATCGAGGGTGGAATTTTAAAAACAAGCGAAAACATGTATTTGTGTCGAATAATTTTCTTTTCAGACAATGAGATTGTGTACAATGCCAACACTTATTCGGCATAGAAGTGGAACACCCTTACGGGTGGGGGTGTAAAGGTGTTTCATAAAATTAACGCTAAAACAACCAAGATTGTCTATTCCGGTGTTAAAGAAGTCGCTGAGTTGAATTGTGACATTCAACGCGCCGGTTCAGTTATACTTTGGCCCCTACGATTGCGGGTGGATAGGGGTAAAACAAAGTTTCGCGTAATATATTAAACACGTAGAGTAAATGTTGCGCACACATTACTTATATCCTGAAATTCTGTTTGGGTAAAACACCCGTAGAAACTGTATGGGTGGGGTGGAAGAACTTGAATTTGAAGAAAATTTAAATACTCAGTTATTAGCGTCGAATGAATCGTTTTCGGGGCCAAAGAGTTTGATAGTTTCATTCTCGAAGCGTTCAGTGCCTAATTTCAACCCCTAATGACCATGAAGTGGAGCATCCGGTGGGGTGGGGACGGAAGGGATTTATATATAAATAATACCAAGAATTATGCCTATTCCGGGGTTATGGAAGTCACTGACTTTAATTCTGACATTCACAATCCGGGTATGAGTTCAGCTCCTAGGTGTAGGGTTATGGGAGGAAGGCAGTGAAAGGACATTACATATATAATTGTAATACGAAACCAACAGAGACGGGGTTAAGGATGTCACTGGCATTAATCATGCCGTGGGTGAAAAAATGTCTTAAACGCGTGGATCAATTTTCCCTAAATTTTGTGCACATGTTATGTACCGCCGAGGAAGAAACACTGGATGGGTAAAACACGCCTAGCACTTAGGCGGGAGTATTAATGAGTCTCCTAAAATAACGTAGTTTTGTTTCTCTCAAGATACCACGAGTATTTTCGCCTCTTTTAAGTTCCTGTTTTTTTAAAAATTTTAAATGTTAGTGTGCTTATTTAAGTTCCTTGACTCAATTAAAGTACTACCAGTTATGATGAAATCAGTATTCCGACGGCTTTGGTAGGATAGGCTTGAAAAGGTAAATGTTCAAATAATTGTTGTTTTTAACGCCGGTTAAATCACTTGTTGACCAAGAGATTAGTGTCGGATTAAATACATTTCCGGACTAATATAAATAAATACCCGATCAACACCGAGCACTAAGCTAGTTGTGTAAATGGATTTCTACTTGTTTACAAGAAAAATGTTGAATCATTCTATGTCCGTTGCTTTCCAAAGTATTGCACCCCCATACTAACCCTCACTCTAATTATCTAGTGCCTCAATTATCTAGTGATACTAAATTAATAATCAGGCTCCAATTTTGTTTCTTAAAACATATTATTATCGTAGAAACAGTTCTCAGGCTTCTATCCAAGTGGAATATGTGTTATATTGTAAGGCTTCTATGGCGTGCTCTTTTATCATCTACTGACGAAGTGTCAATTTATAAGTAAGCAACGAATTCAATCAAAAACACCACTTACCCAATACATTCAACTTCGCACACTGGAATCAGCAATTCACCAGAAGATGGTAGTGGATCAAGGCATTAAAACATTACAATGTAACATATATCCCTCTCTATTACGAGCCTGAGAGGTGTTTCTACAACATCAACAACATAATCCACATTATTTATAAATCAAATAATAATAATAATATAATAGTTATAAAACTGTTCAAATAACACGCGACACATTATTTTTAATAATTGGTCTTACATATTCCTTTTGAAGCTCCCCAAGTAGTTAAAAAACCCTTAATTCATTATTAAAATTTATAAACTTTTTGTATCCATATTTGGTTAATTAGAATTTTAATTATGTTAGAATTTCAACATTAGCAACTGAATCCATTTTCCAATACATCACTCATTGAAAATTATTCGCAAACCTCAATTTATCAAATTATAATCTTTAATACACTCATACATATATAATCAAATAAGAATGATATGTCATGATGAAAAGAATTTAATGCACATGAAAGAGAGATCAGAGAATTACTGGCGTACCTGAAATTTGGATCCTGTGTCATCATGTTGGACAGGAAGAAATATTTCAAAGTTTCAGAAGCGTAAACCTCCTTCAGGAGAAAATATACGTATACGTTGCTATAACGGCCTTTTCAAATTATGGTACTTTTTCCATTTACAACCCTCAATTTTTTGTTACACGGCCAACAATACTAACTCTGTTTTAGTTTAAGCTTTTCCCTTCAGGTGTTTCTGCTATATTTTGCCTTTGTCATGACTTTATTTACTGCGATAACACTTGAATGGTTTCAGTAGTTTGTCGTGTTACTTCCTGTTTTGTTAATTTGAATTAATTGCCAAATTGTAATCATATTTGGTACATATGAATTAGAAAAACGGTATTTTTCGTTATATAGGCTACGTTATTAATTTATTAATTCTTGAAATTACAATCGTTCATTTATTAGGAAAAATTGACACCGAAACGTTTGAAGTCGAAAGTCTGCTACGCTTGATGCCAAACTAGAAGTTTTATGTAGCATCGAAGCTGGTAAAAAAATAGTTTACATTTATAATGAAATGGGACTGGCTAAGTATTATGGATAGAAAAGAAGAAATCAAAACGCAGTCGCTACCTGCTGCACATTCAAGAGATTCAAAATTAACTCGCCGAAGAAGCTCCATAATTAAAAACATGGAAGAATTATTAGATTGGTGTCTTTCTGGCCACTTTATATTATTTGTATTTAAAATATTTAATAAAAATTATGAATTTTAAATAATATTTTTTATAAAATAACTCAAATTAAATTTTAGTATGGATATAAAATGACACTAAATTTAAAACTGGCTTAATTCTGGAGAGCAGAAAGACTTTTCTTACGTAACATCAAAAGGTTACTCAGAAAGAACGCGGGCGAAAAAAAAATTGAAAGTAAATAAAATATAAAAAGCAACTATCTTACTTAAACGGGAATGGTCTTCAGTTACTTGGAAACGTTGGAAGTGCTTATAGAACGAAGTGTGTCTCCTGTTGCCTGCTGTAGTCACTTTTTCGTGGATCCCTCCGGAACTTGTTCGGGACCGACGCTGGATGATTGTAGAGACGAAAGATGAAGTTGTCGTAGTCAGCTTTATCGCTGTTCGATGAAGTTGTTCCTCTGAGGTGGCTATACTTTACCAAGCAACTTCTTTTGTTACTAAATATGGAAATTGAAAATTTGGAATGTAAATGCGAGGGGAGACTTTCCTCCAAGCACATGTTCTGCCAGAATCTTTTCCCGGGCTGCTGAGGTACTTTGTCCACCCTTTGAAATACAACAGGAGGTCATACCGTTTGAGAAAATCAAAATTCGCCACAATTTAATTTCAAAGAACTAGTACATATAATGATGCCGCGAAATAAAATCCCAACATTTCGAGAAGAATTAACCCTTTGCACTCGAGGGCTCCGTAGCAGAGCCCTCGAGCTTGAAGACGATTTTAAATGGCTCCACTCCGGAGCCCTCAAGTGCGAAGGGTTAATGAAAGAGGTGAATACCGACCTGGACATAATTTTATTGTAGACAAGACAGGAACTGAATGCCTGAAAGAACTCACATTTCAAAATGTAAAGAGTCTGCATCTGGATATAAGGTGTCAAAAGAACGATTAACTCTGCTTCATTATGCTAATGCTGCAGGTGATTTTAAGCTAAAACCACTTTTAGTACATATTTCCGAAAAAAACAAAGTGTTTTAGTGTTCTCAAAAGGAACAATTTCCCGTCATTTGTAGATCTAACAAGAAAGGTTGGATGACTAAAATTACCTTTGAAGATAGGTTTAAAAATTACTTTTGTCCATAAGTAGAAAAATATTTGAAGGACAATGACTTAAGCACCAAGGCATTTCTCATTATGTATAATGCTCCGAATTACCTGACGATGTGGAGATTTAGTATCTTTCAGAAAATACAACACCTATGATCCAGCCAATGGATCAGGGTGCAATAGACACTTTTAAGTCGTATTATTTACTATAATGTTGGTACTTTCAAATACCGCACCGCCGCATTGTTAAGCTGGGGGCTGGTAATGAGCAGTTTTCACTACCATGTATCATGCGAATTAGTGGTCACACTATCAATGAACTCAGCTCAACTATATTCTTTTTTTTACAAATAAAGTTAAACCAAAATTAAAATTTTGTTAAAAATAATTATTTATGCATAACTTTTTATAAAATTATACACGAAACGAAAATCATCAGCAAAACAGTTTTGGAAAGAGATGCAAAAATCATAGATGTCGTAGACAACATTAGCGACTCATAGGAAGAATTAAAATCAACCACATTGAACAAAGTTTGGAAAAAAATCTGTCCACAATACATAAAATCTAATGAAGCTGAAGTTGATTCTCTTTCTGAAATTCGAAAAAACATACTAACCTTAGGTAGCCATCTTGGATTGGAGGTTTTGGAACAATAAAATTTTATTGACCTGGATGCTGACAGAGAACCTCTTTTGAACGATGAAGTGATCCAGTTACAAGCACATTTGCATTTCTCATTCTACAGAGAGATACTGTGCTGAGGAAGTTTGAGCATAGAGATAGCCAGCTGACTGCATTAGCTGTAGCAAGTGAGTGCAAGGAAGGCAGTTTAAAGTCTTCAAAATTGAAGCACAAATTCAATCAGTTAAACACACAAGTATTATAGAAGTTCTTAAAATAAAGAATAAATCATTCTCCCAAAATTTTATAATGTTGTAGCACACTGTGCTAAACATTTCGTCAGTCAGTTAGTAAGACTCAAAAAATGTAGCAGTCAGACTGTTCCACTCATTTTTCAACACTTTCAAGGGAGAAATTTTCCCTCTTGCAGTTATATGTGTTCTATATTTCACAATGAACCTGTGGTCCCCTGTGCCATAGTATGTGGAGTTTTATAATTAGCAGCTAATGCAGGTCAAAGGATAGTCGTCTGCAGTTACCCTTCTCTTTTATTGTCCGCTTTTATCTTCATCTTTAAATCTTTCCTTGACACTAATGGAATGAGTGGTAAATCAAGGTGACTTGTTCCTACAAAATACAGTCAAATCAAGTGCAAAAAAATAATATATCGGATAAAGTTTTCTCAGGATTTCAACCAAGTAGCATCGTTTAATTTCCAAAATGATTCGATGGCTTGCACCGCCATCTTCTTGAGGTGAAGAAAACTTTATCCAGCAGTTACACCGGGAAAACCTACGCTCCTTACTAAATAATATATCATTCTTAAAAATATATTCATCATCGCTGCTCTGTGAAATTTATTCGTCAAGCCCAATAAAGCCATTTCCTTTCCTGATAAATCCATATTTGATATCATATGTCATATCGTCGTTATACAATTTTTGTCTAATGTATTTAGCATTAACAATTTTTTTAATCTTTAGGTCTTCATTGTTCTGTTGGTGTGAAGCTCATTGAGCCGACTCCATCAGGTCAACATGTTGTTGTAGTTCCTCAAAATGGAGACCCACAACTGTGGCATGTTATGTCAAATACTCTTACTCATACATTCAAAGGTTTGTATGTTCTGTGCCAAAATATTAATATAATTCTGATATTTCTATATGAGTTCTTAAATGAAATCTTCTGTAATAGGTCACAGTGGACCAGTATTATGTTTAGCAATAACAAAGCAATCTCAGTACCTTCTCACTGGTTCAGAAGATATTTCAATAATTGTTTGGGACCTGAAAACACTTACTCTTAAACTGAGGATATAGTAAGTATAGTATATGGTAATATGATATTAACATTAAATTCATATTATATGCTCTTTTAAAAAATAATTAATATAGTTCTTTGAGTATGTGTTCCTACATCTCAATTATTCTAGCAATGGATATTAAATTTATTAAAGAATACCATTTCAAAGAGTGGCTTGCTATATAGAAGATTTGAATACAGTTGCTCATCACATAATCATTGAGTATAACAAAAATAACATGTAACTATAATAGTTTCTTCAAATTATATGAAGCACTAAATATTACATATAACTGTTATACCATGTTTATATTTTCTATTTATTCAAGAGTATGTTATTTATTCTTCTCCATATAATTAGAGACTAAGTAAACGATTATTAAAATCAAGAAAAATAATTAGCAAATTAACACAATATATATTGAAGCCATATATTTTTAAGTATCACAATATATTGATTCTATCATTCCAGTGAACATATAGCATCTGTATTGAGCCTTACACCTGCACTTAGTAATGCAGTAATTGTCAGCGGAGGTGAAGATTCCCGCATCATTATCACATCCTTGCTGACAGGAGATGTTGTAATGAAGATCGACCACCATCGCGGACCTGTAACTGCTGTCAAAGTCACTGCAGCGGGGGATGTGCTCGTCTCCGGTCCGGCTGACATCTTGGTTCTCCTGTCCTTCTCTCTTTCTACTTGCTATCAGTGTTATTTCTCTAGAATAGTTTTAAATCATTGAACAAATTATTGCATCATTCTTTAATTAAACTAGGCATTTTACACCATTTCAGTAGTGTTTTAAAAAATGTGGATATTTTATTAAGACACATTTAAATTATTATGATTTTTACTTTCTGGAATACTTATTCCAGTTTTATCTATTCTATTCATAAATATATTTTCATTTACTCTCTAGAGAACTGTGTTCAAAGTTGATCTTAATATTTGCACACTATTTTATTTGAAATTTGTAGCAGTAACAAGAGAATTGATCAGGGTTTTTTATTTAATACATTCAAAACTATTAGAATAATTTTATATAATGCTATAATAATTAAAATGGAAATATTTTATTATAATGTGCTTTTAGGGTTTAGATATATTTTTTTAATTCCTATGACTTTAAGTCTTTTCATTTGATACTACTAAATTTATTGTTACAGTTTATTAGACAATGTATACAAGGCTTTGTAATTAATTGTATGACAAACAACTATATAATATTAATAATGATGAAAAATATCTGACATTTATAATAGTATAAACAAATAAATATATGGCCTTGAGTTAGAAAATTATGTTTATTAACAAATAATTAAATATACCGTAATTTTGTCCTATTTTATTACCTCTTCAGGTTTAATAATTTTGTATATAAATCATACAACAACTTTAGAGGCAACATTTTGCTACCATGCATGCTGCAACAGGCAAGGCAGCAAAATGTTGGCTCTAAATTGTTTGTATTATTAGCATACAAAATTATTAAATCTGAAGAGGTCCTGAAAGAGGGAAAAATGATGATATTAGCGACATATTTTCTGACCCAAGGCCAGTTTTTAAAGTATAGAATCTATTTAAAATTATAATTAAAAAAATTGAATTTTTTTAAACTAGTATTTCTATAATCAATTAATATCCATAATAAAATCTGAATTTTAAGCAAAAAACGTCACCAAACTTGAATGTTTTCTTACTGTAGTAAAATATATAGTTCCCTTCCATATGCCATTGATTATTATTATTAATACTTATTACTTTGTAGTTTTTCTTAAATTCTTGTTTTTCACTTTTCAGGGTCTTCAGATGCTACAGTGTGTTTGTGGTCACTGGAGAACTTTAATTTGCTCAATTCCATTAGCCTTCCTTCACCAATTTTGATGCTTGATGTCTCACTTGACTCAGTATTTTTAGTTGCAGCATGTGAAGACAATCAGTTGTACTTAAGATCACTGGCTACAGGTACAGAAATTCACTGTCTCAAAGGACATAAATCTGAGGTGAGCCATTTGTGTAATTTTAAAGCAATATAATCTATACTCTGATTACAAGCATTTTCTATTTTCTAAACTGAATTTAAATTTGATTTCATTGACAAGTATAATTATTTAATATAATAATTGTTATTCATTTTTCAAATAAACCCAATAAGACAATGCCACAGAACATATGAGGACAGGGACAAAGATTTGCTCTCTTATATTTTTAGCTGCCATTGGTATGCATATTGATCCATCTTTTCTAAACTTGTGCCTCCCACTGATATTTCTTATTATTCTACATATTAATTTAAAATTGCCTTTATTTTCTGAGTTCCCTTAAGCTTTATTCAGTCCTTGGTTTAATTTTTCAGTCCATTCAAACTTTTAGAAAAATTGAAATGCCATCTGAAAGTTGTAGGAGTTATAAATATTTTTCATCAATGTTGAGCCCTTCCAAGCTTAGTTATTAAAAACTTTAATGAGTGTAACTGTGAATAATTTGGGTGAAATCAAGTCACTGGACAACATCCCTACAGATCGTAAACTCTTGTGTTACTTAATTGTACTACTGCAACTGTGGTTTTCATTATATAATTACATATAAATGAGAAATAATGATAAATTCATTTAATATTTTATTAAACAATTCTGTACTACTAAAATTAAATGTACTCCAGGTATAAACAAAGCCAACTTCATCAATTTTAATTTCAGATTCGATCAGTTTGTTTGGCTCAAGATAATTGTCGTGCTATAGTTGGAGGCTCTGATGGAAAGATATATATCTTTGATATGCATAGTGGTCGTCTGAGCAGAACTTTGACTAGTCATTCTTCAGAAGTGTCAGGTGTTAAAGTCACAGAGAAAGATGACTTTTTGTTAACAGCAGGTAAAAATACTTTATTTACAAATGCATAAAATCTATTTTAAAATAATGTAGTCACATTTTCATGCTGATCTCCTGAGGTGCAGTGGTCAGCATCACTGCCTCACTTTACACAGGTCACTTGTTCAAATCGTGGTGTCGGCATGGATGTGTGTATATGTGTGAAGTCCCATACTGAGAACCCCTACAAAATTAGTTGCCTGACTAGTGAAATGTAAAAAGTGTACAAAGTCACTAATGACCACAGCTGTTGATGTGACTAAATATTAAATTAAGTTAAATATATGTGTACGAAAGTTGTTCAAAAAGTCTGGTAAATTTTTATGAAAGAGTGGGAAATATTACACTTTCATTACACTCCCAGTACCCTAAGCAAGTAAAATTTATTTGTGTACCTTATGAGTATCAAAAATAATCCCAGCATCATCGAAAATACTCCTGGTTCCATAAAAGAATCAAAATTATTTTCCATACCTTAAAAGAGTCAAAATTACCTCCACCCCGCTTTCTTCAATGTGCCGAAATGAGTTTGAAATTATACATTAACATCATTTGGGGGAACACTATAAATCTCATTGACCCTGAAAAATATAGATTCGACTCCAATATCGGCCATTTTAGCATGTTGGAAATTTCCAAACCTATCCACTCCTACCCCTATGGGTGGTAGTCATGTCTTATCCCTAAAATGTTTGTCTCCAGTGTACAAAATTTGATTGCATTTGCTCTGTGCATGTAAAATTGTATGTGGAACATACAGATACACACATACAGTCAATTTTATTTATTAGAAGTTTATAAAATATTATGTACACATTATGTGAGAATTAAATACTGCAATAATGACTAGAAATAGCATTCTGAGAAAGTAATAAACTTCCACCCATTATCTAATTTTCTATTTACTAAAATTATATTTTTGATAATTACAGCATATAAATTTTTTAATTAAGTTTCTCAATATTTTTTTAAACAATTCTTTGACCATTAAAAATAATGTAACAAATAATTTATGTGTAAGTATGACCTTAGGTTAATGATATTAGGTTTCATTACATTACAGGAGGTAATCGTATAACATTTTGGAGTTTTCGAAAAGATGATGCTACGGGTCCTTCAAGTAATGTAAGTCGCAAAACATCACAACAATCTCAACAAATGCACACATCTTCAATTACTTGCATTGATATTTCACGTGATGGAACAATGGCTGTTACAGGTAATTTATATTTTCAGTTCGTAAGTTAGATTAAGTACAATTGGTAATAATATTATTTGAATAACAGTAGATAAATTATAATAATTTTAAGGCTACAGGATAATTAAATAATGTATTACTAATTATTAGAATAAATTTTCATCAAAGTAATGTAAACTTTCATTTATATATTTCTCAGTTCTAGTTCTGCAACAATGTAATAATTATTTCTCAGAATTCTTCCTATATAAATTTAAGTCATTAAGTTTATACCCACCCATTCAGGCTGGCAACTCAACATATTTATTCCTACTACAGTCACTTCTTAAATATCAACACATTTGGATACTAAAGAGAAACATTGTTGCAGACTTACCTGAAATCAATAGTTTTTCCAGTCTGATCTTCCTTCATGATGAATGGGGCACAGGTCCTGCAAAATATAGAGAGACAGGTGGTGACTTACCTGAAATTGAAGTTCAGCATTTCCACTCAGGTCAGGAGGAAATTCTTCACATTTTCAGAGGCATCAGCCTCCTTCTTCAGAAAGAAGTTACATACCCAATACCATACATATTTCTTTTTCCAAACCAAATGTAAATTACATCCCACAATAAAATACAAGAACAGAAAAAATGGTTCTACTTAAGCATAGCTAGAAAGGCTATAAACACTAATTAACAGAATAGTATAGATATTATATTAAGACTAATTAAGTTGTTATTTAATTAAAACCAATTTAGTCTTCATTTTATTCATTGCTATGACTAATGATGATGACCTTATCTTAATATAAAAAAAAGTGTTTTGATTATAAGACACTGAATAAATGAAGACTAAATTGGGGTTATTTAAATAATCAGAATATAATAGATAATTCTGGATAGGACCAGCAATTGAACCCAGGATCACCACTTTTTATGTGGTTGCTCTGAGTTAGCTTTGTCAGCTCATGTAATCTACAATATACTAGATCACATTTTTCATGACTTAACTATAGGTCTTTAATGAAATGTGTAAATAGTTAAATTGTAGGTCCATACAAATGCTTGCTTGAGACCACTAGTTGACATAGCTGATATACACCGTTTGTTCTCATCCTGCTTAACTGTTCTAATTCATTTTGGCTTGTAAATCTTAAATTATTCAATGCATTGCAGGTGCTGTTGATAGCTTAGTTAATATATGGCAACTGAATACTCATGAACTTCACTCTACACTTGAAGGACATATTGCATCTATTACATGTGTTGCTTTTTCTCCAAATGGCCTATTTGCTGTTTCTGGATCTGAGGACAAGACAGCCCGTGTTTGGGGTTTAACTTTGGGGCTCGTAGTGTCAACATTCAAGGTGTGAAATATGAGAAAAATGTCATTAAAACTAAACTAAGCTGTTCAATTATTGATTATATCTACTTTATTGATTTTTACTTAATCTTAAATTACTTACAGGGGCATCAAGCAACTGTCACAGCAGTAGCTGTTATGATTGATAGTAGAAGAGTGGTGTCTAGTGACCGCCAAGGAATGTTGGCTGTTTGGTTGGCAGACAATGCTACACTTCTGCATACATGTGGTGGACCAAGCAAGTGCCTCGCAATCACAAATACTATGAAATATGCAGTTTGTGGAAATGGGGATAACAGGTTATAAAAATAGTCAATATATAGTAAAATAGTAGATTAAGCAATGCCTTCACTTTTAATTACATGTGATCAAAAACAACCATATTTTTTAAGAAAATTCAACTTATTAATATGTTTGTCTGCTTTTAAATTGTTATAAAATTTAATAGAGCCAAAAAATCCTTTCTTATATTATTTAATATTTTTTTAATTTTTGTCATTTTAAGAGTCCATTGTTTAAAAGGAAGTACATTCTTAATACAAGATTCAAATTTGTCATTCAACAATTTTTTAATAATTTTATCTTATCTTTCTCCATAATGAATTTGCCTCTTCATCTTACATTTCAATTTTCCTTTACTCATTTTCAAGAGCAGTAAGAGGTCACAGATGCAAAGTGAAATAACATGAAGTTATCTTGCAGGTTAAAATGGTACTGTAATCAGACAATTAATACAGACATGCTATGTTTTATATTTAAAAAAATGGTAAATAAAGGGAAGCCTTTTCAAAGTATATCTCATTTCCTATCTGTGCGTATAATTACTTCTAACTTATTGTGATTTTCTGAATTAATTTTTCTCCATATTTATTACTATATAAATAATACATTCTTCCAGATATATTTGTACAGTTACTTAACAGTTCTGGTAATAGATACACAATTTATATTAAAAATTAATAAATATTATATAAAACAAAAATATTATTAAATTTTATGTGGATCATAAAGGCTCAAGAAATGAAGAATGGATGGATAAATTAACTTCTTGTCTTGGAAATGAATATTTGGTACCTGAATATATATTTATTATAACAATTTTCCACTATTAAAACAAGAAAAATCTGATAGTAATTAGTCTAATAGAAATTAGTGTAATCGAATTCTTTATGATTTACTAACTTTTGATGTTTAGTAATTACAATGTTCAATAGGTTATGCTTTAATGGCATAATCTGCTTATTGCTAGAATTCATTTAATATTTTTATGAGATCTGAAATATCTAAAGTAAAAAAGTTCAGATTAATTGATTCATATATTGTATATACTTTCATAACATTGAAAATTTTTGCTCATTCTAGCTTTACATCACCATGTGTTTTTTTTCAGTTTGAGAATTTGGTCAGTAAATCGAGAAGATGAACGCTACACTGTGTCTCATAGTGAAGAAATAACTTGTTTTGTCCTTACAACAGACTCTCAATATGTCATTACGGGTTCCAGAGATATGTCACTCAAAGTGTGGCAAGTAGCTGGTGGTAAACTAGCACAGGTACAGACTTGTTAAAACAGTTTCTAAGGAATTTTAATAGTCAACCATATAATCTCTGATTTAGTTACATTTTCCTAAACTAAAATGTAGATATTTCAATCTCACAATAGCATTACTTAATAATCAGACATAACAATATGTACTAGGATTTTATTTTCTATGTAGGTAAACCCAAAATTGAGGTTCCCATTTAAAATAGCCCTCTTGCCCTCTGCATCAAGAAGGAAGCTCTGAGCTGCATGCACTTAAGTAAAATGTGATGAGGTCAAATTAATTAACACATTTGGATAGGAAAGAGGGACGGTGAAGCTGACACCTAATATCAACAGTTGGTCCAGTCAGGCTGAGCAGTAAAATTATTTCAAATTATATTTTTCAACTGTAGTTTTGAGTTTGCTTTGTCCAATATTTCTTTGTCAACAATACCAAATGAATAAAATAAATCTTTTCGTGTGTATTGTAATTAATACATTTGCAGGATGAATCAATTCCCTGCTGCCGTTGGTGGTTTTCTGGGAGTATTTATGGGATCCATATTTCGCTAACTTTTTTCATCAAAAAGTGTTGATTCTGAAATCGTCAGGTACAAAAAATTGAAGCACAGTCATTGATCCGCCTATTTTCACACTTTGTTTGCTAAATCTTAGCAACTGTCTCATAAATTTACAGCCCCACTTGTTTCATCAACATGAATTTAATTCAGTATGACTACATGAAAACTCCCTACACCATAACAAACATTTTTGATATTCATGCACAATTCACCATTCAATTATGTTCCTTGGCAATTAATTTCAATCATTTAACTTCTTTGGCATTCAAGAATTGCGCACTTGTCCACTTGTCGAAAAAGCTCTCCATTACAAGCGACTGCCAAGCCAAGATGCATGCAGGCCTTTTGGTAGTAGGGGAACACATTAAAAGTATAAGTACTCATTTATATATAACAGATAAGGAAAATGTGACGAGGCTAATTTAATAACACATTAGAATAGGAAAGAGAGACAGCTATACCGACTTACTACAGGTCAGTAGTTGGTCCAGTCTGTTCTCGCTGGAAGTTCACATTTTCGAGGACCTGAGCCCCCTTCATGAGGAAGATCTGAACACTGCATACCTCAAAAATTTGAACTTCCACCAATCAAAGACTGGACCAACTACAGATCTCAGGTAAGTCAGCATTACTGTCTCTCTTTCTTTATATATATATATATTAATACCAATTAAACAGGCTATTAATTGTTTCTAATATAATTTAATTATTGGCGGTACGGGTGCTTAAAGACGACAATCGCAGCGGGTCTTTCTTTGTTAACAATAGAGACTGGAGACCACGCGCATAGAGAACTCAGCCTGCGGCAACAGGTGAAACGAAAAAGTCTGCGGCAAGACGCAAAACAAAAAAGTCTGTGTTGAGAACTGGAACATAGCAGTTCGGTCCACATAGAGAAATAAAACAGTAAAAGTCTTCGGATCTAGAATTATGAATAGGGCTATCTAGGAAGTCCAATGGCGAGATATAATAGTTTACATAAAACACAAGTAAACAGTTTTGACGGAGAGACTCATAAAATCGCAGTTTGGAAGCAGAAGTTTTGCTTCAAAACCTGAACTAATTTTCGCATAGAGAGACTTAAGGAGATCTTCGTCCGGCAACTGGCTGAGGGTGGGCTAATCCAGGTTCCAGGATAGCAACGATCCAGAGCAACTACCATGTGTTCAAAATTTAATTCGGCGTGCAAAGCAGGGTTTATAATGTGTAATTATCAACAATAAATTTTTAAATACATAATAATTTTGTTAATTATTCCTATTAATTTAGACCACCTTTTTAATTATTACATAAATGGTGTCTTCAACGTGGGGCTAACTATCATTCAAATTTTGATTATTTTTTTTGTTTAAGAATTTTTTTTAATTAAAGACCTTATTAATCATTAAAATATATATACAATTTATTAAACAATAACTAAAATTAATAAAAAAACTATTGGCTACATTGTTTTACCATTCTATAAAACATACAATTCAAATTAATAAATCTGTTAGTATAATATTTCAAACACAAAATTTAACTTTTGTTAAATATTCTTAAGGTGTATTACAAAATGTAGGGGAACACAATGTAGTATACATTCTGTTTTTAACCAAACATGTATTCTTAAGAAATAATAAAAAGGATGCATTAATGGTAAGATCTGAGAAAAAGAGAGTATTAGATGAATTAAATGTTACTTATTAGGTCTAATATAAATTCAATTAGTCAGAAATGACACACAAAATTTAAATTCCATTTATGATTCTCTGTTATGCTTTAAAATGATGTATTCTTTAATTTATGAATGTTTACTTCTAGTGTGTAAAAAAGTCAGTTACAACCATATAAACTCTGTGAAGTTAACTTTTAATAATGTCTAACATTGTTGCTCTCATTTCAGCCATGGCATTTTTTATATATCTTCAAAATACAATAAAATAACAATAGAACATGGAAATATACACACATATGTGAGATTAATGTGAAATTGTAAAAGTAATTAACTCATCTGACTTAAATATATATTTATTCTGTCCCCAGGTATTGGTTGGTCACACAGATCATGTGACATGTGTAGCTGTACCAATAATGAACAAGCCTCTAGTAGTATCAGGATCTCGTGATTCTAATCTTATTGTTTGGGATATAAATACTGGAAATGATATACATGTACTTAGTGGCCATTTGGGTTATGTTACAACAGTAAAAGTCACAGGAGATGGTAGCCTTGCTGTATCTGGTGAGCTGCTAATTTTTTATATTCACATTTTGTTTTACATTAATATTATAACAATCATCACAAATGTTCAAACTTTTCTCATCAAATAACCTTCCCTTCTTCTGATATGTTCTATGCTTGTAATAGCTGTCACATAAGACCATCGTTATAAGATTACTTCCACATTAGAGTCCATCCCAAGACTTTTAGTTTAGTAGACTAGTATTATATATCAGAAGGAAAGATTGGATATTTTATTTTTTGGATTGTTGTCACATGACTGATAATTTGTACCTTGACATTAAGTGTCAGTATCTATTATATTATTTATTCAAATGTAGCTATAGAAAAGGATAACTACCTAAATATTGTCTTTGCTGTAGCTGTACATTTGATAGTACATGATGTTTTACATTATAAATGCTTTTCTGTCATTACAGTAGCTTGTATCTTTACAAATAATTTCAGAGTTTGATTGAATGTGTAATGCATTTACAAATATCTCTCTCTCTCTCTCTCCCCCTCTCTCTCTCTCCCTCTCTTAACCCATAGTACTGTCCATTCCTGATAGGATTTGAAGAAAACACTTTGTATTGTAAGAGAAACTTTTATATTACACACACCACCACAACAGTACATTTGGTTAGGAAATATTTACCTCCTCACATCATTCACTCTACATTCTTTCTAATCCATTTGATATGTTAATGAATTACACAATCCACAGGTCCAAACAGGGTTCTATTTACCTCTCAAATATTCTACCCAGGATGACAAAAATGAAGGCTCATGCTGCTCAATCAATGTCTTGATTTCCTTTTGCTTTCATAGTTCCCATATTGGTGATCATTAATGATTTGTTGTTTTTAGAGTATTTTCCACCTAATTATTAATTTTTCTAAACCCTCCCAATTTTAAGATTAATTATTCATAGAGGTAGTGTAACATCAGATAATTTGATTTTATGAATGTAGTTTAAACTTAAAAATATATTGGTCATTGTCTGCATGGAGTGGCAGCACCAGATTCTTACATTAAGATGAAACTATGAAATACCTTTTGTATCTTATTAAACAAACAAATACATTGAATTTTTAATCAATATATACTGATGACTGTGTTCTAAACAGGTTCAGAAGATAAAAGCATCATTGTATGGGACACCAAACGAGGCAGAGTATTATCATGTCTGCAACTTCAAGTACCAATACTGAATCTGGAAATGTCACCAGATGCATCTCGGATTGCAGTACATCTTTTGGAGAACAGGCAATTGCCAATTGTTTGCCTACACAATACACCTGCAACATATGTCAAGATGCCAAGCTATGTAGCACCTGCAAAGGATATAGAAGGTATGAAAACTTTTCACTTGAGTATTAAATATATATTTATATTAAAAGAATATTAATTATGTCAAACTTATTTAAAAGTCAGTTGTTCTGGTTTCCTAATTCATATTTAAGATTTTCTAGGAAGTTCTATTTATGTGACTGTAATATATTAGGTAAGCAAGTGAAGAGTTCACACAATTGAGTATATGTTACATTAGTGTAGCATGGGTTTCAGTTCCCCAGAGTGGAAGTTGAATTTGCCACCTTCTTATTTAGGCAATTTAATCCAAAATTTCAGAAAATCTTAAATTTGTACCACACACAAAAAGTTTGGGCGTGTCACCCCAATGCCCCTGCCGTACTGTGCCACTGGTGTGTTACAATGTGCATAGTTCAAAAGTTTGTCTTAGACTCAACTGCCTACACATACTGCAGACCCCCTATTGACACTTACAGCACTGCCAACTTACAATAGGTTTCAGTAACGTTACTGTAAACTTATGATATATTTATTCATTAGATTATAGTGACATGTTCATAACTTGAATAATATCTACAAAGAAAAGTATGCTGAAAACGATTTAATGTAAATATCGGGAGAAAATATTTCATTTTTGTGTTTAATTCTTTTTAGGTCGCACTTTCAAATAATTTATTTTAGAATATTTTCAATTATTCTACAAGTCCTATATGATGCAAATGCTCTAAAAGTTCTTTATGTAAGATTTTTTGAAACAAAATTATGCAATTATTATTTAAAGAGACAGATTTGTGCATGTAATATTGTTTCTGTATTGCCAGTTGATACACTTGCCATTTCAAAGAATATTTTTCTCATGTTGTTAATTCAAATGTT
Organism: Zhengitettix transpicula; assembly: GCA_037074705.1. Classification (NCBI taxonomy): domain Eukaryota; kingdom Metazoa; phylum Arthropoda; class Insecta; order Orthoptera; family Tetrigidae; genus Zhengitettix; species Zhengitettix transpicula. Next base: position 188,138,001 of record CM073591.1, read on the forward strand.
TGTTGTTACATTTTCTTCTGTTTAATATCTATACTGCTGTTTGAATATGGGCTTAAAGATATTACACCAAATATGTTTATGGTAATGTTGTTTTATAAACAAACAAATTTTTTTATACCAATTACTTTAATTTATTATTAATTTTGTTTGATATAATTTACTTGAATTTAATAACACAATTTATTTGATTGACAAATTAATTGTGACAAAATATTAAACACATCATTCACATATACAAAGTGTGCACTGTAAAATAAGAAATATCTCAGGGTTAAACATGAAACAAACTACCATGAAAAAGGACCTGAATTTTTTTTAGAAATGTAATAAGAGACAGTTGCAGGATTTTCTTATGCAAACTTCAGCCAGTGTCATTTGGAAATGACAAGCGTAATTTCTTCTTCCTACAGAAAGTCCTCATTCAGATAATTTTTTATCTCCATCTCTTCCCCAATCATCCAGTTTTAATTATTAATGTTTACCAATTATTTGTTCATTTTAGACTTGCGTCCATCTGGACCAAAAAGACCAATGAGACGTTTACTGAAGAAAGAAGTATCCCTCGATACTTACACTTGGCAGAAGAAATATGGCCATCTAACTTCATCAATTATGATGGCTGCTGTTGATGAGAGACTGAAACGTAGATTTTCAGTGTCTGCAAGCATGGAAGAAATCTCTAAAATTCCTACAAAGGGCAGCATGGGCTCACAACAGGTGAGAAATAAGTGATTTTTCATCAAATAATTTAAATATGTAAATAATTCATTCTTAAATGTTATGTATATGTATATTGTTCATAACAATTAATTTTAATTTTATATATGTAAATTATCAAGTGTGTTGGACCAGAGCAGGCAGCATTAGCACAGTCACAGCACTTTGATCAATTGGAAGCTCTATGGAATAAGCGGTCACCTCCCAGAAGAAGACATAATCAGGTATTTGCTAGCTTGTAAACTTTTTGATCATACCAATTTAATTTTCCTTTAAAAATTATATATCATAAATATACGTAACTGTCTTTATATTTCCAGTCTTTATCGAAGCAGAATTCCCGCTCTAGTCGGCGTGATTCTTCAGATAATGAAGATCGAACCCCTGGAGAGGACATAGTAGGTGTGTTTAATAACAATCAAATGGAAACAACTAGGGATCCTCGACTCACACAGTCTTGCATTACACAGTAGTGTATTTTAGTGAAGTTTATTAATTCCTTTATGTATCTAATATCTTGTAATATAACAATGTGAAATATGTACAGCTTTGTTAAATATTGTTAAATACAACAGTTTTTATTATTTGAGCATTTATTTGTCAGCATGAATTTATTTGTTTCAGAGTTTATTTTCTTTAATTATTGTAGAATGGATTTGATTACTAGATTAGTGATACAACTCTTCAGTGAAGTAAGTAGAGAAAAATCATTATTTTCATTTGCTTATGAAGTTATGGCTTGTTTTTATTTTTGATAATATATTATGATGTAGTTTTTAGTTATAGCAAAAGCATTATAAAATAATCAATGATTAACACTGACTTCATGATAGGATGTCCATTAAACTGCTACATCATATAATCATAATACATGTATTTAATTTATATAGGAAAAATCATCAATAAGGATGTAAGACCTTTTCCATTGTGGGGCCAGAGGTCAACTAATCATAAACAACACTGCAAAGTAGACTGTGAAGTTTGGACACATACGCAAGAATGAACTATTATTCTACAACCATCCCCACACACAAAAATCCAAAAGCTTTTTTTCTAATGACAGAATCTGAAAATAAACAAGAATGCAGGCGACAATTAATAAGCATCACACACACAAAAACTCATTTACAAGAATTCAGTTACATCTGGCGTGTCTTATGTGAATGAAAATTAAATTAAATAATAGAAGAATTTATTTACAGTAATTCACATAAATGCAAAGGAAATTAAATAATAATAAAATAAAAGTTTTAAAAGTGTTTATCACCCAGCTAGTGCATCATATTCACTATATCAGGGTTTACCGTGGGGTCATACATATGTAATTATCATATTCTGCACTGTAATGGCTAGTTACAAGAAAAGCTTACTGTTGCCATGAGTTCAATGCTGCTAGTCACAATGTAAGAAATGGATACCCAAACATAGAAAATTTTCACCTAGTTGGGATGTGGTCTTTTTTCTCTCCAGTTCCCAAAGTGCCGGTTCTACTCTATATCTCCAGGTCCCAACACCAAAAGTGATCTTGATTTGTTTTCCCAGCACCTATCTCATCCATTGAGAAACCAACCAATGGTCACGACAAAGTCATGTGCCGAGGGGGATGCTTGTTCATCCTGATGAGCTGGAGGGAGTGGGTGGACCTTGGTATATTTGGGAAAAACAACTTCTATTCTCCCAAGTCTATTTTGAGCCTGGGTAACTAGCCATTACAGCCAGATATGGGTGCATGTAGTTTGCGCTTCTTCAAATCCGCATCTGTCCGCAAGGGTTCAAAATAATCTATACAATCAATATAAATCATATGCTATATACAAAAATTCTGGGTGGTACAACAGAATTGTGAAATGTGAATATATGTGGAAAAAATGGTCAGATAGGGCAGAGACAGACATTATTCCTGCAAATGGAATTGAGTGAATGTCATAGAAGTCATAATATAATGAATAATTATATGGGATTGACAGAACTAAAGTAAAATTAAAAACATCTCAGGTTGTGTCTATATATGTTTTTGTAAAGTAAAAAATAAAGAGCTAAGGTGGTCTCTAAAACAATTGTTTGTATGCATATATGTTTTTATATGTACTAATTTTTCTTTTTCATTTCAGACCTTCCAGGTGATAGAGTTTGTGTGTGATTGGCCTGTTACAAATTTTCCAGCAAGCTCATCTACTATTCTCAGTGCAATAATTACAAATGGCTGGCTGTTGTCTACACAATGTGTCTGAGTCATTTACCTTTATATCCTCAACTTCCTATATAGTAAAGGAATTACTGAAACGAAAGACAATCATCCAGTGCTTCTGTTACACAAAACTGTGAATAATCTTTGCTACTGGACAGTATTATTTGTTCTTAAAAATAGTACTTCTATGATTTACAAATTTTTTACTGTTTTTGATGAATATATTTTAAATAATCATTTTCATAATATTCAGTTCATAATCATATTTCATGAAACATATTTCTACTGGGAAATTAAACAAATTTATTTTTCTTAAAATAAGATTTTATATTTCTTCAGATAAACATCTAAAGACTATTTTCAATGTGAAGTAAAATTCTTTTTTCAACAACGAGAATTGTTTGTCAGTTGATTTAATGTTTTATCACAAACTGTTGACTGTACTATAAATTTTCTAATAACTGTGAGTTGTGTAAACTGTTGACATTTATGTAAAACATATATCAACAAAAAAATATAACTGTTGTTAGTGAGAGTTTATTACATTTCTTTGTTTTCTTGTCACCACTAACTTAATCCATGATAAACAGATAATACATCAAAAGATAATGGAGAAGAATTACATTGAATTTATTTGTGGAGTAATAAATAGAGAAATAGATGTTACTTATCATATTATAACATGTTCACATATGTTGAAGGAAACACTCCCTGTTCCCTAATAGATTTATATAATACTCTTGGTACCATAATCATAAATACTCTGGATGACTAATAAAATAAAACATTGAAAAATAATTCATATATTAAAATAATAATAATAATCCTAATAGAATAATAAGTACTCCCATGACCCATAAGACAGTCCAAAATAATCCAAGAGTAAGAAATACTCCAGCATCTTAAAAGAGTAAAAAATAGCCTTGGTACCCTAAGAGATTAAAAAAGATTCCATGTTGCCTAATACAATGAAAAATACTCATGGTACCTAAAGAAAGTTGAAGATTCTCCTGGTTCCCTAATAAAACCAAAATATATTCCAGTACCACTAATGAGTCAAAACATACACCCAGTGCGTTAAGAGACAGACCTTAAGGGTCATTAACGCTCTTGGTACCTTAAGAGTGTCAGAAAGTGGGAAATACTACCCGTTCCTTAAGAGAATCACATAAATGCGGATACCTTAAGTTAATCAGATATATTTACCGGTAACTTAAGAGAGTCAGAAATACTCCCGGTACATTAAGGCAGGCCGCACACTGGAATCGACGAAACTGTCGGCGACGTTTTACCTCGAGTCAAAACGTCACAAGCTGTCTGAAGCAAAATAACTCGAGTCAAAACGTCGGAAGCAAGGCCTAAGAGACTCACTCATACTCTCTGCACCTAAAGAGACTCAAAAATACTCCAGGTAGTTAATGATAATCAGATACTCCCAGTATCTTAAGAGAGTCAGAAATGGTATTTGTAGCTCATGATATTCAAAATTACTCCCTATACATTAATAGATTCAGAACCTAAGGATAGTCAAAAATACTCCTGTTGTATTAAGAGAGTCAGAAATACTTCCCATATAAGAGAGAGTGAGATAAATCCCGTTACCTTAAGAGAGTTCAATAAATCGAGGTATTTTCAGAGAAGCCATAACACTCCCTGTAGCAATATGCGTCGTACTCTTAAGAGTGTCTGAAATACTCCCGGTACCTTAAGGCCCGTTACAAACTCTGCGATAATTTATCGCTGAGCCGAAACCGTAATAGTCCATTGATGTAAATGAGAACTTGCAAACTGGGCGGTTAAATAATCGCGGTAAAAAAATGGTAGCGGACGACAGCTTGAGCAGTCGCTCGTTGCCTCTAACACTCAGCGATAAATTTATCACCAATTGCAACTTGTGGCCTACTTAACCCAATGTATGTTTGCACACAGGGCGGTTTTTCTACAACAGGAATTATTTTCATTCTTGATTTGAATTTTCGTATGGAACGGTTGGTTTTTGCCATCCTATTTCTTTTGTGCCATTTTTTTTGCAATATTTTGAATATGAATAATTTGGATGACATCATACATAATGAAATGCTTATTTCATTAATTCGAGAAAGACCTGTGTCATGGAATAAAACCCTGAACATATTTCGCGCCATTCTGCCTCAACTCTTCAAACAGCGTGTAGAAATCTTGAACATCTCTTCTTTCATTAATTGGATGAACCCAAATTAGTCGATTTATTCTTCTCATTTTCATTCGACCACGAAATAACAGTAATGCCAGAATCTGCTTTGTTCCTTTCGAACTACACTGTTCACAGCAATCTCAGCTGAGATTCATATGTCGGAAAATTTACCTACGCGATAATATGTCTGTTAGTACATCTCCCGATTTCATTTAACGGCATCGACGATAATTTTACCCCCTCGATAAAAATCGCCATGGTGTAACGATTGCCAAAATCGCATTGTTTTCATGGGTTGTAAATCTTTTTTCTCCCTTCTATGATTCAATTAAATTGGTGAAGAATGATGATTTCTTTTAAATACACAAAATAAATTCGTCGCTGGTTGTTAGGAGTCACCTCACTCCAATACACTTCAGCTTGAAAAATTGTTCATGCAAAATGTGCCCTTCAATTATAATGCCACAGGCAGGCCTTATCGTTATTTGAAAAACCAGCCCTTGTTTTCGGGCTTCGATGAAATATAAATCGTAATTGCATGCCAGAAATTTACATATGCGGGAAACGAGTCACCACAGAAGGGACAATGGTGAACGACTGTATCTGTAGCGGTTATTGCTTGCAGCAGTAGTTTGTGTTAACACATCACTCAGACATTAAAGGTCTGGTAGATGCTTTTGTTATGCATTAAGACTTTTAACATGTAACTGAGGAAATAGCAGATGTTAAAACATATTTTTCTAGCTAGCGAATTATTCTGAGAGATTTTTTTGCATATCGCACTTACAGATATTGTTTGGTGTAAGGTCAGATTAAAGAAACGAAAATGTTTTGGTTCCACTCAATTTTTACTGCAGAGTTGATAGAGGGACACAACGTCTTACATGCCATAATATATTGTCACAAATCTTAATAAAATTATGAGATTTTTTATCTTATACTATTCTTTTTCAAGCTTCAAATAGACGTTACAGAATTAATATCAACAGCTAAAATAAAACAAAAACCTGTGTGAGGATTGAGCCATTATTATTCCTTTCATTACTTAACGACTCAACATTTAAACACATACAAATTAGTATTCATTTAGGGAAATTATTACGTACTGATGACTCATGCACTGCTTCTGTCATATCGTTAATTATATCGCTCCGTATTAATGATTTCATATCACGCAAGGAAGACTGAAATGAACACGCAGTGTACCAGGCATGCTATGATCTTTATCTACCTTTGGGGATCGACATGTTCTCAATCAACGTCATGTACGACGACTTCTTGAAAGTGATCGTCCAGTTCCTTCGGTGTTCTCGGGCATGTAAGGAGCTTATTTCCGTAAGTTCACTAATATAAGTTTCAATAAAAGAAAATTTCTAATTTGTATTTACTTTCAAAAATCATCTGTTAATTTGTATTATCAGTTTCCATTCATTGTACTTAAATTTATAGAGGGTTTGATTAATTTATATAGTTGTGAAGAAAATTGATATATACCAATAGATTACTAAATGATTTATAAAATATATTGTAATAACCACACAGGGTATAAATAAAAAATATATATAAGCTTGATTTTAACAAACAAATTTATTAACACAAGAAGAATTTACAATTGAATTTATATTCTACTATTAAAAATAAGAAACTCTTGCTCTCATGGGTCTCTACTGGGTTTGACAACGGACAGAATCGAACTATTAAAAAGACCCAACATTTAAGTTTTAAATTAAACAAAAGTATTTACTAAATTTATTAATGAACTTAACCTATAGATTGCTTCTAACTTTATTATCAAAAGAAGAGAACGACATCTGACTGTTATCCTTTAATAACGTTTACATCTGTTAATATTATGCATTCCAACTTACGGTTTCTCAGGTTTACTTCGACTCGTTCTTAAGACACTCACTTTATAGCCTTGACATTCACTCACTGACTCTAACACAATATCACTGGTTCGCCGTGACACCCCTTGACGTCGTTGGCTGCATCCAGGTCGCCTACCATCGAAGACAGGTCAAATTCTCCTACTCATACAAATAGAGCTTCTGTATTTTAAAAATGTTTATAGCTGTTATGGTTTTGCTGACTGTCGCTGACTGACTAACTGTCGAGGTTCACCGAACCCCTCTCCTACGCTGACTCTCGCTGACCGTCTCTCGTTCCTCTCCCACGCTAACGGTGTCTGTCTCCTCTCCCACGCTAACTCCAACTGTCCACACAATAGGTTATTTCCCCTATATATACCACCAGCCTCCTTGTTTTTCTCTTGATGCAAAGTTTCGTCGCAACGGCGCGGTGACAGAATCCCATTACTGAAATTTACGTCCCGGCCACTGGAGTCCTTCCGCCTTCCGAAACCCGACAATCGTGACAGGTCCAATTTGTCTTTGGACCTCTCCGCTCACAAGTGCGCGATACTAATTTCTCCAGATCCTAAGTCAACAAGTTCCTGGACCCTCATCATCCCAAGTAATTGCGCCATTTGACATGCTTGCAGCTGCAGTATTTCGCCCCCGCAATTACTCAGGACTTGTCGGCCTCACCCGGCTCGCACAAAATCTTTTCTTGCAAGTCCCAAGCAACTACGCCACTTGTCAGGTCATTCGTCAGAGACAATAGCCTGCTCTAACATAGACACTTTGGGGCCATCTGCTCGCCCACGTTCTGCGTTACGAATTCTTCACGCCGTTCCCCAAATCAATAGGTTACTGGGCCCGCAATCACTCTTTAGACCTAATTGCCGCACCGTCACACTGTCTCTATAAATTACGGCTTCCTCTCTGCCGCTCACCAGCACTCATCCTAGATAAATGTCTTACCGCTCCGTCTTGTCACCTCGTGACAGGACCCGCGGTTACTTTTCCCACGCATTCTCTTTACGACATGTGCGCTGTTTTTAATCCTATGCATTATATTAAATGCATTACAATATATATATATATATATATATATATATATATATATATATTATTAGTATGATTTTCTTGAAGTCGGTACCTCGCGTCACGGCTTCCCGGGTGCACCGGCGTTATGGACGACCGAAATTCCGTGCGGGTCCAGTAACCTATTGATTTGGGGAACGGCGTGAAGAATTCGCAACGCAGAACGTGGGCGAGCAGATGGCCCCAAAGTGGCTATGTTAGAGCAGGCTATTGTCTCTGACGAGTATATATATATATATATATATATATATATATATATATACTCTGATCTAAAACGATGCAGGTTTCTCAATGATTTGTTATGCATCTCATTTAGTTGAATGCTGGATATCCTAGTTACTCTTTGATTACCATTCTATCCCTTCCACACACACTATTTCCAATCCTTCCTGCGTCAGAAAAGAGTAGAGGCCGAAACTTTTTCCTTCAACTGGGATGCGAGAAAAGCTACCTACTGGTGTACGTTCCAAATTAAGCTTCCCATAAGCCTAGCCATTTAATTAAGTTAGAGAGATGTATGCTCAGGGGTCGGTGGTGACATTTCTTCCATTAGAACAGTCAGCTGCCTACAAATTTGATGTAGGCATGAAGACGGGAATGCTGTGACTCCACATCAAACCTCTTATAGTCATCGGCGGGCGTGGGATACGTATCGTGTTCCCGACCTACCTGAACTAGGTTTCTCTAAGGTTTTCCTGCTTCACATTTGGCCGGATGCCAGGTAGGATCATAGTTAACCCTTAGCTACCTTATTATCTATTTTAGGGAAGTGACCAAAATGCTTGTCATGACTTCCCTGGAGCTGATTTTTTAAGTTGCTATTACGTGATTTTTGATCGTACTGACATTTAAATGCTGGTTGAATTGGCAGTAGAAAGCTTTGTATTACATTTAAATACCGATGTATCATTGTCCCGTCAACGGAATGGTGTGGGACACGTACCGCGTTAGGATTAGCCTGCAGCACATTTGGACGAATGTCTGGTAGGATCCTAGTTAAAGCTTAGCTGCGTTATTGTCTAATTTATAGAAGTGATCAAAATGCATATTACCCTTGTAACGATCATTTTAGTTATGGTTGTGAGACCGGCCGTGTCAGGGTGGCTGGGCGACTTGACGTGGTCAGTGCGCTACAATAATATGCGGGGGTGGACATTGAGAACGGCAGATGTAGTTGAGGGTGTGAGCAGGACAGACTACGGACGACAAGACGAAATTGCTTTGCAAGTTGTCTTGGGAGAGAGAGAAAATTGCCATCCCGTCCAGATATACGAATCTGAGGTATCCGGAAGACTTGTGGGACGTATATTTCAACCCAGGGTATATTCCGCCCACCTGCCTGAGCACGACGGAATTTCGGTCGTCCATAACGCCGGAGCACCCGGGAAGCCGTGACGCGAGGTACCGACTTCAAGAAAATCATACTAATAATATATATAAAAAAAGGAACTCGTAAAATTAAATAATGCAATTTCCCGCCACTAAATGCCAATTGGCTGTTAGGCTCAGCTAGCCCCCGGATTGAGATATTTCTTTTTTTTTAATTATAAAGAAATATATATTAATATCAGGAAATAACGTTTATTTTATTCCCACTCATATCCCTACAGTCATGTGTGGTACACCCTCAAGTATCCTAAGTATTTTAAAATATTATAGTACGTATTTGGAACACTTGAGAAGAGTGGTATGTCATGTGGACTCTGGTTTTAAACCAGAGTAGCTAAGGTTTCCATAGCCAATCTGTCTAGCGTCGTTTTATACTGTATCAAAGTTTGTAAAATACAGGCTAATGTAATTAAATCTCAAACGCTCTGGCGTTATAGTTTTAGGTACGTGCATTTGAGATAATTTTCAAATATCAAATATCTTTCTACCACCTCATCTTAAACTCATTAATTAATTATAATTAATACAAAAGAAATAGTCAGTTTTACACTTCACTTCACAGACAACACCAAACTGATCTGGATTGAAGTGGACGTGAATCTTTCGTCAATGATTCTGTACATTGGACTAAACGCCCTCCTGGATTAAGAATTCAACGATTCATTGTTCCTGATAAGGTTCTTACTAAGTAATGCGCACATTGGCCAAACATGTATTTTTCGGATCAAGAATTTTCTATTCGTGGATCGCTTAGAGGTTTCTTCTTCACAGGGGAATCACATTCTTCGGCGATTTTTATCCGTATAACGAAATTTGCAAAATCATTTCGTTGCTCGGCCACAATGCTTTCGACACTATCTTATTAATACAAATACTGGTTTTATTAATTGATACAATTATTGTGTAGTAAGTGTAGGATATGGGACGAACAGTTCCACGCTAGAACGGCGGTCATCATATGCCAGTTTTGCAATGCAAATCATTAAACTAGCCAAAGTGAAGTCCTCACCGACGAATTCGGTAACATACAGATCGTCATGCTGATCCAAACCTGGTCTCGAACGGTGCCAACAAGAACGTGTAGAAGTGCTTCCCAAACGTCTGGAACACAACTTGAAATTATTTGTTTGGAAATTGTGAACATACAAGAGAGTAATCTCAACTAACAGATCACTGAAATTCCGCATCTCAACGAAATGTACAAAATCTTCAACCTGTAAATATTGTGGAAACTCATGCTAATATTTTAAAATTAATACTATAAGCAACTCAACACACAACAATCGATAAGAAGGGGTATGATAGGCACAGGAAGTCTCTGCATCTCGGATCTGGGTGAAATATTCAGGTGACCTGCACCGAGGACGCGTAGTGCACATTCCAAAAAAATTTCCACCAGCCATTACGCGGCCCAACAATAAAGCTGCTGAAGTATAATGTATGTTAACTATTCATATCGATAAACAGAGCATGTTATTAATCGAAAAAAATGTCATTCATCGCAGTATTCTCAAGCGCGTGTGATCGTCTGTCTATCTGAAGATATTAGTCTTCAAATTTTATTAGGTTTTGAAACTTAAACTATCTTATGGTCATCTTGAAAATTTACTTGATGTTTAAATTTTGATTGTCCTGCCGGACTGGCCTCCGAATTTTCTCATAACTGCACGTTAGTCGTGTGCTAGTTGATTTGTATTCAGTGACAATACAAGACAACAATTCGAACAACTTTCCGTAGTACACAATTGAAAGCGTGAGTTTAGACTATTGTTCCATGTTAAATCAACAAACTATTACGGTTTTTTAAAATACATCACAGAATTTGGATTCTAATTTACATTTATGAAGCAGCTATTTTTGTTGTTTCCTTTTTTCTTAAGTCATAAAACAAAAGTATTTTGGTATCCACTGATTTTTATTAAATGCAACAGACATCAACATAGTCCAATCTTCCGAAACACTTCGTCACATATTTTTTGACACAACGTGAAACTTTCGAAATTTTTAAAAACATTTCACCACTACCAATATTATTTCTTATTACATATTTATAATATACACCATATACAAAAAATACGAAGAAAAAGCTAGAAGAATAAGGAGACAATGTCTTTAAAATCTACCAATCCGTTAGTTCTGTTTACTACTTTCTGACTCATTTTCAAAAAAGGAAGCACAGTGACAGTGACCGCGGAGAATGAGAGAGACTCGGTTGTTGGTCTTGCTGAGGTTGGCACTTTTGGGCTATAGAGCCTGCGCGCAGCGGATGTGTGCGCAGTCTGTGATCATCCTACGGCAGGGTGGTCTTCAGGTGACGTCACGGCAAAGGTTCCCCGGGAAACGATAATGGGAGTTGGCTGCATAAGTGCTGTAGCCGTGGTGATGTATTGCCATGACTAGTGAACGCGTGGGCGGTACCATACCCACAACCCACCAGCACAGCAAGGTGTTGAAGAACGCTAGCAGGCTACTTTGAGGGGAGTGTCGAGCAACCTCCGGACGGGATGGCTCTGTGACGTTGAACTACAGAGAATCAGGCCCGAAGTTGGATGGTGGCACCAGGACAGGTAGATTCCGCGAAGAGTGACGTTTTTAGGGGCCACTCGGACCCCAGCAGGAAGGTCTGTAGTGATGGTGCCGTTATGGCACGGACGTCGAAAGAGTGTGTCGCCAAGATCGTCTGATTGGCACCATCGGCAGATGTGGGTGCTGCGTCGAAGACGATAACGTAAACTGGCGTCGCAGTAGGTTGTGACTCCCCTCCCGTTACACCTGATATAATAATCAACAGAAGAAATATTCACCAGTTATTTACAAATTATTTACAATGGCTTTCATTTTTTATTCTATTTAATTGATTTGACAAAACTTAAACTAAGATTATTTGTTGGTTACATATAGTTACAGTATATACAAATTTAAAATATGTACATAATTTACACGGGAACATGGTAATTAAGTTAATCCAGAAATTAACCTAAATTTATTTCTTGTATCCTAATTTGTATGTCTGAGGGGCATATATTGTTGTGCTATGAGGGTTCACTGGTGATGTTGAGTTTGATGGGTTGGATGGAATGGGTGGGTGAGGTCTGTGGGTGTGATGATGGTTTGGGTTTGGATGTGCCTGAGTGTTCTTGGGGAAGGATGAGGTCGATTTTGAGGCAACGTGAGTGTGGTGGTGAGGGTGGGTTGATATTTAATTGCTGAATCGTGGTGTTAGAATGGTTGAAGGTGCTTTTGATTAGTAAGGTTACAGATTTGGTGATTAAGGAGTTGACTTTGAGAAGTTTAATGTCGTGGTGGATGATGGAATTTCTGAGGAACCAGGGAGATTTAGTAATAGTGCGAACGATGATTATGTTTTGTTATGTTTGGATTTTGGCTGAATGGGTTTTTGGTTGTTGCAACACATATGGATGAGGCTTAGGACCAGGTAGGTTGTATTATGAAGAGATATACTAGGCGTTTTTTGCTGAGGGTGAGTGAGGATTTTCTGTTTAGGAGGGGATATAGAGTTCTGAATTTAAGGTTGATTTTGGAGAGGAGGTGTTTAATGTGCGGTTTCCATGAGAGTCCTAGGTAGATGGTTTCTGTTTTTGTGGGTATCTCTGCGTTATTTAGATTGAGGGGGATGTGCGGAGGAGGGTTCTTGGTTAGTGTGAATGGGACGGTTACTGATTTGGTGGGATTTATGCTGATTCACCATTGATTGCACCAATGCTTTAGGTGCGTGAGTGCTGACTAAAGAGGTTGGATATTGGAGGTGGGAGAGGAGGTTTGGTAGGAGATGGCAATGTCGTCTGCGAAGAAGATTGTGCTAGTGCCGGGATGTTATGGGATATCGTGGGGGAAGATCTTGTATAGGAAGGAGGCAATAACCCTTTCGTTGGGGACACATGCAGCGATGGGGTGGGGTTGGGAGATGCGATTATTTATTTTTATGGAGAAGATTCTGTTGGAGAGGTAGTTGAGGAGTATCATATAGTGGGTATTTAGGTAATTTTCGACTTTTGAAAGAAGGGTAGGGTGATGAATTTTGTCGAAAGCTATTTCTTTGTCTATAAAAGTGGTGATGCAGGATTTGCGTTGTTCGAAGGAGTTGTTTATGAGTTTGGAGAGGGAGTATAATTGATGGCAGCAGGAATGCTTTGGGCGAAAACCATATTGTGTGTCGGGAACTGGGAAGGAGAGTTGGCTGATTGAATGAGGGAGAAGCAATTTTTCGAATAGTTTGGAAATGCAGGAAGGAGACTTATTGGTCGGTAATTTTCAGAATTGGATTTTGGTGGCGTGTTGCCATTTGGTTGGGTAGTAGATGGCTCTGAGGATGGCATTGAAGATATAGGTGATTAGTCCACTTTCGTGGACATACTGTAACAAAACATTTACGTTGTTGTATATTTCAATGACCCGGAACGGGCCGAGAAAGCGAAGAGCGAGCATCTTCGAAAATCCAGCCGGTGCTCTGCTTAAAGGATAATTTTTTAGAATGACCTGTTGACCAATCTTGTACGAACTCGGATGACGCATTATAACGAACATAGGCCCATAGACTCAATTTACTTTGAAAATTTTAATATAAATTTTCGCCTGAACTCTTCAATTATTGAAGTCGGTACAGTTTAGTCAGAAGCAGAAAAATAAGTTTAAACTTTAGGTACATTGCCAACCGATGGAATACAACCAAAACGACGCGAACGTTTTCAGAATCGCTGCTAGTGAAACAGTTTGACTGAGCAGTGACGTCACAAATGTTTCTGTGCCGTGCAAACTGAGGTGAAAACATTGTCTACTCGCGACTCATGAGTCTTAAAAGACAATAGATCACGTCGAACAAAATGGCAGCGAAAGTTGGGCGACACGAATCGGTAATGAACACTCGCATAATAACACTATTTAACTAAATTTATTAATAGCTTTGCATTTAATTCACTTATACATCATTAAGGGTACACCAAAGCCCAACATCGTACCACGTTCCTGCTTATCACGTTTCCGCAGCGCAGTCCACACCAGAGGTGTCTACAACGCAAAACTCGCGTAAGATTTTAGATGTTACCCTATGATTCTCCAAATTACGTGTGACTCCTGAAAGAGCTATCTTTCAGCTAATTTGCTAACTTGTACAAGAAAGCTAATTAGAGACTCTATTAATCGTATGTAATTCCCAAATTGTACATAAGTAATTTAATATTCTGACAACAGTTAATGTTTGTTTCATTGTAATATAGATTTCTAATATACATACTTAAAGTTCAAGTTTTACAACGGATAAGCTTCTATTGAAGCTTCTTCTGTTCTTTATGTAGTAATTTCCACTTCGAGATAATACCGTACATTTTCCTCAACACTCAAGCCATCGACATCGACTGACAAAAATACATTCACTTCTCACGCCACCGCCATAAACTTCTTTGGAATGCCAATACTGGAAGTTTTTAAGCGGGCTTTTCCCTCTTGCGTTACCGGTATCCTTCATCATTCTGAAAGTGCACCATACGATTAATGACAACATAGGCAATGGAATATCAGACAAACTTCTATAAAAGCCTTATCAAATTAATAGATTTGAAATTCAGATTTAAATATTTCATCTTTACACATTTCAGAACTACATTGGCTGTGATGTGCGGAATGTTGCGTCTATTTTCGACTCTATACATAATCATAACAGTTGCCGAAATGGTTGATGCTACAGATAAAGATATAATAGATTTATCGCCATCGAACATCCAGACAGGTAAGTTAAAGACCACACGTTAATTCAACAAGACAGAAATTAATATATTGTAATAATCAAAATGAAAAGGTTAATTAAATTAAAAGAGTATGAAAAGTTAACAAACAAAATAATTTATTATTTATTCACTTGCGGCTTCCAAAAGTTAAAACAATTACAATCAAATTAAGATCTCTTCTCTCAGGGTCTTCACTGGGTTTGATAATTAACATAAAAGTGATTTAATAAACTGATTAAAAATTCAAGCATAAAATTTACCTAAAAACAATATGTCGATAAATGAAAGAAAGCTAAATGTAAAGAGATTAAACTTGAACGAAATGAAAAGGGATCGAAAGCTAACTCTACACTTTTAGTTATCGTTTACAAATAATATTATCAAAGTTTTGGTTACTCACATAATGTCCGACTGGTACCTGCATTCTTTTGTAGCTTCAACACTACACTTTAAATGCAAAATTTTACACTGATTCTAATTTCCTCACAGATTTTACCCATACGCTGTCGAAATGCACGTACTCGGTTCTCAGGAACCTCGGATGATCCTCTCCTAATTGGTAAGCAATCGGATGTTGGTTTCCCTCAATGCAAAATTGTTCAATTTTTATAATGAAGCAACCTTTGCTTCACCGTTGGCTAGTTGTTATAAAATCTCTCTGTCCAACTATCTGCTTGCTTACAGGAACTCACGATTTGCAGATTTTAGGCTTTTACTGTTTTATTTATCTATTTGGATCGAACTGCTATGTATCTCGGTGAAGATATGTTTCAATGGCTGACCGTAGACGTGGACTAACATTACTTTTGCGCGCGCAATCGCCATTTCGACTCTTCAACAAAGCAACAGAGCTCGGCGCTATTGTCGCTTTGGTAGCTCATACCGCTATAATTCAAATTATTCACTACAATTCAAATTATAACCAAATAATTAATGGCCTAATTAACTATTGCTACAATATATTAACTTATATTTTAAAGAAATTTTTGCTACACAAGATATTAAATTTAATAGTTATGTTTTACCTATTTTGGCAGATAATTGTTTTTTATTTATTTTCCATTAGCAATATTTAACCTAATTTGGTAGCTTGTACAGGTTTAATATTGCTAGCACTGATGTGTATAAGAGGGTCCCAAGATATTTAACTTAATTGAGCTAGACTGTAGGACATTGTTCTTTGTTAAAAGTTATGTGAGATGATTTCGATCCAGTTACTTTAATAGTCCATATTTTCAACCAGATCTTAATTATTCTTAGGCCTAGATGTTATTTAAGATTCTGTGTCGAAAGCATTTCATCCTCTATCTGTGGTTCTTCCGAAAGAATAGGAAAACATTTACGAATGTAACTAATTCTGTTTTGTTTATATATGACTTTAATAAGTTGAAATATTGACCAGGCACACTCCTTTCAATCTTAATTTCTAGACCTGAGAGCGAAACCTTGTCAAAAAATATAGCCGGACAGTATTATTTCTGATTTTCCATAGCTTTGTTGATTAAGTCTACAATTCTGAGGCACTGATGAATTGTGGAGTGTAACTGACGAAACCTGAATTGATGATCCGGGATCTAGGTTGCCTCTCATAGACGGTGAGTCGCATTTTCGGTTAGCAGATTGATAAACAAAGATTCGCGAGAAATCTTAAACGCGTGCAGCAATTTCTATCAAACGTTGTTCACATGTTACTTACGTTCAAGAAACAAACATGGGAAGTACTAAACACCCCTAGAAAATATAATGGTGCGTGGCGCAAGTATTTTTCACTCTTAGGTGCTGGGTTTATTTGTGACTCTCTTGAGATGAGACTCGTGTCTCCTTAAATACTTTACCGGGTAACGCCGGGAGTTGTGTCTCATTTGCGGCCGCTTCACAATCAATTTCATATGCGGTAAAAATACCAGGTAGGGAGTGTCCGCCTGCAGCAAAGGATTGGGAAATAACGTATTCATGACTCATTATTTACCTAGTGGACTTCTGCCTATTCAAACTTAAATTTATTTTATGTGACACTAGCTGGGTGTCCGGCGTTGCCGATGTAATTATTTATATAAACCGAAAAAGTATTTAATTTTATATTCATATTTAGTAAAGACTTGATTTAACCTAAATCCTAGATCTGTACATACTTTCGACCGATGGTGCATTAATTGAACAGCTATAATATACATTGAATTTTTTTGCATCAATCCCAACAAACTGCAAGATATATATAACAGTCCTTCAGTTTTCAGACATTACGAAAGATTAAATTTATGAAATTGGTAGCTAGATTCATAATGTAAATAAATGGACGCCATATTGGAGTCACTAATAGGGCACGAAAATTACCTTACATTTGCCGCAAGGATCGTAAAGTAATTCCTATTGTTTTTTATTATCATTCGATGGAGTATTGCTGGATAAAATTATACGTTTTATTCAATGAAAAAATTTCTGCTTTAATTAATTACGGAAAAAGGAACTACCTCCTTTGTTCGTCGCGTGGTAACGTCTCTCTCCTGCTTGACATCATGGTATTTTGGCGCGCAGTAATTTAACACAAAATGATCACATTTTTCAATTATAATTTTTTCCACATGCGTGATAGGGGTTTCTTATCCCCACAGCGTGTTTTTAAGAATATTTATACCAATTTTTGTTTCAATCTGTCCACTCGTTTAAATATGGATAGAGATTAAGGTAAATACATACATTCATACAAATACACGTCCTTTTTTATTATATAGATTTTCTTATAAAATATTCAGTATATATTAATTCTACGCAATATTACAAGAAAAATATACCAAATAATTTACTGACCGTGGGCCTGAACTCATAGTAGAACGCCCCAGCATATCGACGAAGTTCATGGGTCGCAGAGACACACAAACCAATTCGACGATGTTCTTATCAGTGAGGAATTAATGAAATATTCGGACTGAAGTAGTTTTCTTCTCGATAATGATAGCGTACCGGATATACTATTAACGTGCCAAACGTAAAGTGTTAAGAAACAGAAATGTCATTTCATGGACAGGACTTTTAAAAGCTGCAGCAAATAATATACAAAAAATACTATCCATACATATTTTTCTTATAAAGTTATTATTTGATGACTGTACAACCCATTGAGGGTATTGGCCTACTGGGACGATTGCCAGACTGCCATCTTACATGACACGTTCTGTGTTTAGGAGTGACACGTGGTCAGTGTGTCGATTCTCCCTCAGTCTTAACCTCAGTTCGGTGACCAGCACGAACACAAACATCCATGCCAATGCGGGGATCTCTGTGATGCGAAGCAATGATGCTGTATACTACACCACAGCAGGCCGGCCCATGCATATTTAGGTAACACAAAATGTAAAACAAACGTTGTACAGGTTGTGTTTACCTTTATTTTTTTTAGAGTAACAGGCTACATGAGGGTAATCCACATGGTTGGAAAATCACCTTTAATAGTATAGAAAGGGATTTGAAAAGGGGGATTCGGAAGGGTAGAGGAAAGTAGCCAAGGGTTAACTAGGGCCCCCGGGCTATGGTTTAAGGATCCTACCCGGCATGCGCGTAAAAGAGATACAGAATAAAACCTAGAAAAGCTGCATCTAGTAGGTCGGGCACTTGCTACTTGTTCCACACTCTTTCTATAGTGGGAAATGGATTTCCTGTGGGGTCGCAGCAGTACTCTCTCCGAGTCTCGATCAGTTTAGGAGGCAGCTAACCGACTATTCCAATAGAAATAGGTGACTACTCTTAGCGTATGTGCAAGGTCTGCAATCCCGAAGCATACACCATTAAAAGCAGGCCTTGGTGCCTCGGTTTGTGGGAATATTAGTTTAAAAGCCGAGAGACAAGAAGGCATCCCCAAAGGTAGCCAATTCTTTGATTACTTTGTACAGCAGTGGTTAAATAATTCGTTAGCGCCACAGATTTTATGGAACTGTTACTGTAAACGCCACAGAGATCATAATTGATTTTAAGGATAATAAATTAAATTTCCAAGTTGGAAGACTACACCCGAGAATAGTCGACTTCATTAAAATCTTGAAATATGAAGCTGAAAATTCCAGAAAAAACTGTTAAGAATGGAAGTAAATTTAGGAATTAGAGTAAAGAAGAAATATATTGATTTTCATAAGAATATTTCCAGACCTACTACGAGATGTGACAGTAGAAAATTTGGTAAAATATAGAATATTTGCATTTACAAGTAATACATCTGCACCAAACATAGTTGTTGTGTTCCACTCATATTCAGTAAATTATGGATTATTTAGAATCATGTTTTTTGTAATGGCGTGTAGAATTAAAATACACTAAATATATTGTAAAATTAAATATAAAGTAAAACAAATCGAAGTTTTATAGAAGCTCACTAGGTAAATAATGACCTAGTGGATTTTTGTCGATAAAACCTAGACTTATTTTACTTTAAAATATTTAATATACATTATATATCTTACTACAAGAAAATTGATACCAAACAATCTATAATTTACTTAATTGATATGTTTGGTGTAAAGTTATCGTTTTTGATCTTATTTATAAAAACTTATAAATACAAATATTCTATATTTTACTGAATTACTATTGTTGAGCATGCTTTTGGTTTAAACGTGATTAATTATCCAAGGAGACACATTTCATAAATAATATTTTATTTGAATAAAATATTAATGGATTTCCTGGGTTATGACATTTAACTCCCAGTAGTGTTTTAAAAGTAGTCTAAACTACAAAAATAATTGTCCAAGACACAGGAAAACGTATGGAGCATGGGAATGAAAGTAATCATTTCAAAGTGTGCCAAATTATTGACTCCGCCATAGTTTATAATGCTTGAAACTCCACTTAGTGTGTTAACGAGTGATATATATTACGCACAATAAAATGACCCCGAAATCATAACAAATATATTAAAAATACCTGGTCTCAATATCACAGTTATGCTTTAATACATTGTATTCATTATTTCTAGTGTTTTTTTTATTAGTTAATTAATAGCTTCTTATAATTCCAGAACTGAACTACAAACTTCAAGTCCTCAGATTTTGGAAACAACTTAATCTTTATGATAGCCTTACAATTACAGTCCCGATTGAAAAATTTGATTTATCTTCAAACGAAAATGTTTGTCAGACAATTGTTTTCGAAATATACAGTGTTAAGCAAGAGCAGTTTTATACACGCCGGGTAAGACTTATTTTATATCCCTATGTTTATTTATTTGATTTTTTTTATTAAATATGCTTGTCCTTTGAAGCACTCAGCTGACAGTGGTGTGAAAACTGAGCGTTGGAAATTGATCCTTTGCAATAAATATGTTGCCAAATACATAATTCTGTGTACAAATTCAGATATAAATTGTGATGAAGAGTGTTATTCATTTTTACACAGGTACGTATACAATATTACGTTTATGTTTACAGTTATTTTATAATTTATTTGTATGTCTATACATTACATCCATGAAAAATTTGCAAAGCAATTTGTACATAAAAATATTCCTTTTGCGAAAAAAATTAAAATTTTATCAAAATTTTAATTCTTTAGCTGAAAACTAATGGAATTATTCAATTTGTAATACTTGTTGAAAAAATTAGCACAAGTGTGTAATATAGTGTACCTGCTAAAACTCTGAGATAAAAATAAGGCGAATGTCAATAACTTTTAGTTTGAGCTAAGGTACGGAAATGACCAGATTGAATAGGATCAGGTCGGGGGAATATCCAGTGCCGTCTCTTTAGCTTCGAAAGAAAGACTTCGAGGATAGGGAAATAGGAAATTCGATAACGGTATCAAAATCAGAAAGCGCTCTGAAGTTAAGTATATAGTTTAATATAGACAAAGCAAGACTGAGCAGAGTGTGCCCAGGAGCGCTCACAATGCCAAAGGCAGCAGTAGCAAGACTAATTCAATAATTGACTCCAGAGACTGAGAGAAAAACACCCTCCTAAATGACGAACCACTTACTATAATGCGGGGAACAAATCAAAAGCTCCAGATCAACCCAGTTTATCTGTAGTGGGGTCCCTCAAAACCGGTTACCACAAGGTTTCAACAGCGTTTGCATTGTAATCGGAACCGACTGAAAATATGTTAACGATTCTAGCACATCCTCCCGGGACCCGAGTGAATTAAAATTTCTCTCGGGTGTGTGGTATAGGCCGAAATAGTAAATCAAATTAATAAATAAGTATGACAAATAATTATCGACTGATAAACCAGGGGTGAAATAATTATAGTAAATTAAATAAAATCTCAGTCCTACATGAAAATTATAATATATAAAGCATTTTTAGTTGCAATGGAACTAGAATTGTTAGCATTATTTTATAATAATTTAAATTTATAATGGTTCCGGTTATTTATAATTTACATTAAGTATGCAAAGATCAGTCACATGGACCTTTCTCATGGAAGTTAACGAGCCTAGCTACAGGGTTGGGTTAATGGTTGCAAGTAAAAGAAATAATTATGCAAAACGAACTATGTGGACTAAGCTATCGCCTCGTAGCCTCACCGTCTCTATACAACGATCATAGCGGCCAGGCTCGTGAGCTCCGCAGACTTCATCTACTTCCCTGATCGTAAAGCAACACTCAGCGGAACTCAGCGATGATTAAGCGTTCACAGTTAACGGCTGACTCTTCTCAATTTACTATATTAGCCATCACGACAGTCCTTCTGCTTCTATCTTTCAGTCGTGACTGTCCATCTGTTTCTATCTCTCAACCAAGATGCCGTCTGCTTCTAAATCTCTGCCACGACTGTCCTCCATCCTCTCTCGTCTTTCCATGTAACCTCCTCTCCGAACCTTCTTTCCAATTTGACTTATTTTACTTTCCACATGGAAAAAATGACCAATTAACCCACAATTTTGGTTTGGGATACTTCGAGGGGGGTTCGGCTATAAATACCAAGATTCATGTCTCAAGAAAAAAATTTCCTTCTTGTCGTGTCAGCGCACTTGTCTGCCTGTGGGATTTGGATGGTTGTCGTGCGAGTTAAGCTACGGTTTCTTTACAAAGCGGTGCCACTTTCTAGCGGCCGCAATGTAATGATGGATGATGTCACTAAGACGTTGAATATGCAACGCCACCTGTACTTAGACAAAGCACAGAGGACGTTGGTCTATGAAGTCATAGCAATTACAAACAGTTCGTACGTTATTTTCCTGTGTACGTTGAAAATTTTACTAAATAAAATGGGTGAAAACAGTGCAATCGTAATGCGAACCAGCGAAGATGACGAAATACTTATTTTTTTGTCAGGAAGAAGGAAGTTTTATAGAATGTAAAGAATAAAGCCCAGACAAATAGGGTGGAACACATCGGCCTCCACAATATACTCGGACAAAAAAAGTGAATAGTTTTGTTATTTACCAATCGTAAAATGTACTGGATAGAATGCGAAATCGCCTCTAGAGTTTTTTTCTACTGTAAAGGGTACTCTAAGACATGATTTATCATACACATATATTTCAATAGACACTATTGCAAGAGAAACAGACGCAATGTAATCAGAAATACGATACGTAATACGAAAAAAGTTTTTAATGGATTATTATTAATAAATATTCCATAATGTAATAAAGTACAATTATTTGTAATATTTGAAAAAAAAGGCTGGTGACGTTACGCATCCCTACGCGACTACTAGCGTCCAAAACAAGTACGAGACTGCTTTAAGGTCACGGCCAAACTACGCGATTGTGCGCATTCGAAAGCCCACATGCGTTTTTATGATTCTTCGACGCAGTCCGATTATGTGCAAAAGGTGGCCACGTTGGTGCGAGAAACCGCATGCGTTTCCCACTCTATACTGAAATATGACCAAGACGCGATCGTAGTTCCCAGTTAATGACTTCGATAAGTGAGTATGATTTGCTGATTGAGATCGCTGTGAGATCGTACCTGGAAAAGAGGAGGAAAAGAATATTCGGTGTAAATCCTATAAATGCAGTTCGACCTATACAGGAGCAGTTTCAAACCCTCATGGCGTTGCTTGCAGATGACCATAATATTTTTTGTTGTTGTTTAGAATTGGATTTTCATCATTTGAAGGATTTGTGTCATATATTCGAGATGATATAGAAAAGAAGAACACAATGTTTAGACTCGTTATTCCAGCTGAAAAGCGATTGGCTATTACCTTAAGGTACGTTTAATAAAGCAACAACTTCAATCAGATTAATAATGAACAAAATCATTATTATTATATCAAATAATCATAACAACAATAGTAATATTATCTAACACATGTTTAAACGTTTTGAATTAAGGAAATATATTAAAAATAAAAAACTGAAGTAGAATATATTTTATATGTTACAAAAAATGAATTACAATGAAAAAGTAAGCATTACGTTGTGGTTAAACTGTTTTCAGTCAAATCAATATCGGTTGGAGACTGGTAGGAAAAAACCAAGCTGCGAGATGCCGAACAGTCTGGTCCAGCTCTATAACAAAACACGAGTTGCGTTTTAAGGTAGCCTTCACATACAGTTATTATGCAGTTCCTGCACTGTCATATCTGGACTGACGATACCAACTGTTCCGCGCCACACGGGATTCAGTTTTAACTGAGGATCCCGACGTCAGTCGCCCGACTTACAGTTCTTGGACTGCAAGCGACCCCTATTTCTACCATACACGTGCAGTTTCGCTTGGTCTTCCCGGATGTGAAAACATGATGAAAACAAGAAAAAATTGCAGTGCTCTTTATAATTCTCTAATTAGAAGAACCTGTAGGAAAACTAAAAATCGGTATTGGATGAAGGAGTTGCTTACTGAGTGAAACCTTGTCTCATATATCATTAGTACGAAAATTAAGAGTATATTCAAAAGATTGCCTACAAATAGACAACACATGTTTTCACAAGCTTTTACAATTAGTTAACCTGCACATTTCTAAAAAAAATTGGTAATGAGAAAAGCTATTTCAGCTAAAGAAAGACTGTCCGTAACATTGCGATATTTGGAAACCGGACAAATTTAAAAGGATTTAAAATTTTCTGCAGTTATTTCTCATTAGGATCTACCAAAATAATACCGGAAACTTGTAATTACATTTTTAAGACCTTAAATGAGACGTATTTTAAATTAAGTAAAAAATTATTGAGCAAAACAAAAATTACAATTTAAAATATAGGTCTGTTTTAAAAATTAATAATAATGAAAATAGCAAAATGCAGACAAAAGAAGTGATATAAATTCACTTATTTTGTCTGTATTTGACTATATTTCTTATTATTAAAACCAAAATTTATTATATTTTTTAATTTTAACAAGGACTGAAAATCCTTATTTTAATTAAGAAACAACAAACATTGAAGGACATCTATAATACATTTTTACTAATTGTTAATAAAAATACATTTATTTATATAAAAATGATTCGTTTTAAATTAATTATTAAATCAACTTGAAAATTTTTTTTATTAAAAACATTAATTTTTTGAGATGGAATTCTTAGGCACTTTTTGATCTACTGTGATCAATAGCAGGTTGAAGTTCCGCAGTGTTGGTTCATAAATGCTATCAGAACCATTACCTGAGCGCTTTCGCTGCCGAATTTCCTTCAGCTCATTTTAAAAGCACATTGAAGATTATTAATTTTGTTTTTATAGTATCCACTGCAATTAAAATGAAAAAATTTACGTCCGATTGCAAATAATGAATAGCCAATTCAGACAAAAAAGTGATAATGTAATGTAGTGGTACTTTTTTTTTCAAATGATAAAGTAAAGGGATATTTTACAGAATTTAATAATCATTTAATTGAACATGAAATAAAATAAATACAAATTATGTGTGTTCAGCTAGCCGGGCAAAACAATCGGATCCCTTAAATTCCAAATTAAACCATGGTTTACGGTAATTCCCCAGGCGCGTCAAGGATTGAGAGACTTGGCAGTTACCTCGCGTTGATCTCTGGCCGTGATCATGTGGCACCCTCGATCTCTCCGAGTCCTCTGGATAATGCAAGTTTGGGGCTGTACGTCCGTCCCTGGCGACGGTTCGTCGAGGAGTCTCTCTACACTTGATTTACAGCCCCTTCGCTGGATGTGAAATATCGATGTTCTCGACCAATTTTGGATCGATCTTTCCTGAACCAAGAAATGTGATTGGTTTAGGCAGTCACGTGTTAATTCAATTTCTGAGATTTTTGGAGAGACGTTTCCCACGGTGCGACAGTCCAGGTAACTTCCGAGGGTCAACACATCCTACGTGTCTAAGTCCAAACCGAAGCGATTATCTATCCGGCACGGTGGCGCCTGGTCAAATTCCAACTTGCCAAGCTCTCAATCCTTGCTAATAACTTATTATATTAAAATGAAATATATATATATATCAATAATAAAACTATCGCGCTACAGTAAATACCATACAACGTTTGTGGGATCCTTGTCCCTTTACTCACTGCAATTATTCATGTAAGGTACAAAATTCTCTTTTATTACTTTACACAAACATATTACACAGGAAAAACTGATGAAAAGGACACGAAATTTACAAACTAGTTGAAAGATGAGGGCTGACGATCAGAACTGCAGAACCAACATACACGTCAGCTCTTGCAGAACTGTAGGTCCAGGCTTGCAGACAGTCGGGAGGCGGCCTGAACGCTTTGTCAAAATTTTAAATGACGATTAAATTAACTGCAGCTCCGGACTGCAGGATAAATGTGCGTGAATGGGTACATTTAAACGCAGCGAAAAGAAAACGCAGCCCGCTGCGTTCGCCAGTCGTGAATAATCGCAGATCGCATGGTGTGCCGGTTCCATAATATCAGTAATTTTTGTCTAAGAATCTTAATAATTAGATAAATTGTTATGTGGCACTCTTTCTGCTCCGAAGCAGGTCCCCAATTCTTGGAAAGGAGGAAGTACCGTAGGAAAAACAACAACCCATTGTATACAAAATTAATTTATTGAAACTAATAAAAACGTACAATTATAAAATATAATGCCTCGACTAACCAATCATGAAAATCCAGGTATTGTTGTGGCAAACTAGGCCCGAGAAACGTATTTAAGACAAAGTGCCCTACGCAACCATGATAAGTGACGATATTGGTTACCAGTCTGGGTCTCAGCAACACAGCGGCGTCACTCACAGCTGGTCCTGGACTTGGTGCCTCTGGTGGAGTCTCGCTAAGCTGATCTAATCTTGCACAGTCCAAAACCAAGAGCGACTGCTCACTACTACATCCCAAGTCAGAATCATCTCCTGGCAGCCACTTCTAGCGACCTGTGTGTCCAACTGTCTTGCTATTGGTCTTTTTAATTTGTTTTGGACCAATCAAAGGCCCTAGACAATCTGACGTCATCAGCTAGAAGCCTTTCTGCACCTGCTGTTTTCGGCCCGGAAAAAAATGGAGGTACAGTTATAATCCCCAGCCAGACTGGCACCAAACGGTATTTTCAGCTGATGTTGGAAGAATCAGCAAAACATGGTTGCTCACGCGATTAAACAAACTGACTAAAATATCAGCATAAATCAATGAGAGAGACGCCTGTCCTCAATAACGCGCTATACTAAGAATCTTTTTAATTAGATAAATTGTTATGCCGGCGCTATTTCACCCACAAACATGGAGTTGGGAGCCCCTGTCGTATAGGATTAAGCCGGTCTGCCCAGATGTTGATGGCCTAGTCCGCTTTCCTGTTTCAAGTAGTATTCTTCTGAAACTAATATATTTTTCCAACCTGGATACGAAAAATGATCAATGCTACATTACCGAGAAATTTAATAATTTTAAATATTAATGGGAGCGTGGACACGCGTTACACAATATACTTTTGATTTATACAATGGATTCCAAAATTCACTATTATTCCTTGTTTTCTAGGAAAAAGTAAGTCTTTGGGTGACATCTGAAAGGATATAATTACTTTTGCCTCCAAATATCGATTAGCATTACAATTTTAATTTAATAATTTTATGCTTTTCAAACTTGTGTACAGGAATTCTAGTTGGCACGAAACTCAAGTAGAATCCGAAATGTATGATCAAGAGGAAACCCTGAACGAGACTCGAACAAAGATAAACCTGGCAGTGGGAGAGGTGAGTAATCGTGCAATAGGTTGTGTTACAATTACGTTTATCTTATTACATTAAAAGTTAGGGGTTAGGGATTTGGGGACGGGTTAAGCTTAGGTGATATGGTTGGACGGTTGAAAGTAATGTTGGATACAGTGTTTTAAAAATAAGAATGCAAATTTAAATTGTTTGATTCTATACTAATTTTATCTGAGTGCTGTGCTCTCTTATAAACTATTGTATTTATATTTAACCATAACAAGATTTCATGCCAACTCGCCTTCATATTGAGAGGAGGGTGCCTTCATTATTCTTCTACTGTTTTGGAAGTATTTCGTAATATAATTTTTAACCATGTACTTATAGCTCCCACATAATCATCATTATTATTGAAGGAAGAATTTACAGGGGAATATAATTAACTAAGTCTTAACTTTCCCATTAAATTATAATCACATTACAACAGTTTCCATAAACAACTTAACATGAAAGGCATTATGCTGTTACATATTTATATTAATACTCACCTATATAAATTCTGAACATATAAATTAATAATCTTATTTTATGTTGTATGTTAGGACTGTATTTCCATTGGTTTTCACAAAAATAAAACTTGCGTATGTGATATAATGAAGTGATTTATTGACTGATATAAATGCAGCTTGCAACAATATAAAGAAAAGAAGACGGACTGAGACAAAACATAAATACTTTCCAAAGAATACCTTGTGCTACAGATGCGCTACACCGCACAAAGATATCAAGGCGTGATTACAATAAGTAATTAACATAAACTCCACGCCTTGAAAAATATACATTTTTCAATATAATACAATGAATGATACAAAGATATAATAATAATGGTAACTTAAGTCAATTTTTTTAAATGTTTGAATCATCATTGGAAGTCTGTATTGGAAGAGGACAAACACGTCTCTCTGCTCTACGCACCATACCTTTGGAATTGCGTAATGATACGTAATGATACCACAGAGTCACTTCCAGAGTGCAGTTCTGTCACGCGTCCTAGTTTCCACTTCATGGGCGGTAAATTGTCATCTTTAATGAAGACAAGTGAACCGATTTTGAGTGTGCCGCCTTGATTCTTCTTCCACTTAATTCGGGTTTGGAGTTCTGAAATATACTCTTTTGACCAACGTGACCAAAAATGTTGTTGAATCTGTTGAATTCGTTGGTAACGAGACATATACGATTCCGGTAAATGCATAAGATCTGGATCAGGAACAGACGTAATCGATCTCCCAATGAGAAAATGGGCCGGAGTCAAAGGTTGTAGATCTGATGGATTGGAAGACATAGGAGTGAGAGGACATGAATTTAGAATAGCGCTCACTTGCGCTAACAAACTGTAGAACTCCTCAAACGTTAATGACGTGTCACCCATAACACTCATCAAATGGTATTTAGTAGACTTAACACCCGCCTCCAAAATACCACCAAAGTGAGGTGAATATGCTGGAATAAATTGCCAGTTGAAGCGTTCTTTGACAAAGGCTTCATTCAAATTTTTCTCGCTCTGTCGAAGAAACATTCCCAAATATTTCAATTCAGACCGAGCTCCAATGAAATTGGTACCATTGTCCGAAAGTATTTTTACAGGCATTCCCCATCACGAAATGAATCTTCGTTAAACCAAAATGATATATTTTATGTTGTATGTTAGGACTGTATTTCCATTGGTTTTCACAAAAACGAAACTTGCGTATGTGATATAATGAAGTGATTTATTGACTGATATAAATGCAGCTTGCAACAATATAAAACAAGAAGACGGACTGAGACAAAACATAAACAACTTTCCAAAGAATACCTTGAGCTACAGATGCGCTACACCACACAAAGGCGTGATTACAATAAGTAATTAACAAATCTATTGTATGAATTACACCAAAGATAGAAAAACTTTTCTTGTAGAATCAAGACAACATCTTTCTCGGGGTCAAAAGTTCGATGTAAAATAAACAGATATAAAATAAGTGGCAATATTTTATTTTATTTTTTCTTTAATTTGGATTATATGTGTCATCAAACAATAACAATAAATATATTTTATAAATTTAATTTATACGCTTAATTCAATACTACTATAATTATGTGGGCTAAATACTGTCGAGAGAATTACTTAATTATATAATTATTGTGCCTGTTGAAAGTGAAACGTTTGCTCCATCTAAATACCAAGTTGAATGCAATACGTTCTGCCACGAACTCCTGTATCATTGGCGTCGTAACTACAACTGACCATAAAGGATTAGGGAGAAGATGGCACCCTGAGGGAGACCGGCTACGGTAGAAAACAGGGTAGAGGTGCATTTATTAATCCTTTTCAACAACTACTGCCATGACATCTCAACCCCTCATCACAGAAACTCCTCTATTCCTACAATATGCGTACGACACCGCAATCACAATGACCAATCAAGACTTCTACTCCTGCAACAAAGAATTTAAATTTTATCTCCCATTTCTAGAAGATTGGTTTTCACGGTGGAGAATAACCCCAAATCCATCAAAACCGAACTTGTGTACTTTACCCAAAGGCATGACAAGAAAATCAGGCCTTTCAACCGCCCCTCAATAACATTTTGGGGCTCTCTAGTAGCACACTCAATGGAAGTCATTTAAATGCTTCACTCGGTCTATCCAACCTACCACAGGCCTTCCGAGAAAGAATAGTCTCGAGACTAAATTTAATCAAATGCCTTCGGGCCCGCTCCTCGTCTTCACCGTCTAAAACACTACTCCATACTTATAAAACTTTTATCCGCCCAATTACCACACAACGTTTCTAGGATCCTTGTACCTTTCGTCAGGTGCTAAGAAGAACCTAGAGAAACACAACTGCACTGGTCAGTTGACAACACTCAAAAGCGTTTTTGAGTGTTGTCAACTGACCAGTGGAGTTGTGTTTCTCTAGGCTCTTATTAGCACCTGACGAAAGGAACAAGGATCCCAGAAACGTTGTGTGGTATTTATATTACCCTTTTTTTTGTCTGTATTGGCAATCTTTCTTATTCATTATTTTCTATCAGACGTAAATTATTTTCATTTATAATATTATTTACCTACAGTACTTTAATTATTTAATTTTAATGCTTTCCAGAAAATGCCTTACATGTATATAAAGCATGTAAACAACTCTACAATACAACTAAGAGGTTTTATAGGTGACGTGTGGAAATCTCTGGAACACGAACTCAACTACACGTAAGTACTTATAAAATCGTAGAAAAATAAAGTTATTTATCGGACGATGCAAACATTCTAAATATTATTACTCGTAGTGTTGTACTTAGGCGGAAACAGCTCTCCGAATCCATCATCGATGCTTCAGCAATATGAAATCAATATAATAATGAAATATATTTCTGATAAGAGCTTTAAACTCTCGTAATGTAAATAATATAATAAACTTATCTATTCTTATGCCTCAGTATAAAATGAAACTTAATAAATTGGTCTATATTTTTAATTGCATATTTAAATTATGTATAATTTCCATTAGATCTTAGTTGCGGTAATAAAATGTTATTACAAAGAAGTTCAAAATGTAAACGAGTCAAAATTCATATTATACTTCAAACAATTAATGTTATTAACATTATCACAAATAAATTACCCTAATATTTAACGCAATCTAGATAATCTTCAGTTAAATAACTGGGATTACAATAAACACGACACATTCTGGATTTAAGAGTAACACGTGGTCAAAATGTCGATTCACCGTCAGTCTTGATCCCAGTTTTCGTGACAGGACGCGCACAAACATCCATGACCATGCCGGAATTCTAACCCAGGACCTCTGTGATGCGGGGCAATAATATTTATATATTATAAATGAATAAGAAATGCACATCACAAAACATACTGAGGAATAACAAATCGCCAAGAAGGAGAAACTGAAAAACTAATACGATAAATGTAAAACAAATTTCATGTCGAGCATTCACTTGGTGTAAGAATGTTATTTAAATTACCTGCTATAAAATTTATATTTTAAGCCCAAATAGATTATGATAATGCTTGAATACATTTTCAGAGGGCATATACAGATTCAACTCATTTATTTATGACTACAGCGATTAAAATAATGCTCAGTGAGCGTATTGTCATTATACCAGATAATTCACTATCAACTATTTTCCAAATTTTCATAGGAGTTTCAGTTTTTAATTTTTTTCAGTTTCTTATACGATTTGATGTTTCATAAATTAAATCGATTGAAAGATTGCGTTTCATTTGATGAGATATGCAAATTAAAAATTTTCTTTGCTTACATTAAATTTTTTTTACTATGAAAATATGTAATAAATAAATCATGAAAACACTTATAATAATTCATCGTTATAGATCTTTTCTGACATTTCAAATTAATTGTTTACTATGCATGAAACGTTTTTATACAATAGTTGAATTTAACTGACTTCAATATATATTCAATATATCAGTCAAAAATAATTTCTTAACAATAAAACATAAAGATAAAAATTAACACAATGCATCGTCCTCAATCTTGGAATTGATCAGGTGAACATCGACCAATATTGATCAAGACTAGAAAGTTATTTATAATATACTTTATGTATAAATGTAAATCTTTAACTTCAAAATTTAAAATTATATTTTAATCATGTAATTCAATAAAATTTTTATATTTTTACAACATAAATTGTTAAATTTTGAATCAAATATTTACATGTGTAATCAAGTAGATTATGAATAACTTAATCAATTTAGATCAATATCCTCCATCTGATGATGTCGTAGATTGAGGTCTTACGTTCTTATTTTCTTCTGAATGTTTATTTTTGACTGATTTAGCTATATTCATAAATTTTAAACAATACTCTGATTTTAAGAATAAATAATATTCAAATGATAGTTTGGAGTAGTATTCATTCAATATTTTTTTATAGAATATATGCTTTTTATATATAGAGACCTTTTTTTTTATTCAACTGCCTTTCATAGAGTCGTAATTAATCCTCTTGAGCCAATAACGCAACTGAAAGTATACAAATTTTCACCTTTATATGACCTGCGGATAAAGAATCTCCACGGGCGGTGAACTGAAAGCCCTCTTAGAAGGTCTTTGACGGTGGCCGATCAAGAATAGGCTTCAATGATCAAAGCAAACCAGCACTTCGTTTTTTAAGCTAAGGTGTAGAGTTTACACTGTTTCAACGCGTCAGGAGCAAAAATTTTTCTAACTGTTAATTTACAACGAGTCTCTGATGAACATGTCTTATTTTTTTGTATGTCTTTATGATAAGCATATAAAGTGTTTCTGTGTATTGTAAAAAATTCAAACGTGCATTACCTATGTTTTTGAGAAAGTTTTTCCATTTGCTTTCAATAATCTGAATATTTTTCAAGATACAATTCAAAACTATTTTTCGGTAACACTTATTCAGCTGAATGCATAAAGTTTAATTTAGTACTAAGCATTTGTAATACAAATTTCATTCGATTGAAAGGAATATATAGCGGAATATTTCAATTGTCGGGCCACAGAAGTGTTACCGGAGCGAAAAGGAGAGACGGCAGAATATAACATCACTGCCTGGCTAACAACGGACTAGTATACGACACACTCGTATTTATGCAAGCTTCGCATATCCACAACTCACATGTCGCAATATGACCTGTTAATTAATATTTTATATAATTTACAAAAAATCGTGCAACAATTCAATAAATTATTATTATGACAGATTTCGTATGTTCTGAAATTTAATCTTTATATTTATAGGATTTAGAGATGTTATATCGAGACCTAATAACCCATAAGTGTGAAGGTTCATCCGGGATTTGATTGACTACACCCTTAGAGTTGTTAACAACCCTTGATTTTTCATTGTGGCTGGGTGGTGGAGTGTGGGATCCTCGTAACTGTAGAGACGTCGTCGCTGGACATTAAAGTCGAAATATAGGACAATAAGAGGCATGTTCAGAAAATAAGTGTGCTTTGACCATAACGGGATGGGATTTTTTTAGAGTGGAAACACTGAGTCTCTTGACAGAGCAAGAAGCATCGCAGAAACACGCTAATACGTAAACTCACGTTGTATTGTCCAGTTTAATGAAATATGTCGGAAAGAAATCCCGCAAAGTGCGAGTCAAGTGCTGTGATCCGCTTCCTACTCGCGTAAGAAATAACAAGTACCGTACAGTCGTTACAGTGGTGTCACACCAGTTCCCCATCAGTGAAAAATTCAAAATCATAATTTCTAGCAAACAAAATTAAGACCACCGTGTTTTGGGATCGAAAAGGCATCATTTTGGTCGAATTCCTGCCTCAGGGGAAGATCGTTATCTGAGATCCTAAAAAAGTTAATGAAGCATTCAAAACAAAAGGAGGGTAATGCTGACGAGAGGAGCGTGCTTGTTGCACAACGCCCGTACTCACACAGCATTAGTCAACAAGGCGCTCATGAACTCATTTGGTTGAGATCTTTTGAACCACCATATTCCCCTGAATTGGCGCCTTCAGATTATTGTCTTTACAACTTCCTGAAGGTACACGTGGCTGGAATTGAATTATTAACTGACGAGCAGATGCAGAAAGAGGTTCTAAAGTAGGTGGAGGAGCTTCCGGGAGAGTTCTTCGAAGAGGGTTTTAAGAAGCTTGTGCCACGCTTCACCACATGCAATGAACGGGATGGCGATTATGAGAAAAATCGTCAACAAGTGTATCAAAAATATCCTGCAACTTTTTCCAAATACACTTTTTCTAAAAAAAATATAAATTCTAATATCAGTTGAATTATAAATGATGATTCACAACAATAATGTATATGTTACAATTACTATATATGAACATGCCTCGTACATGGCCTGCGTCGGGGTCACAACGAAAGGGTTGTTAACTGATAACACATCTCGAACTTCTATAAAATAAAGTAAGAATAAATTTCCTCTCATGTATCGCGACAGATTCAAATCTTTTGTAAATTAAAATGAATACCAAAACTACCTTAGCCATTCAAATAATCTTTACGGTTTTAAAGAGTAATTGCGGGTGGTATACTTATAATTGTGCTTATATAATATTCATGTAATGCATTATTTTCGTATTTTTTTCCACATTTAATTCAGTTTTAAATTTTCTGTAAAATACGATATTCTTTCTGTTAATTACTTTCAGTTCACAGCTATCGTTTTTAGCAAAATTTGACTCCGTAATTCTTTTTCAAATCCGTATCCTTTTGATATTATTTAGGTAATTGTTATGTTTACAATTTATTAAAGTCTATAGTCTATAGATTTTTTAATATTCATTGATACATTTATATAACGACGACTCTTACAAAGCCTTATCCAGTTTTCCTTTGTTCCATACTGTTGGGACTAGATAGTTATCATTCGAGTACTATCTAAAAGAACAACATCTTTCTTACACATAATCTTTGTAAAGTTGTAGTATAAAGTTTCTAAAATAAAAATGCTGCGTCCCCACAGAAAACTCTCCCGCTATCGGAAGGGCGTGGGACAAGTACCCAATGCCCGACCTACCTGATGCAGGTTTTTCTAGGGTCTGTCCTGCATTTCTTTAGGCGAATGCCGGGTAGGATCCTTAAAATATGTTAACTCTTGGCTACCTTCCTCTACCCTTCCACATCCCTCCTTTCAAATCCCTTTCCTATGCTATAAGAGGGGAGTTGCCACTATGTGGATTACTCTATACATAGCCTGTCTACACCCAAAAAAAAAGGTGTGTGTATGTTGGATTTCAATTCCTTTATCTGCCTTCTTATTAAATTTAACAGATACCGAAAAAAAATATCAGTTGAATTATGAATTGTGATTGACTACAATAATGTATACGTGTTACAATTGAGAATGTAGTTTGTTCCACACAAGAACTTGAATAAGTTGACTGAAGGGATAAGGTGGAATAAAATAAACTTAATTCCTGATATAAATATATATCTATATTTTCCTTTAGAATTTTGAATAAATTGTCATGACTTAATCCAGGGCTTAACGGTGAATTGACATCCAGTGGCAGGCAATCGCATGATTTAAATTTTTCTTTTATATATTTATAATTTAAATTTCCTTGACGTCTGTACCTCACGTCACGATGGCTTCCGCTGCTCCGGTGTTGACCTTACAGGCGACTTGGATTCACTCGTGGTCAGGCAGTCACGGCTTCACCTTTGGGCGAAATATTTCCGGGTTCCCTTCCGGATACCTCAGACACATGGACAGGATTGCAAGTTTTTATTGTCTTCTTTGTCTAAGACAACTCGCCAAGCTATCTACAAGTCCCGTGTTGTCCGCAGTGTCTCCTCCTTACACCCTCAACCACATCTGCCGTTCTCTCTTCAAGACGCGAGGGTCCACCCCCGCATATTATTATAGGACACTGGACATGTTGTCAAGTAGTCCAGCAACCCGAAGGTCTATAGACGGTCTCACAACCCGAACGAAAACGTTACAGGTTATTAGTTCTCCCGCCTAAATCCAGTTAAAATAAATTACGTCTTCACGTAACACAAGCTAACTGAGCAGCAGTTTGGGGAAGACCAGTTGTCGAGGAATTCTTAATAGATGGTTTAGCAGAAACAACCTTTACTTACGATCGCGGACAAAATTGATATATTAAGGAACCGTCGCAGTCAACGAGTGACTTCATATAAAAACAACAGCTGAGATGCAACCGACAGCACACTTAGCGGTTTATAAATTGCAATTCAATTAACGTTTCTAGTTATTTTTATTTCCGCCAATACTGTGAGAGGGATCTTTTATTATTTTATTTTGTACTAACTGGATGTCCGGCGTTGCCCGGCTTGTCATAATTAAATTCAAAGGCATCCATAACCAAGGATTTGACTCCAATGTCGGTTATTTTCGCGTTATTTTTATGTAAAGCCCTTCAGTCACCCATAAAAGTACTCCCCTCCAAAGCCGAAAGGGGTGGAAAATATACACAAAAATATATGTAGAAACGCCATCTATCTCATTGACCTCTAAAAAGATTTTAGACGAAAATATCGGCCGTTTTAACATGTTTAAAAACTTCCACCCCCGCCACTGGGAGTGATAGTCGTGTCTTACCCCCACATTGCTTATTTTCGCTTCTAAAGGAACACGTTTTGAAAATTTCGTCTAAAATGCTCCAGACATTTATATTTGTACATTTACGCACATAATTCACACTTGCAGGCGTTTTCTTCATTTATGATACACAGGCTGGATGTCCGGATTTGCCCGGGTATTTATTTAAATTTGCCCGGAAAAGGAATTGATTCGAAACTAACGTCTTGGTAAATATTTCAATTAACCAGCATCAATAGCAATAGGGTTTGAAGCAGTTACCTATTTACATTCCCCCTCCCCGACCGACCCCTCGGCATCCAACTTCAAATCAACCAGGATGATGACTGACGGTATTCTGGAATTCTCTTACTACATAAAATAAAAGTATCTAAAAATAACGACGCATTAAAAGGCTCAAAAATACTCGCTAATTTATTAAAGTCAAAAACTACTCTCGGTACCTTAAACGACTAAAGAAATGCAACCATTAAAAAATAGAGACAAAAATATAGCGGGTACCCTAAGAAAATAGAAAAAATATCCGTAACTTATGAGGGTCAAAAGTACTCTGGTTAATGCGAGAATCTAACTCAGTGACTCCTATAGCTCCAGAATTGACAATAATATCGGTCTTTTCTCATTACTTTTTATGTAACACCTTTCCACTCCACGCATACGGTAAGGGTGCTTCCCTCCCTTGCTTTTTGGAGTCAAAATTATACACTTTAAAATTTTAGAATGACACTATAAAAGAAAGAGATTCCGACGACGATTTATTCGACGCTAATAATAGTGATTTAGGAATTTTTTATATTAGACCCCTCCATCCCCATCTCTAGATGCGGTTGGTGTGTCTTAACCTCTCAGTGTTTATTCCTGTATAGAGTTTAGTAGAAATTGTTCTACACATTTAAAAAACGTAAATTTGTTTCACCCCCTTCCACCTCCACTGCTAGTGGTTAAGGTACCAATATGTTAAATGTCCGAATTAAGCTCACTGACTTCCATAGCTCCAGATTAAATACCAGTCTCGTTGTTTACTTATTACTTTTATGTAATGGCTTTCACCCACCAGCCCGCCCACCCCCGTCCCTAGGGGCTGAACTACAACTTATCGTGAATGTCAGAATTAAACTCATTGATATCTATAACCTTGGATTACACAAATATCGGTTGTTAACGTAATTTTTATGTAACGCTCCTCTACCCCATCTTTTAGTGGTGCTTTAAGGGGTTGAAATTATACACTGAATACATCTGGATGTAAACTATTCATCACATAGACCCCTAAAAGTAATTAATCGGCGCTAATATCGCTCGTTTTAGCACGTTCTTAATTTTAACCCCCATTCACCCCTGGGGAGTTTCCTAACGCTTCGAAAACCTGACAGAAACCTTAGCGGGGGGCGAACAATAATTACTCAACAAACTTTCATCGGAATCGGATGAATTGTTTAGGAGCGCATTGTGGGGACACACAGACATTCATTTTATATATAGAGAAATCATGCAGTTGATCACACTTTCTTAAGTAATAAAAAATTTTGAAGTAAAATATATATTATGAAGTTATATGTCATACTAATATAATTACAGTTTACTTTCCCATTTATTAAAAGGATATTACTCATTTTTTAGATCTGAGTACGATCATGTCACATCTGGAATGTGGGGTTCGAAGCCCGCTAACGGTACGTGGAATGGTATGGTATCTCTTTTGAAGAAGAGGAAGATAGACATTGCTGTCGGAGCTATCATGATGACATCTATGCGAGCTTCAGTCATCGATTTCACAATACCGCTTGTTACCACCAGGTAGTTAGTTACGTACAGTCGATTAGCAGAGAAAATATTAATTTTTTTCTCGTAATAAACAACATTACTACAAACATAAAAGTATTTTTTTAATAAAATAAGTCTGTTTGTAAGAAGGGGATTTAAAATCAAATTATTTCTTATATGCATGGTTTAATGTTCACTTGATCCAACTTACAGTTAAAGCTATTCTTATTATAAATTGTGATAAACTTTTTACTCTATGATTCACATATTAGCAACGAGCATATCGAAGTGAAGAAGAATATTTCTCCCCTCCGTTTACATCAAGCTATAAGCGCCGTTAGTGTAACAGTGTATAAGCTTCTCCCCTTTAAAATCTCCAACTCTCCACCATGTCACCTGAAACTTGTGAGCTTGCCCGCGTCGAATGTCCAAAGAAAAATAATGTGACACGGCATTAATTAGAGAGAGAGAGAGAGAGAGAGAGAGAGAGAGAAAGAGAGAGAGACTAACAAGGCTCTTGAGACGGGTCAATTATTCTTTTTCTAACAGTTACTGGATAATATTTTATATATTTACTGTGATAAAAGTATCGAAAGTCAAGAAAAATTGAAGCACATTATTTTTAAATTTATAATTCTTCTGTGAAAAACGAATGAAATTACAATAACGCTAATTTATTTCTGAAGTACGTAAAACAGATTCCATTCGAATTCTGATCACTGAAACAATAAGGATTTAATCATTTATATTTAAATTTAGTTTCATAATTATCTGATTTATCTGTCTCATTTTTTTTATCGTCACCATTAATTTTCTTATTATGTGTGGATCCGTAATATTTCTGCTTAAATTTTGCTAAGCTAATTTTATCAGTTTCTATCAAAAATTTCATTCCAATATCATTTTCACTTTAATTACCTCGATTTAATTTACATTCAACCAGAACTGTTAAGCAGAATCAATTCAAATATTGTTAATAAATCATAAATCAAATCATTTGACTTATGGAAGGTTCCTTCGTACTTTCTTGAGTTTTATAATCACTTTTTGTGTAAAATTTAAAATATTGCATATTTTATATTTATTTTTTCATTTTTATCGAAACCTTCAACCTTTAATTTACAAATTGAGAAAATGATAAAAGATGACAACTTCCTAGTCCAAATGCGATCAGTAATAATCCAAATACGAGCAGTGATGGAGCGCGCGTGGAGAGTAAGATTGGGTCAAGAACGTAAATCAATATTTGCTGTCGTGACTGTTCTCATTAAATTTCGTTCTGAAGTGATTAGCTGAAAGTTTCCAATTATCAAGATTAGTAACAATGGGGACATCAAAACTATGATACTACACAACGAGATGGCTTGGTTGACGATGAGGAACTTTCAACATTGCATTTGCAGTTTGAAATGGCGTACGGGAGAATATTGCTCTGAAAGGCGTTGAAAAAGCAAGTCTATAAGCTTTTTACGCTTATGTATGGTGTAATATAAGAATGTTGAAAGACACAGAACAAGCGACAAGGAAGTTTTTAATTTTATTTACAGTCGCACCAATTGCCAGGCTCACTAGCGACTTTTTGTTTTCGATTTGGCTACTTTGTGGGAGTTTCTAAGTTATTAACGCACCACTACCAGCGCCTAGCTGTGATTCGAACCCGGGACCACTGTGATGAGAAGCAGGAGGTCGGCATGGAAGCTTCAGTAAACGTAGAAATACGTTTTTGGAAGATTCTTAGATTACGCGCAGAATTGATGTCCCACGATCATTTCTCCGCCATAGCTCATATATAATGATTTGTTAAACTTTTTTTTCATTAAACCGAATAGAGCTTTTACATGCCGTACTTTTTTGAGATTCAAATTATGAGTTCCCATATAGAAATACCTACAAAGTGAAAATGTCACTGCCTTAGATGTCCCAAGGCCCACTCTTGTACAATGAGAGTGGCATAATTCCCACATAGTTTGAAATCGGTCTACATAAACCTTTATTTTATTTGGATATGTTGTATTATAAGTGAATTGGATATTACTTTTTAATACTAGTTAATTTTTCAAGTGTTTGCCTTGTATGTTCGTTGTCCCATTTACGTGATAATTTGATGATCTACTGTACAAAAAAATCTACTGTACAAAACTGAGGTAATTAAGTCTATACTAGATAACCACAGAGTTGCTTCATATACAAATAACTAGCGTTGTCCGTGTATTTATTTTTATTAGCACGAAAAACTATTTAATTCCACATGAATAAGTTAGTAAAGTTATTCAACTTACCTATGCAGAGGGAATGATAATTTTATCATAACCCATTAGTGCGTTTAAAAAAGCATAAATACTCCCGATACCAAGTATAAAAAAATACTCTTAGTACCTCAGTATACTCGCTATTTGCTGTGATAGACAAAAATATTCTGGGTACCATATACTCGGTTCCATATTAGGACTACAGTAAAAAATACATGCACTGCCTAAAGAGAGTTACACTCCCGGTGCCCTATTGAGTCAAAATTTCTTCATGTATTTTAATAGTGTCATAAATACTCCCTTTCCAAAGTGATTAAAAATACTTCCGGTATCAAAATCCTTTCCCGTACCGTAAGGGAAGTGAGGCAAATTTTCTTCATGTAACTTATGAGTATCAGAAATACCATTGAGAATAAAAAATTCTGCCAGCACCTTAAGAGAATCAAAATTATTTGTCATACCTTAAGAGAGTCAGCACTACTCAAAATAGCGGTAGACTAAGAGAGCCGGTATACCCACAGTTCTTTCACAAGGACAAAAATACTTCGATTACGTTAAGAGAGCTAAAAAGAGTCCCGGTACTGTAATAGAGTAAAAAAGTTCCGGTACCTTTAGGGAGTCATTGATACTTCCAATACCTTAAGAGAATGAAGAATAATCCCGCTGCTTTAGAGACAAAGCTACTCTCGCTACTCTAAAAGCGTCAATACTCCTGGTATCTTATGCGAGTCAAAAATATTTTCATTAGATGAAGAGAATCAGACATTTTCCCTTTAGCCCTTAGAGAAATTACTGTACTGACGATTAACGGGTGTTCCATCACATCACAACGGTCGTTGTGCTACCTGGGCATTCAGATACACGACAAGCTAACATTCAAGCGACATCTGGAAGAAGTTGACCAAAAAGCGGCAAAAAACTTCACGGCACTCTCAAGGTTATTGACAAACCATGGAGGTCCCAAGCAAAATGGCAGGATATTACTGGCGAATGTCATAAGCGCAATCCCACTCTATGGTGCTCCAACACGGGCAGATGTGACAAGGACTAGGGCACACTATCGCCGGACTGTAGTGGCATACAGACTCAGCGCTGTGAGAGTAACCTGCTCCTTCCTCACTGTGTCCAATGACAATGGAATCCCACAACTGGACAGCAAAACCAAGGAACGACATAGAAAGCACATGGGGAAATAAATCAAATCAAGAAACAATGACCGAGTGGCAACGCCGCTGGACTGAGTCATCCAAGGGTAGTTGGACTCACCGCCTCATCCCCGATATTTCGGTATGGTCCGCGCGAAGACACGGAGAGTTAGACCCCTACCTCACACACAAGTACTGACAGGGCACTGCATTGGTTCAAGGTTGCAGTAAGTCCACTGTGCCCAAACTGAAGAGAGGAAGACGAAGATGTATAACATACATTCAAGTGCCTCTTCTTCAACCCTCAGAGAACGACAGTTCAAGATGCGGTCATAAACCCAAGTAACGCCTGAAGACCTGGTAGCGATGAAGCTGAAGACTGAAGACAAATGGAAAGCTGTCAGCACGTATGCCATCTTAGTAATCAGAGAACTGCAACGAATAGAGAAGGAGCCAAGTTAGCTATACAGCAAAAGCCACGGCTAAGACCACTTCCAGCGAAGTATTACATAAGTGCCGTATAGTAGGAAATATTTAAAAGGTCCAGTGAAAAAAAGGGAGGTTTTTTAGTGTGTAAAAATCCCACCCCATTAGTGCTTGTCAAAATATCACGCACCATTCTTACAACATGTGTATTTTGGGGGAATAATTTTGTAATATGTATCTTGCGGGAATTTATTTTCGGGCAATACGTTCCAGGCTGGAGATGCAGATATTTAGACGCGGACCATATATCCAGCGTTGAATAGAGCATGAGACCTTGAACAGCGCTTCTCATTGGCCCAATTCTTTAACAAATCGACTTGTAAATGGTCGGAAAGTATTTAGGATGGCTGATATTTTAATCGTTTCCATTGTCATTTGTTCGATATTAGTCAAACCCATAAATAAAGAAATGAATGTGTCTGTGTGCTACATATGCGATCCTAAACCATTCATACAATTGCTATGAAACTTTGGTGAGTTGTACGCACATCCGTGAAGGTTTCTATCGGTATTTCGAAGCGTTAGGCAATTCCAAAGGGGTGAACGGGGTTGGCAAACATGCGAAAACGGCCGATATTAGCGTCAAATAATTAGTTTCCTTTATCGATGAGATTAATAGTTTCTCTACAGATGTTTTTTTGTGTAATATTTCAACTCCTTACATCATGGGAAGACAGCATCTCTAAGGGAGGGAATAGTGTGGTATTATATAAAAAAACGCGAACCAACAAATATTAGTGTCAAATCAAGGATATAATACTGATATTGATCATACTGTTTAAGATGTATTTCAGTACCTAGGAGACCGGGGAGAAACAAAGCGTACAATCTTAAACGTGTGGACAATTTTCTTACAATCTTAATACACTTACGACCCACAAACAAAGACTGAAGGGGTTGTAGCACCCGTAGGGCGTGGCGGTAGATGGGGTGGAATTTAAAAATATTCGTAAACGAC
This sequence comes from Zhengitettix transpicula, assembly GCA_037074705.1. Classification (NCBI taxonomy): domain Eukaryota; kingdom Metazoa; phylum Arthropoda; class Insecta; order Orthoptera; family Tetrigidae; genus Zhengitettix; species Zhengitettix transpicula. Next base: position 188,180,884 of record CM073591.1, read on the forward strand.
TATAATTAGTGTTGAATAAAACGTTTACAGGATCCCTGAATTTGATAGTGTCATTCTAGAAGTTTAAAGACTCTTATTTAGTTCTAAAAGGCAAGGGAGGGAAGTAACCATTATGGTGGTGGTAGAAATAATGTAAAAAAGACCGATATTCGTGTCGATTCCGGGGCTATAGGAGTCTCTGATCTTAATTCTCGCAATAACCATCGCGATTAATGAAACCTTTTTTGTTTGCCGAGGAGGTTGACGTGGTTGACAAAAAATTACTCGGAGTATTCTTTCCATTCTTAAAATATAAAGTACATTTCGAAACTCAGTCCACACCCTTGAAATTCATCTTCACGATATCCCCTATAAATACGACTGACTAAATTTTCTATCATTTTTCAGACGGAATGTCAGGCGTTGGAAAAATGTATGTATGTATTTCTCCCAATCGTTAATTCTAACTGCAGAGTAAAATTGTTGAAAAACTTTTAATCAACGATATGATATGTAATGCTGTAATAATAAGTAAATAGTCACCCTAGAGCATACAACATAAATTTTAAGGGAACTGTGTAATAGTACAATGTATTTATTTAATTCGACATTGATAAAAAGTGTATCACTTACTCTTTCAAAATAAATGGTATTCAAACGTTTCAGACTGGAAAACATATATGTTCCACTGAATGTTGCATTTTTTCCGATTTTACATGAAAAAAGACTACGATTAAACTTTGCAGCGAATAAAGGTGCAACCACAAATAATATTTCTGCCACCCTGCGTAATCAGTCCCAAGGACAATGGTTCCAAACAGTATGAATTTAGGTACGGATTTTTTAATACTAATTCATTAGCTCCATTTCTCTGCTGAGAAAGTAGTACTAGTCTAGTTGATATTGATTACAACTATGATTAGAACCACTTATAAACTAATACAATTCACTACTGAGAACTATACCTAAATAGTAAATATGAATTATTGCAAAAGTACAGATTAGAAAGAGCATTAAATGAGAGCAATTATATATAAGAGACAAGGATAAGATATTTTCTTTGTATTGTAGAATTTCACTACGCAAGTAGCACTAAATTTCACAAGTAACAATTACTGTAAACATGTACATTTACGTTGGTTTACGTAGAATACAATTTATTCAAACCAGAAACAAAGTTCTATCTGGTTACAGAAATACAGTTCGAAGATGTATCTTTCAATCGTGTGGTAAATACACAATTAAAGTTCACACAAGACGGGGTATCTACTTTACAGAAATACACTCGCGGCAGGATATTTTAGAAATCAAGGAGGTATGGCCGCTATGGGCAAATCATGGAGGAACTTCGACACTTGATTAAATTTCAGCCGCATGGATTGTCCGTCGTCAGCACCTCCGGGATGACGTAGCTTAGATCTCGGCAAATCAATTGGTCAGAAGCACGAGGGTACAATCATTTCCCCTAATTCCGTAGAACTTCAGTTTATGTAATTAAATTTAGTGACCAACCAGGTCTTGATGAAGTGCAGATATCTGCAATATTAAGTTGACATTATATAAAAACCAGGTAAACATAAGTAATATAATTTAATTTAGATTGTGTGGAATTACAACATTCACATGCATTACATGAAAAATCTAAAACCAAAATCGACTGGAATGAAAGGAAATAATTTTAAAGAGCACCATGAAGGCAGAACTTACGATGGATGACTTGAAAACTGCACACATTTCGCTTTGGAGCGACCAGTTGCCGCCAAGTTGTCCGACAAACTGAACGTCATCGAATTACTTTGTTGCCATGATCTGAGGATTTCCAAAGTTCAAAAACTCATTTTAATAAAATATTTGAACGAATACATTAAGAACAATGTCCCATAAGACGATGTGAGTTGGTCCTTATCTGAATCACCAACAACACGAACTCGGTTGCTTACAGCTCGCTTATTTAGGAAACCAGCACCAACAGTGAATTGAATATAACCAATGTTCCGAAAAAGATTTAAAAATTTTGAATTAAATTTATAATTTAGATACTGAAATTTTGATTGACAGCAGGGAGGAGATTGAAAATTTTAAATCGAATTTGCGTAGAAGAAACGGGCTTTTCTATCTTGAGGAGATGTCGTACGGCGGGGACAGGGCTCGGTTTCGTCTACTACCGAAGAAATGTCGGTCAGGGACGAGGAGGCCGCGCTCTCGGGCAGTGCGTCGGAGTCGTCGTTGTCCGAGATGTCGTCTATCGGAAAAATATAGACGAATTTATAATTTAAAATTTCCTCCCTGGTGAAATGAGGTTTCGGTTGAGGGGGCTGAATGACAATGGGAGGCTCCTGTTTATTCGCGGCGGGGGGATAAAAATTTGGTTTCTCATATAAACAGGAGCAAAAAAAATTCACGAAAGTTCGAAGCATTGCTTATATAAAGTTTCACTCACGTGTAAGATTCCGTCTAGCGCCTTGTCTTCAAAAGAAGTGATGCGTGGTAACGGTGACATTGTTGAGGAATTCTCACCTTGGTCAGAGATGTATGCAATATAAATATTTATTTATCAAAATTATAGGCAGTAGGTATTAATATTCAACGAAACAAATACATTGTGAAATGCTGAAAGAGGAATTCCACGTCATTACGATTTGTTTTCCCTTTAAAAAATGTACTTACTTCGGTAGTCTTAAAGGCTTAAATATTATATAATTGCAAAGAGTAAGTGATACATGTCCTACCAATGTGGAAGGAAATAAATATCTTATAATTTCTTTTCTTCATGGATAAATTGCAATTACGTTATATTTGTAGAGTTCCCAAAAGGCTTTGCATAGTTTACACGGATACGAACGTTGAGTTTGCGTTGATTTTAATAGTTTAGCCCCACCTGATTGCTGAAAATCTCAGCTTCATACATAACCCGAGGTTCGTCTCCAATCTAGGATATTTTCGTTATTTTTATGGAATACCTCTCCACCCTAGCCTTCACGGTTCTCTCCTACCAAGCCGATAGGGTTTGTAATTACACACGGAATATATTGTAAAATATTATGAGTCTCATTGACCCCGCAAAATACTTATTCGTTGCCAATATAGACAGGTTAACATTTTTTAACGTAGAATTTAATTTTGCCTTCCATAGTATTACGATATTGTCCGCGCATTTACGGATACTACTGGGGGGAAATGTAGTAATATGCAACGTCTACTGCTGTTCAGATTGTACTATTTTCGATCAAGTTTCTTATAAATTGAAGCAAGTTTGCATGTATAAATTCTCTTTCAAAATAAATGGTATTCAAACGTTTCAGACTAGAAAACATACATGTTCTACTGATGTGTTGCATTTTTTCCCTGTTTACAAGAAAACAGATTACGATTAAACTTTGCAGCGGATAAAGGTGCAACCACGAATAATATTTCTGCCACCCTGCGTAATCAGTCCCAAGGACAATTGTTCCAAACAGTATGAGTTTAGGTACGGATTTTTCAATACTAATTCATTAGTTCCATTTCTCTGCTGAGAAAGTAGTACAAGTCTAGTTGATATTCATTACAATTATGATTAGAACGACTTATAAACTAATACAATTCGCTATTGTGAACTATACATAAATAGTAAATATGAATTATTGCAAAAGTACACATTTGAAAGAGCATTAAATGAGAGCAGTTCTATATAAGAGACAAGGATAAGAATTTTTCTTTGTATTGTAGAAATTTACTACGCAAGTATCACAAAATTTCGCAAGTAACCCTGGACTGCTTAATTCACAAAGGTCTTAGACAAATGCAAGGATTATACAAATTAAAAATGTCCCCGGAAGAATTTATCAGTCAGCTTTTCTCAGCGACTGGAAACCTCGTCCGATAGCACACGAAATAAAGAATTTTGTTGTATCAGTGGTGCACACAAAAGATAAATATATTTTTTAATCTGATCTTATCTTCTATACAAATAAAATAGGATGTACTTACGTTTTTTTCTATAGAAATTTTATTTCGTGGATAGAATGCAACAAAACATGGTCCAGATATTCTGCCAAACTCGAGAACCGGTACTGTGGGGTTGGAAAGGGCGAAGGAAGATGAGAAACCGCTTGCATTACGTAAACCGAAACTGACAATATTTGCGTCGAATAAATTTTTTGAGGGGTCAATGAGACTCATAATATTTTACAATATATATTTCGGTCACCAAAACTTAGTGTTTTCAGTTTTCAGCGGAAGACATGTGATGATGTTTGTCGGCAGATAAATGTTATGTGTGAACTATATTTTACAAAAATGGTTAGTATCTTTTTATGTAAAAGTAATCATTTTTTCACTTTGGTGTGGAGAATATCTTTGGATAATTGGATTGTTAAAAAGAGGAGTTGTTGAGCAAACCTGTGTTGTAAAGAGTTAGAATTTATAAAGTTATGTTAAAGTAACGCTGCATGTTTAAACAAATTATTCACCTTAGAATTTTTCCCTCGCTCAAATATATTATTTGAAGTTGATTTAGTTCAACAAAAGTAGCAGAGCATGGTTGAAACGAAAAATTTTATATTAACTAATGAATTTGAGTCGGGATGGTAATATATTAAATATGTATTATATATTATGTTCTTTAAAGACATTTAGGCTTCCGGATATAGCATTTATAACTGTTTATGTGTTCAGGGTTTTGTTGTTGTTATTTTTTTTAAAAAAAATTTATTTCGAATCCACACATATCCTAATTTTGTTTCATGTGACGTCATGTCTACGATGAATTGGCTGTAGGACCTGTCGAAAGAGGCCTTGATCAAGGAATTGAGAGGTGCTGGGCAGGAAGCGACAGGTTGTAAGTGGGAATTGCTGCAAAAATTTTCAGAATATTTGAAGCAGAGAGGAGATGACGAAATAAATGCAGCCCGGGCACGATATAAAGATAAGTTGTTATCTAAACAATTTACTGGACGATCTAACAATAAGGTTTCTAAGGAATCTGTAAATCAAACGGATTTGGAAATATTATTGCGTAGTTCTGAAGTTTTTGGTAGTTCGGTGGTAAAATAAATGTTTAATAAGTCGAATGTGAAAATGTTAATGGAGTTAGTAAAAATAATTCCGCATTTGAAGGAAGGAGGTTGTTTACAATTTTTGTTGAAATTAATTCCGTTGTATGAGTTACGTTTGGTGCAGTTTATCTGTTGTATTACGGGAAAGATCTCAACTAGAAATATTTGGTCAAGATAGGTTGGAATAATGGACCTGGGACCTACTGCAACAGTATTTGGTTGATACAATTATAGCCCAGTGTTATAAAGAAGAATTTGTAAGGCAATATGTAACGCGACGATTTCAGAAACTCGGAGAATCTTTCTCGGACTATATTAGAGATATATTATTGAAGTAATTCTGCAAAATCTACAGCCTTGTGTGGAGATATCATCTTTGGTTTAGCGAAAGGCCTTTTCAGGAGCTAGTGAAAATTGCGGATGAGATGGCTGACTCGTTATTTGCCGAGGAACAACGCGAAGAATTTAAGAGTATTCGTAGTTCTGGTCAAGGGAGTCTGGAGACTTCTCGATCTAGTGATGAGCGTATTCATCGGTGGGAGTTTGAAATAAACAGTTACATTACTTGTTATAAATGTAAAAGAGTAGGACATGTGAGAAACAGATATCCTGAATTAAACATTAATCAAAATAGGCAGTCTGGAAAGTTGTAAGGGGTGGTAGCAAGAGACCGGCTACTGCACCCATTAATATTGTTAGTAGGTCTCGTGAATGTAATGAGGATCCGTGGGTATTAGTGAGGATAAAGGATCACGAAGTACCTGCTATTAAAAATAGCGGTGCTAGGGTGTCGGTAATGGATGATAAAGTGTTCCAGAATTTGAAGCGTTTAAATTTAATTAAGAAGGAGTTTGAAGTGAGTACCAGCTGTTATACAGCTCTTAGGGAATTCATGCAAGTAAGTAAAAGTATCAGGTGTCATGTGAAGGTTGAGAAATATTCGTTGGATCAATGTTTTTATGTGGCTAATAACTTAGTAGCTCCTCTTATATTAGGAATGAATTTCATTAATAAAACAAAAATGGAAATATTTCCTTGGAGACAAAAAATTAAATTTGGATTTGATGAAGAAAGGGAATGTGAATTTCGTCTTTGGATCAACCTTAAATCCTTGGTCGTTAACTATATAAAGGATGAAGTTATGGAAAGGCTGTTGGTGTTGGCGGAAGTTGCTGAACAGGAAAGTTTAGGAGATTTCTGTACTTAGCTAAGGGAGTATCCGAATTTGTTTAGTAGCAAATTCGGTACTGTAAAAGGTCGGTTTTGTGAAATTAAATTCTCACATGAATCACATGTCCGATTGGCACCTTATCAGTTCTCCCCCACCCAAAAAAAAAATATCGATACTAAGGGTTTATGTTAAATAAATCAGTAATTAAGACCAGATAATCGAATTATTCATCTCTATCTTTCCTGGTGCCTAAATCAAATGAAAAATATAGATTACTGTTAATTTGTCGTAAATTAAATTAAAAGGTCAAATTCGATTTCTTCCCCTGCCAACAATAGAGAGTGCGTTCCAACATTTTCCAGGGGCTATCATATTTTTTGTGATAGATTTAAACGTGGCTTACCATCAGATCCCTCTGACGGCTAAAAGTCGTGGTTGTACGGCGTTTATCACAAAACTTTGACTATATGAGTTCACCAAGCTTCCGATGGGCATTTCGATAGGATCTCAGGTTCTTGGTAGAGATATTGATAGATTATTTTCCGATCTGAAATATAAATGTGTGTTCAATTTTGCCGATGATATTTTAAGGAACATCAAAATCATCTTAGAATAGTTTTTTCTAGACTTCAGAATGCGGGTTTCGCAGTAAAGAAGGATAAAATTACCTTAGGAGGCAGAAAGATTATATTTTTGGGAAATCATATATTAAAGCAGTTCAGGAATTTCCGTCTTTGTGGGAATGACTGGGTTTTATTCCAGATTCATACCAAAGTATGTCGAAATAGTAGCGCCCTTGAATAAGCTTAAAGATAAAAATGGTCATTTTGAGTGAGGAGATGTTCAGGAACGGGCGTTTATGAACTTGAAGAAAGCTGTCAGCACTGCCCCAATTCTACAGTTACCTAATTTTCAAAAGAAATTTGTCATGCAATGTGACGCGAGTGATTTGGCGATTTCTGCTGTACTGAATCAAGAAGTCGATAATTCCTTGGCACCGATAGCTTATGCCAGTCTGAAATTAACGCCTCAAGGAATAAAATATTCCACCTACAGGAAGGAATGCATGGCGGTTGTTTACGGGTGCGAAAGATTTCGATCGTTCGTGAAACACAAAGAATTCACCGTTCATGCTTATAGTGAGGCCTTGTCATGGTTAAGGGATTATCCCCGAGTGTAGGGATGTGTTGGACGTTGGATTCTTAGATTATCACCATTTAAATTTAAAATTGTTTACATAACTGGAATATCTAACTTGGAGGCAGATTGTCTCGAATGTTCTAAGAACCGACAGAAAATTACTAATATATGAGTGCGGATGAGCGAGATCCTAATTTCGTGATGGGTTTTCTAACTAATTTTCCTGCTTCGTGAATTATATTTTGTCTCACATCAAAAGGCGGATGAAGAATTTCGGAAAATATATACAAAAATTCGGATAGGTGATCCGTCAGTAAGACGATATAGAATAAAGCGAGGATTGAGTGTGGTATCTCCAAAAATGGAAAAAAAGGAGAAACTATTTGTATCTTCGTTGGTGCGAAAAATTCTGCTATGTTATTTTCATGATGGTATGAAGGGTGCTCATTTGGGAGTATCTAAAACATATAACAAGGTTCAAATACATTTTTTTTGGCCTTGGATGTATAAATGTGTAAAGTCGTATGTAAAGACCTGTGATATTTGCCAAAGGACGAAGCCGGCTCAAAATTCTCAAGTGGGGTTGCATTCGGCTGATGTCACTCAGAGACCTGTTCAATGATTATTTCTGGATTTCGTGGGACCCATGTCCAGAACTACTTCTGGAAATACAGTCATATTTTCGGTGTTGGACTCCTTTTCTAAATTCGTATGGTTGTTTCCTATGAAAAAGTGTCAGGTAGCACCATAGTTGAACAACTACAAGTCAATATATTTGGCCAGTTCGGTATACCAGAAGAAATTGACACTGATAACGCGGGATCTTTTCGTTTTAAAATATTTAAGGATTGTCTGTTTCAGTGGGGAATAAGAGGAATTTATACTTCTCCTTATTATTCAAAAGGTTTCCAAGTGAAACGATTCCATAGAAATTGAAAGGCAGCCTTGATTTCGTATAACCACTATCAATATTATAAATGGGATCTAAATTTATATCTTCTTCAATACGGGTTCAATAATGCGTGCTACGAGGGTGTAAATAACACTCCGGCAAAGTTATTTTTATGTTGAGAGTTAAATTCTCCTCTGTAATTTAAAATGGAAACTAAACGATTCGGATAATGTTAGTACGACAGCAAAGCGTAAAATTTGGGATGAAGATGTAACTAATTTGCAGAAGGCGCGCATAAAGTCGCCGCTAGGGACAATACTGGTAGGCAAGACCACACTTATGAGGCAGGTGAAACAATTTCCTCAAAGTTCAAAATTGAAACAGTTTTCTGCCAAACTAGATTTTAAATGGTCCCCACCAGTTAAAATGGTACGATTCTTATCTCCCGTTCCAGAGGAATTGGTTTGTCCAAGCCATGAGTAATCTTTAAAAAGGCCATGTTAGCCATTTGAAGCCGTATTACACCTCTTAAAACTTGAAACAAAGCTCTCTCTCGAAGTAATTCTTGAAGTTCTTCGAAAAAGTTCAACCTTTTATTATTATTAATTTTTATTAAAATTAAGTTTTAGTCCGGAGACTTTACAGTTGTGATAATAATATAATAAAAGTATTTACAATTGTAAAAATTAAACATATAAAACAAAAGGTATTTACAATTTGTAAATATTTGTGGTCTTGGATGTGACCCTTGTCATTCCAAGTTTGAGATTTATTATCACATATTAACATATTAGCCGGCATGATGTTAGCGATCGATCTGGTCATTGGGGAAACTTCATGTTTGAAAAGCGTTAAGGAGGTTATGGGGAAAGATGGTAGTATATAGTGCCAGTTGGTAGGAGGGGCTAGAGTTAGGTAATTCTGGAGTGATTTAGGGGGAGGATGATGTCATTTGGGAGTTTACGTTTTAGTCCGCGATTTTGTGAAGCAGAAGGTGGGTTACTGTAGAATAGCTCAATGGTGGGATTTGGATGGTTGATCGAGCTATTTATTGGGGACTTGGTAGATTTATGAATTATGGCAGGAATTAGGGGATTTTCAAGTTTTGTGTGGATAACTGAGTTGCGAACGTACCAGGGGGAATTTGATATTAAACGGAGAATTTTGTTTTGTTTGGTTTGTATTTTGTTGGAGTGGGAATAGACAGTGGGTCCCCAGTGTACTGTTTTAGTAGATAGGTTTTGAGGTATGTCGTGAAAATATAGGTTGAAGAGGAAAGGGCCTAGGATGCTGCCTTGGGGGATCCAAGAGCAAATAGGGAAGGAATTTGAAAGAGTATTGTTAAATTTGATCGAGAAGGAGCGGTTAGTAAGATAGTTAGTAAAGATTCTGAAGAGGGAATCATTAAGTGGGTCTTTGATTTTGGAAAGTAGTGATTTGCGGTGTACTATATCAAAAGCTTTTTCTGCATCTAAGAAGGCAGCAATGCAGGAGTTATTCGTGTCGAAGGAATTGTTGATGTAGGATGTCACTCAGTAGAGTATATGGGTGCAAGAGTATTTGGTTCTAAAGCCGTATTGAGCAGGATGAATGAGGTGGGTTATTTCTTTGCTAAGGAGGCGTAGAAGGAGTTTTTCGAACAGTTTGGATAAAGAGGGGAGGAGACTGATGGGTCTATAACTATTGGGATAGAATTTGGGTTTATTTGGCTTTGGGATCATTATTATTTGTGCGTGCTTCCAGGCTATTGGGTAATATGTTGTACGGATGATTGCATTTTTATCTTTTATGTAAAAGTAATTATTTTTTTATTTTGGTGCGGAGAATATCTTTGGATTATTGGATTGTTTAAAAGAGGAGTTATTGGTGACAAACTGTGTTGTAAAGAGTTTGAATTTATAAAGTTATTTTAAAGGAGCGCTGCATGTTTAAACAAATTATTCACCTTAGAATTTTGCCCGCGCTCAAATATATTATTTGAAGTTGATTTATTTCATAAGATGGAAATAATTATAGTTGAAATAAGTTACGAATTTTCGAATAATTGTGAGTAGCAATCGTGACGTCAAAGCGCACACACCGGTACTGCACAACTCGCGATATAGTTCCGTTTTTCGTAATGAAATAAAGCAGAAATATTTTGATTGAAAAACAGTATAATTTTATTACAAATAACTCTATTGAATGATAATAAAAAACAATACGAAATACTTTACCATCCTTGTGCAGGATATAGTAAGAGTTGTATAAGGTACGACTGCTGAGTTATTTGTTTGTAACTATAAAATTATTCAATATGACATACGGAACTTTCCATGAGATTATTGTTATTCAATTAATGCACTGTCAGTCAAGGGAATGCACAGAAATAGGAACATAAAGATTGAATTTAAAGTACAATTAATAGTACTTTATGCAACGCTTTGCTATGAATTTGTATAAATGTAAAGAAATTAGAGCGTGTAATGTTTGTCGTGACCCAAAATTTTTGGGTTAGAATTTGTTTCATTATATTGTTAGTGAGTAACAATACATCATAAAATTTATATTCCATGTTTGGGAAAGACGTTATAAGTGTACAATTTCTGAGAAATGAAGGAAAGCAAAATTTTGATTGAATAAAAAGTATAATCATATCTGCCAATACCACATCGAGTGATAAATAAAAAATAATTATGAAAGGTTAAATCCATTGAACTAATTTTCTTTTAAATAACTTGTCTTAACGGGATTACGATTACGATTACGAACCAATATTTAACCCTTTTATATCTTTAAATACGCACTGGAGGAGACAAATAATTATGGTAAAAACAAAACTTAAAATTTGTTAATCATTATAACTTGATAGAGTTGGTTTTATCTGACGAATTAGTTCGAGTGAGATATGGGTAGGGTTGGACGGGTGTGTATATATACAAACATGCTAACAATAGAGATATTGGAGTCGGATAAATATTTTAGAGTTCATAAATATAATTACTACCGATCTTACATGTGTAAAATTCAACCCTGTACGGCGTGGGAAAGTAGTAACTTTGGAGGTGTGGGTGGACAGACGTTAGAAGAAAAAAAGGCGAATGCAACCGACAGGGAAGAAATTTTAAAATAAGTTAACCGGCTGAAGATTACATAGAAAAAATTTATTTAGGGAACAATGATATTGATAAAATGTCTCTACATGTTTTCAGTGTATAATTTCTACCCTTTTCTGGCTTGGGATGGGTGCTTCCTTTAAGGATGTGGTTGGACGGGCGTTACAAGAAAATAACGCACATACAATTGAGATTGGAGTCAATTCCAGTTTCATGGATGTAACTTAGTTTAATGACATTCAATTGGCTATTTAATCCCCAGGGGTAGTTGTGGACGGAATTTTTCAAACTTGTTAAACGATCGATATAAGTGTGTAATAATTAATTGTTGAGGTCAATGACGTTGATAGCATTCCCACTGATGTTGTTTCTAAAATTTCAACCCCTTACGGTATGAGAATGAAGAACACGTAGGGGTGGGGGTGGGAACATTCAAACATTCTAAAACAGCCGATATTTTAGGCGGATAAATATTTTTAGGGAACAAAGAGATTGATGGTGTTTCTACCGATATTATATAAAGTATAATTTCAACCCCTTTTAACATGAGCAAAGAGCTCTCTTTGGGGTGGTATGAACGGGTGTTAGTAGAAAATAACGTGAATACAACGGAGATTGGAGTCAAATACAGGGTAATGGATGTCGGTGAGCTAACTTTTGACATTAATTGGACATTTAACCCCGAGGTGTGAAGGAGGACGCGGGTTGAAATATTGTAACATGTAATCACGACCGAAGTTAGCTTTGAATAAATATATTTTAGGATTAATTATACAGATAGAATTTCTAACCAAGTTGTGTGTGTAAAATTTCAACACTTTGTGGCACGATGAGAGCTCGCTTAGGGGTGGGGGTTGTGTGAAGTTACTAGAAAATAACGCCTAATCAACCGAGATTCGAGTCAAATCGAAGTAAATGGTTGACGCTGTGTTTATTTATGACAATCTGGTTGGCTGGGGTGGGCGGGGGTAGTAATTAGGCCCTTTATTGCCTGTATGTGGATATGTATGTGTGTATGTTCCGCATTCATCTCTACCCTCGAAGAAAATATTTCACCAAATTTCATACACGAGTTCTTAGCGAAAGGGTTACAAACTCTGCCGTGGGTGTGACACAACTACCACCATCCGAGAGCATGGGTGTAAGGGGTGGAAATCTTCAAAGCTAAAATATACGATATTTGCGATGAATAAATATTTTTCAAGGTTAATTAGATTCCAAGTATTTTTACCAATATTGGTTTTGTATATATTCAACCCGTTTCGACAAGGGAGTGGATCACGTTTAGGGATAGGGATGGTGGGGCGTTTCATAAAATTAACTCAAAATCAATCCATATGTCAGATAAGATGTAGCTGATATTAATTTTGACAACATGGGCAACGCTCGACGGTTTGGTATTGTTGACGGGGGGCGAGAGGAGCTAGATGGAGGCGTACGGGAGCATAAATTTTCAAACATATTAACCGGCCTTTTTTGAGACGAATAAATATGTATCGTGGTCAGTTATCTTTATAATATTTCTCTTCATGTTGTAAGTGTATAACGTCAACACCTCCCGGGGAGGAAGTGTGACTACCGTATGGATATTGGTAGAAAAGCATTACATCAAAATAACGCAAATTCAACCAAAATTGGTGTCGAATCCGGGGATATGCATGTAACACTATTTTATTATGACAATCAACTTGACGTTCAACTCCCCCAAATGGGGGCGAACGGGGGATTGACATTTTCTAACATGTTAAACAGTCTATATTTACGTGGAATAAATAACTGTCGGGGTCGATGACACATCGGCACCCATGTAGTTTAATAAAAAATATTAAAAACTGATTATTATTATAATTATATTGGAGGCATGGTTATTAGCGAGATGTATCATATATTTTAATTTTGTATCTGTATTTTATTCGTAAATAAAATTTTAATATAATCGGTATTGTCTTTATCCGAGACATGACTTTCTTACGCAACACGTCGACTTTTCAAGTATCTTTTTAACCTCATGACCTTTTATCATATGCAATAAACTAAGTAATTATACATTTGTGAAAATAATACTATTACGATCATTGGTGTGTATCACAATATACAAGTATATATTTACGTTTGCCGGTCAAAATAGTAGATTGTTGATGGTGGGACTTACACAATACCCCGCACACTTACCTCGACATGTGAGGTTCGTTTACTTGTTTAACCAAGCTAAAAACAGGCGTTAGTAGAGTATTAAGGACGTGGGATCGGGTACAGCGAGGAGCAACTATTGGTCCTTTCATATATGTCATTCGATATTATACAAAACACTGAGTGTGGGCCCCGTAAATTCTTTAAACTAAGAGAACCCATACGAAAGGATTACGAGTTTTTATTTTCTAGAAATTTTTAATACAAGTAAGTGTCTTTAACCTCTTGCTGTGAAGAATTAGCGTGAAAGGAGAATCAGATAGTACACACTTAAAAACAACATATTTTTAATGACAGATCAGAAAAAAATATTGTTAGATGAAAAAGGTTTTTTTACAGAAATTTGTAGTTAAACCCCAGAGAACGTTCATCTGGTGGAATGGAATTTTACTACTTACCCCACACCCTTCCGATGGTGGGAGACTGGTTCATGTCCATCGCAGTTAAGTAAAGTGATGCGAATACAATTAATATTCACATACAAGATTACGCTGATTAACGTTAAATGCGCTTCCGTAAACCTCAAGCAAAGTTCAATCAGGTTCTGATTAACACAGTTCATACTTTCAAATTTGATATAAACACAGTTACTGTAAACTCTTACATTTACGTTGATTTACATACAATACAATTTATTCAAACCAGAAACAAAGTTCTATCTGGTTACAGAAATACAGTTCGAAGATGTATCTTTCAATCGTGCGGTAAATACACAATTAAAGTTCACACAAGACGTGGTATCTATTTTACAGAAATACACTTGCGGCAGGATATTTTAGAAATCAAAGAGGTATGGCCGCTATGGGCAAATCATGGAGGAACTTCGACACTTGATTAAATTTCAGCCGCATGGATTGTCCGTCGTCAGCACCTCCGGGATGACGTAGCTTAGATCTCGGCAAATCAATTGGTCAGAAGCACTAGGGTACAATCATTTCCCCTAATTCCGTAGAACTCCAGTTTATGTAATTAAATTTAGTGACCAACCAGGTCTTGATGAAGTGCAGATATCTGCAATATTAAGTTCACATTATATAAAAACCAGGTAAACATAAGTAATATAATTTAATTTAGATTGTGTGGAATTACAACATTCACATGCATTACTTGAAAAAGCTAAAACCAAAATCGACTGGAATGAAAGGAAATAATTTTAAAGAGCAACATGAAGGCAGAACTTACGATGGATGACTTGAAAACTGCACACATTGAGCAATGTAGCGACCAGTTGCCGCCAAGTTGTCCGACAAACTGAACGTCAGCGAATTACTTTGTTGCCATGATCTGAGGATTTTTAAAGTTTAAAAATTCATTTTAATAAACTATTTGAACGAATATATTAAGAACAATGTCCCATAAGCGGATGTGAGTTGGTCCTTACCTGAATCACCAACAACACGAACTCGGTTGCTTACAGCTCGCTTATTTCGGAAACCAGCACCAACAGTGAATTGAATATAACCAATGTTCCGAAAAAGATTTAAAAATTTTGAATTGCGATTTATAATTTAGATACTGAAATTTTGATTGACAGCAGGGAGGAGATTGAAAATTTTAAATCGAATTTGCGTAGACGAAACGGGCTTTTCTATCTTGAGGAGATGTCGTACGGCAGGGACAGGGCTCGGTTTCGTCTACTACCGAAGAAATGTCGGTCAGGGACGAGGAGGCCGCGCTCTCGGGCAGTGCGTCGGAGTCGTCGTTGTCCGAGATGTCGTCTATCGGAAAAATATAGACGAATTTATAATTTAAAATTTCCTCCCTGGTGAAATGAGGTTTCGGTTGAGGGGGCTGAATGACAATGGGAGGCTCCTGTTTATTCGCGGCGGGGGGATAAAAATTTGGTTTCTCATATAAACAGGAGCAAAAAAAATTCACGAAAGTTCGAAGCATTGCTTATATAAAGTTTCACTCACGTGTAAGATTCCGTCTAGCGCCTTGTCTTCAAAAGAAGTGATGCGTGGTAACGGTGACATTGTTGAGGAATTCTCACCTTGGTCAGAGATGTATGCAATATAAATATTTATTTATCAAAATTATAGGCAGTAGGTATTAATATTCAACGAAACAAATACATTGTGAAATGCTGAAAGAGGAATTCCACGTCATTACGATTTGTTTTCCCTTTAAAAAATGTACTTACTTCGGTAGTCCTAAAGGCTTAAATATTATATAATTGCAAAGAGTAAGTGATACATGTCCTACCAATGTGGAAGGAAATAAATATCTTATAATTTCTTTTCTTCATGGATAAATTGCTATTACGTTATATTTGTAGAGTTCCCAAAATACTTTGCATAGTTTACACGGATACGAGCGTTGAGTTTGCGTTGATTTTAATAGTTTAGCCCCACCTGATTGCTGAAAATCTCAGCTTCATCCATAACCCGAGGTTCGTCTCCAATCTCGGATATTTTCGATATTTTTATGGAATACGTCTCCACCCAAGCCTTCACGTTTCTCTCCTACCAAGCCGATAGGGTTTGTAATTACACACGGAATATATTGTATAATATTATGAGTCTCATTGACCCCGCAAAATATTTATTCGTCGCCAATATAGACAGGTTAACATTTTTTAACGTAGAATTTAATTTTGCCTTCCATAGTATTACGATATTGTCCGCGCATTTACGGATACTACTGGGGGGAAATGTAGTAATATGCAACGTCTACTGCTGTTCAGATTGTACTATTTTCGATCAAGTTTCTTATAAATTGGAGCAAGTTTGCATGTAAAAATTCTCTTTCAAAATAAATGGTATTTAAACGTTTCTGACTAGAAAACATACATGTTCTACTGATGTGTTGCATTTTTTCCCTGTTTACAAGAAAACAGATTACGATTAAACTTTGCAGCGGATAAAGGTGCAACCACGAATAATATTTCTGCCACACTGCGTAATCAGTCCCAAGGACAATTGTTCCAAACAGTATGAATTTAGGTACTGATTTTTCAATACTAATTCATTAGTTCCGTTTCTCTGCTGAGAAAGTAGTACAAGTCTAGTTGATATTCATTACTATTATGATTAGAACGACTTATAAACTAATACAATTCGCTATTGAGAACTAAACATAAATAGTAAATATGAATTATTGCAAAAGTACACATTTGAAAGAGCATTAAATGAGAGCAGTTCTATATAAGATACAAGGATAAGAATTTTTCTTTGTATTGTAGAAATTCACTACGCAAGTATCACAAAATTTCGCAAGTAACCCTGGACTGCTTAATTCACAAAGGTCTTAGACAAATGCAAGGATTATACAAATTAAAAATGTCCCCGGAAGAATTTATCAGTCAGCTTTTCTCAGCGACTGGAAACCTCGTCCGATAGCACACGAAATAAAGAATTTCTCAGCGACTGGAAACCTCGTCCGATAGCACATGAAATAAAGAATTGTGTTGTATCAGTGGTGCACACAAAAGATAAATATATTTTTTAATCTGATCTTATCTTCTATACAAATAAAATAGGATGTACTTACGTTTTTTCTATGGAAATTTTATTTCGTGGATAGAATTCAACAAAACTTGGTCCAGATATTCTGCCAAACTCGAGAACCGGTACTGTGGGGTTGGAAAGGGGGAAGGAAGATGAGAAACCGCTTGCATTACGTAAACCGAAACTGTCAATATTTGCGTCGAATAAATTTTTTGAGGGGTCAATGAGACTCATAATATTTTACAATATATATTTCGGTCACCAAAACTTAGTGTTTTCAGTTTTCAGCGGAAGACATATGATGATGTTTGTCGGCAGATAAATGTTATGTGTGAACTATATTTTACAAAAATGGTTAGTATCTTTTTATGTAAAAGTAATCATTTTTTCACTTTGGGGTGGAGAATATCTTTGGATAATTGGATTGTTAAAAAGAGGAGTTGTTGCTCAAACATGTGTTGTAAAGAGTTAGAATTTATAAAGTTATTTTAAAGGAACGCTGCATGTTTAAACAAATTATTCACCTTAGAATTTTTCCCTCGCTCAAATATATTATTTGAAGTTGATTTAGTTCAACAAAACTAGCAGAGCATGGTTGAAACGAAAAATTTTAAAATAACTAATGAATTTGAGTCGGGATGGTAATATATTAAATATGTATTATTTATTATGTTCTTTAAATACATTTAGGCTTCCGGATATAGCATTTATAACTGTTTATGTGTTCAGCGTTTTGTTGTTGTTATTTTTTTTTTTTTAAAAATTATTTCGATTCCACACAAATCCTGATTTTGTTTCATGTGACGTCATGTCTACGATGCATTGGCTGTAGGACCTGTCGAAAGAGGCCTTGATCCAGGAATTGAGAGCTGGCTGGGCAGGAGGCGACAGGTTGTAAGTGGGAATTGCTGCAAAAATTTTCAGAATATTTGAAGCAGAGACGAGATGACGAAATAAATTCAGCCCGGGCACGATATGAAGATAAGTTGTTATCTAAACAATTTACTGGACGATCTAACAATAAGGTTTCTAAGGAATCTGTAAATCAAACGGATTTGGAAATATTATTGCGTAGTTCTGAAGTTTTTGGTAGTTCGGTGGTAAAATAAATGTTTAATAAGTCGAATGTGAAAATGTTAATGGAGTTAGTAAAAATAATTCCGCATTTGAAGGAAGGAGGTTGTTTACAATTTTTGTTGAAATTAATTCCGTTGTATGAGTTACGTTTGGTGCAGTTTATCTGTTGTATTACGGGAAAGATCTCAACTAGAAATATTTGGTCAAGATAGGTTGGAATAATGGACCTGGGACCTACTGCAACAGTATTTGGTTGATACAATTATAGCCCAGTGTTATAAAGAAGAATTTGTAAGGCAATATGTAACGCGACGATTTCAGAAACTCGGAGAATCTTTCTCGGACTATATTAGAGATATATTATTGAAGTAATTCTGCAAAATCTACAGCCTTGTGTGGAGATATCATCTTTGGTTTAGCGAAAGGCCTTTTCAGGAGCTAGTGAAAATTGCGGATGAGATGGCTGACTCGTTATTTGCCGAGGAACAACGCGAAGAATTTAAGAGTATTCGTAGTTCTGGTCAAGGGAGTCTGGAGACTTCTCGATCTAGTGATGAGCGTATTCATCGGTGGGAGTTTGAAATAAACAGTTACATTACTTGTTATAAATGTAAAAGAGTAGGACATGTGAGAAACAGATATCCTGAATTAAACATTAATCAAAATAGGCAGTCTGGAAAGTTGTAAGGGGTGGTAGCAAGAGACCGGCTACTGCACCCATTAATATTGTTAGTAGGTCTCGTGAATGTAATGAGGATCCGTGGGTATTAGTGAGGATAAAGGATCACGAAGTACCTGCTATTAAAAATAGCGGTCCTAGGGTGTCGGTAATGGATGATAAAGTGTTACGAAATTTGAAGCGTTTAAATTTAATTAAGAAGGAGTTTGAAGTGAGTACCAGCTGTTATACAGCTCTTAGGGAATTCATGCAAGTAAGTAAAAGTATCAGGTGTCATGTGAAGATTGAGAAATATTCGTTGGATCAATGTTCTTATGTGGTTAATAAGTTAGTAGCTCCTCTTATGTTAGGAATGAATTTCATTAATAAAACAAAAATGGAAATATTTCCTTGGAGACAAAAATTTAAATTTGAATTTGACGAAGAAAGGGAATGTGAATTTCGTCTTTAATTAACCTTAAATCCTTGGTCGTTAAGTATATAAAGGATGAACTTATGGAAAGGCTGTTTGTGTTGGCGGAAGTTGCTGAACAGGAAAGTTTAGGAGATTTCTGTACTTAGCTAAGGGAGTATCCGAATTTTTTTAGTAGCAAATTGGCTACTGTAAAAGGTCGGTTTTGTGAAATTTAATTCTCACATGAATCACCTGTCCGATTGGCCGTTTATCAGTTTCCCCACCCTCCCAAAAAAAATATCGATAATAAGGGTTTATGTTAAATAAGTCAGTAATTAAGACCAGATAATCTTATTATGCATCTCTAGCTTTCCTGGTGCCTAAATCAAATGAAAAATATAGATTACTGTTAAATTGTCGTAAATTTAATTAAAAGGTCAAATTCGATTTCTTCCCCTGCCAACGATAGAGAGTGCGTTCCAACATTTTCCAGGGGCTATCATATTTTTTGTGATAGATTTAAACGTGGCTTACCATCAGATCCCTCTGACGGCTAAAAGTCGTGGTTGTACGGCGTTTATCACAAAACTTTGACTATATGAGTTCACCAAGCTTCCGATGGGCATTTCGATAGGATCTCAGGTTCTTGATAGAGAAATATATAGATTATTTTCCGATCTGAAATATAAATGTGTGTTCAATTTTGCCGATGATATTTTAAGGAACATCAAAATCATCTTAGAATAGTTTTTTCTAGGCTTCAGAATGCGGGTTTCGCAGTAAATAAGGATAAAATTACCTTAGGAGGCAGAATGATAAAATTTTTGGGACATCATATATTAAAGCAGTTCAGGAATTTCCGTCTTTGTGGGAATGACTGGGTTTTATTCCAAATTCATACCAAATTATGTCGAAATAGTAGCGCCATTGAATAAGCTTAAAGAGAAAAATGGTCATTTTGAGTGAGGAGATGTTCAGGAACGGGCGTTTATGAACTTGAAGAAAGCTGTCAGCACTGCCCCAATTCTACAGTTACCTAATTTTCAAAAGAAATTTGTCATACAATGTGACGTGAGTGATTTGGCGATTTCTGCTGTACTGAATCAAGAAGTCGATAATTCCTTGGCACCGATAGCTTTCGCCAGCCGACAATTAACGCCTCAAGGAATAAAATATTCCTCCTACAGGAAGTAATGAATGGCGGTTGTTTACGGGTACGAAAGATTTCGATCGTTCGTGAAACACAAAGAATTCACCGTTCATACTGATAGTGAGGCCTTGTCATGGTTAAGGGATCATTCACGAGTGTAGGGATGTGTTGGATGTTTGATTCTTAGATTATCACCATTTAAATTTAAAATTGTTTACATAACTGGAATATCTAACTTGGAGGCAGATTGTCTCGAATGTTCTAAGAACCGACAGAAAATTACTAATATATGAGTGCGGATGAGCGAGATCCTAATTTCGTGATGGGTTTTCTAACTAATTTTCCTGCTTCGTGAATTATATTTTGTCTCACATCAAAAGGCGGATGAAGAATTTCGGAAAATATATGCAAAAATTCGGATAAGTGATCCGTCAGTAAGACGATATAGAATAAAGCGAGGATTGAGTGTAGTATCTCCAAAAGATGGAAAAAAAGGAGATACAATTTGTATCTTCGTTAACGCAAAAAATTCTGCTATGTTATTTTCATGATGGTATGATGGGTGCTCATTTGGGAGTATCTAAAACATATAACAAGGTTCAAATACTTTTTTTTTTGGCCTGGGATGTATAAATGTGTAAAGTCGTATGTAAAGACCTGTGATATTTGCCAAAGGACGAAGCCGGCTCAAAATTCTCAAGTGGGGTTGCATTCGGCTGATGTCACTCAGAGACCTGTTCAATGATTATTTCTGGATTTCGTGGGACCCATGTCCAGAACTACTTCTGGAAATACAGTCATATTTTCGGTGTTGGACTCCTTTTCTAAATTCGTATGGTTGTTTCCTATGAAAAAGTGTCAGGTAGCACCATAGTTGAACAACTACAAGTCAATATATTTGGCCAGTTCGGTATACCAGAAGAAATTGACACTGATAACGCGGGATCTTTTCGTTTTAAAATATTTAAGGATTGTCTGTTTCAGTGGGGAATAAGAGGAATTTATACTTCTCCTTATTATTCAAAAGGTTTCCAAGTGAAACGATTCCATAGAAATTGAAAGGCAGCCTTGATTTCGTATAACCACTATCAATATTATAAATGGGATCTAAATTTATATCTTCTTCAATACGGGTTCAATAATGCGTGCTACGAGGGTGTAAATAACACTCCGGCAAAGTTATTTTTATGTTGAGAGTTAAATTCTCCTCTGTAATTTAAAATGGAAACTAAACGATTCGGATAATGTTAGTACGACAGCAAAGCGTAAAATTTGGGATGAAGATGTAACTAATTTGCAGAAGGCGCGCATAAAGTCGCCGCTAGGGACAATACTGGTAGGCAAGACCACACTTATGAGGCAGGTGAAACAATTTCCTCAAAGTTCAAAATTGAAACAGTTTTCTGCCAAACTAGATTTTAAATGGTCCCCACCAGTTAAAATGGTACGATTCTTATCTCCCGTTCCAGAGGAATTGGTTTGTCCAAGCCATGAGTAATCTTTAAAAAGGCCATGTTAGCCATTTGAAGCCGTATTACACCTCTTAAAACTTGAAACAAAGCTCTCTCTCGAAGTAATTCTTGAAGTTCTTCGAAAAAGTTCAACCTTTTATTATTATTAATTTTTATTAAAATTAAGTTTTAGTCCGGAGACTTTACAGTTGTGATAATAATATAATAAAAGTATTTACAATTGTAAAAATTAAACATATAAAACAAAAGGTATTTACAATTTGTAAATATTTGTGGTCTTGGATGTGACCCTTGTCATTCCAAGTTTGAGATTTATTATCACATATTAACATATTAGCCGGCATGATGTTAGCTATCGATCTGGTCATTGGGGAAACTTCATGTTTGAAAAGCGTTAAGGAGGTTAGGGGGGAAGATGGTAGTATATAGTGCCAGTTGGTAGGAGGGGCTAGAGTTAGGTAATTCCGGAGTGATTTAGGGGGAGGATGATGTCAATTGGGAGTTTACGTTTTAGTCCGCGATTTTGTGAAGGAGAGGATTGGTTACTGTAGAATAGCTCAATAGTGGGATTTGGATGGTTGATCGAGCTATTTATTAGGGACTTGGTAGATTTATGAATTATGGCAGGAATTAGGGGATTTTCAAGTTTTATGTGGATAACTGAGTTGCGAACGTACCAGGGGGAATTTGATATTAAACGGAGAATTTTGTTTTGTTTGGTTTGTATTTTGTTGGAGTGGGAATAGACAGTGGGTCCCCAGTGTACTGTTTTAGTAGATAGGTTTTGAGGTATGTCGTGAAAATATAGGTTGAAGAGGAAAGGGCCTAGGATGCTGCCTTGGGGGATCCAAGAGCAAATAGGGAAGGAATTTTAAAGAGTATTGTTAAATTTGATCGAGAAGGAGCGGTTAGTAAGATAGTTAGTAAGGATTCTGAAGAGGGAATCATTAAGTGGGTCTTTGATTTTGGAAAGTAGTGATTTGCGGTGTACTATATCAAAAGCTTTTTCTGCATCTAGGAAGGCAGCAATGCAGGAGTTATTCGTGTCGAAGGAATTGTTGATGTAGGATGTCACTCAGTAGAGTATATGGGTGCAAGAGTATTTGGTTCTAAAGCCGTATTGAGCATGATGAATGAGGTGGGTTAATTCTCTGCTAAGGAAGGGCAGCAGGAGTTTTTCGAACAGTTTGGATAATGAGGGGAGGAGACTGATGGGTCTACAACTATAAGAACAGAATTTGGGTTTATTTGGCTTTGGGATCATTATTATTTGTGCGTGCTTCCAGGCTATTGGGTAATATGTTGTACGGATGATTGCATTTTTATATTTTATGTAAAAGTAATTATTTTTTTACTTTGGTGCGGAGAATATCATTTGATTATTGGATTGTTTAAAAGAGGAGTTATTGGTGACAAACTGTTTTGTAAAGAGTTTGAATTTATAAAGTTATTTTAAAGGAGCGCTGCATGTTTAAACAAATTATTCACCTTAGAATTTTGCCCGCGCTCAAATATATTATTTGAAGTTGATTTATTTCATAAGATGGAAATAATTATAGTTGAAATAAGTTACGAATTTTCGAATAATTGTGAGTAGCAATCGTGACGTCAAAGCGCACACACCGGTACTGCACAACTCGCGATAAAGTTCCGTTTTTCGTAATGAAATAAAGAAGAAATATTTTGATTGAAAAACAGTATAATTTTATTACAAATAACTCTATTGAATGATAATAAAAAACAATACGAAATACTTTACCATCCTTGTGCAGGATATAGTAAGACTTGTATAAGGTACGACTGCTGAGTTATTTGTTTGTAACTATAAAATAATTCAATATGACATACGGAACTTCCCATGAGATTATTGTTATTCAATTAATGCACTGTCAGTCAAGGGAATGCACAGAAATAGGAACATAAAGATTGAATTTAAAGTACAATTAATAGTACTTTATGCAACGCTTTGCTATGAATTTGTATAAATGTAAAGAAATTAGAGCGTGTAATGTTTGTCGTGACCCAAAATTTTTAGGTTAAAATTTGTTTCATTATATTGTTAGTGAGTAACAATACATCATAAAATTTATATTCCATGTTTGGGAAAGACGTTATAAGTGTACAATTTCTGAGAAAGGAAGGAAAGCAAAATTTTGATTGAATAAAAAGTATAATCATATCTGCCAATACCACATCGAGTGATAAATAAAAAATAATTATGAAAGGTTAAATCCATTGAACTAATTTTCTTTTAAATAACTTGTCTTAACGGGATTACGATTACGATTACGAACCAATATTTAACCCTTTTATATCTTTAAATACGCATTGGACGAGACAAATAATGATGGTAAAAACAATTCTCAATATTTGTTAATCATTATAACTTGATAGAGTTGGTTTTATCTGACGAATTAGTTCGAGTGAGATATGAGTAGGGTTGGACGGGTGTGTATATATACAAGCATGCTAACAATAGAGATATTGGAGTCGGATAAATATTTTAGAGTTTAAAAATAGTGTTACTACCGATCTTACATGTGTAAAATTCAACCCTGTACGGCGTGGGACAGTAGTAACTTTGGAGGTGTGGGTGGACAGACGTTAGAAGAAAATAAGGCAAATGCAACCGAGAGGGAAGAAATTTTAAAATAAGTTAACTGGCCGAAGATTACATCGAAAAAATTTATTTAGGGAACAATGATATTGATAAAATGTCTCTACATGTTCTCTGTGTATAATTTCTACCATTTTCTGGCTTGGGATGGGTGCTTCCTTTAAGGATGGGGTTGGACGGGCGTTACAAGAAAATAACGCACATACAATCGAGATTGGAGTCAATTCCAGTTTCATGGATGTAACTTAGTTTAATGACATTCAATTGGCTATTTAATCCCAAGGGGTAGTTGTGAACGGAATTTTTCAAACTTGTTAAACGATCGATATATGTGTGTAATAAATAATTGTTGAGGTCAATGACGTTGATAGCATTCCTACTGATGTTGTTTCTAAAATTTCAACCCCTTACGGTATGAGAATGAAACACACGTAGGGGTGGGGGTGGAAACATTCAAACATTCTAAAAAAGCCGATATATTAGGCGGATAAATATTTTTAGGGATCAATTAGATTGATAGTATTTCTACCGATATTAAATAAAGTATAATTTCAACCCCTTTTAACATGAGCATAGAGCTCTCTTTGGGGAGGTATGGACGGTTGTTAGTAGAAAATAACGTGAATACAACGGAGATTGGAGTCAAATCATGGGTAATGGATGTCGGTGAGCTAAATTTTGATATTAATTGGACATTTAACCCCGAGGTGTGGAGGAGGACGCGGGTTGAAATATTGTAACATGTAATCACGACCGAAGTTAGCGTTGAATAAATATATTTTAGGATTAATTATACAGATAGTATTTCTAACCAAGTTGTGTGTGTAAAATTTCAACACTTTGCGGCACGTTGAGAGCTCGCTTAGGGGTGGGGGTTGTGTGAAGTTACTAGAAAATAACGTCTAAACAACCGACATTCGAGTCAAATCGATGTTAATGGTTATCGCTGTGTTTATTTATGACAATCTGGTTGGCTGGGGTGGGCGGGGGTAGTAATTAGGCCCTTTATTGCGTCCAAAAAAATAATATATATACATATATTAAATAGCTTTTATTACATAAAATTGCCTGTATGTGGATATGTATGTGTGTATGTTCCGCATTCATCTCTACCCTCGAAGAAAATATTTCACCAAATTTCATACACGAGTTCTTAGCGAAAGGGATACAAATTCTGCCGCGGGTGTGACACGCCTACCACCCCCAGGAGCATGGGTGTAAGGGGTGGAAATCTTCAAACAAACTAAAATATCCGATATTTGCGATGAATAAATATTTTTCAAGTATTTTTACCAATATTGGTTTCGTATATATTCAACACGTTTCGACAAGGGAGTGGATCACGTTTATGGATAGGGATGGTGGGGCATTTCATAAAATTAACTCAAAAACAATCCTTATGTCAGATAAGATGTAGCTGATATTAATTTTGACAACATGGGCAACGCTCGACGGTTTGGTATTGTTGGCGGGGGGCGAGAGGAGCTAGATGGAGGCGTACGGGTGCATAAATTTTCAAACATATTAACCGGCCTTTTTTGAGACGAATAAATATGTATCGTGGTCAGTTATCTTTATAATATTTCTCTTCATGTTGTGTGTATATAACTTCAACCCCTTTCGGGTAGTAAGTGTGACTGCCGTATGGATATTGGTTGAAAAGCATTACATAAAAATAACGCAAAATTCAACCAAAATTGGTGTCGAATCCGGGGATATGCATGTAACACTATTTAATTATGACAATCAACTTGACGTTTAACTCCCCCAAACGGGGGTGGACGGGGGATTGACATTTTCTAACATCTTAAACAGTCTATATTTTCGTGAAATAAATAATTGTCGGGGTCGATGACAAACCGGCACCCATGTAGTTTAAAAAAAATATTAAAAACTAATTATTATTATAATTATATTGGAGGCATGGTTGTTTAGCGAGATGTATCATATATTTTAATTTTGTATCTGTATTTTATTCGTAAATAAAACATTCAATATAATCGGTATTGTCTTTATCCGAGACATGACTTTCTTACGCAACACGTGGACTTTTCAAGTATCTTTATAACCTCATGACATTTTATCTTACGCAATAAACTAAGTAATTATACATTTGTGAAAATAATACTATTACGAACATTGCTGTGTATCACAATATACATGTATATATTTACGTTTGCCGGTCAAAATAGTAGATTGTTGATGGTGAGACTTACACAATACTCCGCACACTTACCTCGACATGTGAGGTTTGTTTACTTGTTTGGCCAAGCTAAAAACAGGCGTTAGTAGAGTATTAAGGACGTGGGATCGGGTACAGCGAGGAGCAACTATTGGTCCTTTCATATATGTCTTTCGATATTATACAAAACACTGAGTTTGGGCCACGTAAATTCTTTAAACTAAGAGAACCCATACGAAAGGATTACGAGTTTTTATTTTCTGGAAATTTTTAATACAAGTAAGTGTCTTTAACCTATTGCTGTGAAGAATTAGCGTGAAAGGAGAATCAGATAGTACACACTTAAAAACAACATATTTTTAATGACAGATCAGAAAAAAATATTGTTAGATGAAAAAGGTTTTTTTACAGAAATTTGTAGTTAAACCCCAGAGAACGTTCATCTGGTGGAATGGAATTTTACTACTTACCCCACACCCTTCCAATGGTGGGAGACTGGTTTGTTGTGGGGTCCCATCACTTCGTTCACCGTGTCGCAACAACATAGGAGGCAGCTGGCCGACTATTCCAATAGAAGTAGCGAACAACTCTAACGGTATGCCCATGTTTTGCGACTGGGAACATGAAAAACTAACAGACGTACCTCGGCTTGTGGGAACCTTAGTTTTGGAAACGAGAGTGAGGAAGAGGCATCCCCAGAGGTAGCTCCTTCCACCTCTCTGGGAAGTTTCACCTGTGATTGAAGAGCACTCACAGTCTTTCTTGATACGTATGTAACATGTCCATCGCAGTTAAGTAAAGTGATGCGAATGCAATTAATATTCACATACAAGATTACGCTGATTAACGTTAAATGCGCTTCCGTAAACCTCTAGCAAAGTTCTATCAGGTTCTGATTAACACAGTTCATACTTTCAAATTTGATATAAACACAGTTACTGTAAACTCTTACATTTACGTTGATTTACGTACAATACAATTTATTCAAACCAGAAACAAAGTTCTATCTGGTTACAGAAAAACAGTTCGAAGATGTATCTTTCAATCGTGTGGTAAATACACAATTAAAGTTCACACAAGACGTGGTATCTATTTAACAGAAATACACTCGCGGCAGGATATTTTAGGAATCAAAGAGGTATGGCCGCTATGGGCAAATCATGGAGGAACTTCGACACTTGATTAAATTTCAGCCGCATGGATTGTCCGTCGTCAGCACCTCCGGGATGACGTAGCTTAGATCTCGGCAAATCAATTGGTCAGAAGCACTAGGGTACAATCATTTCCCCTAATTCCGTAGAACTCCAGTTTATGTAATTAAATTTAGTGACCAACCAGGTCTTGATGAAGTGCAGATATCTGCAATATTAAGTTGACATTATATAAAAACCAGGTAAACATAAGTAATATAATTTAATTTACATTGTTTGGAATTACAACATTCACATGCATTACTTGAAAAAGCTAAAACCAAAATCGACTGGAATGAAAGGAAATAAATTTAAAGAGCAACATGAAGGCAGAACTTACGATGGATGACTTGAAAACTGCACACATTGAGCTTTGTAGCGACCAGTTGCCGCCAAGTTGTCCGACAAACTGAACGTCATCGAATTACTTTGTTGCCTTGATCTGAGGATTTCCAAAGTTCAAAAACTCATTTTAATAAACTATTTGAACGAATACATTAAGAACAATGTCCCATAAGAGGATGTGAGTTGGTCCTTACCTGAATCACCAACAACACGAACTCGGTTGCTTACAGCTCGCTTATTTCGGAAACCAGCACCAACAGTGAATTGAATATAACCAATGTTCCGAAAAAGATTTAAAAATTTTTAATTGCGATTTATAATTTAGATACTGAAATTTTGATTGACAGCAGGGAGGAGATTGAAAATTTTAAATCGAATTTGCGTAGACGAAACGGGCTTTTCTATCTTGAGGAGATGTCGTACGGCAGGGACAGGGCTCGGTTTCGTCTACTACCGAAGAAATGTCGGTCAGGGACGAGGAGGCCGCGCTCTCGGGCAGTGCGTCGGAGTCGTCGTTGTCCGAGATGTCGTCTATCGGAAAAATATAGACGAATTTATAATTTAAAATTTCCTCCCTGGTGAAATGAGGTTTCGGTTGAGGGGGCTGAATGACAATGGGAGGCTCCTGTTTATTCGCGGCGGGGGGATAAAAATTTGGTTTCTCATATAAACAGGAGCAAAAAAAATTCACGAAAGTTCGAAGCATTGCTTATATAAAGTTTCACTCACGTGTAAGATTCCGTCTAGCGCCTTGTCTTCAAAAGAAGTGATGCGTGGTAACGGTGACATTGTTGAGGAATTCTCACCTTGGTCAGAGATGTATGCAATATAAATATTTATTTATCAAAATTATAGGCAGTAGGTATTAATATTCAACGAAACAAATACATTGTGAAATGCTGAAAGAGGAATTCCACGTCATTACGATTTGTTTTCCCTTTAAAAAATGTACTTACTTCGGTAGTCCTAAAGGCTTAAATATTATATAATTGCAAAGAGTAAGTGATACATGTCCTACCAATGTGGAAGGAAATAAATATCTTATAATTTCTTTTCTTCATGGATAAATTGCTATTACGTTATATTTGTAGAGTTCCCAAAATACTTTGCATAGTTTACACGGATACGAGCGTTGAGTTTGCGTTGATTTTAATAGTTTAGCCCCACCTGATTGCTGAAAATCTCAGCTTCATCCATAACCCGAGGTTCGTCTCCAATCTCAGATATTTTCGTTATTTTTATGGAATACGACTCCACCCAAGCCTTCACGGTTCTCTCCTACCAAGCCGATAGGGTTTGTAACTACACACGGAATATATTGTAAAATATTATGAGTCTCATTGACCCCGTAAAATACTTATTCGTCGCCAATATAGACAGGTTAACATTTTTTAACGTAGAATTTAATTTTGCCTTCCATAGTATTACGATATTGTCCGCGCATTTACGGATACTACTGGGGGGAAATGTAGTAATATGCAACGTCTACTGCTGTTCAGATTGTACTATTTTCGATCAAGTTTCTTATAAATTGGAGCAAGTTTGCATGTATAAATTCTCTTTCAAAATAAATGGTATTTAAACGTTTCAGACTAGAAAACATACATGTTCTACTGATGTGTTGCATTTTTTCCCTGTTTACAAGAAAACAGATTACGATTAAACTTTGCAGCGGATAAAGGTGCAACCACAAATAATATTTCTGCTACCCTGCGTAATCAGTCCCAAGGACAATTGTTCCAAACAGTATGAGTTTAGGTACGGATTTTTCAATACTAATTCATTAGTTCCATTTCTCTGCTGAGAAAGTAGTACAAGTCTAGTTGATATTCATTACAATTATGATTAGAACGACTTATAAACTAATACAATTCGCTATTGAGAACTATACATAAATAGTAAATATGAATTATTGCAAAAGTACACATTTGAAAGAGCATTAAATGAGAGCAGTTCTATATAAGAGACAAGGATAAGAATTTTTCTTTGTATTGTAGAAATTTACTACGCAAGTATCACAAAATTTCGCAAGTAACCCTGGACTGCTTAATTCACAAAGGTCTTAGACAAATGCAAGGATTATACAAATTAAAAATGTCCCCGGAAGAATTTATCAGTCAGCTTTTCTCAGCGACTGGAAACCTCGTCCGATAGCACACGAAATAAAGAATTGTGTTGTATCAGTGGTGCACACAAAAGATAAATATATTTTTTAATCTGATCTTATCTTCTATACAAATAAAATAGGATGTACTTACGTTTTTTTCTATAGAAATTTTATTTCGTGGATAGAATGCAACAAAACATGGTCCAGATATTCTGCCAAACTCGAGAACCGGTACTGTGGGGTTGGAAAGGGCGAAGGAAGATGAGAAACCGCTTGCATTACGTAAACCGAAACTGACAATATTTGCGTCGAATAAATTTTTTGAGGGGTCAATGAGACTCATAATATTTTACAATATATATTTCGGTCAGCAAAACTTAGTGTTTTCAGTTTTCAGCGGAAGACATGTGATGATGTTTGTCGGCAGATAAATGTTATGTGTGAACTATATTTTACAAAAATGGTTAGTATCTTTTTATGTAAAAGTAATCATTTTTTCACTTTGGTGTGGAGAATATCTTTGGATAATTGGATTGTTAAAAAGAGGAGTTGTTGAGCAAACCTGTGTTGTAAAGAGTTAGAATTTATAAAGTTATGTTAAAGTAACGCTGCATGTTTAAACAAATTATTCACCTTAGAATTTTTCCCTCGCTCAAATATATTATTTGAAGTTGATTTAGTTCAACAAAAGTAGCAGAGCATGGTTGAAACGAAAAATTTTATATTAACTAATGAATTTGAGTCGGGATGGTAATATATTAAATATGTATTATATATTATGTTCTTTAAAGACATTTAGGCTTCCGGATATAGCATTTATAACTGTTTATGTGTTCAGGGTTTTGTTGTTGTTATTTTTTTTAAAAAAAATTTATTTCGAATCCACACATATCCTAATTTTGTTTCATGTGACGTCATGTCTACGATGAATTGGCTGTAGGACCTGTCGAAAGAGGCCTTGATCAAGGAATTGAGAGGTGCTGGGCAGGAGGCGACAGGTTGTAAGTGGGAATTGCTGCAAAAATTTTCAGAATATTTGAAGCAGAGAGGAGATGACGAAATAAATGCAGCCCGGGCACGATATGAAGATAAGTTGTTATCTAAACAATTTACTGGACGATCTAACAATAAGGTTTCTAAGGAATCTGTAAATCAAACGGATTTGGAAATATTATTGCGTAGTTCTGAAGTTTTTGGTAGTTCGGTGGTAAAATAAATGTTTAATAAGTCGAATGTGAAAATGTTAATGGAGTTAGTAAAAATAATTCCGCATTTGAAGGAAGGAGGTTGTTTACAATTTTTGTTGAAATTAATTCCGTTGTATGAGTTACGTTTGGTGCAGTTTATCTGTTGTATTACGGGAAAGATCTCAACTAGAAATATTTGGTCAAGATAGGTTGGAATAATGGACCTGGGACCTACTGCAACAGTATTTGGTTGATATAATTATAGCCGAGAGTTATAAAGAAGAATTTGTAAGGCAATATGTAACGCGACGATTTCAGAAACTCGGAGAATCTTTCTCGGACTATATTAGAGATATATTATTGAAGTAATTCTGCAAAATCTACAGCCTTGTGTGGAGATATCATCTTTGGTTTAGCGAAAGGCCTTTTCAGGAGCTAGTGAAAATTGCGGATGAGATGGCTGACTCGTTATTTGCCGAGGAACAACGCGAAGAATTTAAGAGTATTCGTAGTTCTGGTCAAGGGAGTCTGGAGACTTCTCGATCTAGTGATGAGCGTATTCATCGGTGGGAGTTTGAAATAAACAGTTACATTACTTGTTATAAATGTAAAAGAGTAGGACATGTGAGAAACAGATATCCTGAATTAAACATTAATCAAAATAGGCAGTCTGGAAAGTTGTAAGGGGTGGTAGCAAGAGACCGGCTACTGCACCCATTAATATTGTTAGTAGGTCTCGTGAATGTAATGAGGATCCGTGGGTATTAGTGAGGATAAAGAATCACGAAGTACCTGCTATTAAAAATAGCGGAGGTAGTGTGTCGGTAATGGATGATTAAGTGTTCCAGAATTTGAAGCGTTTAAATTTAATTAAGAAGGAGTTTGAAGTGAGTACCAGCTGTTATACAGCTCTTAGGGAATTCATGCAAGTAAGTAAAAGTATCAGGTCTCATGTGAAGATTGAGAAATATTCGTTGGATCAATGTTTTTATGTGGCTAATAACTTAGTAGCTCCTCTTATATTAGGAATGAATTTCATTAATAAAACAAAAATGGAAATATTTCCTTGGAGACAAAAAATTAAATTTGGATTTGATGAAGAAAGGGAATGTGAATTTCGTCTTTGGATCAACCTTAAATCCTTGGTCGTTAAGTATATAAAGGATGAACTTATGGAAAGGCTGTTGGTGTTGGCGGAAGTTGCTGAACAGGAAAGTTTAGATATTTAGAGATATTGATAGATTATTTTCCGATCTGAAATATAAATGTGTCTTCAATTTTACCAAAGTATGTCGAAATAGTTGCGCCCTTGAATAAGCTTAAAGAGAAAAATGGTCATTTTGAGTGAGGAGATGTTCAGGAACGGGCGTTTATGAACTTGAAGAAAGTAGTCAGCACTGCCCCAATTCTACAGTTACCTACTTTTCAAAATAAATTTGTCATGCTATGTGACGCGAGTGATTTGGCGATTTCTGCTGTACTGAATCAAGAAGTCGATAATTCCTTGGCACCGATAGCTTTTGCCAGCCGACAATTAACGCCTCAAGGAATAAAATATTCCACCTACAGGAAGTAATGCGTGGCGGTTGTTTACGGGTGCGAAAGATTTCGATCGTTCGTGAAACACAAAGAATTCACCGTTCATACTGATAGTGAGGCCTTGTCATGGTTAAGAGATCATCCCCGAGTGTAGGGATGTGTTGGACGTTGGATTCTTTGATTATCACCATTTAAATTTAAAATTGTTTACATAACTGGTAGGCAGATTGTCTCGAATGTTCGAAGAACCGACAGAAAATTACTAATATATGAGTGCGGATGAGGGAGATCCTAATTTCGTGATGGGTATTCTAACTAATTTTCCTGCTTCGTTTGAATCTTTTGTCTCACATCAAAAGGCGGATGAAGAATTTCGGAAAATATATGCAAAAATTCGGATAAGTGATCCGTCAGTAAGACGATATAGAATAAAGCGAGGATTGAGTGTAGTATCTCCAAAAGATGGAAAAAAAGGAGAAACTATTTGTATCTTCGTTGGTGTGAAAAATTCTGCTATGTTATTTTCATGATGGTATGATGGGTGCTCATTTGGGAGTATATAAAACATATAACAAGGTTCAAATACATTTTTTTTGGCCTGGGATGTATAAATGTGTAAAGTCGTATGTAAAGACCTGTGATATTTGCCAAAGGACGAAGCCGGCTCAAAATTCTCAAGTGGGGTTGCATTCGGCTGATGTCACTCAGAGACCTGTTCAATGATTATTTCTGGATTTCGTGGGACCCATGCCCAGAACTACTTCTGGAAATACAGTCATATTTTCGGTGTTGGACTCCTTTTCTAAATTCGTATGGTTGTTTCCTATGAGAAAAGTGTCAGGTAGCACCATAGTTGAACAATTACAAGTCAATATATTTGGCCAGTTCGGTATACCAGAAGAAATTGACACTGATAACGCGGGATCTTTTCGTTCTAAAATATTTAAGGATTGTCTGTTTCAGTGGGGAATAAGAGGAATTTATACTTCTCCTTATTATTCAAAAGGTTTCCAAGTGAAACGATTCCATAGAAATTGAAAGGCAGCCTTGATTTCGTATAACCACAATCAATATAATAATTGGGATCTGAATTTATATCTTCTTCAATACGGGTTCAATAATGCGTGCCACGAGGGTGTAAATAACACTCAGGCAAAGTTATTTTTATTTTGAGAGTTAAATTCTCCTCTGTAATTTAAAATGGAAACTAAACGATTCGGATAATATTAGTACGACAGCAAAGCGTAAAATTTGGGATGAAGCTGTAACTAATTTGCAGAAGGTGCTCATAAAGTCGCAGCTAGGGACAATACTGGTAGGCAATCTGCAAACACGAGGAGATGAATTTGGACCGTCGGTGAGAGTGGTCAGGGAGAGTTGATCCTAAAAGATTTTCGTTTTGCACGTGGGTCTCCGGTCGTCTTCTGCGAATGCTGCGGAGAGAGAGAGAGTCGCCAAAGGGAGTCGACCCTGTCCGAGCTGCAGACCTGGTAAGTCGCATTCCATGCTTCCGGGTATCGCGTTGGTTTGCCGCGAGAAGAAATACGGTTATTCTTGAGAAAGGGAGGGGGTTACATGCATCCCTGGCAGGCTGGAGAGCTTTCGTTTTATATAAATTCTCATAAAATGAATTTGTTTTTATTAACTAAACTAGCGGGTGCCCGGCGTTGCCCGAGATGTCATTTATCCATAACCCCCGATACACTCCAATTTCGGTTGCTTTTGCGGTATTTTTATGTAACGCTCCTCGATCCTCTACCCCCACCCCTTGGCGTCCTCCCCTCTCATACTGAAAGGAGTTGATATTATACACAAACTTCACCAGTAGAAATACTATCAATTCAATTAACGCCTGCCGAATATTATTTCCACACGATCATCAACCGGTTAACATGTTTGAAAATTTACAACCCCTCGTTGGGAATGTTAAACGGTAATTCTAATGTAATAATTAAACTCATTGACATCCATAATACTTTGAATTGAATCTAATCTCGGTTGTATTCGCGTTATTTTCTTGTAACGCTCGTCCACCCTTATCCTTAAGGGCGCTTCCCTCCCAAGCCCGAAATGGGTTGAAATTAAACACGGAGAACGTGTAGGGAAATTTTATGAATATCATTGTTCCAGAAATATATTTATTTGATGCAAAATTCGGTTGGTTAACTTATTTTAAAAGTTCTACCCTCCGCCCAACCCTTCCTACCCAATCCTACAACCGTGCGTTGTCCAGATTGTCATAAATGAACTCAGAGACATCCATTACCTTTGAGTTGACTCGAATCTCGGTATTTTTAGCGTTATTTACTTGTAACCCCCCTCCACCGCCACCCCTTAATGTGCTCAACCCTCATGCCACAATGGGTTAAAATTAATAAAAATCACATGAGTAGAAATACTATAAATCTAATTAACGCTGAAAAATATTTATGCAACGCAAATATCGGACATTTTAGCATGTTTGAAGATTTCCACCACCGTCCACCCTTGCTCCTGGGGGTGGTAGGCGTGTTACACCCACACAGTGTTTGTTTCCCTGTCGCAAAGAACACGTGTACGAAATTTGGTGAAATTGCTTCGAGGTTGTAGATTTGTAAGCGGAACATACCCATCCATATACATACCTATGTATATACATACATTTATACACACATACATACCCGCAAAAGGCAATTTTATATAATAGAAGCTATATATTTATACACTATTTAAAACAATTACTGAATTTGTAGATATATAATTTTTCCATATGAAAATAAACTATTTGGTGGTTTTAGCAATCTGCAGTTGGCAGCATTGTATAAAATTAATGCAAAACATTACGAAATACGCTGTCTTCAATAGAAAAATATCAATTTTGAACATTTAAGTATTGTTTTTATCATAATTCTATGTATCTTCCAGTGCGTATTGCAAGATTTAATTAGACAACATAATGGTCCCTGATCCCGTTAAATACGTCAAAAGTCAAGTTATTTAAAAGAAAATTAATGCCATGGACTGTATAACCTTTCATAATGAATTTTATTTATCACTCGATGTGGTATTGGTACATTTAATTATACTTATTATTCAATCAAAAGATTACTGCTTTACTTCATTTCTCATAAATTGTACATCAATAACGTCGTTCCAAAAATGGAAAACAAATACTGCTATCCTAACCTCAAATTTTTGTTTCACGGCACAAATTGCACGTAATAATTTGTTTACATTTATACAAAGTACATTAATTGAACTTTTATTTCCATGTAAATGTTCCGTGTTCGATAGTGCATTAATTTAATAGCTATAAGATACATAGAATTTTATTGCAAATGTCAACAAACATACCATCGTTATTCTTTACAAATAGAATTCTCCGTGAATATTGCAACATATAATTGTCAGTCAGTCGTACCTTAGACAAATCTTATTATCTTCTGAAATATTATACAGGATACAATAGTACGTTATATAATGAAATTTTAAAATCTCGGCCGACACATATTTGAATGTACTATAAGGCGCCATATTGGCTTTATTAAATATAGCGGCGGTAATCAACTTTTCCAAATTAACTTTCCGCAAGGATGGTAAAGTTTTTTTATTACTATTCGATGGAGTATTACTGGGAAAAATTTTACTTTTTATTCAATCAAAATATTTCTGCTTTATTTCATTACGAAATACAGAACTATATTAAGGATGCGTCAATGTCTTGAAAACTTATGACGTCATCGTCTCGCGCAGTAATTTAACACTAATTCGTAACTTATTTCAATTATAACTATTTCCACGTTTATTCTAGGGGTTTCTCACCCCCACAGTACCGGTTCTCGATTTTGGCAAAATATATATACCAATTTTTGTTGAATTCTGTCCACGCGATAAAATTTGTATAAAGAACAACGTAAATACATACATACATACAAATATACATCCTTTTTTATTATATAGATATTATATTTCCCTTTCCTGCAAGAACAATTCTTGCAGGAACGCCCAACAAACCGCATATCATTAGTTAATTAGACTATAAGCTCACCACATATAAAATGTCGTCCAACGTTTGGGGCACGAAGAAGTGGCAAACTGGAGCGATACTACGGGGAAAGGATTAGCGGATTATATACACTTGCTAGTCAGCCATTCAAGCAGAAATTCAGGACATGATTATTTTAAAATAATTCTGACAATGCCACATTATCCTTGAATAGCACTATTGTTCACAAATCCGTGATCATTATTGGAAAGCGCTGTTTACGAAAGCCTTTTTTTTATGTAGGTTGAACGTTAATTCGGTGAAATTTTGGGTTTTCTTTTGGTATCTAAAGTGGATTGGAGCCTGAGTTATTTTATATGTTAATTTCAAGTTGTGTGAATTTTTATATATGGGTTACATTTTTGTGTGTTAGGGAAGTGTGTGTTGAAAATAGAAACGGAGTTCTTCTGGTTATTTCGTCTGGTTGTTCATGAAGCTTAGGAGCGGAATGGATACGATACAAAAGGAATTAGGCACGGTTGAGCAGACGGAGGGTAGTTCCGAGAATGTTGGGAGCGTGGCAAGCAGTGGTTTGCCTGGAACCAACGGTACAAAAGAAAACCAGTTTTTATTCGAATCTATGATGGCACAATTGATGCAAGCCATTCAAAATAGTCAGGCTAAGATAGAGGAACAGATTCAAAGAAAGAATGACGAAAATAACAAGGGGCTCCAGTTGATTCAAAATAGTCAGGCTAATGTACAGGAACAGATTCAAATGAATAGTGACGAAACTAACAAGGGGTTTAACATATTGCAGGCCCAGATTAAAGGCTGTCAAGAAGCAACTGAGAATAAGTTTAGGGAGATCCGGAGTGAGATTCAGGAGCAGGTCCAAATATTCACGGAAAGAAATAGAGTTCAATGGAACCAGTTACAAAGTCAAAGCGACCCAATTGATGAAAAATGCGCGCGTATAAGTCATGAAGGACATGAAAGGACAGAGGATTTTGAAAAATTAGTTGAAACAGGCTTAGGCATAAACGTAGAACAGGTCGCCGAACAAAAAACCGAAGTAGCCGATTTGGCTA
The DNA here is from genome assembly GCA_037074705.1 of Zhengitettix transpicula. Classification (NCBI taxonomy): domain Eukaryota; kingdom Metazoa; phylum Arthropoda; class Insecta; order Orthoptera; family Tetrigidae; genus Zhengitettix; species Zhengitettix transpicula. The sequence continues at coordinate 188,218,830 of CM073591.1, forward strand.
ATAAGGAGCGCCAAAGTCTTGCACACAGATTAGACGAAGTTGTTGTCGGGGCAGAAGTAGAAATTAGGCGCGAAGAAACTGGGAAGGTGATTAATCGGCTAGTCAGTGAAGCAGAGGCAATTAGGGAAGAGATGAACGAATGCACAATTGCGGTGAATATTGTTGATATTGAAGTAGACTTATGGAAACAGTTGAGTTCCGAAGCCGTCAGTTTGTATATTAGGATTTCGGAAGCCAGTGAATTGATAGTTCGCCGGGAAGGCTTAACCCAGCGATTAGAAATTACGCTGAAATCATTTCGAGGGCGAAGACGTCAGAACGGTCTTGAATTCTTAAACGGGCTAAAGTCATATTTTTCCCAAAGACGAACGCCGGACCGTTTTAAATTAACTTCATTTATGCAGAAAATGGAGAGTAGTTACACGTTTGATCCCGGCGGAAGTTCATTCTCGATGCTACTTCATCGGAGAAATGACATGCTTAATAGGCTGAATTAAGAGCATGTAAACGTAATATATATATAGACGCCAGATGTAGGTCAAGTAAGTGGTAGTAACAGATAAGGGTAGCAGGTACAAAAGGGTGGCGGAAAATATTGTAATTAATTGTAGTTTTGTAGTAGATTAAGTATACTTAGGGATAGAGCCAGGTCAAGGATTGTGTGCTTGTTTGGTTGAATAATGAGTGTACCAGGAGCTGGAGCCTCGGACAGGAACCCGGAAGAGGCACTGTCGGCGGATAATCCTTTGCCTCCAGACATTGTTACAGGCTAGGCTCGCCAGAAGGATCCAACCATCAAAGCATCGTCAGCGGCCGGCAGGATAATCCCAGGGCATGTGACTAATGCATGTTGGGCTTTGCGGACCCAGGAACCCGAGCTGTATGTGGTATCTGTCACCACGTTCTACTTTTCTTCAATTCGGCCTTGCTTGGTCAAAACCACCTGTAAAACTGTCACTAAGGCTTTCTTGGCCAACCCTTGATTTTTCGACCCCAACAATGGTTATTAGGTTTCGAGGACTGAGGGTGTCTTTCATCTATGCTCTTCTTTCCTCTTATTTTCGCACCTTATGTAAAAGGAAGACGTGGCGGACCAACGACCAGATGCGCACAAGTGGAACGGGCGGACAACCACGACTACGCGATGTGGTTGCAACGGCGCGAAGTGGTACAGAAGCTAATGTGAGGTGTTTGTACATATAATGCAAGTGTCCGATGACCACAGACACAATAAAAGGGGGACGAGAAGTGACATGGTTATAATTACAAAAGACGCTAAAAAAAAGTGATGTGTCGTGCCCATAATTATCAAAAGACGCTCACAGGAGTGATTTTTAGGTTTAATTTTTTTTTAAAAAAAGGTGGATTATTTTTAATTAAAGGACGATTATGGAGGTTAATTGCAATTAAATACTTATATTTAGGATGCGCTCAATTGTTAAAATTAAGTGGTAGGCATTACGGACCGGTGCGCATATAATTAAAAGTAGTATGTGTAGGATACGAACAGTAATATGTGTAGATGTAAAATAATATAAAAGATCTAATATCAGATTAGGAGAAAAGATATCGATAAGTAAATGCATATCATTTTGCTATGGTTAATTGTAAGTTAGTTATAGATTTTATTTAATTATTCTCTTCGGTTTTAATTAGTTATAAGTTAGTGTTACAGATGTATATATTCCTACCTTTCGTTATTAAGTTAGCTGTAAGTTACTCTTAGATTTGTATATGATTCATCATTTCGTTGTTGAGTTAGTTGTAATTTTGTTTCAAATCTGAATATAATATCTAATTAATTTGTTTGTGAATGTAATGCTGTACTGTTTAAGATTACATACTGTCATGGAAACTACTTAGAATTATGAGAAATTGGACTATAAGTTAGTGTTACAGATGTATATATTCCTACCTTTCGTCTGCTAATTAAGTACCACATAAAAAAAAATTAAATTGTATCACAGGATTGTATTTTGCCAGATGCGAGGGAGCATGCGCGAACTTCAAACGAATTATTTTGAAATCGTTCGAATGGATCCTCCATTCATTCAATTTCAAAGGGGGAATATTATATGGTGCGCTTTTAGTTATCGATTCGTTACCAAATATGTTTTTATAACTGTTGCCTGAATTATTGCCTGGAAGCATGGGAATGTGGCTTGCCGGAGTCGAGCAGCAGACACAAGACAATGGCGGGGTGGATTGGAAAATCCGCAAGTCCCGCAAGCAAGGTCAGGGTCGGCCAAGGAAGGGGTAGACGACCGGGAGGCTATGGCCCTAAAATAGATGGAAATGGGTCACGTGTGCACAAGGACCAACCAGGAGAGAGGGATTTTGTGGAGGCAGAGAAAGAAGTCTGTGAACACGAGGAGATGAATTTGGACCGTCGGTGAGAGTGGTCAGGGAGAGTTTATCCTGAAAGATTTTGGTTTTGCACGTGGGTCTCCGGTAGTCTTCTGCGAATGCTGCGGAGAGAGAGAGAGTCGCCAAAGGGAGTCGACCCTGTCCGAGCTGCAGACCTGGTAAGTCGCATTCCATGCTTCCGGGTATCGCGTTGGTTTGCCACGAGAAGAAACACGGTTAATCTTGAGAAAGGGAGGGGGTTACATGCATCCCTGGCAGGCTGGAGAGCTTTCGTTCATAAAATGAATTCTTGTTTTTATTAACTAAATATTATATTTCCCTTTCCTGCAAGAACAATTCTTGCAGGTGGCGCCCAACAAACCGCATATCATTAGTTAATTTGACTTTAAAGCTCACCACAAGTTTATCAACTGTGACTCTGTTTTTACAAGCTAAAATTTGTAACCATATCCGTTTTGTATAATTTTGTGCTTTGTATGTAATATTTGGTACACATGACTTTGAATCTTGGGGAAAAAAGCTGCGGGAATGAGACTAGCAATCCTAGGTGTGGATGATATTGCTTTTAAGAAAAATAGTACCTTTGTTCGGGCAAGGTTTAGAACGAGTAATTTTAATGTAAATTATCTTTCTGAGACTAGAAACCGATGTACCTTAAATTCCTGTCTGTCACGCTAAGTTTGTGTGTGTATTGGTAGGTGATAAATTCGTTACTGTCAAGATTAAGTTAGAAGATAATCTTCCAAAAAGTAACAACACTTTTTAAACTAAGAAAGTGTTACTGAAACAATGAGTTATAAGCAACTGATTAAAGGGAAAAGATAGACCCAAGGCATATGCACTAGTTACAGTTACAGTTAAATCATCGTGCTGAAAGCTATCACTAAACTGTGACTGTTGTCATGAAGGAATGAAAGCCAGCAAGCGTAAAAATAAGGGGGCATAAGGAAAGGTAGAGCAAGGTAGCCAAGAGTTTACTAGGACCCCCGGGTTATGGTTTAAGGATCCTACCCGGCAATTCGCAATTTTTTATAGATACTCTAAATTTCACAAATGAATCATTAATCTGATTGATGACAATGACTTTTAGGTCCAGTTTAAGCTGCTAGAATACTGAAGAGCCCTTCACATGTCTGTGTGTTGTAACGCTCGTATTTGAATTTAATTTTGTTTTATTTTCGGAAATGTTGTTTGCTGTATTTTGGAGGATCCTTTTGTTCCCCAATTCGAGACGCCGATCTGTCGCGTCTCAGGTAGCCGCACGTGGCTATTTGAATACCGAGATAGTGTACATCGGCCCATGGGAAAATCCCATGCGGCTAAGAAACAACAAAAGCCAGGTGACGCTAAGGGCGGGAAAACGTCCAGCTCCGGGGTAGTTGGAACAGTTGGCGAACTACGTGGCAAGAGTTGAAATATAGACGTTGAGGAGAGTGGTTGGAAAGACGTGGAAAGAGTTGGAAGAAGGACGTTGAGGACAGTTGGCGAACAAACGTGGCAAGAATTGGAAGAAGAACTTTGTGGAGAGTGGTTGGAAGAACGTGGAAAGAGTTTGTGTAAAGACGTGGAAACAGTTGGCAGAAAGAAGGGGATAACGTCTGGTGATAACATCCCGTAGGGTACAAGTATATGCCGCCGAATATTTGAGAACGAGACGCCCCAGCCAGCTGTAGGATTCAAAAAGGAAAAAACTGATACCTCCAACTACAGCGGACAACAGGAAATAGAAATAGGCAGTACGTATTTGGCGCGGGCAGCTAATCTCTGCAACGTAAATCCACAGGTGGCTGTGATAAGAGTTTTTCGTGCTATATTAATTAAATGATTAATGGTCAATAATTTATTTGCTTCAATATAATAAAATACCCAGCCCAAGATAATAATTCATTAAAGTGTAAATAACATCAAGGGAAATGTAATTCAATCAACTATCTGAATTGAAAACTAAAGAGAGGGTGCAATATTTTTTTCACTCGGGGACGTCCCTCTTTTCTTGCATTGTAAATCTTGATCAACAAATCAAAGGGGTGGTTTTCTTTGATATAGCATAGTTAATTCAAGATCACCGTGTTTCTGCCATGGATAACATTGTCTTGTTTGCTTGCTCAACACATAATTTATTTATTATTCATCCTCAACATTAAAGTAAAATTATTTTTTATTCATGTTTGTATCGATTTTATGCAATTGATAGAATTAATTCCCTTTTCTGTCAAATATGTGATTGGGATTAATAAATATCCCGGAAACGGTGGGAAATCAGGTAGTATAAAAACAAAATGGGTGCAATTAACACTCCTTGTGGAGTATCTCTCAGTATCCTTTTTGGTGTCGTAATTATTTACCTTTTATTATTTTTGATACTCAAGGATATTTCAGATGTTAACAGTTATATAAAAGTTTTACTTATAGTAAATAAGTTACAACTAAAATATTTGTTAAATACATAAAGTTTCTTTTGAATTGATTCGGCTACAAAAACTATTGAGCGTGAATATGAAAATTGTTTTTATTAACGTATTTGATACATATTTAAACTTGACAAAGTTTTCTAACGTAATATAAAGCGTATTTATCTTAGGCGTATAATTTTAAATATATTTTTTCCTGCAGCAGAATGTTTCCTGTCCACAGAGTTAGCTTGTTTGTGAGTTATTCCCGAATGCAAACGACTGGCATAAACTGGACGCACTACAGCCAGACCTTTGACCTCGAGCTCTGGGTCGTTATAGCTATCATTATTTTGGCCGTATGGTTCGCATTGTTCGTAGTATTTTATGAACAAGGTTGTAAACTTGAAGAAGTGATGCTGTGGACCGTTGGAATTTTCTGCATGCAAGGTTTGTCGACTTGTTTAATATTTAGACTTTATAATTATATTGAATTCCTCTCTCGATGCCCAATTTATATAAACCTATCATGTAAATTTTAAAAAATTCGTACTATACTTTTATTATGTGAATAAACAATTATTTTCTTTTTAAAATAAAACTTTAAGAAAGTAACAACTGCTACAAGCGCTGGAAGGAATTTGCTCATCCATGTCAATTTATAAACCAATAAAAACCGTTTAGTTTAAAATATTTTCATTATATGGAATAATACTTTCTGGTAAGTTTGCTTCGTAAATTCTTCAAATCTCATACGTAATTCAATAGAATACTCTCACGTCTCTTCTATAAAAAAAAATCTTATAAGATTGGCTTTCTCGTTGCATGGATTTAATAAAAGATTCGCGTCTTTATTAGAACACAACGTTTCAACGAAATTCATCTCCGCCGTCGCCAGGAGACTGATTCTTGGGAGGGAGAGATTTTATGTCTCGATCACACTTCGTACACGGGGATGAATTGTGTAATATATTCGCATCATTTACATGTCAGTCTAATCAATTTTGTGTTATTCAATTCAAGTAATTTATATCAAACGTAATTAATAATAAATTAAAGTAATTATTTGTGAAATTTAGAGTATCCATAAGCAACCTTACCACACTTGTTTAAGTTTAAGTATAGGTCTAAATTCCCACGAGTTTATTTTTTTTGCGGGGGGGGGGGGGTGTAACAGGCTAAATGAGGGTAATCCGCATGGTTGCAACTCCCCTTATTAGCATAGGAAGGGATTTAAAAGGGGGATGCGGAAGGGTAGAGGAAGGTAGCCAAGGGTTAACTAGGGCCCCCAGGTTATGGTTTAAGGATCCTACCCCGCGATTCGCCTAAAAGTGATGCAGGGAAAACCCTAGAAAAACCTGCATCAAGGTCGGCCATTGGGTACTTGTCCCACGCCCTTTCGCTGGCGGGAGAGGGGTTTGCTGTGGGGACGCAGCATTCCCTTCTCCGTGCTTCGACCAGTTTAGGAGGCAGCTGGCCAACTGTTCCAATGGGAATAGCGGACAACTCTTACCGTATGCCCAAGGTCTGTGACCTCGACTAGTTTAGGAGGCAGCTGGCTGACTGTTACAATGGGAATAGCGGACAACTCTTACCCAAGGTCTGTGACCCTGGAACATACAACTCTCAAAGCAGGCCGAGGTGCCTCGGCATGTGGGAACCTTAGTTCAAAAAACCAGAGAGATGTGAAGGCATCCCTAAAGATAGCCTCCGCCAGAGCGCTCTGGGAAGGTTAACTGCGAGAGAATCCTCTCGCCGGTCTCGTTTAATGACCACGACTTTAATTGAATTGAATTTATATTTTTATATGATTGTTTTTCTTGCAAGAATGTGGTAATTTCTATCTAAGCTCTTGAAAACTTCATATGGTTCCTCCTGAATTTAAAATGCGGCCCAGTTTGAGTTTAAATATCAGGGACAGAGATATGGGAATAAAAATTTAATTTAGATGATAACTACATTTTCCATTAATTTTGAGCGACTATTACCTACAGTACCGGAAAACCGAATTTATTAAAATTTAGGTTTTTACAATCTTAAACGATTTTTTGTTCTATTCCGGATGTGGTTTTGATATATTTTTTTTTTGATTTTGAGTTGTCTATGTATATCGCTGACGTTAGTATACGTTGGATCTTCAGTTGTTATTCGGAGAAATTTTTTTGGTCACCTGAGCCCGTTCCACGTGAATTTTTCAGGCTGCACCCAAGATTTCACGTCCAAATAGAATTGCGGTCTATCTCTCAGAGATTCCGAGGATTCGATCCCACTGGTGCTCTATTTCAGATAACTCGCTGACTACGTTTGGGAGTCTCGGTGGCAGGCGCAGGGCTCTACATAAGTATCTTCTCTTTAGGATCACGAGTTTCCAAAGATAGGCCTCATTAATGGTTTTCCAAGCTGGACAGGCTTACTCAGTGGTTGGCCTAATGAGAGAGATGTAGACAGACAGTCCTACTCTCGGTGATGGCTTCGATCTAGGGTTGAAAACAGGATGAAGCATCCTTAACATAGAATTAACATTACGTTCTATAACCAAAATATGATACGTCCTAGTAAACTTTGTATCCAGAGTTACCCCTAGGTACTTGGCTGTTCTGGTTCATGGGATCTTCGAATAGTTGGAGAAAATTTTTCTTGTAACCGGGGTTTCTCCTGGTCATCATCAGGGCCTGTCTCTTCAACGCGTTCAACTTAGTTCGCCAGTTGGTAGCCCATTCTTGAATCTTCTGTAGGTCCTAGCAGAAAACTAGTTAAGTTAATTAAGTTATGACTTCCTTTTTTCTGACATTGCATTCCGGTAATTTCCAGTATTCAGACTTTTCTTTGCCTTCTTAGGAAACAAAGCCAATGGAGTCTTTGATATGCTAGGAGATAGCTCTGGCATTGTTTTCCGCCCTGACATTTTAAATTCATTGCGGAGCAAGGTATACATTTTTCCTTATATGATCAGTCATTAATTTTATGTCCCGTGTCGCCGCACTTGCCGCAACTTCTTCTATTGGACATAACTTAGCAATGTGTCCAAATCTCCTACATTTTAAACATTTAGTGACACTAAGGAAGTCTTTGGCTTCTGACGCTAATGTACCCAAAGTAGAGCCTTTCCCAATTTAACCATTTTCTTCTTATACAGGTGAGACTTCAATCACCCAATGTGGTCCTGTTTTGAATTTAGGTTCGATGATATCGTTGTTCGCAATTGGACCATTTTGTTGTATCAAGAACTCTTTAAGTTTTCGTACCTCTAGACATGCTTCAACCTCGTGTAAGATCACTTTATGTACTCATTTTTCCTTCTCAGTTATATTGAAATCTTTTAATTGAGGCAAGCTTAATGTCGGCAACAGAGAGATAGACCTGTAGTTTCCAGGGATCTTACCATCGTTTCATGCCTTAGGGACAGAAATGATCATGGCATTCCGCCAAGCCCTGGTGAATCTTTGCTGTCTCAGGATCTCATTGAAGAAGTCGCAGATGTATTTGACTGCCTCCGTCTGGAGGTTCCGGAGCAGAATGTTTGGAAGGCCGTCTGATCCGGGGGCCTTATTGGCCGGTAGCTTATGGAGAGTTCATCTTTAGTGAGTCGCGTACCTCGTGGTCGGTTCTGTAAAAATAATTGCTTAAGTATCTATTTACATATACTACCTGGATGGATCTTTTGATCCTCAAAGGGGAGAAAGTTTTCTTCGAAAGCGTCAGCTCGTATGCCGTCCACTTGTTGCCCTGCAGAGATGGAATTCAGTTTCTGTTATACATAAAGTGGCGCGTCACTTCCCCCAGAGTTCCATCAGTGAAGTTGAGGTTTGTCAGCCTTGCCTACCATTACTCGTCCTTGAGCTTCTGGGTTGCGGCTCGAATGTCCTGGACCATCTGGTTCATTAGCACTTTGGCCGGCTTTCTTCTGGTATCCTACCAGATTTTCCTGACCCTGTTCTTCTTCCAGATCAGGTCTAAGATACGCTGTGGAAGATCACTCGTCCTAGGGTCGGGTGGTCGTCTCGACTTGAGGAGGTCTCGTTTGCGCAGCGGATTGTCAGCTCTGTGATGTATTCCACTGCGTTGTTTTAGTTTCCTGGGACCGGCGCCTCAGGGGATAGAGTCACCGAGCCCTTTCCTGAATATCTCCCAGTTGACGTTCTTGTAGTTCCTGGGTCCTACTTCTATGTCGACGCCTGTAATCTGAAAATAACGGGGTTATGATAGGAGGAAAGAACATGCATAGTATGACATTCCCAGATACCTGTTATGTTTTTCGTTACGGAAATTTCTAGGACGTTTGGGGCTCGTCCGTCAGGTGGTAGTGGGTCGGTTCGTCGGGGGCCCATACTTGCACTCCCTGTTTGACTCCTTGCCGTAACAAGATACCACTGCGATTGCACACCCTGCTGTTTCATTGGATGTGCTTTGCGTTGAGGTCACTATTTTCAAAACACTTCCACATTGGAATAAGTAATTAAATAGTTAAAAATTTAAAGAATGAAACTGTAACATTTATAATATAATTTGTTTATAATGGTAGGTTATAATTTATATAAATTTTGAAAACATAATTTTATATACTTGTATTTAAGTTTTCATATTTCACGTAGTTGAAGTCTATGTCAGGCGAGGACAAACGTAGTTTGTTTTTAATACAGCTACAGCTATAACGGGTCATGGCGAAAACTGTTTAGATAAAAGTTGAATAGAAGGTTTTACAACTATAGTGTATAAACATAGCCTATGTGAGCGAGAAAGAGAGAGAGAGAATAGACGAAGTTGTACTTTAAAAAATATGAAAGAAGACAGAATAATAAAAATAGTAGGAATGGTTCCGTCTTTACGGACAAGAAAGCATCAATTCATAGAATAAGCATGAGAGTACGAAATCATATCTCTATATAAATGCTAAGCTATCAAATTAGTTTGATTTTTGAATTAAAGTATGTTCATTTTCCAGTGTTTTGGCAATCTACTCGGTCTAGTACCAGCTCACTGATGTTGGTTGTTGCAGGATTCCACTTGAGACCCTTGTCACTTGCGGCTAGGATATTGATCCTGAGTGGTCTCAGTGCAGCCCTGGTCATCTATTCTGCCTTTTCTGCTCATCTCATAGCCGTTCTTACAGTGAAACCGACTCAACTGCCCTTCTCCTCCTTCGAAGACTTCCTCAAAATTGGCACCCACCAGTTGGGCGTGCCAGCTCAATCTGGCTTACTCAACGTTTTAGACGTAAGTAACATCAACATACACATGTATAACGCGATTGAAATGGGTCAAGTGAATTTTAGGACTATATAAAACGCATACCGTGGAAGTAAAGTGTAGAAAACATTAAACTGAATATAAAAATGAACGATATAACTTTAAGTGTAAATTCCTCATAATAAAATAATACTTAAATTAATCGCACTGAAATCTTATCATTATTAAATAGGAAAAGTCATAAGTTTACGTATTCAGGACTTATTATTCTAATGAACTATTGTAATGGAGTAAGTCTTAATTCAATATCATAGATGGGTTGCTTTTTTTTCTACAAATTGTCTGCAGTTTGCGTGGCGAAGGTAATTTGAGGACTGGTAGATAGCAGATGTTGGGCCATAAATTATGAGTGACCAGATGATGGCGGTCACTGGTTTCGGGGATCGGACCCGACTGGAAAACACAAGAATCCTTTGCCGTTAACGGGAGTTTGTCAAGAAGAGATGTTGAACGAGATTGTGAAGGAGGAAGAAACAGTCAGAGCTAGTAATGGAGATACATTTAGTTGAAGTTAGTCTAGACGATTTCGTAGGTGAAGTGAGATTTTATTTAGTCCGAGATGTTTGTGCAATAACAATTCTCGATTCTGGAGTGCGTGAAGTAGCCATCGAACCTTCCAAGCCATATGGCCCGTTACCTACTACTCTGTACCTACAGTCCTCGTCGTCACCAAAGCCACAGGCAGCCCAATAGCCCGGTAAATAAACATTAAACCATAAGTACTGTATGGAAATATCTAAGGAATTCTTTTAATGGCCCACCACACTCTTATGTTTTGAAATTTTCGTGTTACAGAGATAACTTTACATACTATTATTGAAATTATGCTTTAAATATTGAAATAAACTGTAAATCCAATTGTATTATAAATTAATTAGTCATTCCCATATATATTGTGGTAATTAAAAGGCAATTATTAATTAATAATTAGAAAATTTGGACTCGAATTGTTTGCGGCAGAAAACACAATTTACACACAAGAATGGACTATAATGGTTTAAGATATTTTAGGCTGTTGGTTCTTGCTAGAGCGTGGTATGGCCAGTAGTCGCTAAAGCATAGCAGAGAAAACTTGTTGAGGATAGATAGCTGTGTAAAATCTTCGAGGAGAGATTGCAGAATAAAGTTATTGAATTATTGCAGAGTAAAATCGTCGTCGAGATATTGCAGTGTAAAGCCAACTTTTGTCAAACCAACAGTGATAATTAGAGTCACTGTTAAAAATGGCCTGTTATAAAGTGTAATGAGTGTGTATGTGTATTGAACGAGCCAAATTGCCCTGATTGCCAGAAACTGTAAGTTCCAATTTCACTAAATTCATATTTGTAAACCATTAAGTAAATGTAATTATCGTCAGATTTCGGTTTTCGAATATCGTTTATAATTTAAAGTTAACATTTTATGTTTGCATTGTAAATAATACATTGAAGTCGATAATAGCTTCATAGAAAATTTGATTGTTAACAAATATTTTCTTTATTTAAAGGCCCAGTAAAGACCCTGAGAGAGAAAAAAAATTTGTAAAACACTAATAATTAATATAAATTGAAAGTTAATTACGTGATAACTGTTGTAAAATTCATTGGATAACATTTTTAAATCTAACTATTTGTGCATTAATAATTCAATTTGTTTATTTAAAAATATTAATTATTATTAAAGCATCCTTTCACTTAAAATTTAAATTAATATTTAAATTGATGCATTACAGTGTTTATTTAATTTTTATTAATTAGTAATCATTACAATATATATATATATATATATATATATATATATATATATATATATATATATAAAGGCGTATTCGTTACCTAAGTTTTTCAGTCGACTTTTGATTATTTGTCTTCAGACTTCTGAGGATCCGGTCCTATCCCAGCTGTACCAGCGGTGGATTGCTCCCGCAGGAGCTACTCTTCCGATCAGTGAATGGTCGGGACTTTCTCGGGTCTGTTCTGCGGGCAGAAATAAATACGGCTTCCTCGCCTCGCACGTCGTGGGACTTGTCTTCGGCTTCAGGAATCCGGAGTGCAACCTGATCCATCTTCCAGACGCTAGTATTCCTCAAAGCTTGGCCTTTGCCCTGCCCAAACGAAGCCAATATCGACGCCCAATTAATCAAAAGTAAGAATAACTATTGATAGCAGGCACTGCTTTACAATATTCTTAGCCAAGAACAATATTTTTGTAAGAAATTTGATGGACCTCGTTTTTATAAACTTTATTTATCATCGTACAGAAATATAAATTTAAATAATTTACAGAATTTCCTTTCATATAAATTTAATTTTAAAATTATATAATATTGAATGCATTAATTTACTAGTATTTCCAAATGAAGCTGGCTTTCAAAATTTTATTTCTTCCATATTGTTTATCGGAAATAGTGACAAATCTTCGGTTTAAAAACTATCAATCCTAAATATTTTGTGTTTTATGGTAATTCGTGTTCGTAATAATCTCTTAATTACATTCCAGTTTTAAATTTAATCCTTAATAGTGACTTGTTGCAATCAGCTGATTTTATTTTTTGGCAGACTTTATTTTTGCGACATAGTTTAGAACATGAGACTTTCTCAGTAAGATCACAGCAGATCTGGCAGTAAAGAGTAAAAAATGATGCAACCTTGTGCAATAATTAAAATTTTAGGAAGACTCTATTGAACGGTATGGCGGTTTAGATACTACAACTGTCCAAAACAAAGATCCAGGAAAGTCACCAAATACCATGAATACGATATATCATCAAAATACCAAATATTTCCCTGTCTCTAATTAAATTCACTTTAATCAACATTGCCTGAGTAACATCGATATTTTAAGTATTAGCATCACCTAGGCTGAAATATACTGGCATAAAATAAACCTTGTATTGTCTAACCACTCTTACTGTCAACGAAATATATTAAGTGCGACTTTGCAGACCTCAATAATTGTATAATCTGTTCCGTTATACGCTCCAAACAACAACGAACATAATTAACCCCCGCGTGAAACATTTTCGTCTATTATGTGTTTTGTACCACGTGGCTGCTGGATCTGTGACTTTCTCGCGGGCACGTCCAACAATAGTGGCGTTTACCTTTGAGTCTTAACAATTACACAGCGACAATTTCGGTTCATTACAATTTATGCCCCGAAATTTTTTCAGTCGGCCAGCTGCCTCCTAAACTGGTCGAGGTACGGAGAAGGGAAATCTGCGTCCACGCAGTAAACTCTTCTCCCGCTATAGGAAGGATGTGGGACAAGTACCAATGCCCGACCGAACCTGATGCAGGCTTTTCTAGGATTTTTCCTATATTACTTTTAGGCGAATGCCGGGTAGGATCCTTAAACTATAGCCCGGGGGCCCTAGTTAATCCTTGGCTACCTTCCTCTACCCTTCCGCATCCCCCCTTTCAGATCCCTTCCAATGCTATTAAAGGGGAGTTTCCACCATGTGGATTACTCTCATGATGTAGCCTGTTACCCTAAAAAAAATCAAACCCTAACCTGGTGCGGTCGGTCAAGGCCGAATGCACAATTTCTAATTCATTTAACAAATCAGACAAACAGTATCCGATTTAAGCTGCAGGATGTGACGAAATAAATACATGTAAAGTCATATAATCTATCTAATTTAAAAATAAACTATATGTTTGTTTGAATGTGTGTGTTCCGCATACAAATCTACACCTGTGGAGCAAATTTCACCCAATTTCGTACAAGTGTTCTTTGAAACCGGAAACAAACATTAAGGGGTTAAGACACGACTACCACCCTTAGGATCGGAAGTGAAAATTTTCAATTATACTATCGGCCGAAATTTGCGTCGGAAAAATACTTTTAATTGTCAATGAGATAGATATTATTTTTCCCGGTGTTTTTTTTCTATAATTTCAGCACCTATCAACACGGGAGGGGATCAACCTTAGGAGTGACCGTGGAGGGGCATTACATAAAAATAGAGTAAAAACATTCGAGATGTAGTTGAATCCGGGGTTTTCGATGCCTCTGAGTTAACTTATGACATGAAACTTGCCGGTTAAGTTATACTTAAAACCAAAAGAATGAAGGTGGAAGGGAAAACATAGCTACACGTGGTTCAATTTCGACCACATTTTGTACACATGTTTCTCGTAACCCGGGAACAAACAACAAGCACTGTGGGGGTAGGACATGACTACCATCCTAGTGGCGTTCCCTTAAAACAGAAACAAATACTATGGGTTAAGATACGTCTACCACCGCTGGGTTCGAGTGTGGAAATTTTAAGAGATGAATAAAATACCGATATTTGTACCGAATAAATAATTTTTTGGTGTGTGTGTAATTGACAGTGTTATCCCGATGTTGTTTATGTAAAATTTCAAACCTTTTCAGCATGGAATAGGACCATTCTTAGGCGTGGGTGTAGACGGGTGTAACCGAGATTGGAGTTCAATCCGGGGTTATGGATGTTGCTGAGTTTAATTATGAGATTCAATTTTGTCGTTAAGTTGTATTTCAACCCATAGGGGTTGGGATGGGAGGGGAAAACAATGTTCTGCATACAATCCGCAACATGTGCAGCAATTTTTTACTAATGTTACATACGATGTGAAACAAACACTGGATCCGTAAAACAACCCTATCTGTTATTTGGTTGGGGGTGGCATTTTAATGGCATACAAATATAACAGGGAGTATTTTTGTCCATTTAAGTTCCAGTATATTTTTAACTCTTTCATCGTACCCGGAATAATGTAAACTCTTTTAGGGTACCGTAATAATTTTAAAGTCTTTTAGGGTATCGGAATAATTTTTCACGTTCATACCGAACCGATTGGACTTTCGACACACTGACGGTAACAAAAAGAATTTTGTCCTTCTTAGGCTACCGTTATTTTTTTTTAGTTCGACATTGTATATATATTTCCTAATTTATGATTTACAGAAACATTAAATAAATATAATGTGAATAATTGTTGTAATTCAGTGACTTTGATAATGGATAAATATACAAATATGTCGACCGGGCTGGGAATAGAAGCTACATATACGCTCATTCTGGCCCATGAGCTATCCCTATCGACTTCATGTCGTAAGCGAGCCTTCTCTATCAGTTGTATTAATGATTGGGTCTTGAGTCTTTGGCAGAATTTGAAGCATTTTTTGCAAACATTATTATCGTGAATATTGGTGGAATTAATTTGGTCTTTACGTAAACATCAAAAATATAAAAGTGGGAAACTTCTGGTAATATCATGTTTCAAAATTCATGTAAAAGACTGCAACTCAACTAAAAATTATCACAGACCTTATCAATCATAAAAGGTTGGTTGCTACGCCGCGAACTAGTAACGCCGCACACCACGATTATTGATGTTGAAAATTTAGTAATGAAGTGTGTCCGACATCTTGTCTGAAGTCTCGATTTGACACCACGTGACTAATCTTTTCCGCAGTGTGAACATTGAAGCGTTTAAAAAGTAGCTGTGAAGTATGTACAGGAAAGTTTGAAGGAAGGAAAGGAAATAATTGAAATAAATGTGATGCAGGATTATGATTAATTTTTATTGATCAGCCCTCATTTAAAGTGATAAGTGATACAACATTTTGCAATGCCTGATCAGTTCAATGGTACATCTACCAAATTTATAATGAAATAATTTTATAATGCACATAAAAAAATGCTCGATAGCCAATAATATTGAATATAAAGTTACAACAAACAAAAACTTCAGCAGTATGAATATATGAGGCATGTTCCGAAGGTAAGTGTACTATTTTTTATATTCTTTTAGAAAAAGTGTATTTGAACAACGTTACAGGATATTGTTGATTCACTTGTTGTCCACATAATCGTCATCCCGTTCAATGCATGTGGTGAGCCGTGATACAAGCTTCTTTATGCCCTCTTCGAAGAACTCTCCCGTCAGCTCCTTCCTCCACTTCAAAGCCTCGTTAGTTGAAAATTTAATTCCACCCATTTGTGCCTTCAGGGAGGTTAAAATATAATAATCTGAAGGGGGCAAGTCAGGGTAATACGGGGGTGGGGAGTTCAAATGAGTCCAAGAGCGCCATGGTGGCTAAGGCTATGTGAGGACGGGTGTTGTCGTGCAACAAGCACACTCCTCTAATCATCATTCCCGTCATTTATTGAATCATCTTATTCAGATTTTTTAGGGTATCTCAATATCGTTGTGCATTGATGGACTCCCCCTGTGGCAGAAATTCGACCAAAATTATGTCTTTTCGGTCCCAAGACACAGAGGCCATGACTTTTTTTGTGTTTTTATAACGACAGTCTTTTTGAGTCAGGCGTGTAATGAGACACCTATGTTTTATCACAGAACGTGGCTCGCACTTGGTGGGATTTCTTTCCGACATCTTTCGCGCAACTGGACACTACAACGTGAGTTTACGTACTACCGTGTCCGTGAGACTCAGTGTTCCCAACCCTCAAAAAACAAAAAATTACATCCCGTTATGGTAATAGTACACTTATTTTATGAACATTTCTCGTATTGTGATATCTGCAATATTCTATGAAAAACAATTCAGCGTTTCTTGTTCTTCATTTAATATACCCTCATATCCACTGAAATTCTTATAATAATGATACTATGTCATTAAGTCTACAGACTTTAAGTAAACCAGAGTTCATTATAGAAAACTTGTTAAACACGTGGTTTTGGATTAATTTTCATTACAATACGAGTTTTAAGGATATTCTGTGAGTATTATAGAAATTAATTACAGTAAAATATTTTAGTTTTCCATTCTAAAGTATGGATTTTGACTTAATTGTTCCGCTTCCTGAATATTTGAGCCGACAGATCAGTTTCTGTGGTACGCATTTCACTGGGCGGGTTACGAGCGCTGCTTAAGATAAGGATAATGTCAATCTATAAACTCACCCCCCTCAACAAATTAAATTATTCGTCTCTTATAGGTTTTTCATATCTCCCTTCAGCTGCAGGCATTGTGCAACTTATCCACAGGAGTATTTTAGTTCAAATTTATGAAGCCTTCTTTGGGTTATTAATAAGTTCAAATTATTAACTAATAATATTTGTTTTGGATTATAAATTATTCAGAAACTTTAATGAGTCTTCATGTGACATCTAAGTATTATTTCCGAAATTTATTTTCTGATTATCTCATTGAAATTGTCCATTATAAATAACTGATAGTGAAAATTTAGGCCAATATCAACAATAATAAACTTATGACTCCAGGTAGTTAATTTATTTATATGTAATATTATAAATGTCAAATATTTATTCATCATAATTAGGAGGTAAAAATACTTTGTGATAAAAACATCCAGATATTATTTTTTATAGACATTCAAAACGAAAAGCATAAATTACGTTCCCAATAGAGGCACAATTTTCAGCATTTATAGTACTGTAACGCGTGTATTTTAATTTAATTTCGTTTTATTTTCGGAAATGTTGTTTGCTATAGTTTGGAGGATTCTTTTGTTTCCCAACTCGAGCCGTCGACCTGTCACGTTTCAGGTAGCGGCACGTGGCTATTTTAACCCCGAAATAGTGTACATCGTGCAACGGTAAACCTTTGGTTCGGCCCATGGGAAAATCTCATGCGGCTAGGAACAACGAAAGCCCGTGACGCTAAGGGCGAATTAAACATTCTGCCATTAATGGACGTCATCAGAGAACATGCTGTACGCCTGTACAGCAAGACACAATTCTCAGACAACACCATCATAAGACGACTGGGCAACTATTACCACAGTCGCGTCACTAAACACAAACGCCCCAAGCACCTCCTCCTCCACCCAGAACCCCCATGATCTGCTCACTACTTTAATACTGACCACGCTTGAATACGGCTTTTACAGGATGTGTACGGAGATCCGGACTCCACGACGAGAAGAGGATCGACATGCATGGCACCCACAAAGTGGATTACCCTCATGTAGCCTGTTGCCCTTAAAAAAAATCAGGTGCGAGGGATATTTTTTTTTTAGGGTAACAGGCTACATGAGGGTAATCCACTTTGGGCAACTCCCCTTTAATAGCATAGGAAGGGATTTGAAAGGGGGGATGCGGAAGGGTAGAGGAAGGTAGCCAAGGGTTAACTAGGGCCCCCGGGCTATATTTTAAGGATCCTACCCGGCATTCGCCTAAAGGAATGCAAGGAAAACCTTAGAAAAACCTGCATCGGGTAGGTCGGGCATTGGGTACTTGTCCCACGCCCTTCCGATAGCGGGAGAGGAGTTTGCTTCTCTCGCAAGCAGTACCTGCGAGGGATATTCTCTCGCACCTGCGAAAGAGATACCTTATCGGAGAGATACGAAGGGGCTACCTTTGGGGATGCCTTTTCCTCTCGGTTTTTGAACTAAGGTTCCCACAAGCCGAGGCACCTCGGCCTGTTTTGAGAGGTGTATGTTCCGGGGTCGCAGACCTTGGGCATACGGTAAGAGTTGTTCGCTGTTCCCATTGGAACGGTCGGCCAGCTGCCTCCTGTACTGGTCGAGGTACGGAGAAGGGAATGCTGCGTCCCCACAGCACACTCCTCTCCAGCTATCGGAAGGGCGTGGGACAACTACCCAATGCCCAACCTACCTGACGCAGGTTTTTCTAGGGTTTGTCCTGCATTTCTTTTAGGCGAACACCGGGTAGGATCCTTAAACCATAGTCCGTGGGCCCTAGTTACCCTTGGCTACCTTCCTCCACTCTTCCGCATCCCCCTTTCAAATCCCTTTCCTATGCTATAAGAGGGCATTTGCCACTATGTGGATTACCCTATACATAGCCTGTCTACACAAAAAAAAAGGTGCGGATCAAACACAAGTTCCCAATTCTGGTGTTCCAAGTTAGTTTACTAACAGCACGTGCAGTGGGGGTATAGAAAGTGGTAGACCCCCATGCTTGGCCGTGCGTGCTTTCAAGGGGGCATGGCTTTTAAGGGCCTTTGGCCCAATAAAAACAATAAAAAGGGCGGGAAAAAACGTCCAGCTCCGGGGTAGGAGGAGAGATTTTAGGACAGTTGGAATAAAGACGTTGAGGAGAGTGGTTGGAAAGACGTGGAAACAGTTGGCAGAAAGAAGGGGATAACGTTTAGTGATAGGATCCCGAAGTGTATGCTTATCCGAATAGGGGAGAAGCATATAGTAAAAACACCAGTCCATCAAACACGAGGTCATCCGCCGAATATTGGAGAACGTCTCGCTCCATCCAGCTGCAGGATTCAGTAAGGGAAAATCCGGGATCTCCAACTACAGCGGACAACAGGAAACAGGAATAGGCAGTACGTATTTGGTGCAGGCAGCTAATCTCTGCTACGTAAATCCATAGGTGCCTGTGATAAGAGTTTTTCGTGCTATTTTTAATAAAAACTCATTACAATTTTTAAATGGTCAATAATTTTTTGCTTTAATATAAAATACCCAGCCAAATAAAATAATTCATTACAATACTATTAGACTGAAAGTTCATTTCCGCAACGAAAAATAACTAACTATTTATCCATTTGGTTGATAATTGATATCTTCATTTTGCGTGCAGATTGCTACAGATGTGGAGTTACGGCCTTCTGAGCCGCCTAAGAAGCCGAAACATCCCTCTGCATGTGAACAGGAAGGGGAATGACAAGCAAAAGGAGAGCGAATTCACACCCGTGGAGATGCGAGACGTGGCTCCTCTCTTGGTCGCTCTTCTCATCGGATTCACCATCGCTCTATTCTTCCTCTGGTCAGAAGTCATTTTATTCAGGAGTTGCTACGGGCTACATTCCAGTAGTGACTCTCAAATTTTTTACAGCGTATAATACATTATAAACCGTAGACAAGTCTCAAGTAACTCTATGAAATAATATTAATAATAAATTTTCTCCGTGTGTGAAACTATACTTGCAGTCACTTTTGTTATCATTTCAAATCGTAACTGTTTCCGCACGTTAAGTAAATGATAACATCCATGGAGAGTTTTAAACTTATTTAAAGTAAGTATTAATTAGTAATATTAATTTACTAACCAATTTGAATAGTACGATTGAAGATAAAATTAATGCAGTAAAATTTTAATGCTTTATAAAATTTCTAAAAATTGGGGAACTTCTGCAAAGAGTAAACAGGAGAAATTTTAAACGTTTCTGTGAACGACAAAAAGCGGTATTTTGTTTTTCAGACATACAGGGTTGTCAAAAAACGTCTGAAAATTTTCTAAGGGCTGGTTGTATTGATAAATAATTGTTAAGAAAAAATCGATACATTGCTCCGTTTACGATTAATTAGCATTGAAGTTAGACACTCAGTCACTGCGCGGGCAAATTCAAGTAACCCGCCGAAATTAATATAAATTATAATTGTAAAGTAATAATAACATTTCTGTTTAAATCATGGATCATTCTACAAATCTGTACGAAATTAATTTAATAAGCTTCTAATAAATTTATATGAATATGAAGGTTTTGTCATTTCTTCGTTTTATTAAAAGGCGCAGGGTTTAAATTGGTTCCCTCTTGACTTATTTCTTCTAAGTACAATATCTGGGAATTACTTCCCTCACTTTCTTATTTCTCTTAAATCCAATAACAATTTAGTTCTTGCTATTATAACTTCTGCCCGTCCACATAAGGACGATAACATGTATTAATTTATGAACCTTTATACCATAATTCATTACGGTGATATATCCTAATAATGTATCATATATTTTATTTTAATGCGTAATAAATTAAAATTTAGGTATGAATTATTTTATTGTTTGAAACATTGTATACCAGGTGTATATGTTTAATCCGCTGTTTTTTAGTCAGAAAACACATCTTCATAGAAATCAAAATAAATTATTC
Source organism: Zhengitettix transpicula (assembly GCA_037074705.1). Taxonomy (NCBI): domain Eukaryota; kingdom Metazoa; phylum Arthropoda; class Insecta; order Orthoptera; family Tetrigidae; genus Zhengitettix; species Zhengitettix transpicula. Next base: position 188,239,622 of record CM073591.1, read on the forward strand.
AAATTACCGGTCCTCGCAAGGTACACATTTTTACCATATCTCCGGAAAATTATCGATACCATGATAAAAATTTCTTCTCTTTCGAGGCAAACCACTCACCAAGCCATTTTCGGACGTCTTCGTAATAATTGAAGAGCTGTTTAGCGAGCGTGTACCCCTTCAACGAAAACAGATGGTAGTCGGAAGGGGACAGGTGTGGTGAATTATCAGTATGGGGTAGCACCTCCCAGTTGAGTGCCTCCAAGTAGTTTCAGACTATTGTTGATATGGTGTGTTGTCGTGTGGAAAAATCAGCTTGTCATGTCTTTGTTGATGATCTGCTTATTTTTTATATGGTGTGTTGTCTTGGGGAAAAATCAGCTTGTCATGTCTTTGTTGATGATCTGCTTATTTTTTATATGGTGTGTTGTCTTGGGGAAAAATCAGCTTGTCATGTCTTTGTTGATGATCTGCTTATTTTTGCGCTCCAACCATGGTGCAATTTGATTAGTTGTTGGTGGTAGAGGTGGGCATTGAAAGCTTCACCAAGTTTCAACAGTTCACAGTACACTATACGCTGCTGATCCCACCACGGTCTTCAGTCCGAAGCGATTTGGTCTTGCGGACGATGTTGATGGTGAACCGGGATAACCCAGTATTTCTTGCGATTATGATTCTTGAAATATATCCATTTTTCATCAACAATCATTGCCCGATGCAAGAACGACTTTGTTTTTTGTGTTTGAGCGAGATTATTGCATGTTTAAGCGTCGCTCCAACTGCCTGTCGATAAATTATGTGGCAGTCATTTTACGATCCTTTAACCCTTTCCCATGGCACACAGGTGCATGGTGATGGCTAGTTGAATAACACCCTACTGCTCGACAAGTATTTTTTGCAAATTGGTACCATCCTCGTCCTCGCTTGCAAATGATGGTCTTCAACTTTCCTGGGTCGATTTTAACGCTTTTGTCGCACAGGTCAAAATTTTCGTCTTTGAACCGAGGAAACCAATCCCTGCATGTTGTTTCCGATAAAGCACTGTCGCCGTAGGCCTCCACAAGTACGATTGGGCAGCCGATTGTCTCAAATTGAGAGCTTCCCGCAATAATACTAGACATGATTACCAAAGCATGTGGTATGAAATTTCTGATAGTGTGCGCTGACTATTTCTTAAAGAAAATGCCGTGTCCATAGTAGCTTAATATGATAACTAACACCATTTATGATCAAACGGCGGATTTAAGCTTGTACTCTTGGTTTAGTAATAACAAATTATATTAAATAATCGTAACAATTTCATGGAGCAACTTGAATTTCTAGATATTCTTGGTGAGTTTCATAGCTTCCTCCAATACATTTCTTCCCCACAACGTAAAACCCATTTTTTTAAAATATTAGTATGATTATCTTTAATTTATTTTCATATATTGATAATATAGGTAGTACTGGAGTTCGAGCTTAGTGATTACTAAGAAATAGTGTCAGATATTATACAGTATATTATACTAGTATACAAGTAGAATAGAAATTAACATGCTGGTTACCCGTAAATACTGAATTTTAAAAACGTCCGTTGTTTTGGAATCTGAAAATAAATTGCTTCATTGTATTATTGTAATAATGCTCTGAAAATATTCCGAATTTCTATAAATTATGTTATTATCACATTAATTATTTTTTAAACAATATTAAATTTCACAGTGGCAGTTTATAACCCCATTGGTTGTAGTTTCTTAGAGCTGACTTTTTTTTGTCAGGAGTGTATGTAATGATTTTACCAAAACTGCTTGGACATCGGCCTGGATGGTCATTATCGTTTGATGAATGTTTGGCTATGAGTTTAAATATATAGGTTAACACCGGAACCTTGGAGACACGAAACGCCTAACTCAAACTCTGTAAGATATTCCATTAAAACCGGAATACAATTTTACGAGGTAATACAAGTACGGATGATAATATAATCTCCCTGTGGTCACTGCCGGGAAGTCCCTCAACAACAAAGTTATTAAGGCTCTACAGGCTATTTAGCAACGACGTAATGAAGTCAAGATCATGGTTGCTACGACCTGCAGCCACACGAAAAGAATACCAGTCATGTTGCAGAAAGGACTTCAGTTTCATTACGATGATAAGTTTATTTAATTGAGAAAAACTTCAGATAAAGGTTTTATATGCATAATAACAGAATTAATTCCTTATATTCGTAAAAAAATTGTTTTACAACATATAGACAGCAAATATTTCAAATTTTTATGTAAAATAATTGAACCCTTCATACATATTTGTTTCTAAAAAGCGTAATTTTTTTATTTAGAGGGTTATTAATACTTTTAAAGTTCTACAATTGGAAGTCCACTTTGAATCTTATGTTTAGAATGAAATAATAAAATTAGTTTTACAATACAAATTTATAAAAATGTAAGTTTTTGACTCTTTCACTACTGCCTAGTCGAGAGCTTGCCGTGATCCTGCGCTAGGCGCTCAGCGCCGTATAGGTCCCGGCTATAACCCTCAGTCACTAATGAAGGAAGTAATGGTAAAAATAGGAGGAATAGAAACTGGTCGAGGTACGGAGAAAGAAATGCTGCGTACCCACAGCAAACTTTTCTCCCGCTATCGGAAGGGCGTGGGTCAAGTACCCAATGCCCGACCTACCTGATGCAGGTTTTTCTAGGATTTTCCCTGCATTACTTTTAGGCGAATGCCGGGTAGGATCCTTAAACTATAGCCCGGGGGCCCTAGTTAACCGTTGGCTACCTTCCTCTACCCTTCCGCATCCCCCCTTTCAAATCCCTTCCTATGCTATTAAAGGGGAGTTGCCACCATGTGGATTACCCTCATGTAGCCTGTTACGCTAAAAAAAAGTACATTCTCGCACATTTGGGGATGCCTTCACATCTCTCTGGTTTTTTGAACTAAGGTTCCCACATGCAGAGGTAACTCGGCCTGTTTTGAGAGATGTATGTTCCGGTGTCACAGATTTTTGGGCATACGGTACGAGTTGATCACTGCTCCCACTGGAACAGTCGGCCAGCTGCCTCCTAAACTGGTCGATGCACGTCCCCACAGCAAATCCCTCTCCCGGTATCGGAAGGGCGTGATACAATTACCCAATGCCCGACCTACCTGATGTAGGTTTTCTAGGGTTTGTCCTGCATTACTTGTAGGCGAATGCCCGTGGGCCATATTTAACCCTTGACTACCTTGCTTTACTGTTCCGCATACTTCCTTTCAAATCCCTTCCTATGCTATTAAAGCGGAGTTGCCACCATGTGGATTACCCTCATGTAGCCTGTTACGCTAAAAAAAAGTACATTCTGAATCAGTTGAAATATTTATACTAATGAATTTAAAGAATAAAGTAGACCCGAAAGATTAAAAAAAATCTTTAGTACTTAGAAAAAAAAGAATATGCTTATTTATTTTTTAAATTATATTTTAGGCTTTTTTGGTGGCAATAATAGAGTTTCTCAGCACCATTATGGATCCTGTGATTGCTTCTGAAAAGCAAAGTATTGTTGATGTAATCTGCAAATACTCTCAAGGAAATAAGATTTTCCAGGTTTTTGAATCCAAATGCGTCTTGATGGTGTAGCTTTTTTATATATATCCAAAGAATATGGTAATTTCAACCTTTCATCTTGATTGAAATTAGCTTCTCCATCAATACCTGGTAAATGATCAACACTTTATCGCACGGGTGTTGCGCAAACGTATTGTGTGCTGTGACTTGATGACGTTTTAATCTAGGAATCATTACAGGGAAGATTTTAAAATAATGTGTTGTACGTGAAGACAATTACACGACAACTGCTATGATTTGTCAGTTGCATGGCCAAGTGTAGCAAGAAATCAAAACAGGACATACCCGCGACACCTTCCGGTGCATCAAGTAAAATTCGCACCACCGGTTGCATCTAAGGAGCACGAATAATATTGACTTAACTGCAGTTGAAGCAGTAGTTGGCGCAGAATACTTACCACACGGACTGCGCTCGCCACTATGCTGTCTTACAGCAGTGAAATGGTTAAGTAACATTTACAAATATATATATATATATATATATATAATTAGAACAAAATCAATGTTTAAGCTGACAATTAGCAATTCAAAACAAAAAATTAACCTAAAACAATATGAAAATAATTTGGAAAGAAAGCTGAACGAAATCTGACCCTACCCTTTTAATTATCGTTTCCAAATTTATATGAAAGTTTTGGTTACTCACGGACCATCTGTCTGGTTCCAGATCTATCTCTTGTATCTTGATAACTAACACCCTAAAAAGCCATTTTTTTTACACTGACTCTACTTCATTGCAGATTTAATACACACGCTTGAATTTCTCGTCCTCAGCTATCTGGAACCTCGGATGAGCCTCCCATTTCTGGTCAGCTAGTGGACACCGGATTCCTCAATGCGAAAATTGTTCCATCAGCGTGAAGCAACCTTTTGCTTCCCCGTTTGCAAATTGTTATGAAAATCTCTCCGTACAATTATTAGCTTGCTTCCATACAGGAACTCGCGATTTGCAATTTATATTTGCAGACTTTAACTATTTTTCCTCTCGTCGCCGATTCCAGACTATAACTTATCGGATGCAGATTTTAGACTTTTTGATATCCTTTCTCGACCCAGGCTCCGTGCAGACTGCCGTTCCTTACGCGCGCAGTCTCCATTTCGGCTTTTCGACAAAGGAAAAGAACTCGCCGCCATTGTTGTCTTTGATAACTCATACCGCTACAATTCAATTTATAACAAAACAAATTAATTGCCTAATTAATTGGCATTACAATATATTGTAATAATTAAAGGTCAAATAATATTTAATAATTATAAACTGTTGAACTCAAATTGTTACCGGCAAACAGACAAAGACACACAAGAATGGACGATAATGGAACAGGCCGAGGCATGGTAGGACTGTTAGCGCACTGAGAACGTATAGGCAGTTGGCAATGAGAAACGACAGAAAGTGGTTATATTAGAAATAGACAAGACGATTTCAAATATTAAATATAAAGTTAAGTAGAAGGAGTTGGCAATCAGAAACGACAGCAAGCGGTCATAATAAAAATAGACGAGACATTTTTCAAAAGTAAAGTTGTACAACATTCACACAGATAGTGCTGCAGAAAGATTGCTGAGTGTTCCGGTTTACGCCAAACATTTTTAAAAGCCTACGAGGAGGAATTATCTGTATCACCTCAAAATTGGCGGAATAAGTCGTCTACGAGGTACCGCCAATCTCGTAAATCCAACAGTGAAGTGTAAATTCAGTGAAAGAATGGCTTGTTTTTTTAAAAAAAAAAATTGAGAGTGTGTGTTGCTGAAAGAAATAAATTGCCCAGGTACGAGAAAAGACTTTAAGTTATACATCATTTAAATTATTATTGTAAAGGTTAGATTAAAGATAAAATCGTCAGATATCGATTTTTTGTTGTTGAATATTGTAAATATTAATTTGCAATTTGATTGTTTGAAAAGGGAGAAATACCTTGTTTTATTTAAAGGCCCAGAAAACGACCCTGAGATTAAGAGTAAAATTTGTTTGTTTGTATGAAATAAATGTTGTAAAAAGTCATCGAATAATTATTTGTAATTTGAATTATTTTTGAATATAATAAATTCATGAGTTTGTTTAATTAAATAAAATTTTATTATTAAAATCCTTTCATGTAAAGTTAAAATAATTCAATGATCGCGGGCTAACTATTGTGTTCAATTGTAATTTCATTTATATACCACATTTTTGGCTTCACCAATGTGGGGCACTGTTTAGTTGTTAAATTTTCAAATGCGAATATTACATTTAGCGTCATCAACGTGTGGCCCATTTTAACCTTGCATAATTAATTGTTTGTCTTTAAATTGATCATTACATCTTGGCTTCACCAACGTGTGGCTAATCATTTAATTAATGGATTTCAAATAATTACCACAATATATATAATGTAATAAAAAAATAAGAGACTCCTTCTATCTTTCTCCGCCGTTGTAATAGCAAAAATGTAATAACCACATAAAGGCATATAAATAAAAAGGATAATTTTTATAACAACAAATAAATTTATTAACATGAAAAGAATTTACAAATGAATTTAACATTTTACCATTATAATATGAAAACCTTGCTCTCATGGGTCTCTACTGGGTTTGACAACGGACAGAATCAAACTATTAAAAAGACTCATCATATATGTTTTTAGATTTAACAAAAGTACCTACTAAATTTATTTATAAACTTAACCTATAGCTTGCTTCTAACTTTATTATCAAAGAAGGGAACGAGATTTGACTGTTATCCTTTAATAACGTTTACATCTGTTAATATTGTACATTCCAACTTACGGTTTCTCAGGTTTTCTTCGACTCGTTCTTTAGACACACACTTTATAGCCCTGACATTCACTCACTGACTCTAACAAAATATCACTTGTTCGCCGATATCTGGTTCTCCATATACAGCGAAATATTCCAGGTGTTCGTTGTGCCACTCCTTGACGTCGTTTGGCTGCATGCAGGTCGCCTACCATCGAAGACAGGTCAAATCCTCGTACTCATACAGATAGAGCTTCTGTATTCATTACCTCTAGTACTTATGTGTGGGAGACGCCAAGACGTCGAACCGTGACTAGTCTGGTAATACTAGTACACCAATAAAATGCCGGTGTAACCCCGGATAGCGGTATGAAGGGGGGAATGGCTACCAAGCGAGGGGGTGTGGCGTGCAACTCTCATTGTGCCTTGGTGTCGGGTAGAAATACCTAGTATCCTATATGAGCACGGGAGTGTGACAGTGACGGGTCGGTGTCAGCCATGGCTTTCACTAGTAACTGAGTCCACTCAAGGCGGTCGTCTAGTCTTCGGGCTAAGGTGTTGAGGATGGCCAGCCTCAGTTATCCGACGACGAAACCGCCTGGTTGTAATTCTCTGTTGGGTGGGAGCGCAACCTACCTGACTCAAGGAGATAGCCACTAGCTTTACTGCTCCAACGGTCGAACGGCTGGTTTAGGACCGGCTGCGACGCCGAAGGGAAGAAAGCTACAAAGCCAGGCATTCGGAGAGCCTAATGGCCAGCCTCTTCAACTGGCGACGGGGCTTTCCGATGCCTGGAAGTGCAAGCTCTACCCGGCGGTGGCCCCCGGGTCGTGTATGCCCCTGGGAAGGACAACACGACCTAACAGAGCCAGGCACGATACGGCAGACCAGAGCCATCAGTGAAAAAGTCTGGTAGTCGGGGTGAGCTATAAGCCCAGCTGTCGCCCCTCGGGACGGCAGCTCAAGCTCACGGAATGAGGTTGGACTCGACGTGGCAGTGGGGTGCGCATGTCAAACCCACGAGGTGGTGCTAGCAGTAGCCAGTCCAGAAGTTGTGACCCGCTTGCGGGGGGAACGACTGGGCTGGTCTTTGAAGCCTCGAGCCCCTGGGAAGGCGACGGTCCTGAGGGCGTGATACCCCTATGGGTAAGAGATCGCCTCTCTCCTGGCAACGGGAAGAAAAACTCAGGTGTGGGAACCGTAATTTCGAAGCTCTCATAAAACGAGATGTAACGGAAACCAAAAGCCGCAGATTTTCTCGCTTTAAGCTGCACTCTCCCCGCAAAGCCTAGACGGCATACGCGGGGAAGCGGTACGTCCACCTGAGTGGTGGCGTATGATGCGCTTGTTGTTTTACCTGTACCTGTACCTGTCCAACTCTTCGCTGCGTCCTCCGTCTCCTCTCCCACGGTCACTCCAACTGTCCGTACAATAGGTGATTTCCCATATATATACCCCTAGCCCCCCTTGTTTTTCACTTGTTGCTAAGTTTCGTTGCAACGGTGCGGTGACAGAATCCCATTACTCTAATTTTCGTTCCGGCCACTGGGGTCCTTCCGCCCTCCGAACCCCGATAATCGTGACAGGTCCAATTTGTCTTTGGACCACTCCGCTCACAAGTGCGCGATACTAATTTCTCCAAATCCTAGGTCAACAAGTGCCTGGACCCTCATCATCCCAAGTAATTGCGCTATTCGACACGCTCGCATCTGCTGTACCTCGTTCCCGCAATCACTCATGACTTGTCGGCTGCTCCCTTTTGTCCGATTCGCACAAAATCTTTTCTTGCAAGTCCCAAGCACTTGTCACGCCATTCGTTAGAGACAAAAGCCTGCTCTAACATAGCCCCTTTGGGAACATCTGCTCGCCCACGTTCTGCCCTACGCATTATTCTCGCCGTTTCCTAAATCAATAGGCTACTGGAGTCCTTCCGCCCTCCTTAGACCTAATTGTCGCATCGTCACACTCTGTCTACTAACTTACGGCTTCCTCTCTGCCGCTCACCAGCACTCATCCCAAACAAATGTCTTACCGTTCCGTCTTGTCACCTCGTGACAGGACCCGCGGTTCCTTTTCCCTCGCATTCTCTTCACGCCACGTGCGCTGCCTTCAACCCAATGCATTATATTATATGCATTACAATATATACATATATATTGTAATAATCAACAGGTTGGCTCTAATTAATTTTAACGGAATGATTAAATATGATGGGTTAATAAAAATGAAAAATTTACTAACAATTATTTCGTTTTGTGGCTTTCAAAGAATAGAGGTAATTACAAACCAAATTTGAGATCTGTCCTCTCAGGGCCTTTACTGGGTTTGATAATGAACACAAAAAATGATTTAAAATCTTATTAAAAAACAGTTTAGAATTTACCTAAACAACATGTCGATAGAATGAAAGAAATTAAAAGATAAATAAATTAACTTTGATTGAGAATTAAAAGAGAACGAAATCTGACTTTATCCTTTAATTTTCGTTTACAATATTATTCAAAATTATGTTACTTACGGACCGTCGGTCTGGTACCAGAACAATCAATTTTACTTCGTTCGGACACTTTTACACTCTTTAATTATTTAATATCAGGCCTTGGTTTTCACTGATTCTATACTTCACTTTAATATTTGGCAAGATTGGCTGTATTCCGTTGATTGCTCCGCTCCACAATAATTTACCAATGTTATTCCGCAACAATTCCTCCACGAAGATTGTACAAAGTTCCATTTTTGACGAAACTGGTATTACTTTACAATATTCACGTTGCAATATTTCGATGAATGTTTTACTGTGATCAATTTTATAAAGACCGTTCTCTGCAAAGTTTTCACCGTCGGCCGCTTCTATTCTCCAATGATTCACCAACTTTATTATACTATGCTCGACGATGTCTGACCTCTATACAATCCAGACCACAACAACCAACTAACTCTCCTAGTGCTCTCGAGTTTGGCGCGAGTACGCCATTTTTGACTTTTCGACAAAAAAGCAAGCTCGCTTCTCTATTGTTGCTTTGTTCGATCAGACCGCTATAATGGATTTATCAAACAATTCAAATTTTATGTCCAAACAATTAATGGCCTAATTAACTATTGCTACAATATATATATATATATATATATATATATATATATATATATATAATGTAAGGCGTCAAAATTGAGATTGTGAAATTATGGATATTTGTTTGAACATATAAAAAATAGAAGATTATGAAATTCTTAAATACGGGCTATCCGTGAGCTTGGTGGTGGTGATCTGAGAAGTGCCAACTAATTAATATCAGTCTCGACACCTTAAGCAGCTGCTCTGCAAATATAAGCAGTGAGGTACAAAAAAACTGCACTGTGGAAAACTTAAAAACGCGAAGAAAAGGGCTGATCGATCAATATTTTTATTACCGTTAAAATGGGGTGACGTATTAAAATGTAATGAGCTTAAAATGTTCTAATTCAAACGATATATACGGAATTAACAGAAAACTCATTAAGGAATGCGCAGGAGGTATAGCAGAACCAATTAAATACATAATTAATTCGTCGTTCTTAAAAGGAAAATATCCGAATTCTATAAAAGTAGCTAAAGTAATTCCACTATTTAAAAAGGGTACGCATACTTATATCTCGAATTAACCACCTATTTCCCTCCTTCCAATTTTCTCTAAAATTCTAGAAAAAGCGATACATTTGCGAGTTGTAATTTCTTAGAAAAACATAAAATCGTCGCTCAAGAACCACATGGCTTCCTCAAAAATAAATCCACTAACAGCGCTTGGAACGATTTCGTACAATCAATCCAGGATTCTCTGGAAGACAATTTAAAAGTAACAGCCATATTTCAGATCTCTACAAAGCATTCGACATGGTTGATCACAAAATTTTACTAGATTAACTTGAGGAATTAGGGGAAATGCTTCCTTAATTTTCAAATCCTACCTTCAAAATCGAAAGCAAAACGTCGCCATAGACAACAATGATGGCAATATTTATGTCTCTGATTGGAAAGAAATAACATGTGGGGTCCCGCAGGGGTCGATTCTTGGACCTCTGCTTTTTTTTTATTTTAGTTTTTAAATTACAATTTAACGTCGCATTAGCCTTTTGGTCATAAGCGACATACATCTGTTAAGTTCTACATTTGTGTAACATTTAAATTACTTTAAACAAATCAGTTTTCATCGTAAAGTCTATGAGGTTGTTTATTGCTGCTGATGAGTTGCAAATCCCCATCATTGAATGTGCAGCTATGATTGATCTTCTTATCTCGCTATATTTGGGGCAGTCAAAGAGGACATGAGGAATTGTTGTGGGCTCCTTGCATGAGCTGCATACCGGCGGCGGAGATCTGGAAATCAAGAATGAATGAGTGAAACTGGAGTGCAATGTTCTTATTCTGGCTACAACAACTTGTTGCCTTCGACATAGTTCTTTCGGGTGCGATATTTCTCTGATGCTGTTGACATTTCTGAGGATGACTCCGCATTCCTCTGGTTTGACAGGTCTACTCCACTTTTCCTCCAGTTCCTTGAAGAGCCCTACTCTGCAGTCCCTGCTGGTGCAGATTGGCAGGTTGCTGGATATTCCTTGACGATCTTCGCTAGGAGATCTGCCCTGTCGTGTCCTACTATGTCCTTATGCGCCGGTAGCCAGGCTATAGTGATCCGGTTTCCTTTATCTTGTATTTTCAACATATTTTCTCCACTTTGATTTATGCAACCTTTTATGTGCACTGTACTGGTTATTCTGTGTATTGCGTCCTTGGAGTCTGTTAAGATGATATTGTTGGCCTCCAGTGTTTCCAGATACAGTTACATGGCCATGAAGATGGCATATAATTCTGCTGAAATCATCGACGCATAGCGATAGATTTTTCTTTGCCTGTCGTAACTATTGCGCACCCGACTCCATTTGAATTTTTGGACCCATTGGTATATATGACTCTGGGAGAATTATATCTTTGTAGAAACTGATAGATTTCTGCGTTCCAGTTAGTGTTATGTGGATTTTTTACTTTAAGTTTATGTAGCGATGTATCGATTGGAATTTCGTTAAGGTTCCATGGTGGGATGCTTGTCGTGGTGTTGTGGTCTATCTCTGGAAAAGTCATTCCTTCCTTTCGTAATATATCCTTTAGTGTAGTGTAGTATGTGGTTAGGATTCTAGGTGGTTCTTTCTCTGCGTATCGAGGAGTGATGGTTTGTTCTCTTATTATTGGGTTCGATGCCTCTCTTGCCTTGATCGCGTATCTAATTGCAATTACTTTCCTTCTCGTCTAAGCGGGATTTCGTTTGCCCCAAGTGTGAGTCTCGGTATTGGGGTGGTTTTATAACATCCGGTTCTCACTCTCATTGCCTCATTTTGGACAACGTTTAGTCTTCTTAGCATCCTTTTCTGTGCTGTCATATATATGTGTGCTCCATAATCTATTTTTGTTCTGATCATTGCCCTGTAGGTAAGACCCATTAGTTCCATCTTTGCTCCCCAGTTCTTGGCAGCTAGTAGCTTGAGGATTAATAGACGTTTTTTTCGTGAGTTTAGAGTCCCAGAAAATTCCCATAATCTTGTATTGTTTAACATATTCAATATTTTTATCATATATTTTAAAGGTATCTTTATTTGCTTGTATTTCCTTGAGAAGCACATTGCTTTGACTTTGCAAGGGTTAAAATTGAATCCCGTTTTTTCAGCCCACTGAGTCGCCTTGTTTATTGCCTCCTGCATCACTTCAGAGGACAGCTTCATGTTGTTCCCTCTAGTCATCAAGATGACATCATCTGCAAATATCAACGCCTTTTGTACATATATGACCTTCCAGATTGCATCAAACCTATAAAATCAGTTATTTATGTCGATGACACGAACTTAATAATAACCAGTAGCGACGACAAAACACTGGGAAAAAAAGTCGAAAGTGTCCGGATCATTAAAATTGTCTGGTTCAGTGCAAACAAATTGGTTCTTAACTTACAGAAAACTTAACTTGTTCAGTTTTCGTACGGTAACAACCACACTGAATTATCGACTGATCATGCAACATTTTTCGGTGTTCAAGTTGACTGAAAGTTACGATGGAATGAACATATTCTTGTACTCTCAAGTGAACTTAGTTCCGTCTGTTATTCTTTTCGATTATTACTGCAACGAGTAGATATTATAAATGCAAAAACGGTCTATTATACATATTTCCATTCCAACATGTGCTATGTAATTACGAGGTGCGGACTTTCTTCTCGCTCTGCGGAAATATTAAATTACATAAACGTGCGATCCGAATAGTATGTGGCAAAAATTACAGAGAAAGTTGTAGACCTCTCTTCAAAGTTCTTGGAATTTTAACGTTACCCAGTGCATACATTTTAGAAACTATAAAATTCGTAGAACGTAATCAAAGTCTGTTTGTTACCAACGGGGAATTCCATGAATATAATATCAGAAACCGCGCGACATTACGGACAGACAAACATCATCCCCCACTTTTTGAAAAAGTGTACGTTATTCAGGAATAAAGCTATTTAATTTTCTTCCTCTTAGAATCAAAAGCGTAAGCAGTTACAGCGTATTTGTTAAAAATGCAAAACTGTGCTGATTAACGGCGCGTATTACTCTGTTATCGAATTTGTAAATCGGCCTGAGCCAAACTCACACCAGTTCCCTAGAGGATACTGGTTAATTTATGGAATACTAATATAAATCTTTATTGTCTGTATGTCCAACAAATATGTACACTTTAATTCTTCATATCACTATTTATGTATAGTCTTAAACATCTAGATTATTTATGTATATCTCATTCATACATTTGTAAGCAATATCAATTTGACTTGCTTATTTCCTCAGCAGAGGACTAATGGAAATAATAAAATCTAATCTTTCGGTAGCGGCTAGCTCTTCTCCTGGCTACAGTCGTTTCTTACAGCAGTCTCCCAGTTCCATCACTTTCAACCAAACACCACAACTCCAAACTATTGGTAATCAACAACAACTGGTCAACTTTCTTACTCCGCTTCCTCTTTTAAAAAGTTGAAACCTCCCAGAAAATCTTTGCCAACCCCGATATAGTTTTTCTTTTTCGTCCTCTTGACTTTTAGCGATACGGCTTTTATCACAGGGTAAATTTGGCCTATCCAAGTCAACGGTTTATTGTCGCCGGCCTGTTCTGACTGGCGCCAAGTGACCAGGTGTCCACAGCCTCCGATAATCATATCAGTAAACCGTTCCAATATTCCAAACACATCGCGATGTGACCAAAATTAATCCTAATATTTAACTAAATATACGTGCATATAAATATAAAGCATCACATATTACAAAACCTATACTGTAGTATACTATTTCTATACTATTTACATAGCTTATCTATATTTTACTGATTTTATTTGTTTTCACAGAGTTAAATCTGTAAGTTTTAGTTTCCATTTCCTACAGTATTTAAGACGACGCCCGAACAATTAGTTTCATTTTTCAAGTTTGTAATGCATGGTTTTAGGGAATAAATTATTACCCGCAAAGAAACCCATTGCGCTATTTCTCTTGTAATTACTTTAATACATTATTTGCATTATTAGTAACTAAACTTTTTTTTCCAGGTGAGCGGTATATTTACTGATATACTATTATTAGAAAATTGACAAATCGTTTATAACTCCTCCCAGTTTAACGGTACACAAATATATCATTAAATAAATATGGGGAATTCAATGTTTTTACACATAATTTTATTTACACATATACATATTGTAATGCCAATTAATTAGGCAATTAATTGTTTGTATTAGAAATTAAATTGTTAGCGAATAAATTGTTAGCGGTATTTTGAGCGACAAAAAGCGACAATAGCGCTGTGCTCTGTTGCTTTGAGAAAATGCCGAAATGAAAATGCGCACTCAAACTCGAGAGGCACAAGGGTGGTGAGTTGGTGCCGAAAGATTGCGAAGTACAGAACAAGTCATAAAACTTGGGAGTTGGTGGCGAAAGATTGATGTGAACGGATGAAGTTTGGAGTCAACAGCCAGAAAGGACAGCAAGTGGCCGTGTCAGAAACAGAGTCGAGACGACCTTAAGTATTTAAAAGTAAAGTTAGTTTCGGTCAGCAGCACGGAGCGGAATAGCAGAGTCTACATTTAGGACCAGCCACGAGAGAATAAACAGTTAAAACAAATCTTCACTGAGCTACGTTGCAGTTTAAATCCAAATCGGTAAAAGACTAATAAATTAGCAACTCGTAAGATTCCTGTAAGGCGAGCAGACATCAGATAACTGATAATTAGGAGAATAATCCGAGTTCCTGGGGGCCAAGAAATTCTGTTTCGATTCAAATAGTGTAGATTCTGTGAGTCGACATTTAGAATCAGTGTAAAATGTTGCAATAGTGTACTTCTGAAGCTACAGAGAATGCTGGTACCAGCCGAACAGTATGCAAGTAACAAAAACCAAAACTATTATAATATTGTAAACGCTAATTAAAGGATAGTGTCAGATTTCGTTAGCTTTCTTCTAGTTTTCTTTCATTGATCGACTTACTGTTTTAATTTTAAGTAAATAATATTTTGAATTGTTAATTAGTCAAATTCTACTTTTATCGTGTCCTAATCATGAAACCCATTAAAGACCCTGAGATATTAACATTTTAATTGTAATTGTTTTGATTCTTGAAGCCACAATTTAAAAATAAATTATATTTTATTTGTAAATTCTTGTTTAATCATTCATTTAATTAACGCCTATCCTTTTGATTAATATTTCATTTAATATGTTGATTATTACAATATATATATTGTGGCAATTACAAATATATAATAAATAAATATATTGTTTCCGTTATAATCATTATTATTATTGGCGGCGGCACTGTGAATGACTATTGTTGGCTAGAATGCGGAGCCGATAATGCTTACTAGAAAGGGCTTTGTCAAAATTGCATAAATACAGGCGCAGGACTTTACCGGAGCAGAGTTGTCAGAACAGAATGTATTTGTCAGAGAAATAGTGCGTTTTGGGAGGCTGATGGGTGTTAGAAGTAGCCAGTTCTAAGTTTCCAGTCTCCAGTTCGCAAAAGTTGTCAGATGTTGCGAGAGATACCAGTTAGTTGCTAGTGGCAGTAGTTGTCAAGTGTGTAACGAGAGATCAGTAAAACAATTAGCGTGGTCACGCAGTTAGACCAGATATTCACACACACACACAGAGAGAGAGAGAGAGAGAGAGAGAGAGAGAGAGTGGTGTGTGATCTGCCAACAATTCGATAATCAGAAACAAAAAGACATCGACAGTGTTTGCAAACAATAAGAAAGTAGAATCAGTTCAAATGGCCTGTTACTGAAAAGTGTTGTTAATAAAAAGAAAATTAATTAAAAATCAAATTACGTGAGCATAAGCCCCAGAAGACCAGATAATAGTATGTAATTCAAACAAATTTAATCTGTAAACCTTATATGTAAATTTCACTTGCTGTCAGATTTCGATAACTTTATTAAAATTATATAACTTTCAGATTAGGAATAGTTGTTTATTATAAATTAAATTTTTTGTGCTATATTAATTAGAGGCCCGATAGGTGGTCCTAAAATTGAGTTCTCACAAAAGCCGAGGCATAATATTAAAAATGTAAATTAAACGAAGACTAAATTTTGTTAAATCAATTAATTTTTTTATCTCTAAAACTTTTGAGTATTAAAATTCCTTCCTTTAATAATTCATATAATCTTATTGTTTATTACATTAATTGGCACAAATGTGATGGCTTATTTAAATATTTTGTTTATTACATAATTTGACGCAACAACGTGGGGCATTCTATCTTTAAACTATAATAATTATTTTGTATATTACACACACACACACACACACACATATATATATATATATATATATATATATATATATATATATATATATATATTGTAAAACTAATTAGAGGCCATTAATTATTTTGATAATTGTATAGTTATGGTGAATTGTTAGCGGTACCAATTTTTTAAAGGCAACAATGTATAGGGCGAGATTTGCTTTGAGCCGCGAGCGCTTTCTGGAAACAGTGTTGAAGTCGGTTGTGGAAGTCAATATTTGATAGGGGTACAACGAACAGCGTGGCCGGCGTATAGATCAAGTCGAGAAGGTTACAAGTTTTAGAATTTGAGTATAAAGTTTTGGACAGTGAAATACATTGTAAAACTGCAAAGGGTAATCTAATAATTAGCGCCACATTTCGACGAGTACCGAGACCGTCATCAGTTCCACATAGAGACAATTTTGTAACAATCTGTCTAACTAATAATCCGGAGGGAGCAGCAGTTCCAGTTCCCAGAGGAGAAACTCGAAAGCTACGACCATGTCGTGTACAATCAAGTGTAGAGTCAGTGATTTCGTGGCCTTTTAGTGTGAATTGTGAGTCCTAGCCCAGGATAGTTAAGTCTGGTACCAGCCAAATATTTTGTAAGTACAAACAAATTTAGTTAAGTTTTTGTAAACGATAATTAAAGGTAAAGTCGTCAGATTTCGCTTTCTCGTTTTTGTTTGATTGTTTAACTTCTTAGTTTGTAAAGAAATTTGATTGTTAACGTAAATATAAAGGTTGTTTCTTTACTTAGAAGGCCCAGATAAATGACCCTGAGACAAGAGTTGTAAAACTGTATAAACATTGAAAGACTTTAAATATAATTAATCTAATATAAAATGTTGTAAATGTCTACTGAATAAAAGTAAAATGTATTGTAAAGTTTAAAGAATGTCGTAATCATTTTGCAATCCTTCACTTTAAATAAAAATAAATAAATAGTTTCATAAACGAACTATTGATTTAAATTCATGGATATAATTTTGTTTAATTAATTTCCTTTTAATCATTACAAATTGGCGTCACCAACGTGTGGCAAATTAATTGTTTAATAAATCATTCAATTTTGTTTAATTAATTATTAATCCGCTAATGTATTAATTAAATATGATATTAATTAGCGTATCTCCTCACTTATTAATTAAAAATCCTAACATTAATGAACATGACCCACCTACTCCGTGAGTTCTTTGATTACCCCAAAACCTTACAGGATTGTTTATTGATGTTTTGCCACAGACACATAAGAAACGTATCACACCAAATCGCAAATATTTCTTGTTGTGTGGGCGCAGGCTGGGAAATCAATCCGGTACCGCTTTTGCTGCAACTAGGTCATCAGATGACGTTACGTCTCTCTCTCTCTCTCTCTCAGAAAATTGAAACAAGTTAAATATTATAAAATATGCTAACATTAATCTATTATCCAGTAAATTAGTTCAAAAAGTGATGTAGGAATTATTCATGTACTTTTTTCAAATAATTTAACATTAATCGAATTTGTACATTTAGGTATTTCAATCATTAACTATATTCATTAGTAACTTTTTTTTACCAATAATGTAGTTATTTGATTACATTCAATGTTCATATTAATCACTAATATTGCATATCGTCTATAATTTATGCAGATCTTCAACAAATTTAATATTACGTTACCCTTATACTTTATCCCATTCCTTATGACACGCAAATTTCCTCTCGCGTAAGAACTTTCCCAAACGATAATAAACAAATCAACGTCCACCGATCAGTCTAGATTTTTGTTTTTTATTTTCTATTGTTTCGTTATGCACGCTTATTTCAGCTTTGCTTCAAAAGTATAGCTTCCATGCTATTTAATATTAACTCAAATAACAAAATCAATTTAACGTTTCACCTGTTCAACAGATTATTTATCATAACTAAAATTATTCGCATAGTATATTAGGAAAAATTTAACCTTTTAGAAATAATTCTGATTCGCGTACCGCGTTCCTTGATCCAAAGTGTCCAAATCATATACATTTAGATCCGCAGCGCGAAATTACAAACAATGAATATTAATTCACAACTACATAATTAAATAGTGACTTTCATAATGACACGTCACGGGAGTTTCTCATAATCCATAGACAAAATCTTTTCTGTCTTCTGTTGGATTGTTGAAGTAATGGCAGCATCAGTGGATTGGTGTTTTTCAATCATTCCAAAGTGTTTCTTGGAAGTCATAATTCGAAACAAATATCGCCTAATTTCGCATGATTTATAATTTCAAACCCGTCCCTGGGCTCCACAATTTTTTGTGCTAAGATTACTTAACTGAGTAATAAATACTCCCGGTACCTTTATTACGCGGTGGAATACTCCAGATGAAGGGCGTCAAAATACTGTTTGGTGGAGTTGTTACCTGTTGTTGGTAGCATTGTTGTCTATGTTATAAACTTACAACTCGTTTTGCCGTGATTTGTTTGTGGTGTAAATTATACACATGATTAGAAGCACAGAAATGGTTCACTTAAAACGCTCTTCCTAAAAACATGGAATATAGATTAGATAATTTATCATCACTCACAGACAATTAAATGCGTTAAAATTCTGTTAACCTAACCTCAAAATTATGTTTATCGTCGCAGATTACATACATTCATTTTTATATTCATATGAATTTAGAGAAGTACGTTGCATGAAGTACAATTAATTGCACGATAGTACATTAGTTGAACAGCTATAAATGCATTGAATTTCATTCGATCACGACCAAACAGATATATAAACATAATAGAGTGGCTATATCAGCGTTAAAGCGCTCTGGGTAGCCATTTTTTAGTAGGTCTACCGAAATTCTTAGTTGTGTTTTCGCTTTTGGTGAAAGTTTTGAAGATTTTGTGTTAAAATATACTGTTTTGTTAATATTAATCATGCCAAGCGTGTGTTCAGCCTACAATTGTAATAATCGTAGTTCGAAAACACATGAAGTATCGTATTTTAGATATCAGCATAATAATAATAAGAAAAATAGCCAAATGCAGACAAAATAAGTGATAATATAAATACCACACAACGTTTCTGGGATCCTTGTCCTTTCTTCAAGTGCTAAGAAGAGCCTAGAGCGACACAACTGCACTAGTCATTTGACAAAAAAAAAGCTTTGGAGGTGCTGTTGTGTCGCTTTAGACTATTTCGTCTGTATTTGACTACCTTTCTTATTATTTTTCCGACGTATCAGCATTTTTAATTTCGAACTTAACTTATTCTTAGGTCGTATTTATCAAATTTATGTATTCTTCATGATCATCTATGAGAGTCAGATTTATTTCTCTGTACTGCAAGTAATCTAGTCCCCTTTTTTAAATTTTTTATTATTTACACTTGCTGAAAAAGTATTGAGAAATAATGAAACACACATAGGAAAGAAGAATTTGCTATTAAAATTGTGTGTGTAGGTATTCCGGATGTTGGGACATAAACAAATTTTATTTTTTCAATTCGACCATTTAATAGATTCGGCGGAATTTGGTGAGGAAACTCAATACTCAATTTTACTAAACGTTTTATTAAAACATTACTTTCATTGCAGAATTCGTCATATGAGTAAAGAAAAAGCAATTGTATACAAAACTGATATTATTTAAAGGTCAATAAATTTTTCATAGCCCTAAATGTGTTATATTTACTTAAACCTTAAAAAATATGTTGTTTGTAGAGATTTACCTTTAGTTTTAGGTGATTTGTGCGGCATAGTAAAGGCTAGCAGACGATAGGGGAACGCCCACCAGTCCTTACAAAACATGGCGTCTGAATTTCAATTTTCTTCAAATATGGCGGCGACTTGTCCAGTCTATGTTGTTGATATATGTCTTTGATCACGACAAACAAACATACCTCTGTATTTCTTTACATTTTAAATCTACTCCTTGAGTATTGTAGGATATAATTTAGACATAATGAAAGATTCTACTTGAAATTTTTAGCTACATTTACGAATAAAATGTAAACAAATAGTCGCTGTATTAAAGGTAAGAAATATGGCGACGGAAATTAACTTTACGCAAATTTCTGGTTGCGGTTGTGTAAAATTAGGTTGTGTGATTTTCGAGCAGAACCCCTAGAAGCCTAAGTGTCACTAATAATAAAAAATTGTTTGTTTCACAAATACTAAATGTAAGGCGAGCTTGTGTCTACTGATATATCAGTCCACTCATATTCCTTTTATTTCTCCAATTGTATTCAATCTATGTATTAATATCATCTGTGATCCTAGAGTTCTGAAGGCCACATGTGACCAAGAGACTTTTGCTTCGTAGGTACAAAGTTAAAGAAAACAGACATTATCTAGATTAACACATTACCATGCAGAGAAAAATTAGGATAAATCATATCATATTGTAATAATTAATGATAAAACAATTTAAAATGAAATAATATTAAAGTTCGCCACACGTTGTCACGCCTAAATGTAGTAATTATTTGAAATAAATTAATTAAATGATTAGCCACACATTGGTGAAGCCAAAATGTAATATCCGCAATTGAAAATTTAACAATTAAACACAATATTTAGCCCGCGTTAATTGCAGTATTTTAACTTTACATGAAAGGATGTTAATAATAAAATTTTATTTAATTAACAAACTCATTAATTTATTATATTCAAAATAATTCAAATTACAAATAAATATGCGGTGACCTTTTTCAACATTTATTTCATACAACAAACAAATTTTACTCTTAATCTCAGGGTCTTTTTCTGGGCCTTTAAATAAAGAAAGTTATTGCTCCCTTTTCAAACAATCAAATTTCTACGACGATAACACTTTTATGAAATATTACAAATTAGTATTTTCAACACTCAACAAAACAAATAGAAATCTGACGATTTTATCTTTAATCTAACGTTCACAATAATAATTTAAATGAGGTATAACTTACAGTTTTTTCAGGTACCTGAGCAATTTAATTCTTTCATCAACACACTCTCAATTATTTTTTTTTAAAAAAATGCCATTCCATCACTGAATTTACACATTACTGTCGTATTTACGTGATTGGCGGTACCTCGTAGACGACTTATCCCGCAAATTATGCCAATTTTTCCGTGAAACAGATATTTCCTCCTCGTAGACTTTTAAATTATTTGGCGTAAACTGGAACACTCAGCAATACTTCTGCAGCACTATATGGGTGAATGCTGTACAACTTTACATTTTAAAAGAAAATCTCGTCTATCTTAATACGACCACTTTCTGTCTTTTTTGCTCGCCAACTGATACGTTTCTTCGCGCTAACCGTCATACAATGCCTTGGCCTGTTCCATTATCGTTCATTGTTGTGTGTTTTTGTGTATGTTTGCCACTAACAATTTGAGTTCAACAGTTTATAGTTATTAAATATTAATTGCCGTTTAATTATTACATATTATATATATATATATATTGTATTATTTAAAATAAAAGCTTTTATTTATTTTATTTTACTGAATTTAAAGAGTTTTAAAGAGATTACCTCACGTTAAGCGTCAAATTGTTATAATCAAATGAATGGCTTTTTATTAAATGAAAGATTAATAAAATTTTACAAATAATATCTTTATTGTGTGGCAATAATTTAAAAACAATTACAAATTTAAGTATTAGATCTCAGGGTCTTCACTGGATTTGATATTGGACACATCAATTATATTTATAATCTTATTAACAAAAAAATCACAATTAAAATAAAAGAAATTTACTTGACCATTAAACTAGAACGAAATTTAAAATGAGAACGAATTTAAGAAGTAAAAGATTAGAACGAATTAACAATTTAAACGGAGAACGAAATCTGACGTCTATCTTTCAAATACGTTTACATAATTAATTATTTTGTAAATTGTTACATCTTCCCAGCATTCCAGCATACCTTTCATTTTCGAAAACACTATTGCGGCATTTTACACTGATTCTAAACTCACAGATTTTACACTGATTCTACGCCAAAATTTTATATGTCAGGAACACGGATGTCCTCCCATTTTGTTGTCAGCTATTTGTTGACTGCATGCCTTAGGTGAATTCCGTGGTTTGTAGATTTGCCAGTCTTTAGTGCATTGGACTCAAACTGAATCTTTACTATTTCTGGCCGGCTATGGAAACAAAACTGCTTTTACTTAGCAAGTTTCGACGTTATGCTTTCGTGAATGTTTTACTTTGTCCTCAGAAATGTCCAGGCACCAACTAACTCTGTTAAATCTGTTGAATTCTCCTCTAACTAACAGTTATACCTTGACGATGTCTTTCCGCGAACTGCTTCTCTCAATATTTTCCTGCGAACGGAACTCTCGTCTCGCATTTTAGCGCGCAATACGCCGTTTTTCGGACCTTCCGACAAAGGAACAGAGCTGGGCTACATTGTCGCTATGTTCTGGACCGTCGCTACAAAGGATTTCGCAAAAAATTAAATTTTAATGTTCAAACAATTAATGTCCTAATTAATTGGCATTACAATATATATATATATAATGTAATACCAATAAAACAGGCTAGTAATTGTTTTTAATATAATTTAATTGTTGGCGGTGTGTGTGCTTAAAGACGACAATCGAGGCGTTTTTTTGTTAACAATCGAGACTGGAAACCGCGCGCTTAGAGAACTCAGTCTGCGGCAAGACGCGAAACGAAAAAGTATGCGTCGAGAACTGGGACATGGCAGTTCGGTCCACAT
This sequence comes from Zhengitettix transpicula, assembly GCA_037074705.1. Taxonomy (NCBI): domain Eukaryota; kingdom Metazoa; phylum Arthropoda; class Insecta; order Orthoptera; family Tetrigidae; genus Zhengitettix; species Zhengitettix transpicula. The sequence goes on from CM073591.1 coordinate 188,262,445, forward strand.
AGAGAAATAAAAACAGTAAAACTCTGTGGATCTATAATTATGAATAGGGTTATATAGGAAGTCCAACGGCGAGATATAATAATTTACATAAAACACACGTAAACAGTTTTGAGGGAGAGACTTATAAAATCGCAGTTTGGAAGCAGAAGTTTTGCTTCACAAACTGAACTATTTTCGCATAGAGAGTCTTTGATGGGATCTACGTCCGGCAACTGGCTGAGAGTCGGCTAATCCAGGTTCCAGGATAGCGGAGTTCCAGAGCAACTACCGTGTGTTCAAAATCTAATGAGTAGAATCAGTGTATAATGGCCTGTTTGGTGAGTGTTGACTTCAAGATACAAGAGTCAGAACTGGTACCAGTAACACTGTCGTGAGTACAAAACAATTATTAATGACTGTAAACGATAATTAAAGGGTATAGTCAGATTTCGTTCGCGTCTTTCTTTTCATTCATTTTATTTTATTTTTTGTATTTAATATTGCATTCCGTTAACTTAAATGAGTTTGGATTGTTAATATTTTAGTTCATTGTATTCGTCCTTCGTATCAAACCCAGTGGTGACCCTGAGATAATGAGAAATTCAACGTAATTGATTATAAAACAATAAAGCTATATTTTAAAATAGAACGCCACGAATTAATAAAATAAAAAAATCGAAATATTTGTTTGTTAAATTGATAGAATTCGGTGTGCAAAGCAGGGTTTATAATGTGTAATTATTAACAATAAATTTTTAATACATAATAATTTTGTTAATTATTCCTATTAATTAAGACCATCTTTTAATCATTATATAAATTGGCGTCTTCAACGTGTGGCTAACTATCATTCAATTTTTAATTAATTTTTTTGTTTAAGAATTTTTTAAATTAAATCTATCTAATTAATTATTACAATATATATATATGGTTTAATTTAAATTAATAATACTGACTGATAGTGATTATAATTTTAGTCTCAATTCCAAGAACCGTTGGGTGTATTTCAATCGTAAACAATCGCGTATTCATTGAAGCCTATTTTAAAATGCCTTTTCCAACGATTTTTTTGTGGGATTTAGGCAATTTCAATTGAGATGTTGTCAAAAAAATCTTTTTGACAGCCTTGGAAATCTTTATATAACACAACACGTACATGTCTGGTCTTCAGCTTAGAGACGAAGCTTTTTGCTACAGTAGCAAAACTTGTTTAATTTCCTGTGTTGCGATAACCCGGAAGAACGTGAAACTGACACTAAATCCTACATAAAACTTTTGTCAAAGTAAAGCTTCTTCAATTACACTTACGAACCTACCAAACTTTTTAGCATACATTATAGTGATATGTGGTTTGTACAGGCACAAATTATACATTGGACTGAATAAAACAGCAGCAGATAGAAGAAAGATTACAATACTGAAAACGGGCTTCGTACAGACAAATTTAAAATAGAGAAACAAAAGCTAAGAATATTTCAATTTAAAAGCGGGAGACGTTTCGTCGCGAATTGGCGTCTTTTTATAATGGCGAATAACTGGAAATTGAACAAAGAACTCAAATCAAATAGTATGAGCCAAATAACTCAAAATAAAACTTTTTTTAACTTATTAAGATTTTCTATGTTGTGCTTAATACAAAAAGTATTAAGTTGATTTTAATATACAGCATTTCAGAAATTAATCTTTACCAATAACGTGGTTCTCTGTCTAAAATAGAGGCGCTGTCAAAATCGATACAGTGATGAAATGTGATATAATGTTTCGTGAAAGGATTGTGTTTACAAGTTGTCAGATTTACGGTCTTTAATTCTTCTATTTAAAATTCTTTTCATTTACCCGATATAACAAAATACACAATTTCAACAATTAATTTCATAAACGACGTTGGTAGTGAAAAACGTATCAATAGGATCTTTGTGCTCTTTCATGAAACGAGAATATGAAGAATTAAACTTAAAAATGACAGAAAATTGCAGTTTTTTAAACAATTTTATTAAATTCAATGATGAAAGACCACAGATAGCCCAGTTTTGATATAGGTACATCTTACCACGCAAAAGGACGTGTATTTTTTTTACAACTTGTATATGTTGCGGCCATTAGTGAAAAATTATGTTCTCCCATTCTAAAGGCCCCAAGAAAAGTTTTTGTGGCCTAAAAACGAAATTTTGCACCTCTTTTCAGTTTAACGCTAACAGTAAAAGCACGAAGCATTTAATCTAAATAATGTTCAGCAATAATTTGTAGAGAATAAAATTCTGCATCGAATCGCGTGTTCGGGTACAAAATTTGGTCGGACGAAGTGGTAGAAATCTTTCGTTAAATTTACGACATTTTACGTCATTTTCGAAAAGAATGCTGCTGTTTGACGTATTTATAGTGCTGTTATCTCCAAAACAGTTCAAAGTAAAAACTGGAAAGAGGTTCAAAATTTCATGTTTTTTTTAGGCCACAGAAACTTTTCCTGAAGCCTTTCTTTGGTTTTTCACTAATGGCTGCAACATCTACAATTTTGGGAAAAAAAATAAAATACCCCACCTTTTGCTCGCGGAGGCCTTTTTTTTTCGACGTAGCTACTGGGCTAAGAAAGGTCAAATTATAAATTCGTTGCAAGTATTTTTCCTTACTTACAGTACTGTTCTGGTTGAGACAGAAATTAATTTTAGCTAATGCTACTTAGAAATAAATTCAATAGGGTAGAGGTTGGCCAGTAAAATATTTTTGACTTAGTTAAGGTTTTCAAATTGGATAATACAGCTTTGTCAACCAATTTGTAAACACTAGCACGATTCTCTGTAACAGGCTAGACAGATAAAAAAGTCAGAACAAATTGAAATAAGTATTGGGGTCATTCAGTAATAGAAAGATTTTGGAATGGTGAAAATAACGGTAAATTAAAACAGCAACGGGTCCTTTATCAGCAGTTGTAAAAAAATGTCTGGATGTTTAGTGTTGCCCACATTCTTCATTAGTATAGCAACAAGATAATTTCTGTGCTTAAATGTTTCACCTTGAGTGGAGTTTGACAAATGGTGACTAATTTTTGACTGATAGTGTGTTGTTTAGAAGGGGGAATTTCGTATGTATAGAGTAGTTAAGTAAATATTAAGTTTTAGGTTTTCGATTAGTTTTATTTTTAAAACTTATAAGGGAAATCGTAGGAAACCACATGTTACATGGTCAAGATCGGTACCGCTTTAAGGTTTATTTTCTAGTTTTTCTACGGGCATTGATCGATACGGCTTTTGTAGTCATTTCCGCACAGGGAGAGAAGACCAGCGTGAGGATAATGGGGGACAGATCTCCAGGACGGCTACGAGTAACATCCTCTCAGAACCAGAACAGCCAAATCTGTAACAACAAAGAGGTGCGAGATGTTTCGTTGCCTTGGCTGTGCGTGCTGCTGCATAAATTAAATCATACCGCCAAGAGGCCATCGAAGGACAGAATGGGGGAATATTTCTAAAAAAAAACAGACATCTTTGGGTGCGTGATTATAGAAAAGTAAGACGATAATTGGAGCGCCAGATACGTAACTAAGTTTTCCTAAATTAAAAGACGGATTTCGAAGAGAGAGTAGTGCGAGAGGTACCGAAGGAAAAGCATCTCGCTCAGAGTCAGAGAGAAAAGTATTTGTCTGGGCACAGTTCAATTTCGCCGCGAAACTACGAGTCTTTGAAGTGTGCCTATGAGTAAATACCAGCTGAATCATGCATGTTTGGAGAGCTCAGCCACCGTGGAGACCAGGCACAGCAATCATGACATCAGGCAGAGGTCATCATCGTCCTGGAGGAGCAGAGACACAGCTCAGCAGGTAGAAGCATCGCACAGTAAGACCAGCAACCACTAGCCCATTGTTCTCACGTAGGTGGTACTTTGCAGCAGTTGTAAATTTGGGGAACTTAATCTGGCCGTTTAAGTTTCTTTAATGGGTTATATTTAACGGCGCAACATTTTCTTTATATATTGTAATAAGTAAAAGGGCAATTAATAATAAATAATTAAGAGAACTGTTGAACTTGAATTGTTATCGGCGAACACACAGAATAAACACAAGAATGGTCAATAATTGAGGCCTAAGTTCCTGTTAGACATGGCGCGCGGAGACGGAGGTAGAAGTCGTTAGTTGGCAATGGAATTCAGTCTAGGACGGAACTAAAGTTAAAACTCGAGGCATTATTAAAAGTATTGGAGAACATAGAGCAGCAGTAAAGTAAAATATTCATGAAATTTTTGCATAAGTAAATATTGCAAAGCAGCAGCCGTTTTCGTCCGGATTGAACTTTATCAAAATCAGCGTGGAGGTGTGGACCGTGATTGCATTGGCGAAATTGTTGTGAAGCAGAGCAGCGTTCGAGTTACAGCCAATTTGACAAATTATTAAGTGAAGTGTTAGATTCTGTGAAAAATATGGCCTGTTAAAAAAAATTACAGTGTGTGTGAAAGTGTTCCAGAACCAGGTATAAATTGATTGCCCAGGTACCAACAAAACTGTAAGTCTAATTGAAATTCATTCATTGTAAACGTTAACGTAAAGATACTTGTCAGATTTCTTTTTTTTTGTTGTTGACTATTGAAAATATTGTTTTGTAATAAATTCACAAGTGCGCATTGGCACAGAAGTTGGATTGTTTTAAAACGAGTAATAATATTCTTTATTTAAAAGGCCCAGATCAAGACCCTGAGATTAAGAGTAAAAAAAACAAACGCAACAATACCAATTATTCCTTATTGGCTCTTCTGATTTCCCGTTTTCATTGCGGTTTGTATCGCTTTTGAGTTTATCGACTGTACTGTGCGATTGTGGTTTTTTTTAGAAGAAAGGAGGCAAGTTACCAGAAACGTATTGTGGATTATTATAATATTATCACCTCATTTTGTCTGTCATTTGGCTATTTTATCGTATTATTTTATTTCAAAACATACGTATTATATTTTCATTTCAAACTTATGAGTGTTCAAAGAAAAGAACAAATATAAATCCTTATTTAATAATCAATGCTATCATTAACTATAATCCACCCACCCACTCCGCTACAAAAAAAAAATCAATACACTCTATGGACCTTACTTTAACGCTCTAAACCATATTTTCTCCCCCTCTCCACAAATAGACGTGTACATTAAAAGACAAAGCGAACAATCCCGGGCTGTTCGGAATTCGGCACGGACAGCTTCAGTCATTGCTACAAATTTGGAGAAACTGCCTTTCGCGGGAAGATAATCAAAGGACCTTGCAATGAGGGAAAAATCTCAAAAATAGAAGGAAATAGTAGAAAAATGGGAAAACGCGTACTCCCGCTATCGGAGGAAATAAATTCCTAAACGGCCATTATTAGCATAGAACAAAACTTATTCGGTGTTGCTGAATTTGAGAGTTATTGAATTTTTGTGTCTAATTTCAAATACTAAAAGCAAGGGGGGAAGTACCCATCCGGTTGATGGTGAAAGGGGTTTACATACGAAATGCAAAAGGACCCAGTTTGATGTCGATTCCTCGGTTGTAGGAGACACTGAGTTTAATTCTCCCAATAACCGTTGCAATTTTGTGTTCCTCGTCGTGGACGCGTTCCTCGTCGTGGACGTGGTTCACAAAAAGTTTCCCAGAGTTGTTTTGACCCTGTTAAGGTTCCAGGTGAGTTTATTTTTTTAGGGTAGCAGCTATATTTTTGTCTGTGTGCAGTTAAAAGTTGTATTTTTTTTCTCATTTAAGGTTCCAGGAGTATTTTTTCCAGTCATAATCCTGGTTTATTTGAAATTAGATGCCGAAGGGTTAGGTCGGGGAGGGGAACATGAATGGTTTAATGTTACAAACACTGACGCTATCGATGCTGGTTAAATAAAATGATTACCAAGAGGTTATAGTCGAATCCTTCTCCGGGCTAATTTAAATGAATCCACGGGCGTCGGACACTCAGCTATATTTGAAATATTTATAATGTGAATAATATATACCTTCGTTAGGTGTTAAATTTATTCAGTTAACTAAAATAAAATCAGAAAAGTGTTCACATTGTAATGTATATGGCATGAGCGAGTTACTTCAACGTAATATGAATTGAATTCATTATCAGATGTTTTCTTTAATATTATTTCTCCATATTTTGACATTTTCTTTCACTTCCACGATTTTTATTTTATGATAGCATCGTCGAAAGTCCTTTTAAATTTTTCATCCTTAATTTTGTAATATTTCAAACACTGTCATTTTTTTCTGTTTCATACCTGCTAAAATTTGTTTGAGATTAATTGTAACATTCAACTTTCCGCTTAAGTTGTACTTCTATACTCTCCAATTAGGTTAGAAGGGGAAAATAATGTGTGGATGAAATATAACCAAATTTCGTACACTTTTTCCTTTATAACCGGAAATAAACACAACTACTGCCCCGAGTGGGAGGAAAATTTCCAACATATTATAACGGCCGATATTTTCTTTGAAATAAATATTTTCTGTGTCAATGAGATCATTAGCGTTACTCCAGATTTTGTTCTGTATAATTTCAATCCCTTTCAACATGAGAGGGGACACCTATATGGGTGGGGATGTAGGGGCGTTACATAAAAATAACACAAAAACAACGGACATTGGAGACAAATTCAGGGATATGCATGTCGCTGAGTTTAATTATGACAACCTGGGTAATGCCGCCACCCAGATCCCGGATAGCTATAGATATTGTGTATCGCAGAACAGTATTTTAATGTATGTATGTTTGCAGACTCATCTCTGAAATTTTGTAGACAATTTTCCCCCTATGTTTGTTGCCGACATTACGACACACAGCGGAACAATATTTTTTGTATACGTTTCCCCTCATTTGAAGCCCAAAATATCACAGTTTGAAGCGCTTGAAGCCAGATGTTATACAATTCTCTCGTGGATGCTCTGATGCCGAGACATATTTCTCATGGGAGCAGTTGTCATCTTGATCCATGAAATATAACACCGACTCTCCGTAATCTTATCAGACCTTTGTGGTGTGGAGTGGCCAGCTGCCGGCTTTTACAATCTATCAAAGGCATAAAGCTAAAAGCGCCTTGAAATATTCCTTGAAAATGTAACAGCACAACATTAATTTCAAATGAAATTATCATTTAACTTCAGTCAATGAACCTCGTCTAATTATTACGAAATGTTTATATTATTACTAGAATATTTGCTATTGTTGATAGTATTAAATTATATGTTACTAATAAAAATTATATTTATTTAAATTATATGCTATTTATTTGTTACTATTTTATGTAAGATATTAACATATTTCACATTAATCTATTTTATCATTTATGGATATATTTTTTCTCGCAATGTATTTGTTTAATTACTTAATATCCTGATTGTTTTTGGTACTATTGTCATTTATTATTTTCCTGCTCGTATTTTTTATATTCCTATCTCGTAGCTGCCATGATTCAGCCTCTTTATTACCACCACATCCATCATTTTATTAATATTATAGTTCATGTCCCACCCCTCCTTATTCTTGATGTTTAAATTTTTAACTTGGTATGATATGTATAATTAAAGTTTTATTTATTTTTATTGTTAATGGAAGATTATATAAAATTACGAGTCATAGAAATCGTTGTGCAATGAATCTAATGTTTTATACCTTATTTCTTAACCGGCTGTATTATAAAGACTAAAGGTAAATATGAAATAAAAAATATATAAGGTAGAACAGTGGTTACATATTATATAATTCATCGTCTCTTTCAATAATAATAAATATAACCAAATTCAGACCAAAGAAGTGAGGACATAAATACCACATAACGTTTCTGGAAGCCTTGTTCCTTACTTCAGGTGCAGAAAAATCTCAAGAACCAAGAGAGACACAACTGCACTAGTCAGTTGACAAAACTCAGTGCAGTTGTGTCTCACTAGCCTCTTGTGTCTTTTCCGCACCTGAAGAAAGGAACAAGGCTTCCGTTGTGTGGTATTTATATTATCTCTCCTTTTGTTTGTATTTGGCTATCTTTCTTATGATTAATTTTCTATCAGCCCTAAATTTTTCATATCAGCGTCTCTTTTCCCGCAATCTTATATGCACAAAAATTTAAATCGAGTGTTATGTCATTGCCTCACAATGCAGAGAAAGGTAACGTACTTACTCCATTCAGAAAAGGAAGCGAAAGGTGAAAATGTAATAAGGAATAATAGAAAATGATTTTTCTAATTTCAGGAAAATATTGCTAACTTAATATATGTATATATATATATATATATATATATTGTAATAATTAAAAGGGAAGTGAATTAAATTAGCTCCACGTTGTGGAAGCCAATTTATTTAATAATTAACAGGTGGTCTTAATTAAAATAATTAATTAACAAAATGATTAAGATTTAAAAATTTATTCTTTAAAAGTACAAATTGTAATCCCTACTTTATACGCCGAATTTCATCAAGTTAACAAACAAATATTTTATTTCAATTTTGCAATTCGTGTCGTTCTAAGAAAAATACAATTTTGTATTTTACCATCAAATACGTCGAAATTCTCTTTATCTCAGGGTCATTACTGGGTTTGATATTCAGAACAATCCAATTTAATAAACTAACATTACCAATTCAAACTCATTGAAGCTAACTTAATACAATATGAAAATAAACGAAATGAAAGAAACTAAATGAAAAGAAAAACGAACGAAATCTGACTTCTACCTTTAATCCTAGTTTACAGATGTTAAATAATTGTTTTGAACTCACGAATGTCTTTCTGGTACCAGATCTGATTCTTGGAGCTTGAGGACAACAATCACTAAAAAGGCCATTATTCACTGATTCTACACGTTAAAATTTTAATACACTCGGTCGATGTTCTCGTTCTCTGCCACCTGGAACTTTGGATCAGCCGCCCCTCAGTCAGCCCTCGGACATAGGTCTCCTTGATGCCTCTATGCGGAATTTCGTTCAGTCTGTGTGAAGCAAAACCTTTTGCTTCCAAAATTGCGATTTTTATTAGAGTCGCTCCGTATAAACTGTCTACTCGCGTTTTATGTAAGCTAATCGATCTCGCAGTTGGACTTCTTGGACCGCTCTAATCATACTTTTTAAATCAGCATCCACATTTTACGATTTCAGTTCGCGACGCAGAATTTTCTGTTTCGCGTCTCCCTGCAGACTGACTAACTCTCGTACAGAACGCAGTTCACAACAAAGGCTCCGCTGACAATGAGTTACCGTCCATTATCGTTGTACTCGTACCGCTAACAATCCAATTTAATTAAAACAATTAATGGCCTCTTTATTTGGTATTACAATATATATATATTGTATATTGTTATGATAAAGAAAGGCAATTAAAGAATTAATAATTAGACATTTTAAATAAATTGTTATCGGCGAACACACAAATACAATAATCGTTAAGAATATATGAACAGGCAGGACATTGTTGTTGGAGCGCGTATAAGCTACGGGGCACAGTAGTGAGCCACAAAACCTTGTCGAAGGCTGTTGAGTGACGAAACATTGCTATATGGAGAATGAGTGAAATTTTGTTGGACAGCCACAGGACATTGTGGAATCCAAAGTAATAGAATCTGGCAGTTGGTGGAGTACGTTAGTAAAGGAGAGATTGAAGTTATGATTTGGTCGTAATTCAAGACGAGAGCGAAAATCTGTATTTGGCTGGAAAAAATCGGGGAGCTCAAAGTAAAGTCGGTAGATATCGGCGGGACGACAGTTTTTCGGAACAATTGAGTCTGGTGGACAATACCGGAGCACCGCAAAGTGAAATAAAATTAAATTCAGTGAGGGAATGTGTTCAAAGTGATAAGTGTGGTATAAAACCCCACAATTGCCTGGTACCAGTACAACTGTAAGTAGAGAGAAACATTTTAAATTCATGTTTTGTAAACGTTAAATAAGGAAAGTACATCGTCAGATTTCAATTTCAATTTCATGTTCATTTATGTTGTTTCATTTTGATTGAATTTTGAATCTTATAAAATTATTTGTTAATAGTGAATGGTAAAATTTTTTATTGTTCTTTATTTAAAAAGGCCCAATTAATGACCCTGAGATGAGATGAAAGGACATTGTATAAAAAAATTGATGTAAAGTTTCAACAAGTAAATTTGTTATTATAAATAAATAGTTGTGTAGAATAAACCAATTGTTTAAGAGATTTGAACCATTGTAATTATTTTTAACATCCCTTCGTTCAATAACATTAATAATTATTTCAATTAATAATAAAGTATTTTGCATATTATATTAATGGTGCCGTAACGTGGGCCAATGTTAAATAAATTAATGTTGAGTATTACATAAATGGCGTGCCAACATGAGGCAAAATCATTATTAACTCATTCGTTTCAATTAAAATTATTTGGTATATTACATAAAATGGCGCCTCAACGTGGGCAAATTAAATTCTTTAAATAAAAGTAATTTTGAATATTACATAAAGTGGCAACCTCAACGTGAGGCACTGTTTGTTGACCTATATTTCAATAATTTAAATAATTTGTGTGTATTACAACAGCCAATAAACAGGTAGGACAGAGAAAGTAACATTGTCGGTGAAATATTAATCAAGTTGATTAGAAAATATATCAATATATTAATATGATAAATTATGAATGAGGATAATTTAATATACATGTATTTGTATAATTAATTGGAGTAGTGTGGATCATTAAATTACTAAACTAATAAACTAACAATATAACATAAATGTCGCGAAAAAAAATTCCACACCCACAGTGAAAGAAAGCCAGCAATTTACTACATTAGAAATAAACATTAATACATAGTTGTAGCAATTATGAAGTGTCGTGTGACTGGCATCAGCAGTTCAGTGGAATGAGAGTTCACAGTTCATAATTACACAAACTTTAAAAACGTCGCTGCCTCTCTGGACACATTTGCCATAACTTTTAAACACTTACGCAACTTAAAGCAGCTTTAATTTTCTAACGGGGTTTTAAGTTCTGAGAAGAGAAATTTATGAAGTAGGAGGCAATCAACTATTTTTCTTCCAGACGTGCCTCCATGTATAATTTTAAAACTCCTTAACTTAATTACAAAATTTCTAATTAGGTCAGTCCTTGAAATGATCAATTTTAAATAGCTCCTTAAAACCTGAGCTTACATTGCATTCATTAACATTTCCAGATTGTTAGAAGAACGGTGGAAAAATACACATAATTCACAATGGACGATTGTGCGTTCTATCCAAATGATTCAGTTAACATTAATTGATCATATACTCTAAAATGATGTTAGCCAAATATTTTCATTCAATGTGTAAACCGTCAGGAAATTACATTGAAAATTAACAAATTAACCGTTTAATGAATAATTTATTCACATAACTTATTACAGAAAAAAAGTTTACCTTCCCTTAATATGTAATGTTTTATTGATTAGACTCCACGGTTTGCAAGAAGTAACTCAGTTCGTGGAAATTTATTTTGCTACGTACTAAGCAAACATTGGTGTACTTATTTTAAAGAGTTGATGAAATTTGACTGCATTATTTTCATGTCTTGAGGGAAAACTGCGGAAATCTTTGTTGGTATTCTCGGCATAACAAAAACTACAAAAAACTAACGTAATAAGGTAGTTAGTGTCCTTTTGTAATTTCCGTGTATTTCTAAACACAATTTTGCTGCAAGAAACCTAAACATTCTGAATATATTGTTGCAATGGTTGACATTAATCATCATTAAACACATAATTCGACTATTGGATCCTACAGCTAATCTTATAATTGTTTTCTGGAACATGGTGATCGAAACATCGTGGCTTAAATTATTCTTATGCGCTTAGAAAACCGATAATCTTTCTTATTGTGTGTATTACTTCGTTTAATTTAACGTGAAAGGCGTAAGATCTTGAGAAATATTAAGACACAGTGATGCCAAAACGACTTTTAAATAGGAAAAAAAATAGTGGTGGCGTAATGGATTATAAGTCAAATTACATATGATATTTTGAAATTAAAATTGTACTAAGTATCCTGTGAGGTAAAATAATACCTCTCTTTTCGCTTAATATTGAAACAACGGTCGTTGTGTCCTGCGCGGGCATAGAGAAGATAATCACTGTCATTTCGTTCTTAAGAAGCTACTTGAAATAATGAAATATAAATACCTCTCATTTAAACCAAATATTCTTTTGAAAAAAAACTAGCATAAAAACCTTTCTGCATAATGGAAAGAAATTCGAATTCATTTATTTGTAATATAAGAATATTTTTCGAGGAATGTTAAATAGATTTGATAATTAAATACATATTTCCACTGTTTAAAATAAATGATAAACAAACAATATCCTTTTCGAAGTCGCAAAAAGAAATTTCATAGAAATTAACACTACGTTTCGTCGCTATTTTGCGACCTCTCCAGCTATGACGCTTTACAAAATTTTGATAGTCAGGGTCGTTCTCCGCTGACGTCATACTTGATGTGGTCGCATATTAGCGTCGAAACGTAGTGGAATTTTTATAAATACATTTTTCTGATGAAAAATCCTGTAGTTTATTTTAATAGATTTTATATACATGTATAGATTTAATAGATTTGTATATAACTCTTGAGTAAATCTATTTCAACTGTTCTGTAACATGAAAAAGTTGCTCCGAATAATTTGTATCCGAAATATTGTAAATGCAGAGTTTGTTCAATTGTTGGTTCGGTCAGAAAGCTTTATTGGCGTGTAGTTGTGTGTGTCGCGTGATAGAAGAAAGTCGAGAGCGGTCAGAGCTCTGTGTAGATTGACCTTAAGCGTCGCACGTAAAAATTCATTTTATATTAATAGAGCTATCAGAAGTAATTTTAAATCAATTAAATTTAACTACGAGTACATTAATTTCATCGAGAATATTAAATGTTTTGGAATTAAAGCTCGTGTCCTATCTTCGAGCGTATTAATTGAGTCATGCGTACATTTGAGTACAAATGACGCAAACCAGTGATAATAGTGAGAAAGTGACGTGATTAGGGCCAAAAAGCAGAGGATTGTAATTTGATTAAGTATTTCAAGTGGTTCTAACAGTGCCACGCAAAAGAATGGAAGAAAGAAAGCTGCGTGTTCCAGAGCGTCAAAGGACGACGACACAGATAAGCTAATACAAACTTTCAATTACAATATTTGATTTTTGCCACAGTAAACACCAACTGTTCTTCTAACGGGAAACATGAGAATAAGATCTCATGTTTAACTTTCAGAAGTATTAATTGTAAACAAATCTCTAACAAATGTAATTAAAACTTTCCATTTAAAATGTCATTCATTGTTATCATTAATGGAATCAACCCTGTACTTATATATGACGTCCCATAATGTCAATGTGCGGTCCCTGTACAAAAAAATGTCACAATACACATAAATGATTTATCGTAATTTTAGAAAAACTCACACCTGTTTCTGGAAATCTTTTGAGTTCCCACATGCCGAGGCACCTCGGCCTGTTTTAAGAGGTGTATGTTTCGGGGTCGCAGACCTTGGGTATACGGTAAGAGTTGTCCGCTCTTCCTATTGGAATAGGAACTGGCAAAGCAACAGTGAGGAGCAATCTGCGACCCCACAGCAAACCCCTCTCCCGCCATCGGAAGGGCGTGGGACAAGTACCAAATGCCCGACCTACCTGAAGGAGGTTTTTCTAGGGTTTTCCCTGCATCACTTTTAGGCGAATGTCGGGTAGGATCCTTAAACTATAGCCCGGGGGCCCTAGTTAACCCTTGGCTACCTTCCTCTACCCTTCCGCATCCCACCTTTCAAATCCATTCCTATGCTATTAAAGGTGAGTTGCCACCATGTGGATTACCCTCATGTATCCTGTTATCCTAAAAAAAAGGATCCTTAAACTATAGCCCGGGGCCCTAGTTAACTCTTAGCTACCTATCTCTATCCTTCCGCATCCCCTCATTCTGTCCATTTCCTGTGCTGTAAGACGGGAGTGGCCACTATGCGGATATCCTATATGTAGACTATCTGCACTTTTTTCTTCAGGGGAGAATGATGAGGCAAGGAAAGGCAGTGTTCACTTGAGACGCTCCAAATCACGGAAGAAAAGCCCTTATGTAGGTCCAAATAAAAACGCTTTATTGCTATTTATTCATACAAAATTGGGGCTTATGCAGTATAGTGCATTTTATTTAGTTTAGACGAAGAGATGACGCTTTAATTATGCTGATAATTTATTCAGGAATTATGGCGTGAATAGGTATGAGAAAGAAAAGCACGGTTACTTCGCTAGCTGTCGAAAACAAACTGTGTCAGTGCTGTTGTCGCCGCGTACTGAAATTGTCCAAGTGCTATCGGTTACCTGCGATGCGATGTGATCAAAAATAAAAGTATTATCCAAAGCTAACAAGTCGCCAGTATTGAATACGAAATGACGACGTCATTATGTTATTTGTTATATGCTGTTTAAAATAAGGGCCAATTAAAAATCAGTGATTGAAAAGTAGCGAATGGGTATGATTCCAACATGAAACATGGAAGTATATGGTAGCTGCATCTCTGACGCCAAGCCGAGATTTTTTTGGCCAAGAATTAAAAATCTGCAAGATGGCCGGTTCCTAAGAGAAACGTCGCATCGGTTCAAATCTGCGGGAAATCAGCAGTCATGTTAATCCATTCTCATCTTATTCGGCGTGATTTTATATTATTTGCCGACCCTAAGGCTAGGGACACACAACGCAGGTGTAACAAGAGTCCTGTGGGGGGCGCCGTGTTACGTGCGCCCGTGCAATAAGCGGACAAACCTATATCGTGCGATGAGGGGCCAATGATCCGTACTCCCCCAACCCCTCTTCCCACTTATATCCGCTGAGCAAGCAGGTAGAAATTCTCGAAAGAGTAACCTTTTCCTAAAAGGGGTGATAATTAAAAAGTTAAGTAAAGTTGAAGAAATGGACAGCAAAAAGACACTCAAGCATTTATATAAATTTTACTTAAAAATATGACACCTTGTGGTTCCTAATATGGACATTCAACAGGTATATATAGAGCCAAAACGTAGAAAGACTTCTCGGGTTTCCACCCGTGTTATCTCGGTAGACAGAGACGTTTCGATGCATAGCTCTTCCATCCTTTTCAGTCTCGAAGAAGAAAGCCTCGACTTCTAAAGACAAAACTATCAGTTTATAGACATACGAATACAATTTGTCGTATATTGAAACAACTTAAATTGAAGATAATTAAATATAAACATAACAATTTATACAAAAAAAGTGAGATTAATTTTTAAAATTATAAGTTTATGAATCGTGGAATATAAGATTGTAAATATTTCTTAAATAATCTCTCTTGGTTTTAACACTAAGTGAATGCATTACAAGCATAACGTGTAACCTTTCAGAAAATTATATGGATTTATAATTTATTTATATATCAAAATATGATTAATTTTCGAGCTCATAGTTTAATAAATATGCTTAGAAATGTTAAATTAAATTACGAATATTTTAATATTTATATTTACATGATTTATTTATGTAAGTTATGTTATGTAAGTCAAAACATTAATTTCTAATTAGTTTCATATTAATTATGAATTAAAGTATTTAGACGTTATGATCAAACAAACACTAAAACAATATTAAAGTTTCATGCCTTTTTATTGGGACCTGTTCAGGTGTTGTCATATTCAATTGAATGATTTATGTTCAAAATCCGTATTTTTAAACATTCAAAGAAAACAAGATTTTACAAACATGATAATTTATAATAGAATTAATTAAAAATTTATAGAACATTACTCATAATTAATTACATGAATTGTAGTAGACATAAATTTATTAGGTGCGATTTGCCCACACATTGCATGAAAAACTACTGTTATGTTTACACAACTGTTGAAAATATTGTTGAATGTAAATAACAATGGAAATATAACAAGGAACCATAAACTCAATTTAACTTAATCGTATAATTTTTCAATTAATGTCCGAATGATATCAAAAATTTCGTTCATTAATCTGGAATAATATTTACAATCTTTATTAACAAATTTTACATTACGGCAATCGAAATTGTGGTACGTGAAATAGCTATTTAAGTTTTGGTGAAGAAAAGTGGAATCAATTAATTGTGGTTATTTATTTGATTGATTATGCATTTTAATTTACTGTATGAAAGAAAATATCGTGAGCAATTAATATTCTCGACTTGAGTCTGCCGAAGGTCTAGTGTTCGCTTCTCAGGTACTCACAGATACTAAAACAACCACACCGCGGTCTCCCTTTGTACAGTGTGTCTGGCTAGGCTAATCCTTGGTCATAAGGTTCTAGCATGTTCAGACAAGACGCTCTAACAGATTGGCACCGTTGCGAATGTGTGTTTCCACGGCTCGGATATTTACGCCTGAGGGGATGTGGCTAATTAAGATATTGAGATTTGTGGGGGGCACAAATCTGATTCCTATGGAATCAAATCAGCAGAATCCATGCCCTGAGGGCGGAATTTCAGCAACCCGAGGTGTGAAGGGAACATGCAAAGCGGGAGTTAGTGAATTTTGTGGAGGTTACGGATATTGTTGGTTTGGGAGAGTTACTTAGTTTTTAGTTTTCAGTTAATTAATTATTATGTAGTGGAAGACCGACAGTTTTCGGGAAGTTATGAAGAAGTTGGGTTTTGGAGTACAATTTAATTTTTATGTTTAAGATCGTATAGCCTAAGTTGGTGTTTGGAGACGTGAGGGAAAAGTTCGTTTGGGTTTTAAGTAAGTTAGTTCAGAGAAGTTTTAATAAGTAACAGAAGTTTGCACTATGCTGCCGACGAGAACCTGTAGTCCAGCTGGGTGACTATCGGGAAAGGCGACACATCATACGACAGTCTGCAGAGTCAGTCCGCGCTACCTGAGAATTCTACTTATCAACCAGATCATCTCTGGGTGGTAATGTACTGAAAATAATTGCACTTTATTCGATAAAACATTACAAAATTATGTACTGGTATGTAACAATTTTATTGGTTTTCTTCCTTTTTATTTAAAACTCCATTATTACATATAATTTAAGTCCCGTTTGTTAAAATAAAAGCAAATGCATTTAAACACTTTTTAAATCTTTAAATCCAGGTTTCAAAATTTTCTATTTTTAAAAATTAACCTCCAGTATTTTTGTCCAAATTGCTTATTTATCATATTAAATTAACTTCAATTCAATATGCGTAAGGGTGCAATAATGCCTGTAGTTCAAACAATAAGCTTTAGACTAATAACACATGTCACGGAAACGGGCGCCCGCAATGGTTTATGCAACATATCACGGGTGCGGGTGAAAATCTCGAGGACACCACAGACGAGAAGGCGATTTTCCGCTTATTTATAATTATACTAAATCAAGAGAATTAACAGAAAAAATAAAGTTATGAACTGTACACACAATTAGAAGATAAATGATAACAATCGACCTAGAATTTAATTAAATGAAGCCCAATTTAACAGCTATGTGTAAATTAGATTGGAAATGAAGAAATAGGATTCCCCTAAAAAATGTATATACAATAAGTATTAATATATAATACACTACGTGACTGGCCCGGTCATCCATCTCCACTTCTGGATTAGTTCGTTACCATTTATCATTCTTGATTTTAATTTTATGACTGTTTTTGAATATAAGGATACAAATTCGACCATTCCTTTTTTAATTTAATTTTATTTAAAACGACCACGTTTCGGTTCTTATTAGTACATTCATAAGATCGTAAGTCTCGGTAGTAATTAACAAATTATTTATGAACATTATTACAAAATCCTGAAATAAAACTTGTTTAAGTTAACAAATCAGCATTAACCAATTGAAAATATTATAGAATATTGCGTGCGTTTATTGGCAACCATCAGACCGGCAGCTTGCTGCAGGAGAACGCAGACCACACAGAAGTAAATGCGTGGTGGAAGGTTAACATTATTAAATTTATAATCTTAAATAAGTAATAAACTAGGATCATTGATATTGAGCCACTGGAGATCACTCGCCGCATACTTTTACAACCGCAATAGTGGTCTGAGTAAGCGACTCTTTGGTTTACAAACGTTGAATAAATATTGCGTTTGCCAGGAATCACAGACGACCACTAAAATATTGTATTCTGCATTATACCTAGACATCCGTTATACGATAGAAGTCCAGGATATCATCATATTCCCACCGCAACACAACCAGTACGAGGTACTGAAGCGAGCAGTCAAAACATTTGAGATGTGAAACTATACAAGAATAGCAAAAGTGCCGGCAGGGGACGATGAACCCACAGAATCGTTCATGATGTGCAAAAATGGACCAAGCGAACCCATGAGGAAGTGGACGGCTACCTGGCCCAAATCTTGACAGGCCACGGCTGTTTTAAACACTACAGGCAGATATTTAAAATTCAAGAGGACGCATTGTGCGTTAGCTGCAACGAAAATGAAGACGTAGAACACATCTTCTCGTGACGACGTTTCGAGGAGAAGCGTTCATATCTACAATCCGACGTGTCATAAGCACGGAAAATCTGCTCGAAATAATGCTTAACTCCTAGGAAAATTGAACAAGACTCCAGCGCTGAGGTAATAAAATAACTCAGGCTTGAGGAACGACAGGAAAGGGCTTGATACATTAGGTACGAGCCAAAAGACATCAAACACAATGGCGGAGTTGTAAATAATGTAAATAGTTAAGATTAGACCATTAGGCGTATTTAGGTGTATATATGAGTAAATATTAAGACTTGACCACAAGGAGTGTCAAGGGGCAGGATAACCCTCAAGAAGGAAACGGAAAAAAATTGTAAGGAGTGCCATATATATGGCTGTGTGCTCCTCGAGGCGTAATGCCTGCCGGCGGTTCCACGAGGAGTCAGTGAAGTAAAGGGAGGTAGGTTCAGTGCGATAAAAGTCCCACACTTCCGTGTAATATGGGCTACACGGAGTCTCTTTAAGATTCCTACCTACCCTCGGAAAAAAAAACATTCATACACATATACAGTAAATTTTATTTCATAGATTTTTTACGTTCATGCATATCATTTGTACTTTCGAAATCGTCGCTTTCCCCACAACGCTAACTTGGGAGAGCTGTGTTGCAATATTTCGCACCCTTCTCGAACATTCCATACAACCTACTGTCCGTTCATAGTAGCTTCCAGATCAAATCTTTTCTGTCGGTCCCAGAAGCCTGTTTCTTCTCGACCTACGACGCGTGCGGACTCCTGGCACAGCGGTTGGAAGCTATGATTACGAGTTACAACAAACATATACTAACTTTACTGAAGTGTTCGGGCTATTAACCGGTCGTAACAACACAACAGAACCTGACACCACACATAACTACAGATCTAGCGCCTGAAAGCTGTACTTCTTATCCTTAAACAAACACTTTTGATCTGATTAAGTTTCCTTTTTTAAAAAGAAAGCTTACGATGTGTGGGGGGAAATAAAGTCATTATAAGATTCAGAACAATAATAAACATAAAGAAAATTAAAAGTAATTTGGGATTCCAGAAAAAATTTTAGGAGACAAGTATAATTCATCTTGGGAGTGTTGGAAGCAATTATTGTATAAATATACCGCGAGTATGATAATTCTGATAAATACTATAGTAGTATGGAAATCGTATCTACCATTTAAATTTAATCTCCATTTAAAACGTGGGATATTAAACAGTTTCTTATGTAACGCGTGTATTTTGGTTTAGTTTTGCTTTGTCTCAGAAGTGTTGTTTGCTGTGGTTTGGAGAATTCGAAATCGTGCACGTGCGTGGGGGTGGAGGAGATAAATATTTCCATCCAAGTAATTTTCGTGTCCTGTCTCGATTGTTCGCCTCAACATGACAGAATAGTTAGCCATTGTTGACTACGGAACTGCAACTGCGTGATATAACTCTTGTAACAATGGAAGAATCGGTGAAACTGACATTTCGACGAAGTTTTCTAATAATAATAAAAAAGTAAAAGAATGGGAGGCTATAATGGAGGGAACGGAGAAAAGCTTTTGGAACTGGACAGTTGTTCTGCGCTCACCGCAGCTGGTGGATGTGATTATGAGAGGCTCCGTATTGCGTTACGTGTATACGTTTTAAGTGTCACCGATCTACAAATCTCATGAGTTCTGCTGTAAACTTTTCCAAGTTGTTGTCTCTGATATAGACCGAGGCAGAATCGTCGTGAGTAAGGGGCCACAATTTGTTTGTGAAGAGTTCATCGAAGCCACACAAAATTTAGTACGACGGCTTACCAGCAATCAACCCCTGAGTCGACGCCTTGCAATGTTCCTGACTAAAGTCATCACTGCACTTAACCCGTTCTGACGGCTGTGAGAAACGGAGACGCCGGTACGAGAGCTACAGCAAGCAACACAACACAGAATAGCAGTACGTATTTGGTACGGGCAGCAGATCTCTTCTATGTAAAAATCACAGGTTCCTGAGATAAGAGTTTTTAATGCTTAACTGTAATAAACTTATATAAAATTTATTTAATAGTCAATATTTTTTTGATTTAACGTAAAAACCCAGCCCACAAAAATTAATTCTTTACATTCTGAAATGTGGTTAACTATCTAACTAATTTATTGTATTTGTTTCTCTCTAAACAAAGCCTTATGAAAAAGGAAATTTCTATCAACGACATTGACTACTTAGCAAATTACTGTAAGAAAATATAAGTATATAAAAAGTATCGTGTACATTGATATAGAGCGTTATATCAGCGTTGTTCCATACAAAATTTTGGTACAGAAAAGCAATATTGTGATTAAATATATTGCTACATTGTTTTTACAAACTTAGCGTTTTAATCTTATATTAGGGTCATTCCTTGTCAAGTGACCAAATTTTCAAATAAAATTTTTAATCACCATTTCCAATCTTGCTGAAATTCTGTGTAAAATTTTCACCATCATTAGTAGTATAGAAGGGGCGCCAGGACCTCCTGAATCAATTACAACATGCGCGTGAATATATTGTGAAGTTTGAAGTACTACTGTTGTATATTTCTATCATTACTATTATATTATTAGATCATGTACTATGTCTGAATAAAAATAAAATTTACATTTAAACACATTTTTCAGATTTATTTAGATCTTTTTGACATTTTACGAGAAAGCTTTCGTAACAATGATTTCAAAATTAAAAAATTCATTAAATTCTATGTTAGTAAAACAATATTATTTTAACAACTGACAAGCAATTAAAAAGTTAACGATTATTTTCTTGAAAGGTACGAAGAATAAATTACGATTTCATTAATAGTCATTTTTACCACAAGGACTAAAAAGAAATTTTGATTAATAGCCGAGTGGGATTGGAATACAGTGTGGGTGTTGGAAGTGGTCTCGCTTTGTTTTTAATTACTCGACGCCCATTAACTGACGCGTAGTTTTAAAGGTGAAGTCGCCTTAAGCAAGATGCAAATCATTAGGAGACGAGTTCACGTGAGAGCTTTCTTCAGTTTACAAATCTTGAGAAAGGCAAATGAAGGACTCTTACTAATTCAAAAGGAAGATGAAACCTTCCGTAGCTACCAACAACCTAATTTGGCATTACAAGGAACGAAACGGAGTCATCTGAAACTCCATATCATTAGGTTGAAGAATCTGTCCAAGATGTATCTACATTTCCAATATGGGTATAGGTACAATTCATTAAGTACTAAAATGGCCAGACAGTGTGAGATAAAAACTTCCGATAGTAAATATGAATATAGATGCGTAAGGTGTATTAGTCCCCAAATATTATAGTGAAACAATATTTAAATTAGTAATTTTAAATTACATGTTCATTCAATAAGGTTATACTCCTTTGAAATACTTCCACACAGAGAAATAAAACAGAAGTAGTCAAATATTTTAAAACCGAATTGATCAGTATACCTGATACAATGTTATTAAAAGACCACTTAATAAAAAGAAGAATTGCTTATGAAGAAGAGAAACGAAGTGTGTTACCTACTTAATTTTGATCTGGGAAACAATTACTCATCGTTTATTAACGCATCAAAAAAGGAAGCAGACTTCATTTAATTATAATATTCATTTCATTAATAATAAATTGAAATCGAAAACAGAGATGAATAAAAGTTCGTACACAGAATATATATGTAATATGACTTTTTTATTTTTTATTATAGTAATATTATTTTCATGTTGGTGCATTTCATACTCTCATTAAAAAATGTGAATTAATATTTTATGTAATTACATTGGTGTGGATTTAACAAACAATGCAGCCCTGATTTTTCAATAGAGTTGATTGTGACTTTTGTGTTTCAGCCCTCTTTCGGATCAAATTACTACACGGATACATCGCTCATTAAACTATACAAATTAATATTTGAATAGACAATTCCGTACTAGAATCAATATCATACAATTGCCGTAGCGGAGAAAACAGTATTTCATATTGTATTTCCACTTTTGATTTCCTAACGGATCGTAGCAGGTCTATATTAATTGTGTGTATTTAAATATGAAGTTTATTTCTATGTTTCAGTTTAATTTTGACTGGTATGTGTACGTTGATTTTTCCTACGAAGACACTCACTGCAATTGGCTTCCAAATTAGAATTACAGTAATTCCGTTTTCTTACTATATCACAGTAAGTAGTCACTCTTGACATCTTCTGGTGTGCCATTATTTATTTTCTATTTATTTTGCTCATATTTGGGCATTTAGCGTATTCAAATTGTAATGGTTCAGCTTTAGTTACTAAAACGAAGCTTCACTTAGCGGTGACAAGTTGTTATCAGTTTAGTCTACCTTACAATTTATTGTTGAGTGGCAACAGACAGCATCCACGTTGAGTTCTCGTTGTGGTCTCCGTATTTATTGAAATTATCCCGGAAAGGAATTGATTCAACGATAAACCTCTTGGTAAGCAGCATTTCATTTAACCATCATCAATAGCATCAGTGTTTGGAGTTTACCCATTTACGTTCCCCTCCCCAACTTAACCCTTCGGTATCTACCAGTATGATGACTGACGGAACATTAACATATCGGGAATCATGCCGAATTCAAAGTGAAAAATACTTAATAAAATCTAAAATACTCCCGGTACCTTTAAGGAGTAAAAAATACACCCGTTAATTACACAGAGACTAAAATACAGCTGGTAGCCTAAGAAAATCAAAAATACACCCGGTACCTACTCCGGTTTCTCAACCACGTCCACGTCCACCTCTACGATGAATATAAAATTTCATTAATCTAACATGGATAATGCGAGAATTAAACTCAGCGTCTCCTAGGATCGACACCAATCTTTATCGTGGTCTTTCTTGCATTATTTTTTTATTAAATACACTTCGACCACCACCCGTACGGTAAGGGTGCTTCCATCCGTTGGAATTAAACACTTAAAAATTCAATTATAACAAACGTGTAGCGATTTCAAAAATGTTTTATTCGATGCTAATAATGACCGTTTATGAATGTTTTAAAATGCAACCCCTCCACTCCTACCTCTAGAGGTGGTAAATGTTTCTTAATCAGTCGGTGCTTGTTCCTGGATCGTAACATGTGAAGTTTGGTAGAAATTCCTCTACGCGTTTAAGATTTACACGTACATATGATTCGCCCCTTCCACTCATAAGGATTGAACTACATCACAACAAGTATGATAAATGTCACTATTAAACACATATTATTAATGTAACGCCCATCCACCATCTCCATTAGTGGTGCTGTAAAGGGTTGAAATTGTGCACTTAAAATACTCGGATAGAAACTGTTAATCTCATCGACCTCGAAAACTAATTATTCAGCGCCAATATCGGCAGTTTTAGCATGTTTTTTAATTTTATCCCCGTTCACCCTTCAAGAGGTCGATATTTAAATTGCATTTTAATTCCTTTAAATTTATATCATGAAGATAATTATAATAGATCTCTGCATTGTTTCTTTTACACCGTAGTTTATAAATTTTAATGTTCATTTGTTTAAACACCTAGTTCAATCCAGAAATTATTTTATCAATGGTCGTTTTTATTGGTCCATATAAAAAGATATATTTACATAAATGAGAATCAATTTTCATTACGAGTTGTTGGCAACAAATGTAAATTACGCGACAGCATTAAAGGGTTATGGATGATTGGAATAATCGTCGACGCCTATGTTTTGATTTTTCCCTTCCTTACGTTTAACTTCTCCGTTCCACTTTCTAGATAGGCTGAAGCCTGCATTAATCTCTCGCTCTCCCGGCTACTTGTTGAGATCTATTTCCACTTATCTCTTACCAAATCGGCATATAAAATTACTTCTCCGTTTTTGAACTAAGGTAAACACAAGCCGAGGCACCTCGGCCTGTTCTGAGAGGTGTATGTTCCGGGGTTACAGACCTTGGGCATACGGTAAGAGTTGTCCGCTATTCCCATTGGAATAGTCGGCCAGCTGCCTCCTAAACTGGTCGAGGCACGTCAAGGGAATACTGCGTCCCCACAGAAAACTCCTTTCCCACTATCGGAAGGGCGTGGGACAAGTACCCAATGCCCGACCTACCTGAAGCAGGTTTTTCTAGGATTTGTCCTGCATTTCTTTTAGGCGAATGCCAGGTAGGATCCTTAAACCATAGCCCGGGGGCCCTAGTTACCCTTGGCTACCTTCCTCCACCCTTCCGCATCCTCCCTTTCAAATCCCTTTCCTATGCTATAAGAGTGGGGTTGCCACTATGTGGATTACCCTATACATAGCCTGTCTACACCCCACTCCCAAAAAAAAGGCATATAAAACTGAGTCTAAATATAAAATAAATTTGTACTTTTTGAATTACTGTCAACTTTAATATGATGTAAAAGAATTCAGATTTACTCCACTGTATTTTACATAGGTTTAAATGAGCACTTAGACACTCTCTTCTCATTTCTTAATACCGTTTCTCTGATCAAAATTTCTCCAATAATCTTCCGTTAATTTCCCAATCATCCGCACGTGATTTTGGAATACACAAGACTTTTAACTCTAAGCCTCGTGCTAAGACCAAATTTATAAGCCACATAAATATACATACACTGTATGTCTATAGACCAACACTGACCGTTAGTAAATAAATACAGAAAAGGTAATGTGTTGTGATACATTACGCCTGTGTTAAACGTATGTAACTGTAATTAATCATGGATTCTCCATATGACGCCGTCAGCTGAATTTCTTCTGTAACGTCCCGGCAGGAGTATTTAATCGTATTAGTTTATTACGGTACTACGAAACTGAAAAAACATCTTTCCTAATTGTTTCTAGACTACTGTGAGCTTAGTTTATAATATAATAGCTGTCTGCCAGCCGTTTCCCGGGTATTTATTTGTATAAGGACAAATAATTATTATAATTATTAATCTATTACTCAAGAATTAATTTAACCTAAATATAATGAGGGAATGCTAATTTCATCAGAACCTCCTCTCCCCGCCCCTGTGCCTTTAGAGAAGCGTAAATACTTCCGATACCAAGTATATAAAAAGTACTCTTAGTATTTTAAGAGCGTCTCAAATTATAAGGTACTATAAGAGTTAAAAATACTCCCTGTAGACTAGAATGTCTTTAAAATGCTACCCCTTCCACCCCAACCTCTATAGGTGATAGAGTCGTTTCACCGAACCAGTGTTCGTTTCGAATTGTAAGTATTATCTCTACAAAAATTTATAGAATTTTCTACACGTGGTTAAGATTTGACGAGAACCACTGTTTTCTCCTTCCACCCCCTCTCCTAGGAGCAAAACTAGAATTACACGGAATGTAGAGTGTCATCATTTAACTCAGCGACGTCCATAACCTTGAATTAGACAACCATCTTTGTTGTTTTCGTGCTACTTTTACTGAACGGCCCTCCACCCCTATCATTAAGGCTTGTCCCTTCCTATGCCGAAAAAGGTTGAAATTTTACAGAAAGAACAACGGGAGAATACGTGTTAATCTCTCTAACCCCCCAAAATATCCACCAATTTCTTCTTTCATAAGAGCAGTGAATTCACGTCCGTGGCTAGATATAAGGAGAACAATTTTTTTCATCTTCGTCGGGGTAGTATCAGCAGCAGTTGAAATTACCCTATCGTCTTGGCGGAGAACAATCTTCTTATTCTTCGGCGTGGAAGTAGTAATTTTTGTTGGTCTTTAATCTTTGCAGAACTCATTGAAACTGTTTTTTAGCGTGATAATATCCTCGGTGACATCTGGACGAAGAGATTTAATAATAGATTCAAGTTCCCTTAATCTCGTCTCAAGGGATTTGCAGCGATCACTCTTCATGTTCCGCTGCTGACGCTCTTAATACCGATTCAGGAGAGTATTCCCTTTCCAGTCGTGAATAAGCCCAGTTTTTGAAGCTTCTGCTTCAGCACAGACACGGTCAAGGTGGTGGACTTTATGGACATGTTGCAAAACTTCTACGAGAAAATTTTATTGGGAGACATGAATGCGAAAGTAGGAAGAGAACAAATGTTAGGATCAACAATCGGCCGAGAAAGCCTGCACATGGATTCAAATGATAACGGATTTCGCCTGATCGATTTTGCTGTCAGTAAGGGTTTGACAATTTCAAGCATAATCTTTCCACACAAGGACATTCACCGGATGGCCTGACAAAAAATCTAATTGACCACGTTATGATTGACTCACGGCACGCGACGGATATAAAGACGTTCGCAGTTTCCGCGGGGCGGATGTGGACTCAGATGACTTCCTGGTAAAGCTTAAATATCTGCAGAGAATCTCCTGCGTTAATCAGAACCGTAACCCACGCGTCCTAAAGGTCGATATCGATAAACTGAAGAAACCGGAAAGAAAACAGGATTTCATCAAACGAATGAGCGAGTGCATCGAGGTAGTACACGTGAACGGGGATGGAAGCATAAATAACGACTCTAGACTAATGAAAGAAGGGATGAAGAAGGCGGCGGAGAAATTTGCAGCGCACAAGACACAGGCACAAAGAGTAACGTGGTTCGACCAGGAGTGCAAGGATTTAATAGAGAAGAGAAACCCGACCAGGAAGAAAATTCTACAGAAAGAAACCAGAGGTAACGTGAAAAATTTATAGAAGCTAGACTTGAGGCTGAATATATCTTTAGAACAAAGAAGAAGAAATTTGAGACAAGAAAGGTGGAAAAAATAGAGAACCTCGCCAGGAGGAACGAAATCAGAAGTTTGTACCATCGGGTACGGAAATACAAATGAGAGTTTCAACCTATGGCAACAATGGTAGAAGACCTATAAGGAGAGCTTATTGCGCAACCGAGTAATCGGTAGAAAGGTGGGTACAGCACGTCGAAAATCTACTTAATGTTGAAAGTGAAACATCTGAAGTAGTTGCTGAGGAAGCAAACGAATTGTTCGAAAACTGCGAGGACGTACCAGAACCAAGTCAAGACGAACTGAAGAAAGGAAATACTCTCTTAAGAACTATAAAGCCCCAGGTGAAGATGGAATAACAACAGAACTCCTAGGCTGGAGGAGACAAGTTGAGAAGGGAAATGCACGAGTTTGTGGTTAAAGTTTGGAGACAAGCGAAAATTCTGAGTGATTTGAATGGGTGGTAATATGTTCAATCCACAAAAGGGTTCAAAAACATCCTGTCATAACAATCGTGGAATTTTCATACGGAATGCCTGCTGCAAAATGCTGTCGAAGATGATCGCGGCATGGCTGGAACCCTTTTCTGTGAAGAACCTTAGAGACTACCAGTGTAGTTTTCGCCAAGGCAGATCAAAAGTAGACCAAATCTTCATCCTCAAATGTCTGGCTGACAATTTTTTTTGAATATGAATCAGTTGTTCGTTGACTACAAGCAAGCTTATGATAGTGTAAAATGGTTACACCTGATCAAAACGTTGCACCTGATACGAGTGCCGGTAAAGATCGTGCGTTGATAGATAAGACTCTCATTAAAACCAAAAGCAGGCGAAAAAGGAATTTGTAATTAAAAGTACTGTACTTATTTCAATCTTGGTCTTGAGAGATCCGCGAGGCACATGGATTTAAGCATTTTGAATAGAACTGTGCAATATTTTGCTTACACAGATAATGTCGCAATCCTCAGTAAGTGAGAGCTGGAACTAAAGAAGAATATGGAGGCTCTAAGAGTTGGATCTGCGTATTAATGAGCAGAAAACCAATTATACAATTCAAAGAAGGTCGCAGAATGGAACCGAAGGGACTTTGAACGTAGGCCGTCTAAAATTAGAGCAAGTTAACGAAATCAGTACGCTAGTAAAACAGAAAAACGACAACTATCTAGAGATCAAAGAGAGGATAAAGAAGGGTCCACTATGGTGCCCAGAAGCTTCTCAAGTCCCGCCTTCTCTCTTGGAAAAGTAAGGAACGTATTTAACGCACCACCATCCGCAAGGTACACATGGGTTATAACCACACGTGACCAGCGCCTGTTTGACTGATGGGAAAGGGGAGTGCTGGAGACGACGAACAAACAGCGAACTGTACTCCCTTTCCAACAAACCAACACTTGTAGCTGAAATTAAAACAGGAAGGCTGCGATGTCTGGGACACATGGAAGTTATGCTGCACATAAGACCAATACAAAGTGTGTCAAAGAACAATCTTGAAGGAAGGCTACCTAATGTAAGGCCGCGAAAACGATGGCAGGACAACGTAGAGGAGGACTTGAAGAATCTTGGATCGCCAAGGGTGGAGAGACATCGTCGAAGCGGCCAAGGTTCTAAATGGGCTGTAACGCCATGGAGTAGTAGTTAGGCTGCCACCAAAACAAGATGCAGCGCACCAGTATTCACTACGCTATCACCAAATACAACCGTTATTGAAAATGTAAAATATCCTGAAGAGTTGGTGTGGGTAGAACTATCTCACGGTCTGGATTTCATTGCAATGGCCAGAAACCCAGCGCATGACTGACTACTAATTTATTTGCTGTAGAAAGTACAGAATTAAGGTGTGGCCACATGGTCAATAATCCTTATTATAACAATGTGCCTCTTCTACAACACACATCGGTAGCTAATATGTGCTTCTCACAGCTAATAATATCACAAAATTATCAACTACCTATTCGCTATGGTCAAAAAGAACCAAACATGCAAGCACCAATCTAATCACTTCCTTACTCTTTACAAGAATATCCATCGTTACAAAAACCAAGTATTGAAGACTGACAAATGTTAACAACAGAAAACATGAGCAAGAATTTCATTCAAGTCAATTTGATCTATATGGAAGTACCGGAAAAGCCATAATAAATTCAACAGTCTCGCCGAAAACGAAATAATGAAAACAAATACCGACACTTAAACTCAAATCAGAGAACCAAAACCGCCACCAACCTTCATTGCTTGAGTTGAGAATATGAAACAATTAATACTAGAATTAAATAAGAAGAAAGAGAAAAATATTACTGTTTAGCAGCGAACAAGTTAAAATACAGGTCAAAGATTGCAACGCATATACTGATATAAAGTTGTTAAACAATAAAATAACACTATATCACATCTACAAAGCAAAGAACTCTTGCTTACGGTAATATTAAAAAGTTTACATCGTGTCACTGATACTAATGAAATAAACCAAAGCGAAGTGGAAAACGTGTGGAATATCAAACAACATACCAGGAATACATATAAATACAAAACTGTTTGAACCACACCACATATCTACTCCAAAACATAAAGAGGAAGTCAGGAAATTTCTCACAGAACCATACTAAACGGATCCTCCTATACAAAATATCAGCCTGTCAGAAGTTAAAGGCACCATCCTGCAACAAATAAATTTTAAAAAATCTCCAGCATTCGATTTGATCACCGGAAAAGTATACAATAACTCTTAAAGAAAGGTTTCAAATCAATCAAAAAATATTTAACGCTGTTCAGAGATTTGCTCATGCAACATTCCACCAGTTCTAATGAGAAGTCCAGCTAGATCGTTCACCAACTAAGTTAAAGCACCGTTCGCTCACCTGGCTACCGATCTAGAGGTTAAAGAAAGAATTAAGAACAGGAAATAGGAAAGTCGGTAACGTGAGGGTTCGGATTCAACTAATTGAACATAGGCGTAGTGTTTGGTGTTTCACTGTACTTCACTCGGTTAAGAGTTGTTGAAGAATAAAGGAGATTAATATAGAGAAATAAATTAATGGAAGCAATCTGGTCTCTAGCACCAGGATCCACCGACCCGTCCGAAAGTTCAATCACGACACCCATCTCCAAGAAGCTCATGACAGATGGTAGCCACCGTTTCCCCCTACCCGATTATTTCGGCTTCTCCAATCAGAGTTCTCAGAGCGTGGAATATTTCCAATACCGTGTGCAACGGTGCACACGGCACATACGGTGATCGGCTGCAAGCCGCTGATTTGCACTACAATCATCTTTAATTCAGCTGTGCCAAACTGTGTCCGCAATACGAAAGAGCAGTTTATCCAACGATTATATTATTACAAATGGGCGCGTGTTATATTACAGTTATTTCCCTAGTCAATGGAAAGTACACTAAATAACTATGATATTAATACCCGGATGAAATCCTAATGAAACATCTTCATATCGACCAATAATCATGCTGCCTATTGTCTCGAAAGTCTGTAATAAAGTCCTTCTGAAATGACCGTCTGTAGAGGAATAAGTGCTTATACCGAATCATTAATTCGGGTACAGAATACAGCAAGGTACTACCGAACAAGTGTACCAGCTAGTAAGTGTGATTAATAAAACCTTTGAAGGTAAAATGTTCAGCTGCTTTCCTGGACAACAGCAAGGCCTTGGACGGTCTAATATACAAGCTCAAACAAAGCGTTTACAATGCAACTTCGTCATCTCGCTTAAGTCCTACCTTTCAGGAAGACACATCTTCATAAAGTACCAGGAATAACATATCTATTAGAGATTAATTCTGGAGTGCCACAGGGAAGCATACTAGGACCCATCATGTATACATTATATACTACGGACATTCCTACATCCAACAGAACTGTAGTTGCCTCTTACGCAGACGACACACACCAAAACCAGAAATAGCATCGCAATACATGCAGTAAATGAATTAGAACCCTGACTAGATAAATATAAAATTAAATCAAACGTATAAAAATCAGAACAAATTACATTCAGTTTAATCAGAGGTACCTTTCCCCAGTCATTCTCAAGGGTCAACAACTTACACAAACGGAAGACACTTTGGGTAACATATGGACAGACACCTCACCTGGAGGAAAAATCACAACTAATATTGGACAACAAGCCGGTTTGCAAATTAGGGGTCCAATTATGGGGAACTGAAATAAATTCTAACCTTGAAATCTACAGCGTTTCCAAAACAATGTTGAAAAAATAATTAATGCTCCATGGTATGTCCCTAACATTCAAATAGCAGAAGACCTGCAAGTTCTGTCGATTAAAGATGAAATTAAGAGGTTTAGTGAACGTTATAGTGCTAGAACTCATGTTCATCATTATGCACTTTTAAGAACACACAAGTGAAGTGCCACGATTAAAACAATTCAAGCCAAACACCCTAATTGACCGATTTGATTAGGATTAAATTAAGTGTACTGTATATAGCTAGCGAAATATATGTTGTGGGTGGCAATCGCCACACTCAAAGTGTCCCTTTTTCGAACATTCCGGACAACAAAAGAACCTCTACTTCTTGACCACACTGTTTGGAAAATGTAACTTATGATGAGCATATTAATAAACTCTACTCATGTGATCGAGTAAATAACCGAACCTCCAGTCCACACATTTGACCCATCGTGTCCTACAATGTTATTAAGCATCTCCAAGAGATTTTTGTAAAGGTAGTTTCGTTGGAAGTATCCATGCGAGTTATGTTCTACAAGTTTTTTATGTTATTTTACTTTAAAAAATCAATTACATATAGTCTTATATGGACAGATTGTAAGAAAAGTGGGGTTAATAAAAAAATGTAAATACGGTCCAGCAAATAGGAAAGATGTAGGGAATCGGTAGATGCAGTAAGCAAAATGAAACTGAAAAAAGTGTTAGTTCACCTTGAAGATTTAACAAATAGTTTCTATAAAATAGGATTGGAGTATAGAAAATTTTAAGTAAATAAATAGTTAGTACGATTTAAAATTCTCTTTGTTTAATAAATATACAAATTTTCATTTCATATACAAGAATTGTTACAAACTAAACATTAAATTTCTGAAATAAAACCAGAAATCAATTGCGCGGCCCAAATATAATATATATATATATATATATATATATATATATATATATATATATATATATACATATATATTGTAGCTGCTCCGCTACCCTCCTTGCGTTTTTTCGTTGATTCTTCATGTTTGGGCGCCAGGTAATTTTTGGGATAAAACCACCAAAACAACTTTTTAATCTTTCATAATTTTATTTAATCGAACATGAGATATAATTTAACTACAGGGCGTGGTTTATAAAACTTTTAAATCTATTTGGAGCACGCCCATCCTCGGTCGAGTCCAGCTTGGAACTGACCATTACGCTTCTCCCCTTGGCCGGCCTAAAATAACATCGCATTTCCGGCACCTGCATAAACACAACCACTGCAGTCACCCCCGCCAAGGGCGCTCGACCGTACCTCGCAACAATCATGTTACAATATATATATATATATATTTATATATTGTAATGATTAAAATAGGATGATTATAAAAGGAAATACTAAACAAAATTTATTAAGATTAAAAAACTTTTAATTGCCAAAGATTATTTTAACAGGTGTTTTTAGTTTTAGTTTTACAAATGATTTGCCCTAGGTTGGCACACCGAATTCAACCAAAATTTACAAACAAAGTCTTATTTTATAATTTGTGGCGTTAAAAGTAAAATACAATCTTTTATATTTTACAAACAACTCTTCTTCTCAGGGTCATTACTGGGTTTGATAAGTAAGAACAATCAAGATTATAAATTAAATAATTAACAATTCAAACAAATTGAAGCGAACAGAATATGAAATCTAGCAAAATTAAAAGAAACGAAATCTGACTAGACCCTTAATTACCGTTTACAGAATTTTATTATTTTCGTTTGTACTTACAAACGTCCTGCTGGTACCGGACTTAACGTTTTAGAAGGTCGGGGACACAATTCGCAAAAAATCCATTAATCACAGGCTCTACACTTCAACAAACACACGGTTGTATTTCTTGGATTATTCCTCCAGGAACTCGATTATCTGCAACTCCGGTCAACCGTCGGACGTATTAAATTTCAATGCCTTTTTGCGGAAAATGTTATTTCGGTAAACCTTTTGTTTCAGCTTTTCAGATTTTTATATAACTTGTCTCTCCGTCCAGATCTTTTTACAAATGTAATGATTAACATATAAGTCTCTCAGTTGAATTTCTATGCTTAGACCACGCTGTTCGTACTCTTAAATTCTGCTCATTCTCTCGACCATAAGATTCGCCAGACTACAACCAACTGACCTTCCGCACAATGCGCGCAGTTCACAACAAAGCTAGCCGACAAAGAAATTGCCGTCATTGTTGTCCTTTAAGAATTTGTATGGCTGAACAATCCAATTTATTTAAACAATTGATGGCTTCCTTAATTAGTATTACAATATATATATATTGTATCATAAACTGTTTATTTATATGATGATTGTGATCGTTTATTTTTCAAAATCTAAACAGGATAGAGGAAAATGCACGCTGCAGGTGCATATCTTTTGATACAGTAAAACATGTATAATGGAATTACATACGAATGCAAAGAAAAATAATTTTATAATGAAGGATTTAATACAAAGAAACTTCTGCGTTTAAAGTTTAAAAATGAAAATCTAAAAAGCGGACTCCGTTATTACAAAAAATGGCGATCAGGTTTATATACTGGACTGAAACTGATTATACGAAGGAGATATAATTGGACTTTTCTGAAACTGCTCCGCAGCCTTACAAGTTTCAAGTTGTTGTAATTAGTCGTGATTATAATAAAAGATCAAAAGCCTGCTTTCTCCAATTTAAAGAAACACAATGCTGAATTGTTTCCAAGACTTCTATAAATAATTTAAATTATTTGTATGACAAAGGTTTTTTCTTGTGTTACGTGGGTCGTTGCCGCATATGGATTTTGCAGTCACGGTCGCGTGAATCGCGAGGAAAAAATCACAGTGACAAAATAAATGGTTAAACATTCCGAAGACGATACGAAATTACCGTAATGGGGAAGCAATATTTCTTGGAGGGAATTCTTTCAACGGTATATTGATTTAAGATGGATTTATGTAATCACCAGACGTTAGACGGATTAAGCTAGCCATGGAATCGATACTCTTCGGACAGCAAGGAGGAAAATATCTTCATTAAATAAACGTGTTCTGTAAGATTCAGAGTAATACATATTTCTTTGTAGATTATTTTATGTAATTCGAGAGCTGATTTCATAATTACAATTCATAGTTAAATGTTTTAAATGCAACAACTTCATAAAATTATACTCGTAGTAAGTTATTACGTTCGCATTGAAGAGTATTATATTTCCGGCCATTCTTATTTTGGATTCTCTAAATCATTTAGGAAATTGCTGGGACGAGGTCCTGATGCAAGGCTCGGGCCGCTTCCGATGAGAATTGAACCGCATTTGTCATTGCAGTTACCAGATAATAATCCTCGTATATAATAAGCTCTGAAACATTAACTGAAGTGTACATTATATTCGTGCTCTTCACGTAGTCCGCTTCTTTCAATTTAGATTCCCTATGCTCACCAATACTTTAAATGATAAATTTTTACGTCTCGATCTTTCATATAACTGTACTTAATAAATCAAATACACCTAATTTATTTACTTTGACATTATGATTGATGTGCTCCCAGATCATTAATGTTCCTGGTTGATAAAAAGTAATGACGATACTGATGTAGTAACTTCATTTATTCACATTTTAACTATATTTAATAATGAATATCTTCAATGTAGGACAACTTTTCATAAAATGCTCAAAATATTGTATTGTATTCCGGAGACAGGAATTGTTTACAAAGTACGCGTCGGCTGGACCCTAGACGGCAGATCAACTTATGGCCGTAATGGTCGAAGTGCTTTGACAATAGGGTTGAGGTTCGACGCCGAGCGATCAGGATGCTGTGCGGGCCGAATTTTATAGATGTTTTGAATAACGTCCCGAGGTGGGGGAGGACCAGCGTGGTTTGGACATTCGGGCTGTGGCGTTAGAGAGAGGCGGACGCGTCGGAGTTTGGGTGAGGAGTTTGTTTTGCTGGAACCGTTAATTGCGGAGAAGGGTAGGCGGACGCGCCTGTGTTTTTAGCCGCTTCTCTGGGTGCAAGGCTGGCGGCGAGGATCAACACAGCCGACTGGTACGTGACCTGAACCTGGACATCGCCAGGAACCGACGCACCGCAGCACAATAAGCCCTCCCATCCCTCTATATTCACCGTCCGAGAAATATTGAAACTTTGTGGGTCCAATGACCGGCTGTCCTCTTCGAGGATGTACTCAGTTTAATAAATTTGGTCAAAGTGTAATAAATTTCCGTAGTCTTTGTAATTAGTTTTTTAGGATTATATTTAGACATAAGCGGTAGGAATCTGAACGTGTGTATCCAAAAGCAACATTTACCGATTGCGGAGTCGTTGCTGAGTATATGGTCATCCATTGTATAAACCCCAATTTGTTTATTAAATTTTCATCCAAAGTTCTTATTTACATGAATAAATTCCGCCCCCATAATTGATTTGAGATACAATATTTTGAGAGTCTCATGCTCGATTCAAGTGCTCTTAAATTTTATTAAGACGATTGTCGTTTATTGTGAAGTTAAAATTAATTTTGTATATAGAATGGCGCCTGGGCTGGCATTCGTTAAATGAAGAATCCGAGGTAGCGTGTAAGCGATTACAGTATATAGCTTTCTTTCCTGAGGTTAACAATACGCTCTGCAGTTGTTGCTTGCGCATCTTGAAAAATCTAGTTCGTTTCAGTGCCGAATTCATTTTGTGGATTAGGAAGAAATTTCACGGACAGTGACACACACATTTTCTATCATTTTCATTTGGTTTTCTGCCCATTGAGGGCCTTGTCCTACCAGGACAACTGTGATGTGAGGTAATGACGCTGACCGCTACACCACAGCAGGCGGGCAGTGAAACACTTACTGACTAAAAATTTCTGAATGCAATGTGTAGGGCAGGGCGGTTTCTTATACCATTTTTATAATGTTGTTGATTATCTGTTTGACAACTGGGTACTCATTCTGGCATAACGGTGTCCTGGTTATAGAAGAAAACGTTAAGCATTTAAATGAAGGCCGAACGATAATTTTTTAGCATTGTTTGTTGACCGAACGTAAATATTCTCGTCCTAACCGATTTAGAAACACTTCGAAAAATTTAGAGTTCCTCAATATAAATGCTGAATACTTTTCGTATTCAACATTTTTCTGTGCAGCCTACTCACCAACAGCAATTGAGTCAACAAATCGAGATGCAGGTTTTATAGGGTTTGTCCTGCATCAGTTTCAGGCGAATGTCGGATACGATCCATAAACTATAGCCCGGGTCTCTACTTAAACAATAGCTACCTTCCTCTTCCGTCTTTCAAATCCCTTCCTATGCTATTAAAGGGGAGTTGCCACCATGTGGATTACCCTCATGTAGTCTGTTACTTATAAAAAAACCTTTATCAAACGGATTTATCATTTAGACGTATTTGACTCGTACACACAGAATAAATTTTGTGCTACTTTTTTCATTTTATTACGAACTCTAAAGACTATAAAGTCCCACCTCCTTCTCATGCATCCCGAAATTATTTATCTACTAGCTGAGTGCCCGGCGTTGCCCTTGTTGTCATAATCAAACTCAGCGACATCCAAAACTCCGGATATGTCTCCAATCTCGGTTTTTTTATGTTACGCTCCTCCAACTACATCCCTCAAGGTGCTCCTCTCCCATTCTGAAGGGGGCTGAAATTATACAAAAATTTATAAAAAAAATATGTAGAGAAACGCTATCTATCTCATTGACCCCGAAAAATTTTCTTTGAGCGCAATATCAGCCGTTTTAACATATTTAATAATTTCCGCCAAAACCAGTAGTTGAGTCTTATCCACACAGTGATTTTTCCGGATAGAAAGGAACACGTGCACAGAAGTTGGTTAAATGTGCTCCGGGGGTGCACATTTGTATGCAAAACATAAAAACATTGTTTTACCTTTTCACCCCCACTCATAGTGGTAGAAAAAACTTAATCGGAAATTTGAATGTTATAAATAAACTAAGCGACATCCATAACCACGGATTCGACTCCAATTTCGGTTGTTTTTGCTTTATTTTTGTTTAAAGTCCCTGCACCCCACCCCTAAGGGTGCTCGCCTCCTATGCAGAAAATATTTGCATTTTTACACAAAAAATCTGTAGAAACACTATCTATTTCATTGATCCCAAAATAATATCGGCCGTTGGATCATGTTTGAAAATTTCCACCTCCGTCCCTGGCGGTGACAGCTGTGTCTTACTCCCACAGTGTTTGTTTCCGGTTAGAAAGAACACGTGTATGGAATTTGATCAAATATGTTCCACGGTGATAGACGTTAAGTATCACAGATTAATCATATTTTATGTTCAATTCTGAATTCGGGCTTTTGTTCTCATGCATCTATAATAATGATCAGACGTTTAGTACGGTATTTAAAATATGGATTAAAGCAACGGTAAAACCAATATACAGTTATATTAAACATTACAACGTCAGGAAGGCTGTGAATTTAATTTGAAGTTTATATGATTTGAGTGCGTTTTCGCCGTTCCACTGAATGTGAAAGTGAAGAGTGCGCATGTGCAGAGACGAGGTTATAAGCGCCCTTAGCGCCGCGACGCTACTAGTTCCTGGCCAACGTCCACGGAGTGAAGCAGTCAAGGTACGTCTCTACGGTATATATTCACACGAATTACTAACATTTGTTCACAGTATTATAGCAGAAGATCGACCTAAGTAGCTACCGAGCTGAATTATTAACAATATAATAATTTTAAAAAACTTTAACTTTAACTGAGAGCATTGTTGCAAACAGCCTTTACTATTAATGGGTATTAGTTTTCTAAAATAAAGCAAATAGGACAAGTAGAGTGGCGTTCGATTCGAAATATCATGGTTACGTTTTCAATCGCTACATCATTAACCGTCCTTTGCAACAGGCGTAAAATCAACTCGAGCTTTAAATACAAATATCGTAGGTTATTAAAAACAAATCATAATGCATTACAAGTGAGATTATTTCTACTTTCTTTCAATATATTGGATACTCAAACTTGTTGAGATACAAATCTATATTAAATTAAAATACTTTTAAAATTTTTCTATTCATATTTCCTTTATAATTATTATACAAAAATAGAATGTAGTTTACGACCAATAACAGACAGTTTATTTTTAAATAATCAATATAAATTTACAACCATTTTTGCATATTTGCACGTTCTTCAGGTTATGACTGCTCTAAAGCCGCCGTGTCAAGACTGAAGTACGAATAGAAAGTTCCAAGTGTATCAAGACAAGTAGAAAACTTCGACAAGACCAATTTTGTCCATTGAGACGTAAATTATGCTTAAACTTCTTTATTTCGTATAATAATTGTTTCAAAAATTTAAACTTTTTGGACTCATCAAAAAAGCCACTGCTTGATGAAGGTACAAATACATACGAAAACGTTTTTGTCATTTTAAACTACATATTTTCAATTAACTGTCTTTTATGAGTGGTAAACTAATTTTATTGTATTTAGTTACATCGAAAAATACTTTCCAGAATCTAATTATTGTCGATTGATAAACGTACGATATTTATTGATAATATAAAACGTAACGAGTTTGACGAGTACTGGTTCCAAATGTTTGGAAGTATGAATTCTCTTATTCGTCGTTTCTCACTTTTTATAAAGTAAAATTAGCTTGCATCATAAATATATTCAAAACGTTTTCAGTGATTCGTTTTTAATCGCGGAGAATCATAAAATAACTATATTAAAAAAGCTATAATCGAAGAAAAATATAAATAGAAGAGAAGAAAAATAAAATTTGCAGACTGTATATTTTAGCGAAAGACAATTGCAATGGTAATTGTTTACGAGTGAAATCTAGAAAGGTATCTATGAAATAAAGATAAATTCTTTCTTCTGAAAGTACAACTAATTTTTTAATTTTTTAAAGATTGGAATTTTTCATTATAATTTTATTTAGTAGATACAAGTTTGTGAATAAGATTTTCTCGGTGTACAGAATGAAAAAAATATTCTCGTGCTTCTAACAGAGTGAAAAGACGTAGGCGCGACGTTTCGATGACGTTCACTGTCATCGTCTTCTAGCACTTCTTCCATACCATTACAATTTCCTAAAAGAATGCAACATTATCTCGTAAAAACCTTCCATCCTTGAAATTTATACTAAAATATTTAAAGATATTAATTTATTTAATTATTTACGTTTTTATGAATACTTTCTCCGATTTTATTTTATTTAGCAAAAGCATGATTGTTCATTTTTTTTAAAAAATGATATTGACGTCTGTTTCCTACGACTTGTCAGTTGTAATGTGATACTACAGAAAGGATATCAAATTTCCTCGTAATTCTGTTCAACTCGAACAGCGCGACCTTAAACCCTTGTCGGAAATATTTTTCCACATATATTATCGATAATAACCCGTTAATTATTTTATCATTATAAATTCGGCTCTATAAATTCCACTTCCATATGCCTTACGGCATTTAAGGAACGGTGACTGTTGGAATAACATACGTAACTGCTTCGTTTAAGAAAAGAGTGTAAATACAAATCACAATGAATAATTTAGGTACTACAGGAATTGCATCCATGTAATTTAAACTGTAAAAAAATCTATGTATAACGATGAACATTTTAAGTTTATGTGGCCCTAAATATATAATAATAAAAAAATTAACACTGCTGAATCATTATTTATAAATCAAATAGGAATTATACAACGTTAATTGCGACATCTTCATGTAAGAGATCTACACTATAAAAGTTCACAAATAGAATAATTAAAATAAATTTAGATGACACGTTATATATTAGATCATATAAATCACCCATAAGTATCAAAGATGACACTAATAATTTGAATAAAATATATGGAATTTGTAAGTAATTGATTTATATATCGTTATAAATTTGTATTCTAACTTTGATCTATTGTAAACCGCACTCAACAATGTAACTCATTTTTCTGGTCGTTCTCGTTTAAATTGTGCATTTCGGTCACATTAGTCAGCCTATCAAAATTGTGTAAGTCCACAAAAATTTATATTATTAAGTTATCTGACAGATCTTTTTCCTCACATTAAAAGGCAGTTATTTATTTATAATTTATCTTAATAGTCAGAATATACATATAATCATTTATTAATAAATTTCAAGACTGGATGCGCTTATTCTAGGTGATTTTACAATGAAAATAAAAAATGTTTATATTAACATGAAACCCAAATTTCGGTCTCAGTAACAATTATTTAAGTTTGTTTGAAACTTTCGATAGTTTAGTCATATTAAATAGTTTAATTTTATAATAGTATCCGTATCGTTTCAAATGTAGAATATCTATTTTATACTAATAGATGATAAAATATTTGAAAGCTTTGCTAATTTTAACTAGCCGTATAATTTACGTCGACGATCCATTTCATCATTAACAATGACTTCTGCTTCTACCGTTCCTTTACGACTATTTCTGTTGCGTGTAAAGGCAAGTAAAATACATTCATTAGTCAAGATGACGTCCAACCGTGATATACGGCTTCATTGGACCTATGCTAATAGAATCTATCAAACGTCTACTGAAATTTTAACGATAACAAATTGCTCAACATTTGGTACGAATTATATTATTGTAGCGTTCTAATACAAATTAAAAATTCTTTTCTCTTTAAAATTATTTTCCTTGAAATAAAATTGTAAACATATTAAACAATTATAAATTTGACTTAATCAAACACGAAAAAATAGTCATCAGTCTGAAAAAAAACAATAGTTGAATGTGATTCAGGAATCGGAGTAACTCTGCAGTATCTGAATTTCCCTTGGGACTAATGGAGTTCGCACTCTGAGAGTTAAATGTGCGACTCGTTTAAAAAGTAAACTCTATCTATTTGATAATGAAACATAAACAGTAAAAAAGTACGTACCGTTGAAATTCTAAATTTAGAAAGCACTTAAACGTAGCTCGTACCACTTCACATAATACATTAATTATTACATCATCGACCAACATAACCAAACATTTGATAATAGGCTGTAGAAAAATTTTCAAAATAGTTATCCACTTTCTTAAAACCGCATGAACAAAAAAAAACAGTAAAACAAAAATTTGTTATTGAACTTAAATTCATTGATGGAATGGAATATTATTAAATAGGATATATATTTCTCATAATTTATTGCGATACCAAATGTGCGTGTGAGAAAATAGGCTTCGGTAATTTTTATAGACTCTTTAATCCATGTTGATTCCATATGAAATTGGACAGGAAAATTGTAAATATTTATGATTATTATTATTATTTTAGATACTACAGGACATTTGCCATGTGGCAGCAATATCTACAAAATTATATATCTTAATACAACTTACAAAATATATGACTAACCTAAACTAACTGTCTTTATGAAGTTCTTTATTAACCTGAAAGAAAACAAGAACCCCGTTGATTTCACTTCACTGATCTTCATTATTTTTATTCTTCATTTTTTTTACGCTGACTAGTTAAAAATTAAAAACAATAAGAATATATATATATATATATATATATATACATTGAGTATTTAGCCTCTGATTCATTATAAAAGCCCCCGGTTATGGCGAAATTCATTAAGAATGTAAAAAATGCGGGGAGTTTTCTAAAATATAAAATGCGAATTAATAATCAGAAGCGACAATCAAGGGAATTGGAGCGTAAATTATAATTTTCGAGTACTAAGTTAAGCTCATAATTATGCCATCCTGGAATTTCTGATCAGCTGTGGAGATCTTGTTCGATGCCCTACGCCGATTCGAGAACTGTAAAAGTTAGAGAGTGCCAATTTACTTTATGTGCACGAAATTTTTATTGCGGTAGGGTTCAGTCTGCAATTTCTGGAGATATTTATAGCACCTTCACTTAACTCCATGATGAAAAAGTACTATTTTTACTATATGTATATATATATATATATATATATATATATATATATATATATATATATATTGTAATAAACGATGAAAGTCGTCAATTAAAATGGCCCCACGTTGATGCGTCATAATTGTAATAAATAATAATAATATACCCAATGATTTTTGCCTCACGTTGAGGTTGTCATAAATGTAATAAGTAATA
The DNA here is from genome assembly GCA_037074705.1 of Zhengitettix transpicula. NCBI lineage: Eukaryota > Metazoa > Arthropoda > Insecta > Orthoptera > Tetrigidae > Zhengitettix > Zhengitettix transpicula. The sequence continues at coordinate 188,304,711 of CM073591.1, forward strand.
AAAATAGTAATTGAAATTATTTGATTGTCCACACGTTAAAGCATCAAAATGTGGTTACTCAATAACGAAGATAATTAATTAAATTGAACTAATTGAAAATTATCTAATGAAAGAAGCATGAAATAATTACATTTATTTAATTTAATTACACAATTAGCTTATGATACACAACTATTTTACCTTACAAAACAAATTACTTGCTGAACTTCACAACAATTTTATACAAAATGTCCTTTTCTCTTACCTCAGGTTCTTTTTTGGGCCTTTTAAATAAAGAACAATTAATTTTTTAATTTACTACTGACAAATATTTTTAATAAACTCTCAAAATGTAATCGAATAAAAACGAAATAAAACGTAATGAAATAGAAATCTGACGATATTCTAACGTTTACAATTTTAATTTAAATGTTTCCTTTTTACTCACTGTTTGTACCGGTACCAGGGCAATTGTAACGATTCTGTAACGCACTTTCACCTCGAACACTTATGAACAGGCCATGTAACACTGAATTTATTTATTATTGTTTTCAAACACTTAAAACTGTTGATCTCTGCCAATTATTTGGAACTTGCGACGGAAACTGGAGACTTATAGCACAAAATCATCAGCCTCTGCTTGCAGACTGCAAACACGACTCAATGCTCTCGCTTCTAATTTCCAACTCCATTTATTTTAGTCCCGTCCTCGAGTGGAATCCTTTGCCAACTGCTAAATTTAATTATACTGTACTCCAAAATGTCTCGTAGCTGACTGGCAAATTTGATTCCTTCCGTACTCAGCAAGGTCTCATGGCTGACTGCTGCTCCAACAACTTACGCGCTCTAAGTCCAACAATGTCTTGGCCTGTTTTCTCGTCCATCATTGTATCTCTGTGTGTTTGCCGGTAACAATTCAGTTCAATAGTCCCTAACTATTAATTATTAATTGCTCTTTTATCATTACAATATATATATAGTAAAATAGTACAGAATTTATTTTTTCATTAATTATTTAATATTAATTGGCTTAGGTTTTTAAATTCATAATTTCAAAACAACACATTTATTAACACAAAATACAATGTTATAATTGCTCAAAATTGTGAAATTAATTACAAACAAAATTGCAGTAGGTTGTAGCTCAGTTAAAAGTCGGTACACTTTTTCATCGTGGTGTTAAGTGAAGGTACTGTAAATATCTCCAGAAATTGCAGACTGAACTCTACCGCAATAAAAACCTCGTGATTTTACCCTCACTCCATATAAAGTAAATTGGTACTCTCATACCTACACTGTTCTCGAATCGGCGTAGGGCATCGGGCAAGATCTACATAACTGATCAGAAATTCCGGGATAGCGTAATTCTGAGCTTAACTTACTACTCGGCAACTAGAATTTACGCTCCAATTCGCATTTTATATTTTAGAAAACTCCCCGCATTTTTCTTTACATTCTTGATGAATTGCGCCATAACCGGGAGCTTTTATAATGAATCAGAGGTTAAATACTCAATTTAAATATTCTAAAGGAGTTAATACGTATATAGCAGTTTATAATTACAATACAAGTGTTTGAAAACAACTTCCTTCCTATTTAACAATAGTAAACATACACAAAACCAATAATTAAATCGAAATAGCTTCATTACAATATATAAAATGTCCAATGATTACTGTAGTTTCCTGAGCCTGCCTGTGTCTAAACTGATCTGTGTTTTTGGATAAGTCGTCAGTATTTCTGCAGGCAATGAATTCCAGTCGCGAAATCATGTATTTGTTGTATCCTAGTGGTAGGATACATTAGGTTTGCACGCATTAGCGAAAAATATATTAGCACAGTTAGACACAAATACTATGATCAGTTTTTACTGACACAAGTTTTTACACTATGTACATGTATAACATGGTTAGATATATACAATTGACATGAGTCTAGTATTAGAATTACATTGACTCTACTGGCGTTTGGACACGACTGCCGTACTGTGCCGACTTGACTGACTACGGCTGACGTGCTGACAAGACTTGACTGGAGAGCAGAATTGACCCCGTGAATCTGCAGACTCTGTGGAGGTCCACGCCATCTGGAATGCCATCCATTAACGCCGTCTATACACTGATATTACAATATTAACGAATGAATATTTTCCAACGTCTTTAATTTTGAAAGGGTAATTTATTTAGAAATAGAAGTGGAAGCCACGATAGTGTGCTTTTATTTCTACATGGATCCCAACGTGTTGCCACATATTCTAAAATTGGCGTGACCGGTGATCTGTAAGAAGATATCTTGGATTATCTGGTACGTATCATTTTTTTTTAGGGAAACAAGCTACATGAGGGTAATCCACATGGTGGCAACTCACCTTTAATAGCATAGGAAGGTGTTTGAAAGGGAGGATGCGAAAGATTAGAGGAAGGTAGCCAAGGGTTAACTAGGGCTCCCGGGCTATAGTTTAAGGATCCTACCCGGTATTCGTCTAAAAGTAATACAGGGAAAACCCTAGAAAAACCTGCATCAGGTAGGTCGAGCATTGGGTACTTGTCCCACGCCCTTCCGATAGCGGGAGAAGAGTTTGCTGTGGGAATGCAGCTTTCCTCTCTCCGTGCCTTGACCAGTTGAGGAGGCAGGTGGCTGACTGTTCCAATGGGAACAGCGAACAACTCTTACAGTATACCCAAGGTCTGTGACCTCGGAACATACACCTCTCAAAACAGGCCGAGGGCTTGTGGGAACTTTAGTTCAAAAACGGAGAGAGGAAAAGGCATCCCCAAAGGTAGCCCCTTCGTATCTCTCCTATAAGGTTCTGCCTGCGAGAGAATAGCCCTCGCAGCGCCTATTGGTACTTCACTTTTTTTTTAGGGCAACAGGCTATATGAGGGTGATCCACTTTGGGCAACTCCCGTTAATAGCATAGGAAGGGATTTGAAAGGGGGTACTTTTCCTCAAAACCCTGGTTGTAACATGTAGCGCCTTCCACCATTTACCTGCGACCTCGCTGTCTTTATTTCCCCAATTCGATCCTCAGTAACTGGAGGAACATTTTTCTTTTTTTTGTAAAGACAATAGCTTCACTCTTCGTTACGTTTCTTTGTATTTTATATCTAACTGACCATTCGTAGATTTTATCCAAGTCAGCCAGAAGAGTCCGAGAATCCTCCGCGTTTCCGATTTCTCTTTAAACTATGAAATCGTCGGCATACAGTTTAATATGTAAGTTTATACACAATGTTAGATCATTTATAAATTCTAGGAACAATAGTAAACCTATCACACTTCCCTGCGGGACCCCTGACGTTATTTTGACAGAGTTGGACAATTTACGCGAACACTGAGTGTAGGTTCTATTAAAAACTCGCGAATCCATTTCAGTACCCGAATATCTATCTTCGAACCTTATAACTTACTTAATGATAGATCATGCGGCACAACGATTAAGGCTTTAGAAAAGTCTATAAATATTGCGCCTATTCTCCCTCAATTATCGACCGTATCCGAAAGATCTTGGCAGACCGTGGACAATTGACTCTCACACGAGAATCCAGTTTTGAAGCCATGTTACCTGTTGTGAATCCATCTCCTTTCGTTCTTGTATAAAAGTTATTACTATAAATAATAGCACTTATTTAAGATACTTGAATTGAGGTTCTAACTTTCTCCGTACGCTAAAAACTGAAAACAGTTTCCTGAAAAAGCTCAAGTTGTTGTGGCAGCTTGCAGCCATTTCATTAATTCTGATTACTTGAGAGCATCGACGCCCCCGCTGTTCATCACATAAATACGATCCCTATCGTAAATTAGAAAAACATATGACCTGTGAACTTAATGGGAGCATTCAGAAGTAAGGACGTGAACGCTAGTTTCAATTCTATTTGACTCTTCTAGAAAAATTTTAAAAAACGGCAAAATATACACGTATTAACTATTCGAGGAGCCATTCAGTTCCTGCAAGTGAAATAACTAATGACTATATCTCGCAGTATGTCCAATTTTCTTTGTGTAAATTGACCATTGCAACGCCATCTTTTAAGGAGTACTGAAAATTCGACCACCTGAAAATATTAACCAGATCATTGATATTCCTGTCCGAATTCGCTGTAAGATTCTCTTTCTTTCATTAATTCATTATCATACACAAAGCAAATCCTTTAAACAAACTGCCACATAACCTACATTATTGAATCTCATTAATTTGTTTGTTTTTAAATTCATATCCTTAACCTAAACTTAACAGCATCACAAGTTTTTTAAAACTTAAACATAATAATAACATTTTTTTCAGTTCTATACCCTTATCCTGTATTCAGCGTCTATATATATATATATATATATATATATATATATTGTAATGTCAATTAATTAGGCCATTAATTGTTTGTATTAGAAATTAAATTATTAGTGAATTAATGGTTAGCGGTATTTTGAGCGACAAAAAGCGACAATAGCGCTGAACTCTGTTACTTTGAGAAAATGCCGAAATGGAAATGCGCACTCAAACTCGAGAGGCACAAGGATAGTGAGTTGGTGCCGAAAGATTGATTTGGAGTCAGCAGCCAGAAAGGACAGCAAGTGGTCGTGTCAGACAGTTTCGGACAGCAGCAAAGAGCGGAATAGCAGAGTCTACATTTAGGACCAGCCACGAGAGAATAAACATTAAAAACAAGTCTTCACTGAGCTACGTTGCAGTTTTAATCCAAATCAGTAAAAGACTAATAAATCAGCAACTCGTAAGATTCCTGTAAGGCAAGCAGACATCAGATAAATGATAATTAGGAGGATCATCCGAGTTCCTGGGAGCCAAGAAGTTCCATTTCGGTTCAAATAGTGTAGAATCTGTGAGTCGACATTTAGAATCAGTGTGAAATTTTGCAATAGTGTACTTCTGAAGCTAGAGAGAATGCTGGTACCAGCCGAACAGTATGCAAGTAACAAAACCAAAACTATGTTAATATTGTAAACGCTAATTAAAGGATAGAGTCAGATTTTGTTCGTTCGGTCGCTTTCTTCTAGTTTTCTTTCATTGATCGACTTATTGTTTTAATTTTAAGCAAATAATATTTTGAATTGTTAATTAGTCAAATTATCATTTTATCGTGTCCTAATCATCAAACCAAGTAAAGACCTTGAGATATTAAAATTTTAATTGTAATTGTTTAGATTCTTGAAGGCTCAATTTGATAATAAACTATATTTTATTGGTAATTTCTTGTTTAATCATTCATTTAATTAACGCCTATCCTTTTGATTAATATTTCATTTAATTAAGGCTATTAGTTGATTATCACAATATATATATATATATATATATATATATATAGTATATCAGTATATTGTAACGAAAACTCTGCTTCTTCAGGAGTTAGGGAATAACAGGAAGGTTTGTAACTGTTTATTTCAAACACTGGGGAAATAAAATATAAACAAAGTGAATAAATACTGCAGTTAAATGTTATTTTATATATAAAAAATGACGCTCTAACTATTAATGTGCTTTAAGGGGCTAGGAAATTATTGGCAAATTTGTTATAACTGTTTGGAACAGGACTTTCTATATACATGAAATCTGGAGACGGGGGGGAGCTCCCTTGGTTATTTTTCGATATGTAGTTCAGTATTTTTCTGCTGCTTGAAGTTGATGGCGGCTAGCTGCTCTCACGCTGTCTCCGAATTCGTAATCCTTCCCTCAACAGTTGTCTTTCACTGACGTCACAGGAACAACACACACTTTCGATGTCCTAGTCCCACTTTCACAATTTTAGGAAAATCGATTTCTCTCGAGCTCTACTACCTCTCCCTAGGGAGGCAAAACACAATTGTCCTCAGCCTCTATGATTAACACCCTGGTAACCGTACTTTCTTCTCCAAAACACCCCTCTGTTTCCCAGGCAATGGTATCGCCCGAGACGAAGAGATAGCCATCCGCTTCATTTTTCCAAGAATTATTGAGCCGAGTTCCACTTTGGCTCAGCTAAATAACGAGATCTGCCCTACAACTAAACAAACTCGGAACCTTTAAATTAATTTTAAATTGGCTGATTTACAATATTATTGGCTGCGTATCAAACAAAAATAGTATCTGGTTCGAAATATGAGGATACACTTTCAAGGGAAGACATAATAAATTATCGTTCAAAATGTCGTTCTATCTTCTTGTTTCATCGTATCATTTTGAAAAAAATAAAGGACAGGAAACCACTGAGCTTGTATTTCAGAATAAACGTGTCCGTCTATATGTGAAATACTGAACCGTATTGGACAGTTCTTTCGTGGTATTTAAAATTAATATTTGTTTACTTAAGTGAAGATTATCTTTCATACAAATAAAACGATCGCTATTAGTTATTCTACACTTGAGACGCGTTGGCAATTGATAAAAGTTTGCATCTGACAAGTAGGACGTGGGTGTGGCAGAGTTAAACAGCTTCGTTAATGAGCTCTAGAAAACTCTGAGAGGTTGAACGCAGCAGGGATTCTAGTTAGATAATAAAATATTCATGAATGTTCTTTATACGCATCAAAAATACCTTACAATCTGGTAACTCTGTAAAATTTAGTTTGGTTTTTTTTTAAAAAAAAAGCTCTCTCAATCAAAAATAAATTGAATTTAGTAATTATTAAATTGATTTTAGTCACTTGAATCGACATCCGCTGGAAGTTCTACAACAAAAAATTACGAACAATATGTTTGTATACATCTACAAAATTTTCACACTGAAAAAAAAACTTAAAATTTCAAGCAGAAGAAAATTTGTTTCTAATTTTCATTTTTGACCATAATTGTAATTTAAAAATTATTTAAAAATAACGTCAATAGAATTTTATTGTTTTTTCTCAATATATACATGAACCAGAAACCAATCCTCTTTTTATTTTGTGTTTTATTAAAACCACAAAGTCATATACAGGAGCGTTCAACGGTGTATGCTGTGAGGTGAGGAGTTAACTATAAAGTTTTATATATCACCTAGTGATCGTGGCCTAAGGTGCTGGGAGTATTTTTTGGCTATCTGAAATACTAGATGTATATTTGCCTCTCTTAAAGTAGCGCATTTTTCACTCTCTGAATATACCAGAAGTATTTTCTAACTCTGTTTGAAATTAATAATAATAAAAAAAGCCAAATAAAGGTAAAATAAGTGATGATATAAATACCACAGAACTTGTCTCGAAACTTTGTTACTATCTTCAGGCGATAAGAAAACTAACCTGAAGAAAAGAACAAGGCCTTCCAGAAACGTTTGGTACTGTTACGATATTATATACTCTCTTAAAGTACCAGGAATATTTTTGATTCTCTTAAGGATTCTCTTTTCTTACCTGTAATCTATCGATTCTCTTTAAGTGCCTGAAGTGATTTTTCGTGATTGTGTAGGTAAACATATCTCAAAAGTTTACATGTGTTTTTGGTAACATCGGCGTTTAATTGTTTGTTTAAAAAATGTATATTTGCACTGAATTATGCAATAAGAATGGAATAAAGTGTAGCAATGTTTTATAAATGTTAAATATTGCCTTCAGTGAGTCTGTTATGAGTAAAACAATGGTTTACGAGTGGTATAAGCGTTTCCAAGAAGACCGTGATGACGTTGACAAACGCCCAGCAACAGCACATCAATAATCGATGAAAAAGTGGAGAAGGTGAGAGAAATGATTATGAAATATCGCCGAATTACAAACAGAGAAGTCCCTGATGATTTTGTAGTGGTAGGTTTAGTAAATGATGAAGTAAAGGAATATTTTACAGAATTTAATAACCATTAAACTTAGCATGAGAAAAATAAAATAAATACAAATTATGCGTGTTCAGCTAGCCGGGCAAAACAATCGGATCCCTTAAATCCCAAATTAAACCATGGTTTACGGTAATTCCCCCAGGCGCGTCAAGGATTGAGACACTTGGCAGTTACCTCGCGTTGATCTCTGGCCGTGATCATGTGGCCCCTCGATCTCCCCGAGTCCTCTAGATGATGCAAATTTGGGGCTGTAAGTCCATCCTGGTGACGGTTCGTCGAGGAGTCTGTCTACACTTTCTTTACAGCCCTTTCGCTGGATGTGAAATATCGAAGGTCTCGATCATCTTTGGATCGATCTTTCCTGAACTAAGAAATGTGATTGGTTCAGGCGGTCACGTGTTCATTCAATTTCTGGAATTTTTGCAGAGACGTTTCCAAAAGTTCGACAGTCGAGGTAACTTCCGAGGGTCAACAGCCTACGTGTCTAAGTCCAGACGAAGTGATTATCTATCCGTCACGGCGGCGGCTGGTCAAATTCCAACTCTCAACCCTTGCTAATATCTAATTAATTTAAAATAAAATCTATATATACAATAATAAAACTATCGCGCTACAATGTTCACATAATAATTGACTTCTTTTAGGACAACAGGTACATAACGGTAACACACATAGTGGCAAAAACCCTTTAATAGCATAGTAAGGAATTTGAAAGGGGGGGATGCGGAAGATTGCCAAGGGTTATCTATGGCCGCCGTGCTATAGTTTCCATTCACCTAAAAGTGATTCAGGATAAACCCTAGAAAACTTGCATCAGGTAGGTCGGGCATTGGGTACTTGTCCCACACCGTTCCGAAGGCATGAGAAGTTTGTTTTGGCGACGCAGCATTCCCTTCTCCGAGCCTCGACCAATTTAGGAGGCAGCTGCCCAACTGTTCCATTGGGAAATCGGACAACTCTTACCGTATGCCCAAGATCTGCGAGCCCAAAAAAAGCACCTCTCAAAACAGGCGGAAGTGCCTCGACTTGTGGGAACCTTAGGTAAAAAAACAGAGAGAAGAAAAGGCATATTTTTTTATGGTGTAGACAGGCTATGTATAGCGTAATCCACATAGTGGAAACTTCCCTCTTATAGCATAAGAAAAGGAGTGAAAGGGGGGATGCGGAAAGGAAGAGCAAGGTAGCCAAAGGTTAACTAGGGCCCCGGGCTATCCCTTAAGGATTCTACCCGGCAATTCGCCTAAAAGTGATGCAGGGAATCCCTAGAAAAACCTGCATTAGGTAGGTCGGGCATTTGGTACCTGTCCCACGCCCTTCCGGTTGCGGGAGAGGGATTATGATCCCCAAAGATAGCCTCCTCTAGAGCTCTCTGGGAAGATTCATCTGCGAGAAAATACTCTCACAGGATTGGATCCATTGAATAATAATTGGCTCTGATGGTTTGGGTATGAAACTTGTGAGAACAATTTTTTTTCAAAATTGTTGAATTTCGAACATAAACAGCGGCAAATGGAAGATTCTCAGGTGTTGCTCAATAAAGTCAACAACGACGCAAATCTACTGAAACTTGTCATAACAGATGATGAAAAGTGGATTTGCGGATATGACATCGAAACTAAGACTAAAAATTTCCCAGAAGAGTTATTCTGGATCGCCTAGACCGAAAAAAAATGGACAAGTGTGGTTGAATTTGAAGGTTATGCTCACGATTTTAACGACACAGTGCATCATAAGTTATTGTCACAAGCGATCAACAATTTTAACGGCGATTGCGTGAAGCAATCAGAAAGAAAACGTGGTTTAGTGGCGAAACAATTCATAGCTTTTACACCACGATAATTCATCGGCTCACACGTCATTGCTTGATCGAAACGTTTAGGCCAAAACCCAAAGATAGAGTTCAAGACGTGTTTCTGGGATTGAAAGAAGAGCTGTCATGGGGGCTATTTTGAAGAGGATTACCGTAATGTAGACAAATAAATAAAATTCTTTCCAAAGACCTTTCCAATTCCCATTACTTTTTGAACGTACCTCGCAGATATAAATGACAGAGGGGTTTATAGTTTTGGGTCTCATTGAGTTAAACAGTGAGGCTCTCCGTGCTGGTAAGACAGTCGCAGTCAGTACGCGGCTGGATGAATAGTGGTTAATTGTAAAATATTTCAAATGACCAATAGAAGTGACGAATAATTAATCATTAAAAATACCTGGACATCGGCGGACAGTCAGCTAATGAATATATAAAAAATTTCTACTTCGCTTTTATAGTCTCAGGTGACGAGGGTATATTTCGGAAAAATTCTGTATTAATCCTTCTAAAATATGTGTTGTATTATAATAGATCGTTCAAATTAAAAAATTATACAAAAAAAAATTAACGGCAGTTTAAAATTGTTCCAGAAACAGTAACAACAATTCTAAGGGATTAAATAATTATCTCATCTGTACTAACAGAAATAAATATGATAAAAAATTGTGGTTTAGTCGTGATTTGTCTTAAATAGAAAATAATTCCAATCACTGAGATGCAATATTATTTAAAAAGAAAACAACATTGCGTTCCTTGATAACCGCAAAATAATCCCTATACGTAAATGAAATTTGAGTCATGCTAGTATCTAAAAGTGTTCCACAACCAATAAACGGGAAACTTCAACAGAAGTTGAACGAAGGCAATTAATGTTGTAAAGAAAAATCTAAACCATGAAGACTTGGGAGAACTTAAAGTCAGAAAATTTGCGTGTAGAGGAGAAAGCAAACTAACTTAATACATATTTAAATCTACGATTGGCTGTATACATGCTATAATTCCGAAAATTGTTTTACACTAACTTTGTAAAATACTTATGAAATATAATAGATCTTCACGGAAAAAGGCTTCCAACATAAAAATTACCCTTAAATTAAATAGTCCTCTTTAAAATATATAATATATGATAAAATAGTTTTTAATTTAAATACGAAATAGGGAATTTTAATGTAATATTAATGATAAATATAAACAGTCTTAATTAGATGCCATTAAGTACAATGCGACGACGATTCGCTGTCTCGTAATTGCCAATTAAGGATGAGATTAATTAAACTGTCGGACGGCTAAACGTGTTTCATTTCACTCTCTTAAATTTCCAATTAATTTTTAAAAATAGTACGTATAAAAAGTGGTGCTAATGTGGTTCAATTCTGCCACGTGGCATCAAGTGCTCCATCATCTATTCGATTTCAGTTCTGAATTCCAAATTTTATTTAGACGTTTGTCTTACTGTAAAGTACACTTAATTAATGAATACATTTTTTTAGGGTAACAGGTTACATGAGGGTAATCCACATGGTGGCAACTCCCCTTTAATAGCATAGGAAGTGATTTGAAAGGGGGGATGCGGAAGGGTAGAGGAAGGTAGCCAAGTGTTAAGTAGGGCCCCCGGGCTATAGTTTAAGGATCCTACCCGGCATTCGCCTAAAAGTAATGCAGGAAAAACCCTAGGAAAACCTGCATCAGGTAGGTCGGGCATTCGGTACTTGTCCCACGCCCTTCCGATAGCGGGAGAAGAAATTGCTGTGGGGTCGCAGCATTCCCTTCTCCGTACCTTGACCAGTTTAGGAGGCAGCTGGCCGACTGTTACAATGGAAACAGCAAACAACTCTTACCGTGTGCCCAAGGTCTGTGACCCCGGAACATACACCTCTCGAAACAGGGCATTATAATAGAAAGTACTGTACCATATCACAACTATAATATTTTCTTATTCTCAACTTTTGGCACATATCTTTGAATCCAAAATTTGGTTACCATTCGTTTTTGTGTCGGCTTTTTTTTCCAGTGTGTGGCTTATGCGTAGTATAAGGATTTTTTGGGAGTATTGTTAAAAGACTGTATCAGACTTTATAGCCCATATAAATTTCATTGCTTATACCTGATGCCTGTGTCATGATCTCCGTGTCATTGCACGGCACGGTCCTGTGCTGTTTCCTCCATAACAGACAAAAAAAATAGGCAGATTGTTGAGCTTTACGGATGGTGCAGAGGAATGAAAAGCAATATTGCTCATGCGCATTTGTCAATCCCGACACAAATTGGAGCTACAGCCGCTTGAGCACTCAGATGGACAGCGCTAAGCGTGCAATTTTAAGTCTTCGATATCGGAACAGAAATTCACACTCATAAAAAACAAGTATTATGAAGGTTCTTAAAATTAAGCAAAATTCATTCTTCCTCGATTAATTTATGTGCTGTAGAACATAGGCGCATATGCTCAAGCCGCCACTGACTATAACAATCTTGTTAAAACGTGTAGCTAAATGCGTCTTGGAATGAAATAACAAGAGAAAGATTATATATTGTAGTAATTGTAATTAAGACATTGTTCTAATTGGAAAGTTGGATTGTAGAGGACTCATTATTAGTGGATATAGAGTGGACGCCGCAACAATCCGGCAAGGCAAAGAAAACATTGTTGAGGTTCTACGCGCTCAAAATCTACGAGACGAAGAGGACAGTCGGGCAGTAAGCAGCGAGGAGAAAAGACCAAAATTCCAAGGCATAAAAATTTGAACAGTACAGTCGGTCAGGAGACAGCGAATAGAACGGGCGAAAAGAACTCATTGAAAGTTTTACAGTCGGCAGTCAGAATGAAAGATTGTGGCTCAGTCACAAACATGCTTTCAGTTATTAAAAAGTAAAGCAATATTCAGACAAGCCAATGAAGTCAATTGTCAACTAAAGCCACGAGATCTACAAATCCAGGTTGCAGTAAAGCATCGAGAACCAACCAATTTGTGGTAAACCAACTAACAAACAACGCCAATTAGAGTCTGTGAGAACTTATAATCAGTGATGTCCCCAAAATTGTGCACGAAAAACTAAAAATGAGACCTGGGCGACCGTAAGTAGAGAAAACTTTAAAATAATTTGTAAACCGTGTTTAAAAGATAAAAGTCAGATCGTTCTTTAATTTTAATTATTTAATTATCGATAAAATGAGATCGTTAACTCTTGATAAAATTGAAATTGTTAAATTCAATCTTTAGTATTATTTCTTCCGCAACAAATTTTGTCTATGTTCAGACGCTTTGATTTCCATAAAAGGTAAATGTAATTTTAATTATTTAAATTCTGCCATTTATCAAACCCAGATCAAGACCCTGAGATCCCAAATATTTTGTGTAAAATATAATTGTTTTTAAATTTGGCACAATAAATTTTGTTTGTTCTTTAAAGTTATTAGTGTATTTAATTTAGAAACGCTTTTTTCACATTATTTTTAATTATTACAATATATATATATATATTGTATTGAATAAATTAGCTTAATTACTTAACAAACAAGATTTATTTAATTAATGATACAATTAATTTGCCCTACTTTGGCACGCCAAAATTTAATAAGCAAATCAAAATTAACAAACAAAATTTTATTTAGAATTTAGTTGGGCCTTCGAAGTAAAAAATACATTTATATTTACGTCTCGACTACAGACCCAAGATGTTTTGGTCGTCGCCTCCGTTCAGTCAGCAATGCGCAAGATATTATTAACGTGGACACCGGTCAGTGCCACAGTGATCCAAATGATATACAGATCACAAAACAGTTCGCCCTCTGTCAGCACTCAATTACAATGTTTCAAATACTGCAACCAAGAACAACGACAGTTCTCAACTCTTGTCTGCCGCCCAACTCTTTCAACACTTAATCTCAGCTAAACTGTATTTATTTCGCAGTCCAACGAATGCAGTTCAATTCTTTCAACATTTTATAATTTCCACTTATTCATCTCCTTTGGCCATACACTTCGGCCACCAAACTCGGCTCTGAACTCTCCTCGACGGCTATCGTAGATCGACTCGGTTTTTTAACTGCCCAAAATTCACCCCTCTTTTTCACAATTAGCGTTATCTAGTGCTGAGATATTAATATAGTCGTGTTTCTCACGCATCCATTTGACGGCGGTGTTTTCAATTATATATCAAAATTTATATAATCACATAACAACTGTCTGGGAAAGCTCTGAATTCTACGTACTCACACCACATAGCACGACTGTTCAAACATTCGTTCAATTATAATGGCAATTATCTTACTAAACAAATTTTGTAATTGAATAATTTTAATACTTATAATATTACCGACATTGGTGAATATATATGTATATATATATATATATATATATATATTATAATACCAATTACACAGGCTATTAATTGTTTTTAATATAATTTAATTGTTGGCGGTACGGGTGCTTAAAGACGACAATCGCAGCGGGTCGTTCTTTGTTAACAATGGAGACTGGAGACCGCGCGCTTAGACAGCTCAGTCTGCGTCGAGCCTGCGTCGAGAAAGGATACATAAAAGAGTCTGCAATAAATACAACACAGTAAAGTTTGATAATCTAAAACTGGGAACAGGGCTATCAAGGAAGTCCAACGCCGAGATATAATAGTTTAATTAAAACGCAAGTTAACATTTTTGACGGAGAGACTCTTAAAATAGCAGTTTGTAAGCATTTTTGCTTCTCGAACTGAACTAATTTTTGCATAGAGAGACTCCAAGGAGATCTACGTCCGGCAACTGGCTGAGGGTGGACTAATCCAGGTTCCAGGTTAGCAGAGATCCAGAGCAACTACCGTGTGTTCAAAAACTAATGTGTATAATCAGTGTATAAAGGCCTGTTTAGTGGGTGTTGACTTCAAGCTACAAGAGTTAGAACTGGTACCAGTAGCACTGTGGTGAGTACAAAACAATTATTAATTACTGTAAACGATAATTAAAGGGTATAGTCAGATTTCGTTCGCGTTTTTGTTTTCATTCGTTTTCTTTTACTTTTTGTATTTAATATTGTATTCCGTTAACTTCAATGAGTTTGGATTGTCAATATTTTAGTTCATTGTATTTGTCCTTCGTATCAAACCCAGTGATGACCCTGAAATAAAGAGAAATTCGACGTAGTTGATTATAAAAATATAAAGCTGTATTTTCATAGAACGCCACGAATTAATAAAATAAAATTTAAATATTTGTTTGTTAAATTGATGGAATTCGGCGTGCAAAGAAGGGCTTATAATGTGTAATTATCGACAAAACAATTTTTAAATACATAATAATTTTGTTAATTATTCCTATTAATTAAGACCGCCTTATTAATCATTACAATATATATATTATAATGCCTATTAATTAAGGCATTAATTGTAATTGATAATCTACAAGCGACAATGAAGGAGAGTATTGTTGTCTAGGTAGGGATAAGGAATAGCGCGCACAGAGACGGAGGGAGATTTCAGTTGGTGACGGATTTCAGTCGAGGACGAAACTAAAATTTAATTCAGTTGGAAATCAGAATTCGTTCGCATTAAGTCGTCGTGGAAGTATAGTTGTGAACAGACCAAAATTGTAGTTTGCGAAATAAATACATAAATATTCGACGCTAAACATTTTGAGCGCAGAGTCTAAACTATTACATTCGTGATTTAGACCATTCGATTGTGGCAGCCAGGCAACTGAATCCAGCAGCTAATAAAATTTGGAACGAGAGAATAACATTTCCTAAACGAACAGTGAACCATTTCGTCAAACTAAAAGTGTTATTAGAATCAGTGTTAAAAATGGCCTGTATATAAAGTGTGTGTACGAACGAGCCAAATTTGCCTGATTACCGTAAGTTAAAATTTCACTGAATTCATATATGTAAACCAAATTAAAAGATAGTATGTCAGATATCGTTCCTTTCTTATTGATAAAAAAAAATTGTAAATTAGAAGCAATCTTTGTAGGTTAATTTCGTCAACAATTAAATTTAGTTTTGTTAATTGAGGAGTAAAATCTGTTCCTTTTAAATTTAATTTTGTGTTCTTTAATTATTGTGAACTATTGCCGTTATCAAACCCAGTTGAGACCCAGAGAGGATGAGATATGTTTAATTTGTATAATTGTTTAATTTTGATAATAAATTTGTTTGTTTGTTAAAGTTATATCTTTCATTCATTTGTTAAGCCACGAATTTAATCATTACAAAATAGCTTCCACAACGTGTGGCACGAATAAATTCATTAAATTAAATTAAATATTAATAATAATGTAATTATTACAATATATATATATATATATATATATATATATATATATACAAGTCTTCTATACATCATTCACTTTCTAGTAGGATATATTTAACAAATCCGTTTTAACTAAAGCGCATAGATGTTTCATTCGCTGAGACATTTCTAATTAATTTTCACTCCATCATAGCAAATTCCATTTTCGGAAAATAACGCTACAATTGTAGTACGATCCACATATTCCCTCCTGGTTTTGATTTTTTCCTGACTTATTTTAAATAATTCCAGAATGTCGTTTATAACTTGGTACAAAACTAATTACTATTTTTTGACAATGTTCGATACTTGATTATTTTACTTGATTATTTTACTTTTTAAAATACTCTACCAGTAAAAAATTATTATTCAACTACGTTTATATGACGCTTGAGATGAAGGAAAAGAAAGGCTTATGCATTGTATATAAACTTTAATTGAGATTCTTTAATTATTCTTATGGGCGTGGTTTGATTAAATAGATGTTCTGAGATATTTAACACAACATTTATTATCGAAGTTGCATTAATTATTAAGCTAATCTAGAAACACCTTAACTTATAATTCTTTAAAACTCTATATACGCACTATCGTGATATTTTACAGAAAATCACATGGGCCACTTCTAAATGCCAGATAATTAAAACAAAGAATATAATTTAAGGAACCGAAATGAAAACAAAACAAAAAAAATTCGTCAAAGTTGATTCCAGTTATTTATTTAACCGTATCCTTTATACCAGCAGCTTTCAGACTCGTATGAAAATCGGTCCATACATCATTAACTTCTCATATCTTTAACTACATTCGTAAGCCATACCTGTTATCACTTTAAGCTAACTCACCCCCAAAAATTAATTGCGTACCAATTCCACTTCCGCCAATCGGTATCGTCTTCGTTTACAAATATATTATACACATGATTTATACGTTATAAATGATAATATAAAATAATTATTATTTACATTCATCAGTACCAATCTTCTTTAAAATTAAAACTAATATTTACAATTGGAAACGTCTCGTAAATTTCTCCTTTTTATCACTGCCTCGTCATTTGTTCAAACTAAAAAAATACACAATATTAACCTTATTGTAAATGTTTTTTAACACATTGGCGTACATCTATCCCAGTATACTAAGCTCACGTCTTTTATTCTTTGTATTGTCGAAATTATAGAAATTGATTATTCCTTTAAAACATGCAATATCTTATATTACCTTACTGAATAGGAGAAGTGGCAGTAAGAATGAAAATGTAGCATTTTTACAGTAATAAAAGAAAGTCGTTACGTTACGACGCAGATTTAGCGACTACGCAAGTACTACATATAAATTAGCAACATTGCCAATGAACCATACATCAACAGTCATACAATTCCCTATTCCCAATGACTGTTAAGAAACTATTCCCGTATTCCCTCACGTCCTTCCGTAGAGAAACTCAGAAAAAAATGAGTCTGTTCAGCACTGTCCGTCGAAACTGAGTAAATGTCTGGCTACTACGCAAAGCCACATCTTAATTATACATAATTTCATCATGCGTCGCCGTCGACTGTCTTATTCAGAATGATTCCGAACTAATAATGCAGGCGTCGTATTGCTGTCGGAACAATACACGCCTTCATTCACCACGGCCCACGCACCTGCATTGGAATAAGCACTCCCGGGCGTAAAACTTTCCTCGTCGCAATGAAAAATATTTTCCATGCATAACCAAGAGTTTTGTTCACATGGGAGATTGAAATATTTTCGTGCTCACTAAACAGGAATTTTAGATAATTTTATTTGTCAAAGTTAAGAGCTGTAAAATCAATTACACATAGTAATTAACAAATGTTCTCATAAAACAACTGTCTGAATAAGACAAATATGTTATTTCATCAGAAATGAAATATCTATTAGCGCTAACTAGGCTTTTGAACAATACAAACAAATAACTTTATCAAAGTAAATGCAAAAATAATTTTTAGACCTGAGTTAAAATAAATTTGTTTCAACTGAAGAATATAAATAATTCTTTATTTATTTTTATCAGTTATTTAAACAAGCTTTTGAATCAAAGACACGATTTTGAATCACCGTATGCAGAACGTTGTGTGATATTTATTTCATCACTTAATTTTAGCTAATTAGCTACTTCTTTATTTAATTAGTCATCATCTAATACCAACATTTTTATATTTTCAAATCCAGCTTTTATTAAAAACTTCTAAATACTTCAGATAACTACAATAGCTGTTTTGACGTCAAAGTCGATACCAAGGTAATTGGAGTGTGAACAGGTCAGAAGCGTGTCTGATATCAAGTGGAACTAAAAAGCCATTAGCTAGTGTAACAATTAGGAACTTCAAAGAAGTACATGAAGTTGTGTGTGCTTTGGCTGTAAAACAGGCTTATTCACCACGATCAAGTTCCTGAAATTTATATGACACCATATCATAAAATATATTGTAATAAACAACAATGAAAGTTTAATAATAATTGAAATGAATTTGCCCCACGTTGGTGAAGCAATAAATGTAATAAAAAAACAATATAATTATTGAATTAAATGAACCTAAATAAATTTCGCCACACGTTGGCACGCTTATAAATGTAATATGCAAAATGAATTAATTAATTAAATTGGACTAATCATTGAAATTATTGAATGAGAGGAGTATGAAAATAATTACATTTATTCAATTCACTTAAACAATAGGTTTATTATGCACTACTATTTACTTTATAAAACAAATTACTTGTTGAAATTTACATAAATTTTTATACAAAATGTCCTTCTCTTACCTCAGGGTCTTTATTGGACCTTTTAAATAAAGAACAATTAAATTTTTTTACAATTCACTACTAACAAATATTTTTATAAACTCTCGAAATTTAATCAAAATAAAACGAAATGAAATCGAAATCTGACGATATTCTACCTTTAAAAATATGATATTTTAAATATTTCTTTTTTACTCACTGTTATACCGGTACCAAGGCAATTGTAGAGATTTTACAACACACTTTTCACCTTGATCACTTTAACAGGCCATGTATCACTGAATTTACTTTGCTTTACTTTGCCAAACTCCGGCCGATTGACCACCAGACATAATTGTTTCGAAACCTTCGTCCCACCTATATCCGTCGACTTTACTTTGAGACATCCTTGATATCGCCGGCCAAATGAGGATTGACGCTCTCGTCTGTAATCTCCGACCAAATTAACTTTATTTCTGTCCTCTACTAATATGCTTCACCAACTGCCAAACTTAATTACTCTGTATTCCACAATGTCCTGTGGCTGACCAACAAAATTTCAACTTCTTCCGCATACAGCAAGGTTTCGTGGCTGACTAACAAAATTTCAACTCCTTCCGCATACAGCAAGGTTTCGTGGCTGACTAACAAAATTTCATCTCCTTCTGCTTACAGCAAGGTTTTGTGGCAGACTGCCGCTCCGTCGACTTATGCGCGCTCAAATCAACAATGTTCTACCTGTTCAGTATTCTTGACCATTATTGTATCTGTATGTTCGCTGATAACAATTTAGTTCAATAATCTCTAATTATTAATTCTTTTAATTTGCCCTTTTATCACTACAATATATTACATTTATAGATTAATTACCGCTCGTACCGTCATAAGTTCATTTATACCTCCTGAAAATTATAATTTATTTATGATAAGATATTCTGTATTTTAAACTCTTCTGCTTCGCTTAATCAATATTTATATCACTAGACCTTATATCTATTTAACTACATATATCTATAATTTACTTGCATCGATACGGTGAAATTATTCTGTTAATAAATAGTATGCATATAGGATAGTAGGATATTCAGTTTACAGATGTATTACTTATAAAATCAAGCGAAGATTGGATACCCAGGAACAATGACCCAGCTTAAATCGGTATTAAGACACGTTCCCATAAAAATATATATCTACCAATCAAAATTTTCGATATTTTGTAACCACTAGCAAAAAACTTAAAAAGCATGTCATACCGTTACTTAATCAGAGATATTCTATCGCAATTACTTAATTGTTCAAATTAAAGATGTAAAATTTACGTATTAAATGGTTTCAAATTAGGAAAATATGTAAATATTTTCAAAATCGTTCATCAATTAAAAATATTAAATATTTTGTAATACTCGATTCTTAGGTTGACTTACACTAGAAAGAAATTTCTGCAATGAGAATTTGCAAGTGTAGAGTGCCTGCAAATCTTTGTAGAAGCTTTGGTAGTGTAGGAGACCGCCACCAGATAATGTGCAACTTCTTGTATGAATATAAACCATTTCTATATCTTTGCAAGATTTGAATTAGCATAGTGGTAGATAGAGTAAAGAATGCTTCGTCGCCAAAGGAATCTGATATTAAAATTATTTTCGTTATGAACATTTATTTCGTACATCTGCAATAATACGTTTCATTGTTCAAGGATCTTCTCCCGTATTAAAATTTTTCGCCATTGACAAATTATATAAACATACACCAAAAAATGATTAAAAATTAAATCATAGGATAGGCCCTAAAATTCAATACGGCTGTATTAAAGCTATATTAGTTATTTTATAGTATTTTTAAAAATTACTTCAAAACAAGACTTGCAGCAGCGACACGTTCCAACTCCACACCACTGCTGATTGTAAATACTGAATTTGCAGACAAATAAATTTTATTATAATAAATAAAAATATATACGACACAGCACAACGGCGGCACGAAACACGCTCAAGTCAGCTGTCCTCTGATCGCCATATTAAAAACAGAAATGTGACGTCTTAAGTCACAATAAGCTACTCCTGTGTAAGTGCTATCTGCAAATATTTGCAGTGAAAAAATGCTAGGATTCGTGTGCAAGTTCTTGCACTTGCCAGTGTAAATGTCCTGCAAATTATTTCAACAAGCATGGACTCCAATATCTTGCTAGTATAAATTTAGCATAGTGACACCTACGTGAAACAAAAGTATCTGAAGTACTTCATATCACTGCCTTTGAATGAAGGCATCCTGTGCAATTATGAAGGCCTACTGATATGAAGTACTCTTTATAACCAATAGTAAGATGAACTCAACGAAATTTATTCATATTTTAATATCCCATGACGTCCAAATACTCTCTGGAAGTTTTATTTTTTTAACTGTCGAGTAGATGTTTCCTTTCTTCCGTTAAGACATTCACTTGAGATGTTTGTAACTGGTGAATTACATAGATTACAAATAGGTGGAGGACTATTGTCAATTATGTGGAGGTGTGTTCGTTAACTTGGAGTGTTATTTTATAACGCTTGATATAACTAACTGGTCTCTTCAGATAGCTTTCAGGGGAGGTTTCATTACTTCGAATTCGTTAATTTGAGGGTGAATATTGTTTGCTTTTGCTTCACTAGTGCTGGAGTTTACTTCGTGCTCTTTTCCAGAAGTCTTTGCACCTGTTCGTTGATCTTGGGGGTCGTTTTGTTATGGGTTGCGTGGCAAGCTTGGCCTTCAGGTCTGCTATATTGTTCCCATTGATACCTTGATCATATTGAATCCATATTATTATTACTTTTCTACCAGTTTTGTGGATTTGGTGGTATATCTCTTGGATTAGCATTAGTAACTCTTATAATTCATCTGTCATGTGATTTTTGTAATGATAGCCGTTGAATCAGTGAGTATTATATGCTTTCTTATGTTGAATGAATCAATATGTTCCATTGCTATAAGCGTGGCGAAAAGTTCAGCCGTGTTGATGGATGATGTTGGTTGGATGGTTGAGACGGTTGTAAAGAATCCACTTCTGCATTGTGTCGTTTTTGGATCCGTCGGTGATCGCGTATTTAGGTAAATTTGGCCTTCCATTCTTCAGGTTGACATTGTTTTTTTATGTATTGGGTGAGTTTTGATTCACGGAGGTATTTTGCAGTAACGAGCGTGCCATCTCTGGTATTTGAAGATTTAAGGTCTGGTTTATATTTCTGATTTTTGTGCATTTACCGTCTTATCAGTTCGAATATGTTGGCGTTACTCCTTTTTTTATTATTGTTTTAAAGGAGGTTTGAGCTTTAATCGCATATTTCTGGATCAAGGTATCTCTTCTATGTTGTAGAGTCGGTTCCTGTGCTTCAATGAATCTATTTTAGGACTTATTAGGACTCTATATGTTAGTAATAATATTTTCTTGTCGGCTCCCCAATTTTTGCAGTCTAACATTTTTAGTATGTTGAGTGTATGATTGTAAAGTTGATGTGATTCTCGTATGTTAAATTGGGATTGAATATTGTGCCCAGAATTTTAATTGAGTTAACAGTTGGAATTATCTCTTCCCCTATTTTTAATGATGTTTTTCTTTTTCTTTTTTTTTTCAGAAAATGTAATGGCGTTTCTTTTCTCTCCGCAGAATGTAAAGCTCGTTCCCTGGGACCATTGTAGATTGTAGTTGGTCAAATGCTAATTGGGTGTCATCGATGTATTTTCCTTTACACATTATTATGATGTCGTCAGAAAATTTTCCTACTTGCACTGGTGGTAAGAATTTTTCGTCAGCTTCGTTAATTGCTAATAAGAAGGCTGTCGGACTTAGTACTGACCCTCGTGGTACTCGGTTTTCTAATACAATACCCAGAGATTTTCTATTGTTCAATGAATCTCGTTCGTTAGTAGACATACCGTAAAATAGTTTCAATAGCAAAAATTAATAGATAATAAAATATAAGTTTAATGTCAATATACAAATTAAATAAAGAAATAGCCAAACAGCAGGTAAAAATAAATACCACACAACGCTTCTGCAATCCTTATTGCTTTCGTCAGGTATTTCAAAAAACGCAAGAGCCTTAATAACGGCATACAGGCAGGACACCAGGTGGCGAACTCAAATAAACCTGCTTCAATTAAGTTAAACGCAAAGACAGTGAAGAAGCAAAGAGCGAGATAGTCATTATTGAGTTTTATTGTATCAGTTTGTACGTTAATTGTAGTAGTTTTGGATTTTAATATCAATCATTTCTGATATAATTCTGGAATATGGCGTTAACATATATAATATTAGCATTTTGCCAATCAAATAAAAACCAACATTTAATATTATTTTATAAATTGGAGATGGATAATGTGACTATAATTCATAATTCAAATTCTCACATTAATTACCTTAGGAGGACTGATTATTTTTATTAATAAATATTCTATCGTGAATTGGTAAGATAATACTCGTAAACTGGCTAATCTTAATTCTTATGCATATGCGCTCTTGGTTCCAAATCGAAACTCTGAAGACAACCGTTGCCACAGTTACCGGTAACTGAGTCTGCTAGAATATGGATGACCCGGAGATTGGACAAGCTTTAGCAGAAATCCCACGTCAAAATACAATTTAAAACGCTTAGAAATGAATCAGAACGTAGCTTTTCCCGGAAAATTGCAGATAAATGCTCCCGAACGGTGAAATTATTTAAATATTTGTACAGATTACAAATAAACACACTAACATAGGAAAATTATGAAAAAAGTATTTCTATTTAATATTCTTAATTTTTGCAGCATCTTGACGTACTTGGTGGCTTCTGTCAATCAATCGTAGTACTAAATCTGATTAATAACAAATATCAATATCAGAACTATGTTATTCAAAATTTCCCCAGCTTGTTATTATTGCTCTCAATTAGTATATTGCATAATAAATTCTTGTGTAACATTTCCTTTTCGTTCTTTTATAATTTCAGTGCATTTTGGAATTTTTGAAATCCACAGTATTATCTTTTCTGGGAACCTATGTTTGCCTACTACGTTATATAACTACATCCCGTGCAGTACTCTTGTTCGTTAATGACAGTGTCGTCATGCTTTAATTGGTATGTTTTTTGAACAGAACAGGCTTTAGTTTGAAAAAAAATCTACAATAAAATCTTGTAATCATAGATATAATTACTGAGTACATAGCTTCATCTTTGTATAATAATCCATTACGTAGTCGAGAAAGTTTGGAGCCTTCATTACAGCAATCAGTAGAGAATGAGAAAATCACTTTTGTCTGTGTACATGAGAAGCATCAGGGGTCTGGCCTCCAAAATATTAGCTCTCGCAAGTAAAACCTTCGTGAAGAGCATCTACGGGCTACCAACGAGGATGCATTCTCTTGAGAGACGGAAGGGGCAAACTTTTCCTCTCTCCGTTTTTGAACTAAGGTTCCCACAAGCCGAGGCACGTCGGCCTGTTTTAAGAGGTGTATGTTCCGGGGTCACAGACCTTGGGCATACAGTAAGAGTTGTTCTCTGTTCCCATTGGAACAGTCAGCCAACTGCCTCATAGACTGCTCGAGCAAACTACTCTCCCGCTATCGGAAGGGCGTGGAACTGGTACTCAATGCCCCACCTACCTGATGCAGGTTTTCTAGGGTTTGTCCTGCATTACTTTTAGGCGAACGCCGGGTAGGATCCTTAACCGATAGCCCGGGGGCCCTAGTTAACCCTTGTCTACCTTCCTCAACCCTTTCGCATCCCCCCCTTTTAAAATCCCTTTCTATGCCAATAAAGAGACGTTGCCACCATTTTGATTACCCTCATGTAGTCTGTTACTCTAAAAATTATGTCTTGCTCTCTTGAATAAATGTGGGTGCAGACCTTGGGCATACAGCGAGAGTTGTCCGCTTTTCCTCTTGTATGTAGAAGATTATGCTGAGTCTCTACAACGAAACCCACTCCAGTAATGGAAATAGTGAGCTACCCGATGCGTTTATAATCATTAAACTATAGCCTGGGAGTCCTAGCTAATTTTTCCTTTTAGCATTCCCACTTTCAAATCCCTTCCTATGCTATTAAAGGTGAGATCACTTGGATGACGTAGGGGACAAAAAAACGGTGCCCGTGAGTTGTTAAATATCCTCGCAAAACCAAAATAATTTATTTGCCTTTTCATTAAAATTTTTAATGCCGAAGTTATAATAATAATTGTTCCATATCAGTTACCGCACATTGTCCCTCATTATCCAGTTAATTGTATGTTTTCATATAAATAATCTGAAGAGAATAATAATATAATTTTAATTGTTTTAATCTTATAAATAAATTAAAATATTTTTTTAAATATGTTTTATTTATTTAACGCCAATAACATTTCATATTCCGAAAAATCATGTATAAATATAAACCAAGTTTAAAGGATGTGCAATATGTCAGAGTACATTATTGCTATTTTTTATTTTACTTTTTTATATGTAAATAATAGTTTGTTTCGCTATTTGAGATTATATTATATAGATATAAGTGAAGAATCATTTATATTATTAATAGTGCATCATGATTATTTGTAATAAATTGATATATTACACTTTGAAGGAATGAAACTTAGATAAGTGATGACCATTTATAATCGTATTCTTTTTATATTTATCCCACTCTAAGTCCAATCAAAATCTCGTTTCTGGAAGTTATAGCGTATTAAAGGCAATCTATAAGAAACTTCGTGAGTCTTGACAGTAAATTATGAGACCGACATTAATCAATGCTCGTATTCTGGAGTTAAACTATGACCTATGGAGCACGTTATTAAAGTTCATGTAAAGATACACGCACATGCTGTTTATGGAAAAACATGCAATATTCTGATCTTAATAGCGACGGATAATCATATGATTGCACTTGCGGATAAACATAACAAGTTATACAACACTTAAAAGGAAACGTTCAAAACAACGTTTATTCGGTTACCTTAAAATTGCCTCTACAATTTCATTAAATTTGCCCTATAATTATTGCACACACGTTATAGATTTATTTTCAAACGAAAATGTGTCTTGGTCGTGAAATAGAGCAGAATCCAAGACGGTTATTGCGGGTAGAAAAAGCAAAAGTCGGTATTACCATACATTATATCATACAAAAGTATGAATATAATTATAATTCATGAATAAGAAAGATAGCCAATTCAGACAAAAAAGTGATAATATAAATTGCAGACAACATTTCGTCAGGTGCGAAGAAGAGCCTAGAGCGACACAACTGCACTTGTCAGTTGACAAAACTCAAAAGCGACGAAAACGCAACGACATCGGGGGAACCGAAGAGTTAGCGTAACAATAAGGGAGCAATGACAATGGGAAAACAGAAGGTTTAGCGTAATAATAAGGGATCATAGCAATATGGAAATAATTTTGCCATCAAAATTAATTTAGTTGTGTATAGTGTGGCGACGTCGTGGACTGCCTCCTCACCCTAAAAATTTCGTAATTTAAAAATTTCAATTGGTTGTATCTTGCTGAATTTTTATTTACTATCCATAATTTGTTGTTGTGATATTTGATGCGTCCTTTTCTTGCATTAATAACGTGATCTATTTTAGGAATTAAGGACATGATCCGAATTCTACGCCGAGATTATGAGATAGTGAAGTGTATTTTCAAAGTTAATAAAAGCAGAATATGATGTTATGAAAGAGTGAAGTGGGCTTGAAAGGATAAAGTGTTAAGTGTAGGACAACGCCTGATGAAGTTCATAACGTTTATGACCAATAAGATGATTACTGAAGTGATTTATACAGCAATCACTTATGTAAAATTATATTAACTATCTGTTACTAGATTTTGTTCATATGTCACTAAAATTAATGTTGACAAAATAATCTTCTCATGATAATTTCCCTTCAAATTAGGGACCGTGTTTCTTAAATTGCTCAATCGCAAAATTTGCATTAATTGTACTGAAATATTTTATATATTATTTAATGATAAATCCTTTTTGACTTAACCGAGTCAATTCAAGAGTGCTTGATCTGTTCCGACTCTCACTCTCTTTACATGAGTGATTCAGTTAGGATCAGAAGGGCTACTGCTCTTTTCTGCCGAGTCATAGTTCGTTCACTCCGAGGAGGCAACTAGCTCTCGATCAGATCGCCCATCTGTAGTATGTCTGTGTGTATGCTCCGCATGAAAATCTAAACGCGTGGAGCAATTTCCACCAAATTTTGTACCCATGCCCATGCCGAAAGGGAAGCGAGTCATAGTTTCTTCCTGTACCTAGAGTGTGTCAAAAATCCTCCTGGTGTTATTGAGAGTAAAAAATACTCCCGTTACCATAAGAGAATAAAAATATTTCGCATTAGCCACCTCACGCGACGACATCATGACGGCGACTGCAGTAAAGTCACGCTCAGCAGCATCGTACCTGGCCCCGCTCATCGCTTTGCCTCTCTGACTCTCCGTCTCTCAAACGCTTACATAATTAATGTTTTAATCGATCATAATGAAGTAGAAGAATTTATTTTCTGCTTAAAGAAAACTATTCTTTTATTTAATTAAAAATTGGTTTTCTTTCATTCATGTAATTAGATAGTTTTTAAATAATTAATATATCGTCCTCATTATTCATTAATTTACATTATATTTTATATTATTTTCTTCCGCATAACGTCCCTTACCAGTTCGACAATATAATATAAATTAATATCTCCTCCATCTAAACTTATATTGCACAGCGAATTTATTATTCCCTCAGAAACATTTTTCAAAACTTTTATGCAGACTTTTATTAGATGAGTTTTATTTTCATTCAGGAAATTGTAATAAAAAATTCTCTTCTGCTGTTTACATTTATATTGAGCAAAATACAAGTGTACTTTTTAATACCAATAATTTGAAAATTGTAAGTTGATTTAAGGTTGTAATTATGATATTTTGTTGAGTTTTGAGATTAATTTTGTATTACTTTCTAATCACAAAAGTTTTTAGTAATAATACGCTGATGCATATAATTAACCATTGCAATAATGAATTATTAAAAAACCTATTTCAATTAATTTGTGGAATACCTTTAAAAATCCATACAATACCAGCTCCAAACAATAAAACAATAGGATTCTCATACAAGTGCAATAAGCCACTTTGCATATATATTAAAGTACTCCTGACTTCATAGTTGGAAAATTTGCGTGAATATCAAAGTTTACAAAATCTAGTAAGGAAATAGGTTTGCAATACGGATTAAATCTGTTCTTAAAATCTTTCTGTATATTTAACAAAATTCCAAATAAAAACATATATGATGAATTAAGTTTAACCTTACGATATTAATACAAAATAAGAAATAAGAATTTCATCCAATCAGTCGCTATAGAATGTACAAACGCGTTTAAATCCAGAGAACATCCATAAAACATATACTCCAGGAAAATATAAGCAAATTAAATTTTGGAATAGATTGAAAATTTTGTACAAAAGTGTCATTTATATCTTGGGTGTTTTTGTTTTTCTTGCCTTTATCTGAACCTTCAAGATGATAAATAATAATAAGTGGTTTTGATTTTTAATAAGTGATTAAATCACATTCTGTATTTCTTATATCAATATGCGTAGTTACTCCTTATTTATGAAACAGATCTCAATATTTTTATAATGTTTAGCAGTTTCATGTAGAATACAAAAAAAATTGAAATTAAGAGTTTGAAACTATTGACATTTTACATCTTAATGTATGTAATACTTCAATTTATATTTAAGAAACACCGGTTTGCAACTGAAAAGATATAATTTTTTATTTTAATTTACAAAGTTATTTCAATAACTAATTAATCTGTATTGACAGTCATTAACAGTTTTCATGTAACGATTCCCAAATATTATGTAAATTGTTGTAATTACGAATATGTAATAATTAAATAAATAAAATATTACTATTTTCATTATCGGCGGCGTAAATATGAGACCATTGCATTATAGCTTAAGGATTGTGTACAAGAATATGGGGCCTATAATGCTTGCTTTCTAGAGTTGCATTGTTGCCTCAGGCAGCATTGAGACGTACGGAACTTGAGAATTCAGAGTTTATCGGAGGAGGATTGAGGAAGGTGTGTTTTGAAGAGTTCCTGGGACCACGAGTGAGCAAAGAGAATCTGTCTGCGAGGACTATTCTCTCGCAGGCAGAACCTTGTAGGAGAGACAGGAAGGGGCTACCTTTGGGGATGCCTTTTCCTCCCTCCGTTTTTTAACTAAGGTTCCCACAAGCCGAGGCACCTCGGCCTGTTTTGAGAGATGTATGTTCCGGTCACAGACCTTGGGAATATGGGAAGAGTTGTTCTCTGTTCCCATTGTAACAGTCGGCCAGCTGCCTCCTAAACTGGTCGAGGCACGGAGAAGGGAATGCTGCGTCCCCACAGCAAACTCTTTTCCCGCTATTGGAAGGGCGTGGGACAAGTACCCAATGCCCGACCTATCTGATGCAGGTTTTTCTAGTTTTTTTCTGCATTACTTTTAGGCGCATGCCGGGTAGGATTCTTAAAATATAGCCCGGGGGCCCTATTACCCTAAAAAACGAGTGAACAAGTGTGATTTGGAAGCTGAGAAATGTTGTATTAATAGTCCCGGGTTTTGGAATTGCAAGCCGCCGGTTTGGACTAATATTTCGTCTATTGCCATGTTCGAGTAATTATCAAAGTTTTAGAGAACAAAGCTATCAATTGTTTAAGCAAAGTTATCAACAGTTATAATCAGAAAGTGAATTGTGTTGCAAACTAAAATATCTTTAAATTCTGTGAACTATGGTCTTTTTATGATGTGTTTAAAAAAACAAGTGAGATCGAGCCCAGATGTTCAGACAAGGGTAATTTTAATAAAAAGAATTTTGTAAACCTTGTAGTTTAAATATAATTATCGTCAGATTTCTAATTTCGATCATTTCATTTAAAAAAATAATAATTTAAGTCAGGAATATGTTTGCCTTTTACGATTTAATTGTCACTAAATCAACTTCAAAAATATATTTGAGCGAGGGCGAAATTCTAAGGTGAATAATTTGTTTAAACATGCAGCGTTCCTTTAAAATAACTTTATATATTCAAAATCTTAACAACACAGTTTTCACCAATAACTCCTCTTTTTTTAACAATCCAATAATTCAAAGATATTCTCCACACCAAAGAAAAAAATATAATTTCTTTTACATAAAAAGATAATATACCATTTGTGTAACATATAGTTCACAGATAACATTTATCATCCGGCCAATGTCATCATATCTCTCGGCGAGTCTCCCGCTGCCAATTTGAAAACACCGAGTTTAGGTGACCGAAAAGTATTTGTTTCGGTTCAGTAACTATCTTCATTGGAGGCCCGATAGGCAGCCCTGAAAATTAAACCGTGGCACAACAATATCAATTTGTAAAATTTCAACTAAGATAAAAATTTGTGTTGTTATATATTTAAATTTTTGTTTCCTTTTTTAACTTATATTTTTTTATTAATATTAATATTAATTAGGCCATTAATTGTTTGGACGTAAAATTTGAATTGTTTGATAAATCAATTATAGCGGTCTGATAGAACAAAGCATCAATGAGAGAAGCGAGCTCACTTTGCTTTGTCGAAAAGTCAAAAATGGTGTATGCGCGCTAAAACTCGAGAGCACTAGGAGTCAGTTTGCGGAAAATCATCGTGAGGAGCAGAACAAGTAATAAAACTGTTAGTTTGCGGTGAAAGATTGTTAGGAGTAGTTGGCGGAAAAACATCGTGAGGAGCAGAACAAGTAATATGATTTGGGCAGAGACTAGACATCGTCAATGTATAACTAGTTAAAGTTGTAATTTAATACGAAGAAAACATTCACGCCGCAAGTATTGCAGCGTAAATATCGGAATAGTAAAGTTGACAGTTTAAGTCTACAGTAAGGAGCTAAAGAAAAGTTTGTTCGCTCCGAAAAGAATAAACAGTTAAAATAAATCGTCAAGGAGATACGTTGCAGTTTACGTCCAATTCAGTAAAAGACTAATAAATCTACGAATCATAGGGTTCCGGTAAGGCGGGCAGACATCAGATAGCTGACAAAAAGGAGGATCATCCGAGTTCCTGTGAGCCTATCAGTTTTGACTTCAATAGTGTAAAATTTGTGAGTCGATGTTTAGAATCAGTGAATAATTTTGCAATAGTGTACTTCCGAAACCAAAAAGAATGCTGGTACCAGCTGGACACTACGTACGTAACAAAACCAAAACTAATGATTAATTGTAAACTTTAATTAAAGGATAAAGTCAGATTTCGTTCTCTTTTAATTGTCAATCAGAGTTAATTTCTTTACTTTAAATTTTTTTCTATCGACATATTGTTTAGGTAAAATGTGAACTGTTTGTTAATAAGATTTTTAAATCAATTTGTTGTGTCCATTATCAAACCCAGTAGAGGCCCTGAGAGAGAGTACGATCTCAAATTATGTTGTAATTATCTTTATTGCCACAAAAGAAATAAATATTTTGTTTTTAATTTTTGGTTATTCTTTCATTTAATTAACGTCTTTAATTTAATTATTACCTGAATGGCGCTTCACGTGAGGCAAATTCTTCAAATTAACTAAATATAAATTAAATCAAGAAAAATGTTTAATTATTACATTTTGGCGCTTCAGTTACAAATGTCGCATGCATGCTGTCAGGTTTTACGTGAGACTGAAGAAAATCAACAAAACAACACACCTAATGCCACACTAGACGACGGTATAATCCAATTCAGACGTTTAAGTCACCCAAATCCGACCATAGAACTCATACATAGCCATATTCCCCCGCCGCCCACACACCGCCGCCTGAACGCAAACTTCCAATTGACTTCATACTTCCCCTCCAACACTTCGACACTTCCTGACAAATCCTCTTCCCATTAACCCCAAAATAACCTCTCTGCCCGAAAATTCACCTACGCCATCCGCTACTTAACACTCAAACCTAAACTGTAATAACTCCTCAGAACTACAAATCATGAACACAAGGGCAGGAAAGTCACCGGACTCTCCACCAACGCAAGCGAACAAGTGAATAGTTTACCAGAACATTGTAAATTATTAACCAAACTGTAAAATAAATAGAATTTTAATAATAAATCAGACGTTTATGCAGAGCGCATCTTTGTTTGTCAACATCTACCGACGAAGGTTCGAATTTATAATAATATTGCGAAATATTAGGTCTATCCCGACGTGTTTGGTATGCGTTGTCATTCGCCAGAAAATGTTGACATTCACTAATTTTAGTGTATGTAGTAATAAATAGAACTAATAATTAAAATTAATCAGCTCACGTTTACGCACCAAAATGTAATGAATAACAAATAAATATTGAATTAGATGAATTGCCTCACGTTTGTGAAGCCAATTTGTAATAAAAAGACAAATAATCAAAATTTTAATCGGCCCACGTTGAGGCAACAATTTGTAATAAACAACCAATAATTAAATGTTAATTTGCCCCACGTTGAGGGTGCCAAAATGTAATAAACAACTAAAAATTAAAAGAATTAAATGGTTAGCAATACGTTAATGACGCCAATCGGTAATGAATTGAATATTAACAAAATTTAAGCAATTGATTAATGGATTAATTTTATTTAAATTTAACTGAAAAGGATTCAAAATAATTTACCAAATTTTAAACTTCACAAAACAATTAATTTATTCCAAGTAAAAAATAACATCATTTCTTGACGTGATTATTTACATTTGAGTTCATGCTATTTTACAAATTTTATCAACTCTCATCTCAGGGTCGTTTATTTGGGCCTTCTAAATAAAGAACCAACCTTTTTACATTTAAATTAAACAATCAAAATTTTTCTTTACAACATTAAAGTTAAACAATAAAATAAACGTGGAACCAATATCTGACGATTTGATCCTTATTTGACGTTTACAAAACCTTTATTAAATTTCTTTCTACTTACAGTCTCTGCTGGTACCAGGCTTTCGTTTTGGGTTCAGGTGCACTATACACTTTTCACGTTTAACAGGCCATAATTTCACTGAATTTAAATTGATTACAAAACACTGACCAAAACTTTGGTATCTCTCAACCGGAACGATTTCTCCGTACAGCTCCTGTGATCCTCCGCATTATGTCTCTTTCTCGCCAGCAAATATGGTATATCTCGTTCTATCTATTGGTCAGCCAGATTGTTATGAAACTCCTTCTCGACGAATTTATGTCCAATACTTTACTCAATTAGTTTACTGTCCGCAACGTTTACTTGATCAAGTTTCTTCCCGCGACTTTTCTTGGTGAATCTCTGCCCGTAACTGCCGCCAACTCCGGTTTTAGAATTCCTGATGCCGACAAAGCCTCACGTGTTTACCCATTGTTGTCTTATACTTTCGTCGCTAACAATCCACCACAAATTTCTAATTACCAAATCACTAATTGCCTCTAATTAGTACTACAATATATATATATATATATATATATATATATATACATTTATTCATCCATAATCACATACATGCATAATCCACCCACCCTCTCTCAAATCCCTCTCACACTCAATGGAACTCTTATTCCCAAAAAAGAAAAATAACCTACCTAGGTCTCCCTTTGGCCCAAAACTATCCTGGCAAGCCCATATTCTCAATTCTCAATAAATTAAAAACCGTATACCCTCTATTAAACAAAAACTCCCCACTTTAAATCAACACTAAACTGCTAATGTATCTCTCCTTAATCCAACTCATCTCGACCTACGCCTGCCCTATCTTTTGCTCACTGCGAAGACCCACTCACAAAATCCAAATTACCCAAAACAAAATCCTACGCTTCAATTCTCCTTGGTTCCTAAGAAATTCCACAATCCACAAATACATTAAAATCCGTACCATCACCACAATGATCAACAAATCCATATCTTCACTAATCAAAAATTCCCTTAACATAGCCAGCGACTCCCTCCCTTCAAATCACAGTCTGAAACCCAAACTTCCAATGGACCTCATACTTACCCGCCAACACTCGGGTACTTCCTGACATATTCTCTTTCCATCAACCTTCCTGTCCGATAATACACCATTTTCTCTCCAACACTCCAAATCTTTACAGTAATCATAAAACTCCCATCTCATCTTCCACTCCAAACCCCGCAGAACAAAAAATTAAGATCTTAAAGGCTGTAAAGTCACTGGACTCTGAATCAACAGAAGCCAGCATGTTAATTATTTACATTATTTATTGTAAATATATGAACACAACTGTAAAATCCTAGGATAAAAGTTTCAAAGAATAATATAAAAAAGCATCCATTCATACACATACACTCGTGCAAATAGAGCTGTGGTATAATGGAAGGCAAGCAAATGTGTCATGGAGTAAGATGTGGTTGGGCTGAAGCCCTTTTTACATGATGATGGGCCCGGGACTGTATTTGCCGGAACTGTACGATATATTTGAAAGACGAATCGGGGATTATGGCTTTAACGCCATGATTTATCATCTCCGAGATCTCTTTATTTGAGTTTCCCTTTGTGTTCCTTATCGTTTGAAAAGGCCAGTCGGGAAGAGAGAGGTCAGTAGAGTAGAAAGCCTCAGAAGAAATCCTTACCAAGAATCGCTGAATGAATACGAGTTTTCTTTTGATAGAAACTCGCACATGCACTATTTGCCAGTCTTATTTTTTGTAATTAAAAAATAATGGAGCCATGCATTATAATAGAGTTCTCAGCGTGTAGTTAAACTGTAGCGCACTATTTAAAAAGATTACGTCTTCGATGTTACATCTAACTTTCTACGATGTACTTGGGGTACAAGACCGGGTAAAATAGACCCAACCGATAATTTTCACTTCATGTTAATCCCGCGAAACCTCTAGAGACTGAATCACAATGCTCAAAAATATTTAATCGCCTTTGTTTTGATAAAATGTCCTTTTTCAGTGCCATGTCTATAGTTATTACCCGCTTTTTTTCAATTTCCAATTATTGTTGCTCTATAGCTGTAGCTAATGAACGTTAATTATTTTTCCTGATCTTTGGAGAAAAAAATTAGATAGTCATCACCAGTTGTTTTTATCGATAAACGTCGGTACTATTTTGACTCAAACATATGCCAATAAAACATAAACACCAGCTAATTGATTAATACACATAAATTTAAAACTGAAATAATCTTTCAATAGGTCAACATTAGAATACATAAATTCACTGTAAACGTACAAATTGAACCAATACATTACGCAGAATCTATACTGTGTAGTTAAGTTCTTTGGCTCCTTTATTTATATCTTCTTCCCGTTCATCAATTTATTATCTTGGATGATTTTACTTGAGAATGTCTCAAAATAGGCAGAAGAAACATTGTAAGGTTTTTAACAATAAATTTTTGTCTGTAATTGGCTAGACTCTGAATGATAATGATTTGATTTTTTTTCTTTTAATTTGATTTGATTTCAATTTAATTCTAATTGGCGCTGTTTTAAATATACTAATTGATGCCGACGACTTATGCGATCATTTTAAATAAATTAAAGAATTTTATAGTAATTTAAACATATTAAATGTGATTCCACATTTTTTGAGGAAATTTGTTAGCTCTTACTACTCATGAACCCTCAACTCTTATCGAAGGTCTGTGTATTGTCTCTTTGAATAATATTTATAACAGTAGTGTTCGACGCAGTTCGTTTAAAATTTTTGGTAAATTTATTTATGGTTGTTTATTTTTATAAATTTTGATTTCAGATTTCTCTTTGACTAAGTTGTATTTTATGCTTTTTCTGAGTTAATTTCTCTTTACTTTTCTACCAATAATTGTGACCTATTGTCATTAATGAAGATAGTAATATTAAATTTTTGTGTGGAATTTAATATTAATCGGTTTTCATAACTAGGAAAATATCACATGTTTGCAGTACATCATCCGTCAGCTGATCTATGACATTTAATCCAGAGTATCAAGCAGAACGGAATATATATAGGTCTTTCCTCAAACGTGTTTAAATTAGTTTTATGCCTTGAACTGTATTAAATTTAACCATTTGAACATTTCCAATAGCTTCGTAGCGAAATAGATTATTAAGTCTGGTTCTGCGATTGCTTGTTGCAGAATTAAGTTGGCGACCATGATAAAAATTATTAGTATTGCTTAAGGTCATGGATGATTTCTTTGGCTGCCGCTTGGTTCATACTAATACAGTTGTTCCACATCATATCACGCACTATTTGGATGATTTCAGGTGTGGTTGCACTTTTCGGAGATCAGTCACGAGGATCATCTTGGACGATTTCACAGCCAAGTTTAAACTCAGCCACCATTTCATAACGCTGGAAATTGAAGGATAAAATACATTATACATACTAGGTGTATGAGCTTAAATCCTCATAGTGTTTATATGAAGCTACTATGGACATGTTATTCTTTTTTATCAGTTTGTCACCTTTCAACAATTGTCACTACATATCATAAGAAATTTTATATAATAACGTACATTTTCCTGTGGTAATCGTGTCTATTTTTTTCTGAAAAAAAGAGCAAATGCGAGAAGCTCTGCTTTTCTCCTTCAATTTAAAGAAATCGGCTGCCGAATCACATCAAATGCTTGTGGAGGCCTATGGCGACAGTGCTTTATCGGAAACAACGTTCAGAGATTGGTTTCGTCGGTTAAAAGACGGCAATTTTGACCTGAGCGACAAGAATCGTGAAAATCGGCCTAGGAAGGTTGAGGACTATCAATTTCAGGGGAGGACAGGAACGATACCCAATCTCAAAAAATTCATGCCTAGCAATTGGATGTTACTCAACCAGCCATTTCCATGCGCCTATGTGGCATGGGAAAAGTTCAATAAATAGGAGAATGGCTGCTAAATGAATTGAACGATAGGCTGATAGAGCGAAATCTTGCTCGCCAGGAAAATAGAAAGTCAATCCTGCATCGGATTGTGACGATGAAGTGTGGATATATTTAGAGAATCTTAAACGAAATATATCGTGGGTTGATCTCGGCCAACAATCAACAACGTCCGCAAGACCAAATCGCTTCGGACAAAAGATGATGCTGTGCGTTTGGTGGGGTCAGCATGGTATCCTCTACTATGAACTGGTGAAACTGTCAATGCCCACCGCTACCACGAACAACTGATCAAACTGCTCCGTGCATTGCGTGAAAAGAAAAGGTCGGATTATCAGCAAAGACATCACAAGCTGATTCTCCTCCACGTCAACGCACCATCGTACACGTCAACAATGGTCTGAAACTACTTGGAGTCACTCAACTTGGAGGAGATACCCCATGCCGCTTATTAACCATATCTGGCCCCTTCCGACTACCAACCGTTTTGGTCGATGGGTCACGCGTGGTGAGCAACACTTCGATTCTTTCGAAGATATCCGAAAATTGCCGCGAAAGAGAATGAATTTTTTGTCGTGGTATTCTCATATTGCCAGAGAAATGGGAAAAATAAATAGCTAGTGAGGTCCGGTACTTTAAATAATTTTTTCTTATTACTAGGAAAGAAAAATGTGTTTATCTGACTAGTATACACCTGGTATTTGCAATCATGAAATGAATTTTCTTTAACGAACAATTTTATCACTGTAAGATATCCCCGATGTTTCATTTCTTACAACTTTACGGCTGATTTAAACGACTGTCATCAGTTAACTCGTAGGTGGAATTGCTTGCAAATTCACACTACGTCTACTGGTAGTTGAGCTAATATGAGAGAGAGAAAAATCACTTTTGATTTCGACTACCGTGTAAGTGCAAGATCCAAAACATTTTAGAGAACCCTCGCATGTAAATTATGCACGGACCTTTTTGCTTCATTATAAATTTCTTACCGACTACCAGCCTTATTCTTCCTGTAGTTCCTTTGTCTAGACCGTCCCTAATTTTACCTTCCACCGAACAAAACAGAAATGGAGATTTCTGTTCTCACTATACTGTACTCAATTATACTTTAGTGAAGTAAATATATAATATAATTTGTTTCAGATGAGTTTCCTGAGAACGACTCTCTTTAGTGTCGTCCTGTTGCTGGTCTTGGCATCGATGGCCTTGGCATATAACGACGACAGACCCATTTACAAATGGAGTCCCTTGTGGTTCAGCAGATACTTTCGGACAGCAAGCATGTACAAGCGGGTAAACAATAGTCATAATATTTTTAATATATTTTGTGTCTCATTTATTTATTTTGTATTTCGGTTTTCACTAAAAATTAAGTTAGAAACCTTGCATTTACATCCTTTTCCATAATTAAATATCATTATGAGATATTATATTAGAAAGGAACTCAGTCCGTCCTAAACCTCTTTTATTACCCAAACAGAAGGGCGTGGACTGGTACTTGTGTTTGTGTGTCATTGTTAATGGATGAGGTAATGATAGTGTAGTGGTGGGTTTATTAAATGATGAAGTAAAAGGAAATTTTACAGAATTTAATAATCATTTAACTGAACGTGGACAATTAAAATTAAAATCCAAATTATGAGTGTTCAGTTAGCCGGGCAAAACAATCGGATCCCTTAATTCCAAGTTAAACCATGGTTTACGGTATTTCCCCCAGGCGCGTCAAGGATTAAGACACTTGGCAGTTATCTTGCGTGGATCTCTGACCGTGATCATGTGGCAGCCTCGATTTCTCAGAGTCCTCTGGAAAACTGCAAATTTTGGGTTGTACGTCCGTCCCTGGCGACGGTTCGTCGAGGAGTCTCTCTACACTTTCTTTACAGCCCCTTCGCTGGATGTGAAATATCGATGTTCTCGACCAATTTTGGATCGAACTTCCCTGAACCAAGAAATGTGATTGGTTCAGGCAGTCACGTGTTAATTCAATTTCTAGGATTTTTGGAGAGACGTTTCCCACGGTGCGACAGTCCAGGTAACTTCCGAGGGTCAACACTCTACGTGCCTAAGTTCAGACCGAAGGGATTATCTATCCGTCACAGCGGCGCCTGATCAAATTCCAACTTGCTAATATCTAATTATATTAAAATGAAATATATATACAAATATAAAACTATCGCACTATAATAGACTGAAAAAAATGTAGGATAAGTCCTAGGAAAGGAACGGGAACTAAATTTAGACAAACTTTTGAAAATTATTCAGTTACTGAAAGCCGAGTAAATCACACAAGAAACTCTTGAATAAATTAAATATTTTCTAATTTTATTTATTTTTGTGCTACAAAACCACAAACTTCAAACATACGAAAACTTTTAATTTTTAAAATAGGACATTTTATTGCAATTAACTTTCTCAGGACACACAAATTAATTCATTTAGAGGGAATTACGCTCGTCGCCGTAAGTTAGTTCGTAAGTATGATCCCCAACCTTCAAGATGTTTTTATTAATTAAATGATTCTTTTTTAAATCTACGATGAATTATATTTCGTTTATAGTTTATTAATGAAGTTAAACTTTTTAACATATCTAAAACCCTTCCTTTTTCTACAACTTCATTACTCCTCGTTCGCCCCTAAATAACTTTGCCCTACGGATGCTTTCTTCTACGACAGTTAGACTAATAACGCAACTGCAGAATCAATATTTGAAATATTTTGTAATTTTACTTCCCCAAAAACTTTAACATTTCTGGTCCGAATCTGGACGAACTCGCCCCCAAGACGTCTGTAGTCCAAGTAACAATTTTTACTGACCAAAATCGCCACTGTGTGAACTTGACAGAGTCCGGTCTCCCACAGGACGATCAAACGACCCATTTTAGTTATTCGCCTATAACTAAAACAAGAAACGTCTGGAAACTGTCTAAATTCTACCTTCTCACGCCTACTGAATCTTTAAAAATGTTATTTTAATGCCATTGTCATTATCTTATGCAAAAAATTCTATAATTGAACAAATATGAAATTTATATTAATAACAAAATTGGCGAATATTGAAATACTGGACGAAAAAAGTGTCGAATATTTTTAGAGGTAGTAGTAACCATCAAAACAAGAAAAACTTGCAATAAACATGGGTCCATAACCCATACTTTCTTAGATCTGTGCAATTGTACAGAGTGGTTATAATCATGTTCAATATTGGGAATGGTGGTATTACACATTACAACATGATGGTAATGAGCCCCATTTAATCTTTGTGGTTGCCCTAGTAATTTATCATGAAGAACGCCTGCCCATACGTTGATGGAGACAAGATGTTGATACACTCTATCTGCAACTGTATATAGGTATTTTCATCAGCCCACACATGTTGGTTGTGAAGGTGCACAACGCCATTTCTGGTGAACCTCGCCTCGTCGGTAAATAAAATCTTTGACAGAAACAGTGAATCTGCGGCACATTTCTGCAAGAGCGATTGACCTTCTGCTACGGTGTTCTTCTGATCCTAGTGCCTGGACGCGCTGAAGATTTCTCATGAACTGCCACCTAGACAAGAGGATCACTCACGCTTCTGCTTCTACGAATCGCCGCACACTAGTTCCAGCTCTTTTGTCCAGTCCAGTAAATGTAGCACATGCTCCTCTATTTTATAACTGAACATTCACATACCGCATAATTTTTATTTTTTGACTCTTAATTCGAATACATTTTGTGATAAAGATAAGTTCTTCCTTAAATGTTTAAGCTATTTAATTATGTCTCAGAAATTCGGCGTTAAACTCAATTAGATAGTATTTATCAGTATTTATTCGTTTATTTAATTTTCCTAAATAATGAAAAACGAATGCAAAATAGATTAATTAAACAACTTGAGTTCCATATTTAACATTCAAGCAAATAAAAAACAAGTATTTAATTCCATAGAGCAGAAATTTATACGACTAACAATTAAATAGTTGAACTTTTTGACTTGTAAGGGAGAAGAGCCGCCAATACCGGTGAACGAATGTGTCCCTGAGAGCAAGCGTTGCCATTATTGGGGATACAAACTTTCTTGCTGCGGACTCGCTGATTGCATAATGGATTACTGCATCGCTATGGAGTAAGAAATTATTTCATAAATAATATAATTAGTATTAAAA
This sequence comes from Zhengitettix transpicula, assembly GCA_037074705.1. Taxonomy (NCBI): domain Eukaryota; kingdom Metazoa; phylum Arthropoda; class Insecta; order Orthoptera; family Tetrigidae; genus Zhengitettix; species Zhengitettix transpicula. The sequence continues at coordinate 188,345,218 of CM073591.1, forward strand.
AGTATAGTAATGAACTCAGCCTGGGATTGCATGATTCCAGTTCCAAGCCCTGTACAATAAATATTTAAACTATTAATCTATGTTTGCTTACAGGTGATATTGTAATTCATTCAGTGTAACGAAGTGAACTTGTTTACTTTAAGACCGTAACTTATAATCCGCATAATTTATCCTTTCTTCCCAGGTGAATTGATGACACCCACTTGCATCTAAACAAGCCGAAATTGCCCTTTTTAAGATTTTATCAAAAAGTTTAATATTATTATTGTGCGTATCCGAAATTATTAGTATATATTCATATATATAGAAGTATCAGTGTATGGAATAAATTAGTTGTGGAAATATTTTTATTTTCTTTAATTTTACTTAAAAATTGAGAGCAATGTATATTCTCGCGCCCGAATTGGCCAGTAAAAGAATTTATAGGAGAATCGGATATGTACAATTAAGTTATAATGAAAATAGTCAGCTTGAACTATAAATCGGAATCCAGTTCGTATGTTGTTGCATAATGCAGTACTATTATTATATGACTGTAAATAACAAGCATGATCGATTCATAAGTTTATATTATAGAATATTATTAGTCTTTATTAATTCATAGTATTATCATAGTATTAATGGAATAAATGTACACCCTGACTCATTCCACATCCTAGAAGCTAAGATTCTCTACAGGATCTACGGAATATTATTAAATATATAATTAAATATTACCATTATTTAGTAAGTAATTAAACTTCAATATTGTAGCTTTCTGTGTAGATATCAAGTAAAACTCCCTTTTACAGTATAAGAACATTACATTATATACTCATGTTAATTTAATGACTACTATAAGCAGGACAGCTAAGATATTAATTGTCAGGTGCACACTTTTTAAATTCAATAAAATACTTACATAAAAGAGCTTTAATTGACTAAAATACTATCATTATTATTAAGCAGACATCAATGGCCTCCTTCCTTAAAGGAGATTATAGATGGGCAATAAGGCACCCAGAAATTATAAACAACTAGCAAAACAAATCTCTGGTCCCCATGATTTTAGCTCGTGCGCTAACTTGGCACCGTAGTGTGAATCCTCAGGCGCGTAAAGGATTGAGACACTTGTCACTTACCTAGCGTTGATCTCTGGCCGTGATCATGTGGCAACCTCGTTCTCTGCAAGTTTGGGGCTGTACGTCCGTCCCTGACGACGGTTCGTCGAGAAGTCTCTCTACACTTTCATTACAGCCCCTTCGCTGGATGTAAAATATCGATGGTCTCGATCATCTTTGGATCGATTTTTCCTGAACCAAGAAATGTGATTGGTTCAGGCAGTCACGCGTTAATTCAATCTCTGGGATTTTTGGATAGACGTTTCCCACGGTGCGACAGTCCAGGTAACTTCCGAGGGTCAACATCCTGCGATCCTAAGTCCAGACCGAAGGGATTATCTATCCGGCACGGCGGCGCCTGGTCAAATTCCAACTTTCCAAGCTCTCAACCCTTGCTAATACCTAATTACATTAATATATATATATATACCAATTATAAAACTATGGCGCTACAGCTTTCTGACGAAGGTGAATGCCCACGGACTTGAAATTATTTTTATAGCCCTGTAAGTGCAGTGGCTAACGAGAATATTAAAATTTGTGGGGGCACATAACAGGTTCACATTGGCTTATATAAACCAGATTTCAAGATCTTGAGGGCGGAATTTTTGCTTATCGACGTGAGATGATCTGCAGATCAGGAAGAAAGAGATATTATTCAGTGCTTGTGAAGTTGGGAAGTTATTCGGAAGCTGTGAAGTTATCCGGAAGTGGTGAAGTGAAATTGAGTTGAAGTTCAGAAGTCATGAAGAGAATAAGTCGTTCGGTATTCCTAGATCGCCTGTGGAGTCGTGCAGAGTCAGGAAATTGTGAAGTTAGAGAGTAGGTAAATAGCGATTAATGAAATACAGTAAAGTAGAGAGTTTTAAGAGAAATTTTAATTGAACGAACCCCGTCCACGATTCCCCACCCCACGAGAAGAAGGAAGAAGACTGTGTCATCCTCTTCCTGGAACATGGACATATGAGACGAGAGATTGTAGCGTTACAAGCTACATCAGGAGTTGATTACCTGTCATATCCATCAAATTCGATGATATACAGTTACAGTTCCAAACTTTTTATGACCACAGTTTTTTCAGCCCTCAAACTCTTAAGACAAAGTGTCATTGTTTTATTTTTATTAACGTATATAGTCGGAAGTAATTACAATTTGTAATTAGTGCATAAAGCTAATATTTTTTGTTATTAAAAATATAAATTGAAAACTGCGAATTATTTAATTTTATCCTGCCCTATTACTAAATATTTAGTCAGAATTAAATAAGTAATTAAACTTCAATATTGTAGTTTTCTGTGTAGATAAAAAGTAAAAATCGCCTTAACAGTAATAAAACATTACATTATACCGTCATGTTAATTTAATTACTTGCTTTAAATAGGACTGCTAAGACTGATAAGATATATTGTGATGTGCGACTTTTTAAATTCAATAAAATACTTATATCAAGGAGCTTGAATTGATGAAAATAAATACAGAAATTTTAGTTTATAAATTCTAAAAGAAACAGAACTTTAAAACCAGGATCGTATAGTTGGCCTATCAGTGGAACCAATTTACATTGTACGTCCAAGAAAAATAGCTCACGGCAGTTTTAATTACAACTACACAGCAACGTCCATGCTGAAGATCTAGCCACTGATGGTGGGCAAAACAAGCAGACAACAGCCACAAACGCAAGCTGAACACAGTTTCCGGTAACATTCTTTCCTCAAATATAGCCACCTGCATATCACAATGTTGAACACCTAATTTGGTACTTTCCCACAAATTGGTTTTTCTCTTAACTCTGATCTACGGGAGTAGGGTTCACCTATGTTTCTAAATATTCAGGATCAGCTGCTTTGTAATGTTCGAGTGACAATAAATAACTGACCAAAATTACCAAGATCTAATCCCCATAGCGAAAACATTACACCATCAATTCTCAAATCCTCGGCTAGCACAAATATAATGTATACATCCAATTTGTTAATTTCATATTCTTTCCTTTTGTTGCAGTGATCAGCATTTGTTTCGTAAAGAAGACGATTGAGCTGCGTCACATCATGTCTCCATTTGGAATACACGTTAATTTAAAGTGAAACATTAGAGTAAGGTCTAATTCTCTTTAATAAAACTTTAATGATTAGTAATTATGTTTCCAAATAAGTGCAGTTTTATATTTAATGTTAAATTAATCATGAACATAATAGATCAAAAAATTGAAATTGGTATAAATAATGTTGGTATTATTATTAAATCCCTTCAATTATAATATAAATTTTCAGGATAATTATTTCAGTGGTATGTTTATCGTAACTAGAATTACATATCTTAGAATTAAGAAATTCTCTTAAATTTTGTCATAAATATATGTCACTGTAACTCACTGTGAAAAAGTCCAAAATATTAATCATTAATTTATCGATCTGTATGTTCCTTGTTTCTGATTTCTCGTTACAGTCTACATCATAATAAAAGTAACAATTATGTGATATTTCTTCACCTAATAATAAATATTTTGTTAATCAGCATGTTATTAATTCCAATTAGTTACAGTGTAACACTGAAGAGGATGTTTAATTTTTCAGATGTATCCTGTATATAGTCACATTGCCTTTCAGCTCTATGTAACTTGCTTGGAATTTTATTTAAATTTCAGTATTCAGACTAATGTTGTCATGTTGAAATATGTCAATAAATGTTTTATTCGTGCCATTAACAGGTTTTTTAATATACGTATGCATATCAGAAAGTAGTAATTACCTTTTTATTGATTTCTTCTGGAGGCAGTATTAATTCCTCCATTACCTAATTTCTCCATGCTTGTCTTACGGTTTGGAGTGAATGTGAAGGAAGCGGCTTATATTAGGGTATCCGGCGTAACATTGGTGTAAATACTTTTGGGATCAAATCAGCACAGACAAGAATTTATTTAGATACACAAGGTAAGATCCGAGAAATCGTTTATAATTTGTGTTTGGAAGAAAACCGTCTTTACTTTACTCTCTATATTATTTTCAATAAGAGTGTCACAAAAACTGATGCAAAGTTACGAAGACGAGTAAAATGATTTGCTCTTTAGTAAATACACCATCGTGCGTTATATAAGGTAATTATGTTTTGACTCTTATACTCGAAAATTCCTTCACGACGTGTAAGAGAACAGAAAATACTTTTTTTAAAAAAAGCAAAATATCATAAATGATCTGGTATAATTAGACAAATTCGTCCATCATAATGACTTAATATCAAACATTCAGAAATTGTGAGCAGTCTTCAAGGAACACACTGTTTAGAATAATTGTTGTATAGGAGTTTTTTATATTGTTATAAATACAATATCCGCTACATATATTGTAATAATCAACTATTTTATGCCTTTAATTTATTTTTCCCACGTTGTGGTAGCCATTTATGTAATGATCAAAATGAATAGGATAATTAAATGAAAAAATAATAAATTTTTTTAACAAACAAAACAATTTATTATCCAATTTATTATCCAAAAATTAAAAACAATTACAAACAAAATTTAATATCTCTTCTCTCAGGGCCTTCACTGGGTTTGATAATTAACAGAGAAAATGATTTAATGATCTGATTAACAATTCAGTTTAAAATTTACCTAAAAACAGTAAGTCAATAAATGAAAGAAAGCTAAATGAAAACTGAACTAAATAAAAGATGAACGTAATCTGACTTTTCCCTTTTAGTTACCGTTTACAAATATTATTATCAAAGTTTTGGTTACTCACATAATGTCCGACTGGTACCAGCATTCTTTTGTAGCTTCAAAAGTACACTATAATGCAAATTTTATTACACTGATTCTAAATTTCTTCACAGATTCTACACATATGAAGTTGAAATGCAATTACTCAGCTCCCAGGAAGCTCAGATGATCTACTAATTGGTCAGCTAGCGGATGGCGTTTTCCCTCAACGCGAAATTGTTCAATTTCTTTATAATGAAGCAACCCTTGCTTCACCGTTGGCTAGTTGTTAGAACATCTCTCTATCCAAATATCTGCTTGCTTACAGGAACTCACGATTTGCAGATTTTAGACTTTTACTGATTTATTTATCAATTTGGATTGAACTGCTAAATATCTCGGTGAAGATTTGTTTTTAATGTCTTTCCTCTCGTGGCTGACCGTAAACTCAGACTTACTTTTACAATCTCGTGGCTGATCGTAGACGTCGACTTTTCTCTTTCGCTCCTCGCCGTAGACTGTCAACTGAAGACACCAAACTAATTATACTTTTGTGCGCGTAATCACCATTCCGACTCCTCAACAAAGAAACAGAACTCGCCGCTCATTGTTGCTTTTCTCGCTCATGCCACTACAATTCCTTTATTCGCTAACAATTTAAATTATTTAAAAACAATTAATGGCTTAAGTAATTGGCATTACAATATATATATATATATATATATATATATATATATATATATATATATACAAGATTTGTATTATTATTCATTTTTTATTCATCTTTCCTCCAAATTCCTCATTTTGGTATGCTTCCAAAAATTCAATTGTAAATTCACTGATCCACTCCAATATGAAAATTTTATTCAGAGACACTCTTAATTTCAGAAACTATAATTTCACAAAAATAATTACGTTCATTACCCGCACACGTTAGGCCACTTTATAAGCTAAAAAACAAACTGCCACCCGGCATCTACCTCTTACGTCACATCTTACGGATAGGGACTTCCAAGTAAAATGTTGTGATACAATAATACCCTTATATCAAATCAATTCTGGAGTTCCACAAGGAAGTGTGCTAGGTCCCATACTGTTCAATACATACACATCTAACACCTCTAACAAAATTACAATAGCAACATTCGCAGATGACACAGCTGTATTCGCATCGAAAACCCAGTTGTAGCGTCCCAACTCCTACAAGAATACCTAAATAAATACAAACTTGGCTCAAACGATAGATAATAAAAATAAACAGCTCAAAATCTGCCCATGTAACCTTCACACTGAGGAGAGAAGCTTGTCCACCAGTCCTACTAAATTCAACAAATTCCACAAACAGATACAGAAAAATATCTGGGACTTCATTTGGAAAAAAGGTTGACATAGAAAAATCATATAAAGATACAGAGGAAACAACTTGATTTAAAACTTCGTAACATGTACTGGCTGCTAGGAAGGCGTTCACAGCTGTCAACAGAAAACAAGATCCTCCTGTACAAAACCATTCTGAAGCCAGTGTGGACTCATGGGGCCCAATTATAAGGCACAGCTTGCAACTCAAGCATAAATATCCTGAAAATATTTCAATCCAAAGTGCTAAGAACATTGATCAACGCGTCATGGTACGTCACGAACAACGTCATCAATAGTGATCTAGGAATAGACACTGTTAGTGAAACAATACATAAATTTAGTGTTCAATATCGTGACAGAATTAGTGAACATCCAAACAAACTTGCTAAGTGTTTGTTCGAAGATGATGACAACATACGGCGACTCAAAAGGTTGAAACCTTCGGACCTATCATATAAACCTAAATAATTATTAATTTGTACTATATTATGTTACTTATACATAAGTTAAATCTTTATTTCAGTTAATGAAGTAGTCAATGGACTACTTCAAGCAATTTATTTAATATATTACAAAATTTACTAAATATCAAGAGACAGATTGTAAAGAAAATTGATAAAAAAAATAAGCACAGATATACACATAAACCAACCTGATCAAGGCCGATTGTGTACAAGAACACTCCTTTGGCCTCGCCTATCACCTCGTGTTCCTTTGACTCGTTCCCAAGAAAACACTTCCGACCCGAGCGTTGTTGAGGCGAGGTAAAACAGCGCCACCTGTATTTTGTTTGACGTAAGGTAAAATGCACATCTGAGGGACTTCGCAAAGTCTTTCTGCTGTGACGTCACTGAATCTTGTTGAGGCCTAGGATGCTGGGCGAGGTAGACCGAAGTAACCATGTACACTCGAGCTCGCCTTACCTCGCCTCCCATAGGGCATAAGAGAAAACCAGCATTAAAATGAAATGAATTTTTTTTACTTGACTTGTTTACAGTCGCATCAACAGCGAGGTTATTAGCGGCTAATTAATGGAACTCAATTTTCTTATTCGGGATTTTGACGAGTGTTTCTCTCACGCTCACAAACATCCATACCCTCGCCGGGATTCGAAGCCGGGACCTCTGTGATGTAAGTCAGTCACGCTGACCACTACACCACAGGAGGCCGGCAAAATGAATTTAGAGTTGAGCTCTAGAAGAAAAAGGAATTAGTTTTACGCACAGCAATTTTAGGAGGTGCACCCAACTTCTAAAGAATGTTTTTTTATGTTTGTGGTTTTATGAAAACCGCAGACTTGCATAAGTAACAAAATATGCGGTCCATTAAATAACATTTCACAATGAGGAAGGATTGACTGGAAATCCCTTTATGGATAACATTCTTCACGACCTTTAGAGCTGAGCATTCATTGAAGTTAATCATTATACTAATCACCATTTTACACAGAAGTCATCGAAATTCTAAAATTAGGTCGTCAAGAATGTGAGCCTGTTCTCAGGTCTATACAACGGATAGATAAAGCTCGCATTATAGTGGGGGTCGACAACGATTGCTCAGTGGTTTAGCTACTGTATACTCGGCGGATCCTGGTACGACCGAGATTTTTCTAGCCATTGGAGTTGAAATTCGTTTTTTAAGTAAAGAAAACCTTTTGACAGCTACATTCATCCTCATTCCACGGGACATGTTATTGCTGGATGTGCGGCTGGACACGACGTCGTGGGTTCATCCGGGTGAACCGGAATGCCGGGTTCAGGTAAAACTGGTTGCAGTGCTTCTAACCCGACGGATATGGGAAACAGATTCATTGCATGAGTACCTGTGTGTACGGCGAGTTGCATATAACTGTGACTATCCTCAATAATAATAAAGATAGCCAAATACAGACAAAATAAGTGATAATACAAATACCACAACACGTTTCTGGGATCCTAGTCCCTTTATGAAGGTGCTAATAAGAGCCAAGAGCGACACAACTGCACTGCTCAGTTGACAAAACTCAAAAGCGAAGAAAACGCAACAATGGGAAAGCAGAAAGTTTAGCGTAATAATAAGCGATCGTAGAAATTGTGACTTTCATAGTTTGTACAATAATTGCTGTGATGTTTGATTTAATGTTAAGCATCTCTGAAATGAGTCTGGAATTCTACCTGGTGTCAATGTCTAAAATCTTAGCATTTTGCCAATCAAATGAATGTTTCGAATTTATTATATTTTTGGAGTCCACAGATATTTATCGTTGGGAAGTTTAATATTAGACATATGTTCCTTGATTCGGGTATTAAGGGAACGTTTTGTTAGCTCTACGTAGCAGGAATTACAATTAGAGCAAGAGATTTTGTAAACACCACAATGTTTGTTGCAGGTGTCAAGTGGGTCCTTGTAGTTTTTAATCAAATAGGAAAAAGTATTAGTAGATCTGTAAAGGATGGATATTTGATTTTCTTTAAAAATTTGGATTAATTTGTGATTTATAAATTGTAATAAGAGAGTACGAGAATAAATTTGGCTTGAGATGTTTGTGGACGAGCCACAGTAGGATATTGGATTTTGTTCAGTCTGCTGTTTATTAATAAAATTTAAAGGGCACTCATTAGAGATTATAATGTTCCGTACAATATTTAAGTTGTGTTGATGGAAATTGAAGTTAGAAAGTAATATAGCGATGTCCACAAGATTGTACACCATAGCTCTATTTTGGTTAGGAGGATGATCAAAAAAATTGAGTACAAGCCCTGAATATGTACAAATAGGTGAGAATGTAAGTATTGTGAATGGTTAGTGACATCGAGGAAATGAAGAGAATGGTTAAATTCAAGTTCATGGGTGAATTGTAAGTTAGAATGATAATGATTGAAAGTATTGACTATAAGGTTGATTTGAGAGGTATTAACAATACAAAAAATGTTATCTACATATCTGATGTACCAAAGAGGTTGGACGAGAATGGTGATCGAATATGTGCAATTTTGTGCAACCACGCGTCTTTGCTCACAGAAATCCGTATCGGCGGTTTTCTCTGTGTATATGCGAACGCGGGTTTCGCGTTCGTTCTCACTCACTCTGGACACTGGTAACGCGCTTATACTGGAGGCGCTTGAACGCTGTTCGTAGCCCGTTGGTTACCATGATCAGCGAGAATTTGCCAGGTTAGTTGCCCAAAATTGTACTCTTCTTTCACTAACACTATTGGTTAACAAAGTCTTGGGGATATGTTCCTATTATTATGATTTATTAATGATTTCTGCATGAAATCACGCCCCCTACAATATCTGCTGAAAGGAAATGCTAAGCTTTCATGGATTAAAATTCAAGAAATTGCAATTATTGTTTTAAATGAAGCCCTGACTTCAGATCCTGCTTTGTGATTTATGACGAAAAGTCTCAAAGCGAATTACGCACAGTCGGCAGCAAGTACGCTGGAATTGGCGCCGAACTAGTTCAAATTCAGGAGGGTCTTGAATACGTTAGTCATGGCTGAATAGAACTACTCTACACCAAACACCAATATCTTGCCGTTATTTGGTCTGTGGGGCCAAAGATATGGCCCACACTCTAACGTCGACGCGGCAACGCAGCCTTTCCCCCCTCTCCCGATTCACCGCTGAAGGGCGCCGGACAGAGGGCGTCCCTATTCATTCGCAGCGCACGGCCAGAGTAGACGTGCCAATAAACCTCTCACGCAAGCAAACACGTGGTTCCCAAATTGGTGACCCCGACGTGATGGAGCAGCAGCAGCAGCAGCAGGCTACATCGGGGGTTTATAGAATAACCCCGAAGCTACCGACGTTCTGGCCGGGGAATATCGAGTTATGGTTCGCCCAGGTGGAACACCAGTTTCAGATCGCCGGCATCACTCAAGACTCAACAAAATTCTCGCACGTGGCGGTACACCTAGACGGGCGATGGGCAAAAGAGGTTCACGCTGGGAGACCGGTCACCGTATCAGTTCCTGCGGCACCTCAGAGTTTTGGTGGGAACATCGGTTTCGAAGGAGGTGTTGCGGACGCTTTGGCTGCAACGCTTGCCGACCTCCGTTCAGATGGTCGTCAAAAGCCAACCACGAGTGCCCCTGAACGAGATTGCCAGAGTCGCGGACGGCATTATCGACATGTCGCCGCCTAATCATCCGCCACCCGTCTTCACAGCCACGACAGGGGTACGCGACCAGGCAACGCCACCCACCAGCAGCCACGCCGACAACCTCAAGCGGCATCTCGAGGCACTCATCGCGGAGGTTGCCGCACTCCGCGAACGGACGGCGCCCGACCAGCCGCCACGTGGAACCGCCCGACGACGCCAGCAGCAAGGGCGAGCCGACCATACTCCGCACGACGCCGGCAGATGCTGGTACCATCGCCGATTTGGAAGTCGGGCCCAGCTGTGCAAATCCCCGTGCAGCTACGCCCAGGGAAACTAGCAGGGCGGCCAGCGATTGCAGCCGCTGGCCGCGTACCCGGACGCCGCCTCATCATCAGGGACCGAATAAGTGGCCACGCGTTCCTGATCGACACCGGCTCCGACCTGTGCTGTTTCCCCCGAGCCATCCTCAAAAGCCACCGCACGGCGACTAATTACAGGCTACAAGTGGCGAACGCCACTGGCATATCCACCTATGGTTATCTGCCCATGCAGATGGATCTGGGCCTACGCCGTAGGTTCACGTGGCGGTTCGTCATAGCCGACGTCGCGTCGCCCATAATAGGCGCGGATTTTATGGCGCACTACAGCCTATTGCCGGACTGCAGCAAGGGGCTCCTAATCGATGGGATCTCCGGATACGCCGCCGCAGGGACTACTCGCAGCCCACCACAGTGCTGACGACGGACACAGCGTATCGGGAACTACTGGGCCAGTTTCCCGAGCTCGCCCGCCCAGCCGGCGCACCCCGGCAGACCCGGCACAGCACCGTGCATCACATACGGACGACACCAGGCCCCCCGGTGTACTGCAGACCCCGTCACCTGGCACCGGAACGACTGCAGATCGCCCGCGCGGAGTTCCAGTCGATGCTGGAGGACGGCACTGCCCGGCGGTCGAAGGGTCCGTGGGCCTCGCCGCTGCACCTTGTCCCCAAGAAAAAAGACGGGGAGTGGCGCCCGTGCGGAGACTACCGCGCCCTCAACGCGCGCACCATCCCGGACAGGTACCCGGTGCGGCACGTCCAGGATTTCTCCGCGAGCCTCAGAGGCAGCAAGCTTTTCTCCGTCCTGGACCTTGTTAAGGCCTACACCCAAATTCCAGTAAACCCGGCAGACATCCCTAAGACGGCTATAACAACCCCGTTCGGGATGTTCGAATTCCCGTACATGACGTTTGGTTTGCGGAACGCCGGCCAAACCTCCCAAAGATTTATGGATAGAGGCACATCACACCGTGATCTTCACAGACCACAAGCCAATTTGCTTCGCGTTCGTACAACACAGCGAGAATCTCCCGCCAGTACAGCGTAATCACCTCATGTACATCGGCCAATTCACAACTGACATCCGCCATATCAGCGGGGCAGAAAATATCGTCGCGGACGCATTCTCCCGGGTAGAGGCCATCGCATCAACCTCGACCCCGGTAAACCTCGAGTTGCTGGCCCGGCAACAGGCAGACGACCACGAGCTACGTTCCCTCCGTCGCAGCGACACGGCGCTCGACCTGCGCCTCGTCACCATCCCAGGCCTTGCCTCGCAACTGTACTGCGATGTATCAACCGGTCGCCTCCGACCGTTCGTCCCAGCACCCAGCCGACGACAGATGTTCGACGCGCTGCACGGTCTTAGCCATCCGGAATCCCGTGCCACTACGCGCCTGGTTACGTCGCGCTTCGTGTGGCCTGGAGTGAAGCGAGACTGCAGGGTGTGGGCCCGAGCGTGCGTGGCATGCGAACGCGCCAAAACCACGCGCCACGTCGTGACCCCAGTCGGGTCTTTCGCGACGCCAACCGCTCGCTTCCGCCACGTCCACGTAGACATCGTCGGCCCTCTACAACCGGCAGGTCCTTTCAGGTACCTGCTCACCATGATCGATCGCGTCTCACGCTGGTCAGAGGCGGTCCCAATGGAGCACATTACCGCCGACAGCGTGGCCAACGCTGTTCTCCACGGCTGGATCGCCCGTTTTGGCTGCCCCGAAGTCATCACTACGGACCAAGGCCGGCAGTTCGAGTCGCGCTTGTACGAGTCTCTGGGCGCATTCGGCGGATGGCAGAGATCCCGGACGACGCCGTACCACCCGCAGGCCAACGGCCTAGTGGAGAGATTCCACCAGCAGTTGAAGGCGTCGCTGATGTGCCACACCGACGCATCGTGGCTGGAGGCACTTCCCATAGTGATGCTTGGTATACGCACCGCCTTCAAAGAGGACCTTCAGGCATCATCGGCGGAGCTCCTATTCGGGGGAACGCTTCGGCTACCCGGGGAATTTTTCGCCCCTGAACCGAGTTCACCTAACGGACTCAACCCAACTTCGCTCGTCGACCGGGTCCGCCAAGTCACACAGCGGATCAAGCCCCAGCCAGTCGCTCGGCACACACGCCCCTCCGGGTTCGTGTTCAAGGAATTGGCGTCGTGCTCACACGCCTTCCTTCGCGATGACACCGCGCGGCCTCCACTCCGGCCGCCATATACGGGGCCCCACCAAATCGTCAGCAGGGACGACAAGACCTGCGTACTGCGGATACGAGGGAACGAGGTCCGGGTTTCGCTAGACAGGGTGAAACCGGCTTTCACGGCGCCCGAGGCAGAGACCGCCGCACCACCGCGCCCTGCTCCCATCGTAACACCACAGCAGCCGGTACCCCGGGAACGCCCAATGCCTCCTCCTAGGATCGGTCGACAGCCCGACGGGACCCGGGCAACTCGGGCAGGTCGCCGAACACGTGCGCCCGCCCGTTATTCTCCTTCCCCGCAGCGCTACCGCAAGTCCCCGACAACTCGACCAGCCGGGACCCTCGGAACATTGAAAAGCACTTGAAGTGTGCATGCTGCCGTGTATATAATGACATTTTATTTATTTCTGTTTGATATTTATCCTTTGTTGTATATATGTTGCCAATCCCCGACTCCGTCTCTCGGCGGGGGGGCTACTGTGGGGCCAAAGATATGGCCCACACTCTAACGTCGACGCGGCAACGCAGCCTTTCCCCCCTCTCCCGGTTCACCTCTGAAGGGCGCCGGACAGAGGGGGTCCCTATTCATTCGCAGCGCTCGGCCAGAGTAGACGTGCCAATAAACCTCTCACGCAAGCAACCACGTGTCTCTCCTTATTCGCAACCACGTGGTTCCCAAAGGTCCATTAACAAGTTTCGCCCATACAAATTCAGTAGGCCATTAACAATTGTCACGCATCATCACTCCTGTAACGCAGAACCCCCCCCCCCCCTCCCCGAGATTGTTATATGATTTAAGTAAAACGCTTATATGTCTCCAAAGCCGAGACGGGAAAAATCTGTCATAAAATTTGGTGCGGGATGACGGAGGTGTCCAGAAGAAATCGTGCCCCCAGACCAAGGCAGAGGAGAAAAATAAGATCCTAGTATAAGTTGCAAACTACCTCAGAAAAATTCACAAATTACAACACCTCCAACAGGTGCCAGTAAGCCCGCGAAATGTTAATACCGGTGCGGATTTACTGAGAAACACCACGTGAAAAGGTTTCCGTCACCTGGTGGGGAAAGAAGAAAGTTTAGTTGGATGGTGGGCATGTGACAAAAAGGGCATTCATATCTAAAACTTGAAGGAAGTGAAGAAGAGTAGGAGTAAAATGTAGCAATTTGCATATACATATTAGGGAGGAAGAAGCCTGAGAAATTTAAAAGTTCAAATCAATCACTTGAAGGAAAAAAGACCAGATGAATATAGCTGAACATCGATGATGCTGAGAACTATTGCTCTGACGAGGAGGAAGCTGCCTACGGTTTAAAGAATTCCTGTAAAGATTTCTGCCGCATGTATATGCTCACACCTATGAACCTTTTTGATCATGTTCAGGGTTTCATGAAATCGTCCTGATGTTTGCCCATTTAACACTTCAGTAATTTGTTTGAGTCTTGAATGTTGTTGATTAAATTATTTTAAATTTAAACTCATGAGTGAGTAAAACTAAATTGCTTAGATACAATTACTTGAGGCTACAAGAGTTTTAAGGCATAATCTAATAAATAAAGCAGAGTGTTTGTTTGTATGTATGTATGTATATATATTTGTATGTTTCTTATACAAATCTACACCGGTGCAGAAAATTTCACCAAATTTCGTACAAGTGTTCTTTGCAGCCATGAAACAAACACTGTCGGGATGAGACGCGTCTACCACCCCCAGAAGCGGGGGTGGAAATATTTAAACATGTTAAACAAGCATATATTTGAGTTTGATAAATATTTTAGGGTTCAAAGAGATTGATAGTGTTTCTACCAATGTTATCTGACTATAATCTCAACCCCTTACATCATGAGAACAGAGCATCCTGAGGGTTGAGGGTGGACGCGCGTTACAAGAAAATAACACTAATACAATCAACATTGGAGACAAATCCAGTTTTAAGATGTAGCCGAGTTTAATAATGACATTCAATTGGCCATTTAACTACCAGGGCCGGGGCTACACGGGGGTAGAATTTTTGTAACATATTAAATGGTCAATATTTGCATAGAATAAATAACTGTTGAGGTCAATGACGTTTATAATATATCTACCGATGTTTTTTGTAAAATTTCAACCCATTTCGGCATGAGAGCAAAGCACACATAGGGGTCGGGGTGGAAATATTCAAACAATGTAACCGGCCGACAATATATTTAGGGATAGGGGTTGAGTTGCGTTACATAAAAATAACCTAAAGTATATCTAGATTGGATTCAAATCCAGGGTTATGGATAAATGACATCTCAGGCAACGCCGGGCACCCAGGCTAGTTGTAAATAAAAGTGGGCATCAACATCGAGATGCCGATTGCCTATTATGGTATCCCCTTCTAGAAGATCTGTTAAATGATGACATCAACGAGATCTGAGTCATCACTGCTTTAGCCAACATTTCTACGGAGCAAGGGGAAGATACAAAGCTAAGCATGATCATAAGGGCCCTGGAAAATAATGAACCACTTAAAGTAGGGTTCGAATTGGTGGACATTATGCAAGCAGAACTACAACCCTCTGGGAGAAAAATAGTTGTCTGTTATTCCAATTGGTTTGCGAACTGACATTATGCATTATTCCCACGATGTGCCTACGTCTGGGCATCTGGGATTCACCAAGACTTTTGACCAAATCAGACAGATACTATTGGCCAGGTCAGAACAGAAGTGTCGAATGTTATGTAAGCCATTGTATAGAATGTCAAACAGTTTTTCTAGAAATTCTGATTTTTTTGATAGTTTGAAACAAATAATTCCATTTCCCATCAAATTATAATCCTACCATCTATGTCATGCAACCTTAAACTGGTGTTTTGTGTGTGTTCTGGAATCCCCACTCTCTGAAACATACTGCAAAAAGATATAAGAATGATAACAAATGTGTACCACTTTATATTAAAATGTAACAAGCAATCAATTTTTTTAAAAAAAGGAAGTGTTATATACTTACTTGGATCAAGTTGGGGATAAATTTGGGGCTTTTACCAGAGATAATAGGGAGAGAGAATGTAAGGGCTCACCTGTAACTGATTTACAGAAAGTATTGAAGTTAAAGAAAATTTAAAATATGTCCCACATAATATAGTATGCAACTAAATGGGGTAAACTATTGTTTTATAAGAGGAATAACATGACCTAAAAATTATTAATTCTCTTTTTGTTATCAGTTTTCACATCAGCCCGTTCTTATAAAAAAAAATTTACACAAATGTGTGGCTTAATCAGTTTAGTCATTTACTATCTCAAATTGTAGTGAAAATTAATCATGCAAATCTTTAATTCTTACTTGTTAGACAAATAGACTTGAAAAAATAGCCAAATAACAGAGAGAATTTGGTTGTAAAATAAATACCATACAACATTTATATGCAATCCTTGTTTTTGTCAGATGATTCAAAAACAAGAGAGCCTCAAGAGTGACACCTCACAAACCTAGGTTTGTTGTTCTTGTGTCTTTAATAATTATTGCAGTAACTTTGTGTGGCATTCATGTTATTACTTAAACCTTTCTGTTATTTGGCTATTTCTGTATCTAGTTAGTAAAATTTTAACACATACTTTTTAAAGAAATGAGAATATGTGTCTATATAAAATACAATAATTAAATGAAATACCAAAATACAGACAAAATGAAGTGAGAAGATAAATACCACACAAATTTTCTAGGATCCTTGTTCCTTTCGTCAGGTGATTGGAAAACACACAAGACAACCACACAATTTTGCATTTAAAAAGTCAAAATAGGACAATTTGTTTCTATGAGGGTACATAAACAACAATCACACATAACTTTTCCACTGATTTTAATTATTAAATGATAAAATTGTAATATGGAGATCATTCTGATCTCTAACAAATCTGTTTGTTATATAAGTGTTTTAATTTATATGAGAAATAAATACTATAAATGATTAGAAGAAATGTAAATGAAGAATGTAACTAAACAGGTACACAATAACCATTTTACATATAAATGAAAAATATACATAAATAACACATGCAAATAGTTTTTCTTTATGTCAAAAATAATTATGTCAATCTATTCACACATTTCACTACTGATTACACTCTGCATATAGTCAGAGAGTGGGTAATGAAGATACTTTCTTTAGAAATTGTTTAGTTGTTGGGGGTTGTTGTAGCTTGCTTTTCCATCTCCTCAATTTGCCGGTGCCTCCTTATGTTCGACAAAATACCATCAAGACTAGTTGTCTTCTTTTTTGCACTGCCAATAGGTGCAGCATCACTAACTCTCAGTCGAGACAGATTTGGGGCTGTCATTTCATCATTGAAATCAAAATCTGATTTTTCTTCTGGTCTGAAAAATTAGAGAGAAACACTTAAGATGCAATGGTAAGTACATTCAAGATGTATACAAACACCAAATTCATACAGAAGATCAAAATCCCCTAAAAATAAATCCTGAATGTATTTTTATATCATATTAACCCGAAAACAAAACAAATTTTTGCCCACAGAAGTCATACAAGAAAAGGACAAAATAAATTATTGTGAAATTGGTAGGGAGATAAAATAGGTAAACATTACACTAGATGATCTAAATTGAGTAAATTACATAAAATGAAAAAGGTTGTAAATACAAATTCTAGGAATACTAAATACTATCAAATTTTGATTACAATTTTTATATTATAAAAAATATATATAATTCAATATTTAGTTCTCATTGGCTAATTATAAGAAACAGGATAACTAGCACAACATCAAAAGACCAGATTTAGATTGTTAGCTTTTAAATAAATAAATAAACTATTGTAATGCAATGGTTTTTTGTGAAAATAAAATCAACAACAATAATTAAATGTGGCCACCAACAAGCAATTAATGATTATTTGAAATGCAAATACAAAAATAAAAACTAATGTCCTTCATTCAGAATACTTTAATTCTCAATATTCTCACCATTATTGCAATTTGTGGCTATGAATTTTAAATATGTTATTGTACTTCTGCAAATGTAGTTATATTTAGCTTGCATAAATGGAATCATTCAATAAATCAACCACCCAACATGCCAGAAATGAGTCATTAAAATAACATTTCATTTGAATAAAGTCTTCTCGGGCTTCTAACTAAGTAAACAATTGCATTCGCATCGTTTTGATGACATTCACTGCCATTATCAAAATGTTGTGAATATACTCGTTTCCTCAGTTAGAAGCCCGAGAAGAATTCTCTACACCGAGAAAGACTGCATTTTTTATTAACATTTAATTTGTTTTCTTGTAAGCTCCTCAGGTGCACAAGTTTGAATATAAATTATTTCCTGTAAATACAATATATGTAATAAACTTGGAGAGAAATTTCTAAATGTGTGGGCTTTTCACACACAATGCAGTTGCAATGAGTGCCGCAGAAACAATACAGACAGCACTGTGTCTGGAAAACTCATTTCAGTTGCATTATGCATAATTAACACATTTTTAGAAGTTATTTCCAAAATTGTAATTGTTGAAATTACGGAAAATAATTTATATTTGTACAGTACCAAATTTGTTTTTCATTCTTCTGCACATGAGGAAGTTCCAAGAAAAGGAAGAAAATGTGTGATTTTTTAAGACTATTAATTTGTTTCTGATGTGTTGGCCAGTTCATTTATTTATTCAGTAAATGTATTTGTAACAGATTATGTATAGAACATTTATCAGTATTTTCCCCAAACTGAGTAATTTGCCTTTACATAATAAGCAAAAATATTCTGATTATCATAATTTTTAATGCCAACAAAAGATAGGAAAAGATTCACCTATAATTTTGTGTTTATTTTGTCAATGGATCTAAAAAATAACCTTCATGTAGCATGAATTTCTTTTATATATATATATATATATATATAATATTAGGAGAATCCATTAAGGAACTAATTCACATTCAAACTTGGATAGTGAGGAAGGATAGAAATAAATAGGAGAAATAGGAGGATTGCGCTTTATTTGAATTCATATGCTCGGGCGAAGAATTACGCACATAGAAAAGCATATGTTCAAAGCAGAGAGAAGGATGGAAGAAGAAGGAAAGACTGAAAATATTTGACCCAGGCCGGACTTGAACCCACGTATTCTGCTTAGTACACAGACGCCTTAACCATCTCGGCCACCGGGTCAAGTTCCTGACCAGGCAAATATAGACAGTCTTATTGTGGACAATTAATAGTTTTAGTGGAGGAATGGATAGAGTAGAGGGAATGAAGTATTAGGAGCTTCCATTAAGGAATAAATACAATATTAGGAGAATCCATTAAGGAACTAATTCACATTCAAACTTGGATAGTGAGGAAGGATAGAAATAAATAGGAGAAATAGGAGGATTGCGCTTTATTTGAATTCATATATATATATATATATATATATATATATATATATATATTATTAAGGATATGACACTGTAAAAAAAATTGCAATATTGGTATGGAAAGGAAAGAGAGATAGGTTGTGGCTTAACTGAAAGTGAAGTGCGGTGTCGCCGTAAGGAACTCAAGGTTTATCTTCAAATTTTCAGAGGCCTTTAACACTCCTTCTTCAGGAAGAAGTGTTAAACATTCCATGCACCGGCCGGCTGCAGACTCCTTCCTGAAGAAGGAGCCTGAGAGCCTCGGAAAATTTGAAGAACAACCTTCAGTTTCTTATGGCGACATCACACTTCACTTTCAGGTAAGCCACAACCTATCTCTCTTTCCCTTCCATACCAATATTGTATGTGTGTGTATATATATATATATATATATATATATATATATATATATATATATATATACACATATCCTAATAGTGAGTGGGATTTCATTTGATTATACACAATTTAGATATAAATAAAGGAAGATTTTACAAAAATTTTTAAATGAACAAATATAAAATGCCAAATAAGTGAATTAATGATATAGTTTATGATTAATAATTATGGATATAAAAAGGACCTAAGCAATGGAACTAACAGCATGTTAATATGTCAAGTTTAGTGTATCTTACTTTGATTCCATTGATTCATCATCACCTTCTTTGTAGTGCTCATCACCAGCAGGAGAAAGAGATCTCATCCCAGGGCACTCCCATTGTAACTTCAATGTTTTTTCTTGATTAAGTGTTTCATACATACGGATAATCTCCTCACGTGGAATATACCAATCTCCCTGTATACACAGTTCACCATATAAGAAATACATTATATGCTGTAGTCAGTCAAGTAAATAATTTGACTTCTATGAAATTCAAATTCAAAACAATTACCCCTAATAGCTATTTATAATACCAAAATTTCCCGTCTTGCTTATTTATAAATTCATGTATTTAAAACATGCAGCTTTCAGATACTGCCATTATCAACTAATTTACAGGCATCCTCTTGTCAGCACACATTTAATCTTTTGGAATCCACAACTATGAACTTCAAAAAAAAGAAAATGTGTGCAGTAAATAACAGGTTTCCACTTTAGAAAAAAATTATTTCAATTTGATGATGGGTAATTAACATACCCTCCATATTTATAATGGCAAGGTGATGCCTGTAAATTAGTGGATATTGCAATAGCTAGCAGCCATATGAATTACATACATGATTTGATAAGTGAACTAGAACAATTTTTGCTATTATAAATAATATAAGATACATCAATGGGAGAAAAAAATATATGAAACACTTACACCTAAAATTTATAAAACTTTTAGTATTCCAATTTTGCTGTTTAAAGCACATATTTTGGTACCAGAACTGCGTTAATTATTCAAGACAAACACTTGAAAAAAAAACTTTGAACAAAATTGTATGGACAACATATAGAAAACATTACTTTGAACATGATTGTATGGAAAGTTACAAATTCTACACAAGTAATCTTGTTTACGAGTCAATTTTGAACATGTGTTGATTTATCCATCAGAACTCATTGTTTGTACTTACATTTTAATGCTTATTAGTATAATTTTTATTATTGTCATTAAATTCTATTATTTGATAAGAGAAAAAGGCTGTTATTAAAAATCGTTTGAAATATTTGAAGATCATTATTTACTAGCATGATAAGTTTTAACAGCCTTCCTGAACATGTAAAGAACATCAACAACTACAACTCGTCAAGGAGTGTAAAATGTTACTTGTAAATGAAACTTATTACTCCGTACACAAATTTTTGACCAGTCTCACATTCGTTGAACTGCCTTGCCTACAAAATTGCCGAATATGCTATAAATATGTAAATAGTTTGTCCACTTTTCCCCTTTTGGTTCTGTTTTCCTGCCTCTGCTTTCTGTTTTAGTAAATATCTATGACCACATCCCTTCATACCTAGCGACAGGAGATGAATACCAGGAAGTGATTAGTGTCGTGTGCGTGTTTCCTAAAGATAGTGTGTATGATGTACAAATGTAAACAGATATGAATTTTTGTGTGTTTTTGTGTATTATATGTAATTTATCTACTGTACATTTGTGACGAATCCTATTTTCTCTTTAGAGGGCTAATGGTGAATAACTCTATCTATCTATCTAAGCCAATAACAATATTTCGTTCAATTTCCATAAGTATACAAAAGAACACGACTGCAAATCGATGCACTTTACAGTGGTAAAATCACATAATAAATCTTTTCACAGTAATGAGTATAAAACAAAAATTACATAATCATATAAAAGACAAAGCTGTATCGATTAAAGCATATAGCATTCAAGATAATATTAAATAAATGAAATTTGTTGTCTGAAGATAGTGCTACATGCAAGTAATGATGTCTTATTAATATATTTGGTGAACTTTCAGTTTCAAGTCAAAAAGACTTACATTGGCTTTGACACCATATTTTTCATCATCAGAACACTCAACGCACCAATCATCTGTATCATTAGCAGCTTGTACTGACATGTTTACTCATTAGAATTCCTGAAGATACTCTAAAGAGAACAAAAAAATAAAGTGAAGGAAAGTTCATTACTTCGTTTGAAGGTTATGGATTAAAAAAGTGCGCGTTAAACGCGTTTATATACACTTTGGTAAGTTCAATTTTTTTTAAAAGACAAAGATATGCTGCACACTAATATCGGTCTTCGTAATTCGAATTCGATTCTGAGTTTCACTTTGACAATAGTGTGCGATATTTTATAAGGGAATTTCATACCATATAAAATAATACACTATCCGAGAATAAAATAATGAAAATAGCATGGGAAGTTTGAAATATAAGAAAGATAGTCACGAAAATTTATGTAGACATTTCTTTTGGATAAACTGGATTTAGTAGGTCAATAACTCAGAAATTGACATCCTTTTAGGTATTAATAATCTAATTATGAGCGTACAAGTTAAAACTAATACTGCAGCTTCTGCTACTATCGGAAATGAAACTGGCATACCATTCTTAAGCGTTATACTCAAAGACATATATTTTTATATTTCTCTTTGGTTATACTATTCCACATTGCGGTAAACGATATAAAAACAGCGATTACCGCCTCCTTCTTTTGTTAGGGTAGAAATGTTCGCAGATGATAGTCATCCTCACCAGGGGAGTCAACCTTCACCATTCTACGACTCTCTGTTCGACTCTTATTCATCAGTCCTTGTGTAACCTCGAAGCTTGGGATAATAACATAGGATATCACTTTAATACAGACAAGGTGAAAGCCATCCGGTTTACCAGTAGTAGGAAGTTAAATCCACTTCCCCTGAAGTATAAAAACGTAAGCGTAGACTATGTGAAACACCCCAGGATACTGGGTCTAACCTGGGATTCTACATTAAGCTTCACCGACCATATCAGGAACCTTCAAATCGAGGCAATAAAATGACTAATCCTCCTGAAAGCACTTGCAGCACACAACTGGGGTACAAACAATTAAGTTATTTCAACCACCTATAAGGCGATCATTTTATCAAAGCTGGACTACGGGGCCCATATTTATTGCTCCGTCCCCAAATCATCTCTCAAGAAACTAGATATGATTCAGAATGAAGCCTTCACATTAATTAGAGGGTGTATGAGAACCACCCCGGTAGTTATGCTCCTAAACGAAAGAAATTCCATTCCTCTTACACTCCGGAGAAGAATAAGCACAATTAAGTACACACTAAAGTCGCTGCAAACAAACTCCATGAACGTGAGAGCACAATCGAGACGACCCAACCTGAACTACGAATACAACCTCAAACGGTTTCATAATGTATCAGCTAAACTCTTTTGCAGTCTCCAGTTCACCATCCCCAACATAGACCACAATACTATCTCTAATCTCCCTCCATGGAGTTTACCGACCTCCAAATAGACGCCTCGTTGAACTTGATTCCCAAGAAGGTTCTCAGGGCAAGTGCTACCGCTCACCTCGATGCGCTTATAAAGAAGCTTTGAAACCCTATCTTGATATACACAGATTCCTCAAAAACAGAAGCAGGCACTACCTGTGCGATGATTCTTCCCAACTTCAGGGCAGTAGCCGCCAACAGCTTCAAGCACCAGCGCAGAAGCCATCGCCATAGCAATGGCAGTTGAAAATAAGGAACGGCACCATCAGAGCCAACCTACATCTCTGCAGTTCACGTGAGAAACTCGTGCAGCTTGTCTGGATCCCGGCTCATGCGAGCATCGCAGGGATTGAGGAGGCGGACGCACTGGCTGACGCGGCACAAGAAGCTCTAACTTTCTAAGAAGACCCTAACTTGTACAGCCTCGGCATCCTAAATGAATGTATAGAAAAAGTGGAGGGTAGCTGGAAGGAAAGAACACGAGGAGAGGAGAAAATAACCTGCAAACATCAGCAGATCTGTGCCGCCTCAACATCTCAAGGAAACGACAGATAATACTTTCCAGGATTAGATATTTGCACACCCAACTCATACATGAATATCTTTTTTCCAGAACAGATCAGCCCTCCTGTGATGCGTGTGATCAAGTCCTCACCATCCAACATATTTTATTCGAATGCACGAAATATGAAGAATATAAGCAGGAGAACCATAGCCGAATTTATGGAGAACTCTGCACAAACACACACCACGGCGATCAAGAGTCTCCTCGAGTTCGTCTCCGACACAAAACTGAAAACAGCAGTTTGAAACTATGATCACAATATATATATATATATATATATATATATATATATATATATATATATATATATATTTGTATGTTCTTTATAAAAATCTACACCGGTGGAGCAAATTTCACCAAATTTCGTACACGTGTTCTTTGAGGCCAGGAAACAAACACTGTCGGGGTGAGACGCGTCTACCACCCAAGAAGTCGGGGTGGACGGGGGTTAAAATATTTAAACATGTTAAAACAGTCGATATTTCGGTCGGATAAATATTTTTAGGGGTAACAGATATTGATAGTGTTTCTACCGATGTTATCTGAATATAGTTTCCATCCTCTACACCCTGGGGAAAGAGCACCCTTAGCCTTTGGGGTGGAGAATACAAATCTATAATGGTGGATAAAATTTCACCAAATTTCGTACACGTGTTCCTTGCGACCAGGAAACAAACACTGTCGGGGCGAGACGCGTCTACCACCCAAGAAGCGGGGGTGAACGGTGGTGGAAATATTTAAACATGCTAAAACAGACGATAACTGGAGCTGTATAAATATTTGTAGGGGTCAAAGTTATATTGATAGTTTTTATACCGATGTTATCTGAATATAATTTTCATCCTCTACACCCTGAGAAAAGGACACCCTTATGGTTTGGGGTGGAGATGCTTTACAAGAAAATAACGTGAATACAACAGCGATTGGAGTCAAATCGAAGGTTATGGATGTCACTGAGTTCAGTTATGATATTCATCTTGGAATTTATCCCTCAGATGCAGGGGTAGGAGGGTGGAAATTTTGGAACATGCAGACACGACAGATATTTGCGTTGAATCAATATTTTTCAGGGTTAATTATATTGATTGTATTTCTACTGATGTTTCTTGTATTTCAACCGCTTTCGGCATGCGAGGGGAGCACCCTTATGTGTGGGGTGGAGGGACGTTGCATATAATTATCGCCAAATCAACCGAGGTTCGGGTCAAATCGGGGTTATGGATGTCGCTGAGACTATTTATAACAAACTGGAAACTCACAGGAGTGGGTGGGAATTGGCGGTGATGAGAGGGGGTGGGCGGGGAAATAAATTTTCTAACATGGTAATCGGCCGATTTTTGCGTCGAATCAATATAATTCTAGATCAATGGCATTCATAAAATTTCACTACATGTTATCTGTGTTTAATTTTACGTCTTTTAGGCATCGGAGTGGTGCACTCTTAAGGGTTGGGGTTGAGTGGCATTACATGAAATTACGCAAACACATTCGAGTTTCGAGTCGAATCTGGGGTTATATTTGTCACTGTGCTTAATTATGACATTTAACTCACAGTTTAACGTACCCAAGCGGGGGTGGATGGGGGTTTAAATTTTCAAACATGATAAGCAATCGGTATTTGTGTCGAATAAATATTTTTTTAGTTCATTGAGATTTATTATATTTCTCTACATGTTCCATATATTTAATATAACCTCTTTCGGGATTTGGAGTGAAGCACTCTTAAGAGTGGGGGTGGAGTGTATTTATATAAAAATAACGCAAACACAATCGAGATTGGACTCAAATCCAGGGTTATGGTTGTCAATGAGTTCAATTATTATTCAAGTTGCCGTTTAAGTACCCCAAGCGGGAGTGGTTGGGGGTGGGAATCTTCAAACATGCTAACACGACCGATATTTGAGTTGGATAAATATTTTCCGAGTAAAAGTGATTAATAGTGTTTGTACCGATGTAAGTCAGTAAAATTTAAACATTTTACGGCACGGGAAAGGAGAACTCTAGGGGTGGGGGTGGTGGAATGTTACAATAAAATAACTCGAATACAAGCGAGACTGCAGTCAAAAGCAACGTTACGGATAACGCTGAGTTTAATTATAACCTCCCAGGGACGGGGGTGGAAATTGTCAAACATTTTTCTATCAATTTTTGCAACGACTAAATAGTTTTCGGAATCAATGAGATTCACAAAATTTCTATACGTGTTGTCTGAGTATAACTTCAACCCCTTTCGGGCTTATCAGTAGAGAACTTTTGGGGGTGGGGTGGAGGAACCCTACAATAAAATAACGCGAATACAACCGAGATTGGAGTCAAATCCATGATTATGGATGTCACCGAGTTCAATTATAGCATTCAATTGGCCATTTAACCTCCAAGAGCGGGAGTGGATGGGGTGGACGGGGGTGGACGGGGGTGGAATTTTTATAACATGTTAATCGGTCGATATTTACATTAAATAATTAATTGTCAAGGTGAATGAAACTGATAATTGTTGATTTAAAATATAACCCATAACCCTTTTGTGGTTCCCCTTGAGAGAAGCACACTTAGGGGAGGGGGTGGAAACATCAACATGCTAAAACAGTCGATATTTAGGTAGATAAATATATTTAGGAATCAAAGAGAGAGTGTTTCAACCGATGTTATCTGAAATGATATTCAATTATCCATTTAATCCCCTGGGTGCGGTAATGGACGGGGTGGATTTTTTCAAACATGTTAAATCATCGATATTAGCGTGGAATAACTAAATGCCAGGGTCATTGACGGTCATAGTACTTCTACCGATGTTGTTTGTAGGCATGATAGGGATGGGGGTGGAGGGGATTTACAAGAAAATAACGCGAAAACAATCGAGATTCGAGTCAAATCGAAGGTAATGGATGTCGCTGAATTTATTTATGACAATCTGGGTACGCGCGGGTGTCGGTTGGGTTGGGATGAGTTGGATGGAGGTGTACGGGGAATAGAAATTTTAAAACAAGTTGACCGGCCATTTTTTGCGTCGATTAAATGTATTTCTGTATCAATTATATTAATAAATTTTCTCTACATTTTGCCCGTGTATAACTTCAACATCTTTTTGGATTGGAAATGGAGCTCCCCTTAAGGGTGGGGGTGGAGTGGAATTACATTATAATGATGCAAAAACAATCGACATTGTAGTCGAATCCACGGTCATGGATGTCAATGAGTTAAATTATTACACTCAACTAACCGTTTACCTCCCCCCAAGGAAGGGTTGGCGGGGGTGTAAATAATTTTAAACATGTTAAACGGTCGATTTTTGTAGCGAATAAGTATTTGTCGGAGACAATGTCATTTATAAGATTTCTACCGATTTATCTTTTAATTTCAACCCCTTGACACACGTGAATGCCAGGGTTATGTATTCATGACAACATGGGAAATGCACGGGGGTTGGCGGTGGTGTGCGGGGATGTGAGGTGCTTGGAGGAGTTGGGTGTGGGAATATATTTTCAAACATGTTAACTGGTGAATTTTTGCTTCGAATAAATATATTTCGGCATCAATGAGATTCATAAAATTTCTCTACATGTTCTCTGTGTATAATTTCAACTCCTTTCGGGCTTTGGATGGGTGTACCCTTAAGGGTGGGCGTGAAGTGGCATTACATAAAAAGAAAGCAGAAACCATTGAGATTGGAGTCGAATCCGGGGCTATAGTTGTCATTGAGTTTAATTACGACATTAAACTTTCCGAAGCGGGAATGGTCGGGGGTGGAAATTTTCAAACATGTTAAACGGTCGATATTTGCGATAATTATTTCCTGGGTTAATTACTTTGATAGTATTTATACCGATGCTGTTTGTGGATAATTTAAACCCCTGTGAGGGGAGCAAGCATAGGGGTGGGGTGCAGATACGTTAAATTAAAAAAAAACGCAAAAACAACCGAGATTCGATCAATTCAGAGACTATGAATGTCGATGTGTCTAATTGTGACAACCTGGGTAACGTGACGGGTTTGGGAGGTGGAGGGCGGGGGTAGAAATTTTCAGACAATGTATTCGGCTGATTTTTGCATGGAATAAATATTTTTTGATTATCGCACATTTGTGGGGGTGGATATCTTCTAACATGTAAAAACGATCGATATATTTGGTCAATGACTTCAACCCCCTTCGGCATGGGAGGTGAGCACATTTAGGGATAGGGTTCCTGGAGCGTTACATAAAAATAGCGCAAATTGGAGTCATTTCGGGGGTTATAGATAAATGACATCTCGGGCAACGCCGGGCACCCAGCTAGTAAATTAATAAAAAATAAATAAAAAACTCAGAATTGTGCTAACATATGAAGACAGTGGTAAAACAAGTAAACGTTTAGAAAGGCTTTATTCAACGTCAGATACAATCGTTGTGTATTCAATACAGAAACGGTACAATCAAACATGTAAGTAGAAGTACTTAATTGTATTCAAAGATGTTGCAGTTTTCAACACTTACAATCAGTCCCACCTATGAAGTGAAATAGTTACTGTGGAAATAAAGTGGACGCTGTATCTTTATACGGCCTTAATATATTACTAATTTTAACCCTTGTTTAGGGCAACAGGCTACATAGGGTAATCCACATTGGGCAACTCCCCTTTAATAGCATAGGAAGGGATTTGAAAGGGGGGATGCGGAAGGGTAGAGGAAGGTAGCCAAGGGTTAACTAGGGCCCCCGGGCTATATTTTAAGGATCCTACCCGTAATTCGTCTAAAGGAATGCAGGGAAAACCTTAGAAAAACCTGCATCGGGTAGGTCGGGCATTGGGTACTTGTCCCACGCCCTTCCGATAGCGGGAGAGGAGTTTGCTGTGGGGACGCAGCATTCCATTCTCCGTGCCTCGACCAGTTTAGGAGGCAGCTGGCCGACTATTCCAATGGGAATAGCGTGCCTCGGCTTGTGAGAACCTTAGTTAAAAATTGGAGAGGAAAAGGCATACCCAAAGGTAGCCCCTTCCCGCGGTTTAAATCTTGTTTAAATATTCTATTTGGCCAACATCCTGCGAGTACGGCCAGTAGCTGGTCCCGCGTATGGCAATAACGCTATACCAAAGGGCTCAACAGTACTCTCCTTTTTGTTTTTATTAGAAAAAGGCCATCTTCATTTTCTTTAAATACCAGTTTGACTGAAACGTACTCCAATAGTTCGATTGTTATCCACGATCGGCACTTTCCTGAGCAATGAAACTACATCGAGGCTCACCATGATGTCATTTAGACAGATGGTCATTTCATTAATAACGTTGACAAATTCCGTCGAGTTCTTTACATGTTGTTCACATTTACCTACTAAAGAACTAAGTTTTTTGTTGAGAAATTTCGCTTTATTATGTGACTGATATAATCGAACACACTACAGCACGTAGTGGGACGTCAACCTTGTGGATCTAGGGAAGACCGTATATCGGCGGCGGAATCTTCGCCATTTTTCTTTTTTTTATTATTCATCAATTCATCGTTTATTCCGGCTTTATTGAGGAAGGACGTAGTTTTCGTACGAGTGTACTCGAGGGATCTTTGGTGAGTTTATTATAACTCGGTTCCTCTAAAAGATATAGTTTCTAATAAGTCTCATTCTACTAAAAAAACCTTTGTGTTACGTAATTACTTAAATAAATTAACGGATAAATGTTTACATAAAGTGAGAAAAATCAATTATTGACTTGAAAATTTTTAAATCAACATGAAAGTAATTTATAAATTACTTAAAATTTATTTTGTGCAATGTAAGGTCCATGGAGGCCAAACGCAACAATATTCATTCGTTGCTGAGGAACTTCCTCTCACTCCGTGATACCGCAGACAAGCTTACAGATATTCAAACCGTGACTAATTCTTTTAAATGTTTGCTCTCAATAGTTGAGTCTGTCGTAGTATCAGATTTATTTGAAATTAATTGAAGAAAGAGAACGAGGATTACACGAAGTACGCTGAAATCGTCTTCGGCAACGTGATTCGGCACATAGTAAATGGGTGAAATTTCTATGTAACAATATCAAAAATACGGTACAACTAATAGTAATTTTGGTTTTCCAGTAGGATCTTTGAAACTACCAATTGTCTCGTACTGTAAAATTACTTGAAATTTATTATGATAATGATAGTTTAATCGCAATATACTTATAAAATAATTGCTATGTATCTAAATTAATTCTTGTACTTTCATCGATTTGATTTTGATGATACGAATATCGTTCGATGTTCCTTTCATTCAAATAATTTTTAAACGTGCTTTCTTCTTTGTTAAGCCCGCGAATGTTATTGGCTGGGAAATGGAAAATGGGTTTGTTCTCTTTGTAGTAATTTTGTTCTAAAACTTTATTAAATCTAACATCCTTATGAAATAGGCTAAAATTTTATTTTATAACAAATATTTATGCGAAACATAGACATGACATTTTTCAGAGTATATACTAAAGGTGTAAGAAAAGATGATTTTAAATAAGAGAAAAGATTTGAAATGTTACACAGTTCGTCCTGAATGATTTATTCGTCTGTTTTCTGGACCTTCACGGGACAGATTTAAACAATTTTAATATCCTCCAATATTTTCTGAATTTCCACGTAGTGCATGAATTCGAATGTTAATTTTTTTCGTTCCGACCGCCAAGAGATATGGCTTTTCTTTTAAATATTTTCACACAGTTTGCGTTTAATTGAACAACTTTAAATTATAACTGTGTAATATAACATATTTAAGTTAATGCAAATTTATAAATATGGTAGAAGGAAAACTGCTTACATAATAAAATTCAAACCATGCCATGCAACGTGAATATGTACCACGATGTCGTGACGATTTTATTATTATCCACTAATGTGTCATAATTACCATATGGTCTCTCCGTCGCCGAAGAAGATATAGTGTTATTCCTGCCCATAGATTCTACTTCTCTGCTGGGCCGCGTCACGGCTCCACAGTTTATTTATCTCCTTCTAATTGCAGATAATTTTAAAGCTTTGAAATAGGCGACACGGATAGATAGAGTTTCAGTTGTTGTTTAGAATTGCTGTCCCGGTGGGAGGTCACATTGGCATAAAGAGGGGTGTGCTGTAATCGAGATTTTGAATTGGAAAGTACTCAAACTTTTCTGGTAAATAACACGATTTAGTTTTCCACTTCATGATTTTCTCTGGTGCTGACTCTATAAGACATGTCTTCTCAAAAGAACAGTATTTTTCTGGGGTATAGCAGAGATTTTGATTTTCCTTCTCCTATACTCCGAGAAAGCTACAAGGCCTAAGTATGCTTTTGTAAACTAGTACTTTGTTGTTTAAAGTTAATTTGTATTTTCGCCCTAGTAGCCAATTTAACTTGAACAGCTTTATGCTTAGTTGCTTCTGTTTACAGAATTTTTTTTTTTTCCAAGTTAGTCTATGGTCGAGGTGCATACCAACTTAGCGGACGTGTTCTGATTGAAGGAATGGTGTATAGCTGAGTGATATTGGTGGACACATTTCTCTTCTGAAGGTGAAGAATACTTGAGTGGACTTGGCTTCATTTGCTTTTATGCTTCAAAGCCGGAGCCAGTCTTGAATTTCGTTAAGCAAGGTTTATAGGTGTCTTGATACAATGGTAGTATTTTCATGAGAAGATAAAATAGCAGTATCATCTGCAAATGAACATATGGTCGGTGGTAGGGATATATGCCATGTGCAGAAGGTAAAGCACGGGTCCCAATACACTACCTAGAGGTACACTTGAGTTAAAAGGATTTAATTTTGTTAGTTCATCTTGAAACTTAACCTGGAAGTGTCTGTCACTTAGATAAGATTTTAAAAGATGATAGTTATTGTGTGGAAAATTTTTCTTGATCTTTAACAGTAATCCCGTGTGACAGACCTTAACAAATGCCTGAGGTATGTTGAGAAATGCCATGGAGCAGTATTTCTTTTCTTTGAAAGTATAGTTGATTATGTTTACTACTCTGTGAACTTGTTTGATAGTAGTATGGTTCTCTCTCATTCCAAATTGCTGTGTTGGTATTAATTCATTTTCTTGTAGGATTGATTTTAATCTTCTTAGTAAAAGTTTTTCAAAAACTTTGGATATTATTGGCAATAAGCTGATTGGTTGGTCGGTTCTTCAGGTGGCTTTCTTGGTTTAAGTATAAGTATTATTTGGGCTATCTTCCATTGGTCCGTAGAATGATTCAATCATAGGATAGCGTTAAATATGGTTGTTTTTAGTTTGTATCCTTTCTCTCGTAGATGCTTAAGGACTTGGTCATAGCCAGCAACTTTTTTACTTTTTAGGTTGGACTTAATTAGCATTTGTACTTCGTTCATTGTCATCTTTTTCATCAGTGGGCTTAGTTAGTTTGGTGACTCCAGGTATAGTTGTAATTCGGCTTCTTCTTCTGGAGTTCGTTCCGAGGGAAAATGATGATAGACATTTTCCAGATGTGTTGCAAACACATTAGCCTTTTCCTGATTCTTGCCCAATTACTTATGAGTTTTCAAATCGGTGGTATTGCTTGATGTAGTTGTTTTAATTTCCTCATGGCTTTCCATAACGAGTAATCTGTTACTTTGGTAGATGAAAGGTTTGATAGATAATATTGTATGGCCCAGTTCTTTTGATCTTGAAGAAATGCTTTCAAATTATGTGTAGCTTTGTTGAGACTGTTTTTATCATTTGGGAATCTAGTTGTCTGCCAGATTCTGTGAATCTTCCTTTTCTCAGCTATTGCTTGTTTGTTCTTCGTAGGTAGGGGTTGACTCTCTTTGTTTGATTTAACTACAGGGGTTGATTCCCAAGCTGTATTTTGGATAGTGAATTGCAAGTATTCAATTGCATCATCAATTTCATAAATGGTTTTGGGGGATATGCATATAATAGTATAAATAGGAGATCTATTTCCTTTTTAATTATTTTTCTGAAATTATCCCAGTTGGTTTTCTTATTGTAGAGTCTAATTGGCCTAGGTTTGTAATATATTTGAGTGCTTAATCTAATAATGATCAGGGTATGGTCTAATGACATATCAAGACATGAATCAATTAGGAGATAGTTATTTGCAATGTTTTGGTAACACAAAAGTTAAGAAGATTAGGGATTTTATCCTTGTCTGTAGGCCATTATTTAGGTTTTCTGGTGGTAAGATAGGTGATATTATTGGCAGTGAGTGATTTTAGCAATTCTTTGCCTTTAATGGTGGTTATTCTGGCATTTGTGTTGAGTGTTGTAATCACCACCACAGATGAAGCATATTCCAAGTGTACTAAAGAATTGGGTGTATTGCTCTGCTTTTATATTGTGCCTTGGGGGAATATATAAGGCTGTGGTTGTAATTGGCCCTGCCCAGTCTTCCACAATCACACTGTTAGATTTTATGTGCTCATGAACATATTTATCTGTTTAGTAGTGTTTGATGGGATGTGTTATAATTATTGCTGAACCCCTATGTGCAGCTTTACTTGGATGTTGTGTGTCATACATGCTGCAATTATGTTTTGTGAAATAACTTCTTTTTGTAAAGTGGGTTTCAGATATTAATATTGTGGGGCCAAAGATATGGCCCACACTCTAACGTCGACGCGGCAACGCAGCCTTTCCCCCCTCTCCCGGTTCACCTCTGAAGGGCGCCGGACAGAGGGGGCCCCTTTTCGTTCGCAGCGCTCGGCCAGAGTAGACGTGCCAATAAACCTATCACGCAAGCAACCACGTGGTCTCCAAATTGGTGACCCCGACGTGATGGAGCAGCAGCAGCAGCAGGCTACATCGGGGGTTTATAGAATAACCCCGAAGCTACCGACGTTCTGGCCGGGGAATATCGAGTTATGGTTCGCCCAGGTGGAACACCAGTTTCAGATCGCCGGCATCACTCAAGACGCAACAAAATTCTCGCACGTGGCGGCACACCTCGACGGGCGATGGGCAGAAGAGGTTCAGAATGTCATCCTGAACCCACCGGCATCGGGCAGGTATGAGGCACTCAAGTCAGAGTTGTTAGAGCGCTTGTCCCCGACGCAGGAACGACAGACGCAGCAGTTGCTGACCGACGCCACGCTGGGAGACCGGTCACCGTCTCAGTTCCTGCGGCACCTCAGAGTTTTGGCGGGAACATCGGTTTCGGAGGAGGTGTTGCGGACGCTTTGGCTGCAACGCTTGCCGACCTCCGTTCAGATGGTCGTCAAAAGCCAACCGCATGTGCCCCTGAACGAAATTGCCAGAGTCGCGGACGGCATTATCGAAATGTCGCCGCCTGATCATCCGCCGCCCGTCTTCACAGCCACGACAGGGGTGCGCGACCAGGCCACGGCACCCACCAGCAGCCACGCCGACAACCTCGAGCGGCATCTCGAGACACTCATCGCGGAGGTTGCCGCACTCCGCGAACGGACGGCGCCCGACCAGCCGCCACGTGGAACCGCCCGACGACGCCAGCAGCAAGGGCGAGCCGACCATACTCCGCACGACGCCGGCAGATGCTGGTACCATCGCCGATTTGGAAGTCGGGCCCAGCGGTGCGAATCCCCGTGCAGCTACGCCCAGGGAAACTAGCAGGGCGGCCAGCGATTGCAGCCGCTGGCCGCGTACCCGGACGCCGCCTCATCATCAGGGACCGAATAAGTGGCCACGCGTTCCTGATCGACACCGGCTCCGACCTGTGCTGTTTCCCCCGAGCCCTTCTCAAAAGCCACCGCACGGCGACTAATTACAGGCTACAAGCGGCGAACGCCACTAGCATAGCCACCTATGGTTATCTGCCCATGCAGATGGATCTGGGCCTACGCCGTAGGTTCACGTGGCGGTTCGTCATAGCCGACGTCGCGTCGCCCATAATAGGCGCGGATTTTATGGCGCACTACAGCCTATTGCCGGACTGCAGCAATTTGCTTCGCGTTCGTACAACACAACGAGAATCTCCCGCCAGTACAGCGGAATCACCTCATGTACATCGGCCAATTCACAACTGACATCCGCCACATCAGCGGGGCAGAAAATATCGTCGCGGACGCATTCTCCCGGGTAGAGGCCATCGCATCAACCTCGACCCCGGTAAACCTCAGGTTGCTGGCCCGGCAACAGGCAGACGACCACGAGCTACGTTCCCTCCGTCGCAGCGACATGGCGCTCGACCTGCGCCTCGTCACCGTCCCAGGCCTTGCCTCGCAACTGTACTGCGATGTATCAACCGGTCGCCACCGACCGTTCGTCCCAGCCGACGACAGGTGTTCGACGCGCTGCACGGTCTTAGCCATCCGGGATCCCGTGCCACTACGCGCCTGGTTACGTCGCGCTTCGTGTGGCCTGGAATGAAGCGAGACTGCAGGGTGTGGGCCCGAGCGTGCGTGGCATGCCAACGCGCCAAAACCACGCGCCACGTCGTGACCCCAGTCGGGTCTTTCGCGACGCCAACTGCTCGCTTCCGCCACGTCCACGTAGACATCGTCGGCCCTCTACCACCGTACCTGCTCGCCATGATCGATCGCGTCTCACGCTGGCCAGAGGTGGTCCCAATGGAGCACATTACCGCCGACAGCGTGGCCAACGCTGTTCTCCACGGCTGGATCGCCCGTTTTGGCTGCCCCGAAGTCATCACTACGGACCAAGGCCGGCAGTTCGAGTCGCGCTTGTTCGAGTCTCTGGGCGCATTCGGCGGATGGCAGAGATCCCGGACGACGCCGTACCACCCGCAGGCCAACGGCCTAGTGGAGAGATTCCACCGGCAGTTGAAGGCGTCGCTGATGTGCCACACCGACGCATCGTGGCTGGAGGCACTTCCCATAGTGATGCTTGGCATACGCACCGCCTAAAAAGAGGATCTTCAGGCATCATTGGCGGAGCTCCTATTCGGGGAAACGCTTCGGCCACCCGGGGAATTTTTCGCCCCTGAACCGAGTTCACCTAACGGACTCAACCCAACTTCGCTCGTCGACCGGGTCCGCCAAGTCACACAGCGGATCAAGCCCCAGCCAGTCGCTCGGCACACACGCCCCTCCGGGTTCGTGTTCAAGGAATTGGCGTCGTGCTCACACGCCTTCCTTCGCGATGACACCACGCGGCCTCCACTCCGGCCGCCATATACGGGGCTCCACCAAATCGTCAGCAGGGACGACAAGACCTGCGTACTGTGGATACGAGGGAACGAGGTCCGGGTTTCGCTAGACAGGGTGAAACCGGCTTTCTCGGCGCCCGAGGCAGAGACCGCCGCACCACCGCGTCCTGCTCCCATCGCAACACCACAGCAGCCGGTACACCGGGAACACCCAATGCCTCCTCCTAGGATCCGTCGACAGCCCGACGGGACCCGGGCAACTCGGGCAGGTCGCCGAACACGTGCGCCCGCCCGTTATTCTCCTTCCCCGCAGTGCTACCGCAAGTCCCCGACAACTCGACCAGCCGGGACCCTCGTAACATTGAAAAGCACTTGAAGTGTGCATGCTGCCGTGTATATAATGACATTTTATTTATTTCTGTTTGTTATTTATCCTTTGTTGTATATATGTTGCCAATCCCCGACTCCGTCTCTCGGCGGGGGGCTACTGTGGGGCCAAAGATATGGCCCACACTCTAACGTCGACGCGGCAACGCAGCCTTTCCCCCCTCTACCGGTTCACCTCTGAAGGGCGCTTGACAGAGGGGGCCCCTTTTCGTTCGCAGCGCTCGGCCAGAGTAGACATGCCAATAAACCTCTCACGCAAGCAACCACGTGTGTCTCCTTATTCGCAACCACATGGTCTCCAAAATATTATGTCCAAATCGTGATTATTTATAAATGCCCGTAATTCTAGGGTGTGGTTTGACAAGCCATTGGCATTCCATAATGCAATCTTAAGTTTCTGATCTATTATTTTATTTTGGAGACACTGGCTGTGAGGAGGTTCAGCATTATTTTTATATTCATAGCTAGTTCTATCAAAATTTTTTCTAGTTTTACAATGTGGGATGTTTGTGGTGCATTAATTTCCAGAGGAGATTGTTTCCAATTTGAAACAACTTGTGCAAAGGATCTTATGTTTCTATTTGGAACTTGTGTTGTGGTAATATTTGGTTGCACAACAGGTGCTCAAGGGCATGGTGGAGGAAGTTTTCTCTTTTTAAGTTCCGGTGTACACATGTTCCCAGATTGGTGACCCCGACATGGCCCTGGAGACACAGGAGTGGCAGGACGCTTAATCGGGAGTCTACAGAACCCCCAAAGTTACCGACTTTCCGTCCGGAAAACATTGAGCTGTCGCCCAGATCGAGCACCAATTCCACATCGCCGGCATCACACAGGACGTCACGAAGTTCTCCAGCGAAGTTCTCGACGGGCGATGGGCCTAAGAAGTATACTACAAACCCCGTGGTCTAGCACCGGAACGACTTCAGTTGAAGGACGGCACTGTCCGGCAGACGAAGAGTCCTTGAGCTTAGCCGCTGCACCTCGCCCCCAAGAACCCCCATCCCGGACAGATTCCCGGGACGCCAAGTCCAGGATTTCTCCGCGAGTCTCAGAGGTAGCAAGGTTTTCTCCGTCCTGGACCTTGTTAAACCCTACACCCAAATTCCAGGAAATCCGGCTACAACAATGGGGATTCGGGATGTTCGACTTCCCTTACATGACGTTCGGATTGCGGAACGCCGGCCAGACCTTCCAGCGATTTATGGACGAGGTTTAGCAAGGTCTGGGTTTTTGTTATCCCTACATGGACGACATTTTAGTTTACTGCTCGTCATCGGCAGAACATGGAGAACATCTTCATGTTCTCCTCCAGCGCCTAGCTCAGAACGGCATGGCATCGTTCTGAACATGGAGAGGTCCGTCTTCGGCCTAGTAGTTGTAACCTTTCTCGGTTACAGTGTCACCAAAGCAAGGGTAAAAAATATGTCCCAGAGCGCATCACCGCCATCCAACCGTTCTGATGCCCGGGGTCTGCGCCGTTTCCTGGGTATGGTCAACTTCTACCGGCGGTTTCCTCCCTACGCTGCAACCCACCAGGCTGTGTTGCAAGAAGTTTTGTCTGGCCTCCGCGGCGCCCAGCGGGTGCCTTGGACTCAAAGATACGCAGCCGCCTTCGAGAGCTGCAAGGCATCGCTCGCAGATGCCTCTCTGCTGGCCCACCCCGACCCTACGGCTTATCTCGGGCTGTTTACTGACGCCTCGCAAGTAGGAGTTGGCGCCACGCTGTAACGGCATTAGTCAGATCCTAAAAGGAGAACGGGGATGAAATTTAAACACGTGCTATGAAGACCTATACTATTGTTGATTAGTTACTTTTTGGGGTCTATTTGTTGAATACTTTCTATCTAGATGTATTTAGTGTATAATTTTAACCCATTAAAGCACCAATAAGGGAAGGAGGGTTGGGGCGTTATATAAAAATAACGCAAAACAAACGAGATTGTTGTCAAATCCCGGGTTATAGAAGTCACTGAGTTTAATTCTGACCTTCAGTTGTATTTCAGCCTCTACGTGCGGGGGTGGGAAAGAAATTTTAAAACATTCGAAAACGACCGTTTTTAACGTCGAAAATTTAGTTTTCGGGTTCTTGAGATGTTTTAGTATATAATTTCAACCCCGTAGAGCATGAGAAGTCAGAAGCATTAAGGGCTAAGGAAAGGGGTGGAAAGGCGTTTTTAAAATACGCGAAACAATTTTTGGTTTCCATTTAATTAAATATTGTGTTTTTAACTCCTTTAAGGTACCAAGAGTTAAGATATAGTTCATCCCCTAGGAGAGGGGTGGAGAAGGAATTTTAAAACATTCTAAAACGGTCGTTATTAGCGTCGAATAATTAGTTTTTGATGTCGATGAAATTATTAGTTTCTTATTCAGATGTTTTAGTGTATCATTTCAACCTCTTACAGCATGGGGTGTCAAATCCATGGTTACAGATGCTAATGAGTTTAATTCTGACATTAACTGTGCCACTTGAATTTCAGCCCCTAGGTGGGTGAAATGCAGGTTTATAAAAGTAATGAGTTAAGAACTGAGACTGGTGTTTAGGGTTATGGAAGTCGCTGTGTTTAATTTTGACATTTATTATACTAGTTAAGATATAGTTCAGCCCCTAGGAGTAGGGGTGGAAGGAGGTGAAACAAATTTCCGACTTCCTGAACGAGTAGAGCAATTTCTGTCAAACTTTGTTCACATTTGAATTACGATCCAGGAACAATCAACGAGGGATTAAGACAACTACCACCTCCAGGGATAGGGAACGGAATTTTAAAATAATTCCTAACCTGTTATTATTAGCGTCGAATAAAACGTTTTCGGGGTCGCTGAATTTGATTGTGTCATACTAGAATTTTTTAAGTGTCTAATTTCAACTCCAAACGGCAAGGAAGGCAACCGCCCTTACAGTAAGGGTCGTGGTGGAAGTGGTTACATAAAAAGTAATGTAGGAAAGTCCCAGATTAGTGTCGATTCCGAGGTTATAGGAGTCGCTGAGTTTAATTCTCGCTTTAAACTTTGTGGTAAATAAATACCCGGGCAACTCCAGCATTAAAACACTGGGTTATCCGGTAATAAATGTGACAGCATAGGCACGACCTGTTGCTATGCGAAGAGTTGACGATGGCGTCTGTCCATCATGTTGGCGGTCTTTGTCGGGCACAATACGCTAGTGAGAATCAGCGAAGTCATTTTCGTGCGGGATCACGAATGTGGGATACGTTGGGTCATGTGATTCGGTCGTAAAGGTAATTGTCGGATTACATGAGTTGAGTTGATATATTTAGTTTTAACTCGTAAGCAGAGTGGCTTTCACCCATTAGCAGTCTAGTTTCAGTGGACGAGGAGGAACTGGCTCTCACGGACGGTGAAAGAATTTTGATCTAGACAAAGTAAGGATGGACTGCCAGGAATGTTCGGAAGGGCGTAGTGAAATACCACCATTCCTCCGAAAATTTAAAATATTGTTTCCAGTTCAACGTGGCGACAACAGTCCTAAATTTCAAGTAAACCAATTTTTATTCTTTACTGTCCGTATATATTACTTATAATAAGGATATGGCAATGCCAAAATAATGAAAATAATTAGTATGGAAAGGAAATTGTAGGTCGGTGCCGCCATGTTAACGGAATGAATTGAAGCATTGGACTATTCACGAACATATTATTGATTCTTGTACCTCATCCGACGTCTTTTTGTTAATGTATGTAAAAATCATGTTTGTAAAATCTCAACACCATAAAGGAGTCCTCCGAATTGAATAGAATGTAATTTATAAACGGCCTTTGTTCATGAAAATACACGATTAAAATTACAAAGCAAAAAGAATATATGTCAAAAATCAATATTTTGGGAAGACGGGCTTTCCACTACGAAAAAAAAGGGAGACATTTCAGAGCTCACTGTTCACAAAATACCTTAAAACCGCAGTAAGGTTTCCCGAAGCCTGACACTTGTGCGAATCAGTCAACGTTGAATGGTGATTTCCCCCGAATTTAGCTGAAGATACTAAATAGAATTTCTCATGTGTTGAGCACACCATTCGATGATAAATTAAATTCGAATATTTTTTAATTCCACCCCTAACACTGCTATGTGACTTACCCTCACAGCATTTTCTCTTGGATTATAAGTAACATGTGTACAAAATTTGGTATAAATTGTTCCAAGCATCTAAGATTGTAAGAACTTTCTTTCACCACCACCTATAGCCCTAGGCACGGAAATACACTTAACTAGCATGCAATATAGAATATGACTCAATGACATTCATAAACCTTGATACGACTCAAAACCCAGTTGTTTTGACTTGTGTGTTTTATTGAAAGAAATCTTATTTATCTAAATTTAAAAAAGTTATTTTCATGTAACTGAGTCCCCCCCCCCATCTCTAGCAGCTGAATGACGGAAATAAATGAATTTCTGAAATATTTCATTTGGGACATCCATTCATGGTTTGCAAAAAGTATTTAAAATGCTTCAACAGCTTCACATGCTAATTAATTTCCAAAATCGGTGATTATGTTTAACCTAGTAGTTCAGAATACTCATTTTTCATATAAAACGTTTTAGGTTTGGCAAGATATTAACTTTAGAATCTGTAAATCAACATGATCAAGCTCAGATTATTAAAATATCAGCTGTGGAACATAAAAGAGCAGTAGAAATTATATAAATTGGACAGTATAAATTTGAGAATGTAAAATGCTTCAGTTACCTTGGAACTGTTCTGAACTGTGATAATTCAGTATCAGAGACGATTCACTAGTGGATCATGTTTTCTAAACAGAGCTCACTATATTCGAGATCTTACTGGTGATTTTGTTCTATATACAATTCTCAGATTTCAACCTGGATCAAAGTTTGTATTTAGAGGTCACTATGTTAATATTAAGTTCTTGAAATTAAAACTTCTATCCAGGCACTTGAAAGCTAAGTCTTATACAACTATCATCAGACAAGTGATGACCTGTGGTTCAGAAAATGTTGGTTGCTGCTGAGACTGCTCTATGAATGTCTGAACAGAAAATATTTAAGTATAATCTATGACCCTATGAGAGAGGGTGAAGGATGGAGACTAAGAACAAAAAAATAAATAAAAGAGATACTAAAAAGTGAATCTATAGTGAAATTTATCAAGTCCTGAAGTTTGGCTTGGTTTGGACATGTGGAGAGGAAGAGTGAGGAAAGAATGCTGAAGAAGCTGTTACATGTTACAAGGAAAGAGGTGTGGCAGAAGAACATGGAAGAGATGGTTACAAGACTGGAAGAAGACTTGAGAATTGGAAGATGGCTGGCGAAAATACAG
Source organism: Zhengitettix transpicula (assembly GCA_037074705.1). Taxonomy (NCBI): domain Eukaryota; kingdom Metazoa; phylum Arthropoda; class Insecta; order Orthoptera; family Tetrigidae; genus Zhengitettix; species Zhengitettix transpicula. Next base: position 188,386,525 of record CM073591.1, read on the forward strand.
AGAAAAATGGATCAATAAGAATTATGAGAAAGGCCTAAGCTACCCCAAGGAAGGAGAAGAAATCAAAATCAGTTTTTTTAAGTGAAAATATAATAAGTCTATTTAAAATATGATAATTAGATAAAATAGCCAACTGACAGACAAAAAATTAAATAATATTTTGTTTATAAATACAGCAATAATTTCTGTGACATAGTACCTCTATCAATTAAACACTAATCAAATTCAATATCTCCTCACATACTAGAAGCTTGCATTTTATTTTATTATTATTATTGATTTGTGTCTGTAAATTATTCCTGTAGATAGGTGTGCTCTGTGTCAGGTAACAACTTAATTTACTATCTATTATGGCATATGGACAATATTTGCAAAAAGTCAATCCATTACAAATTTGAATTTTATGTTCTTAAATGAATTCCATTGTTTCCTCCAAACTCTTTCTTATTCTACTGTTTTATTGTAAGTTATGAAGTGTGCTTTAAGCTTTACAGTAACCAAATATAAAAATTATATTGAAAAAAATGCCATAATTGTAAAGGTTATATATACTCTATGTGATAGCAAGTCATTACTGCATTACTGAGGCTGAGATGTTAGACAAGACTCCAATATTTAGAAAAATAATACAAGGATATATTTATATTTTGCTAATTGTTTCTCTGTTATTAAATGCCAAGAAAATCTACACACTTTCAGTTTATGGTATTTATTTAACAGTGTTGTGAAATGTTATACCATTACCAGACAATTAAAAGAAACAAGTTTTTAAAAGTTTATTTAATTTTAACAAGTTTTGTCTACAAATTTTTGGCAAGAAAACATTCTAAGTGCATGAACTACTCAAACAACACACACAGACTTTTATACAGCTGATTTCATACACAATATGAAATATATAGTAATAAACTTAAAGTAGTTGTACTAGTTTATGCTTATTGTACATAATGAAAACTTAAACTCGACAGCAACAATTTTTAACTAACATATTGGCAGTGTGTAAAAATGAAACTTTAGGAACATTACATTACACAAGAAATCTATTTCAGCCTATTTCTTTGTCCAATTTCTGATTTGAAAAGAAAAATACAGCAAACAGACATCAAATTCTATGAATAAATATGTGCTAAATTTAAGTCATGAAATGGTTAACATAAATAACACTGATTCTTAGCTGCTAAAGAGTGATTACCATAAGTCTCAGCTGACAAACTGTTTTTAAATGTAATTTTGCTTACTTGAAGTTCATGTAAATTCTCATAACAAGAAATGATGAGACACTGTTACAAAAATTCCTGTATTTGTTTAAAAACAGTTTGACAAAGTAACATTGATTAAATATATGTTCAACCCAATAAATTTATAAGACATTAGACACTATTGCTGTGAAACAGTATTTTTCTTTTCTTCCAACAATACTACATGGCACAAAAATGTGATTAGCCATCTAGAATTGAATCAAACTGGATTACAGTATTTATGAGAGATGATACTGCAAAACTTGAAATATCTACATTCCACTAATCTTTCACTTTCTTAATAATATTGCTACATTTTATGGTAAAATCTCTATTTGAATATTAGATTTTTAAATTTATTTTCATCCCATTTACACAATTTTGTTGATCAATGGATAATAGTAAGCACAGAAGTATCTGTATCCACTACTTTTGTTTTAATTTCTGGCAATAGTAATATCAGAATTTAACAATTCAATTTTTAAAAATACTGGAAGTAATACAGCTTTTGGAATTTTGTCATGATGTTCATGATTCACAGAATTCCAGTTGTAGCATTTGTTCTCTTTGCTAGAATGCTCTAAATAATGAATATTGACACTGCTGATTAATAGAAAAATTCAATTCAAAACACTGTCATAAATTTAAAGTATTTTTAAATTTCTATTGACACCATTATTTTGTTGACCTCCGTCGTATTTATTATAGGCTATAGTTTGACTTAAGGAAAGTATAATGCTCTGTTTAGCATAATATATGAGTATTTGTAATACAGGGAAACATGACGACTATCACAAATCTCATTAACTTTTTACGTTCATCAAAAAGTTTTAAATGCTCTATTTCATACTGGTACTTTGTGCTTAATTCCAATTTATATTGTAATATAAGCTATTAATGAAAAGCTATTTAATACTACAGCACACAGATGATGTTGAAATACAAGTTAGTTATTCCATTTTAATTCTGGCAGTGGGATGTATTCTAATAAGATTAATTGCTGTTATGTCTTACTAGGCCTTCAATGGGAATGTACAATGAAGAAAATAGGCAGTGATGGCATCTTATCTAAAGAGACTACATCTATTACAATAATGATTGTTTCATTGACTTATTGATTATATTACCCTGATTATTCAAAAGCAAAATATTCTACATTTAAGCTCATATTTTGAGTATTAAAGCATCTTTCTGTTTCTTATTCAGCCTACAAGTGGTTACATCTGTGAAAAAAATGCTGTTGATAGTAACAGGTTTCTGTGGACAAATTTATTTAGTAGTACTAATCTGTTATTCATTCCTCAGAGGATTGCATTGTTGCAATAGTATATTTATAGTTATGATATGAACACATTTTACTTACTGTATATATAGAGAATAAAATGTAATTCACAGCCTCTTTGCAATAAATGCAAATTGTTATCTTATTATGTATCTTAAAACATTTTCATACGGTAAAGTACAAAATGAATTCCATTAAAAATAGCATTAGGAGTTACATACAAGCCATGTCAATCTTTTCCAATTCTGAATTGCCACAGTATTATAATAAGACTAGCGTTAAAGATGATGAAACATCTGTCCCAACTGTGGTGAACGTTCAGTCTTGAGCTTATTAATACAGTAGAAAGATTTAGCATAATATTTTCAAATTTGCGCCTACTGTGCAGAACAAATTAATAATACTTGCTTCACTACCTCTGTTTGCTTGAAAGAAATCTTATCTATCTAAATTTTAAAAAGTCAACTGAATCTGTATAATTTTTTACAAAAAATGATTGAGTACCTAGTACTTCATAAAAGAAAACAGAATTGAAAAACAGATTTGTTATAGTATTTGTGTGTGAATTAAATCAATGATCTATTGATTACAATACACTTCAAATTTGCCTAAAAACTATCATAAAGAAATTATTATATAAAGGCATAGTGTTGAATAGTTTAATAATAAACAGGCAAGTTATAGGTATGTGCTACACACTACTTAAGCAGACAGACTTATACTTCTCAATCTATCACAATCCCATGGTGACATATTGAGTAAGCTGGCAGTGTAACATAGCCAGATAGAAAGAAAGCAAACCTCCCTTATCAGTAGGGAAAAAATATATATAATAATTATCTTTATAAACAGAAATTTGGCAGTGTGTTTAGCTACATACATTTACATCAGCGTTTAATGTATGTAGAGAAAATAATATCTGATTTAGCTATAAGGAAAATATGTACATAGGCACAATTTAGAAAACTACTGAACCAATTTTGTCATGTACAATATAAATGAGCATTTCACATCAGATATTTGTTAATTTTGCTCCATTTATCAGTTATTTACAAATCCAAACTTTACATTATTGTATATTACATGCATCTTAAAACTGGTCTCTGACATACATGTTTAGCCTCTCACACATAACAATCACAAAATCTTCTCAAACTTTCTGGAATTAGAAAATATTTTGGGATATTTAACTATCAAGCACTATTCAAGAATATTTTACATTACAAAATTATTTATTTTAATACAAGCATTCACTCTTTATAAATACTTCATTTGGAGAAATCGGTTACATGATTGCTTTTGTTACATGAAAATTGAAGCAGTGGATTTGAATCCAGCAGAGCAGATGAAAACGAATAACAGCTTAGGAAGGGCGATCATCATCTTACTCTTGTTACCACACGAACATAAGTGTATTTGGTCATGTTTCATACAACTATGGAATAATTCACTTTGATTTGGCATTAAGAGGATCACATTGTTCCACAACAGCTACAAAATTTCATCAAGAAATTTCTTTCAGGATCTAATGGGTCACCGCGTAATTATTCGAACGACGGAAAGTGGCACTTAAAGTGTCGTACATCGCAATTCTCCACACACACACACCTATTTCTTATAAAAAACCGTTTTTATACCTTAAATATACTCACAATCAAGATTCGCGGTTACATGATTTAGATTAAGTTCGATTAGGGCAGTGAAATCTGAGGTTTTGAGTTAAGGTTCCGTAAAAATGGGAGCAATTACAGAAATCAAAAATGGAAGCACAAAAAACACCGACTAACAAAACACAGAATGTAAGGAAACAATCCTACCAGTTCTTGTAGAAAACAACTATCCTTTTGCTTCAAATCAGATGTCAACTATATACAGCCATCATTCGGGGCTAAAATTTGTTTCACCTTAAAGTTGAGGGAAATCGGACAAAATTATTAGTCATTGTTCAACGAACGCGAATCAAATTACAGGCAGCCAAGAATGATAACCGATAAGTCAGTGGCAACAGCTATGCAACAAATAAATTCCTTTATTATATTATGATTTTGAAATTATTCGATTAAATTAATTTTTCCTCTCGTGCTTCGAACATATTATATTCTCCAACTACTTTAATTTTGTGTAACCCCTTAAACTACGCAGGAGCGTTACTCCAGACAGATGTATCGCTGTAACTTGGACGGTAACCCTAGCTGGGTCACACCCCCGGTCACTAGACGCTCCGGCCCCACGGCGGACCTGATTGCCCTGCGACACATGAACTTCAGGTCCAACGGCTGCGTCCAGTAACGCTTCATGGAGCTCTTGAGCTGGAGGAAGACAGGTCCCATGATCTTGTAGCAGCGAGCGTGTCGAAACATGGTGCGCATGACAAGCGCGTGCATGCGGGACGGTTCTTCTCCCATAGCTTCGGAAAGCATCCACAGCGTCCTCGCCCCGCGACCGTCCAGACGTCGACGTCGCATGACCGCGCGGAGGAACCAGGCGAAGGGCGCAGACATGCAGGCGTCGTCCCACACCGACGCTCCCGCGTGCAGCAGCTCACGAGTCAGCTCGGCGGTGTCGTCCAGGAAGGAGACGCTGTGCGACAGCAACGTACGGCCTTCACCGTCCACGGCGTCCAGGTCGCATCCAAGCTCCACGGCCATGCGTACCACGCGCAGTGCCAAGGGGAACGCGGCGTCGCGGATCAGACGCCGGCAGGTGCTCAGCAGCAGCAGCGACGCCTTCTCGTCCGAGAGCGCCAGCAGCTGCTGAAGGCAGATTCCAGCGCCTCCTGCAATGCACAGGGACATGATAAATACGGCTTCTCAAGACAAAAGGTTATTATTTAAGTCACACAATTTACTTTTTTTATTTGGTAAGGTTTAAAAACACAGACCGAAGGTGCCTGGGGTAGCTGATGCCGTAGGCTTCTCAACTAAACGAGTGAATTTAGTCCCCTATGAAAAACTAGCCGCGACTGTTGACATTGGACCAAAAACGGATTTTAAAAAACATTTCAACGAAGAATTTAGCAATGTATAGGCGTAACCCACAACCCGTTTTGCTCATATTCGTACCCGTCAATGAAACTTGGATCCATGACTACACTTCAGAGACCAAAAATCAATCAAAACTATGGACAAAAGCTGGTGAAAGTGTACCACAAAAGGAGCAGACCGTTTGGACAGCTCGAAAGATTATGGCCACAACCTTTTAGGATTCTTAGGGTATAATATTCCTAGATTTATTGGAAAAGGCCACAACTATAAATGAATGCTGTTCTGTTGGATCGTTTGAAACGGGTGCTGATTCAGAAACGCAAGAAAGTGGTGTTTCACCAGGACACTGCGCCAGCGCACACAGCAGCAGTCTCAATGGCGAAATTGTTAGAGTTCGGATTAGAGTTGGTTTCTCATCCACCCTATTCACCAGACCTAGCACCAAGTGACTTCTTCGTGTTCCCGAACTTGATAATGAAGAAGTGATCGATGCCGTAACGGAGTATTTTGCTCAGTTTGACAAAAGTAATTTTGTGATGGGTTGAAAATGTTGGAAACTCGTTGGACCAAGCGTATAGCCAAGGAAGGAGACTGTTGAGAAATAAAGTAAGGTCTCTAAAAAAATTCTTTTTGTGACCTTTTTACCAGACCTATCAAACAACCCTCGTATTGACTTGAACTGAGCAAACATTTCTTTGACTCGTAACTCAGCATTTAATAGACTTCGATTTTCCACTATGAATAAACCGTGAATGCTATCTGGCATCAAAACGACATTCAAAGCTGTTGTCAGCGTCTGGTGAAAGAGTTTCGAAGAAAAGAATAAGGGCGGGCGTTACACTAACATTCTGGGAATGTCAAGCCAAATGCTCAGTGACTACTTCAAAATACGCTGTACCATAATAGAACATTTTTCCAGACCTGACCTGCTGGGCTGAAACTCCGAATACTGACAACTAAAAGTGACTTAATTCATCGCAACATCTCCCGTGCATTGTACTAATTGCATTTGGGGTGAAACTTCAGTTTCCGTTGAATTAAGCCCTTCTTTGGTCCTATATTTCGTAAATCCAAATACATAAAATTCTCATTATTACCATTGCTCCGTCCGATGTTAGGAAGGGTTTGAATCAAAATTCTTTCACGGGTGTTTAGAGCTTGAAGAAACTTGAAAAAAGCAAACAATTTAATATAAAAATGTATTTCCTAGTTTTTACTAAACTTATAAAACTACCTATGTACAAATAACCTGAATATGCCCGAGACCCAAATAGTCTCGTTGATATAATAATTTTATTTGTGCGGTAAAGAGAATTTGCATGGAAATATTTTTGTACTAATGTAGCATCCAACAGTATTTAAAATGTGAAGGAGCGTTTGCTCAATATTTCGTAAATATAATAAGACAAACAGCAGAGATTCTGGACGGTAAGAAGATCTGTGGAATATAATAGAACAGAACTGTTTGAAAAAAGAAGTTACGATATTTCTTTCATGACAATGCGAGAAAAATGCATAAAGAACCACTTGTTTACAATAAATTAATATCGTGGAGCAAGGGAATTTTCGCGAGACTGACAAACTTGACTACGAAAATAGTTGGAAAATACAGACATGATGGAATAATAATAAATATATAAAATATTGACTAGGATATTAAGAATTACGATAATTCTCTGGAAATTTGTCACTCGACAGAGTATTCAGAAGTAGTTACAGTCCAAATGACCATTTTCGAGTAATAGGTCTTTTTTGTTTTTAGGGTAACAGGCTACATGAGGGTAATCCACATGGTGGCAACTCCCCTTTAATAGCATAGGAAGGGATTTGAAAGGTGGGATGCGGAAGGGTAGAGGAAGGTAGCCAAGGGTTAACTAGGGCCCCCGGGCTATAATTTAAGGATCCTACCCGGCATTCGCCTAAAAGTAATGCAGGGAAAACCATAGAAAAACCTGCATCAGCTGGTCGGGCATTGGGTACTTGTCCAACGCCCTTCTGATAGCGGGAGAAGAGTTTGCTGTGGGGACGCAACATTCAATTTGATATGCTGACTGCTAGTTTTGATCTACAAACGGAAATACCAAGTTTGCGAAGGGTAATAATATAAAACGAGATATTTGGGAGAGAAACAGATCGTATGAGAAATGACTACGATCAAGAAGGACGAAACTCACAACCGTATAATTCACAAGAAATTTGAAGAAAAAGCGTATACACAATGTGAGCGAAAGAGCTCGCGACGGCCGTTTGATAAGAAGAAACATATGTGAAAGGAAGTCAGAAAACAGATTAACGAAGAAAATTGAGTGTTCACTATACGAACAAATGGGATAAAGCGTACGTATGATGAGTTGTTTCTTTTCGATAACGAGTAAAGTCGGTGGCTTGTATATCTTGAACTAGCTTGGTGTCCCGGTTGTCATCATTAAACTCAGCGACATCAATAACCCGGATATGACTTCAATCTCGGTTGTTTTCGCGTTATTTTTAAGTAACACCCCTAAAGGTGCTCCCTCCCATACCGAAATGAGGTGAAACTATACACAAAAAACATCGGGAGAAACACTATCAATCTCATTGACTGTGAAAAATATTTATCTGACATAAATATCGGCCGTTTCAGCATGTTTGAAAATTTCCACGCCCGCCGCTGGGGGTGGTAGTTGTGTCATACCCCCCGGTTTAAAGGGAACATGTATTCGAAATTTGATCAAATTTTTCCCTGGGTGTAGTTTAGAATTTGAAACATACACTCAAACAGTCTATTTTATTTATTAGAAGATATAAGATGAAGATAAATTACACAAATGTAACTGTATTTTGTTCATAATTTTAATTTTAAGTTACTTCTGCAGAATTACGTTAAATAAACTTTTTATATTAATTATTTATAATCACATCAAGTTCTTAAGTTATTTGCGAATCCAAACTCAACTAATTGAGGAGAGTTTCTCTCACGCACACAAACATCCATGCCCTCGCTGGAATTCGAGCCCGGCTCCTATGTGATGTGAGGCAGCCACGCTGACCCCTACACCACAGAAGGGTTTTAAATAAACTGTAGAATTGAAGAACAGAAGAAATGCTTTCATTCGAAGCTCAGCAGTGAAGGATTGCTCAATCACATCCTCAGCGGAGGTCCTGGGTTCGATTCCCAGTACGGTCGAGATTTTATATTCCAATCCGTTAATTCATTGCATGAGAAAAAGTTAAATCAGTTATAAGTTATTCTAAGAATTGAAAGTTGAAGAAATACCAATTTTTAACGAAATAGGGGCTTAAAATTTCAAATCAATTTTCTAATAGGAACTGTAGAGGTCAGTACTAATGTTTTAGAAAACATTATTTTTTGTTCTGTACCTTACTAGATTTATAATTTACTCACCTGCAACTAGAGTCTCGTATATTCTGTTGAATGTGTCCGAAGATAGGTTTCTCGCTTTCGTAAAGCCATTGTTTGAGTTACGCATCTGAAAAGGTGATGAAAAATGTAATTCGCTTCTTGAATCGAAAAAAAAAGTAAAACTTATTTTAAAATAGGTACAATCATTGCGAGTCATTTTGGTCCCGGTTTGGAAATTAGCTTGTTAACTGGAAGAAGAAAATATTTATTTCTATCGTAAAAATATGTGTTGTACCTTAAACTTGCAGATTCCAAATTCATCTGAAGGCTTTTTGACGAAGTCGTCTATAGTTATCACGTTGCTGTATGCCGGACACTCCTGAAGCACAGAAGTCACGCCTTTCTGATCTGAAAACAAAATCATTGTCTATACATTTCAATACTAGTTGCGTTACATTACGAAAATTCATAGGTAGAGGTCAGAAATGGGATGTTTGATGTTCTACATTTTGTTACTGGAACTGATAATATCGTTAATTTGTTCCCCGTATGATAGTAAACGTTTTCTGACGACAGGTAGGTGAAAAGCGACATAGCTGCGGTAGACTTCGTTGAACCTTATATTTTAGTCAGGTTTTCCTCTCCTTTTCAAACTTTTTCGGCAATTAAGGAGCAGAAAGGCAAATGATCATGAACACAAATTATGTTAATGACGAATATCTCTTAATATTGTTGAAATACGCAAGAGGGAAGGACGAAAGAGAGTATGTCGCAACCAAATATTTTAGATTTGAGGCATAGAAAATTTAATTACTGTAGATATATGAGGTAACATTGAGATAATTGCTTTTAGCCTTTCTCAGTAGACCAATTGTTTTGGAGAAGACAGAGCCAGCACTTCGAGGTTCCGCTGAAAGCATCCATGCTATCTGTCTGTTCGGCCATTTTCGTACACGTGAAATTTGCATCCCAAGTCTGAGCTGTAATCATGAAGACGTAACGAGTAGTGCTGTTTGATGTCGAAATAAGAATAACCGTCCTCTTTTCATAGTAAACGTGCTTGGTGGTGGACTGTGGGCTGCAGTCGAGAAGGTGCGTCACGGTACATCGTGGGACGGCTTCCCAACACACCAAGTGTCTACCTAGTATCAGAAATTGTCAATGTTTGTAAATAAAGAACATTAAATGGCGGAGCAACTGTAAAATCGTTAATTAACTGACGTATAACAGATTATTTAGATACTGTTGGTCCCCGCAGCGAATTTAATGTTTTTTTGATCTTAGTATTTTTTTTAAAATTTACTCCATGTTTTTCAAATGTAGGACTTGAAAATTAAATGCATTCATCTTCATACGTAGAATGCAGTTGTAAACCTCAAAATGACGTTGACGCAACTTTTCTGGACAAGACAAAAATTATTTTCACACCTTATATTGTGAATTAACAACGAAAGGTATCTAAAAATAAGCGTATTAACCCGAGATCAGCAGCGAAGTACTTTAAAAGAAACGAGGGTTGTAATGCCTTGTTATGTAAATTTATAAAGTCAAATGTCGTTTTATTAACATCATATTACTTCTTCTTTTGAGACTTGGCTTAGACTTAAAGTAAAAAAAATATTTTGGCAATAAGAAGCAATAAACGACGTAGGAGTACACATGTGCACAGAAATGACACATATGCGTGTAAAATCGAAGCAGTATTTAGATACTGGTCGCGCGTTTCGCTCGAGGACTCCGAGCATTTCCTAGGCTAGGAGAAGACTGACGAAACCGTTCCGGTCGTTGGAGTATAGAGGTACCAGCGCGTCCAAGGTCACTCCGAGTCCGGCTGAATTTTAGAGTCGCTAACCTCACAGGAATTTTCCTCTTTGTCCCTGTTTCAGGGCGTATCCTGAATGTCGAGGAAAATTCAGTAGCCTCTTTTGTATTTCCATGAATCTTTCAAGTCCTGGAAAAGGTTTTACTATAAGTACAGTTGTGTCTTCCAGAAGTATTTCATGATTTTTTATGACCTCTTTTGTCAAATTCACCGAGTATTTTGAATATTCCCTTTACCAGAAATATGACCTGTGTTTCTATCTAGCTTCACCATAAGACCTCTACTTATTTGAAGACCCTAGAAATTAATATCGGCTAACCCTCTTTATAGAAAATGGCTGCAAACGGAGGTTAGGTGTGATGGAAGGAAAGTGTAGTAGAAGAAATGGAAAAACGAGAAGAAAATATGACCCATTTAAACGGAGGTGAAGACAAGATATGAGAAATAGGAAGGAGTTAGATGTAGACATAAAAGGACGACTGGAAGACCACATAAACAAGGAAAACAAATAACACAGAATGATCGTCACAATAGTTCTGTGACTGAAATCAGTAATGCAGTTCCTATTTGCTTCTCTGCATACCTGTTAATTTACCACACGGCTACCCTAAGGGAATACTATCTCAACTAAAACAAGCCAAAACAGCTTTGATGTACCATTATATATTTACTTACGCTCTTCGGATCGATCATTACATCAAAATTATGTATATGTAAATAGGAATATATTATTAATTTAGTCAGGTAAGATACATCGCTGATCGTTGGTAGTCTGGCAGTTAAAATTGAAATACAAAAATGAAAACGTATTTTAGTCGAATTTCAATGTTCGGCGAATACGATTTTATTATTCTGTTGCGAAAATTCATTGTGGTTAAGAATTACAAAATATAGTTGGGCTGTGGGTACAACGTCGTCTGTATTAAAGGAAATCATCAGAGGAGAAAAAATGGAAGGAAAACTCAACGTTGCAAACAGAAAAAACTTTGTTTTTCCAATAGAAATTAACTGAATTCAGTCATTTCTAGAGAGTACAAGATGGAATACCAGATGATGTCTGAATGAATTGTTTGACGAAATTGTTGAAAAACGTGAGGAGGAGGGAGTAGTGCACAATGTCTCTGAACGTGGAAAAGTGAAACTTTGACTTGGAACGAAGGAAGGTTGACTGAGATGTTAAGAGATATACAAGTGCGTACTTATCACAGCCATTATAACTGACCACTCATGGAGACCAGACAATGGATATAGTAATTGATGTAGAGTGACAACGGAAAGAGTTTGCAGAATCAAAGGGTAACATCAGACGTCATTCGACTGGCACAGCCAAATCGGCACATCATCTATCTACAAGAGTTTATTTAATATAACAACTACATTTAAGAAATAACTAATTACAAGCATTTCCAAAATGATAAAATACAGAAATAAGTGTAAATTACCAAAGGGAACATAATAAATTGTTTCTGCTGGAACCTATTTTAATTTTAGTGATGGTTCCGGATTGCATACGTAATACGCTGATGTGTAGTTGCGTACAATTATATACTAATACTAGCTGAGTGGCCAGCCTTGCCCTGGTTGTGATAATTAAACTCAGCGACATCCATAGCCAGGGATTTGACTCCTATTTCGGATGTTTTTGCATTATTTTTATCTAACGCCCCTCCACACCCACCCCTAAGGGTGCTCCCATCCCATGCCAAAAGGGATTGCTATTATACACAAAAAACCATCTGGAGAAACAGTATCGATCTAAGTGACCCCGAAAACTATTTTTGTGTCGCTCGTTTGAGATTGTTTGAAGATTTTCAACCGCCGACGATGGGGATGCTAATCATATCTTACCGCCAGGGTGTTTGTTTCCGGTACGAAATTTGGTCAAATTTGCTCTACGGGTGTATGCAGAACTTACACACACAAACATACGGTATATTTTATTTATGAAAAGACAAAATTAAGCGTTCAATGTTCTCTTGAAAGAGTAATGTGTCACATGTCACACGGCGCGCTTTGTTGCACGAAAATATTTCTGGGGGAGTTATTTTACGACAAGTTAGGTGAACTAGTTGACCTGGCCGTGCAATATCCATTAGGACTTCTTCCTGTGGGTTCTTAAATAGTAGATTTAAAAAACAATATTAGATCTAGTTGACAATCCGAATTTAGTATGATATGTGCTGACTTACCACCAGTGGTGCTCTTTATTGACGTTGACAGAAAGTCTCTCCAGTTAGAGGTTACCTGACACACACAACATCCATGCCCTCGTCTGGATTCAAACCTCGGACCTCTGTGATGCGAGGCAGTGATGTTGACCACTATAGCACAGCAGGCCGGCAAACAGTATATGTACGAGAATAATCCACGAACGAATCCATGACGTTCAACAGAGCATCAGATGCTCCATTGCCAATTTACGAAGTGCTTTGTGTCAAAGAGTAGCCACCCCTTAGGTATCAAGAACCCGTTCAATAAAAACAATAGGGAAGGGAATTTGAAGGTCGTTATTTTCTAACTCAGATATCACTGATTTATTTTTTAATATGTAAAATATAAATATTTATTATACCTTGTCTTTTTTATTGTGTGGCGTTTAAATTTTTTTGAAACTCTACTATAGACGAAAATTAGGCTGTGACGTTTGTTGAGAATGATGTGGAATGAATTTATATGAAGAGGGAAAGTATGGAACGTTTATGCATCTCGATTCCTTTTAAGCTTAGTGCAGTATTAGTGGGAGGCGTCTCTAAACGTCACGTCGACGCGTCGCTGAGGCATTACGAGTAGTTTGTTTACTAGGAGAGGCGACACAGAGACCTAGTCTCGCGGTCAACGGCCTTCCTAGACGAGCGATCGATAGCCGGGTTAAAAATACTGTCTGACCGTAGGCTTCCGCGTGGCACCTGTCGCGCTTCCGGCTCCAGGTCAGATAGTCCTGCTATTATTACCCTTGCCAGCTTGCCAGCCACTGCCAACTGTACACCACTTCCTGGCTCGTCACGTTCACAAAACCAATCAAAATTGTGGAAAGCTTTTGAAAGATAAAAATTAATTGTGTACATTTCAATCGAGAATCAAAGGACGTCTCGCGTTGACGTCATCGGCTGTTACAAATTCAACGCAAAGTTGACTTTTGTCTCGCTCCGGCCTCTCTAGTCTACCTATACATAATAAAATAACTCATAATTTATGTCGGACTTCAAATTAATTAAATCTAAATCCTGTTAACTTAGTTTTACATTTTATGCCTATTGGCTTTAAACAGCCACAATTGGTAACAATTAATCTGGACAATGCAGTTAAAAAATATACCATAATTTTTTTTCTCAATAAATGACAATTTTGATAGGTAAAATCGAATGAATATTGATGTTACATGTGGACCGTCGTTGCGTAGTCATCTTTCCTCATAGGATTTCCGTATACAAAGTTGAGAGATTTTGTATCTAGACAATGTCTATGGACAATCTCGCGACAAATTCTTGTATATAGACACGCTTTCAGAACAAAATCGCAGAACATTGGTCTCCCGTCTGAAATAGGAGACTTGAGACAATTCTCAGAATTGTTAGACCTACTAATAGTAATAATATAAGGAATTTCACACAATGTGTAAAGTAATTTGGGTCGCTCTTTACAAAATTCTGTCATTGAGACAGATCTTCTGGAACACCAATATGCGTGATATCTGTCACACACCATTTCACATAATTCACAAACACAATTCACATCTGGTTGATGAAAGCTTTTTGATTTACAAATCTTGTGGTGAAACCCGTGCACGGCGAAACGGGTTACTGTGTGTCGTAGTTCGTATGATGCTCTCCTCCATTCGTTTGTCATCATGGCGGTGGTACTGTAGAATTCGTCCCATATCTGGTTATTCTTTAACCTTTAGTTCTTGGATCACGTGTTGATATGTAGGTGTAGATGGTAAAGTTAACCCTGATGTATAGCGCAGGTTCCCTTGTGAGTTCATATGCATGTCGTGATGGCGTGATGGAGTATCTTTTTCAGAAAAGTTGCTTTTATCTTTTCAATATCTTTTAGGTTCTTTCTATTTAGTTTCTCCCATATTAATTCCAAACCGTATGTGACTATTGGGGTGACTTTTGCTTTGTAGAGGGAGATGGCCGTGACTATGGAGGGTTGTCGTATCATCCGAATATCTTGCATTGATCTGATAGCTGCGATTACTTTTTCCTGTCGGTTGTAAGGTTATCCCAAGGTACTTGAAGCTGTTTGTAACACTAATTGGTCTGTTGCCGAGTCTTTTGCTGTCTTTTGAAGGTTTATTTCTAGTTCATTTTCTTGAGCCCAGTTCGTTAGATTGTTGAAGGCCTCTTGTCGATCTTGTCTGGAGGTTGTTGTGATGACCATGTCACCTGCATACACATAGAGACGCGTGTTTTCTGTTGGTAGTGATTCGGCTATATCTGCAGTCGCAATATTAAACAATAACGGGCTTAGGGGGTCTCCTTGCAGAACCCCGTTTGTCTGTGTTATTGGGTCCGATACTGATATGCTGTCATCTATTTCTACTTGGTGCTCATGCAAGATGTTTGAGATTATTATCGTCAGGTAATGTTCTTTACCAATCATTGATTCCAGCTTGTTTAGTATTAGTCGTCTGTTGAGAAAGTCAAAAGCTTTTGTATAATCAATGAAGACCGCACAAAGCTTTCTCCTGTAGTGTCTCAGTGCTTCATCAATGTCATTTATGAGGCATGATATTGCTTGTATGGTAGATCTACTACCTCTTCCGAAACCAAATTGTAGTTCCGGTATTTTGCCCTCTACTTTCTCCGTGAGTCTTGCTGTCAATATTCTTTGTGAATATTTTGTAAAGTGTGCTCTGTAAGGCTATTCCCCTATAAGAGTTTTGGTCTTCTGTGTTCCCTTTCCCTTTGTATAGTATCTTTATTCGGTATTTTTGCCAACTGTCCGGGATGTGTCCGTTTTCCAGACATTTCGTCATTAGCGTAGCCCACATATCTTTGAAGAGTACTACTGCTTGCTTGAATTGTTCGTTGTATATATTGTCAGTGCCGGCGGCCTTCCTACTTTTTGCATCATGTACGGCAGCTGCAACCTCTCTGCTTCTATATTGAGGTGCCGCTGTGTTATAGCTTGGTCTGGTGTCTCTGTTTTGTAGTACTATGCTGAAGTGTTGAGACCTACTAATAATAATAGTAGGGGTTTGTATGCAAACCAAGTATTTTTTTGCAGCTCTTCTTCGCCGGAATAATTTTTTTTATGCTCCCTATGAAAACCTGTTTTCAAATTGAGTATATTTTTTCTACGTACCTATGGACACTTAATATTTTTTTGGCCAGCTTTTCAATAATTATTATCTTTTTATATTCTGTATTAGTGATTTTCCAAAACCATTAAAATAATTTTCTATTAAAAGTCAAACTTTCTTCCTCGTGATAATAAACAAACAATAATAAACTAAATTAACGTAGAGTTTTAACAGAGGAGACCAATGTTCAGCGATTTTGTTCTGAAAGCGTGTCTATGTACAAGAAATTGTCGCTCGATTGTCTATAGACATTGTCTTGATGCAGCAGAAGCAATTGGTCCGATCAGGAAGCAAGAATGCTCGTCATTTGATATTTAAACTGACAAATCAGCGTAACTTTGATGACCAGATTAAGAAGCGCGTAATTTGTACATAACCCACTGCAGTCTTGGCAATACAATACCGTGCATATACACGAAAATTTGCGTGAATCACGACAGACAGTTTTACGACTCCTACTGGAAAACTGTCTACTCAAAATTTAAATCATATTGCGAAAGTGACAAATATTTTATTTGGACAAATTGAAGACGATTATGACAACATATGCCAAAAGCTACGACAAATTTAAAATTAAATAATTTTGAAAATTACGAAATTGATTTCTTTTTACACGTTGTGACTGATTAAAACCAGTACGGAAAAAATATAAACAGAATTAAACATATTTCAGTCTTAATAAATATGAAATTGAAGAAAAAGCATTGTGTTAACTTTGCATCAGACACTTTCAGTCATTCAAAAGCAATTAACATCAATACAATTAGTAATACGAATCTTTCGATTGTTAATTCTATGAGTAATTTTTATTATCATGAGACGAAATTTAAAGGTTATATTCACATAATTGAGGGATACAAATCTTTACAAATGTTTTCATATGTAAAAATGGACTTACTACGACTAAAATTCATTTAAAGTTTTTTAAAACTTATAAACAAAAATTCTTAAGAATGGTTTTGCCCATATTATTGTTTTTCTTAACCATGTAATGAATATCTACCGCATTAAATATTCAATATTTGAAACCTTTGAGAGAATTAAATAATATTAAATTTAAAATAAATAAGTAAGTAATAAAATCAAGAAAATTGGAAATTTAGTGACCTGTTAAACTCCAGAATTTCATCTCCAATGAAATTAAGAATGCAATTTGAGATGATGATCGGTCAATGCATTTAAGATTCCTTTATTTATGTTAAATATGTTAGTTTCGCAATATGTGAATTGAATATTTTACACTTGTTTGTGTGCAAAACATTAATAATTATATATATTCCACAGATTTATAATTATTTAAGTTCCGTTTCTCATTAATGCATTGGCTGATAATATAATAAGGTCCCAAAACGTTGTATTTCTTTTTGTATTCATAATTTCACTGGAGATGTAAATCTCGAGTATAACACAAATTTTAAATATAATTTTTCTAACATTATTGGCTTCCTTATTTTTTTATTTTACTTAATATCGGATACATATTAACATGTAAAAGTTATCTTTATAGGCTTTCGTTGTTGAGTGAATTGAGATTTAATGTTCTCAACAGAATAAATAGACAAATACTATCCACATTTTGCCCTCTATTTCATTGTTCTACACATACAGAAGTAGAAAGAGCAAATGTATACTTGTAAATAATTTAAAAATTGATGAAGCCTCATTCATGGAAGCTGTCAACTCTGTGATTCTGAAATATTAATAGTTATATGCGATACATTGTGTCATTACATTCGTTGTAAAACTGTAAAAGATAATAACAATTTTTGTAGCTCATTTTTTATTTCAGTCATTAAGTCTTTCCAGTCATAATTAACTAAATATTTTATCTATTGGTACATATTCTCCATACAGTAAATAAATAAATGAAGCGTTCTAAGGCGCCCCGTGCATCAAATATTATTTTAATAAAAACATTAATTTATTTGTAATCCATTATACATTATTATCGTATATAGAGCGAAAATGTATATACATTTATTGAGTTGCTCAAAATGTCAACAGAAAAGTTGAGATAGAAAATCTATAGATAGAAAATGTATCATTCCTGTCTTAGGAACTGTTAATATTAGAGAAATGAAAAATTTATGTTTGATTAAAAATTAATAACAAGAAAGATAGCCAAATACAGACAAAAAAGTGATATTATAAACACCACATACGCATCTTAAGTACTCTCTTCGTACAGATTAAAATATTGTGTTTGGCTAGGCTAAATATTTGGTCACAAGATTCTAAGGCCTCGGGCACGATACAAGCGGCGAGCGACGAGCGACTGGGAGCAGGTAGACTGAGCGACTCCGCTCAGTTTTATGTCTCAATAGAATGTAGTGGATTTGAGGGTCCACTGACTACAACAAGCAGCTGCTTAGGGCTGCACCACCTGCCTGTCAATGGTCGACGCTCATTGCTGACCCCGGACATTAAATTTTGTTTCACTTCCCAGCGTCAAAGCACTCGTACATTGCTTATACGTTTAAAACCGGGATAATATAATCATGTAAGTCAGTAATTAATTATTTAATGTATTTATTAAATTTTTTGAACAGGAAAGGAAGCAAAATTTGTTAAACTTTTGTATTAAAAAATAATATACTGAGTCATCTCTGCCACGACGATTTTAGATTCGTACCGAGTCTTGATATGGTTATGTAAAATAACATTTTAACAGAATAAAAACCAAAAAAGTCTTACAAATTTCGGTTGAATTATTTATTGAACCAACGTCAATGTCAACAGCTTGTTACCTACATGATGTATGTATTTCCTCAGTTCTCTATATATCAAACTATGTTTGTGGTTTCATTTATTTAGGCAGGTTGTTTTCGAATTATCTATATAATTTGTATTTCAGAAGATGACGATGGCTCTTACAGAGGCCGAAAGCTTCTATGTATATTGACGTTTTACAATCTACATTATAATAGTCCTTGGTTTGGAACTGTTTAAAATATTTTATTTGTAATACAGACAGATTTGTTTTTAGACGGATGAAACACATGGTTTTGCAGAACACTGCAAGATGCTAAAAGGCCGAGGTAATATTTTCGTTGGGAATTACGGCTTTCAGCTTACAGCAGATTGCAGTAAAACAAGATTCTCTTCCATAAAAATTGATACCCGACTATGATTATTTATGAAAATATTTATTATATTATATAAAGTTATATGTCAGTGTAGTTACTTTTGTTGATAAACAGCCAATAACACCCAATTGAAAAAGTAATTTATTAAGCAATTATTAAATTGCGACATGTTTTGGCCGTCATGTTAAGATAACATAGTAACAGCCTGACGAGGATCCACATGAGAAACGAAACATGTCGCAATTTATTAATAAATTACTTTTTCAATTGACTCTTATTGGCTGTTTATAATCAAATATTTAATATATTGAAAAAGTAAGGGAAACAAATTTTATTTTCTCTATAAATAACGTTTTTTAAATGAGTTATCTCTGTCGCAACTATCTTCCGCTTGGAGTGATCAAATTAATACGCGAATGGAGTGCTGAAATAGTTAATGAAAATAACAACATGTGGTTTAGGAATCGTCCCAAAGATGCTAAAAGGCCCAGGAAATGTTTTCTGGTATAATTACTGAAGGCTTTTAGCATAACTCAACGGCACAGAAATAGTGCGATGGCAGAAAGAAACTTTCTTGGTGTAGCAAAATTGTCATTGGATCTATTTCGGCTCAACCCTCGGCAATGAAAGGGGGTTTGACCTGCTTGGGGATATAAAACTGTTTTTAATTCCTTAAAAGAGGATTTGTATATTCAAAAAACGTGTTTAATTTTTTTAAAACAGGTGGAGGCACTCTCCGTAATGTCTTCTGCTCCTACTTAAGGGATGAACGTCATACTTCCTCATACCTGCCTGCAAAACGCGTTTCCATAAATAGTTCTTGTTTCCACTCAACAAGAAAATATTAGCCACCTCACGCGACAACATCATGACGGCGACCGCAGTAAGTTCACGCTCAACAGCTCTGTATCGTACCCGGCCCTGCTTATCGCTTTGCCTCCTTGACTCTCCGCATCTCAAAAGCCTACCGCTCGTCGATTCTATCGTGCCTAAGGCCTTTCCACGGCCCTAAATTTGGCTATTCGCACCCTTTAGGGGGTGTGGCTAATTCAGATATTGAGATTTTTGGGAGTAGAAATCTGATTCCTAATGGATAAAAACAGCAGAATCCAAGACCCTGTGGGGGAAATTTTGGAAAACCGAGGTGTGAAAGGAGTTTGCAGAAGTTTGTGTGTTCGGGAATGTTATGGGTTAGCTTGGAAACAAAAGCAATTAAATTCGGTGAGTTTATGAATAAGTTAGATAGTTTTTGGTTTTTGAGTGGAGGACATTTGCACCGGCAGGATGACCATTTCCAGGAAATGCAAGGGATTTCAGCGTCCGCTTGAGCTACCCGAGACCTGACAGACTTGCAATGGTAACGTACCCGAAGATAATCCCATCGAAGTCGGTTCATTAAAGCTATATGACCACCGTATTTTGGCTCACCAACAAACTCCTAAATTGTATCTCTTTCTGTTTTGTTTATGTTTGTATAATTTGCCATAGGTATTTCAAATTTGTAATGATAGCATAATATTTATTATTTGTAAATAAAATATTAATGATTATTGCAATTACTATCACCATACAAAAAATTAAATAAGTTCAGAGTTAAATAAGTAAGTAAAATATTTATATAACTTAAAAATATTCAATAAAAATAACCTTATCCATATATAAAATTTCAATTTAGTGATCTACCATAGTAGCAATAAAATGTATAGTCATATGAAGTTAATTTATAAAAAAAATATGAGTGGGATGTATAAGGGTTTATACTGGGACATTATAATTTTCGTACAGTTTCATAGAGTTGAGGCTTTTGTCGTCTGTAAAGAAGATGATTGACCGGAGTATAGTTTTCATCTGGTTATAATTTTATTGAATATTAATTTTTGTATATACTTTTATTATCCACTAAACCGAGTGAAATAATCTAAAAATATTGCATTTTTAATAACATTTAAATGTATCAGTACTAAAAACAAAAAGCCTCAGGTATTTAGACAAGCTAAATAAATTAAGTACGCCCTGAGAAGAAAGTGTAACAAACATCCATTAATGTAAAGATAATCGTATTACACGTGTGCTCTTGTTTATATAACAGTATGTATATTTGAATCAGGTGTACAATGAAAAGACTAACTGTGAAATATTTTTGATGAAGAAGCAAGAATACGAATCAGAACTAAAGGCCTTGAGTCCTAGAACTTTTGCTATTCATTCTTCCTTGCAAAAAAATGTAGATATCCCCTGAAACGCCAGACTCTTTCCTACTCTTTTTTTAAAAACGATACTCTTAAGGATTATAATATGTGTTGCAAAAGACAAGTTTCACCCTCACGTAGGTAATCGTCACTCCCATACTAAGCGACATAATATTAGTGGTATACAGACAGCAAAATGAGTGTATTTTCGTCAATTCTCAGTGAGTTTTTAAAAACAGATACTGCGTTGGAAACAGAAGTAAATTCTCTGAAACCTTTATTCTATGACAAATTAGTTTACTACCGACGATATTGGAGACATTACACTAGAAATCCGACAAACTGCATTCTTTTCAAAAATAACGTAAAATGTCGAGAATTTGGCGAAATATTTCTACCACTTCGTTCGACCGAATTTCGTACTCCAACACACCATTCTATGCAGAATTTAATTCTCTACAGTGTATTACTGAACATTATTTTCAATAGAATGCTTCATGCTTTTGCTATTATCAAAAAACTGAAAATATGTGCAATATTTCGTGGTTTTTAGGAAGAGGCCTTTCGAATTGTGAAAATTGGTTTTTCACTAATAGGCACAAAATATAAAAGTTGGAAGAAAAAAATAAAATACCCGACGTTTTTCTCGCGGTGGCCCTTTTTTGTAGACACAGCTTTTGGGCTAATACAGTTTTATGAGAATTTAAAATTAATTCATTTTAGAATTTAAAATTAATAATCTTATTTATGAAAACTTTACGGCCAGAACAGAATGACAAAATCGTCAAATAAAAGCTTACTTGAATCACTATTAGTGGGGCACATTGTACAAATACACAGTTCTTATAGTCACTTCTCACGACAATTAATTGAAAACACGCGATTCCATTGGTGATTTTAACGGATTGTCTTAGTAGCCATTTGTTTTTCTTTTAGGTCTTTGTCAAAAATTGCAGTGTTGCCGAGTCTGTGTCTTGAGGTGAAATAGATGTGAACCGAAGCCTAAATTGACCACCACTGAACAACACACACATTGTTGGAGATAAACTCACATTGGACTAGATTTTCGCCCTTCTTGACTTTCGCTCCTGGTAACTATGTAGAGATACTTTGAAACTATTTTATTTACAGGATTTAAAAATAGTATTCTGCTACAAGTGAGTGTACTGAATGCATGAACAAAGGCGCAATGCAATATGAGTGAGTTGTTTGGAAGCTTACCTGTGCTTTGATGGTGATGGTGATGGTGTCCGACCCTGGAGCAAGCGCTGTCGCAGCGCAACTCCAGCTCCAATCTCAGCAGCTGTAGACTGCCGTCCTCCTCCTGGCTGAAACCAACAAATACTACATATTACGTTCAAAATATATAAACAGAGACTAGTTTATTACTGTTGAAATAAAAGTGATTGCCCCGGAACTTCGCCTAGAAGATGACGTCAAGGATATCGGTCGTCGAAACGACGCGGTTTAATCGCTGTTGGCTCCCGAGAACTCTTTATACAGCAAATACACGGGGAAAATCTTCGATCTTTGTTGATTATATTTGTTGTCCCTGAATGACCTTATTTTAAGCCGCAGTTAAATTTCGATATAAAATCCAACAGATGACAGGCCCTGACAAAACTGCGCTTTCAATTAATGTAAAAATGAACTTTGTACCTATTTAGTGTTTTATTTATATGAAAGGTGAATTATGTTGGAATTATTTCAAGGAAATAAAATAAAAATACCATAGAATATTATTAATTCCGATGAATTACTGGAACAATTTGCAGAGACAATAGTTAATATGTGGAATGTGTTTCAGATGTATCGTTTAAGTACAGCAATGCACTTAAATTATTTTCACGAGGCCGTAGACGTTAAAATCTCCGTTTCGAAAGATATACATTCCTATTCGTTGATTCACATTGCAGTACGCCATGCAGGAGGAAACTTGTCCTTAAACAAACCACGCTTGAACGGAAGCGCATGTGAGTGGGAGAATAAAAGCTGCATCTCTGAATAATCTTCTTCTTCAATTGAGAATGAAGGGAGCAAGTCTAGTACCACGTGTGTACAACAACCCCATCCCTGGTCCAACAGAAAAGTGTTCTTTGTCTATATTTGCATGGCACGGGACGGGGCGATACCGCTGGTGAATACTAGGTGAGAGATCAAGTTTCTTTCAAAGAGGGACAAAGACTGGTTGAGAAGAAAGGCGACCTGGCCGCAATACGAGCCGTTCGGCCAATATGGAGCAACCACAATGGACGCTTTGTCCTGGAGAAGACATCTGGTAGCGGGTGCACACACCTGCGATCAAACCGCCATTCAGAAAGAACTCATTATTTGCATACGACAACTTCATCCGCAAGTGCTTAACGAAGAACATTTCATAACAGTTGGTGAAGATCAGTCGAACTTTCGTCTCGAACGAAACAAGGAAAATGTCTGGTAAACTCACATTAAAATTACGTGTTAATGGTTTAGTGTTGTCGTGGAATCTAATACACCTTGAAAATGCTTTAAATGAACGGAAACACAATCATAAGTATTATTCAAGAAACTAATATCTCATTTAATGCATTAAAAATATTATTGTCTAAGGATACTTTTATAGATGCTTTGTACTATATGTTGTATTTATATTATCTGTATCTAGTTGTCTTCTAATAAATAATATTTTCCGTGTGTGTAGGTATGTATGTTTGAATGTACATTTGTGGGTATGTTCCGCATACAAATATACTCCCGTGGCGCAAATCTGTCGAAATTTCGTACAAGTGTTCCTTTCGAAACGGAAACAAACACTGTGGGGATATGACACGTCTGCCACCCCCTGGGGCGGGAGTGGACGGGGTCAAAATTTTCAAATACACTCAAACGGCCGAAATTTGCATCGGATAAATATTTTTCAAGGGCAATGAGATTGATAGTGTTTCTCCCGATGTTTATTGTTTATAATTTCAATTTGCTGTACTCGAGTGATACATCTGAAATACATTCCACATATTAACTATTGTCTCTGCAAATTGTTCCAGTAATTCATCGGAATGAATAATATTCTATGGTATTTTTATTTTATATCCATGAAATAATCCCAACATAATTCACCATTCATATAAATAAAACACAATTTAGGTACCAAAGTTCAGTTTTCCATTCATTGCAATCGTGATTGTAAATCCGTTTTCGATATAGGAGGGGAGCACCTGTCGGGGTGGAGGGGCGTTACTTAAAAATAAGACAAAAACAACCGGAATTGAAGTATCTGGGATTATGTATGTCGCTGAGTTTAATTATAACATCCTGCCGGGCAGTATGAAATAAAAGAACTTTGTAATATAAAATGTCTAATATAAATATTAATGTGCAAATAAGTCACAATAAAATATTTACTTATGTATGATATTTATTAAAGTATTGGAACCCAGTGTTCACTTAATTAATACCTGAAGAGGTCGTGGTTGTCAATGAAGAAAATAATTTCAGATAATTTAAAATTATACTATTTCCTTGTTGGTGTTACAGACTACCACTTGTAAAATTTCACTTGGTTCTGAACCTTTGTTATATTGTGGTAATCAACACTTTATCACATGCTAGTAGCTTTTACGTACACCTCCGGGTTGCAATCATAAAATTAAATACACAGGTGATCGTATCGGATCAAATCTGCAGCGAACAAAGTATTTCAAATTACTTTTTTATTAATAGAGTTAAAAATGTGAATTTATTTGTTGTACAACTTCCAGTATCGAAGCTTCAATTTCAGGGTCAAAATATCTGTAAATCAACAGAAACGATACGACAGACAACAAAAATGTTATCTTATTCCGGCTATAAATATAGCTATCCTGAAGTAAGTACAAGGAGAAGAGCATAATTGTTGTTTATTGCGAGAGTCCAGGTGTGAGAGCGGCCGCAGGTCACCCCAGGTACCGTTCAGGCAGACCTAATGACCTTCGACGCACTGGTCGAGCACACGAGGCGTCATGTCAGCAGTTAACTCTGCTTCCTTACGCGTTTTATATTCCTTCCTGTAATCAATATTCTCATTACGACATCAAAAGAACGAAATACGTTGTTAACTGAGTGAGACTATCGTGACAGGAATTACTGATTGTTTACAGAAATTAATTTAAAATATCTGATAGGAATATTGAAATTATTATATAAAACATAAAAACGAAAAGTTGATACGACAAAAATTGTTTTCTTCACTGTGAAGCCAAATTGAGCCAAGTATTTATTGTATTCATACGATAATTCTAGTACATTAATGTAAAAATTAAAAACGCTGAACTTTTGCAGATCATAAGCTCAAGGCTTTTGATAAAGTCATGTTTATAGCATCCTTAAATAAAAATTTTATATTTATATTGAAAAGTCTTACAAACGTAATAATAATTAATCATAAATTTTATGGAGATTCTGAGTGTCATTTTTACATTCATACGTTTACTATGCGATCTTAAAAAAATCAAGTTTTTGGAAGAGGAGAGTAATTATTTTTAGATCTATGAGCGAAATGTTCAACATAAGATATTATAACGAAGCTGTTAAAGAAAAAAACGACACAGAATCTCAATGAGATTTATGATTTATTATTATTATTATTGTAAGACTTTTTAATTTATGTTTAATTTATTATAAAAATTTTACTTACAAAGTTTTACTCTACCTTTAATTGTTAAATTACAAATTATGGACTTTTATAAACATAGTGTTAAGTTCAGCAATGTAACCGCATTCTTTACTGTATTTTATTGTTCGCAACATTTAAGTGTCCGTTGGAGGCCGTCAGACAACAGTATACATTATTGTAAGTATACATTGCATCATCGAAGTCTCCACAAACGTCTCAAACTGTACGTACACGTACAAAGTGCAGTTACTGCAACATATTGAGCCTAATAACAGGCCCTAACGAGCGGAATTCGCCAATACGATGCTAGACAACCTCGGCGCTGATCGTGATTTCATGTCCAGGATTTTCTTTTCGGACGAAGTCACTTTCCATGTATCAGAGAAGGTAAAGTAATATAATGTGCGGATCAGGAGATCATAGAATCCTCACACTACACAAGAGCACGTTGTGTCCCAAGTTGAATTTTTGGTGCAGTTTGTCACAGAAGAAAGTCATTGGACTGTTTTTCTTCCCCGGGAAAAGTGTCTAGTATCACATATATTCAAATGCTGGACCAGTTCTTTTTTTCCACAAATTTAACAACTGAAGGCTAACATCTTTTTCTAATAAAATGGCGCTCCTCCATACTGGTTCAATGAAGTTCGTTCGACTATGGACAACATTTCCCTGGCCGTTGGATCGGTAGGGGAGGACCGATGGCCTGGTCTCCGAGATCTCCCGATTTAAAACCGCTCGATTTGTTTCTCTGAAGCTATGTCAAAGATACAGTTCACGCCACCACAGTCAGAAACCTTTACGAGCCTATCGAAGAGGCTATTCAGAGATTTTCAGAAGACATGCTCCAACGAACTTGGCAAGAAATTGTTCATCCTGATATAGTCACGTGACTACTGGAGCTCACATAGAGATGTGGTGATATGCATATCAAATATACTTGGTGAGCTTTCCTTTCATATAAGCTTTATTGTAAGTTTCTATCTTCAGCCGTTTACCCGTCACATACAATTGCAATTACAGATGTTCTATCGGACCACCCTGTACAGATAATGTGAATTTATTTTCCTGTTATGCTGTCAAAAACTATCCCAACACTAATTATTAATAGCTTAAAAATGTCAGTATTTTGGATAACTTCGTTTCATGTTTTAATTTATAACCAATGGTGTTGTTTATATTAATCTAAATTTCTTTCGTTGTGCTGCTGAACGTGTTCCTGTTAGGCAAGTAGTAGCTATCGCAATAACGAGGTACGAGTTTCTCGGCTACTGTTATGACATATTTATAGCGCTTTTGTGTGTTCTGGATGTGGGCGTAGTCTGTGAAGACAGCGGTCAATTTACTAGCAATGCTGGCAGCGGCGCGGAAAATTCGCGGGCGTGGACACACCACACACTCATAGAGAAGTGGGCGAGGGCGAGTCAGAGAGTCAGGGAGTTACACTCGCAGACAGCGAAGCGGCACGGGTGCCGCCCTCTCTCCTCTCATCATCTTTCACAGATTCGCATACGCGCTATCGAACCAAACCAAGATCAAAACGCAATGAACAACACGAATATTTATTACTCTTGCGCTAGGAAGGAGCATTGTTGGAGTTAGTAGACCATCAGCTGCGAACTTAAATACAGTGTTAGAACCGAAGCCAGACTTCGCAAACGATGGAGGGAAGAGTTTGTGAAGGAGTATTTAATGAATTCCCGGAAAAGAATATATTCTTACATTGAAATTAGTTCTGTTAGGTCGTTATCTTCAGGTTTGAGAATGTTCAAAGAAAGTTATGATGAGAATTCACAAATACTTAAGATAAAATTGAGGCAATAGTTTTAATCATCGCAAATGTTTTAATAATTTTGAAAATTGTCGGTTCTAGCGCCATCTGTGAACCAAATGACTTTAGTCGTAGGGAAAATCAATATAACTGTTCACGGAGAATCTAAATCTGCAATAATAAATGGCGGTTCCCAGTTAAATACTTTCTCCCACACAAATAGGTGGTGGTAGTGTTGTGTAATGGAACAAATTTAAAATTATTTTAAAGGTCCCAAATTCGTGTGATCGTGGCGCAGCTCCGTTTTTCCGCCGAGCCGAAAGAGGAAGGAACTGGGCTCAGTAATTCTAAGAAAAATGAGGCGGTTGGCTATTTCTTTGTCTCAGGCGATACCAATGCCTGGTAATCAGAGGAGTATTCTGGGGGAGCAGCCGAGGTTTCCAGGGTGGTAAACCTAAAGAACACTTGTTTTTTTCGGCATCGAGAGTGAGAGGAGTAGACATCAGACGTTGAGTGAAAATTTCGTTTTCCCTCATGAGATAGAAGAGTGGTGCTAGGACATTGCGAAAGTGAGAGTCAGATTTTGTTTTGAGCTGTGAAGGAGAAAAACTAGTATTGAATTTTGTGAGAAACTTTGGCTATGAAGCCTGAGGATAAGCAGCCACGATAGACTCCGAGCAGCAGGACAAATCGAAGACACGTCGTTAATCGACTATCATGACTAAACACGCGGAAAAGAAAGAAAACATTCATTCATTAAAATAAGTTCAGTTAAGTAGTTCGTTTAATCTCGCGGAAGGAAAGTGATGTTGATACTTCAGATACTTGAGAGTAGAGGTCTAGGTATTTATCGCAGAGACTAATACTGAAGGTGTCCATACTTCGAGGAATCTAGTTCAAACAAGGAAAACATTTAGTTCTAGAGACAATAAAACATCAACAGCAGAGAAATCGTACGTCAAGTAACAATTACTAATTTTTTTAATATAAAATTACCAGAATATGGTAAATATATATTATTTATGAAAAATATCTACCCCTCGAAACACACAGAGAAAATGAGATCTAGATAAGAATTGTAATTTATAATTGTATAATATTTCAATAAAATTTGAAAGACTCAAAATAAATTAAGTAATCAATTAAAGAATAATAACCTTACAATATAAATTATTAGTTGTATCAAAACATACATTAAGTGTTGAAAAGTAGAGTTAAAAAGTATTTTAAAGAGTTTATCTGAATTGTCGACCTTAGAAAGAAACATTAGTCATCGAATTTTGTATGATTTAGAGGTTTCGGCAGCAGATAAAGTTGATTTCTGCTTCTTTTGTTGGTTTTGTATTTGAACATTTAATAGATTGGAAAAATATCTCGTGATCTAACCAATATTTGTATCACAATAACACTGAACCGTATCCACTGTAATATCTTGGGCATTAATAATATTAAGGGTCATGCTACCTGTGAACTGACTCATTGTTGTACCGTCAAATTTCCAATTTTATTTAGTTTGCGTTTCCGGAAATCTTTTAAAGCGTAAGATTTTGTAATTTCAACTCAACAATTTTCCTGTTAATTTAATATTTTATTTCAATTCTATACCTTTCATGAGGCCCTGAAATAAAATTTAAGTCTCATTTAAATTAATAGCCGTGACATTATTATGAAAATTTATATGTAAAATTTATTTTTCTGTTTTTAATAAACTCGAAATATTATATTAATTAAATTTTAGATTCATCAATTCTAACGTTTCACAAAATGTTAAGAATTGTTATTAAAATTTGAAAACTTTATTATTTTATTAAATAATCATAAATTGTTAAATAAATTTAAATTCCCCTTAAATATTACAATTAAGATACTTCTCAAAGTAAATTAAAATAAAGTAAATAAAAGTTATAAAGTTGTATTACATTAAATAATTTAAAGATCTTCAAATTATTACAATAATTTACGCCAAACCGTGTGGGATATTTGTTTAAATTTATAAAATGCATTTTGAATATTACATTATTTGACTCCAAAACGTAGGGCTTAATTAAGATTTTCAAATTGTTTATATATATGTCCATATTGAAAATTAGAAAGTATATTGGAAATTAATAAGTTTATTTAACTTACTGAAAATCATATGCATGCGGAATGCAGCTTCCCGTTTCAAAAAAAATATTTCTTCTTCATTTTAAAATTACTGGAGTGGAATGGAAATCTGAAAATGTAACTATAAAGTGTGCTGACAATATTAAATCAATTCATATAAACTGTTTCATCCGAGACTCCTCTGCTCAGCGATATCCTTGTTGGAAGGATAACTAAGTTAAAGTTGCGTTGTCGTGTCTGTGTACGTGAGACGAATCTCATGGTTCAGTCCGTTATCATTTGAAAGTATGGAGTTACTTAGCCTACATGAAAGCCTCCGTTCTAAACCTTACTCATTACATATAATTATAATTTCCGAAACGTTTTCATTTTCACATGAACATGTGAAGTCTTCCGTCAATCGAAATAAAACCGTCACGTTACTCGAAACCGATACAATCTTGAACGTACATCAACGGATAGATGTTTCAGCACTTTTCTACTTGTGTCTCACCGGAGGCTCTGAAAAATAAGGTCGAAAACTGATTCACTAATTAAACTCGATTAAAAAATTTTACCTTAAGTTTGGAAATTAATTGCAATAAGTTAATGGTCGTGAAATATATTGTATTTATTAAACTCAAGTTAGTAACAGCAAAAAGTTTTTACGTAAGTTATAGTTAGGTGTGTAATTTGAGACCAGGCTACATCTATTTTGAAATAATAACTGAACGATGACGGCAGAGAAACACATGCAATATCATTAGTGAAGTGATGAGGTATTTTAGGACGAGAATTAACGAAGCCTATCAGGCGTCTTTCAACCATAGAATTTTGGTATTCGTGACCGAACAAGAAAGTTAATGCTGTAATGCTCAAATGCTATTGTTAAAATCAGTGAAAATATTATTTATTGTTTCCGTTTAACGATACTACGATACAAAATAAAAACATTGTCGCTGAGCTTCGGAAAAGTATTTATCATTTTCATCGTGTTTCCTTCGACTTCTAGCGTAGCGTAACAGTATGAGATAAAATTAATGAATTAATTTATTTATTATGAATCCAATGTTTGGGTATGGGATACTCATTGTATCATGTTAGTTGAGCTAATAATTTCTTACTAATATCTCACATTCAGTAGTCCTCGTCGTTATTTGTTACCATAATAATGCCTCAGCTTTGAAGGAAACCAAATACATGCTTTAACTTGAGTTTTAATTGTTTATGTGCAAAAAGAAATGCTAAACATAATGGAATAGAACAGCCAATACAAAGTTGGGATCTTCCAAACGTTTTTAGTTTTCACTATACATATAAAGTTACCTAAATAGACGGAAGGCCTAGAAGGTTCAACAAGTTATTCTCATAGTTTGACACAGAATTTTTATCACTTTGCCTCTCGATAGTTTTTATATTTTAGTAATTCGAAATTTCCGTTTATTCCCAAATACGCCATAGTAAGTGAACCATAAAAGATACGATATTATTTTTTTATTCAAATAATACACAGAATAATAGTTATGATAAGAATATTTTGTATTAATTTAGGACAGCTTTGTAATGAAGTCTTGAATTTGGACAATGCATTTGTATAGTTATCATATATCAGCAAAGCCCAACATAATGGTTTATGTTTATGGCCTATAACTATAAACAACTTTCCGTAAATTAAACCTTTTTTCTTTTGAAAAGATTTGATTATTTATTTATGGGTGAGATTTCAGAATTTCTATCGCAAACGTTTGAAAATTAAAACATTAACACTTTTATAGTTATTTTAAAATAATATATATCGCACAGAAATGTAAATAATAAAGAACAAATTAAATTAAATTATTTAGTATGGCACCGGCAATTTTACACTCAGTCACATGTACATTTATATCAGGTATTAATGGGCCTAACTACAGGCAAAAACCATTACGCAAAATAAACAATGGTCGTTGAAATGCATAATAATAAAGTTCGTCAGATACTACCGTTTCGCTGTGGAAATCCTATGTCTACAAAACTCAGAGACAATTGTGCATACACTGCTCAGCACAGCTTCGGGTTGAATCTATACGATATTACACACCAATGCATAAGCTTCAATTTCCTAACCACGACTGGCCTTCCACTTCTCTATTACTTATAAAAAGTCACGGCTCTATTATTGCTTCTCAATGACCGCCAATAATTCCCTCCAGAGATACTTTTTTCCGTTTAAAAAGATAAAAAAAACCTTAGATTTTTATGATACAACTGCTGCTAATTAACGATGACTAACTGCTGCTGGAAATTGTAATAATATTTGTAGGTGTGCGTTGATATGCGTTACACTGCATTACCAAATAATTTTGTTGATATTTGTAATTGTTTACAAATATAGTAGAGGCAACTTTACCCGAAGTAAACATCAACACGGTGAATTACTGGACGTGAAATATTGAAGATTAAAATTGCAGTTAGGATATCCGTATACAGATTTCCAGTGAATTGTAACTATAAAACGTGAAGTACACGTTCTATCACACTTTAGCATTTTCTTTCAGTAGCTGCTGAAAATGTGCATTGCAGTCTTCTTGGTGAAGAAGAAGAAGGTGTAGATAGGCTATCCACATAGTGTCAACTCCCCTCTTATAGCACAGGAAAGGGACTGAAAGGGGGGATGCGGAAAGGTAGAGCAAGGTAGCCAAGGGTTAACTAGGGCCCCCGGGCTGCAGTTTAAGGATACTACCCAGCAATTCGCCTAAATGTGATGAAGGGAAACCTAGAAAAATCAGCATCAGGTAGGTCGGGCATTTGGCACTTGTCCCACGTCCTTCCGATGGCGGTTTGCTGTGGGGCCCCAGTGAGAAATCAGACTAGTAAAATACTGACCCTATCCAAGACTGACTAACAGAGTATATCACGTTCTCATGGATCCATGGGCTCGCATATCTGATGTTGCCTCTTCATCGTCGAGAATATCAACAACGCTTGGTGCAGCTGTCAGAATTATATTTGCTTTGCTTACTTTACAGCTTTTCTTTCCAGAAGACATGATATAATCACTCATTTTTTTAAAAACTAAATTTATCCAAATAGTAATAAGAAAATCTCTCACATAATATATACAAAAGTCTTAATAACCAGAAAGTTTGGTATTTATAGCTTTCGGAGTTTTACTCTTTATTAATACCCTTTAGAGGTTTCTGATGGTCTTTATAATGACTTAGTACTGTAAGTATACTACGCCAGGGCAGTTTCTTCCTTCATCAGATTCTGGGGCGATATCTACTGCAAATCGCTTGTCGTCAAACTTCTAGTAAGTAATTTACTATCGGCGACAGTCGAAATTGAGTTTTTCCAGCGAACTCAATTCAAGAAACTACCACTCTTTTCGAACGTCTCGTTAAACAAATTTATGAACCGGAAATTTCGTCCTCTTTGTCAAATTACCTTGACCACAAATTAGTATAATAACTAACCAACTTTATTTAGAGCTTCTTTTTTATTATTTTAGTAATATTATCACCTGTTCCGAAGTCTTATCTCAAGAATGTGTAATTTGTAAGGTAATCGACTTTCAGAGATATCGGATGCGAAGCGAAACTCCGCCTTCAGAATTAATTGAAAAAAAAATGACTGTAATTGTTATTTCGATGGAGAGGGAGCAAGTGTGTTTGAGGCTGTGCGTGGCCCTTGTGCCAGGTTAAAGGCACAGAGTATAAGTTCAGTGCACCGTAATTACTGAATACTAACGGTGTAGCTATCTGACCGCGTGCATCACAGCAGCGCCGTTCACAACTCGCTCCTGCAGCCTCACAGTCTCATATAACTGGCTCAATCACACAAACAAAAAAAATAGAAAATGCAATTTGTAGAAATTAATTTCATTTTCGTTGTCCTATCCCAATGACATACCGTGCGGTTGTGTTATAGAAACAAATAAGTAATCGTGAAAGAAAGATAAGGCGCAGCTGGAAAGGAAATCCACTAACTTTCGGAATAGATGGTAAACAGGAGCCAAGAAAATGAAACAGAAACTAACTACATAACTAGATATTGTAACGGTTAATTCCTTTCCAAATCTATTCGACTTGGTCTAATTTCTATACTTGAAGAAGTGTTACGCAATTATTCCATATGACACACGCGGGGAGTCCTAAAAATTAATACTGAGGCCTATTGGAAAAAAAATACAGACCAAAAAATTATATTGAACTCCTTTTTTTGGGTCATATATGCCACCTTTTTTAAATTCTTTAAACAATATGATATACCTGTTATTTTTGCATCAAAACATCCTTTAAAATGAAAATTTTACGTCTGATAGAAAATTAATGATAAGAAAGATAGCCAAATACAGACAAAAGAAGTGATAATGTAAATACCACACAACGTATCTGGAAACTTTGTTCCTTTCTTCGGGTACAGGAAACTGGTGAGAGCCTAAAGAGAGACAACTGACAAAACTCATAAGCTTAATGAAGATAGAGGGGTTATGAGTTTTGTCAACTGACTTGTGCAGTTGTCTCTCTCTAGACCCTTGCATTTTTTCTGCACCCGAAGAAAGGAACAAAGTTTCCAGAAACGTTGTGTGGTATTTATATTATCACTTCTTTTGTCTGTATTTGGCTATCTTTCTTCTTATTAAAACATCCTTTATCCGAATGAATAAAAGGTCATAAAGATCCGATCAACACATCTTATAACCATAATTTTGTTTACAAAATTAATTTTAAAAATTGTGGCTTGTGTTATATCGGTCAGACAACGAGGTATTTAATTACTAGAATAAAAAATTAAGCAAATTTGAACTTTGAAAATGCATCTGTTTTACAACATGAATCCAATTAATAAAAAAAATTGTCTAAAAAATGTTACGCATTAATTCCATTAACATAAAACATAATACGTTTGGCTATAACAAGTTCTATGTAATTTTTTTCAACTGATTTGATATATTTGATTCTCATTTATGCTTTCTGTATTCAATTTTTCGATAAAGGTATGTCGAAATTGTAAACTTAAGTTTCATAAACATTTTAGTTATTCTAGCCAGTAATGAATTTTATTTCATTTTTAAATAAAGGTAATTATATTGGTATAACCAATAATTAATATTAATTCTTTAAAGAAACGTTAAGGCATCTACTAAATATATGAATCCCGGATATAAAAGATGTATTTAAGTGTAAATACAATTTACTTAGAAATACTTTATTTGCCGAAAGGGAAGATTAAAGTAATACAAAAATAAAAAAAAGTAAGGATTCTTTTAAAATAACTTTTTTCTGTGTTGTATGTACTCTTATCCGTTGTGACTGCCAGATTATAAAAGCATGAGAGAAGTTTGGTTTCTCCCCTCAGGGTATATAAGAATTTGGCTACATCTCCATGGGATTTGAAATAAATCTTTAAAACACTCGAAGGTTCACTAAATGAATATAATTTTTAAAGCAGAAAGGTAAATTATATTCATTTTTTTTGGAAAATGTGGTATATAGGCAGTATTTTGCCAGCGGAACTCCTACAATTTAAGATTTCCCAAATCGGTCAGGTGAATGTTGGAAGGAAGGACAAATAATAAAAAACTAAGATATAGGAAACCTTTATAAAAGTATCTATTCTATTCTCTGAACGGAATCACTTTCTTCTGTTTTACAAAATATACTAAAATCATAACTTAAATGACAAAAAATGAACCTGTCCCAACATATTTCACCAATACCCTGAAAATGAAAAACATAGACCCAGACACAATCCGTTAAGCATAGTTATGTTTAGTCTTTGAAATTAAATGTTACAATGCATTATACAAAACTTTAATGGTGCAAAGACTTATTGGACATATTAAGTTCAAATTTTGTATTACTACATTTAGAGCTAGTCTCTTTATATATTTGTTTATTTAAAATTAATATTCAATTCAAAATGTATTTCAGTGAGTTGTTACAATTATTTTGCAAAATATAGGCTAGTAGGCCATGAAATATCTAGACGAAATGGTTCGAATCTTTGACACGGAGTTCTTTACGTAGGAAATATAGTAACTGTTTCTGAAAGACGGAATGTAAGTGTGCGTAACTTCCTGGACTCAACTGCCATTCAGTTCACAGCCGAAATGATTATTGACACAAAAATTTGCAGCACATCAAGTATCATTTCGTATAAACCTAGAATCTTGTAATTAACTTTATAGATTACGCAAGCCGTTCTTCAGAAATATACATGTGGATGTATATTTTTTCTCACTGCCGTCTGTTATTAGCGGAAATGTTTCAGAAAAGTACGCCATCAAAATAACAGTACGTTGTCGTACTGTCGTGAAAATTAAATATAGCTTGATACTGTTTTCGATATTGGAGTTAAAGCATCTAATATATAAAATATAAACCTCAATAAAAAATCTCTAAATTCAAATACCCCTTAAATAGTATTAACAAAATCAATAGTTCATTATTCGTGAGGAAAAATCATCAAAGTTCGGTCCGATTGTAGCGTAAAAAATATTCCGTTCTCTTATATAATATTGTAGGTAAGTGCAACAAAGTTGTAGAGGTAGTTCAGAAGGGCGTAGAAACCAAGACACGCCGAAATTCAATGTCTGTTGCTCTTTGTGTGCAGCAATTATCAACGCTGACCTGGGGGCCAGTGCACGCAGCATGGGGTTAATGGCATGTGACTTCGTGACGAGAAAGCGAATATGTAAAGTCGGCTAATTTGTTCCTCCTCGTTTAACACATGCAGCTACGACAGTAGCAGTCTCCTACACATTGGAATTTAATGTTTCGATTATCGTATACCAACTGTGAATTAATGATGATGTTGTCGTTAAAGTTAATTACTCTTGAAATAGTCTTTCACTTTTTCGTCCTTTATTTAATTGAAATTTCCGTCACTTATGAGCTCGGTACATTATTAAGTACGATACTACATGTAATATCAAAATAGTAGCGATAATTACCCACTACTAAACATTTGTAAGTACATAATTTATTTTTTCCATTCGACCTTCATCGAGAATAGTGTTTCTGATAGACTGACAATTCACCTAGTCTAATTATATTTTTTCTCTGGTATTTAAACAGCAATAATATAAGCTCATAAAATAACCTACGTAAATTAATACAATCTGCTTCATGATCCATAAATACACTATCCAAGTTTCATCAATAAAATTATTATTTACACGATTCAAATATGAACTCTCTAGATCGCTTTAGTAGTTCTTCATATAATATTTCACTGTCATAAGCTACCGGAATAAATGTTTACGCTTTCAGAGTTCTATAGTAATATAGGTATTTAAAGTCAGTACACGCTTTGAACTTTTTAAGGAAATAATTCCTTTACTTTTAAGTAAATAATTACTTAAAAATCACACAATTTTTTGTTGGTATCTACTGTGAGACCACAATTTTGAAGCCGTTGTTTCCTTAATCTTTGTAGTTTGAAAATCTCTAAAGAATCATGCTTCTATCGCTAAAGCAAGGATCCGGTCGTCAAGAACCAAAACTTCTTGCTGATCTATGTTTAGAATCATCAGAATGTTATTTACGTCATATAGGGAGCATTCCTTTGAGTGTCCTGCCGGAGGCATAGTTCACATTTCTCGTCCAGAAAATATAGGAAGCTTGCTGACTTTCAAATATAAAATTCCGGTATCCGTAGGCTATGTTCGACAAAGAGCATAATAATTTTACATAACCCTTTTATTGACTTATTCAAACTTTCATACAGTTATTTATTTACACTTTATTTCGACCAATTATTTATATACATCGTCTGTACATCGTCGGGTATAGTCTCCCGTTTTCATGTTCAATACGCATTAATATTTTTTTAGAATAATTTCCATTTGGACTTTATTGGCATTGTAGATATTTTTTAAATGTTCATCATATATAACATGGAATTGGTAGTAATCAACAGAGTTTTGAATTTTGTATATCCTGTAGAGGAACAGTTAGTTGTTACGTCGGTTGTCATATTCCAATAAAATATTTCATTTCTGGTTTCTGTATAATTCGTCCGTTCCTTCAATTTTATGCTGATTTTAGCCATCCCGGTCATGAAAAATCAACTAGTTTAACTCAGAAACATTATTATAAAATTGTGTATAACTGGAATGGATGTAATGATTGTACTCGACGCAGAATCATAGTGATCTAGGCACCTGTCCATAGCATAGACGTTCTACGCAGGTGCCGCCCACCGACAGCGCAGTGGCCACTCTTTGTGTGAGCATTGTTCGCGTCTCGTAGTGGGCGTCGCACACCAAACTGCTACATCATTGGAACTGCAAGGTCGAGGGCTCGATCCTGATTGAATTATCCGGATAGCGGCGGGTCCCGTTACGAGGTTACTGACACTAATGGTTATCTGACTGCCGCGAGACTGCGCTGGTGTCGTCGACTACAAACACCACGTGCTTGTTCGATGGCGGGTCATTCACTGGCCGCCCATTCAAGTGGACCCTGCTTCCTCGCCTTCGGCGCGAAGATTCCCCCGGTGGCTGTGAAAATACATTCTCACGGTATTCACCTCATCTTCACCTTCTTCACGAAGCGAAGAAACAATTCCATTCCAAGAGAGAACAACCTCTTCTTCTTTTGTGAAAGGAACGTTGGAGTTTGAGTAGTATATATTATCCGAGAGAGCGGAAACAATATTTCGGGAAAAAGACAACATAAAATAACTGTGTCAGTGCGACACCCTCCTCACCTCAACGCACGACACGCGTATATGTTCCTGCGTGTTCTGCCTGAAAACAGCTCTTAACAAAGCGTCGGGCCTCTTAGTATGCAGACAGCTACGTATTTAACTGCATAGCGACAAAATTTATGTGGTATGCTAACACGCCTTCTTGATGTATAGATGTGTACGATCCTTAAAACAATTTTATACTGCCTGTTCAAAATACATAAATATTAAATCGATCTATATAAATAAAGATGAAGTCTGTATTAATGTTCCACGAAAATTATAAAACAATTGCTTCAAAATTATTTTACAAGAATACTTTTTAGCATGCAAGATATAGCTTTTTTTAAAAACAAAAATTAAGTTCACCCGTGGGGGGGGGGGGGGGGGTGTCACAACGATTATGTACTGTGGAGTGTTATGTTTCCTCATTGACAGGTTTTATTTAAATTTAATTAATTAATTATTTAGTAATACTTGCTCCTTGGGTATATCAAACATATAATTTCTAATTAATCGGCGTTAAGAAATATTGTAGTTAATTTGTATAAGACGCTACCTTACATTTTGTACAGTCAATTTATACATTTAAATATCTATAAATAAAATTATGTTGACAATTTTATTTCCTTTTCTAAAAATAAATGTGATATTCACCCGTTTATTAGTAATAAATTTATTATAAATTTAGAATATTATAATTGAACAAAAACACGACGTTTCACCGTAATTCGGAACTATTCAAATGTCCGTTTCAAAGTATTGAAGAAAACTAAATCTTACGCAAACATGGGTACTAATGTAATTATGAAAAAATGTAATTTATAAAGTATTATTTACAATTTATTACATGAAAATTTAGTTCAACATAAATTTCTTAAGCGCGGTTTGCCCACACGTTGTGGCCGAAATGACTTATTTACGAGTATTGTTGAATGTTATAATAATAATAGAAAAAATAATAATACAATACATACATAACAATAAAAAAGTATAATAAATTCTATTTAAACTATTGTTATAATTTCTTATATTAATGACTGAATTATTGGACCTAATTTGTACGAGGGTGTTTCAATAAGTAATGCCTCCTATTTGTTTTCTCCTTCAATGAGTTAATTATGTGAAAATTTTGAATTTGGTGCGATTCCTCGAACAGTCCACTGCAGTAACAACTTCCTAAGTCAAATGGTGGCCCTCTCGCAAAATGACTGACATTGACGTACGTAGTAGACAGCGTTTTGTGATTAAATTCTTAAATGCGCATTCATGAAAGGCTGAAAAATGCGTATGGTGATGCAACATTGGATGTCAGCACTCTTCGGAGTTGGTTTCGTCGATGTAATGAAGCTGAAGGGCAAACGCCGTAAACTGAGAAAAAAGTAAGCGTCAAGCCGGTTACTGCAGTGACTCCACCGCAGTGGAATATATGCCCTTGTTAAAAAGGTGACAAAACTGTGGAAAAGAAAGGAGACTATATTGAAAATTGATAATATAATCACGTGTTAATTGCATTTAATCATCTTGACAAATAAGAGAAAAAATAGGAGGAAATACTTATTGACTCACCCTCGTAACATTTGCATAATCAATATGGAATAATATTAACATTCATCATCTAAAATCTTTACATTGTGCTAATCGAAATTATGTTAGGTAAAAAAATATATTTTGATACAACTGAATAATTTTGGGCGTTAAGTTACCAATTTTATTTTCATTATTTTTAGTGTTTCGTTTTCCCAATATAACAAGAATTTCAATATAATCAATTAATTTTGTTTATCTAAAATGTTATTTTTTCTTTAATAATTTTAACTAACTTAAAATTATTGCAGGTTTTACAAATAATTCGAATGCTATACTTATTAAACAAGTCAATACGTTTTATAATGTATGTTTTCAAAACAGGGTAGTAAGATAAAATAATTATTCTACGGATTATTATTAGGTAAATTGTTACTATCCTATTTAAGTCGTGATAAAACATTGTTTCTTAAATTAGGTTTTCAATTTTATAATAATTTTTCTGACTAATAGGCGGGCGTTTTTCACAATTATTAAAATTAAGTTGACTTCATACCATAGATGATTACTTTTCCTGTTTTAATATAAGATTAGGATAACGCCGGGAAATAAGCTATTATGTGTATATTTATGAAAAGTTATGTTATTAAAAGGCTTGAAAGAAAATTAACTGTTACACTGAGCCTTCGTTGATAATTATTTATCGTTTATTTTGTTACTCTAAATACGCTTGTGTATCTCTTCGTATTAATTCTGTAGTGTTCAAACAATATTTTACAGAAGAGTCATTCACTTGTTTGTCCGTGTGTATTTGATTGACGATGACAGTAGGCCTATATTTCATGTTAGAAATGCGTGTTGTCATGGGAAATCGTAATACATATTGTTCAAATGCTGCTAGCAACTAGTCAATTACGAATAATATCTTTAAAATATAATAAAAGATTCTTTTGCAGAAACGTTGTGCTTTAATAAACAATTGACCCAGTTGGATAAATTGAGAATCTTTTCTGAAATCACACCGGTAAAACTTTCATTATTTCACAACTTTCCAGTTCTCATAAAATACTTCTTTTGTATTTCATTTTAAGGAGTAAATTCAATTAATTATCTTTCATAATTCACGAGATATAAAAATAGTTGTGGTTTTTCAAATTTGAGGAAATTATATGTGCATACTACAAATATGAGTTATTTTCCAAAATTTATGAATTTTCCTAGTGACCATGTTTTAGAATAAATTGTTGACTTTACGGATTATCATTTCGTAGGTCAACTGTGCTGGCCTCCAGGTGGCACATGGACTAATAATTTGTAGGTTATACGATCGGAGTAGAGTAGATAATCAGAAACCGTTCTCAGGATTTAACCTAACTGCACGTATTGGGAAGAATGGCTTTACAGTTCACGATTCAATACAATTACCTCTGAAATAATTTCGGGAAGGGAAATAACTACGTCGTCTAGGTGAGAAATCTGTGCTTAAACCCTAGATTGAAAGTAAAATCATGGATAACAGACATACAGCATCGCAGACTGTGATAGAATGGCCGGTAGTAGTCGTTACCTATATTTCATTTCGAGACTAATTGTTTGAGACGCTAAAATATATAAGATTATAATTATTTATCATTATTCTAATCTTATAGTTTATTTGCATTTAATAATCTCCTCCATAATATACTGTGCTGTGATTAGAAAAATGCCTCTTCTTAGTTCTCGCAGGCGGAAAGTTTCTGGAGAGACGGAGAGGCCTACCTTTGCAGAGGCCTTCTTCTCTCTCTGTTTCTTTTGAACTAAGGTTCCCACAAGCCGATGCACCTCGATCGGTTTTGAGAGGTATATGATCCGGGGTCGCAGACCTTGGGCATACAGTAAGAGTTGTTCTCTGTTCCCATTGGAACAGTTCCGCAGCTTTCCCTTCTCCCACCATCGGAAGGGTGTGGGACAAGTACTATATTTCCCGACCTACCTGATGCAGGTTTTTCAAAGGGGTTTTCCCTGCATCAATTTCAGGCGATTTACCCTTGGCTACCTTGCACTACCGTTCCGCATCGCCACTTTTAATTCCCTTCTGGTGCTATTAAAGGGGAGTGGACACCACGTGGATTACCTTCATGTAGCCTTTTACTCTAAAAATATATATACTTATATTGTGCTGTGACAATAGCATTTTATCTACATCATTGGATCAACTATTTCAACAAAATTTTCATTCATGAAGACTTTCTTAATTACATTTAATAAATTAGCCTTCATAATGCAGCGTGTCGTTTCTACATTATGATTGGACAAACTTAGCGCGCTTTAAATGCCAGGATCAAGGAACATAAGGTTAATTACCAATTTCCCGAGGTAAAACTTTCAGTTTTAACGAAGCATAGCCGCTTACATAATCACAATTTAAATTGGACTAAAGTTAGAAGTCTTGCCGTCGAACTATAATTGCAGAAACGTCTTGGAAAGGGTCTATATTAGGCTGAATAATAATAATAATACTCTTAATATTCAAAGCGACACATGATCTTCTACTGGGTACTTGAGATCTTTGACTTTGTTATCTTTGGTTTATTACATTTTCTTCCCGCTCGTATAGTTGAGTTGAAGTTTACTACTTTTGAAAGTCTACCGATTGGTAGAAGGAACGATGTGCGTTTTTCTTACTTTCTTTGTTTGTTTGCGACCAATAATATGTATAATAATCTATCTGAAAGGTTGGAAATTGTTAATGTGCAGGAGAACATAGATATTCTTATGGAACCTAATAACATTTATCGAAACCAACTTACCATAAACAATCAAAATATTTAAAGATAATGAATCTCAGACACAATTCCATAGTATATAATAAAAATGTTAAAAACACGCAAAATCAGTTTATCCAGAAGCAAAACAGAATTATCGTTGCGTGCTACAATCATAAACAGTATTTATTACGATAATTGTTAATTTTAAATGGAAAATTTTGAAATAATTGTGAATTGTTTATAATAGAGAACATACATCGAGCTCTAGGAATTAAATGGAATATTTTGGTATTACGCTAAAATATTGAATTTACTTGAAGATACAGAGTTAGATGATATCGAAAACGTACGTATTTCAACAACATAGCTTGCTTCCAACCATTTTAAATACACAGTCTGTTGGCTATTTTGATGGAATCAATTATGTTAATGAATCATAGTGCAGGTAAATATAAGAATATCAGGCGGCTGATTATGGAAAAGGAACGTCAACAAATCTTAATAATTATTACGGGTGTTTGCGTTTTTCATCCATTGTGACATAAAAATTGTATAATGAATGCAATTACATTAGTTATTGCTTAGAGTTGAATTTTCCAGTGTTTAAAAATAAACATTAGTGTTTCAA
This sequence comes from Zhengitettix transpicula, assembly GCA_037074705.1. Classification (NCBI taxonomy): domain Eukaryota; kingdom Metazoa; phylum Arthropoda; class Insecta; order Orthoptera; family Tetrigidae; genus Zhengitettix; species Zhengitettix transpicula. The sequence continues at coordinate 188,429,838 of CM073591.1, forward strand.
TAAATTTTAAGTATATTTTTTAATGTGATCGTTAAATTTTCCAGTAATTTGATGATTTATTATTGTTTTAAATCTGTGTAGTAAAAGTGATAACGTCTCGTACAGACGCCATGCGGAGTCGCCTCTATCCGGAGGTCGGCACAATGGAGCCTGCCTGCTCTGGGGTCACTACCCTCTCAGGGGCTGGGGTGGCACTCTCCTCCCTCACTTTCACTCCTCACTCTCCACTCGTCACTCCACCAATACACTCTCGAGTGCGTACCCCTTTTTCTGAGGTCTGCACTTACAATTCGAAAGGGATCATTAGGGAACCTTTTATTTATGGACAGGGGAACTGGATCCAAAAGGGACTGCTAAAGAAATCGCTGCAGTGGAGTTTTTAATGGATTTCAGCTTACGTTTATTCCCAACAACAATACCTTGTTGATTTACACGCAGTCGTACAAATGGTCTTCCATACGTAATTTGTATGTATATATGGACCAATAAATATGACGCGGACACACCTACCAATAAATCAGAGGCGGAATGTATTTGAACTTGCATACAGTAATACCTAAGTGAATGTGTTGTCACGGAGTCATACCGATGTTCATTTAAAAGAATGTTCGAATTGATTGTACAAATTATCGAATGGATACGACACAAAAATGTGTCGGACATAAAAATGGTGCCAGGCATAGAAAAAATCTTTGTTTATTCTTTCACTTGATATGATATGATATGAAAAAGTCCAGACAGACTTCTGCACACGTTCCGTCCACTTCAGTTTAGATAAAATGACAACAGAATTATCACAAAATATATTTGGTAAGTCTCTATTGGCTTTAGATTTTTAAGTGTCGCAGGAAACCTGATATTAACGCGCTGATCTCATTTTCTGGCGTAGCGAAAAGAACAAATATATTCAACTGTTCATCCATTGCAATCAAGTTGTCCCTCGTTCATGGTTAAGAACAGTAACCGCACCACGCACCATAAAGAAAATAGTGAATAAGAAAGATTGCCAATTCAGACAAAAAAGTGATAATATAAATACCACCAAATGTTTCTGGGATCTTTGTACCTTTCGTCATGTGCGAAGAAGATCCTAGAGCGAGACAAATTCACTTGTCAGTTGACAAAACTCAAAAGCAACGAAAACGCAACGACAATGGAAGGGCCGAAGGGTTATCGTAACAATAAGGGAGTAACGACAATGGGAAAACAGATGATTTAGCGTAAAAATAAGGGTTCATAACAATTGTTGAGTACCATAGAGTCTGTTTGTACATTAATAGCTGTGATATTTGATTTAATGTGAAGCATCTCTGAAATGATATTTGAAATTGTACCTGGTGTGAATGTCTAAAATCTTAGCATTTTGCCAATCAAATGATTGTTTCGAATTGATGATATGTTTAGATACTACCGATTGTTTATCAATGTGAAGTTTGATATTAGATATATGTACATTGATACGTGTATTAAGGGAACGTTTTGTTTGCCCTATGTAGCAGGAGTTATAAATAAAACAAGGGATTTTGTAAACAACACAATGTTTGATGTAGGTGGCAAGTGGGCCCGTGTGGTTTCGAATCAAGTGAAAAAGGATCATCTGTAAATGATGAATATTTTGATATTCTTTGAGTATTTGGATAAATTAGTGATGTAGCAATTTGTAATAAGGGAGTACGAGAAAGAATTTGGCTTGAGGTGTTTTGGGGACGAGTATTTGTTTTGTATTAGTTGTGGCCATTAATGAAAAACCAAGTTTTTCAATTCTAAAGGCCTCAGAAAAAGTTTCTGTGACGTGAAAGACACTAAGTTTAGCAACTTTTTTCAGTTTTTTGATAATAGGTAAAGCTTTAAGCATTCTATTGGAATTCGGCAATAAATTGTAGAGTATAAAAGTATGCGTCGAATGGTATACTTGATTATGAAATTTGGTCGAATACAGGGGCACATATCGTCCGTCAAATGTATGCTATTTCTCATCCTTTTCGAAATCAATGAAGTTTGTCGTATTTCTACTGCTGATATCTACAAAATAGTAGAACTTACATTCATTTCTCAAGAAAGTAAGTTGATGAGAATTTAATTCTCTTTCCAACGGATTATTTGGTTTTAAAAATTAATCGAGAATTGCCAATAATACACTCAGTTTACTGGCAGATGTGGCTAGACCGGTCACTGTCGTATTGTGACGCTGTGGAAGGGTGCTATTAATCTCAGATAAATATACTAAATATTTAAATTATTTTGTACATCTTTACTTGCATATATTATAGTACGACTCCATCTGAATATTGCTCAATGTTATTTATAATAAAATTTAAATTGAACCGTTTAATTCACAACCGCGAATATCACGTCTATATATTACAGATTTTTTACGTATGAACAGAAAAATGGTGGTTCTTTTGGTCATCCGGTATAATATAATGATGATAATGATCAGATGGGAGAATAAAATAAAGTGCATTATTCAGTGTAATGAAACGGTATAATATAATGAAAGAAGTACCAAAAAATGTATAAATAATAAAATGTTATTATATATCACTATCTTTTTTTCGCCGTTTTTAATATACGGGTTTGGAATCGTATATTCGGAAATTGTTGACATATAATTGGAGTCACTCTGTTGTTGAAATAAAATTGTATGTAGTAATACATCATCATGCAGTAATAATTGGTTGTTTGCCATTTTATTACATACGCGTGCTGATGGAGGTCCGACCTCACCAGCCAGCAAAAATGGGTGTATTTTCGGCAATTCTCGATGCATTTTTAAAACCAGTTCATGCGTTGGGAAAAAAAATTAAATTCTCTACAACTTTCTTTTATGATAAATGAATGTACGTCCTACCATTTCGGAAATATCAGTAGTATGCAAACTGCATTCTTTTCGAAAATGACGTAAAATGTTGTAAATTTGACGAAACACTTCGTTCGACCGCATTTCGCACGCGAACACACCATTCTATGCAAAATTTTATTCTCTACAATTAATTACCAAAAATTATTTTCAATATAATGCTTCGTGCTTTTGCTATTAGCGAAAAACTGAAAAGATGTGCAAAATTTCTTGGTTTTTAGAATTGTAAAACTTTGTTTTCCACAACCTATTCAAGTAAGAAAAAATATACAAAATACCCGACATTTTGCGTGGTAAGATGTAGACCTATATAACTACTGTGCTAATGATCAATCTCGTTATTTTACTGTTCGACCGCTTATGTAAGACCCAAATCTGTGTTTGTATAACCAAAATTGCTGACGTTTTCCAACAGAAATATCATGGTTTACTGTGAAATACTTTCATCATATAATTCTTAGAAATCGAATGTCTCATTAATCCTTGCTAGAGAATTAAAAACTGGATGTTTGCTAACACAAATAATGTAAAAAGGATAAGACAGGTGTAAACGATGAAGATGGAGTATTACAAATATCTCAAATTTAATTATTATTAAGTATTTATTAATCATATTTCTACTTAAGAATATCGTGTGTGTGATAAAAGTAAGCATTAAGATTAATGTTTATATCTGAACCTGGTCATTTTCAGCAACATGAAAATTATCAAGAATATTTTCGACAATAGATAATTGTTAAATGAAAATTTAAACGGCCTTTAGGAATATTACTGACTTAATTGATTTATTTAATCACATTAGTCTCAACACGTTTTGTCTAGATATTTTAAATTTCATCTGGAATTTTACAAACGATGTTTACAAATATATTCTTAGAAAACGTGTAAAATACATGTAAATTTTTTTTTGTATTTTAATATCGTTGAAATTTTGTTCTAATATATTTTATATTTCATTAATTTCTTTTTATTCCTACAGGCAGTTTCAATTATCATTTAAAATGAAAATTTAATAAGAAAATATACCATCGACGAGAAACATTTAGGTACTTTTCTCTAATGTGAGTCATATAAGCTCAAAGGCAACTCATTGCACGGCCTATTTTTATTAAAATATCTTTCGGTTCGGAAGCGAAAGGAAACTGTTCATCTTCATCTGACAAGGACTATTTCCTTAACTTTCTACCAACTTTCCCAGCAAAACACCCCGCCACTAACGTCATTGAAGCAGTTAGAAAGCATGATTTTTAAGTGTTCCGCTGGTCAGCATAAAGAAATAATTTTCATGGCGTCAACTGCGACTAATCGTAATTAAACATCGCTCTGTTTCGAAGGCGGAATCCACTTAAAAGTTTTAATTTCATCATCTGCATCCCGTGGGGATAAGGATATCGCTTTATATTACAAATTTAAAGTTTAAGGATAAAGGTTAAGTTAAAGTTTGATAATTATTAATCCATTAAGTGACTGATATCATTCTAAGGTGAACATTTAGGTGTAGGAGCTGATATGAGTATATTGAAGACAAAAATTATAAATCAAGAAAAGGGGGGGGGGGAGACGATGTTTCGTCCACAATTTTGGGACTCCATCAGGCAATAAAGTTTTTAATATATACATATATATCTGTAGACGTTAAAACTAGATTGACTGTGTCCTATAACGCTTGCAAATTATAATTATCAGATTAACTTAAATCGTCAATATAATTGGAAATATACATCCTCAAATACGATTTGTAGAGCACAATTTTGTTAAATAAGGTAGAAGTAACAGTATTAGAAATCGAAACTAATACGTTACTGGACATAGTTCTGAATTGATGAACGTACATATTTAAACATTCGACAGTGCACTAAATCAAGTATCAAAAAGTCTGATGAGAGATGTGGAAATTAGTGAATAATTAAAAGTTAAACACTGACAGAAGGAAAAAATGATAAATTAATTTGTAATTCTAACTGTAGAATTAAAGTTTTTTACTCCGTATAACGACTAGTCCAGTAAATTTTTGCGGAAACAACAAGTTTTCGTACGTAAACTTGTGACACTTACTTTACCTAAGTTCCATTTTGATTAAGATTTAAAATATATTTATGTAGATACAAAAAATAATCGTTTTATACTACTGATAAGCAAACTTTTTTAATATTTAAGATTTTTATTAGAGTAAATTTTGTACTCGTACGTATTAAACATAAAGACATTAATCCAATATGTTCAATGAAATTAATACAAACTGCAGTGTACACAAGCGGGATACGTTAATTAGGGATGATTTTATTATTTATATATTTTATTTTATTTGACGAAAGGAAATATCGTGAACTTTTAATATTCTCGGCTTGGGTATGTCGAGGGTAAATGCTTGTTACCCAGGTTTTCGTAGGAATGAAAACAACCCACCGCAGCCACCCTTTGTGCGGATTAAAATATTGTGTCCGACTAGGCTAATTCTTGAGCACATGATTCAGAATCACCGTCGAGGCCGTATCTTCCCACGACCCTGAATTCGGCCGTGTGAACCCCTGAGGGTTGTGTGGATAGTTAAAATATTGAGATTTGTGTGTGCAAAAGTCTGATTCCTATTGGCTAAGATCAGCAGAATCTAAGAGCGTGTGACCGGAATTTCGGAAAACAGAGGTGTAAAGGGAACTTGCAGAGCAAGCATGAGATATACAGCTGTTACTTTTTGAGTGGAAAACGGTGAGTTTTGGGATGTTAGTTGGTTTATAATTTTATTTAGTAAGTGAATTTTTGAGTGTCGAGGATAGAAAGTTTTGGGATGTGATAAAGTTAATTTTGGGGAAGTTATGAAGAAGTTGGGTTTTGGAGACTAAGATAGTTTTCTAGTTTGCAGTGAGAGAGTTTTGGAGGGGAGAACATTTGTTCTGTCCTGCCGACGAGAACCTGTAGGCCAGCTGGGTGACCATTTTCTAAGAAATACGAGTGGATTGTAGCATCCGATCGAGCCGCCTGAGAAGTCTACTGACCTGCCAGACCTCCAAGTGGTAATGTACCGGAAGATAATCTCATCAAATTCAGTTCACGAAAGCCGTACGACTACCGCATTTTGGCCCCCAACCCTTGTCAGAAATGGTCTCTGTTTCGTTTCTTTATGTTTGTAAAATAGCCGTGGGTATTTATATAGATAATAACAATGTTCTTTTTGTGTTTACTAATTATTGTAATTAATTTCAGACATCTGTTTAAGTATTTTAAGAGATAAACAACTATTAAAATAAATTTAAATATATTAAAAATAAATAAGTAAAATATTCTTATCCATATAAAATATTACAAAACAATAAGCAGTTAAACGAATTTATCTTGTAACAGATTTTTTTTGCGTTTACAAAATAATATTTAGTATAAGTCGAGAGATATTGACGGATACTTTATTACGTTAGTGTAGCAATCGATTTTACAGGAATGTATTCTAATACTAGTATCGTAAATCGATTACGCAAATTTATACACACGGTCATTCAGTTTTCTCTTCTGCTTTGCACAAGAGTTTGTGTATATTAATAAATTTGTAAAGTCATTGTCAAAATGATAATATGGAAAACTGAATGTGTTTTGCTGATGGCATTACGTATTGCAACTACATCGTACGAGTTGTCACTGACGTGAGTTTCAGAGAATGTTCGGAAGTTATAAAGTAGAAACTTGTTTTCCCTCGTTTTAACATTCGACAGTGCACTAAATCAAGTATCGAAAAGTCTAACGAGAGAAGTGGAAAATAGTAAATAATTAAATGTTAAATTCTATTAGCAGGAAAAAAAGATAAATTAATTTGTAATTCTAAATGTTCAATTAAAGTTTCTTTTGACCCTATAACGACTAGTCCCGTAAAGTTTTGCGGAAGCGACAAGTATAGAATGTTTAAAGCCTTCAGAAAATTGTCACAACTGTTAAAAACATTAAGATAGTACCCGAGTTGTACCTAAGGAAATGATGGGACAAAGCACGTCACGTGACACGTAAGGTTATTGTGGCCCTGAGGTGGTTACGGTGTACGTTCCAATGCTCCAAGGGCCCCTATAGCCTATACCAACTGTTTTTGTGATTATATCTGCTGACATTTCCGGGAAGTAGGCAGTTGACCTGCGGTCATCGACTCAATGCATGAATAGGAGCACATCGGTTTAAAGGACACGCCTCAACAAATGCGCTTTAATAAGAGCACCTGATCTGGGGTCACACATAAATAAGGCGTCATACAAAAACCCTTAACATGTTATTTCTATAAATGAATTCAGGTGTAGAAATTCACGTTTGACACATTCTGAGACTGCGCTGAGCTTTAGTAGGTCCAGACTGTAAGGGTTATTAATTATTATCGAATGAACTGAAATAGTTCTTCTCCGTGAAGTTTTTTTTTATATCAGTTCCTCTAACTCTCATTCTATTAACATTTTCCCTCTCTATCCTTACATTTCTACCCCTCTCAGAATTCACCTAATTCATGGCATAATCAGACATTAGAATGCATAAAAATATCTCTAAATTAAACTCACCATTCTCATGGAATATTATGGGATGCATTGTACTAGTGACGTGAAAGGTCTAAGTATGCTTGCTGTCCAATAGAAATGTATTCTAATTTGGTGTGAAGAAATATACGAGGCTTCCTGCAGTGAGTAATAAATATGGGCCGTATGTCAGCAGTTCGTTAGTCCCAAGAATTCGAGGTCTATGAAGTAAGAAATATGACAGCGCAGTGGAGGAAACAGGCAAAAGAAGGAAGTGACGCATTGAGCTTATTTAGGAGCTGACATGGAGCATTGTCCTCACAGTCTCACAGTTGCTGTACCTGATTGCTCCAGATATCTGCCCACAACAACTTTGCACACACGTCATCAACATATCAGAATTGATCCAAACTGTATAATACACGAATAGTTATCAGCTGAAATTTATAATGATCCTCATACAGTGTAAGATAAGTAAATTGTTATGTTTCACTATTAATTCGTATTACGATTCCTTTAAAAATGAGTAAAATAATGAAATTTTTATTAAGCATGTTCTTCTGAAGATAATGTAAGATATTTTATAAGAATATATTCCAAATAATTTAGATCCAAAAGTGGCTTTAAAAGCGATAATTATGAAGGAACGCACTAGTTCAGGAAGAGTTTCTTAAAACTGTAAACAATTTCACAAATTCATATTTTTCAGTAGTAAGCCCGTTACAATTTTAAATTGGAGGCATACATACATCACACCCGGACAGAAAATTTATTAAACTGAAGAGATTATTTCTTACTGTATTGTAGACCGAGACCATTTTAAGACTAGATAAAGGGTCAGAAAGTTATGACTTGCTTCTGTAAACGTGGAACAGGGATATAAATGTTATGGTTTGCTTATTAATCTGGTCCCTTTTTGTGATTATGTTTCTTTAACGTGACCAAAAAATAACGCTTAATATGAATTTGGGAGTACCCCTACTTTTTACAGCTATAACTTCGATCAATAACTTCTAAATATTACAAGAATAACCCCCCGTAATTCGAGTTTAGTAAAAATTTTCTCTGAGAATAATTACTATAATTTCAGGAGAATGGATATTGTCAATTTTGTGGTTAGTAATACTAACTCCATTTCGTTAAAGTGTTGGGACTCGTGTACCGAGGTATGATACTCAATAGTTTTGCCCTAGAGACGAACAATTTTACTGTTCCACTATCTCATAATTTATTTCATTTCAGATATTGGAACGCCCGACAAAATTTTTACCAAAGGAAAAGTGTAATATTGAATATCAACAAGAAAAGAACAAATGTGAACCTTTTTGCATCAATGACATGATAAATTGATTTATTCATCATTAGCCCTCTAATGAGAAAATAGGATTCGTCACAAATGTACAATAGATAAATTACATATAAAATGAATTAATATTAATAGTAATAAATAATAAGTTACACAAAAAAATTCATATCTGTTCACATTTGTCCAAATGATATTCGTCCGTGAGTACAGTTTATGATTAAGCAGTCAATGAATGAAACGATTAATTATTCTTAGTCATGCTCATCCTTAAAATATATTAAATATTTTGTTACTGTTGTGCTTTACTCATTGTTCATTGGACGTTTTAAAATGAAATTTTTTCATATAAATATTCGTATTTAAGCGTACAGTTTTGCAGAACATTCCGTCAGGCGGCTTCTGAAGCGACTGGAAAGCTTCAAGAAGCTGTGAATGTTCTGGCTCGAAAATATCTTCCTATTCAGAATAAATGCAATGAAGCACAAAGTTGTACCACTTGAATCCCAAGATATGAGCAAAACTTGGTACAAGTAGTGTATTTGCATGTAGATAAGAGGATGAGCAGCGTCCTGGGTTGAACGGCATACTGGGACACATTCCAAGGAAGCTTTTCACTTCCGCCAGTCCCTAAATGCTGATGACAGCATTTCACGAGAAGGAACTTTGTAGTGAGACCGGTGGAACTGGAAACTTTAAACGACGACATTGCTTAGAGTCCTATAAATTAAACGTTTCGACACGTTTTAAAACGTTTAGTAAGCTTCGATGGTGTCATTTTAAGACTCGGAATAGGCAGAAGGGTTCTTTTGTGGTCGCGTTAGTTCACGTCTTCCACCTGTTGCTTTGGTTTGACAGTTTCTATTATGCAGCTTTGGCACGCGCAACTTAGGACTATAATAGGAACGTGACGCACAGTTACAGGACGCAGGTAACAAGGACAGCTCTTCACCTTTGCTCCAGACAAGTCACGTGTTTGACGTGTTGTCGAGTGAGATGTATCCATTCACATAAGAGGCAAATATCTGTCAAACACCTAAGTATATTTGGTGAAGACATTGTCGGGCGTTCCATTGTCTATAGTATAAAACTTAAGAGGAGGAAAGAATGATCCTACGTATCAAACAGTAAAATGTCTGTTCGTCTTCAGGGAAAGGGTTAAGAATCGGAGCTAAGCTAACGAAACAAACTTAGATTCTACTTATTTTCAGAGAGCGGTTTATCGAGGCCTTCGCATTTGACAAAACCCGAATAAGTTCTTAAGGTCATAACCAAATCGACAACAAAACATACATACATTCGTATGTATTTATTGTCTACCATTCTGTGATAAGTTTTCAGTGTTCCTTTTTTACATGATGATAATGAAATTTGCCTACACTTGGATTGGATCATATTAAGATATTCCTTAGTCAAATATAAATACGATGCATTTATACGATGGAAATGAGTTTTAAATGTAAAGTTAATTTTATATCTTTGTCGCTTACGAAGCATGGGGTGGAAACTATTATATCAAATCTGTGAGAATATGGAAAAAAAGTGCTACAAAAATTTATATTATCCAAAGAAGAAGAAACAAGTACGTTTACGACTGTTTCTTGTAAGTGGTAAAATTGCCAAAATAGTTCAATGGAAATGTGATAGTGCTGTAAGTCATCAGTTTCAATATTTGTCTGTGTATAAACCTTTGTCTAACTTCCAGCGGTTTTATTAATAAGAATAATTGGAATAAGACGTTTCCCGGTTATTTACTTACATTACCCCGGCCAACACGAAATTTAACTGGCATCGAGACTGTTAGTTTCTTTGACCAATAAACCCGTGATGAGCACAACCCAACCTATGCCGATATGTGGCTAGCTTCAAATTAACCGTGATGATGACTGACGGTCACCAAACCAAGAATTCTCCTGTTACATTAAATAAGCACGGTACCTTAAGAGACTTAAAAATTCCTGTGTATTAAGAGAGTGAAAAATATCATTGGTACTTCGATGGAGTAAAAAATACTCCCGGTACCTTAAGGCAGGCGGGAACACACGACGGTAGCTTAAAGAGTGAAAATAGTCTCAGTACTTAAAGGTTCCTTAAGGAATTTTTTGCTCCTCATCTTAAGAGACTAAAAGTGAGTAACAATTTTTTAAAAGCATTTTTTCAAATGTGGGATAATAAATTGTAAATCGTATTAGAATGCTATATAAGTGTCCAAGCGTCGTTAAGAGTTTTTATTAAGTACACAAAAATTCAAAATACACACATACCGAAAGATTCAAAAGATTTCTCACCTGAAATTATTTCGTCAGCCTTTACACATTGACAATAAAACTTATTAAAATTATAATAACTAAAACATATTTCGTATTGATTTTTATGATAATTTGATGTTACCTGGAGTATTGTCGGATGTAATTGAACTTTTAATTAAATCGAAATGTTTCTGTTTTAGTTTCGTAACATGAACTTAAAAATATGTGCAGTGATCTCCCAGACCCACCCGCCCGAGAAATCAAGAATCTGTGCAGTGACATCATTTAGCATGAATCATTTTTTTTTACTATAATTCCATACTATGGGTTTCTCACCCCCCACAATGTTTTTCTCCGTGTCCCTAAGAATATGTGTACCAAGTTTCTTTGCAATCTGTCCTCGCGTTTGAATCTTTATAAAGAACTAGCTGGGTGCCTGGCGTTGCTCGGGATGTCATAATTAAACTCAGCGACATCTATAGACCCGGATTTGACTCCAATCTCTGATGGTTTGGCGTTATTTTTATGTAACGCCCCTTAACCCAATCCCTAAAGGTCCTACCTTTGACACTGAATAATTTATCCGACGCAAAAATCGACTGTTTGAGCACGTTTGAAAATATCCAACCCCCGTCCCTCGGGGTGATAGACGTGTCTTAGATGTGTTTGTTTTTCGTTCGCAAGGAAAACGTGTACGAAATTTGGTCAACTTTGCTTCACGGGTTTAGATTTGTATGCGGAACATACATAATACATACCCACAAACAAACACTATTTTATTTACTAGAAGAAGATTAGATATACAAATATACAACCTTATTATTATTATTATTATATAGAAGTTATAATGAAACGTTGCAATTGTACTCAGTTGCATATAAGTTCCACATTTTGACAAATAATAAAATTTTATATTACAGAAATGACTTTCCCATAACGTTTTGAGATATACCCAAAATATTCATACTACTTGTTTGCTTTTCTTCTCTATTATTTGCATTATGTCGGCGTGTGTAGTAACTCCTCTAAAGGAGTTTAATCTGACCAAACATTTGCATGAAATTGTAATAGAGTTTCATTGAATGAAGTGTAGTGAAGCACTGTATAGTGGTGGTCGACAAGGGCATTGCCCGCCTGAGCAGATGGAGACGCTACAAAGAAGAGGGACATCGTTATCGTTAAGCTGCTATTGTGCTTTTGTGTTCCGATATCAGCAGCCAGCAAATAAGATTTCCAGTCCTTCCGTACGTCTCGACAAGCAAAGCTTATCAGTGATGTGAGTATAGGAAGGTAACTGACCTTTCGATTAAATCCTGATGTCTATTTGCTAATCTGTTTATTTAAAGTGTACTACGAGGTTCGCTTATGGCGTAAATTTATTTATTTCAAGATAAAATTACTTGAATTTCATGGCAAAATCCCGACGATTGTAGAGCTTGTAGGAAACTAAAAACCGTGGGATGTAATTGAAAATCCAGAAGACGCCGTCATAGCAGAAACATATTCTACATTAGATATTAAATATTCAATTTCGAAATGATGTACTCAAAAAATTCAGACAAATAAATAATACTTTTGGATATATGTATGCTATATTTGAAATTTGGATGACTTTGCCCACATCATCTTCTGCGAAGTGTCGATGCCGGTGTGCAGTGAATATGATGACGTTGTATGTCATCGTGTATATATATATATATATAAATTCTAAATTAGTAAGTGTCATAGGAGTAAATCGTAACGGTTACCCTATCATGACCTATAGGATTTTGTACTTCAGTTATTCATATTTTTTAATTTCATAATTGATTTAGATTTTTAAATTGTAGTTTTATAAAATGTTTGGTACACATCATATTAGCATATTTTTAGCAGAGAAAATTTTATAGAAAATGTTTTTTTCAAGTCAGTTTCCAATCTGGGACAAATAAATTTTCATGGACGGAATAAAATCGGCTGTTAATATGTTTTAGATATTCCCAATTCTCGAGTCTGAAGAAATACAAGTTTTATTTAGAGTTACAAACATTAATTTCTTTTAATTTTGTTGGTTTTCTGCTGTAATAAGTGAAAAAGCCCTTAAATTTTTGTTTACTTTCCTTGATAATATTAGATGAAATATTGGTTCGCCGGTCATTGGGACAAGTACAGCTTGAGGAAACGGGAATTTGGCTTGAGTTGTGACAGACGTCTCGGCAGGTTCCTAACCAAGTCATTGCTGTGTCCTGAGAAGGTGAACGGAGAACAATTATGTAGTGATTGATGCTGCCGAATAGTCGACAGCTACAGTGGACATGGACCTAGTTTTTTTTATAGATATTTGCATAAACCTTTCGAAATAGGGGAGATTTTGAAGACTGCGAAGTGTAGAAAAACGAACCGGGTTTCAGAAGAGACAAGTTTTGAGATGGATCAGAGTCCAGCGCGTCTCTAGGGTGTAAATCTGGAGAGTCTAGGAAACCCGCAGCCTACAACAGATGTTCTAGGGACACGAACTTGTGTCTAGCTGTATACCGGGGGAATGCCGCGTCAAAAACTTGGCATAACATAAATATTGTCGTAAGACCAGTTCTCGTGTTGGGAGCGATTGAGGAGCGTGATGGCTGAGCTGGTGGGCATAAATTGTAGATACCCTTTTGTAATATAATTTTTTTAAAACGTTAACCTGGTTTCATTATTTATTAATCCCCCACAATTGGCCAAAGCCAGTATCCTTGGGATACGAAATTTTGAGAGCCCTCGCTCGACTCAATAAATAACGAGTCTTGGCAAGTCGTTTATCAGCTCTCGTTTGAATCGCGCGGATGTCGTAATTTGAAATTTTATAAGTCGATTGTCGACTAAATGGTACATAAATTAATTCTGCATTTGCATTGGCTGCCAAATCGGCATTCGTCAATTAATTGCTCCTAGATAGTGGATAAGCCATTACACTATCTCAGAAATTAATATTGAGTTACATTTTTCTTTTTAAAATTATTTTCCAATTTTATTTCTCTGTATTCTTTTACGGCTTCACCATCGCATTCAATATGCAATATATTAAGAATATTTCAACTATATATCTGTAACCAGAATTGCTAGGTTCACTACATGCAACACTATTTTGGAGTAGCAAAAAATATCATCGATTTAAAACATTCTCTCTCATATTTATTCATGGCAAGAATAAAGCTCATAATTTTAGAACAGAAAAAAATGCTTTCATTCAAAGCTCAGCTATAAAGGACTATGAAACTGAAGTAACAGATTCTTGATCCGGTCGACATTTTATTTCCTTATCGGTATATTATTTATTTGAATGGATGGTTCCAAACTTTATTTAAGCTCGAATGGTGTAAAAGGTGGAGTACGTAATAATTTTGTAAGCAAACTACGATATAATGTAAAAAGTTACGAACAGCAGTCGTTATATATAAAGTATGTAAGGAAAACAGAAAAGTTCAAATTCCTGCCATTTAGCAAAATAAAAAAATTCGCAAGACTTCCAAAATTTAGTTTTACATCTTATTTTATAATTCATCGTACTTATATATGTAATGAATAGTATTTTTCTGCAGGTTATTTTGGAGCAGGAAGTCGTTTTTGTTGTCGTTGAGTGGCTTACTCCATGGAGATCTTTCGTCTACTTTGGTACAAAAGAAGAGCGGACAATAACAAAACCTTTTACAAAAGGCGTTAATAGGATACCTGACGAAGGTCTGGAGGACTACCTCATTCATCTACAAGTGGACACCAAAATTATTATGCCGAACTAATTGAGACCCGGAAGCATATTTTTCGCAGTTTAGGCATCCAAAATTTTAAACATCTGGAAAGAAATGAATTTCGTTAACCCAGAGATAGGGCAAATTTTATCTTGGATGAGGCCAACCAATGAGATTTAAACAAAATATCACTGGTTGGATAACTTTAAAATTGAGGAGGAATTTGGGGGTTTCGCTAGTCGAAATTGGAGAAGAGAGAAAAATATGGGCATTCGATAACAAGTCACGATAGAGATATATACCGTTCAAGTTACGCGAAAGAGAAGTCGGGTCAAAGCCACGGCCCAAGCAGTTTTCAGCGCCAAATTATGAGAGAGAAATTAAACCGAGAAAATCATACGTTCGAAGGCTGATTGTGATGTACGCTGCAGCAACCTCCCGACGACGCGACGCCAGCGTCGATAAGCGACACATCACCACAACAATGAATGATGTTCGCTGGCACGGTACCGTAAGGTATATTTATTATCCTAAGTTGTTTGAAACGATAAATTGAATGATAGCTACGTTTTGGTTCACCCCAAAATTTTCTTTTTTACCCCCGGGAGAAAATAAATTGTTATTATTTGATTGCTTCCTTTATAACTTTTAACTTTAATTCAATTTTCAAAAAAAAATTCATTAAATTATTTTAATTAAATTATTGTGTAAAACACTAAGAATAAATTAGGTCAGATGTTAATTGGTTTTGCAACCAATAAATGAAAACTGAATAATTTGAGGAAAATTTAACCATTGAAAGAGAAAAATTACATTTTTTTATTTTCGTTGATCACCGAGTTTACTATTACAATGCTTAAGATAATAAAGAATCCGCCAAATACGTGGTTAATCTCTACAATGCTATATGCAATATAGTACCCACTGGTATTTAGCTGTGTGAATACCAGTCTGCGCAACCAGCCATTACAGTCGTAAAAGCAGGTGAGCCGACATTGTTGTCTGATACCTAAACTAGCGTGTAATGTTAACGCTTCCCGGAACAAGTCGGGCCTGGAAGCTCCGATCGCCGATAAGAAAGGGCTGAGTAATCCTCTCCGCCTCTTCACGACCAGCCTCGGTTAACACAGATGTCTTTGTGCGGCCTGTAGAGAAGTGTTACCCATGGACGTGTTTTGTCTCAACTCTCGAGAAAAAAACCGGCCATAAGTTGCTAACAACTTGACGCAGTGATGTCACTGACACACAACAACACAAAGCAAAGATATCTTTTATGGAGGACCGCAGTGTAATAAACCGCGGACTCGATACAAAAAATTGAAACCCAAAGGAGAGAACGTATTAGTTACTTTGTCGAACCAGCAGGTGTAGCTCTAGCAATTACAGCGGAATAATCAAGCTGTTAATCGACATTACGGACGACTGCTGTTTCTTCAAAATTTATTGAGGTAGACGTTGGTTGGGCTGATAAAAGTATTCTTACATTGACATCACTCTATGATGCTTCCAGTTTGAAAACACACTTGCAGTTCACGACAGACTCTATGTTTAGTATTATGAAGACGTTAGTAACTGCGTTCAGCGTCGTTCAAATCTTGTGTTAGGCTGTTGTTTAACAGTCTGGTAATATTTCGATTTGTATCCAACTATTTCCATCACAATGGAATTTATAATTTTAATAAATTCTGTTGGCTATCATAAACCCGAAAAATGATGTATAATGTAATCTGCTTCCCCTTGTTGGATGCCACACAAAATTTGTTTGGGTTCAGCTTAAAACTTACTTTGCTAGCATATGATTTTTTAAGAAACACATGATAATTTTAACTATTTATTAACAAAAGCTAAGTAAATCTCGTGAATAAACCACTAATGTGCGTGCAGTTATTTACATAAGATATTAAATACAGTGTCTCACGTATCTAGAAGTGTCCTCGGAGACTGGAATCTCCTGAGCAAACGAAACTATGTTTAAAAACTGGAATCAATGAACAGACATTTATTTTAAAATATTAATTTTGTTTGGAACAACGTAAATTTTATTTATATGAATAATGTAAATATTATCCCAGATTGATGAGTGAAATGTTACATATTAGATCTAATGTTTCGAGTATTAATGTTAAAAATGACACTAAGAATTTAAATAAAATATATGATTCTTTATTATTGTGATTCTACTGTTGCATTATATAAAATTTGTATTTTCATTGTTATCTTAAATTTCAATTATACTTTTATCAGCTATGCCAATTCGCCCGCACGTTAGAAATTTTGTGCACTTATATTTATATAATCATTAGTTTTTAAGTACAATATATATTATATTCATAAATAATTGTATTTTAAAAATTATTTTTAAGACTTTGTTTCTGAATTTATTTGTTTAGATAATTTAATGTAACATCTATACACCTGAAGAGGGCCCAATATCGGACGAAACGTCCTGTTCTGTATGCATTATGTTTTTAATTGAATATTAAATTTTTTTCTGACAATAAGGTTGCTATTTTCAAGAAGTATTATAGAATTTTCTCTATGTTTTCGTATAAAAACTGACCGTAGTAGCTATAATATGAAATTTCACTTCTTGACGTCACGTTCGATCTATTCATTTCCATGAACTGTTTCTATTTTAAACTCTAGCTTTGTTTCTTGACTCCTTCCACAGTTGTCATCCCGCTCACAGTTTTTCGGGGAAGTATCTTTGTCACGTTACAATAAATATAAGTAATCACGAGACAATTGAAGCAATATTTTTGCAGTTTAATACCAACTCTATTTGCACTTTTAATGGTTTTAAATAATTTCAGTTCAACTTCTTTGCTAGAAGACGATGACAGTGAATATCATCGTAACGTCGCGCATACAATATTAAATTCAGTTACTTCGGATTGAGAATCACAGAAGAATTGCTTTTAATTAAACAATAACGTTCCTCTATACTTTTAGTTTCCTCATATTTAGGTCACCTAATCGCGGTAATAAGGCATTGTCGCTTAATAGTCGTTCCATGCGAAATACTACTCAGTAAATGGGGTGAAGAAACAGTTTTGCCCATAAGCATGATCCTGAAATTTAATATCCGCTAAGCTCCATAGAAAAAAACCGAGTCCTGACAGATGTTGGTTTTTGTCAGCTTAAAACTATTTTGTGCAAAAATGAATAACTGCTCCGGACATCTGAGGATATCAGTTTCGCTCGAATTTTCTTTGTTCCATCTCAATGCCACTGACACGAGAATGTTTATGGCTATCTTCGTTCAAGCTCGAATGAATCCATGGCTCTTATTAAAAGAACATCATTTGGTAAATAAACATAATTAATTTTCACTGTAAATAGTTTTTATGTCTGTCTTGAAACACATTTTCATCTTTCTTTGTTTTAAAAATTATCATCATACATACCGAAGACTATCATTATACGTTATGTGTTCCTGTTAACTCAATTTAAATATGAAAGATTATTTATTATCGTTCCTGTGAAATATTTTTGACACAAGACACTGCGTACTCGTATATTGAATGACTGCTGTCTGAAACAAGTACTGGGTAGATAAATCAAGACGTCCAAGTTAACTTCCACGAGAGATATTCGGGGAAGTGAGAGGTTGCATGAAGATCGACACGCTTTCTGCACAAACAGATTGGTCCGAAATATGGAGTTCAGTTTATAACGGATTACTTTCTCGTCCCCTCAAATCTGTAACGTACAGCTGTTCTTATCTCCTTGTCGCGGTTTTGGAGACACTATCTCTTCAGGACAGTACGCTAGAGGAAATGCTGAGCCAAAAATAGAATTATGAAATCGAATCCAAGGTCAAATGCTCTCTTGAAATATCTGAAATGTTGACACTTCAGTGACGCCATTCGTATTATCCGTACAATTACGAACCTTGCTATATAATAAAATAATTTACCTGCCAATGCAGTTAATTCGATTATATTCACTGCACGAAACTAATCTTGATAGATGTATTTTACTCTTCAATGTAAATCTAATGCGTAATATAAGATAAATGCTCTAGGCTAATATAATATAATGAACCTTATCTGCAGCACGTGTCTATACCTTTTTCTTAAACTTCTTCATATACATTATCTTGTAAAGATGGACCACGAATTTACAATATATAATATTTTTGAAGAAATGAAGTATGTTGCATGATTTCAAACTTTTAAATTAAATAATTTTAAGAAAATATTTTATATTTTTCATCTACATTTTTAAAACATGTATTTTACAGTGACGATTTTAACTTTTCCGTCAATTTCAGAAATGAGCTATTGATTTGTCATGAAGGTGACACACCCCTATTTCCTTCTAAAAATAATATAAGAATGTGTATTTTTGACAAAATGTTGTTTCTAGTAGCAGCGGTCCATCGTTTGAACATGAAATCGTATAGTCACATAAAAGTGTATACATCACCAGAAAATTTAAGGGACCACAGAATTTATACTCACGTACATACTTTTACTTGTTTCTTGAAGGTCTGTTTTTGACTTACCTATAAAATTTTATTATAAACAAGGCCATGCATATAATCCACAATCGAATAGTTATATTCACTTCAATGTTGTAAAAATATTATCAAAATAAGATTTATGTTGTTATTCCAGTTTTTATTAGTAAGAATTTGAATACCTACGCTAACAATAACGTTCCCAGAATCTCCAAACTAAATTATTTTTAATATTACATAATGACCATTGTTCCATTGTCCGTAAAGATATTCTGACCCTCGTGCCTGTTGTGAATTGATGTACTTTCCTCTCCTGAAGATAAATATTTACTTGATGTTAGAAATGGAAACCGAAGATTCTCTTATTTCTAGCACCTTGATAACCTTACGACCTCCATAAATTTTATTTCATTTACCTCAAGTTCGCTTTGTATCGGCTCTTATATAAATTCGTTCTGCCCATTTCGTTGTATCTCTTCTGCCTTACTCATTTCCTCCTACGCATAACAGAAACAATGGAATAAATATATTTTCCAATGTAGTAGGGGAGTTGTTCACTTCATATGACACTGCAAACCTTTTTACTGTCTATAATTTTGAATTTTTTAGCTTACCTAACGAAAAACAACTTGAAAGAAAGACTTTATTTCAGAATAGACGATTTTTAAAAATTATAAAATATAAGCTGAGAGTTCGGCGTTGCCCGGGTATTTATTTACCACCATGGTTAATGCAAGAATTAAGCTCAGCGACTCCTATAACTCCGGAATCGAGACTAATATCGGTCTCTTTTTGTATTACTTAGATGCAAAGTCCGTACGGTAAGGCTGCTTCCCTCCCTTGCCTTTTGGAGTTGAAATTAGACACTTTAAAATTTTAGAATGACATTGCGTTTCATTCGACGCTAATAATGGGGGTTTTGTAATCTTTGTAAATTCCACCCTCTCCACCCCAACCCCTACTGGCGGTAGATGTGTCATAATCCCTCAGTGTTTGTTTATCATTTATATATATTGTATCATTTATATATATTGTAGTAAACATTGATTTACTGAGTAATATAGCCCCTGTTGGAGTGCCAAATTTTGTAGTATTCATAATATCTTATAGTAAAAATGCTTCACGTTTGAGGGGCAAAATATATGGTAAACTCTTATACCTACTATTTTCTAAATTACATGCACTTAAATTTAATCAAAATCAATTACTATTATTTCCACGGCTATTTGAGTTCTTACAATCAGGGTCGCCTACAGGCCTCCAATAAAATATAGGAATTTACAAAAATGAAAACAGAAAAGTATGGAAGGTTTTACAATGTTTAATATAAAAATCTAACGCTTATTATGCACAACTAAAACAAACAAATACCTTACAACGTCAAAGCGGGTTTCAAGTGACGAAACACACCTCAACGTATGCTTGTAACTTCGTAGTTTGTTAATGCTCAGAACAAACTTCGGAGATCTGGAAATTGATTGAATCAATCCGAATGAATCGGCTGGGCGGCGAGCAGAATGTAGCTCAACTCGCTTGGTTTTAAAGAACCAATCTCACAATCATAAATTAAACACCCTTCTCCACTTTTCTACAGCAAGCTGTATTGCCCAAAGCCACCATAGCAGGTGTGGAGATAGGATTTGTTGGAAGAGCTATTATAGATAGACGGCATCCCACAAGATTACCATCTCCCGTGACCATTTACCAACCTTTGGCAAGTTTATCTAAACCTTGAGTGAGATTCGATACACTAAATCCGCATGCAAAAACAACGTCCTTCAATAAATAAAAGTTGTATCCACTATAACGCAGAAAATTGCTTAGGATCAGAATGATTTTACACTCAGATAAAAACAGCGACCAAAAACCAACGACACACCTGGACGGAATGTCCGACGTTAGTCTACTTGGCCCAAAACCTGACACTCGACTGGTCTTTCTCAGACAAAATGTAAATAACACCAACCGCCACTCGACTGAGACGGCCCTACTGCCATCGACTGGCGCTGCGATGGCTTTTATATCTTTACCTCGGGACACATTTTGACCCAGGGTTAAATGTTCGTAAACATTGGGCTTAAAGGAAATACATCACCTTTAATGCCAACTGAAGACAAAAAACCTTAAATAAAATAAATTCTTTTGTGATCTCAATATATATATATATATATATATATATATATATATATATATATATATATATATATATAGAATGGAATATACCCGAGCGGAAAGACTATTTGGCGGAAGGCAGGTTGGAGAACAAAAATACCGAATAGGCTGTAATTTCATAAATACTGATTTCCTGCTTCACACATTAATTTTTTTTTCCAAAACTGACTCTAATGCGTATCATATGACATCATTACTGTGCAGAGGCAGCATGACATCCGATACGTAAGTGACGACGTGAAGCACAGAGCAAGACGGAAGAAATCCGCAATTTGCATGTAACGACTCTTAGTATGTAGACCTACGAGACACAGAGGAGGATTGCAGAACATGTCCGCTTGCAATTTTGTACAATATTTCTTATTAAACACAGAGACTTCTTTGTCAGACTTATTGTCCAGACAGACGTGAGCGGGAGTCAGCTGTATTTGTAAAATATCGAGATGAGTCATAAATACAGGTACTGTGCACATCATTTTCCGTTCGTTCCATCACTTGAAGGCACTCATCTCACTTTACTCTGTGCAACTAGTTGTCTGGGAGTCCAAGAGATACCTACATGAAATACATTTTCTTAGGTTGATCCCACACCACAGTAAGAAACTCAATAAGTTTAATAAACGTTTATTACTACGATTGACTCTCAAATAAGTTTTTAGAGGAACTATAACACACAGGTTCGCGATGCGTTGCTGTTATGAATAGATAGAGCCTCACTCTTGAACTGCTCTTATTCTATTCTTACATTTATAACTGTGCGTTTAACACGAGGGTTAAGAGAATTTTGGTGGTTTTAGTAAATGAAGTGCTTATTAAAGGAAAATAAAGAATTTAAATGACTAATTTGATGAATTTGAGTATTTGCCGTTGTGGCTCGCACAACAGAGTTAAGTAAAAAGCCGAGTGCTGAGCTGACGGAGTGAGTGAGTACTAAGGATCGTAGTTCGATACGCTGAGAGAGGAGAAAGCCAGGGGGACCGTTCTTGTATTTATAGTCTGAGCTTGCAGTGACCCCACGAGCTGACACCAAACTGGCGCGCTTTCTCGTTCAATGAACTTGCGAGTAATCTCCCGTTCTCTGCCTGTCCTCACGTATGCTTCCAGATCAAGCTTTTCGAACTTCAGGAGTCGCAATTTCCCAGAACTGAAAGGTTAACTGTCACGAACAAATTTGGCACAAAATTTCACTAGTTATTCTACTAGCAATTTTCGAAATTCTATTGAATGCAATTTTGAGTTTGAACTCAAACAAATCGCTGAACCATTACGTAACTACACGCACGAAAATTGAAATGAAGCGACATATGATATGAAACAAATTTTGTTGAAAAAAAAATACTAATTAGTGAATGAAAATAAATTAACACGTTCCAGCCATCTAGTAGCACACTTTCGACTGACATTGGGAATATTTTTTTAAGCGTGTCCCGTCAAGGGAATTTTATAATTGGCAAAAGTTGCCAATTAAAATATTTGGTCGCATAATAAAAACAAAATAAATAAATGATAGTCTACTTTTTTAAAACGACGCTTGTTCTCAAAATAAACGCAGCTCTGTTTTGAGGCTTAGTATGCGAATCGTCTGCTCTTATAAGCAATTGTTGGCATATTATAAATCGAAATGTGTTCGTCCCATTTAGAAACGGATAATAAGCATATTTCAAATCAGGAGTTTTGAAACCAACTGCACAGTGTTTAAGATAATAAAACAACTGTTTATTTGAAAATTTAACTATTTGTCTGTATGAACAGTTAACAATTTAACGCACACAACTTGGATTTTCCTTTCATTAATATGGCGACTCGTTCCTTACGGATGTTAAATAAATATAAAGTGTAAGAAATTATATTACATGACTGAAAAGCAAAATGAATCATAGTCTACATTTTGTCGAGGCTCGCAGGCAAGATTCTTTTTCGTAAATGTTTTCCATTACTTAGATCACTACCTTCCTTTACCCTTCCGCATCCCCACTTTCAAATCCCTTCCTATGCTGATAAAGTTGCCATGACGTGGATTACCCTAATGTAGCCTGTTACATTAACAGTAAGGCCTGGAGTAAATCATTTTCGTTTAAATTTATGTTTTATTAACATTTAATTTGAGTTTCTATTTATATGAAGTGAATTTAAAAAATCATATACAGAAATGAGTAATTGTTATAATTTAATTTAGATGAATAAATCAGGTATTGAATAATGCAATTAAATCAAAATCTCGTTAAATCAATAAAATCTCAATCATATCTAAAATGGTGAAAAAGCAACAGTACATTAATTCGTTTTAGAACTTCCTGGAAAACTCAAGTCGGTATAATGTTTATTTCTCTGTTTTTAAAATTAAGAGGACAATTACTGTGCGTTTATATAACAATCGTTTGGCGCTTTAATTGTATAGAAATGTAACTCAGTAAAGTAGTAGCAGACGAATGTAAACCATTAAATCGCTTTATAAATAACATCAGTAATATTAGCCTCGCCTCAAGTAGAAGCGTTCACAGGTACGGGTAATAAAACACTGGTGATAAAGTCCGCCATTCAAGCTCGGTTAATGACATACTTCCCAACAACCATTTAATTGGTTTTTATTCAGATTGTACACACTATGTAGATTAATATACCTGCAAATATATTGTAAAATCTTAACGTAATTTTTTACAATCTTCTTATAGCATCTGAATTTTATAAAAGTTTTGTAGCAAAGAAACGGCAATCAAAGAATTAATTGATTTAATTGAAAGAAAGTGACAATGCAGACCATTAAAATCTGGTTGTTACCAAAATTATAGGGAGAAAATTAGATATATTTTTAGTTAAATATAGATTATTTATATTTAGTTACCTACGAGGCAGTGCCTATTTCTTATTTTTATGGGTTTGTATTTGATACGAAACTGAAGTAATTATAAGAGGAAAATTTATAATTGATGATACTTCAATGGTTTCCTGCATATATCTATGTTAAATTAATAAATACAAATACATAGATACGTATGAAAATAAAATATTATTTATATATATCAAGGTCAGATTTTTTGAAGAAACATACTTGAATTATGAGTGGTAATAAGTACATAATCTTAGTGAAAAATCCGGTACTTCGCTACGATATTTCATAAATCTAACGTTAAAATATTGATTATTACCATTCAGAAAATAAAATATAAAAATTATTCTGTATTGCGTTAATTATCGAAGAACACTCAGGTAACAATAAATATCTTAATTTTAATAACAAATTTTTATGCGGTAGAGAATGACCGCAGAAACGTCAACATCGAGAAATCTGAACCTGGTGCTTAACCCAGAAAAATTTATTAATAATTTACACCGGGAAAGCTTTGATTTTTCAATCTTTATTTTAGTCTTTTCTGAATGTTGAAACAGAAATGGTCGAAAATTCGAAATACAAAATTAGCAACAAAAGATATGCCAGAATAAGATAATATTATTACCGAGTTTTTTGCGATTGGCAATATATACTTTATTCCTGTTTTTTCATGCACGATGCCACTGTGAACAATGCTTACGGCGTTCTTCAGATAATTAAAATGTTAGGCTGTTACGCCAATTTCTAGGCGAAAAATTTGCTAAGCTAAAGAGCGATGGTGCGTATTTCACCTCCCCCCCCCCCAAAAAAAATAGATCGTCGCCCTAGCATTCTTCACGGCATTTAAATGCTTTAAACGATCCCTGTTTCGACTTATTTTTGTCCAATACTGGAAAATCGATAGACAATTCATGTGTGTACACTGTCAAAGTAACGTTGTTTAGAAGTAAAGAAAAGGAAAATTTGCGAAATCCCAATCAAAAGAATGAAAATTTAATGTGTATATTGAAGAAAAACACACTATTTTTTTCTGGCCTACAAAGTCAATTTTTGTTTGGTCAAAGATAAATTCCATGAAAAGACAGGTTTCGGTATGAATCGTAACTGATACTTATCGAAGCAATAACTCGACCAATTATTGGCAAAATAAATAATATATAATGTTTTTAATATAATGACATCCAAAATATCGAAAACTTGTTTATAAAATTGATAAGCAAATACAAGGATAAAGTTAGTTTTATATTATTAAGCGGAGTTTTATAGTGGTAGGCGAAGGGATATGGAGGACGTCGATTAAGTAAATTGAGACAAACGTCATCAAGCTTCGCAACTGGAACCTCGGAGAAAGCAAAAGCAGACTGGCAGTACCCTGGGACGCAGAAGCGAAGGAGAAAGCATTCGAGGTGACAAAGCCGGCAGTTGCGACGATAGGCTTAACACAGGAAGCGCATTTCCTCCAACTTCCACCTCTGATGCGAATAAGAGGGAAACGGGACGTCTTCAAACAGTAGCAGTCGTGTCGAAACAGGATTCGCAGAGGCATTGAACCGCCCGGTAGAAAGTTTTACGAGAGTCTGGGTGAGTGACCTCTCTTATTTGCCGGGTAAGGCTCGCGAACTGGGGTCGTTGTAAATCCACGTCCTATTCGGAAGAGCGTACACACGCGGGGCGATAACATGCGGAGAAAGTGCGTTGCACTCACTCACACTGTACTCCACATTTCATGTACTTCAGTAAATGGAAATCAAAATCCTTTTTTAGAAGTGAATAATACCATATAGTTAATTATTAATAATATGGACAAGGAACTATATAAAGAGGTAGATTATTGTAATTGCGAGGAATTCCGTTTAATATATGAATTTTATGTTTTTGTTGTTTACTACGCAATCCCTTAAATGGTTCCGCTCTCCAATCGATTTTTAAATATACCCATTATTTGGTAAAATATGAAATTATCTCCACCATCCATTTCTGAGAAACTTCACAATCGTTGTCCACGTGAAATCCACATTTTCGTATGAAATATTGTTACGACCTGAAGTGTTCAATTTTCCAATTATCATACCAGGACATTTAATTAAAAGAATTACGCAGTAATCAATATCTTATTGAATTAGCTAAAGCTACTTAACTCGGTCTAATGAACTAACCTTACATAAAGATTACTTTTAACATTTTCTATTTTAAGTTATTATATAGTTAATGAATCGTGTGCAGCTCAGATTTGGAAAAATACTCGTTCAGTATTATATAAATATACTCATTATGAAGAGTGTAAGACAAAATGGAAAGCTGGAAATTTGAAAAAAAAATGGTTAACCAAGAACCTGGAACGAAAAATATTGTCGTAACTCAAATCAAACTCGTATTTAGCCTAATAGAATATGTCTGATATTATTGTTCCAACAGTATAATCCAGTAATTACTGTATTTGCCTACAACGTGGCTAAAACAATTAAGTGTAGTTAGATAATAAAAAATCAATACGAATTAGAGATCGTCGGCTGTGGTGGACATGCATCATAAATTAATGTCTTTATGTAGCTTATAAGTTTCTCAATGGTATTTTCATATGGATCAAATTGTTTATCAGAAATCGGTATACGACCTTTATTTATAAAACGTGTGTAACGTAGTTGCTTACATCGTATCCGAGAAAATGATACGTCGAATATTACGAAATTGAAGATTGAGCGTGTATCAGTGGATTTATATTTTTCGACTTTGTCCCATCGTTTAATTTCGTTTCCCTATTGACTTGCAAGGATTGGAAATTATGCAGCAACGCGGATTAGTTACGTTGAGTGAGAACTGGAACCTGCACCTGGTCAAACACCTGTACTCGACTTGATTTATGACTCAGGATGTCGCACTGCCGCTAATGTTATCACTTCAAGGATTAAATCCGGATACCATCGGACAGTGACTGCGGGGTCTGGGGAACAAAACCAGGTAATTATATCTGGCCACATCGATGGCTTAGTCTGGATTTCACTACGTGAAGTTTTTGCTAGGTTTAATTTTATTTTGTTAATATCTGGATAATTGTTCGTGAATAATAGCGTCTCATACTGCAACTAACTCAGGCTGAATAACGACAATGTTTTAACCTTATGAATAAAACGTTAACCTGTGCCTTTCTCCACCAGTTTTAACTGGATAAACCGAATAAATGGCTGAAGAGGTTTCAATGAATTTTCATTTTTGTACGTATCATTTATCAAGGTATAATGTAAGCTTACTTTGCCGAGACAAGTCAAGAGCGAAGCTTTGGAGAAAACACAAAACAGATTCCAAAACAGACTACGGACAGTTTCACTGTGTTTTGATTAATATCACTGACTGTAGGAATATCGTTGGTAGTTGTTCAAGTATTTAATAGCCCATCGACGACGGGTACGCAAATTTTATCTTATTATATGAAAAACATGTGACAACCCTATTTCAATTATACTAAGAACTTAATTCAATGTGGATTGAACATTAGAATTTTATTTAATTCAGAAAAGAAAACTGACAAATATGACAATTGGTTTCATATTTGGGTTCTTCCAGGCGCAGATGTTAGAGTCGATTCTTATAAAACAACCGTTCTCTAAAAAGGACGTAGATACGGCTCACAGTTCGAGTCGTAGAGTCGTGAGTGAGTTGCTCGAGCTGTAGGTTCGTGTGCGTGAGTCGGTTCTAGAGCCGTCGTCTCGTGGGCGAGTTTCTCGAGTCGACTCTTGAGCCGTCGGTTCGTGGGCGAATTGCTTGAGTCGACTCTTGAGCCGTAGGGTCGTGAGCGAGTCTCTACAGAGTTGAACCGTTGAAGAACTCTTGGAGAACGAGTTACAAGTTTAGTCGTTGAGTTAAAGAAGCATTCGACTCTGGTTCTAAATCGAAAACGTTATGAGCGGCACTCTCCAAGAATTAATAAACAATAATACTTGTATAAATTTAGAAGTGATAGGCATAGAGACTTTAACAGGCAGTATGGTAAAGTCTTAATTATTGCTCAAATAACCAAGACAGAAACTTAATTTTGATTTGCTATTCTTACGACTTCTCTACATAAATACTTAATATATTATTACCAGCGTTTTCTTGTCCTTTACATGTAGATAGTTTTGTTCAACCTATTGAATAATTTTTTAACGTTATCAAATCAGTAACCCACTCACATATAAACATTAATTGCTTTAATTTACAATATTATGTACAATTAATATGAAGATATATAGGTTGCAGTGTAGGTAACATCGCAAATTATTCCAGGAATTAATAGCGTTGAATATTTCGTTACCAGAAGATCCCAGAAGGTCGGCTGGGACGAAGTTAATGTACAATTGCAGAATTTACTCAGAGAGGCAGATCATGACGGAAAAAAAGGAGTCGGATAACTTCCCAAAAACTTTCCAAAATGCTTTATCGAAATAACAATATTAACTTTATAAAATTGTTGTAGAAATATTTTTTTATTGTTTTTCGTAAATAAATTACTTAATAACTATTCCATATTTGTTCTTAATTTTTTTTTATTCGTCCCACCCCGTCTCCTTACTTTCTCACGTTATTAATGTTCGATTTTGAGAATAGAATTGGAGAGGCGAAGAGTCGTATAATAGAATCGACTCGTAGCAATGAGTGAATCGACTATGAACGACTCAAAAGAAAGCCCATCGCTATATCACTGGCAAAATGGAACTACTTCCGTGGAATCGATTCTAAATCATTTTTAACTAGTTACTACACATCATTGTTTACGAATAATGTTTATATTCCAATAATGCATGTGCCTGAATCATTTATCTCATAAAATTCAATTAGAATAAAATAAATATCAGCACAACAAATATACAAAAAAAGGGTATCTAAAAAAAAGAAATTGTTCCGCTTTGAAGAACAGTAAACGTCAAATTTGAAGTTCATATCGAATAATCTTTCGTAGCTCGAGGTCGGCAACATTAAAACGTTTTATATAGTTAAAGCAGTGTAATTCTATTCAATGATGCGTTGTTCATTCAACGAAAATTCTCAGATCGGATGTATTTATTAATTTTTTTGCTCTTCATGAGTTGTACATTTCTGACAATTTAATTTTTTGTAAATATAAATCTAATCAAGAGGTTAGTAGTAATTATGATATTCATCAGACCAGTGTGAAAACGGACATAATTGAATTGTTGCTACCTCAACAGTAATACGCTTTCGATTTCAACACTCGAGCTGCGTAAAAAATTCAGGAATTCATGTCATTAATATGTCGATTAATGAAAAATATATTGTAACCCGTTAAATAAATATTTAAAAGTACATAAGCTATGTTAAACACGACTTAAAATTTACGGATTTTTAAGAACATTAGATATTTCAAGATCGTATTGCCGTGTCAAGTGAATAATGTGAAATTATCCAACATAAGTAATATTTGAGAGAAAAATTTAAAAATCATTTAATTTGGACGTAGCAATGCTTTTTATTTTTTTTTCTCTTTAAATTTCCATGACTCAATACTTCCTCGAAAATTTAAGCTTTTTCTGTTTCAAAACGTGTAAACTGGTTATAATTTTATTCCATACATTATTCGGGAGCACAACAGTGTTATTATATTTGCCAATAAACGGACGAATAAAAACTTCGGACCTCTAGTCTTATTACTTAAATATGATATTTTCTTATTTCCAGGAAAAGTGTTGTTCATTACATTAAAGTCGACCAAATGAAATGAAGTTATTTTCTGCTCACAAAAGAATAAGTTTACATGTGTACTTTTTAGATATAATAAATAATGTTATATTTATCTGCAATATGGAATAGTAAAGTAATGTATCATAATAAATAAATTTGTGTTTGCAATACGAATTCTGGGCGAGTGAATCAGCTCACAGAGGTAGCCTCAGTGATAAGTGGAGGTTGTGTGTTTTATTTTTTTCCCCCACAGGCGTCGGGAAGAAGTTCACAGGCGTCGCCCGCACGTGGCGCCTGGGAGTGCAACAGCCTGGTGACGTCAACGGCCTACTCAATCGGACGCCACACAAACATTTGCAAGCAATTAAGAACAAAGATAATACAAAAGTTTTGTCAACAGGTCTATGAAAGCGTTGCATTTAAGAACAGCATTTCATTACTTATTCAAATTAAAAAAATTTCTCCCTGCGAAATATATTACTTTCCATTTTTGTTTTGGTAAAGACTGAGTTTGAAAAGGATAAAGAATTTGTATGAAAAATAAATGGATAATATAAAAATAAAAGCATTATAATCTAATTCCAACCCAATTAATCGTCTTTCATTGATGCCGTCACGTTTATCTTTATACTCCTCTACTTCTGAGATCCTGTCATCCGTTCACCCAGTCTTCTTTCAAATGACACAGTTGAAGGTTCATAGTAACTGTAGTTTCAGTTTAGAATTACCTTAAACCTTCTTGCAATGTGCCATGCCCGCTATTATTATCATAAGTCAAACTCACACCGTATTTATATTATTCCACATATTCATTTACTAAAGAAAAGGCTTGTATTGATCAGTAAATTATTGTTTACGTCATGTTACGTTTAATATTATTCGAGCTTTTCTAAGCTATATTTAGAAGTTCGTAGGTCCGCCGCTGTACGTCTTCTTCGGCAGGTTTTGTTTTACATTTTTCTCCGTCGCCTACTTCGCCTCTTTCTTCTACTCTTTATTCTTTCCCATTCATTTTTTCTTTTTCCTTCAATAGGTTTGTTTCTAAGGTATTATAATTTCATGTTAAACACTTCATTATTTAGATAAACTGTTTGCAAATTCTTTATAAATATAGTACGGTGATACACAAAGTTAAGATGTATTGCATGATCCGTCAATAAAAATTATTGTCCTAATTAAGACGTTAAGTAAGAATAGATGTATTTATTTGAATGGTCAACACTGACTTCAGAGATAATGTATACGATAATCGATCACCAAAATTATTGTTACTTCAGATTGAATTGCATTAATTTTGGACGATGTTTCGCAAAAAATATTTCTAATACTTTTTCTGTTAAAACCTTAGCCTGTGGTGGTATTTTATTTCATAAGGTTGTATGATTAATAAATTTAAATAGCTAATTTGATATTACTGCTTTTTATTGTTTGTAAAACATCTTGCGAGATTAATATATCGACTTTAAAATGTGTACCTATTATTTTACGTGAAATTTCGAAGTCAATCTATATGCTGCTGGCCAACCTTTGTTGTGAGCAAAAATAATAGGAAAATAGTTTCCACTGCAATTCTATTATCAAGTTCATCGGTTCTTCGGACGGGAGAATGGATCAAAGGTGAAAAGTAGCTTATTAACAGTATTTGTACGTATCTAACACAACAATTATTGACTTATTGTAATGGTGCAATATAATTATTTAAATAACTGTTATTATCTCAAAATTACGTACATAATAACACAACATATTCACCAATATGTTGGAATTACGTCGAATCCTAGCTCTAACATAAGAAACTCAATACATGAATTTCTAACAAATAGATGTTATCAGTATCTCAAATTTTGCTCTTTGTTTAGCCTATGCAATTAACAGTTGATCAAGTTGCCTATCAAAATATTAAACGAAAATCAAAATTTGCATTAGCCATGAAATTAATAAGTTCTCTGATGATATTATTGAGTGTCAGTCACACACAAATAAAAGAAATTGAGAGTTTAACGTTCGTCTCAGGAATACGAGTAAAAATTGTTTCGGATTGTTGCGAAATATCTAATATTTCAAGTCATATACGATTTATTGGTTCGAAACATAATTTATACGGGAACACTTGGTATTTTCGGAACTATTTTTTGAGATGATTAATGAGTATAATTCGTCATTAAATACATGTCTACTCTTTGTCCTCTTACCTCAAAATCAATCAGTATTTCATATCGTTTATTGAATATAGTGAAAATAACATGAGTGTATTTAATATTTTTGCCTTCTTTAAATTAATTAGTAATTTAAACTATCTGATAGTCCGTCGTAGTAATCGGGAGCTTGTTTACAGAGTGGGAAGAATTTGGTCCGCAGAGTGCATTGAACCGAGGAAGAAGGTATTCCGTATGCGATTTATTTTTTCAGAATTTCTTTGTGATAACTTCTGTTGACTAATACGATTCCAAAATTAGTAATTGATAACGAAAAAATTAAGGTAAAAGTAATATTTTTAAATGAGGAAATTTGTGAAGTTTGAATACCTCGTATTGCTATAATGAAACTCACAGATAAATTTGCATTATTATAAAAATCGTAATTTATATTATTATACATTTAAATATGTAATCGTTAGATTAGTTTATAATTAAGGGGATGACGAATAAAAGACAATATTTTGTTTCAATTAAATTGGAAGTAGCCGAATTATAATTATTACTATAATACAGGTTAACCAGCATTGTTTCTTACGCTAAATGATAATCATATTGCATGTAAAAACGAGAGTTTAATTCCTTCTTAACGTCTACTCAGAGAACGATTGTGTTATATGCCTACTCATACAAGTAGACGAGCGACTCGTAAACGTAAGATTTTATTCGATGTTCCACTTCTCGGGTTTAATATTGCCTTAGCTTAGTAAAACATTAATTAAATGTTGAAAATGGAATTTGTGTCTCTTAACTTTTGATTGCAATGTAAAAAGAAATATTTCAAATTCTTATAAATTGATAATTCTATGTATTGTTGCATATTTTAAAGTAAAGACATTCTTTTAATCAATACACATGAACAAATGAAACCACTTGTTTATATATTACATGAAGTATGACATGATTATTTACTTTATTACTTGTGAACGAATTATAATCGTAAACGGGAACAAATGTTTGTTATATAGGGGTTGTAACTCATTAAAATTTTCCGCTCATGTTACATATACAGAAATGTCATTGATATCTAAGATGAATATTAGACGGAGCAATGCACTAGCTATCTGGCCATTTGGGTTGTCAGTGTGGCAGCAAATTTAACTGACTTCTGCGGTTGGTGAGTTCAAGGGATGACTGCTAAGGTAACTTTAATTTACTGTATTGTTATTGATGGAAGTAATTTCTTACATTTTGGGTTCATTAAATACAAAATTAAGTTTCACGTGTAGTGGAAGAAATTATTGGGTAAAAAATAGCTCATAACAGACAAAATTAAGTGATAAGATAAATACCACACAACTTTTCTTTAATCTTTTTGGCCTCGTCAGGTGATACAAAATAGCAAGAGCATCACAGAAAACTAACTCAAAAATCGAAGCTAAAAACAATTCTTTCAAATTAGGGATAGATTAAGTTAGAAAATGATTTGGTTATACTGTTCGTATATCAGTGGATATTAAAATCTTAATAACAAAGTCGGAAGGAGAGGAAGGGGGGGGGGCGAGATAAGCACTTCTAATTCTTACAGAAATCAACACAAGAAATGTCCGTACATCCCGAAAAAAGATCTATCTTAAGTCTATTAAAATATTTTAACTTTACAGCTGCTTGTAAATGAATCAAAAACATTCAGATGCAAGAGTAGTGCTTTTACCCGATATAGAATGAGCCTTTAAAATACATTGACAATAGTGTGTCATGATGTCTTAAGATAATTAAATTGTCGGGACAGCTCAAATGCAATTTTTTAATACAATTTACTGTTTTCGTTAACCGATACATTAAGGATCATCGCACGGGAGTCGGTGTCAGTTAAACACTGGACCTCGGAGAAGGCCAAAGAGATTGACTGTCGCTGGTAGCAGGAAGGGTTTGCCAGTGTTCGAGATGTCGCCTTATCTAATATCTCTTACATTTTGTTCTGGACCAGGCAGACAAACTGAGAAGTTCATTGTCCAGATTAGTGAGGACAGAGTCGTTCAACGCAAGGAAGTTTCAATTATAGCATGAGACAGTCAAAACGTTGTCACAATTATTACAATCAGAAAAAAATCGAAATACTGGAATGAAATGATACTTTTGGGTGTTAGTCTAGGCGATGGTAACAAAATTAGTGTTCTTTCAGGGGACGGACTCGTAAATAATAAGAACTCGCGTACGAGTTACATAGTTTAAACACCACACTATGTGATCGCCCATCTTTCTTTTCCTCCTTAACGAACGTTTGATTTTTCAGAAGTTATTAACCTGTTAAAGGGCATAGACCCCACATATATTTCCTGGGAAGCCTAAAACCTATACCGTAAAACAGCAACAATATAACTGACGGATTGACAGCAGTACTTATTGATTAAGTTTGCTTGTAATAATGAGAGCACTCGTTAGTCTGTCACGGTAGTCATTTTTCTATTATTAATCAGCTCAGTTATTGATAATCGTCTTGAAATATCGTAAAATTGAAGTGTCATTAACCGAGGAAATAAGGTATTGTTGAACACAAAGGTACCGATGGTCGGAGGGGGTGAAAACGGTAAAAGAAGTATTTAATTTACCTTTTGATGCTGGTGGTAGTGGTAACGCGCAGTGCCCTAACGCGGTGTTCTTTCATGGTGGCGTAGGGTCGGCGCTCCCCTACGAGAGCTCGCACACGTCCTGCCGGGAGCGCTCCCCGACGCTTACTGGCGCTGCTCTGCTCCCCCTCCTCCCTTCCCCTCCACTCTACTCGCCGTCCGTGGAAGCGCTCGCTACTTTAACGGCACCTTCGGCACCTACGAGGACCGTAGTCCACGCTGTCCACGCCACGCAAGGACCCGGTCAGCTTCTCTCTGATGAAACGTTTTCTCTTCAAATCGACGCCGTTATTTCTCAGAGTTCAAAGGCCGCTGTGTTGCGTTGAGGCCGTGAACTGCGGGGCGAGCTCCTACACTTGCAATACAACCTTCTATATCTGTGGATGATCACAAAACATTCCAATTAGAAAGTCTCCAGCCCTAAACATTCGAAATTTCAAATGTGTCGTGTGGGTAACGCATTGATTTTAATTACCGCTCCTTTCCAAAGCTCAGAGTCGAACTCGGGTATAACGAAAAGGACGGTGCGTCCGAGTTTGCTCGAAAAAAGCAAGGTTCATTTCTTCTGGAATTTGCAGAGATAACCAAAAACAAAACAAAATAAGCTTTTTTTATTGTTATAAAAATTCTAAATTACATTGCATAACTGAACTGAAATGAAATATTAAATGCCGACAGATAAATTACCTGACAAATTGTTCTTCCTGCATTTCGAAGACAGGACACTTAACAATTAGGGTAGAGCTACGTTGAATTTTAATAATACAAATATATACAGTTACAGACAAAAGAAGTGATGAATTAAGTTACACACAACGTTTCTGGACCTTGTTTCTTGTGCCTTTCTTCAGGTGCTAAGAAACCTAAAAACACAATTTTAATAATAAAAAGTAATAATAATTTTAATAATAAAAAATATACAATTACAGATCAAATAAGTGATTAATTTAATTCCACACAACGTTTCTGGAAACCCTGTACCTTTCTTCAGGTGCTAAGAAACCTAAAAACACAAGAGCCTAGGCATACACAACCGCATATACAATTGACAAACGCAAAAACTCGCATGGCTTAGTTTTCGTAGCAATTGAAGAAAGGTACAAGGTTTCCAGAAACTTTGTGTGGTATTTAATTCATTTTGCCTGCATTTGGTTATTTTTCCTTTTATTAATTTTCTAAACAGACGTATATTTTTTCATTTTTTGTTGAATTTTAAACAAACTCAATTATTAATTGATCAAATGACAACTTCTAATTTTCTTTGTACTTGTTTTTTAATGACGAAATTTATTCTTCAGTAACGTCGAGACTGTTGAAGATAAGAATCCAAATTTTTGCACATGTCAACGTTTCTCTTTTGATTTTAACTTCGAAAGACACGCTGTCTTCAGGTCTCTAGAATTTTAACTGGATAATTTTTTGCAGTCTCAGTCTAATAAAGGGCAGGCTAAATGTGACTCGGTAAAATTTCTCCTTAATATAATGTTTTCTGGGTGTGTAAAGAATGTTAAGCGTTCATTTAAACCTGAAAAGTTACGGATTGGACTGATTGCAATAAATAAGTCACAGTACGTAGGTAGTGGCAGGGTTGATGTATTGTTCTCACTTCCGTCTGATCGTAGCCACCCCATGGAAGTTCTAGAGATTTTCTGATTATAAACAGGGTTTTATTCCTTATATCCGGGTAAATTTCTATAAAAAAACCAATTATTTCAATTGAAAAAGTAAAATTTAGTCGTTGTAACCGACGTGTATGACTTTGTACAGAAATGAACACAATTTTCAGGGTTATTAAAGTAAGATTTACCTTTTGGTACAATGTATTTTATTCGTAGGATACGTCACAGATTATGGTGTTACTTATGTATCAATGTACCAGTATCCAGTTTTTTAATTCTTTTTATTGCTTAGTCGCTCTATGTATAAGACTTACTATTCTTGAAAGAAAATATTTTGTTTACCTACTAATTAATAATGAAAGTAAATCACGCAGTTTGAATTTTTTTCTATTATAATGTTTCAAAATTTAAATTAATAATAAATTTATAACTTAACAGGTTGATGTTTTCATTTATTTAATGACGTCAAATAAATATAACTGTTAAAAGATTTCTAAGAATATTTATGAAATGATCACTTCCAATGGAAGAATTTCCATATTAATAATAGCGTTACCTTTTATATATCCAGATAAGTTTCAGAAATGTTATACATTAAACTAATATTACATTCATGTAATGTGAAAACAAAGACTGATTCTTTACGGAATAAAGTTGCCTTTCAGGAAGTGTATACCTGAACGCTCTGCCGTCATGATAGAGGTAGGCACGGGGAGAGAGAGGGGGGAGGTTGTCCGCTCGTGCCACGTGCGCTCAAAATACGGCGCCCACCATTTAGTATGAACATGAGTGATTCAAGTTCGCTTATTTTGTGGGTATATATAATTTTTGTCAAAAATGGTTCGCTCATTTTACTGTGAAAAACGAAAAGATTTGTAACGTCCGCCATTTTGTATCGAAATGAATGGTTCGACGTTACTTAAACGTTGTTTAGCAGTGTATAAGAACGATACAAAGTTAAATCAAAATTGGGTTAACCGTTTTCTCGTGAAAAGCGAACAAAATCAAGGCCTTGACGCGGTCTTCAGATTTCTAATGGTAGTAAAATATCGCTAGATACCTTCGAAGTACTCCGTGGAACAAGACAATATTTATTCGGAATTTATTTGTAGATTTTCTGCATAGAAACCGAGAAGTCAGTGTGAAAGAAAGGAATTTAGATGACATGAGTCTTGGATGCCGTAATGCGGGAAACGTAAATAGATACTAAAATTACTGCATTATTAGTAATGTACAATTTTATTTAAATACGTTATATTCTGTAATAAATATCGCGCTCTAATACATTTAACAATTATACTCCATTAATCGTAAAATGTGACGGACGTTACACCAAAACGAAAGAATTGATTCTATCAACGGAAAGGGTGAATAGAAAATCGCGGCAGGGTCCAAGTTTGACAAAACAAACGCATCCGTCACCTGCTACTTCTTAATATATTTTACATTTTGTCTGAAACAGTTAATAATTGTAAATCCCCACACTTTAATATTTAATG
The DNA here is from genome assembly GCA_037074705.1 of Zhengitettix transpicula. Taxonomy (NCBI): domain Eukaryota; kingdom Metazoa; phylum Arthropoda; class Insecta; order Orthoptera; family Tetrigidae; genus Zhengitettix; species Zhengitettix transpicula. The sequence goes on from CM073591.1 coordinate 188,467,461, forward strand.
GATTATGATTTATTATAATGTATTGTAAAGTAACGAAATCATACCTCAACCAAGTAATAACATGGAAAAACTAAAAGTAATGATGCGGTTATATGGATTAATTTGACGTATTTTTTTCAAATATCTTTCCAATTCCAAAAGTTTGCACAAACACTTATTTTGAAATTGATTTTATCTTGCACATTCTCCCGGCATTTAGAGCATATTCAAATCGACACGACATCGGCATTGATGACATCACCCTATATGTATCTATATTACATTTATATATATTAAATCAGATAAGGATTATATTTATTAAAAGTTAAAGAAATATGTTTTAAGCACGAGGAAAATACCTGACCGTACCTGGAATTGAATCCAGGAACTGCCGCTTACCGGGTGGACGCTCTAACCACTAACCTGTCACTGTCGACACACGATCAGCTGCGAAATTCCTCCAGAGACATAAATTTGGCTCGCCTACAATTTACAAGTCTCGGTAAGCGTGAGATTTTTTTTGGATTCCCAGTCCTGTCGCCATTATTCCTCATATTTAAAATAAATAGCTTAGAATGGCCTTAGGCCTGACGTTATTCGGGAATTAAATTTACTTCAAAACAGAAAATTTTACTACAGACCGATGTTTCCCGACGAGGGAGTAGCCCAACTAGGGGAAATTTCTATCAAGGTTCAATTAGAATATTAACTTGTACAAAAAAAAATGTTGGTATCTTAATTTGAAATAAACGTTTGGTATGTTTTGTATTTTTTATAGTCACACTTGAAAGATTGGAGTAATGTAATATTTATATTTTCAGGGTTAATGATTCGACCGGGTCTCATAAATAAACAGATTTAATTAATTTAAAATAATAATTTACCGAGAAAATAAACCGCATTAAAACTGAATTAATATAAAAATGACAATAATCAAAACAACGAAACATGCACTCTCAATAATAAGGTGGGTTCAACCTATAAACACGACGAATTTAAATTATTGATATAAATTAATTGACTGGATTTAGTTAAATGATTAAACTGTATATATTGAGGAACCTGTAATTACGATATTTGTATTTTATACAATATAGACGATAGCGTGCCGTTTTGGTTAGAGCTGGTGCAGTCTGATTGCAGTGGAGGCGTCGCTCTCTCTTGCAGGAACGCCCGAGTGCATCTTCGCCGACCGCTCAATCTCGTGGCTGGCTACGCACTCCCAGATATCGACCTCCTGGAATCTCCAAATTGCTTCTGCAGATGTTTTTAATTTTTCATGCCCGTCCGCTAATTAGATGCTACGGGAGCGCCATTATTCAAGCCTAATAATTTTGGCGTCCCTTGTAGCTGTCAGCCTTTCGTCGCACGCAAGTTCCTTTTGTCGTTTTGAGACCACCATTGGCCAAACAGCGGCTTAAAAAAGAAATGTTCATTACAATAAATTACCATTTACTCGGAAAGCATTGTTTATTAAGTGGCATAGCGTGGGTTTTAAACTGAAAAATGTACAGGAATTCTGAAATTTTGTCGCCCTCAAAAAGTGCCTCCAGGGATGGATCACCCTAGCCACACTACGCCAAGTGAAGGAATAGCACGTACTGTACTGGGCGATTGTCATGGTATGCACAATGCTCAAAAACAGTGAATGTGTACAGTAGTCAAGTGCAAACTCCGCATGTTAAATGAAATAGGACCTCAATTTCATACTCTAATGGGCATAATGGGTGGACATTTGGATAGGCATAAGGATCTCATATTAAAATAAATAACTACTTTGTTTACTTAAAGAAGTTGTAATTAGCCTTCGTTAGGGAATATTTCAATTTTTTAATGTAAAATAATTATGTATCTTACATAGGGGGCCATTTGAAAGACTTAGGCGGGGCATGGTAGATAACGGTTGGGAAACACTGCTATAGATCAATTTTAAACTTCCATTGAACCTCAAGGGATTGTGAATACTAGCTCTGATGTCACTTTACACACATTCCAGTCCTGTCAGGATCGTGCCCGCCGTAAACCAACATGAATATTTATTTACAAATGGTGAGTTCTTCATATGTGGTATGTTCCGGGGTCGCAGACCTTGGACATACGGTAAGAGTTGCCTGCTATCCCTATTGGAACAGTCGGCCAGCCGCCTCCTATACTGGTATAGGCACTTAAAATCGTATACTGCGTCCCCACAGAAAATCCTTCTCCTGTCATCGGAAGGGCGTGGGGGAAGTACGAAGCCACCGACCTACCTGATGCAGGTTTTCTAGGGTTTTCCCTGCCTAACTTTAATGCTGATGCCGCGTAGGATACTTAAAATACAGTCCGATGGCCCTAGATAACCCTTGGCTACCTTCCTCTAACCTTCCGCATCCCCCATTTCAAATCCCTTCCTAAGCTATCTTTGTGGATTACCCTCATGCAGCTTGTTACTCTTAAAATAATAACAATAAAAAGATATGATTTATATAATGTATATGTTTACAGATATTGCTTTTAATAAATAAATTTCAAGTTCAATATCTGATGTAAAAATTGCATTCAAGATTTCAAGGTAAAATTTGGATGATCGAGGGACAGAACGTTAAAATGTAAAACCTGCTGCAGAACTTCTTTCAAATCAAATCGGCGAAGGCAAATAGTGTTCTTTGAAAGGAACGGGTTTTTGGAAGACTTAAACTGACAAGAAACTCCAAATTGAATTATTTAAATCAAACCAATTACTGATAAGGTCTGTAAATTTTGCAAAGCATTCTGAGATCAATGGATTTGGCAAAGATTTTGTAAGTCAAAGGTCTTTAGTTATATCTGCCAATCCTGTCATAAAGAACATAAGAGTGGGAACTCTCAAAGGCCTGATCCAGATCCAGAAGGGGATACTAACATACAAACAGTCTGTAGAAAATCTTTACAATTTTGTATTCAAAATAGAGTACACTCTAATCCGTTGTTTAAATCAGGACGTATTTTTTTACATACATACTTCTGCTTTGGATTTCACCAATAAACTGAAGTGTTATATTTTGCTTAAGTATTCTGGCAGTATTGCTACTTAAAATAGAAATACATATGGATGCTGATAAATGTTTAACCCTAACTTCTCCAAAATGTGTAAAAAAATATATTAAATGAGAATAGAATTGAGGAAAGAATTCAGTTGACACACATGGAAAATTCTTTTGATGAACGTGACTATGGAGATGTTGACTCTGAACAATACATTTAAATGACCAACCCTATAACGTTGGAAGAAACACTGACTCAAGGACTACTGTACCTTATAGTTTCAGAGATATGTTTACTTATTTGGGGAATGATTCACGTGAGCTGGCTGGCTCCAATATATATATATAAGTATGTATATATATATATTGTAATGCATTTAATATAATGCATTGGATTAAAAAGCAGCGCACATGTCGTAAAGAGAATGTGAGGGAAAAGGAACCGCGGGTCCTGTCACGAGGTGACAAGACGGAGCGGTAAGACATTTATCTAGGATGAGTGCTGGTGACGGTGCGGCAATTAGGTCTAAAGAGTGATTGCGGGCCCAGTAACTTATTGATTTGGGGAACGGCGTGAAAAATTCGTAACGCAGAACGTGGATGAGCAGATGTTCCCAAAGTGGCTATGTTAGAGCAGGCTATTGTTTTTGACGAATAACCTGACAAGTGGCGTAGTTGCTTGGGACTTGGAAGAAAAGATTTTGAGCGAGTCGGACAAAAGAGAGCAGCCGACAAGTCCTGAGTAATTGCGGGGGCGAGGTACTGCAGCTGCGGTCATGTCGAATGGCGCAATTGCTTGGGATGATGAGGGTCCAGGCACTTGTTGGCTTAGGATCTGGAGAAATTAGTATCGCGCACTTGTGAGCGGGGAGGTCCAAAGACAAATTGGACCTGTCGCGATTGTCGGGTTTCGAAAGGCGGAAGGAATCCAGTGGCCGGGACGTAAATTTCAGTAATGGGATTCTGTCACCGCGCCGCTGCGACGAAACTTTGCATCAAGAGAAAAACAAGGAGGCTGGTGGTATATATAGGGGAAATAACCTATTGTGTAGACAGTTGGCAGTTAGCATGGGAGAGAGGCGGCGGACGCAGCGAAGAGTTGGACAGTTGGAGTTAACGTGGGAGAGGAGACAGACACAGCGTGGGAGAGAGGCGGAGGACGCATCGAAGAGACAGTTAGTCAGTCAGCAAAACCATAACAGCTATAAACATTTTTAAAATACAGAAGCTCTATCTGTATGAGTAGGAGAATTGGACCTGTCTTCGATGGTAGGCGACCTGGATGCAGCAACGACGTCAAGCGCTGTCACGGCGAACCAGTGATATTGTGTTAGAGTCAGTGAGTGAATGTCAAGGCTATAAAGTGAGTGTCTTAAGAACGAGTCGAAGTAAACCTGAGAAACCGTAAGTTGGAATGCATAATACTAACAGATGTAAACGTTATTAAAGGATAACAGTCAGATGTCGTTCTCTTCTTTTGATAATAAAGTTAGAAGCAATCTATAGGTTAAGTTCATTAATAAATTTAGTAAATACTTTTGTTTAATTTAAAACTTAAATGTTGGGTCTTTTTAATAGTTCGATTCTGTCCGTTGTCAAACCCAGTAGAGACCCATGAGAGTAAGAGTTTCTTATTATAATAGAATATAAAATCAATTGTAAATTCTTCTTGTGTTAATAAATTTATTTGTTGTTTATAAAAATTATTCTTTTTATTTCGACCCTACTATGTGGTTATTACATTTTGGCTACCACAGCGGTGGACAAAGATAGGAGGAGTCTCTTATTTGTTTATTACAATATATATATATATATATATATATATATATATATATATATATATATATTGTAATACCTAGTTAAGAAGGCCATTATTTTGTTTAAATTTCATAATATTTTGTTTCACGGCACAGACTAGAGGTGGACGGCCATTATTTAAAATCTGTTTACTAACTCAGACTGGGGATCTTGGGTGGCTCATATAAAAATGATGATTGACAGCGGATAAAGGCTCACAAAAGGGAGAACTATTTTTAATTGGGGGTCTTTAGCGGCTCTTAGATCTAATGTCTGACGGACATCGGAACAAGACCCTAAAGGAACGATGACAACAGTTTTTTGTTGACATACAATTATAAGATAAGGGAATGTTTATCTAACAATAATGAGTAGCTCTCTTTGCGTGAGAAAGCCGGATGAGGTCAGAACGTGGGAAATTAAAACTGTGGGAAAAAGGAATATTCTGGAGAGGAGAAGCTGATAGGAAAGTAGTTGGAAGCCAGAGAGCGAACAAAGTAGTTGGAAGCCAGAGAGCAGAGTTTTGGTCATCGATAAGAGATGTAGGCATAAAGTGTGCGGTTTTGGCAGTAAATAAAGCCAAAGTAATGAAGAATTTACAAGTTTGTGTTAGAATTGAATAATGTTTGTGTAAGAGATTTTAGAGGAGAAAGACATAGAAGTTGATGTCATAGCTGGAAGGAGAAAGGAGTGTTAGGTTGAATACCAGATTTGAACTCTGTCTTGGTGAAGGTTGAGAGAATATTTTAAATAGGACAAAACGCATTGGAATTGTCAATCATACTAGACAAATTGATTGGTGGCCGCGGGAGAAACATCCATACGAGTAGTCGGAAGTCTGCAGTCTGGAGTTTGGATACTGAAAGGGCAGTGTTGTGTTGTGAAACGCGTGTCATTAAAATGTCTGTGTAAATTTTATGCACAGAGTGGCCATTATTAAAGTGAAGTGTGTTCCTGAACCCAAAAGCATAAGTAAGTAGCGATTTAAAATAAATAATTTTGTAAACCGTAAATTAAAGGCGAAAGGTCAGATTTCGTTTCTAGTAACTTCAATAAATTGAATTTCTATATTCTGTAAAATTCTTTCAAGTGTAATTGGATTTTTGTTCTTTTGATCAGTGGAGACCCTGAGATTTTGAGTTTCATTCTTTGTAAATAAAAAAAAATAAAGGTATAAATTTTATTAAATGCCACAAAAGGTAAAATTAATTGTTAGTAAAATTTGACCTAAATGTGGTGAAATAAAGTAGAGATTTAAATTGTATTTTGTGTGAATAAATTTGTTTTGTTTTGTTAAATTTAAATTTTTTTTAAATTTAAATTTCCTTTCATTAAATATTTTAAAGTTGGTTATTACAAATTGGAACCACAACGTGGGGCAAATTTCATTTAATTAATTAAATTTAAAAGTTGGTTATTATAATATATATGTATATTGTAATAATAATTAAAGGCAATTATAGAATTAATAATTGGGCAATTGAAGTAAATTGTTATCGGCGGAATACAAACACAACAATGGGTAAGAATATGTACAGGCGGGCTTTGTCGGCGACGAGCGTTTAAGCTACGGGGTTTACAGGCATTTGCACACAGAACTTCATGGAGTAAAAGTGGCAGGCAGAATTTCATTAACACAGTTGCGGGCAGAAATTCATCACGTAAAGGTCGCAAGCAGAATTTTCAACAAGTAGAGTCGCGGGCAGATTTTAATCAAGAAGAGTCGGAGAGAGTATTTCATAAAAAATGTCACAAAAATTTCGTCGAGTAAAGTCGCACTCAAATTTTCGTCAAGTACAGTTGAACATAGTATTTCATCAAGTAAAGACAGTTACAAAGTTTCGTCGAGTATCGGTAGAACTTTGGAGAAGGAGTGGATAGCATTCTGATTTACCCTCAATCAGAACGAGAGGTACAATATTGGCTGGAGAGAGAGAAAGAGAGAGAAAGAGAGAGAAAGAGAGAGAGAGAGAGAGAGAGAGAGAGAGAGAGAGAGAGAGAGAGAGAGAGAGAGAGAGAGAGAGAGAGAGAGAGACTTAAAGCAGAGGTCCGCAGTGTTGTACGAAACAATTGTGTCAAGTGAACGATACAAAAGATTTGGAAAGTGATTTAAAACAAATTAATTTCTGTGAAACGATGGCCTGTTACATGTGAATAGTGTATCAAAGAACCCAAATAAATTCCTGGTATCAGTAAAACTGTAAGTAGAGAGAGAAACTTTATAAAATTTATTGTAAACGTTAAAGAAGGATAAATCGTCAGATTTCGGATTCAAGTTCATTTTATTGTTTATATTCTAATTAAGTTGAATGTTTTAAATTTTGTTTGTTAATTTTTAAAGTAAGAAAAGGTTTGTTCTTTGTTTAAAAAGCCCAATCAACGACGCTGAGAAAAGAGAAAAAAAGTTTGTAAAATAGTAACAAAAACCAAAAAACATTAATGTAAAATAATCACAACAAGAAAATTTGTTACTATTACTTTAAATAAATCAATTGTTTTCTGAGGTTTATATTCTGTAATCATTTTTTAACATCCTTTCAGTTATATTTAATAAATAAATTCATCCGTTAATAAAAAATAATAATTTAATTTTTCTTGAATATTACAATTTGGTCTTCAACGTGAGGCATAATCATTTAATTTCATTAATTTAATTCAATAATTAAAGTTGCTTATTACATAAATGGCACCGTAACGTGGGGCACGATTTATTTGTCGATTAATAATTAATTTAATAAGTTGCTTATTACATAAATGGCACCCAACGTGGCGCAGAAACATTTAAATAAATTAATTTAAATAATTAAATACTATTGTGTATTACATAAATGGCACCGTAACGGGGGGAATTCAATTATTAATTTATATTGATTATTACAATATATATATATATATATATATATTAGGGTTAGGAAATTGAATTAACAAAACAAAAAGCCAAAAGTGCAAAAGGTTTCTAATGTAAATTATACCCGGTAAAATGTAACTTCATTACTGTGTATTTTTTTCCTTTTTCTACCCCATCTGAAGAAAGTATTTCATTCAAATATCAATAGGAAGAAAATAATATAATGCTAAAATACACAATTTTGGTCAGTTCTGCTAATATAAATTCTTTGGAAAAAACAAAATAAGTGCTTCATCAAAGATTGAAGCCTTTGCCGGTGTAGTTGTTCAATATATTGTTCTCGGAGTTCAACTTCGCCTAGAAGATGACGACAGAGCTTTTAGTCGTCGAAACGTTGCGTTCTAATATAATTATGCAAAACCTGGGTGAACTCCGAGAACAATATATTAAAATAAGTACTTTCTGTATTGTTGTTTACTCAAGACGTATCTTCGTGGTCGTTCACTGTTGCTCGTTTTCTGAAACTAATCATTACGTAAGAAATGAAAAGAATGGTACAATCAGAAGAGACAAGATAATAATTAAAATATTTGTGTTATGAAAGAAAAGAGAGCTCTACGTTCGAAAAAAATCCGAATGTCGCAGTTTAGCAAAGGCACATCATTAGATGACGTCACGCGCAAGGAGGCGTGGCCTGGATCTACGCACCGCTTCTCCTTTATTCTTCCACCGTGGTATGTTTGTTCTATTTCCACTTAACAAAGAGAAATTCATCTTAACTGTAATTGTTTATTTTTCCGTAAGCCTGATGTAGCGACATAGAGCTGTGCACGCTGTTCCGGGTGAGAGTTCGATGCCACCCTGGGCACTGCCGTTGTGGGGGTGAACGCCTCTGCCAGCTTGGCCGTCTTCCAGAACCCACCAATGCAGCAGACTCACTAAATTCTACGAGTAAAGACATATTTGTCAATAGATTCCGTTTAGAGAATCACAGCCGTTTAAAGTTAATACTTTACCTGAAGTCAACCGTGAAATAACATTATCAGAATTAGAAATTATATATATTAAACAAATCACCGATAAGTTCGTCATCGGAAATGTGGGGAAAAATTGAACGGCGGGGAGAAATTATAATAAAAAACATCATACATGTATTTCAGACATAAATTTATGTACCTGAGAAATGTAAAATGTTATAGTGGTATCAGCACAAAACTTTTCTGTTCCACGCAATCTATTTCCGGTCAAGATTTATGTGCTTGAATCGATTTCATATGAAAAACAAAAAATCCCAATAGTAGAAGTAATATCACAGAAAGGCAGGACGGATAAAACAGGGCGGATAAGTCTGGGTTCCTTAGTTAAAAGAACCTTTTTGTCCAAAAACTCGTTCGTTTTCATATTTTATTTCCTCTTAGTAAGGGCCATATTTTATAAATGATTATTTTTTTCTGTACTGACATTCCACACAAAACTGGCGAGATGAAGAAATGACGCAACGATGAAAATCTTCGTTCAGCAAGTCTCAACTTTTCTTATTCACACGGCAGAAATTATATTTGTTGAAAACGCGCGCTACGAATGCCTCGGTAAAGTAATATATATTATTCTCTCATGTTTACAGATAATTAATCTTTAAAGAATGTATTTTTTCGTCTGTTTATATTTAATATATTGTGGTAATTAAAAGGAAAAATAATTAAATAATAAACAAAAATTTTGGACTTGGATTTTTAGCAGCCTAAACACACGAGTTGTGTACATGAAGATGTGGCGATTATTGTTGCTTGCTGGGTATTGTCGAATTTCATTTTACGAGACGCGCAGAGCTCCGGTGTGTTTTGTGGGGAGCAGAGCTCGAGAGTGTATGGTATGAGACGGTGGAGAAAGGACAGAATTTCAGAAAGTGTGAAGCTGTATGTAGTTTAACAGCTCTAATATTCAAAAACGGTCTACGATTTCCAGTATGTTAGCAAATACGACGATACTACGTCGACTGTTCCTTCCCTGATTCAGAATTCCGGAGTCTAGCATACGTTACGAGTTAGACGTTTCTTCAATTATTGGGAGCCAGGTTATTGTATTCAGCAAATAACCAAATGTTGAGTATGGGAGTAAGATTTTGATAAAGAGAACAGAAAAGTAGGTGTTGTATGTAATCTCAGCAAGCAGTAAGTGTTGCTCATTAAATTCAATGTATAATGGCCTGTATATTAAGTGTTAATAATCGTGTGTGTGTACGAGTCCATTACTTGGTACAACAAGGCTTTAAGGTAAAACTGCACAACTTATTATCTGTAAACCCTACCGTAGATGATATCTTATCGTGTTATTTCCGATTTTAAATTTCATATCTCACATTTTGTATTTTTTTTATATCTATTCATTGTTTAATAACTTTGTAAATTTAATTGCTTAATATAATTATTCTTTATATAACCGTGGTATATTGTCAAGTATTAATATGTAATGTAATTTCAGTATTTGCTTTAATAAATTAATTTGTTTGTATACTTTAAATCTTGATTTCTTTTTAATTAAAACTTCCGATCATTTTAAAGTAAATACTACAAAATTGAAACCTCAACGTGAGGTTTTGTTTGAATTAAATCATTGTCAGAGTAGTAATACTACTAATTGACGATTCAATATTTTTAATTAAATTGTTTAAATAGTAAATTATTACAATATAATGCAGTTTCTTGACCAATACCAGACAATATTTTATTTATTTACCACAAAATTTCGGTACATATTCAGAACGAGTCCTAAATTTTCTATCTCTTCACCAGAAAAAAGCTATGATGAATAATCTCATAGACAAAGCCTTACTGTTACCTAATCCCATATACCACACACAAAACATTAAAATTGTTATAAATATTTTAATCAATAATGCTTTCCCTATAAACTTTATTAACAAATATGCTTCTAAAATAATCAATAAACATAAATTAGTACAATTGACATTAATTATAAGAAAGAGGTGGAAAACAGTATATGGTATTTCCGTAAAACTTGAACGGTTTTTAACTAAGGTAGATTTTAAAATTATTTTCAAAATTAACAATAATCTTACTAAATTTATTTAAAAAGGTAAAAATAAAATTGATAAAGAAAAGTAATGTTGTATACAAAATTAATTGTAGTGAACCAAATTGTAATAAATGTTATATAGGGCAAACATAACGCGCTTTGGAAATTAGACTTAAGGAGATCAAAAATAACTTTAAAACTTGGAACCATGATGTGGTCAGTACTCAGACTGGAGGAGAACCATGATTTTGATTGGAAAGATGTTGAAATTTTAGATATAGAGAAAAACCTGTGTAAACGCAATTTATCTGAAATGATAAACATAAAAATGACTGAGAACACCATCAACTCGCATAATGATACAATTAAATTAAGCAAAATTTACAATGCTATAATTTGTTGATTCTTGATTCTAATTTATTAATATTATTTTTGTATAATTGTTTGTTGAAAATGATAGTTTAGTAATTAGTGAGGATGAGAGGGTCGCACATTGGTTTGCGGGACACGCCCCAACGTCACAGGGACAGATTGGAAATACCTAACGGATTTGACAGTTATATTGAAGGTTGGTAATCCTCTTCAGTTCTGCTGTGACCTCACTCGTGTGTAGTTGGTGAATAACTGCCTCGGAAAAACTTCTAAAGTTTGTGTTTTTTTTCTCAATAGAATGTGACAATAGGTTTTAACATATTTAAGAAAGACCTGATGAAGGTACAAACACGTACCGAAACGTTGTCGAGAATAAATAAAATATTGTCTTGTATTGGTCAAGAAACTGCATTATTTAATAATTAATCTTTATTTAATATCGGTGGTACGATAGCCGGAAGGTGACACTACTACATAATTTTTTTATATAGTTACAGGGCTCTTGAGGGTCATTTACGTTATACACACTTCCCTTTAATAGATTAAGAATGGTTGGAAAAGAAGGTATGCGAAAGTGAGTGAAAATTTGTTTAAATTTAGCTAAGGTCCGAGGCTATTATTTTAGGAACATAGTTGTATGTGCTACAGGAAGAACCTTAGATACATCTGCTGCAGAAAAGTCAGTCTCAGTCTGCTTGTCACAAGACCTTCTTCCGTTGATGGTGACGCTGCATTCCCATCTCCATGGCTTCACCAGGTTTGGAGGCAGCTGGCCGACTGTTACAATAGGAGTCGAGGGCAAGTTTGTGTGTTTAACGTCTGAGGTACTAGAGAATACACCTCTCAACACTTATTGGGGAACCTTAGTTCGAGAGTGAAATGCTACGTGATGGTAACCCACGTGGTGGATTTAATAGAATAGGAAGATATTCGAAAGGGGGGACGCGGATGTAAGAGTAAAGTAGCCAATCGAAAATATATACATTTATCAGTAAATGACTTGCAATTAAATAGGAACTAGCACATTTTTGTCGAAAAATTCATACTATAGTTTAAAAAAATAAACAAATGGTAAGGGTTTGGAATAAACATTTAAATTTTATTAGTTTTTATTATATATTTATTAATAATTTGTTTACTGGAGGCATTTCATTTTTACAGTAATGCTATCGCAAAACACAACGACAAACAAAACGTTTAAACTTGACCACAACAAGAAGTTATTTGTTAATAAATTTTTGCAATTCAGCGCCAGGTTCAATCATAATCTGAAGACAAAAAACAGCGAAAAATTTATTAACAATTTACACTGGGAAAGTTTACATTCATTAAAAAGTTAAAAGTTTCTACCTTCTTTACGAACTCTCAAATTGTATAATGTTTCAAAAAATATATAATAGAGAAACCACAAATTATAACAGATCAAAGACAAGAAAACATGAGAAGCTTTCTCTTAAAAATAATGAAGTTTCTATTTTTACTCCTCATCTCAATGATTGAGCCTCTTACAGAACATACCATGAAAAGAACATTTGGATTGTATATGATTGGGTACGAACAAAACTAGATCCAATGTTAGGTGCGAAAATTTTCGTAAAATTCATCAATTCCAACATACGGCATCAGCTTGCTTTTAGAAAACTGGAAGTTAATCTTATAATTACAGGTTTAATTATTACCTCCGAAATATATTGAAGAGAAGTTCTTATCGTTTTTGTAAGCTAAGTCTGTTTTAAAATTGAAAGGAAATATTTTTAATTATATTTTTTAAATAAACACAAAAATGGCTTCTATTGCATATGAAGCGAATAATTATTTGCCAATAATAAAATTATAAACAAATTTTCACTTATTGCGCTCTTGACCGCCAGAAGATTTTAGTTTTTTTATAAATATTTAGGTTTCACTTCAAGAACAGATGAACTGGTTTCATCACAGCTCAAGCTCTAAAGCTATGAAACTTATTTAATATATATATATATATATATATATATATATATATATATATATAAAATTGCTTCGTTAAATGGTAACAACTCTATATTACAACAATTTTATTGCAAAGTTATCATTCCCAATTTACATTCACTTACTAGCGATGTAACGTATCTTAAGTAACTTTTACTAATAGTTATGCATAGGTATTATACGCTAATTTTTGTTTACTAATACTCTCCTTAGTACAGAAATAATTTACTTTAATGCAGTTACGAGATGAAAACGACCGGCGGTCAAAGCTACTGATCTAGATAGCTTTTGTAAGGCTGATATTTGTAATTTGTAAGCAAATACGGAAGTATTTTAGATCCTGATGGAGATTTATTCAGTAAAGTGCGAGGTGTAGTACATAGAAACACAGGCTCTCATTAATTACAAATGTATGTAAATGTCGAATTTTTTAATCTGTAAAGACGAACGTTTGTTACATGTTGGTGGTGAGTTTCCAAGCGGACCCGCCTAATGAGTATAATTTAGGTCCATAAAACATTTAAGGGCGGCATGGCGATGTTTTTTGCGGATGCAACGGAGGAGACGATGGTGGCGAAAACAGATGTTGACGCGTGGGAACATTAATTTGCAGAAGGTAAAAACAAGGAAAAATAGTCGTTTTTCCTAGCAACCCATGGGAGGGGCGACATTAACTACTTATCGGAATTAGGAGTCATGTTTGAGATAATTGAGGAATAACAACCACGCTAGAAAAATAGGACCGAATGAGTCTGTCAGAAAATATATTATAATGAGGTAAAATTTTTAATGCCAAAAACATTGTATGAAAAAATAAATAAAATTGTAAAGGACTTGGAATGTCTTGGAAAAGATGGAATCTGGGAATTGAAGAGGAGTTAGTGACACTGGTCGGCCTTTTGATAGGGTTCGGCTCTGAAAATGTATGACGGTCACCCTTTCGCACGTTTGGCAGACCAGAGATTGAAAACAGAAGCTGTTGAGAGTCCGACTAAAGCGGACGTAAGATAAAATATAAAATGTAAAGTTTATTTTAGTGCTCCATGCAGCAAGATTTTATATGTAAAATGTGAAAAGTAGTTAAAGTACAAGATATAGTGTGACGGTTGGATGGAAAAAATGACTGGTGTGAATTAAAAAGCAGAGTATTGTGAAAGAAAAGTGTAAACAGAAGAATATTGTAATGATATATATAAAATAATTACCCTTTCGCATCCCCCCTTTCAAAATCCCTTCCTATGCTATTAAAGGGGAGTTTCCCAACGTGGATTACCCTCATGCAGCCTGTTGCCGTAAAAAAAACACATCAGATATAAAGGCCTGAGAGGGCTATGCTCTCGAAGGCAGTACATGCGAGGGATATTCTCTCGCAGGTAGAACCTTGTAGGAGTGATACGAAGGGGCTACCTTTGGGGATGCCTTTTCCTCTCCGTTTTTGAACTAAGGTTCCCACAAGCCGAGGCACCTCGGCCTATTCTGAGAGGTGTATGTTCCGGAGTCACTGACCTTGGGCATACGGTAAGAGTAGTCAGCTATTCCCATTGGAATAGTCGGACAGCTGTCTCCTAAACTGGTCGAGGCACGGAAAAGTGAATGCTGCGTCCCCACAGCAAACTCCTCTCCCGCTATCGGAAGGGCGTGGGACAAGTACCCAATGCCCGACCTACCTGATGCAGGCTTTTCTAGGGTTTTCCCTGCATTTCTTTAGGCGAATGCCGGGTAGGATACTTAAAATATAGCCCGGGGGTCCTAGTTACCCTTGGCTACCTTCCTCCACCCTTCCGCATGCCCCCTTTCAAATTCCTTTCCTACGCTATAAGAGGGGAGTTGCCACTATGTGGATTACCCTATACATAGCCTGCTTATACGTAAAAAAAATACGCATCAGATAATATTGTAGAGTATAAAAATTGAAAAAGAAATACGTTTATATTGCCACAAAAGTTTTGGTATTATCTCCTGACGAAAAAAGTCGGAGTTACATGTTTTAAAGATATTTTAAAAAATTGTAAAATTTATGTATTTCAATTTAATTGGTTTGATATTAATTAAAATATTCTGTATTAATCAAAACCTTTAATTATTTATAGTGAATAAAACGTAATTAAAAATCAAGCATTACAATACATCAGCCCTCAGTCATTTAATTCATAGATTAAATGCATTCGATCGAATTAAAGCATCGAGATTCATAAATTCAAGTTTCCAAATTCTACACTCAGGACACTCTGATCCCATTGCACACATTCATTCATGCAGATGCAGATTCGGAGCAAGACTGTGCATTTAACTCGCGTTGCAGACAGTCAATAATGCGTGTATGGGCATGTGAGCGAACTTCTACACAAGGAAAAGCATTAAATTCGAAGGAAACTTCAAAACGGCAACAGAGTTATTAACCACTAACCCAGTAGCTATATACATCTTAGGCTAGTTTTACACTTAAGCTCTCTTCACATTCAGCTGGTTGTCGGCCCGTCTTGCCTTCAGTCATTCTACAAATACGGAGTTATTCCCTTGAATAGTCTGGTATAGATGTTTTTAATAACGAAAATAAATTAATGATGCAATGGGCTTGTCCAATGATTATGAAAAGTGACATGTTGGAGTTGAGAAAATTTTAACACAAGTTTTTTAATCATTTTCGTAAGGGTATTAAAAATTTCGACGATCTTCTTACACGGATAGAAAAATCAATTCAAACCCACAACACATCATTCAGGGAACGTCTTTCCTATAAAAATGTTGCAAATCATAATCGCAAAAAACGTAAGTTATATTTATCTGATATTTATTTTGTTAAAATATATTTGCAAAACGTCAGACGTAAAAGAAAACATACAATAAAAATTCAACCACCACTATTCATTTCATTCCTACTTTCGAACTTTTCAGATGGATTCTAAAATTTTAAGGAAAATGAATATCAAGATCCGACTGTTTAGAGGACGCTCAATGTCATTTACAAACAGACTTTTAATTATCGCGTCTCCAGAGCTCCGAAGTTTGTAGAATGTGTAAGAATGGAGGATTTTTCACCGAATTAAAAACTTGCATCCTCAATTGATATTGCAAAGGCTTGTAAAGTTTTACATAATTTTGTTCTGCAAATGGACGGCTACAAATTGACGGATACTTTGCTATAACTGGGTTTAGAAGTACAACGAGAAGTGGATGAGTATGTGGAGGAATTTCAGAAAATAACGTAAGAAACGCGATGATGATCACTTTTTAACTCACTCGGACTCAATAAAATGGCATTTGTCTTACATTTAATATATAAGAAAACAAAACTGGCAAAATATGTTCTTAATATTTATATTTTTTGGAACTATCAGAATTTCCAAACTGCTAAAATTAGTTTTCACAAAATTAATATAGGTATTGTATTGTACTCTCCATATTCCGTTCTTTCTTTATCGTCCATATTTTCATATCCATTTCTTAATTCTCTGCAAATTTCTTCCCAAGAATTTCAATTCTGTAATCTGTATTTATGAATTTCTCTACTTTCGTCCCCCAAAACGAGTCGATCATGAATTAAATTTGTAAGTAGTTGTACATCCTCCGTGATGATAATGGAAAAAAAATGTAAGTACAAAAATATTTTAATTAAACAACACATATGAGGAACCAGGAAAATGTAGACTAGATGAATCGGGCCGGGTAGATGAGAAACGCTCCATAACTTAATCACCCTCTAGGCTGGACTCGGTAGTAGGAGAACCTGGGTCCCTGGACGACTGTAGACGACACCGTGTCGGCCTAGCGTGGAACGTCTCATAAGTTTTTAAACCTTTCTGTACTGAATCTGATGTCGTTTAACCGATTGTCGGGTAATTGTGAAACGAGCCTTTCCGCGCAGGTCGGGTATTTTTTTCCTAACTTGTATATGTTGTGATCTTTAGTGAAGAACCAAGTTTTTGTCTGATCTAAAAACCGTGAAATATTGCATCTCTTTTAATTTTTTCGCTTTTAGCAAAAGCATAAAGTATTATATTGAAAATAGTGTTGAGTAGTAAATTGTACGTCTAGCAAAAAATACTGCATCGAATGGTGACATCGAGTACGAAATTCGGTCGAACAAAGTGGTAGAAATTTAAGGCATTTTACGTCAATTTCGAAATGAATACAGTTTGTTATATTTATGGTGCAGATATCGCTAAAATAACAAAAAGAATCGATCTTCCCTTCACTAGTTATGATCCAATTCTATGAAACTACAAGTTAACAAAACCGAATAGAATTATATAATACAATCTTTTTTAATAAATAAAATAGTGTGTTTATATGTATGTTCCGCATACAAATCTACACCATAAAAGCAAATTTGACCAAATTAAGTAAATGTGTTCTTTGCGACAAGGAAACAACATTGTTGGGGTCAGACACATCTACCATCCCCAGGATCGGTGATGGAAAAATTCAAACATGCTAAAACGGACGATTTTTGAGTCGGATAAACATTTTTTGGTGTGAATGCGAGTGTTTCTACCGATGTTATCTGTGTATAATTTCAACCCTTACTTCATGGGAAAGGAGCACCCTTAGGGGAGGGGATGGATCTTGCGTAACAAGAAAATAACGCGAATAAAACCGAGATTGGAGTCAAATCAAGGGTAATGGATGTCGCTTAGTGCCATTATAACATTCAAATTGCCATTTTTCCCCCAGGGGCGGGGATAGACGCGGGTGAAAATTTATAAACATGCAAATACGGCCGATATTTGCGTTGAATACATATTTTTCACGGTTAATTTGAGTGATTGTATTTCTTCGATGTTGTTTGTGTATTATTTTATCCCTTTCCGGCATAGGACGGGAGCTTAGGGGTGGAGGTTGAGGGGCGTTATATAAAAATAACGCCAAAGGAACTGATATTGGAGTAAATTCGGGGGTTATGGATATATGACAACCCGAAAAAGGCCGATACCCATCTAGTATAGAAATATATGTTAACTGACAAAACTGTTGTAAAATACAGTGAAAAAAAATGCAAGCTTTGATCATTACATGTCTGAATAAAACAAAAACTGCATGTGCTTGTATTTAATGCTACTTAATTTTCATTAAATAACATAAAAAGATAATGTTTTGTAAATAATATTAGGGTTATTCTATTTAGAATAAGTTTAGAAAAATATTCGAATTAATTAACTCCAGGAAATGATTAAAGTAATACGATAATTTATTTGGACGTTTCTCTGTAATGTATTCGGTTTTGTTTGTAGATGAGGATGGAACAGTTGAAGCTTAGAGGAATGCTGCCATGTCAGGACCTGCCGTGAGGCAGAACAACTCGTGCGGTCACTCCTTTGTGGGTGGGACTGACATTTACATTTCATACAAATAAAATAAATTTAAATCAATTTTTACGACATATCTGCGTGTTTTCAGCATTGCTTGCTTCCTTTTGTGGCTACACGATGTTTACAGACAATTGTACATTTCTTGGGAATCCGCCTGAATATTTTTGAACAAGAATCGTCGTAATACACAACTTTACTTCTCACTATTTTATAATTTTAATTGCATAGGTTTAAGATATATTATATAAATCAAATTCGAATCTACACATTGTTTGATACCAGTTTATGATACCGTAGAACATTATCCTAAAAATTATTTTGGTCGTAAAATTTGATCAAGAACCAGCACTGAAATATAATTAAGAGTTAATAATTATAAACTGTTGAACTGGAATTGTTACCGGAAAACACACACAAAGATACAACAATGGACGAGAATATGAACAGGCAAGGTATTATTGAGACCTGGCGCGCGTGAGTTGGTGGAGTGAGCAGTCAGCGACGAGACATTGCCGAGTACGGAATAATTAAAATTTAGCAGTCGGCGGTAAAAAATGATAAAGGAGGACGTATAGTCAAGAGGATCTAAAATATTAAAAGCAGTAAGAAACGACAGCGTCAATCCAGATATTCATTCAGAAAGGTCTCTGAGTGTTCCGCCAAACTATATTGAGAATCGACGAGGAGGAATCTTGCAACGTGCCGCCAATAGTAAAAGTCCAACAGTTAAAAAAATGTAAATTCAGTGTAAAATGGCCTGTTTGTAATTTGTTTGAAGTGAGAGTGTGTTGCTGAACCTTTCCAATTGCCCTGGTACCAGAACAAAAACAGTAAGTTATAAAACCATTTAAATTTAAGTGTAAACGTTATATTTAAGGTAGAATATAGTCAGCTTTCGATTTTATTTCAATTTTTTTAATTAAAAATATTTGTCAATAGTAAGCTGTAAATTGATTCTTTAAAAGGGGAACAAATATTCTTTATTTAAAAGACCCAGTAAAGACCCTCATGTAAGGAGATAATTAAATTTATTTATAATAATAAAAACTGTTGCAAAGATCGGCGAGTCAATGTTTTGTAAATGTAAAGTATGTGTTTATATATAAATTAATTGTTGGGTCAGTTGCAATAAATGTTTTATTCATGCTCCATAATTATTCTTTATATTATATCTCGTCAGCATTTCCCTCCTATTGTTTTGAATTTTCCTTTTGATGAATTAATTTATGGTCTCACAATATCTTGTGAATTTAAGGTCTCCCCCTGAAGCAGAAATTCGACCAAAATGATGACTTTTCGGAATTACAACATTGAGGCAATGTCCCCCCCCCCCCCCCGAGTGTGTGAACATTTGTTCTGCCTCCACTAAACTCCATGCACCACTTAAACACGCTCGTTCTCTTCATCAAACATTCGCACTAAAACATTTTTGATTCGCGAAAACATTTCGGTGATTTTATTCCTTTAGCGAGTAAGAAGCGGGTTACAGAACGTGACCCCGCATTTGCGGGATTTCTTCCCAACATCTTTCACGGAACTGGACACGACAACGGGAGCTTACGTACTAACGTTTTTCTGCTATGTTCGCTCTGTCAGATTTCCCTCTACACTCAGTGTTGTCAACCCTCAAAAAACAAAAAATCACAGCCTGTTATGGTCACAGAACTCTTACTTTCGGAACATTCATCGTACTCTGTCTTAAATTTTAGTGTTTAGGAAATAAGATGAAAATGAGGACGACAGCAGTAAAAATGTGGTTAGATTGTGAAAATGTAGCAGAAGTAAAACTATTTAGGACTATGTATGGACAGAAGTTTCTAATAGAAATTAATTCTGAACATCTTCAGAATGAACGAACGAGTGTATCAGTACATAACAGGCAAATAATATACCGATAGTTCATTTCAGCGGTAGTGAGACGTAACTTGTGGAAATGCATCACCATCAGCACCAGAGCAGTGTACTGTGATGAGTTGCGATTCAAGTTAGTATGAATCATATTACGGTGATTCGAATGTATTCCTGAAGCAAAATTACGCGTTTCGAAGTAAGTTTGAAACTGAAACAACATCTATGAGAGATACTCCAAGTGAAGTCCTGACGCTCCTTGTGGATATGAACCATTATCTTGCTGTTGTTAAAGAACTAGGTTTATTATTGTGAAGGGAGACATAGTAAGGACTACGTATTCTTTTATGTAAAATTTTCTGCATTTCCTCCATGTCTAAATAATTAAAGTTTTCATTTGAAACTCAATAATTTCACCCATGTGTGGCTTCAGGGAGGTGAAAAGATGATTATCTGAAGGCGCCAAGTCAGGGGAGTACGGGGCGTGATTAAAAAAATCCGAATCAAATGAGTGCAAGGCTAAGGCTGTGTGAGGACGTGCAACAAGCACACTCCTCTCGTTAGCTTTCCCCTCCTTTTGTTTTGAATGCTTCTATTGAGTTAATTTATCGTCTCACAATACGTTGTGCTTTGTAGGTCCCCCCCCCCCCACCCGTAAGACAGAAATTCGACCAAAATTATCCAAAATACTGAATACATGTTGTAATAACTTTTGCCAAAAATTGTGGTTTTGAATTTGAATTGAGGAAGCGGATCACAGCACGTGGCTCGCACTTATTGGGATTTTTTTACCCACAACTTTCACGTAACTACAACGTTAGTTTACGTATTACCGTAAACCTGCGATGCTCGTAATGTTCAGGAGATCCCCCCCCCCCTACCTATCAGTGTTGTCAACCCTCAATAAACAAATAATCACAGTCCGTTATGGTCACAGTATACTTAACACTCTGAACATGCCACGTATTTCAAAAGTAAAGTTAATATTGTTTTAGTATTTTCAAATTATAGAAATGTAAAAATCTATTTTTTATTAGTACTGTTTACTGATTATTTCTTTTAATACAGAAAACAGACATTGTTATTCTAAGAAAATTAAATATATCTGTTTGTACACAAAAACAATTAATTTTTTGTTATTAATAGAAAGAATAAAACCACACTATACGACAAGAAACGTAATTTTACCACGTTTCTGTGAACTTTTTTACTTAAGAGAATGGAATTACTATCGCTGAAACAGAACTTATTTTGAGGTTTATATTAATAAAAGTACGTGTCAATCAAACAAAATGCTTATCCCTCCTTGTTCTATCTCTCCCGTTTCTCCTTCTGATTCTTCTGTAATGTGGTTTATTCATTTCGTTGATTTGTCGCTGGTGCTTGAATTCAATTTTTTTTAGCTTGTATCCTTTTGACACTTACATATAACATCGAGTATGTCTCGCCATATCGTTTTTATTAATAGTGTAGTGTTGGGTAAGCTATTGTTAGTACTGGGGAGAAAAATAGCTGTGTAAGCCAGGGAGACAGCCGTCGCCTACGAGCAATCTGTTGTCTGCCTAAAGAATCCGTGACATCTGACACAACCTCCATCAGAGCAGCAGAAGTATAGCACAAAGGATTAAGCTATGGCTTAGAAACTCCGTGATTAGGTCTCCCCAATCCTGTTTCCTTGCCGGGTCCTCCTTGAGAGAAAAACACCGTAACCTTTTTTTAAATCATCTTAATTTCATTTCTCAATATTTATTTCTGTAGTTATTACGAAACTCTCGAAAAATAAAAATGCTCTACTGCATGGTTCACGATGTGAAATTATTGAGTTTAAAATGAAAACTTTAATTATTTAGACATAGAAGAAATGCAGAAAAAAATTACATAAAAGAATACGGAGTCCTTGTTATGTCTCCCTTCACAATAATAAACCTAGTTTTTTAACAACAGCAAGATAATGGTTCATATCCACAAGGAGCGTCAGGACTTCTCTTGGATTATCTCCCATAGATTTTGTTTCAATTTCAAACTTACTTCTAAACGCGTAATTTTGCTTCAGGAATACATTCGAATCACCGTACTATGATTCATACTGGCTTGAATCTCAACTCATCACAGAACACTGCTCTGGTGCTGATGGTGATGCAGTTCTGCAAGTTACGTCTCTACCGCTGGAATGAACTAACCGTATATTATTGTTTGTCTGTTATGAACTGATACACTTGTCATTCTAAAGATGTTCAGAATTAATTTCTATTCGAAACTTCTGTCCATACATAGTCCTACATCGTTTACTTCTGGTATTTTTTCACAATCCAATCTCATTTTTACTTCGCCATAAAACCTAAAAAAAAACGGCATTCCTTTTCCTACCAACTCTATCTCCTACCTATTCATAACCACTGCTGTCGCCCTCATTTTCATCTTCTTTCCTAAACACTAAAAATTAAGACAGAGTACGATGCATGTTCCGAAAGTAAGAGTACTGTGACCATAACCGGCTGTGATTTTTTTGGTAACACTGAGTGTATAGGGAAATCTGACAGAGCGAACATCGCAGAAAAACGTTAGTACGTAAGCTCCCGTTGTCGTGTCCAGTTCCGTGAAAGATGTTGGGAAGAAATCCCGCAAATGCGGGGTCACGTTCTGTAACCCGCTTCCTACTCGCTAAAGGAATAAAATCTACCGAAATGTTTTCGCGAATCAAAATTGTTTTAGTGTGAAGGTTTCATGAAGAGAACGAGCGTGTTTAAGTGGTGCATGGAGTTTAGTGGAGGCAGAACAAATGTTCACACACTCGGGGGGGGGGGACATTGCCTCAATGTTGTAATTCCGAAAAGTCATCATTTTGGTCGAATTTCTGCTTCAGGGGGAGACCTTAAATTCACAAGATATTGTGAGACCATAAATTAATTCATCAAAAGAAAAATTCAAAACAATAGGAGGGAAATGCTGACGAGAGGAGTGCGCTTGTTACACAACAACACCCAACCTCACACAGTTTGTTTACCAAGGCGCTCTTGGACTTATTTGGTTGGGACGTTTTGAAACATGCCCCGTACTCCCCTGACTTGGCGCCTTCAGATTTCATCTTTTCACCTCCCTGAAGCCACACATGGGTGGAATTAAATTTTCAACTGACGAGCACGTGTAGAAAGAGGTTCTGAAGTGAGGAGATGGCAGGATAGTTCTTCGAGGAGAGCATAAAGAAGCTTGTCACACGTCTCACCACATGCATTGAAAGGGATGGTGATTATGTGGGAAAATAGTCAACAATATCCTGTAATTTTATTCAGATACACTTCTTTAAAAAAATATGAGCGTCTACTACAATTAGTCGCGGAACATGCCTCGTAAATGATAACGATACATCAACATCAGAAACGTAATGAAAAGAAGTATTTGGGCCAGCCTGGATACGGGACAGGTAAAGATTGAAGGAACGCAAGGGTGCATTTACGTTCGTTATTTAGATAATCTATGAAAATTGGCAACCAATGCCAGAAAAGTAGTAGTTTATAAGGATTTCACACATGGTAAAAATGATTAGTTCACACATTTGTAATGGTCCAGGCTGCCGTCGTCTTCAGGTGTATTGAAATCAATTTTGAAATTACTCTCAATCCCAAATTTCCGCTAGTTAAAGTTATTTTGCCTTTCACTGTTTCTGCATATTTATTTTTTAAAGTAGAGCGAGTGTAATTCCTAAATAAAATGTTATTAATCCTAAGAATATGTAATTACCCGTAGGCAATAATTCAAGGTTTAGTAATAACCAGTTCAAACCTTTCAAATCCCTTCCTATGATATTAAAGGGGAGTTGTTAGCATGTGGATTACCATCATGTTGCCTGTTACTTTAGAAAAAAAAGGCGATGGAAAACATCAATCAATCTATTATGGCCGGACTTTGCGTTATTCGCCACAATTCCACAAAGCTCCATTATTCTCAATACAATTGTCAATATACTTTGTCATTTCATCCATCTTACGTCTGAGTGCAACAGAAATAGATTATTCATAAATAGAGCATTTTATTAGAAATATCATGTTTTTAATAGTCTTATTAATATCGTCCTTATTCACATAAATTTCATACGTGCCACATTCATGATTTCGTCTCTTACGTGTAATTAATTCGAAGGTATTGTATTTTTTTTTCTTTTATAGAGAAGTACCGATGATATTAAATTAACGTTTTGTCTAGCAATTAATTTATACGTGTTTTGGCTTTGCTTTAAACTCCTACTCTTGATTTTAAATTCGGCAATGTTTTACATTGCGAAAGTAGAAATTTAATTTCAAAAAATATATTTAAATTTTTTCATCTGTTATTGGCTTTATCCAACTAAAACGGGCCGACACAGACTTTAGCGTTTATTATTTTAGTGAACTGTGGTTCGTATGTTTTACTTTAGAGAAATTAACTTCAATATATAATTCGTTATATATTTTCAAAAACCCATTTTTATCAGTTTATGAATTTATTAAATTGGTCTCTTAAAATATATAATTCAGTGGTTTGTGCGACTCATTCATTATTCGATTCCTGGTCCTATTATTTTAGTGTTGTGAAAAATTATACACTATAATCTGAATATAGAAGTCCATTTTAATACTTTGTTTTACTTTTTTTTTCTCCACTAATTATCATTTACTTGAAAAATATATTTTACTTACATCTCTAAATAAAGATAATAACAACATCGTAAAACTCAAATCCAAAAGATGTCACCATCAACCTCAGAGATTATAATAATTCAAATTCAAACTAGGTACATTAATACACACTCGCGGTTAAAAAATTCAATTAAATTCAAATTTAACCCTTGGCTTCTTCTACCTTTTCGCATCCCACCTTTCAAATCACTTCTTATGCTATTAAAGGGGAGGTGCCACCATATGGATTACCCTCATGTAGCGTCTTACATAAAAAAGGGCTATTCTGGGGTCTCGGCCTGTTTTGAGAGGTGTATGTTCCGGGGTCACAGATCTTGGGCATAAGGTAAGAGCTGTTCTCTGCTTCCATTGGAGCATTTGGCCAACTGCCTAACAACTGGTCGAGGCACGGAGAAGGGAATTCAGCGTCCCCACAGCAAACCTCTCTTCCGACCTACCGGACGAAGGTTTTCTAGGGTTTGCCCTGCATCACATTCAGACGAATGCCGGGTAGAATCCTTAAACCATAGCCCGGGGGCCCTAGTTAACCGTCGGCTACCGTCCTCTACCCTTTCGCATCCCTCCTTTTCAATCCCTTCCTATGCTATTGAAGGGGAGTTGCCATCACGTAAATTACTCTCATGTAAGCTGTTACTATTAAAAAAATTAGGTGTAGAAATCCTGCGAGTTTTTTTCGCAGATGAACCTTTCTGGAAAAGGGATGCTTTTTCCTCTCTCCGTTTTGAACTAATGTTCCCACAATCCGAGGCACATCGGCCTGTTTTGAGAGATGTATGTTCCGGGGTCACAGACCTTGGGCATACAGTAAAAGTGGTTCGCTGTTACCGTTGGAACAGTCGGCCAGCTGCCTCCTAAACTGGACGAGGCACGAAGAAGGGAATGCAGCAAACTCCTCTCCCGGCACCGGAAGGGCGTGGGTCAAGAACCCAATGCCCGACCTACCTGATGCAAGTTTTCTAGGGTTTGTCCGGCATTACTTTTAGGCGAATGTATGGTAGGATCCTTAAAATGTAGCCCGGGGACCCTAGTAAACACTTAACCTTCCTCTACCTTACTGCATCCCCCCTTTAAAATCCCTTCCTATGCTATTATAGGTGAGTCGCCACTCTAATCTAGCCTGTTACTAAAAAATAAATAGATATAGATGTAGTGAATCATCTCCCACTGAGAACTGTCAGCACTGTAATGCAATGTGTACCATTACATTATTTAAAACAATTTACTACATCCCTACGAAGTAACTCTGTTAATTGCAAATTAATTAATATCAGCCAATCATCATTGTATGTAATAAATTTAAAGAATTGGCTATGATTTATCCTCTAATTTATGGTTTTACATGCACGCATGTGTAGCAAATTATTATCAATGTTTCACAAGGTATTATGTATAGGCAGTAGTGACTTGGTGTATACAGCATTTATGACACCTACGTTTTGATAAACTTTGATGAATATTTATTTGTTAAACAAAAAACTGTTTGGACGACGGTGGTATTTATATGGGTCTATTATCAAAATATTAAATGAATATTGGGAAACATTTCAAGGCAGGAATGATCGATATAGGTGGAACATTAGTGATTAATTCACAGTTAAATGTTAACACAACTCAGTAATCATGGTAATTATATTTAAAATATATCAGTGGAACATTTTCCGTGAGCTAATAGATTGCAACCGTAGGTAGCTGTTGGCATCGATAACCGGAAAATGCATTTCTGACATGTGAGCTTCTTTATTTACTGATCACCAGCTGTCTGGATGTGTTAATATCTGTTGTGTTACATGAAGGCACTGAGGTCAAGAGCAGGCACAGTCTGGTGAATGAGCACAATACTACCGCTCCCAATAATTACAACGAAGCGTGACTCGTTATTGAAAAGCTGCAGCTATCCAAACATCTGAGCAGGTGCATGACAAATTAGAACACTTGTATATTAATGGTCTTTGCCGTGACGACACAGAGACAATTCGTAGAGGATGAGTCAGCAGAGCGCCGCCACCTGGGTCCGAGCACGAGGCTGGGGTGTTCATCCAAGCTTCCCTTTCAAGGGGGATCTTGGCCACTCAAAAACAACACTTAAAACTACGGTGAGGTCTGCTAAGAAAAGAGACGAAATACAGGGCGCGTTTCCTTGAAAAACTCAGCCACTGTTGTACTCATAAAGATTCAGAAAAAACTTAATTTGGCTGATACGCTGCGTTTGGTTCGTTATATGATATATTCATTACAAGGGATTTTCGATTACCTATAAAAGAAACTGGTATTTAAAGGTGCGAGGGGGAGGATAGGTTAAAAAGGACTCACAGAATGGCGAAACTCTCTTGCTAGATCGACGCAGGACTCAAACACCGCATGACAATCTGAAAACTAGTTAAGTCAAGCAACATTTCAGAGAATAAACTGGAAGCGTAGTAATTGTCAATGAATTCGTAATGTGCAATATGGTCGGAGGGGTAATGAGCGGTTTTCTGTAGGTTATTGACGGGAACAATTGTTTGGCAATAAAATTGGACATAATCACTGGAAATTCCATAATTTCGATCGGCATAAATATGGACCTTTGTTGTTAGCTACTGGACAAACAGTACCAAGATTGGAAATTTAGAATTTTTTTTTCAACTTCTTGGCAGTGAATACTTTACTTTTACCCTATATAATGGAATTAAATATGCTTCCATTTATTCATAACAAAGTTCTTAAGAAAACGAATAACACTAAAGCAAACAATATTTCAATATATGGTTCGACGAGCCACATATGTAATATAATCCCTAATTAGTAAAATATATCAATTTCAAATTTTAATAATGAAAAGAGAAACAAGTAATAAGAAAGATAGCCAATTCAGACAATATAAGTTTTTGGAATCCTTGTCCCTTTCCTAAGGTGTGAAGAAGAGCCTGGAGCGACACAACTGCACTTGTCAGTTGACAAAACTCTAAAGCGACGAAACCGCGACAGCTATGGTGGAGCCGAAGGGTGAGAAGAATAACAATAAGGGAGCAACGACAATGGGAAAACAGAAGGTTTAGCGTAATAATAAGGGATCATAGCAATTATTGAGTTTCATAGTCTGTTTGTACTTTTTTTAATTGATTTATTGTCGCGTCAACCTGTTGGTTATTGGCGACCCTCTAAAAGTATTTACATAATTAAGTTACAGCAGGTTAGAAAATTTCCAATTGTGAAAAACGTTTAAATTAGCGGATGTCAATTTTGCGTCAGAGACGAAGTCCAGGAGGCTCTTGATCGCCGTGGTGTGTATGCAGAAGTCTTCTCCAGAGAACTCAGCTAGAGTCCTCGTGCGTATATCCTCATATTTTGTGAATTCAAATTGAATATGCTGGATGGTGAGGGCTTGATCACATACATCACAGGTGGGCTGATCTGTTCTGGAAAAAAGATATTCGTGAGTGAGTTGGGTGTGCAAAGTTCTAATTCTGGAGACTATTATTTGTTGTTTTCTTGAGATGTTGCTGAGGTGGCACAGATCTGCTGATGTTTGCAGGTTCTGATGGAAGAAGCCGTTATTTCCTCCTCTCCTCGTGTCCTGCCAGCTACCCTCCACTCTTCTTGTACCTTCATTTACAATGTCCGAGGCTATACACGTTGGGGCTTCGTACAATGGTAGAACTTCTTGTGCAGTGGCCGCCAGTGCGTCCACCTCCTCGTTTTCCCTGCGATGCCCGCATGAGCCAGACAAGCTGAACGGATTTCCCTCGCGAACTGCAGAGATGTAGGTTTTCTCTGATAGTGTTGATGGTGTTATTCCTTGGTTTAGCGTCTCGTAAGTGCTTTAGTGATTACAAAGAGTCTGTTAGGATCATAATTCTGATGATGGAAGATTCCAGGCAGTATTCAAATGTCATTGCTATGGTGAAGGTTTCAGCGGTGGTGCTAGAAGCAGAATTATGGATGACTATTTTCCTGTTGAAGTAGGGAAGAATCACCACACAGGTAGTGCCTACTTCCGTTTTTGAGGCATCTGTGTAAACCAATGTAGGGTTTCCATGCTTCTTTATAAGCGCATCGAGGTGAGCTGTAGCACTTGCCCTAAGGATCTTCTTGTGAATCAAGGTCAATGAGGTATCTATTTGTAGGTCGATAAACTTCCATGGAGGGAGATTAGATGTAGTATTGTGGTCTATGTTGGGGATGGTGAACTGGAGACTGCGAAATAGTTTGGCTGATGCATTATGAAAAGGAAGGGGACGTTTGAGGTTGTACACGTAATTCAGGTTAGGTCGACTAGATTGTGCTCTCACATTCATGGAATTTGCCTGCAGTGACTTTATTACGTACTTAATTGTGCTTATTCTTCTCCGGAATGTAAGAGGAATGTATTTTCCTTCGTTAAGGAGTCTAACTACCGGGGTGGTTCTCATACACCCTGTAATTACTCTCAAGACTTCATTCTGTATCAAATGTTTGTCCATTAATAGCTGTGATGTTTGATGTAATGTGAAGCATCTCTGAAATGAGTCTGGAATTGTACCTGGTGTCAATGTCTAAAATCTTAACATTTTGCCAATCAAATGTATGTTTAGAATTGATTATATGTTTGGATACTACAGATTGTATATCAATGGGAAGTTTGATATTAGATATATGTTCCTTGATAGGTGTATTGAGGGAACGTTTTGTTTGCCCTATGTAGCAGGAATTACAAATGGAGCAAGATATTTTGTAAACAACCTTAATGTTTGCTGTAGGTGTCAAGTGGGTCTTTGTGCTTTTTAATCAAGTGGGAAAGAGTATTAGTAGATCAATAAATATTCTTTGAATATTTGGATGAATTTGTGAAGTAAAGATTTGTAATAAGGGAGTACGAGAAAAAATTTGGTTTGAGGTGTTTGAGGAACGATTGACAGTAAAGTATTACATTTTGTTCAATGTAATGTTTATGTGTTTAATCATAAAATTTAAAGGGTACTCATTGTAGATTAAAATGTTTCGGCCAATATTTAAGTTGTGTTGACGGAACTTGGAGTTAGAAAGTAATATAGCTCTGTCTACAAGATTGTATACCACATATTTTGGTTTGGAGGATGATCAGAAAGATAATTGAGAACATGTCCAGAGTATGGAGGTTTTTGGAACCAATTGGTGAGAATGTAAGTATTGTGAATGGATACAGTGACATAGAGGAAATTAAGAAAACGGTTAAATTCAAGTTCATTGTTGAATTGTAAGTTGGGATGATAATTATTGAAAGTATTGACTATAAGGATGATTTGAGAGGTATTAACAATACAAAACATGTCATCTACATATCTAATATAGCAATGATGTTGGACAGGAACAAGAATAAATAACACCCCTGGGCTGTATTTTTAAGGATCCTACGAGACAATTAATCTAAAAGTGATGCAGAGAAAATTATAAAAACCTGCATCAGATAGACGTTCGAAGAAGTGGGGTTTGCTGTCCGTCCTTCGACCAGTTTAGGAGGCAGCTGGTCGATTGAATACGAGGTCGTGTTTTAACTCTACCATTCATAAAGTCAACTGTTTATTTCGCAGTCATGTTCAAACACGGTGTTTGTATTTAGCTTGTTCAGTGAAGTCATTGAATACGATGTTTGTGTAAAGATAATTTGAATTATATTTATTCATTTTTTACGGTTTATGCTCTGTATATTTTTTAAGTAAAAACTGTAACGAACGGAAAAGGTGAGTGGAGAGAGAGTGTGAGAGGATATCTCACATGAAGACAGCGCGCAACATCGCCATGTTTCCTTTGTCACTGCCTGTTGGACGACCGCGGTGTAAGCATCGGGCAGTTCGTTGTTCTAGAACGCCATTCATAACGCTCCCTAAAGGACAAAGGACAGGTACTAGAGTAAGGAAGCTGCTGAAAAGAAATTAGAACCTGCAGAAGACTGGGAACAACGTATATCCGCATAACACGAGATCCAATCTTCTTTACATGCCAACGAACAACTCCAGCTAGATCAACCCGTTTGTCGCAAGCCAGAAACAAGGCAGCTTCTTTATAACTAAAAAAAAATTACTGCAGTGCGACATCATCGTCCTTACTTGGTCAAAGACACTGTCGCTCTGGGTGTAACAGAAGTGATAATAATGATAAAACATATGACAATTAAAATATAAATGAATAAACAAACGGTCTTGAGTTAACTTTTGCCTCGATTTACATTTAAAATGATTAAACCTGAAGAGGTCCAACAAAGGACGAAACGCTCTATTTAATTTTTTGTTAACAAGTTATTAAGTTGGCCGTGAGCGATACATGGATTTAAAAAGAAACAAATACCCGTTGCAGTGGCGTCTTTGTAACGGATATAATGATTATAATATACGTAAGTTTGGAATCATTACATCATTAAACGGCTAAAATACGTGCTGATAACAACTCTTCATAACCAACCAAATCATTCCCGTACTAGAGACGATCACGCCCTTGAGGATCCAGCCTCCTGACCCCAAAATTTTTGCCCGCGGACACCATAAAACCTCAATTTCTACTACATATTTCCTTCAGTAACTGACAGAAATATAGATTCGTCTGCGAACCGTCAGTCTTGCACAACTTATTATAAAAGTATTGGCAGACCCCAACTATTATCTGCTAACTTCTATAAAGACACGCACCGTACTATGATGTCTTGAGTGGCATATATACCTCACTGCGGCTTATAATACCAAGCGAGAGGCTCTCAGCCTGGACACGTCCTTCCGGTCTCAAATCAGCATCTTTTACTTATAATTGTTCATTCCCACTCTAACTCTAAAGTTTGTCCATTCGGATGGGGCTTCTCCTTAATCTACTTTTCAGTAAACACATTTTGTCCTAATCTGACAAGTGCAAACAAATATTATCTTAAAAATTCTTCAAACAGAAAACGGAAATCGAAATTGTCCCCCTCTATATTCGAGCATCCATCAAAACATTAAATTTAATTTAAAATTTTATACTTTGCAAATAATTGAACTACCAACATTGGTGCATATATATATATATATATATATATTGTAGTAATTGGTAATTAAGACATTGTTCTAATTGGAAAGTTGGATTGTAGAGGACTCATTATTAGTGGATATAGAGCGGACGCCGCAACAATCCGGCAAGGCAAAGAAAAACATTGTTGAGGAGTCGAGAAGGTTCTACGCGCTCAAAACTTGCGAGACGAACGAACATTCAGTCATGAAAATTTGAACAGATATCAGTCGGGCAGCAGACAGAAAATAGAACGGACGAAAAGAGCTCATTGAAAGTTTTACAGTGGGGCAGTCAGAACGAAAGAATGTGGCCCAGTCACAAACATGCTTTCAAATATTAAAAAGTAAAGCAATCTTCAGTCGGGACAACTAAAGTCACGAGATCCACAAATCCAGGTTGCAGTAAAGCATCGAGAACCAACCAATTTGTGTTAAACCAACTAACAAACTACACCAATTAGAGCCTGTGAATATTTAGAGTCTGTGAGAACTTAGAATCAGTGATGTCCCCAAAATTGTGCAGGAAAAACTAAAAATGAGACCTGGGCGGCCGTAAGTAGAGAAAAACTTTAAAATCATTTGTAAACCGTGTTTAAAAGATAAAAGTCAGATCGTTGTTTAATTATTTAATTATCGATAAAATGAGATCGTTAATTCTTGATAAAATAGAAATTGTTAAATTCAATCTTTAGTATTATTTCTTCCACAACAAATTTCGTCTATGTTCAGACGCATTGATTTCCATAAAAAGTAAATGTAATTTATATTATATAAATTCTGCCATTTATCAAACCCAGTTCAAGACCCCGAGATCCCAAATATTTTGTGTATTTTATACTTGTTTTAAAATTGATAATAAATCTTGTTTAATAACTTTCACTTAAGTTTTTTTATTTAGAAACGCCACAATCACATATTATAAATAATTATTACAATATATATATTGTAATGATAAAAGGGCAATTAAAAGAAATAATAATTAGATATTATTGAACTGAATTTGAGATACAATAATGGACGAGAAATCAGGCCAAGACATTGTTGTTTTTAGTGCGCGTAAGTCGATGGAGCAGCAGTCAGCCATGAGACCTTGCTGAATACGAAAGGAACTAAAATTTAGCAGTCTGTACCGATCAAGGAATTTAGCAAAGAATGTTCTCGCGAGTAACCAATTAGCGGTCGAGAAAAGTTGATGCTTGGTAGCGGCTGATATTGGTCGTATTTAACCTACGATGTTGAAGAACTTTTAAAGTAAAGTTGACAGATATAAATGGGACGAAAGTGCTTGAGTGCTTGAACAATGGTGTCCGGTGGTCAATTGGCCGGAATTTAGCAAAGTGAACTATAAGTAAATTCAGTGATACATTGCCTGATAAAGTGTTCGAGGTGAGTGTGTCGAAAAATCTCTACAATTACCCGGGTACCGGAACAAACAGTGAATAATGGAAACATTTAAAACTCATATTGTAAACGTTAATAAAAAGGAGAATATCGTCAGATTTCGAATTCATTTCGTTTCATCTGATTACATTTCGATAGTTTATTAAAATATTTGTCAGTAGTTAAACTGTAAAATTAATTGTTCTTTATTTAAAAGGCCCAATAAAGTCCATGAGGTAAGAGAAAAGGACATTTATTTTATAAAATTGTTGTTAAGTTCAGCAAGTAATTTGTTTTTGTAGGGTAAATAGTTGTCCATAATAAAATAATTGTTTAAGTAAATTGAATAAATGTTATTAATTCATGCTCATTTCATTAGATAATTTTCAATGACTAGTTCAATTTAATTAATTATCTTCATTTTTGAGTACCACATTTTGATGCCTTAACGTGTGGACAATCAAATTATTTAATAATTGACGATTTTCATTGTTTATTACAATATATATATATATAATTTCTAGTACAAAATAATCGATAACGAACCTCATTGATATTGTCCATTCATCTGGGGCGTGGCCACCTCTAGTACAAGGCCGTCCTGCCTGTTTCCTAAAATCCTATGACATCATCAAGCTTAGGGGTCAAGTTTAGAAGGGACGTGACTTACGACAGTAACATTTGAGCTGGAGTTTGACCTCGTTTCGACGTTTTTAGTCGCTGTTTTGAATAATTGTTTTTAAATTTTATTTCATGAAAGTACTTTAGAGTTGCCTAGAGCAATGGAAAAGTTCTCAGAAGCCGAGGCACCTCGACGTGTTTTGAGAGGTGTACGTTCCGGGGTCTTAGACCTTGGACATACGGTAAGAGTTGTCTGCTGTTCCTATTGGAATAGTCGGCCAGGTGCTCCTAAACTGGACAAGGCACGGAGAAGGGTAAACTGCGCCCCCACACAAAACACCTCTCTCGCCCCGTTGACCTACCTAGGGTTTTCCTTGTACCACTTTTAGGCGAATTGCCGGAGGAGGATCCGTAAACGAAAGCCCGGGGTCCCTGATTAACCCTCGGTTACCTTTCCGCGTCCCCCTTTCAGTCTCTTTCCTATACTATAAAAGGAGAGTGGCCACTATGTGGATTATCCTATATAGATTATATAGGATTATCCTATATACAGCACGCCTTCACGTTCTTTTTATTCAGACGTTCAGAGATATAGGTAATCTTTCTGGAGAGACGGGGAGGACTACCTTTGGTGATGCCTTTTCCTCTCTCAGTTTTTGAACTAAGGTTCCTACAAGCTGGGATACCTCGACCTGTTTTGAGAGGTGTATATTCAGGAGTCAAATACATTGGGAATACGGTAAGAGTTGTTTGCTGTTCCCATTGGACCATTGGAATAGTCGTCCAGCTGCCTCCTAACTGGTTTAGGCACGGAGAAGGGAATGCTGCGTACCCACAGCAAACTGCTCTCCCGCCATCGTAAGGGCGTGGGACAAGTACCCAATTCCCGACCTACCTGATGAAGGTTTTCTAGTGTTTTTCCCGCATTAATTTGAGGCGAATGCCGGGTAGGAGCCATAGCCTATAGCCCGGCGCCCTAGTGAACTCTTGGCTACCTGCCACTACCTATATATATAAATAAATAAATATATATATATAGCCACTACCCTTCCGCATCCCCCCTTTAAAATCCCTTCCTATTCTATTAAAGTGGAGTTGCCACCATGTGGACTACTCTCACGTAACCTGGTACTCTAAAAAAAATAATTCATTCAGCTTTCCGAAAGTCGAACGATTGTGTGCAGAGTGATTGTATACTTTTAAAAGATTAATTTTTCACAAAAGAACTATAAACAGTAAGGTAAAATTTTATTATCGATTATTTCACTCTTTCGTTAATTTATTTCAAAATATCTTTGCTTTCTTCAAGTAATTACTAACATTGATGTAGTTACGTTAAACACTCCGGGTAATATTATTTTAAAGAACATTATTGGGAATAATATACAATTCTGTTATTTTATTTGCGAAAGACCTAAATATATGTCGAAACTGTCACAAAAGTAATAACTATTTCATTTCAGTTTTAATGTCAGTAATGATAGTGTAATTGTCGTAATATTATAAAAAACAATGATGATGATACAGAAAGTTGCATCACTCTTCTTCCAATTAACTATGTGCCCGGTTAATTACATTTGTTCAGTATTGAACAGCTTAAAATGTGAACCCTGTAGTCAACACTGTTGTAAGTTGGTAATGCAGTATGAATATTTAAAATATTGTGATCCTGAAAGTGACGATTTAAGTGTGACGTCATATACCTTTATAGTTTTTAATAAAGTTTTAAAAGAATATGAAGAAGAATTTATATAAGTAAATGTCCAATACAATTGATTGCTAACCTTGAAAGGACAAGAATTTATCGATGAAGAGCTATGTGAAAATTATATCAAATGATTATTTCGGGAACAAATCTGAAAATAATTCCCTTCACAGTGATAAAAATAAAGTTATGTCTGCATATATATCCTTTTTTAAAATTTTACGGAAACAAATATCTAGATAACTTAATGCAGTTTTTAATTTGGTTTTTATACATATTTTTTAATGGGAGTTTATTGTAGTGTACATTTTATAATTGTCTTTGTCAAATTATATAAGTCATTTAATAAAAAGTCTAAAGTTTTCCCTTCATGATATTAAAAAAATCTGTGTTAAATTTATACTACAGGTATATGTATTCAATAAGTATTGAAAAGATACGTAATAAATGAATAAACAGTTCTTGTTACTTTTATCCCGGTGGAGAGCCAAGAACTGTTTATTCAGAATATACATTGGCAAAATCTTCGATCTTTGTAAACTTATAAATAGTTTAAAGAAAACATTTAATACATTTATTGCTTAATTTGTTATCAAATATATATATATATATATATATATATATATATATATATATATATATATATATTGTAATAAACAACTAGATAGGGTTAAATTAAATGAATCAATTAACAAAAAAATTAATTAAAATTTGAATAATATGCGTTGAAGACGTTGAATATATAATAATTTTAAAAAAGTGGTCTTAAATCATAAGAATAATTAACAACATTTAATATGATTTAAAAAAAATTTATTATTGTTGATAAATTTTACAATGTACAAGATCTATTTTTCATGCCGAGTTTCATCCATTTTAGAAAAACAAATACTTTAATTTACATTTATTTATTCGTGGCATTTATGAACATACATATGAATTATATCATTACAATCGAATTCGTAGAATCTCTTATCTGAGGGCCATAACTTGGTTTTGATAATTAGAACAAAATAAATGTATATACTGAGAAATAAAAATTCAAAATATAAAAGATTAACCTAAAACAATATGAAAATAAGTGAAAAGAAAGCTGAACGAAATCTGACTATACCCTTTTATTTATCGTTTACAAAATTTGTGTAAAAGTATTGTTACTCACGGAATGTCTGTCTGGTACCAGATCTCTCTCTTGTATCTTGAAAAACTACCACACTAAAAAGCCATTTTTTACACAGACTCTACACTTAATTGAAAATTTTAATACATACGATTAAAATACTCGTCCTCTGCTATCTGGAACCTCGAATGAGCCGCCCCCTTTGGTCTGCTAGTGGATGTCGGTCCCCTCTATGCGATAATTGTTCAATCAGCGTGAAGCAACCATTTGCTTCACCGTGTGCAAATTATTAAATAAATCTCTCCGTAACATATTTGCTTGTTTTCATGTAGAAATACAGGATCTCGTCATTCGTACTTTAAAACTGCAAACTTTACTGTTTGTTGCTATAGGTGAACTGAAAAGTATTATATCTCCCCGTCAACTTTTAACTGTTTCATCTCTCGTACGCCACCATTCATAACCGATTCCAGACTGGCGTTCTCCAAGCGCACACTGAGTTTTCTCCGCGCGGTCTCCATTGTTGAACAAAGGAAAAACCCGCCTTCATTGTCGCCTTTACGCATTCGTACCACTAACAATTTAATTACATTAAAAACAATTAGTGGCCTGTTTAATTGGCATATATATTGTAGTAATTGGTAATTAAGGCATTGTTCTAATTGAAAAGTTGAATTGTAGAGGACTCATTATTGGTGGATATAGCGGACGCCGCAACAAACCGGCAAGGCAAAGAAAGTATTGTTGATCTATCGAGAAGGTTTTACGCGCTCAAAATTTACGAGACGAACGAATAGTCGGGCAGCAGACAGCAAATAGAAGAGGCGAAAAAGAATGAACAGTCAGGCAATGAACGGCGAGGTGTAAAGACCATAAAAATTGTAATACACGAAAAGTTGAACAATTTAGTCAGTCAGCAGCGAGAATGAGAAAGGTATAATTTAAAGAACTATAGAATGTGTTCCAGCAATATGTACGCTGTTATATCAAATTGCAGAAACTAAATAAATCTTCAGTCAACAAACATAACCAGTGAGTGGCATTTTCAAAATGAGTCACGAGATCTACGAATCCAGTTTGCAGTAAATCATCGAGAATCGACAAAGTTATTTTAAACCAACTAACAAACTACGCTAATTAGAGTCTGTGAACTTTTAGAGTCTGTGAGTACTTAGAATCAGTGATATCCCCAAATTTGTGCACGAAAAGTTAAAATGAGACCTGGACTGCCGTAAGTAGAAAGAAAACTTTAAAATCATTGTAAACCACGTTTAAAAGATAAACGTCAGATCGTTCTTTAACTATCGATAAAATGAGATCTTTAATTATTCAGATCATTCTTTATTTCTTGATAAAAATTGAAATTGTTTAAATTCAATCTTTAGTATTATTTCTTCAGCAACAAATTTCGTCTATGTTCAGACGCATCGATTCCCATATAAAGTAAATGTAAATTTAGTGTTCTTTGATTATATAAATTCTGCCATTTATCAAACCCAGTTCAAGACCCTGAGATTCCAAATATTTTGTGATTATATAATTGTTTTTAAATTTGACATAATAAATTTTGTTTGTTGTATAAAGTTAACAGTTTTTCATTTTAAAAGCGCATGTATTTATAAATTATTACTTTATATATATATATATATATATATATATATACATCTATGTGTACTTCCTGCAGAAACAAATTTATCATGTTCCCTGCACAGGAAACCCAACCCTAAGTATACTGACGTCACAAACTGGTGTAACGACCTGGTACTCTCCGTGGCCACGGCTGGGGACGTCCTGCTGAAGGCGATACTGCATCATGAAAGATAGTTTTATTGTGCCCAGCGGCTTGGCAGGTATAAAAGCGTTAGGTGGTCTGTTAACGACCTCATTAATGGACAGGTGCCAAAACCGTAGTAGGCCTTTCTCTTATCTTTAACTCTCGTTACTCTGCTGACAACTGTTCCTCATAAAAGTGTCTGATCTTCTTTCTTCACTTTCTACTACCAGCGACGTTCTGAATGGCAAATCATCTGACGTCTCACTGTCTTCCTGCTAACTCAGAAGAGAGCCATGCAACTCAGTCGGTGAGAATAGTGTGTCGTCCGCAGACAATTTTGCACTCCTTTCAACTTCTGTGACCAAAAATAAACTGCTCAAGTTGCACGTGACAATTAATGTGGCATTCAATATATCGTTATTGTCTGCTGCGTAATAAAATACCGATAGTCTCTAAGCTACAGCTTTTCTTTATAATCCCAGACCACTATGCCCATACTGGAAGGAAATATTTACTATATACGATAATATATATATATATATATATATATTGTAACAAACAACAATTATTACATTTAATCGGCTCACTTTGAGTCGTAAAATTGTAATGAACAAAAATATAATTATTCATTCAAAATTAATTCAATGGTTGCCCACGTTGGTGAAACCAAAATGTAATGAATAAACAATATTAAAAGAATTAAATGGTTGATTAATGAATTTATTTTATTTTATTTAAATTAAAACGAAAAGGATTCAAAACAATTTACCAAATTATTTAAACTTAACAAGACAATTAATTTATTCCAAGTAAAAATTACAACATTTCTCGACGTGATTATTTACATTTGTGTTTTTGCTATTTTACTGATTTTATCAACTCTCATCTCGGGGTCGTTTTTTTGAGCCTTGTAAATGAAGAACAAAATCTTTACATTTAAATTAAACAATCCAATTGCTTTTACAACTTTAAAGTTAAACGATAAAGAAACGTGAAACCGAAATCTGACGATTCTATCCTTAGTTAACGTTTACAAGCTTTATTAAATTTCTTTCTACTTACAGTTTCTGCTGGTACCAGGCTTACGTTTGGGTTCAGATGCACTACACTTTTCACATTTAACAGGCCATGAATTCACTGAATTTAAACACTGTCGAAACTTTGGTATCTTTAACTGGAAACGACTACTCCTTCTGAATTAATGGTCAGTCAGTCAGATTTTTACCAACTTTCTCTCGGTGAAATTAGTGACGGTCTCCTTACTTATTGAATTTTTTTACTGCGACATGACTTATTAAGTTACTTTCCTGTAACTTTACTCGATGAATTACTGTCCGAAACCTTTTTGATCAATTTCAACCTGCAACCTTTCTGAATGGATACCTGCCCGCAACTGCTCCCTCCCGTTAGACTCCGGTTTTAGAAACGCTTGTTGCTGACAAAGCTTGCCTATGTATTGTTGCCTCTGATATTCTTCCCGATAACAATCCACCATAAATTTCCAATTATCAAAGACTAATGGCCTCTAATTAGTATTACAATATATATTTCTTATAATGGAGTAGAATTCTCCTTTTATACGACACACACATTACAATTTATGATTTAAACTATGCTAAAATTTTAATTTTATAACTAGAATTTTTTTTAAATATGGATAACGAACTTATCGTTGGTAATAGCCTATTTTCAGTGCACTTGAATACTACTCTAACCTTGGACTGGAAAATTATATAAATTATTAATAAGGCAAAAACATGCAATTAAAAATTATAATTTAATTTTAATATTTTCTTGAACTTATAATTTTTTTTAATGTTGCATTAATTATGGGTGGATTCTGTGACGAACTGATTATTTAATTTAGGAAATGAATACTTGTTTATAGGTTGCTGGTATGTGAGGTGCTTAAGATTTGGTACGATTTATATACGATATGTGGCCGTTGTAATCCTTTTTTAAAACTGTGGTATACACTTTTATTAAAGAAACAAAGGAAGGAAGTTGAAATTAAGCCATAATATTTATGACATAACAAAGATTATTTATTTGACAAATTTGATTTTCGTTTAATTAACATTTTATATTTTTAAGTAAATTCCTCAGCTTTTATGAGAATCTAAATTTCAGGGCCGCTTTTAGGGCCTCTTATAAAGACAGTGATTTGCAAATTTCACAAAGTTACAAAAGCAAAAATTGAATTTAAATTTACAATAACAAAAACTATAGAAATCTGAAAAGTTATATCAATCTGACAAAGTTATAGAAATCTGGCGGTAAACAATATTTACGCAAAGGTGTACAAAAGACATTTTTTTCTTTTACATGCCATTTGGTACTTTGCTCTGGTTTGTGCACACGCAATTATTTTAATTTTTATAGAACACTATTTTCATTGAAAGGCCATGGCACTGATTTTATTATCGTCTCACTTTCCAACACTTTATTCGCTTTTCTACTTTTCTGTCACACTCAGTTTGCTGTTATAAATCCCTTTAATACAGAAGATGATATATTCAGCTTATACTTCGCTGAATTCTACCTCCACAGACTCCCGCTGTGACTGCCATACGGGTCAAGCTCTCCAAAACACACACTGCTCTAGGACTGTACTGTACTCTTTCTGCCTGTTTCGTCACAACATACTCCTGAGCCTCCCAAACAAACACTCTCTGGCTGTCCAAAGTTCTGAGCGTGTTATATACGCTTTCTCGACAGCAATTTGTAGCACCCATCATATTCTCTGCATTCTCGCGCTAAACAATGTTGTTCTTTATAATGCTCGGCCTCAAAGTTACGCCGACAATAATTAAAGAAATAAGTTAAAGGAAGCATTTGTAATCTCTACAATATTTTTGTTTATAAAAGCTTGCCGATAGGAATTGATTACTAAAGTACCTTTAATGATTTTAATTCATAACTCAGTTTACGAATTTAAATGGAATTATTGTTCAAACCAAAAGAGCCTTAATTACCAGAAATAGCCTCCAGATGATAAATTATCTGTCATTTCCTAACACATTTTAGACACCAACCAAACTTTCAACTGGGATACTTGCAAAATTTTAGATAACGGCAGCATATACAAATACAGCAGTTTCCTAAATGCTTCACATTACAAATTCTCTCAATGTCAACACAGACATTTATTTATTAAGTAATATTAAGGGCCCGCAATATTTTAATCCATAATATTTAATTTGCCAACATTTTATATTAGTTATCTTCGTTATTTCATGTCTTCTTTTATAATATTTGACCAATATACCAATACACCAATATATAGTAGAAATTTCCTCTCAGCTCAGTTGTTTTTTTTTAAAATTTATTTTATTTTGAGTCGCATCAACTTCTAGGTCATTAGCGACTACTTAATACACTTATTTATTTTACATTAATTATTACAGGTTCTTTATATTTCACAGAAAATATGAATAATTTTCAGGTATTTAATTATTAGTCTTTGGTATTCAGTTGAGTGAAGCACTTCACTGTCCAGTAGCTGTTTTCTTTCTTGATCGTATTTTGAACATTCACTTATTATATGTTTAATAACTATTGGGGACTTGCATAGCTCACCATTAGGCGGAGGGCTATTGTTGATTAAGTGGAGGTGTGTCATCTTTGAATGTTCAGTTCTGATTCTTGATATTACTACCTGGTCTCTTTGGGTGGCTGTGGGGTCGATTTTTATTGCTTGAAATTCTTTGATTTTTTGGTGAATATTGCTAGCTTTAATTTCTCTCCATTTGTTGTTCCACTGGTGTTGGAGTTTACTCTGGGCACTTTTCCACACATCTTTATAGGTGTTGTTTGATCTTGGGGATAGCTTTGTGCGTGGATGTGTGGCTAGCTTGGCTTTCAGGTCTGCAATATTGTTTCCATGTATACCTTGATGAGCTGGAATCCATACTATATAGTGACTGTTTTGCCATTTTTATGAATTTTGTGATAATTCTGATGATGTATTGCTTTTAGTGATTTCTTGAATAGCAGTCAGTGAATCGGTAAGAATTATATGTTTGGAGGAATTCTGCAGTAACGGAGCGTTTCCATCTCCGGTATTTGGAAGTTTAAGGTCTGATTTATATTTCTGATTAAAGTTTGTGCTTTAATCGCATATTTAAGGGTCAGGGAATCTCTCCTATGATGCAGATTCGGTTCTTGTGCTTCAATGAGAATGCTTCCGATTGGGCTAGTATTGAAACAACCTGTAGAAATCTTAAGAGCTGAGTTATGGATTGTGTCCAGTTGTTGTTCATGATTTTGGGCGATAATATGTGGCGATACTGCTTTGAATTTGCCAAAAAGGGTCCAGCTCTCTCAAAGTTTCTCAATAATTGGGCGCCAGATATTTTTTTTAATGTAAGAAATTATCAAAACTTAAATAGTTTTCTTTAATTAATTTATTCTTTGAGACATGAATTTTTACTAATATCTCAGGACATGTTTTAATTTAACGACTATGTTCCCTAGACTGCAATTACATCATCAGTAATTGTTCCCTTCAACTATCAGCTCCATACATATTGAGCTTCCCTTGGAGACACAGCTCCATACAGTTTGAGTTCCACCTGGTGACTGACTCGATGATTCGCGATCGCGCCACCAAGCGGGAAGTAACATAACAATCGTCGGCGCGGGACAAAGGAAGCCGACAAAGGCAAATTCAACATGACTTATTGTTATGTTACAATATATACAACTATATATATAATTGTTAATATATTTATTGTAAACCTGATGAGGGTCCACATTCAGCCTGAAGCATGTTCTTTATTGATATTATAACTTTCATAGTCTGTTTTGGCCTTCTTAATAATTTAAACTATACAGACGATCATCAGTATAACCATTAGTATAAAACTATATAAATATTGAACCATAGCAATAAATTATTAAGAAAATATATTAGAATACAGGATGCACGACCGTTTCAAAACTAACATGCTATAAAGTGGGGTTGAAGAGCTTTCCACGTTCACAGATCGTAGCTTCTTAGTAAAATATGGCTGCGATCAATATTTTTCTAGTTCGACGATTGCTGCAGATTCCACGTCATAATATCCTTGAAGCTGATTCATTTGTTTTTAAATTTTTATTACGTGATTATTGAATGTACTGATATTCAAATGGTGGCAGTCGGCAAGCTTCGCATACCATCCGCCCTTTCAAATCCGTTCCTATCCTATTAAAGGGGAGTTTCCAACACATGGATTACTCTCATGTAGCCTGCCAATCTCAAATCCACAACTGACGGGGAAGCCTGTGAGAGCTCTTCCCGAACTAAGGTTCCCACAAGCCGAGGCACGTCGGTCAGTTTTTAGAGGTGAATGTTCCGGGGTCGCAGACCTTGA
The DNA here is from genome assembly GCA_037074705.1 of Zhengitettix transpicula. Classification (NCBI taxonomy): domain Eukaryota; kingdom Metazoa; phylum Arthropoda; class Insecta; order Orthoptera; family Tetrigidae; genus Zhengitettix; species Zhengitettix transpicula. The sequence continues at coordinate 188,511,221 of CM073591.1, forward strand.
GAATAAGGAAAGTGCTGTCCTCTATTCCTATTGGAATGGTCGTCTAGCTACCTCATTCGTAGGTCGAAGCATGGAGAAGGGAATTCTGCGTCTCCAAGGTAAATCCCACCCCCACTAACCGAAGAACGTGGGGCAAGTATCAAGCGCCCGATCTACCTCATGCAGGTTTTTTTTATGTTTTTTCCTGCATCACTTTTAGACGAATTTCCTGGTAGGATACTAGAAAACCTGCAGGCCCAAGTTAACACATGGCTTAATACTATCTTTTCATGCCAAATTCCTTCTTATGCTATTAAAGTGGAATTGCCTCCACGTGGATTACCCTCACGTAGCCTGTCCTGACCCCCCCCCCCTACCCCCAAAGAAAAAGTTATGAAATGTGGCAACGTTATCAAAGGTACACATAGCACCGGCGCGGACTGTCCTCTAAGCCTGAAAGCTTACAATATAACAATTTCAATTGGCTGCATCTGGCTGAATTTTTATTAGACTCCAAATAATTTTTTTCATGCGTCCTATGCTTGATTTTTAAATAATTTGATGAATTTTAGTAATTTCTGGCGTGATCCGAATTCTACGCCGAGATTATAAGAAGGTGAAGTTAGTTTTATAATGTTAATGAAAGGAGAAAGAAGAAGAAGAAAGTGTAGACAGGCTATATATAATGTAATCCACATAGTGGGAACAGGAGGATTACAGACATTCGGATAAGACAAAATTATATTACCTTTCTGTTACTACATTTTCATAATATTCCACTAAATTTTACCAAACAAAAAACCCCCAAATCAATGTTTTGAAAATTTCTTAAACAAAATTTGCATTTTTTGGGGCTTAGTAATTTTAATTCTTTGTAATTAAATATTTGATATATTATTTATTCATAAATATTTTTTGAACCGATTGATTCAGTTAGAAAGGGTGGGAGAAACGCGAGCTCCTGCTCCGTTCCGTTTCACGCGCTCTTCGCTGTTGCAATGAGTGTTTCAGCTGGTCTGAGAAGAACTAGCGTTATTTTTTCTCTGTATTTCGTGACTGTACTATACTTGATTGTATATTTGCACAAAAAACATAGTTAATGAGAATATTTCCTCGAGAACAACGGGTAAAGAAATTACATTTGGAGCCTATATTGAATTCATCTTTCATATTTTGTTCATGTTACTTATTTGTCGCAAAATATACAAGACATACACTACTTAGGCGAGGAAAACTTCCTCAGGTTCGTAACACGTAATTCTTGAAACATTAACTAATTGACATTCGTAAACAATGTATTTTGGACACGCCTGCAGAGAACTATGTCTATAAATTTCCGACATATGCAATGTCATATTTATAACGTTCCAAACGAATTAAACAACCAAAATTTTCTGGTCACTATTATTCTTTGAAAGAATCAGTCATACTACTATCAATTATATTCAACATCATAATACGAACTACGTACTGCCCCTCCAAATAAAAACACACAACGATAATTATGATCCCTAATCCCAACAAAATCAAAGCCCTTCCATAAAACTACTCTCCAATCTATCCTTTTTGAAAAATTACTTCTACCAGACCTCACCAAACTACTCGCCCACTTAATCCCGAACTTACAATACGGATTCCGTCCAAAGCACTCCTGCACCCCAAGAACTTAACTCCCTCATCAATTCGTCAACAACTCATTCCTTAACAGACTATCCTGTATAGGTTCATTCATTGATGTCCAGAAATCATTTGACAAAATTCATCACCCCTACCTTTTAGACAAAACCAAAAACATACTAAACGATACCCACTTCAAAATTCTCCTAAACTACCTCACAAACAGTTCCTTCTCGGTGAGAATTAACAATACCCTCTCCCATCCTCACCCTATAACTGCAGGCGTTCCACAAGGCAGCATCCTCGATGCCTTTTTATTCAACATCTATTCGCACATCATCCCCATTCACCCAGAAACCAAAACCATCTTATTCGCTGGTGACATCACTGAACTCTTCCAAACCGCTTCCGTGAAGGAACTAGTCTCCGCCCACTCCAAACCGCTCTTAACAATCTTGCCACGTGGTCAGATAAATGGAGTATCTCCCACTAACCGAAGAACGTGGGGCAAGTATCAAGCGCCCGATCTACGTCATGCTGGTAATAACCCCATCAAATCCGTTACTACACTATTCTCCATAAAAACACCCCCGTCAGCAAATACCTTTTATATTCAACAACTCCCTCATCCTCATAAAAAACTACCTAGGGCTCATCCTCGACTCCAGAGTTTCCTGGCAAGCGCACACCAACCATGTCACCCCCCAAAAAAGAAAAAAACGGTTCAAAACACTATAACCGTTACTCCACAGAAACTCAAATTTATCCATAAACGCCTTAGATTAATATACCTCTTCTTTATTCAACCTATCTAGACATACTCCTGTCCCATTTCGGGTTTCACTGTGAAAACTCACTCTAATAAAATCCAAACCCATAAAAACAAGATCCTCTGCACAATCACCAACTCCCCCTGGTTCCTTCGCAACTCCATCATCGATCAAGACACTAAAATCTCCACCATCGCAACCAAAATTAAGAAAACAACCTCGTCCCTGATCAAATCGTCCATCAATCACCCCAACTCCACTCCACAATAGAACAATTCTACACCAAAACCGCCGATCTTCTCAAACGCAAACTCCCCTTAGGTAACATCTTCCCCCGAATGCACTCAGGCACCTTCTGACACCTACCTTTATCATATACTCCAAAAAACACTCGATAGCACTTACAATCCTACCTCAACATTCCACTACATATGAAACCAACTCTACAGCAAACCAAAATACATCCCAACTTCCACCCCAACCCCTTCAGAACTACACCAACAAGGAACTTAAAGGCAGGAAAGTCAATGAACCTTCCACTAGTTTCAAGTGACCATGTTGTACTTTTTAATCGTTTTAATCAACCATTAAATGCAAAATATTAATTTTTTATAATATAAATAAATAAATAAAACAAACGTTTTTATGTTACTGACAGTGACCACGTGGAAGCGGGAAAGCAAAACGTGAAACGTCTCTTGCGTAGCAGAGCCGATGAGATACAATGTACTGTCATCCACTGTTACTACATTCGTACCTCTTTATAGTATTGTTGAGGATACAGAGTTCGGTTTCCCGTTAATCGCGCACATTGTGTTGCCCGCGCTGGACAGGACCTTTTAAAGGGCAACGGGTTGTCTACTCAGATGGAAACGACAATTCCTATCAAGCGGGCCTTGTATTCCTCTGATACTCACCTCAGACAACTCGCTGCATTATTTTAATACAATAACATTCGAATATAGAAAACTAAAAATGTCAGGACGTATTCGATGTTCTGAGTTTAATCCCTGCCACATAGATGATTAAGCCCGTATCAGGAAACGTAAATTCAATATCAAACTTCCCAATGATAAACAATATGTTGTCCACAAATTACACACTCAAAATATTCCTTTGTTTTCAAAACCTTACGATTTTATATGTTGACACCAAGTACTATTCTTCCTACAAAATCTTACATGACTGCAATTAATGCACAAACCGATAATGTATGTCAACAATAGCTACGATCCCTCACTTTTAAGCTAACGTATTTGAGTACAGGTGACAAGGGATAGTACTCACTTTAGTTTGATTTATTCAGTCGAAGATTCAGATTTATTTTAGTGATAGGTTACATGACGGTAATCAATGTGGAGAAAGTAATATACTTCATTTGGTTTACTTTTAGTATCACGAAACTTATCAAATTCAGTGAGAACTCTTCTACTTGTCTAAGTTACAGGTAGAGTCATAACAATTTAATTATGTAATTTACTTTTAATTCAGTCAAACATTTTAAACTTTGCTACTGTCTCAAACAGTTGTAGCATGCATAAATCTTTTGTACTAGCCGGGTACTCGACGTTGCCCGGGTAGTCATATATCCATAACCTCCAATTTTACCCCAATCTCGGATACTTTTGCGTTATTTTTATGTAACGCTCCTACACCCCATCCCTAAAGGTGCTCACTTGCTATGCTGAAAGGTGTTGAACCCATTTACCCAAAAATATTTTATATCGTCCGCTTTTACATGTTTAAAAATTTCAACCTCCACTTCGGGGAGCTAAACATAAGTTGAATGTCATAATTGAACTCAGTGACATCCATAACCCCGGATTAGACTCTTGTATTTGTATTTTAATGTAAATGTCACTCCACACCCACCATTAAGGGTTATCCACTCCCAATCCCGAGAGGGGTTGAAGTTATACACAGAAAGCATGTAGAGAAATTTTATGAATCGAATTTATTCCGTAATACATTTATTCGACACAAAAATCGGCCGGTTAACATGTTTGAAAATTTCCACCCCCACCCACCTCTCACCTCCATCCACCTCCGCGCGTTGCACATGTTGTTATAAATAAACTCAGCGACATCCATAACACCCTACTTGACTCGAATCTCGGTTGTTTTTTAGTTAATTTTATGAAACGTCCCGCCACCTAATCGTAGTCCCCTCCCAATCCGTAAGGGGTTGAACTTATACACAAACAACATTGTAAACAATACTATCAGTCTAATTAACCTTGAAAAATATTTCATTCAACTCAAATATCGCTTATTTTTGCATGTTTCAAAAATTCAAGTCTCCCCCCCCCCCCGCCCCTGGGGGTTAAATGGTAAGATGAATGTCATAATCAAACCCTGGATTCGACTCCAATCTAGGTTGTATTAAGTTTATTTATTGTAACGCCCCTCCACCTCGACCCTTAAGAGATTGAAATTATTCACAGACAACATCGACTCAAATATCGGCCGTTTTAGTATGTTTGAAAATTTCCAACCCTGTCCACCCACGTTCTTGGGAGTGGTAGGCGAGTCTCACCCACACAGTGTTTGTTTCCCTGTCGCAAAGAAAACATTAATTGAAAATTGCGAAATATACAATTTTACATTTCTATTCAGGCACTAAAATCCTTCTATCTTTCTTAAAATTTGACATTTATTACAGAGCAGAGCCTATAAAAACGTATAATTTGCTTTAAGGCCTTATTTATTAAACTGGATCCACAGTCAACGAACATACGTTTTCGTACCGAGAATGGATAAAAAACGATTATAAAGCACGTTTATGAATTTCGGTTTCCATCAAAACTATGCATGTAGAGTGGGAATTGGACTGGATTATTTTAAAATATCTACTAACATTACTTTTAAAATTGAAGAAACCCGAAATTTTCTGTTTATTTCAAGCGAATGATCAAAATATATCGTATCTCTAATCTAGCAGCCATGATAACATCAGGATAAAATGTTGGTATTATGGTTCATATATTAAAAGGAAGATAAATATTGTGTGTGTTTTATTAGATGAATTTTTGAGTTATTAAAATCGACGCGTGTTCTTTACGTGGTCAGTTTATTAAATTTTTGTACTATTTTTTTTAATTTACTTTTGTTATTTATTTAATTATTATGAAATGAAATTTAAATACGCTAATTTTGGATTAGTCATTATTGGGCGATCGAATGGCAGTCCACGGAAGGGCGAGGTAGGTATTCGGTCGGCGCCGAAGTGTCGGCGACAGACCACAAGTTCGTGGCATGAACAATGACAGAATACCGTGAATCCAGAAGTTGGAGGAGATGGTACATTGCCTTTGATGCTTGCCATGAATAATCAAACTGTAATCCACTTAGCGAGACACAATGTCATAACGGACAACGAGAGGTGCAGCCTAACTGAGTGTCATTCTTCTACATTTAACTCAAGATCATCCAGCAGGTCTGATAAGCAAGGGTTTTGCCAACATGAAGGCCAAAGAGTGTAGAGAAAACTTAATACTTTTACGGAAATAGTCGAGAAGTTGACGTTATACAACCAAGATTAACATATTTAAAGTTATATTAACATGTCCACGTACAATATTAAAATTTGGAGGAGTGTTGAAACTCGATTTATCCGTTTTCTTTGACATAATTTTTTTATTATATGGTGACGCCGTTCCTGTACATATGTAAACAAATAACTAGTCAAAAGAATGAAAGTTTTATTTATTTCGGTCACTGAAATTTAATATTACAATACTAGTCACCCCTAGGCGACCTTGGTTTTCCATTCCGCATCCCCTTCTATATGCTATTCTATTAAATGGAGCAGCTATAAAAGCGATGACCCTCCATTTCCTGTCTTTTAAAATCAAAACAAAAATTCCTTATTTTAGCAGAGCTGCACTTCCTCACTGCTCCTACTTCACTTCTTAACTTCACATTTACACCTCGACTTCATTAGTGCTTTTCCATCAGACTTAACACCTCGAAATTTCACATCTGGACCACCTTTCATCACCAAACGAGCGGCCGAACTCTTCTCACATCCAGTTCTTTACATTCTTGTTCACTCAATCCTTTCTCATATCTTGGCCCCACAAGCCTATAAAAATTTGCCCTTCGGCCGAATCTGTGAGCACATGTTTTGACTTGATTCGCGTCTAAAACGACACCGGAAAGCCTGTCAGCCGTCATCAGTTTTTCCGACTTGACACCGTTCACTACATACACGAGCACAAATCAGCTGATTTATTAACGTGTGTTATAGGACGACAAAATTGTTTCTAGCACAAATTTCTTATAAATTCACACCCCCAAACATTTATTACCACAAATTATATAATGTACATAACTATTGGATTTGAGTATGAATACTGATTTCCTTAAATTCTTGGGCGCCAGAAGGTTGCCTAATTTTTTTTATAGATTTTATAGTTATCTGTCACAGAAATTACAACAATTTAATCAAAATTACAATTTTCCAGCTTCTAAATTATATATTGAAATTTATGAGACCTCTCTCTCAACAGAATATTGAGGGTATAAGTTAGCCAATCCAGGAAAAGAGTGTTTTAGATTCTACTGCATATAATTGAGATGGATGAATTATAAAACATTTTAGATTGCGAATTTTGTAGCTTACAGTTGCTGAATTGTCTTTAAAACTGTTAATGTAAATTCACGCGTACGTTGGTCGTGAAAGGCTCCTCGGTGACGTTTCCGTTTTCTAGCCCCCTAGAAAAACAACGGTCAGCTGTTTTCACCACACAGTTCACTGGCAGGCCTCCGCGTTGGTCTCCGGTTCGGGTTCCTCGACACAGCGTACAGGTTGGAATTATTAGCCCCATGCGAATTATTACGTACATGGCTCCAATCCACTCATCTCGTAGTTGTAGCTCTTCAAGTTTCTGACCTCATACTTTCGTATACGTTTTTCGATATGTTATCGCAATTACCTGATTTTCATTATAAATGAAACTATAAAAACGTTTTAACTGTAGTATCTGACGGTTTAATGATCGTGTCGTAGGTTTCAGTTGTGGGCTTCTCATCTTTCAGCATGTTTTTTTAGTGACTGGCTACATGAGTGTAATTAATGTGGTGGCAACTCCCCTTTAATAGCATAGGAAGGGATTTGAAAGAAGTGATACGGAAGGGTAGAGGCAGGTAGCAAAGGGTTCATATACAGTCCCCGGGCTGTAGTTTAAGGATCCTACCCGGTATTCGCCTAAATGTGATGTAAGAAAACCCTAGAAAACATGAATCAGGTAGATTCTTGGCCCTAGTCCCACTCACTTCCAATAACGGGAGATTAAGGTTTGTTGTGTTGACGCAACTTACTAGAATCCGTGCTTCAACTGAATTTGAGGGCAGTTGGTCGTTTGGTCTAATGATAACAGCTAATCAATGTTAGTTTGACTTAAATTTCTTGTTTTAGAAGCAACGACAGTAAAATACCAAGGAGGAACTTACCCTATTGTTGAATTCTTGATAATTCTGTTTGAAATAAGGATGAAAGTTTTTTTTTCTTTATCAAAAACTCTGTGCCTACCATTAAAACTAGTCTTTTAAGACTAACCATTAATTTACTTCCAAAAATCATAAGCTATATACTCAGCGACTAGAGTCCATCCAATGTTGTCTTCTACATTTTTCTGGTTTTTGTACCTTTCACTCACGCACTGTGCTCTGATTTTATACACTGCACTTTACACAAGATCAGCTGGTTTTCTTCTTTTAAATCTTCTGGGACGGTGTTGATCTTCCAGAAGTTCTCGGACGACTGGGTTGACGTAAAGATGAAGTCTAGCTTCATGTTTCCCAGCATACCTTTTTATTTATTCTTTTATGGTTGGAACGTGGAGATTCCTGTGGAAATCTGCATTTCTGACATACCATGGGGTATTCACAATGTTTCTTAACACTTAACATTTTGAAATGTTTGTATGCACTTAATATGATTGTGTCACATGCACAGCCCAAACCCTGATTACCGTAGAGCCACGTTGGTGTCAGTATTTGATTTAAACCAGTAGTTTGTTGGAAAGTGAAAGTTTGGAGGTTCTTCTAATTAGCCAATAGTGTTGTCTATATTTTATGCTCAATTCAGATTTTTGTTTGTTAACATGCTCTTTCCACCAAGTTTTGTGTCTAGAGTAATGCCTACGCACTTGTCGTTGTTCTCATATGGCACGATAGTTCCATTTATATTTAGTGATGGTGTGTCTTTTGATTGTTTGTTTGTGAATACTAAATGGATAGATTTCTGCTCGTTCAGCTTTATCCTCCATTGTTTAGTCCAGTCAGCTATTGCGTTGCTGGCTTCTTGTAGTATTCTAGTTGAAAGGTTTTGGTCTTTTTCTACTGCAAGTAACGTGGTGTCACCTGCATATGTAGCTACCTCAATTCCTTCCAATTTTTGGATATCGCTACTGTACACTAAGGAGACAGGACGCAGGACACTGCCTTGGGGCTCTTACATCTTTCAGATCAGAATAGTCATCTTCTTGTGTAATTCTGAATAGTCTGTCTGTGGTGTCTGATGTTAATATCTCTACATATTGCGTTTAGTTTATGTATGAAGCATTGATGCCATACTTTGTCGAAGGCTTGCGAAGCATCTAAGAAGGCTGCTGAGCAGACTTGTTTTTCTTCCATAATATCGGTTATTCTATGCATTTGACCTATTGTTGAGTGCTTCTGTCTAAATACAAATTGGAAAGCTGGTATTAGTTTATTATTTTCTATTATTGGCCGCATCCTCTTCAGCAGTAGTTTCTCAAACAGTATTGAAATTATTGGTAATAGAGAAATCGGTCTATAGGATTTAACATAATTGGTTTTTTTACCTGGTTTCTGCAGCATGATAACTTCCGCTGCTTTCGAGCACGCAGGGACATGTTTTAATCTAAATGCTGCATTAAATAGGTACGTGAGGATTACTATACCCTTTCTAGGCAGATGCTTTAAAATCTCTCCTGTAATTAGATCACATCCTGGCGCTATCTTATAGTTCAGATTTGTTTTAATTTAATTAGTTAGTTCTCTTGGGGTAACTGGTGTGATATTTTCTGATCTTACGTTGTCAACGTTAATCATGGTGCTATTATTATTCCCTCGGTCGGGTGAGATTACAACGACGAGTAGGTGAGGTAAATATAACACAGAGATGTTGAAGGATAACTTGAGAGCCAGCACAATGTCCGACGCCCAGGACGACCACAAGTCCATGACATAACGTCATCAAAACATTGTAGCGGAACGTTGGTGTCTCCTGTACAAACACTGAACATACCGGCCGAAAGCGAAATCAATTTCAAAAATGAAACATTTATGTCGGATTGAAGATTAATAATGAGAAAGATAGCAACATACACACGTCGTTTTTAGGCTCTTTCATTTTTTCTGTTCCTGAAGAAAGGAACAAGTCTGTATTTTACTATTTTTCTTATTACGAAATCAATTATATATCAATGTTATTGATTTTTCTTCTGTTGCAAGTCCTGTATATCTTTGTAAAATATAGTATCTATATAATAAAAAAGGATGTATATTTGTATGTATGTATGTATGTATGTATTTACGTTGTTCTTTATACAAATTTTATCGCGTGGACAGAATGCAACAAAAATTGGTACACATATTCTGCCAAATTCGAGAACCGGTACTGTGGGGGTGACAAACGCCTAGCATACATGTGGAAAGAATTATAATTAAAAACCGTGATCATTAAATATTAAATTACTGCGCGCCAAGAGACAATAACGTCACGCGAGAGAGAGACGTTACTACGCAACGAACAAAGGAAATATTTCCTTTATCAGGAATTATATAAAGCAGAAATATGTTCTTTAAATAAAAAATATAATTTTATACAGCAATACTCCATCGAATGGTAATAAAGAAGAATACGAATTACTTTACCATCCTTGCGGAAAATGTAAGCTAATTTTCGCGCTATATTAGTTGTGAGTCTAGCTAACAATTTCATCAATGTAATATTTCGTAATGTATGAAGACTGAGTGACAATTATATCCTGAAATACTCAAGGAATATATTTAAGTATTCAATTAAATACTTTTTCGAGTTTATATAAATAAGTACACGAGCAACGCCGGGCACTATTATTTAAAAACTCATCTCATATTCATTACAATTTGGAAACCTATGTTCAGATCTATTTCTTCTGAATTCTGTATGGCTCAATGTAAGATAACTTACTGAAATATTATTAAAGCTCATTTAAAACCTGATTGAAGGAGAGTATTTCTACACAATAGAATGAAGCAAAATCCTATGTAATTAACAAACTAGAATGCACGCATTCGTGATTGTTTATATGACCATTTCTGTATGTTAACTGTGTGTAAAACCCATTAACTAAGGTATCCTAAAATATGATTAATAAATCCATTAGCATGCAGTCAGCGCTAAGCAATCATATCTGTCTTAACCATTCGCCGATCAAATTTGTACGTGCAACAGACCGGCGCTAATCCTGTTTCAGTCCAAACCTAGTTATTAAGGCTTGAAAAGCAAATGAATGTTCTATGAGCCTTTGTTGTCTCGAATTACTCCATATGATGAGTTTCATTACATCCGTAATGTACAATTACTTTAACTTACTTTTTTAAGTGGAAATAATTGCATAAGATTTTATTGAAGGGCATAAAATTTGTTCTAAAATATTTTACGACAAAAATTATCAAGAATTAACAGAAAATGCTTTCGGTGGTTTTACTTGTATTCACATTCGACCCAAAATTTAAAATTACGACAGGAATGTCTTCAACTCTTCATAAAAATATTGGATATAACACGCAGATTACTGCGTAATTTATATGATTTCTAAAAACTGTCGAAAAAAAAAATTGTTTAAAATAATAACCAGACACGTCTGACCAAACTCGAAACTTTGAAGATATTGGACCATTTTAAGTCACTGTACAACCACTTCCATTCCGACTTTGGAAAATACCTAGATTCAACGTCACAGCTCAATAATTTAAAATTACTTTAAGAATTATGTTGATTACTTTCCATTAATTTTGCTTTTTACAATTACTTCCACTGCAAATAAATTAATTTGATTGTATACATATTGTTTTAGATTCACTTTCAAGTATCTTCATAATAAACCCATCGCACTAGAATATTTTCTGAATGCTATTCAACTTTTGTAGAATTACAGGCGTCGTTATTGCTCAATGTAGTTTTAGTTGATTTGTATTAGTTAAATGGACATATTCTATCGTTACAGACGAGACAATAAATTTTTGTTGTTGTTGTTCCGATTGCAACGACTCCTGTACAGTAGATTTTTCATATTCATAGCTTCTAAATGCTTGACTCCCGTCGCTTCTTAGAGCGGTCTGAACTTCTGAAAGTCATTTGGGCGAGGTTGGGTGTGTGGGCCATTCAAATTCCACATCCTGAATAGTAGCAGCCATTGAACTTAAACGTACACGCCAAGTCAGGCGTTATCGTTGTAGATTTACAATCCCTGAAGAGAGGAGGAATGAATTTTTCTAATTAAGGTAAGTTACGAATATGTTTGTGTTTTGGAGAGGTGTAGTCACATACTTTGCTCGATATTTTCATTTCAGGTTGATGCAGTGAGAATTAAAGACTTGTAACATTTTTTTCCACAGAAATAATTTATATTCGATTGTAAAAGTTACGAGGGTGGTTCAATAAGTAATGCCTCCTATTTTTTCATCTTAAATAAGTTATTTATGTCCACATTTTGGACTTGGCGCGCTGTTCAAACATTCGTCTCCAGTACACTGCAGTAACAACTTCCTAAGTCAACGGGTGGCAGCACTGCACCATCTTGCACAATGGCTGACATTAACGTACGTATTAGACATCGTTCTGTGATTGAGTTCGAAAGTGTGGAAGATGAAACGCCGATTCGCATTCATCAAAGGCTGGAGAAATCTGTATGTTGATGCAACAGTGGATGTCAGCACTGTTTGGAGATGCTGAAGAGCAAATACCGTTGGCTTATGAAAGCGAAGTGGCAGGCCGGTTACTGCGGTGACTCCACCGCAGTCGAATACATGCACTTGTTAAAAGGTGGACAAAAACTGTGGAAAATGACGGCGACTGTATTGAAAAGTGAGAATGTAATCATTAATGTTGTGTAAATTTAATTTAATTGTCTTGACAAATCAAAATTAAAGTGAAATATAAACGGCGTCTGCTGAGATTCCTTCCATCTCGCCGAAAAACCAAACCTTAATTGCTTTCTTATATTAATACAATCAATTCATAGCGTCTAATCGGTTTTACATAAAAATATGTAAAATATAAAATAATATATTGTAATAAACACCTTAATAGGGTTCATTAAATGAATCAATTAACACACACAAAAAATTAAAATTTGAATGATAGTTAGCCACACGTTGAAGACGTCAAATATGTAAAAATATGTATAAAAAGGTGGTCTTAAATCATTGAAATAATTAACAAAATTAATTTAAGATTTAAATTAAAAAAAATTTATTGCTGATAAATTTACATTGTATAAGATCTATTTTACACGCCGAATTTCATCCAGTTAACAACAAATACTTTAATTCTTCATTTATTAATTCGTGGCATTTAATGAAAATACAGTTCTTATACCATTACAATCAAATACGTCGAATATCTATATCTCAGGGTCATAACTGGGTTTGATAAAAAGAACACTCCAATTAAAACATTAACAATTCAATTCATTGAAGTTAAAGGAATACAAAATTTAAAGACTAGAAACAAAAGAAAACGAATGAAAAGAAAACGCGAACGAAATCTGACTATACCCTTTAATTATCGTTTACAATTATTAATAATTGTCTTGTACTCACGACAGGGTTACTGGTATCAGTTTGGATTCTTCTTGCTTGAATTTAACACTCACTAAAACAGGCCATTCATTACTCACTGATTCTACACTTTAGAATTTGGATACACGTGGTCGTTGCCCTCTCGGGTCTCTGCTATCCGGGAATCTGGATTAGTTCACCCTCAGCCGGTTGCCGGATGTAGATTTCATCAGTGTCTCGATGCGACAATTAGTTCAATTTGGGCAGGAAAAACTTCTGCTTCCAAATTGTGATGTTATGTGTCTCTCCGCCAAACTGCTTACTCGCGTTTTATATAAATTATCATATCTCGCCGTTGGACCTCCTGGATAACACTATTCATGCTTTTATGTTAGGAAATTTTACTGTGTTATTACTTTATTTGGACCGTTCTGTCTCGTATCTCCGTGTAGACTGACTGTTCTCCAAGCTCGCGTTTTTTCAGTTTCCATTGTTAAACAAAGGAAAATCCCCCCTTGACTGTCGGCTTTACGCATTCGTACCGCTAACAATTTAATTATTAAAAACAATTAATAGCCTGTTTAATTGGTATTACAATATATTTAAGAAACATGTATACGTAAAGTTGGAAAATCAATACACTGGAAAATAAACATGAAACAAATCTATTCTTTGCATCATCTACTTATTTTATTGACGCTGGATTCGGAGGAGTAAGTAGACTAAATTCGGTAATGTTTAATATGTCTATTCCCATAAAGTTGCGTCTCCAAAAATGGTAGTGAACAACGAAACTAAACTCCAATTAACCTGATAAATAGATTTTGATTAAAGTTTTAATGGAAAAATTACTTAAATAAATTACATTTATCCAATTAAACAAAATTGATTTAAAACAAATTGAGAAGCTCAATAGAAATTGTAACATAGAAATATACTCTGGGTCATTTTTGGTATAGGCGAATACGAGAACACAAAAAAAAACTGTACGCAGTTACAATACGGCAGTTTTATTTTACTTCACTGTTCAACATCAACGTAGTGACGTGCAGAGAGTGGAAGAATACGAGAACAGTATATTTCTGTCTGGTTTTCTGCAAGTTAGGCTGCTCAGTCAAACTGTGTAATAATTTCAGCTCGAAATATAGATCTAACATAAGAAATTAAAGTTCAGTGTGGCTTTCTCACTCCAAACGTGTTTCAAGATTAATAACTCCATGACTGCTTACTTAAATTAATAACCAGGCTCTCTTAGCCTAATAATACTGAACGTATTACTTCACGGTCTCCCAGTATTGACTCCACAGATTCCATTTCTCTATCAGCTGAATGAACAACATATCCGTACATCAAGCGACTTCTTAGTTCACGATATTGATAATGAACTGTCATGTGAGGTGAGAATAAGGGAACAGGTAAGCAGCTGTGAAAGGGGTGCTGCAGAAGCACCTGCCCCAGCTGTTCTCGGACATGCAGACGGAGACCGCTATGTTGACCACGTGCACGAAACCTGCACTTAAATAACTGCCTACGTCTTAATTCCGTGACTAAGCATCACGTAAGACTCCCACAACAGATGAAGGTATAGTAGTATCCTCATATAACTCTTCGCTTTCTCAATCGGGACAAGCACGACCTGTGCACGCAACCAAACTTTATCATTAGAGCAGGCGTTTTTACATACAGATGTTTATTCTTATTATTTTGGGTTTCATTTTCTTCTGCTTAGGGCTTATTGCTCGTCTTTCTTTTGTATTTTCCTCTGCCTTTCGTTAGTACTTTTCTTTCTTTTATTTCCCTTGGATTTTTTCTTTTTCTGCTTATTTTCTTTATGGCTCTCCGGCGCAGGTGGGAAAAACCTTTGCTGCTGGTTGCCCAGAGTGGATACAGTAGCAACTACTAATCACTTTGCCCTCTAGCGATGCCAATTTTTCAAAACTGTATCGCTTAGTGTAGACCTACTTTTTAGGTAGGGTAGTGGAGGACCTTCACCGGCCTAAAAACAACCTTATTTACATATTGAATCCTTCTTTAATCCTCTTATGTACTTCAAAAATTTTCAATTCAGTTCTTAATTTTTTACTTGCTCCCTTTTCTCTTAATATGTCCTCAGGTTTGGCAGTTCCTGTTAACTGGAAAACCTGCTCATAAATTGGGTATTGCATATGAGAGATTCAAAAAATATTTCCTTCAATTGCATGATTGTTCGTCAGAAAATTTAGAAACCGTATCTATGATATTTTCTTCCATCGCGAGATATGTTACCAGACTAGCTCATCTGTTTCGTATATGTCATGTTATTGCTTGAATCAGACTTGGCAGCACTGAAAATACATCATCGGTATATAGTTAGTGTTTTGAACATATTATTATTATTAGTAATAATAATAATAAATTTATTATTTCCAAAAGAGAGTAAATATTTAACATAGACAATATTCATATATACATTATTAATGTTATTTCAACTGTTGATCATTTATTACATATTCAGCGAAACAACCACTTTTTCAGTCATAATAATTTATTTTTCATTTTAGGTTAAATAAAATAAAACACAAATATATATCAGTGAAAGTGGGTATTTTTAGGTGTAAAAATTTAATTTTAAAATTACTTTTACCAAAGTTGGGCAGCAATTTAATTTAACATTCACCTTGAACTACTATTAAATAAACCAATTAATTTAAAACGAAAAATTGAAGTTATTTAATTTTTAATAGAATATGGGTTCTCGATATACAATAATAGGTTGGAAACGAAAAAACAGAAATTTAGTTAATACAATGTTTAATAAATTTATTTAATAAAATAATATACATTTTTTCATATTTTTTGTTACGTCTGAGAATCTCAGAGCGCTTTACTAGGCTTCACAATAAGCATGACATGAAATTTTAGGGTTTTTTTAATAACTATTAACTTACTTAATACAATATGGAAAGTAACATGTCTAATATTCAACTTACCCAAATATTAAAACATAGAAAATATACTTAAATTTTATATTACGCAATTACAAGTGCAATTTGGCGATACAAAAATGATGCAACATTGACATATTAATTTTATTAATTTCAAATGAACACTCAACATAACAGTTCTTGATTAAACCCAAATTTTAATACATTCTCAATTTACATAAAATATTTTAGAAAACGTTTTAAATTTAAAATAACCTATACTGCACATAAACTTTCACACTCGTGAACACAACAAAAAACCACATCCAATTAAATCCTTTTCTCAGAATCCAGCCAGTGGACCCAAAGATCTTTCACCCATGTAACATCAAAACTATAGTGATTATAATCTACTGTTGAACACCGCCGCTACTTAGTTCTAAAACATCTTCCCAGGTGTAGCCCAGCTGATCAACAACATTCTTACTGCTCAAATATTTACCTCCTCCACTCGAGTCAAAGTGATGTGACTTACAACGACACGATGCTTTGACCGTAGACACCAGTCAGTTATAAGGTGCTCAAAAATTACTGCATCCAAAATTAATGTCAGAGTCCAACGCTTATATTTCGCCGAATCTTATCACATAGTTGCTGACACACGTCACTATTTAGTCTCTTCCAACTTTCAACTCCATCTCGGCTAATCAACTCTTTAAAACATTCTTATCATACAAAATCTACTCTTCAACACCGCCGCTACTTTGTTCTAAAACATGTTCCCAGGTCAACTATATGTTTATCCCCTTCACTCGCGTCAAAGTGATGTGACTAACACATTTTCCAACTGGTGCGTCTACATATTTTCTTATTTAAAAATAACAAACTGTGATTGAGTATACTCATCAGTGTACTTTTCCCACAACATAAGCAAACTGTTCAAGCGTCTTTCAAACCATCAGACCTGTTTTTTACAAAACATATTTTATAGTTATATAATTTTGAAAAAAAGAATAATACAATTTCAACATTGTTGAATATTACAATATATATATATATATATATATATATATTGTAATGCCAATTAAACAGGCCATTAATTGTTTTAATATAATTAAATTGTTAGCGGTACGAATGGGTAAAGGCGACAATAAAGGCGGGTTTTTCCTTTGTTCGAGAATGGAGACCACAAGCGCTAAAACTCTGTATGCGCTTGATGAACGGCAGGCAGTCAACGGGAAGAAGTCGGGAATCGGCGATGATATGAGAAGGAGGCTAAAATCTGAGTACGAGAGATATAATACAGTTCAGTTCTCTTAGAGCAACAAACAGTAAAGTCTGCAAATATAAATTGCAAATCGCGAGTTCCTGTTTGGAAGCAAGCAAATAGTTGTACGGAGAGATTCTCATAACAATTTACAAACGGGTAAGTAAAAGGTTGCTTCACGCTGATGGGACAATTTTTGCATTAAGGAATCCGGCATCCGCTAGCTGATTAGAAAGGGGAGGCTCATCCGAGGTTCCAGATAGCTGAGGACGAGAAATTCAAGCGTGTGTATTAAAATTGCAAGAAAGTAGAGTCAGTGTAAATAAAATGAACTTTTAGTGTGGTAGTTTTCAAGATACAAGACCCAGTAGAGGCCCTGAGAGAGAGAAATATCTCAAATTTTGTTGTAATTGCCACAAAATAAATAAATATTTTGTTTGCTAAATTTTGTTTATTATTTCATGTAATTAACGTCTTCCATTCAATTATCACCTAAATGGCCCTTCACGTGAGGTAAAGTCATTAAAATTCTTTAAATTAAATATAAATTAAACGACCTATTAGTTTATTATTACATTTTGGCGCTTCAACGTGAGGCAAATAAATTAATTAAAACTTCCATTATTGTTTATTACAATATATACATTTATATACATATATATATATATATATATATATATATATTGTTGTGAATAACATCGGTAACTGGCCGCCCTTTGTCCGCGGGCCTGAGAGGGTCTCAGAGGTCTCGGTGGAATTAATTAAAAGGGCACATGCGCCGGAGATGCCCTCAGAAGTCGAGGGTACGCGTCCCTTTTTCCTTGCATCGTTTGGGGGAGCCCAGTAAGGGTATATACTTCGCACCCGGGAGACTGACCAGAGGACTGAATGTGAAGTGAGAGAGGCGAGAGGTTGCAAAATTTGGCTAGCTGTAACGAACAAAAGTTTTGGAGTGTTTACGTCCATCGCGTGGAGACCGACGAAGGAGATCGTGGGGTGCTACAAGACCAGTGATCCGCTGCAAGTCGGCTGATGCTACGAGATAAAGTAAAGTGCCTTCAGACGTTTAAGATTTTTTTACAAAGTATGGAACTAAGCTCTGTTTATGAATTTCCACCGAGCCGCCCACATTACCTTGTAGAGAAGGAGGATTTCATTAACCAAGCAGGAGCTAATTATTGTTATATTTTTTGCAGACTATATGTATATCTGCTGGCGCCCAATCAATTTTTTAATGTATTTTGTTATATTTTAATGTTATAAAATTTTTTATATATGGTAATAATCATTGCAATATATATATATATATATATATATATATATATATATATTAATTTATATGCATAATAGTTGTATTAAATAATTGGATATTGGATAAAAAGTTCTCAGTTTTCACCTATAAGATGAGGACAGAACCTTTAGTTGTCGAAACGTCGCTTTTTAATATACTATACCCGTGTGGAATCCGAAAACTTTTTATCCAAGAAATAAGGTATTTTTAAATGTGCGAAATTATTTTATTAGAGTAATTATGCTAAACGTATGGCATAACCTTATATCGATAAAAGAGAGGTACATGTGGTTGATAAATTGTTGCAAGATCAACGCAAAATTTCTGAAGTTGGAGAAAAATGTTTTAAGTTAGACCTAGTAATATCGGACTACTTACAGGGATTTACGATTGGCCAATAATCTGTAACGCGTCTCAATTTTTTTAGAGTAACAGACTAAATGAGGGTAATCCACGTGGTGGCAAGCCCCCTTTTATAGCATAGGAAGGGATTAGAAAGGGGGGATGCAGAAGGTTAGAGGAAGGTAGCTAAGGGTTAACTAGGGCCCCCGGGCTGTAGTTTGAGGATCCTACCCTTCATTTGTCTAAACGTTATGTAGGGCAAACCCTAGAAAACCTGCATCAGGTAGGTCGGGCAATTGGTCCGTGTCCCACACCCTTCCGATGGCGGGAGAAGGGTTTGCTATGGGGACGCAGCATTCGCTTCTCCGTGCTTCGACCAGTTTATAATTTTCTTCTTGAAGTTAAAGTATGATTATTTGGATTATAATAACTGTAATAAATACAATTTACAAGACCCCAATGGTTACACATGATAAATCAATTTTAAAATATTTAGAAATTGCATAGGCCAGATGACCTGCTAGATAAACCTGAAATGTGAACTTAACAATATATGAATATATTAATTTTGTTATTCAAAAATCAGATAAATATTAATTTAGATAATTATCAATTTTAATACCTATAATAAAATAAACTGTAATTAATATTAAGTTGTAATTGAAGCTTCAGAAGTGAAATATAGTAGTGGAAATAATTCTCGTGTTAGTGATAAATACAGGAAAGGTATTTACCCCCCCCCCCCCCAATTGGTGGTGCATCTTAAAGCGTTTTTTTCTTTGGTTCCTTCTTTACTAAGACCAATGATTTCCAAACTTCCAGAATCACAACCCCTTCCCATTCCACATATCTGGAAAAAGCTTCTAAATTTATTATTTCAAGAGACTAAGTAGAAAATGACTGTGTTGAAACACGTCTATTCTTGAATGTATGAAGCCCGTATTGTTCTTTTATTTTGTACGAGAAGTATTACTCCTACCGCTAAGGATATATGTAATTGTTAGCCATTTTAATTAACCTTTCTAATGGCAAAGCAAATCATTCAAACATTCGCCTTCATTTAGGACTTGATTTTACATTTTTTTTATTGCTGTGTTCTTTTACTATTCCGCGTTATATTTCTATAGTTCAAACATTTTGTTCCTTTAACTAGAGTAATGATAGCAAATTGACAATATCATGAGCAAACTTGAACGCGTAGGACTGTTGTTAAGTCGTATAATAAAATTGACGGGTAGCGTATCGATCCCTGGAGGCTGGGAAGTGCAGCTTCTTGTGCCGGAGTCAATGACCGACCCACATCGGAGTAGCGAGCTGCGGCGTTGGTCGGCCGTAGCGGGACACGTGCCTTACCGCTCCACCCTTCTCATTTCAGTTCTTCCCATAGGTCAGCGACACCAATTAACTCCCGTTCCCCAATTTCAATTTCGGCAGCCACTGCGAATGAACACGTATATTACAGCTATAGTTTGTCATAGAAATAAAATTTTATATTTATTTTCAGGTTCTTTGTTCAAAAATATATATATATAGAGCTATATAAAAAAATACAAGAATTATTTTAAGCCTCAAATGCGAAATTTATTTGATTTTATAATAGTATACAAAGAAATCTCTCTAAGTGTAAAAATAGTATAACTTCGGATCCACTATATAGAGAAAATTTCAGAATAAACTTTTTATATTAATTAAAACAAAAATAATTAATAAACCATTTTAACAATTTAATGATTTTTTCCTTGTGTGGTTTTAATGTCATGCGATAGGAACCACATTTTTTCGCATTTTGTATAAATATACGCTGACAAGGTGAGAATGTAAATGCTTCATTACGTTAAAAACGCCGATACGGGCTAATGGAGAACGAGGGAGGTAGTAGCGCCTGCTCTACAAAAAACGAACTTTTTTTTTAAAAAAAACAGAATTACACGAATGGTTTAAATCTTGTTAGGGTATAGAAGATGTCCAAAATATTAGTTACAATTTTGTGAATCAGTGAAATTCATTGCTTGAAAGAAAAATGAGAAGGGAGAAGCAAAACAAAAAAATCTATTACTCAAAACACACACACACACACACACACACACACACACACACACACACACATATATATATATATTGTAATACTAATTAAGGAGGACATTAAATGTTTAAATAATTGGATTGTTTAGCGGTACAAATTATTAAAGACGACAATGACGGCAGGCTCTTTGTCGGCGGTCTTTGTTGCAAACTGCCAGGACTGGCTGTAGGCAGTCTGGCTGATATGGTCGAGAGAGGGAGCAAAATTTTAGAGTACGAACAGCGAGGCCCAAGCTTAAAAATTCAACAGAGAGTTTTATATGTTTTAAAAATCCAAGTAAAAAGGTCTGTACGGACACGTTATAAAAACCGCAAAGCTGAAACTAAAAGTTTAGCTCCACGTTCAGATAAATACGAGTACCGAAATAACATTTTTCCGCATAAAGGCATTGAGAAATAATACGTCCGATTGTTGACCGGAGGTACGGCTGATCGAGATCGCGGAGGAATAATACTAGATCTACAACCGTGTATTTTGAACATGATGTGTAGAACCAGTGATTGATGGCCGTTTTAGTGAATTATTTCCCCAAGCTGCGAAAACTAAGTCTTATACCAGCAGGATTTGTAAGTACAAACCAAACTAATTAAATTCTGTAAACGGTAATTAAGGGTATTAGTCAGATTTCGTTCTTTTCATTTTGTTAGATTCAGTATTCCGTTCGTTTCAAATTGGTTGAATTGTTAATTATTTAATTTATCATTTTTGATTGTTGTTACTTATCAAACCCAGTAAAGATCCTGAGAAGAAGAGTTATTAAGTTTGATTGTTTGTGAAATATAAAAGATTGTATTTTACTTTGAAAGCCAACAATTATAAATAAAAAATATTAGCTTGTTAATTTTAAAATTATTGAATTCGGCGTGCCAACCTAGGGCAAATCATTTGTAAAGAAACCTAAATAAACACCTGTTAAATTAATCTTTGGCAAATTAAAAGTTTTTATTGTAATCGTTTTGTTAATTAATTCATTTAATTAACCTTTATCTTTGCTCATTACAATTTTGGTTACACAACGTGGGACAATTTAAATTACTTTATTTTAATCATTACATCTTTGGTTCCACAACGTGGAGAAATTTAATAAATTAGCTTCCCTGTAAATCATTTAAATATATTTATATATATATATATATATATATATATATATATATATATATATATTGTAATGCCTGTTAAGTGAGGCATTGTTTGTGATTGATAGTCTGGATTGTTGGAGGGGCATTATGTTATGTGTTTATTTAGGTCTAAGTTTTTCTTCGTCTTGGAAGTGCTGGTTGGGTGGTCTTGAGAATTCGAAACCGTGCACGTGCGTGTGGGGGTGGAAAAGACAAATAGTCCCACCACAGTAATTGCGGGTCCTGCCTCGATTGTTAGCTTTGACATGACAGAGTAGTTAGCCATTTTTTGACTACGGAACTGCAGCTGCGTAATATAAATCTTATGAAAATGGAAGAAACTGTCAACTGGCATTTGCGACCAAGTTTTCGAACAATGGAAAAAGTAAAAGACTGGGAGGATATAAGGGAGGAGATAAGCTTTTAAGGAGTAGTTGTTCAGCGCTCACCGAAGCTGGTGGATGTGACTAAGAGAGACATTGTTTAAGCAGAGTCGTGGTACGTTGGCTGAGATGACGGTGGCAGTAAAGTCGGCGGTCAGAAAGGACAGAAAAAGTCGTCATCGAAATATGGCTGTGTAAAGTTGTCAGGTAGAGCTTGCAGAGTAAAAGAGTCTTCGCAGAAATACAGCAGAGTAAAGTCGTCGAAATATAGCAGAGTGAGTCTTCGCAGAAATACAGCAGAGTAAGGTCGTCGAGATATAGCAGAGTGAGTCTTCGCAGAAATACAGCAGAGTAAAGTCGTCGAGATATAACAAACTTTCTTTTTTTCATTTAAATTAAATCTAAATTTTGTGTTCTTTGACTATGTTTAAATGTTCTGCTGTTATCAAACCTAGTTGAGACCCTGAGAGTTTTTTATTAAATTATATAAATTGTACTAATGTTTTGTTAAATAAAATTGTTTGTTTGTTTGTAAAAGTAAAATAATCTTTTTATTTAAACGTTCACTTTTTTATTGATCATTATATAAATGGCTACAACAACGAGGGTTAATTAATAAGGAATTGATTGATCATTACAATATATTGTAATGCATATAATATAATGCATTGGATTAAAAAGAGCGCACATGTCGTAAAGAGAATGCGTGGGAAAAGAAACCGCGGGTTCTGTCACGAGGTGACTAGACGGAGCGGTAAGACATTTATGTAGGATGAGTGCTGGTAAGCGGCAGAGAGGAAGCCGTAATTTGTAGAGAGAGTGTGACGGTGCGGCAATTAGGTCTAAAGAGTGATTGCGGGTCCAGTAGCTTATTGATTTGGGGAACGGCGTGAAGAATTAGTAACGCAGAACGTGGGCGAGCAGATGTTCCCAAAGTGGCTGTTAGAGCAGGCTATTGTCTCTGACGAATGACCTGACAAGTGGCGTAGTTTACTTGGGACTTGGAAGAAAAGATTTTGTGCGAGTCGGACAAAAGAGAGCAGCCGACAAGTCCTGAGTTATTGCGGGGGCGAAATACTCCAGCTGCAAGCATGTCTAATGTCGCAATTGCTTGGGAT
This sequence comes from Zhengitettix transpicula, assembly GCA_037074705.1. Lineage (NCBI taxonomy): Eukaryota > Metazoa > Arthropoda > Insecta > Orthoptera > Tetrigidae > Zhengitettix > Zhengitettix transpicula. Next base: position 188,534,889 of record CM073591.1, read on the forward strand.
GATGAGGGTCCAGGCACTTGTTGACTTAGGATCTGGAGAAATTAGTATCGCGCACTTGTGAGCGGAGAGGTCCAAAATTGGACCTGTCGCGATTGTCGGGTTTCGAAAGGCGGAAGGACCCCAGTGGCCGGGACGTAAATTTCAGTAATGGGATTCTGTCACCGCGCCGTTGCGACGAAACTTAGCAACAAGAGAAAAACAAGGAGGCTAGGGGTATATATAAGGGAAATAACCTATTGTTAAGAACAGTTAGCGTGGGAGCGAGGTGGAAGACGCATCGAAGAGACAGTTGGCAGTTAGCATGGGAGAGAGGCGGAGGACGCAGCGAATAGTTGGACAGTTGGACAGTTGGAGTTAACGTGGGAGAGGAGACAGACACAGCGTGGGAGAGAGGCGGAGGACGCATCGAAGAGACAGTTAGTCAGTCAGCAAAACCATAACAGCTATAAACATTTTTAAAATACAGAAGCTCTATCTGTATGAGTAGGAGAATTGGACCTGTCTTCGATGGTAGGCGACCTGGATGCAGCAACGACGTCAAGGGGTGTCACGGCGAACCAGTGATATTGTGTTAGAGTCAGTGAGTGAATGTCAAGGCTATAAAGTGAGTGTCTTAAGAACGAGTCGAAGTAAACCTGAGAAACCGTAAGTTGGAATGCATAATATTAACAAATGTAAACGTTATTAAAGGATAACAGTCAGATGTCGTTCTCTTCTTTTGATAATAAAGTTAGAAGCAATCTATAGGTTAAGTTCATTAATAAATTTAGTAAATACTTTTGTTTAATTTAAAACTTAAATGTTGGGTCTTTTTAAATAGTTCGATTCTGTCCGTTGTCAAACCCAGTAGAGACCCATGAGAGCAAGAGTTTCTTATTATAATAGTAGAATATGTAAATTCAATTATAAATTCTTCTTGTGTTAATAAATTTGTTTGTTAAAATCAAAGGTCAAATTATATATTTTTATTTTATACCCTTTGTGGTTATTACATTTTGGCTACCACAACCGTGGGCAAAGATAGGAGGAGTCTCTTATTTGTTTATTACAATATATATATATATATATATATATATATACATACATATATATATATATATATATATATATATATATATATTATAATATACAAAATGAAAAATATTGAAATAAACCACCACGTTGGTGCCAATTAATATAGTAATCACTTTTTAGTAAGGCAGAAAGGAAGGAATTTAAAGTAAAATTGAAATAAAGATAACAAAATCATTTATATAACAAAATTTAGTTTTCTTTGAATTTACAATTTTAATATTATTATGCCTCGGCTTTTGTGAGAACTCAAATTCAGGGCTGCCTGACGGGTCTCCAATAAATATAGTACAAAAAAATTTAATTTACAATAAAACAATTATTCCTAATCTGAAAGTTATAAAATTTTAATGAAGTTATCAAAATCTGACATTAAGCGATATTTACATACAAACTTTACAGATAATGATTTGTTTAATTTACATACAATTTTCTGGTCTTCTGGGGCTTCATTTTTATTTTGAATTAATTTTGTATTTACTTACTCCAATTTTTACTAACAGGCCCTTTGCACTGTTTCTACTTTATTATTGTTTGCAAACACTTAAAAACTTTGTCGATGTCTGATTTAGAATATTTATATATTTGTCGATTACGCACCGCTCGCTAACGAAGCGACTGTTGAAGTTCTGAATATCCGAATAACTATATTAAAACGCCTCAGATTCTGTGATCTCAATATTTAGCACGTGGCAATTGGAAATTCGCAACTAATAGTTCAGAACTGGCGACTCGCTACAAGAACTGGGAAATTGTGCTTTCTAAATCTCTGCCAATCACTGTGAATTTGCAACGGACAACTTGCAACAGAGAACTAGCGACTACTAACACACAATCATCAGCCTTCCAAAACACACTCTGCTTCGCTAAAGTTCTGCACGTCTATTTATCCCTTTTGGACAATGCCCTTGGTAGCAAGCATTATCGGCTCCGCATTCTCGCCAAACAATACAGTTGGCCACAATGCCATGGCCTAAGAGTTACATCGCCAATAATGAAAGATCAAATTTATTTATTAATTAATATATATAACGAAATATGCAGTAGTTAATGTAGGAGTGTGATTTTTATTTATTGAAACGTATTTTTGAAAAAAGAATGATCATTTACATGCACTTCATTATTCAATGATTTTGACAGTAGAAGATATTACCCAGAATATGCGAATTATTGATATATATTGTAATAATCAACAAGTAGGGTTACATTTATTTAAACGAAAGATTAATAAAATTATTAATATTTAAAGTTTTTATTTTTATTTCTTAAAATGCACATTTTTAGCCCTATCTTTGTACACCGGTCTTTGATCAAAATTTACAAAACTTTACTTTAATTATTTACAATTTATTTTGTTCTCGTGAATACACATCAATATTTACAATCCAATATGTTGAAAAACTCTTAATCTCAGGGTCATCACTGGGATTGATAATTAGGACACGATAAATGTATAATTTGACTATTAACAATTCAAAATATAACAAAAATTAACCTAAAAACAAATATGAAATATAAGAGGAATGAAAGCTGAACGAAATGAACTCTGAACGAAATCTGATTACCCTTTTAATTATTGTTTACAAATTTATCAAAATTATGTTACTTACGGACCGTCGGTCTGGTACCAGAACAATCAATTTTACCTCATTCGGACACTTTTACACACTTTAATTTTTAATATCAGGCCTTGGTTTTCACTGATTCTACAATTCACTCTAATATTTGCAAGATTGGCGGTACCTCGTTGACTGCTCCGCTCCACAATAATTTACCAATGTTCTCCTGGAACAATTTCACCACGAAGATTTTGTATAGTTCTATTCTGACGAAAACTGCTATTTCTTTCCAATATTTACGATGCAATACTTCCGTGAATGTTTTACTTTGTATTAATTCACAACTTTAACTGGTAATACTTTAACGACGTCTAGTCTCTGCTCAAGTTTTATTATTTGTTCTGCTCCTAGCAATGTTTTTCCGCCAACTACCCAAGTTTTATTACTTGTTCCGTACTTTTCAATGTTTCGTCACCAACTAACTATCGTAGTGCCTCCCGAGTTTTAGAGCGCATTTCCCTTTCTGCATTTCATCAAAGCAACAGAGCTCAGCGCTATTGTCGCTTTTGGTCGCTCAAATACCGCTAACATTCAATTATTCGCTAACAATTTAAATTATTTAAAAACAATTAATGGTTTAATTAATTGTTATTACAATATTAATTCTAACGAAAATTAAAACAAAATTCATCAGGTAAAAGAGGACAACATCCCAGTTGACGTGTTCAAATACATAAAGTAAACACAAAGAATCATTTATAACTATCTGGGAGCCCAACGTTGTTCGGGTTGTCATAATTAAACTCAACGACATGCATAACCCCGGATACGATTCAAATCGGTGGTGTTTTTACTTTATTTTATGTAACTACCGTCCACCCCCACCCCTAAGGGTGCTTCCCTCCCATGACGCAAGGTGTGAAATTATACACAAACAACATAGGGAGAAACACGATCAATCTAATTGGACCCCCAAAAATATTTATCCCACAAAAAATTTCGGCCGATTCAGCACATTTAAAAATTGTCACCCCCGTCAAACCCCGCCCCTGGTCGAGGTATTTGTCTCTTACATCTACAGCGTTTGTTTCTAGTTCGAAAGAAACACTTGTACGAAATTAGGTCAAATTTGCTTCACGGTTGTAGATTTGTATGCGGAACATACACACACACAGTCTATTCCATTTATTGGAACCATAGATGTTTTATTAATTTATATAACTCAGAAAAAGTGTTTAATTCTACATTAATTTATTAGTCCAGAAGCGATTTAAACTATTTATGCATATTGAATAGTCCCGATACGAAATATATATATATATACAGAAATAGTTTTAGTACCTTAAGGGCCTCAAAAATACTCCCGGCGCGATGAGAGTAAAAAATATTCTAAGTACCTTAGTACATATATACAATGTATCCTAAGCAGTCAAACATACACATACTATCATAATAGACTTTATACTCCCGGGGCCTAAAGCGAGTCAAATTCTCTTCCTAAAAAGTGTCATAAATACTGCAGGGTACCATAGGATCTAAAAAATACTACCGGTACCTTAAAAATTGTTTTTCTTAACTCAACAGTCAAAAATACTCATAATAGCAGTAGCCCAAGAGGTGAAAATTGATTTCGGTTACTTCAGAGAGTTATAAGACGCCCAGTAGGTTAAAAGAATCAAAAATATTCACGGTACTTTAAGAAAGACAAAAAAGACATAGAAATACTGCCAGTAAATTTAGCGCGACAAAAATACAACCGGTTACTTATGTGAGCTAAAAATATTTTCAATAGATGAAAAGAATCAAATATTTGATTTAGTCAGAATAAAAAAATTTCTTCTGTTATCTTGAGTGTTTTCAAAAAAGTATCCTCCGTTCGTAATAACGTGATAAATATCCCCGGTACCCTAAAACAGTCTGTGAAACCACAGGTACCTTAAGAGGTTACAAACTATATCGGTACTTAAAAAGAAAAAATAATCTCAGTAATTCTGAAATTTGTTGATAACGGTGAGGTAACAATTATTATTTAGATTATTCCGGTGTTCCATTGTCTGGAAGTATAAAGGTGAGAAAGAAAAATACATTTAAGAGAAATAAAGGCAAAGAAAAAAGAAAATCAAAGAAAATAAGGTAAACAGTGTGCAAGACACAAGTTAGGTTAAGAAAAAGATGTTTCGAAATGTACGGGAAAAACTCTGTTCGTCAGCTTGGAGAGAATAACACTCAGACGTGAAATATGAAAGTCTGAACACTTATTAAATTCGGCCTGGTCCTATAGTGACAGCTGCACCAGTATATATACATATACTTTATATACTGGGACAGTTGTCACTTCTAGACTACCTTTAACATCATCTCTTTAACCTAACTTGTTTCTTGCAGACTGCCTTTTCCTTTCTGTTTCTCTTGTTTTCTTTTCTTTTCTTTTACCTATTTTTCACTTTTCTGCCTTTTTCTTGCTCACCTTTCTACTCCCAGACAATGGAATACCCGAATCATCTAACTAATAATGTTACGGTCATAGATGTTAGAGGTGTTTACCGATTCAATGTTTATACATTTCGTAACTAACAGCTGTACAAAATTTGATAGAACTTGATGCACGAGTTTAAGATTTTATGCATAGCATTGTTTTATCCTTCCACCACCGCCACATTCATGGGAGTAGAAGTACAACTTAAGCGACAAGTTGAATGTCATAATTAAAATCAGCGACATCCATAACCTCGTATTCGACTCTAATCGTGGTTGTTTAAGCGCTATTTAAGTGTTCTCTCCTCCAATACCGAAAGCGGCTGAAATTGTAGACAAACAACGATGGGAAAAATCACTATCAATTTCATTGACCTAGAAAATATTTCTTCGACACAAATATCGTCCGTTTCAGCATGTTTGAATGAATATTTTCCATCCCGTCCACCCGCGCTGCGGGTGGTACACGTGTTTTACTCCACAGTGTTTGTTTCGCGTCAGAAAGGAACACGTGCACAAATTAGTGAAATTTTCTCCACGGGTGTAGATTGGCATGCGGAATATACACACACAAGCAGTCAATTTTATTTATTACAAGAAAGAGTAATGAGAAGGGTAATTTAATATCAAAATTATAAGAGGATTTTAGTGTCTTTTAGTCGTCACCGTCACCATCTCGCTCCAGAAACAATAAAAATGTAAAAAAAAAACAGAAATAAATTAGTATGTACTATTGGTTCATCACCTGAAGGAATCTGTTTCGGTCGAATGATGCTCATCCACCGAAAAGAATGTTCTATCATAATGCCGTTATCTCATTTGTGTCTGGTTGAAATATTCTCTGCTTGTATCTCCTTACTTTAAGTAGTACCTTGATTATATTTAGGTAATAGATCTCAACAATTTCTCCACACCAGAAGATTTTAACGTTAGAATGTCTGAGACGGATGTCACTCTGCCAAACACCTTGACTATATTGCGGAGAAAGCAATTAAAGTTTGAGCAGTCGCAGCGAAAGGAAACAGGAAGTTTACTGTCCTCATCAGGAGAATTCACTATTCATATATTAGAATGCAAATTAAACACATCAAAATATTTTTTTCAGCAGCCATTACAGGGTCTACTAGACTTCTGAGACACTTCTTTTTTTTTAACGAGGGTAGGTGAAAAATCTGCAAAAAGACACCGGTAGCTGTCCGCTCTACACGGTAGTGTGGGGTTCTCACCCACTTAAAAATTAACTCCCTTTTCATGACTAATTACTTCTTCCAACGGAACTGAAATTAAGTATTACTTCGTAGGAAGCGGCCTTAGTTGTGGCTCTTCCTCCTATTATGGACTATCCTCCTTTTCATTTTTTTGTAGCTCCCTTATAATCATAGCTGTGTGTTTGCTGATCGCCTCCCACTTGTCTGTCGACTCCAGCATCACAGAAACCAGATTGGCAGCTGTTATTTCAATATTTACTTCGTCTCTAAGAATATTTAATAGATTTTAAGGATGAGGGCATTTGAAAAAAAAACGTGTTTAACGTCTTCCTCCTCCTTACCACTGTTCATGCTCATGGGGCTATCCACTATCTTGAGCCTATAGAGATATTTACGAAAGCATCCTTGCCCTGCCATAGGTTGAGTTAGATAGTAATCTAACTCTCCAGGTTTTCTCCTTGTCCATGTTGAGATGTCATGAATGAGATGGTGCGTCCTCGTCCCTTTGAGGACTCTATCCACCGACGTTGTCACTCTGCTATTGATTCCCTTCCTGTGTTTTATTATTCCTTCTGATTTTTGCGGCATTCCTCAGCCAAGATGTCCAGTGGAACACATGCTGCATCATCGGAAACGGTACGAAATGAGCCTATAACTCCCAACGCGCTCAGTCTATACACGGCCGCAGCCTTACGAAAACGTTCCTGACCCTAGTGGCGTCTGCCCATATGGGAGAGCCTTAAGAGCAATATCGACCTCACCACTTGAGCCAGTAAAAGCCGTCGAAATTGTCTGGGTCCACTAGTGTTCAGCATTATCCTCGTGATGGCAGCGCAGACTTTTGTTGCTTTCTCACTCGCCTTTTAGAGATGACGCTTATATGTTAAGTTGTCATCAAGTTCAACGCCCAGATAGCGTAGCGATGGTTGTTACATGTTGGCGCATCCATCAATGACTGGGGTGATAGTTTCCCTAACCTATCTGCTCAAAATCAGCCCTGCTTCCGTCTTATGCCCAGAAATCTGGAGGTCTACTGAGGACATCCATTCCGATATTGGACTTCTGAGACACTCCATATATGCGTATGAATAAAATGTCTCCTCCAGTGCGTATTTCAAGATATAATTTGACAAAAACCGAATCTTGGCCCGTGATTCCATTAAGTACGCCATGTCAACTGGTTAAAAGGCATGTGTTTTAAAAAGCGTAACTCAAGAAAACGAAAATTAATTCCACTAATCGTATAACCTTTCGTTTTATTATTATATGTAACGCGGATATAAGTATAATTGCTATTGAATCAAAATATTTCTTGTTCATTTCATTATTACACTAAGTATTTTTTAACGAGCAGAAACGTCTCTTTTGCGCGTCTTTTCAAAGACACATTGCGCACGCTAGTCAATGCACCGTGGTACACCAGCAACCATACATTCCATCAGAACCTCAAAATTCCATTTGTTTCAGAAACCATCAAGACGTATGCCACCAAAATAGAACACTAAACCACCGCAACAAATACATCGCCGACCTCTACCTCCAACAAACCGTAGCGAGAAGATTGAAGAGATTATGGCCAGAAGACATCGCTGAATAAATCCAGGAGACCCGCCACTGGACGGTGACCTACTCAAGCTTTAATAATTAAACAATTTATTTATTACTCTAAGTGTTAAGAGTATATTATAAATCAGTAACCGAAATTTTTAAAAAAAGACGCACTGTGACGTCACGTTCCTAGAGCGCGCTGTAATATTTAACTCATATCCGTAAATTATTTCAACTACAATTCCTTCCACCTTTATTCTCATTACCACAGTACAAAACCCCGTGTTTTTAATCATACGTGTACCAAATTTTGTTGTAATCTGTCCACGCGTTTATGTCTATATGCAGATTTTACAAACAGACAAACAAACATGGATCCTTTTTAATTATATAAATATAACGTGATATAAATCCATCCAGTGATGTTATCCCGTAACGTGGAGTTAATCTCGTTTTACGTCACTCGCCTATTTCTTCTTTTGGAGTCTTCTCTACGAGAGTCATGTTGCAGGGCAGACGGTTCGTTAGGGTGAGCGTGGAGTCGCAGGAAGTGACTGGCACTTCTGTTGATACATTCCTCTTTAACTGTTGGCATTTGGAGGTCAGTATTATTTGTTAAATTACTGATCTACCGTTGGGTATTTGCAAGATTTTAGACTGAAAACGTTGTATGATGTTGACAATAGATTTGAAGGAGCAGCCCAAAGTTCAATTCCATAAGCCCTAATTGACTTTATTATCACTTTGTTCTCAGTTGTCCAAAAATTGGTTGTGTACTTGTATCATTATAAGTTCATATATTTTATTGTAAATGTGTAAAGCCTAAGAGAGTAATATCCAAGTGAGAACTGTTGAGAATTATCGACATTGCACAAAATTTATATTTTTCTATTGAATAGTTGGTGTATTATGTAATTTTTTGCATTTATTTTATATAATGGTACCAACAGCAGATTGCTAAAACCACTAAAGGGTTTATTTTCAAACGAAAAAATTATATATTGACAAATTTGGGAAGAGTACGAAATTTGGTGAAATTTGCTCCACGGGTGTAGATTTGTATGCGGAACATTTACACATACCCCCATTTCGGCATGGGAAGGAGCACTATAAGGGGTGGGGGTGGAAGGACGTTACATAAAAATCACGCAAAAAATTCTGGACTCTGTTCAAATTCTGGGTTGTGGATGTCACTGAGTTTAATTATGACGGCTTGGGCAACGCGCGCGGAGGGGAGGGGGGGCTATCAATATAATTGTCGATTTTTTCGTCGATAAATACTTTTTGTTTAACCCACTGTAGAGGTGGTGGCAATTTTCGAACATGTGAAAACGGCCGATATATTCGTCGAATAAAACTTTTTAGGGGTCAATGAGTTCAACCCCTTTTAGCATGGAAGGTGAGCACATTTAGGACTAGAGGTTGAGATCCGTTACATAAAAATATCGCAATTAAAACCGAGATTAGATTGAAATAGGGGGTTATGGATATATGACGACCTGGACAACCCCGGGTACCCTCTTCGTTATTAATAAAATACATTACAAGCGATCTCAATAATCAATTATCACCAATATTCATGGAAAGACTCAGACACGGCTTAAAATGAAATATAAGAAGGTAGTAAAAAAAAATTCATGAATAAAATTTTTAGTTGAAATATATTTGATGCCTTTGTGTTGTCTATTTGATACAGTTGTACTGTTGTCAAACCTTTCCGGGGTTTCATGACTAAAATCCCTGTACGCTTTTACGAAGCTGAAATATCATGGCGACATCATATCGACGTATCGGGCAGGTTATTCAACTTTCCACAGTAGTCACGGGAATGTAGCTGTCCAATCAGAGATACAGCACTCGGAACAAATCTTAAATTAAAATATTAAGACCGTTGTGATAGAATTGTAGACGGTAGCAGACGCACAGACTATTTGTAAAGATTAATCATACAAGATACTTAAACTGATAAAGGGAACCCGTTAAGGACCTACAGAACAGGTTTGCAATATGCGTACATATTTGATTAATCTCGTACATTAATGTAATCATGACTGTCAGAATGAATTGGTCCATTCCATTACTTCAGCTATGTTTATAGAGAATTGGCCAAGCTGAATGTAAAAATGTAATGGATGATTATCGATTCCGCGTAATGCAATCGAAGTAACGGATCAATCACGTTAAAAGCCTTCAGTTAACGATGACCTTTGGAGAAAAAAATTCTCGTCCTTCACTACCACGTATTCCATGAAAGAAGGCAACCGACCTCAAGGTAAGGAGGAATTCCCTTTCAATTATAATATTAGTATGACTGCTAAAGAATCCAATAAAAATTCGCGGGTGTGTAACTCAATGACTGAAAATACTTCTTCAGGTTAGATGAATGGGAATTTGCTATATAAATAATTATTTAAAAAATATATTTTTAATTTAAAAGATCCAGTACAAATACCATTGGGACGTGTTGAGTACAAAATCCCGACACACACATTCCCGATGCAACAATATCCCGATTGACGTATTCACGACGTCTTTTTCCCAATGGATCATCTTCCTGAAAGGGGAGATTTTACTAAATAAAACTTAATATTAATATTTTGGAACACTTAATATGCTACGTATCTTATTAAACACGATTAATATTGTAAATTAAGTTATTCAATAATGCGTGGAATAATTTCTAGCGAATTTGGAAAAATCACTTAAGATCCAACAACATACCCGGTGGATTAAGATAACTCTAGCATCCATATAGGAAGGAAGTATAATTTCAAAATATGCAATAACGGCCTATATTGACGCAGAATAAATAGTTAACGGGTCGTTCAGATTAATAATGCCACAGTGTTTACAGTGTCAATTTAACACCTTAACGGTATGAGGACAGCTCTAGGGGTGGGGTGAAAGGCGGTGACGAAAAATTGCGATAACGACCAAGATTGGTATAGAAACCAGTGCTATAGTAGTCGCTGAGATTAGTTATGTTATTTCAGCAAAGTTAAATTAAAGTGTAGCTACTAGGGGTGGAGGTGGTAGGGTAATAATTTAATAATAAGAATGATAGCCAAATACAGACAAACGAAGTGAAAACTTAAAAAACCACACAACGTTTCTTAAAGCCTTGTTCCTTTATTCAGGTGCAGAAAAATCGCAAAAGTCTAAAGAGAGAGAACTGCACGTCAGTTGGCAAAACTCAAAGGCTAATAATAATTTGATATCACTCGAGATTGGTGTCTAATCCGGTGTTATGCTAGTCGCTGAGTTTGGTTTAACTTTCTGTTGGTCTTAAAATTTAATTTAAATAAAACTTAATATTCTTAATATATTTATTATATTGTGATATAACAGAACTACGAGTACGTATCTAGTAATTTTTGACATTTATTTCATTACTATAAGTTATAGTATAATGCTATTCATATTTTTAGATCAATTTTATAAGTCTATATTAGTTTACGGTTCAGTAGTCTTGATACCTTACACTTAATCAAATATCAAATGACTTGCAAGCAACCACTTTACGATGTTTTCTTTTGAAATTCACTAACGGAATCCATTTAATGGATCTTATTACTGATACTAGCTGGGTTCCCGACGTTTCCCAGTGACAATGACATACATAACACCGAATTTACTACAATCTCTGATGTTTTTGCGTTATTTTTGTGTAACGCATCTCCACCCCCATCCTTAAAGGTACTCCACTCCTATTCTGAAAGGGGTTGAAATTAGACACACAAATATCTGGAGTAACACTACACGGAATTAAACGGTCTTTATCTACTACTGATTTGCTGCCTGCAACAACAGCCAAGCATCAACGAACATTAATTAATACAAGTGATTGATAGACGCTTTAGTGGATGAGTTAATAATGGATTCTTCAGGCTTGCTAAGAATCATCGACTATGAATTAAAATATAAATTGACAAATTACACAAAAATATTTAATTGTTTCATTAATTTATCCAAACACTAGAAGCCAATAATTAAATAAAACCCTTAAACTGTTTTGATAAACTGGAGCCTATTTCTCGTTATGTATCGCTTCGCACATAAGTTTGCACTCTTGTAAGCCATTCAGAAGGCGTTGGTATATTATGGCAAATACGTGACTGTGTACACAGTAGTGATTACAGGTTGGCCTGGGAATGCTTCTTTTTACACACATGCCAGCTACGCTGCGTAAGCTTTGGTCACCTGGAACGTTCTTCACATCACTTTTTATCACGAATATTTCTCAGACAACGTAATAGTTTTGCGTAACCTCAAATGATTGCCCTTCTACCTCAGAAGCTAGATCATTACTTGTGTTCGTTTAAATCTTTCCAAAAACAGTATTTATGAGGTACACCTACTATAGTTGCGTAATTAAATATTTAAATAATAATGATTTAGTTTCAGAATTTCAGTTTGCATTTACAAAAGGGGATTCAACAGAAAAAGCAATATACTTCATGTTGAAACAAATGTTAGAGGAATTAAATAATAAACGACACCTACTAGAATTATTGTGGAGGGAGCGAATGTCTGCGAGGGCTATTCTCTCGCAGGAAATACCTGCGAGGGATGTTCTCTCGCAGGCAGAAACTTGTAGGAGAGACAGGAAGGGGCTACTTTTGAAAATGCCTTTTCCTCTCTCCGTTTTTGAACTAAGGTTCCCACAAGCCGAGGCACCTCGGCCTGTTTTGAGAGGTGTATGTTCTGGAGTCGCAGATCTTGGGCATACGGTAAGAGTTCTTCGCTGTTCCCATTGGAACAGTCGGCCAGCTTCCTCCTAAACTGGTCGACGTACGGAGAAGGGAATGCTGCGACCCCACAGCAAACTCTTCTCCCGCTATCGGAAGGGCGTGGGACAAGTACCCAATCCCCGACCTACCTGATGCAGGTTTTTCTACAAGGATCTGCCTGCGAGAGAACATCCCTCGCAGATATTGCCTGCGAGAGAATAGCCCTCGCATACCTCCTTCTAGAGGGAGTAGTTTTTTTTTTTAGGGCAACAGGCTACATGAGGGTAATCCACTTTGGGCAACTCCCCTTTAATAGCATAGGAAGGGATTTGAAAGGGGGGATGTGGAAGGGTAGAGGAAGGTAGCCAAGGGTTAACAAGGGTCCCCGGGCTATATTTTAAGGATCCTACCTGACATTCGCCTAAAGAAATGCAGGGAAAACCCTAGAAAAACCTGCATCAGGTAGGTCGGGCATTGGGTACTTGTCCCACGCCCTTCCGATAGCGGGAGAGGAGTTTGCAGGGGGAGTAGTGTTTTTTTTTTTTTTTTTTTAGGGCAACAGGCTACATGAGGGTAATCCACTTAGGGCAACTCCCCTTTAATAGCATAGGAAGGGATTTGAAAGGGGGGATGCGGAAGGGTAGAGGAAGGTAGCCAAGGGTTAACTAGGGCCCCCGGGCTATATTTTAAGGATCCTACCCGGCATTCGCCTAAAGGAATGCAGGGAAAACCTTAGAAAAACCTGCATCGGGTAGGTCGGGCATTGGGTACTTGTCCCACGCCCTTCCGATAGCGGGAGAGGAGTTTGCTGTGGGGACGCAGCTTACCCCTCGCCATGCCTTGGCCTGTTTAGGAGGCAGCTGGCCGACTATTCCAATAGGAATAGCGGACAACTCTTGCCGTATGCCCAAGGTCTGCGACCCCGGAACATACACCTCTCAAAACAGACCGAGGTGCCTCGGCATGTGGGAACCTTAGTTCAAAAAAAAACCAGAGAGATGTGAGAGCATCCCCAAAGGTAGCCCCCGGCAGAGCTCTCTGGGAAGGTTCACCTGCGAGAAATCCTCTCGCAGGCTTACTTGAGGGGGGGAGTAGTGAAATTCGCTGGGAATTTAACTAAGGTTCCCACATGCCGAGGCACCTCGGTCTGTTTTGAGAGGTGTATGTTCCGGGGTCACAGACCTTGGGCATACGGCAAGAGTTGTCCGCTATTCCTATTGGAATAGTCGGCCAGCTGCCTCCTAAACAGGCCAAGGCATGGCGAGGGGTAAGCTGCGTCCCCACAGCAAACTCCTCTCCCGCTATCGGAAGGGCGTGGGACAAGTACCTAATGCCCGACCTACCCGATGCAGGTTTTTCTAAGGTTTTCCCTGCATTCCTTTAGGCGAATGCCGGGTAGGATCCTTAAAATATAGCCCGGGGGCCCTAGTTAACCCTTGGCTACCTTCCTCTACCCTTCCGGATCCCCCCTTTCAAATCCCTTCCTATGCTATTAAAGGGGAGTTGCCCTAAGTGGATTACCCTCATGTAGCCTATTGCCCTAAAAAAAAAAAAAAAAAACCAAATCGTGACTCATAAAGGAGTGCGAGTACAAGTAGCATAAAATCGAACGAGACTGAAGATTAAATTAGACTGAAACCATTGAGTGAGTGAGACAATGACGAGAATTTGAAGTCAGGGTGAGTCTGTATGTGGAATCTATCGATGACGGCAGTTCTGAGGAAAGAGAAGTCCACACGTAGTTCTCGTTGAGATAAGGAGCAATTTACCGCCCTCCTGCAGACAAGACATCGGCAGCTCAATGTTTGCTTATTGAAAGATATCTAACCGTCGCCGCTTCGCACTTTTGCTAATTAAGCAAGTAATTACGCACCAATATTAATCATGGCTAGAGCAAAAAACTCCGATCTGTTTAATAGCCCACTACCTGATTTAAGAGACTGTATTTAACTGAGACAAGTCAGATACAAATTAATTGTTATTTAATTAGTTCCCTCCTTCAAAGGCTTTTTCCCTTTTTATATGTTGCGACCAAAGATTATATAACTTTTTGTTAATAAAGTGTACTCATTAGATAAATTATATGTATGCACAAAGAGCCTCTAATCCCATTACAGTCATTACATTTGACACTCTTTGATCCGATTCACTGCCTTGCTAATTGCTTCTATTTGGTTATTACATCATGTATACATAGAAAATTTTGCAAGTTGAAGTGGGAGGCAGGTCCATTTCAAAGACTTTTAATAAAATTAATTTTAAAAAATTTCCATAAAATTCCGTCTCCTGTACTAAAATGAAACAATAATTAAATATGTACAAAATAAAGAAGCCAAAATTAAATATAATTAAATAAAGGACACTATGTTTTATTATTTTAGACAGTAATTACAAAAATAATTTGCTCGAAAAGTGAGAGGAATCAGTAGAGTAGATGAAGATAAGTGTCTTCGCTTGTCTTTGTTTCTACTAACATGTCCCGTTTGTAGTTGTTACACAGAAGACCTGCTATTGTTAGATTTGTTTTTTTTTAGAAAAACAGCAACATTAGAAAACAAAATGATATGTAAGGATTTGAAACAAACATAAATGTATTTTAAGATGTTTGATAACACAAATATAAAAATGTTTCTCTCCGTACAACGTACCTTGCGAATTTATAATATTTCTGACAGTATATAACAAACAGCTATTACTTTAGCTTTAGATACAATATTTTCTCAAAGAAAACACCCAGAAAAGGATATTCGTCAAATAAATACATATAAACCAAAATAAAGCCGACAGTAAGAATTGTGGAAAGGAAAATGCAGACATTGGTTTGAACTTTCAAACAATTTGATTTAATAACGCAATTTTTAAGAAGATTGACCTTTCTAATTAGGATTATGATCAAATTCTCGTTCCACTTTTTTATATAAATTGAAACATGGAGTGATATGATTTTTTGCATACTCGCCAATCATTTATTGTATCGATACAACTGACAGATTCAAGTCGATATCAGTTTTAATTTTGCTTGCCTACTGAAAGTTTGAAGTCCTGTTTTGATTTGATTCTTATAAAAAAAATCGCTTCTTGACTAATGTAAATTTAAATAATTTTTTAAACTTATACAATTAAATGCCCGGGCAACGAAGGGCATCCAAGTAGTCATATTATAAATATAAATCTTAATAAATTGACAGTATATGTCGAAATTAGTAAATTAAAGTCACCTGATTTGATATAAATAAATGATATAATACTGCTTTAATTCTGAATCAGCGATGTATAAAGTGAAATTTCAACATTGCAACACAGATAGGTTTTTGGTTTTTTGATTGCATTTTCACAGAAAATTACTTGTTATTATACATACAGCTAGAGCTTCAATACTCGTATAAGATGGATGTTAACATCTCCCTAGAGTCGCTTGATAAATTGCTGCGTGAAATTATAGACCGGGTGTCCTATAATCCGATCCATGATGAAACAGAATAGTAATTTATTTCGTTAAATATGTTACGTAAAATTACATATTTCAATAATAAAAATTCCGGATTAAACAAAAATCTAATTATAATTACATTGTTTGTCGTGATAGTTTTGTCATGGAATTGTGAGGGTTTTTTTGGTTTTTTTTTTGTGAGTATTTTTACGGTCCTGTAAAGGAAACTTTTTCTCAACACACGTAGCAGAGAGGAATGGACTGATTTACAGTCCTGTTATTGAAGTCCGCGCCTTGAGAGACCTTTCAGTTTTCAGACTTTCCCTCTGCGGTTGTTGAACCCAGAACGAAACCCTCGTGATTTATGGATGCAGTTGGGAACTAGAGAGTGGGGCGAAAGTGACGTCCAATTACTGCAGTGAAGAGAATAAAATGTTGATTATGTGACAGGGGCGTATCGTTAAAATTATCTCTGACTTTCCTATAATGCTAAATTTTCATTACGTTATCAATAGAATATAATAAATATCCGTTCGAATTTTTTCCTCAAGGAAATTATTCATTGATATGAAAATCAAATTTAAAATTGTAGATAAATTCGACCAATTTATTTTTTTTGAGCTAAGGTACTCCCGTTTTTTATGGGCATCCGCCAATACATATACAAACATGATAACAGATCTTCATTATGTCTGTTTTATTAATATTAAACTACTGGAATTTTAGTGGGAATATTTAATTCTTACTTATCACATCTATATTATTCTCTGTTTCTCAGTTGTTTCATGTGTTTATTATTTCGATGTTAATTTACATGACAACTGTGCTAATAATAATATTTCCAAATCAGAGATAACTTTTTCTTTTAATTCAAAAAATGACAACTGTGCTAATAATAATATTTCAAAAGCAGAGAAAACTTTTTTCTTTTAATTAAAAAAAATGAATGAAAAATTTGGGAAACGTTTATAGATTTTGAACAGCTCGATATAAGATTGAAACATACTTTCATATTTTCTCTTCTACACTATCCCTTCCTTTGTTCTGTTCTTTCGCGTTCTCATATTACTTCCAGCCTCATTACTTGAACACCTAATCAAATTATTTACCTTTTCTGTTCCCTTTCAATTTCACGTAAATTTTTCTTGTCGCTATTTTTGAGCTAACAACAGAAGCCTGGCAATATAATTTTAAAATACAAACTCATTTAATCTAATTCATTTAAACGTACGTATAAATATACCCAGTTAGTGTATATAGTTCAACCACCTACAGTAACCTAGTCGTGGTGGTGGCAGATTATTACGTTAAAACAATGCGAAAACAACTGAGGTTAGTGTTGAATCCTGGGTTATGGAAGTCGCTGAGTTTAATTCCGACATTCCACATGCCGGTTAAATTTAAGCTCAGCCCTCAGTAATGGCGATGGAAGAGGGTGGAACAAAGTTTCGTGGAGAATCATAAAATTGTATATCAAATTCTACCAAACATTATACACAAGTTACTTATAAGTAACAACCACTGTTCAGGTAAAAACCCGCGAGCACCTGCAGGAGTGGGATTTTAAAGGGTGGAATTTAAAAACATTCTATGTCGGAAATTATTAGCGTCCAATGAAAATTTTTTACGGTCGCAGAATTTGTTAGTGTCAATCTAAGTGCTACTAATGTCTAATTTCAACCCCTGAGGACAATGAAGAGGTCCTAAATTTGTGCGTGTAAAGTAAACATTACGAAGAAATAGCACTTTGCGATGATGTTTCCCTTTTCATGTCTCATTTTTTCTGTTCGCGTCACAACACAAAGGAGCAAACGTTGGTGTGATGGCGGAAGGCACTTAATAAAAATACTGCAAAAACTACGGATAATGGTATCTATCCCAGGATTATGGAAGTCACTGACATTTAACATACAGGTTATATTGTAGATCATCCCTAAGGGCGTGAAACAAGGTTCCGCGTACAATTTTCAACACGTGGAGCAATTTCTACCAAACTTTATACGCATATCACTTACTATTCAGTATCAAACACTGGATACGTAAAACACCCCTAGCACGTGTAAGAGGATGGGGTGAGAGTATTTATCACTCTTCTGTGACCTTTTTTGTCTCTCTTATGCTACCGGGGATATTTTTCATAGTCTTAAGGCACGGACCAGGAGTATTTTTTAATCTATTAAGATATCGTGTTTGACTTTCATAAAATACCAGGAGTATTTTTTACCCTCTAAGCGTACCGAGAGTACTTTTGACTGTCTGAAAGTAACGGGAGTAATTTTGAATCTCTTAAGGTATCGGTAGTAGTTTTATCTTTCTTAGATAACCGATGTTATTTTTTTTTATTTGTTTAGAGTACGGCGTTTATTTTAGGGTCTGAATGTAGCGGTAGTGTATTTGACTCTATTGAGATATCTGCAGTATTTTCACCTCTCTTAACTTTTCCGAGTCTTTTCGTAACTCTATTTGTGTACCGGTAGCATTTAAGACTCTCTCAAAGTTTACAGGAGTATTTCGGCTTCTCTGAAGGCTTCGAGTGTATTAAATTTTCCGCATTTTTAGACTTTGTCACAGTTACTGTGGTTATTTAAGGTAACAGTAGATTTCTTGACTCGATTAATTACCCTACTGTCTATGATAAAATTAACATTTGGTCATCGTCATACGTAGGGTATGTGGGTGTGGAAAAGTTATCATTTTCAATAAAGACACGCTCTGTTAAATCATATTATGAATATTGAAATTAAATACTTTGCAGGGCTAATATCAATAAATACCCGTCCAATGAAGGGCTCTCAAGTGGTTAGGACGACATAACTGTAACACTAGTAACTACGTTAATTTTTAGACGACTTCGGGCTCATTCAAAGCGAATACAATAAAGAACATTTTACATTATTTAGAAGAATAAATCAAATTGGCGCTGATTATATAGAACAGATTGCCTTTCCGAGTCATAATGACTTTCAAAACTGTTTTTTCAGCTTTTAACAAATATATATATATATTGTAATAATTTATTTACATAGCTTGCTTCTTTGACAATAATTCAAGATGTGATTTATGTGGCGTTTTTAAATGAAAAGAACCATTACGTGAAAACTATTAAACAAGATTTATTAACAATTTTAAAACAAGTATTCAAATTACAAAATATTTGGGATCTCAGGGTCTTGAACTGGGTTTGATAATGGCAGAATTTATATAATCAAAATCACAAAATTTACGTTTAATTTATATGGAATCAATGCGTCTGAACATAGACGAAATTTGTTGCAGAAGGAACAATGCTAAAAGATTGAGTTTAAACAATTTCATTTTGTCAATAAATTAAAGAATGATCTGAATAATTAAAGATCTCATTTTATCGATAATTAAAGAACGATCTGACGTTTATCTTTTAAACGTGGTTTACAATGATTTTAAAGTTTTCTTTAGCGTAGTTTGTTAGTTGGTTTAAAATAACTTTGTTGGTTCTCGATGATTTACTGCAACCTGGATTTGTAGGTCTCGTGGATTTTTGTTGAAAATGCACCTCATTGGTTTTGTCTGTTGACTGAAGACTAGTTCAGTTTCTGCATTTTTGATATAACAGCGTACTGGTTACTGGAACACTTTCTCGTTCTTTAAATTAGACCTTTCAGTCTTCACTGCTGACTGACAAAGATTGCTCAAGTTTTCGTGAATTAGAATTTCATGGTCTTTACAACTCGCCGTTTACTGCCCAACTGTTCGTTCTTTTACTGTGTTCTACTTGCTGTCTGCTGCCCAACTATTCGTTTGTCTCGTAAATTTTGAGCGCGTAAAACCTTCTCGACCGATCAACAATACTTTCTTTGCATTGCCGGTTTGTTGCGGCGTCCGCTATATCCACCAATAATGAGTCCTCTACAATTCAACTTTTCAATTAGAACAATGTCTTAATTACCAATTACTACAATATATATATATATATATATATATATAAGGCATCTTATTGACAAAAATTAACATGACGTAGGGATATTAACAGGCTTCCCTGTCCACTTGCAATATCTATGTCCAGATAAGTCATTAGATTATACAGCTACGAATTCTCGATTGTTACTCAAATTACATTCCACGACATCGTAGTGTGTGAATAACAATGTTGATGACTTTATGGATAGTTTTAACACATTACGCAATCGTGACTGTCATGTATCATTCAAAGTTAATTCTGCGGCATGTGAATAGTAATGATATAATTATATGTAGCAATAGTCATTACAAGCATCCCAAATAAGTACTACAGACTAATATTGACTTTTAAATATATCACTATTATCGTTCGTTTAATGTACGTGAATAAAACGTTTTTCTTATTTTTAGTATTATTTAGCATTCTTCCTCAAATTTCATCTACATTTATAATTGATATTAATTAATTGGATATAAATAATGGAATAATTTACTCTGGTGAAAATATAATTACCAAAGTCATTTTTATTATTTAATCTATTTTTTAGGTTTGAATGTAGATTTCTCGGCTTTTCAGCAGAAATACAAAATTTTGAAAACGGTTTTAACCTTGTTTTCCCGTATTATAAGGGTCTTTCTCCCAGCGTTAAACACCCGCTTGTGAAGGACGTGGATGTGGTCGACCTGAGCTCCCAAACTCCTTGACCAAAATTTTCGGTTTGTACGCCACCATTTGTGGGCGGCTCTGTCGATTCTAATTTATTTTAAGTTCTGGATTAAATTTCGGAAAATTCACGAGGATTTCTCTGTAGCCTCCCAACAGACTTAACCAAAGTTGATCTCGTTTGTGACAGATTGATTACTATCTTGATCAGTTCCAGGACATAGTGATTAGGAATTTTTTTAGTTTGCAGTTACAGCTGGAGAGGTTTATCAAAAAATGAAAGGAGAAGGTGGAGGGAATCATTATAGTCCAGTGGGAGCCCCATCTTGGAGCAACGGCACTATCGTTATTAAAAACATTCATTATGTTCTTACGAACGGGATATACAGAGAGCAGCAAAGTCTTATCATTCCATGTACTCATAATCTTTTAACTTTTATGGATGATTTTTTAGTGTACTACATATCCTGAAATGAACACAATATATTTCCTTGCGTTAATGTTTTCAAAATAGTTTTTACACAACCAAGTTGCCTAAGCAAAGGCTCGTGATGAACTGAGCTCCGGACTACCCCCACTACGAATGGACCACTGCGTATCTTACGATCGCATGTCTTGCTACACCTCTCCAGTTATAGGTACCAAATCATATAGGGATATTATTATCGTCTGAAAGGAACTGATGAAGACTTAAGGTCGATTTATTTTGATACGTGCAGTGACCGCAAAACGCGTCGTTTCCATCCGTGCCCGAAACGTCCACTCGACACCCCTTACCAAGCTCAACAATCATCACGTGACTGATCCGAATTTTTCCACTCTATCAAAGTTCTTTGTTTTAATTAAAAGAGTGCAACGAAAAATCAATTGAGTATGTTAGGGAGGAACCATCCATGTACGACATGGCTGATCCGAAAATATTTGGACTTCATTAAATCCTGAAAACAATTCAGACTCGTTCTGAAAAAATTGGTCTTCATTGTTGTATAAGTTAACAAATTCTCCCCCTGTCCCTCGTTTCCTCCAAGATGGAAGAAGAGCCTATCTTCTTCTTCAACTTCGTCCAAAGCGAATCGACAGCTCACTGAATTGCATTTCGATGACTACTGCAACTTCCTCATGGAAGAATTCCATTGTAGCACAAATACCGTCTCGGACACGGCACGGCTTAACATTAATAGATCTTTATTTGATTATGGCTCTTTTTAAAAATTTATTTATTTCTAACAATCTGTCATTTGACATGCAAATTAAAAGTCATGGGAAAAACTTTCCATTGAAAAATTTTCAAAATTAAATCTAGAAGTTTGTAGAGTATTTTTTCACGTGAATCTTTTTTTAAAAAAAACAAGAGGCTTAAATCCTAGGCTCTTCGTCATCCGAATGTAACAGATATTTTACAAATTTGTCTGTATGAACACGTTGTCTTGGTAACGCACACTGATGTTACGTATCTCTTCAGTAACCGTGGATAGTCCCAAGTATTGACGAATTATTTCATTCGGTACAAAGCATGGGGCATTTACCAAGGATCGCAGTACTTTTGATTGGAACCTCTTTATAATATCGATGTTGGATCTGCTAGCTGTGCTCCAAAGTTGTATCCCATATGACCAGATTGGCCGGGCAGTTGTTTTATAAAGTAGTATTTTACTTTCCAGTGAAAGTTGTGACTTCCGCCCCATGAGCCAATACATTTTCTGGAATTTTAGCCCCAATTGTTTTCTTTTTGAGAATATGTGCTTCTACCATGTAAGGCACCTATCTAGGTGCATAATTGTTTCTTCCTGAGGTATTGGTATGTCATTTAGGAGTACAGTAGGGCAACTACCTCTTCTAGTTGTGAATGTTACATTGGTTGATTTAGATTCATTTATATGAATGCGCCACTTTCTAAACCACTGTGCTTGGTCATTTAGATGAGTCTGCAAATTTTCAGATGCTATGCTTGGGTCTGAATGGGATGATAGTATCGCTGTGTCATCAGCGAATGTAGCAACTGTAGTACTTAATGAGACTGGAAGATATGCAGTAAATGTGAGATACAACACTTCCTTTGGGGACGCCGGCTCTGATAGGAAATAGCGATGTGTTTGCGTCTCCAAACCTAACAAAAAAGGGTCTGTTGTAAGATATGACTTCAGTATTTCGAAATAATTGGAGGGTAATACCTTTTTGAATTTAAATAACAAGCCATCGTGCCAGACCTTATCATAGGCCTGCACATTGTCGAGAAAAACGCCTGAACAATATTCTTTATCATGGAATTTCTTCATAATTCTGTCAACTATTTGTGGAGCTAGCCTCCACTGAGCTTCACGTCTATCTTTCGACGACTTCTCTGCGAACATCAGCTAGCTGATCTGCCGACGAACTTCTCTGCTAGCATCGCTGACGCCTCATCCGCCAGCCGTAGCGGAGAAGGGGAAAAAGAGATCGGAGCGCAGAGAACTTCTAGTCGACGCGGAGTCCAAAGGATAAACACTGCGTAATTCTCGGAAGCGTTAAGAACTCTCATTGTTGTGCAAAAATAATTTTTTTTTCTTATGAAGTAAAAAAACAATTAGAGTCCAGTTCGTTCCGAGCAATTGACCAGTGAACATGATTTAGAAAAGAGAGAAATAAAATATTGAAAAAATACCAAGTCTCGTAATTAATCGCATCCCGTGCTAACACTCAAACAAATATATAATATTTTAAATTTTCTTCCCGTGTGTGGTGTCGCAACTAATAATACTACGGAGTCCGCCAAATATTCTATGGACTTGCTCTACTGTGGAATGATTTTGGCGAAATCCGAACTGATGATTAGGTATATTGTTATTATGTAGTAATTTTTCAAAAACTTTGGATAGGATTTTTAAACTCGGTTTTTGTTGGCTTTAAGATACAATAAATTGTCTATTCTAGAGTTTGGCTCCCCTTTCTGTGATCCCTTGCGTTTGCATGCGCTTTTGCATTAGAACAGTTCAGTGATCTGCACTGACCCGGTTATCCTATCAGAGCAAAAGCCAGGAGCAGCCATCCAGCAACGAAAGTAGCACGGACTGACAGCGTTACTACCCAGACGAAAGAAAATTAGACGAAACACTCAAACTATAAAACATTCTACACGCTATGTTTTTCTGTATATCAGACCTTTTAACTTCTGAGTCTGAGTACGAAAGCATACACGGATAATAGTAATGGTAGATGACGTTAGATAATGTAGATTTTCTCTAATAAATATTTCAACTAAGAATTAATTTTGCATTTATAAAATTAAGAATAAGGAATTCATACAATAAAATGGAATACAGCTTATATAAAAGTAATTATTTTGTGTCCACTCTCATAATGTACTGACGATCTACTTTAGTCTCAAACGTTTGGTATTAAAAGATTTACTTTAAATATTGATCAACCTATTTAAATTATTATTTGGATTATGTGACCAGAAACAGACTAAAAATAAAATGAAAAAATTTACTTCTGATTGAAAACATTTTTTGTACTGTTAAAACCTCTCAAATCAACTGTATAGTCAATACTTATTATCATCCTAACTTACAATTCTCCCATGAACTTTAATTTAACCGTTCTCTTAATTTCCTTGATGTCACTGTATCCATTCACAATACTTACATTATCAACAATTGGTTCAGAAAACCTACATACTCTGGACGTGTTCTCAATTATCTTTCTGATTATCCTCTAAACCAAAAGAGAGCTATGGTATACAATCTTGTAGACAGAGCTATATTACTTATACAAGTTATATCAACACAACTTAAATATTGTCCGATACATTTTAATCTCCAATGAGTACCCTTTAAATTTTATTATTAAATACATAAACAGCAGATTGAAAAAAATCCAATATGCTACTGTCAATCGTCCCCAAACACCTCATGCCAAATTTTTTCTCGTACTCCCTTATTACAAATTTTTCTAAATTTTCAAAGAATATCAAATATCCATCATTTACAGATCCACTAATACCCTTTCCTACTTGATTAAAATCCACAAGGACCCTCTTGACACCTACATCAAACACTGTGTCGTTTATAAAATCTCTTGCACTAATTGTAATTCCTGCTACATAGGACAAACAAAACGATCCCTTAATATAAGTCTCAAGGAATATATGTCGAATATCAAACTTGCCAACGATTAACAATCTGTAGTCTCCAAACATAATAAATTCGAAACATTCATTTGATTGGAAAAATGCTAAGATTTTAGACATTGACACCAGGTACAATTCCAGACTCATTTCAGAGATGCTTCACATTAAATCAAACATCACAGGAATTAATGTACCAACAGACTATGAAACTGAATAATTTCTATGATCCCTTATTATTACGCTAAACCTTCTGTTTACCCTTTGTCTTTGCTCCCTTACTGTTACTCTAACCCTTCGGCTCTCCCATTGACGTTGCGTTTTCGTCGCTTTTGAATTTTGTCAACTGACAAGTGCAGTTGTGTCGCTACAGGCTCTTCTTCACACCTTAGTAAAGGGACAAGGATCCCACAAACGCTGTGTGGTATTTATATTATCACTTTATTGACTGAATTGGCTAACTTTCTTATTTAGAGAAAAAATAACTTTCTTAAAATATTTATTCATTCAAACATGTTTGCGTCCTTGTGTGGGCCCACATCAGTTATACTGATAATAAAAGATACATTTTGAAATGAAAAAATTGCGTCTCATTGAAAATTAATAATAAGTAAGGTAGCCAATTACAGACAAAAGAAGTGACAATAAGAATACCACACAACCTTTCTGGAAGCCTCGTTGCAAGGCTTTTTAGTTTTGCCAACTGACTTGCGCAGGTGTGTTGCTCTAGGCTCTTGCGTTTTTTCTTCAAGTGTAGTATTATTAAAAAACTGTTTTTTATTTAAAATGCTAATAATGACACTACAATATCTGGAAAGTAGACGTGAACGAGTTGTGAGCCGGCCCACTGAGGTGGAGGGAATCACATATAGAGCATAAAGTTGCAGTGAGGAGTTTTACCCTGTATGACTCTTTGGAACCATTCACTCCCTAGATCGGTGCGAGCAAAGAGGTGCTTCTTAGAAGGAGTTGATCATTTGGAACGACTCGCTCCGGACCGCTCAAACCTTTCACGAACGTTTTAGAATGTTCAGCGCGCTTAGTGTAGACGAAGCTTTTGAAGTCATGATGAAAAACTTTTTGACTATTAAAATAATATTGAGTCAGAAAATTGTAATATTTCTTTACAGAAATTAACGTTACGTGGTTTCGTCTGTATTTAGGACTTCTTCAGGTTCGACACGTAATAATAATTTTGAATAAAATTCATGTATAAAATTTAGAGGCATTATTTTTAATGCGGTAATTATATTCAAAATTATTAAAAACTGTTCAACCTGTAGAGATCCTAAAACAGGACGAAGCGTCGTAACTCAAGACCGTATATCTATTCACTTTTAAAGCAACGTTTAACTAATATTATTAAAGTAACATTTTACGCTGAATATCATGGAAAATGGTTTGAAGTTAGAATTTATGGGGTAGACATACATTTCATTAGGACTTACATAGAGTTCATGTGACTTTAAGGCGAAGTTCAAGTGAATAAACTTTTAATGTAGGAATAAAAAAATGTAAGACACCCCAGGGATTGCATTTGTATGCAACACTACGATTCAAACAGCTTAATTAAAAAGGGTAAGATATGAGCGTAACGTGCTGTAACTTCAAATGTGTCGTTTAAACAAAAACATTTAAAATTTCTTTGTATAACAAGTTACAGGTTGAGAAGATATGTGATTACAGATCAAATTATAATAGATATTGAAATTTGCTTAGGTAACGCTCACAATGTTCTAATTAGAGATGTAATTTCACGTGCTACATTGTTGTACAATTAGCAAGGAGGCCCATAGTACGTCAAACTCTGGCTCAACAGAAAAGCAACTAACCAGGGCCAACTTATCAGTAGAAACTCTAAAGTAGAGAAAAGAAACTTCCTTCAATACACGCTGTCACGTATCTCGGACTGTTATACGAGGCATGTTCAGAAAATTACTGCACTAAATTTTTATAATTTATTAGAAAAGGGTATTTAAAAAAACATTACAGTACATTGTGGATACACCTGTTGTCCACATAATCGCCATACCGTTCAATGCATGTGATGCGACGAGGCACAAGCTTCTTTATGCCATCCTCAAAAAACTTTCCTGCCAACTCCTTCTCACGCTTCAGAACCTCTGTTTGCACCTGCTCGTTAGTTGAAAATTTAATTCCACCCATGTGTGCCTTGAGAGAGGTGAAAAGATGATAATCTCAAGGCGCCAAGTCAGTAGTCCAAAACATCCCAATCAAATGAGTCCAGTGGCGCCTTGGATGTGTGAGGACGTGCAACAAGCACACTCCTCTCGTCAGCATTCCCCTCCTTTTGTTCTGAATGCTTCTTTTGAGGTTTTATAGAGGCTCACAGTAGCATTGTGCATTGATGATCTCCCCTGAGGCAGAAATGCGACTAAAATGCCTTTTATGTCTCAAAACACATTTTGGTTGTGGTTTTAATTTTTTGGCAGATGAGTAAATTGGTGTGACGCCACTGTGACGACTGCCTTTGTAACTCAGGCGTGTAATGAGTCACCCACGTTTCATCTGCAGTCACAACAAAATTCAGAAGATTCTCACCTTCCAATTAAAGTCGCTCAAGAAACTTAGAAATCTTGGTAGAAATATTTCAGGAAAATGGACACTACAGTGTGAGTTTACGGACTACCCCCAGGTTCTACGATGCTCGCTCTTTCATGAGATCCCTCTCAACATCGTGTTTTTTTTTCAAATATATTTTTTTTTCTAAAAAAATATAGAAATCTAATTTACATACTTTCTGAACATGGCTCGTACTTAAAGTAAATAATTTTGTAAAATTAGTCTCCTTCCTTTATTTTAAGGCAAAAATGTGTAAGTTAGTCCAATAATATTATAAACATTTTGTTTTCCTGTCCATTACTTGCGTAAATTATTATTTAAAAAACACAAGAGAAAATTAATTATGTACTAGTCTTTTAAATATAAATAAAGTAGTAATATTATAAATAATATCAGGGCTGATAACGTGTAAAATTTTACTAGAAATAATTCTACCAAATAGTGTGATCTTTGTGTTCCACAAATAACAATTGATAAATTAAATACTCCATAATAATATTGAGTCGAATTTGCAACTAAAATTATTGGTTCTCGTTGCAAAGTAAAACAAGTGATTTTAAGCAGTTGTGAAAATATTTTTCTGCTACGGAATACAGTAAAAATAATGCTCGTTCTTACCTCGTAGAATCATATCGTGGAAAATAAGTACAGAGAGTTATTTTCTGTCGATATCTTCGTCGAACGTACAAGTGTCGTTGTTACGCCAACACGTGTCTTTTGTAGACAAATGGACTGTTTATCAGACAAGCATGTATAGCATTAAAACATATCTCATTTGTTTATTACAAATTAGCTGGGTACCCGGCGTTAGCTGGGTAGTTATAATTAAACTCAGCGACATCAATAAGTCGGATTTGACTCCAATTTCGGTTGTTTTAACGTTATTTTTATATAACGCCCCTGCACACCCATCCATAAAGGTGCTAGAATCCCATGTCAGAAAGGATTAAAATTCGAAATATGTGCCAGTTTAACATGTTTGAAAATTTCCACCTCCAGGCCACCACACTGTTTCCGGTTCAAAAGGAACACGTATATTTAATTTAGTAAAATTTCCCCACGGGTATAGATTTGTATGCTTAATACATACACATTGTTTTCCCCTTCCACCCGCACTCATAGGGGTTGAAGTACAACTTAATCTGAATTTCTTTGACCCCGAAAAAAATTTATCCGACGCAAATATCGGCCGTTTCAGCACGTTTCAAAGTTTCCACCCCCGCCCCTGTGGATGGTACTCGTGTCTTACTCCCACAGTGTTTGTTTCCGGTTCGAAAGGGACACGTGGTAAATTTGCCCCACGGTTGTAGATTTGTATGCGAAATATACATACACATACGCACAGTCTATTTTATTTATTAGATAGACTAGGTGTGAAAAGAAAACGCCTTTCTGCTTTTTGGGTAAAAATATTTCAGTTTTTAAGTATTTAAATATTATTTTCTATTAGTCCATAAATCGTGATTCTGAACCTTTTTTTTTATTCTTCAATTACACCTTTCTATGTATGTTTAAATCGACTGATTAATGAAATTTTACTTGCCTAATTCTCACAAACCTTCCATGTATTTCATCTCTCTCGTTAATAATGTTAATATTCTGTTCCACGCAAAGCCCTGTTCCAGAAGTAGAAGCACTTTACCAGATACTTCCGCATTTCTAGATCGATTATCTAGTCAGTACGGCTCGTTCCTCAGTAAATAATCGCATGGCCGTATTTCCTTCGCGCTGAAGCCTTCGTTCGTCATTTTGTAATATTTGTTTCCCACAGGATCATTACTTTGGAAGTTTCTACCCAGTCCAGCATGTCTTTAAGTGTTCGTTTCGTTTTAGACAACACCAGATCATCTGCATATTTTCAGTGCTAATTGATATTCTTCCTATTACAAAACCTCCGAATCCTTCCCAGGCTTCTTTGGTTAGCCAATCACCACAGAGGTTGCACAGTAAGGCCTCGGACACGATAGAAGCGGCGAACGGGAAGCGTTTGAGAGGCGGAGATTCAGGGAGGCAAAGCGATGAGCGGGGCTGGATACGATACAGAGCAGCTGAGCGTGAACTTACTGCTGTAGCCGTCATGATGTCAACGCTAAGCTTCTATTGTTTTTGAGTGAAAACAGGAACTATTTATGGAAACGAGGTTTACAGAAAGGCAAGAGGAACTATGACGTTCACCCCATAAATAGGGGTAGAAGGAATGACGGAGAGTACCATCATCTGTTTAAGGATTTAAGAAAAGATTAAACACGTTCTTTTTGAGTATATAAATCCTCTTTTAAGGAATTCAATACGGTTTTATATCTCCAAGCACTTTCTGATGGTAGTGACAAAATAGATCCATGGACAACTAAGAAAGTTCTTTTTGCCATTGTGCTATTTCTGCGCCGTTTGAGGTATACTAAAATATCAGTAATAATTCCAGAAAAACATTTCCTGTACCTTTTAGCATCTTTGGAGAAATTTCTCAATCACCTGTTGTTACTTTATTCTATTTCAACACTCCATTTGCGTGTTAATTTGATCATGCTAAAATAACATAGTAAAAGCCTGAAGAGGACCGAAACATGTCACAATTTAATAAATAATAGATAAATTATTTCATTCAATTGTCTGTTATTGTATTTTTGTCATCAAATATTTATTATATTGAAAAATGTAACGGAAACAAATTTTGTTTTGGTTTCTCTATAAAAAGTATTTTTTAAAAGAGGTATCCTTGTCACAACTATCTTTGGTTTGGAGTGATCAAATTAATACGCGAGTGGAGTGTTGAAATAGTTAAAGAAAGTAACAACATGCGGTTTAGGGATTGCCCCAAAGATGCCAAAAGGCCCAGAAAATGTTTTTCAGGAGTAATTACTGACGGCTTTTAGCATACCTCAAACGGCACAGAAATAGCACGGTATAGAAAGAAACTTTATTAGTGCAGCAAAATTGTCCATTGATCTATTTTGGCACTACCATCGGAAATGAAAGGGTGTTTGACCTGCTTGGTGATATAAAACTGTATTGAATTCCTTAAAAGAGGATTTAGTATTGTAATAATTAAACAAAGGGTAAATGAATTAAATTAGCCCCACTTTGTGGAAGCCAATTTATCTAATAATTAAAAGGTGGCTCTTAATTAAAAGAATTAATTAACAAAATTATTAAGATTTAAAAATTTATTCTTTAAAAGTAAAAATGGTAATCCCTACTTTATACGCCGAATATCATCAATTTAACAAACGAAAATTTTATTTCATTTTTGCAATTCGTGGCGTTCTAGTAAAAATACAACTTTATATTTTACAATCAAATATGTCGAAATTCTGTTTATCTCAGGGTCATTACTGGGTTTAGTCAGAACAATCCAATTTAATAAACTAACATTAACAATTCAAACTCATTGAAGCTAACAATACAATATGAAAATAATCGAAATGAAAAGAAAAACGAACGAAATCTGACTTCTACCTTTAATCCTCGTTTACAGATTTTAAATAATTGTTTTGTACTCACGAATGGCTTTCTGGTCCAGATCTGATTCTTTGACCTTGAGAACAACACTCACTAAAAAGGCCATTATTCACTGATTCTACACATTAAAATTTTTATACACTCGGTCGATGTTCTCGTTCTCTGCCACCTGGAACTTTGGATCAGCCGCCCCTCAGTCAGCCCTCGCTGACATAGGTCTCCTTGATGCCTCTATGTGAAATTTAGTTCAGTATGTGATAAGCAAATCCTTTTGCTTCTTCTAACTTTGCGATTATTATTTGAGTCTCTCCTTGTTGTTGGTCGCTCCATTCCAGATGCACCTTTATCCTAAGTTTTTCTATCCTTCCAATAAAGTTCATTTTCCAGCAAGTTTTTCCATTTTAACCTAACGTCATTGGTAGTTAATAAACCAAAACAAAGCTACTGTTAGAACTCTCTCTGTAATAACCCTTGGTATTCCTATGCAACTTTTGAAACCAAGCTGATCGTCTTCAATTACATATTTTATATAATGTTATAGTCTTATGTTAAGCACACGTACCAAAATTTTTCCGTATGTGAGTTTTTTGACTTTCTTGTCTTGCTGTTTCTTCTTCAACGCTATAATTATAATTAAAATTAAAATAATGGTTACTTTCCATTCATCATAGTTATCTTGCATCATATATTACGGCATTTGTTGACCTGTGCCAAAAATTTACATAATTACCAGAGATAGCGGTAGTACCCCTGTAGCTGTTGACATCGGGTCTTTGAGTAAAGCAAACTCTTCAAAACCAGTTTCTTTGATATAATAATAATAATAATAATAATATTTAGCAGTAAGAATGGGTTTGAGTAAATTGTAGTTGATTTATCGAACATTATATACATGTAAAGCATGCTAGAAGGCGATGACAGTGAACGTCATTGAAACGTCGCGGATATAACTTTATTCGGTTAGAAGTCCGAGATCTCATTCATGTATACTTTTATTCGTTTCTAGCTTGCCCGTGTAATTATTTATATAAACCGGAAAAAAGTATTTAATTCTATATTAATCTTTAGTGAATAAGTGATTTAACCTAAATATAAATGTTCGAAGTTCCGTACATACTTTCGACCGATAGTGCATTACTTCATCTGCCATAAAATACATAGAATTTTATTGCATCAATCCCAACAAAAATACCTCAGAATTTATTTACGAATAGAATACTTAAACATATATAATTATCCCTCAGTATTCAGACATTACGAAAGATTAAATTGATGAAATACTAGCTAGATTCAAAATGTAAACAAATAGTCGCCATATTGGAGACTAATATGGAACGAAAATTAACTTTCATTTTCCGCAAGGATCGTAAAGTATTTCGTATTGTTTTGTATCATAATACAATGGAGTATTGCTGGATAAAAACATATACTTTTCATTCAATGAAATTATTTCTGCTTTATTTAATTGCCGGAAAAATGAAATATTTCATTTGTTCGTCGCGTAGTAACGCCTCTCCTCTCCCGTGACGTCATGGTGTCATGGCGGGAAGTAATTTAACACAAATTTATTATGTTTTTTCAATTATAATTCTTTCCATATTTATGCTAGGGGTTTCGAACCGTTTCTCGTGTTTTTGAGAATATGTGTATCTAGTTTCGTTGAAATCTGTCCACGAGTTTAAATTATATATAGAAATTAACGTAAATACATACAAATATACATCCTTTTTTATTATATAGATATAGATAACATATCCGCTCCAAACGGAGAGCTGATAAACGACTTCCAAGACTCGTGAGTAATTGAGTGGAGCAGGAGACTCTAAAAATTTCGTATCTCAAGGCTCCTGACTTTGAACAAATGTGGGGGATTAAATAATAATATACGTTAACATTCAAAATTCAAAATACAATTTAATTTACAAAAGGGCTTCTTCAATTTACGTCCATCAGCGGAGCTATAACACTCCTCAATCGCTGATTCTTGATTGCTGTTAGATGTATTCATACTACTTAAATCTAAGTCTAAGAATACATTTTAAAATTTCCGCATTAAGTTTAAGATAAACGCGCGTTTTTGAGGAGGACTGCCGGTCTTCCAACATCAGAACTGGTCACACAGCAGTATTCGTGTCCCTGGCACATCTGCTGTGCTAGACTCTCCAGGTTTGCACCCTAGAGACGCGTCCGATTCGAATCCATCTCAAAACCCGTCAGTCATGAAACCTCGCGCGTTTTCCTGCACTTCGCGATATTCAAAAACTTTTCTATTTCCACAGGTTTATGTAGATATGTATATAAAATCTCGGTACGTCACCGTTGTAGTCCCTCCCAACATTATTGTTCTTCCTTGACCTGCTCAGGACACGGAAATGACTTGGTTAGGAACCTTCCGAGGCGTCTATAACAACACAAGCCAAATTCCCGTTTCCACAAGCCGTAGTTGTCCCAATGACCGGATAGTTAACATATTACCTAGCAAATAGAAACAATGCCTTAAGGAGTTTTTCACTTACTACATATTATGTCCCTTGTATTGGCTATTAATATTATGTGAATTTAATAAATAATTATATTAATAATAAATTCAGTGAATTTTCTTTTCAATTAATAAATATTATTTATTACAATCGACGACCGTTTAGAAACATAATTTAATAGGATATACCATATTATTTACCTTTTATTGAAATATTTTTTGATTTTTATTGGCAAACAATAAATAAAATCTCCGTCAGGAACTAACCTACTCTTGTCATTTCACAATATTTGTCTCGTACCCAATATGCCACAGGACTGGACTTTACAATGCTTTCTTCTCTGATATATTATAACTACGCATCTCATATCGTCCAAGTTTAGGACTTGTCGAAGAGAGGTATAATCAGATTGATCTTGGTCTTTTTACAATAAAATATTTTTTCTTCAATATCTTTCCGTTCACTTCTTATATCATATATTCTAAAATACAAAAATCTCGAAATGCATAAAGAAATCTATAATAACTATTAATAGGAGATCAGCCAAATG
The DNA here is from genome assembly GCA_037074705.1 of Zhengitettix transpicula. Classification (NCBI taxonomy): domain Eukaryota; kingdom Metazoa; phylum Arthropoda; class Insecta; order Orthoptera; family Tetrigidae; genus Zhengitettix; species Zhengitettix transpicula. The sequence continues at coordinate 188,568,687 of CM073591.1, forward strand.
CGCTCTCTCAAACCAATTTATGACATTTTTGAGAATTCTGGAACCAACGGTCCAGTCTCTCAAATGGCTGCAAATGTAATTATCTAGGATAGTAAAACCAAGCCTCATTTGTAAAATTGTATAAGCCCGCACCTGCGTGTTGGTTACTACACGAGAAAATATTGGATGCATATCTACCTAATCGAATTTTATTGGAATGTTTTGAACCTTTACTGGGGTAAGGGAATAATGTTTACGTCGAATTATTGCTCTGAAATAATTCCATTGACGTTAAATTCTCAACTAAAACTATTTATCTGAGATTCAGAATAAATTTACGAGTGTGTGATATAGCAATTTTTTATTAAAAGTTAGGACGGTCGACTTCGAAGCGCTTGACAAAATCGAGCAGTTCCATGTAAAACTTTGCTGACACTGTGAATGTCCCATAATATTTAAATATTATTCAAAACTAAGTTCTTCTACAACCAACTGTCCTTTCCTGGTTTATTACTTCTGGTTTTGATACACATGATTCTTACGATCCAGGAACAAACAGTGAGGGGGTAAGACACACTTACCGGCCCTAGGGGTGGGGGTGCAATTTAAAAACATTCCTAAACGGCCGTTATTAGCGTCGAGTAAAACGTTTTCGGGTTCGTTTAATGTGATCGTGTCACTCTAGAATTTTTAATGTCAAATTTCAACTCCAAAAGGCGAGGAAGGGAGGCACCCTTACCGTACGGGTGATGGTGGAAGGGGTTTATATAAAAAGTAATGCAAAAATTGCCATTATTAGTGTCTATTCGTGGGTTAACCATGGTGGCTAATGATAGTTTATGTTCTTTGTGGTGGGGTGGACACTGTAGACAAAAAGTTACCCGGAGTAGTTTTGACCCTCTTAACTTTTTTATTTTCTTAGGGTACCAGCTATGTTTTGGTCTCTATTTAGTTAAAGGTTTACTGCTTTAAGGGACCTGGGGTAGTTTTAAACTTATTAAGTTTGGGAGTATTTATTACCGTTTTTAATTCTTCGTGATTTTTTGACTCTTTTATTTTATTTATGAGGAGAGCTCCTGAATAACGTCAGTCATCTTCGTGGTTTATTTGAAGTTAGATGCCGAAGGATTAGGTCGGGGAGGGGACCTGAAATGGCGCTATAGATGCTGGTTAAATGAAATGTTTTAGTGTCGAATCAATTACTTCTCCTGGTTAATTTAAATAAATGACACGACAACGTCCGGAACTCAGCTAGTTCTATATAAAATTAACCGTGTCATTAAACAATCGTACCACATGCTCGAGACATTCACCGCTTTAAACGATCGCAGATAAGACCTTACTGACGGTGTTTACCTACGGGTCACAACTCTAAAACATGCCGTATTTGGCTAATTTTATGTTAAATAAGATGGAGATTTTTGCTGAGGAAAACAATCATGGTGACATCCACATCAATCTTCTTATTCTTTCTGAGCTTTGGCCTCAAGATGCCATATCATTTTTCCCTCTTGTGGGACTTCTTCCGCTATCTTTCAATCCGTATTTTAGTAATGTAAATTAATTACAAATAAAATTTAAGAATTCTAAAATTCGCGACGCATAATATTAGTATGACTCGAACAGATGTCATTGGACCACCTAAGCTAGGGATCATGAATGCAACAATATGAGAAGGGTTTATCTGCCTGGACCCCGCCAAGTCGGCGACATCGAAACGTGAGAACTTTCGAAGGAACTAGGAGAATATTTTCCTAAACCACAGTGGTCAGCTCTTCACGGTGGTAGCTTACCAATGGAGGGAATCACCGATAAAAAAAATGACTGATGAAAATGAAGTATCACATGGTGTCAAAATAATCCAGGTCGCGGAAGAGTTGGTGGAGCAAAAATTTGAGGAGGAATGTCGTGCAAATTTAAAGCGTTTATTACTGTTTTGACAATCGCTAATATTTATGTTTATAATTGAAGCCTCATAATGTCATCTTAATAGAGATATGTCAAAAACGTTCTGACAGATTTGAGCTGAAGTTTCCTTTCTTGGTCTGGAATTCCCTCAGGCTTATACCTTTACGGCCGACCCGCTTCATCGAGACACGCAAACCCGATAAGGACATGTTCCCGTCGAAGATACAGTTACATACATGTACTTAAGCATAATTGTTCCATTTCCTGCATTAAAATGTAAATTTATAAATATAACGTTGTAAATAAAATATTTGAATAATATGTTGAAGCGAAATCAATTAACTTCTAGTCAAGTATCTAAAGAATTACTTTTATCGTTCTTGTGGTACGACATTCACTATTATATCTCACTATACCACAAATAATTCCCCATTCGAAAAAAATTATGAATCTATACTTCATAAAAGAAAATTTATTCGAGGTATAGTTTGAGTTAAAATGACAGTAGGGTCTATAATTAAACAGTAGGCTACGTAAACATTATTCGGCTTAATTTGGTATTCCATTTTATTTTGGTACAAATGATTCGGTTGTACCAGATTTGAGGGGGGAATATAAATAAATGCCTTTTGTTATAAATGTTGAAATTCTCTTTTTCGTCTATGGTGTATTTTAGACATGTTTATTTTATGTAGTAGGAGAATTGACGAATACCGCTTAATTTGAAGCTAGAGGGGTTAGGTCTGGGAGATGACAGTAAATGGATAAATGTTCCAAAACACTGGCGCTTTTGATGCTAGTTAAATGAAATGTTTACCGAGAGGTTAGCGTCATATCAATTACAACTCCAGGCTAATTTAAATGAATACACGGGCAAGTCGGTCACTCAGCTAGTTCCTTACAAAATTATAGAGCAACGGTAAGAGCGTTGTCGTACGAAACTTTATCGTGATTTGCACAATAAAATAGTAAAGAAATAGTGATCACAAACCAGAATCCGAAAGAAATCGATAAATGTCAATGGTATATAGAAAATATAATTTTTTTAAAAGTGCAATGGAAATAGCCGGATTTATTAGATTTATGTTCAACTGAAACTGTTCTTGTGATGTATCCGGAGTGAACAGAAGTAGGAAAGTGGTGTAATAAAATGCAACAGAAAAAAAGAAAAATAATTCGTTTAATTTTGTCACCGGTTATCAATTTAGTTACGAAATATAACTTGGAATAATACTGATTTGTCATATTAAATGAACCCATAAATAATATATTATTATTTTTGAAACATGTGAATGGAGTAAATTTTTTATCCCATTAATTTTGGAATGTGCTATTAAGGAATGTTTGTGAGCGGACTGAAACGGCTTGAGGAAACTGAGAGGAGAAAATGAGAGTAGTAATTAACACAAATATGGTAAGTAATTTGTATCGAAAGCATCAAACTCATCCATATCTGCATAAATTGAGAATATCGCTCCATAAATAAGCCAGAAAAATGCGGAATCCAATCAATACTAAACGTATAAAATTTAAACGGATCGAAAATTTAAAAATAAATGCTATTGTGGAAGAGTATAAGCCAATATTAACACCTCTAGATAATATCTGATAATTCGTAAGATATAGGTTTGTGAAAATGCAGAAGACTATAAGAAGTAAATATAATATGCAATAGGTAACAAGAGACTTTACGAATCCTAGGAAGTAAAAGATTATTCACAATAAATAGCTATTAATTAACAAGAATAGCTATTAAAAATATAATAAATAGCTTGCATATTAAAAATTATATTTATCGTACCTTCTTATGTCTGTGTCTTCTGTCCAAGGCCTATTGACGTTGGAATACTTTCTACATTTAGTGCGATGCAAAGCAGACAGACAGAGAAAGAGAGAAAATTTTGTTTTCGTCAACTTACTAGCATCTAATATGCCTGATTACTAGGAATCTTATATAATGGTGTAATATATCGTCCCTCGTAAAACTCAAAAGTTAGAAATAAGATGGATGTCAATAAATTTTAGTTTGAGCAAAGGTACGGATCAGACTGAATAGGATCAGGTCGAAGGAAAATCCAACGTCGAGAGGAAGACTTCTAGGATAGGAAAATAGGAAAGTCGATAACTTGTAGTTCTTGGAATCTATATAACCTTCCAGGTGCATGAACAAAATCACAAAGCTTTATGAAGTTAAATATAGACTTAAATATAGAAAAAAACAAGACTGAGCAGAGAACGCCCAGAAGCGCTTACAATCCTAAAGTCTGCAGTTGCAAGGCAATTGTGTAAAGTGGCTCCAGAGATTTACAGGAAAACCTCCGCCAAATCGACGAACCACTTGCTAGAAGGCGGGGAACCAATCAAAAGTACCATATCAGCTCATGTGATCTGTAATGGATCCCCTCAAAAGAGGTTACCACAGGGTTTCTACAGCTTTTGAATTGTAATCTGAACCAACTGAAAATATGTTAACGAATTGCATGAACCTAAGATACGCACATTCTCCCGGGGCCCTAGTGGATATAAATTTCTAACTGAAGTAATCAAGTAAATTCATAAATATATATGACAATATACTGTAATGCCTTGAGGGAAAGGCATTGTTTCGGATTAATGGTCTTCGCCGTCAGAGGAAGTTGCAATGTGTACTTAGGATTGGTAAGGAGGGGTCAGCGCAAGACGTGTGCGGGTGGCCTGTCGCAAGATAAATCTGTTAAGGCAGGCATTGTGTCTGATTAATGGCCTGGACAGGTCACTTGTTGACTTATGATCGGTATGGAGGAGTCAGGGAAAGGCACATGTGTGGGGGCCTGTCACAAAATAAATCTGTTGAGGCAGGCATTGTTTCTGATAATGGCCTGGACAGTGGAAAAGACATTCTGTAATGTGTTTGTTTAGGTCCTTGGGAGCGCTGGTCGTGTGAGGGTGAGAAGACAAGTCCAGAGTAATTGAGAGTGCAGTTTGGGCGGTCTGGAGAATTTAGAACCGCGCACGTGTGAGTGAGGGTAAGAAGACAAATGCAAAGACAAATTAGACCTGTCTCAATTGGCGGCGTTGGGACAAGACAGAGTGGCTAGATATTTTGCTAGCTAAGGAACAGCAGCTGCAGAATGTAAATCTCGGGATAATGGAGAAACTGTCAACGAGCAGTTGCGACGTAGTTTTGGACCAAGGAAAAGAGAAGGGACTGTGGTATATAAAGGGAAGATAAGATTTCTGGAAGTTAGTTGAGTCTTGCAGTCAAGAGGGGAGTGAGAGTTGTGGAGGCGAACGGCGAGCACCGAGTATGGAGAAATTTTGCAGCCTGCGAGTTAAATAGCAAAATTATTCAACGATAAACATTTTTGTATGCAGAAGTTCAATGTGTTGTAATATCAAAATTTGACCACTGTCTTCGATGATAGGATAGCAGGACACTGCATCCAGCGTCGAGTAGTTTCACCAGGAGCAAGTGAGATGTCCTTCACGAACGGAGAATCAGGTATTGTCGAACCAATAATATGTGTTAGAGTCAGTGTTTAAACGTGCATTCTATAAAGTGTGTGTGTAATGAACGAGCCAAATATTCCTGAGTAATCGTGAGTTAAAATTTATGGTATTAATATGTGTAAACGGAATTAAAAGATACAGTCAGATATCGTTCTTTTCTTTTGTGTTAATAAAATAAACTCTTTTAAATTTAGAATCAATCTGGTAGATTAAGTTCGTTAATAAGTTTCGTCGATGTCTAGACGATTAAATATTTCTGTTTAATTTAAAGATAAATGTTGGGTTCTTCGATTATTTAAGTGTTCTGTCCGTTATCAAACCCAGTAAAGACCCATGAGAGAAAGAGATCCTTTTTATAATAATAAATTGTATAATTGCTAATGTTTTAATTTTTTTTAAAAAATTTGTTTGTTTTAAAGTCTATAATTTTTCATTTAAAAAACGCATCATAATTGATTATTACATTTTGGCTACCACAAAGTGGGGTGAATTAAGGAGTCACCGGTAGTTTATTACAATACATAATAAATAATCTATTCTGTACCAGAATTATCAAAAAGTTCTAGTTATCATTTTTCAGCGTTTGCAATTATCAATGTTAAATAACCACATAAAAACGTTTACATTGGGGCAAATTAATTACGTGTTATATAGAAACTATAGTAAGCGTCATGTTTGAGGGGGCTCAGTTTAGTGTTCTTCCGTGCAGTTTGATTATTTGTAGAAGCTGAATCGGTTTTTGACTCAACAAAAATACCAAATTTTACGAGAATAAAACAGCAAGTTCATTGAAGTAAAAAGGAAATTCAAGAATGCAGAATTGCATATTTATCAAAAGTCACATGTCATTGGGCAAGTGAATTTAGTCAACTTTACCACGTTTTACGGCATTTTCGAAATGAATGCAGTTTGTTATATTTTTAGTGGTGATAACTGGTTTTAACAATCCATTTTGCTGTCTGTATACCACCAGACCGGTTGCGCTAATATTATTGCGCTGAGGTTGGGAGTGACGGTTACCTACGTCATAGTGAAGTTATCTTTTGCAGAGCATATTAAGAGTATTGTTTTTCTAAGAGGACTAACAAAACTGACAAATAAGTGTACTACCGTCCATTTTGGAGATATCAGAACTAGAAATATGAGAAGAGTGCATTGTTTTAGAAAACGACGTAAAGTGTCGTAAATTTGACGAACAATTTCTGCCACATTGTTCGACCCAATTTCGTAATTTATTACGGAACATTATTTTCAATAGAATGCTTTATGCGAATGCTATTTGCGAAAAACTGGAAAGAGGTGCAAAATTTCGTGGTTTTTAGAGCACAGAAACTTTTTCTGAAGCATTTCGAATTGGAAAACTTTGTTTTTCAATAATGGCCACAACATATACAAGTTTAAGAAAAAATAAAATACCAGACCTTTTGCTAGCGGAGGCCATTTTTTGGTCTAGCTACTGGGCTAATTGTAAATTGCTATATTTCCCTCAGCTTGGTTAGCGTGGTGCTTCGGAAGAAATTCCTGTATCTCACTCCAGTTTCTACAAAATCACTCAGCGGTGCTTCAAGGTAATGAATTAATGTGCTGGAACCGTTGTTCTACTTGACTACAAACAATACAACTATTACAACATTCGCGGATGATGCTACCTTGCCTTTAGTAAATTGTGACCTAGTAGTTGCATCACAAAATATACATAACCCCTCTGAACCTGTTACTTAACTGGATTGATAACTGGAAAATCAAGGTGCATGAATGAGACTACGCCAGTGCAAGTTACATTCATCACAAGACTTTTACTGTGCCACTTCTTGATTACATCTATACCCAAAAATGACCTGAAAGAAAGGTGTCAAAATAGAACGACAGCAAATCAACATAAATTTCAGAGAGATTACCTGGTTATTGAGAAGACGATCAAAGATATCACTGGATAATAAAGTACTGTTATACAAATGTATTATGAAGCCCATACGGACTTATGGAAAATCAGTATAAAATACAACTCTTTGGTTCGTCTCTCTAACTTCACCCTGCACAATGATCTCAACATACCCTTCATTACCGAGGAAATTAGGAGACTCTCACAACTCTACTTCGAACGTATCGAAGAACACGATATCATTATCGTGGTAGCAGAAATAATCATTATTTTGGAGGTAGAGAGAAGACTCAAAATAATGTGGCTTACGGACCTGGCTTCAGTTTACCATCGTACGAGAAATTGAGCAGTTCTGTTCACTCCGGAAAAATCGCAGCAGCAGTTTCATTAAATAATGGTCCGAAAATAAATCTAATAAATCCGGCTATTTCCATTGAGCTTAAAAAAATTATACTATCTACAAATCATAGAAATTTATCGAGTTATTTCGGTTGCTCTTATGTGATCACTATTTCTTTACTATTTTATTGTGCATACGTCAAAAACCACGATAACGTTTCGTACGATAACGCGCATACCGTTGTTCTATAAATTTGTATGTAACTAGCCGAGTGCCCGGCTTTCCCAGGCATTTATTTAAATTAGCCCGGAGTTGTAATAGATTCGACACTAATCTCTTGGTAAACATTTCATTTAACCAGCGTAAAAGGTACCAGTGTTTTGGAACATGTACCCATTTACGGTCACCTTCCAGACCTAACCCCTCGGCATCTAACTTCAAATTAAGCGGTATTCGTCAATTCTCCAACTACATAAAATAAACATGTCTAAAATACACCATACAAGAAAAAGAGAATTGCAATATTTATAACAAAAGACATTTATTTATGTTCCCCGCTCAATTCTGGTACTACTGAATCATTTTTAGCGAAATAAAATGGAATACCAAATTAAGACGGATAATGTTTACGTAGCCTACTGTTCAATTATAGACCCTACTGCCATTTTAACTCAAGCAATACCTCAAATAAATTATCTTTTATGAAGTATAGAATCATTACTTATGAAAATATTTTTTTTCGAATGGACAATTACTTGTGGTATAGTGAGATATAATAGTGAATGTCATACCACAAGACCGTTAAAAGTAATGTTTTAGATACTTGACAAGAATTTAATTGATTTCTCTTCAACATATTATTTTATTTACAACGTTATATTTATAAATAAGCCCGAAACGCACAACACGAACTATATCAACCAAACCTAATAATGGTACACCTGGGAATGGTAAACGGACGATTGCCCTACTCATGATATTTACATTTTACAAGGAAACTGTTATAGATTGAAAATTAACAGTCGAATTTATAAAAAAAGACTTTTCATCCTCCGATCATTGCTCCAATTTTAAGCCATTTATTTCCTTATTATGCAAATGAAAAGGTTATTCAGCTCATTATGATGTTCGGCTGTCTCTTTGTCAAACGCATTAAAGTCATTTTCAGGGAAACAACTTGACCAAAATTTCCTTCAAAGTTTATTTCAAGGTGAGGCTAGAAACGTTATTTTAAGCTTTGTCGATTAAATAGATACAATATAGTCTCTTGAAGTGACCCTTCCAAATATCTCATGGGTTCAATGTAATTTGTGACTTGGAAACACCTGGACATGTACCGCAGACTCACTAAATAAAATATTTACTATCTTTTCTCTGCATAATGCATAGTTTGCAGCGTTCTGTTATGTTCGTAGCACTAGAGCAAAAATTTGTTAGTGAAACTCGTTCGTTGACTGAGGGTACATGTTGCCTAAATAATGACTTTCGGTACGAATCATAAACGTAGATTTTGAACTATATAGCCTGAAATGGCAGGCCACTTTGAGAGAAGGCGATAGAAGGAGCGTCTAAACATGTTAGAGAGTTGACACACAAAATCACGACAAAGGATCCCAAAAAAATTAAGATAACAATTAATGAGATATTATTTGTTCAATAATTAAACTGAAGCTAAATTCTGTGGCAGAGCAATTGAATAAGCTGAGATATTGAGTGAACTCGTCTGCTCCTAGAGCAATTGCTGGCGAGAAGGCCGAAGAGGCCAAGAAACGCCCTTGGTAGTTCGGTCAATGAACGAGAGCTCAGCCACAATAACGGCAAAACTCTTTTCTTATTCACAGTGTAGACATACACTTGAAATTTACTATCACGCGTCATAACTGAACATACTTAATTATTTCATTCAATTTTGATAGTATAATTCTAGAACAGTTTCACATAAACTAATAGCTGATCGTCTTTTATCCAAAGAAAACGCATATTTTTATGTGGAACTAGCGTCATATTTGTAATTTAATCTTTACACATTTTTATGGTGTCGTGTGCTTTCAAACAAAATAAATTGTTACTTGCATTAATACTTTACTCGTTCTCAGCATTTTATTACACTAAAGTGTAGATATGAATAACTTTGTTTTTTAAAAGGAAGCATTATCCTTTATGAGTAATAAAAAATCTAATTTGATAATGTTGAGAATAAAGTCATATACAGACAGAACAAGGTAAAAATTTAACTACAAAATGAAACGTGGTGTTCGTAAGTTTTAATATATTTTACTTTGTTCTGTCTGTATATTGACCATGTTATCAATAAATTAATATCAACTGAAATATACACAAAAAAGCGAAACTCCTTTCACTTTTACATTAAATATTTATTTTAAAACAGAAATACATACTTTATAACATGCCCAAACGTTTAGTTGAAGTGTGAAAAATTGAGGAGGTCATCACAGTAAATTCAGAACGTCACATTGCTGTGATTACCAACTTTCTGCTACCAGTGCTTCGAAGAAGGAGGATTAATAATCTTAACAATATTTGGGACAAAAAGACGGGGCCACAGTTCATGCCAACAGAAATTCCTCGTTTCCCGATCACTTTATTTATTTAAATAATGTTCAGTAGCCCCAGTGACATATGAATTGTTCACGCGTAACTTATTTTTATGGTAATACTTAAAGGCGTGTGTGTTTGCATTAAAACCTCGCACACTGGAAGCGACCGAATAAAGTTCGCGAAAAATAAATGGAATTGAAATACACTTGTAAATTTGAGGGAAATTTTCGAGAACGATTCCAATTTTGTTTCAACGATAAACGACATCAACTAAATGATACCATTTTTAGCACTTAAAAATAAACTTTTGGGCATGTTAATAAGTACCTGTTTATGTTTTAAAATAAATATTAAATGTATAATTGTTTTTTTTTATTTTGTGAAAAATGTCCGTATCGTCTGTCCAAACCTGTATATACATTATCATTGTTTTGACTGGTAAACTTTTTCAAGAAAATTAATTTTATAGCTTTGATTCCTACATGAAACCAGTTAAAATAAAATAAAATTTACTCACTTTTGGAATAAAAAAAACCCCGGAAAGCTTCAATTATATATATATATATATATATATATATATATAAATTTCTACCAAACCTTATACATATGTTACTTACGTTCCAGGAACAAACATCCACTTATGAAGACACTCCTACCATCTCTAGGAATGGGGATGGAGTGGGTTGGCATTTAAAAAACATTTGTAAACAGCTATTATTAGAGGTTGAATAATAGGTTTTCGGGGTTACTGAATTTGATAGTGTTATTCTATAAGTTGTATGTGTCTACTTTAAACACCAAAAGGCAAGGCAGGGAAGCACCCTTACCGTACGGGTGGTGGTAGAAGTGGTTTACATAAAAAGTAATGCAAAAATGACCGAGATTAGTGTCGACTCAGGGGTTATAGGAATTGCTGAGTTTAATTATTGCATTAACCATGGTGGTTAAGGAAACTTTTTGTTCCTCGACGTGATTGACAAAAAGTTACTCGTAGTATTTTTAGACCCTCTCAAGTTATTGGGTCTATTTTTGATATTCTTAGGGTACCAGCTATATTTTTCGTCTTTATTTACTTGAAGGTTTTAATTTTTTTTACTCCTTGTAGGTACCAGGAGTATTTTTAGGCCTTATTAAATTTTCGAGTATTTTTCACTCATTTCTTATTTTACGGAGTAGGAGAATTCCCGAGTTGGTAAAGTACCGTCAGTCATCATCCTGGTTTATATGTTCCAAACTGTGACACTATTGATACTAGTTAAATGAAATGCTTGCCAAGAGGTTAGTGTCGAATCAATTCCTTATCCGAGCTAATGTGAATAATAACCTTGGCAACACCAACCACTCAGCTAGTTTTGCTATATCCAGAAATTAATAATAGGATTCATTGGGATAACCACAAATGTCACGAGAAAAATTCTGTCGCTAATTTCAAATTATTATTTGATGCTTATGAATATGGAAGCGGTATTATTTTTTCCTGCATGTATGAATAGCTTAGTTTAACTTGCAGAGTGAAGTGATATTTATGGCAAAATATTTCCGTTGTAGAAATAAATAATTAACCAATTTATTGGCTGTATAATGTTGTGTTCTGTACCTGTCTGATCCTGGTTGGATTTGCTGGGTTAAAGTTATTAATATCATAGGTTAAAAATATTCATTCAGATAATTATTTCTACAGTGTCCAATGAATTTATAAATGTAGAGTATTCAAATTTTATTCATAAATATTGAATGTATTCTCCATTGTAAATATGATTGATTACATATTAAGAAAATTTTATATGCGTATCAAAATTTCGTTCTTTTAATACATAAGCCCCAAAACAATTATGAATTTCTTCGTGATAATATTATATGGTGTTAGTCGATATCCTTTCGGTAAATAATTATTGATTATCGCCTTGGGTAATGAATTCATAAATATTTTGGCGTAGAAATTTGCCGTTTCCTGTTGTGAATTTTTGGTGTGGGACCCTAATGAAGTCATAACATGTGGCAGATATAACTATATCGAGATGTGTTTGAACGGAGTTCAACAGTCGAGGCTCCGCTTCCTCAAGGTGGCTAACGGCGGCCCGGCCGAAACGTTACTCGCGGGGTCAACGGCTCCTGTCCCGGCCCGTCTAGGTCAATCTCTTAACTTCGTCGGATTTTCATCCTTACAATCAATACTATCTATTATTATAGTTATTCAGCAAGATAAAATATGAACGAAGCTTTACCGTGGAGTTATAGTAGAATCTCTGGATCCTATCGGGCAATGCACCTTGAGCCGGAGTCACGACGGAGGATGACGGAGGAAGGAAAGATCGGTTCATGTTTTCCATGCAGTGCATTTGTCACACTACTAACATTGCGCCCAACTATTTATATTATATGTAACAGATTCTGCGTAATCTATTAAATAATTATCCTCATACATTACTTTTGAGCGGTTGGGTTAGCGAATACGAGGAATAACGTAACGTTATTTAGGTCGTTTATTAAGAACAAATATAGTTAAAAACTATGAAATGGTAGGACATGCTTTAACGTTATATTGATGTCATTAAAGAAGTATGGAGAACAGAATGACTTTAAACAAACTTTTGTTTACACACACACAAATATATATATATATATATATATATATATATATATATATATGCCCGCATTAAAATACATAAAAACATTTTATATTTTTTCTTTAACACCGGCTATTATTTAGCGTATCTGCTTATTTATTAATTACAAATCAAAAAACTGAATTAAGAGAATGAGTCTCTTTGTCACTTAATGCCGTGAGTATAAAATTAGATTCCCCTAACACTTGGCACGATTGTTTGTTGCAGTTTTGCCACCGACACACCAGAAACTTGTCATACCAATTCCATTGTGTTTCTTGATGTGTGTGTTTGGTCAGTAATCATTAACCGCTTTGCTCCGATGGTCCGCGACTACGTCATCAGATGACGTTACGTCTCTCACAGCAATCGGAATCAGAAATATGAAAATTCAAACAAATAACATATTAAAAATTATGTAACAATAATTTATTATCAAGTAAATTAGATCGCAATGTGATTAGAAATTATTATGATGCTAATTCAGAATAATCCGAAATTCGTCAAATATGAAATACATTTACGTTTTCATTCATTAATAAAATTTAGTAACTTCTTTATCACTAAAATAACTATTTAATTATATTAAATATTCAGATTAATCAATACTATTGAAACTTATATAGACTTATATTCACTTATATTCACTTTTCGGCCCGTTACACACTCGGCGATAATTTATCGCTTACGCCGTAACCGCAATAGTCCATTGAAGAGCTTGCACATTGGGCGGTAAATAATCTCGGGGATAAAATTGTCGCGGCCGTCAGTTTGAGCAGTCTCTCGGGGCGTCTAGGACATAGCGATATGTTTATCGCCTTTTAAAACTAGTGACTTACGTAACCCAATACACGTGTTCTACCGCTAGCGTTATTTTCATTGTTGAATTGAATTTTCGTATTGAAAGGTTGTTTTTTGTCATTCTATATTTTGTGTCATTATTTTTTTGTATATTTCGAATATGAATAATTTGGATTACATTATAGATAATGAAAAACTTATTTCAATTATTAAAGAAAGACCTGTGTTATGGGATAAAACCCAGGACATATTTCAACTGTTCAAACTGCGTGTAGGAAGCTCCAATCTCTTCTCTTCTTTTATTAAATGGATTAACGCAAAATAGTCGATTTTTTCTTCTCATTTTCATTCGACGACAAAATAACAGTAATGCTAGAATCTGCTCTCTGTTCATTTCGAACTACACTGTTCACAGCACTCTCAACTGAGAATCGTACGATGGAAAAATATACCGCCGAGATAGTAATCGCTGAATGCGTAAAATTTCTTTGATCGGTGACGATAATTTTATCGACAAGTTAAAAATCGTAGTGTGTAAAACGCGCCTTACATTACACACATACATTTCCTTGTGCGTAAGAACTTAACCAACAATCGTTATTCACAAATCTACATCTACCGATCGAACTTACATTTTTTGTAATAAGGAAGACAGAATCAAACATCACAACAATTAACGTACAGACACTATGAAACTCAACACTTGCTACAATCCCTATATTATTACCCAAAATCTTCTGCTTGCCCATGCGTTGCGTTTTCTTGGCTTTTGAGCTTTGTCAACGGACTGGTTCAGTTTTGTGCAGTTTTTTCTGCAGCTGAAGATTGGAACAAAGCTTCCAGAAACGTTGTGTGGTATTTATATTATCACTTCCTTTGTCTGTATTTGTCTATCTTTCTTATTATTAATTTTCTATCAGACGTAAATTATTAATTTTTTGCCATTTTTGTTTTGTTGTTTTTCTATTGTTTCGCCATGCCCGCTCATTTAACTTTTTTACTTTCATATTAAGCTTCTATGCTATTTAATAAGAGCTCAATTTCCAAAACCAATTTATCGTTTCACCAGTTTAACAAATCCAACAATTTATTTACCACAACTAAAATTATTCACATTGGACAGGTTGGGCTAATATTATGACGCTGAGGATAGAAGTGACGATTACTTTCGCGAGGGTGCTACATGTCTTTTGTAGAGCATATTGAAATGTTTAAGAGTATTGTTTTTCTCAAAGGACGAAAGAGTCCAGCGTTTCAAAAAGTATCTATATTCTTTTTCAAGAGAGAAAGAATAGCAAAAGTTTGCCGAATCAAAGTCCCCAGGTATGATTGCTATTCAAAATCGGTGTATTTTCGGCCATTCTCAAATGATTTTTTAAACCAGACCATGCGTTGAAAAGATAATTAAATTTTCTAAAACCTTTATTCTACGACAAGTTAATTTTCTTCCAACCACTTTGGAGATATCAGCACTAGAAATATGCCAAACAGCATTCTCTTCGAAAATTTCGAAAATTTGACGAACGATTTCACTTTGTTCGACAAAATTTCATACTCGATTCGATGAAGAATTTTATTCTCTACAATTTATTACTTTACATTATTTTCAATTGAATGCTTCATGTTTCTGCTATTATCGAAAAACTGAAAATAAGTGCAAAATTTCGTGGTTTTTAGCCAACAGAAACTTTTTGTGAGGCCTTTCGAATTCGAAAACTTCGTTATTCACTACTGGCCGCTACGTATAAAAGCTGGGAACATACCCGACCTTTTGTGCAGTAAGATGTATATAGCAACTGGGCTTGCTCCACAGAGTATTCACATCACAGACACCTAAATCCGCGGCGCGAAATTACTAGCAATGAACTTTTAAATCACAATTACATAATTAAATACTGACTGTCATAATGAAACGTCAGAAGCCTCCAAATATATGCCTTCATGATGTGCACTCGTCGTCACAAAAAACGGAGCGCATATTCCTGTACGCAACAGGCAACACACATTTTATCCCGTTTTTTTATTAGACTTCGATTCGCTATGATAGAAAATAGCTACCCCCATTACAAGGTCTCTAACAAATATGGTTTTTTCCCCACACGTTTCCAATTGTAATACTTCCTTCTTCACATTATAGACTCATGCTCAATAAGATCTCAATTACCTGCATAGATCTCAATTACCTTAAAAAATAACATAGTCAATGAATTTCTCTGTGATAATATTATTTTCAAAGTTTTAATACGTTTTACATTGTTCTGACCACAAGACAATATTCTCAATAGTTAATTTCAACTGCACAGACATAATTACATAGTGGAACAGAAAAAAACTGATATTTTTCAAAAAAGTGGAACTCTGTAAATTTTGCATTCAAAATTTATTTACAATCTAGCAATAGTATTGACAAGGATCATAAAAGTTGAATCGTCTACTAATTTCAAATTATATAGTTCAAAATTAATTTCTGTTTTTCGTCTTGTTATACGGGTCGTGAATTTCTTGACTTATTGCCTTTCAGACGTCAATTTTGTTTTAATAATGTAGTCTATTAAATATAGCGATTTTAAGGATCCAACTGGAGAATTTTTAGGTTACTAAATTATATATATGCTGTTAAAAATTCTTACCAATGTATTGATAAAATCAAACACCATACTGTCTCTTATGACCACTCTTTAATTTATATTTTTGTAATTCCGTAATTCAACTCTATTCCTAATGACTTAGTCATTAACAGTTTCAAAACCAGGTGACCCATTTTCAGTCAATTTACTAAAATTTCGAATCTTGAAATTTTATGCACTTATTTCAAATTTAATCAGGTTCACTGTCATCAAATTTTAGGTTCTTCCATAGACCTTTTTTTGCTGAGATAGTCATGAGAGACTTAAAAAATTCTTGTCTGTCTCTACTTCCAGTCCAACCTCTTTGCTACGTCAGATATGTAGATGACATTTTTTGTATTGTTAAGTCTTCTCAAATCAACCTTATAGTCAATAATTTCAATCATTATCATCCTAACTTACAATTCACCGATGAAGTTGAATTTAACCATTCTCTTAATTCCCATAATGCCACTGTATCCATACACAATACTTACATTCTCACCAATTGGTCCAGGAAGCCTACATACTCTGGACGTGTTCTCAATTATCTTTCTGATCATCCTCCAAACAAAAAGAGAGCTATGGTATACAATCTTGTGGACAGAGCTGTATTATATTCTAACCCCAAATTCTATCAACACAACTTAAATATTGTTCGGAAAATTTTAATTTCTAATGAATGCCCTTCTGTTTTTTTATTAAGTAAACTAGCTGGGTGCCCGGCGTTGCCCGAGATGTCATTTATCTATAACCATCCATAAGACTCCAATTTTGCGCTATTTTTATGTAAAGCTCCTCGAACCCTATCCCTAAATGTGCTCACCTCCCATGCCGAAGGGGGATGAAGTCATTGACTAAATATATCGGCCGTTTTTACATGTTAGAAGATGACCACCCCCACAAATATGCGATAATGAAAAAGAATGTATTCCACGCAAAAATCGGCCGATTACATTGTCTGAAAATTTATTCCCCCGCCCAACACCTCCCCAAACCCGTCGCGTTACCCAGGTTGTCACAATTAGATTCAGCGACATTCATAGTCTCGGAATTGATTCGAATCTCGGTTGTTTTTGCGGGATTTTATTTAACGTACCTCCACGCCACCCCTAAGCTTGCTCCCCTCACAGGGGTTAAATTATACACAAACAACATAGGTATAAATACTTTCAAAGTAATTAACCCCAGGAAATAATTATCGCAAATATCGACCGTTTAACATGTTTGAAATTTTTCTCCCCCGACCACTCCCGCTTCGGGGACTTAAACGGTCAAGTTTAATGTCATAATTAAACTCAGTGACAATCCTGATAGTTTCTGGTTTATTTTTATCTAATGCTACTTCCACGCCAACTCTTAAGGGTGCACCCTTCCGAGTCCGAAAGGGGTTGAAATTATACACAGAGAACATGTAGGGAAATTTTATTAATCTAATTCATCCCGAAATATATTTAATCGACGCAAAAAACAGCCGGTAACTCATCCCAACCCAGCCGATACCCAAGCGTTGTCCAGATTGTCATAAATAAATTCAGGGACATCCATGACCTTCGATTTGACTCGAATCTCGGTTGTTTTCCCGTTATTTTCAAGGAAATTAATTAAACTCAGTGACAATCGCGATAGTTTCTGGTTTCTTTTTATGTAATGCTACTTCACGCCCACCCTTAAATGTGCGCCCTTATAAGTCCGAAAGGGGTTGAAATTATACACAGAGAACATGTAGGGAAATTTTATTAATGTAATTCATCCCGAAATATATTAATCGACGCAAAAAACAGCCGGTCAACTCATCCCAACCCAGCCGATACCCAAGCGTTGTCCAGATTGTCATAAATAAATTCAGGGACATCCATGACCTTCGATTTGACTCGAATCTCGGTTGTTTTCCCGTTATTTTCAAGGAAATTAATTAAACTCAGTGACAATCGCGATAGTTTCTGGTTTCTTTTTATGTAATGCTACTTCACGCCCACCCTTAAATGTGCGCCCTTATAAGTCCGAAAGGGGTTGAAATTATACACAGAGAACATGTAGGGAAATTTTATTAATGTAATTCATCCCGAAATATATTAATCGACGCAAAAAACAGCCGGTCAACTCATCCCAACCCAGCCGATACCCGCGCGTTGTCCAGATTGTCATAAATAAATTCAGGGACATCCATTACCTTCGATTTGACTCGAATCTGGGTTGTTTTGCCGTTATTTTCAAGGAAATCCCCTCCAGCCCCACCCCTATCATGCCTACAAACAACATCGGTAGAAATACTATCAACGTCAATGGTCCCGGCATTTATTTATTCCACGCTAATATCGATGATTTAACATGTTAGAAAATTTCCATCCCATCCACTCCTGCCTCTCGGGGCTAAATGGGCAATTTGATGCTATAATTGAACTGGACAACATCCATAACCTTGGATTTTACTCCAATCTCGGTTGTATTTGCGTTATTTTATTGCAGCGTTCCTCCACCCAACACCTAAAAGTGCTCTACTGATAATCCCGACCCGCTTCTGGGGATGGTAGACGCGTCTCACCCCAACAGTCGGTAGAAACACTATCCATATCTGTGACCCATAAAAATATTTATCCGACTGAAATATCGACTGTTTTAGCATGTTCAAATATTTCCAGCGGTGTAGATTTGTATAACGAACATACAAATATACAAATATACAAACATACAAATATACAAACATACAAACATACATACATACACTCATTTTTATTTATAAAATTAAACGTCGTTATTAATGGAAACAACATCGGTTAAAATAGTATGAACAACACCACCCCTAAATCTGCTACTTTTCCGTGGTGGAAAGGGTTGAATTTTTACTCATATCACATCGGTAGAAACACTATAAATCTAGTTTACCCATAAACACATAACATTTTGGCACTTTTAGAATAATAGACAATTCTCACCCCCAGCCCTAACCAAGCTCACCACTAATGTCTAAAGGGATTTATCTTTTTAACAACATCCGTTGAAATACTATTCACGTAATTCTCCTCCAAGAACGCGCAAGAACTGACTATTTATCTCCCCTTCCAACCCCCACCCTTTCGGGTTAAATCGGCAATTAAAAATATTTATCCGAAGTAAACTCACTGACATCCATAACCTTAGATTTGACTCCAAACTCGGTTGTATTCGCGTTATTTTTCTGTAAAGCAACTCCACCCCAAACCCTAAGGGTGCCCTTTTCCCAGGGCGTAGGAGATGAATATTATATTCAGATAACATCGGTAGAAACACAATCAATATCTTTGACCCCGAAAATATTTATCCAAATCTAATACCTGCAGTTTCAGCATGTTTAAGTATTTCAACCCCCGTCCACCCCCGCTTCTGGGGTTGGTAGACGCGTCTCACCCCGACAGTGTTGTTTTCCTGGTCGCAAAGAACCCGTGTACGAAATTTGGTGATATTTGCTCCAGCGGTAAAGATTTGTATTCTCCACCCCAAACGCTAGGGGTGCTCTTTCCCCAGGCTGTAGAGGTTGAAAATTATATTCAGATATCATCAGTGGAAAGACTATAAATATCTTTGACCCCTAAAAATATTTATCCGACTGAAATATCGACTGTTTCAGCATGTTCAAATATTTCCACCCCCGTCCACCCCCGCTTCAGGGGATGGTAGACGCGTCTCACCCCAACAGTGTTGTTTTCCTGGTCGCAAAGAACACGTGTACGAAATTTGGTGAAATTTGCTCCAGCGGTGTTGATTTGTACTCTCCACCCCAAACGCTAGGGGTGCTCTTTCCCCAGGGTGTAGAGGTTGAAAATTATATTCAGATATCATCAGTGGAAAGACTATAAATATCTTTGACCCCTAAAAATATTTATCCGACTGAAATATCGACTGTTTTAGCATGTTCAAATATTTCCACCCCCGTCCAATCAAACATTGTGTCGTTAATAAAATCTCTTGCACTAATTGTAATTCCTGCTACATAGGACAAACAAAACGATCCCTTAATATAAGTCTCAAGGAATATATGTCGAATATCAAACTTGTCAACGATTAACAATCTGTAGTCTCCAAACATAATAAATTCGAAACATTCATTTGATTGGGAAAATGCTAGGATTTTAGACATTGACACCAGGTACAATTCCAGACCCATTTCAGAGATGCTTCACATTAAATCAAACATTACAGCAATTAATGTACAAACAGACAAAAATTGCTATGATCCCTTATTATTACACTAACCACTTCTCCTTTTTCATTGTTGTTACGTTTTCTTCGCTCTTGAGTTTTGTCATGTGAGTTGTGCAGTTGTGTTTCTGTAGGGTCTTGCATTTTTCTTCACCGGACCAGCAGGTCTCAACCATTGAGATATCTCCCATTCGGTGCGAAATTCCTCCATCTCTAACGGAGTGGTCCGGGATTCGTTCCCTGCTGGTCCGGTTTACATTTTTACATCCTGATACTTTAATTAAAAATAATTTGTTTCAGGCAAATGTAACAGAAGTTTCCATTTCTGGCGCCGAAACATCCCAGACCGGACGGACAAGCCACTACAAGCTGAACGATAAGAAATATAAAATTTCGTGGTGACTCCTCGTATGAGGAAACAGGACACGTCAATACATAAAATTACAATATAAGAATTGAATGTTACAATTATAAATAATTAGACGTTAACATAAAAATTCTAAAATTCGTGAACGCATATTTCCCTGTCCAACATAAGTAAAATAATACGAATAATAACAAAAATAATAATTCTTTAACTATACTAAAGGTATAATATAATATTTACAGTTCTAATAAAAATATTCAATATGTACTAGTACATATTTAATAATTAATTATTCGTGAAAGATCTATCATAAAATATAGAATTAAACATCACACAAAAAAAAACACAAAACATAACACGTGCACAGTAGGAGGAAACATAAAGGACGGACAAGTCACTTCACGAAACAGAGCGACGAGGAATCTGCAAACTCCAGGCCGTACATGAAACAAACAAACAAAAGAGCTGAAAAGTCCAACAGTGACTAAGCAAGTTATGAAATAAGTAGTTATTATTAGCAACACATTCAACACTTTTAAAATAAATTATTAGGGGAACGATCAAGAAACACTTGTACTGAGTAAAACACGCCTTTAGTAGAATATTTTTACATTGAATCCCAAATGTCTTGTAGATATTATTGTTCTTAACATCTAGAGGAAGACTATTTTATAAAACTATCCCTGAATGATGAATACTTCTCTGGTAGAGAGCAAAGATCTTAGACCTGAGCGATTTCTAGTGTCGTATTCGTGAGACTCGCCATTCTTTTGAAAAAGATTCATGTTCCGCTTAAGAAACTTTTACATTTCGTGAATAAACACGCTGGGAAGAGTTAATATTCACAGACTCTTGAAAGACGGTTTACAACTGTATTTATTATCCGTATTAGAAAGTATTCTGATGGCACACTTTTGCAACTTGAATATTTCAATGGTTCTGGAGCAATTGTCCCAATTTGCAATGCCATAACACATAAGGGAATGAAAATACTCAAAGTACACCATTTTCGTAGTGTTGATGTCAACATGTTGCATTAATGTTCTAAGACAATAACAAGTCGAACTGAGTTTCCCAGCAAGCAGATCTATGTGGTGAGTCCACTTAAGTTACTGTCAATCTGAAGAATCAGAAAAGGCGCCTCAGCCGAGAACGTGTCTAGAAGTTTGTTACTAACACCCGCTGAGAACTGGACGAACTTGGTTTTATCTAGATTTAGTTATAATTTATAAACTTTAAACCACACATTTAGTTTCTCCACAGTGATGTGCCCGTATATGAAACAAAACTAAACACAATGTATTAAAGTCAAGCTATAGATACTATTACGAAGCTACATCATTATTATGTGATGCCCATCGAGCACGTTGGCCTACCGGGACGACTGCCAGACTGATATATTACATGATACATTCTGGTTTCAGGAGTGACACGTGGTCAGTGTGCCGATTAGCCCCATGACCTGCACAAACATCCATGCCCATGCCGGGTTGCGAGGCAATGTCGCTGATTACTATACCACAGTACGAAACAACATATTCAGTGTGTGGGATGTAGACAGGCTATGTATAGGGTAATCCACATAGTGGCAACTCCCGTCTTATAGCATTGGAAAGGGATTTGAAAGGGGGGATGCGGAAGGGTGGAGGAAGGTAGTCAAGGGTAACTAGGGCCCCCGGGCTATGGTTTAAGGATCCTACCCAGCATTCGCCTAAAAGAAATGCAGGACAAACCCTAGAAAAACCTGCATCAGGTAGGTCGGGCATTGGGTACTTGTCCCGCGCCCTTCCGATAGCGGGAGAGTAGTTTGCTGTGGGGACGCAGCATTCCCTTCTCCGTGCCTCGACCAGTTTAGGAGGCAGCTGGCCGACTATTCCAATGGGAATAGCGGACAACTCTTACCGTATGCCCAAGGTCTGTGACCCCGGAACATACAACTCTCACAACAGGCCGAGGTGCCTCGACTTGTGGGAACCTTAGTTCAAAAACGGAGAGGAAAAGGCATACCCAAAGGCAGCCCTTTCGTGTCTCTCCTAAAAGGTTCTGCCTGCGAGAGAAAATCCCTCGCAGGTTACCTGCATGAGAATACTCTCGCAGGCTTTTTCGTATGACATATTCAGCATAAAAAATATATTAAATAGATGATCTCTACCAAATCTGACACAAAGAGAAAACAGCGAGAGCACGAGAAACACACAAAAGCACAAGCAAATACCTTTAAATTCTTAAGAATAAGTAATATGTTCCCTGAAATGTAAAGCAACAAATGTGTAAGTCGCGAATGACCCAGTTCTTTATGCGACTATAAATGAAATTAAAATAATAACCATTTCGATTTTCATGGCACAACTTAATATTAGAGATTGCTTTGGGGTACTGTCCTACTAGTGCCGAAAATTAGTTGCGAAAGTTCAAAAATGACGTCTGGTTAAAATTGACGTTGATGACTTATTTACCTCTCACATAACATTTTCGTATCTATTGAACCAAAGCAAAAACTATTCTTAATTTACGAACGGTGATGATTTATTTAAGTTTATATGTGTCGGCAATATCAAATAAAATAATAGAGATACCATAAACATCGATACAAGTGTTAGATATTATGAGAGCAGCCGCCTAGAGGCTGCGGCAAAGAATATCAATTGAAGCCTATCGTAATGAAACTCCATTTATAATTTCATCCTCAAATATAAAAACCGTTGAAGGAAAATTAATTTCTACTCGTTTTGAATGTTGATGTGAAACATGTTTCAGTCAAATTATAGTAGAAAATGTTTTTAACTGCCCGTCGTGTTGTTGTGGTGGCGATACATTATGAAAATTTAGTACGTGGACCACAAGTAAATATCTGAGTAAGGGGTACACGCATCGTCGACGTTGTTAATGTGTAATTATAACTTAGTTCGCTCAAAATGGAGATGATAAGACCGTAGCAGTTTTAAGTACCTTCGTTAGATTAGGTTTATTTTCGGTTCTACTTCAGTATCAAAGATGCCTTGTTGGATTGTTAAATAAAGGAGATTATAAAGTGGTAGTTGTAATTACATACTTGCTCTTAACAACAAATTTATTATAAAAGTAATATAAACTGTAATCATACGAGATGATGATCATGAAAATCTAGATATCAGTTGTTAAAATAATAACTGCGTTCTCCAATAATAATTGGTGGATTTAAAACGTCGTGGTTAAAAGCATAATCTTGAAATGTTATCCACATTTGTTGCTACTTTTTTCATATCAACGTATTTAATTAACAATATAAGTTCAATTGTACGGCTTGGAATGATTATAGTTAAGTAACTCTGTTTTGTATCATTTCAATCGCCTTTCCCAATCACGTAAATTTCAATTTGGGGAAAATTCATTTCAGCTATTACGAAGTGAATATTAGAAGAATTATAAAATCAGTATTGTGGGTATCTAAAAAACATACCTTAGATATAATTTACAACTTACAGATTATTATGACAAACCAACAAATATTAATTAGTTCGTCTCCTGTAAGACGATCAAAAATATTTTCTTTAACTAGCACATAAATAAGAAATAACTGTTAAATGAATACAACTGCATATTTTTAAATACTATTTTGGGCTGGTCATACCCAATAAATGTTTCTAAATCTGATAAATCTGTCTGAATACTCACTACATTTCTTTATTTTCAGTCTTAAATATATTAATATCATCCATAAAATATTTATTGTTCTATTAGCTGGGCACTCGGCGTTGCACGGGTTGTCATAACTAAACTCAGCAACATCCATAACCCCGTATTTGACTCCAATCTCAGATGCTTATGCGTTACTTTTATGTAACGCCCCTCAACCCCATTCCTAAAGGTGCTCTCCTCCCACCCCGAAAGGGGATACACAAAAATATCTCGAGAAAAGCTATCTATCTCATCGACTCCGAAAAAGTTTCCTTCGACGAATATGTCGGCCGTTTTAACATTGTTTAAATTTCCCACCTGCTTCCCTGCGTGTTAAGCGGCAACTTGAATGACTTAATAAACTCAGTGACATCCATAACCCCGGATTCGGCTTCAATCTCGACAGTTTTAGAGATATTTTTGTGTAACGCCTCTCTACTCCTACACATAATGAAGTTGAACACGATCGAATTGAAGAAAGAAATTATTGAAACGTATGTAAGCGGAATGAACATTGATGGAATCGGCAAAGTGTGCAGGATGTCTCCATCGACAATAAGTTGCATTGTGGAGAAAAATGAAGCCATCCAGGCTGTTAATGTAGCGAGAGGCGTGAATGTGCTATCCAAAAAAATATCACAAACAATTGAAGAAGTCGAACAGTTATTGTTAATTTCCATCAATCAAAAAACAGCTCTATTTTTGAGGTCATCATATGTGATGCTAAAATTCACCTGGGACGAACGCTAATGTAGTTCACATGAAGGCCAGCAGAGGCTGGTTACAAAAATTTAAAAGTCTCACTTGCACACACAACTTTTCTAGTTCAGACAAGTTTGCGGACAAAAAATTTCTCAGAAGGATTCATCCGCCAACAAATATTCAACTATGACGAGATTGACTTTTTTTTTGGAAGAAAGTGCCATAAAGGACATTTATTACAAAGTAGGAAAATGTACTTCGAGGACATAAGTCTGTGAACGAAAGAATCACCGTTTTCTTTTGTTGTAATGCTAGCGATGATAATAAAATTATGTCCTTACTGATGAACCATTCAGAAACTCATTGAGCAGAAAAAATATGATTAAAAAGTAAATAGCCTGTAATGTGGCGGGCCTCGAGACTAATTATCATTGAGTGGATAAATGAAGTGTTTGGCGCGACGGTGAAAAAAAATCCTCTAGGATAATTAGTTGCTTCTAAAGTGCCTCCTGCTACTGTACAATGCACCTGCACATTCTCCGTGTTTGGAGACTCGTTGTTGGGGGAGATCAGTTTCATCACTATCAAGTTGTTGCCCCTAATACCACACCACTCATCCTGACCATGGATCAGAATGTAATTTCCAATTTTAAGACACTTTACACGAAAGCGATACTTTGCCTTCAGATGACAAAAGGAGTGTGCATAAGAAGCTTCTGAAAAAGCCATTTCGTTATTCTTGATTGCATTACTCTAATGGAAAGGAGTTACAACCAGGGCAAAGATCTCTCCCTGGAAAAAATAATGGCTAGGATGCGTTCATGAAATACCTTTAGAACGATTTCAGCCTTCCCCTGCCGACTCTACACATATCGTACTGAGAATTATGGATTTGTGAACGTCCATGGAAGTAGATGTGAGTGGTGAGAATGTGGAAGAGCTGATCAGCAATCACAGAGACGAAGTCACCACCGAAGAGCTCCAAGACGTACAACTACAACAGACGAAAGAGGAAAAAATTGCTTCAGATAAGGATGAAAAGACACGAAAGAATGTGTCTTCTTCCGACATTAAAACCATATTGACAGTGTGGGTTGGGATCAAGACTTTGAGGCGAAACATTGTCCAGGCAAAGCTGTTACAGGACGCGTGTGTAACTTGTTCGATGTCAATGTTTTGCCACATTTTAGACAAAATTTAATAAGGTAGCATAAACCGACCTATTTGTGTAACATGTAGAAAATGGGGTCACCTGACTCTTGAGAACATTCTTAGTTGAACAAAACAGCAAAAAGAGAAGTGATCCCACATAGGTTGCTGAAATTTATTACTTTATTAACTTAACAATAATTTCTGTTTGGTCTTAATATTAAACTATGTACGAGGCATGTTCAAAAAGTAAGTGTTCTAGAATTTTATATTTTTTAAAAAATAATTACACTCGTTGACTATTTTTCCACACAATCACCATATCGTTCAGTGACAGAAGCTTCTTTATGCCCTCCTCGAAGAACTCTCCCGCCAGCTCCTTCCACCACCTCAAAACCTCTTTCTGCACCTGCTCGTCAGTTGCTAATTTAATTCCACCCATCTGTGCCTTCAGGGAGGAGAGAAGATGATAATCTGAAGCGGACAAGTCAGGGGAATACGAAAGGTGAGCCAAAACATCCTAACCAAATGAGTCCAAGAGCGCCTTGGTGGCTAAGGCAATGTAAGGACGTGCAAAAAGCATAGTCTTCTAGTC
Source organism: Zhengitettix transpicula (assembly GCA_037074705.1). Taxonomy (NCBI): domain Eukaryota; kingdom Metazoa; phylum Arthropoda; class Insecta; order Orthoptera; family Tetrigidae; genus Zhengitettix; species Zhengitettix transpicula. The sequence goes on from CM073591.1 coordinate 188,595,506, forward strand.
ACAATTCCATTCCTTTTGCTTTTAATGCTCCTTTTGAGATTTTTTTAGGGTCTCTCAATATAGTTGAGCATTGATGATCTCCTCCCTCTGAGGCAGAAATTCTACCAAAATGATGCCGGTTTGGCCCCAAAGCACTTAGGCCATGAGTTTTTTTTGCCGGAAATTGTGGTTTTGATATTTTTGGCAGCTGGGAGAATTGGTGTGACGCCACGGTAACGACTGTCTTCTCGGCTCAATCATGTAATGAGCTATCCACGTTTCATCTTCGTTCACAATAGAGCTCAGAAAATTCTCACCTTCCTCGATTAGGAAGCGGATCACAGCACGTGGCTCGCACTTTTCGGGATTTCTTACCGACATCTTTCACGCAACTGGACACTACAACGGGAATTTACGTACTAGCGTCATTCTCCGATGCTCGCTCTGTCAGGAGACCCCCTTCAAACATCCAGAGTTGCCCACCTTCAAAAAAAAAAACATCGCAGCTCATTATGGTCACCGTACACTTAATTTCTGAACATGTCTCTTATCTTATCTATAAAATGCGCGAGAACGAATTAATTGGAATCATATGCAAATAATTGCCTCAATTTACGTCGTTTCGGTTTTCACCGACCGATCTTGTACGGACGGATAATCGACGAAAACGGAGGTATGACTGTATTAGGATCGTAGAAAATAAATAGTAATAATCAAGTCAATAATGATTCTCAATTCAGAAACTGAATAATAATTTATTTAACATTCATTTTCTTCAATTTGGAATTTAAAATACAGAAAATGTGCAATTTATTTGTTATTCGACACTGCATCAAAAAAATCATTATGATGTTGACGTTCTTTAACAATAGTTAATCATAGTTAGTGCGATACTTTCTGATGCTGACGTTTTAATTAAATATCATGCAGGATTGAGTATTATTATTTTCGAGAAAATGTAGTCTTGAGTAAAATGTTTTCCGAAGTATTTGATAAGTGCTTGCTGGCAGTCGGGCTAGAATTATATTACTGTAAATCAGAGAGTATCACGGGGAATAACACTCCTCATTGTTTTGTAGTGAGCTCACCCAAACCGACTCATTCACGTCAACGAACTCGGCGGAATCTTAGGCGGCGATGAATTCATACGAATATCAGCTGCACGGATTACGTTGAACCCGCAGGACAGGTGAAGGACCTGACATATCAACAACTCGGGATCGACAGAATTTCGCCGTAACCTCGAGTTCAGTGAGAGGGAGAAAGAGAAATAACTCGTTTCGAGCGAGCTGCCGTTAACAGTATTTACATGAAAGTGCTCATTTCCACGCGGGGCCAGCGGACAATTAGCTTTGTCAAAGATCACAAATAGCGACTTGAGAGCGTAAATCCATTGACGCTCGTGTCTCATTAAGAGACGGACAGATATTCTCTGCACGCAGCCGACCCACGGACCATCCTTGATTAATGGAACCTAAAACTATCGTGACTCATGGAGCCTGTTTTCGCCAATTACGCACATAACTTGAGCGAGGTTTGCGTGGAGCTGATGTCGTATCCTTACGCCAGTGTCATTCCAAATATAGGTCCAAAGACTGGTGTAGTTGTAAACATTTTCAAAACACATTCAGAAATTTCTGTCTTTTTTTTATATGATACAACAGTTATTCATAAGATTTGTTGTAAATAAGATGTCCTTAATCAGTGGTACGTATCAAATTTGAAGTATTTAGTAATAAACCTTTTTTTTCAAGCTAAAAATTTACACTTGTAGCTAATTATAATCAAACTCAGGAATGTTCGTTATATAGAGAAACAATTATTTAGACTCCTGTCACGAATCACGCATTTTCAGAGATGATCTGATTCTTGGTGCACCTAAAATCCTGAGGTAAATGTAGTAAGAATTTTAAATTTCCATTAATTAAAAATACAATGTGGGAAAATCAATAAGTAATACATAGAAACAATGTTACAAAAAATTATAAATGTACATAAAGAAATTAAGGGGTCTTTGATTTTACATTTTTACGTTCTAAAGAACGAAAAAAATGAAACCAAATTGATAATTAAAAACTAACAATACAATTAGAATTCACTTAGGTTATATAGTTCTTTCTTTGCCAAATTCCTTTTAAAATCAAAGAAATTTTTTTCGGATAATTTAGTGAAAAATCAACGAGAAAAATACGTTATCAGTATTTTTATTTTGTTCTGACTCTGAAATAGTTAATACTTTCCTTGTAATGTAAATTTTAGGTGCATTGAGTATATATAGGCCTATATTTTCTTACAAGTTGGATAGATTTGCAAATATAAAGTGAGTACAGTCTTAGAAGATTGAATTGTTTGAATATTGCCTCTCAGGAATCACGCAGCTTCATTCCAAAAATAAACCTTAAAGCCCTTTTTCTGAATGACCAGTAATCTGTTCATATATTTCGGGCCATGTAGTAAGAGATGATTTGAACATGCACTGTAGTAGACTAGACAATTTGAAGTTAAAGATCAACACAATAACAAACAATATTGTCTAATATGATAAAAACTTTACTCTCTATTAGCGTTCGGAGAATCCTATTTGTGAAATTGTTCATTCTTCATATGGTTCCATTCTTTAATTATATCTCACTGTTTGGTAAATTTTAATTGTCTTTTTTTCCATGTTTTGTGAAATAATGGGCTATATCTATACATATCCAAATAACTTTTGTAGATGCAAATGCCAGACGAGAACAAAACTGTGCTATAATAAAAATTCAAATGTCTTTGTTAGACTAAGATGATGTACAAAGTAAAAAATGCAAATAATTGTATCCACATCGATATAATGGGACACATAACTTTTTTTTAGAGCAACAGGCTACATGAGGGTAATCCACGTTGGGCATCTCCCCTTTAATAACACAGGAAGGGATTTGAAAGCGGGGATGCGAAATGGTAGAGGAAGGTAGCCAAGGGTTAACTAGGTCCCCCGGGCTATATTTTAAGGATCCTACCCGGCATTCGCCTAAAGAAATACAGGGAAAACCCTAGAAAACCTGCATTGGCATTGGGTACTTGTCCCACGCCCTTCCGATAGCAGGAGAGGAGTTTGCTGTGGGGTCGCAGCATTCCCTTCTCCGTGCCTCGACCAGTTTAGGAGGCAGCCGGCCGACTATTCCAATGGGAATGTGCGGACAACTCTTACCGTATGCCCAAGGTCTGTGACCCCGGAACTTACACCTCTCAGAACAGGCCGAGGTGCCTTGGCTTGTGGGAACCTTAATATATTAATTTATACGGTAGAAGTAAAAATACATCATGATTTAATTCGTGTTCAAGTGCACGAGTAATATAATTATTTCTAAATATTTGGGTTTTAATAAAATTTTAGTATATTATCAGTGTTTACAGATAGAACACGCGAATGTCTCTGCAGAAGCTTAATTTCAAATTTTTCGTGCGAAAGTAATTTTACCCTTGACTTGTTTTATTAGTATTTTATACGAAAAGTACCTATTTTAATTGGACATCTTTGGATATAATAATCACTAGATAACTACATTCCAAGTAGGAAACGCGTTTGTTGCTGACGTTATTTCCTTTCAATAATATGGCGCCCAGTCGGTAGTAGGATTGTTTTGTCTTATGTGGTCCTGTCAGGGTATTCTTCAATCTCCTAACTTTAAATTTGTTTCAGGTTGTTAATGTTTAATGTTAATAAAACATTAGATAGGAACTAAAATACTCAAGTCGCTAAATTTCATTTCTGTAATGGAAACTTTTAAATCTTGAAATGGCTCTCGTGTAACAGTACTGTTGAAATTAATATGCAAACGAGAAAGGCCGATTTATTTATAAATATTTGAGAATTACGTAACATATTTCTTCTTTTATTAAAATAAAAGACTGGTGTCGGAAGAGACGTCGTTTCTCCATTGTTTGTTCTGATCATTTTGGTACGCCATTGTATGTAAATTCAGAAATATGTCAAATATGTTGCCGAGCCCCTTGTCCACGTAGCCTAAGCTATTAACACAGAACGAACGCCTAATACCTCTTCCATTCCCCTTGTCATTTCGTCCTTCATCCTTTATCCGCGCTTCTCTGAGGATGTTTCGACCGCGTATCAAGATATTATACAACACAACTCTTCAGCAATTCACCGTGACACGGTTATTTCCTCTGCTGCTCATGCCTGCTTTGCTCGGCATTAGAAATGTAGATGGTAGAGAAAAAGTTCAAGAATATGACTGAAAAATGATAGGTATAATATTATCATGATATTTTTCAATTAATAAATTAGGAGTTAAACATATATATTTCTAATTACCCATGTAATCAGCCTTTACAACAATAAATCAAAATATGACTATTAGTAATCAAATATGTATATACATTACTTCATTTAGCAACGTATATATTGTAATAAACACCTTGTTAGGGTTAATTAATGAATCAAATAACGAAAATTTATTTATATTTAAAAAATTATTGTTGATAAATTTACATTGTATAAGACCTATTTTGCACACCGAATTTCATCCAGTTAATAACAAATACTTTAATTTTTCATTTATTAATTCGTGTCATTTATGAAAATACAGATCTTATATCATTAAAATCAAATACGTCGGATCTCATAAGGGTCACTACGAGTTTGATAATTAGAACAAAAGCAATGTATAAACTGACAATTAACAATTCAAATATAAAAGTTAACTTAAAACAATATGAAGATAAGTGAAACGAAACGGAATGAAACGAAAATGGAACGAAATAAGACTATACCTTTTTAATTATCGTTTACAAATTTGTATAAAAGTTTTGTTACTCACCGAATGTCTGTCTGGTATCAGATATCTCTCTTGTATCTTGAAAACTACTACACTAAAAGGCCATTTTTATATTGACTCTACACTTCATTGACATTTTTAATACACGATTGAAATACTCGTCCTATACTATCTGGAACCTCGGATGAGCCGCCCCCTTTGGTCAGCTAGTGGATGCCGGTCTCCTCTATGCGAAAATTGTTCAATCAGCGTGAAGCAACCATTTTCTTCACCGTGTGCAAATTATTATGTAAATCCCTCCGTAAAAATATTTGCTTGCTTTCATACAGGAACTCGCCATTCGTACCTTATATCTGCAGACTTTACTGTTTGTTGCTCTAGCTGAACTGAACTGTATTATATCACCCCGTCGACTTTTAACTGTTTCATCTCTCGTACTCAGATTTTAGACTCCTTCACCTTTCATCGCCGATTTCCGACTACCGTTCTCCAAGCGCATAGTCAGTTCTCATAGCGCGCGGTCTCCATTGTTAAACAAAGGAAAAAAACCGCCTTCATTGTCGCCTTTACTCATTCGTACCGCTAACAACTTAATTATATTAAAACAATTAATGGTCTGTTTAATTAATATTACAATATATATATATATATTGTTATCAATGTGTAGTGTAAGTTTATTTCATAATTTTTTCTGTAATATTATTGACGGCATAACTTTGAGGCCAGATCATTGTAAAGCCAGTGTGGCGTAAGAATGCAGAGGCTTTAATGGTTGCTACGGAGTATTGTCGAAAAGCGTACGCACACAGAACTTTGGCGGAAAACAGGAAGTGTGGGGCTGACCGGAGTGACCAGAGTGAATATAGTTTTTGAGACCAGCCAAGTATTCTCGTAAATATTAATAATAAAATAATCTCAGCAAAGTGTTTTGACATTAATGTACCTCTACTGAGGACTGAGTGACTATAGGACGACGTAAAGTTTATGAACAGTTATTAGAAAAGCGCAGATTTTTTTGTGAAGTGAAACGAACTAGCAATCAGTGTTATGGCCTTAAGTTAAATATTTTTCTCTGAAATTAAAATACCTGTGGAGTGCACAAGCTGATACCAGAGCAGATCTAAATAAAAATTATATGTAGAAAAGTAATTTTGTGAACTTTTATGTAAATATAATCTACCGCCAGATTTCTCTAGCTTTTTGTTGTTGTCAGATTCTTTTATAAAATTTTGTTATTGTAAATTAAATTTGCTATTTATTTTGTAACTTTCCTGACAACTGAAAATCACTATCTTTATTAGAGGCCATGTATAACCAATCCTGAAATTTTGATTATTATTAAAGCTGAGTTATTTATTATAAATAAAATGTACAAAATTTAATGTAAAATGATATTGTAATTAAATAATCTTTTGTTATCCCTTTAAAATAATTTTGTTTAGTTTCAAAGTAAAATCCTGTTAATTTTCTACTTTTAAATATAATTTAATATATCGTTTAATTTATTTACTTTAATTTTCTTTGAAGAGTAATACTAAATTTAGAATCATTTAAAGAAATTAAAATTTTATTTTCTGTTTCAGTTAATGATTATCTAATGAAATATTTATTTTGAATAATTTAAATCAAATTAATGAAATTTTGAAGTTATTAAAATTTAATAACTATTTTTAATATTTAGTAAAAATTATGAGATTATGAAACTGAAATTTGATTAATATAATATTTACTGAATTTATTTAAAACACAATGAATTTTGAATATAATGTTTACACAATTATTTTTCCCACAATTATTTACATTAAATTTCAACTCTTATGTCTGGGCGTTTTTTACGAAAAGTATAGAATCGAAATTGGCAAAATAAAACATAAAATCAAAGGAAAACTTTTGAATTGAATTTTCAGAAATATTATCTTAGAAAATATTCCCTAAATACAAACAGAAATGTCAAATTTTACGGGTACAGCAATCATACTAGGTTCACAATGCGTTTTATTCATTTTTCTAAACTGAAAATAAGCTCTATATACTATTTATGATTGATCATGATTTTACATCTACATAATTTACAAAAATCAAACTTTTTAATCTCTAAACTCGCCGAATTATGCTTCTTTCTAAGTCCAGAAATAGAGATCACCTCTAAAAAAAACTCTTACATTTCAACTAACACGCAGATCTATTGGACTCAACCACGGAGCCAAGATTACTATAAGATTTAGGTATCGTTAAAAAAAAGTAACCAATTCAAAGTGGTGAATTAAGTTTATTTTTAAGAGTTGTGAACATATATAAATTGCGAATGTTCCACACCCACGTTAATCCTGAGACTCAAAGAGTCTTTATAAAGATACCGTATAAAAGAAACTTAAATATGTATAATAGTGTAATATCCGATCAATTAGTTTGGTTAATTTATTTAACTGAAGACGGGGCTGAAAGAAAAAAATATTTTATGTTGAATTTATCGTTATAAATAATCGAGTAGCATTACTATTGGAACTTAATAAATAACAGCCGGTGAGGTAAATATTATAACTGTTAAACTGAATAACATTGTAAATGTACGATGTATTTTCACTCTGTGCACAGTCATTTCGGCATTTACGATGTCTATAACAACAATCGGGATAAGTATATAATCATTGGGTTTCGTGAAAGAATAATTCATTGAGTGTGATGTTGCCAAAGAATTGTATATTCTCAGCGTCTGATACGAAATGCTTTACGTCGTCTGATACGAAGCATTATTTTAACTATCTTCGTTCATTATATAATAATCAGACAACACAGCTCTATAAATAATGCGTGCGTTGTTAAAATAAGGCTAGTTAAAGTCGGAGGCTCTAATTATCTCGTGTCTTACTGCGATGTTTACCCTTGAGAAGGCTAATTCGTAACGCACCGGCGCTTTCCTTAGGTAATTTGCTCCGGTCCTGGTGGAAAGACCGTCCCTGCTTGCTGCATTGGCCGTTTCATTGAGTGAGGTGGGAATGTGGGCCGGGGAGGTTCGATGCCCGTCACGACCCATTGGGCTCCAAGGCCAACGTCACCCGGGGTACCGCTCGTGGCCTTGCGGGTCACTGAACCTATCCCACCTCTGTTTACATCTGACCCGCCAGCAAACAGTTACTCCTCTCCCTGCCTGCTCCCAATCAGTATCATCATAATAAAACCGGAATCTCGGACGCGCAAGGTGCTTTCCTCAGTGCGATATTCCCTCGCGTCAATTTTCTCCTCAAATTTGTGAACAAAGGAAATGTCTACAATATACTGTAATAATTAATTGGGTCTCTAAATAAAAAAATAATATTTATAAACAACAAACAATTTATTTATCAAAAATTAGCAATTATACAATTTAAAATTATAAAAAGGATCTCAGTCTCTCAAAGGTCTTTACTGGGTTTGATAACGGACAGAACATTTAAATAATCAAAGAACATAAAATTTAGCTTTAAATTAAAAAAGAAATATTTATTCGTCTAGACATAGACGAAATTAATGATCGACGAACTTATTCTACAAGGTTGATTTTAAATTTAAAAGAGTTTATTTTATTAACACAAAAGAAAATAACGATATCTGACTGTATCTTTTAATTCGGTTTACACATATTAATACCGTGAAATTTCAACCTACGATTACTCAGGAAAATTTGGCTCGTTCGTACACACACACTTTATATACTGGACGTTAACACTGATTCTAACTCACACTGTTGGCTTGACGAAAGCTGGTTCTCCGTTCGTGACGGACATATCACTTGCTCGTGTTGAAAACTACTCGACGCTGGATGCAGTGTCCTGGGCTCCTACAATCGAAGACAGTGGTCTAATTTTGAGATTACAATAGATTAGACTTCAGCATACAAAATGTTTGTCGACGAAGATTTTGTTATTTCTCTCGCAGACTTCAACTTATAACACCTTCTCCTCCCTTAAACGATGTCTGTCTTAGTCATTCTTCGGTGGTCGCAGAATAACTAACTATCAAATCCTCCAGTCTCGGTGCTCGCTGTACGATTCACTAACTCTAACTCCAACTAACTTCTCAAAAGCTTATCTTCTGCTTATATACCCCAGTCTCTTCCTTTTTCATTTTTTCCAAAACTACGTCGCAAATGCCCGTTGACAGTTTACTCCATTATCCCGAGATTTATATTATGCAGCTGCAGTTCCTTAGTTAGAAAATAGCTAGCTACTCTGTCATGTCACAAAGCCGACCATCGAGACAGGACCCGTAATTACTTTGGGTAAGACTATCTGTCTTTGCACCCCCACACACCCAGCTTTTCAAAACGAAGAAATACTCAGACCTAAATAAATACATTACGAAAATGCCGTCCGACAGTCCAGGCCATCTATCAGAAACAATGCCTGCCTTAACAGATTTATTTTGCGACAGATCACCCGCCCGTGGATTGCTCCGAATTCTCAAGATCAATCCCAAGTAAACAACATTACAAACTATCCTTTCAACCGTCCAGGCCATTAATCAGAAACAATGCCTCACTTAACAGATTCAGTTTGCGACAGGCCACCCGCACGTGCATTGCTCTGAATTCTCAAGACCAATCCTAAGTAAACACATTACAAAAATACCCTCCGGCAGTCCAGACCATTAATCAGAAACAATGCCTCAATTACGAGGCATTACAATACACTCGAAAAAAAAATGAATAAGTTATTAATACTGCTAGATACTAAGAACATATAGAACAATTCAATTCTTTCAGTTATTTAATTTCAATTATGATTATTTAATTTTGGTATTATTTTCCTATCGAAAGATGTACTTTTAACTTCAGGGGCAAATAGCGGACCTGTATTCCCACACATTATATATTGCGTTTAAAAATTCCGTCCTTCCCTACTAAAATAGAATTGTTACGGACAATATCTGACCGTGCACAACAATTTAACTTTGAATTTAGGTTTTACCCGCGGCGTGTTCAGATTAACAAGGACGGGAAATACGTCAACTGTTGTACGCCTTTCCTTGTATGATGGCGTTGACACTGACCACGTGGCCGTGTAGTAGTAGCACCACTGCGGCTGTTTTTAATTCTTCTTATAACTCAACTAATCACTCTTCTTCCATAATGGCTCCTTTCTATAACATTTTCTTTCCTTCAACTCCATCCTTTCCTAGAACAATGATTAGCAATAACATTCTTATCAATGACCTAAATATATGGAATGGTACCGTCAATAAAATCAAAGAAAACATTATTACAATTCTAAAAAAGCAATAATAAGTTAACGATAGGATGGATACGAAAGGGAAAACAAAAGGGCTGACAACAGTGCTAAGATGGAGGCATCCCAACAGCAGAATAAATACAACCGTCCAGTATGCACTAAAAATGACGGGGAGCAAGCCCATGCCAGAATTCTGGAGGAAAAATGGAACAAGTGTACAAGAGGACGGAATGAAGGAATATTTCATAAGAAAGTCGACCACTTCAAGGAAATAGCCTACGATGGCAATCTATCACGGAGACAGCAAGTGGTTGTTGCTAGGATAAGAACTCTCCACTCCAACCTCACGCACTCCTATCTGTTTTCTACGTCACCGAAACCTACATGTGACTTGTGCAAGGCTTCCCTGACGATCCAGCATGTCCTTTACGACTGACCAAAGCACGACAGGATTAGAAGAGCTACAACTGAGATATTCGCAAGGGAGATATGTACCTCAGTAGCGGCAATAAAAACCTTGTAAAGAAATTGGCATTCAAGGTGTAATCTAATTAGACGATGAATCTTAGGTTAAGAATAAAATTTATATATAACATGATTCAAATGTAATTATTTCATGTAGTTATGGAAAGTTGTAATTGACTAATATGTTGATGCGACTATAAGCAATAAATAATTATAATAAATATTTTTAAATTGCGATCAACTCTGCTTAACCATACCTACTGGTCCTCCAGTTCTCCATTTATACGTACACTATTAATTCCCCTATTTCGTCTCGAAATTAGGCGCGACAGGACGGACCTACTGGTTTCAGGCTGATCCGAAAATAGTCTCAGCACATAGCCTTGTGAACCACAACACTCACTTATAATAGTGGTCAACAATAATTGAAAAGCAAATAATATGAGAATTACAACAAAGGAAACAAATTAATCTGAATATTGCAACAACAAAAATATTAAAATAGTAAATTCCTAATTTCGTAGTGAGACGGAATTTAATCTAATGCACACAAGATGTTGCTTTATTTATTACAGATGCTGGCCTAGTTCAGGTACAAATCTTTTCCTAGTTTCATCAAAGGACACAAGAACCTATTAATAGGTTTTCCACTATAAATGTTGTTTATAACATTAAGTGTTCAAATTGTGGCCAAACGAAAATAATTTTAAATACTTGGTTAAAGAACATTAATCTAATTTTAAACTGTCATCTTGTAAACACAGTCCTAACACCATTTTATGAATTTAATCACGGTTTCGATTTTGACACCACCTCCATTTCAGACAGAGAACCACATTCTTGGAAAATATTAATTTCTGAAATGCGGTTTATTAAAAATCATTCAAAGACTGTTAATTTTAAACATGACACAGAAAGTTTGAACAATTTATATGATGTTTTGTTTTAAGTTCATTAGCTCTTACTGTTTATCTTTGACTTTAGTTTCTTGTTCAATTTCCAGTCTTAAGTAATTCGCCGACAGAAAAAGGCGCTAATCCACGTCTAAACGTCCGGCACTTACTTAGGTTAAGTTCCTTTTTTACAATATAAAACATTCGGCCTTAACATACTTTCACCAAGTGACGCATGATAATTAGTATTAATATTTCACACGACATTTAAATTCTACTATCTCATTGAGGATATATACAGAGATAATTCTCATGAATATTGTGGACATAAATAACCTCAGGCTACATCAAAGTGTTTCATATAGAAAGGTAGGCTAGAAAAGGGGAATGCGGAACGGAATACAAGGTAGCCAAGGGTTAACTACGGACCCTAGTCTATCGATTAAGGATCCTACTCGGCAATTCGCCGAAAAATGTTGCAGCAAAAACCCGGCGATACATGCATCTGGTGGATGAAAAACTTAGCAAAATTTGCTTCACATTGAGAGTGTTAGCTCGGGAAATCGATATATCTAAAATGGGATATCATGCATAGTTTCATTCTGTCATGTCTACGGCATTCAAAATTGGGGAGTTCACGCGTTGTAAATTTTTAAACTTCAAAAGAGGACCGTACGAATCATATCGGGTGCGGATTGTAATGCCAGTTACAAGTCTTTGTTTCGGAATCTTGGGATTTTTACATTGCCTTGTACGTATATTCTAGAAATTTTAAAGTTTGTCTGGAGAAACATCAATTTATATGCCCTAATCGGAGCAAATCATTTATATAGCATTAGAAATCGCTCTGAACTTCGCATTGAAAAACATCGCCTCAGCCTTTTTGAATCAAGCATTCGTTATTCCAGTATGAATCTATATAATAGTCTTCCAGGAGAAATAAAAGCTTTAAGTGTACAAAATTTATTTATATAGAGTTATAAATCTCTGTTAATTAATGGAGCATATTAATCGGTGAGAGTTCGTAGAAAGGAAGGCAAGATTAGATCCTCTTTACTAAAATAGTTTGCTGGTATCCTATCAAGTTACGTTATTATTTTACGATAATAATATTCTAGAATTTAACTGCTGACTTATTTTATTTTTCATGTACGACGGGAATCGATGTAACATTATCTACTGGAAACTCTAACGAATGGATTTTTTTAATTAACGGTTTATAAAGGTCGCCTTAACAATTTGGTCATTGGCGACCCATAAATAAATTACAAATAGTGCTTGTTTACGTAAGTATGCTGCGATTCACATTGATTCCAATAATATACATACAATTGAACAGTTTGAAAGAATAATTATTCATTTCAAATGTGGATTTCTTACATTTACATTTTACAATTCGCATTTGTTAATCATTTATCATAATAATAGGATAATTAATTATATTAACTTATTTGAAGCTGCGACTGTTGCAGATTCCACTGTACTGGAGTCATAGTCTGTTTTTATTAGGAAGAATATGTATCACTCTCTTGTTTCTTGACTAAATTTATGAGCCTTTTTATTCTACTTTTTGCCGTTTTATCATTTAAGTGTGGGTAAAGAGTCCAATATATTTATGAATGATGTAGAGGATATTTTGTAATCTCTAATAATGGTTCTTGGGTTCTTTGAGTTCGTAGCATTTAGTATAAGAGTTCCAAACGGATAGCTTCTTCTTCATATAATATTTTTAGTGGACCTAATGATTGACTAAGCGCCTTATATTTATGATCCAGAATGTTTTGTTTTGTTTTTTTGGGTGGATTAGTGCTTGTCTTATGTTCAGGATTTCTGTCGTCTTTCTTATCAGCTTGGCTCGTCGAGCTCGTAGATGCAGTTCTTTTTTTGTTTGTTAGTTGTGAAGTATCCATGTCCGTTTTTTGAGGATTAATTATTTGAATTGCCGGCGTCGGGTTCTTACACTGAATTTTGTCGTAATTTTCATTTACAGTCAGATTATTCTTCATTATTGCAGCTTTATTAGGACAATTTATCGCCGGGACTTTTACAATGATAGCAGTTCTCGTTCTCCGCTGCTAGATGCACCCTGCAGCTAGTGTCTCCATATTGCACCATTATCGAATCCGGAAGGGAATTTAGTTTATCCGGGTTAATGAAGAATTGTCTTTCGAAACTTTTAATGTGATAAAATCTTCTGTCACCAGTACTTATTCTAATATCCGATATTTTAGAGTCTGGAATTATATTTAGCTTTTCTAGTTCTAGCACAATAATCTCATTAGGGATAACTGGGCATACATTTGACAAGATTACACGGCAGTATATTTGCATTAAATGTCTTATATCACCCTTTATTGTTATTGATTTATGAACTTTTCTTAGGTTTTCGACATCCTCCATAGATGTTAGAAATGCACATATTCTGGAATTGGCTACTTAATTCTGATGGGGTCAATAATATTAGCTAAACCTATTAGGTACTCTCATCTATATTTAAACTTGCAACAGCGTCCAGAATTATGACATGCATTTTATCCGGTTTATGCTCCGTGGTCATCACCTTCGAATACAATCTAGCCTCCATATTCTGTGTGGCCGTCACCTTCAGGTATTCCTCTTCTTTACACTTTCTGATGTAAACACACTTGGGCACTGGAAGAGCTCTAGATATTGTTTACCCTACCATGGCTGGAAGCGAAATGAATGGAAATTGAAGATGAATTAAAACACTTATCATTTCTTTAATTACAATTTACTGTCATATTAATCTACTTTAACGTAGTTTTAAATCCTCCTTTTTATTAAGTACAACGTTTAACTTAATTTTAAATCATATATTTTATGTAAAGTATAATGATTGTTTTCTAAACTTTGTATTTGTAATAAGTATTCTTTTCATGTAGTCTTATATTATGACGAATCCAATTTCCTCGACCGAGGACTATTGGAATGAATAATAAATCTAAATCTAGATGTAGAGGCGTTCACTGTGGAGATGCAACAATCCCGGCTCCATACTACCTCGATCTACGTCTGCGGCCCCGGAACATACACCTCTCATAACTATTCCAAGTATTTTTTTCAGAGTGACGTGGTGGCAACTCCCCTTTAATAGCATAGGAAGGAATTTCAAAATTAGCAGTGGGGGAAGGGGGGGATGCTGAAGGAAGGTAGATCTGGGCTGTAGTTTAAGGATACTCCTCAACATTCGCATAAAACATGAGTCAGGTGCACTTGGTACTTGTTCCACGCCCTTCCGATGGGGTTTTATGTGGGGACGCAGGATTACTTTCTCCATGCCTCGACTAGTTTTGGAGGCAGCTGGCCGACTGTTCTAATAGGAACAGCAAACAGCGGCTTATTGAAACATTAGTTTAAAAGTAGAGAGAGAGAAGAACCCACAGGCTCTCTATAATCACAGTATTTTTATTAATGGGCTCGCAATAGATTGCTGTAACCGCAGAAATAAATTCTGCATATTATAATTCACCTCGGCCTGTTCTGAGAGGTGTATGTTCCGGGGTCACAGACCTTGGGCATACGGTAAGAGTTGTCCGCTACTCCTATTGAAATAGTCGGCCAGCTGCCTCGCAAAATGGTCAAGGCACGGCGAGGGGAAAGCTGCGAACCCACAGCAAACCCCTCTCCCACCATCGGAAGGGCGTGGGACAAGTATAAAATGCCCGACCTACCTGATGCAGGTTTTTCTAGGATTTTCGCTGCATCACTTTTAGGCGAATTGCCGGGTAGGATCCCTAAACCATAGCCCGGGGCCCCTAGTTAGCCTTTGACTACCTTCCTCTACCCTTCCGCATCCCCCCTTTGAAAGTCCTTCCTATGCTATTAAAGGGGAGTTGCTACCACGTGGATTACCCTCATGTAACCTGTTACCCTTTAAAACAAAATTCTCCGGAAAAGATATAAGAAAAATTATTTCATAAACTCAAGGAAAGAAGCACAGAGAATAAATTCTATAAACTCTTTGCAATTGGAATACTGGTGGAAACCATTAGACATTTTGCAATGAGTCATGTCATTATCTTTAGCTGTCGAATATTTCGTCGGACGAAATGGTGTATTGCTTGTTGCATTCAGAAATAGTGTGTCTAAATTTTGTGACTCGTAGTGTACGTCGCTCTACTATACAGTAATGAATGTGCGTAATAAATAACGTGCTGTATTGATTTACGTAGATAATAGATGAATGCTTGGAAGGCACTGTCAGATAGAGTAGTTTTCAACTATTTATAAACTGCTGTCATATTTATTTAGATCTCTATTTTAAAGCTCGAGCAGCTACAAAGAGCTTTCTGTCACAAATGAAGGAAATGTGTACAAGTAGTAATATTTGTGAATTACTGTTATGGCGTGGCGTACTGTATTAGGACCGGAAGGCTTGTCAGTTCTCACAGGAAGTCCACAAACTCAATGACGAAGATTTATTACTCCCACGTAAGACTCCGACATGCTCCGCTGAGGATCATTTACAAGCCTACCTCCTTAACCGTAATTAAAATCGGTGACTGAGATCAAATGTGCTAAAACTATGGAAAATTACTCTCTCTGCAGTCCCGAAACATGATGAAACTTTAAAACTGACTTTACTCACGTTACATCGTAGCAATAGTTATACACGAATTACCATTTTACTTGTGGTGTATAAACTGATTTAACAGAATAAATATATTCGAAAATAAGTCAGAAAATGGATCATAATTTATTGTTAAGTTCAATTATTACGTTTTACCGTGAGAGTGAAATTTGTTTTGAAGCAGACAACTATGGTAAGTTGCGTAAAATTTATAGGTACCATTAAACTTAACAATTGTGATTTTGATGGAAATAAAAAATAAATAATAAAATGACTATCTGCCGGTTATTTTTTTAAATAAACCCGGAGAAGAATCGCTTCGACGCTAGCCGCTTCGTAAGATTTTGTTGTGACTCGTTGCAGATTATGTGACAACTTTGTCTATATCTGTTCTCATTCGCTGGCAGCAAAAACGGCTCCCATTTGAAAACAATTGTAGTACTGCCGCTTCAACACTACTGAATCAATACCAATTGCTAGTGTTCGGTCAATTCCATCACTATCACTGTGATTATGTGGGCATTTTTTTTTAGGGCAACAGGCTACATGAGGGTGATCCACATTGGGCAACTCCCCTTTAATAGCATAGGAAGGGACTAGAAAGGGGGGATGCGGAAGGGTAGAGGAAGAGAGCCAAGGGTTACTAGGGCCCCCGGGCTATATTTTAAGGATCCTACCCGGCATTCGCCTAAAGAAATGCAGGGAAAACCTTAGAAAAACCTTCATCGGGTAGGTCGGGCATTGGGTACTTGTCTCACGCCCTTCCGATAGCGGGAGAGGAGTTTGTTGTGGGGACGCAGCATTCCCTTCTCCGTGCCTCGACCAGTTTAGCCCTGACGGACGCGACTGTACCCTCTGCAATCCAGATTCCCACTGCCTCTTCGATGTGTTTCGTCTTCTGAAATTCGCATAATCACTAAATCTCGTGTTACTTAGGTACAAACTATTAGGCTAATGAAAATGTCAGCCGTTGTATATCCCAAAAATTAAAATATTAGCAATAACAACCTTTGTCGGAAGAAAAAATTCTTAATAACTAATTATTTCAATATAATAAATATTATAGTAAAACTTAATTTTATTCATGAATAAATATTATCGGTTTTTGTTTGGGGAAGGGGGGGCTAACATGCTACATAAGGATAATCCAACTTATCATTTACAGCATAGGAAGGGTAGAGCAAGGTAGCCAAGCGTTAACTAAGGCCCCAGGGCTATGGTTTAAGGATCCTACCCGGCATTCGCCTAAAAGAATTGCAGGGGAAACACTAGAAAAACCTGCATCAGGTAGGTCGGGCATTGGGAGCTTGTCCCACGCCCTTCCGATAGCGGGAGAGGGGTTTGCTGTGGGGACGCAGCATTCCCTTGTCCGTGCCTCGACCAGTTTGTAGACACCTGGCCCAAGATCTGTGACCCCGGAACATACATATACCTCTCAAAACAGGCCGAGGTGCCTCGGCTTGTGGGAACTTAAGTTCAAAAACGAAAAGTGGAAAAGACACCAACAAAGGTAGCCCCTTCCGTCCACCCTACAAGGTTCTGCCTACGAGAGAAGATCGATATTTTTTTGGAAGATTTTAGGGTAACAAACTACATGAGGGTAATCCACGTTGTGGCAACTCCCCTTTAATAGCATAGGAAGGGATTTGAAAGGGGGGATGCGAAAGGGTAGAGGAAGCTATCCAAGGGTTAACTAGTGCCGCCGGGCTATGGTTAAGGATGCTACCCGGCAATTCGCCTAAAAGTGATGCATCAGATAGGTCGGGAATTTGGTACTTGTCCCACGCCCTTCCGATGGCGGGAGAAGGGTTCGCTGTGGGGTCGCAGCTTTCCCCTCGCCGTGCCTTGACCGGTTTAGGAGGCAGCTGGCCGACTATTCCAATAGGAATAGCGGACAACTCTTACCGTATGCCCAAGGTCTGTGATCCCGGAACATACACCTCTCAAAACAGGCCGAGGTGCCTCGCATGTGGGAACCTTAGTTCAAAAAGCAGAGAGATGTGAAGGCATCCCCAAGTTTAGACTCCGCCAGAGCTCTCTGGGAAGGTCCGAGAGAACATCGTTTTTTTTATTTTGTTATTTTTTAGGACAACAGGCTACGTGAGGGTAATCCACGTCGGACAACTCCCCTTTAATAGCATAGGAAGGGATTTGAAATGGGGGATGCGGAAGGGTAGAGGAAAGGTAGCCAAGGGTTAACTAGGGTCCCCGGGCTAAATTTTAAGGATCCTACCCGGCATTCACCTAAAAGAATTGCAGGGGAAACACTAGAAAAACCTGCATCAGGTAGGTCGGGCATTGGGAGCTTGTCCCACGCCCTTCCGATAGCGGGAGAGGAGTTTGCTGTGGGGACGCAGCATTATAATTGTAGTATATATATAACAATGTTTGTGTCTCCCCTATGAGATACTAAACCTTTCATCCGTTACGATGAAACTTTGGTCAGTTGTTTTACGCACGCTCTGAGAGTTTCTGTCGGTCTTTCGAAGCGTTAGGAAGCTCGCAAAGGCTTAACGGAGGTGAAATTTAAAACAATGGTAAAACGGCCAATATTAGCGTTGATTAAATACTTTGTGGGGTCTATGTGATTAATTGATTTTATTCATATGTTTTAGTGCATAACTTAAACCCGTTAAAGCACCAATGTGGGAGGGTCGTAACATAAAATAACGCGAAACTACTGAGATTGATATCGGATCCAGGGTTGTAGAATTCAATTAATTTAATTCTGATATTCACTATTACAGGTAAGTTTTATTTCAGCTCCTATGTGTGGGGGTGGGGAAGGAATTTTAAAACTTTCTAAAACCGTCGTTTTTGCTTCAAATATTTAGTTTTTGAGGACGCTCAGATTAATAGTTTCTTCTTCAGACGTTTTAGTGTATAATTTAAGTCCGTTACAGCATGGGAAGTCAGAATCACAAAGGGATGCGGAGTTACATAAAAAAAACATGAAACAACCGAGATTGGTTTCAAATCCAGGATTATAGGTGTCAATAAGTTCAATTCTTACATTCACCGTACTGGTTAAGATGGAAAGATGTGAAACTAATTTCCGTATACAATGTTAAATGCGTTGGTCAATTCCTACCAAACTTTATACACATGTTACTCTAGGGGTTGGGACTTTACGTCGTCCTATAGTCACTCAGTCCTCAGTAGAGGTACGTTAATGTCAAAATACTTTGCTGAGATTATTTTATTATTAATATTTACGAGAACTATATTCACTCTGGTCACTCCGGTCAGCCCCACACTTCCTGTTTTCCGCCAAAGTTCGACAATATTCTGTAGCAACCATTACAGCCTCTGTATTCTTACGCCACACTGGCTTTACAATGATCTGGCCTTAAAGTTACACCGTCAATAATATTACAGAAAAAATTATGAAATAAACTTACATTACACATTGATAACAATATATATATATATATATATATATATATATATATATATTGTAATACCAATTAAACAGGCCATTAATTGTTTTAATATAATTAAATTGTTAGCGGTACGAATGCGTAAAGGCGACAATTAAGGCGGTTTTTTTCCTTTGTTTAACAATGGAGACCGCGCGCTATGAGAACTGACTATGCGCTTGGAGAACGCTAGTCGGAAATCGGCGATGAAAGGTGAAGGAGTCTAAAATCTGCGTACGAGAGATGAAACAGTTTAAAGTCGACGGGGAGATATAATACAGTTCTAGAGCAACAAACAGTAAAGTCTGCAGATATAAGGTACGAATGGCGAGATCCTGTAGTTTTACACGAAAGCAAGCCAATATTTATACGGTGGGATTTACATAATAATTTGCACACGGTGAAGAAAATGGTTGCTTCACGCTGATTGAACAATTTTCGCATAGAGGAGACCGGCATCCACTAGCTGACCAAAGGGGGCGGCTCATCCGAGGTTCCAGATAGGGGTAGGAATAAAACCATTCCTAAACGGCCATAATAACGTTTCCGGTGTCGTTTAATTTAATAGTGTCATTTTAGAATTTCTGAGTGTCTAATTTCAACTCCAAAAAGCAAGGGATGCAATTGTGCGGGTGATAGTGGAAGGGGTTTAAATAAAAAATAATGCAATAAAAACCTATATTAGTGTCGATTTCTGGGTTATAGGATTTGCTTAGTTTAAATCTGCCATTAATCATGGTGGTTAATGAAATTTTATGTTCATCTTCATGGATGTGGCCCACTGTTGAGAAAAGGTTACTCGGAGTGATTTTTTTGGTGTTAGATGCCGAGGTTGAGGCCGGGGAGGGGAACGTATATAGGTAAATGTTCCTAACACTGGCCCTATTGATGCTGGTTAAATGAAATGTTTACCAAGAATATAGTGTCGAATCAATTCCTTCTCCAGGTTCATTTAAATAAATACCCGGGCAAAGGCAGACACTCGGCTAGTTACCAATAATAACTCGCCAGTTTATATCAAAATACTTTATGTGTGTATGAATTTGCACTAGCCGAGACAATTTAACAACGAATAATAATAATATAGACTTGATGTTATTTATCGCAAAACTTACGCAAACGCGTTGGGCGTTTCCAGCGAAATATTTCTTGGAATCAGGCATCTTTCGCATCTTGGCTTTCGTTTATATGAAATATTCAAATATTATAATATAATCGTTAAATCTTTTTTTAGAGTAACTGGCTACATGGGGGTAATCCTCGTTGTGCCAACTCCCCTTTAATAGCATAAGAAGGGGCTTCAAATGGTAGAAACATATCATAACTCGCTGTTAACTAACTTCTTATAACTCCAGTATCTAAGCTCCTGACATTTTGTACCTTTTTTCCCTGTTAGATCAA
Source organism: Zhengitettix transpicula (assembly GCA_037074705.1). NCBI lineage: Eukaryota > Metazoa > Arthropoda > Insecta > Orthoptera > Tetrigidae > Zhengitettix > Zhengitettix transpicula. The sequence continues at coordinate 188,616,239 of CM073591.1, forward strand.
ACAGGCCTCATTGGATGCAGGAAATATTTGGATCCAATCGATCCGGCGAGGGAAAGGTTACTTATATAATCATTTTAATTGTCTCCGAATAGAGCTACTAAGTTGCACAGAGAAAATAATTATTTATATGCGTTAGGGGTACAACCAATAATGTCCGTTGTTCAAACAAAAAAGCTCTGGGCTAGGGACACATCGTGGAGTCGTTGATGGCTCATATCGCGTTTGCGGTCGAAAAGTTGGACGCCACACACTCGTAGGTGACTTTACGGTTATTTACAATAGTACCATAACAAGAGAATTAACAAAGACATTAGCTTTTATAAATTTTACGCACCAGTACAACATAAATTACAACAAACAATCCATATGAATTCGATGTGAATATAGTTTTTAACATTTAGCATATTTAGGTGAGTATTTATTACTGTTAATAGTATAATATTTATTGTTCAACCACTTTTATAAATAACATTGGCTTCTTGATAATACAAATTTATTTTGTACAATTTCTGCGCAGGAAAGACCTGCTGAAGGTATAAACACGTACCGAAACGTTTTCGTAAATAAATAAAAATATTGTCTTTTATTGGTCAAAAAACTTCATTATTTATTTCATATAAACAGACGTAAAATACAATCTTTATAATTGATTTAATAATAAAACTTATCATATATCTAAAGTGTTACAAGGCAAATATGATAATTTAAACATCCTTTGTTCCTAAAAAATAAGAGAGGTTTCTAAACAACAGGTAAAGTTCTTTGTTTCCAAAAGATTAATAGAATTACGCCATCACTGATTTCGGGCTCTAACATGAATAATGAATAAATAACTCCTAGATAAAAATAAAAAACAGTAAGCGTATAAAGTGTGTTTTACAAATTTAATTTTGTGTACCAAAATTTGTAGAAATAATTTATTTAAAGTATTAGAGAAGAATGGCTGAATTCAGGACCAGTGTAAATATTGATAATTTCGACGAACTGATGTATTAGAGGCAATATAAATTAACAGTGTAAGGATTAAAACGTGGAATGCTCTGAATTATATGTTTATTAAATTCTGATTGCATTTCTTGATGAAGAAGAAAGTATTCCGTGGTGATACTTTGGATACTTAGCTTACCATGGCGACTGGTGCCAAATAAATAAATAAACTTGTACTTTGGATTTTAACGCAGGCAGATTGATTATCGAAAATTTTTACTAGGGTGTCGTATGAATAATATTAAAATTAACTCGCTGTTTGCTACGAGAAACTTATCTCGTCGACAAAACATTGATTGAGCAGCATGATAATGGGTTGTTATCTAGAATTGAATGAAGATCATTGGAATCGTGGCAAAAAATAACTAAATCGTTTTTAATTGGGGCTTACTGATTCAGGTATAAGGCAAAATGATTGTGTATGCTTGAGTAAATGAGGTTCCCGACAGACGTAGTTCAGATTGTAGTTGCAGTTGTGGCCCCCTGGAGATTGAACCGGAGTTACTTAGTGAAATGAAAGTTGTGGAAACGGAACAACTGTATTCTATTTATTAACTTTGAGCTGGTCATTGAAAATTATAATTATTTGTTTAGCACAGTCCGCAGCCCTTGGAGCTACTTAGATCAGTCCACGCTCAGAGATCCGGCTCTTTCGCGTATCTGACTTTCAATGATGGCCTGAAGAAGTGAATCAAGGTTTTTTTCATGAGTGGGGTAGTGAGAGATTGATTGTTTATTTTCCAATTTTTTGTTCCGAGAGTGTATAAAAGTAGGAAAGTGACGGTAATCACTGCGATGTGGTTTGAATCATAAAGAATGTATCACGTAATAAAAATTATAACTTTCCAATGAAATATTAGTAATAAAGTTAATTTTAATCAGTATGCATGTTTCCTCTGATAACGTTACAATACATTTTTTCTTCTGCCTATAATAATAAAAAATTTCTATTTGTATAATGATATGTATTGTATAATTTTTTAGGCATCACATGTATCTTTTACTTATTTTATTTCCATCCTTTTTATTTTTTATCTATTGAAATCTTTTTATAAATCATAAGAAAATACACCTGATTAAGTGCTACGAGACATGTGAAGAATGTAAGTATATTATATAAGTGATATATTTTGTTTTAGAAAAAATGTATTTAGAAAAAATTACACGATATTGATGCTACACTTAATGACTATTTTTTCCACATAATCGACATCCAGTTCAATGCATGTGGTGAACCGTGTCACAAGCTTCTCTATGCCCTCCTCGAAGAACTCTCCCGTCAGATCCTTCCCTCACTAAACATCTGCTGGTCAGTTGAAAATTCAATTCCACTCATGTGTGCCTTCAGGGAGCTGAAAATAAGATAAAAGTCAGGGGAATATGGGGGGTTGGTTCAAAACATCCCTACCAAGAGCGCCTTGGTGGTTAATGCTATGTGAGGCTATGAAGAGGTTCTAAGAAGAGCAAATGATAAAAGATCCGCCTAGACTGCAGCTTTTAAGAGAAAGTCAAACTGGATCGTACACATCATAAGGAGAAATTATTTACTGGTGATACATATAATCTGACTATTTAAGACAAGTTATAAATAAACAACAGCCAATTTAAAGTAACATAAAAATATTTAAAATAAATTACACTACGTTTCGTCGCTACTTTTCGAGCTCTTCAGGTATGAAGTTGTACAAAATTTTGATAGCTCGTTCTCCGCTACGGTCGCAAATGATCGATGTAACGTAATACAATTTTCTATAAATAAATATAATTTTTCTGACTTCAGAAGGCTGCTGTTTATTTTTGATAATCAGACGATTGCGGATAGGAGAAAAATATCTAGGCTTTGTGCACTTTACATGAGTTATACAGACGAACCGGTCTGGAGGCAGATCAGAACACATTATATATAGCAAAATATTATATATTTATGAAAGTATACGTTCCTAAATAAATCTATTTGGAAATGAAATGATTTGCCTGTCCAAAGAATGCGAAATCGTTTCGGAATATAATAAGGAAAATTGTATAGCAAAGATTAACAGCAGTGTATGGCGTTCAAGGCGGAACCGAAAGGCTTCTATTGCCTTAATATATAAAGTGTAGTGAAGAGAAGCTACACAGTACCAAAATAGTCAATTGTCTGCTAACCAAAATTATTTGGCCATGGCAGTCATTCTGAGATCGACCTAACTATCAAAATTTTGTTAAACTTCATACCTGAAGAGGTCGCAAATTAGCGAAGAAACGTTGTATACTTTTGTATAAATAAATATCATTTTTCCGACTAGAATTTATTTACTGTACGACATCATCAAAGGAAGGACACGTGGGTGAAGTTCCAGAAGAGAGCAGCTCCTAGACAACCTAAAGAGAAAAAGAAGATGATATTGGGTGATGAAAGAAGATCAGAACCGGAAATGGTGGAAGTGTAAATTTGCATACCAAGTCCAAGGCTCTGTATGTGGGAAGAACTCTTAATAATAATAATCTTTTTATGCCTTATTCTCATGTTGCTGATTTAAAATTTGTCTGTTTTATATATGTTAACTTATTAATTATTTTTATTCTTATTTTAATTTTTTTTTCACCGTATGTTGTTTAATTTTTATTAAATTGTTGTATTTAAGTTTTCGTTTCTTGTCCTATTTCTTCAGTTAAAAAAGGAACTGTAACCAAATTAAAAGGAGATAAACTTATGCATCTACACAAAGTTATACTCTGTTCTCGGGCAATGACAACATTAAAAAACAAATAAATATTTTTTTAAAAAAAAATACGATATTATACGTTTTAAATTAGAAAGTAATTTTCAATTTGAATCTGCTTCTAATAGTTGTTATACTTACTTTGAGTAATTTTTTGCAGCGGCAAGTTGACTGCAGCTTGAGCCAGGTATGTATCCAGGGTTCGACCCAGACCGTGCCAGGCTCGGGGTCAGCGACCAGAACAGCTCGCGTGCAGGCCCGGCCACTCTGCATTATCAGCAAAGGGTGAAACGCAATATCCGCTCTTGCATTACACTAATTCCATCATAAACTCATTCCTGCTTCCGCTCCTTAAATAAGGAACAAATATCCTCGGCTCAGCTATTTACAACTTACATTTCCGTGCATATGCAAAAAAAAATGTTTATTCTGATAGAGAGCATAAAGAATCTCTCTCGTATACAAAAAGATCACAATAATAAAAACAGTACTTAAGTTCACTGTCATAGTGTTAGTGCAAAGTGGAAAAATACTCGGTTAGAAGCCCGAGAACATTTTATTCATTCTTTACACCGAAAAAGGCTGCGTTCTTTATTAATACTCTAGTTAACCACATTTTTATCTGTAACTATGCTCAACTGTTCAACAGTAAACATCAACGTGAATGATTTTATATTACTGTTATTGGCGGCGGTGCAGGTAATAACATAATTATTTTATTAAAATCTGGTATGCAGGATAAGGGTTATATACATTGAAATGTGTTGTACCCGTTGAAAGTTTGTGTGCGATGTACGAACAGAGCCATGTGTGTTCCACATGTGCCCTCATTCTGTAGCTCAGAGATTCAACATACGCTCTTCCATGAATTGGGATAACACAGCCTTTACTACTAGCGGCACCAGATAAGATAGATGCATCGAGCTCACCTGTATCAACTCTAACTTTACAACGATGTTTCCTCTTCCTGTTTACTTAGCAACAGGGATTTTTACACCACATTGCAATATTTTGAGCATATAAAGTTTCCTTCATAAGTGATCGAACAGTGATACCGTGTGCTCGGCACTAACAATTTTCATCAGGATAAATATATTTAATATTTTACGTACGACCCTAAAAATATTGAAAATCCTGAAATTCTACCAAGCTTGTAACGCTCGTATTTTAATCATGAAAATTAATAACAAAAAAATTGTAGGAAATATAAAATTCGTGACGGTGAAAATTCGTTAAAGGATATGACCATTTGAAAGTGGTCATTAAGGATGAAAAAACAAGGGAGGAACGAGGTTGGAGGAGACAAGGAAAGAGTGACGTAAGCAAAGAGGTTCGCGTCGTGGTCAAAACGTGAAAAGTAGTTCACAACCCTTGAGCAAGTTTTATGATATTTTTATTATTATTAAAAACTTTTATCTTTCGATTATACATTTAATATATTTACAATTATTTACAACAGTTATGGTAAATAATTTACATGTTAACTTGTGTGGGTGGAGAGTCCAGTGACTTTCCAGCCCTTGAGTTCATCGTTTGTAGTTCTACTGGGTGGAGGATGCGAAATGCGTTTTGTTATTACTGCGAAATTTTGGAGTGTTGAGTAGAGAGTGGAATGAGTGAGTTATCGGTCAGGGAAGTTCTATTGGGGTTGATAGGACGAGAGACGACGGTTTGAGAGCGGCGGGAGGTCATGGCCATTGTTATATGGTCGTATTTGGGTGATTTATGGTACTTCTGATTAGGGAGGATATGGATTTGTTGATTATTGTGCTGATTTATGGATTTGGATGTCTTAGGAACCACGGAGCTTTGGTAATGGAGCGAAGGATTTTGTTTTGGGTAATTTGGAGTTTTTGTGTGTTGGTTTTGGCGGTGCAGTCTCAGATGGATTCGATGAGGGAGTGTAACGCGTGTATTTAGGTTTAAGTTTTTCTTTGTCTCGAAAGTGTTGTTTGTGTGGTCTTGAGAATTCGAAACCGTGCACGTGCGTGCGGGTGGAGGAGATAAATATTTCCATCCAAGTAATTTTGCGTCCTGTCTCGATTGTTGGCCTCAACATGACAGAATAGTTATTCATTGTTGACTACGGAACTGCAGTTGCGTGCTATAAATCTTGTGACAATGGAAGAATCAGTAAAACTGACGAAGTTTTCTAACAATGAAAAAAGTAAAAGAATGAGACGATTTAAGGGAGGAGATAAGTTTTTGGAAACTGGATAGTTGTTCTGCGCTCACCGAAGCTGGTGGATGTGATTAAGAGAGGCTTCGTAAAGTTGTTGTCTGATATAGTTCGAGGCAGAATCGTAGTGAGAAAGGGGCCACAATTTGTTAGTGAAGAGTTCACAGAATTGCACCACACAATTTAGTACGACGGCTTGCCAGCATCCAATCCCAGAGGCCGACGCCTTAGCCAGTGATCAACCCTTGAGTCAACGCCAGTACGTCGGTACGAGAGCTACAACAGGCAACACAACGCAGAATAGCAGTACGCATTTGGTACGGGCAGCAGATCTCTTCTATGTAAAAACCACAGGTGCCTGAGATAAGAGTTTTCATGTTTAACTTTAATAAACTTATATAAAATTTCATTATTGGTCAAATATTTATTTTGATTTAACGAAAAAAAACCCAGCCCATAAAAATAATTCTTTACAGGAGAGATAGATCAGGCGTTTAGTACTGATTGAGACGGGGGAGTTTTTTTAGTAGTGGTTACAGGGTTTTGAATTTATAGTTAATTTTGGGGATAAGGTTACTAATATGAGCTTGCCAGGATAGTTTTGGATCTAGGGTGAGTCCTAGGTATGTTACTTTTCTTTCTGAGGGAATAAGGGTTCCATCGAGGGTGAGAGAGATTTGAATGCATGGGTTATTTTTTAGGGTTGATGTTGACTCTTTATTGTTTGGACCATGCGTCTAGGGAATTGAGGGCGCTTTGAAGAGGGAAGAGGTTTGGTTTAGGATGATGATGTCGTCCGAAAATAATACAGTATTAGAGATTACAGATCTTTCCCGGTGCAATTGTTTGATAAACAGTTCTCGGTATTCACTCGGGTGTAGAATATTTAAACGCGACGTTTCGACGACTAAAATCTCTGTCGCGAAGTTTCGCCTAGAAGATGACGCCAGAGATCTTAGTCGTCGAAATGTCGCGTTTAAATATGTTACACCCGAGTGAATACCGAGAACTGTTTATCGAATGATTGTGGGATGTTGTGGTATATCATGGATATATATGTTGAACAGGAGGGGAGAGATAATGCTTCCTTGGGGGACGCTCGCGGTAATGAAGTGGGTGGAGTTAATTTTGACTGTGAACTTGCGGTTTTCGAGGTAATTTTTTAGTAATTTGTAGTGGGTGTAATTGAGTTGATTTTTTATTTTAAAGAGGATGAAGGTATGATAGATTTTATCGAATGTCTTTTCTATGTCAATGAATGTGGCAATACAAGAATTTCGGGTTTCGAAGGATATGTTTACGTAGTTGGATACTGTATACAATTGTTGGGTACAGGAATGCTTGAGGCAGAATCCGTATTGGTTGTTGGGAATTAGGGGGGAGAGTAGTTTGCTGAGTTGGGGGAGGAGGAGTTTTTCGAAGAGTTTGGAAATGGACAGTAAGAAACTGATTGGGCGGCAGTTATCGGTAATTGATTTGTTTTTGTTTGTTTTGAAGATCATTATGATGGACTCAAGCTAGCGATTTCTCGTTAAGGCTACAACTTTGTCAACAAATAGTAATTCGGGTCTGGGCGAAATTTTCAGTACATATTCTAGTACAGCTATAGGAGCAACAATTTTTTTTATTCATAATGGCGCAGTAAATAGAAAGGCACTGAATGTGCCAAGGTCTCTATGAAAAAATGAGCCATTTAAAAAATAGGCGTAAACATGCGATTTTGACGGGAACGGACGCTTCGACTCTGGTCATTACATGTCTGTATATTTCCTTCTCTCTTCCATCTCACCATATAGCTATATACCTGCTCCCGGCCTGTTCTGAGAGCTGTTTGTTCCGGGGTCACAGACCTTGGGCGTACAGTAAGAAATGTTCGCTGTTACCATTGGAACAGTCGGCCAGTTGCCTCCCAAACTGGTTGAGGTACGGAGAAGTGAATGCTGGGTCACCACAGAAAACAACTCTCTCGCCATAGGACAAGTACTCAATGCCCGACCTACCTGATGCAGATTTTCTAGGGTTTGACCTGCATCACTTTTAGGTGAATTGACGGGTAGGATCCTTAAACCATAGGCCGGGGGCCCTAGTTAACCCTTGGCTACCTTCGTCTACCCTTCCGCATTCCCTATAAAATCCCTTCCTATGCTATTAAATGGGAGTTGCTAACATGTGGATTACCCTCATGTAACCTGTTACCTAAAAAAAATGTCATTAATGATTTTAATAATTAGATAATTAAGGTGGATTGTTAGCGGTACAAATTTGACTTTTGAAAAATTCACCATTCGCTCGTTTTTTCATGATTATTTGCCATAAACGTGTAAGAACCAGTAAATATTGAAAAAATAATCATAGTATCATTCAATGTCACTAAATTAGCAATACCTTCTCCTTAACCACTGCAACCTGACCCTGAATACGATTATATTATACAAGGGAGAGTCAATAATAAACCTTAAAAGTTTAATATGAAATCGAAAGTGTTCTGTAAGTTGGTACGCGTTTTAAATAATGTTCCGGATGTCCCTTGGGTGGCAGCACAAAGCAGATGCGCAAACACCGGCGCAGGAATAGTATAATGATAGTCGCCCCAGAGACGAACAGTGAATGTGTGAAACCTATTGACATTTATCGTAGAATCAGCGTGCAGTATGGGGACGCCTGTTTGTCGCAGCAGCAAGTATGAAGGTAGTTCGCAAATGGTGTGTTGTCTGTAGCTTGGCTACCTTCCACTACCCTTCCGCATCCCCCCCTTTCAAGTCCCTTCCTATGCTATTAAAGGGGAGTTGCCCATAGTGGATCACCCTCATGTAGCCTGTTGCCCTAAAAAAAAAAAAAAAGCCGATGCTCCGCGTCTTGGCCAGGCACATCGCGTCGTGACTCCCGAGACCACAGCAGCAGTTGAAGCGATCGTAATGGAAATCCGCCCAGTGGGTAACATTGCGACAGCTGTATGCATTAGTCATAGTTCAGAACATCACATTATGCATGATGTGTTCAGATTTCATAAGGTCCCAGGCACCTGTCTCTGGAATTGAAACAGCGGCGTGTTGATGCATGTGAAGAACTTCTGCGGCTCCTTGAACGGGACAGTGATGCCTTCCCTGCACGAATCGTCTCCGGAAACGAAATCTGGGTCCATTAACATCAGCCAGAACCAAAGAGAGCGAGAAAAGAATGGCTCCAACGACATTACCCAAAAGAAAGAAGTTTCGACCACAGAAGTCAGCAGAGAAGGTTATACAGTCCCTCTTTTGAGACGAAAAAGGCGTCCTCTTGGAGCACTACACGCCATTGTTACCAGTAACACATACACAGACATCCTCAAAAATCGTCTGCTTCCTGCCATTATTACAAAACAACGTGGATTGCTATCGACAGGTGTTCTTCTGGGACATGACAATTCAAGACGCCACACGGCTCGTGGAACAGTTTCGACAATCGCAGAAATGTGGTTTGAATGTCTGCCTCATCCACCATACTTACTAGGCCTTGCGCCAAGAGACTTCCAGACATTTGGAACCCTAAAACAAGCACTTTTTGGGACTAAATTTCAATCCGATGACGAGGTAAGCCAGGCAGTGCACAAGTGGTTGGGTTGCGCTGTCTCCCAAAATAATTTTTTTCTACGGGCATACAGGCACTTCGGAAGCGTTGGCAGACATGATTTTAGCGTGAAGGTTTTTATATCAAAAAATTATAAAGCCGTGTTGTATTTATCCTCAATAAATAACAATTAAAAAATAATTAATAAGAAAGACAGCCAATTCAGACAAAATAATTTTGTTTGTTTCTGGGATCCTTGTCCCTTTCCTCAGGTGCGAAGAACAGCCTCGAGCGACACAACTGCACTCGTCTTTTGACAAAACTCAAAGCTTTCAGTTAAGGTTTTCATTTAACTGCCCATCTTATTTACTTTTCTTTTTCTAATAAATAAAACAGGGTGTTTGTAAGTTTGTTTGTATGTGAGTGTGTGTGTGTATTAACACGTCTTCCTTGCAACCAGGAAACAAACAGTGTGTGGGTAAGACACTTCAACCACCCCCAGGGAGAGTGAGGACGGGGGTGGAATACATAAAATTTTTATTTTTTTATTTTTTTTTTATTTTAATTTTTAGGGCAACAGGCTACATGAGGGTGATCCACATTGGGCAACTCCCCTTTAATAGCATAGGAAGGGATTAGAAAGGGGGGTTGCGGAAGGGTAGAGGAAGGTAGCCAAGGGTTAACTAGGGCCCCCGGGCTATGGTTTAAGGATCCTACCCGACATTCGCCTAAAGAAATGCAGGGAAAACCCTAGAAAAACCTGCATCGGGTAGGTCGGGCATTTGGTACTTGTCCCACGCCCTTCCGATGACGGGAGAGGAGTTTGCTGTGGGGACGCAGCTTACCCCTCGCCATGCCTTGGCCTGTTTAGGAGGCAGCTGGCCGACTATTCCAATAGGAATAGCGGACAACTCTTGCCGTATGCCCAAGGTCTGCGACCCCGGAACATACACCTCTCAAAACAGACCGAGGTGCCTCGGCATGTGGGAACCTTAGTTCAAAAAAAACAGAGAGATGTGAGAGCATCCCCAAAGGTAGCCCCCGCCAGAGCAATACATCGATGCTTACCAAATGTATAGGAGAGACGATGAAGGAAGCCTGCGAGAGAATTCTCTCACAGGTGAACCTTCCCAGAGATCTCTGGCGGAGGCTACCTTTGGGGGTGCCTTCACATCTACCTGGTTTTTTGAATTAAGGTTCCCACATGCCGTGGCACCTCGGCCTGTTTTGAGAGGTGTATGTTCCGGGGTCACAGACCTTGGGCATACGGTAAGAGTTGTCCGCTTTTCCTATTGGAATAGTCGGCAAGCTGCCTACTAAACCGATCAAGACACGGCGAGGGGAAAACTGCGACCCCACAGAAAACCCCTCTCCCGCCATCGGAAGGGCGTGGGACAAGTACCAAGTGCCCGACCTACCTGATGCAGGTTTTTATAGAGTTTTCCCTGCATCACTTTTAGGCGAATTGACGGGTAGGAACCTTAAACCATAGCCCGGGGGGCCTAGTTAACCCATGGCTACCTTCCTCTACCCTTCCGCATCCCCCCTTTCAAATCCCTTCCTTTGCTATTAAAGGGGAGTTCTCACCATGTGGATTACCCTCATGTAGCCTGTTGGCCTAGAAAAACCCTAAAGTAGTAAAAGTGAGCGATGTTTTGTTCTGGAGATGCTAATTTCTTATTGTTAACTTAAGTTTATATATGTGAAGGATATTTTTTAAATAACAATCCGTCCAATAAATTAATCAGTTAAGAAAGAATATCAATTGAATTGTAAAATATGTTCACGATCAATTACAACACGTATCAGAATTCCCATCTTTAAGATTCTTTCCTCATTCAAATATTTCGATTTTTATTATACGTATCAGTTATTCATCCAATATACTCATTATATTTGATATGGTTCAGAATTTTGGATGAATGGAATTTCTGGTAATGTTAAAATAGTTATGCTAATATTAAAACAGTAGTCTACAAAATCTGTTGAGTGCATTTAATTCAGCGTTGAAATTTTGGAAATCTTTCCATTGTTACCAGAATATTTTAACGTAAACTTATTGCATGAGTAACGATAATATGTTAACGTTTTTCTTCTACTATACTATTCGTGCACATAATTAAATTACGTACATTAGATTTGAACATTACTAAACTTTATTATGACAAGAAACAATAAAAAACAGTTTAAAAATTCTAAATCCAAATGCTTTATTTTCATATTATATATAATATTGAGTAAAATAATGTTTTTGCAACTATATTTTATCAAAAGACTTGTTATAAATAATATTTTGTTTATTTATGATTAAAGACACAGTTGTGTCTCTCTCGACTCGTACATATTTTCTGCACCTGAAGAAAGTAACAAGGCTTCAATAAACGTTGTGTGGTATTTACATTATCACTTCTTTTGTTTGTATTTGCCATCTTTCTTATTAATAAACACACATTCTCCTTTCAGTAGTGGCGTATGGAGCCTGTGAAATGTCATGGTGTTGAATGCTGATAATGAAGTCTCGAAATATTTCGAATTTTCTTCTTATTAATAGTTTTGGTCCATGTAGGCTAGTAGTAGATTAATTCGAGATGTGCCATGTTAAGACTTTGGATATTTTTACCATTCTTTTTGAATATTGGACTGTAATAATTAGCGCACCATATTTCTTGTAATATAAGACGAAGAAAAATAAAATAACTGTTTCTGTGGAACAAAGAAAATGACTTCCTCCGGAGTAATTATGACAGGTAACGATGACTGTTGTGAGCAGGAAGAGCGGAGTGGTTTCCTGTAATGAGCAGTTGAAGCGTGGTGAAGACACCCAGCTGCCCACTCGGACAGGAAGTGCGTGTGGACGGGTATTTCCAGTCAGTGGCCGATTACAATCGACGAGATCGGCAGATGGCGGAAGCCAAGGATCTCCCTCCAGACGCATTAGCAGCAGCATTCGCCAAACTTCCGCCACTAATTGACGAGACGCATTACCAATCAAAAACTTCCTTCAATGTATGAGGTTAGAATTGAAATTTCTAATTTCTGTAATGTAATGGAAATTTCACTTCACATTTCTAAAAATGTTGATTTATAGAAGGGAGGTACCTAATATAAGACACTCCTATTCCTCGTCTGGAATGTGATCGGTGTCGTTCCGTGTGCGAGCAGTTTATTTGCGGGAAACACAGGTATAATGTCCCCTGGAACCAGAGGATTATGAAAGGCCGTACCCATGCCTCATTATTTACCTACTGGAACATAAATTTATGTTATTTTACATTTTATTATAAAATATATAGTATATAGTGCCCGTCGTTGCCAGGGTTGTCATATATCCATAACACCCGAATTGACTCGGTGTCGTGCAATGTCCGCACGTGTCATGTGCGGACAACTTCCCCCCGAGGTTGTCCGCTCATGCTACGTGCGTTCAAAATACAGCGCCTTTGACTCCAACTTCGATTGCCTTTTCATTATTTTTATGCAATGCACCTCGACTCCTATCCCTAAATGAGCCCACCTCTCAAGCCCGAAATGGGTTGAAATTATTCACAGGGAAAAGTAGATATATTTTATGAATCTCATTGATCCCGAAAAATATTTATTCTACCCAAAAATCATCCGGTGAATATGTTTGAAAACTTCTGCTCCTGCTCATCATCCCAGCCCCTCCCACCCCAGACCACCCCCGCGCGTTGCTCATGCTGTCGTAAATAATCTCTGCGACATCTCGGTTTTTTGCGTTAATTTTATGAAACGCCTCTCCTTCCTTACTCTTATGCGTGCTTCACATGCCGAAAGGCGTTGAAATTATACACAAACATCATCGGTAGAAATACTATCAATCTAATTAAACCTAAAAAATATTTATTGAACGCAAATACAGGTTGTGTTTGCATGTTTAAAATTTTTCACCCCCGCCCAACCCTGTCCCGGGGGGTTAAATGGCAAGTTGAGTGTCATAATTAAACTAAGCGACATCCCAAACTTGGATTTGACTCCAATCTTGGTTGTATTTGCGTTAATTTCATGTAGCGCCCCTCCACCCCCACCCGTAAGGGAGCTCCTTTCTCATGCTGTAAGGCACTGAAATTTTACACTGAAAACATGTACAGAAATTTTATGAATCTCATTGATCCCGAAAAATATTTATTCAACGCCAAAATCGTCCTGTAAACATATTCGAAAATTTCTAGCCCCGTTCACCTCCACCCAGCCCCGTCCATTGGCCAGATTGTCATAAATAAAACCAGCGACATTCGTTACTTGATTTCACTCGAACCTCGGTTATTTTTGCGTTATTTTTATGTAAGATCTACATTATATTTTTACGGCAAATGGGGTTACAGCAAATGAGACAGAACGAAGTGATCAACTTCTCATAGATTGGACAAAGCAAATCGATGTAAGTTGATAATTAACTTTGGAATATAAAAGCATAGGTTAAGAAATTTCATACACCTAATATGTGATACGACGGGTAGCCATGATCATATATATTAGCTTACCATATTTCACATTCCTTTTTAAAAAAATTAGCTGAATGCCGGGCGTTGACTGGGAATTTATTTATATAAACACGAAAAACTATTTAGTTCTACATTAATCTATTAATCATGTAAATATTTAACCAACCAATGAAGAAAAATGTTAATTTCATCAGAACCCATCGGTCTTTAGACAACCATAAATACTCACAAAATATAAAAAATATTCTTAGTACCTTAAGAGCGTCAAAAAAACTCCGGTGCATTGAGAGAGTCACAAATAACGGTGTACCCTATAGTACTTACAGGAAAAAATAAACGCACTGTCTTAAGAGAGTTAGTTATACTCACAGTGTATTAACGGTAAAAAATACTCCCGGTACCTTAAAAATTATTTCCCTTACCACAAGAGAGTCGTAAATACTCAATACAGGTAGCCATTGAGAGTGAAAATTGCTTGCGCTTCCTTATTACAGTTAAAAACACTCCCGGTAGGTTAACAGAATCCAAAATACGGTACTTTAAGAATGCCAGAAATACTTCCATTACGTTAAGAGAGGAAAAACAGTCACTGTAATAGAAAAAAAATTATTCCCGGTATCTTAAGAGAGTCAGAAAAAACTCTCAATATCTTAAGAGAGTGAAGAACACTCCCGATACCGCTAGCGAGACAAAAATGCACCCGTACTACGTGATTCAAAAATATAAATATATTCATTACATGAAGAGAATCAGTCATATTCCCTTTAGCCTAAGATGCTAATTTCTGATTCCTTGAGTGTGTCAAAAGTTCTCTCGGTGCCGTAAGTACACGAAAAATATTTCCAACACCCGAAAACTGTCTAAAATACTCAGTACCTTAAGAGGGTATAAAACATATCCCGTTACTTTAAGAGTCAAAAATACTCCTTGTAATTTGTTTATAGGTGATAGGGGTGTTTCACCAATGAAGTTTTTGCTTCATATCGTATATAACATCCGTAAAAAATATGGTGAAATTCTCTGCACCCTTTCAAAATTGCACGTGGAACATTGTTTACCCCTTCCATCTCCAATCCTGGGGACAGAACTACAACTTAACCGACAAGTTGAATGTCGTCATTAAACTTAGCGACTTCCATAACACTGATTTCGACATAAATCTCGGCTCTTTTCGTGTTATTTTTACGGTACGCTCCTCCACCCCCACGCTTATGGATGGTCGCATCTCATGCCGAAAAAGGTTAAAATTTCACAATAACAACAATGCAATAAATACTATACATCTCATTGACCCTAAAAAAAAATTTATTCGACTCAAATATCGGCCATTTTAGCGAGTTTGAAAATTTCCAACCCCTATCACCGCCGTCGCTACGGGTTCTCCCGATAGTGTTTATTTCCGGATTGTAAGGAATATGTGTGAAAAATTTGGTCCCTTTCGGGATTTGGAGGGGAGCTCCCCTTGCGGGTTGGGGTGGAGTAGCATTACATAAAAATAACTCAAAAGCAATCGAGATTGGAGTCCAATCCAGGGTTATGGAAGTCACTGAGTTTGATTATGACATTCAATTGGCCGTTTAATAACCGGGGCATTAATGGACGGCGTGGAATTTTTATAACATGTTAAATCGTCGATATTAGCGTGGGATAAATAAATGTCAGTGTCATTGACGTTGATAGTATTTCTACCGATATTGTTTGAAAAATTTAATCCGCTTTCAGCGTGAGAGAAGAGCACGCGGTATGGGTTGAAACATTCAAACATAATAAGACAACCGATATTTAAGTCGGATAAATATTTTAGTTGTCAAAAAATTGGTAGTATTTCTACCGATGTAATGGATGTCGCTGAATTTATTTGATTATAATTGTAACCCCTTACAGCATGGGAAAGAAGTTTCGTTAGGGGGGGGGGGTGGACGGCGTTGCAAGTAAATAACGCGAATACAACCGAGATTGGAGTGAAAACCAGGGTTATGGATGTCGCAGAGTTTTAAATATTATATTAAATTGCCCATTTAACCCTCAGGGTCAGTGGAGGATGTGGGTGGAAATTTTCAAACATGTTAAAAGATCGATATTTGCGGGAAATAAATATTTTTCAGGGTTAATTAGATTTGTAGTATTTCTACCCATTTTATGTTACTACAATTTCAACCTCTTGCGACAAGAGGATTAAGAACGCTTAGGGAAGATGGTGGACGGGTGTTACAAGAAAATAACGCGAAAACAACCGACATTCGAGTAATTCGAACGTAATTAATTTCGCTGAGTTCATTTATGACAATCTGGGCTGGGGTGGGGCTGGTTGTGCGGAGTTGAGTGGGGGAGGTAGAAATTTTAAAGTAAGTTAAGTGGGTGAATTTTGCGACGATTACATATATTTAGGGAACAATGATGTTTTTAGCATTTCACTACATGTTCTCCGTGTTTAATATCAACCCCTTTCGGGATTGGGAGAGAATTGACATTAGGGGTATGGGTGACTGGCGTTACAAATAAATAACGCTATTAAAACCGAGTTAGGGACAAATACAGTGTTATGAATATCGCTGAGTTTAATTATGACATTTAATTGGTCATTTAACCCCGAGGGATGGAGGTAGGCGGGGTTTGAAATTTTTAAACATGAAATCACGGTCGATATTAGAGTTAAATAAATATTTCGCAGGGTTAGTTTTAATTATAGTATTTACACCCATGTTATGTGTGTAAAAATGCAACCCCTTGAGGCATAGGGATGAGCGTGGAGGGGACTTAAAAGAAAATAACGCGAAAAAAAACGAGATTCGAGTCAAATCGAAGGTAATTGATGTCGCTGAATTTATTTATGACAATCTGGGCAACGCGCTTGGGTGGACTGGGTTGAGAGGAGTTGGGTGGAGGTGGACGAGAAATAAAAATTTTAAAACATGTTGACCGGCCATTTCTTGCGTCGTGATTAATTAGATTAATAAAATGTCTCTACATTTTCTCCGTCTATAATTTCAACCCCTTTCCAGATTGGGAATGGAGCTCCCTTAAGGGTGAGGGTGGAGTGGAATTGTATTATAATGATGCAAAAACAATCAACATTGGGGTCAAATCCTCGCTCATGGATGTCAAAGAGTTTAATTATAACATTCAACTAATTGTTTAACTCCCCCAAGGAAGGGTTGGCGAGGGTATAAATTTTCAAACATGTTAAACGGTCCATTTTTCTAGGGAATAAATATTTGTCGAGGTCAATGTCATTGATAATATTTATACAGATTTTGTTTTTAATTTTAACCCCTTAAGGCACGTGAAAGATCACACTTAGGGGTGGGGATTACAAGAAAATAACGTGAATAAATCCCAGATTTGAGTCAAATTCAAGTTATGTATGTCACTGAGTTTATTTATGACAACCTGAATAACATGAGGGGGTGGCCGAGAGATGGGAGGGGTTTGGCGGCGGTATTTCAAACATGTAAAATGGGCAATATTTCGTGAAATAAATATTTGACGCTGTTAATGTCATTGATAGTATTTATACCAATTCTGTTTGTGTATAATTTCAACACCTTACGGCATGGTAGGGAAGCACCTATAGGGGTGAAGATGAGTTCCATAAAAATAACGCAAAAAAACGAGATTCGAGTCAAATCAGAGTTATGGATATAGTGTATTTATGACAACGTTGGCAATGCACGGGGTTTGGTGGTGGTGTGCGGGGGTGTGAGGGGCCAACCGGCCAATTTTTGCTTCGAATAAATATATTTCGGCATCAATGAGATTCATAAAATTTCTCTACATGCACCCTGTGTATAATTTCAACCCATTTATGACTTGGGAGGGGTGCACCCTTAATTGTGGGCGTGAAGTGGCATTACATAAAAGATATTGGAGTCGAATCCGTGACTATAGTTGTCACTGAGTTTAATTACGACATTCAACATGCCGCTTAAGTCTCCAGAGCGCGAGTGGTCGGGGGTGGAAACTTACAAACATGTTAAACAGTCGATATATTTGCATTAAATAATTATTTACTGGGGTTAATGACTTTGTTAGTATTTATGCTGACGTTGTTTGTGTATAATTTAAACCCCTGTGAGGGGAGTAAGCTTGGCGGTTGGGTTGGAGGTGCGTTTAATAAAAATAACGATAAAACAACTGAGATTCAAATCAATTCAGAGAATAAGAATGTCGCTGAGTCTAATTGTGACAACCTGGGTAACGTGACGGGTTTGGGAGGTGGTGGGTGGGGGAAGAAATTTCCAGACAATGTAATCGGCCGATTTTTGCATGTACTAAATACTTTTTTATTATCGCACATTTGTGGGGGTGGTCATCTTCTAACATGTAAAAACGGCCGATAATTTGGTCAATGACTTCAACCCCTTTCGGCATGGGAGTTGAGCACATTTAGGGATAGGGTTCGAGGAGCGTTACATAAAAATAGCGCAAAAGCAACCAAAATTGGAGTCATATCGAGGGGTTATGGATAAATGACATCTCGGGCAACGCCGGCCACCCAGCTAGTGAAGAAATAAATACATGTTCCCAATTTCATAGAATAATTGCTATATTTGTAAGTTTATACGGGTTCTTTATACTTATTGTATAATTTTTAATGTAACTATATCAGAGTTGTAACCAAACGATCTGAATTTCATCCAAGATTCATTAGCTTTGATGAGATAGGGATAAACGTAGGAGGGGATAAACTTTTGAAATCTTCTTTAGCAATGCTCATTGTTTATTCCAATTCATTAAGATGATGACTGTAGTCCGATGCAGCTCGGAATGCGAATTATGTGCTTGCACCGCGCAACGTTGCCAGACACTCTTCTAGCATTAATCCAACCAGCCCATCCATAATGGAGCTGTATTTTCTTCTGTTGTGGCAACACCACACCGGGAGTTTCCTACTCAATCTCTTGATTGTCGGTGCTTAATGTGGATATTTTCTAGTGATTTTTCGCTGTTTATGCAATATGGCTGCGACACAAGAAACCGTTCAGTTCTCAAGTCTGACAAGCACAGCCTCAGTCTCTACGAGTCTAGCGTTCATTATTCCGGTATCGCACTATTTAACAGCCTTACTGAACATGTAAAGAACATCAACAACTACAACTCATTCGTCAAGGAGTGTAAAACTTTTCATGTATTACTCCGTACACGAATTTTTGAATCGGTCTCACATGAGCTGCCTTGCCTACAAAATTTCTGAATATGCTATAAATATGTAAATAGTTTGTCCAGTTCTCCCCTTTTGGTTCTGTTTTCCTGTCTCTGCTTTCTGTTTTAGTAAATATCCATGACATCCCTCCGTACCTAGCGACAGGAGATGAATACCAGGAAGTGATAGGTGTCGTGTGCGTGTTTCCTAAACATAGTACGATTGTAGTGACTAGACAAATGTGAACAGATATGAATTGTGTGTGTGTGTGTGTGTGTGTAACCTATTAATATTAATTCTGTTTATATGTAATTTATCTACTGTACATTTGTTACGAATCCTATTTCCTCTTAAGAGGGCTAATGGTGAATAAATCAATCTATCTATTGCCGGCTTTTGTGGCTTACATCTCTTTTGCACCCATAAAATTATTTAATTAATAAAATATACATTAATAATAATAATGTTGCATAAGCTATTGGTGAATTCGAATGACGCCATTGGGCAGCGGGTACGGAGATTTTCTTCAAACGTTTCTTATCAAGTCATCAAGGGACAAGTGCCAAAAGCCGAAAGAGTTCTCGGTGATTCGAACGATTAATCGCTCTTTTGGCAACAACTTCGCCGGGAAAGCCTTCGATCTTTGGAGTGCCAAATTATCAGGAAATGTCGTCGAATATTACATTACAATATATTATATCTAAAATAATAAAAAATTGAAATTGTAAAACCCTTCGATTATCATAGTCAGACATTTATATATATATATATATATATATATATATATATATATAACATCCATAGGGTTTAAGACATCATCTTGACACAAAATTTTCGATAATAGAGTCGCTATGAATTTAAATTTAATGAAGCATTTTTATGATTTCACAGTTAATATATCTCGAGTTTTACATTTAGATTAAATATAACAATCAGTATTTTAAGAATGTAACAATGATACGTTTGAATATTAATACTAGCAAAACTTCGCTTCGTAACGAAAAATTGAAAAGGCTAGGGGCCAAGCCGGAATAAATATTTCTCATCATCCGTTAATGGAATACGCTACACGTTGTTGCCAACAGGAAAAGCTATAATTCAATCTTGATGATAAAGAAACTGCCAAGAAGTACTGCGACATTGTTGTAACTTTGAGAAAACGAACACAGCGTTAATTTTTAAGTACTAAATCTTGCAAAAATGTGGAGTTCACGTGAAAAATGTCGAAATAATTTTAGGACCTTCTCAAAATAAGAAATCCTGCGCTTCCTGCATGAGTGTTCAGACATTCGGATTTAACCTTTTCACGTTTACCTTGTTGTTCGAAACGTGGTAGGAATTTTGCATCTCCTCACCGTTTATTATTCATTCTCTTTCACTCAAACCGATTATGATTTATTATAATTGCCTTTGTCTTTCATGTACTGTAAATTTTCTCTACTTTCTTCCTTGATGATTTACTGTTGCAGATCTTTTATTTCCGTTGTTGTTCAGGCAATCGACACTTCGATGCATTATAGTAACTCCCAAATGGCCCGAGTCATATCTCTAATGCATTAACAGGTTCATATTGGGTCTGCACTATAGTTAAATAAAAATATTTGTTTTTATAATATTAGACACATAAATTAATTTCTAGATGCGTCATTAAGCTGATTTGGGTCATTTATCGACCGCATTCATCATCGATTGTCTGCGTATATCATTTATTAAAAATTTGATAAATCGGAATTGCTTTCAGCTACAGAGTTAACTTAGGTTGAAGTTATCGACCGTTGCCCTTAGGGCGGTGTTGATACGTGAACGGCCAAGTGCTGAGAGTTGACAAGGACTGCCTTTGTGGCGGAACTGAATTCTCGGTTTTTGTCGCCTTCTCTTCCTGCAGTCGCATCGGTCCTTTTTCACAGCTTGGCACGACGAATCGAGTATCCGAAGCGTCCCTTCATTTCCTAACAAGTCTCTCGACTGTGATTTCCATTATCAGTATTTTCACGTCTACAGGCGCTTCAAACAAATATAAAACAAGCTGTTTTCATGTCGCCATTACACCCAAGAAAAAGGTTATTATTATTATTATAGACTTTAATTAAGAATAACTGTCAGCACTTCGAATTAATTTAATTCTTATTCCTCATACAATATTTATTAGATATTGTTTCTACAATAAGTGTATGAATATACTATTCAGAATAATTACGTGACATTACAACATTATCTCGTGAATCTAAGTTTGAAATTTCTTACAACGACGTGGGACACGTGAAAGAATAATGTTCAGGGAATCCGTAGCCTGTAACAATATAAAGCATTATGTAGACAGAAGTTATGAAACTGTAATCGGGATAAAATAAAATAAAGTGTGGGGGTAAGAAGTTGGATGACCGAATGACGCGAAAGATACTGGGGAAACAAATTAAACCAGTAAAAACGGGACTTTAGAAAAATGGAGAGACTCTTCTTGTCTTTATCCAATTCTGTATTGTTGTTTAGTTGATAAAGCAAGGCAGGAATGGAATTTGATATAGATAGACTGATAGCTTGTGTTCAAACTATCTACAACCATAATTTCAAAGAGCATTCAAAGAAAAATATTATCGATCAACTGTGGGAAGAAGTTGGGACGCAATGAGCTTTCTTGATATCTAATGATTATATGAAATAGCAAATGGCAGACAAAAATGATGATATAAAAATCACACAACAATTCTGGAACATTCTTTCGTCTTATAATTGAAAAAAAAAAGACTTTTGAGTCTGATTATATACGGGGGCAGCTGTCATTCTAGGACCAGGCCGAATTTAGTAGGTCTGCCCACTAATCAGTGTTCGGACTCTACTGTTGTTCATTTCTTGATAACTATCCAAACGAGAACAACAAAAGTGCTGGTAATATACTTGTGGAGAAGAGACTGCATCAGGAATTGAAGTGGAAGGTTATTAGAACGTAGCTTCCTCTCTGCGGGAGTTAAACTCTTCCGAAAATTAGTGTCTTGCATTTTTCAACAGTCAAACCAAAAAGAAAAACAAAACTTTTTGAGCTCATCTTTGTGAAATAGAAAATTCTGTTTCTGTCTATTCGTAATTTATTAAGAAACTCGTTTACAATTCACTTAGTGTTAATTGGGTGTTTGACTATTTTCCGAGACCTTGAAAAACAGCTCACATTATTCTACTATTAAAATCAGGAAAAAAACCAACAGACACAACATCCTACCGTCCTATAAGTTTGCTGTCCATTATTTCTGAAGTGTTTGAAAAATTTTCTTGCAACGACTGAAACCAATGTTCGCAAACAACGAGCTAGTTCCTTATCATCAATTTGGCTTTAGAAGCCGTCATGGAATTCATGATGTATGCTTTCCGGGCGTGCCTTTTTTTCGAGACCTCCAGTAGAAGGGAACGGAGATACTAAATCTTGGCGGACTGAGTCCTGCACCCAGGAAGAAACAGAAGAAAATTTTTCCCGGGAAACCACATACGCCCTCGAGTCCAACTCCAGTGTGCGTTGGGCTGTGAGGTGCGGCAACACACCCAGCTGGGCTATTGGGACCCTGGAGCATAGACTAGGCCCAGCGTGGCCCCGCAGGGTGGAGATGTACTTGTCCATAGGCCTTTGAAACTTGTCGGCACACCTCAGTTGTCCAGAGTGGCTCTCAAGTTACGGCTATCTCCCTCGCATAGCAACACTCTATTGCTATGAGGATAATTATGGCCAGGCGGTTTCGTCATCGGATAAGTAAGAAGTGGAGACAATTCCCCACAACTCGACATCTTAGCCTCCTAGAGAATGGTTAATGCTAGGTCACCTGCACCCACCTCCCAAGAGACTGGACGACCGCCTTGAGTCAGTGTCCACCACCTCCTGGCAGGACAGGATGGTAGCTTCTCAGAAAGACCCCCTGGAGAACCACGCGCCTTCCCTTCCCACATGTCGCAACCGCAGAAAGGCCTGTCTACCAGAGTTCTATTGTCAGCGGGATTCCTCCCACCACCGAGAATAGTCACGGTTAGAGGGTGCTTCCGCAGGGTCTGCCCTGGGATTCGTCTAAGATACTACCAACCACGAGCAGCTCATGGAGACGACACCTCAAACGACTGTTATCCCACCATTCACCTACTCGTCTCATCATGCCGCACCATTTGAGAGTCGTTCGAGGAGTGCTAGTAATAGGGGGACTCCTCCCCAACTGAGACTAGTAACAGTTCGATGTTGCTCGCGCATACATCTACCTCACCTGACTACTGGAAACTGCGAGACTAGTACCCACTTACATGGGATTAGAAGCGCCGAAGCCAGTTTTAAGGGTAGACGCCGTGTGGTCTACCTCTGGGCTCGACATTGGATACTATTCGGGGAGCAGCGCCCCGGACGACACCTCAAGCGTCTGTTATCCAGCCATTTACCCGAAGCCGTCATGGTACTATCGAGCAAGTCAGTCGAATAATTAATAACGCACTTGAAGAAAAAATGTTCTGCACCGCTGCATTTCTGGACATTAGCCAGACTTTTGATAAATTCTGGCATGAAGGGTTATATAATGAAATTAAAAAGAAACCACAACACAGTTACGTCATCATCCTTCAATCTTGTCCAACAAGAAGACACTTTCTAGTGAAATATTAAGATGAATATACAGACTTGCTACCAATAAAATTCGGAGTGCCACAGGGTAGTGTCTTAGGACCTCCTTTATACGGCCGATCTACCAATCACCACGAAGACTACAGTTGCCACCTACGCAGATGATACTGCCATATTTGTCGTACACCAGGATATAATAGTTGCATCACAGTATCTACAAGAACACTTACACTTAATGCAAACCTGGCTGATTAAATGGAAAATCAAAGCCAACCAACTGAAATCAGTGCAATTAACTCACACACTAAACCGAAGCACTTTTCCACCGAGCACGCTTAACGACCAACAACTGAAGCAAGCAAACGACGTCAAATATCTTGGAATGCATGTGGACAGAAGACTGTCATGGAAAAGCACATTTTTACAAAAAGAAGGCAACTCGGATTGAAGCTGACACAAATGCAGTGGCTGATAAGGAGGCGGTCCCAAACTGACACTTGAAAATAAACTACTGTTGTGTAAGGCCATTTCGAGCTATCGGATTCAACTGTGGGGCACGGCAAACTTTGCTGTGAAGAACAAAATTCAGAACATTTTGCAACTTTTATTTCAATACTGAAGTAAGATGGCTTTCGAAAGGAACCTGCTTGAAGAGAATTATAGAATTATTTGATACTATTAGTGACAAAGTTTAAATGAAGCATCTGTTAACGGTCGATGATAAAGCAACTGTTATTTTTTAGCCGATATCTAGAAAAACTGAATATATTAAATAAACAACATCAGTTGACAAAGAAAACTCGCCGACGGAAAAATATTACATTCATTGAATTATGTCAAAAATATGTTTGTAGCAAAAATTATGGACACTTTTATTTGCTACAAAAATTTGAAGTGACTGATACCACTGTACTTATTATTCTATCTGGTCGCTGATTTAAAAGAAAGATTTTCCGAATTGAAACATATTAATTTTCCAACCTGAATGATGCAGCCAATATGGTGTTACAGTTCAGTACTAAGAAGAAATCTCAGAGATGCAAGATGATGAGTCAGCTAAACCTTTATTCAATATAAAAGGAGTGAAGGCATGACCTTTTGGTGAAACAGAAATTAAATTCCCAAATTCAACCAACTTCGCGTGAGAGAAATTATTATAGATTCCATGTACGTAATGGGGATTCATTGCCGAAAATTATTTACTGTTAAAGAAAGTAAATCGACTGCATTCACAAAGTGGGGAGACTTGAGACTGAAGGTGACTAAATTTAACCACAATATAAAATCTCTCTGCAGGAAATATCGAGCGCAAGGATCTCGCTAATTCAGAACTGACCTCACATTAAATGTTGAAATTAAAGTATAATTACTAAAAATTAAAATTCTAGAGAAAAAGCTTCATATTATTTATTTTATACTTGAATTTTTGTTGTCAATTAGTTTGAAATTTACTTACTGTTTTTTCTTAATAATATTCTAGTGATTTATTCCTAAAACCGTAGTCTTTTGTCCTCAACAAATTTTAATTATGCTTCATTTAGGGAATAAATCAATTATTATTATAAAAAATATGCATTTGTTACATTGGAGGTGGAAGGAGGGGGCATCAAATTTTTAGGAAGAATTACATGGTAAGAAAAAGGTTAGGAAACACTGGGTTAGAAGAAACTGACAGAATTAAATGTGTGTTTGGAACAGAAATAAAATTCTCTTCTTTGTCAATGAAGGCAGACAATAACGCATCCGATAAAAGTCTCTCCACAAAACTTTATCGTGAACCAGAATTGTTGTCGCCATATTTTTAAAATATGTCACAACAAATTCATTTTGAGTCATGTGATTATATTGGGCCGTAAATATTAAAGCTTATATAATAACTTTAGATCTATTTGCTGAAAATGACCGTAATTTGTTTCTAAAGGTATAAAAACATAACTTGTATAAAAATCGATTTGGATTCATTTGAAATGTAATCATAGAATATATATAATTGATCATCTTTATATGACACGGGTACATTTCCGCTATTACATATAACATCAGAGAAAAATGTTTCTTGTATACGAAGTCGACAGTGGAGGAATGGAACTCTAGCTCAAATTACTCAACTGGATCTACCATTTATGAAATTCGGTGAGTACACGTTCCACTCCAGAAACGGAAATGTGAAAATGTATATTATGCCACAAATTATCTCAATTATATGTCCCACCGTAATTATACATAATTATAAATCCTCTGGTAGATAGAAAATTACGCAGTAGCGACCAAAGAGGTCAAGTCTGATGACTGACAGTTGCGGATTTCTTCGTAACTTAAATTTATTATTGTTAACGTTGAAGGAATCGAAGGCAGTATATTCAGGTGACGGAGTGATGAGTTTCAGAATATACAGTGTGACCGACTTATCAGAGAGCAGTAAGATATCTCGGAAAATACCCAGCTATAAAAAGAGTTGGTAATAAAATATGTTCGCTTCGAAGAGAACCTCCAATGATACCAAACTGGAATACCCACACCTACCTCCTCGTTAACGGGGATGGGGAATATCAAATACTTAAATGCGAACCTCCATTTTTTATTACAGCTTTGGATTATGCAGGAAATGGTTTTCATTTATTTTATCAGTTTGGTTATTAATTCTGGATGACACAATATAAAACCATTTCCTCTTCTCTGTTAAACTTCGCAAAGGATTTCTTCCTTCGCCGACTTTAATCAAAGCCTCTTTCCATTTCAGCCTCTCCGAGTATCTGTTAATGATCTGTGCACGTAACTTATTGGAGTTCATACGCGATAACTGTTTTTTTATTGACGTAAGCTTTCTTTCTCATTTTCTGTGTAGTTATTTGACCGCAGTAAAACATCCGAGGAGCTATACTACTATGATTTAAGAGCCAGGTGGTAAGCGGGAACTTTCTTGCTCCTCAGGTTACCTAGAACTAACAATTACACTGTTTAATGTTATTGCCTGTTCCCCGAAATAACTGTATGGTATAAGCGTTTTTAATTACGAGCGGACATTTGTTTGAAATGAAATATTAAATTACATGTTGGGAAGACTTTGACGTTCAAATACGTTGACGTACACGATCAGTCGAAAAGTATCACTAAGAAAAAGTTTAACTAATGGCAGATGTTCATTTTATTCATATAAACTACTGTGATAAACAAATGTATATAGAATAGTACACGAAAAATTTTTCGAATTTAATTTTTCCACATGCTTCTGCAATGTGTTTATCCCCGCAGGTATCTAGTTAATATCAAAATTTAATAATCTATAGCAGTGCAGGATAACTCTCATACTAGGAAGCCTGCGAGAGAATTCTCTCGCATGTGAAGCTTCCTAGAGAGCTCTGGAGGAGGCTACCTTTGGGGATGCCTTCACATCTCTTGGGTATTTTGAACTAACGTTCCCACATACCGTGGCACCTCGGCCTGTTTTGAGAGGTGTATGTTCCGGGGTCACAGACCTTTGGCATACGGTAAGAGTTGTCCGCTATTCCTATTGGAATAGTCGGCAAGCAGCCTACTAAACCGATCAAGGCAAGGCGAGGGGAAAGCTACGACCCCACAACAAACCCCTCTCCCGCCATCGGAAGGATGTGGAACAAGTACCAAATGCCTGAACTACCTGATGCAGGTTTTTCTACGTTTTTTTCTGCATCACTGTTAGGCGAAGTGCCGGGTAGGATCCTTAAACCATTTCCCATGGACCCTAGTTAACCCTTCCGCATCCCCCTTTCAAATCCATTTCCTATGTTATAAGAGGGGAGTTGCCACTATGTGGATAACCCTATACGTAGCCTGTCTACACCTTCTTCTTCTTCGATGAACGCAAGTTATACTGCTTTCAAGTTGGGTTTAGTAAAGAGAGGTTGGCAATATTTATTTCATGGTTATACTACTTGTTTTAAATATTTTTTTGGGTAATCCCGGAGCCCGGAATGGTTACGAGTAAAAACACCGAAAGAGAATATGGAGCCTGCGCCAGAACAGTAAGAACTGTACATTCTGTGAAAACAGTGAACGTGTAGAAAAACAAGGTATGTAAGGTATTTGCTGAAGAAAAGTAAAGAATAGAATTGAATTGCTACTCCAGGAATGATTGGAAGCATCAGAGGATAGAGTAAGGTATTTACAACAAAAAAACACCCGTCTAGTTAAAGCATCTGTTACATAGTGGAAAAATCCTCAAAGAGACAGAGGGTGAATTAATGCAGCTCAAGTACGGGTCAAAAACGGCTGCAGAGAAGAAGCTTCATGCCTGGTCTTGAGGGATTTATCCGAGGGGTTACGTGGATATTGAAAATTAGAAATTGAAGGTCGAATGCTTTGCGGGAATCCGAACTGGAGTAGTCAACCCGTAAAAACCCAAGAACTATCATTGAGTCACTTGCGGCGTTTGAGTTGGTGGCTGAGACTCTCGACGTCATTTATTTTTTGGTAACAGGCTGCATGGTTGCATGAGGGTATACCACATGGTGGCAACTCCCCTTTAACAGCATAGGAAGGGATTTGAAAGGGGGGATGCGGAAGGGTAGAGGAAAGTAGCCAAGGGTTAACTAGGGCCCCCGGGCTATGGTTTAAGGATCCTACCCGGCAATTCGCCTTAAAGTGATGCAGGGAAAACCCTAGAAAAACCTGCATCAGGTAGGTTGGGCATTTGGAACTTGTCCCACCACTTCAGATGGCGGGAGAGGGGTTAGCTGTGGGGTCGTAGATTTCCCCTCGCCGTGCTTTGACCGGTTTAGGAGGCAGCTGGCCGACTATTCCAATAGGAATAGCGGACAACTCTTATCGTATGCCCAAGGTCCGCGACCCCGGTGCATACACCTCTCAAAACAGGCCGAGGTGCCTCGGCATGTGGGAACTTTAGTTCAAAAAACCAGAGAGATGTTAAGGCATCCCCAAAGGTAGCCTCGTCCAGAACTCTTTGGGAAGGTTCACCTCCGAGAGAATTCTCTCGCAGGCTTCATTTCAGATTTGTGGACCCATATTCGATAGTTGCTCGATTCCTTCTCAAGAACTACCTGCGGGCTGTAATGATCTCCGTTCAGACTGGAAACGCCCTTATTCCCTACACAACTAGATAGAGGATGAAAGTAAAGTGGAATGTATTTTCATGGTGAAGTTTGATTTTCATGCCATGTTTTATTTATTAATTTTGTTTTATATTATATTATATTATAATAAAAACCATTTAAGTAATGACAGTTTAGAAAAATATGTGTTCTACCTTAATGTGAAGATTATCATTAGTATCTGTGTCAACTGAAGAAAAATTCTACAGAATTTCTGAAAAAAAAACTTGAACAAATCGCGCAAACAAAAATATTAAAATGATGTGGATAGCTCAATAAAACAGTTACGAAATTGTAACGTATATCTACAATTTAATAATGAAGTTTATAACCAGACTCATACACTTTATTTAATTAAAAAACCTGATGAAAGTACAAATACGTACCAAAATGCTTTTTTTAATTAAATAAATAAACTGTAACTTGTCACAAACTGTATTATAAATAATATTTGAATAATTTGGACTGTTTAAATTGTTTTCTCTTTTAAAATAGATGAATAATAAAAATTTATTTTAATTTGCGTCTTATTAACTTCAAAGTCATTAACGACGAATAGTAACACTTATTTCGTTTATATCAATTATTACGAAGTTCTTTGTTTACCCTATATTACACCATAAGAGTTAGTCATTCAATTAATAGTCTTTGATATTCCATTCAGCGTAGAACTTCAATGAAGATTTTACTGTCGTGTAGATGTTTTAATTCTTGATCGTAATTTGGACATTCACTTATTATATGTTTTATGATAACTGGGAAATTTAATAGATCACAAATAGGTGGAGGACTATCGTTAATTATGGGGAGGTGTGTCAACTTCGAGTGTTCTGTTCTGGCTCTTGATATTATTACTACTATATATTACTACCAAGTCTCTTCGGGTGGCTGTGGAGTCGATTTTTATTGCTGGAAATTCCTTGATTTGTTGGTGAATACTGCTGGCTTTAACTTCTCTCCATTTGTTGTTCCACTGGTGTTGGAGTTTACTTTGGGCACTTTTCCAAACATCTCTGTATGTGTTCGTTGATCATGGGGATAGGTTTGTGTGGCAAGCTTTGCCTTCAGGTCGTTTCCATGGATACTTTGATGAGATGTAATCCATACTACGGTGTCTATTTTACCAGTTTTGTGGTATATTTCGTGGATTAGCATAGGTAATTCTGATGATATAACCTTTTGGGGATTTCTTGAATAGCAGTTAGTGAAACGATGATGGTTCTATACTTCTCATCGTTGGATGAATCAATATGTCCCATTGTCATAAGTATGGCGTAAACTTCAGAAAGTTGTAGTTCTGGTGTATTTAATAAGATCATTTAATTTTGTTAGCTCTAGATTTAATATATTTGTTGATAAAAACCACTAAAAACATAAATCGCTATTAAAAATTTAGAGTTAAATATAAATTATTTTTTGCGAAATTTTAGGTGAGATAAACGAATTCTTTTATCAACTAAATTATAACCCATTGCTCGTGATTTTGGAATAAAGAATGACTTCAGTAAAAATTGAGAACATTGATTTTAAGCTTTGAATAAGTGAATAGGGATTTGGAATTTGTGTGTGTGTGTGTGATGGTTGGTTCTACGGTTGTGACACGACGGGAAGGAATCGGGCAGTGTCATTTATATATCTGAAAGTTTAATAAAACGAGAAGGAATCAGGTCTCGCTCCCAAAATTCATGGTTGGGCGAGGTTCGATCATTAAGCCACTGGTAGTTTTACAAATTGTCGCAGCGTGCATGGTAGTCGCGGAGAAGGGGGGGGGGGGGAGGATTTTCACACATGTGAAACAGTCGATATTTGCGTGGAATATAAATTTGTCATGGTCAATGATATTGATAGTAGAAATAATAATTTTTTACAATTTCCACCCCTTGCGGCGTGGGAGGTGATCACATTGAAGAATAGGTGTCGTGGTGCGTTACATAAAAACAAAGCAAAGCTACCGAGATTGGAGTCTAAACTGGGATTATGCATATATGACAACCCGGGGCATCCAGATAGTAAAGTAAATGAAGTGTAGTGAAGATAAACTAAACAGTACCAAAACAGTCAATTTGCTGATAATCATATCTGACTTATAAGTAAAAATGTTTGGAATTTTAGTACAACAGATGGGGTTATTGCTATTATTAGCCTTATTATTTGTTGTGGTATTGAAAATTGTAATTATTATATACTGACTGGGTGATCAGCGTTGCCCGTCTACTTATTTATATAAACCAGAAAAGGAAATTAATTCTTTTTTAATGTTTAGTTCCTAGTTCCGTACATATTTTCGACCGATAATACATTAATTGAATAGCTGTAAAGTACATTGAATTCTATTGCATCAAACCCAACAAACATACCTACGAATTTCTTTACGAATAAAATACTATTACAGGATATAATTGTCCCTCATTCATCAGACATAACGAAAGATTGAATTCATGAAATTGTTAGCTATATTCATAATGTAAATAAATAGTCGCCATATTGGAGACTAATATACGAATATTAACTTTCATTTTGCGCAAGGATCGTAAAGTAATTCGTATTGTTTTTTATTATCATTCGATGGAGTATTACTGGATAAAATTATACTTTATATTCAATCAAAATATTTCTGCTTTATTTCATTACGAAAAAAGGAACTATTTCCTTTGTTCGTCGCGTAGTAACGTCTCTCTCTCTCTCGTGACGTCACAGTCTCTTGGCACGCAGTAATTTAACAGAAAATGATCAGATTTTTTAAATTATTATTCTTTCCACCTTTGTGGGAGGGGTTACTTACCCCCCCCCCCTAGTACCGTTTCTCGTGTTTCAAAGAATATGCGTACCAGTGTTTGTTGCAATCTGTATAGAAATTAACGTAAATACATACATACATACAAATACACGCGCTTTTTTACTGCATAGATGAAAATCTCTGCCATATGTTAAAATAATCTGTCAAACTGTCAATCTGTAACTGACAGTAGCACAGTCAAATATAATAATAATATGGCTAATAATTGTGTTTATACGTTTTATAACTTTGGTTATTGTAAATGCAATAAAGAACTATTGGAAACTTTGTTACTTTCATATCATGTATACAGATTACGTAATCACCCCAACAGTTACGCGAGCAAAGAATTAGGCATTATTAGCTAAACTTGACGTGCAAATTTCTAGAGGTCAATCATATTTAATAAGATTGAAAAACCGGAAACCAACAACGAGCATCAAATACTGGCTAGGTCAGAGAAGAAAAATGTCGAAGAGAATTTTGTTGGACTTTCTTACCTGACTTACATACTTTGTTTGCTATACCATAAAAAATAGTTATTAGCAATTAAAACCTTGGAACAAATGATTATGAGAGGAAAATGAAATTTATTTTATGAAAGTAAAGAATCTACTGAGTCTCAATACATTAAGAACTGTTCCCAATTGTCTCTTTCAAAATTAAACGAATGAATTCCCAAAAGCTAATTGGTTTCTAAAAGTATTTAAAATGTCCATGAAGCATATACATCGATATTTAACGCATTATAATATTTGATATGTAATCAGTAACTTTATACTGCAGGACATTAATCTCAATCTTCTCGCAATTCCTAGTATTCACTAATTAAAATCTTCCCAGGGGCTAACATGCCTAATATAATTTATTAAACTACTGTATCGAGGTTAATAAATTGGTTACTCATTTAGAGGAATTGTTGCTCTATTAATAAATAAATATCTTTCCCACACTCGTGCTTTGTCCTATTCGTTTTATTTCACAAAAGAGTTCTCATTTCGAAATATAATTAGGAGCAGTAATAAGATTTTTAACGTCTTCCCAGACGTAAGGTATGTGAAAAAGCACACCACTAGAACAATCAAGTCAGAAAACGGAGACATTGAATTATAATTGGAAAGGCGCTGACCGCAATTATTTAAAGGTACGTAAACTTTGCGTTTCCGGCAAATCCGTGTATCGGTTTGTTTCATTAGGGAAGTGGTGAGGCCAGGCCAGGCCAGGTCCACGTGCAGAGACGCGAGGTGAACGCCCTTGTGCCAACCCCCTGCCCCATGCCCCATGGAGACATCAATAACGACTAAACCCCGTGCAGCTGCCTCGCCAAAACAGACTCAAATTTTTACGACGCCGTCCCAGCCAAATGAGACACCTTCCCATGGCGGGCCTTCTTTTGTGATGCTGACGTTTTTTTGCCTCCTGTGCTTCCAAACAAAGAACTGGGCGGACTTTTACGAGGCAACTGGCGGGGCACCTCATTTAAGAAAATTAAATTAAAAGTTCGTGACCCTAAAATGGGACCCACCGATTTCGCAGAACGGGCTTTTATAGTTGCTCAGAAATAGCACCACTTTCGTCTTACAATCTTTTGTCCAAAGTTCAATAACCTGTGTGAAGAGAAAACACTACGCTAACTGTCGTCCAGTTTATAGCAATTCACATAATAACGGAGTACAATGGACAATTATTCGCTAACGGCGATTATAATAAATACGGCACCTCAAGTCAGTCGCTTTTCTATGTGACTTAATATATAACAATTATTCCTTATAGCGAACTGGAGAGTCATATTTGAAAGCCTTCTTACAAATCAATTAATAATTCATTAGGAAAAATTACATGTCAAATAAATACGTCGATCTCTTACCGAAATCGATTATATGAAACATTTCGCTCACGCATGACACCTAATAGAGTCACTCGGCAAACATCTCCTCGTCACTTTATTGTGAGCGATGATTTCATTGACTTCGTACTTGGAAATTTTAGTTGACTTTAAATCAAGTGAGACTGAAAGGATTTCAACCTGACTGTCGATGGTTACGCAAGTCTGTTTTTATGATCACCATATGTTGTTTTTTGCATTCTATGATTTTACTGTGGCCTATCAGATATGTTCAGACATTTCTGTTTAATATTGTTAATAGTATATCCCGAAGTTGGAGTACTTCCTCGAATGAGTCTCTGTAACATCACCTCGCTAGCACTATAATTACTTAAGGAGAGAGCATTGATCTAAATGATCTAATACATGAAATTGACTGGTTGTTCGTGTGTATATTTCGGTGTGTGTGTGTGTATGTTCCGCATACAAATCTACGTCCGAGGAGCAAAGAAGACCAAATTTCGTACACGTGTTCCTTGTGAACCGGAAACAAACACTGTGGGGGTACGACACAGCTACCACCCCAAGGGGTGGGGGTTAGCAGGGATGGAAATTTTCTAACATGCTAAAACGGCCGTTATTTGCAACGGATAAATATTTTTCGGGGTCAAATACTTGATTGTATTTCTGCCCATATTCTTTGTGTATAATTTAGACCCCTTAGAGCATTGGTGGGGAGTTCCTTTAGGGGTGGAGAGGAGGGGCGTTATTTTTTAGAAATAAAGCAAAAACAAGCAAGATTGAAGTCCAATCCGGGGTTGTGGATGTTGCTGAGTTAATTATAACGTTCAATTTGCCGTTAAACCCCCCCCCCCCCTTCAATCAGAGGTGGATAGAGAAGGAAAATGTTAAGATTAAGCTGTCGATATTTGCGTCGAATAAATATTTTCCCGTGTCAATGAGATTGATAGTATTACTACCTATGTTTTTTTGTATAATTAAACCCCTTTCGGTATACCATCAGGGTTGGAGACGCATTACATAAAAATAATAAATCAAACGAGATTAGTGTCGAATCCGGGATTAGGGATGTTTCTGAGTTTATTTAAGACTTACTACTTGACGTTAAACCGAACGGGCGGGGGTGAAATTTTTCATACATGATAAAACGATGGATAAATTCATCGAAAGAAATTTTTGGGGGGTCAATGAGGTAGATAGTATTTTTCTCGATGTTATTTGTGCATAATTTAAACCTCCTTTCGGCATGTAACGTGAACACGTTTAGGGACGTGGATGGAGAGGCGTTACATAAAATAAAGTGAAAACATGAGACATTGATGTAGCTGAGAATAATAATTATATTATAAATGCCGGTCAAGTTGTGTTGATGCTCATAGGAACGCGGGAGGAAGGGGAAAACATGTTTCCGCATGCAATCTGAAAATCGTATAGTTATACCAATATCACATATCATATGCTTTTCTAATTTTTTGTTACCTAAACGTATAGAAACTTTTGTAAATAATTTTAAGCAGTTTAAATTCTATAATCAGCAAGTTATTTACAAATATAAAATATCCCTTATTCTCATTTTAAATTTTGAGATTAGGTACCTACATTTTAAAAATTATTCTTATTTTAATATTTTGAAATCTATTGAATTTAGTATCAATCAACAATAACAAAAAATAGAAAGTTCTATGCCTCTTTCATTAAATGAGAAATATTTCTTGAAAGTGTTTCAAACGATAACTAACTGGAAACTAATGATACAAATAATAACTTTCAAATAAATTCCACTAACTCGTAGTAAAAACTACAGTGTTGAACTACACACGCGTCCTTGTATTTTTTCCTTACAGGTTTTATCTTGTGAAAGGTATGTTATTATATAAACATACAGTTCTTTCCATTAATAAGTTTCATTATAAATCAACTTCTTCATGAGGTATTGTTCTCCAAATAAACCAAATATTCTCCTAAAAGTCATGAATTGTTATGTAATTAAGTTATACCAGGTGAAAGTTTTACTAAAAACTAAAAAGTCTAATACAAAAATTTTAATTTGCGTATAACCAATAAATATTGTGTCTCAGTGTACGTAAATTCTGAGTGTATATAGGGGTTGCAGTTTTGTTGTTCACGCTTTTAATATTTAATGCGGATAAATATAATATTTGTAACATATTCGAAAACCTATAAATTGTCATGAAATTAAAATTCACACTGCTTTAACAAAAGTTAATCACATCACTATGTATACTTACAATAATATTTGAAATAATATAAAATAAAGACAAAGATAAATTTATCCACTTCACCAATATAACCTGCACGTAAACTTCCCTGATGCTGCTGGAAGATTCTCATCGACCACTGCTGCAAACATCTTGTTTTTACCTACGTCCAATAAAGCGCAAAGCCAATTAATCTTTCTTATGACTTCCAACCACAAAACATTTATCAGCCTTGTCTTGTCAATCGTATTACAATTCTTTTCCTTCTCTGACGTTTTTCCAACCGCACAACTTGGAATTTCCCAAGTGGCTCAGAAAGAGATGAACCAACAATTTTCAAGTCTTTCTCATCATTTGACGATTGGATTTTTAAAATTCTCATTACGTAGTATAACGATTGATGGTTTTCATAAATTCGTAATTCACTTACGTTGGAGGTAAAGAGAATTTCTATGTATTTAAATTATTTACTTGAGATATTTTCTCCTCCATTTATACTGCAATATAAACTGTTGATATTATAGTGCTATTTATTCAGCAATGGACTAATGGAATAAATAAATTTAGCATGGTAAAGAAATATTTTTATTCATATTTTGTAATTGGAAGTGAAAATCAGAAAAAGAAGAATATCCTAAAGTAAAATGGAAATAAGGCGAGGAAATTATTACATGTTAGGTCCATGACTTACTGACGTAATGATAAAATGATAGGTCGTTTATTAAATGAAATAATAATCAAAAGTAAGAAACAAAATATTTATTTATTTGTGGCAATAAAGATAATTACAACAAAATTTGAGATCTTTCTCTCTCTCAGAACCTTTACTGGGTTTGATAATGGACACAACAAATTGATTTAAAAATCTTATTAACAAAAATATCACATTTTACCTAAACAATATAGAAAGAAATTTAAAAGTAAAGAAATTAACTCTGACTGACAATTAAAAGAGAACTAAATCTGACTTTATCCTTTAATTAAAGTTTACAATTAATCATTAGTTTTGGTTTTGTTACTTAAATCTGCCCAGCTGGTACCAGCATTCGTTTTGGTTTCGGAAGTACACTATGGCAAACTTTTACACTGATTCTAAATATTGACTCTCAGATTTTACACTATTGAAGTCAAAATTGATAGGCTCACAGGAACTCGGATGAACCTCCTGAATGTCAGCTATCTCATGTCTGCTTGTCTTACCGGAACCCTATGATTCGTAGATTTATTAGTATTTTACTGAATTGGACGTAAACTGCAACGTATCTCCATGACGATTTATTTTAACTGTTTATTCTTTCGGAGCGAACTAACTTTTCTTTAGCTCCTGGCTGTAGACTTAAACTGCTCTTACTTTTCAATTATTTACGCTGCAATACTTGCGGCGTGAATGTTTTCTTCGTATTAATTTACAACTTTAACTAGTTATACATTGACGATGTCTAGTCTCTGCTCAAATTATATTTCTTGTTCTGCTCCTCATAATGTATTTCCGCCATCAGCTCCTAAGAATCTTTCTCCGCTAACTAACAGTTATATTACTTGTTCTGCTCCTCACGATGTTTTTCCGCAAACTGACTCCTAGTTCTCTCTAGTTTTAGCGCTCATACGCCATTCTTAACTTTTCGACAAAACAAGTGAGCTCGCTTTTCCATTGTCGCTTTCTTCGATCAGACTGCTATAATGGATTTCTCAAACAATTCAAATTTTATGTCCAAACAATTAATGGCCTAATTAATTGGCATTACAATAAATTTAGAATGGCAAATAAATATTTTTATTAATATTTTATAATTGGAAGTGAAAATCAGGAAAAGAAGAATATCCTAAAGTAAAATGGAAATAAGGCGAGGTGATTATTATACGTTAGGTACATGACTTACTGATTAAAAACGACAATGCTGAACTTCGCTCGTTTACAAATTATGTATGCTAATACCAGGGTCGCAAACCGGTATCGAATAATGCAATACAAGATCAAAGATGACGGTGGTCGCGAAACTCTGTGATGACGGGAGCTACTTACACATTTAGAAAGTACTTGGTGAGCTACCTCCGCCATCTCCACCCCACAACCCCACCATTTCAAAATGTAAGTTCAAAAAATATTTATTTTCAAAATTTACAAATTTTTATTTTATAATATACATTATTAACCGTCGAATTAAATTTATTTTTAACCATTTTGTAAACTTTCTACCCGTATACCCTACTTAATACTTTAAATTCTAGAAAATCCGAAATTAAATTCACAACATTATGAGAAAAAAAATCAGTTCTATTGGAATAATATCTTCCCTTCTCTGCAACGAGTTTGTTTAGGTCTAGTGAGTAGTTTGTTACTGCCATTCGGACGCAATTATCGAGGGGATTGCCAGTCATTATATTTCTTTTTAAGAAATTCATATTGAATAAACGATATTCCCACAGGTAGATTGAACTGAACTAAGTCTTCACTCTCAGTGCCACATGAAGTAACAGTGAACATTTTTCTTTTGGTAGAAGGAGCCATATTTAGTCCGTTGAAATTGATTTCAGGGTCAAATAATTTCGTATATCTATTAATTCAAGTTCAGGTACTGACTCGTATTAGTTAAAATTCTTCTACATTCACTTGCAACAAAGGTGATGCAGTAAATTGTAATATTTTGACTTAAAGCGGAGATGAAATTATTCTGTTATATCCGATATAAATTGCAGAAAACGGTTGTGAACTTTTGTGATTTACAATATGCTTCTTTAGACAGAAAAAGTTTGACGTCCCCACTTCTTAAGTTGGTCTTCCAAATCTCCAATTTATTGGAAAGTGATTGGATGTCAGCTATCATTTCCACTAACTACTTTTTCTTCCCTTGTAATTTGTAATTTAGTACATTTATAATAGTGTCTCATTGTCACCAAAACCCTTTTGTACAGACAAAAACAAAATTATCAGCTATGATATCTGAACAATTCTGAGATTCCTTATACTAACCTTTCACGAGCTACCAGAAACAACCCTGCGTGCTAGACCCCTGGAATAAGATATTTAAATTCCCTGATTTTTTTAGGGCGACAGGCTACTTGAGGGTAATCCACGTTGGGCAACTCCCCTTTAATAGCATAGGAAGGGATTTGAAAGGGGGGATGCGGAAGGGTAGAGGAAGGTAGCTAAGGGTTAACTAGGGCCTCCGGGCTATATTTTAAGGATCCTACCCGGCACTTGTACTTGTCCCACGCCCTTCCGATAGCAGGAGAGGACGCAGCATTCCCTTCTCCGTGCCTCGACCAGTTTAGGAGGCAGCTGGCCGACTATTACAATGGGAATAGAGGACAACTCTTACCTTATGCCCAAGGTCTGTGACCCCGGAACATACACCTCTCAGAACAGGCCGAGGTGTCTCGGCTTGTGAGAACCTTAGTTCAAAAACGGAGAGG
This sequence comes from Zhengitettix transpicula, assembly GCA_037074705.1. Classification (NCBI taxonomy): domain Eukaryota; kingdom Metazoa; phylum Arthropoda; class Insecta; order Orthoptera; family Tetrigidae; genus Zhengitettix; species Zhengitettix transpicula. The sequence goes on from CM073591.1 coordinate 188,655,183, forward strand.
AAAAGGCTTCCCCAAAGTTAGCCCCTTCGTATCTCACCTATCGGATCAATTCCCTGAATTTGGTAAGTTTTCCCGATAATGAAACAATAGGAGCGGCTAATATATCATCCCATTCTATGAAATTATGCGAGAGGATGTAATCGAATATACATGGTCATAAAGTTAATGATTCATAAGGAAGAATACCGTCGACATGTACGAAGAAAAACAAAAATTATCCGGCATCAAAGTTGTAACAAATCATTGTAATTTTTAATTATAAAATAAAATTGATCATCTATCTATTATATAATATTATTTTATGTAAATTAATACTTTAGTCAATAACAATCATATATTATGAAGTATATAACATTATAGATATCTTTTGGGTTTCAGAATTGGGAACATTTCAAGGAATTCGATTATCAAAGTACATAAAGACAAATAAAAAATGTATGTATGTATGTATTTATTTATTATTACTACAGGTAGGCATTTGCCCACTGGCTGTTTGATAAAATAAAAGTACAAAGATAAATTACAGAACAAAAAATATTTTAAAATACAATTTAAAAACATTTAAATATCCTTGATTTTTCAAAATCAGTACCTAACTATTCAATGTTTCTAACTTCTTTTATTGAAAGTCTCCAGTAGCCTTCCAGGAAAAGCATTGTTTACGAAAGAATATTTGCCCACACATGAACACATAACTCACATTAACCAGTTGCTTAAACCTGGCAAGATGGCTCCTGTAGTGCGGGATCTGTGGTCGTCAACGTCGCTTTCTATATTAAGGTGATACATAAGGAGGAACATATCCTAAAGTGAAGGATAATAGAAAGAATGTATATTTTTGAAAATTTGGTTTTTACGATGAATGAGCAGAATGTAGTATGGACAGTACAAAATATGGCAGGGTAAAAAGTAGGGTATAAAAAATAAATAGATTTCCTTTGTATGTCGTAAATTTTAATAAATTAAAATTCTAAATGAAATATATAATTATAAATTAAATTCAAATATAAAATAAATATAGTTAGATATAATAAAACTTGATGTTAAATCTTGTACATTATAGTAAATCATGAAGTTTTAAAGAAATTCGCTAGATGGAAATAGTAGCGGACGGGATAAATGTAAAAAAATTGACGATATGTATGGAGTGTGAGCGTAAAATAAATGTATCATATAAAATGTAAGATACTGATGTAAATTTTAAGGTAAGATAAATAAGAGTACATATACTTAATAAGACATATGCCATGCATAATATTTAGGGCCTATTAGTGAAAAATGAGTAGGGTAATTTTTCTAAAGCAGTTCAAAAATAAAGAAATATGTTTTGTAACGCGTGTATTTTGGTTTAGTTTTGCCTTGTCTCGGAAGTGTTGTTTGCTGTGGTTTGGAGAATTCGAAATCGTGCACGTGCGTGGAGGAGATAAATATTTCCATCCAAGTAATTTTCGTGTCCTGTCTCGATTGTTCGCCTTAACATGATAGAATAGTTGGCCATTGTTGACTACGGAACTGCAGCTGCGTGCTATAACTCTTGTAACAATGGAAGAATCAGTGAAACTGACATTTCGACGAAGTTTTCTAATAATGAAAAAACCGTAAAAAATTGGGAGGCTATAATGGAGGGAAGGGAGATAATCTTTTGAAACTGGACAGTTGTTCGCTCACCGCAGCTGGTGGATGTGATTATGAGAAGCTCCGTATTGCGTTACGTGTATACGTTTTAAGTGTCACCGATCTACAAATCTCATGAGTTCTGCTGTAAAATTTTCCAAGTTGTTGTGTCTGATACAGTCCGATGCAGAATCGTCGTGAGAAAGCGTCCACAATTTGTTAGTGAAGAGTTCATCGAAGCCACAAAATTTAGTACGACGGCTTGCCAGCAATCAATCCCGGAGGCCGACGCCTTAGCCAGTGGTCAACCCCTGAGTCGATGCCTTGCAATGGTCCTGACCAAAGTCATCACTGCACTTAACCCGTTCTGCCGGCTGTGAGATACGGAGACGTCGGTACGAGAGCTACAGCAAGCAACACAACACAGAATAGCAGTACGTATTTGGTACGGGCAGCAGATCTCTTCTATGTAAAAACCAAAGGTGCCTGAGATAAGAGTTTTTCATGCTCAACAGTAATAAACTTATAAAAAAATTATTTAATGGTCAATAATTTTTTGATTTAACGTAAAAACCCAGCCCACAAAATTAATTCTTTACAGTTTTATGTTAAGCTCTGTATAATAGAGGGTTTACATGGGAAAGTAGAGGATGGAGTAATGAGCTATGTAGAGATGTACTCGTATGAAGTTCACTTGCCTGGATGAATAATGGAGAAATGTTAAGTGCAGCGCTGTAGAGGAAATGAGTAAGACCATTATGGAGTAAGCTAGTTTAAGCTTCTGTTTGTCAACTGGGATGTAAATTATGTAAACAAGTTACCGAATGTAAATCTAATGTTAGGGAAAATATTTCAGAATATCATAGTGAAATGTTTTCGTACGTCTAAATGTGAATAATTTGTCGCATAGTCACGCAAAGCGGATTGAATGCCAAGGTTAACGGGGAGTGGAATGGATCTGAACACCACCAAACTGAAATGTGTACTTGTTTGAATTACGAACAATTTAGTAATATGTATTTTCATAACAAATTATTTGAATGAGATGCATAGGCGGTATATAATTTAACATGAAAATATTCGTAACGAATGCAATCTAGAGACTGAATATTTACATAATAAGAAGAGACATTGCCACAATGTTCAGTGTTGCGGAATTTAGAGATCATTAAACAAATGAAGTTATTATTTCAATGAAAAGCACTGTAATGTAAATCATTTATAGCATATTTTAGAAAAAATAAAGGATTAGCATTTAGAAATCATGATAAATTTATTTAATTACTACAGTAGTCAAATATGGAATTTGTAGTTCAGTAATTAAGTTTATTGCAAACTCTTAAAAATGTTGTTAAATAATGTTTTAATAATCTAAAACTGCAGAGGACAAAGTCCGTGTGACCTTAGCTATCTCAGGCAGAACCTTTCTGGAGAGACGGAGAGGATGGGGATGCCTTTTCCTCACTCTGAACTAAGGTTCCCACAAGCCAAGGCATCTCGGTCTTTTTTGAGAGGTGTATGTGTTTCGGGCTAGCAGGCCTTGGGCATACGGTAAGAGCAGTTCGCTGTTCACATTGAAACAGTCAGCCAGCTGCCTCCAAAACTGGTCGAGGCACGGGGAAGGGAATGCTGCGTCCCTATAGAAATCCCTTCTCCCTCCATAGGAAGGGTGTGGGATAAGTACCAAGAGCCCGACCTACGTGATGCAGGTTTTCTATGGTTTGCCCTGCATCACTTTTAAGTAAATGCCGGGTTAGTTATTTAGACAATACCCCGGAGGCCCTAGTTAACCCTTCTCTACCTTGCTCAACCTTTCCGCATCTCCCCTTTTAGTCCTCTCCTATGCTATTAAAGGTGAGTTACCTTCATGTAGCCTGTTACTCAAAAAAAATTATGAAATATTGACGTTGTGAGTTTTTTTGCTATTGCAGTAACAGTGAAGTTTGCTTAAAAAAACACAAATCTTAACAAAATTGTTAAGTAATCTAATCTTCTAATAAATAAAATACTCTCTACGTGTGTGCATGTTTCGCATACAAATTTACTCCCGAGAAGAAAATTTACCCAAATATTGCACACGTGTTCCTTTCAAATATGAAACAAACACTGTGGAGGTAAGACAGGATTTGGTGAACGGGGTGGATATTTACAAAATTTTCGTTGGTTAATGAGATTGACAGTGTTCCTCCCGATGTTGTTGGTGTATAATTTTATCCACTCTCGCCTTTAGATTGAGTTACATATAAGTAATGTGAAAACAACCGAGATAAGAGTCAAATCCGTGGTTATGAAAGTCGCTGAGGTTACTAATAATATTCAAAATGCCGGTTAAGTTGTTGTTCTGTCCGTTGAAGTGGAGGTGGAAGGGTAAAACAATGTTTCCGCGTTCAATCTTAAACAAGTGCAGCGAATTCTACCAAATTTTCTACTGATGTAGATACCAATCAAACACAGGTTCGGTAAAACACCCTATCACGTATAGAGGGGGCATTCTAAATTACAGGAAGTACATTTTCCTCTTAAAGTACAGGGATATTTTTGACTCTATTAATACATTTTTTTAACAGTTTGAAACTAGTAAAATATTTTTGGGTCTTTTGAGGAACCAGGATTATTTTTCATTCTCTTAAGGTATTCGGAATGTTACTGACAAAATTAAGATCTTGGAAGTATTGTTTACTCTATTAGGGTATGGAGACTCTTTGACTCTGTTTAGTTAATGCAAGTATTTTGGTCTGTCTTTAGTTAGTATTTGTGTTTCTCTTAGCCTTACTGATAGTGACTTAACTCCTCTAAGAAACCGAAGGTTTTTTGATGGAAAATAATTTTGAATTTTTTAGGGGACCAGGAATATTTTTTTACTCTGATCGTGACTATTTCTGACGTCTCCGTATCTCACAGCCGGCAGAACGGGTTAAGTGCAGTGATGACTTTAGTCAGGACCACTGCAAGGCGTCGACTCAGAGGTTGACCACTGGCCGAGGCGTCGGCCTCCGGGATTGATTGCTGGCAAGCCGTCGTACTAAATTTTGTGGCTTCGATGAACTCTTCACTAACAAATTGTGGCCCCTTTCTCACAACGATTCTGCCTCGGACTATATCAGAGACAACAACTTGTAAAAGCAGAACTCATGAGATTTGTAGATCGTTGACACTTAAAACGTATGCACGTAACGTAATACGAAGCTTCATATAATCACATCCACCAGCTGCGGTGAGCGCAGAACAACTACTGCCCCAGTTTCAGAAGCTTATCTTATTATAGCCTCCCATTCTTTTTTTTTTCCTTATTAGAAAACTTCGTCGAAATGTCAGTTTTACTGATTCTTCCGTTGTTACAAGAGTTATAACACGGAGCTGCAGTTCCGTAGTCAACAATGGCCAACTATTCTGTCATGTTGAGGTCAAAAATCGAGACAGGACACGAAAATTACTTGGATTGAAATATTTATCTCCTCCACCCCCACCCCCACGCACGTGCACGATTTCGAATTCTCTAAACCACAGCAAACAACACTTCCGAGACAAAGCAACACTAAACCAAAATACACGCGTTATAGTACATCAAGAAATTTTGACTATTAGGTCACCAGGAGTATAACTAACTCTCTTACTAGTTAGCTGTTCCAAGCCACAACTTAAGTTATACAAGGGGAAATTTTATAGAAGTGCTTTGGTTGGACGTGCGAGTCAGCGGAGGCCCTCAACACCTCTTCTAGCGCGTGTGGTCTTCTTAGCGGAAGACTGGTGGGTTCCTTTGCGAGGTTTTTCCGAGGTACGTTCGGGTAGTCGAATTCCACTCCCTACAGGTAGCTGATAGGGGCCCGTTACCTAATTTTTCTAGGCGAGAAACATGAAGTTCGCAGTGGAGCTGGCCGCCGGACTGTGGGAAAGGCCAGTGTGGCCGTCACTATACAGATGAGGAAAGGGATGCGGGCGAAATGGTGGCAGCCCGTTTCCCAAAATGCTCCACCAAAGTGACGCCCACCTAAGGCGGAAGTTTCCACCAGTTCAAACCGGCGGATAAGAATAGTGCGCGTTATTTTACTGTATTAGGTTACTGAGTTTATTTTTTAGCCTCTTAGGGTACCAAGAATATTTTAGACTCCCTCAACGCAACGGTTGTATTTTTTAATCTCCTAAGGCACGAAAAGTATTTTATATTTGTCATTGGAATTATTTATGCTTCTCTAATTTTTCGATGGAAACAAACCCTCAGCATAGTTATAGAGCAAGGTAGAATAAATACTTTTTAGTACTTATATTAATAAATACCACGACAGCCACTAGCACTGAGCTAGGAAGAAATAAAATGTAAAAATGAAAAAATTTACGCCTTATTGAAAATAATTTTTTTATTATTATTATATTTTTATTAGCAATCAGATTACTAATGATCTTTAAGCTAATTTGATAACATGTACAATTAATAATAGGGGTCTTGTACTGATGTCGTGGAGAGGTGAGGGTCCAACAACGCCACCTCAGTTTTTATTGTAGTCTATTGGCCAGCATCTCTTCAGTCTTCGGTTGTTAGTTCGTTGTAGTAACGGCTCTAGTAGTCGATTTGGGTGGGATTGAAGTACAATATGGTGTTTACTATTTTTATCATTGAAGACGTCTGCTACATATGGTCTATTGAGGTCAGTATGTAAACTGAAGTTGGATACATACCAGGGAGCATTTGTAATAGTCAATGATGAATAGAAATATAACCAATTCAGACAAAAAAGTGATAATATAAATACCACACAACGTTTCCGGAATTCTTGTCCCTTTCCTAATCCTAAGCCGTGAAAAAGAGCCGAGAGCGACACAACTGCACCTGTCAGTTGACAAAACATAAAAGCGAAGAACATGCAACGACAATGAGACAGCCGAAGGGTTAGCGTAACAATAAACGAGCAACGACAATGGAAAACAGAAGATTTAGCGTAATAATAAGGGATCATAGTAATTATTGAGTTTCATTATGTCTGTTTGTACATTAATAGCTGTGATGTTTGATTTAATGTGAAGCATCTCTGAAATGAGTCTGGAATTGTACCTGGTGTCAATGTCTAAAATCCTTAGCCTTTTGCAAATAAAATGTATTTGACGTACTTAACTAATATTTTCCTTAAAATATTTCACTGCTTCATTTTATATGCACACATTAAACATTTTCTGTAATTTATTATTAAGTGTTTTTTTTAAAAAAAATTATATATTTTAGTAAACACCAATGTTAGTATTAAATTTTTTTAAAAAAATTGTTCAAGTAAAAAGTTTGTTGCATAAGATAAAGGCCACGTAGTTGAAAGAATATTGTGAACAGTCAGTGTGGCGTGAGAACGCTGAATCCAGACCATTGCCAGACGTTTTTGATGTGTTTTTGTATTTCTTTTCACGATCAACGGCGCAGTACGTTTAATGAATGCGTCTGTCTGGGCTGTGAGAAATCGGAAAATATGAATTTCTCACTACAAGACAGCACAATGCGAATGGGAGAGGATGAATTTAATGTAATAAAATGATCAGTCTGCTTGTGGTGATCCTCGAGGACAGACGTAATCGTAGCAAGTGTAGGCCAAGCAGTGTTGAAGTTTGATTATCAGGTCGAGAGAGAAGCTCGCCATAGGGCGAGGTTTTCCGAAGTTGGACGAGCAGTAAATAATTTGTTGATAAAGTAGAAATTATGAAAATTTTAAAGATTTTGGATGCATTACAGAACTATGAAATAAATTTAATTTGGCAAAGATTGCGAGTAGAGAGATTTCGGTAGTATATAAAGTTGAATTATACTTTTGTTGGGCTTCTAAAACTGACCGGTTCCCATGTAGAAACATCTTGGGCGTTGATAATAAAATTAGATAGCTGATGTTTGCAACATTGTACGTCTGTAAACAAGATTCTATTTGTCTGAAGCTCAAAAAGAATGTATTGTGTGTTTTGTAAAGTGTATTTACCCTAATATGACCAATTTTCTAAACTAAAAGGTTTTTCATTAAATATGCGTAAATCAGTGGAAGTGAAATTGAAAATTATTCAAAATTGGTATATAAAGTTTATTTTAAATTTAGTAAAATTAAATTATAGTGTAAAACTTGCATAAGTGTTGTGCCGTCAAATTTAAAATTTCAGTTTGTGTTCGTGTTTTGAAGGAATATTTGATAGTGTAGCATTTTCTGTAATTTCAACAGAACAATTGTTTAATTTTCATATTTTATTTCAATTCTATACTTTTCTGAAACGCCCTGGGATAAAAGAAAGATTCTCATTTAAATTAACAGCAATGGCATTGTTATGTAAATTTATATGTAAAATTAATTTTTTTCGTTTTCTATAATTTCTGTAATTAAATTTCAATTTCATGATTTCTAAACATTCCCCAAAATGTTAAGAATTGCTATTAAAATTTGATAACCTTTAAAATTTCTTTAATTTGATTTAAGTTGTATCTCAAAGTAAATTAAAGTAAAGTAAATACAAAGCTATTAGATGTCTGAATTAATTAAATAATTTAAAATCTTCTATTTTAATATTGCTATATATTCCTACCAAACAGTATATATTAGAAAACAATACATTTAAGTTAACATTTTTGAAATTTCCGCAAACTGCGAAAATATGTAAGTGTACGATAAAGTGACGCTTAATAAACAACGTATTATATATCCTAAAATTAATTAGACAATTTTTCTGTGTAACTAGGATGATTTGTAAACATGGGAGTTATAAAAAAGGCATGAAACAATTTTATGGCAAGCTAGGAAGTCATTTTTTAGGAAGGGAAAGCTACTAGTTTCGAATGAAGAATTAGGATTCCGGGATAACTTTCCAAAGCTTCTATTAAGAACAGAATATTTATCGATGAATCTGGGTGGAAGCCAGAATGGAGCAGACCGGATTATTTGATCACATCTGAGAAAGATTAATCGAGTTGTGGGCTCTGGAATAATAAATAACTCCACAGAAATGAAAATAGAAACTGCATCAATCTACTGATGTTAGAAATAACAAGTATGGCTGAACTTTACACGTGAAAATTTTTAGTGTCAAACTGCTGCTTGAATTAAGTAACAATTGTGCTGGATATTGATTGATTTTAGTTTTGATTTTAGAGAATTTGTGAACTTCCCAGTTTTGGAAAATATCATAAAGTATGTTAGTTTAGCTGCGTTTGATTTAGAACGCCCAAAGATAACGCCAATTAGAGGTATAAAGTTAGCTGACTAAGGAGAATCGGGAATTGGTAGATCTAAGGTGTTCACAAAGCCAGGAGACAAAGGTGAGGAGGACTCTTGAAAGCTGAGTCTGCAATGACCTAGGGCGACTATAGGTCAGTGCCCGTCTAAGAGGGCTGTGTTGCTAGGCAACGGAACGTCGATACGCCGCGCCGCCTTCCTGCCCCAACCATGCACGTGCTGCAACCGGCGTCCACGGGCGAGACGTGCCTGTATCCCAAAACACACATCATGCCTTCATCTCTCCCGCTGTTTATGTCACAATACTAATTTATTAATACAAAATAGCCAAATAAGGACAAATAAGTGAAGATACCATAGGAGTAAAATGAGGATGGTTCAATAAATTTATTTTATTTCCGTCTCTTAAGACTAGTTTTTAATTTGTCAATAACTGTATTGATGCATGCATCGTTTTACACCTTATTCATCACCACAGATAATATTTACAGAGCTTCTGCCCTTCCAAAAATTCACAAACCTGACGTATCTTTTAGAATTATTATCGCTCCTTCAGACAGTCCCTTACCAAATATATCTGACTACTTCCGAAACAAGTTTTCTAAAGCCCTCATTGACGAAAACCACTTGTAATATAATAGTCTACACGTGCTTTCTTATCATAACGTCTCTTCAGCATAGCGGACCTAAGAGGGCGCAGCTGCAAGAACGCTGATGCAGTTAAAGACATCACTTTAGATATAGTGAGTAACGATACGCAAAACAACATAAATCTTCACCCCTTCCGCCTAGGCAGCTGTGAAAACGCTGCGTCTAATGAATTCAGCATTTTAAGTGCCTTATGCAGACATGCACACGGCAGCAGAAATCTTCCACCCTGTAAGAGCCCTCATTGGAGACTTAAAATCATCAGGGAGGGGGAAAGGAGTCTTCGAATTGTTCAGAGCTTCTTGGGAACGGCAGTCGTATTCAACCTCCAGACGGGTCGGTGGCTCCTGGTGCTATCCGCCAGTTTGTCTTACTTTATTTTATTTCTAACTATTAAATCTCTTTATTCTTCATCAACTCTTATTTGACTGAAGTGCAGCGAAACACCAACCACTACGCCTAGGTTCAATTAGTTGAACCCGAACCCTCACGTTACCGACTTTCCTATTTCCTGTTCTTAATTCTTCCTTTATCCTCTAGATCGGTAGCCAGGTGAGCTAACGGAGGTATAGCTCGGTTGGTGAACGATCTATCTGGACTTCCCATTTCCAACTGCTGGAATGTTACATGTTCACAGTCGTGGAATGCTACATAGTGGCAGTTTGGGATGTTACACACTATTCTCTTAAAAATTCTTACAAATTTATTGAAAAATCACACACATTATCGATAGTCATGACTACTATTTAATTTCCCTTGACGTCATTTCTTTGTTGAACTCTATTCCAAATGACAGTTTCAAAACCAGATGGACCATTTTCAGTCAATTTACTACAATTCCACTTGTTGAAATTTTATGAATTTTAAATCTAATCCTCAACTCCACTTATTTTAAGTTCAAAGTAAAAGGTTCTTTTTTTTAGGGAAACAGGCTACATGAGGGTAATCCACATGGTGGCAACTCCCCTTTAATAGCATAGGAAGGGACTTTAAAGGAGGAATGCGGAAGGAAAGTAGCCAAGGGTTAATTAGGGCCCCCGGGCTATAGTTTAAGGACCCTACCCGAAATTCGTCTAAAAGTAATGCAGGGAAAACCTTAGAAAAACCTGCATCTAGGTAGGTCGGGCATTAGGTACTTGTCCCACGCCCTTCCGATAGCCGGAGAAGAGTTTGCTGTGGGGTCGCAGCTTTCCCTTCCCCGTGCCTCGACCAGTTTGTAGGCAGCTGGTCGACTGTTTCAATGGGAACAGCGAACAACTCTTACCGTATGCTCTAGGTCTGTGACCCCGGAACATTCACCTCTCAAAACAGGCGGAGGTGCCTTTCGATTCTGAGATTGTCAGGGGAGATTTAGAAAATTATTGTGTTTCTCCCCATCTTGTCCAACCTTTTTACTACGTCAGATTGTATACGACTTTTTTTTTGTATTTTAACTCCTCTAAAGTCAACCTTATAGTCAATACTTTCAATAATAATCATCCCAACTTACAATTCACCCATGAACTTGGAACTTAACTATTCTCTTAATTTCCTTGATGTCACTGTATCTATTCACAATACTTCCATTCTCACCAATTGGTTCAGGAAACATACATACTCTAGAAATGCTCTCAATTTTGTTTCTAATCAGCCTGTTAACTAAAAGAGAGCTGTGGTATACAATCTAGTAGACAGAGCTATATTTCTTTTTAAATCCAAGTTCTATCGACAGAACATAAACATTGTCAGGAACATTTTAATTTCTAAACTAATTTCTTTAAAGTTTATTATTAAATACATAAACACCAGATTGAACAAAATCCAATATCCTACTGTCAATCGTCCCCTGACACCGCTAGCCAAATGTTTTTTCGTACTACCTTATTAGTAATTTCTACATCACAAATTCGTCCAAATTTATAAAGAATATTACAGATATACAAATAATCTTTCCTTCGTGATTAAAATCCACAAGGACCCACTTCACATCTACATCAAACATTGTGTAGTTTACAAAATCTCTTGCTCTAATTGTAATTCCTGCTACATAGGGCAAACAAAACGTTCTCTTAATAAGGAACATGTCAAATACCAGACTTCCCAACAAAACCAATCTGTAGTCTCCAAACATATCATCAATTCGTAACAAAATGCTAACCTTTTAGTCGATTTTTCACCAGGTTCCACAATTATATCAGAAATACTTCATATTAAATCTAAAATCACAGCAAATAATGTACAAACAGAAATTAAACAATTTTTATGGTCCCTTATTGTTACGCTAACCTTTATGATTTCTCAATTGTCGTTACGGTTTCTTCGCTTTTGAGTTTGTCAACCGTATTGTGCGGTTGTGTCGCTCTAGGCTCATGTGTTTTTACTGTTCTTAGCACCTGAAGAAAGGAACAAGATTTCCAGAAACGTTGTGTGGTATTTATATCGTAATTTCCGTCGTCTGTATTTGGCTATTTTTCTTATTCATTTTAAAAACACTATTTTTTTTCATTATATAATTTTAATTTATTTACGACTCCTGAATTAATTACTTGCAGAGAATACAAGCATACTAATTTGGGAGGGGAGGGGAGGGTGGGAGGGGCAATTCCATTGCGTGGTTTGACGATTGAAAAATGTTATCCAGATAAATGACAAAAAGTAATACCAAGAGACGAAGTACTAATAGACCGAAATATCAAACACTATTTAACTGTGTTCAACTCCGGGCAGGAGGAGCATCCGTTGAGACAAGTGAACCCGCGACACTTTCAGCCATCGACCTACTCGTTTCTTTCTGGGTTTGAATGATTTATGATCCAAGTTATTCCATGTATATGAGCACATATCTAAAAAAAAACAATTCTTCCCTTTTATTTTGAAGTTTCTCCTAACTAGTTTCTATGTCCAATATTATCTCATTATTTCCAATTGAATTTTCAAGACCACTCCATAGGCTGTAAAATCTTACGATGTTCTCTTTCAAACCGTTACTATTAACTGAATTTCTTCTAAATCTAATAATATTAAAGTGTTCTTTTTCATGAACATATTTTTTTTGTTTATTCCTGATCACCATAATTTAATTTACTTAATCAGGACTATAATCGCTTTGATTCTTAGTTACAATATAAAAATAAAGTTTAATAAATCTTGTTATTGAAAGATAATTTTTTGTTTCAACATTGTTTCCTAAATAATACTAAAGCGCCCTTTATACAGACAAACTTAAAAAAGAAAAACTTAAAGTAAGTGAATTTGAATTTTAAAATGCCGCAGCGTATTTTTGTAACGGCGAATTACTTAAGACTCTAACCTTATTTTACTCTTCCTTAGTTCCTCCACATCTACTCACTTTTGTTAAGAATTTCTTACGTCTATGTTATTTTTGCCCTCTATTTACATTCAATTTCACAATATTGTATTACAAAGTTTCAGCATTGTCAATTTTCTACTTAATTAATGACATTATTTTTAATTGTGTTATATGTTGGTTCACTATTCTGATATCAATTACACCATTACCATTGTTTCCTTATCCTTTACTGCAGATGTGTTCCATTGTGTATCATGCGTCATTGGCGATATGTAATCTAGAATCAAATAAAGGAAACTACTTACCTTAATCATCACATCGTAAGCAAACCTAATCCTTGTAAAATTATTATTTACTTGTATAATTAATAATTATCACTCCAAAGGCATTTCGAATCTAATAAGTTATGGAAGATATGAAATGAAGCGGTATTACAATGGAAATATTTACGTTTGAAAATGAGAGTAGTAACGTTCGAAATAGTACATACAATAGGTAATGCTCCTATTTTTTTCTCTTTAAATAAGTTAGTTATTAGAAAATTTGGAATTTGGTGCGATTTCTCAAACATTTGTGGCTACTGTCAGTCACAGAGAAAACGCAACTGATTCAGAGAGATTACATCGCAGATGACGTCATCATAGCGTTGTGTAGTAACGGATATTAAATAACAGACTTCTGTACAGAGAGTCTTAATCTTTATGCTCGTCCGACAGAATCAAAACTTATACTTGTGTGCTATAAAGTTATTTTAATAAATATTTAATAGTTGGAGTTCAACTTATTATTCATTTTACGTTGTTGACGTCCACACATTCTTCTCAAATTCAGTACAGTCAAACTTCCTAAGTCAACTGGTGGCAGCACTGCAGCCTCTTGCAAAATGGATGACTTTGACCTACGTTTTAGACAACGTTCTTCGAATCCATTCTTAATGCCGAAGGTGAAATGCCTATTCGCAATCATGAAAGGCTGAAAAACGTGTATGGCGATGCAACAGTGGATATCAGTCTGGGCAAACACCGTTGCCGTCGATGGCTTAGGAAGCAAGACCAAGCTTTTTACCGCAGTGGAATACTTGCCCTTGTTAAAAGGCGAGGAAAAAACTTGGAAAAGAACGGAGACTATATTGAAAAGTGAAAATTTAATAATTAATATTGTGGTTTTATACTGTTTAAATTGAATTAAATTGTCTTGACAAATTAAAGAGAAAAAATTGGAGACATTACTATATTGCCTCATCCACTTACTACTAAGGCGAATCTTATATCAAATATGTTTTGTGTTTTTCCAAACGAAAATTAATACACACAAAATATGTAAACAATACCCTCAGTCAAATTCATGTTTCTTCGTTTCTCTCCAAACGTGACATATTAGATTGAACCAACTGGAAAGATCAGAACATAAATCTGCAAAATTAAAAAAAGTAGATTCTGACACGGTGATTTGAAAGTTTAATAGTTGAACAAATTTCGGAGCACTTTATGAAACATAAACAGATCAATTATAAGTGAGTTAATACAGTATCATGCAGTTGAGTTCAAAATACGACAGGGAATTAATAGAACTGAGTTTAGGAAATTCCTATTTAAAAACCCTCCTAGACACATGGTTTTGATAACGTACATGCAGAAGATTCTAACGCTTTTCCTTTCACACGTCAAGAAGAATAAAACAAATAAAATAGGCATCTTCAACCACTAATAACTACATAAGAATGCATTTGAGTTTGGAAATGGACGATGAACTCCCTCCCACAACCTGTTCCTTCGCCACGAAACCCATAAATCAGTATCTCCATCTTTATCTGAACCGTACGCCTAATGGCTTGCTATTATTTCAAAATTAATTTCAAACTCCGTCCAGGTTATTTATGAGTTTCGTTCATTGATAAGACTTGAATACGTGTATTCTCCAATCGCTAATGAGTAGGCGTCGGTTACATTAATATTATAATAACCTTCTCGGTCGTGTTTCATAATTGAATTTAAGAGATGTCTTGGTCGGGGAAAATTGGATAATTTAGATTTAGATTTATTATTCATTCCATTAATCCTCGGTCGAGGAAATAAGATACGTCATAATATAAGATTACAAGAAAAGAATAAAATATTTCAATTACAATCTTCAACAAAAAACATTGTACTTCACAAAAAAGTATATAATATAAAACAATGTTAATGATATTATTATAACAGTAAAGAAATTATACGTATATTAATATTCAATTTTCATTCGTCGGAGTCTCCGGCAGCAATTTTTACTTGGATGCCCATTGAACATGAAAAATAAAATAAGTCGACAGTTAAATTCTACAAGATTATAATACCATAACTTGATAGGATACCACCAAACCATTTTATTAAAGAGGATCTATTCTGTCCTTCCTATCTACGAACTCTTTCACTGAGTAATATGCTCCATTAATTAACAAATATTTACAACTCTTTATAAATAAATTTTGCGTAGTTAAAGTTCTTATTTCACCCGGAAGACTATTGTATAGATTTATCCCGGAATAACGAATGCATGATTCAAAAAGGCTTAGGCGATGTTTTTCAATGCGGAGTTGAGAGCGATTTCTAGTGTTGTATAAATGATTTGCTCCGTTTAGGGCACATGAATTGAAGTTTCTCAATACAATGTAAAATTTCTGGAATATACGTACATGGCAAAGTAAAAATCCCAAGATTGCGAAACAAAGACTTGCAACTGGCAATACAATCCGCGCCAGTTTCTTTTTTCAGGGAAACAGGCTACATGAGGGTAATCCACGTTGGGCAGCTCCCCTTTAATAGCATAGGAAGGGATTTGGATGCGGAAGGGTAGAGGAAGCTAGCCAAGTGGTAACTAGAGCCCCCGGGCTATAGTTTAAGGATCCTACCCGGCATTCGCCTAAAGAAATGCAGGAAAAACCCTAGAAAAACCTGCATCAGGTAGGTCGGGCATTGGGTACAGTTGAGGAGGCAGCTGGCCGACTATTCCAATGGGAATAGCGGACAACTCTTACCGTATGCCCAAGGTCTGTGACCCCGAAACATACACCTCTTAGAACAGGCCGAGGTGCCTCGGCTCGTTGGAACCTTAGATCAAAAACGGAGACGAAAAGGCATCCCCAAAGGTAGCCCCTTCGTATCTCTCCTACAAGGTTCAGCCTGCGAGAGAACATCCCTCGCCGGTTACCTGCGAGAGAATCCTCTCGCAGGCTTTTTGATGAAAAGGCATCCCCAAGGCAGGTCGAGGCACGGTTCCCAAAATGGAAATTTTGGGGTGGTGGTTGTGACAATTTGTAAGGGTTTGCTCCGCCGGGTCTGTACCTAGGCTAGACAATAATGTCCTTCCACATTACTTTACTATCTCTCCTGTGCCCTGAAATCTCTCTGAACTAAAGATTTCACACATGCACACAATATGACTGTTTAACACATCGTCTGTCTCAGTTGGATCCCTGTCTCCTCTCAAACTCAGGTAATAGTGTCAGGATGTTGACTCTGTTTTAAAATTCTGCCAATCTCACAAAATAATTCGCCACACCCCCATATATAATGCAGCCAGTACCTAAATTCTGGTAATATCTGATTGTAAAACTGCTTTAACATTCACGTATTGAACACTTGACTGACCTGAAATAAGTGGAATTGAGGTTCAAGGTCAGTCAGATTCACCAACATCAGATCAAAGGTTCTTCCCTTAGTCCTTTCTTTTCTGAGATAGTAATGAGAGATTTATAAAATTCTTGTCTTTCTCTACTTCCTGTCAAACCTCTTTGCTACATCAGATCTGTAGACGGCATTTTTTGTATTGTTAATACGTCTCAAATCAACCTTTATTTAAAATTAAAGTTTATAACGGTCGCGTCGACATCGTGGTCATTGCTGACCCGTACGTTATTTACAATAGTTTCTTAGCGTTATTATTTACATACAATCTTAATATTATTAGCAATTGGATTTCTATATCTCTTCACTTATGTTCGCTTCCACTATAAACTTGATGATGTCCAAGGCAGCTGTCGTTGAAGTACAGAGGTCTGAGATGCGGTGTTCTGCGATTGTATTTATTCTGATGTCGTTATACCTGCTGCAATAGAATAGTATATGGGGAATAGTTAGTGGTTGACTGCATTCTTCACATGTTGGTTCGGTAGACCTGGAGAATAGGAACGCATGAGTACGAACTGAGTGGAGGGTTCTTACTCTAGATTGCATCACCTGTTTTTTTCTGTTTATGGTTTTGGGAATATCTTTACAGTGTTCTAGTTCGCTGTGAATTATTCCGTTGTTCTTCCTTCTCCTTTTTTCCTTCCACCTGTTTACGAGTTTTCTTGCTGTTGCACAGGAATTCGTTTTCTCTAGTGTGTATCGTTCTTGATGCTACTTTTGCCAACTTGTCAGTCCTGAGGTTTCCAGGTATTCCTCTATGCGCATGGATCCATGCTAGGCAGATGTTTTCATTTCTATTCCTTATCTTCCTGATATTGTCACTAATGAGGTTTAATGTTTTGTTCCACTGAGTTCTTCATAACAGTAAAATAAACGAGTGTGTATCAATTTTATCAAAACTATAGATAAACAAAAAATGATTTCAGTTCATTACTCAATTGATGTGATTACATAAAATTATGATGGATCATCAGCTGGGCCTGGACCTTTCAAAGAAAGTTGGGTAGTAAAAATATGCTGTTCCTGGTAGGAAGTGTAATGGGATTGCAAAAGTTGCATCTGTGTTGTGAATCCACAACAGCTTAGAGTTTATCCTTTAGTTGATAGTGAACCGACCTACGTATGCAAGTGTAGAGATGCTGAGAGAAGTGAGAGGCTGTTATGCAAGAGCAGCAGTTCGAGACAGTGATTTAAGCGGAACCGTCTGAGATCAGGGTTCGATGGTCCATGCCCGTGCCTTCGTGGAAATCCATTTCATTAGCATTCCTTACAAACGACATTGTATTATATCATATTATTGAAGAACAAGTCACAAATTCATTGTGTCACTTCGGGTTTAAAACTATTATAATTCGTTTAAACGTATATACAATAAAATCTTTGTGGTGAGTGGTCCACACCAGACGAGAAAATTATTTAATAAATTATGATATAATATGAATTAATTTACCTCGTTTCACTAATTAGTTTTATTGTATATTTTAGATGCTGGATTTTCATTAATGATTCATTTAGATATTTTGATTATCTATAAAATGTCACCAATTATTTGGGACTGTGAGCGTCGAAAATTTATTTAATTGGTATTCTATTTCACTATTTTTTTTACTAAGGTTTAAGACTGAAGGAGAATCGACACACTTACCACGTTTCACTCCTAAATCCAGAAGGTGTCATGTAAGATGACAGTCTGGCTTCAGAGCCAAGGATAATTATTAAGTGTTATTTCATTGAAATTTGAGTGTTAAGAAATCTTTAGACATTTGAATAATATATTTTTTAACAATCTTTGAAAATGCCTTCCAAATGTGTTATTAATATACGCAGAAAAGAAAGAGTTCTGTAATGCAAAGTGTTAGTGAAAGAAGAGTATAAAGTGCGCAACTCACCTTTTAGTTGTAGCGAGAGAGACATTCATGACAACAATAAGATGCGATGATGATGACAATCAGATGCGATGATATGCTACGACGTCTGCGATGTTATGATATGTGCGCTTCACATGCGCTCCCATAATATATATACATCCAGCAAAACGCTGAATAGCTGAAAAAGTGCGGTCACGCAGAACCGCCTCTTCAGTCACAAACGAGAAAATTGATCCTTTTAACTATGATGTATATATATAGAAGACATTTCTTAACACAAAGCCTTCTAGTCTGTTTTTCAAAATATTCTGTTTCCTAAACTCAATTGAAAATTACTATGATTTCACTTTGGTAACAAAATGCGTAACAAGTACAGTGGGAAAATGAATATCCGACTGCAAGTTTCCCAAGTGAAACCATTCTGGTGAGACGGAGGAGGCTACCTTCGGGGATGCGGTTAAATTTTCTACTATTCCTATTGGAACAATCGGCCAGCTGCCTTCTAAACTGGTCGCGTAACGGAGAAGGGAATGCTGCGTCCTCACAACAAATCTCTCTCCCGCCTCCGGAAGGACGTGAAACAAGTACAAAGTGCTCGACTTACCTGATGCAGTTTTCTAGTGTTTGTCCTGTATCAATTTTAAGCGATTTATCGGTTAGGATCTTTAAACTACAGCCGGGGACTCTAGTTTACCCTTGTCTACCTTTCTCTACCAATCCGCGACCCCTCTTTAAAATCCCTTCCTCTGCTACTAAAGGGGAGTTGCTACCCTGTGAATAACCTTCACGTACCCTGTCACTCTAAAAAATGAATGTACCATAATAAGCATAAAATAACACGATGATTACTCCAGAGATCTTTCTCATTCTAGGTCAGAAATGGACTACACGCAGCCACTGGAATCTGTTTTATATATATATAAATATATTGTAATAAACACTAATAATACCTTTAATTTGCCCCACGTTGTGGTAGCCATAATGTAATATACGAAATAATATGGGCTTTTTCAATGAAAAGTTAATCAAATTTACAAACAAAAGTTTTAATGTGGCAATAACGTAAACAATTACAAATTTATAATATTGAATTTCTCAGGGTCTCCACTGGGTTTGATAATGGACGAATCAATAATATTTATAATCTTATCAACAACAAATCACAATTAAAAGAAAAGAAATTTTCTCGTCAATTAAACTAGAATGAAATTTTATTGTGAACAAAATTAAAAGTAAAAAGATTGACTCTGATTAACAATTTTAATCAGAAAGAGAACGAAATCTGACGGCTATCTTTCAATTACGTTTACATAATTTATTGTTTTGTAAATTGTTACTCACGTCTGCTCAGCATTCCAGCATACTTTTGATTTTCGAAAACACTATTGTGGGGTTTTACACTGCTTCTAAACTCACAGATTCTACACCAAATTTTTAAGCCAAAATCTTATATGATGTCAGGAACTCGGATGACCCTCCTTTCGTCATCTATCGGTTGACCGCTCGCCTTAGGTGAATTCTGCGATTTGTCGATTGGGTAGTCTTTATTGTTCCGGACTTAAACCGAAACTTTTGCTATTTCTGGCCGGCTATGGACACAAAAACTACTTTTTCTTAGCAGGTTTCGACGTTATACTTTTATGATTGTTTTACTTTGTCCTGCTAATTGCCAACCCTGTTGAATTCTCCTTCCAGAAACTGATATACCTCGACAAGGTCTTTCCGTGAACTGTATCTAATCATATCTCCCTGCGAGCTGTCTTTCGTCTCGCAATTTTCATTTTGACGGACCTTCCGACAAAGGAACAGAAACGGATTTTCTATTGTTGTATCAAAAGCTCCTGCCGCTACAAAGGATTTCTCAAACAATTTATATTTTTATGTTCAAACAATTAATTTGAAATACAATATATATTTATTTTAGGGCTACAGGCTACATGAGGGTAATCCACGTTGGGCAACTCCCCTTTAATAGCATGGCAAGGGATTTGAAAGGGGGAATGCTGCGAAACGGTAGAGGAAGGTAGCCAAGGGTTAACTGGGGCCCCCGGGCTATATTTTAAGGATCCTACCCGGCATTCGCCTAAAGAAATGCAGGGAAAACCCTAGAAAAACCTGCATCATATAAGTCGAGCATTGGGTACTTGTCCCACACCCTTCCGATAGCGACTAGACTAAGCTTACACGGTAATGATGCGTTGAAAAGAATTAATATACGGTTAAAGACAAACTATCAACAGGAATCTGCAAGTTATAAAAATCATCATGGTGCAAACTTGGAGGCATTAATTGAAATTGATTAAGGCAAAATACGAAACGCATTCTACGTCCAAATCACGGATAACCACTTTGGTGATAACGACTACTGCAGAAAATAATAATATAGAAAAAAAATATCAAATTTCAACTATAATGTTAAAATTAAATTAAATTTTTTCTGCCGTGACCAGGATTAGAATCTGGGTTATTGCGACCTCATTGCAATGTTCTGAAGTCTAGACGATTACAGCTAATCACATCGGTCATAACGACTTTTATTTCTTAATAAGTTAACGCAAGCACTGTTATAATCGTATATTGTGCTTATTTTGTCGTGGTCATGTCATACTATTCTAACTTTAGGCCATTTTTGCCGTACAGCTCGGAAATTTTCAATATTATTTCAATTAGAATACCAGCAGCAAAAGATTGTAGATAAAATTTTGAACCGCTTTATATAAATTAGGAATACTATTTTTGCATAGTACATTTATTTTAGCAAATTCGACGCTCATTAAACGTAAAATGACTATATTTTTCACTTATGCTAGTAACACGAACAAAATACCTGGTATATAATAGATAATATCTTCTTAGTCTGTATATTCACTATCCGGCAATAATTAAAGTATGTATAATGCTATTTGAAAATTGATAACAGGCTATACTGTATTGAGTATTGCATATTATAAGGCATTATTAATCACTTCTTAAAACTGTTTATTTGAACTCACATTTCGAAAAAAAGTACAGTACTTATTAACTGCTATTCCTGAATTATTTGTAATTATTTACTCCTTTTTATGATTTCATATCCATCTCGTCTTAACTTACACAGTGCTCGGACGATGATTGCTGTCTCAGAACCTGATTTATTGTGAAAACGGTGAATTTTATATGAAGTGTTGGTCCTGCAAGAATAACTACATTAACATGTAACAAGATTATTTCTAGGCAAACACTCAAACTATTATTAACTACCCGAGTGCCTGGCGTTGCCCGAGAATTTATTAAAATTAACCCGTAGTAGGAATTGATTCTACACTAACCTCTTCGTAAAAAATTCTTTTAACCAGCATCAATAGTGTCCATGTTCGAATCGTTTACCAATTTACATTACCCTTCCCGACCTAATCCATCGGCCTGCAACGCAAAATAAACCGGTATTTGTGAATTCTCCTACTACATAGAATAAAAGTGTCTAAAATATACAATACAAAAATACAGAATCTAACTTCAAATGAACCAAAATTATGACTGACGGTATTTGAAACTCTCCTGCATAAAATAAAAGTATCATAATAATCACGACTAATTAAAACTATAAAAATACTTGATAATAAATACATAAAGGCTAAAAATACTCCCGGAGTAAAGAAATACAACAATTAACTAAATTGAGACTTAAATTACCTCGTACCCTAAGTAAATAAAAAAACTGCATTTCATCAATTACTATAATTAATGCGAGATTTCAACTCAGCGACACCTATAACGACGGAATCGGCACTAATATAGATCTTTCTTCATTATTTTTTATATAAACTCCTTCCACCAACACCAGCACCATAGTACTGCTTTCCCGCTTGCTTTTGGACTTGAAATTAGACACATAACAATTCTATTACGACACTATCAAATAGCGACCCCGGAAACGTTTTTTCGACGCTACTAATGGCTGTTTACGAAAGTTTTTAAATTCCACCCCTCCTCCCTACCCCTAGAGGCGGTAGGTGTGGCTTAACTTCTCAGTGTTTATCATAAGTAAAATATGTAGAAATTTGGTAGAAATTGGTCTACACATTAAAGATTGTAATCGGAAATTTGTGTCGCCCCCTTCCACCGAACACTTGGATTTGACACAAATACCGGTTGATCGCATATATTTTATGTAACGCCACTCAACCCTTAGCGCTGCTTTAAGTTTGTGAAGTTATACACTAAAAACATCTGGATAGAAAGTATTAATCACATCAACCCGGAAAAGAAAATAATCGACAGGGCCGTTTTAGTATGTTTTAAATTTCATCCCCGTTTATCTCTTGGAAGTTTCCTAACGCTTCGAAATCCCCGACAGAAGCCTTAGCGGAGGGTTCGCAAACAACTCACCAAAGTTTCATTTCAATAGGATGAATGGTTTGGAAGTGATTAGGAAGCACACATACATACATTCATTTTTATTTATAGAGAGATTATAAGTTTTGGACGTAGCTAACATTAGTTAAAAATATTAATATTGCCAATTCTAATAATTAAATCACAAAAACTGTCTACTTGGAATTAATTGATATTAAATACAAATTTTTTGTATATTTCCTATATATTTTTTTGCTTATTAAACTCTGTTCCTAAATTCTGCTATAATATGCTTACTTATTCCTAGTGGTTATAAATGCCATAAATCAAGTAAAAATTTGCTTTCCGTACGAAATTACCTCATCAATTTAATTTGTTATTCTGATTTATGTATAAATAATATTTATCACGTATGTATTTTCGTATTCTTATTTCCGAATATACTCAATCCTTATTTATAGTTCTTTTGCATACGTATAAGTTTATAAATTATGTATTTATTATTAATGTATATATTTTTAAGTAATCGTTCATTATTTGCGACGTATTTCTTCAGTGGAGGATAATGAAGCTTATATATGTTATTCTAAAAAATCTTAATTATTCTGGAAATCGTATATCCAATCTTGTATAATGAATAATCTTGTATTATAAATAAACGTATGAAATTCTAATGAACTATTATTTGATATTCAGTGGAAACAGAATATTCATTTCAGTTAGATTGAATTTAATAAGTCATTAATTAAAGCAGACTGGAATATTAAACAATTACTATGCACGTTTCTGTTTTTATTTTCAATAAGAATCTTCTGATTGCATTATATTCTATTTAGCTCTTTAGCGACAACGTTGCCGGCACAGCCATCGGTAAAAACTCCTGCTATAATTTGTTACCGTATTTGAAGAACGTATTCATATTATTATATTTAAAAAGTGATAGAATCAACCTACGATAACAAGCAATATGTAGACACAAATTCTATATCAACGAACAATCCAAAATATATAGTTATATTTTAATGAGTATTAATTACCTGATTAACTAATTAAAAATTGGCTTCGCTTATTAAATATCCTCATTAATTAAATTGAATTGAAATCTAGGACGCAAATCAGCGAGGTTTACATATTACTTTAGAACTAAATAATCATGCCTCCATTTGATTACTTGACTGTAACCGGGGAAATTCCCCTAGCAGCAAGTTATGGCTGATCAATTCAGTAACTGTGAAAGTTTCTCCTCTAAAGTCGGCCAACTATTCTACCATAACTAGTCACCATTATCGTAATCTATAGCAACCCAATTTTCTGAAATCGTCTAATATAGTTTACAATTCTTACTTACTCAAACACTCTTCTCTACGTTTAAAGATTCTTTAAGTTTAAGGCGCGTTTACACAAAATGATGTAAAAAAAATTGCACCAACAATATTGAAAAAAAAAGTTAACAACAAATGATTGCGTTAACATTGTTGACAAAATGTTGACAACACGAGAAAACTTTAGCCAACAAATGCTCTAGAAGCTGTTAACAATAATAAAAATAGCCAAATACAGACAATAATGTTCTGTCTTTGGCTATTTTTACTATTATTAATTTTTTAAATAGACGGTGTTAACAATTGTTCTGGAAATTGTTCTCCAAATGTCTGGAAAACGGACACATCCCGGGCAGTTGGCGAAAATCCCGAATAAAGATACTATACAAAGGGAAAGGGAACACATAAGACCCAAACTCTTATAGGGGAATAGCCCTACAGAGCACACTTTACAAAATATTCACAAAGATATGACAGCAAGACTCACGGAGAAAGTGGAGGACAAAATACCGGAACTACAATTTGGTTTCAGAAGAGGTAGATCTACCATACAAGCAATATCGTGCCTCATAAAAGACATTGATGAAGCACTGAGACACTACAGGGGGAAGCTATATGCGGTCTTCATTGATTATACAAAAGCTTTTGACTTTCTCAACAGACGACTAATACTAAACAAGCTGGAATCAATGATTGGAAAAGAACATTACCTGACGGTAATAATCTCAAACATCTTGCATGAGAACCAAGTAGAAATAGATGACAGCATATCAGTATCGGACCCAATAACACAGACAAACGGGGTACTGCAAGGAGACCCCCTAAGCCCGTTATTGTTTAATATTGCGACTGCAGATATAGCCGAATCACTACCAATGCAGGTGACATGGTCATCACAACAACCTCCAGACAAGATCTACAAGAGGCCTTAAACAATCTGACGAACTGGGCTCAAGAAAATGAACTAGAAATAAACCTTCAAAAGACAGCAGCAATGATATTCAAGAAAGACACTTTATACCTCGGCAACAGACCAATAAGTGTTACAAACAACTTCAAGTACCTTTGGATAACATTACAACCGACAGGAAGCACATTCACACGTGAAAGAAAAAGTAATCGCAGCTATTAGAGCAATGCAAGATATTCGGATGATACGACAACTCTCCATAGACACGGCCATCTCCATCTACAAAGCAAAAGTCACCCCAATAGTCACATACGGTTTGGAAGTAATATGGGAGAAACTAAATAGAAAAAACCTGAAAGATATTGAAAAGATAAAGGCAACTTTTCTGAAAAAGATACTGTGTGTCTCAAAATATACACCATCACGACTTGCATATGAACTCACAAGGGAACCTGCGCTATACATCAGGGTTAACTTTACCATCTACACCTACACATCAACACGTGATCCAAGAACTAAAGGAAAAGAAGAACCAGATATGGGACGATTTCTACAGTACCACCGCCATGATGACAAACGAATGGAGGAGAGCATCATACGAACTACGACACACGGTAACCCGTTTCGCCGTGCACGGGTTTCACCACAAGATTTGTAAATCAAAAAGCTTTCATCAACCAGATGTGAATTGTGTTTGTGAATTATGTGAAATTGTGTGTGACAGATATCACGCATATTGGTGTTCCAGAAGATCTGTCTCAATGACAGAATTTTGTAGAGAGTGACCCAAATTACTTTACACATTGTGTGAAATTCCTTATATTATAACAATTGTTGGCATCTCCGGTGCAAAACGCGGCTTTAATTTAATGTTCCCGTTCCAACTTTTTAGTGATCTCGTGTTTCAAACAACTATATACTTTCATCTACTTATTCGTATGTATATTTCATGTACGTTTCTCTGTGTACGCAATTATCACTTTAACCCTCACTCACTGGACGTCTGTGTTAAGAGAAAAAGGCTATATGAGGGTAATCCACGTGGGGGCAACTCCTCTTTAATAGCATAGGAAAGGATTGGAAAGTGGGTTTGTGGAAGGGTTGATGAAGGTAGTCAAGGGTTAACAAGGAACCCCGGGCCACGGTTTAAGGATCCAACCCGAAAGTGAATCAGGTAGGTCGGGCGTTTGCTATTTTGCCCACGCTCTTTCAATGGCGAGAGGGGGGTTTACTGTGGGGACACAGCATTCCTCTCTCCGTGACTCGACCAGTTTAGGAGGCAGGTGGCCGACTGTTCCAATAGGAATAGCAGACAATTCTTACCGTATACCCAAGTTCAGTGACCCCGTAGCATACACCTCTTAAAACATAACACTCGGCTTGTGGGAAACTTTAATATTCTGATAGGTAGGACTACACTGCGAGTCCACATAGGTCAAATACCTGTGTCTTAAGTTATGTATGGCTGATTCGGTTGAAATACCCTTCTACTAATGGACTCCTACCGAGAATGATTGATCTGTTCCCTCCTAGGATGACGGTTATGTTATATCTTTTACCTGTTTTATAAAGTTATAATATCCACCTACATGTTCTTTTTCATCACCTTTGATTTCTGTAGATTATTTCCACAAATAGCAAGGCAGTCACTCATTAAAATATAGTATAAGCTTCACCAGTTAATTTATCGTACATAATCGGTGGTACTTAATCTGTGATTAGATTATTACTCATGATAAAGCAAATTAAAAACGAAAGATTCACATTCAAAGTTTTTAATTTAATTTTTAACGTGTTTCGCATCATATTACCTTTTTTATTTTTTTCGTGCTATTATCCTCTAAATAATTATTCTGTAATCATTAAATATTTTATTTGGAGAAAGTTAGTTCTATGAATTTAATAAATATTTCATTCGAAATAGCTGCCCTGTATAAAAAATCCCAAAGATCTTTTAATAAAACACGGCAATGCATTTATGCCTTCAGTAAACACCTCTCATTTGAATGATCTAACATTGAGTTTCTTTCTTCTATCTGAAAATAAAGTATTCTTGGACCTTTAGTTTTGTCATACTTTTCAGACTTCAATTTTTCCGTATGCCTAAATTTTCTAATTTCTTACAATGTTATTTAAGGTGTTTGAACTTCTAATATCACGAAAACCTATAACAATAGAAATGCATCATTTAGTTATTTGTATTGTAATAATTAAATAGTATGTCGTTTAATTAATTTTTCCCCACGTTGGGCGCCAAAATGTAATAATCAAATAGAAAGCCTTTAATTATTTAAAGAATTAACCTCTCGTTGAATCGCCATTTATATATTAAATATATTAAACGAAATAATAATAAAAAATTAACAAACAAAATATTTATTTATTTTGGGGCACTTAAGGTAAGTACAACAAAATTTGAGATCTTTGTCTCTCAGGGCCTCTACTGAGTTTGATAATGGACACAACAAATTGATTTAAAAATCTTATTAACAAACCGTTCACATTTTACCTGAACAATATATCTATAGAAAGAAATTTAGAAGTAATGAAATTAACTCTGATTGACAATTGAAAGAGAACTAAATATGACTTTATCCTTTAATTAAAGTTTACAATTAATCATTAGTTGTGGTTTTGTTACTTACGTAGTGTCCAGCTGGTACCAGCATTCTTTTTGTTTTCGGGAGTACACTATTGCAAAAATTATACACTGATTCTAGAAATCAACTCACAGATTTGACACTATTTTTTTAAGTCAAAATTTATAGGCTCACAGGAACTCGGATGGTCCTCCTGAATGTCAGCTGTCTGATGTCTGCTTGCCTTCCTTGGCTGGCTATAGACGCATTATTTTTGGTTTCGGAAGTACACTATGGCAAACTTTTACACTGATTCTAAATATTGACTCACAGATTTTACATTATTGAAGTCAAAATTGATACGCTCACAGAAACTCGGATGATCCTCCTTTTTGTCAGCTATCTGATGTCCGCTTCCCTTACCGGAACCCTATGATTCGTAGATTTATTAGTCTTTTACTGAATTGGACGTAAACTGCAACGTATCTCCTTGACGATTTATTTTAACTGTTTATTCTTTTCGGAGCGAACTAACTTTTCTTTAGCTCCTTGCTGTAGACTTAAACTGTCAACTTTACTATTCCGGGCTGGCTATAAACATAAACTGCTTTTACTTAGCGATATTTACGAGGTATTACTTCCGTGAATGTTTTTACTTTGTCTTGAATTCACAACTTTGTTTAATAATACATTAACGACGTCTAGTCTCTGCTGTAGTATTATTTGTTCCGTCCTCTGAAATGTCCCGTCAGCAACTGAATCCTAGTACTCTCGAGTTTTAGCGCGCATACGCCATTTTTGACTTTTCAACCAAGCAAGTGAGCTCGCTTTTCCATTGTCGCTTTGTTCGATCAGACCGCTATAATGTATTTCTCAAACAATTCAAATTTTATGTCCAAACAATTAATGGCCTAATTAATTGGCATTACAGTATATTCTATCGTTATACAGTTCTAAATGCTGCACTCTGTAAAACCTGCTGTGGTGGGATCCTGTAATTAATTTTTCATTTGGGAGGATAAAATTTTCTATATTAGAATTAATACCTGATACAAAGTGCGCACCAAATTGAACAAAAATTTACTTCCGTAAACAAAACGGACATGGATTCTTCACAGGGTCGTTTCTTTGTCCCGCTCACACAGCGGGTGGTCGCCGGTCAGAGGATCTGAAAGGGTTGACAGGTGTGGTCAGTTTGCTTGGAGACACCATGGAAGCTGTTTGTAAATTGGACTGGACGGTCGGAGATAAAGGATCGAGTTTGGGAAAGGTGCGTCTGGATGCAGAATTCATCCAGATGGTTGTGGATTGCAGAGCTTCAGATCAAATACGTTTGAAGACGACGAAATGCAACGAGCCTGCAGAAGAAGGTGTGGCTAAAATTGTTTGGAAGGGGACGTAAAAAATACTCTGAATGAGGATTTTCTGTAAGAGACAAGAGAAGAAGGGGCGGGGCGCTGCTAGTCATTTCCTGATGACACCCGCTCAACTTTACGAGAGCATTTTCCGTGGTTGTCATTTGTATATTTCTTTTTAAAAATTTCAATTGTCAATTTCATTCTAGCTTGTTTCGCATTCCACCCTGAGATATTACTTATTTAACTCTGCGAACTTTGGATATGGGGGTGAATTGTTAATAATTTGGCTTCATTAATTTGTCAATCAAATTATTTTTGTTATTAAATTCCACTTACTTATATTAAACTGAATTAATAATAAAGTAAAGTAATTAAGTCTCTCAATAATCAACCTTACCCCGCAGTGGAATCTTCGGTTATATTTATCTCTAAAAGTTATATTTTCGTTTTCTAATACTTGGGAAATCATTAAATAAATATAACTATTTTCATTTGTTTAATTTAATAAAGCATATAAAATTATATTTAACAAAAATATTTACATATTACGCCTGATTCTTTAATCAACCTGAGCAACGCTTAAAAATAGAATTAATTAATAGAAAATACATTTTTAACTAATACATTTTTATACATAATTAATAACATAAATGTGTAAAAGGTTTCCCATATAATTCATAGAACCGGTCAGAGTTTATATATTTTACCGGATTTCTGACATACGTGATAGAAAATACAATTTTCTATTTATGTAATTTTGTCGTGGAATAGTATAATGAACGTGAT
Source organism: Zhengitettix transpicula (assembly GCA_037074705.1). Taxonomy (NCBI): domain Eukaryota; kingdom Metazoa; phylum Arthropoda; class Insecta; order Orthoptera; family Tetrigidae; genus Zhengitettix; species Zhengitettix transpicula. The sequence continues at coordinate 188,684,744 of CM073591.1, forward strand.
TTTTAATAAAGTTGCTGGCGTTAAATTACTTCGCATAATTGTACTTACAGACCACTGGCTGAGTGGCGGTAAATTATTTATACACACTACGGAATTAAAATGTAATGTATGGTGGGAAAGTATTCTTAATTCTGTAATAAGTAAAATCTATCTGTCCATTGTACTGTAAATACTGTTTTGTTCTCACAGAGTTTATTGTAACGTGATTATATTTTTTATTAAACTAGACGTCCGACCGTGTCGTTTGCAAGGACACGAAAATCGTGCAGTCACGAGCTCTGACGATAAGAGGCGTAGTTTGATTAGTCCATAATGCGTGGTGATTGGCTCAGAGATGATTCCAGTCGCTCTTGATGAGGTCGGAGCCCTTCTCGCCGATCATGATGGCCACCGTGTTGGTATGGCAGCTGGGTATTGTAGGGGCTATAGAGGCGTCGATCACCCGCAGACCCTTGACGCCGTAAACCCGGAGTCGAGCGTCCACGACGGCATCGGGGTCTGATCTCGGACCCATCTTGCACGTACCCACCTGAGGGAGTTAAACAATACAACGTCACACATCAAACATCATACTTATAATGACAGTTTCTCTTATGTACATACAATAACAATCTATACAATAAAAAAGGATGTATATTTGTATGTATTTACGGTAATTTCTATACAGATTTAAAAGCTTTGACAGATTCCAACGAAACTTGGTACACATATTCTTCAAAACACGATAAACGGTTCTGTGGGGGGTGAGAAACCCGTATCATAAAGGTGGAAAGAACTATAATAATAAAAATTGATCATTTTGGGTTAGATTACTGCTCGCCAAGAGACCATGACGTCACAACACACGTGACGGAGAGACGTTACTACGCGACTGCGCAACTACAAAATAGTAACTTATTTCGTAATGAAGTTAAGCAGAAAGATTTTAATTGAATAAAAATTATAATTTTATCCAGTAATATTCCATAGAATTATAATAAATTAAATACGAAATACTTTACGATACTTGCGGAAAATGTAAGTTAATTTTCGTGTCATATTACTGACACCAACATGGCGACCATTTGTCTACATTGTGAATCTAGCTAACAATTTCATCTTCCGTAATGTCTGAAGACTGAGGGACAATTCCTGCAATACTATTTTATAGCTGTTCAATTAACGCACTGTCAGTCAAAAGTATGTACCGACCTAGGAACATTTAGATTTAGGTTAAATCGCTTCTTGACTAAATATCAATATATAATTACATACTTTTTCCTGTTTATATAAATAAGTACACAGGCAACGCCGGGCACCCAGCTAGTAGTAAATAAAATTTCTCATTATGTACAACAACGTTTGCTACCTTCGAAAGAAATACTATGTGGCTTAATGGTGACACCTGTGAAAGCTGCAGAAATACAGGGAAAAACCTGCCACGTTCTTTGAAAGCACGGCCTTCAAATCCAATTTAAGTGTTATAGAACCAGGACATCCTACGCGAAGACGTCGATCCCCTCAAAGCTGACAAAGGAAATGCCACCTTTATTCTATATACGTCGTCATACAAAATGAAGATGGGTGATTTCTTGGAAAATCCGAGTTATAAATTTTATTAGGGTAAAAAGAACAGGCATTGTAGGCCGTACCCTAACGTAACAACAAACTTACCAGATCAGAAGATAACTCTCTGTGGTCTCTAGAATTTAAGAACTTCCTAAAATCCTTAAAGAAAGGTTCCCGTTACGCCACATCGTGAGTACCATATGCTCGGATACTAACAACTTGGCGAAATATCTTAGAATCTTTGGAAAACGCTGGTCGGGAAATTCGACCAACATGAAGTACTGGTCAGCTTTGATGTGGGATCTTTGTTCCCGGGTACCCATTGACGAAACCTTGGAACTATTAAAGGAAACTTTACTTCAACGGACATTTAACTCTTACTTCCAGTTACAAGGAGAGTAGTACGAGCAGAATGACGGAGTGTCTATGTGATCGCCTCTGTCCCCTGCAATTAGACAATTTTTTATCAATCGAGAAATTTTTGTAAATGAAAACTTGGGGAAGAGAGAATTGTCTCCGTAAACGTACAACGTTATTATTATGATTGCCAATCATACCTTCTACGACACTAGATAAAAACTCCAAAAACTAAGAACCTCCCTCAATTGAAAGTAACTTTTAAGCGAAAAATGTAATATTTTGATATTTTACGATAATGAACACCCGAAAAAATCAGACGACTAATATTGAAAAAAAAATTTTATCTTTTATTAAAAACAGATATTATTACATAGTGAAGAAGAAGGTGTAGACTTGCTTTATGTATAGGGTAATCCACATAGTTATTGCATAGGAAAGGGATTGAAAAGTGGAAAACGTAAAGGTAGAGCAAGGTATTCAAGGATTAAGTATGGCCCCCGGGCTATGGTTAAAGGATCCTACCATCCTACCCGGCACTTCGCCCAAAAGTGATGCAGGGAAAACCCTAGAAAAACCTGCATCAGGTAGATCGGGCATTTGGTACTTGTCTCACGCCCTTCCGATTGCGGGAGAGAGGTTTGCTGTGGGGTCGCAGCATTCTCCTCTCTGTGCTTTGACCAGTTTAGGACGCTGCTGACCGACTATTCCAATGGGAATAGCGGACAACTCTTACCGTAAGCCCGAGGTCTGCGACACCGGATCATACACCTCTCAAAACAGGCCGAGGTGCCTCGGCTTGTTGGAACCTTAGTTCAAGAAACCAGAGAGAAAAGAAGGCATACCCAAAGGTAGCCTACTCCAGAGCCCTCTTGGAAGGTTCATATGTGAGAGAATGCTCTCGTATGCTACCTTGATTACATCGTGAAAACTGCGTTATATATTGAAGCAATTACAAATATGTACTATCTTCATTAGAGGCTCGATAGGTGGCCCTGAAATTGAGTTCTCACAAAAGCCGAGGTATAATATTAAAAATTTAAATTCAACTAAGACTAAATTTTGTTACCTCCTTAAAACTTTTGTTTATTAAAATTCCTTCATTTATTCATTCAATTAATTTATATATATATATGTATATATATTGTAATAAACTAAATTAAATGAATTAATTAACAACTAATTTGCCTCTCGTTGGCACGCCAACTCAAAGGAGATGAATTTATTTTATTAAGATTTAAAATGAAAGGATGTTAAATAATTTACAAAATTTAAACCTCAGAAAAGAATTAATTTATTCAAAGTAATAATAACAAATTTTCTTATTATGATTGATTTACATTCGTGCACTTACTATTTTACAAACTTATCTACTCTCATCTCAGGGTCGTTTATTTGGGCCGTTTAAATAAAGAAGAAAACTTTTCTTACATTCAAATTAACAATCAAAATTTACAACATTCAAAATAATTAGAATTAAACAGCAAAATGAAACGTGAATCCGAAATCTGACGATTCCATCCTTATTTAACGTTTACAATAAAATTTATAAAATTTCTCTCTCTACTTACATTTTTTTAGTGGTACCGGGCATTCGTTTGGGTTCTTTGACACACTATACGCTATTCAGGCCATCATTTCACAGAATTTAATTTGTTTCAAAAATCACTGTTCAAAACTTTTGTATCTTTCACCTGGACCAATTACTTTGTATAACAATGCGGACCTCTGCACTACGTTCCTCTCTCTCTCCAGCAAATATTGTAGTTCTCGTTCTGATTAAGGGTCAATCAGAATGTTCTCCACTCCTTCTCGACGAAATTTATAACTGTCGTTACTCGTTGGAGTTCTACCCGCAGCTTTACTTATTGAAATTTTTCCTGCGCGTCTTACTTGATCGAATTCTATGTTCAACCTTTACTCGATGAAATTCTGTGTGCAACTCCACTCTTAATGAAATCTTGCCTGCGATTCTCACTTGATCAAATTCTGTGTTCAACTGCTCTTAATGAAATCTTTCCTGCAAATGCCTTTGTGAGCCGGTAGTTTTAAGCGCTCGCCGACAAAGGCCCGCCTGTACATTGTTGTGTTTATATTCTCGCCAATAACAATTGAATGCATATTGCCCAATTATTAATTCTCTAATTGCCTCTAATTAATATTACAATATATATATATATTGTAGTAATTAGTAATTAATCCATTGTTATAATTGCAAAGTAAAGAACTCATTATTAGACTATATAAAGCATACACCGCGACAAAGCGGGCGGCGAGTCAATAGAACCATTGTTGAGATATACGCAGTCAAAATTCTACGAGACGAACAGACACACAGTCAGCGAGGAGGAGCGAAACGGAAAGGTTACAAGTTAAAATTGAACAAAAAGTTTTTCAGTCTGTAATTCATCGAATAAGGTTACAGGAAAGTTTCTCAATAAGTAAAGCCACAAGCAGTAACCTAATTTCCTGCCGCAGTAAAAAACTCAATAAGTAAAAAGAGACCGTCACCAATTTCACCGAGAGGAAGCTCACTGACCATTCATTCGGAAGGAGTAGCCGTTTCCAGCTGAGAGAACATCTAGTTTCGACAAGTGTTTTGTAACCAATTTAAATTCAGTGATATCCCCAAAAACGTGTGCACAGAAAACCCCAAAATTGAGACCTGGTCGGCCGTAAGTAAAAGAACTCTAAATTTATTTGTAAACCATTTCATTAAGATACGTCAGATCGTTCTTCAATTAATTTCTTTTCTTCAATTATTTCTTTTCTTTAATTGTTTTGTTAGATAATTTAAATTCAATTCACCCATTTATCAAACCCAGTAAAGACCCTGAGATTTTAAATATTATTGTGTAATTTTTTATAATGTATTTAACTTCATTAATAAATTTTGTTTAATTGTTTAAATAAATCTTTTTAATTTGCCAATCATTTTAATTTTAAGTTTATATATATATATATATATGTAATTAATAAAAAAAAGTGTTCTTTCATTATTGGTGGCGTAACTCTTAGCCATGGCATGTGACTAGCTGTATTGTTTGGCGAGAATGCGGAGCCGATAATGCTTGCTACAAAGTAATTGTCAAAAAGATGTTCAGGACTTTAGCAGACTTCAGAGAGTGTGTGGTTGTTAGGAGTTGCCGAAGCAGAATGTATCAGATTGTTTTTGTCAGTGAAAGATTATGAAATATGTACCGATAGAACCCAGTTACTCGGAGCGATGTTTTACGCAGATATACAGTTAATGATATATTCACAGAAAACAGAATGTGAACAATAAAAGGCGAATTAGTCAGCGAGCGGTGTTTGATCTACAAACAATTCGATATTCAGAAACAAAAAGACATCGACAGTGTTACAAAGTGTTTGCAAACAATAAGAAAGTAGAACAAGTGCAAATGACCAGTTAGTGAAAAGTGTGGTTAATAAAAAGAAATTAAATTAAAAAGAAAATTACGTGAGCATAAACCCTAGAAGACCAGACAGAATGGTACGTAATTCAAATTAATTTTAATCTGTTAACTTTATAGTAAATATCACTTGCCGTCAGATTTCTATAACTTTAATAGAATTATATATTTTTGAGATTAGTAATAGTTGTTTTTATTCTAAATTAAAATTCATTTTTTGTACAATCTTTATTAGAGTCCCGAAAGGCGACTCTGAAATTGAGTTCTCACAAAAGCCGAGACATAATATTAAAAATGTAAATTCAACGAAGCCTATTTTTTTCGTTAAATAGATAAATAAATTTGTTACTTCCTTATAACTTTTGTTTATTAAAATTCCTTCATTTATTCATTCAAATATTTTTTGTGTATTACTATATCTATATCTATCGATCCAAATAGATAAGTAGATAAATAAAACAGTAAAAGACTAAATCGTGAGTTCCTGTAAGCAAGCAGATAGTTGGACAGAGATTTTCTAACAACTAGCCAACAGTGAAGCAAAGGTTGCTTCATTATAAAAAATTGAACAATTTTGCATTTAGGGAAACCGACATCCGTTAGCTGACCAATTAGGAGAGCATCATCCGAGGTTCCTGAAAACTGAGTACGTGCATTTCGACAGCGTATGTGTAAAATCTGTGAGGAAATTAGAATCAGTGTAATAAAATTTGCATTTATAGTGTAGTGTTGAAGCTACAAAAGAATGCTGGTACCAGTCGGACATTATGTGAGTAACCAAAACTTTGATAATAATATTTGTAAACGATAACTAAAAGGGAAGAGTCAGATTTCGTTCACTTTTCATTTCGTTCAAGTTTAATTTCTTTACATTTAGCTTTCTTTCATTTATCGACGTATTGTTTTTAGGTAAATTTTATTCTTAATTTGTTAATAAGTTTATAAGTCACTTTTCTGTTAATTATCAAACCCAGTTACGACCCTGAGAGAAGAGATCTTAATTTGATTGTATTTGTTTTAATTTTGGAAGCCACAAGTGAATAAATAATAAATTATTTTGTTTGTTAATTTTTCATAATCTTTTAATTTAATTAACCTTTTCATTTTGATTATTACATAAATGGCACCACAACGTGGAGCAAATTAATTAAACGAAAAATAGTTATTCATTACAATATCTATCTATCTATATATATATAGGGAGAGAGAGAGAGAGAGAGAGAGAGATCTATATTCTTTGCAAGGAAGAAAGAACAGCAAAAGTCTTCGGACTGAAGTCCAAAGTTCTGGCATTTCCTTGTAAAAGTATATAGATACTCTTTGAAACGCTGAACTCTTTCTTCCTCTTAGGAAAAACAATACTCTTACAGATTTTAAAATGATCTACAAAAGAAAAGTTTCACCCTCACGTAGGTAATCGTCACTTCCATCCTCAGCGTCATAATATTAGTAGTATATAGACAGAAAAATGGGTGTGTTTTCGACCGTTCTCGGTGGATTTTTAAAACCAGATCTAGCGTTGGAGAGAGAATTCTCTAAAACCCTTGTGCTATGACAAAATTAGTTTACTGCCAACCATTTTGAAGATATCAGCACTATAAATTGGACAAACTGCATTAGTTTAGAACATTACGTAAAATGTCGTAATTTTGACGATGAATTTCATTCGACCTAATTTCATACTGGGATATATCATTCGATGCAGAATTTTATGCTGTACAATTTATATACGAGCATTATTTTCAATATAATGCTTCATGCTTTTTCTATTAGTGAAAAACTGAAAAGAGGAGAAACATTTCGTGAATTTTAGGTCACAGAATCTTTTTCGGAGGACTTTCGAATTGGAAAACTTGGTTTTCCACTAATGGTCACAAATTGGTAAAAAAAACTACCTGACATTTCGCGCGGTAAGATAATAGCTACTGGGCTAATTGTAAAATACGAAAAGTTTTGTTAAAATACAACAGAAGAAGAACCTGGACGGATTTTTTTATAAAAAGGTGACCCGGAACTCGGAGACAAGTCAGTCCAACCTAGTTTTTTTAAATATTTTATGTATCAGATTACATTGTAATCTATAAGCTAATGTGGTAGCTTTACCATGTTATTTACATATTATACATGATTAGATCCCCTCCAGCGAGAGAACTCCTAAATCTTTTGAATATCTTGTTAATAGTGTGAATAAATAGAACTAGTAGTGAAATAGAATCAGTCTTATTGGACCTTAAGAACTATGTCCTTGCAATATATATATATATATATATATATTGTAATGATTATAAAACAAAGGTTGGCTTTAATTATAAAAATTAATTAATTAGTAAAACAAATTTATTCTTTAAATGTACAGTTTATCAGCCTTACTTTGGCAGGCCAAAGTGAATCAAATTTACAAACCATTTTTTTATATAATTTGTGGCATTCTAGGAAAATACAAACTTTTCTATTTTATAAACAATTACATCTGATTTACTCTTCTTCTCAGGGTCTTTATATTGCTTGATAGTAAGAACAATCAAATTTAATAAACTAATTAACAAATCAAAAATTTAAATGAACGAAATTTAAATTCTAAACACAATAAATAAAAACGAAATCTAAACACGATAACTAAATCTGACTATACCTTTAATTATCGTTTACAGACTTTAAATAGTTGTGTTTGTACTCACGAATGTCTTTCTGGTACCAGATCTAATTCTTGGAGCTTGAGGGCCCAACTCACTAAAAAGACCAGCATTCACTGATTCTACACCTCATTATTAATACACACGGTAGTTATTCTCGTTTTATTCCACCTGGAATTTGGGGTCAGCCGCTCCCTCAGTCATCCGTCGGACGTATGTCTACTCGATGCCTTTATGCGAAATGTTATTTCGCATCTCTGTGGTGCAAACCTTTTGCTTCCACTTTGCGATTTTTATAAAATGAGTCTCTCCGTCAAGAACTATTTACTCGTGTTTTATAGAATCTACGGGTCTCGCAGTTGAACTTCCTGGACCACGCTGTTCGTACTCTTAGATCAGCATCCTCATTCTCCCGTAATGTTCGTCGTACCGCTCAATTAGCCTCCTCTCTCTCACAAAACTTTCGCCAGACTGCTCCCCGTATGAACGTGCGGTTTCCAACAAAGATTGCCGACAAAGCTTGCCGTGATTGTTGCTTTCAAGAAATTGTACCGCCAACAATCCAATTATTATAAAACAATTAATGGCCTCCTTATTTAGTATTACAATATATGTATTGTAATACCAATTTAACAGGCTATTAATTGTTTTTAATATAATTTAATTGTTGGTGGAACGGGTGCTTAAATACAACAATCGCAGCGGATCTTTCTTTGTTAACAATGGGAGACTGGAGACAGCGCGCCTAGAGGAACGCAGTCTACGGCGAGAAGCGAAACGGAAAAGTTAGCGGATCCAGAATTATGAATAGGACTATGTAGGAAGTCCAACGGCGAGATAATAGTTTATATAAAACGCAAGTAAACAGTTTTGACGGAGAGACTTCTAAAATCGCAGTTTGGAAGCAGAAGTTTCGCTTCACAAACTGAACTAATTTCGCATAGAGATACTTTGAGGAGATCTACGTCCGGCAAATGGCTGAGGGCGACATGATCCAGGTTCCAGTATAGCAGAGATCCAGAGCAACTACCGTGTGTTCAAAATCGAATAAGTAGAATCAGATTTCGTTCGCGTTTTTCTTTTCATCCGTTTTATTTTACTTTTGTATTTAATATTGTATTCCGTTAACTTCAATGAGTTGGATTGTTAATATTTTAGTTCATTGTATTTGTTCTTCCTATCAACCCAGTGGTGACCATGAGATAATGAGAAATTCAACGTAATTAATTGTAAAATTATAAAGCTATATTTTCATAGAACGCCACGAATTAATCAAATAAAATTGAGATATTTGTTTGTTAAATTGGCGGAATTCGGCGTGTAAAGCAGGGCATATAATGTGTAATAATCAACAATAAATTTTTAAATACAAAATAATTTAGTTAATTATTTCTATTAAATAAGACCACCTTTTTAATCATTACATAATTGGCTTCACCAACGTGGGGCAATCTAATTTAGAATAGACCCTATTAATTGTTACATATCTGGCGTCTTCAACGTGGGACTAACTATCATTCAAATTTTAATTATTTTTTTTTGTTTAAGAATTTCTTTTAATTAATCATTACAATATATATTGTGTAAGACGGACTGAGATTAGAAAAATAATTAAAAATCTATATACGTAGTTGAAATATCAATGATTTAATTCTTTCGTCTACGTATGATTATAAATTTTTGGGTACGAAAATATGAGCAAGCTTGAATTTCTGCCCGTAGTAACTCCCAAATTTGCATACAGTCGGCGTCGCGTTACAGAGTGTACCGAGTGAATACGAAAGAGACTTAAAAACCAATATGTCATCGTAATGTTGCCAATATTTACATTGAAATTATTCACTAGAGCAAACAGGCTTTTTTTCGTTTCTTTAAGAGCCAAACACAGCATTCTCGTAGACTGTCAGACTCGCTAAATTCATTGCCGTGTGTGATATTTGACTATTTTCCAAGCTAAAATTACCGCTTAAATTGAACCCTACTTTAATTAGGAGAAGAAATTATACGCATCGCTCGGGTCTGTCAGAACACTAATCTAGAGATTGCCTCGAGGGGAAACGTCTGAACATGAATGAGACTACTTCTATGTCTATCATTACTCGTAAATGTGTGAATTAAGGTCGAGCAAACATTTTATTTTTACTGACCTGATCTCGTAAAATGTATTTAGTTTACGTTTTCAATACGTTTATTTCTTTATCATCCCATGTAACGCTGATGTTACTCTAAGATATTAAGTATATTTTTTGCTTTATATGTTTTAAACGGTCGGTTAAATTTTAAAAAAATTCTCAATTACATAACACTTTATTAAATTATTAGAAAATATTATTAAAATATATGACATAAACTGAATAAGCAGGCAAAAATAAGTGCTAAATAAATACCACACAACGTTTCTGCAATTCTCTTTGCTTTCGTCAGGTGATTCAAGAAACTCAAGAGCCGTAAGAATGACACGCCACATAAACCACGCCATCTACTCGAAACTAAAGCTCTGCTTTGGAGTTTCTCTCGTGGTTAGTGCCGTTGTGTCTTTCTTACGACTCTTTAGTTTCCTGAATCACCCGACGAAATTAACAAGGATTGCTTATACGTTGTGTTGTATTTATTTAGCACTTATTTTTAGCTTTTATTTAGCTACTGCTTTATACTGTTACTTTACCTTAACAGAGACGTTTTATAATTTTAATTAAATATTTTTGGCCAAATATTTAATATCTCTGGTGACCTAAAATACAAGTGATGAAACACAAGACAGTATCAGTATTAATAGAATCGATGTATATTTTTTAACGCCACTTATTAATTATACGATTATTTTATATACTACTACCTGGGTGTCGGCGTTGCCCGGGAATTCATAATTAAAATCAGCGACAAACATAACCCTGAATTCTACACTAATCTCTGTTGCTTTCGCCTTATTTTTAGTAACGACCTTCAATCGCACCCATAAGGGTGCTTCCCTACATTACAGAATCGCTTAGAAAATATACACAAAAAGATCAGGAGAAACACCGTAAAAAAATACCTATCGTGTCTTTTAACCCCCCCCCCCCTCGCCAGCCCGGTGGGATTTACTCTACCTTACTCTCGTAGTGTTTGTTTCCGGTTCAAAATGAACACGAGTACGAAATTCAGTCAAAATTTTCCGGGGGGCAGGGGTGGGTGATTTGTATGTGGAACATACACACACAAACGGTCTCTATTATTGAGAACGTCTCTCCTGACATTAATATATATATATATATATATATATATATATATATATATATTAGAAATGAAATATGTGTTTAGTAATTTATAAATCCCAAGATGATAGGCTGCATATTTATTTTTTGGAAAAAGGCTGCTTAAGCATAGCATAGGAACGTATAGAAAACGGTGGACGCGAATGGACTTAACTAGTTTAACGATCCTTCTTTTCATTGGTTAATTGTGATGTAGGAAAAACCTTATCAAACTTACATCAGGCAGGCCCGGCTCTTGATACTTGCCCCACACCCTTTCGAGACTGGAGTGGGGTTTGCTGGGAAGACGCAGGACGCAGCGTTCCATTTTCCACTCTTCGACCAGATTTCGGGCAAGCTACCCGACTGTTCCAATGGGAATAGAGGACATCACATGCCGTAATCGTAACATCTGTGACACCTGTCCATACAACTCGCAATATCGAGAGCCAGGTGTCTTGGCTTTTGCGGGTCGGACAAGTATCAAAATATACATCCTCTTTATTAAATGGAAGAATTCCATTTATCCAACATTTCATCTGAAATTGCTGGGGGACATGATGTCAGTATGAAAATGCATTTGCGTGATGCATCTGTACTGCAGGAACTATACAGTACTCCATTTTCCAGGTCATGAAATTACAAAGAATTTTTTTTAGAGTAACAGGCCACGTAGCGATAACTTCCAGCATAGGAAGGAGGATGCGGAAGGGTAAAGGAAGGGAGCTAAGGGTTAACTAGGGCCCCCGGGCTACAATTTAAGGGTTATACCCGGCATGTGATGAAGGGCAATCCCTAAAAACCTGCATAAAGTGGTACTAGTACAACGCCCTTCCGATGGCGGGAGACGGGTTTGCTGTGGGGACGCAGCGATTCCTTCTCCGTGCCTCGACTAGACTATGTCTTGCATATATTTGACAGAAAGAATGAGAAATTCTGGCATTCCTCGATGAAAGGTTGCAGCCACACAGGTGTACTACTGCCTGGCTGGTCCACATATTGGACCGCGCCATGGACTAACAAAGAGTCCGGAATTGTCAGTGGGCGTCCTGGGATCCTGATTACATGCCACTGCCGTTCCCCGCCGGAACCAACTCGCAGTGAAGGTCCACAAGCAACTAAATCTCTGTCACCATCCTGGCTGCTTGTTATGTAACTCGGCACCAGCACGCCTCCTTTATGAGGAATATCTCCCAGCATTCACACCTCCATGTCCTGCCTTAGGATGAGTCTACATTTTATTCCACCCTCCGACGACCAAGCTGACTGAATTATAAGTAGAACAATAACAACGTTACGCCATATGAATGAAAAATTCTCGTGCTTATAACAGAATTGAATGCACTGTAAAATTTCAAAAGGCGAGAACTTAAGTTGGCGTCTTATCTATGGGGTTTAACTGATATAAAAAGTTAATTAATTCAGAATAAAACAAAGTTAAAAATTGAATTAAATATAAAAAGTTATAGTAGTCAATTGATAATAATTTACTCATCATCTCAGAATTAATGGAAAACAAACTTGTTGGTTGAACCAAAACGTGGCTAACAATCTAATTAAAAACATTCTAAGCAAAATAGGATCCCCGAAATTGTGTTCCTAATAATTTCTTTTCTAATCTGTATACGAAGGCAGTGGTAATCTTTGTAGTTGGCTGGTACGGCATCGGTGCAAGAAATTAATTTTTTTTAGTAATAGGCTACATGAGGGTAATCCACGTGGTGGCAACTCTCCTTTATTAGCATAGGGAGGGATTTGAAAGGGGGGAATGCGGAAGGGTAAAGGAAGTTAGCCGAGGATTAACTAGGGCCACCGAGATGTAGTTTAAGGATCCGACCCAAAAATTCGTCTCAAAGTGGTGCACGTCAAACCCTAGAAAACCTGCATCAGGTAAGTCTGACATTGGGTACTTGTCCAATGCCCTTCCGATGGCGGGAGAGGGGTTTGCTGTGGGGACGTAGCATTCCCTTTCTCGTGCCTCGACCAGTTTAGGAGGCAGCTGACCGACTGTTCGAATCGGAACAGCGAACAACTCTTACCATATGCCCAACATCTGTGACCCCGGAACATACACCTCTCAAAACAGGAAATAACGTAACGGGAATATCCCGATTCGTTCCCAGAACTACCTGCGGGTCGTAATGATTTTGATATTCCTTCCCAGGCTGATCAGAGGTATTAAGTGGTATTAAGACCTGTAGGACCTTCACAACCTCAGCACCAACAATCACAAATAAAATTAATAATATTCCTAAAACCCTATTTAATTAATCAAAGTGTTTCTCAAATTTTGCTGAGGTCATCCTTTATTCCAAAAACGGGCAATGGTTTATAATTTAGTTGATGCAGAAATCGTTTATCTCACCTAAAAATCCGGAAAAATAATTTAAATATTACTTTAAATCTTTAAACTGAGAATTTTTTTACTTTAAATTTTTTAATGACGAATTCTTTTTTAGTGGTTTTTAACAACTTATACATTAAAACTAGACTTAACAAAATAAAATTATTTTATGAATTAGCTACCAGAACAATAACTTTAATTTTTTTATATTTCTTCCATTTTTAACGATTTGAACTGTCCGTATTATTTAAATCATATTTATAATATTGTTTATGACCAATTTATGCACTGTGGTGCAGAATTTTCAGCCATCCTAGAACGTAAGTTGAATGAACAGTTGTATTCACCCCATCCTGATATCTCTAAAAAGATTTGAAGTTTTACTTCTGATGCAAGCCAACACCAAATTTAAATTATCTGCAGGCACTAGAAAACTAGGCTACGAATTGTTGAACACAGAATAATTGTTGATCAAATTCAAATATGAAACTTCTGTGTTAAAAGTAAAGTAATAAATGAAACCAAAACCAGACAAAAATAAATGCTAAATAAATACAATACAATGCTTTTGTAATCCTTGTTGCTTTCGACAGATGATTCAAGGAACGCAAGAGCAGAAACAACAATTGTAGAAACGATGTGTGGTATTTATTTAGCACTTATTTTTGTGTGTTTTACCTACGTATTTATCAAATTAAAATACTTATGAAGTAATCAATGGTGTAATTATTCGTTTATTATTTGACTAATAGCATGCCTTATTGAATTATTAAAGGTTAATTGCATTGTGTGTCCATGTAAACCTTTTTATCTTTATATAAGTATATGGAAAGTACTATAAAATTTCTATTGACGGCGATATTTTCCCCTTTGGCCTGGTCTGAAGGAGGCTGAGACAGACGGCGCATCCCCTTTAAGAGGTTGTCGACCTGGTAACAGGGAGCGCGACGTGGTCGATACGACGCGCAGGGCTTCCACCTGCTTCGGCTTCAACATCGGCAAGGCTGCTCAACAAAATCCGCATTACCCTAATTGTGTCGGCGCCGTCGCCCGTCAGCAGCAATTTAGGCTGTTATGCGGGGACAGTGACCGAGACAAAGCAGCAAACGCTAATAACCTGTCCACTCATAACTACCTATGACGAACTCGTCACCAGCTCGCCAATTCCGCTTTATTGCACTAGCTTGCTACGAAAAACTTGTATCCGTACGAAAATAAATATAAAGTGACTGGGGATAATTTGAAGCGCTTATAATAAACTGTCAACTGAAAAGCCACTTGAGGAGAAAATGAGAGATACGAATTCGAAAGTCATCCGTCACATCCAACCGAGAGTCCAAGGAGTTAAGTTTTTCATTTTATTTATAGCTAAATACATCTTACGGCGCTAATGGTTCTGTATTCTTTTTCCAACTTGTATATGTTGAGGTTATTAGTGAAAAACCAATCTGAAATACCTCGGGAAAAGTTTCTGTGGCCTAATTTAGCTATTAACGAAAGCATGAATCATTCGATTGTAAAATAATATTCAGTAATAAACAGTAGAGCATAAATTTCTGCATCGAGTGGTGTACTCGAGTACGAAATTCGGTCGAACGATGTCGTAGGCTAGTTTCACACTTACCCGACAACAGTTTAAACTACATTTTATCCGGCCATTGCTCCTTGCCAGCTCTCTTCACATACAGCCGGTTGTCGGCCCGACATATATTCTACGAATAAGGAGCGTGATAAGTTATTCCCTTGCATAGGCTGGTGTAGGTGTTTTAAAAAAACGAAAAAAATTAATGATGCAATGGGTTTGTCCAATGATTATGAAAAGAGACATGTTGGGGGAATCCTATGTTCACTTGGAGGAGTTGAGAAAATCTGAACACAAGTTTTTAATTATTTTCGTATGGGTTCTGAAAATTTCGACGATCTTTTTACACGGATAGAAAAATCCATTCAAAGGCAAAACACATGATTCAGGGAATATATTACCCTATACAAATCTTGCAAATCACAATCGCAAAAATGTAAGTTATACTGATATTTATTTATTACTAGCTGGGTGCCCGGCGTTGCCCGAGATGTCATTTTTCTATAACCCCCGATATGACTCCAATTTCGGTTGCTTTTGTGCTATTTTTATGTAACGCTCCTCGAACCCTATGCCTAATGTGCTCACCTCCCATGCTGAAGGGGGTTGAAGTCATTGACCAAATATATCGGTCGTTTTCACATGTTACAAGATGACCACCCTCACAATTGTGCGATAATCAAAAAGTATTTATTCCACGAAAAAATCGTCCGATTAAATTGAAAATTTCTACCCCCGCCCACCACCTCCCAAACCCGTCGCGTTACCCAGGTTGCCACAATTAGACTCAGCGACATTCATAGTCTCTGAATTTATTCAAATCTCGATTTTTTTTGCGTTATTTTTATTTAACGTACCTCCACCTCACCCATAAGCTTGCTTCCCTACAGGGGTTATATATCGGTATAAATACTATCGAAGTCATTAATCCCAGGAAATTATTATTTAACGAAAATATCGACCATTTAAAATGTTTGAAAATTTCCATCCCCGACCACTCCCGCTTTGGGGACTTAAACGGCAAGTTGAATGTCGTAATTAAACTCAGTGACAACTATAACCCCAGATTCGACTCCAGTCTCTATAGTTTCTGCTTTCATTTTATGTAATGCCACCACGCCCACACTTAAGGGAGCACCCATCCCAAGCTCGAAAGGAGTTGAAATTATACACAGAGAGCATGTAGAGAAATTTTATTAATCTCATTGATGCCGAAATATATTTATTCGAAGTAAAAATCGGCCGGCTAACATGTTTGAAAATATATGCCCCCGCCCAACTCCGCCAAGCCCCTCACACCACCGCCAACACCCCTTCATTTCCCACGTTGTCATTAATACATATATCTCCAATCTGGGATTTATTCACGTTATTTTCTCGTAACGCTCCTCCTCCCTCACCACTAATTGTAATCTTTCTCGTTTGTCAAGGGGTTGAAATTAAGAGCAAACCCCCGACAGTGTTTGTTTTCTGGTCACAAAGAACACGTGTACGAAATTTGGTGAAATTCGCTCCATCGGTGTATATTTGTATAAGGAACATACAAATATACAACACAAACAAACACTCTGCTTTATTTATTAGATAATAAAATGTATTTGGAAAACGTACAAAAAAAACATACAATAAACATTCAACCTCCACTATCAATCACATCCATACTTTCGAACTTTCAAGATGGATTCTAAAATTTTAATAAAAATAAATAATATATTCGACTGTTTAGTGGGAACTCAATGTCAATCCAAACAGAGTTTTAATTATCGCGTCTCGAGAGCTCTAAAGTTTGTAGAATGTGTAAAATATGGAGTATTTTTCACAGAATTATTAACTTACATCCTTAATTGATATTGTAAAGTTTTATATAATATTGTAGTTAAAAGGGACAGATACTTTATCTATAACTGGGTTTAGAAGTACGAGAAGTGGATGAGTATGTGGAGGAATTTCAGAAAATAACGTCAGAAACGCGATGATGATTACTTTTTAACTCACACCGGCTCAGTGAAATGGCAGTTGTCTTACATTTAATTTATAAGAAAAAAACCTGGCATAATATGTGCGTAATAAATATATTTTTTGGAACTATGAGAATTTCCTAGCTGTTAAAACTAGTTTTAACAAAATCAAAATAGGTATTGTATTCTACTCTCCGTTCTTTCTTTGTCATCCATATTTTCACATCCATTTCTTAAATCTCTGCCAACTTCTTCCCAATAATTTCTATTCTGTCATCTGTATTTATGTATTTTTCTATTTTTGTCCCGTGAGTCGATCATGAATTCAATTTATAAGTAGTTGTACATCCTCCGTGATGATAATGGAAAAAATATGAGTACTGCGTGTTCGCTTCAATGGGAATAGATACCTCGCAAAAAGACGAAGACTCTGACGAAAAATGAATATTTGGAAGAATAAGAGCAAAATATTTTACTTAAAGAACGCATATCATCAATAAGGAAGAATGTAGACTAGACGAATCGTGCCGGGTAGATGTGAAACGCTCCATAACTTAATCACCCTCTAGGCTGACGCACTTTGAATCTGCAGCAGAAGAACCTGGCCCCGTAGACAGCGGCCCGACTGTTGGTTTCAAGGTGAACTACGACACCTTGCAGGCCTAGTGTCAAACGTCTCCTAAGTTTTTAAGCCTTTCTGTAGTCAATCTGATGTCGTTTAGCCGATTGTCGGGTAAATGTGAAACGAGTCGTAGATATCGTTCGTCAAATGTACGGCAATGTTACATCATTTTCGAAAATAATGCAGTTTGTCCTATTTCTAGAGCTGATATCTACAAAATGGTTGACAGTAAACTAATTTGTAATACAATAAATGTTTTAAAAAATTTAATTCTCTTTCAAACTCATATCGCGTTTTAAAAATCCATTGAGATTGTCCGAAAAAACACCATTTTGCAGTCTGTGTACCGTTAATATTATGGCGCTGAGGATGAAAGTGTCTTTATGAGTATTGTTTTTCTAAGAGGAAGGAAGAGTCCAGAGTTTCAAAGAGTAGATATTCTTTTGAAAGTAAGAAAGGATATCAAAAGTGCTCGAACTCAAGTCTTCAGTTCTGAGAAATCAAATTATCAACTTAAGTCCTTGAATTCCTTATGCTCGCAGAGGCCTTTTTTAAAAATATATTTTCTCGGCTATTATCCATCATTTGATAACAATTACCTTAGTTTGAAAAGTCCTGAAATTTTGTAACTCAGAGTGAATATTTAAAATTATTGTTTGAAGTAACACGCGTAATTACAACATAATTGGTCTGTTCATAAATATTTCCAGTTCATTCCAACGGAAAAACGCCTCAGGGACTTAACGGAAGATAAATAATTAATATTGTCCACGATTAACTCATTTACGGATAACTTATTTACGAACGCGCACTTCGTGCTATTGACGATTCGTAGGGAATTCAGTGTTATACGTAACAAAAGGATCATTTGTATATCCCGGCACCTGTATATGACAATTTCGGTAACGGCGAAGCTGGTCAGTCGTTCGCGTGCTACTGTCGTGAAAAGTTGAACAACGGTGAAACTACGGGTAAGCGACATTTCTGCGCCCACGCTTCATCAAAGAAAGTGAAGGTCAGAGGTATGCCTGCTCTGTAAAGCAGAATAAAGCGATCTGTGGCAAACTACAATGCTGACGCGACTTTCAGCGTGCATTGCTGAGCATCCCTTCGAGTTTGATGTCCCTGACGGCAATGGCATCACCTAGCAGGAGAAATTTCAGTGCCCTGACGTCATAATTGTGCTACAGTGATTTGAAAAACACGATAGTGAACTCACGTTTATGTCTTCAACACCAAATTCGCCCCTTCTCAACCAGATGGAAAACATCTGGGAACGCCGGTTCGCGCCCACAAATCAGTCGCTCGTAATTTAAGAAAACTTCGGGACCTGAGTGTTTTGTTGCCAGATATCTCCGAAAACCAACCAAGGACTTGGTCAAGCAGACTCGCTTACGAATTGTGTTCCAATGGTACACCAACATGCTATTAACCTGATGGTCATAATGTTTGCCTCGTCAGCATATAATTCATCTCTATAGTAGTTATTAGATCCCGTTCTCCAAATTCTGAAATTCAATCTTCCTAAACCAAAAGTTTTGCCATGGGTTTTAGCCAAACATCAAGGGATTTGAAAGGGAGGATGCGGAAGGGTAGAGGAAAGTAGCGAAGGGTTAACTAGGGACCCGGGCTATAGTTTAAGGATCCTATCCGGCATTCGCCTAAAGTAATGCAGGGAAAACCCTACAAAAACCTGCATCGGGTAGGTCGGGCATTGGGTACTTCTCCCACGCCCTTCCGATAGCGGGAGAGGAGTTTTCTGTGGGGACGCAGCATTCCCTTCTCCGTGCCTCGACCAGTTTAGGAGGCAGCTGGTCGACTATTCCAATGGGAATAGCGAACAACTCATACCGTATGCCCAAGGTCTGTGACCCCGGAACATACACCTCTCAGAACAAGCCGAGGTGCCTCGGCTTTTGGGAACGTTAGAGGAAAAGTTTTTTTTTTTAGGGCAACAGGCTACATGAGGGTAATCCACTTTGGGCAACTCCCCTTTAATATCATAGGAAGGGATTTGAAAGGGGGGATGCGGAATGGTAGAGGAAGGTAGCCAAGGGTTAACTAGGGCCCCCGGGCTATATTTTAAGCATGTTTTTTTTATATTTTTTTTAGGGCAACAGGCTACATGAGGGTAATCCACTATGGGCAACTCCCCTTTAATAGCATAGGAAGAGATTTGAAAGGGGGGATGCGGAAGGGTAGTGGAAGGTAGCCAAGGGTTAACTAGGGCCCCCGGGCTATGGTTTAAGGATCCTACCCGGCATTCGCCTAAAGAAATGCAGGGAAACCCCTAGAAAAACCTGCATCGGGTAGGTCGGGCATTTGGTACTTGTCCCACGCCCTTTCGATGACGGGAGAGGAGTTTGCTGTGGGGACGCAGCTTACCCCTCGCCATGCCTTAGCCTGTTTAGGAGGCAGCTGGCCGACTATTCCAATATGTTTTTTTTAGGGCAATAGGCTACATGAGGGTAATCCACTTAGGGCAACTCCCCTTTAATAGCATAGGAAGGGATTTGAAAGGGGGGATGCGGAAGGGTAGAGGAAGGTAGCCAAGGGTTAACTAGGGCCCCCGGGCTATATTTTAAGGATCCTACCCGGCATTCGCCTGAAGGAATGCAGGGAAAACCTTAGAAAAACCTACATCGGGTAGGTCGGGCATTGGGTACTTGTCCCACGCCCTTCCGATAGCGAGAGAGGAGTTTGCTGTGGGGACGCAGCTTACCCCTCGCCATGCCTTGGCCTGTTTAGGAGGCAGGTGGCCGACTATTCCAATAGGAATAGCAGACAACTCTTGCCGTATGCCCAAGGTCTGCGACCCCGGAACATACACCTCTCGAAACAGACCGAGGTGCCTCGGCATGTGGGAACCTTAGTTCAAAAAAACCAGAGAGATGTGAGAGCATCCCCAAAGGTAGCCCCCGCCAGAGCTCTCTGGGAAGGTTCACCTGCGAGAAATCCTCTCGCAGGCTTCCTTATTCCAATATGTTTTTTTTTTAGGGCAATAGGCTACATGAGGGTAATCCACATTGGGCAACTCCCCTTTAATAACATAGGAAGGGATTTGAAAGGGGGGATGCGGAAGGGTAGAGGAAGGTAGCCAAGGGTTAACTAGGGCCCCCGGGCTATATTTTAAGGATCCTACCCGGCATTCGCCTAAAGGAATGCAGGGAAAACCTTAGAAAAACCTGCATCGGGTAGGTCGGGCATTGGGTACTTGTCCCACGCCCTTCCGATAGCAGGAGAGGAGTTTGCTGTGGGGACGCAGCATTCCCTTCTCCGTGCCTCGACCAGTTTAGGAGGCAGCTGGCCGACTATTCCAATGGGAATAGCGAACAACTCTTACCGTATTCCCAAGGTCTGCGACCCCGGAACATACACCTCTCAAAACAGGCCGAGGTGCCTCGGCATGTGGGAACCTTAGTTCAAAAAAAAACCAGAGAGATGTGAGAGCATCTCCAAAGGTAGCCCCCGCCAGAGCTCTCTTGGAAGGTTCACCTGCGAGAAATCCTCTCGCAGGCTTCCCCCTTTAGAGGAAAAGTAAGAGTATGAAAGTATTTTCCTATGCTATTAAAGGGGAGTTGCCCAATGTGGATCACCCTCATGTAGCCTGTTGCCCTAAAAGAAAAAAAAAAAAAAAAAAAATTATTTTCATTAGCTTGTGAGAGAAGTAATTTTAATAGCTGATTCTGCATTGTTACAATCGCTGCACTGGAACGTGTATTTCTTATTTCATGTGTACAAATTTTCTTCTGCAGTCTAAAACAAAATATTTGCCATTAGGTTGCCATTCTGATCCCCTCACGCGCCCCCGCCACTGACACGCCGTTTTTTTCTCTATTTGAAGAACGGAAACATGATTCACGAGACTGGAGAGGCACAGTAGCGCAGCATACTCGACACGGGAGCAAGGAAATATAGGGGGGAACCAGATATCTTCTTAATGAAGCCAAATGAAACACAGCTGTTACAAAAAACTCAGCTCTGTGTGAGTTCACTGACCTACACGTCGGCCGCTACGTTGTTCATATTCGGGACACTGCGTCGTTTTTAGTGAGATAGACTAACAATAACGCCATATATTCTCCACGTCATCTAGCTGCACGGGAACTCGTTTAGAAATAAATAAAGTGCCAAAAATTTAAAGGACGCTGTCACAAAATAATGTATTTAAAATTTATGTATTCAAATAAGGTAGTTCTCGTTCATTGCATATTTACATACGTATTTCGAAAATTATGTATATCAATGAGTATTATACTTGTTAATAATTACAATTTTTAATATGTCGTGAACACTGGATAACTTTCATTGTATCTTAATTTTATTAATGACTAGTAAATATGTAATTGGTTTAAAAAATTACAATTTTTCCAATTTTAAATCGAAAAAACTAACTTTTACGAGTCAAATTACTTGAAATATATTTAAATATTTCTTCTATTTTTCTGCTCATCTTATCTGCTTTTGTTTAACAACATGTTAATTTGTAAGTCAACTTATTTTCTTCTTTAAGGCTTCATTGGGAAGTGAAGACATAAATAAAATAAAATCGGGATGACCGAACCGAGATTAAGGAAGTAGCTCCTCGGTGCTTTTATTTTTTTTAAAAAAAATTGCGTAAATTCACTATACTCACCGTTTAATTCGTTGCTAGTTAAAATATTTTTATTAAGACAGGGCCAAGTGTTGAGTAACCTAATTCCATTGGTATTGAATTGAAACTTATTTGCCTTTATCACATGATATAAATAATTTTAAGCAAGGACACACTTAAATAACAAATTTTCTGTGAATTAATATTAACATTAGTATATTCCATCAAGTTTTTAAAAAAATTATTTTCTACATATTCTCAAACATCCTTATTTTAAAACTTGTAATATTTGTATAGTTGCTAATTAAGTAGTATTCGGTTAGGATTTCTTTAAGATTTTAGAAACAGAATTTATTAGAAAATAAAACGTCTTCGGACTCGTTTCTTAAACTAGTAATAAAATATCAAAATATTTAACAAATAAATACATTCGTAACTGCAATGACATAAACGGACACAAAATAAGGTAAAATAGACTTGAAAATTTTGTTTTACTAAAATTGTAAGAAATAACGTATGAGAGATATCATTTGTATTAATAAATAATTTTAATACTCTTTTAACAACATGACCACCAGACTGCCATATTATATGACACATTTTGGGTTTGTAATGTGCCCATTCTCCTCAGTCCTGACATCCATGGCCTTGCCTGGAATAGAAGCCGACACATTCGTGACGTGATGCAAAGCATTAATCGTGACCACTGAAATACAGGATAATGATATTTTTCAAGAGCTAAATGTGGAAATGCTAATATACAGCCAGGATGTGTGTATTGTGGGACTGTGAGCCGTAAAAACACAAAAGCGTCTTCCACTTGGCATATAATCTACATCGCGTACTTTCAGGTTGGTTCCATTCCCTTTTCAATAATATATACTATAACTATCACCGTAATCGTCAGCAAAACCACTACCAACACCCTTGTCATCCCTGAATCGATTTGTAATTTCGTGCTTCCAATTCAACAATCTTCTGCCTCAACGCGACATGAATAAATGTGGTCACACTTATCCACTGTTTTTCAAGTACAAGTATTTTCTCGGCGATATTACCTCGTTTGTCTGTAGCTATATATCATTCCAAATTTGATCCCTATGGTGTATACTAATTAATCGCAACATTGCGCTTGTAATGTCCGTGATTATTGAGAAACACTTCTCCCATACTGCCACACATACGAGGGTGGTCTGAAAAGTTTCCGACCCAACAATGATAGAAGATATTTTTTTGAATTTTTATTTTTTATTTTTCAACATAGTCTCCTTGTAACTCTACACACTTCTCCCAGCGATGCTCCCATATCTGTAACCCGTCCAAAAAGTACTCGGCGTTTTTCTCTTGAGGTGTGAGAGAATCCAGGTCTGAAGCCGTGTTGCCTGTTGTGAATCCATCTCCTTTCGTTCTTGCAGAAAAGTTATTACTATAAATAATAGAACTTATTTAACATACTTGAATTGAGGTTCTAACTTTTTCCGTACGCTAAAAAATGAAAACAGTTTCCTGAAAAAGCTCAAGGTGTTGTGGCGGCTTGCAGCCATTTCATTAATTCTGATTACTTGAGAGCATCTACGCCCCCGCTGTTCATCACATAAATACGATCCCTATCGTAAATTAGAAAAACATATGACCTGGGAACTTAATGGGCGGATTCATAAGGAAGGACGTGAACTCTATTTAAATTCTTTTTGACTCTACATTACTGAATCTTAAAATTTGTTTGTTTTTAAATTCATATCCTTAGCCTAAACTTAACACCAACACAAGTTTTTCAAACCTTAAACCTAATAATAACATTTTTTTCAGTTCTCTACACTTATCGTGTATTCAGCGTCTATATACGAGGGTGGTCTGTAAAGTTTCCGACAGAACAATGATAGAAAATATTTTTTTTTTATGTTTTATTTTTCAACATAGTCTCCTTGTAACTCTACACACTTCTCCCAGCGATGCTCCCATCTCTGTAACCCGTCCAAAAAGTACTCGGCATTTTTCTCTGCAAAATAAGTGTTCACGAAGGTGATTGCCTCTTCATTTGAAGAAAATATCTGTCCTCTGAGCGCAATTTTTAGATGAGGGAACAAGAAGAAGTCGCTTGGGGCTAGATCTGGATGGTCAAGTAATTCAAACCGTAATTCGTGGATTTTCGCCATGGCAACCGCTCAGGTGTGAGACGGTGCGTTGTCTTGGCGAAACAAGATTTTCTTTTTCTGAAAATGTGCCCGTTTTTCCGCAAGTTCTGCCTTCAGCTTGTCAAGTAATGATGCTCCTGTAATAATTTTTTCTTTTTAAAGATAATCGATTAAAATAACTCCATGACTATCCCAAAAAACAGGCGCCATCACTTTCCCAGCCGAAAAAACAATTTTTGATTTTTTTGGAGCCGGTTCCCCCTTTGCAGTCCACTGTTTGGACTGTATTTTTGTTTCGGGCGTATAATGATGTATCCAAGTTTCATCTACAGTAATTAATCGGCGCCAAAACTCGGATTTATTGCGCCTAAACTTCGCCAACAGAGCGTTGGAAATTTTCATTCGAACACGTTTTTGGTCTACGCGGCACCCAACGCACGACAGCTTTCTCATGCCTAAATGTTGATTTAATACGTGACAAACACGTTCTTTTGACATGTTCATGACCTCTGCTATCTCTCTCACTTCAATTCGGCGGTCGTGTAGCACCATTTGGTGAACTTTGGCGATGTTTTCGTCGGTAGTTGCAGTTTTTGGACGTCCCCAACGTTCATCGTCTCCCAAGCTCTTACGGTCACGTTTAAATTCAGCTGCCCAAAATTTCACTGTGGTAAATGATGGTGCAGTGTCCCCATACACAGAATCCAACTCATCTTTGATTTGTGTAGGCGTATCATTTTTTCAGACCACCCTCGTAGTGTGATCGGTCCAGCCATCTGGCTCGGACCTCGAGTTAAGCTTGGTGAGGACCAAAAATACTCACGCTTCTTGAAACTGTATGACCAAGATGAATACGAGTGACTGCAACATCCACTAGCATGGGCACAGCCGCTCTCTCCACTTCTGCATGCGGGTAGAATCCACCAAAATCACCATTCCATATAACAAATTGGATAATGTTTTAGCATTAGCTGCACTTACTAGGCAGCGGACCCTTGTATTACCAAGGTATTAGAGTTCTCCATCTCCACATAGCTCATATAACATTGTTGTGCCCGATTATCGTACTCAACGTTCCAGAGGTCCGGATCGATCCTTGCCCTTCAACTCCGTTCATCTTCTACTGAAATTATCCGTCCTCGGGATTCTTTGGTATACTCGGATCATGCACATAGTCGTCCGTCACACTCTTCAGTATTCAAGTATTTCGACCGTGTCTGCGAGAGCGGGTGGACAGCGAGCTCACTCGCTAAGTTAAACACGTACTTCGCGAATAAAGTTATCTGGAGTGATGATTTCCCCTTTGCACGTTTTTTGTCACTTCCAATAGTGAAGTTCCCTCACGTAACTCCATGTTGATGAAAGAAAAAGTCTCTGATATCCTTTATGCCGGAGAGAATTCTTGATTTGAGAATATTCTTGCAGGCTTTATCGTGTCAAGAATTTGTAGAGACGAATTTGTAGACGGAACTAGACCTACATTTGGTTTCTCTTTCCAGTAAGTACCAGACGATATATATATTTTAATTATTACAAATTTATTACCGTATATATAAAAAACTTTATTACATAAAATACAAAAATTCATTAAAAAATTGTTTGGGCGCCAACAGATATGTATAATCTGCAAAAAAATAACAATAATTAGCTCCGGCTTGGTAATGAAATCCTCCTTCTCTACAAGGTAATGTGAGCGACTCGGTATCTATTCATGAACAGAGCTTAGTTCCGTACTGAGTAAGAAATCTTTAACTGCTGAAGGCGCTTTACAGAAATGGTGATCCTTACTTTAAATTGTGGCGTCAGCCGACTTACAGTGGATCACTGGTCTTGTAGTAAGCAGCACACGATCTCCTTCTTCGGCCTCCCCGCGATGGACGTCTCTCCAAAACTTTTGTTGTTTACCGCTCGCCAAATTTTCCACCCTCTCGCCTCTCTCACTCCACTTTCAATCATCTCTCTGTCTGTCTGTTTGTCTGTCAACTTTCACCCGGGTTCGGAGTATATATTCTTACTCCGCCCCCCCCCCCCAAACGATGCAAAACAAAAGGGACGCCTACCCTCGGCTTCTTGGGGCCTCTCGGGCGCACGTGGCCGTTTAATTTATTCCTTCTCAGGCCCGCGGACAAAGGGCGGCCACTTACCGATGTTATTCACTTTAATATATATATATATATATATAACATGATTATGTTTCATTGATTTATTGCATTTGTCGGTGTCCGTTTACCGCGCCGAAAATTCCAGAGTATTGTTGTAAGGCGGGCGCCGCGACGTGGCAAGGTAGTTCGGCAGTTCCGCATAGGACGTCAGGGGACGTAGGTCCAAGTGTTGTAATGTAAAAAGTGTCATAAATAACGACGCCCTCCAGATGTTGAATCTTTCATGGCTCGAGAAATAAATTAATTACAAATAAAACTGTTTTGGTAATTTCATTCCAAAAAATTACCTGGCGCCCTTATTAGAAATTGAGTCGAGAAAACGGAAGGACGAAAGGACGGATGCTACAATATATTTATATATATATATATATATATATATATTGTAATGCCAATTAATTAACACATTAATTGAAAATTTGAAAATATGAATTGTTTGAGAAATATATTCTTACGGCGGTACAGAACAGAACAACAATAGACAAGAAGAGCATTGTTTCTTTGTCGGAAGAAGTAATGCGCGCTCAAAATTACGAGAGAGTCCAGTTCGCATTATGATATGGTAGAGTTCAGGTCAAGTTGGCTGGAAGGTTTGGTCAAGTACAGGTCGTATTAAAATAGACGAGATATTATTTTAAAAAGTAAAGTTAAGTAGAAGCAGTGAGCAGTCAGACACGACAGAAATTGGTCGAATTGAAATAGACAAGACAATTTCAAATATTCAAAGGAAATTTTCAGAGAAACATCGAGAATTACCAATCAACAGCTTTGATTGGCCCATGAACTGTTTGCTCAAGACGAAATATCCACTTGAGCAGAACTACGAAACCTGTTAAAACAAACAGTTTATGGTGCACATAGCCGAGCAGAAGTAGCAGAAGAGTGAGAGAGACGAAAGGAAGATTATCCTGGTTCCTGATTTTTTATCTAAAAATATTAAATTTAGAATCTGTGAGTTTAAAAGAAGTGCAAAAACCCATCATAGTGCTTTGTAAATCAAATGTATCCCGGAATGCTGGGCAGCCGTGAGTACAATTAACAATAAACCAAGTATGTAAACCAGATTAAAAGATAGACGTCAGATTTCGTTCCCTTCTATTAATAAAATTTGTTAATTAGAATCCATCTTTTTAGTTTAATTTCGCTGACAAGTAAATTTCGTCATTGTTAATTGATGAGTAAATCTTTTCTCTTTTAAATTGGAATTAGTGTTTAAGTTGAGAAATAAAAAATGATTCGCCATTATCAAACCCAGTAATGACCCTGAGATAAAATTTTAAATTGTGTAATTGTGTTTAAATTTATTGCTAATAAAATATTTTGTTTGTTTGAAATTAAATGCTTTCATTTAAAAAACACACCCATTTTTGTATATTACAATATATATATATATATATATATATATATATATATATATATATATATATGTGTGTGTGTATGTGTGTGTGTGTGTGTGTGTGTGTGTGTGTGTGTCTAGAATTAACTCGGGACACGTCATGTGACTGAACATCAGTTACTAAAACCCTTTCCGGGCGGTCCGAAAGTAAAGTTTTCACGTATAGAATTGGAATACGCCTATAAATCCGTGGTATCACAAACATCGTAGAGACAATTCTGTAGCAAAGTCCTAGGGATCGTTATCAATTCCATTTTCCTATTTGGCTTGGCTTTGCGGACTGTCTTTCTCTCGTCTTTATGTAGGACGAATAGTACGCTAGCCTTCTCTGTGTCTAAGACAGTGTCTCCTCATGCTGATATTTCGGAACTACACCAATATGCTGCTCGCCGATTTTTCAGTGGTCTCTTCCGCGACATGAATTCATTACACGCGCGCTCAATGAGGCGCATCGTTTCCTCAACGCATTTCTCCTTGGATTTCCTCCCTTCCAGCTCCTATGCGCTTTCTCTGCGCCTTCACGTAGAACACGACAGAATTTCTCCTCATCAAAGGTGCCTGTTTGTCATCCGTCTGAGACCATTGGGAAATATCGCGAAGATTGATTGTTGCTTGCGATGCAATCATCTTTTACCTTCCAGCCTCCTAGCCGGGAAATTAATTTCTCAAGCGTGAGGGTTAGGTCCTGGATCGTCCCCCTGCATACCTGGTCGCTAGAAAGTTGGTCTGGAGGCGGTCTTGTCTACTGTCAAGCCGATTCTGAAAAAAAATTCCTTCCTCTCGAGCGTAGGAGAGGCATTCCCCATTCCGGAGCTCTTGATTTGAAGTCATCACTGACCACGAGACTATATTTTCCCAACATGCTGTCCGTCTTTGAAAGTCAGCTAAGCGTTGGTCCGGTGTGAAATAGCAGCTCTCATAAGTGATTTTGCTACTCCTCACCCAGATAAAACTCCATAACATTTGCCGTAGTCCTCCAGGGGCCATCTTTGTCGATCTGGTATCCATATAACTCCAGTCCCAAGATTGGCCGAAAGCCATTCGTCCGTCATCCTTCTGTAGGTATTATTCCCTGAATATGTCCGAGGTGCTTCGAGAGGAACCAAAATTACCATGCTTCTGTATATGATTCCCTGGAGAGTATCTTCAATTGCCGATGAAAATTGCTTTTATTCTATTAAAAGGAGACAGAAAATCCACAGTTGTGAGTCAACTATTTATGTTTAAAAACAGGAATAGAGCGTATGTTGTTTGGTTTTTATTTTGCAACGTATGTGTTGAGATGAGTATGGCCATAACGGGCCGAAAGCTCCTGTTTTTTTAAAAAAGAAATGTTTGACTGACAATTGTGGGTTTTTTGTCTCGTTGAGGATTTATAGTGAGAGTTTTCCTTTTATTAGAATACATATAATAAACTCGTCCATATAGGCGGATTTTTGATTGCTTTTATTAATTGAGAGAGAATCTTGAAATACTTTATGCATTTTCGTGTCTGCTACATGTGCCCTACAGCATTCTTCTACTGTCACAGTACGCACATTGCGCCATGTGTCTTGTGTCCAACGATTTCACATTTGTAATAGTTTTTTTAATGTCTGTGCCCTCTGACTTCTCTCGTGATACCCATGTCCTAGGAAGGAATAACATAGGACTGTCGTTACTCTTCTGTGTAGTCGATAATTGACCCCTCCAACAGTAATACGGGCAGTCTCCTCCATTTACAAAACTGTCATCCTTTGCCCAGTGCTATTCGGTTTGGTATCATCTTCAAGAACTCCTCAGATGACTTCCATCACTTCAATGGCAGAAATGAAATAAGTCAATATCCCGGATGTCAAATTTATATTTATGGTTTCGGAATTACTCTACTAATGTCGCCCAAAGCTTTCTTCGCGAACTTTGCTTTTCTACGTAGCCCAGGAGTACAGCAGCTATTCTAATTTGACGACCATATCCTACTTGCTCCACTATTGCCCAGATTTATATTAGCTTTGATGACCTTTGCTACATCTACTAGTGTTCGGCCTGGCACTGGTCTTAGAAATCTTCCATGGTCCGTTTGCTTAAGGCCCACGCCAGGACCTTTCTGTTTTCGCAGAATCACTTTCGCTTTGAATCGATTGATTTGGTTAGATGCTTTCTGTGATATTGGGCTTTTACTCCTTTGCGCAATTATCGTCCATATTTCTCAAGACTTTTTCTCTTTTCGGGCTTCCTCCTATTACTACTGCTAACGATTTCCACTGCGGTATTTCTTTCCATCATTCTCTTTCTTTTGGCCAGTTTTAAATATTCTATCGTCAACCGGTTCTAATATAAGGCCAACGTTTTTTTCAACTTTGTTGTTTATGTTCACCTACTTTATTTTTTCCGCTACCATTTCAACATTTGCCTCCATATTTCTTAAATTAGAAGAGTAAAATCTCTTCCTTTATTATTTTAATTGTACATCTGTTCGGTATTGTGCTCAGAAGCGGAACTCACTGAGCTCCATAATCTGACGTTAATACAAATTTACGGCCCATATCACCAATGATTCCGATTTTGAAGAAGGCCTCCAATCCTATATAACTGCCATCAGCACCAACGACTCTGTTGTACAGAAATCACTCCATTCAGCGCCCCTAAGTTCTCAAAACCATTAAATATCAACATGAAAGCTAAAAAAAAATATTCCACGTCAAAGCTTTCGAAACCTAACTTCATTTGTAAATGTTTGTAAAAAAATTATATTAAAGCAAATGGTCAGTATTTTTAAAAATGGTACTAAACCTCATCACCTACGTGAAATAGTGAAAACTTGTAAAAATAACTCCGCATGCCATATAAAGTAATTAATGCATTAATGAAAACATTTAATGTGACATTTGTATAGATAAGAAAAAATCGTAACACATTAAATATTAAAATTAACAACTGTCACTCTTGACAAACTAAATGTGTGGTTCAAAGTCAATAAATTTCACTAAATCTAGATAAAACCAAGTTCGTCCAGTTCTCAGCGAATGGTAGTAACAACCTTCTGGACAAGTTCTCGGATGAGACGCCTTTTCTTGTTCTTCAGATTGACAGTAATTTAAAGTGGACTCACCATATAGACCGATTTTCTGGGAAACTCAGTTCGTCTTTTTATTGTCTCAGAACATTAATGCAACATGTTGGCATCAACACAACGAAAATGGTGTACTTTGAGTATTTTCATTCCCTTATGTGTTATGGCATTGCAAATTGGGACAATTGCTCCAGAACCATTGAAATATTCAATATGCAAAAGCGTGCGATTAGAATACTTTCTAATACGGATAATAAATCCAGTTGTAAACCGTTTTTCCAAAAATTGCGAATATTAACTCTTCCCAGCGTGTTTATTCACGAAATTTTAAAGTTTGTTAAGCGGAACATGAATCTTTTTCAAAGGATTGGCGAGTCTCACGATTATGAGACTAGAAATCGCTCAGGTCTAAGATCTTTGCTCTCTACCAGAGAAGTATTCACCATTCAGGGGTAGTTTTATACAATAATCTTTCTCCAGATGTTAAGATTAACAATTCAGATGTTGCGATTCAATGTAAAAATATTCTACTGTTTTACTCAGTAAATATATAATAATTATTTTTAAAAAAAAAAATACTTGGAAAAGTGTTGAATGTGTTGCTAATAATAACTATTTCATCATAACTTGCTTAGTCTCTGTTGGTCTTTTCTGCTCTTTAGTTCGTTTGTAGCATGTACAGCCTAGAGTTTATAGATATTTCTCGTCGCTCTGTTTCGTGAAGTGACTTGTTCGTCGTTTGTGTTTCCTCCTAGTGTGCGTGTGTCAAGATATGTGTTTATTTTTGTGTGACGTGTAATTCTATATTTTATTATAGTTAATTCTCGAATCATTATTTATTAACTAGTACGTATTGATTTTTTTATTAAAGCTGTAAATATTATATTATACCCTTAGTATATGTTATTATTAATATATTTTACTTATGTTGGACAGGGAAATTTGTGTACCCGAATTTTAGTATTTTTATGTTAACTTCTAATTATTTATAATTGTAGCATCCAATTATTATATATTGACGAATCCTATTTCATATAAGGACTAATGGAATAAAATAAATCAAATAAAAAAAAGATTATTGCCAACGGCGGAAACGCAGAATCACGTTGCAGGAACAGGATATGTACGATTTCAACCGACATATGGAGAGAATACTTGGAGATAAACGTCATGGTGAATAAAACTCGAGTTCGAAACACGCTTGCATAACCCATCGCACTCCAAAATGATTTGGTTAAACGCATAGAATTCAAACTTATATATTTGAAAATTTAATGATATTTGTGGAATTAATACAAGAATTCCGAAGAGTAGGTCCATGTCTGTAAGGGTTGTCTATGCTCTGAAGACGAACAGAGTTGTTTACTATTCGAAACGTAGGTTCATCACCGTTTTCACTTCTTCTTCCCACCTAGATATTATTTCTACATTTATAACTCATATCACATATTTATTCTGAAAATTAGGCTATAGAACACCCTAATATATATTATATTATATTACTCGCTGAAAGAGTTAGTAGATAGGAAGGACAGATTAGATCTTCTTTAATAAAATAGTTTGCCTGTTATTCTATCAAGTTCTGCTAATATTTTACAATTAAAATCTCGTAGAATTTAACTACCGACTTATTTTCCTTTTCATGTTCGACGGTAATCGATGTAAGGTTTGCTGTTGGAAACTCCGTCGAATGAAAATAGAAGATTACTATAATTATAATTTATTTATTTACTGTTATATTAGTATCTTTAACGTTGCTTTAAGTTATATAATTTTTTTGTAAAGTACAATGTTTTTTATTGATTTTTTAATTGTAATTTTTATTATTTTCTTGTAAGCTAATATTATGAGGTATCCTAGTTCCTCGTCCAACTGCTAATGGAATGAATAATAAATCTAATCTAATAACCTTGGGTAATGGATTAAAACTGATTATAAACACATAAATAATACGGATGACGTACAGAGAAGTGGCAAATATTCAACTGGCCAATGCTGACAATTCAGTTACATTTTCAGATTATCTTCATTCATTGGCTTTCATTTTCAAACAGCGAAGAAACATTTAAGACATTTAAATTTTGTAACATAAATTTAAAAAAAATATTTGTTCGAAGTGTTTGTTTTCTTACCAGATTTTTAAAAATATATCCTTTTTATATTATTCAAATAATTTGTACTGTTACTTTACCTATGTAGAACGTTAGGACTGCTTACGGATATTTGTAGGATTGATTATAGTTTGATGTTGAACGTATTCATATACAAATATAAAGTTGGTAATCATGGTGTTGTAATGGTAACAATGAAAATTATTAACACTATTTATATGGTTATTAACACTACTTCCTATCATTTTTTAAGCCGTACAGTTTTTACTTTTAATTAGGAATTTTTTCCTATAATTAGGTCCTTTTTATTTAACTATGTTTTCTAGTTAAATAAAAAACCAGGCCTTATTATCCTTCCGAGTGTTAGCAATATTCTTGAGATTTCATTTGTTCTGTAAAAGTGTGAGTATAATGCTTGAGGTCAGGATTCCACCCTGACAGGCTTACAGTAGTTTTTGGAAGGCAGCGACGTGACCAGCCATCTGCGAGACAGATTAGATTGTACTCATTTAGCGTTAACTAACGGCAGGGCCTTAGGGAGGGGACTGCAGGGGCCGATGAACCCCAAAACTAGTCTTATCGTTCCCTTTATGGCGTATCTCTCCATGACAACATAAACTTCTTACATGCACTTTGTTTTATTCCTTACCAGAAAAAAATGCTTATACTACAGAAGTAATATGGATTTTATACTCCATAGCCTGACTTCCAGGGGGGGAAAAACACGATATAAGAGTTGTAAATGAAGAATTGAGGTGTAGCTGGGGAAGTAAAGTAATTAAACAAGTGAAAAGAGTGATAAACAGTTAACAACTGTGACCGTCTTCAGATAATAGGAAACTTTTAGAGATATTGGCCTACTGGGTTCTGCAAGGCTCTAAAGATAGGACGAAATAGAGATCTAAATTTTCATAACACATCCTTGACTTGTAAACGGAATAATTTATAATAGTAATGATAAAACATATTAGTTCCTCTTTTTTGTAATATTTCATATGTCGTTTATTAATATTCTTACGTATTAAATTCCTTATTCATTTAATTTCCTCATATTATGATTATAAGTACATTATTTTGTCAATTATACATTTTATCACTTTTTC
The DNA here is from genome assembly GCA_037074705.1 of Zhengitettix transpicula. Lineage (NCBI taxonomy): Eukaryota > Metazoa > Arthropoda > Insecta > Orthoptera > Tetrigidae > Zhengitettix > Zhengitettix transpicula. The sequence continues at coordinate 188,718,987 of CM073591.1, forward strand.
TTATAACCTCCGCAGAGTCCAATGGATCGATACATCCATGTTTTATTTGGTGCTTCCCCACGAGTATTCCAAGCGCATTGAACCCTTGGGTGTCAACGCCAAGCAGTTTTCTTACTAGAGTGGATTCGCTTGATGTGGTGTTTCGCGGATGAAAACACTCGAAATCTGTCTGGTTACTAACGACGTACTTTTATCCTCCTTTATTTATTTCTACTCGCACTCCATTTTTCATTACTAAATTTCTATTTAATTCGCAATTCGGTATCATAAATGCTGTAAATGATCGAAGTTTTCCCGATGGAGTTCTTCTCGGATTTCCAAACGGTTAGGCCTACCTGTCTGTTCGATATAATTATTCTAATTTTTGTTTTCTTCGATAATATTAACACATATAAATATTATGACGGACACTGTCGTCGTTTAAACCCATTATCGTGGCTTTCTTACAGAAACACTAATTTTCAAGTAAACAGACGACAAAATTACTCGGTTGCCTCTATTTACATCTCGGTTTGATTTAATTATATAACCCAATGACAACACGGGTAAAGATAATCCATTCTTTTCCCTACCCATACACATATAAATAACGCGCACACTTGAATACTTATTATGTAACTAGTGTGGAAGTGGGATGTTATTGAATTATATTCGCAGTTACTTCTGATATATTGCTGTGCGAACACACACACACTCTGCCAGGAACATACAAGGCCTGATCAGAAAGTATGTATACCGTGACTATAGCGGACTGTGAATTTTTTTTTATGTTTGCAAACAATTAGTGGTCGAGGGGGATCTCCTGACAGAGCGAGCATCATAGAAACATACTAGTACGTAAAGTCACGTTGTAGTGTCCAGTTGCGTGAAACATGTCGATAAGAAATCCCGCCACGTGGTGTGATCCGCTTCCTACTCGCGGAAGGTGAGGATTTCCTGAGCTCTATTGTGACTGGAAATGAAACGTGGGTAACTCATTACACGCTTGAATCAAAAATACAGTCGACACAGTGGCGTCACGCCAATTCCCCATCTGCAAAAAAAATTCAAATCCACAATTTTTTTTGGGGGGGGGGGAGGGAAATCCCTGTCTCAGCGTTTCGGGACAGAAAAGAAATAATTAATGGACGAATTTATGTCTCAGGGGGGAGACCATCAATTCACAACAGTATTTTGCGACCCTAAAAAAACTCAAAAGCGGCATTCAAGACAAAATTAGGGGAATTCTGACGAGAGTAGTGTGCTTGTTGCACGACAACGCCCGTCCAAACACAACCTCAGTCACCAAGGCGCTCATTGACTCATTTGTTTGATATGTTTTGAACCCCTCCCCCTGTATTCCTCTAACTTAAAGCCTTCATCTTTTCGCCTCCCTGAAGGCACATATGGGTGGAATTAAATTAGCAACTGACGACCACGTGCAGAAAGAGGTTCTGCAGTGAGAGAAGGAGCTGACGGGAGAGTTCTTAGTGGTGGGCATAAAGAACCTTGTGCTCACCACATACTTTGAACGGGATGGCGATTATGTGGAAAAATGCTTAAAAAGTGTATCAACAATATCTTGTAATTTTTTCAAATACATATTTTCTAAAAAAGAATATAAAATCTACTGAACATACTTTCTGAACATGCCTATATATATATATATATATATATATATATATATATATATATATTGTAATAATTAAAGGGCAATTAATATTTAATAATTATAAACTGTTAAACTGGAATTGTTATCGGCAAAGAGACACAAAGACACAAGAATGGACTATAATGAAACAGGATAAGGTATTGTTAGACATAGCGCTCGGAGACGGAGGTAGAAGTCGAGAGTTGGTGAATTTTACAGTCGGTGGTCAGAAACGACCGAAAGTGGTCGTGTTCGAAAGACGATTTCAAAGATTCAAAAGTCAAGTTAAGTAGAAGGAGGCAGCAATAAGAAACGACATCATTTGGTCGTAATCTAAATAAACAAGACATTTTGAAAAACAGCAAAGTTGGACGACATTCACGCAGATGGTGACTCAGAAAGATTTCTGAGTGTTACAGGTTACGACAAATAATCCTAAAGGTCTACGAGGAGGAATTTCAGTATTACAGCGAAATTGGAGTAATTGGTGGTATAAAGATGGCTTTCCGGAACTGTATACCTGAACGCTCAGCGGTCATGACTGAGGAAAGGTCCGGGGGTTAGGGGGAGATTGTCCACTCGTGCCAGGTGCGTATACGACGTGCCGCCAATATTGCAAATCAAAAGTGGCGTGTAATTTCAGTGTAAGAATGGCCTGTTTTATTATTTTTTAAATTGAGAGTGTGTGTCGATGAAAGGATTCAATTGCCCAGGTACCAAGGAAAACTGTGAGTTATAAATGATTTAAATTATTTTGTAAACGTTAGATTAAAGATAAAATCGTCAGATTTCGATTTTTTTGTAATTTGATTGTTTGAAAAGGGAGTAAAATATTATTTATTTATAGGGCCATAGGACCCTGAGATCAAGATAAAATTAGTTTGTTTGTATGAAATAAATGTAAAAGGTCGGCGAGTAATTATTTGTAAATTTGAATTTATTTTAAATATAATAAATTAATTAGTTTGTTTAATTGAATAGTATTTTATTATTATCCTTTCATGTAAAATTAAAGTAAAGCAATCAACGCTGGCTAACTTTAATATACTTTCATTTCAAATTGTTTTTCATTCGATTTTCTACATTTTGGCTTCACCAATGTGTGGCTAATTATTTATTAATTGATTTCAATTGTAAGTATTAAATTTTGGCGACCTCAACGTGAGGCACTGTTTATTAATTGACGACTTTGTTAATTACTACAATATATTGTAATGCCAATTAATTAGGCCAGTAATTGTGTGGACATAAAATTTGAATTATTTGATAAATCCATTATAGCGGTCTGATCGAACAAAGCAACAATGGAGAAGCAAGCTCGGCTGCTTTGTGGAAAAGTCGAAATGGCGTTTGGCGCACGAAAGTCTGAGTCAGTTTACGTCTACAGCCAGCCAGGAAAGGAGGCACATTATAACAAATTTTTCACCGAGATACCTTGCAGTCTATTTCAAATCAATAAAAATAACGGTATAAGTCTACAAAGAATCTCCAAATCATCAGTTCCAGTAATAAGGAAAATTTGAACAATTTTACACTGAGGGGAAGACGACATCCGATTGCTGACCAAGGAGAGGTTCATCCAAGGCTCCGGAAATTTTTCTGCGTTCTATTCGCCGGTGAGCGTGTAAATTCTGTGAGAACTAGAATCTGTGTAAATAACGATTTGCATTTATCGTGTTGAGTAGGGGAAACAAAGAATGCTGGTACCAGACGAACAGTATGTAAGTAACAAAAACCAAAATTATGATAATATTGTAAACGCTAATTAAAGGATAGAGTCAAATGTCGTTCGTTCGTTCGCTTTCTTCTAGTTTTCTTTCATTGATCGACTTATTGTTTTAATTTTAAGCAAATAATATTTTGGCTTGTTAATTAGTCAAATTCTTCTTTTATCGTGTCCTAATCATCAAACCCAGTAAAGACCTTGAAGATGTTAAAATTTTAATTGTAATTGTTTTGATTCTTGAAGCCTCAATTTGATAATAAATTATATTTTATTTGTAAATTTTTGATTAATATTTCATTTAATAAAGCCTACCATTTATTTTTTTACAATATATAATTTCTCTTAGGCGAAAACGAGGTCTTATCCCATTCTAACACTCATAAATCTGGTATTGATACATAAATATTCTTTTGATATTTTACTTCGGCTATTCTTTTTCCCTATTCTTTTACCAACGAATATTAACGGAGGACCACAGAAGTTAGCGGATATAAAACAAAAAATTCAGTCACTTACGACAAACGCAACACGTCTGTGTGTGTATTTTGACCTATAAATATAAAAAAGCAAAACTTGGATCGTCAACACCGCCACACAGACTTTCACAACATCCAACTTGCCGTGACCGTGATAAGTACTTGGCAACATTCTCTTTTATGGTATTTAGTTTGATTCCGCCAACCATTAAACTTTAACAAAAACAATTATAAATAGGTTCGTTGTAATATGCCCAAAAGTAAAACAGTGATTCCACAATCGGAAAGACGTAATATGGGATACATTAGTCAAAATAAATATTTCACCTACAAAACTTCAAACAAACGATTAGATAGGAAATTTACTATGCAGGCTGTACAATAAATATAATCTGTTAACATTAGAACACTTTTTATACAATAATGCTGAAATAATATCTGACATTTGTAAGATAAATAAATAAACAACCTTGAATCTGAAAACTATGCTTATAACAAAAAAATTGAGTATAACCATGTTTCAATGAAATAAAATTACGTCTGACTGAAAACAATGAGTAAGAAAGATAGCTAATACAGACAAAAAGTGGTAATATAAATACCCAATGTTTCTGGGATCCTTGTTCCTTTCGTCAGGTGCTAGGAAGAGCCTAGAGAAACAAAACTGCACTGGTCAGTTACAACACTTTTTTGTCTTTATTGACTATCTTTCTTATTCATAACCTCATTTCGTCAATTTTTATGATCTCTTCAGGTTTAACAATTTTATATATAAATCAAGCAAAAAATTTAGAAGCATGTTTTTACTTCCTTGCCTGTTGCAAACGAAACTATAATTTTTCTGTTAATAAACATAATTTTCTGCCTCATGGTCGTTTCTTTATTTATTTGACTTTTCATACAGTTGTGTATGATTTGTGATCCTCCTCCAAAACGCTTTAGAGATGAAAAGAACTCAATCCAGCAACTTTCAATAACGCTATAACGTAAGTAATTCGTAGTAATATAATTTAATTCGTGTAATCAAATTGTCAACGCCTAGAAAAGTAGTAGATACTTATTAAAGTCAAAGTTTTTCAGTCAAATACATACATTCAATTCACTCTAGAATGACATACATTCTACAGTCAATTATCAGATATTGTAATTAACAGGCATCGCCAAATTAGATAATTTACAAATTTATTTTGAATTTTTTGCATATTAAAATCAATTTATCGTAAAATTTATTTCATTGTTAGCATTAACGATTAGGCATTATTTAGCGACAGTTAGAAATAGCGATCAACAATAAATGTTTATCATTGTTGGCTTGGCGTTACGACTAAATTCTTACACAGTCTAAAACTGATAATTTTATTGGCCAATTTTTCGATGCCGCTATACGTTGAAATAATCTGATTGGCAAATTCTTCAGAATCTTCTAGAGCTTGCTTAAGACGAGATCTCTCCTGCGATGAACTAGCGAAAGAAAAGGTCAGGTTCAGCGGAGGGCCGCCATAAACGGTGAACCGCCGAATTCTGTTATGAGAACATTTTAACATTACAGTCAATGGTGAAAAGCAGAGAAATGAAAAAGAAAATTCTAACTAATTCAAGTGTTCAGCAGCTGGCTCCGCCAAAATTCGCACGAAGCGATTTATTCCATCTTGTTTTCTGTGACTGAGTCCCAACTGTGGGAACTGTGTGGTGGAATCAGCTCTACGTCGCTGCTCGTGGGGGCAACAAAATCCAGTAACCTACGTGCTATTCAAAAGAGTCATCCCCGAACAACGTGTGGCGCCAATCTATGAAGGTGAATCTTCAACATTTAATTTTGAGGACAATCCAACATCGTAAGCTACAAAAATCAAATTCACAAGTTTCTCTGTCAAATACTTTCATATAAATCTCTATAACATGCAGTGTTACATCCAAAGCTCTGTTAGGAATTTAGCACACAATATCTTGCTAAAAGGGACATGTAATGTATTTTAATAGTAGATTTAATGGCGGAGAAATTGTAATATTTTTGTATAAATTTATGGTAAACATTTAAATTTATTTGCAGTGAAACTGCTGGCGCCCAACAGCGTTCATAAAATTCTGTTTTGATACTCGAATTTCGTTAGTTAAATGTTATTTTTATCTTAATAAATATTTGTTTTTGTGAATATAATTAAAGATTAAGTGTTTTTTTTTAAAAAAAACGTACGGTAGTCCTAACTTCCACGTTTAAGTAATCAACTGGTTGCGTTTGGTGCGTAAGAATGTGTGCAGCTGAGTTGGCTAGCTTTAACATTAACTTTCTCCTTTATATTTATTATAAGTTAATAAAAACTTAAACTTTCTTTACGAATTACACTATTTTTATATTACAACATATGTGTCATAATACTGTGTTGTGAAGGTCTGAAGAAGATTAGACTTCAGTAGAATCCGACCGTAACTCAGTGACGTTGGATGGGGTTAGGGTTTTATAAAATACAGTAACAAAGCACGGATATTCGGCCGATTTACCAGTTAAATTCTTTGAAATATCTTTCATTGATTCAGATACAATTTAAAATAGTTTTTATTTTTACTTGGATTATATATATATATATATATATATATATATATATATATATATATATATATATTGTAATACTAATTAAGGAGGCCATTAATTGTTTAAATAATTGGTTTGTTTAGTGGTACAAATTCTTAAAGACAACAATGACGGCAGGCTCTTTGTCGGCGGGCTTTGTTGCGAGCTGCTAGGACTGGCTGAATGCAGTCTGGCGGATATTATGATCGAGAGAGGGAGCAAAATTTAAGAGTACGAACAGCGTGACCCAAGCTTAAAATTTCAACTGAGACACTTGTATGTTTCAAAAATCCAAGTAAAAATGTCTGGAAGGAGAGACACTTTATACAAAACCGCAAAGCTGAAACAAAAGGTTTAGTGCCACGTTCAGATACATACGAGTACCGAAATAACATTTTTCCGCATAAAGGCATTGAGAAATAATACGTCCGACTGTTGACCGGAGGTGCGGCTGATCGAGATTCCTGAGGAGTAATACAAGAACTACAACCGTGTGTTTCGATCATGATGTGTAGAATCAGTGATTACTGGTCTTTTTAGTGAATTGTGTCCCAAGCTCCAAAAACTAAGTCTGGTACCAGCAGGACATTTGTAAGTACTAACCAAACTAATTAAATTCTGTAAACGGAAATTAAGGGTAGTAGTTAGATTTCGTTCCCTATAATCCGTTCGTTTCAATTTGGTTGAATTGTTAATTATTTAATTTATAATTTTGATTATTCTGTCTTATCAAACCCAGTTATAGACCCTGAGAAGAAGAGTTATTAAATTTCATTGTCTGTGAAATATAAAAAATTGTATTTTACTTTGAACGCCACAAATTATAAATAAAAAATATTTGTTTGTTAATTTTGAAATTATTGAATTCGGCGTACCAATCAAGGGCAAATCATTTGTAAAAAAAAACTAAATGAACGACCTGTTAAAATTAATCTTTGGCAAATTAAAAGTTTTTTATTCTAATCATTTTGTTAATTAATTCATTAAATAATTAGTTCCCTATAATCATTACAATATATATATATATATATATATATATATATATATATATATATATATAATGTAATAACAGCTAAGAAAGACATGAAGTCTGTTTTTATTTTTGTCAGATTTACGAACTCCGTCTGGGGATCCTTGAGTGGCGCGTACATATAAAAGATAATGATAAAATTATGGGTAAGTGACTTTTAGAGAAGGGGAGGTCTAATAATTGGGGCATTTTGCGGCTCTTAGGGCTAAATGGTTGTGACCGACGGAACTGTGAAAGGCATCATAACAGATGGACGACGATTTAGATCAAAAGGAAACGTTTAATTTAATTTATTGAGTGGCTCTCGGAGCGGGAGAACGGCAACAGATGGTGTTTGTTTGTGAAAGTGGAAATGCAAAAAACTGTGAAAAAAAGGGAAGACTCTGGAGCCCGGATATAAATAAGAGGGCAGTTGGACAGTTAAGAGCTTCATTATCATTTCGTGTGGACGGGAGACGGACGTGTTAGTGGGAGAGAGCGGTGGTGCAAGTCCGCAGGGACGGACGCGGGGCCGAGTTAATGTGGCTGAAAACAATTGTTATGAACAGTTAGGAGTTTGCAAAAAGAAGAGATCATCGGATGCTAGGTCAAGCTAGGTGGCCGAGAGTAATTGGCTGGACATCAGTCGTCAACAGTCGGTGGGAGTTTCATAGTGGAAGTCTGGCTGAAAGCAGAGGTGTTTGAATTCGTCGTGAGGGTGACGTCGTCAAGAGGAGGTGGCTGTGAAAGCAGAGTGTGAGCGAAGCCTGGTGCCTTTTAAGCCTGTATGAAGTGAGTGTGTGGAACAGAGAGCGTGTAAGTTTATTTTTCTGAATTAATAATTGTAAATTGCTAATAAAGGGTAAAAAGTGTAAGATTTCGTTACTTTTGTTTTATTCGTTTCTTTTCGTTTTAATCATTTCGTTTTTCATTTATTGTAACTGTATTTTTTTAATTGTAACATTTTGTTCCGCTTCCTTATCAACCCAGTAAAGACCAATTATATAAAATGTATTCTAGGTAAATAAAATTGTTTTGATTTATAAAATTTCATCAGATTTGTGTAATTTAAAATTGTGTTTTAATAAATGATAATTGTTTGTTTAAATTGGTAGTTTTATTTTATTTGAGGTATTACATAAAATGGCTACCACAACGTGGGGTAAATTTCTTTAATCAAAAATTTATTATAGTGTTTAGTTCAATATATATATATATATATATATATTATATATATTAACATATCTCCACGATACTTCGCCCTCAAAAGAAAAATAGAGGCATCCTGCCAATGAACAAAGACTGCCTTGACCTAAGGACACCTGAGGTGTATGATGTTCCGTGCGGATGCGGGTTGGAATACATAGGACAAACTACAAGGACGAATCAAGAAAGAGCAATGGAGCATGAAAGATGCATCCGTCTTAAGCAACCCTCGAAATCGGCGATAGCTGAACATTGCTTAACGATGGGCTATAATATTTAATTTTTGGTCACGAAGATAGTGGACCATTTTATCAAATATTGGGGCAGCGTGATCCTGGAAGTACTAGAAATCAGAAATGGTAGAAACCTTTTGAATCAAGGCACGGATTTCTAACTTGGTAAAGCATTGTATCCACTATATATAGTAAGCGACAGCACCGCGGCTAAGCAGAGATGGCCCACGCGAGAGATCCTAGAAGATGGAACCTACCACTCCTGACACAAGCGACCACCAATAGGGAACACGGAAACCCAGTGTAATGGACCACTAGCACCAAAGGGATGAACTTCCTGCTTGCTATTGTCCACATCCCGATAAAGCCACGGTTTTCAAAATAAGGTTTTCATAACCTAGTCCGGATTTAAGGAGTGTACGTTCCGTGGTCGCTGACGTTGGGGTATATGACAAGAGTTTCCGCTGATCTTACTGGACTAGTTTGCCAACCTTCACCGGGAAAGCCTTCACTCTTGGGCAGTTCGCACACTGCAAGCGACGAAACTAATAGACACTATTCCTCGAGTCAAAATGTCGGAAGCTGTCGGAAGCAAAATAACTCGAGGCAAATGGTCGTCCGACAAAATGTTTCTCGCTGTCAAGGGCGGTTTCAAGGTGTCGGACACCGTTTCGAGCTGTATCTAGCAGCCAAACTAATAATATCAGTCAACATGGAGCGTGACGACGAAATAGCTGTTGTTGTTTATTGTTATATGTGGTTCGAAGAAGACACAATCCCCCAATTAACACTTAAGAAAATTGTAAATTTTTTTCTTAATAAATTACGAGCAGACAGAAACAGAATTTTCTATTTCACAAGGATGAGCTCTAAACGTTTTGATTTTCTTTTTGGTTTGATCGGTGAAAAAAGCAAGACAGTAATTTTCGGAAGAGTTTAACTGCTGCAGAGAGGAAGCTCCGTTCTAATAACCTTCCACTTCAATCCCTGCTGCAGTCTCTTCTCCTTAAGTATATTACCAGCACTTTTTTGTTCTGGTTTAGATAGTTATCAAGAAATGAAAAAATAATACGTCTCGTTAAATTGTAATGATTATATGAAATGGCCAATTGACAGGGGAAAATGATGATTTAAATACATGACAACGTTTCCGGATACTTTGCCCCTTTCGTCAGGTGGTTTAAACACAACCGCACGACACAGATAACAAACTCAAAAGTTATTATTTATAATTTTCGGATATTTCATTGTCTGGGAGTAGAAAGGTGAGCAAGAAAAAGTGAAAAAAGGCAAAGGAAAGAATAAAATTCAAATAAAACAAGAAAAACATAAAGAAAGAGGCAGGTTAAAGACGTGACATGACGTGAAAGATCGTCTAGAATTGCAGATAATGATAGAGGTGTACTCCAACGTTTCGAACATTACGAAAAAACTCGTTCGTCATCAGGGAGAGAACAACAGGAGATTCCGAACATTGATTAGGGGCAGACCTACTAAATTCGGCCTGGTCCTAGAGTGACAACTGCCCCAGTATATAGTATTTTTTTTCAATCACCTGAAGAAAGAAGTTTCCAGAATTGTTGTGTGGTATTTATATCATCATTTTTGTCTGTCATTTGCTATTTCATCTCATCATTAGTTATCAAAAAAGCTCATTGCGTCGCAATTTCTTCCCACAGTTGATCGATAACATTTTTCTTTGAATGCTCTTTGAAATGATGGTTTTGATGAACACAAGCTATCAGTCTATCTATATCAAATTCCATTCTTTCCTTGCTTTATCAACTAAAAACCAATACAGAATTGAATAAAGTCTCCCAAGACTTTAGCGTACTCTGGGAAATGGTAACTCTAATACTTTTCGATTTACGAAGATGTGGGTTTCTCGGTATGGCGTAAAATTGTGTGTTCTCAGTTACATCAATTGAAAAAGTGCTGCTTTTAAGAATTGCTTTTTTGTAATCAATTTCTTCCATGTTAACACAGAAGTGTTACTGAATTCAATCAGGGTAAGAAATTATAAAATCTTGTTTTTATTGTAATATCTTCAACAGTGTAATATGATGTATTTGTACATGGCAATAACGGAGTTTATTCGGCTTAATGTGTAATGTTGCAGCACCATATTTTTCAGCCAGATTATTCAGATTAGTGGTGCGGAACAAATGTTTAATTATTTTTTAGTAATATCGCCACGAGTTGCAAATAATTTATGACACAGGAACATGTACGCGGTAACACAAATTTGGTTTAATGAGGCATTACTCGTGTTTGTGTATTACTAAGCGTCAGTTTTTATGTTTTATACTAATAATATTAGTTCGAAATATGAAATACTATAATTATATTTAACTGTGAATATTTTATTAAAGTTTATGGATGGTGTTAGAATCGATATATTAGACAAAATGAGAAAACGGTATACATATATAAATTTAACGAATATAATGAAATATGTTTTCATTATAAATTATTGGACTATCAAACGAAAAAAATAGTTTAAAATGCTGCAGTAGTATTTGATCCTTTAGGTGGTTAGGAGAAATTCCATCACTCCTGTTATTGAGGCTTTCATAGTTACATGAACAACCAAGTTTCATGTGAATCGGTCTATTAACTTTATTTACGTTTTCTTGGATCCCCCATGTTTAACGTTAAGTCTGAATTATATGGAATAGTTGATTAAACTGTAATGATTGATACAGTAACGAGAGTTATTTGGAGGCAGAAGCTGTTGTTTGGTCAGCTGATTGACTCAAATGTGGTCTGAGTCCCTTTCTAGACAAAGGAATAATGTGACAACGGGCCCGCGCACAACAAAAAGGCCTTAAGAAGTGACTGATAGTTGCAAGTGAACGCCAACATTATTTGGCCTAACTAATCGAGTTCCGGAAGCATATATTTATCAGACGGGCATACAAAATTTTAAAAACATCTGGAAGAGAAATTTGGGGATTTCGAGAGTCAAAATCTGGCAATTGGTGACCAGCCACAGTCAAGGGTAGTCGGGTCTAACTCATGACACGAGTAGTAAACGATCCAGTTGAGAGGGCGCACCATCTGCCCGACGCCGACCAATGATGTACCTGGGAGATCAAGCACAGGTCAGCCGCCACCCCACAGCTGCCTAAGTCCGTACAACAAATACCGCCGGCACGGTATCGTGAAAGTAATTTTCTTTCCAAGTATCGTAATGGTAGAGTCCTCAGTTTATTAAATTCAATTCAATTTGCGGTTCACCCCACATAGCTCATAAGAACTCTGATATAAAGAATCGTTGTTAATAATTATTTCATTGTTTCCTTTTATAATAATACAATTTTTGTAATGTTTTTGTCCTTAAATTATTATTTTAATTTAATTAAATATTTTTATTTATGAAACCTTGCCTAATAATACCACCCAGTAAGATAAATATTACAATACATTAAAGTGTAACACCATGAGATTAGAGGAATGTGTTCCGACTTTCTCCCATGTACAGGTGGATATGTAACCCATAAGAGAATTAATATGCAGCTGAATCGTAGAAATACGAAGCTATATTAAACATTAATACTCCAGATATGTTTAACTTAATTAAAAAAAATGTTCCTAGTCTAATGAATTGCATTCTGTAAAGTATAGAGAGAACTCTTGTATGAAGTTGTTACCTGATGGTGGAAGAGCATGGTGTAGTGTCGCAGCTGACATTCCCAGTAGCTGTCGGACGCAAACTCGTGAGCCTCGCAGCCTGGAATAGGAATGTCGTGGAGACGAGATCCGAACCGCTGGAAGGCTGGAGTTCTGGAAATTCTCACGGCCAGCTGAGCACCCTCCACTATATTCTTCACGTCGCGGGGATCAGCGAAGTAATTGGGAAAGAACAGAGGGCTGTCGTAAGGATTGCGCGATTTCAGCAAGACACGACCCTTACTGTGAGGCCGTAGACCTAAAACAAATAGGGGTTTACGTGCAGAAAATAACTTTAATTAACCCTCATAAAGTTGAAACATAAATTCATTTGAAGAAGAATAGTTTTAAAACTTCTTTTAAAATAAATGTTAAAAACAACAGCCTATGAGACAAAAAAAAATATTATAAAATTTAATACACATTATTTTATAAACACAACGTTTCATACCTGATCATTTCTAATTTTTATAAGAAAATTTAGATTAATAAATTTTTAACGTTTGCACACTGAATTTATTTGTAATTGTGCACCAGAAGAGCTCCCAATCAGATATGAAACGTGCTTGTTTATTATTATGTTTTAAATGTGATAATATTTTTTCTGACTAATAGACTGGTGTTTTTTACAGTTATGTATTTTTACACATACGTCTATATGAGCGACATGCTCATCCTTCATCCAGAGATGAGATTAATAACGTTAGGGATATTGTTCAGCACAAAGACTTATCTACATCTAGCTGGGTGCCCAACGTTGTCCGGGTTGTCAGCCACATCCAGATTTGACTCCAATTCGGTTGTATTTTTGCATTATTTTTATGTAAATCCCCTTCACCCCATCCATAAAGGTGCTTCCCTCCCATACCGAAAGTGGTTGAAATTATACACAAAACTATGTGTAGAAACGTAATCTATTCTCATTGACTCCGGAACTTTTTATTTCGATGTAAAAATCAGCCGTTTTGACATGTTTGAATATTTGCACCGCCGTTCACCCCGCCCCTGGGGGTTCAATCGAAAATTTAATGACAAAATTAAACTCAGCGACATCCATAATCTCGGATTCGACTTCAATCTCGGTTGTTTTGCTTTATATTTATGTAACGCTCCTCCATCCTATCCCTATGCTGAAAGGGGATGAAATTATACACAAACAACATCGGGATAAATACTATAAATATCATTGACCCTGAAAAATATTTTTTCAACTTAAATATGTTCCGTTGAACATGTTTGAAAATTTCCATCGCCGTCCACCCCAGTCCCTGGGAGTGTTAGTCATGTCCTACCTCCACTGTTACCGGTTCGAAAGGAACACGTGTACTAAATTAGGTCAAACTCTTTCGGTGTAGATTTGTAGACACAAATTTATTCGATGTTTACTGAATAATAAAACAGCCAAAAAATAGACAAATGAAAGACATTAAAAACACCCGGAGAACGTTTTGAAAATATTTTTTGCTTTCTTCAGGTGTGAAATATAAGTAAAATTAGTAATAGGGTTTGAATAAGTTCCTGTACAACTAAGCGAAATGAAACTATAGTTAATATTGGGCTGGGTTCATCTTCCTTATTTACCGCGTCATGGTATCTCATTATTAGAATATAAAAGATTTTGATTTGACAAAGCTTTGTCATCTAACAAAACATGTCTCTTAAAAATAATAGTGGGCAGCCTTATTCAAACGATGGTGTAAGTAACCTCAAAATTTTTGATAGCATAATCTGTTCAACTGTTTTCAAGCAGAGCGAACGAAATCCCTACCCGAGCCTGTAAAATCCGGTTTTTAACGTTCCATGTTATGTCTAAAGATGGCGGCATGAACTTTGATTTTTCTACGCCTCTATATACAATAATAATATAAAGTTTCATCGAAATCGGTCGGAACCTTTTTTTCTGAAACGATTACAGTTTGCCTGGCAGACGGAGACTGATTATGAGGCATTGGTTTCGTATATATGCTAATTCACGTGGTTTATTACCAGTGTACAGACAAACGTATTTATTTAATTTTTGGATATAACAAGTGTCAAGGACAGCAGAGTTTTTCAGCAAAAACTGAAGACAGGGAAAAATCGGAATAGATTATATTTATGGAGTCGGAGGGATCGTGAGTCGGATGTTGCAAATTGAAAACAGTGAAATGTCTATCATATTCCTAAATTTTATGAAAAAATTGAATATACAGGTCTTGGACGAGTTAAAAAATATTATTCAAACACGAATCTGGTTCAACGTCACTCTGAGCGAAGCTTTCAAAACATTCACTGTAGCTAGTAAAAGAAAACATAATTTAAGTATATTCTGATGATATTTATATCGGCTGAAGTTTACCTTTAGTATATGAAGCACGTGGAAATGTTAATATTCTGATGTGGGTAAAAAAAACTTTAAGGTACTGGCAAAGCAAATCAAAGTCATTCCGCACAGGATTGTAACGTTTGTATCCGTGTGTTTCCTAGATCGAATGGAATGACCTGAGTTGCCTGCCAGATCTCCTGAGTTCCAGGCCACGACTTATACAGAGAACTGAGTACAAAGTGTAGAAGGGTAGCGCGAAAAATGAAGTTTTATTTAGTTTAAATGGTGAAACGTTGATGAAAATAAAACGGAATTAGCACGTGTGTTTGTTCTCATATGACGAACACACGATTTATAATTTAAACTTAACATCAACAGACTAGTTCAAAGTCCTATAAAATTATCAACAAAAACTAACGATGACTTTGGGACCGAGCGATTGAACTAAATTATTAGGCGCGTCTTGCGTTGGCATTCTGACTCTATTGTTTGGGGGGGGGGGGGTCTGAAACCAAAAGAACAATAAAACCTCATTTCATATAGGTTCGATATTCTGCTGCGAAGATCCTGGAAATTATGCTGTTGCACTGTACCGTATATGATCGTGACCGAAAGGGAGGACCTGCATTCGTTTTCTTGGTTATGTACATGACGGAACCATTTCCTTTACTATCTAATTCAAGCTTGTTATGGATTACAACAATACATCCCCTTCCTCTGTTTTTAAGAAGTTCCTAAAAAACAGTTACGGATACTTCACTACGGTATTCTTAGATAAAAACCTTAATCCGAATGAGTCATAAATGTTAACAGCAAATATCACACCTATAGGGAAGATAGTCCACGAGTGTTGGCCTTTGATTGGCAGGTACACCTTGTTGTAGAGTTCGTCGGAAATATCGTGCGCCATTCGCAAGCCGCCTTCGTCGGAATTGGTAGATCCTCCAGCGAAAAGCAGTTCGAGGTCGGGCCACTCGGGGCCGTGCTCGTTGTAAGACGAGCTGACGATTCCTATGGCCTCGGCACCGCCCAACACCGTGAGAGGGCCTTTTCCTTGCAGCCACGCCATCACCGCGGGAAGGGAGCGAGCCGCCTGTTCAGTCAGACCCACCGACTGGTTCACCAGGAAGGTGATGCCGCCCAGGCCTACGTGGTCTTGCAGATTGTAGCCTACTGAAAGGTTGCGCAGGACCGGAATGCCTAGTTCCTAGATCAAAAGTAAAACAGTTCGTCAAATTCTGTACACTAAAGAAGAAAATCATGGTACAATTGTGTTTACTCCGAGACATACATCACTTTATCAATTGAATCAGGTTCAACGTCGGTCGTACAAACTACCTACAGTAATGTTATAAATGGATAGGTTCTTTTTTATCAGTTAATTTGAAGATATTTAATTTTATGTTACTATTTATTTACCTCTAAAAATATTTAATTGTTCGGAAGTTGAAATTACTCATAAAAATTAAAAATGAATATTTTACTAGCTTTGTACCCGGCGTTGCCCGGGTTGTCATATATCCATAACGTTGACCGTGCACTTATTTACATAAACCCGAAAAAGTTTTTAATTCTATATTAATCTTTAGTCAAGAAGAAACTTAACCTAAATGTAAATTTTCCTTGTTCCGTACATACTTTCGACTGATACATTGAATTTTATTGCATCAGTCCCAAAAAACACACCTCCGACTTTCTTCTTAAATATACTCCATCAGCATTTCAGGATTTATTTGTCCCTTAGTCTTTAGACATTACGAAAGATTAAATTGTTAGCTAGATTCATAATGTAAACAAATGCTCATCATATTCGAGTCACTAATATAGTGCTAAAATTAAATTACATTTTCCGTAAGGATCGTAAAGTACTTCGTATTGTTTTTTGTCATCATTCGATTGAGTATTACCGGATAAAATTATAATTTTTAATTCAATCAAAATATTTCTTCTTTACTTCATTATGGAAAAATGAATTATTTCCTTCGTGCGAGGCGTAGTAACGTCTCTCCCTCTCTGTCCCGTGACGTCATGATATCTTGGTGCGCAGTAATTTAACACAAAATGATCACGTTTTTAATTATAATTCTTTACACCTTCAAGCTAGGGGTTTCTCACCCCCACAGTACCGTTCTCGTGTTTATAATAATATCTTTACCTATTTCTGTTGCAATCTATCCACACGTTTAAATTTGTATAAATTTTAACATAAATACATACAAATATACATCCTTTTTTATTATATAGATTAACACATAAAAAAGGCATTAACTTCCTGCTCTTATTATCATCTAGAAATACCCACAGCTATTTTACGAAAATAAGCAAAAACGGAGACGATTTCTGACAGGGGTTGGTGGGCCAAAATACGGTGGTCATATTGCTTTCATGAACCTACTATGATGGCATTATTTTCCGGTACATTACTAATTGCACATCTGGCCAGGTAAAGACTTCGCAGATGGCTCGGGGGTCGCTGAAATTCTTCGTATTTCCTGGAAAAATGGTCACCCATCTGGCCTACAGGTGTTGTCTTCCGGACAGCTCCATAATTTTGTCTAAAACAGTCTATCCAAACCCCAATCACGATCCGAAACTTGAAAACTAATTTCCTCTCCAAAGCTCAGCTTATTCATAAATTCCACTCCTATGCTTACTAATTGCAAAATAAAGAGGTAACTTTCTCTCCGAAACACAAATTCTCCAAAAGTAACTTATAACTTCATAAAGAGACTAACGTATAACATCTCAGAAGTAAGTAACTAACTTCATCCGCTCCAAAATTTACACTCCATAAACTGAAAACTAACTCAAACCACGAATATTAACTTATCACTATATTTTCTTTCGTACAATAAATTGAAATGCATATATAATAAAATTAAATAACCCACAATTAAATTATACCGCGTTTGTAGACTACAATATATATATATATATATATATATATATATATATTGTAATAAATAATGGAAGGCTTTTATTAAATGAAAAGTTTAAACAATTAACAAACAAAAATATTTATTTTATTTTGTGGCAATAAAAGATAATTACAAACAAAATTTGAGATCTGTCCTCACAGGGGAACACACAAAAACGATTTAAAATCTTATTAACAAAACAGTTCACAATTTACCTAAACAATATGTCAATAGAATGAAAGAAATTAAAAAGTTAAGAAATTAACTCTGATTGACAATTTAAAAGAGAACGAAATCTGACTTTATCCTTTAATTTGCGTTTACAATATTATTCAAAATTATGTTACTTACGGACCGTCGGTCTGGTACTAGAACAATCAATTTTATCTCGTTCGGACACTTTTACAATCTTTAATTATTTAATATCAGGCCTTGGTTTTCACTGATTCTACACTTCGCTTTAAAATTTGGCAAGATGGGCTGTATTCCGTTGATTGCTCCGCTCCACAATAATTTACCAATGTTATTCCTCAACAATTCCTCCACGAAGGTTGTACAAAGTTCTATTTTGACGAAACTGGTATTACTTAACAATATTCACGTTGCAATATCTCGGTGAATGTTTTACTCTGCTCAATTTTATAAAGACCGTTCTCTGCAACGTTTTCACCGTCGGCGGCTTCTATTCTCCAATGAATCACCAACTTTATTATACTATGCTCGACGATGTCTGACCTCTGTACAATCCAGACCACAAAGACCAACTCACACTCCTTTAGCGCGCGTAAATGCCATTCCGCGCTCTCAATAATAGGAACAGAGCTCATTGTCGCTCGGATCGCTCTCGCTATAATACAAACTTTTCGCTAAACAATTCAAATTTATTTCAAAACAATTAATTGATCAATTAATTGGCAGTACAATAAATATATATATATATATTGTAGTAATTAGTAATTAATTCATTATTATAATTATAAAGTTGGATTGTAGAGGACTTATTATTGGATATAAAGCCGACACCGCAACAAGGCGGCGAAACAAAGGAAACATTGTTGAGAATTTTACGCGCTCAAAATCTACGAGACGAAGTTCAGTTGGACGGCGGACACAGTTGCGGGCAGATATCCATTCAGAAAATTCATGTTATAAAAAGTCTGCGGATCCCAAATTATGAGTAGGGCTATCTAGGAAGTCCAACGGCGAGATATAATAGTTTACATAAAACGCAAGTAAACAGTTTTGACAGAGAGACTTATAAAATCGCAGTTTGGAAGCAGAAGTTTTGCTTCACAAACTGGGCTAATTGGGCGCATCGAGAGACTTCAAGAAGACCTACGTCCGGAAACTGGCTGAGGGTGAGATAATCCAAGTTCCAGAATAGCAGAGATCCAGAGCAGCTACCGTGTGTTCGAATTCGAATGAGTAGAATCAGTGATATCCCCAAATCGTGTGCACAGAAAAACCAAAATTGAGACCTGGGCGGCCGTAAGTAGAAAACTCTCAAATTGATTGTAAACCTCTTTTAAAAGATACGTCAGATCGTTCTTTAATTATTTCGTTTCTTTAATTATTCACTTCGTTAATTGTTTACTTCTTTAATTGTTTAGTTCTTTAATTTAAATTCAATCTTTAATCTTATTTTCGTCCGCAACAAAATTCGTCGAGGTTCAGACGAATTAACTTCAATAAAAAGCTAAATGTAATTATGATGATTGTATAAAATTCACCCATTTATCAAACCCAGATAAAGACCCTGAGATTCCAAATATAATATTATTGTAATTAAACCTTAATAAATTTTGATTAATTGTTTCCCGTAAAAATCTTTTATTTTATTTAGACGCATGTTTACAATATATATATATATATATATATATATATATATATTGTAATAATAATTAAAATGATTGTCAACACGTTCAGGCATCAAAATGTGGTTACTCAAAAATGCAGATAAGTAATTAAATTGAACTAATCATTGAAAATTATCTAATGAAATGAGCATGAATTAATAACATTTATTCAATTTTCTTAAACAATTATTTTATTATGCACAACTATTTATCTTACAAAAACAAATTACTTGCTGAACTTTACAACAATTTTATACAAAAAATGTCCTCTTCTCTTACCTCAGGGTCTTTATTGGGCCTTTTAAATAAAGAACAATTAATTTTGCAGTTCAACTACTGACAAATATTTTTAATAAACTCTCGAAATGTAATCAGATAAAACGAAATGAAATCGAAATCTGACGATATTCTACCTTTTATTAACGTTTACAATATGAATTTTAAATGTTTCCTTTACTCACTGTTTGTACCAGTACCACGGCAATCGTAGAGATTTTGTGACACACTCTCACCTCGAACACTTTATCAGGCCATGTATCACTGAATTTACTTATGGTTCACTTTTCTAATTTCCGGCCAATTGACCACCGGACACCATTGTTCAAGCACTTTCGTCCCATTTATATCTGTCGACTTTACTTTAAAATTTCTTCAATATCGTAGGTTAAATACGACCAATATCAGCCGTAACCAAGCATCAACTTTGCTCGACCGCTACTTGGTTTCTTGCGAGAACATTCTTTGCTAAATTCCTCGGTCGGTGTTCGAAACCAGACTGCTAAATTTTAGTTCCTTCCGTATTCAGCAAGGTCTCATGGCTGACTGCTGCTCCATCGACTTACACGCACTAAAACCAACAATGTCTTGGCCTGATTTCTCGTCCATTATTGTATCTCTGTGTGTTCGCCGGTAACAATTCAGTTCAATAATATCTAATTATTAATTCTTTTAATTGCCCTTTTATCATTACAATATATAAACGAATTTAAACTTTCCGAAAAATAAGTTTTGATTGAAATCCTCAAGTCCTCTTAATACTTTATTCGTTTAAGACGATAGTAATGATTAAAAAAATTATCTTCATGAGCAAATCACAGAAAAAATAATTTTTTTGAACTAGGCATCTAATCAATAACCCAGATCATATATGTTACATTTTAAAATGTGCATTATGTTCAGATGATCGACATTCATATACTAATATCACCAAATGTACAACTAATAAATAAATAAAATGAGTGTACTTTGCTTAGCACTGTTGGTGACTTAAAACAATGTCACTATATCTTTCTCTAGATCCAATACTGCGCGATGCTCTATTATTCTACACGACGAATTTTGTTTTCTGTCTCTCGTTTCCTCCTTGTCCCCGTCTCTCACACAAGTAATCTTTATTCATATCATCTCGTCGTCGTCAATAAATGGTAAGAGAGCCTGCGTTAAGGGTCTATATAACACGTCGAAAATTGGTATCATATCGGGAGTTGACAACGGTAGTCCAGTAGTTAGAGGGCTCTAGAAAGGAGTCAATTGAGTGTATCTGTGAAAGTGATTGTGCAATTGAATGCACTATCTGGCTTATTGTCAAGAGTTAAAAAGTTCCATTTTTAAATAATTTTGGTTTTTGTAAATTATGTGCTTGTGAAATTGACTATCGATCGTAAATGGTATGTAGCGTTTATTTTAAATTTAGTATAACTAACATACATTTTAAACCTTGCATAACTGTTGTATCGTCAAATTTGATTTCTTTTTGTAATTTGGGGAAATATTGTAAAGTTTAGCATTTCTGTAATTTTAACTAAACTTCTTTTATTAATTGCATATTTCATTATTAATTGCAAATCTATACTTTTCCGAGGCTCGATAAAACGCCCTGAGATAAGCGTTGAAATTTCATGTAAATATTTTGTGGAAAATATTTATGTAAACTTTATATAAAAAATTTACGAACTGATCTTTAAATTTTTTAAATATTACACTTATCAAATTTCTGTTTCATCAATTCAAATCTATTATTAAATGTTAAGAATTTCTACAAAAATTTTAATTACCTCAAACTTTCATTTAAATTTTGATTTAAATTGTTGAAAGTAAATATTTAATTGAATGATCATAATTTGTAAAGTAAAGGAAAATTCAAATTTATTTAAATAATTCAATATTTCATTGAATTTCTTCTCCAAGTAAATTAAAGTAAATAATTTAAAAGAGCAATTAGTTGAATATTACATCATTTAAATTTAATTGCTTTTATTTTTTCATTACATTAATTGACATAAAAACGTGGAGCAAATGTAATAAGACCAATATAGAATATTACAATATATATGAATTTTAGTAGTTTTAATATTGAACATCTCAAGTGAGCATTACTAAATTCAACAATTCTAGTTTAATATTTTCAGTAGTATTATACTGGAGTAGTTAAATATATAGAAGATAAATATAAACTAATACTAATATATTCTTTTTAACTGACGATATGATTCTGAAATTTGAGACATCGTGTTGGCGTCCTTATTAAATTGTACAAGTACATCGTTAGAATATAACAGAACAAATTGTCATTGCACATTTTACTCAGAGAAAGGCGCGTAACAAAATCTGTCAACCTTATCCAATAAATAAAGCAGAATGTTTGTTTGTATTTTCCTTGTGCAAATCTACACCGGTGGAGAAAATTTCACCAAATTTCATACACGTGTTCTTTGAGACCAGGAAACAATGTCAGGGTGCGACAGGAGCGGGGGTGGAAATATTTAAAAATGTTAAAACACCCGATAATTGTCTCGGATAAATATTTTTAGGGATCAAAGAGTTTTACAGTGTCTCTACCGATGTTATCTGAGTATAATTTCAAGCTCTTACAACATGAGAAAAGCAAACTCTTAGGGGTGGAGGTGGACAGGCGTTACAAATAAACAACGCGAATAAAACCGAGATTACAGTAAAATACAGGTTCTGGATGTTTCTGAGTTTAAGTATAATAACTTGGGAAAAGAAAGCCCTTAGGGGTGGGGTGGACGGGCGTTAGAAGAAAATAACGCGAATAAAACCGAGATTGGAGTCAAATCCAGGGATATGGATGTCGGTGAGTTTAATTATGAATTTCAATTGGCTATTTAACCCCCCAGGGGCGGCGGTGGACGGGTGAGGAAATTTTCAAACATGCAATCACTGCCGATATTAGCGTTGAATAATTTTTTTCTGGGTCAATTAAATTAATAATATTTTTCTATATGTTCTCGGAGTATAATTTCAACCCCTTAACAGCTTGGGAAAAGAACACCCTTAAGGGTGAGGGTTGAGTGGCATTACATAAAAATAAGGTAAAATAGCGAGATTCGAGTCAAATCTGGGATTATTGATGTCGCTGAGTTTAGTTATGACATTCAACTATTTTTTAACCCACAATAGATGGAATGGACTGGGAGGAAATTTTCTAACATGTTAAAACAGGCTATATATTCGTCGAAATAAACTTTTTGAGGGTGAATAAGTTCAACCCTTTTCAGCAAGGTGAGCACATTTAGGAATAGGAGTCTAGTCTACACGAAAGTAGCCGAGATTGAAGCCAATCCGGGCAACCAGCTAGTTAAAAATAAAATAAAAATGACTAGTTTTTTTTCAAATAGAAGAATCAACCTACATAATTCATTTCTTAACAAACCACTACAGAAATATCAGGTTGGAAGAAAAATATTCTTGTTAAATCAAAATTTAAATTTATTTTGAATATGAATATCCCCACTTTTTATCAGTCACAATGAGTAGAATTTTAGATTTCTTCTAAAAATGAATTCAGTAACTTTCGGCCTTTAGTCATGTTCATCTTCTAGTCAAATTTTATCAAATATAATTTTTAAGTCAGGATCTAAATTTTCTACATATAAATGCAACCAGACAGTTAATCTCCCAGTCGCAACTATCGAATGACCGTGGTTTTCTTACAGCTGATTCATTAATCATCGTGAATCAATGCGTCTGTCCAACTATGATCATTCCTCGTAGTTCTTACACAATTTCGAACATGTCATGTGATGTTATAATGTAACACTGCTGCAGTCATTCATGTTTTCCCTTCCGTGTGTTAATATTTTACGTTCAAATTTTCAAAGTACCAAAATTGTATTTCTGTTGCCTCATTGTATTGTTATATATTACATTTCTTCAAAAAAATTCGGATATATTCTTCTAATCTCAATCGAGATCGCGTAATAAAATAAATCTCACAATGTTTCGTCATAGACTGGTTGTTGAAAATCACCTACAAGTTTACCCTACGCCTAATAAGTTTTTAACCTTGTTAAAATCTGAATTTTATTCTACATACAGATAATTTATACTGCAGAAAGCGAATGGAATAACTTCTGACGTCAATTTGCCAACTCGGTTGTGGTTTCCCTAACTCTTAAATAAATGCCGCCAGTGGTACAAATCCAATGTGTAGCTTTAATTTTTTCCGAATTCTTTGCGCATTCCAGACCGTAATGAACCTGAATAGGAAAGCTTGAAGCCATCTATGGGGAGATCAACGTACCACTTAGCCAGTGCTTCCGTGTAAACAAGAAGAGAGCTGCAAGAGTCCTCTAGTGGCAAGAGTCACAACTATGCCTGTTGTATGCTACAAAAGTAACAATAAACTCGGTTTTTTTTTTGCTAAGGATTCCCTTCAAAGCTAAGCACGCCTAAAAAATTATAAGCATCTGGCATGGGCAAAATACGACCGGAACAAGAGGAACAAAACCAATCTGCATTTCGGGATTAAAACAAAGACATAACAATTCACACAAAATTCCCCTAGCTTTTCTTAATATTGGGGTAATGTAATGTTTAATAACGAAATTCCAATAAATTCGGCTATATTGAATTTTAATCACTTTCCTATATCCAGATTAAAGTTTGAAGTCTTTCCTGGTGAATAGAATTAATAAATGCTTCTCGAGTTTCCACAAGAGCCTTGTAAACAGCGAACAGCGACGTTTCGACGGCTGGAATTGTCATCTTCTTCCAGTTAAATTCAGTTTTTAATTTTATATATATTTTTTTTAGGGCAACAGGATACATGAGGATAATCAACTTTGGGCAACTCCTCTTTAATAGCATAGGAAGGGATTTGAAATGGGGGTTGCGGAAGGGTAGAGGAAGGTAGCCAAGGGTTACTAGGGCCCCCGGGCTATGGTTTAAGGGTCCTACCCGGCATTTGCCTAAAGAAATGCAGGAAAAGCCCTAGAAAAACCTGCATCGGGTAGGTACTTGTCCCACACCCTTCCGATAGCGGGAGAGGAGTTTTTTATTTTTTTTATTTTTTTAGGACAACAGGCTACATGAGGGTGATCCACATTGGGCAACTCCCCTTTAATAGCATAGGAAGGGATTTGAAAGGGGGGATGCGGAAGGGTAGTGGAAGGTAGCCAAGGGTTACTAGGGCCCCCGGGCTATATTTTAAGGATCCTACCCAGCATTCGCCTAAAGAAATGCAGGGAAAACCTTAGAAAAACCTGCATCGGGTAGGTCGGGCATTGGATACTTGTCCCACGCCCTTCCGATAGCGGGAGAGGAGTTTGCTGTGGGGACGCAGCATTCCCTTCTCCGTGCCTCGACCAGTTTAGGAGGCAGCTGGCCGACTATTCCAATGGGAATAGCAAACAACTCTTACCGTATGCCCAAGGTCTGCGACCCCGGAACATACACCTCTCAAAACAGGCCGAGGTAAAAAAATTCTGTTCTTACAAAAATATTAGCGAGTAATTCTATTTACAGAATCACACTTTGCGTAATTGAGCTGAATTTATATATATATATATATATATATATATATATATATATATATATATCTGTCAGAAACTAGGCAGCAATTTCTGAATAATGACATCCGAGTATATATGTCTTGCAGGCAATCTAGGACGCTCTTGTCAATACAGTCCTGGGTTTAGAAACTTGTAAAAACAGTGAAAGCTTCCTTACGACACCAGCTACCTTCTCCTGTAAACATATCACTTCAACTCGGGCGAATTAGAAAGTCAAAAAATATAAAATATTTTATATATAAAAAGATCTTCTAAACTGAGAACATTTGAGGAAAATATATATGACCCCATAAAGATCTAAATATGGGATAATTTTTTAAATATATTTACGTATCTGCCGAATACAGTCACGGAATTTACCTACTTCCAATTTTGATAAAATCATTTCAATTTATAATGAGGTTTGTTTCCACTATATTTTAAATATTTTGAGATATCACTCGGAGAAATTTTCTTTAGATAATAGAAGTTTTCCGTTGAAAATTATATGTGAAAGAACATGATCTCAAATTACAGAAAAAAGTATTTAATTCTATATTAATCTTTAGTCAAGAAGTGATTTAACTTAAATCTAAATGTTCCTAGTTGCGTACATACTTTCAACCGATAGTCAATGAATTTAACAGCTATAAAATACACGGAATTTTATTGCATCAATCCCAACAAACATACTTTCGAATTTATTTACGAATAGAATACTTAAATATCCTCCTTGGGTATTGCAGGATATAATTGTCCCTCAGTCTTCAACCATTACGAAAGATTAAATTGATGAAATTGTTAGCTAGATTCATAATGTAAACAAATAGTCGCCATATTGGAGTCACTAATATGGCGCGAAAATAGAACTTAAATTTTCCACAATGATCTAAAGTATTTCGTATTGTTTTTTATCATCAGGTGGAGTATTGCTGAACAAAATTATACTTTTTAGTCAATGAAAATATTTCTGTTTTATTTTATTACGGAAAAAGGAACTATTTCCTTTGTTCGTCGCGCAGTAACGTCTCACTCTCGCGTGACGTCACGGTCTCCTGGCGCGCATTAATTTAACACAAAATTATCACGTTCTTCAATTATAATTCTTTCAAGAGTTATGCTACTGGTTTCTCACCCCCACACTACCATTTCTCGTATTTTTAAGAATATGTGTACCAAGTTTCGTTGCAATCTGTCCGCTCGTTTAAATTTGTATAAAGATGAACTTAAATGCATAAGTACATCCTTTTTTATTATATAGATAGTATACTCTCTGACACGAAAATAAACAATAATTTCCCTATCACTAATATACAATAAAAGAGTTCAGTAGATAAATAAAGGTATAACGTAGGAGATTTGTAAGAAATTTATTCATCAATTACGAAAAATTAATTCAGTAAAGAAATTTCAAAGAAAAATTAGTAATATATGAACTATGTAGTAAACATGCATGTAAATGAAATATCCATTTAAATAAGCGATAATTACTGTGAATCTATATGATTGTTATTTTATAATGTAGTGAAAATTTTCAGGACGTGCGTACTGAATGCGGCATTTAGTTAGCAAAAGATTTTGATCCTAGTAGTTTCCTTGGGGGAATTTAGAGCTATTAGTATACATTTGTATCAAAGTGCTTTCGACCCCAGGTGGATCTACTGTAACCTGTTTTTCCCTTCCTGAATGACAGGCACAAAATTTTATATAACTTACTTTGCTAGAATAGGAACAACATCATGTGATGGATTAAACTATTTATTTACAAGTGAAAGTATGCTTGAAAAGCTCATGAATAATTACTGATGTTCGTGCATGCTGTTTACATCAATATATTAATTATAGTCTATAATTTATCGAGCCGTCTCGGCACTATAAATGTCCTCTGCAACCGGAACCAGGAACTTTCACGCTCCATGACGTCATCTTTCATTGGTCATTTCTATTAACTGCTTGTATTTTATACTTTAACTTAGTTCACGACCAAAGTCTTTGTAGCCAGCTTACAACTGTCCCCCTTATCAGTCAACAGCCCACCGCACTATTCTAAAATAACAGGTCTCCACAGCTACCACAGGTTTTCGCGGGAGTCACTTTGTCACGGTACATTACAATATATTTTATTCTCGTGCGGAAAAATGACCAGGTCACTCGGGATGTTATCAATTCGTGGGTAAGGGCATTTCAGTGAGAGAAAGGTTTATTGTTTTTTTAGGGTAATACACATAGTGGCAACTCCCCTTTAATAGCATAGGAAGGGATTTGAAAGGGGGGATGCGGAAGGGTAGAGGAAGGTAGCCAAGGCTTACTAGGGCCCCCGGGCTAAGGGTTACTAGGGCCCCCGGGCTATGGTTTAAGGATCCTACCCGGCATTCACCTAAATAAATGCAGGGAAAACCCTAGGAAAACCTGCATCAGGTAGGTCGGGCATTGGGTACTTGTTCCACGCCCTTCCGATAGCGGGAGAAGAGTTTGCTGTGGGGACGCAGCATTCCCTTCTCCGTGCCTCGACCAGTGTAGGAGGCAGCTGGCCGACTATTCCAATGGGAATAGCGGACAACTCTTACCGTATGCCCAAGGTCTGTGACCCCGGAACATACACCTCTCAGAACAGGCCGAGGTGCCTCGGCTTGTGGGAACCTTAGTTCAAAATCGGAGAGGAAAAGGCATACCCAAAGGTAGCCCCTTCGTATCCCTCCTGAAAGGTTCTGCCTGCGAGAGAACATCCGTCGCTAGTTAATGCAGATTTTAATAGAGAAATATCAACGAATTGGCTGTTAGTTATCAGTTGCTTACAGAGATATGGTAAGTTGCAAGTAAGAGTACCTTATAGTAAGT
This sequence comes from Zhengitettix transpicula, assembly GCA_037074705.1. Classification (NCBI taxonomy): domain Eukaryota; kingdom Metazoa; phylum Arthropoda; class Insecta; order Orthoptera; family Tetrigidae; genus Zhengitettix; species Zhengitettix transpicula. The sequence goes on from CM073591.1 coordinate 188,747,217, forward strand.
ACGAAATTGAGCCAGAAAATGAGTTATTAATAAGCCTTGAGTGAACTATCAAATAGTTATTGTTTAGTGATTGGCAGACAGTAAGTTGAGCTAATAAATAAAATAGTTTGTGTGCGGGCGTGTGTGAGTTCCGCAAACAAATCAACACACATGGAGAAAATTTAACCAAATCTCATACACGTGTTCCTTTGGAACCGAAAACAATTATTTTGCGGGTAAGACACGTGTACCACGGGTGGATGTTTTCAAACGTGTCAAACGGCCGATATTTGCGTTAAATAAATATTTTTCGTTGTCCATGAGATTGATAGTAATTATCCCGATTTGTTTATGTATAATTTGAACCCCTTTCGGCATGGGATTTGGGTAGACGGTAGACGGACATAAAAATAACACAAAAACAACCGTGTTTGGAGTCATATCTCAGGTTATGGACATCGCTGACTTTAATAATGACAACCCGGGCAACCATCTAGTATAAAATAAAAAACTAGATTTATTAAATATGAATGGTCGGCCAATATCGCCATACTTTTATTTTGCTTCTGCTTGTACTTGCAGGAACAGCCGAGCCGAGAAAAAATCCATAAAGTAAACGTAAACATCCGAGTAATGTTGCTTCGACTGAGTAAGGTCATGTAAATTTAAATATTAGTTCAAATATTGGCTACGGAATTGGAATTGTAATTGTAATTGGAAAAGGAGGTAATATAAATTGGAAATATTATTTTAATTACAATTCATTTTATTCGTTCATCAATTTTATAGACATTTCTTTGTCTTTCATAAATAATAATAAACTCCAACCCTCATTGATTATAAATAATTAAAACCATAAATTTTATACTCTTGTTATTTACAACAAAAGTTGTTAAAATAAGTAAGAACGATTACAGCAATTATCCGTATAAATATTTCATTCACAGTTTTGGCGTGACAACTCTGCCACCGAGCGAATTTCTTCGTTCTCCAATATTCAAATGTGTAGCGCTTTAGGCCACAGCACACAAATAAAACCACCAAAGCTCGTGGGATGGAGGACGAGTTGTGTCCCTTCCGCGTTCCTTAATCTACACGGCTTACGAAATACATTCTGGCACCTTAGAACTCAGTTGCCAAACTCAAAAGCTGCCACGTGCAGTTGTGTCGCTCTAGGCTCTTTTTCGCATCTGACGAAAGGCACAAGGATTCCAGAAACTTTGTGTGCTATTTATATTATCACTTTTTTGTCTGAATTGGGTATCTTTCATATTCATTATTTTCAATCAGACGTAAATTTTTTATTTTTTTATATTAATTAATCTTTAATTTTTATTCGATGGAGTTTCCAGCAGAAAATCTTACATCGGTTCCCGTCGTATTTTTTCTCTACACCGAGAAAGACTACATTATTTATTAAATTCAAACAATGTTTCCCCTTCGGAGAAATTGTTCATGATTAAACAACTGATGCAACTCTAATATTTTGTTTTACGATTTCCGAACTCCTTGAACTTATGCTCAAGTCTCAAACCAACGGCATTACTACCATATCGGTATTCCGTTGACAACTGCATCATACCATTAGACTAATTAGAAACACCGCAGTCTCCAGCTTCTAATAATACACAATTTAACGATGTTGGTATGTAAGACACGTTTTATGCCTTAGTTGATGATTTGATCATGAGATTGAATGGTCATTTGGAAGTTTTTTCAGTGTTACATTTTTACGACATCTTTATTCTATTGAAATCGTAGTAAATGGGTAAATCAAACACATCACTATTGCTAATAGCAAGGACTTTTGCAGGATCTGTATGAGCATTAACATTGAAATTTTGTTAAGTGAAACGCAAGTGGATATGAATCTTTCGTCGCTGAATAGTCAAATACCTAAATATTGTAATGTGTCATTACTCTACCTAACTCCTTGGCTCGATTGCCCATGAAGGGTCTTGGCCTACCGAGACGGCTGCCAGACTGTAATCTTGCATGACACATTCTGGATTTAGGAGTGACACCTGCTCAGATTGTCGATTCTCCCACAGCCTTAACTCCAGTTTTCTATGTCATTACTCTAGTTACTTGGAATTTTGTATTATCGAAACAGTTTTTGTGAGATATTCTTTATATGTGTCAATGTCTCAGGCATTTTCCTAGATTATTAATTTTTCGCATGTGGTCGTGAATGTTAATTTATTTTCCATTATTTTATGAATTATCTCCACTGCAGTTTTGTTTATTTTATGCTGCTTTCCTTCTACCTGATTTAATGAAATCGGCCCTTCACCTTTCAATTTTTCATATTGTATTAACTAATTCATTGAAGATTGCATGAAAACATAATTGCACCTCGTACTCATTCTAAGTAATATGAAGCTGTTGGTTCACAATATTACATTTATTTTCTCTAATATTACGCTCGTATGATATAAATCCAACCATTATTTTTTAGCAAGTTTGTTATTGTGTCTTACAAGAATTTTTAAGTCGTCTAGACTGTAAATTTATTTTTATATATACTGTAATAATTAAATAATGATGCTTATTAATTTGCCCTACGTTGGGTGCCAAAAGGTAATAATCTATAAGGATGCTTATTAATTAACTATTATGGGCTTTTAAATGAACAATTATTAACTTTAAAACAAACAAAATTTATTTAACAAAACTTGAAACAATTATACAATTTTAAAAACATATCTCTTATTCTCTCAAAGGTCTTAACTGGGTTTGATAACGGCAGAACATTTAACCATAATCAAAGAAAAAAAATTTACATTTAATTTAAAAGGAAATTTTATTCGTCTAGACATAGACGAAATTAATTATTGACGAACTTATTCTACAAGATTGATTTTAAATTTAAATAGTTTATTTTATTAACACAAAAGAAAAGAACGATATCTGACTTTATCTTTTAATTCGGTTTACATCTATGAATACCATGAAATTTCAACTTACGATTACTCAGGAAAATTTGGCTCGTTCGTACACACACACCTTATATACTGGCCGTTTTAAACACTGATTCTAACACACACTGTTGGTTTGACAAAAGTTGGTTCTCCGTTCGTGAAGGACATATCATTTGCTCGTTCTAAAGATTACTAGACGCTGGATGCAGTGTCCTGGTCTCTTACAATCGAAGACAGTGGTCTAATTTTGAGACTAGAATAGATTAGACTTCAGCATACAAAATGTTTACCGATGAATATTTCGCTATCTCTCTCGCAGACTGCAACTTATAACACATTCTCCTCCCTTAACCGATGTCTCTCCTAGTCACATTCTCCAGCTTCGCTGATCACAGCACGATTGACTTCTTAAACACATTCACCGTCTTCGGTGGTTGCAGAATAACTCCTTCTTAAACACATTCACCATCTTCGGTGGTCGCAGAATAACTCCTTCTTAAACACATTCACCATCTTCGGTGGTCGCAGAATATCTACCTCATCTTAAACACATTCACCATCTTCGGTGATCGCCTCACGACTAACTTCTCTAACTCACTTCTCTCAAAAGCTTATCTCCCGCTTATATACCCCCAGTCTTTTCCTTTTTCCATTGTTCCAAAACTTCGTCGCAAATGCCCGTTGACAGTTTCTTCCATTATCCCGAGATTTATATTATGCAGCTGCAGTTCCTTAGTCAGCAAATGGCTAACTACTCTGTCATGTCCGAAAGCCGACAATCGAGACAGGGCTATTTATCTTTTTGCACCCTCACACACCCAGCTTTTCAAAACGAAGAAATACTCAGTCCTACTCAGTCCTAAACAAACACGTTACAAAACTGCCTCACCGACAGCCCAGGCTATCCATCAGAAACAATGCCTCACTTAACAGATTTAGTTTGAGAAAAACCACACGCACGTGCACGGTTCCTAAATAAACACATTACAAAACTTGACCCTCCCACAGTCCAGATTATCCATCCGAAACAATGCCTCACTTACCAGGCATTACCATACTATCTATATATAATTTTTATTGTAACCCTATCAACATTTCCCATATTTGGATTGACAACAAAGTAAAGTGAACTCACCAGATAGATTTGCTTGCTGGGATTGTTTTTCTCTGAGAACATTAACGCAACACGCTGAGATCAACACAACGAAAACGGTTTACTTTGCATAATTCCCTTATGTGTTATGGAAATGTAAATTGGGTCAATTGCTCCAATTGAAATATTCAAGTTGCAAAATCGTGCCATTAAAATTCTTTCCACTGCGGATTATAAATATTCTTGCAAACCGTTTTTTAAAAGTTAACGATTTTTAACTCTACACAGCGTGTTTATTCACGTAATTTTAAAGTTCGTAAAACGGAACATTAATATTTTTCAAAATAATGTCAAGTCACACGATTATGAGACTAGAAATCGCTCAGTTCTAAATTCTTTGCTCTCTACCACGGAAGTATTCATGGATACTTTCATAGAATAGTCTTCCTCCAGACGTAAAGAATAATTATAACTACAAGTGTTTTGCGAATTAGTGTAAGGATATTCTACTAACAGGCGCCGGTGTTTTACGCAGTATAGGAGTTTCTTGAACGTTCCCCTAATATTTTTTGTACTGCAGAAGTGTTGAATCTGTCTGAACTATTTATTCCATAACTTTATTATTTTATGTTTAGCTTTTTCTGGTATTTTCATTGTTTATTTAATAATCGGACTGGAGTATCCAGGGAGAGGCAGATTCCTCGTGGTTTACTTACACTTTATAGGTCTATAGGGGAAATATTCGAAAAAGCTGAATTGTAATAAAAGTGACATATCGAGATAAAGAAAAAAGTATTAAGATGCATGGGAGGGGGGAGGGGGCGTGAAATATAGAAGGGAACCTACACATAAGACTATAAAGTAATCTTAAAAAATATTTCTCCTTTTCTTCTCTATGCATATGTGTTTTTTCTTTGATGTTATATATATATATATATATATATATGTATGCTTAATTTTGAGCATCCACCTGTCATATGCCCAATTGTAGTACGAGGCAAGCACAAAAAAGTAACTTCTAGATTTTTACATATTTATAGAAATAGTTACTTTGAAAAAAATGACAATATATTGTTACACACTTGTTGACTCTTTTTCTAGATACTCGCCATCCCGTTCAATGAGACGTGGCGAGCCCTGTCGCAAGCTTCTTTATGCCCTCCACTAAGAACTCTCCCGACAGTTTCTTCTCCCACTGCCTCTTTCTGCAGTGCTCGTTAATTAAAATTTTAATTCCCCTCATATATGCCTCCAGGGAGGTGAAAAGATGTTAATCTGAAGGGGCCAAGGTAGGGGAATACAGGGGGGAGGTAGTTCAAAACATCCCAACCAAATGAGTCAAAGAGCGCCTTCGTGGCTAAGGCTGTGTGAGGACTGGCGTTGTCATGCAACAAGCACACTCCTATCGTCAGCATTCCCCTACTATTGTCTTGAATGCTCATTTTAAGATTTTTTATAGAGTCTCACAATATTGTTATACATTGATTTTCTTCCCCTGTGGCAGAAATTTGATCAAAATTAATTCCTTTTCGGTTCCAAACACTGAGGCCAGTTAGTACACTTACTTTTTGAGCATGATTCGTATAGTAAATAAATAGAAAAATAAAAACAATTTATGAGGTATTACAGTATATGTATTCATGAATAATTGAACAGTTTTAAAGATAATGTGAATATGACGAGTTAACTTGGTAATGTTGGAAGTAGTGAATCGTACAGCGTTGTTATCTTAATAAAATTGTTGACTCAGTAGTCGTGGGAGCTACACGCAGAATTCAAAAAGTTGAAATAATCGTCGGTGGTATTGCAGATGTCAAAAGCAAGTTCTTACCCAATTGATTTATGATATACTTTACGAGTTAAGTGAGAAGTAACAAAAACAACTGTTACGGCCGAAAGAAATTGTGGTGGTACAAAGTTGTAGAGAAATTGAAGTGATTGTAAAAAAAGTATAAATAATATAAAAGTAGTAAATTTTTGTGACGTCATAGATTGTTACATCTACGGACTTATTTGAAGCAGAGATTGTTGTTCCACGACGAGAGAAAAGCAGATATGCGAATAATATAAAATTTTTAACTTTCAACAAATATGGAGAAAACAATATATTTTACATTCAATAAAATTGAATTATTGCTCAAGTAGGTTTGTATCAATGTAGTTTTTTTGAAAAAACACAACGAAATCACTTTAAGTTTTGTGTCAAAATTGTATGTTTATTGCAAACCAGTATTGACCGGGTATTATTTATAATAAACCGGAAAATGAATTAATGCGACAGTAATCTCTCTTTCAATATATGATTTACAGGCATGGATATCGTCTTTTACATTAACATCATGATTTTATGGATTGACACAATCCAACCTATGTCGATTGGTCTGTGTTAAATTTACCTCGATGATGACTTACGGTAACTTACGCGATTCAAAAATTCTCCTGGTAGTTTAAATTAGCACGGTAACTAAAGAGTAAAAAAAACTTGTGCATTATGAAAGTTAAAAATATTCCCTGTATTTTAATGGAGTTAAAATTATTCCCGGTACTCAGAGGGAGTCAACATTACACAGAAGTGAAAAAAGTATATGTATCTTAATAGATACAGCCATCGCCTTAAGAGAGTCAACGATACTGACGCTACCTTAACGAAGTCAAAAACAGGCCTGTTCCTTAAAGGTGGTGAAAAGATCCCCCGTTTCTTAAAAACTACTCCCTGAATTTTAAGAAAATCATCATACACCACGTACAATAAAGGAGTCAAAATATTTCATATATCTTAATTGAGTAAACAAATTCCTGAATATTAAGAGATAAAAAAATATTCGTAGTATATCAAGGAATCAAAGAGTACTCCCGGTAAGAATAAGGAAGTCATGAATATTCCCCATACAATACTTTAAGGGTAGTCATAAAAACTTAGTACTTAATATCGTAAATGAGTTTAAAATACTTCCTGTAACTTCAGAGATATTCCAATATATCCTGGTACGTTTAAGTAATAAAAAAATTGTACCAGTCCCTTAAGGGAGTCTAAAATATTGTCCATATCTAAAGGCAAAACAAAAATATTTCTGGTCCTATAACAGAGTCACAACTATTCGCGGTACCTTAAGATTGTCACAAATACTCCCTGCACAATAAGGAAGTAAAAAATGCAATCGGTATAAGGGAGTCAAGAATACTACCGGTACCTTAATGGTGTCACAAACTCTCCCGGTACCATAAGGGACTCAAAAATACTCCCAGTTCAATAAGTCAAGAATACTCTCCATACCTTAATGGAGACAAAAAATGTACTCAACATGTTCAATAAATAATATCTTATGGGAGTCAATAATATTGGTTTATGAGAGTTGAACATATTTTCCTGGTGTTGTTTTCCGCTTGAATAGAAAAATGCAAACAAAAATAATACGATGAAAATCAGTAAATTTTAACCGAATAAGCCTGATTTTCTTAATAACGTATATATATATATATATATATATATATATATTGTAATGCCAATTAAACAAGCTATTAATTGTTATTAATAATTATATTGTTAGCGGTAAAGGCGACAATCAAGGCGGGTTTTTCCTTTGTTAACAATGGAAACTGAAAAACCGCCCGCTTGGAGAAGTCAGTCTGCCAGAGATACGAGACAGAACGGTCCACATAAAGTAATAACACAGTAAAGTTTGCTAACATAAAAGCATGAATAGTGTTATCCAGAAGGTCCGACGGCGAGATGTGATAGTTTATATAAAACGCGAGTAAGCAGTTTGGCGGAGAGACACACAAAATCGCAATTTGGAAGCAGAAGTTTTTGCTGCCCAAATTGAACTAATTGTTGCATCGAGAGACTTTGGGGAAATCTACATCCGGCAACCGGCTGAGGGTGGACTAATCCAGATTCCCGGATAGGAGAGACACGAGAGGGCAACGACCACGTGTATTCAAATTCTAGAGTGTAGAATCAGTGCGTAATGAATGGCCTGTTTTAGTGAGTGTTACATTCAAGCAAGAAGAATCCAAACTGGTACCAGAAGTACTCTCGAGAGTACAAGACAATTATTAATAATTGTAAACGATAATTAAAGGGTATAGTCAGATTTCGTTTCGCGTTTTTCTTTTCATTCGTTTTCTTTTGTTTCTAGTATTTTAATTTTGTATTCCTTTAACTTCAATTAATTGAATTGTTAATGTTTTAACTGGAGTGATCTTATTATCAAACCCAGCTATGACCCTAAGATATAGAGATTCGACGTATTTGATTGTAATGTTATAAGAATTGTATTTTCGTAAAATGCCACGAATTAATAAATGAAAAATTAAAGTATTAGTTGTTAACTGGATGAAATTCGGCGTGAAATATAGAACTTATACAATGTAAATTTATCAACAATAATAAATTTTATAAATTTAAATCTGAAATTAATTTTGTTAATTATTTCAAGGATTAAGAACACCTTTTTAATCATTATATATTTGACGTCTCCAACGTGTGGCTAACTATCATTAAAATTTTAATTAATTTTTGTGTTAATTAATTCATTTAAAGAACCCCATTGAAGTTTTTATTACAATAATATATTAAGTATACATTTTGATAGCTTTATTAATTATAAATTTTCAGTAATTTTTTTGTAACTGTGACAAATCAATTGAGATTCATAATGACTATTACTTGAAGTTCAACTATTCTGTCTAATTATTATAACAGTTTATACGTGTTGTAAGAACACACACACACACACACACACACACACACATATATATATATATATATATATATATATATATATATATATATACTTTACTCAGTAATTTTAAATTAACGTTAAGATTTATCGTTTTTTATTAAATATATTAGACTAATTGTTAGCACGCCGGTCATTGGATCAAATATTGCGGAGACAGGAAGTGTTTACGTCGGCTGGACCCTAGACGGCAGGTCAACTTCTGAACGTAAGGGTCAATGTGCTTTGACAATAGGGGTGATGTTCGACGCCGAGCGGGAAGCTCAATTGTGCAGGCTGAATGTTTGGATGCATGTGTGAAAGAACCTTCTGAGATGGTGTAGGTTTTTGATGACCACGAAGTGCGGAAAAGAAATGCGGGTTAAAGAGCGACGGACGCTTCGGAATTTTGGTGAAGAGTTTGTTTAGACGGAACCAATATATTTTAACAGCTTTTCTCGGTGGGAGACTAACGGTAAGGATCAACACAGCTGATTGGTACGGGAACCTGAACCTGGACATCGGCAGAAACCGACGTGTCTCAGCACAATAATCCCTCACTTCCCCCTACGTTCACCGTGTGAGAAATATTGATTTAAGTGGTATGAATGTAAAAGTGTATTTGCAAAAGCAACATTTCACGATTCAGGAGTCGTTGCTGAGTGTATCGGCATCCATTGTATAATCCCCATTTTGTTTATTAATATGTGTTAAACGTTAATATTTTGTTTTCATTAATAGTCCCGTCCCCATAATATATCGAACCCAGGACCCGTCAGATACAGTATTAACAACGTCTCACGCTTGACTCAAGTACTAACGAGTCCTGGCAAGTCGCTTAAAAGCTCCCTGGTTTGTATCGCGCTGATGCCGTATTTATGTTTTATTAAGAAGATTGTTGGTTTTTCTGAAGTTAAAATTAATTCTGGATATACAGTGGAGCCCGGAGGGATATTCATATATATATATATATATATATATATATATATATATATATATATATATATATATATATATTGTAATTCCAATTAATTAAGACATTAATTGTGAAATATAAATTGTTTGAGAAACTCATTATAGCGGCATTAGCTTTGAAACAACAATAGAAAACCAAGCACTATTCCTTTGTCGGAAGGCCCGCAAAATGGCGTATGCACGCGCTAAAAGGCAAAACGACAGTTCAGTCTGCGTCAAGACGTCGTCGACGTAATAACTGTTAATTGGAGACGATAGAGCAGGTCGCAGGAAGGCATGGTGTAATTCAGTTTGCAGTGAAGTATTGAGAATTAGCATTCAACAGAGTTTATTGGTCCCTGAACATTTTTATCAGGACATAGTAAACATTCACAAGAGCATTAACGACAAAACCTGCTAAGTAAAAAAGCAGTTTTTGTGCACATAGCCGGCCAGAGTTAGCAGAACAATAAAGACTACCCAAACGAAGAATCGCAGAAGTCGCCCAAGGCGAGCGGACTACCGAGAGGACGAAGGTGGATCATCCTAGTTCCTGGCGACGTATAAAATATTGATTTAGAATTAGTGCAGAATCTGTGAGTAGAAGCAGTGTAAAAAAAACAATAGCGTTCGTGAAAATTAAAGGTATCCTGGAATGCTGGGCAGACGTGAGTAAAAATTTAAAACGAAACAATTAATTATGTAAACCTGATTAAAAGATAGTCGTCAGATTTCGTTCTCTTCTTATTGGTTAAAATTGTCAATCAGAGTCAATCTTTTTAGTTTAACTTCGTCCACAATTAAATTTTGTTCTAATTTCATTGACAAGTAACTTTCTTTTTCCTTAATATTCAATTGTTGATAAGATTTTAAATATTGTGGATTCGTCCATTATCAAACCCAGTAAAGACCCTGGGATATATTTAAATTTGTAATTGTTTAACTTATTGCCAAAAAATATTTTGTTTGTTAAATATAAATTCTTTTCATTTAAAAGACCATCTTCAGTGATTATTATAATATATTGTAATAGACAAAATAAATCCCCAAATAAATATAGTAAAATTACATAAACAACAAAATAGTCAAAAGTGGTTCTCAAGTGAACTTGAACACCTCAACGTTTGCTTGTAACTTCGTAGTTTAATAATACTTGGAACAAACTTCGGAGATCTGGAAATTGATTGAATTTGAATGAATCGGCTAGGCGGCGAGCAAAATGTAGCTCAACTTGGTAGTTTTAAATAACCAATCTCAAAACCTTAAATTAAACACCCTACTCCACTTTGCTACAGCAAGCTGTATTGCCCAAAGCCACCATAGAAGGTGTAGACATATCATAGACTATCATAGATAGATAGACCGCATTACACAGGATTACCATCTCCCGTGGCCTTTTACCAACCTTTTGCAAGTTTATCTAAACCTCGAGTGAGATTCGTTATACTAAATCCACATGCAAAAACAACGTCCTTCAAAAAATACAAACTATAACGCACTATAACGCAGAAAATTGCTTAGGATCGGAATGACTTCACACTCAGATAAAAACTGCGACCAAAAACCAATGACGCCCCTGGACGGAACGTCTGACTTTATCCTACTCGGCCCAAAACCTGACACTCGACTGAGCATTCTCAGGAAAAATGTAATTAACACCAATAGCCACTCGACTGAGACTGCTCCCTCGGGCTAGCCTTCTCCACTACTACCTCACACTTCACTATTGAATATAAACTAGATAGCCAGCTGCTGGACTCAGCTGGTGTTCTACTACTGCGCTGGCGCTCGAATGCTCTTCGACTGACTTCTGTGTTTACTTTTCAAGGCTTTACCTCGGGACACATTTTGACCCAGGGTTAAATGTTCGTAAACATTGGGCGTAACGGAAATGCATCATCTGTATTGCCGAACTGAAGACAGAAAATCTTAAATAAAATAAATTCCTTAGTAATCACTACTATATATATATATATATATATATATATATATATATATATTTGTGTGTGTGTTATTTATTTGGATGCAATTGCCTTCTCGTCCGTAGTTGATTCATTTTCCCCGTCGGTTGACAGAGAAAATTATTCGTTATCCTTCTGTGAAGATTCCTTGATTTTATTGCTTTCCTACGTATTTTAATTAGGTTTTGAAGTTAATATTCCATTGTTTTAGATTCTATAACCCATCTGACAACCTTGGATTAATGTTTTCCCTACCTCGAGATCCACGAGGAGCTCATTTTTACATAATTTTGATCTCTCCACTTCGGATTTACAAGGAGGGCGGAGCTATGACCAGTTTCTACCATTAGTTGTATTTTCTTGCCTTAAAAAATAGATGCTCTAGTCCGAGTTGGGACTTAGTTGAAATCCTGCCGAGTTTGGATCAGCAGTTTCGTGAGACTCATGCGTGAACCTTAAGACACCACCGAGGTATTATCGGAACGGTCCACCATGGTCCGATAGTGGTCTTCTGTCCAGATCACTAGTGTTTCCTGCCACGGTTACCTGTTCGACCCCGTGCACACGCAGACGCTACGAAGCCGAAGGCAGTTTCTTTGGATTGGAACATCGCCTGCTGGCTTCTGACCAACTGACCTGCCTGGATTCTCTATTCAAGCTGGACGGTCGACGCCGGACGTCCCAGATTGCTGATAATTAATCAGGTGCCGAAATTCCAATTTTAGATAAATATATCTGTTAAAAGATTTGTATCTTAATTGATCATTTCTAAGCATATTTATTAAACGAATCTCTACCAATTTGAATAGTTTCCATATTATAGATAGAGATAGAAATTATAAATCCAGATAAGTTTAGAAATGTTATATATTAAATTTGTATTTCATTCACTTGATGTTAAATCCAAGACTGATTCTTTTCGGAATAAAGTTTCTTTCCGGAACTGTATACCTGAACGGTCAGCGGTGATGATTGAGGAAGGGCCCGGGGGAAGGGAAGGAGATTGTCCGCACATGCCACGTGCGGACATCGCACGACACCAGTTGAGCCTGGGCAACCCTGTAAACAAACCTGGCAAAGCAAGGAAAGTGTGCAGGTATTGTGTACCCACTGACCAAATGGAATACGAGTTGTTGGAAATTGGAGGGGAAGTTACAATATATACATAAATTGTCAGCTATATATAATTTTATCCGAGTCCATAATTTAAATTCGAAGCAATAGAAGGTAATAATATAGTCGCTTTATTGGGCGTCATTTTTATTTCTAAGACAACATCAAATAAATAAACTTGAGTAAGACATAGCAGATTGTAAATAAGTAGTCGCTATGTTCGGCGTTATTAAGTATGGTGGAATTTTAGATTCTTCGGTTGAGGATGCGTAAAGGGAGAAGGGAGGAGTCTAACGCTTCGAGAGGCTGACAGTAAGTGCCTTCACAGGTGTGCGAATACGTCAGCGAAGTTTCATTTCAATCGGATGAATGTAGGAACAAACAAAGATGGATTAATTGCAAATATATAGAAGATAAATTGTAAAATACGTTCCACTGAAAAATATTTCGTTGTCTTCAATCACTTCCACAATCAAATCAGTTAGTTAATTTTATTACAATATACATTTTTTTTATATGTGGGGAGATTCTTTGTTCTGTCCCCGTTCTGCACAATTATGGATAATCTAGAGTAGTAAAGTTTGTGTTGTCTTACCTGAAGATGTTGCTGGGGCCCGATGCCTGATAACATGAGCAGCTGTGGGTTGTTCATGGTCCCTGCGCTGAGGATGACTTCTTTGCGTGCTCTTACAACTTCCCTTGGGGATCCCTTGCGCACAACTTCGACTCCAACTGCGACGCCATCCTTCAGAACCAAGCGAAGAGCTCTGCATCGTAGCCACAGCGTCAGGTTGGGTCTACTACGCACCTTTTGTGACAGGAACGCCTTGTTCGAGGAGCATCGGGCACCATTACGCAGAGTTCCCTACCAAATAACTTCCATTTATCCACGTAAATCTTTAACTGGCTTCCATAAGTAAGTTTAAAGTTATAAAAGATTAGGCTAATATCCGCAGTTAATATTTACCAAATTAAAACAAAAAATGTTGAATTTTTATATTCTACAGGTTATATTTGTAATATGGAAATAAAGTAGTGAGGGCATATAAAATAAAATATATAGTTTAAAATGAGGTAGAGTTTGAGATTGGGCTTCTGTGTCTTGAAACCTACCTTTTCTTCTCAAGTCAATAATCGTGCTATACAAGAACTAATATATGCTCGCATACGAGCGTTGCTCTTTGCGTTTAATTTTAAAAGTGCTCTTATTAAGAAATATAAGCTTCCAGACTTATTTCCAGGTCGGTTTATTTGTGTGGTTTTAAACAAGACACTTAACATAAAAAATTTTCTCCTTTCAGAAAGAAGCACTCATATTAGACGTTTGTTTTCCAAACATTCTGCACACTCTACTGGACATTATTTCAAAACTCTGCATATATCCTCACTTGTGTGGATCCAAATAGATCCCTAATAGAACTAATCAGGATTCAATGTTCTACCTCTTTGAACTCTCTTAAGAAAATTAAGCTTTCACCCTTTATTCAAAATTGAACTCAAAATTACACCCTACCTATAATAATAACATCCTTCATAATGTAACATACGATGTGAATTACAGACGTGAAGAAGATGCTACAGAAACACATTTTGCAAATAAGCAAAATGATGTAAGAACACATACATTGTAGGGTATGTGACCATATGCAAGCACCCAACATGTTGCGTTGATTGCGTAGAAATTAGCTTCAGAGTTGGAAGAAGGAGCGGAGTATTTATAAAGGTTTGCATGGAGTAGCGAGGCAGAGATGGAAATGGGGTGAGTGCTGAAGAGTTGGAAGCAGTTGCTTTAGTGGAAGTTAGGAGTGGATAGCTGAATTTGTGAAATTGAGTCTTAAATTAAAAAGTATAATGTCGCTACTGAAGCTAGTGTACCAGAGCAGAGATAAAAAGAGGCCAATACCTGGAAGGATCCTTTTAAGGTTCAAAAGAAAATGCAAACACCGAATTACGCACCAAATTCGGAAAATGGCAGACAATCTGTAAGAGTCTTTTGTATCTATCGAAGTAACCACAAGCATTCGCTAAGGTTTAGCCTAAATGATTCATTGCGTATCAAAGCACTCTGTATTTATAAGTACAGACATGTTCATAAAGTATGTGTACTAAATTTTAATATTTTTTCATAAAGTTTCGAATTGAAAAAAAATACAGGATATTGTTTATACACTTGTTGACTATGTTCATAATCTCTACACCGTTCAATGCATGTGGTGAGCCTTGTCACGAGCTTCTTTATGCCCCCCTCGAAGAACTCTCCCGTCAGCTCCATGCCCCGCTTCAGAACCTATTTCTGCACCTGTTCATTAGTTAAAAATTTAATTTCTCCCATGTATGCCTTCCGGGAGGTGAAAAGAAGATAAAAGTCAATGGAATACGGGGGATGATTCAAAACATCCCAACCAAATGAGTCCATGAGCGCCTTGGTGGCTAAGGATGTGTGAGGACGGGCGTTGTCGTGCAACAAGCACACTACTGTGGACAGCATTCTTTTTGTTTTTAATTCTCCTTTTGAGTTTTAGGGTCTCACAATATCGTTGTGCCTTGATGGTCTCCTCCTGATGCAGAAATTCGACGAAAACGATGGATTTTCGGTCCCAAACACTGTGGCCAAGATATTTCCATTAAAATAGTGGTTTTTAACTTTTGTAACTTCATGTAATGAGCTATCCACGTTTCTTCTTCATTCACAATAGAGCTCAGAAAATCCTCACCTTCCTCGAGTAGGAAGCGGATCACAGCACGTGGCGGGATTTCTTACCGACGTGTTACACTCAACTGGACACTACAACGTGAGTTTATGAAATACCCTGTTCCTGGGATAGTCACTCTGTCGTAGGATCTCTCTCAACCGCTCAGTGTTGCCAATCCTCAAAACCCATAAAATCAGAGCCCATCATGGTCACAGTACACTTAGTTTCTGAAAATTCCTCGTATACGACGTACAAAGACGGGTGTTACATGGAAAGGCACAAACACTTAGAAAGTTAACGAAAACTGACTTTAGGACTAACATTTTTCAACATGTCGGAGCTCCACCTCACTGGAGCACAATAAACTAGCCATTCACAACAGAGAACTTCCGTATCGCAAGATATGTAGTGCTGGTCTGAGTGATGTTCCTCTCGTGCCATGGCCCGCCAGGTGGCCAGATCTCAGGCCATTTTTTAGAGTAACATGAGGACACGTGTTGGGAACTGCTCTGTAATATCATAGGAAGGCATTTGAAAGGGGGGTTGCGAAAGAGTAGGGAAGGATTTAAGGATCCTACCCATCATTCGCCTAAAAGAGATGCAGAACAAATGACGGCATTTTTATTTTTATTTTATTTTTTATTTTAGGGCAACAGGCTACATAAGGGAAATCCACATTTGGCAACTCCCCTTTAATAGCATACGAAAGAGATTTGTAAGGGGAGATGCGGAAGGGTAGAGGAAGGTAGCCAAGGCTTACTAGGGCCCCCGGACTATATTTTAAGGATCCTACCCGGCATTCGTCTAAAGAAATGCAGTGAAAACCCTAGAAAAACCTGCATCAGGTAGGTCGGGCATTGGGTACTTGTCCCACGTCCTTCCATAGCGGGAGAGGAGTTTGCTGGGGGGACGCAGCATTCCCTTCTCCGTGCCTCGACCAGTTTAGGAGGCAGCTGGCCGATTATTCCAATCGAAATAGCGAACAACTCTTACCGTATGCCCAAGGTCTGTGACCCCGGAACATACACCTCTCAGAACAGGCCGATGTGCCTCGGCTCGTCGGAACCTTACTTCAAAAACGGAGAGGAAAAGGCATCCCCAAAGGTAGCCCCTTCGTATCTCTCCTACAAGGTTCTGCCTGCGAGAGAACATCCCTCGCAGGTTACCCCCAATTCCAACAACGCTGCAAGAACTAAAGTAACTCATCACTGTTGTTTTGGCGAACATTGCTGGGAACATGATAGCGAACGTATGGATTATACTGGATTATCTTTTGGATCTCTACTGCATGACTAAGGGTGCACACATTAACCATTCTTAGAAAGTAGTGTGTGTATATCTTTTCATGTTTTTCATATTATAGATAAACAAAAGTTTTGAATCCCGATGAATCATTTAGGCTAACCCTGTGTATTAGACTGCCACAGAACCCGGGTTTAAAATAGATTTTACTGTTTAAATGGATTAAATATTAGTTTTTTTTCTAATGTTAATACAGTTAATTACACAGATCTGAAAGTAAAAACAGAAACAAAAAAAAACTGTATAGGATTTTATACATTTTGTTATAGAATTTACAACATAAAAATGGGGAAAATACCTGAAAAATTGAAACACATCAATTTTTTTTGGTTACACTTAAGTTTTTGTTAGCATTTAGTCTAAACTAGTATTAAAATGAAGACTTCGCACGCAAATTCTACCAAATTATATCTGGACTAGGTAATAAATAAATAGAAAAATTAATGGTTGATGCGAATAGTGTTGGGTAAATTATTTTTCGCATGATCGTCACGAAACAGGTTATAAGTTGATAGTGAATAATATTACCGGTAAGGTTCTACGAATAAATATAAACAACCAGGTGTTGGATTAGATCAAGTTTCAACAAAAATTATTGAGAAAATAAAATATCAAGATCATCAACGGATGGTTTGTGTATATTTCATAATATTAACAATGTTGTTGGGTCAGCATGGAGATTATACAAAATATCCTTGTTTATAGGATAGTAGAATCACACACTTGCACTGGACAAAAACTGACTGGCCATCATGAGACACTTCAACCACCGGCGCGAAAAACATTGTCTATGCACCTTGATTCCGTCAGAAAATGTGTTATTACATATTAAATTGGGACTCGTAATGCAGTTTGTCAAATCACTGCCAAGAGATGGGAATTGTTTCCGATATCTGTTCTGAAGCCAAGTTAAAAGAAGAAGTTTTCACCGGCCCCGACATAAGAAAACTTTTATCGGATCTCCTCTTTTTGGAAACAATTGGAGAGAAGGAAAAAGAAGTGTGGGACCCTTTCAAGAATGTAGTGCACAAGTTTTTGGGGAATAGTATGGGCCCTGACTACAAAACCATTGTTGGCAGCGTATGAAGCTCAAGGATGCAACATGAGCTGAAAAGTTCATGTCTAACACTTCCATATTGACTAATTTCCGGAAAACTTGGGAGATTAATGAAAATCAGGGTGAAAAATTTCACCAGGATCGAGAGACGTTTCCAGCTAATTACTGTTGGATGCTCAATTAAGAAACCAGAGAAGGAAATCGAGAACTATTACCGAGAAACACCAAAGAGAAGAAAACAACTCTCAAAAGCACAGCTAAAATTGTGTGTAAATATCAGAAACAATGTTTTGATTAGTCGTAAGAAAATATAGTTAGTTTATTGTAATAAATAAGTGTTTCTATCAAAAATTTGTGGAAATTTTATGGAAGTTATTTTTTGAACCTGCCACCCTTTAAACATATAACTAAGCAAACATATCACATGACGCTAAAAAAAAATCAATATATTTGTATTAACTGTTCTGATGTGTTTTTCTTTCAAACCCTAATTAGTGTAAAATATTGAAAGAAATTTAATGCGTACTTCTTTAAAATATTTTTTTTGGGTAACAGGCTGCATGAGGGTAATCCACATGGTGGCAACTCCCCTTTAATAGCATAGGAAGGGATTTGAAAGGGGGAAACGGAAGGGTAGAGGAAGGTAGCCAAGGGTTAACTAGGGCCCCCGGCTATAGTTTAAGGAGCCTACCCGGCATTCGCCTAAAAGTAATGCAGGGAAAAGCCTAGAAAACCTGCATGAGGTAGGTCTGGCATTGGGTACTTGTCCCACGCCTTTCCGATAGCGTGAGAAGAAATTACTGTGGGGACGCAGCATTCCCTTCTCCGTACCTCGACCAGTTTAGGAGGCAGCTGGCCGACTGTTCCAATGGGAGCAGGGAACAACTCTTATGCCCAAGGTCTGTGACCCCGAAACATACACCTCTCAAAACAGGCCGAGGTGCCTCGGATTATGGAACCGTAGTTCAGAAACGGAGAGAGGAAAGGCATCCCCAAAGGGTAGCCTGTCTCTCCAACAAGGTTCTGCCTGCGAGAGAACATCCCTCGCAGGTACTACCTGCAAGAGAATAGCCCTCGCAGGTCCTAGTCTTTTTTAAATTATTTTTTTTAGTGTAGACAGGCTATGAATAGGGTAATCCACATAGTGGCAACTCCCCTCTTATAGCATAGGAAAGGAATTTGAAAGGGAGGATACGGAAGGGTGGAGGAAAGTATGCAAGGGTTAGGTAGGGACACCGGGCTATAGCATTCGCCTAAAAGTAATGCAGGACAAACCCTATAAAACCTGCATCAGGTAGGTCGGGCATTTGGTACTTGTCCCACGCCCTTCCGATGGCGGGAGAGGAGTTTGCTGTGAGGTCGCAGCTTACCCTTCGCCATGCCTTGGCCAGTTTAGGAGGTAGCTGGAACCTTGGGAACCTTAGTTCAAAAAACCAGAGAGTTAATTAAAATGCAATAGCTTTATATATGACGTAAATGTGACAGCGTGTATGAGCGCCAAGAGCACGCCAATTAATGCATTATTCCAAGGTAAAACCAGTCTATGACTCCCCGAGAATTTCAGTTTCCCTAACAGTGCTCTAATTGAAACGGTTTGGATAAATATTTTACTATATAATTTATTCGACTTGGCCAGTGAATTGAGGCAGCCGTCACTAATTGATTCTCACTCAAATAACCAGTTTGTAATCCATCCTGCTATTCAGTATTCATTATGAATCACTTTCTCTGACTGATGCACGAGAGACCCACTGCTGTCTTTAATTACACGTTTCTGAACGCGAACTCGTCTCATTAATTATCAACAATATTACAATTGTGAATTTATATTTCAAAAAGATTCGTTAGGTAAGTAATCATGACTTCCTCTTCTTATTTTAACATTTCCGCGTCTCTTCATATAGGCCACAACGTCTGTTAGAGTTTTATTATGTTATTTGTATTACGTAGAACGGACGATGTTCGGATTAGGAAAGCGTTTGATGAGGTCAATGTCACAATCTTTCCCGTTAATCATCCAAAGTGTGTCACATGGCCAATCCTCAGCAATAGGTGCTTCTTCCACTCACAGACACGTGAACATTAGTTACGCCCGTTTTCCCGCAAGAACATGAAGAGGATCCTGGGACAAGAAAAACGGTCGAAAGAGACTATGTGCTATGGAAGGATAGGTAGTAACGCGTTGGAATGACATTTTATTCTCTTCCACGATATGGAACATTAAAATAATAGAGTGAAAAATATTCTTCAAGACGCTGAATCTATTTGAAATAGAAATTACTATAGAATTAATATGAATCAAATGTAATTATATCCAGTAAAGTAATCTCGTGATTTCTCCTTGAATCTCGGACACGAGAAACCATCAACGCGAAATAATACGTACTCTAAACGATTATGTTCGGATATTATCATTTAGTTTCCTGGTAAACTCTAGTTTACTGCAAAAAAATTCTTATTACTGTTTGTTAATAGGTTCGTCTCAGGAAGAGCCTTTTTTTATATAAACTTTGGAAATATGAACTCCCTCAGTTCTCCATATTATCTGGGATTTTTTCTGGGAGAATGGGAGAGCGAAACAGAGATTTTAGGAAAGGAAATAGTAAAGAATTAGGGTTCGTTAATGCCTTGGGACTCAGGCTCAGAGACGGCAAATGTATGTAGAACACAACACTGCTTTTTTTCTTTATCAAAAACTGTGTGCCTACCACTAAAACTAGTCTTTTAAGACTAACCATTAATTTACTTATAAAAATCTTAAACTATATAGTTAAGGACTACAGTCCATCCAATGTTGTCTTCTAGATTTTTCTGGTCTTCACTCACGCACTGCTTTTATACACTGAACTTTACACAAGATCAGCTGGTTTTCTTCTTTTCAATCTTCTGGGACGGTGTTGATTTTCGGACCACTGCGTCGATGTAGAGGTGAAGCCTAGCTTCATGTTTCCCAGCATACCATTTTATTTCTTTTTTTATGGATGTAATCTGGAGATCCCTATGGAGATCTGTATTTCGGATATAACCTCTTTTATTTTTAAATGTTTGTATGCACTTAATGTTTGTGTCACAGGCACAGCCCCAAAGCTAAATATCGTAGAACCACGTTGGTTTCAATATTTAATTTTAAATCAGTAGTTTGTTGGAAAGAGAAAGTTTGGAGTTTCTTATAATTATCGAATAGTATTGTCTATATTTTATGCTTAATTCAGATTTTTTTCTTAACATTCTCTTTCCACTTTACGTTTTGTGTCTAGAGTAATGCCTAGGCACTTGGCGTTGATCTCATATGGCTCGATAGTTCCATTTATATTTAGTGACGGTGTGCCTTTTGATTGTTTGTTTGTGAATACTATATGGATAGATTTCTGCTCGTTCAGCTTTATCCTCCATTGTTTAGTCCAGTCAGCTATTGCGTTGCTGGCTTCTTGTAGTCTTCTAGTAGAAAGGTTTTTTTCTACTGCAAGTAACGCGGTGTCATCTGCATATGTAGCTACCTCAGTTCCTTGCAATTTTTGGATATCGCTAGTAGAGGATAGGACCCAGGACACTTCCTTGGGTCACTCAGGCTCTTACGTCTTTCAGATAAGAATATTCATCTTCTTGTGTAATTCTGAATAGACTGTCTGCGGCGTGTGATGTTAATATCTCTACATATTGCTTTGGCAGCATTTAGTTTAGTTTATGTATGAAGCCTTGATGCCATACTTTGTCGAAGGCTTGCGAAGCATCTAAGAAGGCTGCTGAGCAGACTTGTTTTTCTTCCAGAGCAATAATATCGATTTTTCTATGCACTTGATATATTGTTGATTGCCTCTGTCTAAATCCAAATTGGAAAGCTGGTATTAGTTTATTATTTTCTATTTTTGGCCGCATCCTCTTCAGCAGTAGTTTCTCAAACAATTTTGAAATTATTGGTAGTAGAGAAATTGGTCTATAAGATTTAACATCATTGGGTTGTTTTCCTAGTTTCTGCAGCATGATAACTTCTGCTACTTTCGAGCACGCAGGGACATGTTTTAATCTAAATGCTGCATTAAATAGGTACGTGAGGATTACTATACCCTTTCTAGGCAGATGCTTTAAAATCTCTCCTGTAATTAGACCATTATTATGGTTCAGATTTGTTTTAATTTTATTACTTACTTCTCTTGGGGTAACAACTTGAAGTACATAGATAAGATTTAATGAAGAGAAAGAATATGGAAAGACCAAGAACCAACCGTGCAAGTCGAGCGTCCAGAGCGACTGCCGATTTCTTAGAGCTTTCCGAGAAGGGGAAATTCCTTCAATTTATCAAACCCAAAGTTGGGATACAATAGTAATTAAGAAATGACCGCCAAAAGTTAAAACATAGCCAGGATATTCTGTCGCCTTGCAGAGGCAAAATGTACGGAGACAATGCATACGATTTTAGATGAGGTAAGGCAGACAGCGTCCACTGGCTTCATTCGGTGTCGTCTTAAACTCATATAATATATACTTACAATAAGAATTTACTAATGATATTAAACTATCATTACAGAACTTCCATCATAGGAATGTAACACCTTCTAGAAAAGAAGCATTGTTGTGACGCATCATGATTATTAGTTGTTTCTTCTAAAAATTCTAAATTTCAGGTTGAAATAGTTATACAGATTATTAAATAAAATCATATCTTTGATAAACTGAAATTAGTATTGAAGGAATCAAAGAACTCGTTAGAATAAATTCGAAATAACGTATCGGTAGCCTCAATCCCCATTAGTACTTACACACAAGCGACATAATTGGTTGACTGAAGTAAAAAAATCAAAAATTTATTTATGATTTTCCTCGACTCTAAATAAAATAAATCATAGGTTCAATTAAAATAATTGAATTATGTCTTGAATAAAACTTGCAAGACAAACTTTGCAAGTCTGTATAACTAAATCGCGATTTAAGTAACGTTGTATGACCGTCTGTCAATTATTCCGAAGATAAGAACGAGGCCCATCACCTCACGTGAAGATACTGACGTCGCCATTCATCTGCACATATGTTTCCGCGATCTGTCTGCTAATAAATGTTTGGCTGAAACTAATTTCTGTTGCAGTCTCTTTCAACAATTCCTCCAGTTTTTATTTAATTCATCTACGCAAGATAGGACGGCTATTTGTCAAATCCTTCCTGCACGTCACTGTCCAAACTCCAAGGCTTTGCACTGTCCTCCTACCACCAGATTATTACTGAAATAAATATACTTGTGACTGTCACCTGTAATATTATAGTTTATATCCTCTCCATAAGAACACGGGCAACTGTTTTGCAACTCGAGATTCAAGTTGGTCGTATTTTCCTCACACACACAACTAGTTTGCAATTCTTACCGCACACGAGCGCGAATCTCAATATCTTCATTGGTCACATCCCTTACAAAGTGTATTCAAGGCCGTGGGAAGACATGGTGGTGCGTCTTGTCTTGTCAGGAGTAAAGTTCTTTGTATTTGATAAATAGTTTTTTTTACCAATTTAGTCTGAAAAATCTACGTTAGTTGAAATAAATAGCAATTAATATTAGATGAGTTACATTTCCATTAAAAAAAAGTAGTACAAAAGAAACACACAACGTTTCGTCCCGATATTTGTGATCTCATCAAGGTTAAAATGACCATGAAGCAAAAAATTGGAGATCTAAATATGTTGCAAAACTGTGAAACATCAGAAGCATAATTATTCCCAACTTTCATAGTTATCCAGTGATAGGCTGAATGAATGTAATATAATTAACTTTTTTCTCTGCAATGAACGTTTTATAAAAAGTTACATTATATTTACATTTACGTATTTCTGGCTAACTATGAAAGTCAGGAGGATTTTAGTACATATCTGAATGTTCCAGCTTTGAAATATATTTAGTTTTCACTTTTTGCTGATGAATGGTTGTTACACCTGATGAGGTCCCAAATATCGTGTAGTGTGCACAAGCGGGATAAATTAATTGGGGTTATTTTATCTTATTATTTAGGTATTTTAATTTATTTTACAAAATAAAATATCATGAGCAATTAATATTCTTGGCTCGAGTCTGGCGAGGGTCATTGCTCGCATCCCAGGTACTCACAGAAATGAAAACTGCTTCACCGCGGCATCCCTTTGTGCAGATTAAAATATTGTTAGTGTCTGGCCTCGACTAATCTTTGGTCACAAGATTTTAGCGCGTTCAGACAAGACGCACCACCAGATTGCCGCCATCTTGGCAATGTCTTCCCACGGCCTTGAATACACTTTGTAAGGGGTGTGACCAATTAAGATATTGAGATTTGTGGGGGCACAAACCTGACTCCTATTGAATAAAAACAGTTACATTCAATACCATGTTGGGGGGGGGGGGGAACTTCAGAAACCGAGGTGCTTTCAAAACAAACGTAGTGAGTTCTGGAATGTTATAAGCAGGAGTTGGTGAAATTTGGAGGCGTTATGAAAAAGGTTAGATAGTTTTTTGTTTTGGAGTTTAGAAGACACTACGTTTTGTGATAATGTAAGTTACTTTTGGCGGAGTTATGAAGAAGTTGAGTTTTGGGGAAGTAATTTTTTAGTTGGCGGTTAGTGGGTGACCTTTGGAGTGTATAACAGTTAAGTTTGGGGAACTTCTGAAGAAATTGTGTTTTGGAGAGGAAGTTAGTTTTCGGTGAGAGAGATTTGAACTGTTCTCCTGACGAGAACCTGTTGATCGGCTGGGTGATCATTTCCCTGACATCGAGGGATTGCAGCGTCCGACCGAGCAACCTGCCAGACCTGCATGTGGTAATGCACCCGAAGATAATCCCATCAAATTCGGGTCATGAAAGTCATATGACCACCGTATTTTGGCCCACCAACCCCTGTCACAAATTGTCTCCGTTTTGTTTATGTTTGTCAAATATCCGTGGGTATTTCAACTGATGATAAGAGCAGAAAGATGTATTTTTATATAATAAAATGTAATTATAAGTTATTGTAATTATTTATACCTACCAAACAATTTAATATTTTCAGAGTAAAACAAATATTTAAAAAATAAGTAAGTATAATAATTATATTGTAGACATCAACAATTTGTAACGTTCATTTTCTTTAAATTTGTCTTTTATATTCTTGTTGGTGTAACTTTGAGGTCAGAGCATTATAAATAACCGTCAGTGTGGCGCAAGAATGCAGAGACTGTAATGGTTGCTACGGATTGTTGTCGAAGAACTTTGGCGGGAAATTCAGTGTGTTGTGGGAGCCGGACGAGTGTGTTTTCGGAGACTGAGCAGTGTTTGGAGGGCCTGAACATGGTAGTCATGGCGAGAGTCTGTTGTGGCGAACCGGCCAATGGTTGTCGCATTCAGCATATGTACTAAAGGTATTTCTACAGCAAAACTGAGTGTGACAATACGTACGAAAATAAAGTTCGTGAAAAAGTAAAGTAGAAAGGCGCCGAAATAATTGTGAAGTCAGACGATAATGGCAATCAGTGCTATGGCCTGTAAATAAAATATTCTTCTTTAAAATTAAAATAACCACGAGTGCACGAACCATTACAAGAGCAGCTCTGAATAAAAATGCTGTGTAGAAACGTAATTTTGTAAACTATTTCGTAAAATCGGCAGATTTCTATAGTTTCGTCAGATTTCTCTAGTTTTGTTGTTGTTAGATTCTTTTATAAAATTTTACTTATTGTAAATTAAATTTGGATTCCTTTGCTACTTTCGAGATAATTGCAAACTACTATCATTATTAGAGACCCTACAAGCGGCCCTGAAGTTTTGATTCTCATTCAAGAAGAGGCGTTTATTAAAAACATAAAATGTATCAAATTCAATGTAACTTCGGAATTGTAATTAAATAATCTTTTGTTATCTCTTTAAAATAATTTTGTTAATTTCAAAGTAAAATAGTGATAACTTTCTACCTTTGTTTCATTTAATTGTGTACACCACAATATATATGATATGTATTATGACTATTGAGAAAAATAATAAATTAATAAACATCAGCCGTAATATTTTGGTCAGAGCAGTCAGAAAAATACTTTTTTTTTCAACTTGAACTCGATGAGGTCGCAAATTAAGCGGCGAAACGTTGTTAATTTAATAAAAAAATTACTGACTTAAAATTGGCTGTTTATTTATTTAACTAAGTAAAATATCATTATCGATATACATCATTGCAATCGGAACGAAACATTGTGTTTTTTGTGCTAAAAATTCTCAATGTCAAAATACGTCATTAAATATAATTTTTATATACTAACTTGTTGACTAAATTTACCATACATAAATTCTTAATTTGTCAGATATCTGAATTATTTGAATTTGATCCGGATCCACTTGAAAGAGATTCAATTTCAGGTACAACCATGCAGCCGAACTATTTTGTGAATGGGAAAAACGATCGCAAACAATCACTTGTTGACTGATTTGAAATCGGGTTGGTTTCAGACGGCCTCGTGTGCGGACTCACATTTTTGTACGTGGTCGAAGTCGTCAAACAGTTGCATACACGACTGGAATATATGGAATACCTGCATGAACTGGAATCCGGAGTGCGGCTCTGCTGTGGTGTCCCTGAGAGGTTGTCCAAGATAATCAGCTGCCTCTAGGAAAGCTCTGGACAGAGGCGTCCTGTACGGTGCTTCACTCACGGTTAAGGGACCTCCCACGCCATGGTACCGCAGGTTCATTGCAAGGTATGGGTTCTTCTGGTCCTCCGACTGAAACAAGCCATTAATTCGTCTAATGTCAATAAGAAAAATTGAGATGAAGGATACTCACGATTCTTTTCTTTTTACATTGAACACACTTAATAAGCGATATTGCGGACATTTCGTAATACGCGAAAGTCAAAACCATGATTTGTTAATAGAAATACTAAGACAGCTTCTGGTATTTATAAATGGAATAAATCAATTTTGATAACAGATATTGTATTAAGGATAGAAATATTTATTTATTTGTCTTTTATCAATGTATAACAAACACGTCTTCCCGGACCATTCCCGACACTGACCTTATTTCCTTTATTTTTCCCAACTTAAAAGTCATAATTATTTCCTTTAAGCCAGAAATCAAACTCTGTCTTCACAGTCGCCATCACATTGAACAGATTTACCAAGATAATATCTAGACCTATCAAGTTAAATTGAATTCAACGTCAGTCATTAGTTTATATTAATATCAGAAAAATATGTTCAAGCTGTCTTTCCTTAAGAAATATTTTAACTATCGAAAGAGAAGTATTATTATAATATTAGCTTGTGAACGGAATTAATTATTTCTTTCTCTTATAGCCAATCGTTCTGACAAACCCTCCTATTGGTTGACGTATTGTGCGGTTATTTGTTTTCAGCCGAAAACTCTTGTGGAAGGCCTTTATAATATAAATACTCATTTTCAAAACATAATTAGGTAAAATTACTATACAAATATTTTCTTTTCAATATTATTAAATGTCTTTAGTTTGGCAACCTCACGTCATACATATCATCAAAATTAAATTATTTATAGTTTCTTTTGCTGTGGGCAAGCGCAGAATTATTTAATGGAGTTATTCAAAAGTTATAATTATAATTTTAGGAGCAAACCAAATTTTGATCATTATTCACAAATATATCTAAAAAGTTCTCTATATAATTCTTAGAGTTTTTTTAATTTCAACCAAAAACCCTTCTTATGGAGTAGTGCGCTAAGGCTGACTGAATGTGATGTAATTTGCAATGGAATTTTCTTTGATCGCGCTTATAAAAGCAAAAATAATTGACATTTAAACCCCCGACTTTTTGTGAAAAAATATTTTGAAAAATTAAAAGTGACGCTAAATTTTCCCCTCTATAATTTAGAAGTAAATGAAACCAGATTTTAGAATACATTATCTGATTGAAACGTAGGATATACTGCAACGTTTAGCTTTCTATCTCCGCCATCATCTTCTGGCGCCAGAATATGTTGACGTAGGTATTTTCGAATCGTTGCAGTATAACTCGTATTCTACTCGGTTGTTCAATGCCGCTAACTATTCAAACACTAGCTGGGTGACCGGCGTTGATCGGTTCTTCATATATCCATAACCCCCGATTTGGTTGCTTTTGCGAAAAAGATTATTTCGACTATATATCGGCAGTTTTAACATGTTCGAAAAGTCCACCTCCGTCCACCTCCGAAACTGTGGGTGAATCAGAAAGTTGAATGTCATAATAAAATTCAGCAACATCCATAAACCAGCTATGACTCGAATCTCGGTTGTTTTTTACGTTTTATTTATGGAACGCCCCTCCACCCTCACCCATGAGCGTGATCATCTCACATCCCGAAAGGAGTTGAAATATACACAAAGAAAATCGGTAGAAATACTATCAAGGACATTGACGCCGACATATATTTATTCCAAGCAAATATAGATTGTTTAGCATGTTTAAAAAATTTCACCCTCGCTTAGGTGAGTTAAACTGCAAGTAGAATATAATAATTAAACTCAGCGACACCCATAACCAAGAATTCGACTCCAAAATTTCTCCATTACTTTTATATAACGCCCCTCCACCATCAACCGTAGGCGTATTCCCCTCCAATGCTGAAAGCGGTAGATATTATACGCAAGAAACATCGATAGAAATACTATCAATGTCATTGACCCGACAAATATTTATTCCACGCAATACCGATCGATTAACATATTTGAAAAATTACAACCCCTCTTGGAGTTGTTAAACAGCGTTGCCAAGAATGTCGTACATAATCTCAGCGACATTCATATCTCCGGAACTAACTTCAAACTTGGACTTATTCGGTTATTTTCATGTAACGCCCCACCAAACAGGATCCCTAAGCGTGCTCCTCTCCCATGCCGATAGAGGTTGTAATTATACAAAGAGAACATCTTGAGAAATATGCTGAATTTAATTGGTCCCGAAAAATATTTATTTGCCGTAAATATTGCCCGTTAACACGTTTGAAAATTTCCACCCCTTCTCCCCCTTGCCCGTGGAGATGAAACTGTAAGTTTAATGTCATAATTAAACTCAGTGACAACCACAATCCCGGATTCGACTCCAATCTTGATTTTTTAGCGTTATTTTAATGTAATGCTACTTTACCCCCACCCTTAATGGTGCTCCCCTTCCAATATCTGAAATGGTTTATACTCAGAGAACATGTAGACAGATTTTATGATCCTCATTGATCTCGAAATATAGTGATTCGACGCAAATATAATCCGGTTAATATATTTGAAAATTCCTACCCTCGCCGACCTCCGCCAAGACCCACCCACCACTGCCCAATCTCCGCGTTGACTAAATAAACACGGCGATATCCATATTCCCGGATTTGATTCTAATACCGGTCGTATTCGCGCTTTTTTCACGTTAAGCCCCTCCACACCAAGCCCCTAAGGGTGGTTTATGGGGTTCAAATTACACTCAGATAACATCGGTTGAAACACTATCAATCTCTTGACCCCTAAAACTATTCATCCGACTCAAATATGGGCCGTTTTGGCATGTTTGAATATTTCCACCCCCGTTGAACCCCACTTCTGGGATTGGTAGACGTGCCTCACCCCGACAGTGTTGTTTCCTGGTCCCTAAGAACACCTGTCAGAAATTTGGTGAAATTTTCTCCACGGGTGTAGATTTGTATGCGGAACATACGTACAAACAAACATACATGCATACAAACACACTGTTTTATTTAATAGATCTACACCAAGGCAGGCTATATTATTTATTGGGAAATACTTACACAATTCGTTGCAGTTGAACTCGGATTTTTAAGTTTTTACAGAAGAAGTGTTTTTATTAATTATCTGTCATAAGTGATAGATACTATTATGAATATAATTCTTTCAAATGTAAGAGTGCTAGAAACAAATACATTTCTATGGGTCGATGATTTACCTTTTTGAAGTAGCGCAGGACTTCTTCATAGTTCCACCCTGGGTTTCCCAGCTGTTCCCACTGATCGTAGTCCATCCTTGAACCCCGCGTGTAGAGCATGTAATTAATCACGGAGGTTCCTCCGAGAATCTTTCCTCGGGGCCAGATGCAACGTTGATCCCGCAGGCCGAGGCAGGCTCCTGGATTCCTCTCAGTCCTGTATCCCCAGTTCCATGCAGTGGGTATAGTGTAGGATACCAAGCCAGGAACCTAAAATTAAATAGAAAGTGCTTATTACACATTTTAACAACCATCAATTTCTAAAAATTCCTGTCACGAAATTCATCGATATGGCGGCAAGTCATCTAAAAAAATTCGTAAATAATTCTTACCAACTGCAAACGAAAATCGTTTGAAAGACTATAAAAAACGTTACGTTGAATTCATTACAGTGTAGCGCTGTAGAAGAAATCGTTTTTGTAATGTTTTATTTGATTTGTTAGAAAACATTGGCAAGGTATTTTTCCTGCGTGCGTTTGATGGCACGTACAACGACATAACGTTCAGGTTCTTTGACTTGCCTTTCCAGTGGGAAAATTTTTATTTCGCGAAAATTTGGAAGTCAAGAGCAAATCAACTCCCACATAACAAAATTTCAACCATGTAATTTTCATGCGTTCAACGTTTGCCTGTGATGTTCCGAGCATCAGCCTCCCAACGACATCGATCAGCGTGACACCTCTCCCCTCCAACTGGACGACATCCGCCGACACCGTATCGTGACACAAATTTGCTTTATCAAGTATCGTATTGCCAGGAACTAATTTAGGTTCAGCCCACAATTTTTCTTTTGAACCCCGAAAGAAAGAGTTAATTGTTATTATTTGATTGTTTAACTTTTTATATTTAATTGAATTACATTCTGTCTTTTTATCATAAAGTATTTTAAATTAATTAAATTATTTTATTTTTATGTCAAACTATGAAATGAAAGCCCCAACTGGTAATTACAATATTAAATTTTGCAAGTTCGTGCAAATCCATATCTTTCCAAGCTGATAACAACATCACGTTAGTTGAATTATTAGTAGGAGTTTTAAATCCGTAAATATTATAACTAATAGCAATGCAATTCGCTAAGGTAGTTTCAGGGCCCAATATAAACTTGTGTACCAAAACTCGTTTAAGTGGGACCAATCAGTATGCTGTTATCGGTTTCCAAACATTTCCTAATTTTCAGTTGTTTTTGTTATTATTATTTATTGAGGTTTATAATGGTCGCGTCAACATCGTGGTCATTGGCGACCCGTATGTTATTTATTATAGATTCCATAGCGTTACTATTTACATATTCTTAACATTATTAGCGATTTGGTTTCTATATTTTTTCGCTCATTCGATGAATTTGTTGAGGTCCATGGCAGCTGTCGTTGAAGTACAGAGGTCTGAGATGTACTGTTTTGCGATTGTAGCTCTTCTGATGCCGTTATATCTGCTGCAATATATGGGGCATACTTAGTGGTTGACTGCATTCATCTCATATTGCTGGAGGGCTGTTGTTTAGGAGGTGGCTGTGTGTTAATTTAGAGTGACCGGTTCTTATTCTTCATACTATTACTTGCTGTTTGTGGTTTAATTTAGAATTTTGTTTTTAGGTTGTAAAAGTCATTGATATTTTTGTGGATGTCACTTTTCTTCATTTTTTTCCCCTTTCCTGTTCGACTGGGTTTTTTCTTGGTTATTTATTTGATCCCATCTTTTATTGAGATCGCTGGTTGGACTTGCTTCAGATTGTGGTAGTGTGAGGTTTAGTCTTAGTTGAACCTCTCATGATGAATTGGGTTTCCCTATGCGTGGGGAGGGGTGCTTTTGATTATGGGGTTGCTCGAAGTAAGAGATTTTAAGGCTATTCTTGCGCCCAGGATGTCTCTTCGGTATTGAAAGGTTGGTTCTTGGGCTTCAACTAGAAGGCTCCCTATCGGGCACAACCGGAAGATTCCCGTGGCAATACGAAGGGCTGCGTTGCGAATCGTGTCCAGTTCATGAAGCGTCTTTTTTGTTTGCTGATTGATACAGTATGTAGACATAATCCATCCTTAATCTTATTGGAACTTTGTACGTAGTTACTATTAGATGCATATTTGCAGCCAAGTTCTTGCATGCTAGGGGTTTTAATATATTCAGCCTTTTTTGCAGTTCTGTGCTAAACGGTTAATATCCTTGGAGAAGGTTAGTTTCGATTCAAAGATGGTGCCCAGTATTTTGATGGATATATCCCGTGGGTTGGGTTTTTACAATTTTTGAAGTAGCATTTCTAATCATTTTAGGGAACTGTGCTCTTGGTTTCTGAAGTTAGTTACTTGTAGGCAGATAATTGATGGGAAGTAACGATATTTGACTAGATGTAGACTTTGCAGTCTTGTGAGAAAACCATTTAAGTTCCATTGCTTTTCATTTGGACGTGGGGTATACTCTGAGGTTCCGGATTCTGAGCCCTCATGGTATAACAACTGTCTTTTCAGTCTGGTAATGCGGATTTTGATTGACCTTTCCGTGATGCGTAAATGAACTTTGGTTAACATATCTAGTAGGGATTGAAGATTGAATGGTGAAGCCTAGGGCAATATTTGTGGAGTTCTTTCTCCCGTTGGTATTTATCAAAAGGCTCTTGAATTGCTGGTAAATGGAAATTGATTGGCTCTTTTTTCTATGAAGTTCTTTGCTGGTTTCAAAGCTTTATCTATTAGGTTATGGGATTGGTGTAGTTTTTGTTTTTTTCTGAGGAGGATTGTTTTCCTTGGTTTGACTGTTTTCTTCATTTAATAGAGAGGAGAGTGTTTCGGAATGTTTTGGTACGTTTGATGATACTCTTTTCTTTGCTAATGTTGTTGGTCGTGATTGCTGTATCATATCTGAATCCACGTTTTTTTCATGTCTGGAGCTTGGATTCACGATAGGAGTGATCTCATGGTGTTTGTTTGGAAGAGGATGTTATTATTTTACTAGTAATCACCATAGTTTGGCAGAATGTGTCTTCAATATTTTCATCTGTGGTTCGAATTTCAGATGATTCCGGGTCCGTTGGTAAATTGGATAGTAGGGTCTTCGTTGTAACTTTTTCTGATTGGGGTGAGGTTGTCTTGTCGGCGTCCGTAATGTGATCGTTGTTGACTGCGTTGTTGTTGGGTACGGGTTCATGTATTATTAAAATTATTGAAGATGATTGAATTTCTATGGTTGTTTTTGCTACTACTATTTGGGAAGTTGTTTGCCAGGTGTAGCATGCTGTGTTTTCCGGGGACAGGAATATTCGCAACTGGGTATCATCGTATTCTATTAGTATTGAATCAGGTAGGTTTTTAAATTCAGTTGGATCCATCTAAAACTCCCTAAGGAAGCTCAGGCATGGATCTCCTAGAACTGCTTTAATGAAAGATATTTTAGAGGCTAGAGTAATGTTATTTTTAGATAATTCGTTTTCCATTAGATTGTAGATGATTATCGGACATACGTTCGAAATAATCACTCTTCTGTGTCTTGAAATAACATTTAAGTTGTTATCTTTGATTTTTAGCACTTTATGTACGGTTGTAAAGTTGTCACAACTGCTTTGTTTGCTAGGAGTACACAAATACGATTGTTGGATATACGGGACATAAATCTGATTGTTTTAGGATCAATAAATTTCACAATTTCACTAAGATATTCATTGATAGAAATAGCTTCAATTGCCTCGATTATAAATGCTTGGTTTCTTGATTGAAACACTTCAGACGTTGTTGCAGTTGCATACGAGCGGGGTTGTTGCACAGATGAAGCCATTTGTTGGTGTCGAATCACTTCTGCTAGTACTGAATTGATTTAATGACCTTTGTATAAATACACTCGATATTTGATGATATGCCCAATTGCAGTGAAGCCTGTATACGAACACTCGGGATACTTGACTATATTGTGGAGTGTTGTTGTCAGCTCTGCTGACAGAGTCTAGCTCCCACGAACAGTGAAACTAGACCATATATTGTATATATATATATATATATATATATATATATATTGTAATGCCTTGAAAGGCAGGTATTGTTTCTGATTAATGGTCGGGACTGCCGGACGACAGTTTGTAATGTTGTGTACTTAGGATTGGTATTGAGAATTCAGAGCAATTCACATGCGGGTGGCCTGTCGCAAAATAAATCTGTTAAAGCAGGCAGTGTTGCTGATTAATGGGCTGAACTGCCGGAGGACAATTTTGGTAGGATGTTTACTTAGGTCTTGAGGGTGCAGTTTGGGCGGTCTGGAGAATTTAGAACAACGCACGTGCGTTTGGGGGTGAGAAGACAAGTGCAAAGACAAATTAGACCTGTCTCGATTGTCGGCTTTGGGACAAGACAGAGTAGCTAGCATTTTGCTAACTAAGGAACTGCAGTGCATAATGTAAATCTCGGGATAATGGAGAAAACTGTCAACGGGCAGTTGCGCCGTAGTTTTAGAACAAAAGAAAAAGGGAGGGACTGGGATATATAAGCGGAAGATAAGATTTTGAGAAGTTAGTTGGAGTTTGGAGTTAGAGAGCCGTACTGCAATCATCGAGAAGTGAGTTAGAGTGGAGAGGCGTACGGCGAGCACCGAGAATGGAGAATTGTGAGTGAGATAGTTATGCTGTGACCACCAAAGAATGACTAAGACAGACATCGTTTAAGGGAGGAGAATGTTTTATAAGTTGCAGTCTGCGAGAGAAATAGCAAAATATTCAACGATAAACATTTTTGTATGCTGAAGTCTAATCGGTTGTACTATCAAAATTAGACCACTGTCTTCGATGGTAGGAGACCAGGACACTGCATCCAGCGTCGAGTAGTTTTCACCACGAGCAAGTGATATGTCCTTCACGAACGGAGAACCAGCTTTCATCAAACCAACAGTGGGTGTTAGAGTCAGTGTTTAAAACGTCCAGTATATAAAGTGTGTGTGTGTACGAACGAGCCAAATTTTCCTGAGTATTCGTAAGTTGAAATTTCATGGTATTAATATGTGTAAACGGAATTAAAAGATACAGTCAGATATCGTTCTTTTCTTTTGTGTTAATAAAATAAACTCTTTAAATTTAGAATCAATCTGGTAGAATAAGTTTGTCAATAATTAATTTCATCTATGTACTAGACGAATAAATATTTCTTTTTATTTAAAGATAAATGTTGGGTTCTTTGATTAAGTTAAATGTTCAGTCCGTTATCAAACCCAGTAAAGACCTTTGAGAGAATGAGATCCTTTTTATAAATTTAAATTGTATAAATTTCTAATTTTTGATAAATAAATTGTTTGTTGTTTATAAATATTAATCTTTTTATTTCGACATCCCGTTAGATTATTACATTTTGGCTACCACAACGTGGGGCAAATTTATAAATGTACCCGTTTGATTATTACAATACGTATATATATATATATATATATATATTATTGAATTAAATGGACATTATTATTGTAGTTATTGAATGAAAGTATCTTGAAAATAATTACAATGGTTCAATTATCTAAAACAATTGGTTTATTCTGCACAACTATTTATTTTATAATAACAAAATTTACTTGTTGAAACTTGACATCAATTTTTATACACAATGTCCTTTCCTCTCATTTCAGGTTATGTAATTGGGCCTTTTTAATTAAAGGACAATAAAATTTTACCACTCACTATTAACAAATAATTTTATAAACCTTCAAAAAATAATCAAAATAAAACGAAATAAATGAACATGAAATTGAAATCGAAATCTGACGTTGTACTATCCTTATTTAACGTTTGCAAACTTCAATTTAAAATGTTTCTCTTTACTTACTGTTGTACCGGCAAATGTAGGGGTTTTATAACACACTTTTTACTTTGAACACATTACAGGCCATTTATCACTGAATTTACATTACTTCACTTTGCAATGCTCCACGATTGACCACCAGACGCAGTTGTTCCGAAAGTGTCGCCCGCCGATATCCGCCGACTTTACTTTGAGCTCCACGATTGTCTCTGACCAAAATGTAGATTGTCGCTCTTCTCTTGAATTACGACCAAATCAAAACTTCATTCTCTCCTTTAGTAATGTGCTCCACCAACTGCCAGACTCAATTACTCTGGATTCCACAATGTCCTGTGGCTGTCCAACAAAATTTCACTCCTTCTGCATTAATGTTTCGTGGCTAACTGCATTCGACAAGATTTTGTGGCTCACTACCGTATCCCGTGGCTTATGCGCGCTCCAACAACAATGTCCTGCCTGTTCATATATTCTTAACCATTATTGTATTTGTGTGTTCGCCGATAACAATTTATTTCAATAATCTTTGATTATTAATTCTTTTAATTGCCTTTTTTTATCATTACAATATATATATATATATATATATATATATATATATATATATATATATATATATATATATATATATCAGGAATATTTAAACTTTATCTTTATTATTATAATAGCAGGAACAACTGGTGAACGAAAGTATCTTGACCCAAAAATTATAAGGCAAGCTCGTACCAACAACCTCATCCCCAAAATTAATAATAAATTTAAAACCCTATACCCACTACTAAACAAAAATTCCCCAATCTCGATGAATACTAAACGCCTAATTTATCTCTCCCTATTTCAACACATCTGGTCCTACGCCTGCCTTATCTGCCAAATTCAACTCACAACAGCTCCAAATTACCCATAACAAAATTCTCGGCTCCATGACCAATGCTCCGTGGTTCCTGAGAAACTTCACAATCAACAAAGCCTTCCAAATCCCTACCATTAACACAAAAAAAAATCATATTTAATTTTAATTAAAAGCACCCTAAACTACACAATTCCGACCATAGAACACATACATAGTCACCTCCTCCCATCGCCTCCAAACCGCCGTCTGAAACGCAAGCTCCCAATAGACCTCATATTTCCCCGTCAACACTCACGCACGCACTTCCTAGCACTTTCCTTATCCCACCAATCGGAATATAACCACCCTGACTGATAACGTGCCTATTCAATTCTCTACCCAACTCCCCAAATTGTAACCACCAAACACCCAACTCATCTTCCACCCCAAATCCCTCAGAACAGCACAGCATGAACACAAGAGCTCGAAACTCACTACACTCTCCACATTCTCAAGTCAGCATGTGAATTATCTACCAATTATTGTAAATACTTTGAAATTATTTAACGAAACTGTACAACCTAACGATAAAAGTTTTTAAGAATAAATTTTTTAAAAAAGAAGGTACCTCTAAGATTCTCAACCATTGGGAGTATAACGCTTAATAATCTCTTAAATTAATAGCCGTTGTTTGGGATTTGTCTCTTTTTATAA
Source organism: Zhengitettix transpicula (assembly GCA_037074705.1). Lineage (NCBI taxonomy): Eukaryota > Metazoa > Arthropoda > Insecta > Orthoptera > Tetrigidae > Zhengitettix > Zhengitettix transpicula. The sequence goes on from CM073591.1 coordinate 188,784,230, forward strand.
TTGCCGTTTTTCCGGAATTAGTAATTTTACAGAATACAGTAGGCGTACAATAGAGATCTCTCTGAAGATAATATAAAACAAGAAATTTCTGAACAGAATTTATATTGATAAAAGGAGGACTGTTTTGTAATTATAACCTAAATTTAGATCATAATGGATATTTAGTTATCTTTCATTACTAGAGCCAACCCCACATTTATAAAATCGTATTTACAACAAATAATTATGGCTCCAGAAAAAGTAATAATTCCAAAGTAATTCATAATCCAAAGTAATGAAAAATGTGTGAGTTTCAAATTTTATTCCCTATGCCCATATTTTGAGTTTTATTAATAATGCCATTTCCTAGTAAATCAGAATTTCGTTTCGCCGTTAGCAAAGAATTGTGCAGTAATGTTTTATAGGAGTTTTTTAATTAGTTATTTTTAAGATATATAAATAGATTTTTAACTTTCTTTTAATTATATTGCAGGGGAGGAAATAAATATATAATTAATCATTTATATACTTGTTATAATTATTCATTTATATATTATTAACAAAAATAACATTAACTTAAAGCTCTCATTATCAATTTAAATACCCACTGCTATTTTACAAACATAAAAAAAAACAGAACAAAGCTGACTAATGCAGTTGTGCATATCTACGTTCTTGCGGTTTTTCTGCATGTGAAGAAGGGAACAAGGCTTCCAGAAACGTACTTATATTTTTCACTTGTTTTCTCTGTATTTATCTATGTTTGTTATTATTAAATTTCAATCCGACGTAAATTTTTCATGTTCAACAAGAAATTTCTTTGAGAAAACCAAACTTTTCCAATGTCTACATATAAAGAAAATTATAATGATATAGTAAACTGGAGGAGGGAACTTTAAAACCAAATTGAAGTGGTAAGAGCTCATTAGCAACTATTATTTATGACTAGGCAACCAAGAAGGAATACAATAAGGAACGTAGGTTTTCCCGGTGTAACTGCTGGATAAAGTTTTCTCCAGATTCCAACCGGGTAGCGTCGTTAAATTTCCACAACGTTCCGTGGCTTGTACCGCCATCTTCTTCAGGTGAAGGGAACAAGGTGTCCAGAAACGTACTTATATTTTTCACTTGTTTTTGTGTTTGTATTTCGTTATTATTAAATTTCAGGAGAAGTAAATGGTGGTGCAAGCCATCAGAACGTTGTGGAAATTAAACGACGCTACCCGGTTAGAATCCCGAGAAAACTTTATCCAAGGAATACAATGTTTGTAACCGACGGTAACCATTCCTAGTGAAGAAAATGATGCAGCTAAGTGTGATGATAGTTAAAAGAAAACCTTAAGAATAATATGAGGAACAAGGGAACCGTTAAAAGCGTAAGGAACCAGTGGTGGCTACCACAAAAAAGTAAATGGACGAACTCGTATTTCTGTAGTAAAATGGATCAAGGAAATGAAAGTACTTATGCAACTGATTAATGAACAATTATCTTCAAGGTACTACTTAAATATTAACTCGAAATGATTTATCTGTTCCCGTCTAACGAAATAAGTAGTCCATTGAAACGTACGATTATTGCTCAATTTCACTTCCGCGCTTAAAACCATCCGTGGAGGATTATTAGCCAATGAGACGAGATAATTTCCGGACAGTTATCTGGCATAATATTTTAAGGGGCACGTAACCAAAGTGGCGATTCTTCTGTCTTACGGTTTCCGTGGTTTTTCTGTTGCAAAGATGGACCTAGGTACGTGCAGGTGTACGTCCAGACTGGGTTTAATGACGATTATAAAACTAATTGCAAACATCCATGACCAATCCAATATTTGAACATAGGTTGTCTACTATGCGACCTAATGAAGTTCACCAATACACAACAGCAGATATGTCTGTCACTTAATGATTTAATAAAATTATTTTTTTTAGAGTAACAGCGTACATCAGGGGTACAAGGGGGTATGCGGAAATGTAGAGGAAGGTAGCCAAGAGTTAACTCGGGCCCCCGGGCTATACTTTAAGGATTCTACCCGGCATTCGCCTAAAAGTAATGCAGGGAAAACCCTAGAAAAACCTGCATGAGGTAGGTCGGGCATTGGGTACTTGTCCCACGTCCTTCTGATGGCAGAAGTGGTGTTTACTATTCCCTTCTCTGTGCCTCGTACATTTTAGGAGGCAGCAGGCCGACTGTTCCAATTGTAACATCGAACAAATCTTATCGTATGACAAAGGTCTGTGACCCCGGAACATACACCTCTCAATACAGACCGAGGGGCCTGGGCTTGTGGGAACCTTAATTCAAAAACAGAGAGCGGAAAAGGCAACTCCGACTCTTGAGTAAGGATATGCCTGCGAGAGAACAGCTCTCACAGATATTTCTTCTATTTATTGTCTAACTCGACTCAAGTTAAGAATCCTATCAGCTCGTAAATTCTCGAGCTTAAATTAATTTGTGTTAAGATTTACGATCAAGTGTCTAGTATTTCAATAATATTTGAAATAATGTTAACTATTTTTTATGTTTCCTGCTTCCTCATTATTAGAGTACAATAGAAGAATGTCTATTTACTCAATTAGAAGATATGAAGAGATTGTACTGGAGGATGTTTGTAAGTAAATGTGCGTTACGTATCAGTAATGATAGGAGTACCTGGTTGATTAATGTTTCTTCCCATCCTGCCTCTATGAGAAGAACGGACCATTCTGGAATCTCAGACAAGCGGGAAGCTACGACTGCTCCTGCGGAGCCGCCACCCACAACTATGAAGTCGAATTCCTTTGTAGCAACGATCGCACGGTTCGCCAGAACGGCTACCGCTAGGAGGATCAGCATGGCACTCTGAAAAGAGAATGGCAACTTAGTCACTGTTCCGCCACTGGCCGAGAATCCTAACTGACATAAAATTACTGCAATAGAAGCCGATACCTTTCATCTCTCCTAACATGAAACAAATTTATTTGGAATTTTTCCAATTATATAAATTATTATATATTTCATAACGGACGTATTATGTTTTGATTTTAAATATTGATGTCTTATACGGTTCACATTTAAGCACACAAATATTAATATATTTATTGTTTTACATATATATTTCGCGATTAGCGTACGCTTACATACTCTTCCTAAGGGTGCTCCCATAGCAAGGCCAAAAGAGATTGAAATTATACACAAAAATTTGTGGAAAACCCCCGTTCACCGCCGCCCCTGGGGGTTAAACGGTGACTTGAAACTCATTATTAAACTCAGTGACATCCATAACCCCTGACACCAATCTCTGTTTTCGCGTTATTTTTGTGTATATACAAACAATATCGGGAGAAACAATCTCACTGACCCCGCAAAATATTTATTGGACGCAAATATTGGCCATTTTATAAGGTTTTGAAAATTTCCACCTCCTCTGACGGTTAAACGGCAAGATGAATGTCATAATTAAACTCAGCGACATCCATAACCCTGGATTCGACATCAATCTAAGCTGTTTTCGCGTTATTCTAATGTAAGGCCTCTTGCTCCCGACTGTACTCCATTCCCATGCCATAATGGGTTGAAATTATACAACAAAAACATCGAAAGAAACACTAACAATCTCACTGACTCCGAAATATAATTTAGACGACTTAAATATCGGCCGTTTAAGTATGTTTGAATATTTCCATCCCCGACCACCCCTGTCCCTGGGGGTGTTAGATGAGTCTTATTCCCCCACAATTTGTTTCCGGTTCAAAAGGAACATTTGTACGAAATTTGGCACAATTTACTCCACGAGTGTAGGTTTGTAGGCGGAACATAAATATACACAAGCACATACACACACAGTAAATTTTTTTTATTAGATTACTATTTCGAATTATTTCCGAGAATTTTTCTTTAAATATGATCTTTTTTTATCTGTTTTAAATAACAATTGCGCCAGGTATGTGAAATCTATTGTAGTAAGGCATCTTAATTGTCGTAGTCTATTAAGGTGGTTAGTCTCTCTTTGAGGTATATTTCAGTTTAATATAAAATTGAGATTCTTAAAATCAATATGTGTTATATCAAAATCGCAATTAAACTCATGGTCTCATTCACATACTTTGAAGAAATAAAACTCTGTCAAAGATAACTATTTAGTAGGTTGATTTGTTCTCTGAATATTTTAAAGAAAATACTTCCTATAAGACGTAGCAATCGTTCAATTGTGCCTAAATAACCACTATCAATACATTATTCTGGACACTGCCAAAAATTGTGTAGAATTACGACCGATATGTTACAGATTAAACGTAATTGTTGAAAACTAATGCTAAAGCATTAGGAAAATTATATAATAAAATTATGGCATTCAACACGGTCCTCAATATCTATGAAATCATTCCGCTAAATGTTAATAATGATTACCAAACTTATAAAGTCCAAAAAAAGGAATTTATAAGATTTTTTTATTCATGGACAAAATTATAAAGGTATTCCAAACTTTCTTCTTTAATTATTATAAATTTACACGATAACCGGTAAACCATATAAGAAATATTAGTACTATAAGAAAAGACCGTATTGATAATTTGAATTTAAATAATGAAGTACATAAGGTTCATTGTATAAACTATAAAAAAATCGGTTTTAGTACTGAATGAGTAATTAAATTTACAAACAAAAAACGAGTTTAAAACCAAAATCAAATATTAACTCACGATTACCAACACATGCTAAATCTTTACAATTGTGACAATAGATAAGTACCGGATAAAGATAATTCTAAATGGAAACTGAGAATAGCTGATGCTATATTAATTTTGAAAGAGATAATATTGTCAATTACAATAACTGAGGTTCAGAAATTGAAATATTATGCTGAAATTCTAAATAACTTAGAATATAATAATAATGAAACATTCATAAATAATAATCTGACTTCTTTTAAAATAAATGTTAGGAACACCAGCCTATTAGGAAATTTTACTATAAAACTTAAAACAAAATATTTACCGAAGAGAATGTTTCATCTGTGATTGGGACTTTTTCAGGCGTACAATTACATATGAATTTAGTTATAATTTATTATCAGAAAATTTATATTAAAAAATTATAACGAGCTGTTTCTACGCATGTTGCAGCTGAAAAAGATGTTTGTTAAATATTATGTTTTAAATTTGATAATAAACTTTTCTGGCTGATAGGCTGATGTTTTTAACATTTATAATAAACTAACTGCGTAGCCGGAGTTGCCTGGGTATTTATTTATATTAGCCCGAAAAAGTATTTAGTTCTACATTAATCAATTAGTCAAGTAGCGATTTTACCTGCCTATGCACATGAAATACTCCCAATACCAAAAACTATACATAAAAAATACTCTTAGTACCTTTCGGTCAAAAATATTCTTAGTATCTTAAAAGATTTGAAAAATATTCACGGTAATACAGTCAAAAATACTCCCAGTGTACTAAGCGAGTCGAAAATTTCTTCATGTACCTGTAGAGTGTCAGAAATACTCCTTAAGAGACGTTAAAATCTCTCGCTAATCTAAAGCGTCAAAAAATACTCCCGGTATCTTTACCGAAACAAAAATATAATACAAAATATCGTCGAAATTGCTCTACATGTATAAGATTGTACGCGGAACTTTATTTTCCCCTTTTTCTAAGGGTAGACGTACAGCTTAATCGGTAACTTGAATGTACTAATTAAAGTCAGCGACATACATAACTCCGGAATCTGTTGCTTTTGCTTTATTTTTATGTAGCGCCGAAACACCCGCCACCCGTAAGAGTGCTCCCCTCCCCTGCAGTAAGGGTTTGAAATTATACACAAAGAACATCTGGGGAAACATTATCAGTTTTATCAACCCCGAAACGGTGAACGGTGGGATAATAGTTAATTGAGCAGTCGCCTCCATGAGCTTAGCATGGCTGGTAGTATCCGAAAAGAGACGCAGGGCGTTCATCCCTTAAACTGTCTGCACTGCTTCTAATCCTATGTACGTGGTTAACGGACACAGAGCTTTAATATGTCATGTGTAGGAGAGGCTGCGGAAGCATCCCCGACCTGTGGCTATTCTCGGTAGTGGGAGGAATCCTGATGACAATAGAACTCTGGTAAAGAGGCCTTTCCGCGGTTGCGGCACGTTGAAAGGTTGGGAGGAAGGGAGGGCGCGTTGTTCTCCTGAGGGTCTTTCTGAAAAGCTACCATCCATCCTGTTCTGCCAGGAGGTGGTGGAGATTCAATCAAGGCGGTCGCCCAGTCTTCTGGGGTGTGGAAGTTGTTGGTGACCCCAGAATCAACCGTACTCCGGGAGGCTAAAGTTTCGAGTGGCGAGGACTTGTCTTCACTTCTTAGTTATCCGATGACGAAAACGCCTGGCCAGAATTCTCCTCATAGCAATAGCCTGTTGAGATGTGAGGGAGATAGCCCTAACTTGAAAGTCACTCTGGGAAACTAGACAGAGCCGACAAGTTTCAATGGCTTTCGGGCAAGTGTATCTCCACCCTGCGGGGTGACCCTAAGCACTCATATATTTTGTGAACTGAATAAAATTTTTGTTCAACCCTTATTATTATTTTCATGGCATTAAGTACAATCAAAATAAATAAATTAGACAAAAAGGGCAGAAAATTTTGATACTTAATATAATTTTAAATTAGAGAACTACATTTCCAATTAATTTGAGGATACAAATAGAAATACAATAACAAATTACTTTACCAATAAAGTTATAAAAATTGGAAATTCATTATTTTATATACTAACTAATATACAACTTTTTGTCGCATTTCCTTACAGACTAGATTATCAAATTTAACAGTATATTTTTATGACTGTATTGGATAGTATTCTTTCAATTTATGTAAATTCCAAATGTTTACAAATGTTGACCTATTCATTTTATAATTGTTGACGAAACAGTGAAATTGAAAATTCGGTACACACTTTTTTATTTCAGGAAATTACAAAACAGAGAGAACCCTTTCCAATCGCAATGTTTGGCTTTCCTCTAGATAATAAAATGTATCAAACTGAATTACGCTTTTGTCACGGAGTGTGGTAGAAAGTTCTCGTTATATAAGAAAGTATAACCGCGGAGAAAGAACTTTCTACAGACAGAAGCACGTGTCCGTATCTTTCTCCTCAAGGACGACTGCTACAGTTACATACTGTGAGTGAATGTGGCAAATCTTCGTTATGGAATATTTATGGACCTTTATTGTCAATTGCGGAAACATTCCTTGTAAAAAAAAAACATTTCTCCAGTAAGAGGCAGCTGATGCCTTTAACTCTAATTCATGTAGATTGAAATAATAAATTTGCGAGTAAATGTAATATTTGGAATAAAATAATTAAGTTATTTTTTTTAAGTTAGATGTTTGATATGTGTGGTACTTTTTGAAGCTCAGATCGCTTGTACATTACGTGTTTCTGTTTTATTAGGAATCGATAGTGAGAAACGTTTTGCGTCAGTAATTCTTCTATCTAATATCGATATCAAACATTATTACATTTTCTACCCTACGCCTGGGTTTGGTGTAATAACATAACAACGTGTCCAACGAAAAATACACATTTCACGCAGCATCCCAAATGATTCACTTGCCTTCATTGTTCGTATTTTAAAAATATATATCATAAGTACCCATTAAGTGTTAAATATAACTTTGAAAACAATGTAGGTTATATCAAAACAACGATTTGACATTATCAAATTTAGGACACCAATGAGTTAACTTCAATATATTTCGTTCACTAAAGGGAAAAACCTACATTACCGCCATAAGAATTGATCTTACAAACATATGGCGAACTGATAGTCATTAACGTAAATCATACAGCCATAATAAATAATATATTGATTTAAAGTTACGATTCACTCCACTCTACGAATCGTAGACGAATTATGAAAATTTTTTATATTATTAGGTAGCTAAAGACCTCATGTAAATGATCCCACTATACGTTTTACGTAGTGTTGCAATCCCATCCGTGGATGAAGTGCTTTGAAACCGCTAATTTGCACGTGAATGCTATTTAACTGAATAGCCCTGTAGCGATGTCCAAAAAAAAAGTCTGCGCGAGCGAGAGGTCGGGTATTATATTTTGTATATATGGTGGCTATTAGTGAAAAACAGAGTTTTCCAATTGGAAAGGCCTCACGACAAGTTTAAAAACCACGACATTTTGCACCTCTTTTAAGTTATTTGCCAATACCAAATGCATGAAGCATTCTATTGAAAATAATGTTCAGTAATAAATTGTAGAGCATAAGATTCTGAATTGAATGGTGTACCCAGTTATGAAATCCGGTTGAACGAAGTGGTAGAAATCGTTCGTCAAATTTACGACATTTTTCGTCATTTTCGAAAAGAATGCAGTTTGTTCTGATATCTCCAAAATGGTCGGCTGTACACTTATTTGTCATATAAAAAAATATTTAAACAATTTATTTCTCTTTCCAACGCATAATCTAGTTTTACAAATCTAGTAATATTTTCCAAAAATACACTCATTTTGCTGGACGGTTGCGACCGGACCGGATGCGGTCATATTGTAGCTCTGAGTGATAGTCCTTAGATAAATATACTAAGTATTTACTTACTTTCCTTTGAGAATTCATCAGAAAATTGCTCAATGCTACTTATATGAAAATTTAAGTTGAAATGTTTAATTCACAACATCGAAACCTACAGCGTTTTACTTATAGCCCACTAGCTATATACAGAACAGCAAAAGTGTTCGGACTGTAGTCCCCAGTTATGATTGCTATACTTTATCCTTGTAAAAGTATATAGATACTCTTTGAAACACTGGACTCTCTCTTCCTTTTAGAAAAACAATACTCTTAAACATTTTAATATGCTCTGCAAAAGACAAGCTTCACCCTGACGCAGGTAATCATCATGCCCTTCCTCTGCGCTATAATATTAGCGCTATACAGCTGAAAAATTGGTGTATTGTCTGCCATTATCAGTAGATTGTTAAAACCACATCATGCTTTGGAAATAGAATTAAATTCTCTAAAAACTTTATTCCATAAAAATTAGTTTACTGCCGACCATTTTAGAGATATCAGCACTAGAAATATGACAAACTGCATTCTCTTCGAAAATTACGTAAAATGTCGTAATTTTATGACAGATTTCTACCAATTACTTCTATCTAATTCGTACTCCAATACACCATTCAATTGAAAATCTTATGCTCTACTATTTATTCCTGAACATTAATTTCAAAAGAATCCTTCATGCTTTTGCTATTAGCGAAAAACTGAAAAGAGGTGTAAAATTTCGTGACTTTGCCACAGAACATTTAGAAATTGAAAACTTGTTTTTTCACTATTGGCCACAACATATTCCAGTTGAGAAAAAAATAAAATACCCGACTTTTTGCACAGTAAGATGTATATAGCTTCTAGGTTAAAAAGTGTTGGCCGATTTTTGAACCAATGATATTGAAATTCCAGTTAATATAATTTTTTCTATATAAATGAAACTGAACTATCTATTTCTAATGTTAAAGTTTTGTTGTTTTCAGATTATGTTTAAACATAGATCCATTAAATCTAATTCAGATTCTATTGAATTGTACAAGAATAATGAAATAATATTTATAAATGGTGTAGAGAGAAATGATATGAAATAAAACTATTACAAACTCATGCGCTAGAATTGTTAAGATATTTTATTACAATATTGATGGTTGTACCTTGGAAAGAGTTTATGTATACTTAGGAATAATATTAGATTCAAAAATTACATTCGAAGTACATATTAAAGCTTCTATAATTAAATAAATGCTAATTTTAGGTTTTATTGGAAGAAAATGTAAATTATTCCTATCCCATTTAACTATGAAAATGTTATTAGTATCGTTGTTGAAACCAATATTAATGTTTGGACACTATTCACAACTAATTTATGAAGAAAATTGAAACTGCACAGCATAATTTTTTTAAATCATGTCTTATATAATGAATTTGAAAGACCCTTTTAAAATAATAATTTAAAAAAATATTTCTACAGCATTGAAAATGCCATCGAATCTGAACGTTGCTCTAAAGTTTAAGTTAGTTAATTTAATTGTTTATTTGAATTTCAAAGTTCCTTTTACAACCCAAATTGAAATATATGTTTGTTATTAAGCATTATAGATCAAATGATATTTAAACAATACCATAATGAGAATATCACCTTTGGTTAATACTTTGTAAATTGATTTAATTTTGCTGTGATTGGGAAGATTTTATTGGGGTCATAATTAATGTTTAAGAATTTTCTTATTGATATAGAGAAATATTTTTAAAACGTGAAAATTTCAGCTGCTTGCTTCAAGAAATTTTTTATTTTAATTCGCCAAGGAACGTCGGATTGTTTCTTCCTCTTTGGGCTTACAGCTTACTTTTCTGCTCGAGGCGCGAAAGTAATGTGTTGTGTATCAATTAGCCTGTGGTTTGAGTTTGAAATGCAACAGGTCACAGCTCACCTTACGCGATCAGAATTTGGTTGCGGAAGTGGGAGGAAACGCGGTTCTATAGTGCCATGGAGCGTGCGGTATGATACGTAGTAGACTCAATCACAGAAAGCTCAAATCAGTTAACGTGAAAAGTTATTTTTATATTTTTGCGACAAATCATTTTCTTCGTCCGTAGAATGTACGTAATTCCGTGGATTGCTATAATTATAATAACTGAAGACATATATGTAAAACTTCACATCTTTGACGAAATCTACTGGCAAACTGATTTACCATAATTTTCTGAGGTATATATTTATCTATGAAAATACCAGAATGAGTCAGTGTCAGCAGAAAAAACAAAACTTCAGTAAAAACAATTACATACACAGAGACAGAGAAGGAGAGAGAGAGGGAAGAAAAACAATATGGAATATATTATTATTTGATACGAAAAAATAGCTGAGTGCCCGGTGTCGCCTGTGTATTTATTTAAATTCGCCCGGAGTAGGAATTTATTCGACACTAACCTATTGCTAAACATTTAATTTCACCAACATCAATACAGCCAGTGTTTGTAACATTTAACCATTTATGTCCCCCCCTCTCCCCGACCTAACCCCTCGGCATCTAACTTCAAAACCAGGATGATGACTGACAGTATTCGGGAATTCTCCTACTACATAAAATCAAGACTAATTAAAACAGTACCCGATAACTTAATAAAAACTAAAATTATTCCCGGTACCTTAAAGGAGTAAAGAAATACAGGCTTAACTAAATAGATACCAAAATATAGTTTGTTCCCGTGAGAAATTGAAAAATCTCCCCGGTTACTTTCTTTTCTGAACCGTGTCCACCACCTCGAGGAGGAACATAACATTTCATCAACCATCATGAGATTTAAACTCAACTGTCCCATATAACCCCAGAATCGATACTTACATCGGTGTTTTATTGCATTATTTTTATGTGCTTCCGTTCCTCGCCTTTTGGAGTTGAAATTAGATACATAAAAATTTTAGAATGACACGATCAAAATATGCAACCCCAGAATCGTTTTATTTGACACTAATAATGGCCGTTTATCGATCTAAATTCAACCCCCTCCATCACACCCCTACAGTCGGAATGAGAATCTTAACCCATCAGTGTTTGTTCCCGGATCGTGAGTAACATGTGTATAAAGTTGGGTAGAAATTTATCTACGCGTTTAAGATTGAAAACGAAAAATTGTTTCAATCCCTTCCACCCTTACTGCTAGGGGCTGAACTACATCTTAACCAGTATGGTAAATGTCAGATTTAAGCTCAGTGACTTCCATAACCCTGGATTTTACACTAATTTCTTTTGTTTCGCGTTATTTTTCTGTAATGCTCCTCCACCCACTCCCTTATTTGTGCTTTAAGGAGGTGACATTATACAATAAAAACATCTGGGTAGAATCTATTATCATAAAAACCCCGAAAAGTAATCGACGCTAATATGGGACGTTTTAGCATGATTTTTAATTTCACCCCCGTTCACCCCTTGGGAGTTTCCTAACGCTTCGAAAACCCGACAGAAACCTTCCCGGGGGTGCGAAGAAAAACTCACGAAGGTTTCATCGCAATTGGATGATTTGCTTAGGAGTGTATAGAGGACACACAGACACACTGACATTAATTTATATATATCTATGTGCTAAGAATCGAAAGAAGGAAATAAAAGAACCTTCCTCGTCAATAATTGTATTACTATGAAGATATACGATTCTTTTAATGTCAATGTCAAAGAAATTCATACCTTCAACATGTAATAAATATTTAATTAATACTCATCAGTGTAAGTAACGAAAAAATTATTTCATTTGTAAACTAACTTTTAAATAATGCACCAGAAAATGCACAAGCTTACTGTTGAAATTGCAACAAAGTGGGATTCAGTAAACAGTTTTTCATGCAGCATAAATGTCAATACTCGAATACTTTTACAGTTGTGGCTGAGCGGTATTTTTTTGGCTATTAAGCTGCGATAACTTTCTCTCCTTAAGTACTACATAAAGAGCTATTATAGCAACCAATGTATCGTAGGCTGTACGCAATGGAATTTAAACGGTCAAAATTCGGACACAGAAAAAGTAACGTAATTGAAAGTTGTGAAATTTATGTTCTTGAAAGTGTTCAGCTCACATACCGTAACTGATACCAAGTAATATTTTGTTCTCATTTTATTTTATCATTTGGAAACATTAGCAAAACACTCTATTAATTGAATTAATAAAGAAGCTATGCGAATACATGTGTTTCACCACGTCCATTACCTTGGCACAATCGCAGTATTATTTTATATAAATGGTGGTATATAGGGCGGTAAAGCTTACTAAAACGTCCATATTTTGTATCAGAATGAATGGTCGGAAGTGACGCACGAACACAGAAAATGAGACTTGAAAAGAAAAGAATCAGACAATATAATAAAACCATAAATATACAAATAAAATCTATTGAACGTACATTTTTTTGTAACTGTGAAACTTAATTTCGTCGAATTTGGTTTTAGGCTGGATAATCTGTAAAAAAGAAAAAAAATGTTATATATGTGTCCGTTTTAATCTGTAGGCTTATTTAAAGAAATTTAACTTATTTTCTTATTCTTACTTTTTCCGTGAATGCGAAAATTATCACCAGTTAAAAATATTCAACTCTCTTAAAATATCAGAAGTATTCTTGACTCCCTTAAGATACCGCGTAGAATTCTTTAATCTCTAAAGGTACCGGGATTAGTTTTGATTTTTTATAATATTCCGGAACTATTCTCTACTTCCTTACCGGGAGGTTTTGATTCCCTTAACATACTGGGATTATTTATGAATTCGTTAGCGTAGCGGGAGTATTTCTTTCTCATTTAACAGATCGGGACAATTATTTTAATGTTATTTTAATGAGACTCTTTTAATGTTCCGATGTCATTATTGACTTTATTAAGGTACCACAAGTACTTAACTTGCCGGGAGCTTTCGAGCTCATTAAGGTACCGGGTTTATTCTTTACTTATTGAACCGGGAAATTCGTTTAACTCCTTCATGGTGCCAGGACTCTTTGTGACACGCTTATGGTACCAGGGGTATTTTCAATTGTACAGTTACCGGGAGTATTGTTAAGGTACCGGGAGTGTCTTTAATCCCTAATGCACCACGAGTACTTTTGACTCCCATAAGTTAACAGGAATATTTTTGACGCCCTAGTATTATTTTTTATTCCCTTAAGGTACCGATACTATTTATGAATAATTTAATATTCCTGGAGTGTTCTTGACTTACCGGGAGTAATTTTGGATTCCTCTTTCAACGGACAGGGTTTTTTTGCTCCTTCAACGTATCGACAGTACTTTTGGCTTCGATAAGGAACCGGGAATGTTTTTGTTTCACATAATATATGGAGATTTTTCCAGCCATATAATATATCGTAAGTTTTAGACCTTAAGGTATCGGTATTTTGTTTCTCTTTCTGGATTGGAAATATTTATTGCTTTCTTATGGTGTCGAGTCTATTTTCGCATCTTTAATGTACCTGGAGTCAATTTTTTTGTAAGATTTTTTGACTTCTTATAATATCTCGAGTATTTTATCGCATTTGCGAGTATCAAGACCTCCTGAAATACGGGAATAATTGTTAATACCTTAAGGAACCGGAAGAATTTTTAAAAGTCTAAATGTTATAGCGTGTATACTTGAGTCCATTACACTACTGTGTATACTTTTCATTCACTTAATGCACAGTTTTTTTATACTCTTAATTAATTCTTGACTCAATTAAGTTACTGTCAGTCATAATTCAGGCTAATTATAAGCTAGCCACCTATCTGTATAAGTCGTGATGTGCCCATAAATGAGTTAATGGTCAAAGTAAGTGAACGTGTTGACCAAGAGATTACTGTCGAATTTATTTCTGGGTTCATTTAAATAAATACCCAGGCAACGTCGCAACCCACTGGAGGTTCCTTACCCCAATATTACTTATGTAGTGTATAGACTATCCGTGAGTAGTTTTTTAAGGCAACAGGCTACATGAGGATAATCCACATAGTGGCAATTTTAATTTTAACAAATTTGTTCATATTCTTATCTTATACCAAATCTCATTATTAGGAGGAAAAATAGGAGGCATTATAGCACAGGAAAGGGATAGCCAAAAGGTAGAGGAAGGTAGCCAAGGGTTAACTAGGCCCCCCGGGCTATGATTTAAGTATCCTACCCGGCAATTCGCCTAAAAGTGATGCAGGAAAAACCCTAGAAAACCTGCATCAGGTAGGTCGGGCATTGGTACTTGTCCCACGCCCTTCCGACGGCGGTTGAGGGGTTTTCTGTGAAGACGCAGCTTTCCCTTCTCCGTGCCTCGACCGGTTTAGGAGGCAGCTGGCCGAATATTCCAATAGAAATAGTGGACAACTCTTATCGTATATAAATAAAAACCCGGGCCATGCTAGGCACCCAGCTAGTGAGACATTAAGAAGACATCAACCTAATAACACTGAAGTAGCAAGGGACAACCACAGAGTTGTAACCTAATACAAGTGTTCATGTTGTATGTAGCATCCTTTATAATTGTGACATCAACTGTAACATTATGAATATAATGATAAAGTTTTCGTTAGTTAAAAAGGTCGTTAATTAAATATGAAGTTAGATTAATCAACACGATTTTTCGTGACAGTTCTTTTCAAATTATTGGGTCCTAATTTCCGGTATGCCACGATGAAAAATAGCCAAAAGCAATGAGTATTTTGGTAGAAGAATCTTTTCAAAATTTTACAGTTTTACGTCAGTTATATAACAGTTTCAGAAACAGATATAGAAAGTCACAATCGTATGCTTTATTTATGACAGCATTAACACTAACATCGAAATGAAAGTCAGTACTCACAGAAGGAAAGTGTGATTAATACTGGCATAGGTCAAGTTACGATATTCTATTTACTCGTCATTGGAATGAGTAGAAATTTGAATTCTAAAATATAAATGCCAATGGCCAAATAAGTCAAAATAAAAAGTTGAGAAAAATAACTAGAAATTAATAATACAAATTTACAGGATGTTTCGTGCTTGCATTAATTAATTGGCAGACATGTCTGAACTGCACCATAAACGAATTATTTTAGTAATTAAAGTAATAGCAATAGAGAGAAATTGTAGGTATGCAGTTCGTAAATAATTAATACCTGAAGAGGTCCTCATGTAAGGACGAAACTTCGTGAATGCATAACAAATTTGTATCAAGAATTTTTAATTTCTTATTCAATTTTATATTGCCTCATTTGAGCATATTTATTTGAACATTTATACTATATCTCTCAAGAAAGTCAGGTAATTTTAAATTTAATTTCTTAGATTATATTTTAATGTCTTTTAATTTACAGTTCTCAATCGATTTGATCTTGAGAACATGAACTCACGGGTATCAAGAAAGTTACTTTGAAAAACAGAGCGCCATCGATCATTATCCACAGATAGACTGCTTCTATAGCGAGTGAAAATACTTTCCCATATATGGCGACGATATGCTAATGGTATCGTCTTCCGTACGCAGCGGTCAATGATTCTTGACGAGGTCTTGACTCCAAGGTCTTTGCACTCGTCAAGGAACAGGTCCTGTACAACATCTGGTTCATTCAAGTCACGCTACTCTTACATCAAAAACTCTTACAGTGATCTTTCGTGACGTGCATCACTTCTAAAACAATTAAGCTACCTGCAAAAAAAAACTCAGGCAGGGCACGCAGTCCGTTTACAGTGAGAACGCCTCACTTCTCTCAGCAAATCTCGCGTGAATGTTTGATAGTTTAGCAAATACAAATTTTTATCTAGATGTTCATATATTATTTGAATTTGGAAGAGTAACGCTGTTGTTTTATTTATAGCTGTAGATTTTTGGATCAGAAAATGTATTATGCAAGAAATGATATCTAAACGTTCTTGCAATATTCATTTTAATAATAAGGAATTTGACACACTCATCCAGCAACGACAGAACACAAGATCGAATGTTGAGACTTTTATGGGTTATTTACACTTCTATCCAATTCATATTTGTTTCTACTATAGAGACATATCTTGTTCTACTACAGAAACTGTCAACTATTAACTCAGTTATTAAAAAAGTTACAATAAATTTTTCCTTTTTGAGAAGTTGGAAGATAAACTAATATTATACATATTACAGAAGAATAGACGAGTGTTCCCTAGTTATTTATTTCATGATTGTCGAACAACATTCCATGACATCTCCCGCGACAGAACCGTCTTTGCCTTCTTCGGTTCTGAAGATCGAGCTTCAATCAAGTGCTTAAACTGTTCTTAAGGTTTTGATGTGTAATTTTGAATCCATTGCTCCAACTATTCTTTTATATCGGCGCTTGTTGTTCGTAAAATGCGCCAAGCACTGTTGGGAAAGTGTCGACCGAACGTATTAGGATATCCATACACAATACTTTTTTCATATGTAATTCCTCAATATAACTAAGTAACTCATTCATTAGATGTCCGTACGGGAATAAGATTTCACGCAGCTTCATACGACGATCTTCCAAAATTGTATCGTGTACTTTTTTTATCACTTCAAGTGTGTTTGAAATTCACGAACGTTTAACCTCGGTAGATAATTTTTTAACAACGGAAATTAAAGGATAAGTGTCACCATAAATATTAACGATTCTAGAATGTATTTATGATGAAATTAAACATTTTTTACGAAGAATTTTATGACTGTACAATACTCTAACAGTTTTCAATTCTTACTACACACGTACAGATACTGATTTAAACAACTGTCTATGGATAACTGATTATATCATGTTCCATTTTTCCTTGCGATTGTACAAAATCTTCCCAGTTTTTGAGTACTAAGAGGAATTGAAGAGGACCGGCCATATCTGTTTTGCTGCAAACGGAAGATTAATAATAATAATAATAAAGTCAGAGGTATAAGACGAATGCATGAGAAACTGCGTAAATCGATAACGAGTATATTAAATAAATAAATTTTAAAACACTTAAATATATGCGCACGCTTCTAACCATTAAAAGCGAATTATTTGGAAGTATTGAACACTTTACACCAAAAGTTGAAAACTCCATCAACGTTAAAATAATGAAATGAAAAAGTAGAAATAAATAAAGAAAATGTAGAACAAGTTTGCATCACAACGAATGGGAAAACTAAACAGATTACACTCAGACTGAAGAAGATTGAAGTTCCTCATTAATTGATTCCCATAGACTACTTCAACTAACAGGTAGGGAACATAAATCGGACTTATAAAAACGTAACAAATTTAAAAATTTTAATTTAACGTCTGTTTTGAATTAATAAAAACAATTGATGTCCTTATACAGACACTTTTTATTTTTTTTATATTATAACGACGTTTCGAAACAAAAATGTATCAAATAGTCGTCATAATATAAAAAATAAAGTTTGTCTGTATAAGTTCATCAATTGTTTTTCGTAACATGTAATTAGTAGGCAACACAGAGGTTGATTATCAATGTTATAGACGTTTCAATACAGGCAAAGAGGCCGAACAAACGACAGAGATTTCAAATAGTAATTAAGCAATGTTATTCATGCGTAAACTTTCTTCGTTCTTTTATTATATACAAAGACAACAAGATATATACAGTAAAGAGAGATACTGTCCAAAGACGCTGAAGCGCTGTATATTCCAATAGATTTCATATATACTTTCGTGCAAATATAATTGAATTGACCATCTACACGACAAATTAGCCGTGTGTTTTGCAACACTAAATGTCTATAGTGGCCTCAACATTTTCCAAAGAAGCGAGATTCATGGTCTTTGTCTATCAAGAGTGTCAGTGATTTGTGCATGGTCCCGCGAAAATATATTTGAGTGCCTCAGTAGTCAAGGTCGCCGCCTTGCGTGTCCAAGGGTATTCTGGAATTTATAGTGTTGTGACTTGTATTTATTAGACTGACACCGTCTTTTCTTGGACAACAGAGAACTGGGAAACAAGAAATAAAAAGTTTCTCGACTCACCTAATGTACTTATTTTACCAAATAATGTGCAAATTGTTTGGTTGTGCAGCGATTGAAGAGATGAATAGTGAGGAAAATAATCGAACGGTACAGTTACGGAATTAATGCAATGCTAAAATATAAACCTTGCGAGAACACTAGTAAGCAAACCATCAACAATAAAATTATAACGAGGCGAAACAGAGTTTAATAAATGTAAGAATTGCTTACATGTACACTCATTATATTAGACACCTTTTTTAAAATTTATTAAAATTAACTCTTAATCCGGAGACTTAACAGTTGTGATAATTTAACATAATAAAAGTATTTACAACTTGTATATATTTAATAAACAAAACATAATAAAGGTATTTACAATTTGTAAATATTTAACATGTAAACTTGGAGTGTTGGATATGACCCTTGTCATTCCAAGTTGTAGACGAGAGAAACCGACTAACTTGTTTACAACGAAGGTTAGCCGGCATGATGTTTGGGTTCGATCTGATCATCGAGAAAACTTCGTGTTATGAAAAGCATTAAGAAGGTTATGGAAATGATGGGAAGAACGGATATTTAGGGAGTATGTAGAGCCATTTGGTAGGTGGGAGTTAGAGTTAGGTAATTCCGGAGTGATTTAGGGGGAGGATTATGTCAATTGGGTGTTTACGTTTTAGTCTACGATTTTGTGAAGGAGGGGGAAATTTACTGTAGAAGACCTCAATGATTGTATTTGGATGGTTCATGGAGCTATTTATTAAGGACATGGTAGATTTATGAATTATGGCAGGAATTAGCGGGATTTCAAGGTTTTTGTGGATAACTGAGTTGCAAAGGTACCAGGAGAAATTTGAGATTAAACGGAGAATGTTTGGTTTGTATTTTGTTGGAGTGGAAATAGGCAGTGGATCCCCATATCGCACATGAGTACGACCATATGGGGTGGATTAAGGATAGATAGTGGAGTTTTTTAGTGCTAATGGATATGGGAGATTTTCTGCTGATAAGAGGGAAGAGTTGTTTTAGTTTCGTTGTTAATTATGGAGGTAATGTGGGCAATGTGAGATTCCATGATAATTTGGAATCGAGGATAAGTCCTAGGGATGGTGTAGTTTGTTGGATAGGTATTTTATTGCCGTTCAGAAAGAAGGAGCGGTTGAGGGAATTTTGGTTTTAAGGGTGAAGGGAACGATTGTGGATTAGGTTGGGTTTATGCTGATTATCAATTTTTTGGCCCAGCTTTCAATATATTGAGAGCGATTTGTTGTTTCCTTGAGCCCGAGTCTAGAGAGGATGTTTGGAGGAGAGTCAATTTGAAAACGGAAGTAACAAACAGCATTTACACGAGGCATTCCTAAAAGATGAAGGAAACTGACGTAATTTTGTCAAAGTGAACGCTAATTAAATGCCAAATAATTTTTTAAGGACTTGTGAATTGAAACAAATGCTTACGAAAAAATATATCAATTTCACATACTATGTCACTTTACTAAAATACAAATTGTAATTTGCTTTTGTTGAAATTAGTTTACTCTCACAACACGAGGACAAATTTGGTTTTATTTATAAGTTTAGTGGAGAATAAACACCTGTGAAGGCAGAACCTTTTACGAGACACGGAGACCTTTGGGCATGCCTCTCTCTGCTTTTGAATTAAGGTTCCCACTGGCCGAGACACCTCGGCCTGTTTTGAAAGGTGTATGTTCCGGCGTCGCAGGCATATTAAGAGTAAGTTCTCTGTTCCTATTGGAACAGTCGGCCAGCTGCCTCCTAACCTGGCCGAGGCTCAGAGAAGGAAATGCTGCGTCGCCACAGCAAAACCCTCTTCCTCCATCGGAAGGGCTTAAACCACAGCCCGAGGACTCTAATTAACCCTTGGCTACAATTCTCTAACCTTCCGCACCCCACCCCGCTTCAAATCCCTTCCTATGCTATTAAAAGGGAGTTGCCACCACGTGGAATAGCATTTTACTCTAAAAGATATGCACCTGTACCTTTACGTTGTATGATATATTTACTGAAGAAATGTTACTCCATTGCTATTGAACTAACACCAGTCTCCTAAACACATAACAAAGCTTTATCCTTGACTTTTTATGCCCGCTACAGATCAAAGAGGAATTTCAAGTAGTAAATATTTAAGCAAAGTTTTGCAATTCCCTCATGCAGACATAATAGTTATGCTTCAATAAAATTATTTATCAATTACAAGTGAAATGAATGAATGATTTGATTCACTGCAACTAAGCTGATTCTTGGTGGAACCTTTAATTGAATATAAAATTATATCTAAATTTAAATTTAAATACAAAATAGCAAAAATAATTTTCCAACGTCTTCAGTTTCATTTTCCTTAAAATTAAAAACTTCCAATCACACACAACTATCAGCGAATATTTTAATTTGTAACACATTTTCACTTCACTGAACAGTTCTTACATTTGCTTTATATTGAATTTAAAACTTTAATTTCACTCCACAACACTTCACTATTACCTAATTTAATACACATAAAACGTTTATTATACTTATAAAGTCTAACACAATTTATCTAGCCTGACTAATCTATCTTTGAGACTTTAGTATAGTATAGTCGTTACTATATTAATCAAATTAATTAAAAGTTTCGAATTTACTCGTACGATTTTAAGACTTTGTTTGTTTGACGAGCTTTACTAATTCATTTTAACTGTATCAGTCATTATTAATTAATTTTGTTTGAATTTATAATACGAAGCGCATGAAATTTAACAATGACTCGAGTATATATACCCAGATATTTAACAAATTTCGGTGAATACTGAATAATTATTCAATATTTTGTAGAAAAAACAAGCCTTAGAATACTGCCTCACTTTTTCAAATAAAACATTCAATTCATAATTTAAAAAATATATTACTCCATTACCACAGAAACCAATGTCAACACATAACTAAGCTTTATCCTTGACTTTTTATCCCCGCGACAGATCAAGGAGGAATTCCGATTAGTGAGGATTTTTTTTTCTAGAAATATAGTGAACCGAACTTTTCCAACATGCATTTTGTTAATACGGAGTGTTTTCTTTTCACTAAAGATAAAGTAATACTTTTTCGATTCTTAGGTTAAATAGATAATCTAAATGATAGTTAATGTTGAACAAGGTCTGACTCTCGAAATGAGAATGTAATACAATATATTGTTCTCGGAGTTTGAGAATATAATACTTCTGTATAAAATATATTAATTAGATGGAGTAGCCAAATACAGACAAAATTATGAGATGATATGATATAAATACCACACAACGTTTCTAGGATCCTTGTTTCTTTCGTCAGGTGATTGAAGAAAACTCGAGAGCCTCGAGCGACACAACCGCGCTTTTAAAGCTTTTGAGTTTGTCAACTCTTAAGTGCGTTTTTGACGCTCCAGGCTCTTGTGATTTTTCTTATTAAAATATACAATAATAGAATATGGACAAAAACTGTCAAATAAATTTATTCAATGAATAAATTTATAGTTACATGAAAAAGCTGTTGTATACAATAAAAATTCAAATGAACTACGTTTCATCCATTTTTCTCGGATCTTTTAACGTGTTTAATATTCGTTTATTTTGCACTTTCTTCTACAACTTTCGTGACCGAAATGAAAATTCCTTATGTTTTACTTTGATTTTTAATTTGTAATATATATAGACATATACACGCAAACCTCTCGCGTCGTCGTCTACTCCAACCTTGAACTACCCGAGGTTCTAAATTCAATTTTATTTAGGGGAAGAAACATATCACGTATTGTGCACCACTTCTTCCTCTGAAACTCTACATACCATAGAAAAAATAAATGGCTGGACTGAGTCATTACTCGATGTGTTTACAGACTCAGAAAAATGTAACATCCATAACAGACACTACACCCTTTCATCACATATTTGATTCACTGTCTATTATTCTGTTCCGAAATATTATAATAAATTTCATGATACATAGAAATATTTTATCACTTCCATCTCAACTAATAACTAGTTCTTTATAAATTCTAAATTCTCATTTTATGGTTTGACACAACGTTCTTCTCGTGATTTTATGCCAAAAACACAGGAACGTTTCGAGTGACTAAAGTAGTTGGTTTTTGGTCTTTATCACATTGTATAATAATTCTATATCACTTAGTCCTTTTTTTGCTGAGATAGTCATGCGAGATTTAGAAAATTCTTGTATTTCTCTACTTCCTGTCCAACCTCTTTGTTACATCAGATATGTAGACGACATTTTTTGTATTGTTAATACCTCTCAAATCAATCTGATAGTCTATAATTTCAATAATTATCATCCCAACTTCCAATTCACCCATGAACATGAATTTAATCATTCTCTTAATTTCCTTGATGTCACTGTATCCATTCACAATACTTACATTCTCACCAATTGGTTCAGAAAACCTACATACCTTGGACGTGTTCTCAATTACCTTTCTGATCATCCTCCAAACCAAAAGAGAGCTATGGTATACAATCATGAAGACAGAGCTATATAACTTTATAACTCCAAGTTCCATCAACAATACTTAAATATTGTCAGAATCATTTTAATCTCCAATGAATGCCCTTTAAATTTTATTATTAAACACATAAACAGCAGACTGAACAAAATCCAATATCCTACTGTCAATCGTCCCCAAACACCTCTAGCCAAATTTTTTCTCGTCCTCCCTTATTACAAATTTCTACATCACAAATTTATCCATATATTTAAAGAACATCAAATATCCATCATTTACAGATCCACTAATAGTCTTTCCTACTTAATTAAAAACCACAAGGACCCACTTGACACCTACAGAAAACATTGTATTGTTTACCAAATCTCTTGCTCTAATTGTAATTCCTGCTACATAGGGCAAACAACACGTTCCCTTAATACACGTATCAAGGAACATATGTCTAATATCAAACTTCCCAACGATAAACAATCTGTAGTTTCAAAACTTATAATCAATTCTTAACACATTTGATTGGCAAAATGCTAAGATTTTATACATTGACACCAGGTACAATTCCAGACTCATTTCAGAGATGCTTCACATTAAATCAAACATCACAGCTATTAATGTACAAACAGACATTATGAAACTTAATAATTTCTATGATCCCTTATTGTTACAGTTTTCTTTCCCATTGTCGTTACGTTTTCGTCGCTATTTAGTTTTGTCAACAGACGAGTGCAGTTGTCTCTCTAGGTTTTTATTCGCACTCTAAGGACAGGGACAAGGATCCCAGAAACGTTGTGTGGTATTTTTAATATCACTTTTTGTCTGAATTGGCTAACTTTCTTATTAATTAATTGTTAATTTTTTACAGTCGAAACTGGCCTCAGCCTGAAAGCTTCTTGAATAAATTTTATTTATTTACTGAGAAGTATCATAGTAAAATACCCTCAAATAAAACATAATACCCTTTCCTGATTTAAATAAAAACAATTATTTCTATTGATACGTTTTACTATGACATTTACCATCCATTTCATATTAATCGTGAAATGTTTTATGTCGTTCTCACAAACTAAGTTTCAGTTTTACAGACGACTGTTCGAATGCCAGCTGACAACACTTGCTGGAGAATACACCATTGTCAGCGATGTGTGCCTGGATGTGCTGGCTACTATCGTGCAATGAAGTTACAACATCAACAACAGTAGCTGTACAAAATTGTCCATTGTAAAAATACATTATTATTAGTTTTGACAAATGTTAGTTACCTGTTTAGTTACTACGATGCTGTGAACGAGTGGGAAGACTAGAGAGTGTACAGTGTACAGTGCACGCTTATGCAAGAGAGCCGGGGTCCTCAAAGCGGAAGATTGCACAGTGCAGAGGCATTCGCTTTAATGCGTGCTTCCAGATTCAAGACGCTCACGACACGCAGAAACCGTTAAACTTCGCGGTGAATCCTGAGTATTACCAGTGTAGACAGAATTCCGTTCTGAGAGTGTTACTTTCACTTGCTTTAGCACTTCAGCCAACTTGCTTGGTAAGCAAATAATGAAAGCGCTTAAATGGCGATCCTTGTAAACGAGCCAATCCTTCAACGGATCACCGTACGCGTACATCACCACTACAAATACGTTATCAGAACTTTTATTTACCAAATTAGATAGTAGCACTATGATTTTTAACTTGATTTGGAAACATTATTTTATTTTTTAAAAAGTGTATTTATTTATTTATACATAGAGAAGAACATTCTATAACTGTGCTCCAAAACAAAAGCTGAAACGATTCCTCTCAAACTCTGTTCCAACACCTTTGAGAAAATGAGAAAAAAGGTAAGGAGGATTTTAAATAATACTGTATAAGAAGTTATCTAGGGTTATGAGTAAAATAACCCAAACGGCACAGATTGGTGTCTAATTAACAGTTTTGTGGGTCACTAGAATGATTTGAGACAGTCGCCATGACATTTAAGTCCAAGTTTAATTAATGGTTAAACCGTCTAGAAGGCTGTACGTAAATAATATGCGGGAAAATGTAACTGAAGCGCCAATATTATTGTATGAACACCAATTTTACGCGAGCTATAGCAGGAATAACTCATCTCTTATATATAAAAATAAGTATGTGTGAAATTAACATTTACTGCATTTTTTTAGGGTAACAGGCTACATGAGGGTAATCCACATAGGGGCAACTCCCCTTTAATAGCATGGAAAGGGATTTGAAAGGGGGGATGCGGAAGGGTAGAGTAAGATAGCCAAGGGTTAACTAGGGTCCACGGGCTATGGTTTAAGGATCCTACCCGGCATTCGCCTAAAGAAATGCAGGGAAAACCCTAGAAAAACTTGCATCGGGTAGGTCGGGCATTGGGTACTTGTCTCACGCCCTTCCGATAGCGGGAGAGGTGTTTGCTGTGGGGACGCAGCATTCCCTTCTCCGTGCCGCGACCAGTTTAGGAGGCAGCTGGCCGACTATTCCAATGGGAATAGCGAACAACTCTTACCGTATGCCCAAGGTCTGCGACCCCGGAACATACACCTCTCAAAACAGGCCGAGGTGCCTCGGCTTGTGGGAACCTTAGTTCAAAAACGGAGAGGAAAAGGCATACCCGAAGGCAGCCCCTTCGTATCTCTCCTAAAAGGTTCTTTGGAAGGTAGCCAAGTGTTAACTAGAGCCCAATGCCATTTTGTTACAATTTCAACAGCGAGAAGATATCTCAAGGTTCTGCATTTTAGTATGTTTTTTTTAAAAGTTTGTTTTTTTTCTCAATTTTCTTTACAATCGGTAAATTGACATTTAGTAAATTTTGTAATATTTTCTGAACCATTCGTTCCTCAAAATATTATTCAATTTATTTTCTGTATCTCTTTGAGTTTTCTTTGGAGTTTCAGTTCCATTCCCGACTGCACCATCCGCAAATGCCTGAGTATCTTTCCGTTTTTCTCTATCTCTGATATAGTCGATTCACGAGAACCGAGTTCTGCATGCATCGGACAAATACACATCCCCTTCTTCAAGAACTTTTTTGGATTTTACTTCCGGTCTTTTGTAATGTCTTGACATTTTATGATACATATCTAAACACTTATCAACTTTCTTTTCTATATCTTTGAATGTTTTCTCCAATTTTTATCCCGCATATCAAGTTGTTTAGTTATCTGTTCCTCATGATTTTTTAATTGAACTTTAGTTTTCGAAGTTAAAATATCGATGGCCTTCCTACACTTATCCTGCTTACTCCTCCAATGATTTCATTAATATCATTATTTAACATTTTATTCTGTTCTATTATCGTCAATTTTATCATTCACGACGTTAAAATCGTACGTTAGTTCGTCAAATTCATCGTGTGAGAATTTTTTACTTGACCTGCAATCAAAACAGTTACCATGTCAGACTGAACACTTACGCTATTATGTAATTGACGTATCTGTTCTTCAAACTTAGCATTTATATTGTCAAGTTGGGACTTCATTTCTATTCGTAGTTCATTAAATTTATGATCTATTATTTTTATAAATTTCTCCACTTCAGAAATATTTTGAATAGTGTCTCCTTTATCTGGAAAAACTGATACAACTTTAACTCGCGAATTGGACTTAGATGTTTCCAATTTGCTTCCAAAATATACCGTCACTATTCAACGCGACATTTAACTCTCTCAGGCACAAAAGTCATTAACACAGAAAATATCACATACTCGAGTTTTTTTATATATAGTTCAGCCGTGGATGTTATCCTTTTCTCTCTGCCACAGAACAGATTCCACTTCTTAAAGTTACTTCTTCCACTCTCCATGCCGTCCCGCTCCGCAATCAGTCACTCGTCGTATCTCCACGATGTGCCATTGATGCGTCTCTGCAGAGCAATATGTTCCGTGCCCATCAGTTGGTCGCCATACTATGTGAAACTATTTTTACCCGATTTTTGAAATACTAGCTAGTCAGAACTCGACTCTACAATTTATAAACTTCATTTTAATGAATTTTATTTCTCCTTTGTCCACCATTACATTACATCCCCCACCAAAGATCTCCTCTCCTCAAATATCCATCACAGAGACTCTCACTCTCATAAAAAAATTACATCATCTCTCTTTTTCTTCTTATACTCCACTAAGTAGATAAAGTTTAAAATTATCACAATTGGCATGCCACAATATATATATATTGTAATGCCAATTAATTAGGCCATTAATTGTTTGGACATAAAATTTGAATTGTTTGAGAAGTCCATTATTATAGCGGCCTGATCGAACAAAGTGACAGTGAAAAGCAAGCTCATTTACTTTGTCGAAAGGTCAAAAATGGCGTATGCGCGCTAAAACTCGGCAGAACTAGGAGTCAGTTCGCGGAAAACATCGTGAGTAGAAGAACAAGTAATATAACTGTTTAATTTGTGGCGGGACATTTCAGAGGACGGAACAAATAATAATAGGGCAGAGACTAGCCGTCGTTAATGTATTATTAAACAAAGTTGTGAATTTAAGACAAAGTATAAACATTCACGGAAGTATTACCTCGTAAATATAGCTAAGTAAATGCAGTTTACGTCTATAGCCAGCCAAGGAAGGCAAGCAGACATCAGACAGCTGACATTCAGGAGGACCATCCGAGTTCCTGTGAGCCTATAAATTTTGACTTAAAAAAAAGTGTAAAATCTGTGAGTTGACTTCTAGAATCAGTGTATAATTTTTGCAATAGTGTACTTCCGAAATCAAAAGGATTGCTGGTACCAGCTGGACAGATGTAAGCAACAAAACCAAAATAATGATTAATTGTAAATGTAATTAAAGGATAGAGTCAGATTTCGTTCTCTTTTAAATTGTCAATCAGAGTTAACTTCTTTTCTTTTAATTTCTTTCTATCGACATATTGTAAGGTAAATGTGAACTGTTTGTTAATAAGATTTTAAAATCAATTTGTTGTGTCCTTTATCAAACCCAGTGAAGGCCCTGAGAGAATGAGATCTCAAAATTTTGTGTTTGTAATCATATTTTGTTGCCACAAAATAAAATAAATATTTTGTTTGTTAATAAGTTTTTCATTTGCATTTAATTAATGCCTTCCTTTTGATTATTACAATATATATAGTAGAGATTACAAATGTGTAATGAAATGCTTCATTAAAATTATTTCTTTAATTATAGGCGGCGTAGCTTTGAGGCCAGAGCATTGTAAAGAACATCAGTTTGGTGCAAGAATGCAGAGACGATAATGGTTGCTAGGTGTATGGTCGAAAAGGTATATAAGACGCTCGGAATTTAGCAGAGAACAGAAAACACTTAGATAGTCAGAGAGCAGTATGTAGTCAGAAAACTCAGATATTCAGTTAGCTCAGTATGTTTGGGAGCCTGCGGAGAACTGAGATATTCAGAGAGACAGTCAGTGTGTTTTGGAGGAACTGACCACGGTAGTCCGAGCTAGAGTCCGTGACAATAATAATTCAGCGAAGTAGAAAGGCGCAGAAAGTAATGGAAAGTGAGACGATAATAAAATCAATGTTATTGCCTGTCACTGAAATTAGTGTTCTATAAAAATTAAATCATCACGGCAGAACAAATCAGAGTAGCTCAAAATAAATGGTATGTAAAACAAAAAACTTTCTTCTATGAATCTTTACGTAAATATTGTTTACCGCCAGATTCCTTTAACTTTACCAGATTTATATAAATTTTTAGATTTCTAATAGTTTTGTTATGGGTATAAATTTTTTTATCGTAAGTTTATATTCTTTTTTATGCTTTGTAATTTGGTGAAAATTATAAATCACTACCTTTATTAGAGACCTTATAAATGGCCCTAAAAGTTAGATTCTCAAAAAAGCTGAGGCATTAACTAAAAAATATAAAATGTAAATTCAAATAAATATTTTCTGTTCTCTTTTTAAAATTTATAATTTTAACGTAAACTTCCTTCCATTTTTCCCTTTTAATAAAATTGTGTATACCACATAATTTGTCTACAACGTGGTGGTTTATTGTTTTATTATCTGTTTGAGTACTACAATATATATTGTAATACTAATTAAGGAGGCCATTAATTGTTTAAATTATAATGAATTGTTTAGCGGGACCGATCTCAAAGAACAACAATGACGGCAGGCTCGAATCATGTGGTAGAGAGAGGGAGGAAATTTAGAGTACGAACAGCGTGGTCCAAACTTAGTAATTTCAACTGTTAATCATTACTTTTGTAAAAAAGATCTGGACGGAGGGAAAAAAATACAAAAATCTGAAAAGCTGAAACAAAAGGTTTAGCGCCCCGTTCACATACATACGCGCTCTGAAATAACATTTTCCGCAAAAGGCATCGAAATTTAATACGTCCGACGGTTGACCGGAGTTGCAGATAATCGAGTTCCTGGAGGAGTAATCCAAGAAATACAACCGTGTGTTTGTTCAAGTGTAGAGTCGGTGATTAAAGGCCTTTTTGTGAATTGTGTCCCAAGCTTCGAAATCATTAAGTCTGATACCAGAAGGACAGTTGTAAGTACAAACCAAAATAATTAAATTCCTGTAAACGGTAATTAAGCATATAGTCAGATTTCGTATCTTTTCATTTCGTATTCCGTTAGTTTCAATTTGTTTGAATTGTTAATTCTTTAATTTATAATCTTGATTGTTCTTATTTATCAAACTCAGTAAAGACCCTGAGAAGAAGAGTTATTATATTTGATTGTTTGTATAATATAAAAGTTTATATTTTTCCTTGAATGCCACAAATTATACAATAAAAAAATTGGTTTGTAAATTTTGATTGAATTTGGCGTGCCAAAGTAGAGCTAATAAATTGTACCTTTAATGAATAAATTTGTTTTAATCATAATCTTTTTGTTAATTAATACAAATTAATAATTGTCCCTTTTAATCATTATACGAAAATGACTTGTTTAAGGAATGACGTATGTTCAATATAATTTTTATATACTTTATTGTAGAAGATTTTAATTTTTATGAAATCCCGGAAGAACGTTGTTAACCAGCGTGTGCATCCTATTGTGTACAGATGTACATTACGTCTCAATTGTCCAAGGTCTCGTTTAGTATTCACCTTAATCCTCAACTAAGCAAATCCAATGCTTCCTTCTTTCC
This sequence comes from Zhengitettix transpicula, assembly GCA_037074705.1. Taxonomy (NCBI): domain Eukaryota; kingdom Metazoa; phylum Arthropoda; class Insecta; order Orthoptera; family Tetrigidae; genus Zhengitettix; species Zhengitettix transpicula. The sequence goes on from CM073591.1 coordinate 188,814,221, forward strand.
ATTGAGTTTACATATCATTCGAGAAGATCTTAGAATTTTGTATACACAGTGCATTGTGCATCTTCCTCGCGGAATTCAATGTGAGGATTCACATATTTTACAATCTCTCCTAAGTAGTTGTGAAATTGTTTATATATATATATATATATATATATATATATATATATTGTAGATATTACATATATGTAATGAATAATTAATAAATTGTTTCTTTAATTATTGGCGGCGTAACTTTGAGACCAGAGCATTGTAAATAACAGTATTGTTTGGTGGGAATGCAGAGACTATAATGGTTGCTACGGTGCATTGTCGAAAAGGCATATATAAGACCCTCAGAATTTTAGCGGTCATCAGTTTCTCGGATAACCAGAAAGAGTGTGTTTGGGAGCCTGATATTCATAGAGACTGTATTTGGAGGTCTTGACGAAACAGTAAAAGTATAATACGTTCAGAGAGCAGCGTGTGTTGTGAGGAACAGTCAGTCAAAGGTGGCCGAATTCAGTTAAGTATAGGCTAAACATCATCACATTTTCTAATAAAGATTCTCCACAGTAAAAATAGAGCGTGACAATACGAATTCAGCGAAGCAGAAATGCTCCGAAAATATGCAAAGTGTTGAAAAATGAGACGAGGATAAAACCTGTGCTGTGGCCTGTCAGTGAAATTGTGTTCTATATAAAAATTAAAATAAAACACGTGTGCATAAAATAGAGCTGCTCAAAATAAACGGTATGTAAAAACAAAAAACTTTCACCTGTAAATCTCTAAGTAAATATTGTTTACAGCCTGATTTATATAAATTTTCAGATTTCTAATAGTTTTGTTATTGATATAAAATTTTGTTACTGTAAATTAAAATTCATTTTTATGCTTTTGTAATTAAGTGAATATTAAAATGAATCACTGTCTTTATTAGAGGCCCAATAAGCGGCCCTGAAATTAAGATTCTTATAAAAGCTGAGGTATTAACTTGAAAATATTAAAATTTAAATTCAACTAAAATCAAAATTGCCAAATAAATCATTGTTATTTTTTTTTAAAAAAAATATTTGGTTAAATTTCAATTTTCTTCCTTGTTCATTTAATTGACCTTGTGATTACTGCATAATTTGTTTCTAGCATGGAGGCATATTTGTTTGTAGTCTCTTTTGTATATTAGAATATATACGGATTATTTTTTGTTTAATTGATATTTCAAAACAATCTCACTCCCAATACATATACATACACACACAAACAGATATATATATATATGTATATATATATATATATATATTGTAACAATAGTTAATTAGGGCATTAATTGTTTGGTTATAATTTGAATTGTTTTGATAAATGAATTGTAGCGGTATTTGAGCGACCAAAGCGACAATAGCGCTGAGCTCCGTTGCTTTGTTGAAGAGCCGAAATGGGAAATGCGCGCTAAAACTCGGGAGGCACTTCGATGGCAGTTGGCGGAGAAACATTGCAAGGAGCAGAACAAATAATAAAACTTGAGCAGAGACTAGACGTCGTTAATGTATTACCAGTTAAAGTTGTGAATTAATACAAAGTAAAACATTCACGGAAGTATTGCATCGTAAATATTGGAAAGTAATAGAAGTTTTTGTCAGAATAGAACTTTCCAAAATCTTCGTGGAGAAATTGTTCCAGGAGAACATTGGTAAATTATTGTGTAGCGCAGCAGTCAACGAAATACAGCCAAACTTGCCAAATTTTATAGTGAAATGTATAATCAGTGAAAACCAAGGCCTGATATTAAAAATTAAAGTGTGTAAAAGTGTCCGAACAAGGTAAAATTAATTGTTCTGGTACCAGACCGACGGTCCGTAAGTAACATAACTTTGATAAACTTGTAAACTATAATTAAAAGGGTAGTCAGATTTCGTTCATCTTTCATTTCGTTCATTTTTCATTCTAGTTAATTTCTTTACATTTAGCGTTCTTTCATTTATCGACATATTGTTTTTAGGTAAATTTTAAACTGAATTGTTAATCAGATTATTAAATAATTTTCTCTGTTAATTATCAAACCCAGTGAAGGCCCTTAGAGAAGAGATCTTAAATTTGATTGTAATTGTTTTTAAATTTTGGATGCCACAAATTGATAATAAATTATTTTGTTTGTTAAATTTTTTATAATCTTTTAATTTAATTAACCTTTTCATTTTGTTTATTACATTAAACGTGGGCAAAAATTAATTAAAAACGCCTATCGTTTGATTATTACAATATATATATATATATATATATATATATATATATATATATTGTAATATACACACGGGTGTCTAAATAAAAAGATTAATATTTATAAACAACAAACAATTCTATTTTAAATTTTTGAACACTTATACACATTTAAAAACATTTCTCATTCTCTCAAAGGTCTTAACTGGGTTTGATAACGGCAGAACATTTAAACATAATCAAAGAACATAAAATTTAGCTTTAAATTAAAAAGAAATATTTATTCGTCTAGACATAGACGAAATTAATTATCGACGAACTTATTCTACAAGATTGATTTTAAATTTAAAGAGTTTATTTTATTAACACAAAAGAAAAGAACGATATCTGACTTTATCTTTTAATTCGGTTTACATTTATGAATACTATGAAATATAGACTAGTCTCTCACAGTCCACACAGGCGCATCTATTGGCTGTTGCGTCGTCAACTGACCGTCAAAAGACTACAATCACAAAAAACCAGCTGGAAATGCTCTAAATCCAACGTTCTCACTCTACAAGGTGATTGTTCAAACAGTCTCTCACTTAAACGACAATTGTCTTACACGAAAAAATTTATAATTGTACAATTTTAAAACTCTTATTATTAGCAACATTGGTATGCATATATATTGTAGTATACATAATGATTATTAAAGAACAATCCCCTCGTTCGAGTGCCAAATTATGTAGAATACAAAAATATTACAGGATAAAATCCAACACGTTGGGAGCCAAATTATGTAACATACACTTTAATCTAATGAAAATAAACCACCACGTTAGGGACAAAATGGTATTCAAAATTATAAATAAAATTTACAAACTCCACGTTGGAGTACCAAAATATGTAATATTCAATATTAATTATTAAAATAAACTACCGCGTTGGGGACAAGTTATGTGGTATTCAAAAGGTTAATAAAAATTACGAGAAGGAAATTGAAATCAAACAATTACTTTTTAAAAGATAAAGAAAAATTTATTTATTTTACTAATCTAAACTACGATGATTGTACAGTTTCAATTAATTTCTCGGCTTTTGAGAGAACTCTCAATTTCAGGGCCGCTGATCGGGTGTCTAATAAAGATAGTACAACAAAATTAATTTTAATTTACAATAAAAAACCATTATTGATTTATTTTTATTTTTTTAGGGCAACAGGCTACATGAGGGTAATCCACGTTGGGCAACTCCCCTTTAATAACATTGGAAGGGATCTGAAAGGGGGGATGCGGAAGGGTAGAGGAACGTAGCCAAGGGTTAACTAGGGCCCCAGGGCTACATGTTAAGGATCCTACCCGGCATTCGCCTAAAAGTAATGCAGGAAAACCCTAGAAAACCTGCATCAGGTAGGTTGGGCATTGGGTACTTGTCCCACGTCCTTCCGATAGCGGCAGAGGAGTTTTCTGTGGGGACGCAGCACTCTCTTCTCCGTGCCTCGACCAGTTTAGGAGGCAGCTGGCAGACTATTCCAATGGGAATAGCGTACAACTCTTACCGTATGCCCAAGGTCTGCGACCCCGGAACATACACCTCTCAAAACAGGCCGAGGTGCCTCGGCATATGGGAACCTCAGTTCAAAAAAACCAGAGGTAGTCTCCGCCAGTGCTCTCTGGGAAGGTTTTATGAATATCGGAGAATTTTTTTTTTTTTGGGTGTAGACAGGCTATGTATACGGTAATCCACATAGTGGCAACTCCCCTCTTATAGCATAGGAAAGGGATTTGAAAGGGTGGATGCGGAAGGGTGGAGGAAGGTAGCCAAGGGTAACTAGGGCCCCCGGGCTATATTTTAAGGATCCTACCCGGCATTCGCCTAAAGAAATGCAGAAAAAACCTGCATCGGGTAGGTCGGGCTTTGGGTACTTGTCCCACGCCCTTCCGATAGCGGGAGAGGAGTTTGCTGTGGGGACGCAGCATTCCCTTCTCCGTGCCTCGACCAGTTTAGGAGGCAGCTGGCTGACTATTCCAATGGGAATAGCCAACAACTCTTACCGTATGCCCAAGGTCTGTGACCCCTGAACATACACCTCTCAAAACAGGCTCGGCTTGTGGGAACCATAGTTCAAAAACGGAGAGGAAAATGCATACCCAAAGGTAGCCCCTTCGTATCTATCCTAAAAGGTTCTGCCTGCGAGAGAACATCCCTCGCAGGTATTGCCTGCGAGAGAATAGCCATCGCAGACCCTAATACCGGAGAATTGAAAATTATATAATTCTAGTAAAGTTATCGAAATCCGACTGCAAGTGATATTTACTTATAAGGTTTACAACTTAAAATTGGTTTTAATTACATACCATGTTGTTTGAGCATCTGAGGTTTAGTCACACAATTTTTTTAAAATTTAAAATACTTTTCTTTAACAGGCCATTGCACTGATTTTATTTTCTTATCGTTTTCCAACACTTTGGAAAAAGCTTTCGATGCCTAATTGTTTGGAGAACACAGCGCTCGCTGACCAACTCTCTTTTACTATTTACTCTCCGCTCTGTCTTAATATCTGATTAAAAATTGCTTAGATTCTGCGTTTTAAATATCAGACAACCATTGGGAACTGGGAACGAGAAATTGAGAACTGCCGACTCGCAACTAGAAACTGAGAACTGTAAAATGAAAACTGGCGACTCGCATCTAACAAACACACACTCTGAAGTCCGCTAAAGTCCTGAACGTCTATATATTCCTTTTTGACAATTATTTGTAACAAGCATTATCCGTTGAGCAATTACACGAATAACACTGAAAATACACTTGTGGTGAGAGGTGGTGAAATGTAAGAATAATACGGACACGACCAAGATTTGAGTCAATTCCATAGTTATTTGTGTCTCTACATTGATTGTGGTACTGAAGTTTAATATCAGCCCCCATCGGTAGTAAGGGATGAATGGGAAAAGAATGTCAAAATGTCCAATTCAAATATTTCGTGGTAGTTGAGCTGAATTCTGACACTGATGCCGGCTAAGTTGCAGTTCAGCGCCCAATGTCATGTGGAGTAGTGGAGTGAAAAACATTATACAAAATCGGCAATTTTCAAGGTCGCTGAAGTGAGCAGCAACAATCCCGATGCAGGTTAGGTCACGTTTTATAATTATAATGACCGACGGATTACTTTATAACTAATTGTTCCTGTCCAATATAAGATTGGAATAAATAAATATCAGCTAGAAAGGTATAATACGAGTATGAGCGTTTATACCGAAGTGACGATGGTCTCCAGCCAGGGTGTCAGAAAACCCTGACGATTATTACACGTAAATTAATAATTATTTAAACCTCGATTTCTTATCGATTTTTTTTCATAAATTTAACTCACTCTAATCTAAATTCTAAAAAATATTTTAATTTCCTCCCCTGAACAAAGGGAACCCATCATTTCTATAACATTTCTTTGATATCTGTGTATTTTTTTGAACAAATCGACTGTCCTATAAGTAGGGAATTCTGTTCAAAATCCATAATTGTACATTGAGCGACTGCTTCCGGGCCGTGTAAAACAAATGTCTGTATGAAGGCTCCACGTTAAAATAATACATATATTAAGAATATTTATTTGTTTATTATATTTTTGGTATTATATTTTGATTACTTTAATTCACATGGGAAATTTGTATTTCTTAAAGTAAACAAACAACCAAATCCTTCATTTTTTATTGTCAACTTAAATATAATAAGAAAGTTAGCCAAATACAGATAAAAGAAGTGATAATATAAATACCACACAACGTTTCTAGAAGCCTTGTTACTTTCTTCTGGTGCAGAAAAAACGTAAGAGCCAAGAGACACACAACTGTACCAGTCAGTTGAAAAAATTCAAAAGATTCAGAATTAATATGACTCAAAAGCTTTTGAGTTTCGTCAACTGAATCGTACAGTTGTATTTTCATGAAATATTTATGACAAAAATATCAACCCAAGTAATATTAAGAGACTTGTGAAAATGTGGATACCATCAATAATCACTTCCCGTAAAAAATCAAATATAAATTTATTTGATCATTATTTATTCTAATGCTATACTCGTAAAATGTAATCAGTTAAATGTGGTGCTGAGAAAAACGAAAAGCTAACGGTTAATATAAAAAAAAAGTGTCGTAAATGTCGGCGAGAATGATCTTATACATAGGGCGAAGAAGTTCTGGTAATGACTGCAAATTGAAAGTTATTTTAAAGTTTAAACATGTAAACATACTGAAGGAGAGAGTTGAGTTGTTTATACACAAAGTTCATAATTCACGCAGAGTTATTTGTTGAGTTGTTTATATACAAAGTTCATAACTCACGCATAACTCTCTCCTTACGTAATTAGCACACCTTGGCAAAGATAAAATCTTCCAGAAACGTGCTACAGTCACATAATGCGTTTAATTCGCCACTCAAGTCACGGAAGTAATGAGGAAGCGGAAAGTAGATCTGCATTGTATAGGGACAGACGTAAACTCATTATTCGGATTACCATGGCGAGAATAAATACATATAAAGAAAATAGTACGCTTGTCCGCATATTGTATAGAATAGCTATTTTTATGTGCTTCGGAGACCACAATCCCATATATATAATGTAATAGAAACAGGGTTATCCGATCACACGGGTATATTAATGAACATAAAGAGTGAAATCAACTGCAAACCTAGCCCTAAAGGCTCAGTACTACTTACTAGAAACCTTAACTCTGCAAAACTCAGAATTGTCGCAAATAGACTAGAGACCGTAGAATGGGATTTTATTTTATATGTTAATAAAACTAAGAATGCTATTGATATGTTCGAAACTTTTATAAATTATTTCTTATTAGTCATCAACGAGACAGCTTCACTTAAATTAAAGAATAGACCCAATTCCAAAGTAAAAAAATTGGATAACTAATGGCATACTAGTTTCTCGCGAAAGGCTCTGCCAAATGAATATTTAAAAAAATATTAATTCATCGCCACAATTCTTGACTTTCTTACGATCTTATAAACGTAATTACAGTGCTTGTAGCTGCTAAAAAATTACATACATCGGAGTATATAACAAACTCAAATAACATAATAAAAGCAACTTAGGAGGTGATTGAAAATATCTCAGGTAAAGTCAATTATAACGCGACAGATATAAAGCTTATCGACGACGGTAAAACTTTCACCAACAGAGACGCTGCGGGTATATTAATTCATATTTTGTTTAGGTGTCGGATCAATTTTCAAACAATAAGCCATCAGAAAGTCGTGCTTTTTATAAACTGCTACAAAACGCCGTACCAGGTGTTCAGAATTCAATTTTCCTTTAACCGGTTACCAATATCGAAATAATCGTAATAAGAAAGTTAAAATGTACCCAATCTGCGGATATATATGGCATCTCAAGCAAAGTTGTGAATCACTGTGCCGACGCCCTTAAAGCTGCAAAAGTTATTCCTATCTTCAAGAAGGGTTCGCCTACCGACGCATCAAATTACAGACCAATTTCCCTACTTCCGATATTTTCAAAAATACTAGAAAAAATTCTACACAAAAAGTTACTGGAATTCTTGACGAAGTATAAAGTAATTACTCCCGCACAACACGGCTTCCTCAAACAAAAATTCACGAGCACTGCTATGTACGAGTTCATTCAAAGAATACAAAATTCCCTTGATGAAAAACTGAAAGTAGCCGGAAATTTTTGCTGATCTTTCGAAGGCATTTGATCTTGTAGATCACAGCATACTACTCCAAAAATTAGAATATTATGGGATCAGAGGCAACGCTTTGTCACTCTTTGAATCATACCTCAACAATCGGAAACAGAAGGTGGCCTTAAAAAACAAAGCTGGTGAGGTGAACTTGTCAGGCATTACTTGTGGCGTGCCTCAGGGCTCAATATTAGCTCCACTGCTATTTCCTTTGTATATTAATGATCTTCCAGAATATATGGAACCTATAAAATCTGTCTTATACGCAGATGACAATAATTTGTTAATTACGGACATTGATTTAAATAATCTCAATGCGAAGATTGAGACTGCATCTAGAAACCTAAATACTTGGTTCGCCGCCAATAAATTAACACTCAATGTACAGAAACTAAGTTAATTCGTTTTACAACAAAAATCAACAACATCGTAACGCATAAGTTCTCAGGTCATGCAACTTTCCTCGGCTTGCAGGTCGACAGTAAATTAAAATGGAACTTGCACATGTGCACATTAAGACTATTGATGCAACAAGTTGATACCAAAACTGCTTCACTAGTCTATTTTGTCTACTTTCATTCACATATGTGTTACGGTATTGCCAACTGGGGCAATTGTTCTCGTAGTGTGGATGTTTTCAAATTGCAAAAACGAGCCATTAGAATTATATCAGGTTCAGATGCTAGAGAAAGCTGCAGGCCGCTGTTCAAAAGACTTCATATTCTGACTCTACCTAGCGCTTATATATTAGAAGTACTAAAATTTGTTAAACGCAACATGAACCTTTTTGCAAGTAACGGGGAAACCCATGGAGGAACCTTTGAGTTCCCAGCCTCAGTCTTTACGAGTCTAGCGTTCATTATTCCGGTATCGCACTATTTAACAGCCTTCCTCAACATGTAAAGAACATCAACAACTACAACTCATTCTGTTTTCCTGTCTCTGCTTTCTGTTTTAGTAAATATCCATGACGACATCCCTCCGTACCTAGCGACAGGAGATGATTACCAGGAAGTGATAAGTATCGTGTGTGTGTGTTTCTTAAAGATAGTGTGTATACGGTTTGTGAGCTTACGGTGGTCTTAAAGTAGACTATATTGATGATGGAGCTAAGGCGTGCTTCAGGAAATTTCTTCTAATATCGATTGTAGTGGTTGGCTCTGAAGTTCCCTACTCTTCCACAGAAAACGCCTCGGAGGGGACGTGAAATAAGGCTCAAAACATATTCAGGATTCAACCAAAATGATTGTGGTGACTAGACAAATGTGAACAGATATGAATATTTTGTGTGTGTGTGTGTGTGTGTGTGTGTGCAACCTATTAATTTTAATTCTGTTTATATGTAATTTATCTACTGTACATTTGTGACGAATCCTATTTCCTCATTAGAAGGCTAATGGTGAATAAATCTATCTATCTACTGTCTGTCTAAACTTATCTCTACTTTTGCTAAATTCGTCCTTTCGTCAACACACTCGTCTTGTTTGTTAGAAAAACAATATATATTGTAGTGAATAACAACCGTAAGTGGCCGCCCTTGTGTCCGTGGGTCTGAGAAGGAATACATTAAACGTGCACGTGTGCTTGCCCAAGAGGCCAAAAGAAATCGCGGGTACAGGTCCCTTTTTTGCATCGTTTGGGGGGGCGGGGTACGAATAAATACTCCGAACCCGGGTGAAAGTGAGAGACGCAGGCAGACCGAGAGATAGAGGACGGAAAGTGGAGTGAGAGAGTCGAGAGGGTGGAAAATTCAGGCGAGCGGGAAGCAACAAAGGTTTTGGAGGTACGTCCGTCGTGGGGAGGCCGAAGAAAATGTGCTGAGACTACAAGACCAGTGACCCACTGCAAGTCGTCTGACGCCACAAGTAAAGTAAGCATGACAATTTCTGTAAAGTGCCTTCAAAAGTAGAATTTTTTTACACAGTGCGGAAATAGACTCTGTTCTTGAATAGCTACCGAACCGCCCACATTACCCTGTTGAGAAGGAGAACTTTATTACCAAGCCGGAGCTAATGTTAATTTTTTTGTAGACCAATGTATATCTGCCGGCGCCCAATAATATTTTTTTAATATATTTTTGTATTTTCTTGTAATAAAGTTTATTTTTAATATTTAGTAATAAAGGCTAATCATTACAATATATATATATATATAAACTTGAGTAATAATCACCCCACGTTGAGGCGCCAAAATGTAGTAAACAAAATAAATGACCTCTAATAAAGATAGTGAAATTACAGGTCCCACGTTGGGCGCCAATTTGTAATAAACACTGGTTAATATATCTCAGGGTCGCCCACAAGCCTCCAATAAAATATAGGAATTTACAAAAATTAGATCAGAAACTTATAGAACGTTTCTCAATAGAAATCTAACGGTTAATTATTATTCACAACTAAAACTTAAAAAAATACCTTACAACGTCAAATTCGATTCTCAAGTGACCCAACACACCTTAACGTATTCTTGTAACTTTGTGGTTTGATAATGCTCGAGACAAACTTCGGAGTTCTAGAAATTTATTGAATCAATCTGAATGAATCGGCTAGACGGCGAGCACAATGTAGTTCAACTTGGCTTATTTTTAAATAACCAATCACATAACCCTATATTAAACACCCTTCTCCACTTTGCTATAGCAAGCTGTTTTGCCAGTGCCACAATCGGAGGTGTGAAGATATTTTTGTTGGCAGAGCTATCATAGATAGACGGCATTTCATAGGATTATCATCTACCGTGGTCTTTTAACAACCTTTGGCAAGTTTATCTGAACCTCGAGTGAGATTCGTTACACTATGTCCGCAAGCAAACCCAACATCCGCAAAAATACCAGTTGGAACCACTACAACGCAGTAAATTGCACAGTATCAGAATGACTCCTCACTCAGACGTATAACGGCGACCAAAACCAACGACGTACTTGGACGGAATTACCGTCTTTTAGTCTACTCGGCCCAAAGCCTAACACTCGACTGATAAATGTAAACAAAATCTCCAGCCGCTCGATTGAGCTGGCGCTCTGCTACTGATCGACCTGTGTTTACTTCTCAAGGCTTTTATACCTTTACGTCTAGACATATTTCGACCCCCACGGTTAAATGTTCGTAAACATTGGACAAACCAGAAATACATAGCCTGTATTGCCGAACTGAAGACAGAAAATATTAAATAAAATAAATTATTTAGTAATCTGTACAATACATATAGAAAATAATATCAAATTAAATACGAAACAGTCTCTATTTATTAATTGGAGTTATATTCGGTCACACAGTTAATATTATGTAAAGACGTTTGTTTGTAAACAGAGTTAAGCCGCTGAAATGTCGTTTCACCGGTTTTTCGTGATCACAGCGTGTATTAGTTAGGGCACAGGGTCAAGTTCAGCTCAAACATTCACCACTATTAGCATAAAATATGTGTGTGGAAACTGTCCTCATAGGAGTTATGCCAATGAGAAAATCGTTCAAACGCTACGAAATTCTAAAGTTCGAAACTAAATTGGATCAAGTAAACGTAATATTCTCCTGAATTCTTCTACTGCAAGGAACGAAAGGAACATTACAGCATTTACATACGCATATTAAATTTAAGACGTGGTAGGCAACGATGCGATGTATACAAATGTTGCTAAACTATTATTAGTCTAAAGATTAATAGGAATCCTAACTTCTGTTTGTGCGTTCCTTCTGTCGCTATCAAATAAATGAAAGAAAAACAATTCAATGAATACATTTACCAAAATATCAAGCGCAATCATATTGGCGCTATTGTTGGAGGCTAATAAAGAGTAGACAAATATTATTCTGGTGTTGCTACAAAAGGATAATGTAAAATTAGTTCAAATATCTTCTTCAGAATATTGAAGTAATATACATTATATAATTAATGAACGTAAGCTTTCCCGGTGTAAATCTATATATATATAAATGTTTGTGTGTTCCCTACACTTTGCTAAGCCATTAATGCGATTGCGATGAAACTTTGGTGAGTTGTGCGCACGCCTGCAAAGTTTTTTGTCGGTCTTCCGAAGCGTTAGGATATTCACAACTGGAGAACAGGGGTGAGATTCTAAAACAAGTTAAACGTCCGTTTTTAGCGTCGAATAATTAGTTTTCGGAGCTCCATGAGATTAATAGTTTCTCTCCAGATGTTTTAGTGTAAAAAGTACGATGCTGGTTATGATGTAGTTGAAATCCTAGGAGTGGTGATGGAAGTGGAAGAATTAAATTTCCGTGTCTAAAACGCGTAAAGTAATATCTACCAAACTTTGATCACATCTTACTTATGATCCAAGAACAAACACCTAGGTATTAAGAAACACCTACCACTTCTAGGGACGGGGGTGAAGAAGGTGGCATTTAAAAACATTCCTAAATGGCCATTATTAGCATGGAATAAAACGTTTCCGGGGTCACTGAATTTTATAGTGTTATTCTAGAAAATTTAAGAGTCTAATTTGAAACTGATGAAAATACGTATGTATTTCATCACTTCTTTTGTATGTATTTGACATTTTTTCTTATTATTGTCTAATTTAAACTCCAAAAGCAAGGGAGGGAGGCACCTTTACCGTACGGGTGGTGGTGGGGTTTACATAAAAAGTAATGCCAAAAAGACCGATATTGGTGTCAATTCTTGGATTATAGGATTCTCTGAGTTTAAGTCTCGCATTACGCATGGTGGTGAAGGAAATTTTATGTTCCTATTCGTGGAGGTGGACTTGTTTTACAAAAAGTTAATCTTAGTAGTTTTAACCCTCCTAATTGTGCTAGTTATTTTATTTTATACTGTTAGGGTACGAGATATATTTTGATCTATGCGTACTTACAGCTTGTTTTATTTTTGCTCCTTTAATGTTCCGGGAATATTTTTAGACTTTATTAAATTACCGAGTATTTTTCACAAGTTTTATATCGTCGTGAGTTTTAGACAGTCTTATTTTATGTAGGACGAGAATTATCGAGTTGTTAAAGTACCGTAAATCATCATCCTGGTTTATTTGAAGTTAGATGCATAAATGCGTAAATGTTCTAATCACTGATGCTATTGATGCTTGTTAAATGAAATTTTTACCAAGAGATTTGTGTCGAATCAATTCTTCTCCGGAATAATTTAAATAAATACCTTGGCAACGCCGGACATTCGGCTAGTTATTAAATTCTTCACTTGAGCACTCGGGATAGATTTGTAATAAAACCCAACGTTCCCGTATATATATGTATATATATGTATATATATATATTGTAATAATTCAAATTATAACTACAAATGGTTGTGGCTAAATAAAAAGAACTATTAAGTGAAACAATTAACACATTTATTATCAATTTTAAATACAATAATATTTCGGATCTCAGGGTCTTTATCTGGGTTTGATAAACGGGTAAACTTTATACAATCAATTGCATTTAGTTACATTTAGCTTTTTAGGTAAATTAATTCGTCTGAACATCGACGAAATTAATTGCGGACGAAAATAAGACTAAAGATTGAATTTAAATTAAAGAACTAAACAATTAAAGAAATAAATAATTAACGAAATGAATAATTAAAGAAAACGAAATAATTAAAGAACGATCTGACATATCTTTTAAAAAGTGGTTTACAATCAATTTTAGAGTTTTCTACTTACGGCCGCCCAGGTTACAATTTTTGGGTTTTCGTGCACACGATTTGGGGATATCACTGATTCTACTCATTAGAACGGTAGTTGCTCTGGATCTCTGCTATCCTGGAACCTCGATCATCTCACCCTCAGCCAGTTTCCGGACGTAGGTCTCCTCAAAGTCTCTCTATGCAAAAATTTGTTCAGTTTGTGAAGCAAAACTTCTGCTTCCAAACTGCGATTTTATAAGTCTCTCCGTCAAAACTGGTTACTTGCGTTTTATGTAAACTATTAGCTCGCCGTTGGACTTCCTAGATAGCCCTATTCATAATTCTGGATCCGCAAACTTTTACTGTCTCTATTTCTCTATGTGGACCGAACTGCTATGTCCCAGTTCTCGACGTAGACTTTTTCCTTTCGCGTCTTGCCGCTGACTGCCAAAACTTTTTATAATCTGAATTTTCTGAATTGATGTCTGCCTGCATCTGTGTCTGCCGTCCGACTAACCAACTTCGTCTCGTTGATTTTGAGCGCGTACAATCTCAACAATGTTTCTTTGTCTGGCGTGCCGCCTTGTTGTGGTGTCCGCTTTATATCCAATAATAAGTCCTCTACAATCCAACTTTATAATTATAATAATGAATTAATTACTAATTATTACAATATATATATATATATATACATACATTTATATATAATTGAGTGTATGGTATAGGATTATCAGCTACAACTTGTAGCGTAAGCATTACTCGTAGTTACACAGTATTGGGTCTAATTTTTTTCCAAAATACCTCTTCCAGCTACCAAATCATTCTAGGCATATATATAGTTTTATGTGAATCACCAAACCATTATAATATGCGCTGATAATATACAGTCAAAATCCTTCAACGCATACTATTGTTAACGTGATCATGTAGTGTCTAACTCAATTGGTTTGTATCAAAAATATAGTTATACTTGCCCAAATTATCGATCCTTTCCATTTAAATCGTTGTTTATCTTTGTTTACTCGCCCAAAAACTCATCGAAATATTTGTAAATATTTTGGTTTGCTATAGTATCAGCGACAATGTTGAAGACAAAATTGAACTACAGTAAATCTTAAATGGAATAATTTATTATTGAATAAACGTCTTGGAAAAAAGACTCAGATTCTGAATATTCTAATTTTATTTCCATCTGGCGTCATTCGAAAAAAAATACGCCACGATACACGAAACCGTTAAGACGCAATACCTGTGGACGAATAAATATTTCCGTATACATTCATAGATGAAATGTTGGAGGGGACGTGAATTAAAGTTAAAAGGCTCATATAGACAAGTTAATGACTATCCCTTTGACTTCCCTATTACTATGTAGCATGTTTGTAGCCGTGATTTTTATAAGTGAATACGTTAATCCAGTTAAATAAATATCATTTTCTGTTGAATTTTTATGAAAATGAATTTAATACAATATTTTTTCAGTTAAAAGGTCGGTATTCCCCTAGCTTTATGCTATTATCATATTTATGCAATACATTGAAGTTTTACCAAATAATGTGAGCGGTTTTAACGTAGCACAACCATTGATGAATGGTGATTACGAGGCTTCTTGTCTTTTAAAGTAGACATTTATTGCGCATAAAGCGTCTGTGACGTTACAAGTGCTGCGCTAAGGAAAATAACTTGCCAATGAAAGCCACGGCTGACGAAGCGTGATAAAGGAACTTCATTCTGTGTTACGTGACTAAAAATAAGCTACACTACATGTTGCAGACTAGCAAATAGGCTGAAGAATTAACAGCCTTATGATTATATAGCGTATTTGTCGAATATCAAGTATACGATATTCTTACAGTGATTAGCACTTATTCTGAAAATAAATATCATACGTTCATATTTAACAGTTATGTCATCAAGGAAATTAGTTTAAAATAATTAAGTATTTTTCTGAAAACCTAAAATATGATATGTAAAATAATATATCACGATCTGTAGTCATGTCAGATTCTTCCCTTAATAAACTTCTTATTTATTGGACTTCAAATACTTTAGTCATCAAACTTGCATCTCAGCTTTAACTTTTCAGAAGTAAGATAATTCTTGTCGCGAACAATACTTCAAAATAATTATAATTCATTTTTGTGGCGTATTTATATTTGGTATATCGAATGAATTATCCTACAGCAAATATCTGGATTTTGCTTCTATAGTGTCTTATTTTGTCATCATATTATTTTTCAATAGGTACGGTAACTTTTACAGTATTTTAAATATTAGTTTTGACCATGCAGAATAACCAATTAGCTAATAATTGTTTATCATATCGACCTATCGAAAGGCTTTCAGCTGATTACCGCTGTCAAAATGTTCGCGTGATAAAGAAATTCTCTTCCAGTTTGAATCCATGATTGTAATAGAATTGCCCGAAATATATATATATATATATATATATATTATGTGAGGTTTTTTGGAGGAGTCGCAGACTTTTATTTAATGAAAAATAAATCCATCTCATAAATCTTCCAATACTTAGAACAAAATCAGCTTGTTTTAATATTAGTGCACTAACTTCCGTGAATTTTGCGATGTATCCATTACTTTAATTTCAATATTTTTATATTCGAGTGAACGCACAATTATCCTATTTCAATTCTAATTAGAGTAGGTATATTATAACACCTAAGTGAATATACAAGCGCTGACGATATAGCCCAGTAGCTACGTCCGAAAAAAAGGCCTCCACGAATAAAGGTCGAGTATTTTATTTTACTTTTCCAACTTGTATATGTTGTAGCCATTGGTGTAAAACCAAATTTTCTACTTATAAAGAGCTCGGGCGAAGTTTCTGTGGCCTAAAAACCATGAAATAGCAAAGGTGCTCGGACTCAAGTCACCAGATTCTTCCTTGCAAAATAATATAAATACTGTTTGAAACCCTGGAATTTTTCTACGTCTCAGATAATCAGTACACGTAAACATTTTATTATGCTCTGCAAAAGGCAAGTTTAATCCGACGTAGGTAATTGTCATCCTCAGCGCAATAATATTAGCGTAACAGGTCCGGTGGTATACAGCCAGTAAAATGAGTATATTTTCGGCCATTCTCAATTGTTTTTTAAAACCTGATAGCGGGTTGGAAAGAGAATTAAATTCTCTAAAACCTTTACTCCATGACAAATCAGTGTTCCGCCGACCATTTTGGAGATACCAGCACTTGAAATATGACAAACTGCACTTTTTTCGAAAATGACGAAAAATGTCGTAAATTTGCAAACGTTTTCTACCACCTAGTTCGACCAAATTTTGCACTCTAAAGTAGAATGATATTCTCTACAATTTATTACTGAACATTATTTTCAATAGCATACTTCATGCTTTAGCTATAAGCGTAAAACTGAAAAGAGGTCCAAAATTTCGTAGTTTTTACAGGAACTTTTCCGGAGGCCTTTAGAATCTGAAAACTTGGTTTTTCAGTAATGGTTATAACATATACAATTTGGAAAAAATACCACGACAAGATGTATATATCTACTGGGCTAATACTTGATCTGAAAAGAAAAGAAAGCAACAGGAACTGAATATCTCAAATAATGTAATTTCAGTACAAATATTATGGAAGAGAAGCGGAGAAGTACGTCGGTCTGGAAATAGTAAGTATTATTTACAAAGTTTTCAGGTTTAAATTAATCAATATTTAATATTCAAAGACTTTCCCTTCTAGTAACAATATAATTATTTTTCCACACAGCAGCGTCAATTACTATGTGAAATTCTTTACGAATTTTGGCATTTTATAGGTTAACCAGTACGCAGGTTGAAAATAAGTGGCAATTTTCAATGTTTGGAGAAGCTATTGAAACATCAAGTAGGAGTTTAAAAGTGTGTGTGGTAGGTGTGCGTACCTGAGGACCGGGCCGTGCTGTGCGTCTCGGAGGAATGGTAGCAACTGAACGTAAAACCGGCCGCTGGTCTTGTGGAGGGGATACCAAGTGTCGTCAGACGGTCCCCATACCCTACCCAAACTTTACCATAATCAGCTCTAAGCAAGAATAAAAGATATGGGCGTCCGGAGATAAGAATTACGCAGAAAATATGTACGTACCCTCCGAATACACATCTATTACAACAACAAATCTTCAAATCATTATACATTTAAAATGATCACATTTCTGCTATGAACAGAAAAGAGTCAAAATGGCGAGATAATCAATCCCATTTTTATACAAATATAATTTTGACTAGCCGGTTATCCGTCCCTTCATACCGATGAAATTGTTGCGATTGGGAACAGATCTTTTCGTTACGGCTAGTTTTTTCCACAAACATTTGTGGTTTTGAGTTTACTATTTACTTTGACTTTATAAATCCAGTGTCACGTTATTTTTTGGATTTCATACAGTCTACTACCTACAAAAATATTCTCACCTACTCTTGAAAACATACGATCAACACAACTTAAATATTATCCGAAACATTTTAATCTCCAATGAGTACCATTTAAATGTTATTATTAAACACATAAACAGCAGACTGAACAAAATCCAACATCCTACTGTCAATTATCCCCAAACACCTCAAGCGAATTTTTTTTCTCGTACTCCCTTATTACAAATTTCTACATTTCAAATTTAGCCAAGTATTCAAAGAATATCAAATATCGATCTTTTACAGATCCACTAATACCCTTTCATACTTTATTAAAAACCACAAGGACCCACTTCACACCTACAGCAAACATTGTGTTGTTTACAAAATCTCTTGTTCTAATTGTAATTCCTGTTACATAGGGCAAACAAAACGTTCCCTTAATACACGTATCAAAGAACATATATCTAATATCAAACTTCCTATTGATAAACAATCTGTAGTATCCAAACGTATCATCAATTCTAAACATACATTTGATTGGAAAAATGCTAAGATTTTAGACATTGTCACCAGGTACAATTCCAAACTCATTTCAGAGATGCTTCATATTAACTCAAACATCACAGCTATTAATGTACAGGCACTATTAAACTCAATAATTGCTATGATCCCTTATTATTACGCTAAACTTTCTGTTTTTCCCATTGTCGTTGCTCCCTTATTGTTACGCTAACCCTTCGACTCTCCTATTGTTGTTGCGTTTTCGTCGCATTTGAGTGTTGTCAACTGACCAGTGCAGTTGTGTTTCTCTAGGCTTTTATTAGCACCTGACGAAAGGAACAAGGATCCCAGAAAAGTTGTGTGGTATTTATATTACCTTTTTGTCTGAATTGGCTATCTTTCGTATTCACATATTTTGTTTGATAATCAATTGTTCTCTCCCAATAAAAAAAGCGGATGAAATTTCCTCTGTATTTCAGTTTGGTACGCTCGTCGTAAACGTCATCGTCTTATGGCACTGACTTTGTTTTATTTTCTCATATACAAGGCGATAAAGTGAACGGTCACCGAAATTTCGGGTGTTTTCGTCGATCTTAATCAGCTGAAATCCCGTGAAAATTAAGCGAAAGATTTTGTTTACCTACTAGTAACATGATAAGAAAAAAGAAAGGTAAATTTGGTAGACTGAATCTTAATTATTAGCTACTTAAAATGGCGGACGGCAGTTTAAGATACCTCAAAGTTAAAAAATAATAACACTAAATATGACCTTTGTACAAAAAAACTTTAAATACAGAAAAACAACAACAAATAAAATCTAAATATAAAAGTGCTGGATGTTTCGACGTGGTTTGGCGTTTTTTTATTACGGCGAATTACTTAAGACTGGAAATTGAACAAAGATATAATAGCATAATCAATGATATAATGAATAAGAAAGTTAGCCAATTCAGACTAAAAAGTGGTAATATAAAGAGACTAGAGCGACACAACTGGCTTGTCAGTTGACAAAAGGTACTTCTTCACACCTGAAGAAAGGCACAAGGATCCCAGAGACGTTCTATGGTATTTATATTATCACTTTTTGTCTGAATTGGCTATGTTTCTTATTCATTATTTTCAATCAGACGTAATTTTTTTCATTTTTTATAAATGTATAAGTGCCAAGGAAATTAAAATAAATCATCATATAACTTATTAAGATTTTTTGGTGCATGCTTAATATTAACAGTATTAGGTTGATTTTTAGTATACAGAATTTCAGAAATTTATCTTTTCACTTATTGTGCTTGTCTGTCTAAAATGGAAGTGTCGTCAAAATCGAAACAGTGACAAAATTTTACAGAATGGTTAGTGTTAGGACTGTGTTAACAGGCTGCCAGTTTGAAATTAAATTTATAGTCTTAAATTATTGTATTTAAAATTATTTTTATAAATAAACAACAGTCCGAAAAATATATTTAATAGAAATTGCACACGTTTCGTCGCTAATTTGCGACCTGTTCAGGTATGACGTTTCTAAATCCTGAATATCTTTCTCCGCTGAGTTCTGTGGCCACAAAATGTTGTAAAACGTCACATCTGAAGAGGTCGCACGTGTACAATTTCTATTACATATCTTTTTCTGACTTCAAATGACCTTTTTTAATTAATAATCTATCTTAAACTGTCAAAATACATATATCAATAATAATTTTTTTTTGCCGATATAACAAAATTCTCAATTTGGAGAATTAAGTCTAAAAAAACATTGGTAGTGAATAATTTAATAATAGGATCTTTGTGTTTTTTGATGAATACTGTTAATATTAAGCACGACACAGAAAATTTTTTAAACCTTACTCCATAATTCCATTACTTTAGTTTCACTTTGGTAAGTTCCGGCCAACTGACCACCGGACACGTCTCCAACATTCATTCTAGAACTTTTTCATCATATATCTACCAGCTGAATTTACTTTACTGTCCTGGATATTAATGTAATTAGTGTAATTATTCTGGATATTAATGCACCCTCTCCACTTTACTTTTTCACTTAGGCTGAATTCTGCCCTGTCCCCCAAAACAGACAGGCTTGTTAACCATCGGATTTCGTTTCTAACTCACTTAAATAACAAAAAAACGTCGACAATAATGCGTCACCAGCACCCCACATTATTACACAACGCTGACTGTTGTCTATATATATTGTATTTTCGACGTAATAATTATGGCTCACGTATTGTAGATTAATTATTAATTATTAATTAATTAGGCCATTAATTGTTTGGACATAAAATTTGAATTGTTTGAAAAGTCCATTATAGCGGCCCGATCGAACAAAGCGACAATGAAAAGCGAGCTCACTTACTTTGTCGAATAGTCAAAATGGCGTATGCGTGCTAAAACTCGGGAGAACTAGGAGTCAGTTCACGGAAATGCATCGTGAAGAGCAGAACAAGCAATATAACTGTTAGTTGGTAGCGGGACATTTCAGATGACGGAACAAATAATACTACAGCAGAGACTAGCCGTCGTTAATGTATTATTAATCAAAGTTGTGCATTTAAGACAAAGTAAAAACATTCACGGAAGTATTACATCGTAAATATCGCTAAGTAAAAGTAGTTTACGTCTACGGCCAGCCAGGAAAGGAAGTCAGCAGTTTACGTCTCTAGCCAGCCGGAATAGTAAAGTTGCAGTACAAAGCGGTAAAAGACAAACAAATCTACGAATCATAGGATTCGTATAAGGCGAGCAGACATCAGATAGCTGACATTCAGGAGGACCATCCGAGTTCCTGGGAGCCTATCAGTTTTGACTTCAATAGTGTAAACTCTGTGAGTCGACATTTTAGAATCAGTGTATAAATTTTGCAATAGTGTACTTCTGAAACCAAAAGAATGCTGGTGCCAGCTGGACAGATGTAAGTAACAAAACCAAACTAATGATTAATTGTAAACGTAATTAAAGGATAGAGTCAGATTTCGTTCTCTTTTAATTGTCAATCAAAGTTAATTTTTTGTATTTTTAATTTCTTTCTATCGACATATTGTTAGGTAAATGTGAACTGTTTGTTAATAAGATTTTAAAATCAATTTGTTGTGTCCATTATCAAACCCAGTGAAGGACCTGAGAAAATAATATTTTAAATTGTAATTTTTTTTGAGTTAGAAGCCACAAAGTGAAAATAAATAATTTTATGTAATAAATTTTATTAATTCTTTAATTTAATTAAACCCAACCGGTTGATTATAACAATATATATATATATTACCTATGATAGGCTTTTTTAAATGAAAGCTTAATTAAATTTACAAACAAAAGATTTTTATTTTGGCAATAACTCAAACAATTACAAAATTTATAATATTGAATTTCTCAGGGTCTTGACTGGGTTTGATAATGGACAAATCAATAATATTTATAATCTTATCAACAACAAATTACAATTAAAAGAAAATAAGTTTATTCGTCAATTAAACTACAACATTTAAAATGAGACCAAATTTAAAAGTGAAAAGATTGACTCTGATTAACAATTTTAATCAAAAAGAGAACGAAATCTGACGGCTGTCTTTCAATTACGTTTACATAATTAATTGTTTCGTAAATTGTTACTCACGTCTGCCCAGCATTCCAGCGTACCTTTATTTTCGAGAACACTATTGTGGGTTTTACACTGCTTCTAAACTCACAGATTCTAAATCAAAATTTTTATATGTCGTCAGGAACTCGGATGACCCTCATTTCGTCATCTATCGGTTGACCGCTTGCCTTAGGTGAATTCTACGATTCGTCGATTGGGTAGTCTTTATTGTTTCGGACGTAAGCCGAAACTTTTGCTATTTCTGGCCGGCTATGGACACAAAAACTGCCTTTTGTGTGCAGGTTTCGACGTTATACTTTTATGAATGTTTTACTTCGTCCTGCTAATTGCCAACCATGTTGAATTCTCCTTCCAAAAACTGTTATACCTCGACGAGGTCTATCCGTGAGCTCTCTCTCACCAAATGTCCATGCGAACTGAACTCCTCAATATCTGAATGCAAACTGAACTCCTCAATATCTTAATACAAACTGCACTCTCGTCTCGCCATTTTGACGGACCTTCCGACTGAGCCGGCTTTTCTATTGTTGTATCAAAAGGCTCCTGCCACTACAAAGGATTTCTCAAACAATTTATATTTTTAATTTCACAATTAATGTCTTAATTAATTGGCATTACAATCTATATATATATATATATATTGTAGTAAACACAATTTTAAATTATTAATTATTTAATTTAAATAAGCCCACATTGGAGAACAATTGTAATGTTAAAAATTAATTAGATTTTAAAATGAACACAATTGATAGTTGAAATGATAGGATTATAAATAAAAATACAAAAAATCAAAATATAAAACAAAGTTAATTAATAAAAACATATCTTAACACAATTGAAAATTTTGTTACAAGTTGGTAAAGTGCCACGGCTTAATTTTAGGGCCAACTAACGAGCCTCCAATAAAGAATGTTAAGAAAAGACCATTAAAAACTTACAATGTAAAAATTCTTAACTTAAACAATTATTGAAATATGAAATATGACGATAATTATTATTTACATTGGGTTTACAATTAATAAATTTTCTTATTAGTTTACATTACCATTAGCTGTTCATCTAGGGCTCGATCTCACTAGATTATTGTTAAACACTTAACAGACAGGCCATGTTTCACTGAATTTAATGTGGACTTGCATGAATATGCCAATGGACAAATACTTCAGATTGTCGACTCGTAATTCATGAACCCGGGACTTTGATATATTATGTCTCTGCTGCCGCTATACTCTTGCTTGAATATCGTAACAGGAACTTTGAATCAGGTTCGCTTTCCTGGTCCAAGCAATTCGCAATTACATCTTCCTCAAAACACAACTTCATGGTCTAAGCAACTCTGCATCTCTCTGACAAACACATTCGTCAGCCTTCCAAAAACACACTGACTTTCCGCGCGTTTAGCCATGCATTCTCGACAATGCAACTTTAACAAGCAAGCATTACAGGCTCGATATTCTTGTACACAATCCCTATATTTACGCCGACGACAATGAAAACGTAAAATTTTGTTTCTTAAATAATTACATGTCTTTAATTACCACAATATATATATATATATATATATATATATATATATATATATATATATATATATATATTGTAGAGGTTACTGAGGACTTTATTCTATTTAAGATTTCCTGTCCTCAGTTCGGCAATACAGGTGATGTATTTCCGTTACGCCAAATGTTTACGAACATTTAACCCCGAATCAAAGTGTGTTCTGAGGTAAAGATAAATAAACACAGATATTCAGTCAAGCGTAGCACCGTCAGTCGAGAGCCAGGTCATTCAGTCGAGCGCCAGCGAGGGCAGTAGAGCAGTATCAGTCGAGTGGCTGTTGGTGTTATTTACATTTTGTCAGAGAAATCGCAGTTGAGTGTCAGGTTTTGGGCCGAATAGACTAAAGTCGAACATTCATTCAGGTGTGTGTTGTTTTTTGGTAGCTTTTTCATCTGAATGTGAAATCATTCTGATCCTAAGCAATTTTCTGCGTTATAGTGGACCAACTTGTACTTTTTTGTATGAAGTTTTTGCATGCGGATTTAGTATAACGAATCTAACTCTAGGTTTAAATAAATTTGCGAAAGGTTGATAAAAGGCCACGAGAGATGGTAATCCTGTGGTATGCCGTCTATCAAAGATAGCTCTGCCAACAAATCCAATCTCTTCGTATAGTGGCTTTGGGCAATACAGCTTGCTGTAGCAAAGTGGATACGGGTGTTTAATTTAGGGTTGTGAGATTGATAATTTAAAACTAAGCGAGTTGAGCTACATTTTACTCACCGTTCATTCAACTTAATTCAAATTAATTCAATCAATTTCCAGATCTCCGAAGTTTGTTCCGAGCATTAACAATCAACGAAGTTACAAGCATACGTCGAGGTGTGCTGGGTCACTTGAGAATCGCTTTTGACATTCCAAGGTATTTGCTCAGTTTTAGTTGTGCTAAATAATTTAACGTTATATTTGTATAATAGACATTGTAAAACGTTCTATAGTTTTCTGTTTTCATTTTTGTAGATTCCTATATTTTATTTGAGGCCCGTAGGCGACCCAGATAGTAAGAACTCAAACAGCTGAAGAAATAATAGTAATTGATTTTGATTAAATTTAAGTGCATGTAATTTAGGAAGTAGTAGGTATAAGACTTTACCATATAGTTTGCCTCTCAAACGTAGAGAATTTTTACTATAAGATATTATATATTTAATAAAGAAAAGTTATTTATTTTATTTTTTTAAGACAATCAACTGTGAAGCTATTGTTCACAATGCCAATACACAATATTTACGATATTCAAAAACCCGAAATCTGACGATTTTATCTTTAATTAAAGGTTTACAATAATAATTTAATGGATGTATGACTTACAGTTTCTCTGGTTCCAGGGAAATTTTAACTCTTTCAGCAACACTTACATACACTTTACTTTCTAAAACAGACCATTCCTTTCACTGACTCTACACTTCACTGTCGGTTTAGCAAGTGTTGGCTTTATCTCGAAGACGACTTATTCTGCAATAATGCCAATTTGTGGTATAACTAATTCCCCCACGTAGACCTTTCACCATTATTTGGCTTAAACTGAAACACTCCGAAATCTTTGCGCATCAATATCCGGGTGAATGCTGCACTCTGCTTCTATTGAACAACTTTACTTTTCAATACTTTGACGACGTCTGGTCTCTTTCTACAACGACCGCTTTCTGCCGTCCTTCATCACCAACTGACTAATATGTTCCTTCAGCGCGCCAACAGTCCTACAATACGTACTTTAGACCTATTATTGTCCATTCTTGTGTGTAACTTCTGCGTTTTTGCCGCTAACAATTCAAGTCCAAAATGTTTTTATTATTATTAATTAATTGTCTTATACTTCTTCAATATTAACAACGTATGACAAATACTGCGTTCGGCCTTTCGTTCTATCTGCTAAAGATAGATGCACCAGCCTGTTCAGTCGAAGGAGCATATATTTTAGGTTTCTTGAGGTTGACACACACAAAACAGAAATAATGTACCATCAATATTCAATTTAAAGTATTTGTTTTTAAAAATTTGACTCATTCATAAAAAAACATAACATCTCAGTAATGAAATTTAACTTTGTTTGGGCGATTATAGGTTTTGGAAATAAGTTGTGCGGTAGACGCGGATGCCAACCACACCCATCAACACTATTAAACACAGTTCAAAATAATAGAATATTAGAAGTTTTTATTTTACTGTGTTGGCATTACCTGTGAAATGAAAAAAATTGTTTGTAAATGGCAGCCGAATGATGACAAGGGCCGACAGAAACCACATTAACTAATAAAAACAAAAACAAGCAAATAAAACAACAACATATATTACGTCCAACTGAATTATAAACTCACGCTGGTTAATGTTTTCACAGGACCACTTCACTTTAGTAATCGATTATCGTGTTTTAAAGTCAACACTCAGTCCTTAGAACATCTGCAATCCGTCCTGAACCGCAAGAACTTATTCACCCGGAAGAACTGTTGATTGTTCCGATCAGCTTCCGCGATGGGGAAAGTGGAGGACCACACCCTGCTGATGTCCTCCCGGAAACTTGTTGAAAGATAGGCCGTTCCGGGACACTTCGTGGCTTAATCTCAATTTTCGTGCCGTTTTTAACTTTTGGGTGATGTTTATTATTATTTCAAAAAAATAGAATGAATCTTTTGGGAGCGTGATTATCTATAAAGTTACTGAAGGTCACCTAAACGCATATCCTAGCGTTACAGAAGTTGAAAACAGAAGAAAAAAAAGTTCTCGTCCTTTTTCATAAGACAAGGATGGCAAATTTCAATGCATTAGTTGTTTCATTCACCAAAGAGAAAGCTGTCGATAATTTATTAGTAAAAAGATGTAGAAATAATAACGTTTATTTAAATAAATTACTTAATTATTTTTTCATGCTTGAATAAAGGTAGAAAAAATTTATTATTTATTTTCTGTAT
Source organism: Zhengitettix transpicula (assembly GCA_037074705.1). NCBI lineage: Eukaryota > Metazoa > Arthropoda > Insecta > Orthoptera > Tetrigidae > Zhengitettix > Zhengitettix transpicula. Next base: position 188,840,638 of record CM073591.1, read on the forward strand.
TGTTGATGGAGAAACGTTGAGAACGTGCAACAATGTCACGTCACGTATTGTTGAACAAAAATTAGAGAATAAACGCTCTTATCTTCAGCGAAAACTCTGAAACGTTCGCAAAATCGGCGAATAACATATGGAATCTCACAATATATTGTAATGCCAATTAATGAACACATTAATTGTAAATTTGAAAATATAAATTGTTTGAGAAATATATTCTTACGGCGGTATAGAACACAGCAACAATGTAGCCAGGTATTGTTTCCTTTGTCGGAAGAAGCAATGCGCGCTCAAAATTGCGAGACGGTAGTTCAGTTAGCTGGAAGGTTTGGTCAAGTACAGGTCGCATTAAAATATTGAGGAAAGAGTACACATTATGTTTTGGTAGAGTTCAGTCTGCATTTTGGTTCCTCAGCGATCGAGAGGTCGTAAAAGAACTTTTGGAACTTGGAGATTAAATACGTGGCGAGAGACGAGGACGAAAACGAAAGGCGAGAACGAGAATAGAAATAAACTTGCAGGAAAGCATAGACAAAACATTCACACAAGCTGAACTACGAAACCTGCTAAACACAAACAGTTTTTGGTGCACATAGCCGAGCAGAAGTCAACCGAGTGAGGGAGAGACGAAAAGGAGGTTCCTGGTTCCTGATTTTGATCTAAAAAAAATACTAATTTTAGAATCAGTGAGTTTTAATAGAAGCTGTGCAAAACCCCGTCATAGTGCTTCGTAAGTCAAAAGTATCCTGGAATGCTGCCGTGCGTTCCAATATAAAACAATTAATTATGTAAACCGGATGAAAAGATAGACGTCCGATTTCGTTCTCTTCCTTTGATAAAATTTGTTAAGAAGAATACATCTTTTTAGTATAATTTCGTCGACAAGTAAATTTCGTCTTTGTTAATTGACGAGTAAATCTTTTTTATTGAAATTTGTGTTGATTTGTGTTGATAAGAAATTTGTGTTGATAATGATTAGCCATTATCAAACCCAGTAATGACCCTGAGATAAATTCTATTTGTAATTAATTGAGATAATTGTTTCATGTATTGCCACAATAAATTCTTTTTTTGGTTAAAGTTAATAATTTTTCATATAAAAGTCCACTCATTTTGTATATTACATAATAGCTTCCACAACGTGTGGCACGAATAAATCCAAATTCATTAAATTAAATACTCCTTTATGTATTTTACAATATATTTTGATTTACATGAGTTATGTTACGATATATATATATACATAACTCAAGAAAATTCAATAAACGGTAACTTCTAGAACTGAAAAGTAAATAAATAATAATCGCTGTGGTGAGTGCGAAACGAACCTGAGTTCAAAATTCTGTAGGCGCGTACACTATCACTGAGCCTTACTTGAAGACTATATATATTGTAGCAAAAGCCCTTTCGTCCATGTGTTTATAGTCTCCATTTAGAAGACTGGCGCCAGATATTTTTTTGAGTGAAATTACCAAAACAATTTTTGATTTATTTCAATTATTTCTCGAGTATTGAGAACATTTACTATCTGCAGGGCGTGGTTAACCACTGGGACCTCCGTCCCTTGTCGAGTCCTAAGCGGAACTGAAGCATTGCCTCGCCACGTCTCGGCGCGCCTTACATCAACAATACTCTATGCGGCGCGGCAAAGTGACACCGACAAAGGCCATAAATTCATAAATTGACAATGTAACATATATATATATATATATATATATTGTAATAAACAGCAGGTTAACGATTAATTTGCCCACGTTGGTGAAGCCATCAATGTAATAAACACCAGATAGGTTACTTAAATAAATCAATTAACACAAAAAAATTAATTAAAATTTTAATGGTAGTTAGCCACACGTTGAATTCGTCAAATATATAATGATTAAAAAGGTGGTCTTAAATCCTTGAAATAATTAACAAAATGAATTTAAGATTTAAATTTAAAACGTATATTTTTGTTGATAAATTTACATTGTATAAGATCTATTTTGCACGCCGAATTTCATCCAGTTAACAACAAATACTTTAATTTTTCACTTATTAATTCGTGGCATTTTATGAAAATACAGTTCTTATATCATTACAATCAAATATGTCGAATCTCTATATCTCAGGGTCATAACTGGGTTTGATAATAAGAACAATCCAATTGAAACATTAACAATTCAATGCATTGAAGTTAAAGGAATACAAAATTAAAATACTAGAAACAAGAAAACGAATGAAAAGTAAAACGCGAACGAAATCTTATCGTTTACAATTCTTAATAATTGTCTTGAACTCACGACAGTACTTCTGGTACCAGTTTGGATTCTTCTTGCTTGAATGTAACACTCACTAAAACAGGCCATTCATTACGCACTGATTCTACACTTTAGAATTTGAATACACGTGGTCGTTGCCCTCTCGTGTCTCTGCTATCCGGGAATCTGGATTAGTCCACCCTCAGCCGGTTGCTGGATGTAGATTTCCTCAAAGTCTCTCGATGCGACAATTAGTTCAATTTAGGCAGAAAAAACTTCTGCTTTCAAATTGCGATTTTATGTGTCTCTCCACCAAACTGCTTACTCGCGTTTTATATAAACTCTCATATCTCGCCGTTGGACCTCCTGGATAACACTATTCATGCTTTTAAGTTAGCAAATTTTTTACTGTGTTATTACTTTAAGTGAACCGTTCTGTCTCGTATCTCCGTGCAGACTGACTGTTCTCCAAGTGCGCGGTTTTTCAGTTTCCATTGTTAAACAAAGGAAAAACCCGCCTTGATTGCCGCCTTTACGCATTCGTACCGCTAACAATTTAATTATTAAAAACAATTAATAGCCTGTTTCATTGGTAGTACAATATATATTGTATTACTAAGAAGGCCATTAATTGTTTAAATTACAATGTTTTGTTTGGTGTTGCCGATATTAAAGGACGATAGTGACAGCGGGCTTTTATTGATATTAAATTAGGGAGTCCATGAATTGTTTGGTTTACAATGTTTTGTTTAGCGGCATCGATCTCAAAGTACGTAGAGATGAGTTGGGTGCCAGATCTCGAGGGAGAAGGATGTGGACGGAGAATAGTTAGTTGGGTGCCAGATCCCAAGGGAGAAGGATGTGAAAGGAGAGAAGTTAGTTGGGTGCCAGATCTCGAGGGAGAAGGATATCTTAAAGCAGATCGCCAGATTCTGGAGGAGAAAGAGTTGGTCAGCAAAGTTAATAGGAGACGTCGGCGTGCCGTTGGGCCGATGATAGACAAAAATATCTCATGATCCATCCATTGTTATGAACACTAACACTGACTGGTTTCCCTGTTAAAACATCTTGGGTGTTTGCGGAAATAGCGACTGATTGACTGGTGGCTGCGGGCGAAACAACGGTTATCCACAGGCGAGGAGTCTGGAGTTCTGAAAGGATTAAAGTGTGTGTGTTTGTGAAAGTGAATTGCAATTATATACACATAATGGCCTGTTAGTGAAGTGTTTTCCGAAGCTTTGAAATCATTAAGTCTGGTTCAAAAAGGACAGTTGTAAGTGCAAACTAAAATAATAAATGTTTGTAAACAGTAATTAAAGGTAAAGTCAGATTTCGTTTCTTTTCTTTTCATATTCAGTGCGTTTCAAATTGTTTAAATTGTAAATTCTTTAATTGTAATCTTGATTTGTTTCTTACTATCAAACCCAGTAAAGACCCTGAGAAAAATAGTATTTAGATTTGTTTATAAAATATAAAATTTGTAACCTTGAAGAATAAATTTGTTTTATTTAATAATTAATATTAATCTTTTTTAATTAACTATATTTTTTATTATTAAAATATATATATATCATATATATCATAGTCTATCGATACAATAATGAGTAAAACCTAAGACACAGTATCTTTATAATGCGAAAAAGCATGATACTTGATAGTTAATAACGGGAAACGGAGATTAATGAATTTGAGCGAGGATTCTGATTGTTTCACTTGCTGAAAACTTCTAGAACTTTTGCTTCGAGACTATATAAGGCGATCTTCCGGAGGCGGAAGCCTGTGTGTGTTTTCATCTGAGGGCCTCCACGCTATTTTAATCTCCGAAAATTGGGACTTTTTCTGTTCTTCGATATTTGATGGTAATTGATTTGAATAAATAAAAAATTTATATAAAGAAAATGATTTAAACCCTTTCATTTTCAAATTTCTAGAGTAAAACACCAAAATTACATTTAAAACTACTCATCTCGCAAATTATGTCTTAATTTTTTTTTGCATATACAGTTCTTTAGCAGATTACTCAAAATTATGAATTGAATCAAAAAAAGAAAAATAATAATGGTTAAGCTCGGTTCCAGAAGGTAGAAAAAAAAACTTTCTCATCAGGGGTTTAAGTGGGGGGTTTCCATTATTTCTATAAATTGAAATTGAATACTTCCGAAGTAAGACCTCGCGATACAGCTTCATACGGCTTATAAAAATTGGCACCCTCTTACTTTTTTCTGCCATTTTCAGGCGTTCTGGCGTACCGATTTCAGGCTATATCCACAGCTGGTCAGGCGAGAGATCGCGAAGTAAACGGCTAGCTGAACTTCCCCGCTGTAACGATGAAAAGCAGATCTACAGCAAAGCGTCGGTTTCAGATCATTGTTAGTATTAGAAATTATTAGTATCATTTGTTTACGTTAATGGCCGAAACATTGGAACTTAAATGCAATTTTTCGTATACTAATAATTTAAATAGAATTTATGATTCCCTGTTATTCTAATCCATTTAATGCATTTAAAATAATTTTATTTCCATTGTTTCTTTAAACTTAACAATACTCTCAACAGCTGTAAACGTGACAACGTGTGGGAAAATCGCATCTAAGAAATTTATTTCAAATAATTAATTGTAAGTAATGTTCAATAAATTTTTAATTAATTGTATTATAAATTATCATTGTTTGTAACATCTTGCTTCGTTTAAATTTTTAGAAACACGGAATTTGATAATTGAATTGACTTAACAATACCTGAAAACATCGTAATAAATTAAGGATGAAACTTTGAGAATGTTATTATGTTTAAAAATTTAAAATAATAATAAATTTATAACTGAACAGGTTGATGTTTTCATTTATTTTAGTACGTCAGATAAATATAACTGTTATAAGATTCGTATCTTAACTGATCATTTCTAAGCATATTTATTAAACGAATCACTACCAGTTGGAACAGTTTCCATGTTAAATATAGAAATAGAAATTCCACATCCCCCCTTTCTAATCCCTTCCTATGCTATTAAAGGGGAGTTGCCCAAAGTGGATTACCCTCAAGTAGCCTGTTGCCCTAAAAAAAAAAAAAAAAATCCAGATAAGTTTCAGAAATGTTATATATTAAACTTGTATTTCATTCACATAATGTTAAATCCAAGACTGATTCTTTTCGGATTAAAGTTGCCTTTCCGGAACTGTATACCTGAACGCTCAGCGGTCATGATTGAGGAAGGGCCCGGGGGAAGGGAAGGAGATTGTCCGCACATGCCACGTGCGGACATCGCACGACACCAGTTGAGCCTGGGCAACCCTGTAAACAAACCTGGCAAAGCAAGGAAAGTGTGCAGGTATTGTGCACCCACTGACCAAATAGAATACGAGTTGTTGGAAATTGGAGGGGAAGTTACAATATATACATAAATTGTCAGTTATATATAATTTTAAATATAGAAATAGATATTATAAATCCAGATAAGTTTCAGAAACGTTATACATTACACTAACTTGTATTTCATCCACTTAATGTTAAATCCAAGTCTGTTTCTTTACGGAATAAACATGCCTTTCCGAAACCGTATATCTGCTCGCTCAGCGGTCAGGATTGACAAATCACCGGGGGGGGGGGGGCGAGTTTGTCCGCTCATGGCACGTGCGGATATCGCACGACACCGTTTTTTATTGGGAGGCGGGGAAGTGGATGAAAACCATTCCAATTGGTTGTCGCTTGGTGTCCGGATCGTATTGGTAGCACCAAGTGTCATCTCCGGTAATGTTTTCCAAAAACTGCGGGTTCCGATCAGAAATGTCGATGCAATCTCCTTACGTTTCCATCTGATTTCGCTTCTGATCGTCCTTTAGCTTGTGCGGAACAAACCGAGCGTAAATCTCCCGCTTTTTTAAATGTTCGTGAGTAGTACTGCTTAAACTCTTTGCTGATCTTCAAATATTTTGCTATCAGTCTCAATGACAGCCGCCGATAATGCGCAAGCATCCTTTGCACTTTGTTGACTGAGGTTATACTTGTTAACGCTCGACCCGAACGCAGCTAATCATCGATACTGAGTTTTGCATCTATAAAGAGTTTAAACCAATCAAAATCACTTTTTATTCTCTGATTCAATACCGTACCTTGTCTCCGTCGCAGTTTTTCATAATAGGAAACAAAACTTCATGTTAACGCCTTTCTTCATTTAGCACTCCATTGTGTAATTAAGCGAGTTCTCACACTGGCTCCGTTAGATTTGTCGCAGGGTGCACTCTTTCTTTTTTATATTAATTTATTTACAGTCGCATCAACAGCTCTGGTTATTAGCGACTCAGTATGCGAAATCATTTTTTCCCGTCGGGGGACAGATTTGCCGAGAGTTTCTTTCACGCACACATACATCCATACCCTATGGGATTCTAACCCGGGACCTCTGTGATGTGAGGCAGCCACGCTGACAGGAGGTCGGCGGTGCAACTCTGCTTCACTTCGTTGATTTGCACGTTGACAATGTTTGTTAATACGCATGCGTGGGCGCATAATGCTAACTAACGCTGTTTTTAAAATATGGGACCATTCACCGAACTTTTCGGACACACCTTGTACTTCGGGGTAAGTACTTAAAGCATGAGTCGCTTAGCGCACGGTCACTGTTAACACGACACCGGTGAAGCAGTTGTAAAATTATATATATTATTAACTTATTTGGGTAGTTTATAAAATTATAAAAATAAAATAATATTATTAACTTAGAAATAATAACTTAATAGCAAAAACAAAATTTAAAATTGAATTAAATATAAAAAGTTAAAGTTAAAGTAGAGATAAAATAATTTTAGTCACTACCTCAAGGTTCGGTGAACCATTACGTATTTATATAGACACACACACACAAATATATATATATATATATATATATATATATATATATATATATATATATATATATATATACACTAGGGCGCAGCTCCACAGGACACACACGAGAGCATTTCGTTAATAAATTACATACCACATGCCGTTGTAAGAATTTTCTAGTTATATATATATATATATATATATATATATATATATATATATATATATATATATTGTAATAATTAAAGGGCAATTAAGAGTTAATAATTATAAACTGTTGAACTGGAATTGTTACCGGAAAACACACACAAAGATACAATAATGGACGACAATATGAGCAGGCAAGGTATTGTTGAGACCTGGCGCGCGTGAGTTGGTGGAGTGAGCAGTCAGCGACGAGACATTGTCGAGTACGGAATAATTAAACTTCAGCAATCGGCGGTCAAAATGATAAAGAGTGGACGTATAGTCGAGAGGATCTAAAATATTAAAAGCAGTAAGAAACGACAGCGTCAATACAGATATTCATTCAGAAAGGTCTCTGAGTGTTCCGCCAAACTATATTCAGAATCGACGAGGAGGAATCCTGCAAGGTGCCGCCAATAGTAAAAGTCCATCAGTTAAAAAAATGTAAATTCAGTGTAAAATGGCCTGTTCGTAATTTGTTTGAAGTGAGAGTGTGTTGCTGAACCTTTCCAATTGCCCTGGTACCAGAACAAAAACAGTGAGTTATAAAACCATTTAAATTAAAATGTAAACGTTATATTAAAGGTAGAATATCGTCAGATTTCGATTCTTTTTTTATTTTCATTAAAATATTTGTCAATAGTAAGTTATTAATTGATTGTTTAAAAGGGGAATAAATATTCTGTATTTAAAAGGCCCAGTACAGACCCTGATATAAGGAAAAGATTTCTTTTGTTTATAATAAAAATTGTTGTAAAAATCAACGAGTAATTGTTTTGTAAATGTAAAGTATTTGTTTATAAATAAATTAATTGTTGGGTCAGTAGCAATAAATGTTTTATTCATGCTCCATCGTTAGATAATTTTTCATTATATTAATTTCCTTTTAATTAATTAATTGATCATTGCATTTTGGCGTGCCACCGAGTGGCGAAAATTTAATAGTTGTTCCATTTAATTAATTTAATTGGCATTATTTGTGTATTACATATACGACGCCCCAACGTGTGGCCATTCAAATCAATTAATTTAAATTGATATTTTATTGCTTATTAAAATATATATTCAGTTAATACTTAGTATTGAATATTTTAATTATTGTTTGATTTATAACAAAGAATATAGTTATATTTTACCCATGTTAAGTGTACCGTAATGTGAAGTTCCTTATTGTGGCACTAGGGCGCAGCTCCACAGGACACACACGAGAGCATTTCGTTAATATATTACATACCACATGCCGTTGTAAGAATTTTCTAGTTATTTCAATATCAATTACATGGTGTCAGAAATCGTAGGAGCAGTCCAAACTATCAGACAACATTAAAGGAGAAATATTAAAGGTTAGTACATTCGAAATTTAATTTTGAGTGAAGGAAATGGCTAATACAGACTTAAGATTTCCGTCGTTAAGCATACGAAAGTCAAAATCACTTATTGTCATAGGAGCCATGGCAAACGTGTGGAAACGTTGGAAACGAGGTTTTGAATATTCTTCTATGGCAATACAATTAAACTTGCAGCCATTACCTGTACAAGTACTTTTTTTCAAGCCTCCGAGGGCCGTTCTCTCGCTGGTGAAGATCCACAGAGAGCTCTGGAGGAGTCTATCTATGGGGATGCTTCCTCATCCTCTCTCTGGTTTTTAACTAAGGCACAAACCGAGGCACCTTGGCGTGTTTTGAGAGGTGTATGTTCCGGGATCTCAGACCTTGGGCATACGGTAAGAGTTGTCCACTATTCCCATATGAATAGTCAGCCAGCTGCTTCCTAAACTGGTCGAGGCACCGAGAAGAGAATGCTGAATCCCAAAGGCAAATCCCTCTACCACCATCGGAAGGGTTTGGGACAAGTAACTTCTGCTCGACCTACCTCATGCAGGTTTCCTAGGGTTTCTCCTGCTACACTTCTAGACAAATGCTGGCTTCTATCCTTAAACTACAGCCCGGGGGCCCTATTTGACTACTTTCATCTACCTTTCCCTTTCAAATCCCTTCCTATGATATGAGTTACCACCACGTGATTACACTCATGTAGCCGGTTACTCTAAAAAAAAACTGAAGCCGCTAATATTCTTGACATATATAGATTTTGCACATCACCGAGAGAAGCACAAAGTTTTGATGATTTTTGGACGTAAGTACGTGAATTAGTCAAAGTTTGTGGATTTGGAGCGATTGAAGATTCCATTATGCGATACAAGATTGTCATCGGAAAATACAACGCCAGCGTCTTCTAGAGGATAGTGCTTTAACATATTACAAAGCAATACAGACCTCTTCGGAATTTGATGAAGCAGCTCAGCAAGTCGCTTCAATCAAAAATGAGGATGCAGCAACTGTTTCAATCGTATGAAAAGGCATAGAACACAACAGCGAACACCAAACCACAGTTAATGCATGCAAGCGATGTAACTATTATCACAACAAAAAGCAATGTCCAGCATTACAACGAATATAATCGGAAGTGACATTTTGCAACTGTATGCAGATACCGGAAGTCTAAAGGTGAAACAAATGTTTAAAGCGAGTCAACCAGCGAAGGATGAACTCGACAGTCGCAGAAGAAGGTTTAGTCATCCCAGAAGGACGTCATGACCGTGGAAACAGATGACACGGAGGATGAAATATTATATGTTGACATAATAATTACAGAAAAATTACAAGACGATTGGTATGAACAAGTAGCCATCGCAAGAAACAAGAAAGTAATGTTTAAGCTAGACACAGGACCACAATGGGTGATTTTGTTGAGCAAAGAACTTGCATCAAATTTTGTTTGCGGAATGAATAATCTTGTGCGGACACGTTGAAAATGTTGCCGAAGGCCTTTGGTGATCAAACTCTGGCACAAAAAATATAAATTCTTTATTTATTCTTCCAAATCATTTTCATCCCCTTCAAAGAAATCCCCGTCCGGTAAAACGCACTTTTTCCAACGCTTTTTCCAGTCCTCGAAACAGTCGGAATAGTCTTTCCGGTATAGCCTACAAGACCTTCTTCGATTCGGTTTTTATCTCCTCAATCGTGTCAAAACAGCGTCCCCGCATTGGCCTTTTGAGTTTGCTGAATAGCCAGAAGTCGCACGGAGCCAAATCAGGCGAATACGGTGGTCGCGGAACGATATGAGTAGAGTTTTTGGCAAAAAAGTCACGAAGAACCAATGCAGTATTACATGGTGCATTATCGTGATGAAGGAACCAAGAGTTGTTCGCCCATAATTCCGGCCGTTTCAGACCAATAGCTTCACTAAAACGACGCATAACGATCAAATAATATTCTTTGTTGACAGTTTGGCTCGGCGGAAGGAATTCATAGTGCACCACACCACGATAATCAAAGAAAACTGTCAACATGACCTTGATTTTCGGTCTTGCTTCGTCTTTTGCACGATATTCGCTGGATTGATCGGTGGTTTCAGGGTCGTATGCGTAAATCCAAGTCTCTAATGATGATATTTCAAGTAGTCCTGATAGTCAGACAGCAAAGTTTCCCACACATCAACGCGACGCTTATTTTCCAAAAAATTGAGCGATTTTGGCACCAATCGAGACTTGACGCGTTTGAGACACAAAACATTCTTCAAAATGGTTCGGGCTGAGCCAAATGATATTCCAACACTATCAGCGAGATCTCAAATTGTCCATCTACGATTTTCAAGCACCAAATCTTTGATTTTTTGGACGTGGCCCTCGTCGGTAGACGTTGATGGTCGTCCAGAGCGCGGTTCGTCTTCAACGCGTTCTCGGCCCTCTTTGAACTCGTTGCACCACTTATAAACGTTTTTTTGTGCTATAGTTTGATCACCAAAGGCCTTCCGCAACATTTTCAACGTGTCTGCACAAGAATATTCGTTCCGCAAACAAAATTTGATGCAAGTTCTTTGCTCAACAAAATCACCCATTGCAAAAATCGAAAAATTCACTTTTGGTTGTTTACAAAAACACGTGTAACTCGGAGATAATTAAACCTTTTAACAAACAGACGCTTGGCAAATATTATAGACAGTCCTACCAACCTAGGAAAAAAATTACCTGCCTTCCTAATACCCGGGAGTTTTAAATGACAATTTCACCTTACTTTTTTATCACAGTGGTATGTTGCGTCTTACTTCAGACAGTTCAAACAGGAAAACCGGAAACAATACAAAGAAAGGGACAAACGATTGAGGTGCCCTATTTTGAGCGGTCGTGCCCTGAGCGGACAACTCCCTTCCCCGTTCCTCGTCCCCACGGCCCATTCCTCAATCCTAGCCGCTGAGCGAGCAGTTATATGGTTTCCAAAGGCATGTTTATTCCGTAAAGAATCAGTCTTGGTTTCAACAGTAAGTGAATGTAATACAAGTTTAATGTATAACATTTCTGAAACTTATCTGGATTTATAATTTTTATTTCTATCTATAACATGGAAACTGTTTCAATTCGTAGTGATTCGTTTAAAAGATTTGCTTACAAATGATCAATTAAGATTCAAATCTTTTAACAGTTATATTTATCTGACGTTCTTAAATAAATGAAATCATCGACCTGTTTAGTTATAAATTTATTATTAATGTAAATTTTTAAACATTATAATGGAAAAAAAATTCGCAAAGTTTCATCCTTAATTTATTAGGACCTCTTCAGGTGTTGTAAAGTCAATTAAATAACATAATTTCAAATTCAGTGTTTCTAAAAATTCCAACGAAGCAAGATGTTACAAACATGATAATTTATAATTCAATTAATTAAAAATCTGTTGAACATTACTTACAATTAATTACATGAAATGTAGTTGACATAAATTTCTTAGATGCGATTTGCCCACACGTTGTCATGTTTACAGCTGTTCAGAGTATTGATAAGTTTAAAGAAACAATGGAAATAAAATTTTAGGTAGCTCACAATGTGAACCCAAAGTTGTACCGGTTGTGTTTACCTTTTTGTCGGATAAGAAAGAGGCAACTTATACTTACGTTTCTTTCAATTGCTTCTTCGGGAGGTACCCAAATGGAGTCCAGAAACAGTTAACTCCGATTTTGAGGCATCCACTATCTCTGCATTAAATGAGGTAATTCTTTTGCATTGATGTTATTTTCATTTTACGCACTGCGTTTGAGGAAAAGTTCAGGACGTCGGAAGGACGAAATTATACAAAGACAACGAAGAAGTTAGACTTTGTTTTCTAATGATTGAAGATTAAGAAGAATGTGAATTATTTCATTACTTTGTAGATCAGTTGTCAGACAATCCATTAGTGCCACACATTTTATGGAGCCGCTACGGTAGACGCTACAGGACTAATAACTACGAGGGTGAATCAAACATAAACAAGACTTATTTTTTAAAATATTTATTTTGATTTGAAACGCACAAACAATCATAGTTTATTTTTCTACATAATCTGATTTATAAACACATTTTTCCCTGCGTATAGGTAATTTTTTAATTCCTTCCACGTAAAAAGAGTCAGGTCGTGTTTGTAGCCAATTGCGCACATATGCTTCAACCTCATTATCGCTGTGGAATTTTTGCCCTCCCAAATCTTCCTTGAGAGGACCAAAGACATGGAAGTCGCAGGGAGACAGGTCTGGACTGTATGGAGGGTGTTCCAGTGTCTCCCAACCCAGTTGCTCCAATTTTTGTACGGTCAGGGCTGCTGTATGGGGGCGAGCATTGTCATGGAGGAGAATCACTTTTCTCATCGGAAGGTCTCGTCTTTTGCGGCGATATGCAAGTCTGACCTCAGTCAAAATTTGGCAGTAGTATGCCGCATTAATTGTTCTGCGCTCATGCAAAAAATCAAGGTGCAGCAGGCCACGCTGGTAAAAAAAACGGTAGCCAAAACCTTGCCAGCCGATAATCGTGACTTGGCTTTCACTGGTCCGGTTTCTCCTTTCTTCCTCCACTCCATACTCGCTTGTTTCGACTCAGGGGTGTAGTGATGCACCCACGTTTCATCACAGGTGACAATGTGTGAAAGAAATGGGTCTCCTTCTTCCCGAAATCGTGCAAGAAGACGCTCACACTCTTGAAAACGATTCAGTTTCTGGTCAACTGTGAGAAGGCGAGGAACCCACCTGGCACACACCTTGCGATACCCTAGCTCCTCTGAGAGTATAGAGTAAGTGCTCCCATAACTTATTCCAACCTCAATTGCAATATCCGAAGTTGTTAGACGCCTATCACCTTCAACAAGTTGACGAACACTGTCGATGTTGCCCGCTGTAATGCTGGTGCGGGGTCTGCGGTCATGGCTCTCATTTTCAACACGTTCACGGCCCTCCACGAACTGTTTATGCCAAGCAAACACTGTAGCTCGCGACAGCGTCTCTTCCCCGAACTGTGCAGTCAATCTTCTCAAGATTTCGGCCGGTTTTACACCTTCTGCAGCTAAAAACTTGATAACAATACGTTGCGCAATAGAGGGAGGTACCTCCTGCTCGGACATCGTAACGATGGACACTGAGCGAGTCTATGATGATGAGTCACGTGCTTCCCCCACTCCTGACAAAAAAACCTAACAGCCAATAACAGCGGAACGTTCTTTCATCACTATTGCGTGCGCAGGTCCAAAAGTCTCGTTTATATTTGATTCACCCTCGTATTAGCAATTGTCTCTAATTATGTGGTTGTCAAAATAGTAGACAATATTGTTTTCATTTACAACTGTAAATTTAATTTTGTGGTGTATTGAATTCAGTAAAATTATTATTTTTACTGTATTTTCTGATGATGCAGAAAATATCTCTATATATATAAAAATTAATGTCTGTGTGTGTTCCCTATGCGCTCCTAAACCATTCATGCGACTCCATGAAAATTTATTTAGTTCTTGTGCGCACCCCTGCGAATGTTTCTGTCGCCCTTTCGAAGCGTTAGGCAACTCCCAAAGATTGAGTGGGGTGAAATTTAAAAACATACGAAAACGGCAGATATTAGCGTCGATTAATTAATTTTCGGGGTCTATGTGATTAATCTTTTCTATACATATGTGTATTTAGTGTATAATGTCAGCACCTTAGGGCACCAATAAGGGAGTGGGGTGGAGGGGCGTTACATAAAAATAACGCGAATCAACCGAAATTGGTGTCAAATAAAGGGATAGTGAGTTAAATTCTGGCTTAAACTACACAAAATTTATTTATAAAGAGTTGTAAATCTCTGTTAATTAATGGAGCATATTACTCGCTGCGAGTTCGTAGATAGGAAGAATAGATTAGATCCTCTTTAATAAAATAGTTTGCGCAAAGCCTGCGTGGATTCTCTCGCAAGTAACCTGCGAGGGATTTTCTCTCGCAGGCAGAACCTTTTAGGAGAGATACGAAGGGGCTACCTTTAGGGATGCCTTTTCCTCTCCGTTTTTGAACTAAGGTTCCCACAAGCCGAGGCACCTCGGCCTGTTCTGAGAGGTGTATGTTCCGGGGTCGCAGACCTTGGGCATACGGTAAGAGTTGTTCGCTATTTCCATTGGAATAGTCAGCCAGCTGCCTCCTAAACTGTTCGAGGCACGGAGAAGGGAATGCTGCGCCCCCACAGCAAACTCCTCTCCCGCTATCGGAAGGGCGTGGGAAAAGTACCCAATGCCCGACCTACCTCATGCAGGTTTTTCTAGGGTTTTCCCTGCATTTCTTTAGGCGAATGCCGGGTAGGATCCTTAAACCATAGCCCGGGGGCCCTAGTTAACCCTTGGCTAACTTCCTCTACCATTCCAGATCCCCCCTTTCAAATCCCTTCCTATGCTATTAAAGGGGAGTTGCCCAAAGTGGATCGATGCCGAAGGAGATTGAAATCATTGACCAAATTAACGGCCGGTTTTACATGTTAGAAAATGACCACCCCCACAAATGTGCGATAATCAAACAGTATTTATTCCACGCAAAAATCGACCAATTACATTGTCTGGTATTTCTACCTCCGCCCACCACCTCCCAAACCCGTCGCGTTACCAAGGTTGTCCCAATTAGACTCAGCGACATTCATAGTCACTGAATTGATTCGAATCTCTGTTGTTTTAGCGTTATTTTTATTTAACGTACCTCCACCCCAACCGCTATCCTTGCTCTTCTCACAGGTGTTGAAATTGTACACAAACAACAAAAGAACTATCAAAGTCATTAATCCCAGAAATTAATTATTTAACGCAAATATCGACCGTTTAAAATGTTTGGAAATTTCCTCCCCCACCCAATTCCGCGAGGCCCCTCACACCCCCACCAAATCTCGTGCATTTCCCACGTTGCCATAAATACATTCACCTATATCTATAACTGGGGTTCGACTCGAATCTCGTTTTTTGAGGTTATTTTTATGAAACACACCTCCATCTCTACGCGAACTTCCCTACCATGCCGTAAGGTGTTGAATTTATACACAAATAAAATCGGTAGAAACACTTTCAATGAAATTGACAGCGTAAAATATTTATTTCACGCAAATATCGATCATTTTACATGTCTGAAAATTTATACCCCCGCCCAGCCCCTCGTACCACCGGCCACCCCCTAACGTTCCCCAGGTTGTCATAAATAAACTCAGTGACATCCATTACTTGAATTTGACTCCAATCTGGGTTTTATTCACGTTATTTATTTTTAACACCCGTTGACCCCCACCCCTAATGTGAACTCCCTCTCAATCCCAAAAGGAATTAAAATTAAACTCAGAGAACGTGTAGTGAAATTTTAATAATCTCATTGTTCCATAAATATATGTAATCGTCGCAAAATTCAGACGCTTAACTTACTTTATAATTTCTATTCACCATTCATCTCCACCCAACCCCTCCCAGCCCAGTCCAGCCCAAACCTGCGCGTTGCCCAAATTATCATAAATGAACTCAGCGACATTAATTACGTTCGACTTATTCGAATTTTGGTTGTTTTTCCCCTAAGCGTTCTTCACGCTCATGTCGCAAGAGGTTGAAATTGTACAAACATAAAATGGGTATAAATACTGTAAATTAATTAACCCTTGAAAAAAAATATTTTCCGTTAATATAGACCTTTTAACATGTTTGAAATTTTCCAACCCCATCCTCTTCCGCCCATGGGGGTTAAGTGGGCAATTGAATATCATAATTACACTTTGCGACATCCAGAAACCTAGGTTTGACTGTAATTTTGGTTTTATTCGCGTTATTTTCTTGTAATATCCCTCCACCCCCAACCCTCCTTTCCCATTCCGTACAGATTGAAATTATACTGACATACATTGGTACAAACACTATTAATCGCTTTTACCCCGAAAATATTTATCCGACACAATTATCTATCGTCCGTGTTAGCATGTTTGAAGATATCCACCCCATTCACCCCCGCTTGAGGCACAAAACAACAACTTGAATATCATAATTAAACTCACTGACAACCTTAACCCTGGATTTGAGTCCAATCTCGATTGTGTTTGCGCTATTTTTATATAAATCCACTCCACCCCCACTCTTAAGGGTGCTCCTCCCAAACCCCGAAAGAGGTTAATATTACATATATGGAACATGTAGAGACATTTTATAAATCTCAGTGAACCATGAAAATATTTATCGACGCAAATATCGACTGCTTATTATGTTTGAAAATTTCAACCCCCGTCCACCAATGCTCCTGGGGGTTAAAACATCAATTGATTGTCTTAATTAAACTCAGCGACATCAATAATCCTCGATTTGACTCTAATCTTGGTTGTATTCGCATTATTTTCTTGTAACGCCCGTCCACCCCATACTTAAGGGTGCTCCCCTCCCAAGCCCAAAAGGGTTTGAAATTATACACGGAGAACATGTAGAGAAATTTTATGAATCACACTGTTCCCGAAATATGTTTACTCACCGCAAAAGTCGGCCGGTTAAAACGTTTGAAAAATTCTACACTCGCCCACCACGGCTAGACCCTCCCACTTCCGCCCTATCCCACACGTTGCTCAGGTTATCATAAATAAACACAGCGAGATGCATTTCCTTGGATTTTACTTCAATCTCGTTTGTTTTTGCATTATTTTATTGTAACTCCCCTCTACTCCCACCCCTATGCGTCCTCCCTCTCATACTGAAAGGAGTAGAAATTATACACAAACATCACCAGTAGAAACGCTATCATTGCCATTAACGCCTGCCGAATATTCCACACGTTCATCAACCGGTTAACATGTTTGAAAATTTACAACCCCGCCAACCCCTCGTTGGGAATGTTAAACAGTAAGTCGAATGTCATAATTAAACTCATTGATATCCATAATCCTTTGATTTGACTCTAATCTCGGCTGTATTCGCGTTATTTTCTTGTAACGCCCGTTCACCCTTACTCTTAAGGGCGCATCCCTCCCAAGCCCGAAGTGGGTTGAAATTATACACGGAGAACATGTAGGGAAATTTTATGAATATCATTGTTCCCGAAATATATTTATTCGATGCAAAATTCGGCCGGCTAACTTATTTTACCCTCCGCCCAACCCCTCCTACGCCATCCTACAACTGCGCGTTGCCCATATTGTCATAAATGAACTCAGCGACATCCATTACCTTTGATTTGACTCGAATCTCGGTATTTTTAGCGTTATTTAATTGTAACCCCCCTCCAACGCCACCCCTTAATGTGCTCAACCCTCGTGCCATAAGGGGTTAAAATTAATAAAAAAAATCACATGGGTAGAAATACTATAAATCGAATTAACCCTGAAAAATATTTATGCAACGCAAATATCGAACATTTTAGCATGTTAGAAGGTTTTCACCACCGTCCACCCATGCTCCTGGGGGTGGTAGGCGTGTTATACCCGCACAGTGTTCGTTTCCCTCTCGCAAAAAACACGTGTACGAACTTTGGTGAAATTGCTTCGATGGTGTAGATTTGTAAGCGGAACATACCCACATGCATACCCGAATAAGGCAATTTTATATAATAGAAGCTACATCTATATATAGATAGATATACATACACTATTTATAACAATTATTAAATTTGTAGATATATAATTTTTCCATCTGAAAATAAACTACTTGGTGGTTTTAGCAATCTGCAGTTGGTAGCATTGTATAAAATTAATGCAAAACGTTACAACATATTGGTCCCTGATCCCGTCAAATGTCAAGTTATTTAAAAGAAATTTAATGCCATGGATTGTATAACCTTTCATAATTAATTTTATTTATCACTCGATGTGGTATTGGTAGATTTAATTATACTTATTATTCATTCAAAATATTTTTGCTCTGCTTCATTTCTCATAAATTTTATATCTAGAATGTCGATCTAAAAATGGAAAACAAATACTGCTATCCTAACCTAAAATTTTTGTTTCACAACACAAATTGCACGCAATAATTTGTTTACATTTATAGGAAAGACTCGTGCAGGGTTAGGATTCCCGGAGCCCGGAGTAATAAGCCTGGTCTCCTAAACTAAGACTTTATTCCACCACGTGGTGCGACTCTAGCCGTTGTCCGGAAGCACAGGTAATGTGTCGCGCGAGAGCCGGGAACAGAATGCGCTCTGCGTGTGCACGCTGTAGGTGCTCGGTAGGGTCCCGTTACTTGGTGGGGAGCATTGTTTGCATCCCCTAACGGGACGCGTAACGGGACCCTCTTGCTCGCATGGGGACACGGAATATTCGTCCCCACACCAGCCACCCGTTAAGAGACGGAGTCAGGATATACGTTTTGTGCCAGAGTCGCATTACAATACCATAATAAATATATATGTTCATAATTTTTACAAAACAATATACAGAATATTTACAAAAAAAAAATAATAATGTGCGAAATGTTCTACGGCGTGGGCGAGTAGCGGTCCGGGGCACGGGCCCGGCGACCCGAGCGAGTTGGCGGCGCTGCTAGGCGATGCGGGCGAGGCCAGTCTCTTTGCGCTGGCGTGGAGAACGTCGCCTGTGGTGCCACCGGGCTGTCGTTCGTGGCTGCCGGCGCTATGCTGGGGGGCCCAACTGCTTCCTCTGGGCGCAACATGAAGGCCGGTTTTACCCTGTCCAGTGAAACTCGTGTTTCTCCGCGACTTGTATGCAACACGCAGGTTTTCTCGTCCCTGCTGACGATGCGGTAGGGTCCCGTGTAAGGCGTACAAAGGGAGGCCTTTATACCGTCGTCACGGAGAAAAGCATGGGTGCAAGTCGCCAACTCCTTGAACACGAAGCTTCCTGGTCGGGAGCGTCGCGAAGCCGGTGTGGGCCGTATGTTTGTTGTTGCCTGGCGGACCCGCTCGATGAGTGACGTCGGGTCGCCAAGCTCGGGTTCTGCGGTGAAGAATTCGCCGGGCAGACGTAGCGGTTCTCCAAACACCAGTTCGGCGGCTGATGTCTGCAGGTCCTCCTTGAAGGCGGTGCGAATCCCGAGCATGACGACCGGGAGGGCGTCGAGCCAGGAGGCGCCTTCATGGCACATTATCGCTGCCTTCAGCTGCCTGTGGAGCCGTTCTACTAGCCCGTTAGCCTGTGGGTGGTACGGCGTCGTGCGGGACCTCTGCCAGCCCGTGTACTTCCCCAGTGCCTGAAAAAGATCGGACTCGAACTGCCGTCCTTGGTCCGTAGTAACACGCTCTGGGCAGCCATAGCGCGAGATCCAGCCGTGGAGCAGGGCGTTGGCCACATCTTCTGCGGTGATTCGCTCCAGTGGATAAGCTTCTGGCCAACGCGATGCACGGTCGATCGCCGTCAGGAGGTATCGGTAAGAGCCTGCTGGCGGCAGTGGACCCACGATGTCAATGTGTATGTGACGGAAACGAGCTGACGGCGTCGTGAAGTCTCCCAGTGGCGTGTGGACGTGCCGTGTAATCTTCGCGCGCTGACATTGCAAACACGCCCGAGTCCATACGCGTATGTCTCGTTTAACCCCGGGCCAAACGAAACGCGACGTAATCAGGCGCGTGGTAGCGCGTGTGCCGGGATGGCTCAGGCCGTGGACCGCGTCGAATACCTGTCTGCGACTTGGAGCTGGGACGACTAGGCGTTGGCGACCCGTCGATACATCACATAACACCCGGAGGTCGAGTCCTGGGACATCGACGTGGCGGAGCTGGAGTGCTGTGCTGCCGGCTAGCAGCTCGCGTAGCTCGTCGTCCTCGGCTTGCTGCTGGGCGATGCGGCTGAGATCCACCGGGCTATTGGCTGCTGTCAAAGCTTCGACGCGGGATAACGCGTCGGCGACTATGTTTTGGGACCCATTGACGTGCCGAATGTCCGTGGTGAACTGCGAGATATACGTCAGGTGGTTCCTCTGAACGGGCGGGAGTCTCTCGTTCTGCTGCTGATAGGCAAAACATATGGGCTTATGGTCAGTAAATATTATTGTGTGTTGAGCCTCCAACGCGTGACGAAAATGCCGGACCGCCAAAAAGATGGCGAGTAGCTCCCGATAATATGCCGGCCACTGTGTTTGCTGCGGCGTCAGCTTCCGGGAGAAGAAACCCAACGGTTGCCACGCTCCTCCCACTTGCTGCTGCAAGCTGGCGCCGACTGCATTCTGCGACGCGTCGGTGAAAAGCCCGAGCTGTGCCGTAGGATCCGGGTGAGCCAGCATCGTTGCGTTGGCGAGCGAGGCCTTGCATTTCTCGAAGGCTGCTGTACTGAGTGGGTTCCAGGGCACAGGGTGGGTGCCGCGGAGACCTGAGAGAGCCTCCTGGAGCTCTGCTTGATGCGCCGCTGCCTTGGGAAGGAAACGACGATAGAAATTTATCATTCCCAAGAAGCGACGGAGCCCTCTGGCGTTGGATGGGCGCTGGAAATCGCGCAGTGCGGCGACACGTTCTGGTACGGCGCTTACGCCTTCCGAGGAAACGTGGTAGCCGAGGAAGGTTACGGCCTGCTGGCCCAGCACGCTCTTTTCCACGTTGACGATTATGCCGTGCTGCGACAATCGGCGGAAAACGGTTCGCAGGTGTTCCCGGTGTTGCTCTGGAGACGCGCTGTAGATTAGAATGTCGTCGATGTACGGGAAGCAGAAGTCCAGCCCCTGTAACACTTCGTCCATAAACCTCTGGAACGTTTGTCCAGCATTTCTCAGTCCAAAGGTCATGAACGGGAATTCGAACATCCCGAACGGCGTGGTTATGGCCGTTTTCGGGATGTCCGTCGTGTGCACCGGAATCTGTGTGTATGCCTTAACGAGGTCGAGGACAGAATATATTTTGCTTCCTCGAAGGCTCATAGCAAAGTCCTGTACGTGCCGAACGGGATACCTGTCTGGGACGGTTCGCGCGTTCAGCGCGCGATAATCACCGCATGGGCGCCATTCTCCGTCTTTCTTCTTAGGCACGAGATGCAGCGGCGATGCCCACGGGCTCTTCGATCGTCGCGCGGTCCCGTCGGCGAGCATGGCCTCGAATTCTGCCCGTGCGATGTGGAGCCGCTCCGGTGCCAGGCGTCGTGGTCTACAGGAAACTGGGGGTCCTGGCGTCGTCCGGATGTGGTGAACCGTGGTGTGACGAACAACGCGGGGCGCGCCGGCCGGGCGCGTGAGCTCCGGGAATCGGCTCAGGAGGTCCTGGTATGGCGAGCACGTCGTCAGCACCCTGACGCTGGGTTGCGGCGATCGGTCCTTATTCGCGCTTACGACGCGGCCCGTCGTCCCGTCGAGCAGGCGCCCGCTTCGACAGTCCGGTAGAAGTCCAAAGTGTGCCAGGAAATCAGCGCCGATTATTGGCAACGCGACGTCCGCGATGACGAAACGCCATACGAACACCCGGTGCAGCCCCAGGTCGATTCGCATGGGTAGGCAGCCGTACGTGTTGATAGTACTGCTGTTAGCGGCGCTGAGCTTGTAGTTGGTGACCGCGCGCTGGCCCTTGAGTAGGTTGCGCGGGAAGCAACATAAGTCGGAACCGGTGTCGACTAGGAACCCATGTCCGCTGGTGTGGTCCCTAACGAAGAGACGGCGTCCACTGGATGGGCAGCCGGCAGCTGCAATAGCCGGCTGCCTTACTCGTTTCCCTGGGTGTAGCTGCACGGGGGTTCGCAGCGTTGAGCCCGGCTACCGAACCGTCTGTGGTACCAGCATTTCCCGGTGCTGGCGTTGTCGCGGCGGCCACGCTGTTGTTCGGGCGGCTGGCGGCGTGCTGGCGGCCTTTGTTCGCCTCGTAGGGCTGCGACTTCCGCGGTGAGCGCCTCCAGGCGCTGCTCGAGGCTAGGGGCTGATGGGCCGTGGAGTTCATCTGCCTGATTGGTGGACTGTGAGCTCGTGCTGGCAGCGTGGACGTGCGGTGGAAGACCGGGTGTTGGAATCTCCATAAGCCTGTCAGCGATTTGGGCGGCCGTGGCGAGCGGTGCGTCTATATGACTTTGGACCGCGAGCTGTACGTAGGCCGGCAGGCGCTGCAGCCACAACGTCCGCAGGAAATCGTCCGACACTTGAGTAGGCCCTACTAGGCTGCGGAGGTACCGCAGGAACTGCGACGGAGATCTGTCGCCAAGTTCGGCTTCGCTGAGCAGCAGCCGAGTTCTTCGCTCTTGTGAGGGCGAAAGTCTCTGTATCAGAGCTTTCTTTAAACACTCGTACTTGCCTGTTGCTGGCGGGTTGACGAGGATGTCCTGGACTTCCGCAGCCCATCTTTGTTCGAGGTGAGCTGCGATGTGGTTGAACTTGGTGGCGTCCTGCGTGATGCCGGCGATGGCGAATTGGCTTTCCGCCTGGGCGAACCAGACGTCCGTATTGTCCGCCCAGAAAGCCGGCAGCTTCGGTGTGATCCTACAGACCTGTGCTGCGTCATGGTGTTGGCCACGTGGATCCTCCTTCAGCCTTGCGATCTCCTGCTGTAGCTCGGCGATTTTGTTGTTCAAAATGTCCATCGTAGGGGTCACCAATATAGGAAAGACTCGTGCAGGGTTAGGATTCCCGGAGCCCGGAGTAATAAGCCTGGTCTCCTAAACTAAGACTTTATTCCACCACGTGGTGCGACTCTAGCCGTTGTCCGGAAGCACAGGTAATGTGTCGCGCGAGAGCCGGGAACAGAATGCGCTCTGCGTGTGCACGCTGTAGGTGCTCGGTAGGGTCCCGTTACTTGGTGGGGAGCATTGTTTGCATCCCCTAACGGGACGCGTAACGGGACCCTCTTGCTCGCATGGGGACACGGAATATTCGTCCCCACACATTTATACAAATTTATAGAAATACGTTGCGTAAAGTACAATTAATTGTACTTTTAATTCAATTTAAATGTTCCTATTTCTGTACATACCTTTGATTCAGAGGGCATTAATTGAATAACAACCATAAAAACTTTGGGAGTTCCGTACGTCATTTTGAATACTTTTATAGTTACAAACACATAATTCAGCAGTCGTACCTTAGACAAATCTTATTATCTTCTGAAATATTATACAGGATACAATAGTACGTTATATAATGAAGTTCTAAAATCTCGGCCGACACATATTTGAATGTATTATAAGGCGCCATATTGGCTAAAAAAAATATACTTTTTTTACAATCAAAATATTTCTGCTTTATTTCATTACGAAATACAGAACTAAATTTTTAGGATGCGTCAATGTCCTTGGTAAATTATGACGTCATCGTTTAGCGAAGTAATTTAACACTAATTCGTAACTTATTTCAACTATAATTATTTCTAAGTTTATTGTAGGGGTTTATCACCTCCACAGTAACGGTTCTCGATTTTGGCAGAATATATATACCAATTTTTGTTGAATTCTGTCCACGCGATAAAATTTGTATAAGGAACATACAAATATATATACAAACAAACGCTCTGGTTTATTTATTAGATAGAAGAAGAAGAAGAAGAAATATATTTGTAATTTACCTTTGAAATTATATTTTTTTCTCTTCTTGTAATTTTATATTATGACGTATCCTAGGCCGAGCGCTAATGGAATTAATAATAAATCTAAATTCACTATATCAGTTCATATGTAGTTCAGCTACTACATGTCAGGGTGTGGTTGAAATGCTGTTACATAAAAGTATGGAGTAAACAACGGAGACTGGAGTTGAATCTGGGGTTATGGAAGTCACTGAGTTTAATTAGGACATTTACCATACTGGTTAATTTGTAGCTCATCCACTAGGAGTGAAGGTGAAACAAATTTACATTTACATTCTTAAATGTGTAGAGTAATTTCTACCAAACTTTATACACGTTTCTTACGACCAGAACAAACATCTACCGCCTTTCGGGGTGGTGACGGAGCTGTGGAATTTAAAAACATTGCTATACAGTCTTTATTAGCGTCAAATAAAACGTTGTCGGAGTCGCTTTATTTCATAATGTCATTCTAGAATGTTAAGTGTCTAATTTCAATCCAAAATTCAATGGAGGGAAGCACCCTTACCGTACGGGTGGTGGTTGAAGGGATTACCATCGTAAATAATGAAAAAAAACATAGAAATTGGTGTTATAGGTCATACGAGTCACAGAGATTAATTCACGCATTAATAATGCTGGTTAATGATATTTTATGTTCCACTTTTTGGTGGTGGACACGGTTATCAAAAAGTTTTGACCCTCTTAAGTTACCGGCTAATTTTTTTACTTTCTTGCGGTACCAGATTTTTTGTCTCTATTTAGTTAAAGGTTGTATTCAAGTTAGCGAGTATTTTTTGCTGCTTTTATTCGTCATTATGATTGTATACCTCATTGTGTTCGTTTTCCACAAAGAAACCTGCGAGTTCACATGTGGGATATGTAATAAGTGGGCATTATAAAACAGAAATAAATTATCAGGGTGGTGAGAAAGTAACTACTTCTTGTTGGGTATGGTTAAAAAGGAAGTGTGTGGTTACCATCATGTATATGTATATGAAGAATAGTACCTATAAAGGGGAAGATGGAGACGCATATCACTACTTGGTACCGAACAAATATTGATAGAAATAGATCTGGGAAGAAACCAAAGGGAAATGACAAAATTAAAATAATAATATAGAAAGTCTTCAATGAAAAACAAAGAATTACTTAAAGAATAAATTATAACAGAAATTCGAGGAGGAGCAGTGGAATCAGACCCACGATGAACCAGATATTATTGAGACAATTACTAGAGAAGTTTTATGAATATGATGAGCAACTTAATCAGCTGTTGATGCATTTTAAACAAGCATAAAACAGCCTAGATAAAAAAAAGTAATCTGATCAGGAAAGAGTTCAGAATCCCATAAAAATTAATTAATTGGACAGAAACAACTATGAAAAGAATGCTTTGCAAAGTTAGAATAGAACAGGAGGTGTCTGAGAAATTTTTATTTTATGAATATGTTTTAATTTTATTAAAATATATTTCTTACAAAATTGGTTGGTTTATTCATTTACATACAAGGCAATATTAAAATAATTTCATTTAGACCTGGAAGCTTATATACAAAGGATTCTCCGATTCTTTTATTGTGGGAACAAAATTAACTATCAACAATTTAGTCAATTTATTTACAAAAAATACATATCCAATTGTAAAATAAAATAATAATTCTACGTCACACATTTGGTTCTCCTGGAGAACCTACAACATACCATCGAAGTTGAGTTTTAACTGCCTCAAGTCTTACCAATCGCTTTTTGTCATCTAAGCACCCCTTCAGTTCATTAATAACCTAGAAAAAGAAAGAATAAAATATCAAAATATATTGTGGAACAAAATGACAGACAGTATTGAAAATGGTGAAATTGAATCAATATTTCAATACTGAACACATGGAGGAAAAATAAATGTTCATCACTTGTTTATTAAAGAGTTGACATACAATCTTACACAGTCAGGGGTAACAGAGGTTTTTTTACACCATGTATACAAATTGAAGATTGTCTACTTACGTCAAAGATACTGAGAAGAAATACTGCAAAAAGAGAATAAAATGTTAGCAGGCCAAGACTAGTTAGTGTTTTAAAGAATGTTGTTTTCCAGATAGGGAAATATATTGAGAACAGATGGGGCACATTAATAAATTGTAACAACTAATGAGAAAGTAGTAGTAATGATAGAGCTGAATGAGCCTATTAAAGAATAATAATCAAAATAAACATGAAAACAAATTACAAGAAACAATGTCTACAATAAATGTGCAAAGAGGCTGAAGATTCAATTAAGAACAGAAAATTAAGAGCTGCTAACAAAATAATTTGTCCCTTTTTGAGAAAACAAATTTGATAAAAGAATATTGACACCACATAACTCTGAAGATGAAATTTTTAAGACAAGTACATTACCAATCAGTTCCTCAAGAATGAAAAAAAGGATGTTGATGATATACCAGATGAATTAATAAAAGCACCTAGAAATAAAATCCAAAATGGACTGTATGATCTTGTAAGTCACTTTTACAACTCTTGTAAAGATGCCTAAATACTCCAACAATTGTCGTATGGTTCCTATCCTGAAGAAGTGCTATGACTAAGAATATACACTTATACTTGAAACTTGTATGTACAAAATAGTGATGTTAATTACCATTAGATGAAGAGAACAAAGTTAAGGATGTGCTAACTTAAGTTTGACTTCTTAAAAGGAATAGGGTAATTGGGAAACAATATTGACACTTTAATTTAAAAATCTAGGAAAAAGACAAACACACAGCTATAATATACATTGAAAACACATTTAACTTCATAGAAGAGGGCAACTGTTCACAATTCCAAGATCAACAAGAGTAATATGGAGATTGTATGAATATGTAGGGGTAGTGGTGCCATATGGAAAACACAACCAATAGTCACGGATAAGGGAAGTGGTTAAATAAACCTAATCACTCAAATCCCTATTGTTAAATGGATATGCACAATAGATTTTGAATGAAACAAGAAATAAATGAGGAAATATACACAAACTAATCAGATTATTATGACCATCTCAGTAATTCACTGGACCACCAATTGCATTCAATATTGATGCAATTCTTCTAGTCATTAATTCCTGCACGAGATGCTGAAAGGAATCTAACAGCATGCCTGATGAACGTCAAGTTGTGTGAGATTTGATTATTGTGGATCCAGCTGCTGGGTAGCTCTTTCAACTTCATCTCACAAATGCTCAATTGGATAGAGATATGGTGACTGTAGCCATCTCTGTTGGGATTTATCATCAACATGACAGCATGAACTTGTTCAGAAACATAGAAATTAAATGGTACAAATATGTCCCAAATCCCCCTTCCCCAGCTTAAATGGTTGTAACTATACATGCAGGACCCATCCATTCAACCAGTTTCTGCCTAATTCTCCATCTGCCATATGCATGATGCATGTAAATATGTTTCAACAGTCCATATGATATTTTACTAATGCTTGACTTTCAAATCCTTGTGTTCTCTGTGAATTAAAAACATTTTCTCTCATTAACTGGAAACTGTGTTTGAACACACGTATAGTTCCCATATTCCACAAAATTCAGTGTATGGCAACCAGTAAGCTCGAGATCATTTAAGGGGATCCCTGATTAAGATCTGCATTAATTTCATGCACTGTTACTCTATTGTTATCATACACCACTCTACCTACCCTCTGTTATGCCCAGGCATTAACTAATAGTTTCAATGTTATAGTTCAAATGTTTGACCCAGTTTTCCAGCAGGCAGTTCAGGCTGTCGCCTAGAAGATGACGACAGACCTGTCTCAATGAAATTTCACGTTTTAATCAATGTTGTGCCCATGAAGAACCCAGGAAACTTTTTCTACGACAACTGCACTGGGAAAGCCTTTGATCTTGAATCAGTCTGTAAACTCTTTAACAACAGCTACTTTTAAACATTCAATAAATGAAGCTGTTTTGGTGGTATTACCAATATCTTCAGAAACACATCACTTCAACTTTCATAGTAAACAACCTGCTTCCCTTTTATATTGGTCTGTCCCTGTAGCAATTTTAGTGTTATATCAAAGCTAATTTTCCTAAAATCATCAGATGGTTATAATAATCTTGCAAGATTATAACAATTATGAACAAAGACTTAATTATTTATTTGTATTACCTCTCTTTCATGTTCTCCATATTTATGAATATAACTCAATACTCTATGAATAATTGTTTTAAAATATTGTGGAAATTAGTATAAATAAATAAATCCATACCTGATTCTTTAATGGAAGAATGGCTACAGTTGGATATTGGCAGAAAAGAAATAAGCACTGAAGAGCCAACTTCCTGACTTGCTAGAAAATAAATTAAGCACAAAATAACATTTTAAGTAGGAATTACTGCTAAAACTGTAAAACTCTAAGACATATTAAATAGGTGTGTAATATTACATATATTCAATATAATCAAAATAAATAAATTAATCAATAAAGTTACAAAAGTAGAATATTTAATATACAGTAAGACCCCACATAACATGGGGATACATTCTAATAAGTTCAAGCACTAAGCAAACCAGCATTAAATGAAGTCATCTATCATGAAAATATTGAGGATAAGTGAAACAGAATAAAGAAAAGAAAATTTATCAGTTGTTTTTTTTTGTTTTTTTTTTTGCTTTGTAACATTTCCTTAATAATGGGTTTATTTATTATATATATATATATATATATATATATATATATAAAATTAATGAAAATAAAAAATTGAGTAATGAATTATGTTTGCATTGAAGCTGTTCTTCCTCAATTGACACTTTTTTTTGTCAAGAAATCATCTAGCATCATTTTCTTTCTCATTTTTCATTCAGCAATCAGTTGTTGATAAGACATTACCTCAATGACACTTCAAATTTGAATAATCTTGTATTAAAAGTTCATCTTGATCCTCATATTCAGAAACACTCATTTGTTATTTTTGTGCACTTGTTGTTTGACCAATTCTTTAAGAAGTTTATTGAAACCTTTTGCCAGTTGTATAATTCTTCAATATCCCGTGCCAGTATATTTTTCAACCATGTTTCATTAGCTAGCTTTACAATTTCATCGTACAGTATCCATGATATCGTAGTTTCTCCAAAAAACTCTAATGTATTGTTTATCTTCTCTGTCAGTTTTATCAAACAGTTGCTGGAATATCCACCATAAGCAATAAGCTTTAAATTTTTAAATTATGCCTAAATCCTTTATTGGACAAGTGAAAGGGTATTTGACAAAAGGAAAACCAGTTCTAATGGAATGTATTTTGTTAAAATTGGTCAAATACATTGGATTATCATAGTGATCCAAGATTTTTTAACTGGACTCCCAAATTATTAAGGTGATTTTGAAGTACCCTGCATTGGTCTTGGGGTTTTGGAAAGATAAATAAGCAGCAACTTTATTTTAAATTTTACATTTGTGTTACCACCCAGCAGAAGTGATGAATGATCTTAAGCACCATTAAATCATGTACATTTTGGCATTCTTTTTAAAAAATGGTCAGTTTCATGTACATTAAATACTAGTTGAGGAGGATTATTTCCTATGTTGTCGATTTTTCTTAATGCCACTTGAAATTCAGAAGCTGCTTTTGTACGTCAACTTTCCACTACTCCAGTAACCTGTATGCTATGAAAATTGTTTCTGTTTTTAAACCAATGGAACCACCCTCGACTAGCTATGAAATTTTCACTTGTGCCAAAAAATTTTCTCACCTTATCCATTATAATTGCTTGACTTGCGTTCAAATTCATCATCAATCCAGATGGAAAGTCATTTTTCCATTTCCTCAAACACATTGTTTCTGGAATGGGTAATTCTTGTTACAGAAGTTTTGGTTGTAGTTCTAATTACATTATTTTTTAAAATTGTCCATATTGTTAAAGTTGACAAATATAATGCACTGTTAGTTTCTAGTGAAATGCTTTTTCTTGTCATTCACTTTCTTTTACAATACTATAACTAGGATTGCAGATTTCATGCAAATCAAAATCGTTGATCTTTGTTTCACTACATTGTTCCTCTTTCTCAGACAATAGAATCTATAATTAACACTTCCAATATATCCAGACATACATCAAATCTTTTGATTATTTGTTTTCTTAATAAGTTTGCTCATTTAAAATTAAATTTATGATTTTATGTATTTATTA
The DNA here is from genome assembly GCA_037074705.1 of Zhengitettix transpicula. Lineage (NCBI taxonomy): Eukaryota > Metazoa > Arthropoda > Insecta > Orthoptera > Tetrigidae > Zhengitettix > Zhengitettix transpicula. Next base: position 188,870,795 of record CM073591.1, read on the forward strand.
CTAAAATTGGGCAACTTTTCTGCTGCTGTTAGACAACATATAGTAAGATTAATAATATATATGTAAATTAAGTTACCTCAGAATGGTACACAACTTTTACTTGGTCTATTGGTAAATACTTTAGTGCAGACTTTTGAGTTCACCTGGTTTGTTCAGTGAGTTGTTCTTAAAGCTCTTACGGTATTTTCATCACCTGACGAAAATGATAACGATTGCAGAAATGTTGTTTGGTATTTATTCTATCAATTAATTCTGTTTTGTGGCTACTTCATTATCTACTTGTTAATTTGTATGTAACTCTCGAGAACATTTACAAAAGAAGCATTCTAGATTTTTATTATCTCACAATAATTTGTTGGATATATCTTTAATTTTATATTTGTATCATTTTCGTAATTTTTGTAGGGATGATTGAATGATGCCTTCCCTGCCAAATTTATCAGTGTAAGCCTGATAAAATGTAGCCGTTTTTTCTCCTTACAAATATTTTTTTAAAAAATAAAAACATAAAACCACACAAACTTCAGGAACCATTCAATTTTCCACCTCTGTACTGAATAGAGCCAAACACATTACACTTAATAGGGAAATACTTAGTTATATTTAGTAGTGATTATACAATATATTTATACAGTACATCTACTGGAACTTTTGGTAACACTCATAACAATATTAAGACACATGGAAAGAAAAAATTATAGGAACTTGGAAATTTCAGCCTGAGATAAATAATTTTATTCCTAATCAAAATTATTCCAGTAACTGGAGTAGTTCATCTAATGCAGTAAAGAAATTAGTTGGGAGTTGTTGGTTTCCATTACAAAGTTGGAAAAGTAAAATACACAAAGAAATTAGTTGGGAATTGTTGGTTTCCATTACAAAGTTGGAAAAGTAAAATACACAAAGAAATTAGTTGGGAATTGTTGGTTTCCATTACAAAGTTGGAAAAGTAAAATACACAAAGAAATTTCAGACCTGTGCAGCTGATATTTGCTACAATAAATTACAATTGTTATTTTTCCATATGCATTATACTATTTGATTTCTTGGAAATAAGTTATTAATAGTGAAAAATAACAAGCAAAGCTAATTAAGTCTGAAATGATTTATAAAAATAGTTTTGAAGTATGAATATGTATTTAGAATAAGTTTAACAGACTTAACATTACTTCTTAAACATAAAATATGTTAACAAAGAATTTAACTGTAAGAAATAAAGACTCCAACTACTGTCATCTTTACCACTTTACTCCTCTTTCTTTTTGTACTTATAAATAGTGTTTTGTGTATCCAAAACATCATAAATAGTTAAAACTCTATTGGAGAGCCGTAAATGCTTTATATTATTTCTTTTAATTTCCAATATCAGTATAAATTAAGCTAGAAATTTAAAATTAGCACAGCTTTCTGATATTGAAATTATCCAGTAACTTACCATTGATTTATCAAATTTAGATAGTTGCAGAAGCTTAGATATGAAAGTGTTCATATGGTCAGCAATGCACTGATGCTGTATTTCAAGTAGAGTTCTCAATGTATCCATTGTTGACAGCAATAAAGTGATGTCATTCAGTGTAAGTGATTCCACCAGTAAAGGAATTATCTTTAAATAAGAAAAGTCATGATTTGAAATTTTAATTAAACAAATTTTCTTATGATTTGTTGATAATATAACATATTTGGAAGATGTATACATAAAATAACACTTGTAACTATGTAATGTGTGTATAATTTCAACCCATAACCGCATGGGAAAAGAGCTGTAGATGCTTTACAGGAAAATAATGTGAATATAACCGAGACTGGAGTCAAATACAGTGTTATGGATTTCACTGAGTTAAATTATGACATTCAACTTGGCATTTAACCCCCAGGGGCAGGGGTGGGCGGGGTGGAAATTTTGTAACATGCAAACAAGACAGATATATGAAATTGAATAAAATTGTTTCATGCTTAATTATATTGATTGTATTTCTATTGATGTTGTTTTGTATAATTTTAACCCCTTTCAGGTGGGAGTGGTACACCCGTAAGGGATTGGGGTGGAGTGAATTTCTATAAAAATAACGCAAACAAAATCAAGATTAGACTCGAACCCAGGGTTATATTTATCACTGTGTTTAATTATGACATTCAACTTACAGTTTAACTCCCCCAAGTGGGGGTGGATGGGGGTTAAATTTTCAAAATCTTAGGCAGTCGATATTTGCGTCTAATAAATATTTTTCTGGTTCACTGAGATTTATAAAATTCCTCTACAACTTCCATATATTTAATAATGACCTCTTTCTGGATTTGGAGTGGAGCACCCTTAAGGGTGGGGGTGGAGTGGATTTCTATAAAAATAACACAAACACAATCGAGATTGGACTCGAATCCAGGGTTATTGTTGTCAGTGAGTTTAATTATTATATTCAAGTTGCCGTTTAAGTACCCCAAGCGGGGGTGGGAATCTTCAAACATGCTAACACAACCGATATTTGAGTCAGATAAAAATTTTCGGGCAAAAAGTAATTCATGGTATTTGTACCAATGAATGTGAATAAAATTTCAACCTTTTACGGAATGAAAAATGAGCTCCAATAGGGGTGGGGGTGGAGTTCCATTACAAAAAATAAATAACTAGAATACAATCGAGAAATGAGTCAAACCCAAAGTTATAACGCTGAATTTAATTATAACATTCAACTAGCAATTAACCTATGGTTACGGGGTGGTTGGGGGGTGGAAATTGTCAAACATGTTAATCTACCGATCTTTGCGACGACTAAAAATTTTTCGGGATCAATGAGTTTCATAAAATTTCTCTACGTGTTCTCTGAGTATAATTTCAACCTCTTTCGAGCTTAGCAGTAGAGTACCCTTAGGGGTGGGAGTTCTACAATAAAATAACGTGAATACAACCGAAGGCTATGGATGCCGCCAAGTTTAATTATGACATTCAATTGGTGATTTAACCCCCAGGGGTGAGGGTAAACGGTGTTGTCGGTGGTGGAATTTTTCTAACGTGTTAAACGGTCGATATTTGCATTAAATAATTAATTGTCGACATCAATAAAATTGATAATTAATCTACCGCTGCTGTTTGTAAAATTTCAACCCCTTTTGGAAAGCACACTTATAGGAGAGGATGGAAACATTCAAACATGGTAAAACAGCCAATATTTAGGCAGATAAATATTTTTAGGGATCGAAGAGATACACAGTGTTTCAACTGATGTTATCTGAGTATAATTGCAACCCCTTTCCGCATGGGAAAAGAGCACTCTTAGGGGTCAGGGTGGACGGTAGTTACAAATAACTAACGCAAATAAAACCGAGATTAGAGTCAAATCCAGGGTTCTGGATGTCGCTGAGTTTAATTATGACATTTAATTGAAGTAGTGGAGTTGACGGGGGTGGAATTATTGAAACAAGAAATAACAACCGATATTAGAGTTCAATAAATACTTTTCAGGGTTAATTAGATTTATAGTAATTCTACCCATGTTGTGTGTGTAAAATTTCAACCCTTCTTGCGGCCTGAGGGTGGAGCATGGTTAGGGGTGGGGGTGGCGGGTACTCACAAGAAAATAACGTAAAAGCAACCGAGATTCGAGTGAAATCGAAGGTAATGGATATCACCGAGTTTATATATGGCAATCTGTACAACGTTCAAGGTGTGGAAAGGGTGGTAGGAGTTGGGTGGTCAGGGCCAGGGGTTAGAAATTTAAAAACATGTTGACAGTTAGTTTTTTGCATCAATTAAATATATTTCGGGATAATTGAAATTATAAAAAATTCTCTATATGTTCTCCCTTTATGGGTTGGGGTGGAGTGGCATTATTACGCAAAAGCAATCAATCAGGGTTATGGATGTCACTGAGTTTGATTATGAGATTCAATCAGCCGTTTAATCCCCAGGGGCGGGGATGGTACGGGATGGAATTTTTAAACACGTAAAATTGTCGATAATAGCATGGAATAAATAAATGCCATGGACATTGATTATGTTAGTAATTCTATTGATGTTGTTTATAAAATTTCAACCCCTTTAAGCGTCCGAGGGGAGAATGCTTTGGTGTAGGGATTGAAACATCCTAAGACCACCAATATTTGAGTCGGATAAATATTTCAACTTCTTACAGCATGAGAAAGGAGAACCCTTAGAAAGAGGTTAGAGGGGCGGGATGGAGTAGGGAGCGACTACAAACTTTAAACATGCTAACCGGCGATTTTGATTCGAATCAATTGAATTCGGGATCTACGGGATTTGCCAAATTTCACTACTCTGTGGATAATTTCCATCTCTTTCAGGATTGGAAGGGATGCACCCTTAAGGGTTGGGGAGGAGTGGCATTACAAATAATGGCTGCACATTCGTGTTTCGAGTCAAATCAGGAGTTATGGATGTCACCTATTTAAATTATGATATTCAACTTAGAGTTTAACCCCCATTGGCGGGGGTGAACAGGGTGGAAATTATTCAAACATGTTAATCACCCGATGTTTGCACCTAATATTATTCAAACATGTTAATCACCAATGTTTGCACCTAATATTATTCAAACATGTCAATCACCCGATGTTTGCATCTAATAATATTCACAGTCAATTCAATTTTGAATATTTGTGTTTATGTTGTTTGTGCAATATATCAACCACTTTCGGGCTTAGGAGACTATCACGTTTAGGGGTGATGTTTGGTGGTTGCGTTACAGCAAAATAATGCCCATACGACCGAGATGTGAATAAAATCCAGGGATATGGAAGTTGCTGAGTTTATTTATGACAATCTGGTCAACGCGCATCGGTGGGAGTTGGGCATGGACGCTGGTGGGTTGTGTTGGGCGGCGGTTAAAATTTGCAAACAATTCAAAGGGCCCATTTTTGCGTCAAATAAATATATTCCGGGACCAATGAGCCTTATAATATATCTTTTACATGTTCTCCGCATATAATTTCAACCCCTTTCGGGTTTGGGAGGGAAGCATTCTTAATTACTTAAAATTATGCAAAACAATCGAGATTCGAGTGGAATCCAAGGTTTTGTATGTCACCGAGTTTCATTTTTACATTCAACTTGCCGTTTACTCCCCCAAGCGTGGGTAGTATTTTTAAAACATGTCAATTGGACGATTTTAGCATCGAAATAATAGTTTTAGGGGTAAATTAAATTCATATTATTTCTCTTGATGCTCTCTATGTAAAATTTTAATCTCTGTCGGCAAGGAGGGGAGCAAGATTAAAGACGGGTGGAGCATTACATGAAAATAACGCTAATACGATTGCGGTACCGATATCTCTGAACTTAATTATGCCGTTTTGTTTAACCCAAAGTAGAGTGGGGATGTGGGTAGAAATTTTGTAAAATGTTGAAACGGACAATATGAAATAAACTTTTTTGAGGTCAATGAGTTCAACCCCTTTTGTCATGGGAGGTGAGCACATGGATAGGGGGTGAAGTGCATTACATAAAAATGCCACAAAAGCAACCAAGATTGGAGTCAAATTGGGGGTTATAGATATACGACATTCCAGGCTAGTGTTATAATAAATTAAATTCAGGACGTAATATATGTAGCAACAGTTTATTAATGATAGATGAAAGGGTTGACTTACTGTATAATAGCGAGTAAAGTTAAACTTGAGAAAATGAAGGATGGTAAGGGGAGTATGTATGTTTTTTCAAGGATGGACAATGATAGAATCCAAACAATATCAGGTATGCAGAATAGCTTACAGTTCTGTTAAAAAAGTGTTAGAAGTTGGTAGAGGAATAGACTTAAAACTGCCTAGATCTGGAAATAAAGGCAATCAAAATACTAAATTTATCTGGGATCTCCAAAATTATTTGAAAATCACCGTCACACCAGAGGGAAACCAAGCTAGAATTATGAGGGAATGTTTGGGAGAGAAGAAAATCAAATGGAAATAGAAAATAAAACCAGAGGCTTTCAAAAGTTTATTCAATAATACATGGCACTGAGACAGGAGACAGAAAGTTAAAAACACAGAGTTTAAGAAGGGAGGTTTAGCTTTAGTAAAATGTTGTGAGTATCCAGCATGGCTAAGAGAACCAGATAAAAAATAACAGAACATTAAAAAAGAATCATTTCAAGTGATCAATCAAAGAAGGTATAATAATAATAATAATGAAATTGGTAAAACAGACAGAACAGGGTAAGGGAAATCTTTTAATATTACACATCTAATCCCTTATAAGGAGTTTGTAGCTAAGAGATGTCAAACAGCTGTCAATTCAGTATATCTCAAACAGCTGTCAATCCTGAATATCTCAAACAGCTGTCAATTCAGTATATCTCAAACAGCTGTCAATCCTGAATATCTCAAACAGCTGTCAATTCTGTATAACTCAAACAGGGTATGTTTCAAAAAAGTTGTAAATTATGTATATCTCAAACAGATATCAATTGAATGATTCAAACAGCAGTCAAGTCTGTATTGGTCAATTTCTGTTTGATTATACACATGGGTACGTTTTCAAAAAGGAAAATTGTAAATTGTAAATTATTTTATAGTAGTCAGAGTGTAAATATTGGGTATGACTAAACCTAATGTTGCTGTTTTGTGTAATATAAAATTTGGTCAAAGATTTGTTTTTTAAAAAAATATTGACAGTTTTGTTAATTATTATTAATTGTTGTTGGTTTATTATTTTTTTTGGACATCAGGACATGGACAATGAATGTTGTCATTGTAATTTCTTGGGTCTCAAAGATGTGGAAAAAAATTGGCTAAACCAGAAAAAGATTTGTCATGTATTTTTTCAGCCATCATATTTTATTCCTCTCTAATATTACAATTAGTCATGGATGGGCACCTTATTATGTTACATTTGCTTTGTTGCCATCCCTTGTGCGTGATGCAGTGCCATGTTGGTATTACTGTGTCTGCATCATGGTTTTGGCACAAACATGGCTAGTAGTCAGTTGTCAAGTGGAATTTACAGGAAGAGAAGTTGCTGTATTGAACTCATGGGGAGAAGAGTTGACAGGTGGAACTCACAGGAAAAGTACTCTCCTGGAAAACATTTCAAAACCAGTCTTGCATATGCAAGAGAGACTGCGAATTTATCAGTTACGGAAGTGTTGCATCAGTTAAAGCCATGTCCTGTGTAATGTCTCATGTCTCAAAGACAAAAAAGTTGTTAAGTTGAATATAAGTTTTGTTAGAAACATGAGTAAGGAGTAAGGAGATGGCAAATAAAAAAATATCAAAGACCAGTTACAATATAAGTATATATATTGCAGAGATTATAAATATGTAATGAAATATCAATAAATTGTTTTGTTAATTATTGGCGGCGTAACTTTGGGGCCAGAGCATTGTAAATAACATCATTGTTTGACACAAGAATGCAGAAACGATAATGGTTGCTAGGTGTATTGTCGAAAAAGTATATAAGACGCTCAAAACTTTAGCGTCAACTCACAAAGGAAGCCTGCAAGAGGATTCTCTTGCAGGTGAACCTTTCCAGAGAGTTCTGGAGGAGGCTACCATTGTGGATGCCTTCACATCTCTCTGGGTTTTTTTGAACCAAGGTTTCCATATGCCGAGGCACCTCGGCCTGCTTTGAGAGGTGTATGTTATGGGGTCGCAGACCTTGAGCATACAGTAAGATTTATCTGCTATTCCTATTGGAATAGTGGGCCAGCTGCCTCCTAAACCGGTCAAGGGACAGCGAGAGGAAAGCTGCGACCTCACAGAAAACCCCTCTCCTGCCATCAGAAGAGTGTGGGACAAGTATCAACCTACCTGATGCAGGTTTTTCTAGGGTTTTCCTTGCATCACTTTTAGGTGAATTGCCAGGTAGGATCCTTAAACTAAAGCCCGGGGGCCCTAGTTAACCCTTGGCTACCTTCCTCTACCCTTCCGCATCCCCCCTTTCAAATTCCTTTCCTATGCTATAAGAGGGGAGTTGCCACTATGTGGAATACCCTATACATAGCCTGTCTACACTTTCAAAAAAAAAAATTAGCGTCTACAGTTTACTCAGATATTCAGAGAAACAGTGTGTGTGGAGTTCTTGATGAAACAGTCAAAGTACAGCAAACACTTAGATATTAAGGAAGCAGTGAGTATTTGTGAGCCTGCGGAGAAATCAGATATTCAGAGAGACAGTCGGTGTGGTTTGGAGGAGCTGGCCATGGTAGTCTGAGCTAGAGTCCGTGACAATATGAATTCAGCGAAGTAGAAAGGCGCCGAAAATGTTGCAGTGTTGGAAAGTGAAACAAGAATAAAATCAGTGCTATGGCCTGTCTATGAACTTTAGTGTTCTATAAAAATTAAATAATCACGTGTGCACAAACGAGAGCAGCTCTAAATAAATAGTATATATAACAAGAAAATGCACTTCAATAACCTTTTGTAAATACCACCAGACCCCTAAAACTTTTCAGTTTTCAAATAGTTTTTGGTATTGGTATAAAATTTTGTTATTGTAAAACCATTTTTTACTGACTTTATTAGAGGCCCGATAAGTGGCCCTGAAAGTTAGATTCTCATAAAAGCTGAAGCACTTGCATAGAAATATAAAATGTAAATTCAACAAAGAACAAATTTGTCAAATAATTTTTGTTATCTTTTAAAAATATTGGCTTAATATCAATTTCCTTCCTTTGTTCAATCTAATTTACAGTATTTACTACAATATATATATATATATATATATATATATATATATACTGCATTTGCATTCAGGTTCTGATCTTCCTTCCTGATGAATGAGGCTCAGACCCTCAAAAATTTGAACTTCCACCTGTCAGACTGGACCAACTACTGATTTCAAGTAAGTCAGCATCACTGTCTCTTTCCTATCCAAACATCATAATTCTCTTCACTTGAGAATGATGACTGTAAACATCATGGTTTAAGCCTACTTTCACCTAGTTTGAAGCAAAAACATAGGAAAAATCTTTCCTCATTGTTGAAATACCCATGTCACAATAATGAAAACAGTGAAATAGTCAATGTGAAACACGAATCACTTTAAGTGCTGTAGAAGTGACTATTAGTAGTTAAATGCACTTCCAAAATACAATAAGTAATAATTTATTGAATATATTAATTATTGCAACTCCAGAAGCATATGAAACTTTAGTCATAGAATGAGTACAACAAATTCAGGGATAATATATTTTCAGACCTGACTGTTATAGCAGAGAAACAAAATTGTGATAGATTGACATTTTAAAAAAAGGGTAAAAAAATAAAAGATATGCATTTAGTAAGGTTGGAACATGTGGCAGGACGCCATGTAGTCTAACTAACACTAAAAATTTTGATTTAATATCAAAATTTATAATATTAATATTAATGGTCAAATAAGTCATATTTGTCAAAAAGTGGGACTTTTAATTTCTAATTTAGCAATGCAGGATTTCCTAATGCCCACATTCATGGAAACTTCTTCAATCTATGCAAGAATTGAAGAAACATTCTATAGACGTGGACTTTAATCAACATAATGACTCAATTTTTTCTTTGAAAGCCAGGATGATCATGTCAGGACTTTAATTCCGATCTTATACAACATTATAATTTAATATTTAAATTTTTGCCTCTTTTATTAACGTTATTCTCTAACTGAGTACCTGGCTTTGCCTTGTTATAATTTAAATTAGCCAGTAGAAGGAATTGATACAACACTAACCACTTAGTAAACATTTCATTTAATCAGCATCAATAGTCTCATTGTTTGAACCATTTACCTATTTACATTCTCCTCCCTTGGCAGCTATCTTCAAATAAACCAATATGGTGACTCACACTACTTTAACAACTCGAGAATTCTCCTCGTACATAAAATTAGTGTCTAAAAATTCAACCAAATTATAACAGTGAAAAATACTTGTTAACTTAATCGAGTCCAAAAGTACACCTGGTACCTTAAACGAGTAAAGAAATTAAACCTTTAACTAAATAGAGACCAAAAGTATACCTGGTACCCAGTAACTTAAAAGGGTAAAAAATACACCATGTAAACTTTTGTCAATAGCTCCATGTTGAGGAACATAAAATTTCCTTAACCACCATGGTTAATGCAAGATATAACCCAGTGACTCCTACAACTCTGGAATTGAAATCAATCTTGGTCATTTTTAATTAATTTTTATTAATTCAAGGATAAGGCAAGCTTAACTAAACATCAGGCCCAAGGTCATGTTAAGTTATTTATTAAGCTTTCTGAGCAGAAGTTCTAAGCATTAAGCTTTCTCAAAAGAAATTTGACCATGAAATAAAAGGTTACTTGTAAATTGTAGGTGATCCAAATTTAGGTCTAAGGAGGAATTTTACATCGGATCAGGTGTCAACAAGGGATAGTGGAGGTTCTGGGTTTGATTCCCAGTCTGGTCGACATTTTTCCTCATACTCATGAATTAAATTTTATGTAACTCCCTTCCAGCACCATCCATCACTCCCTGCCTTTTAAGATTGAAATTAAACATTTAAAACTTATAGAATGACCCTTTCAAATAAAAAAGCAAACCTATAAATGTTTTATTCACTGCTAATATAGCTATTTACTTAAGCCCCCTCCCCCATGGTGGTAGGTGTGTCTTAATCCCTCAGTGTTTTTTTCTGGATCGTAAGTAATAATAAAATTTGGTAGAAATTGCTCTTTGTTTATAATTGAAGATGGAAATTTGTTTTGCCACCTTCCATCCCCACTCCTAGGGATTGAACTACATCTTAACCAGGATTGTAAATATCAGAATTAATGTCAGTGACTACCACAACCCAAGATTCAACTCCAGTCTTAGTTGTTTACTCATTATCTTTATGTAAAGGTCTTTCAACCCACTTTCTCCCCCAATTCCACACCTAGGGACTGAAATACAACTTAACAGACATAGTGAATATCATAGACTGCTATAACTCTGGATTTGACACCAATCTCAATTGTTTCACATTATGGTTTTCTTATCATTTATGTACAGTTACATTATTTGTAATTATTTTTACGTTCTTTTAATATAGTAAAATATATATGAAAGTTTCATTGCACAAATAAAATGTTCTCAAATACCTTAGGAATATCCATAAGCAATACTGGTTTAGGAACACCTTGCAGCATATACATGAGTGCTAAGAGATGACCACTCTTAGTTTTGAGACTTGATGAATAATAATTGTTTACAAGTTTAGTTACATGTAAAAAGAAACGTTGGCAGAAAAGTAATCTGAAAATAAAGAAAATATATAGTTATAAAAATTAACAAATTAAGGCAATTTAATAGGATAAAAAATTTATTGGACTGCATAACAGTTATTTTCTAATAATGGACTAACAATAGAAGAATCATGTTCAGACAAACCCTCCAATTATAATCGCAGAATATTCTGTAGAATATCATATTAACATTTAAATTGTTGGGTACCAGAGCAGATCCCCTGTTGGTTCAAATTCCTGCTCCCAGCCTGCCTGTTACTCTGCTGTAAGGAGGAAGTTAACATAAGGCAGGCTTTACCTTTTTAAATAATATGTTGCTTATAGTTTTCTTATCATCTAGCTGTGTGGAAAATTTCACTTCACAAGTATGAAACACAAGGCAAGTACTTCCAGGTAAGTAACACAGTCTTTTCAGAGTGAGTGTTAGTTTTGTGATGATTTGTCATCAAAGTACTTGTGCAATTTTTATCGGTCAATAGAAAATCATCTCTCAATAACAATAATATTATGTCTACATAAGACAAACAAGAAGGTCTGTATTCTACCATTTATTTCACACTCAAGTAAACATGAGTATCCTATTTCTTTGAACAAGGACTAATAAAATGAATAATAAATCTACATACATTCTCCAATGGTAATAACATATTCTGCAATTTTGAATGGCTGCTTTCTTGTGTTTACAGCAGAGATCAACTCCTGACTTAAAAAAATAACATCTGGGACTAATGCACAAGCTGTTTGACTATTATCATGGGCAATTCAAATTGATGATGACAAGTTTCCAAAACATCTTAATTTTTTCTATAATAAATCAAGTGGTTAATTAAATTTTGCAATTGTGTGGAACTTATGGCTGGAGACAATTTAAACTACAGTCTTCAGAGTTCTCAGGTTTCACACGGGTACCAACGATGATTAAACTGTGAAATTTTTATGACCACAACCTCTGTCGTTATCTTCTAGGTGAGAAAATGACGACAGAGCTTGTGGTTGTTAAAACATCACAGTTTAATTGCTGTTAGTACCTGTGAAACCTGATAACTCTTTCTGATGCAACTACACCAGGAAAGCCTTTGATCATTGTACATTCTTGAGCCTTGTGTAACCTCTGCAACTCAGAAAATTAAACTTATCAAATCCAAAATTATCTATCAAACTGTCACAGTTTGCTCAGGATGGAATGACAAATCATTGGTATATTGTTAATTGACAAACACTAGTCAATTGTACACATATAATATGTCCTTCTTGGAAGGACTATTTATAAATTCATCTAATCAAATATTTTGAATAATGAAGTTCAATTGTGAGTTAAGCTAAAAATTCATTTCAGCATTGGTTATTTGATAAGTATTCTTCTCTATGTATTGTGTGTATTTTAATTAAATTTTAGACCTTTTGTAGGAAAATACAAGCAGTCAACAACAATCTGAGATGGTAAAAATCTATAGTGCTAATGCATATTCAACTAGAATTGTAAATTATTCAAAGATGAATCTTAGAAGTTTGTAAGTAAATATCAAAAGAAAAATATAAATCTTAAAAATATATTGTTTAAATTTACATAAATTTGTAATTAATATTCAATAATAAGCCAAAACATTATGACCACTACCACCCATGTGATTGAATGCTACCTGGTGATGTTGCAGGCACATGACTTGATAAGGAAAGAATATAAGCAGAGATGAGTTATATAAGGAATAATTCTAGCAATATGTGCCAAAAATGGGGAAATCCATCGACATAAGTGAATTTGACAGAGTGAATATTGTAACGGTACAACATCTCAGAAACAGCAAAGCTGGTTGGTTGTTCATGTGATACTGCAGTGAGCATCAATAGAGAAAAGACTGTAAAACCTGGAGTAGGTGACAATGTGTTGATGTCCACATGTCATCAAAGGTTGTGGAGGTGAAAGGCTGCCCCACTCTGTAAAGCAGGATACACTGTGGAAGATCTGACAGCAGAGTACAATGCTGGTACAGGCAAAATTGTGTCAGGGCGCATCATTCAGTGCACACTGACTTACCTTCTTTGCCTCTCTTTGACTAATGGAATTAACAGAGAATATTTATTTCAGAAATGAGATTAACTTACTTCACAATGCAGTAATCTGTTTCCTTGAAAAAATCTTCTTCTTTATTCATAATAGCTTTGAAACCTTGAGCTGTTTCATACGAAACATCTTCATAATTAAGATTCTTTATAAGTTTGTTAACCCAGATATGTAATTCGTCGTGCCCTCGCATTACTAAAGCCTTGGTGATCCAAATACACAAGTGTGCAGCACTTCTCCTTTGCAAGGAGTTGGGATTGGAAGTAAATGAACTTTCAATCTTTTCATCAAGAGAATTTAGAATTTTTATTAATTCTTCTCCTATAAATAAACAATTATTATTATCATAAATTACTTGCAGTGAGTAATAATTGTTAAATTATATTCTTTTAAACTCTGTTACACCAAAAGAAATTCATTAATTGTTTGAAAACATTTTCTGTTATTTATATTTTATTCTCAGTATTTTTAACAATCACAATTTCTAAAAAGAAAAGAATTACATAATTTTCTAAATTATTTAATTTTGAATATTCTGGGGCTTTTGACAATACTGTCATAATTAATTTATACATGAAAACATATATTCTTAGTACAATGATTACAATTTACAACTAACACACAAAGTATATAAAAATATTTGACAACATTTTTCTCATTACCCTAATGAACTATGTCAGTTAATAACTATACAAACCTTAAATAACTTCAGAAATCCAGTAAGAGAACATTAATTCAAAATTAAACAGTTCAGAAAATAATGAAATAGTTTTCTTTTCACAAATTGTGGCTCATAAAAACATTGGATAAAATATAAACACAATTCAAGAACAGAAGAAAATAGCTCAGCAAATGTAGACCATGAAACTGAATCAAAGAATCAGGAAGGAAAAATCTCAAACAGATCAGGAGTCAAACCTGTGAACAAGTGGGTGTCCCAGGTTCATCCTCAGAGTTCCATCCTTATCCTTTAACACAATTCAATTTCATAGTTACATTCACATTTCATTGCATTTAGGTATATTTCTTTTTATTCCACATTTATTTTTTGTTACTAACAGAATGTCCAATATATGTGTGTACATTTGTACACCAATGTAAGATTAGAAATGTAGGGTATTGAACTCGTGTTAATTGTCTTTATATATGTTTTCTCCAAACACATTGAAATTGATATGAACATAAACCTCAAATCGAATCTCAATCTACCACTGAAATGCTTAAGGGACAGTTTAATGATCAGTCAACTTTCTTTCCATGGTTTAATAATTTATCAAATAAGTAAGAAAAAATTATATACCCCTTCCCCAATGAAACTAAACTGCTTTTTCCAAAAATTATCTCCAAACGTCTTTCAGTTTTCTATAATCTTCTGAAAAATACAAAAGCAGAGCTTTGCAGTAATACTTTTAACCAGTTGTTGCATATAGGAACTGTGGCGACCCTAATTTTGTAATGAGTGTAAGAGATATAAGGAAAGCACTTTTTAAATTTAGTGGAATATTCTGATTGTATATTGTATATTGGTATTATAAGTCAGACAAACACATTCTGTTTATAATATTTGCCTTATTTACTATTTGCCTAAACCTTTTTCCAACAATATTTATTTTCAATTTATTTTATTATAAAATTAACAATGACATAGAAAATAATATATTACAAATTATTTTTCATTAACAAGAGTTATGGTCTTCACATAATATATAAAGTTATATATCTGCTACTGTTAATATTGTTAAATACTCTTCAAATTTCAGATTAATTGAAATGTAGCAGAAAATGGCTCCAGGTTTTTCGCCACAATCAAAATTAACAATTTTAATGTGCAATTAATTTTTTTATGTACTGTGGCACTTCAAGAGAGTTTATGAAACAAAAACTTGACAAAATCTTGAGTTGTAACTTAACTGAAATTATTTCCCATTTGTTTCTAATTATATATTCCTTGTTTGTGTATATAAATGGTCTTAAAAATTGAAATTATAAAATCAAACATTTGTGTAAAAGTATAGTAATCAGAAGAATAAATAGCTAAATAACTGACAACTGCCTATTTATTTATCTAATTGGTCTTAAAAATTGTTCAAACTTTACATGCAATGTTAATTTTGGATTGAAATAATTCAATCGTGTAGTATATTAACAGAAAAAGAGAATTGTGAAAGAAAATGGCAACAATGTGTCAAATAATGTGACAAAATTCCAAAAGTACAATTTAATGATATTTTCTACAAAGTCATAAATTAATTATTGCAATATATTTTATAAATTTTAGTCTTTATAGAGTATATATATATATATATATATATATATATATATATATAAAATTGCAATATTGGAAAGGAAAGAGAGATTGGTTGGGCTTACCTGAAAGTGAAGTGCGGTGTTGTCATAAGGAACTCAAAGTTGTTCTTCAAATTTTTCGATGCTCTCCGCCTTTTTCTTCCAAAGGAGACGAAAAACCTACAAAATTTTGAAGAACAACCTTCAGTTCCTTATGGAGACACTTTCAGGTAAGCCACAATCTATCTCTATCTTTCCACATTTTTTGCAATTATTTTTGACAATGTCATATCTGCACTAAAATCTCTCACCAACTCACACACCCACCCACCCACACCCACACACCCACACACACACACCCACACACCCACAAAAATATATAAACTTACCATCTGGGGTTTTATTGACAAGATTGCCAACTAAACGAGCTGCTGATTGCAAAGTAAAATAATCACTTGTCTTAATATTCAACTCTATCAGAGCTAATATTAAATCAAAACGGCATGGAATAAAGGCTTCTCTCCTGACAGATCCAATCAGTGATTGAAGCAAAGCAACCTAAAAAATTATAAAGAAAAAGTCATCAAAATGACAAAACTTGGAAAAGTTAATTTTTTCAAGAAAAGAATGATGAAACATAATCATACCAACTGAGTTTGATGAGAAGGTGATTCTGGATCCAATGGGCATAACGTTTTATGCTTATTAATTGTACTTGACTGAGGTACTAGAAACCAAGGCAGATAGGTTTCAATAATACAGTTCTGTACACTAAATAGAAGAATTATATATTTAATTAATCTTGAATATGTTATATACAAATAAAAGTAGGTATAAAAAAGTATGCAGCTATCTTTATTATTATTAATTTTGTTGAATAACTGAAGCACTAAAAAATACAAGAGCTTAAATGAACAGAGCTACAGAAATTTATAAAATTATAATTTCTTTGTGTTATTTTTCAGAATATTTTAGCTATCCTTAGTATTATAAATGCTATTAATTATAAATCACCAAGAATACATACCTGACTGGTTGCCTACTAATAACAGTACTTAAAACTCTAGTTAACAAAGTTTGGAATACTTCATCTGAAAATACCATTTGAAGATTCTTCTCACAATAATTTTCAAACCACCAAGTTGCTATTTGAGACACAGCATCACATTTAAAATACAAATACTCAACTATGGTATTATCGCCATTTGTTTTGTTCAAGAGTTTCCTAAGTTAAAAAAAGGTAAAGACAAGATAAATTTTAATTAATATTAAATGATAAAAATCAATAAAAATATTCTATACATCTAAAAAAAATTATAATTGTAATATATTTCAATAAACATATCTGAATACTTCAAATTCTTACCATAGGCACTGAACTCCAATATAGCAATTGTAAACATTTTGAGAATAAATGACAAGACTCAAAAACTCAGGAACAATATAAGATATGAATTGATCAGCTATTTCACATAATGCCTCCTGACATCTCAAAAATATTACATCCTCTTTACTACCATCTCCACAACCTGGAACATAATTTACATAAAAACACTTTATATTTGAAAAGCGCTTAATACTTATTGGTTCTCAGCATATAATAGTATTTTATGATATATTCTTTGTGATATAATACTAAATTGATTTACATTTAACAATTATGAATTATTAGCAATTACCTTGATTAACTTTTAATTTTGATAAAATCATTATATTTAAAACATTGTCACAATCAAATTTTGAAAGAGCTTGTAAACACTTTCTTGCTTCCCGCCTGTAACATAAAAACAATAATTATAAAATATTTAGAATAATACAGTAAGATGAAATTTTTGCAAATACCTTGTATCATCATTATCTTCATTCTTGATCAGATTTGCAATTATATCATATAGCTTCATACAATAATTATTTCCAAAGTTGAATACTATAATTGATATCCCATGTAAAGATTCCCGTTGTACTTCAGAATCTTTATCTTCTGCTGCCATTAAGTAAAACTGGGGGATATTTGACCAGAAATCCTGCAGTTCAGAAGATCCTAAGCCTACCGGTAATTCAAAGGTTTTCAATAATGCAATATTAATTAGCTTATCTTAATAACAATATGAGAATCTATGGACACTATACATTTGTTCTCTGAAAATTAGGATTGAATTTACAAACCAGCTCAACTTTGGCAGACATGAATTTCAACAAAATCAAACTGTAGTTCCTACACACAAATTATGTTATAGACACTAAGTCAATGTCATTTTCTGTTTAGCAATTCAGTTCTGAAGAAGAACAATTTCTACTTCTGATCAGAGGTTTCCATCCTAAACAAAAGTTCACCACAGAAATCGAAAGAAGCCAACAAATTATTTTCCTTGTCATCCTCATCAAAGTCCTTCAACAAACCACAGAAAGCTGATATCTTACGTTATCTTTTGAAACATCCTTAATGACAAATTATGGATAATCAGAAGTTATTTGGTATGACTAAACACATCAGTTCAAACAATAAATTTTTCAAATAAAATGGGCATTGGCAAAACAAAACCCAAGTTCAGTATAATCAAGCATGAAAATAAAGTGCAGTGGAGAGATATTTACAAATACAACCTAACAATACATGCATGATAATTTAATTCTTAATATTTTTTTATAGTTGAACCCCATACTTTTAAAAGGAAATTTAAAGAATATTCCAATAAGCATCAAATATGGCTGTCTCACAATTAGGTACTAACATCTTAGACATTTATTAGATCATAATTCCTTCTAACAATAGCGAAATTTCCTTGCAGCTGAACAAACAGTGCCTGTCAATTTCATCCTTAACTCCATTAATTTACGGATATGTCTCAAATTTTCTAAGTCAGATATTACTGCATTAATAGCAGGCTCTCTGACTGAATTTAGCAGATTTATTTCTACAGAAGTGTGCAGACTAATGTGCCCAGCTCTAATTCTTCAAAGTTTCTGATCTGAACACAAACATAGTTTTAATTGTAAATATTTTCAGTGAGATAATATTGAAAAGGCCAAATATAGGCATAGATAAAATTTAAAACCATGACAATTCATCTGACATTGCTGATCTCCTCAGGTGAGATACTGATTTTAACAAGACACGTGTCAACCAGACATAAGTATTGAGATGGTTACAAATAACTCATTTCTAAACAAAGATTCTAGTTTTAAATTTGTATTTACACTTGATAAGACCTGTGATGTCAGATGAAAGAACATGTTTTAAATTTTATCTACTCTTGTTTTGGCCACAAATTACCTCAACAAACATAGTTTGTTACTGATCAAAAAGAAAAAATTTTATACCTTATATCATACTTTTATCTTTTACAGACTATTGAATAAGCAATTACACCTTCATATATAAAATATCTCAACAATATTGTTTACAAACTTCAGAAGCATAATATATTTATTTGAAATAAAAGAAGAAATTTCATTATACTACAGTATACCACACTTACCACCAAAATTACAATTTCAGTAATTTGTAAAAAAAAAACATTTATTTGTATCAAATAATTAAATAATATTGAAATGCAAGTCCTTTCAATAAAATACATCTTAACTCAGCAATTATTTCTATTTATTCATTATCCTAAGGGTTTCTGTTGTATAAATATTATTTACAGTATATACAATCAAATTATGCACACAACTGACATGGGAACTTGTTAATTAGGTTAGTTCAGTAAATACCTAATTTTGCTACCCCCTCCCCCACCCTTAATTTGTCTATCTGAGGGGCATACGTTGTGAGAGTATGAGGGTTTAATGGTGTTTATTCAGTTTGATAAGTTGTATGGAATAGGGTTGGTGGGGTCTGCAGTGGGATAATGGGGTGCGTTAGGATGTGCCCGAGTGTTCTGAGGGATGGATGAGGTTGATAGGGCATTTTCTTTTTTAGGTGACAAAAGTATAGTGGTGGAGGAGGATTGCTGGATTATGATGTTCAGATGGTTCAAGGTGCTCTTAATTAGCGACATTACGGATTTAGTGATTAAGGAGGCAACTTTGGTAGTAGTAATTATGTGAAGGAATATGTTTTGTTTTGATTTTGGCTGTTACTCCCCATTTGGATGAGGCATAGGACCAGGTGGGTTGGATTCTGGAGAGGTGTAAGAGCATTTTGTGCTGCTGGTGAGTGGGGCTTTTTTGTTTAGGAGTGGATATAGGGTTCTGAATTTAAGGTTGATTTTGGAGAGGAGATGATTAATGTGTGGTTTCCATGAGAGTTTTGAATTAAAGAGGAGTCCTACATAGGTGGTACCTGTTTTTGTATGTATTTGTGAGTTGTTTAGGTAGAGGGGGATTGGGAGGAGAGTTTTTGGTTAGTGTGAATGGGACGTTACTGATTTGGTGAGATTGACGCTGATTCACCATTGTTTGCTCTAGGTTTGTGAGCGCTGATTGAAGAGGTTGGATATTGGAGGAGAGAAAGGAGGTTTTATAGGAGATGGCAATGTCACCTGCGAAAAAAAATTGTGGTAGAGTTGGGGTCTTGTGGGTTACTGTTGGAGATGATGTATAGGAATGGGGCAATAATGCTTCCTTGGGGGGCGCCTGCAGCAACAGGGTGAGGTTGGGAGAGGTGATTTTTTTATTTTTATGGAGAAGGTTTGGTTGGAGAGGTAGTTGAGGAGTATTCTGTAGTAGGTATCATTTAAGTAGTCTTTGATTTTGGATAGAAGGGAAGGGTGATGGATTTTGTTGATAGCTTTTTCAATGTTTATAAATGTGATGATGCATGATTTGCATTGTTTGAAGGAGTTGTTTATGAGGTTGGAGAGGGAGTATAATTGGTGGGAGCAAGAATGTTTCTGGCGAAAACCTAATTGTGTTGGGAATTACGAAGGAGAGTCGGTTAATTAGATGACTCTCTGCAATAAACATCATACTGATATTGAAATTTGATAAACAATCAAATTAAGACAGCCATTAGTTAGCACATTGATGTAATTTGAAAAACTTGGTAGGGGGAGCTGTCTTTACCCTGTATAAAAGTATATGTACACAAATACATCATAAATAAATCTCCTTGTTGAAAATTATTCACTATTTCCTGCAAAATAAATAATTATGACCATTTACAGATATTTCATTTTATATCAATGTTATTCCGTCTAACTTTAATTGGAGAAATTGCAAATGTTATTGTATAGGATAAGAAACAATAATAAAAAGTTCACATGGTATATACCATATTTAAAAATTAGTTAGTATTTTAACAAAATAATGCTCTATGAACATGAAGAAATAATATAGCAAAACATACCTTCAGGTATTAGATTATGGACTTTGCTAACACTGATAAAACTTGTGAGAGTTTGTAAAAGTATTATTTTTTGTTCAGACATTGAGACAATATTATAGTGATACTGTAATGCAGGAACTACCTGAAATAATTAAAATTTACATTGTATGCCTTTTATATATAATTACAATTTATAACAAAATTTTATAGCAAATGTTATGTAGAAATAAAATTTTAATTGGAAAAAACAATGAGCCAATTTTAACTCAAATCAAAAATAGTTATGACCATAAATTTAATATCACAGAGATTAACAAAACCGGGTGTCATCCAAATAAATTAAGTATAATATGCTTACTTTCTTTATTAAAGAAACAATTAAAATATGTCATAAATGTTTAAATTCAAATAAAACAATTTAAGTGAAAAACTTTAGATCTCCTCCATCAACTTCCATGGCCTAGACCTCAACAAGAGTTAACAATGCTAATCATTCACTTCACTTGTGATTAAATTTTTTTACAGACAAGAATTAAACATTTAAAAATGCAATAATACCTTATTTTAAATCCTAACACCACAAAATCATAAATTGAATTAAATTTTTGTGCATCAGAATTTATAATAGACTTAATGTCTTGGGTTAACAGGCATCCCAATTAATCAGAAGTCCTTGGTTTTAACCCTCTTGTCCCATTGTACCGAATGAACCTTTTGGCACACCCAAAAGTCTCAGTTTTCAAATTTTTCTATTATGCATACTTTTTAAACATTTTTGTCCATTCTACATGCAGTTTGAGCAACATGTCAATGTGCAGATGTGAAGAAATACAAATAGATTATTTCTTCTCTGGGACATTTAATTAGTTTTGCCTGATATTTTGGATGACCCCAGAAATTTGAGAGATACTGAACTGAAGGTTTAAGAAAATTTTGAAATATAATTTTTTTATATTTTGAATATCTGCGGTCATATTGCCAGTTGCCTTTACATTTTACAATTCCATTTTGGGAAAGATTGATTTTAATGCTAATACCTGAACTAACATGACATGGGTAGTTAACAAAGCATAAAATGTATACACTAAGACAATAGACAGTAATAATAAACAAAGGTTGCTCAAATACCAAAATTATAAGAAAACACAGCAATAATAATAATAAACACTGTTGGTTATTTCCATTCTTAATCTAACCTAATAAATAAAGCAGAGTGTTCGTTTGTATGTATGTATGTATGTATGTATGTATGTATGTTTGTATGATCTGTATACAAATCTACACCGGTGGAGAAAAATTTACCAAATTTTGCACACATGTTCTTTACAACCAGAAAACAAACACTGTCAAGGTGAGACGCATCTAACACCCCCAGGAACGGGGTGAATGGGGGTGAAAATATTTAAACATGCTAAAACAGCTGATATTTGAGTCGGATAAATATTTTTAGGGTCAAAGATATTGAAAGTGTTTCTACCAATGTTATCTGAATTTAATTTTCATCCCCTACAACCTGAGAAAAGGGCACCCTTAGGGTTGGGGGTGGAGATGCTTTACAGGAAAATAACGCAAATACAACCGAGATTGGAGTCAAATCTAAGGTTATGGATGGCGCTGAGTTTAATTATGACATTTAACTTGGTATTAAAACCCCAGAGGTAGCGGTAGGGGTAGTGGGGTGGAAATTTAGGAAAGTGCAAACACGGCAGATATTTGTGTTGAATAAATATTTTTGACGGTTAATTATATTGATTGTATTTCTACTGATGTTGTGTATAATTTCAATCCCTTTTGGCATGGGACGGGAGCACCTTAGAGGTGGGGGTGGAGAGGCATTTCATGAAATTTACGCAAAAAAAGCCAAGATACGAGTCAAATCGGGGTTATGGATGTCTCCGAGAGTAAATATAACAAGCTGAGAAACGCTTGGGGGTGAGAATTGGTGGTGATAAGAGGGGGTGGGCAGGGTGAAATATTAGGGGGTGGGGTGGAGGTACGTTAAATAAAAATAACGCAAAAGCAACTGAGATTCAAATCAATTCAACCCCCTTTCTGCATGGGAGGTGATCACATTTAGGGGTAGGGTTTGAGGAGCATTACATAAAAATAGCGCAAAAGCAACCGAAATTGGTGTCATATTGGAGATTATATATAAATGACACCTCAGGCAATGCCAGGCACCCAGCTAGTCTAATAAATAAAGCAGAGTGTTTTTTTTATTGTACGTTTGTTTTTATGTTAATTATACAAATCTACACCAACGGAGCAAATTTCACCAAATTTCGTACACGTTCTTTGCGACCAGGAAAAAACACTGTTAGGGTGAGTTTTTCATCCCTAGGAGAAGGGGTACACAGGGGTTGAAAAATTCAAACTTGCTAAAACAGCCAATATTTGAGCCGGGTAAATATTTTTAGGGCTCAAAGAGATTGATAGTGTTTCTAACAATGTTCTCAGAGTATAATTTCAACGCCTTACAGCATGGCAAAGGAGCACCCATAGGTGTGGGGGTGGACGGGCATTACAAGAAAATAACAGGAATACAACCAAGATTAGTGTCAAATCCAGGATTATGGATGTTCAATTGGTCATTTA
Organism: Zhengitettix transpicula; assembly: GCA_037074705.1. NCBI lineage: Eukaryota > Metazoa > Arthropoda > Insecta > Orthoptera > Tetrigidae > Zhengitettix > Zhengitettix transpicula. Next base: position 188,894,183 of record CM073591.1, read on the forward strand.
ACCCACAGGGGCCGGGGTGAAAATTTTTAAACATGCAATAACGGCCGATATTAGTGTTGAATAAATATTTTCAGGCTTAATTAGATTGATAGTATTTCTGACAATGTTTTGTGTGTAAAATTTCAACCAGTTTCTGCATGGGAGGGAAGTACATTTAGGAGTGGGGTAACAAGAAAAACAACTGAGATTTCTACCAATGTTGTTTGTTTATAATTTCAAACCCTTTCTGCATGGGAGGCTATCAAGCTTAGGGTGGGGGTGGAGGGACATAACATAAAAATAACGCAAAAAAAATCGTTATAGGAGTGAAATCCGGGGTTATCATTGTCACTCACCAAGTTTAATTATGACATTCAAGAGGGGATGGTGGAGGTAAAAATTTTAAAACATGTGAAATGCTTTATATTTGCATGGAATAAATATTTTTGGGGTGAATGACATTCTTCTGATTCTGTTTGTACATAATTTCAACCACTTTTAGCATGGGAGTGGTGCACGCTTAGGGGCAGCGGTGGAGGGGTATAATATAAAAATAACGCAAAAGCAATTGAGATTTGAGCCAAATCACGAGTTATGTATGACGCTCTATGTAACAGGACAATTTTACGTCGAAAAAATAATTTTTCTTTAACAACACGGGGGCAGAAATTTTCTAAAAGTTAATATGACTTGTATATTTGTTGAATGAATCTTTTTCTGGGTCCATGAGTTCAACCCCTTTCAGCATGGGGGATGAGCACATTCAGGGATAGGCTTTTACATGCATAACAAAAATAATGCAAAAGCGACCAAGATTGGAGTATAATTGGGGGTTATGTATATATGATAACCTGGGCAACGCTCGGCACCCAGTTAGTGTATTGAATAATGCAACGCATTTGTTTGTATGTTTATGTGTGTTCTGCATACAAATCTACACCTGTGGAGCAAATTACACCAAATTTCGTACACATTTTCTTTGCGACAAGGAAACAAACAATGTCAAGGTGTCTACCACCCCCTAGAGCGGAGGTGAACAGTGGTGCCAATATTCAAACGTGCTAAAACTGCTGATATTTAAGTTTGATAAATAATTTTGGAGGTCAATGTTATTTTTATATAATTGCAACCCTTTACATAAGAAAGTAGCACCCTTAGGTGCGAGGGTGGGGCATTATAAGAAAATAATGTGAACACAACTGAGATTTGAGTCAAATTCAGGGTTATGGATGTCTCTGAGTTTAATTAAGACATTCAGCTTGTCATCTAACCCCTAGCAGATGAGGTGGAAATTTTGAAACATTCAAAATTTGTGTAGTATATATAATATGGTACTGAATAGGTTAGGTTAAGTCACAAAGTAATAGGTCAAAAGTATTTCACTGGCCAAGCTCTACCCAATTGAATTTATTTCCTAGTGCACAAGCACTACATTAGCTAAAATGTGATGACCTTTGCTTTGAGGATAGTCTGCCTAATTAACAAAAAAAACCTATGGGGCCCTAAAAAATAATATCCACATAAATATTATTAATTACATCCTCTTTGACTGCATTATCAGAATTTGGAGTCCAATATAATGATATTGTTGTCACATTATATAATTTCTGTAACTTTCATTATTCACTTTACAGAACATGCATTTAATTATTTCTGTATTACAATCATAATTATTTTTCTTAAAAACTATTAATAAATCATAAACAAACATTATTTTTGAACTTCCATTTATTGGCAGAAATAATGTATTCCAAAACATACGATGTACTATTTTCTCAGATGAATTTCATACAACTAATTGGTATAAAGTACAAGCACATGATTGCATAATAATATTATAGGTAAGGGATTCAGAATGTAACCCACTAAAAAAAATGCTTATTATAAACAAAATCTATTTTCACAAAAATAATTTTGTTTAAGTTTAATGAACAAGTTTAAATCAAAGTAAGCCATCTCAAATGATAGCATTTTGCTTAAACAGAAACTTACATGAGCTGTTATTTGAAGGCAAGCTACAGCAGATGCTTCACATACATTCAACAATAGTCGTACAGCTGGCAGGAAAGAATTAAGGTCCACTTCCTTCAGAGAACTTTCAGCTGCTACTCAGACAAAACAAGATTAAAAATGAACCAATAAATATTATATTATTTAATTACAAGGAACAATACATGTCTGAATATATTTAAATGCTAAGATATATAAAAAAAACTACAAAATGCACAAATAACAACAAATGGGAACACTATGCACAAGCTATTTAGGTAATGGCTCTCATGTGCTGCAAATGTAACTTCATTAGTAAGCAAGAAGTATATATTTGAAAGTGATGGTAATGCCAAATGAGAGTACATAAAAAAATTGGCATATGCATTTGTTCCACAGTAACTGCCTTTATTTTATGATTCAGTTCAGTGTTTTTCCAATCTATGTTCATTTATAAAAAGTTCAATTTAATTTATAACGTTCCACATTCAGAGTGCTGAGGATTGTTAAAAATTCAACATTTATATATTAAAATTGCCTGTTTACTGAATTTTAAACATGCCAAGAAAAGCTTTTATAAAATGCATGATATATTTTAATATTAATGATTTTTACTTTCTTAAGTAAAGTCTGTAAAGCAAATTTGATTTCTTGTAAAATAAAATTCTTACCCGCAATACATTCCTGGACAGTTTCCATTAAAATGATCTTATCATCATCTATAGTTGTAGAAGACAATTTTAGTACAAGAGCCTTTAAAGCAGCTAAACCAGCTTCTCGTACATCTTTATCAGTACCAGGTAAAACTTCAGTTTTAATTTTACTCATTATTTCATGAAGGTGTAATTTTATACTTTTAAGAGGAAAGGCTGAAAGTCCTAACTCCTGGAAAACATTAAGACTTAATATTTAATATAATAAACTAAATCAATTGAAGCATATAGTTGTTGTGTGCATGTCTGCGAATGTTTTTGTCAGCTTTTCAAAGCATTAGGCAACCCAAAAGGGGTGAAATCTAAAACGGCCAATATTTTCATCGAATAATTAGTTTTTGGACTCAATGACATTAATGGTTTGTCTCCAGATATTTTAATGTATAATTTCATTTTCATCGAATAATTAGTTTTTGGACTCAATGACATTAATGGTTTGTCTCCAGATATTTTAATGTATAATTTCAACCCCTTACAGCATGGAAAGTCAGCACCACTAAAGAAGGGAGAAGAGGGGTGTTACATAAAAATAATCTGAAACAATCAACATTGGTTTAACTTGGGTTTTAGAAGTCTACAAGTTTAATAACCAACATTCACTATATTAGTTAATTTGTAGCTCAGCCACTAGATGTAGGGGATAGCGAAGGAAGTGGGTGAAAGGCCGTAACATAAAAGTAATGAGTTATCACCTGAGAATGGTGTTGAAACTGGTATTATGGAAGTCACTGGCATTTACCATCCTGGTTAAGATGTAGTTCAACCGCTAGGAGTGGGGATAGAAGGGGGCAAAACAAATTTCCATGTACAATTATAAATGTGTAAAGCAATTTGTACTACTTTATTCACATTACCTATGATACAGGAACAAAAGCTGAGGGATTAACATCTACAACCTCTAGGTGTGGGGATGGAATATAAAAACCATTCATAAAACATATTCTAGAATTTATAAGTGTATAATTTCAACTACAAAAATAAAGGGACGGAAACACCCATACAGGTGGTGATAGAAGGGTTATACATAAAAAAAATAATGCAATAACAACCAAGATTGGTGTTGATTCCAGAGTTATAGGCTGCCAAGTTTAATTCTCACATTAACAATGGTAGTTAATGAAATTTTGTTCCTCATTGTCAAAGTGAACGTGGTTGATTAAAAGTTACCTGGAGTAGTTTTGACCTTCTTAAGGTACAAGGTGTATTTTTGTTTTCCTAATGTACCAGTTATATTTTGGTCTCTCTGTAATTAAAGGTTTATTTTTGTAATCCTTTCAGGTATCAGGAATATTTTTAGACTTCATAAGTTAAAACGTATTTTCACCGTTTAATTTGGAGTGATTTTTTGAACAATCTTATTTTATGTAGTAGGAGAATTCTCGAGTTGTTAAAGTATAGTAATACGCCTTCCTTGTTTATTTTAAGATGACTGTCGAGGGGTTAGGTAATGGGTAAATGTTCCGAACAATGACGATATTGGCACTGGTTAAATGAAGCCTTTACAAAGAGGTTACTGTTGAATCAATTTATTATCTGAACTAATTTAAATAAATACCTGGGAAACGCTGGGCACTCAGTTGGTATATAATAAATTAATCAATTGATGTTTAAGAAATGCTAAGCAAATGTAATATGAACTTATAGATAATAATTATTTACACACAGCTTGAATATATATCAAAGTGACAATAAATCAATATGTGGATATTACATTAAATAGAATAAACAAATTTGAATATAAAAACATAAATATACAATTCTTTATTATAAAATATAATACAGCTGTGTTAAAGGTATACTAATTAGATAAATAAATAGACAACAACAGACAAAAATAAGTGCTAAATTAAATACCCACAATTTATACAATTATTCATAAAAATATATTTTCACAAAATATTACACGTTTGGAATATTTATTGGTACACATTATATGTAAATTTTAGGAAGTTAAAACCAAAGTATGTAATAATGTATGTAACAGTTAAACACGTTTATTATTGCATGACTCAGTATATATAGCATATAGAAACAACTCACAAATGCACACAAAAACAGAAACCGCCTATTTGGGACTCCTCTTTGATTCATAACTCTCATGGAATCTGCACATTAATCATTTCCTCTCGATAATGACCTTAAATTCAGAACCCTATATCCCCTTCTATACAGAAAAGCCCCAATAATGACCTTAAATACAGAACACTATACCCCCTTCTATACAGAAAAGCCCCACTCAACATGAGCACAAAATGCCTCTTACATCTCTCCAGAATGCAACTCACCTGGTCCTACACCTCATCCATATGGGGAGTAACAGTCAAAATCCATTCAGCCAAAATCAAAACAAAACATTATCCTTCGAACTATTACTAATGCTTCTTCATTCCTAAAAAATTCCATCATCCAACACAACATTAAACTTCCCAAAGTCAACTCCTTAATCAGCAAATCTGTAACATCATTAATTCAGAGCACCTTGAACCATCCTAACACCACGATCCAGTAATTTCACAGCAACTGTCCCCACCACTACACTCATGTCACCTCAAAAGAAAATACCCTATTGACCTCTACCCATTATCACACCCACCCATTCCATTCAACCTATCTAACTGAATAAACACCCGTGAACCCTCATACACCCATAGACAAATTAAGGAAACAAAAAAGTTAGGTTAATTACCATATTAACCCATTTAATAAGTTCCCATGTCAATTATGTACATAATTTGATTGTATATACTGTAAATAATATCTATACAACAGAAAATTTGGGATAAAAGTTTTGTACTGAATAAATAGAAAATAGCATATTAGTAAAGATAAACAGCAAAACATTCAAATTCATTTCTAAACTGTTTAATATAGGTTTCCAAACTGCATAAGCCAAATTTATGTAGCACTTACTTTTGTCTTTTATTTGCCTATTTACCTATCTAATTAGTATACTTTAATCACAGATGTTTTATAATTAATTTTTAATCCAAAGAAGAATAAAATGTATGTGTCTTAATACACAGCATTATTTATAATTACCATTACAAAAAATGAGTCAAGTTTGGCAACTTTACGAGATGAATCCAATTTATCAAAAATTAATGGAAAGCAAAACTCAGCAAACTCATGAGTGCCTGTAAGACAATATGCTAACACATTAGCTAACTCTTCTCGTGAGACAGAAGACGGACTTTTGGATTTCTAAAAAAAGACAACAAAATTTACAGACAAAAAAATATGATTTTTAAATTTCAAGTTTATCATCAGGTAAACTAAACTTACAGAATAATAGTCTATTGGAAAATAGCATGAGAGCACTTCAAATGTATCTTCTGCCAAGTGACCAAGGGAAAATGATTGTAATACAAGGGGCATTAGATTGGAAAATAGAAAAATTAGATTTTTTGGTTCACTTTCTCCATCAATAGTAGATATAACTTGGTGGACAAAATCTTGTGTTATATTTCTCAACTCTGTTAACAATATAAAAACATTACAGATAAACATGAACAAATCAATGTGCAAGTAAATAAAAGCTATTGTCATTCACTCTTACAAATATTAAAAAAATCACATGTGCAATAACTATTACATGTTCCATTATTGAAGACATAAATACTGATAAATAGAGACTCCAAGAATATTAAATTTTATATTACTATAAAGAAATCAGAAAATAATCAGCCTGCCATAAATCAGATTGAACTGACAATCCACTAAAAGTGCATATAAATACACCAAGGATAAGATGACATAAATAATATAATCATAAGGATAAGAACATATAGAGAGGGGGGAGGGAAAGGGGATGTGGGAACAGAGGCTTACCTGAAAGTAAAGAATGGGCCTCATACTGAATAGAAAACAAATAAAATTAGAAAGAACACAAGGAAAACTTTCAAACAAAGCTCAGCCTTATTGGCCATGAAATTTGTCTTAAATAATCAGGATGGAAAAATCTTGATGAAATGGAGAAGTATTGTACCAAACTTGGAATAGACATCAGTGATAGAGCACCCATAAACTAAATGAGAGACTCCGGTTTGATCCCTAATGCTTGAAAATAAATAAATCTGTCGGAGGTTTTATCTTCTTTGGAAGAGACAATAATGGCTATGTTGGATGGGGACTATTGCTAATGAAAATCCTCACCTTAGTTTGAATCCAACATTGTGCAGTCAGTGAAAATGAGAGCAATCATCAGCCTTCCAAAAAAAGGGATAACAAGCAAAAATTTGGATTCTGCATGACTTAGTGGCCATTCTTTGAGCTAATGCAAGCCACACCACTCTTTCTCCCCTCTTGTCAACTAATTTAAATAAATATTTAGAAGAACTCTGATCAACCAAGATATTCTTCACAATTAACCAATTTTTATGCCAACACAAGCAGAAATCACAGACATCCTTTGATTGTGATAGGCAAGTTAGTTAAACCTTGCACAATAATTAATTTCTTGTATTACAACAACCAAACCAGAACATTTACAAATGGTAAAATATTTGAGGAATTGTTTTTCAAACAATTTATTTTCAAAAGCCCTCCTCTAGATGGATAGCACTCCATCATTAAAATGTCTACATAATATATACTTAGGTTTCTTCATATTCCTTTATTTCAATTACCCAACAGAGTCCATCTCTGCCCGCCTCTGATAATTGGCAACTGAGAGAGAGCACACTGTAATTCTTTTAAAAGGGGTGTTAGAATTGTGTATATTATCTATAAATGAAGTAATTTTTCTAAATTTTGCCATTTGTATTACTTTGGTCTAGCCAAAAGGTAGAATAGGTAAATGAAAAGGGGCATAATGAACTTTAGAAAAAATTAAAAACATTAGAAGACGATGAATCCTGGGCTTTCACTGTCAGGCAGAATAGGTCCCAACCTACGAAGACAACTTGCTAAATAATAATAATAAAAAAAAATATGTATTAAAGTAATCATTTCTACAAACCTTCCAAGTACTTAATGATTAACCTGTGTAAAATACTATATATTACAATTCGGTCAGAAGGAAGTTGACTTTGACTTTGAATGTGGTCTGCAAGTTGAGTTAATACCTTTCTCGGTAGCTTTGATGACAAGTTTTCCATCTGTAACTGTATACAGAAGAAAATGTACCAAATAAAACTATTGATACTACCTTGAATAAAAATAAAACAAAATCCTTACAACAGCCAATAACCCTTGCAACACAGCTGGTATAACAGCAGCATTATCTTTGAGTCTATCACAAAAGAATGATATAATAAATTCTATTTCATTTTCCTTAAGAAAATCAGTTGCCAAATTTTGCAAAACTTTGGTCAGTATACAAGTTCCTTGTTTACGAATTTCTGGATTTACATCAGTTAGTACTGAACCTAAATCTTCCACAAATTTTGTTAAGGTCAATCTTTTTTTCTCTATATCTGCAACAAATAAGATTCATTTCAGAAAAAAATCAGTTTGTATTCAAGTATATGTACAGTATCTATATTAATTTATTTTAATAATGATATAATGGACAAAGGAATGATAAATTCATATATGACAAATGTGTATATCAGTCATATTGATAAAATGTGGAAATGAAGGTGAACCTCATAAGACTGTAACAATCATATTAAAATGTGGTCATGTGGACATGGCTTCTGTATAAGATTTTTCACTCTCCTTAATCTTTAACCATTGCTTCAAGTGTGGAGAACAATGCAAAAAGTTAAGAACATATCAATAAATGCTTTAGTGTCACTTTTACAGTGTTATCTATATATGTTTCCTGTAAGATGCTATCAAATCTTCCTCTGAATCAAAGTGAATATTACTAAAGGGCTCATTTCTTGATCAAAATAATTATCACACTTATACAAAAGTGGAATTTAAGCAGAATAAATAATCAAATGTGATTATAAAGCCTTAATAATAACAACAAAATGATGTCGAAGCAGACAATTAATTGGTCCATATTCACAAGGAGCATAACATAAATGTCATAAAACATCATATTTCCTAAAATATTAAATTAATAAATACCAGTTGCTATGCACTGAGAGTTCTTTATAAAATTTAAGTCCGACTTTACAACATCTCCTAGATCTCCATTCAACCATTGAACATTCATCGTTACTTTATAAAATTACTGTTTATGTAAAGAGCCGCGGTTTTACAATTTTATGTCAGATCCTACATGCACTTGTTTCATGTTGACATGAATATCAACAAATTATCACATGTTCAAGTCAAATATAAGATTGTGTAGATAAAATAGCAAAGATAATTCTGGTTTGTAATTTATTGCTGGTTTCTTGTTATGACTTCTTTGGCAATACAGTATTTTGTTGTACGTTGTAGAAATCTAAACAATTTCATGATTTCTATTTGCGTACAACATACAAAAGAAATTCACTCAAAACTCTATTAGCTATAAAAGTGAAGTTTAAATAATAATAGAATCACATATATAATAATAATTTTATTTAGCAAAAAGTAGCTACATAAAGGAATCATAACATGAAAAAAATTACGTCTGATTGAAAATTGATAATAAGAAAGATAGCCAAATACAGGCAAAATAACTGATAATATAAACGTTTCTGGGATCCTTGCCCCTTTCTTCAGAGCGACACGTCAGTTGACAATACTCAAAAGCTTTTGAGGTTTGTGAACTGACGTGTGAATTTGTGTCGCTCTAGGCTCTTCTAAGCACCTGAAGAAAGGAACAAGGATCCCAGAAACGTTGTGTGGTATTTATATTATCACTTATTTTGTCTGTATTTGAATATCTTTCTTATTATTAGGAATCAGTACAACTTCACATTCCTCATTTTATTAATAAAATAACATAAAATATATACAAGTAATATATTAAAAAAACAGGAAGATATTTAAATTTTAAAATATAAAACGTCTGTATTAAAAGTATACTAATTAGATAAATAAATAGCCAAATAATAGTCAAAATTAAGTGATAAATTAATAGTATATATGTTTCAGCAATTCTTGTTGCTTTCGTCAGATGATTCGAAACGCAAGAGCCGCAAGAACGTCACTGCACAAGGTGACGAATACGGCTTTTGAGTTCGTCGCCTGGTTTTTGTTGGGTAACGTTTTTGCGTTTTTTAATCACCTGACGAAAACTACAAGGATTGCATAAACCTGATGTGGTATTTATCATTTAATTTAGTTTGTTATGTTGTTATTTATTTAGAAATAATAAAGAGAAATGCATTCAAATTAATTTGTCAAATACAATGTTCTTACGTATTTTATAACGATTTTGATATTACTCAGTATTTAAGTATGTTGTAACTAATGACTGCCTTAAAAACAGAGTTTTGGCTCTTTATATATTTCAAATTTGGCAAAACAAAATAATCAGTATTACGAATTGTGTAGTTATGGTTTTCTTTAAACAAATTCAGAACATTTGAAAGGTATTGTGCTTTTTATTTTGTGAATAAATACAATACTTTTCATTTCAAATAATTTTGCAGCTGTGAGCCATTACAGTGTGTTTAGCATACCATTTATACTTTTTTTTGGGGGGGGGGGGGGCAAACAGGCTACATGAGGGTAATCCACGTTGGGCAACTCCCTTTTAATAGCATAGGAAGGGATTAGAAAGGGAGGATGCGGAAGGGTAGAGGAAGGTAGCCAAGGATTAACTAGGGCTCTGGGCTATAGTTTAAGGATCCTACCCGGCATTCACCTAAAAGTAATGCAGGGAAAACCCAAGAAAAACCTGCATCAGGTAGGTCGGGCATTGGGTACTTGTCCCACGCCCTTCCGATAGCGGGAGGGGAATTTGCTGTGGGGACGCAGCATTCCCTTCTGCATGCCTCGACCAGTTTAGGAGGCAGCTGGCCGACTATTCCAATGGGAATAGCCAACAACTCTTACCGTATGCCCAAGGTCTGTGACCCCGGAACATACACCTCTCAGAACAGGCCGAGGTGCCTCGGCATGTGGGAACATTAGTTCTCTGTGAAGGTTTACCTGCAAGAGTATTCTCTCGCAGGCTTCCTTGTTTTATTTATACTTTTTTTAGGGTAACAGGCTGCATGAGGGTAATCCACATGGTGGCAAATCCCCTTTAATAGCATAGGAAGGGATTTGAAATGGGGATTGCGGAAGGGTAGAGGAAGGTTGCCAAGGGTTAACTAGGGCCCCCGGGCTATAGTTTAAGGATCCTACCCGGCATTCGCCTAAAAGTAATGCAGGGAAAACCATAGAAAAACCTGCATCAGGTAGGTCGGGCATTGGGTACTTGTCCCACGCCCTTCCGATAGCGGGAGGGGAGTTTACTGTGGGGACGCAGCATTACCTTCTCTGTACCTCGACCAGTTTAGGAGGCAGCTAGCCGACTGTTCCAATGGGAAGAGACACAACTCTTACCGTATGCCCAAGGTCTGTGACCCCGGAACATACTCCTCTCAAAACAGGCCGAGGTGCCTCGGCTTGTGGGAACCTTAGTTCAAAAACAGAGAGGAAAAGGCATCTTTTTTTGGGGGGGGGGGTAGATAGGCTATGTATAGGGTAAGACACATAGTGGCAACTCCCCTCTTATAGCATAGGAAAGGGATTTGAAAGGGGGGATGCGGTAGGGTGTAGGAAGGTAGCCCCAAAGGTAGCCCCTTCGTGTCTCTCCTACAAGGTTCTGCCTGCGAGAGAATATCCCTCGCAGGTATTGCCTGCGAGAGAATAGCCCTCGCAGACTATTCCCATTCCTGTATTAATTGTCAGTTGTAATCTTTTGTCGTCTCCAAAGTTAACTATATAAATAAATGACTGTTCGCAATTAGTTAAAATGTGGCAAGATTGTTGCGTTATAAATTTTTTCTCCCCAAAATAATGAAATGTTTACTTACCCTCTAAGCAATAAATATAATTTTTTTAAATGTTTTTACGCATGTTATCAATATGATAATGAAAATTAACTTATCTACCACTATACACAAAAAAATTATAAACTGTGTTTACAGGCCTTTTAAATATTTTGTTACCTTTGTTATGTTGGTGCTACTGAACTTTGATGTAAAATGTATTTTCAATATTTCTCATAGAATGATTTTGCTTAAATAATATACAAAATACCGAATACTAAATGGTGGCAGCCGTAATTGGACCCCTGTAGCAGGAAATGAACGGTCGTGGTGGTAATTACACCTTAAATGTACTACGGACACACTTGAAAAATGTCTGGATATAATAAACAAGGATTCCATTAATAATAGCTCATTTTCTGCGTGAACCTAACAGATTTTATTTTTCCACAGCACAAGAATGGAAGCAATTGATGAATAGATTCGAAGGTTTTAAATGGTTACAGAATTGGACAAAAAAAAACTGGACGCAATCAATTTTACATTATATTATGTCATGGGTTCTCAATCAGACGAGCTATTTAGAGCCTTTGGATTTTCGCAGTTGATAAGCGGGACTATAATATGGTGACAGTTGCATTTGACAAGGAATTGAACGTGAAACATATGAACTTTCAGCAGGAAACTGAAGCTGTTGAAGAATTTATTGAAAGTTTGTATAAATTAGCGGAACACTGTGAATTAGGTGCAATGATAGGGGAATTTATTTGTGACCGCGTAGTCATGGATATAAAGGACCAAAAGTTTCCAAAGAAGTTGCAAATGATCGATACTCTAACGCTGGACAAGGCAGTGACAATGACGAAGCAAAGTAACCAAATGCTGACTCAACAATAGGTTACTTCATGGAGGTAAGACTCAATCCACAAGTCTGTAGAAAAAAATTATATCAAAACCGCCAGGTCGATATAGTGCGCGTTTTAAACCGGGTACTCAGCACATATCTAAGATTAAAGCCGGAAAAAAATATTTTGCTAAATAAAACAGAAGAAAGCTGATTGAATTGTGGACGAGCAAAACGTCCCAAAAGTGAATGCCCAGCAGTAAAATAGATTTGTCGTTCATGTAAACGAGTTGGCCATTATGCCAAATTTTTTTTTTTTAAAAAAAGTGAATAACAGAGTAGTATTGAAGACTTTAGGACAGTGATTAAGATAACTAAAGCTTTTATCGGTGTCGTTGCTTCTGACAAATCAAATAAATTGGTAATTCATAAATCAAATTTCATGCAGATACCCAAGCTATGCATTTGCCTCCTAACAATTTACTTATCTCGTTTTTGTATCGTTTTCCCGTAACTGAATTTCAATTTTTTTTACATGGGAAAATAAAAAAAATTGTTTTAATTCATTTTCTGTTTATTGCATCTTTTTATCTTGCTTATTTATATTTATTACACTTGTTTTATGGTCTTTCCATTGTAAATTAAACGGGTAATCCGGTAATAATATAAAAATCGGAGCATTATTGGCAGTGTATTTTGCGAGTTGTCTAGCACTACTGCTGTGGTGCCAAGCCGGCGCTGACTCTGGGATTTTCGTCCGAACTTTCTTCTTTAGTTTATTAATTTTCGCCTTCGGTTGACAGAGAAAATTATTCGTTATCATTCTGTGACGATACCTTGATTTCATTGCATTCCTACGTATTTTAATCATGTCTTTAGTTTCATCTATCACCGGTTTCGATTCTATAACCCATCTGACAACCTTGGATTAATGTTTTCCGCACTACAAGACTCGCGACGAGCTAATTTTTAAAATAATTTTGATCACTCCACTTCGGACATTAAATGAGGACGGAGCTCTCAGAAATAGTGCTTTCTGGATTTAAAAAATTATGCTCTAGTCAAAGTTGGAACTTAGTTGGTTAAATTCCTAACGAGATGGATCAGCTGTTTTCGTGTAAACTTGAGACGCCACAGAGAAATCACCGGAGTGGTCCACCCTGATCCGATAGCGGTCACCAGTCCTTACTCTCAATCTCCTGTTCGATGCTGTGCATGCGCCGTAGCTACGACGTCGTGGTCAGAGCTGTTTTTCCAGAGCTCACACCCTTCATCACGGAAAGAACAACGCAGGAACCTCCAGGTTGCTGATAACAATCAGGTGACGAAATTCCAATTTTACTTGTCCATAGCAGCTGTGACGGCTAGACGTTGTTGTCTAAGCAATTCTGCCGCAAGTGCGTTTTTCGTAAACCGATACAACGTCGTGTGTGAACTTTAATTGTGTATTTACCGCACGATAGAAGGATAAATCTTTAAACTGTACTACTTTAAGCTGATAGAACTTGGTTAGTGGTTTGAATATATTCTATTCTATGTAGATCAACGAAAATCTGTAAGTGAATTTTAATTCTTTATATTCAATTTGATAGCTTAAACAGTTAGAAATGTGTTGATTTGAACCTGATAAACCTTTGGTTGAGGTTTGATGATTACGTTAATCAGAAAAATCTTTTGTGTGATTATTAATTCAATTTGATAAAAAAAGACAGCCAAATACAGACAAAATAAGTGATAATATAAATACCATACAACGCTTCAGGGATCCTTGTTTCTTCAGGTGCTAAGAAGAGCCTAGAGCAACACAACTTCACTCGTCAGTCTCTAAGCTCTTATTAGCACTAGCCTAGAGCTTGAATTTTGTCAACTGACTAGTGAAGTTGTGTTGGTCTAGGATCTTCTTAGCACCCGAAGAAAGGGTCAAGGATCCCAGAAATGTTCGGCATTTATATTTTCACTTATTTTGTCTGTATTTGGCTATTTTCTATTATTAATTTTCAATCAGTCGTTAATTTTTTCATTTAATTCTATTTGCTTCTTATTTAAAAGTTAATCTAGTAAAAACTTTGCTTTCAGGTTTGGTAAATTATGCTAATTGATGTACGAACATAGCTATATTTCTTGTGATTGATAATTCTCTGACATATCAAACCAAATTTACAGACAACCAAAACACATCCTCAACCCCTTCAGAACGACATCAACAAGGAACAGAAGGACAGGATGGTCAATGGACATTCCACATGTTTCAAGTGACCATATTATACATTTTACTCGTTTTAAACAACTCAAATGTGAAATATATGGATTAAATTTTTAAGAATAATAAAAATATCGGAGAATGTTGGGGTAGGATTGTAGATGTTATTGAGGGAAGGTGGTTATGGAGTGTATGGTAAAGATGCGTGTCAGGAGGTGCCTAATGGCTCACTGGGAAGGATGTTATCTATGGGGAGTTTGCGTTTGAGGCATTGAGATGGAGTAGTCGGGTGAGGGGGAGGTTGGTGTAGAATTGTTCTATTAAGGAATTTTGGTGATTGATGGACGATTTGATCAGGGCAGAGGTTGTTTTATTGATTATTGATAGTGGGGATTTTAATGTCTTGATGGATGACATAGTTGCGAAGGGACCAGGGAAAGTTTTTTTTTTATTTTATCAGAAACCGTGTGCCTACCATTAAAACTAATCTTTTAAGGAGGATCTTGTTTTGTTGAGTTCGGATTTTCTAGGAATGGGTTTTCGCGGTGGAGGTCCAAATAGGTTAAATGAGAGAGATTTTTTTTCATTTTTTGGATGAGGTGGTTGATGTGCGCTTTCCAGGAGAGTTTGGAGTCGAGGATGAGTCCTAGGTATCTTGTTTTTTGTGGGGATGAGGGAGTTGTTGAATACTAAAAAAAAATTTGTTGAGGGGGTGTTTTTTTATGTAGAATGGTATTGTAATGGATTTGGGTGCCTCACCATTTTTAATAGCGGTTTGGAGTTGGTTGAAATCTGTTGTGCGATAAGCGGTTTGGAAGAGTCTGGTGATGTCGTCGGCGAAGACGATGGTTTGGGGGTGAATGGGGATGTCGTGGGAGTAGATGTTGAATAAGAAGGGAGCGAGGATGCTGCCTTGTGGAACGCCTGCAGTTATAGGTGAGGGTGGGAGACGATTTTGTTGTTCTGACCGAGAAGGAACAGTTTGTGAGGTATTTTAGGAGAATTTGTAGTGGTTATCGATTAGTATGTTTTTGGTTTTGGCTAAAAGGTAGGAATTGTGAATTTAGTCAAATGATTTTTGGATATCAATGAATGAGGCTATACAAGAATGCATTGTTGACAAAGTGGGCGAGTTGTTTGGTGAGGTCTGGTAGAAGTAATTTTTCATAAAGTTTTGAAATTGTGGATAGGTGACTAACAGGACGGTAATTTTCTGCGAGAGGTTTAGTTTTTGTTGGATTTAGGGATCATAATTACTGTTGCGTGTTTCCATTTGGAGGGGAAGTACGTAGTCCGTATTATGACGTTGAATATAATTAATTCAACTTGGTGTATATGTTTATATTTTTTTCATTGTATGTTTCTACGATTCTGTATCCACAAAGAGACCTGTCGTTAATTATTGTGATTTTTGTGTGTGCGCAATCTAGTGTTTCTGTAACGTGTTTTCGTATTGGTAATTGGCTTGTGATAGTGTCACTTGGTTTGGAATTTTGTTTTGTAATAATTTTGCGAAGCTTCACTTCGTTGAAAGAATTACTAGCGCCCAAAGTCCACCAATTAATTCGTAGATCGTATTTTAATAAGTACGAAAGCCATACATGAAGGGTCAGAATATTTGATAGTCGTTTATCCGAATCCACACTCTTAATATTCCTCTACCAACTGGTTGAGCCTGGGCAATCCTGTAGGCAAGCCTAGCAAACCGAGATAAGTGTACAGGGTATTATGTACATCTACGAATTTCTGTTTAATGAGGGGAAGTTGCAATATCTAGTAATACTAAAAACGACCTTCGTTCAGACAATCTTAAAATAGAGAAACATACACTAAGATAATTTAAAATTAAAAGTGACTGACGTTATTTTCAGTTAAAGACGCCAATCCACATCCGAAACTTTTAAATTTTCTTAGATTTTGATTCTTTATTATAAGATTACATGTACGAAGGTCGTTTTTATTTTTTATTTTGTGAGAAACCGTGTGTCTATCATTAAAACTAGTATTTTCAGACTAACGATAAATCTTCTAAAAATTTTAAACTATATACATAACGACTAGAGTCTATCCCATGTTGTCTTCTTGCTTATCATGTTCTGTGAACACTTCACTGTCTTTCACCCCCTGCACATTAGATAAGATCAGCTGGGTTTTCTTCTTTTCGATATTCTGGAACGGCGTTGATTGTCGGACCACTGGATTAATGTGGAGGTGAAGCCTAGCTTCATGTTTCCCAGCATACCTTTTTATTTCTTCATTTATGGTTGGATTCTGGAGATCCCTATCGAGATTTGTATTTCGATGTTTATTAACGCTTTATTCTGAAAAATTTTGATGCAGTTAATGTTTGTGTCACTGGCACAGCCCCAAAGCTGAATAGCGTAGAGCCACGTTGGTTTCAATATTTGATTGTAAATCAGTAGTTTGTTGGAAATTGAAAGTTTGGAGTTTCTTCCAATTAGCCAATAGTATTGTCTATATTTTAAGCTTAATTTAGATTTTTTGGTTAACATGCTCTTTCCTCCAAGTTTGGTGTGAGACATGCCTAGGTACTTGGCGTTGTGTTCATACGGCACAATAGTTCCATTTATATTTAGTGACGGTGGGTGTTTTGATTGTTTGTTTGTGAATACTATATGGGTAGATTTCTGCTCGTTCAGCTTTATCCTCCATTGTTTAGTCCAGTCAGCTATTGCGTTGCTGGCTTCTTGCAGTCTTCTAGTTGACAGATTTTGATATTTATCTACTGCAAGTAACGCGGTGTCATCTGCATATGTAGCTACCTCAGTAATTTTGGGATATCGCTAGTAGAGGATAGGACCCAGGACACTACCTTGGGGCACTCAGGCTATTACATCTTTCAATTCAAAATATTCATCTTCTTGTTTAATTCTGAATAGTTTGTCTGTGATGTCTGATGTTAATATCTCTACGTATTGTTTAGGGAGTATTTTTCTTAGTATAATGTAATGCCAATTAATTAGCAGATTAATTGTAAATTTGAAAATATAAATTGTTTGAGAAATATATTCTTACGGCGGTACAGATCGCAGCAACAATGTAGCCAGGTATTGTTTCCTTTGTCGGAAGAAGCAATGCGCGCTCAAAATTGCGAGACGGTAGTTCAGTTGGATGGCAGGTTTGGTCAAGTATAGGTCGCATTAAAATATTGAGAAGAGAGTACACATTATGTTTTGGTAGAGTTCAGTCTGCATTTCGGCTCCTCAGCGATCGGGTGGTCGTAAAAGAACTTTTGGAACTTGGAGATTAAATACGTGGCGAGAGACGAGGACGAAAACGAAAGGCGAGAACGAGAATCGAAATAAACTAGCAGGAAAGCATAGACAGAACTACAGTTTTTGGTGCACATAGCCGAGCAGAAGTCAACCGAGGGAGAGACGAAGAGGAGGTTCCTGGTTCCTGATTTTGATCTAAAAATATTAATTTTATAATCAGTGAGTTTTAGTAGAAGCTGTGCAAAAACCCGTAAGTCAAAAGTATCCTGGAATGCTGCCGTGAGTACCAATATAAAACAATTAATTATGTAAACCGGATTAAAAGATAGTCGTCAGATTTCGTTCTCCTCCTTTGATAAAATTTGTTAAGTAGAATCCATCTTTTAGTATAATTTCGTCCACAAGTAAATTTTCGTCTTTGTTAATTGACGATTAAATCTTTTTATTGAAATTTGTGTTGATAAGATTTCTAAATAAATGATTAGCCATTATCAAACCCAGTAATGACCCTGAGATAAATTCTATTTGTAATTATTTGTGTAATTGTTTGAAACATTGATAATAAATTTGTTTGTTTTTAAAGTTTATAATTGTTTATTTAATTAACGCTCTCCTAATTGTATATTACAATATAGTATATTGTAAAGTTCTCAACTTTCTCCGGGCCGATCTAAGATCTAAGAACGTCGCGTTGTCAGTTGTAATAATAACTGCGGGCCTGCCTTGGGTGCAGTCGTATCGGCTCTTTAGCGCGCCAGTTGTTAAGTACAGCTTGTTTGCCTCCCAGACATGGTCTGAAGATTGAGGTATTACACGTATTCAGAGCATGTACCTCGTTATTAAGGCTTGTTTACTGGATTGCACCAACTCAACTAGCAGTAGCGATTTATTGAGGGAGTGGTTTCAGGTTTGGCTACATCGACCAGCAATTAATTATAATTAACATGCGACCTCCATACGCAGTTACAACGTTTGGTAAACCACCAGGTTGGGCGCCAGTGATCCGTTCCAAAGTTAGACTTTTTTAACGAATTACAGTATTCAAATAAAACATAATGAGTAATTACAATTTGTGATGCAAAGTTAATGAAATTTCGTAAGAAAATATCGTGATTGGGGGATCGTCCAAGTCGCATATGTAACTCATAAAAAATTATTGACAGTTAAATGTTTACGTACAAGATCGTATTGAAACAGCTAAGTCTGGTTATATAAGAAACACATTTATTCATTAATCAAGGAATACACACAGAGAAGATTCGAGCTGAGGACTGATTTTAAAGTAAAAATCTTTACTTGAGGTTAAGACACAAATACTAATTTCCCAATGCTTATATCAATAACATTGGTAACAGCTGGCCTGTTCCTTGAGACCACTGGATTATCACGAAATACCTGCAAGCAATATTTCAATTATCTACAGCTGAGCTCGCGTTCCGACAACTGACATGAAAAATACGGACGGATCGAAGCAGATCAACCGATCGGATACGATGACGTAGTGCTCAGTCCGACGTCGTCCTAGCTGAGTGGTCGAACACTAGCACGGGGCTGTACAGGGATGTGGAGCAGGATGCACCCACGATCACAAGATTGACCACAGAAACAGCAACAGAACACGAGCGGCTTCACGCGAAGATAGCTGTTCAGAATTCCCTTAACTCGGACGAAAATTTTGAAGTCCGAAAGATAATTTCGATCGGCCATTTTTCCTCGCCAGTTGACCTAGGTGTCGAAGTCAAGATCACTAGCGGATTCGAACTCCAAATAAAAATATGGCAGAGTCCCAACTCAGACTAACGATTCGGAATTTTTCTAATTCCAAAAAAGTAATTTCACGAAGTGAACTGGCGTCGGTTCGTTCTCGTTGTCATAACGAAGCGAAGTGAATCAATTTCTAGCAAAAAGTGGGCTCCTGACTATTTTAAGTAGTGGGGGAAAGATGATACGGTGTTGACAGATCTTAATTGAAAACGACGAGTAAAGAAGAATAACTTTTAAACGTGATTAAGACAATAGAGGATTGATAACAGTGTGAAAACTTCACAGAAGAATCTTGAATAAATTTCTAAGTCGACCAATGACAAAAATTTCACATAAACGTTGAAATATGCGCATTAAATTCCACGAGCGGGAGACAATCTGACATCGTAGCGATAAAGCAAGATAGCGGGAAAAAATAGTTCCAAGAATACGAACTTCTTTATATTATTTAACTCTTCCGTCTATTGACGACCATGATAAGATGGTCAAGTAATGAAAACATGAGAAATAATTATCATAAAAAGACGTAGTAAACGGCAAACGAAAGAGGGTGAATTACTGGATTTTTACATGTAAAAAATTAACAGAAATTTATGGGAAAAGGGAATTTATAACGAAATGAAATAAAGTATTGAAGACTATTAGAATTGGAAAGCGGATAAAACGCAAAAAAACGTGTTTTTAGTGTGCTCAAGCAAAGCATCGAAGGATTCGACGTAACAGCGCAAGCGAACGTACACCTGACTGACTTTGCCGTGAGCCTTCTTCGGGTCCACGAACGTCCAACTGTGTAAAGCATCACTCTGTGAGCACATATCCCACACAAACTATCCACAGTAATTTTATTTAGACCTGTACGCAACAAACTAACAGTGCAACAAGAAAACCTGCAAAATAACAGCGATGGATCATATCAGCAGCAGATATACTTTAACCCTAACCAGTGTCTAAGCAATTACGTCCAACAAGGACAGTACTCTAAACTTAACGAAAACGCAACGCAACTGCAATACGTCCAGCCACAACCTCATTCAACACAAACTCTATCATTGCTCTACGTAAACGAACCGAATGGCGTGGTCACACAACTTAACCAAGGACAGTACCAGGCATATTCACAGATCTGCAATCAACCGTATGACCTTCCAACGACAAGCTTCTCGACTAGACGCCCAATGTACGACAGTTTATCTTTTTCAAACAACTCTCAACACCCGACGATGAAAAAAATAAAAATAAAAGAAGACCTACCTGTCCTGAACTGGAAAGAAAAGTGAAACTTAAAGCACCTTACCTTTCTCAAAATAGATTCCAACCACTAGCAACCATTGAAAACACAAACAAAAAATCAGTGGATGCAATCAAAGTAAATGAGCAGGAAGGAAACCTGAGAGGCCGCCACCATTTATCATCCACCACATAATAAATATAAGTCCGTTATTACGACTAATTGAAAGAACCATCACCAAAAATGATTATTACTACCAAACTATGAACGGGAATAAAATAAGATTACAAATTTTTACAATAGTAAATTACAAAAAAATTAAAAAGTCCTGGATGAAAACAATGTTGCTAGTTTAGTAATAGCTAGTAATAAGGAATCTTCAACACTCAACTGACATTGATCAGTTTAAGCCAACTCTAATAGCTAAAGGGCACACACCAAAGAACCTATCAGTCTGCAAAATAAATACAACTGAAGAATATAAAAATCTATTCTTTATAGAACTCAAGCCCAAGGAAAATAATAAATAAATATTAAAGATAGAATACATTATTAATGCTAAAATATAGGTAGAGCCACCACATAACAAAAATAGAATCACACAATGTAAGAGATGCCAATGCTACAGACACACAAGAAACTTATGTTCGCGACCGTTTAAATGTGTTAAATTCGGAGCGAACCATTACACTAGGAACTGCCCACAAATAACACTCCAACAACAAAATGTGCATTATGTAAAGGTTGTGGATGGTATTCACCATCCTCAAAGAGTCTCCTGTCCATAATTCCGGACAATAGAATCTATCCCTTTGTTCTGCCAACACCTGTTCCTTTGTTCGGCTAACGGAACTTCCCTCAGATCAACTCCGTCCCCAGTCTATCCCGGACCTGCGGATCGCACGGAGCCCAGTTCTTCCTGGTCCAGCGATTAGAAGCGACCCAGGCAGAAGTGCTGAATAAAACGTTAACATCCAGTTGTGTGTTTGAGTTATTACTGCCGTACCACATGGCCGAACTCCCAACACGTGTATGACGGATCTAGTATCCCACATTGGTGACCCCGCACGAAAAGGAACACGCAGGCACTCTCCATCTTACGGTGCCCAACAAAGGACATAATGGACGCCCCCGGCAACTCGACGTTGCAGGAGCAAGTATATGGGATCGCGCCTAGGCTGCCACCTTTCTTGCTGGACAACCCGGAGCTTTGGTTTGCCCAAGCAGAACTCCAGTTCCAGAACTCCGGCATCACAAAGGACGAAACGAAATTCAATTACGTCACGGCGCACCTGGAATCGAGTTGGGCAACAGAGGTCCAAGATATTATAATCAGCCTACCAGCCAAAGACCGCTACGTTCGACTCAAGGAAGCCTTAGTACGACGTCTTTCATCGTCGGAAGAAAAGCGCATGCAGCATCTCTTCACAGTAGCAGACATGGGAGATAGGACGCCATCACAATTCCTACACTACCTGCGAAACCTCGCTGGACCCACCCTGCTGCCGGAGAACGTTCTGCGAACGCTGTGGCCACGACTCTCGCCGTCCGTCCAGGGTAATCAACAAAGCCAACTTGCTCTGCCATTGGACGCTATTGCGGAATTGGCTGACAAAATTGTAGAAGTCTCGCTGCCTGGCCCTGCCGTGTTTGCGGCGACCAGCGTCGACGCCGTGGCTGCAGCCCCCAAGGACGTCACGGCGCAGCTCGCCGACCAGGTTCGGGAACTTTCCCGTCAAGTAGCTGCCCTACAGGCGCAGCTAAACCAGCGTAACATGGGCCAACAATCCCGTAGCAGTTATAATCAACGGACCACTCAAGGAACCAGAGGGCCTTCAGGAATGTGTTACTATCACAGACGGTTTGGCAACAGGGCGGAGCGCTGCACGCCCCCGTGTAATTACACGACGGGAAACGACGCCGGCAACCTAGAGTAGCGGCGTCGCGGTGCCTACAAAGAAAAAGCCGCCTCACTGTCGTCGATCGGACCAGCCAGCAGCGTTTTCTGGTGGACACGGGCTCCGACCTTTCGTGCTATCCACGGAGACTCCTACCAGGCCGACACCGCCACAGGGTACAGTCTCGAGGCCGCCAACCTATCGTCGATCGACACCTACGGATATATTCCGCTAACGTTGAAACTGGGGTTGCCGCGAGAATTCCGCTGGTGGTTCATAATCGCCGATGTCGCGACGCCAATTATTGGCGCAGATTTCCTCGCCAATTACCAGTTGCTTCCGGACTGCCACAACGGACGTCTAATTGACGCCATTACTAATCCGTCGACCCCACGCCGCAGCCCAGCGTAAAAGTACTCAAGCAGGCATCGCCTTATCACGACCTGCTAACGGAATTCCCGGATGTTATTCGACCCGCTGGGACACCGCGCGAGGTGAACCACAAAACTCGAGACTACATTAGAACCACATCAGGCCCACCCGTTTTCGCCCGGCCGCGACGCCTCGCGCCGGAGCGCCTTCGCATTGCATGGAGCGAATTCGACGCAATGCTCCGCGACGAAACAGCGAGACGATCGGAAAGCGCATGGGCTTCACCGCTACACCTCGTCCCAAAGAAGGGCGACGCCTGGCGTCCTTGCGGAGACTATCGGGCCCTGAACGCACGCACAATTCCAGACCGGTATCCAATCAGACACCTGCAGGACTTCTCGTCTAATTTGCGAGGAAGCAATATATTTTCTGTGCTCGACCTGGCCAAAGCCTACACGCAAATTCCTGTCAACCCTGAAGACGTACCAAAAACGGCGATCACTGCACCATTCGGGCTCTTCGAGTTCCCTTTTATGTGTTTCGGCTTACGTAACGCTGGTCAAACTTTCCAGCGTTTCATTGACGAAGTACTACAGGGTCTGGATTTCTGTTTCGCTTACGTGGACGACATACTCATTTATAGTACGACAGCTGAGCAGCATCGTGACCATCTCCGAGCAGTCTTGGAACGCCTGCACGGCAAGGGATCGTTCTTAACGTCGATAAAAGTGTTTTCGGCGTCACTTCAGTCCAGTTTCTAGGCTATAAGGTCACCGCAGAGGGCGTCACAGCTCTACCCGACCGTATCGCCGCCCTGCAAGAGTTCGCGCCACCCAAGAAATCATGCGAACTTAGACGCTTCCTCGGCGTCAACTTTAATAGACGCTTTCTTCCACATGCGGCAGAACTGAAAGCGCCGCTCCATGTGGCCATCGCCAGTTTGCGTGCCAACCAACCTGTTCCGTGGACTCCGGCGTTATATTCTGCGTTAGAGAACTGAAAACAATCATTGGGAAACGCCGCCTTGCTAGCGCATCCTGAAACATCAGCAATATTAGGTTTGTTCACCGACGCCTCTCAGACAGCCGTAGGTGCCACCCTTAAACAACAAGTGGGTGATGCATGGCAACCATTAGCTTTCTTTTCGAAGTCGCTAACTCCTCAACAAGCACGTTGGCCCGCCTACTATCGCGAATTGCTCGCAGTTTTCTTGGCTGTACGCCACTTTCGTCACTGGCTGGAAGCACAACATACAGTGATTTTTACAGACCACAAGCCTCTCTGTTTTGCTTTCAAACAGAAACGCGAAAAAATGCCGCCAGTACAGGCAAACCACCTGTCATACATTTCTCAGTTCACGACGGACATCCAGCATCTCAGCGGCTCGGCGAATATTGTCGCAGACTCTTTCAGTCGCCTAAACGAGCTGTCAATGCCGCCTGCAAACATAACATCTCCTGTCTACCTGGCTTTCCTCGCAGCAGCACAGCGCGACGATGCGGAAATTCGTCTATTCGTTGATGGCAACATGGGCCTCCAACTACAACACGCGTCTCTGCCCGGATCCGACGTCCAGTTGTACTGTGACGTCGCCACCGGACGCCCTCGACCGTACGTCCCAGCAGCACACAGGCATCAGGTTTTTGCGTCGCTCCACGGTCTCAGTCACCCCGGTGCCAGGGCAACAGCACGTCTCGTGTCAGAACGTTTTGTCTGGCCCAACATGCAGCGTGATTGCCGTCTATGGATTCGCGAATGTGTACCGTGTCAGCGATCCAAAGTCACTAGACATACGGTAGCTCCAATGGGAAATTTCGCGACGCCAACCGGCAGGTTCCAGCACGTCCATATTGACCTTATAGGCCCCCTTCCATCCGTGGGGTAATTCAAATATTGTCTGACGGCCATCGACCGTGCAACGCGTTGGCCGGAAATTTTTCCTCTGGAGAACATCACTGCCGAATCAGTCGCCAACGCATTCGTACGAGGCTGGATCTCGCGTTTCGGATGTCCAGAGCGAGTTACTACAGATCAAGGGCGACAATTCGAGTCCAATCTGTTTAAGTCACTGACCGCCTACGGCGGGTTTTGCAGAAACCGCTCTACTCCTTACCATCCAGCGAGCAACGGCATGATAGAACGCCTACATCGCCAGTTAAAAGCGGCTATCATGTGTCATACGGGGACTTCGTGGTTCGACGCCTTGCCACTGGTACTGTTGGGGATACGCAGCGCCATCAAAGAGGACGTGAAGGCGTCCGCCGCGGAGCTTACATATGGGGAACCACTGCGGCTTCCAGGGGAAATGTTACACCCAAACATGGACTCGGAACATCCCTTAGACTCTACATCGTTGGTAGACAGAATTCGGCGTATCACTACAAACATCCGCCACACGCCCGCTTCGCGCCAAGCACGAACCGGCACATTCGTCTTCCGAGACTTGGCCACCTGCAGCCACGCCTTCCTGCGTGACGATGCAGTGCGACGCCCACCAGCCACCGTACAGCGGTCCCCATGTCATAATTGCACGTGACGCGGAGACGGCAACGTTACGGATACGGAACAATGTCGTACGAGTGTCTAAAACCGATTAAAGCCGGCGTACGTCACTGCAGACGCCGATCAACCATCTCACCAGACACCACATATTCCCGCCACGGTTCAGCATCCTGTCACCACCAGATCTGGACGACGCGTCCGAGGCGTCGAGCGTCTTCAGCTATGGCAAGGCGGTGATTTTGTTTAGTGTAGTGTACTTTCAGGAACTCATTTTAACTATATGTGTATGTTTGTTTTTGATTTTATATGTATATATCAATTGTAATTTTTAAATACGTCGCTTACTTCGCGCCCACACTCCGTTTTTCTCGGGGGCGGCTCTGTGGATGGTATTCACCATCCTCAAAGCGTCCCCTGTCCATAATTCCGGACAATAGAATCTATCCCTTTGTTTTGCCAACACCTGTTCCTTTGTTCGGCTAACGGAACTTCCTTAAGATCAACTCCGTCCCCAGTCTATCCCGGACCTGCGGATCGCACGGAGCCCAGTTCTTCCTGGTCCAGCGATTAGAAGCGACCCAGGCAGAAGTGCTGAATAAAACGTTAACATCCAGTTGTGTGTTTGAGTTATTACTGTCGTACCACATGGCCGAACTCCCAACACGTGTATGACGGATCTAGTATCGCACAGGGTGATCATCTAGCCAACTACAAAGGCTGCCAAGTGCACATCGAAATACTAAATCGACGTAATATAAATTCAAAATTGAGAACAGATATGCAACAGCCACAAGTCGTACAAAGATTTGTATTAACGCCATCAGACTTTCCATCACCGAGGCACGCCAATTGTGACGTCAAAAGCAACTACCGCTCGCAGGAAACCATTACAAACCAAAATAACGTCATAATGCATCTCCTAAGTGAAATAAGAGAAATGAGAAGAACGATAGAGACACTCAGTAATGAACTTGTAGCACTTAGGCTCCAAACTGCTAACAAAAATGGCTCAATATAAGATCGCTACATGGAACGCAAATGGCCTGATGCAACATCGTCAGGAAATAAAATCATTCATGAACACGAACCACATTGACATACTACTAGTTTCCGAGGCTCATTTTACTGCTCGAACTTATTTCAAAATACCAGGTTATATAACTTATGATACACAACACCCAAACGGCAACACAAGAGGCGGAACTGCAATAATTATTAGACAAAAAATAAAACACTACGAGCTGGATAAATTCAGCAAAGACTTTCTGCAGGCCACGACTGTAATAGTGGAAGATTTCCATGGACCATTAGCAATATCAGCGGCGTATTGTTCCCTGCGCTATAGAGCGAACAAAGAGGGATTTTATATGTACTTCAGCACACTAGACAGATGATTTATATCAGGCGAAGACTACACTGTCAAAAAGCCCACTCTGGTTTTCAAGACTTTACACTCCAAGAGACAGAGCCCTAGAAAACAGCATTCAAACAAATCACTTAGATTTCGCATCCATTGAAAAACCAACAGATCCGTCAAAAATCCCAGAATGTTTAGATTTCTTCAGCACCAAGGGAATTAGCCAAGCACATATAAAAGTCGAAGAACTACATGATCTTTCGTCCAATTACTCACCTGTACTCCTAAGCATAAGTACAAACATAATCGCCAGAAGCAGACCACCGAAACTATACAACTAACGAACGGACTGGGACAATTTTAGAGAGATACTAGACTTTTTAAAATATATTTTTTTGGACAACAGGCTACATGAGGGTAATCCACATGGTGGCAACTCCCCTTCAATAGCATAGGAAGGGATATGAAAGGGGGGATGCGGAAGGGTAGAGGAAGGTAGCCAAGGGTTAACTAGGGCCCCCGAGCTATATTTTAAGGATCCTACCCGGCATTCGCCTAAAAGTAATGCAGGGAAAACCCTAGAAAAACCTGCATCAGGTAGGTCGGTACTTGTCCCACCCCCTTCCGATAGCGGGAGAAGAGTTTGCTGTGGGGTCGCAGCATTCCCTTCTCCGTACCTCGACCAGTTTAGGAGGCAGCTGGCCGACTGTTCCAATGGCAACAGCGAACAACTCTTACCGTATGCCAAGGTCTGTGACCCAGGAACATACACCTCTCAAAACAGGCCGAGGTGGGAACCTTAGTTTTTTTTTTTTTTTTTTTTTAGGGCAACAGGCTACATGAGGGTGATCCACTTAGGGCAACTCCCCTTTAATAGCATAGGAAGGGATTTGAAAGGGGGGATGCGGAAGGGTAGAGGAAGGTAGCCAAGGGTTACTAGGGCCCCCGGGCTATATTTTAAGGATCCTACCCGGCATTCGCCTAAAGGAATGCAGGAAAAACCCTAGGAAAACCTGCATCGGGTAGGTCGGGCATTGGGTACTTGTCCCACGCCCTTCCGATAGCGGGAGAGGAGTTTGCTGTGGGGACGCAGCTTACCCCTCGCCATGCCTTGGCCTGTTTAGGAGGCAGCTGGCCGACTATTCCAATAGGAATAGCGGACAACTCTTGCCGTATGCCCAAGGTCTGCGACCCCGGAACATACACCTCTCAAAACAGACCGAGGTGCCTCGGCATGTGGGAACCTTAGTTCAAAAAAAAACCAGAGAGAACCTTAGTTCAACATTTCAGTTAATGTTGAGTTAAAAACGGCAAACGACATCGAGCTAGCTGTAGAAAAATTACAGACACTAGTGCAGAACGCTGCCTGTGAATCACCTCCTCCATACACACCTCAGCCAACCAAACGAGGATATTCAATGGAAACTAAAAATAAAATAATGGATAAAAGAAGATTGAGAAGAAAGTGGCACAATAGACGGTACCCTGAGGGAAAACGCCGATATAAGACTTTTTGAAGAGAACTAAAAAACCTCCTCCTTCCCAGAGAAATTAACCGCAATAGAACAAAGTGGTTACTCACTATGGAAAGCCACGAGAAGACTCAGGTAGCTTGTGATGCCAGTACCACCACTTCGCAAAGCGGTCGGATCATGAATACAGTGCAGTGGAAAGTCGCGAAAATCATCGTAATGTACAAACTGGCAAACCACCAAACCTCGCTGAGTCATATAAGCATATAAACTTACTACCTGTTACCTCTAAACTATTTGAAAGATTGCTACTCAAAAGGCCAATCCGTATCATAGAAGACAAACATCTCATTCTTGATCACCAGTTCGGGTTCAGGGCTGCACACTCTACTATAGAACAGGTTCACCGTGTGGTGGACATTATTAACGCATTCTTCGAGACAAAAAAGTACTGCAGTGCAGTATTTATCGACGTCTGTCAAGCATTCGATAAAGTTTGGCACAAGCTTATATAAGCTAAAGAAGTGGCTACATCTACCTCATATTAAAATCCTACTTGCATGGCTGACTATTCCAAGTAAAGTATGAAGATGCACTAACCGACCTCAAGGAAGTGTCCTGCGGCCGATTTTATATCTACTCTACACAGCTGACCTACCAACCTGTGAACGAGCTACAATCGCTACATATGCAGATGATACTGCATTATTATTCACAGAAGATGATCCAGTCAGTGCATCTACGCAGCTACAAAATAGCCTTAATACCATCACGATTGGCTAAAAACATGGCGTATAAAATAAATTAAACAAAATCGTTCCACGTCACTTTTACCAAACGGCGGGGTATATGCCCACAAAATAATCCTCAATTGAAAGACAGTACATCAGTCTGACTCGGAAAAATACCTGGGTATGCATCTCGACAAGGACCTCACATGGAGGACACACATATGTAAGAAAAGACTTCAACTAAAACTAAAACTCAGCACACACGTCTTGCTACTGGGCAGAAGATCAAAACTTTATCGACAACAAACAACAAATATACAAGATAATTTTTAAGCACGTCTGGATGTATGGCTTCCAGCTATGGGAAACAGCATCATCCACTAACGCTCCATACTACGTAACCAATGCAAACATATATAGTAGTGACCTCAAAGGGAGTTCAGTGAAAAGTGTAATTGGGAAATTACGAAAAGCAGTGAAAGATACATAAACAAACTTGTGCTACACTCCAACCAACTAGCAACTAATCTAATCAACTGCAGGCTCATAAGACATCACACTTTGGACTTGCCCCTCCATTTATAGTTAAAGAACACTAACTTAAAACAACCTAAATGGTAACAACACCATAGTCGCAACAGAAGAGGCGTTAATGAACGCGTCTTCTATCCTAACCCACACTCGTGTATGATATTTAATTATTGTTTCTCAACAGATGGCAAATAGTTAATTATCTGAAATAAAAAAAATTGATGCGAAACATCTAAGAAGATTGCTGAGCAGACATTTTTTTTCTTTGAGTGCACGTTCAATAATATCAGTTATTCTGTGCACTTGATGCTTCTGCCTGAATTCTAATTATAAATCTGGTATTAGTTTATTATTTTCTTTTATTGGTTGCATCCTACTGAGCAGTAGTTTCTCAAACAGTTTTAAAATTATTGGTAGTAGAGAAATGGGTCTATAAGATTTGACATTATTGGGTTGTTTTTCTCGTTTCTGCAGCATGATAATTTCCGCTGTTTTAATCTGAATGCTGTATTAAATAGGTACGTGAGCTTTCGTATGATGCACACTTGTTTTAATTTCATTAGTTAGTTCTCTTAGGGTAACTGGTGTGACATTTTCTGATCTTACGTTGTCAACGTTAATAATTGCTCAGTGAGAATACATCTGCCAGGTGTTCAGAAAATAAGACTCTTTATTCTCTCTAGTCCATGATTCATTGTTGTTTCTAAGAGAAGGAATATAGAGTTGCTTTCCATGTTGAATAGTCACTTTCTTCGTAGGCTGATAATTCCTGTAGGTAGGAGTTTACAGATTCTTCTTTAAGCTTTTGTATTTATCTTCTCAGAATTTGAGTTTTATTTCTAAGTATCGTTTTGTCTGCTGGGTCTCTTGTTTGTTGCCATTTTCTTCTAGCTCTTTGTTTTTTCTCTAATCTCTGCTGGATAGTTTATTCCTTTTGTTATGTGAGGTCTTACTTTGGTGATGTTATAAGCCGTTTTTTTAATAAGCCTGGTGAAGATTTCGAGTTCTTCTAATTGTTCGGTTTTCTAAGGCAGATATTCAGTTTGATTTTGTGTTGGGGGTCTACCAGAAATCTTTCACAGTCAGTAGTTTTGTTAGTTAGTTAGTTAGTTAGTTAACCTGGTTTCCCTTTTTATTATCTTTTCACTCAGTGTTAAAATAACTCCTGAGTGATCGGAGTCCAAATCAAAATTATCTTAGGTAGGTTTACCTGTTGATTGATAATTGCAATTTATTTCTTGAACTGCATTCCTTAATTGTCTTCCTTTCGTCGTGGTTAATCTAGACCTCCAGTCTATATTTTTGGACCTGAAATCGCCTCTAACAATGATTCTTTCCATCAAGTGTCTCAGTAGAGTTCTTTTTTCATGTTTTGACACTAAATAACCCCAACTCTCAACTTTTGTTTTGCTGCCCAGATTCCAATCACTGTTAGCTGATTCTCTTTGCAGATGACATTATTTAAAGTGGTTGATCGTTACTTTTATTACAATTGCACAGCCATCCGTGGTTTTGTTGTCTTGGTGGATAGTGTGATATGATTTGTAATCTCTTATTTTAAGATATGATTGCTTAGTCATCTGTGTCTCTGAGATGAGGCAGACGTCATTGTGTCATGTATTTAGAAAAACTTCTAGATCATGATTTTTGTTTAGAAAGCCATTGGAAATCCAGGTTGCAATACGTAGGTCTTTTTGTTTCATACTGTTATTTTGTTTTAGGTGTGGGCCTGGCCTCTAGTTTCTCAAGTCTAGTATTTATTCGTTCTAGTGTCTTCATCATATTCTCCAAATGCTGCATCATAGATGGTCCAGATGTTTCTAGGAGAGGTTCTGGCTCTATTGTTTTTTGTTTTGTAGCTTGGGTATAAGATACTTCAGTTCTTGTCGTATTAGGAATAATTAGTCTTGGTTGAGGGATGTCTCATCTAGTCGTTTTGATATTTTTTCTTCATTTCTGTAACTCTTTTGCAACTATACGCCCCTTATGGTTTACTGGGTGACCTTGAGAGCAGTTTACACACATGGCAGGAGTTTTTCTGTTGTTAGTGCAGTTTGCGGTTAAGTGGTCTGCGCTTTTCACGCAAGTTATTTCTTTTACAGAATGCACTCGTGTGCCCAAATCTTTGGCATCGTTTACGTTGTGGTATAAGTTTACTATTCCTTATTGCCTCGATTTTTATTTTCATGTTATTTATGTACTGGATACCATATATATTATTGATACCTTCAAATATTAACATATATAGTAGAAGACGGATTTTTTTACTTTATTATCAATAACAGTTCTTTTGAGTTTTTGAACTACTTATAATCTAGAATTTTAAACTTTCTTTCAACTAGATTATCTAAGATCTCGTCTGTACAAGTATATGGGTGCAGATTTCTTACCGTGTCATTAATTGGTCTGAGGGTTTTATTTTCATAGGAAGGCCACTCAAAGTCGGTGCTATTTAATAATTATATCATTTTTTGTACTCATCGTCAGAATTAACATTGATTTTAATATGTTTGTTACTCATCATTGTAGTTTTCTAGTCCAGTTTACTTATGTTTAGTTTTTTTCTGTCTGATAATTCTATAGATTGGCGGAGGTTTACTAACTTTGGATATTTTTTTTGTTTGTTTTATGTGGCTTTCATTTTCTTTATGAGATGACCCGCTAGCTTTATGCTTTTTGTTATTTCTATTTCTACTTTTAGACAGTAGCCAGTCTGTTTGTCAGCTACGACTTTTTTCCACTTCTTCAGAGTTTTCTGGGAGAAATGTAACCGGTTTATTCTCACTACTTTGTGATAATTTGGATTTTAAAGTACTTACGTGTTTTAACAGAAGTTTGATTTCATTCATAGCTACTAGAAGTTAATGATGCAGCTGACTAATCATCATCTGCTCTGGAATTTGCGCCTGTTACTCGTGAGGCACCATTATTCTGCTGATCTATGCTTCACCGCTTGAAGCCAGCCTGGCTGGCTAGCTTGATTTTCGATGCTCACGTAATCACTTATTTCGGCCAATTAACTTAACAGAAATTTGTCAGTTATCACTTTCGTAGTTGTCACTCGTATTTAAATGTTGTGTGTTCATAGTCTTTGATCTCACTAAGGCACCGCACTTTATTATACAGTGGTATATATATGGTATACACACATATAAACCACACGTCCGTTCTCTTCGAAGATTCGCTCGCGACTCCAAACCAAGGATGATGTGACATTGTAACCATAAGTGATATGGACACTGAAGCGATAAAGAATTATCGACTTCCCTGAAATTGAGGGCCGCTGTGAAATTTTCGGAGTCGCGTGCGTGAGCGACGAAAATTTATCAGGAGACGTGTGTACTTAATGATAGACTGTTTCATTTTCAGATGGGCCTTTTGACAAATACATGCAAATTAAATGTGGCGAGGACATTAGTTTTCTGTGTGTAGGTGTTCCGAAGATAAGTGCTGAGAATAAGTATTTGGTATTTAAGTAAATTTATTCGGCACTGGTTCCGGTATACTGCATCACATGTTACTTGTTCTCAAATACTCATTTGTTCGACAGACTTGTCGTGACGTCATTATGACGCTGCAATTGTTGTTTCTTCCGACATGTAAGTACATTAAATGGCTAATATTATTCGTGCATTTGGTTGGCAAAAGGATCGCCAAGCAGAAAGTAATGACGTCCCATTCATACACAGAACAGGCACTATTCCAGAGGATGTTTCCTTCATTTAACACTTCAAAGCCTATAAAAATTATCATGTAGCTGAGACTAGGTTTAAGTATTAAATGAAAAAACCTGGCGCTTCCCTCTTTTCAAATCCCTTCCTATGCAATTAAAAGGGAGTTGCCACCACGTGGATTACCCTCATGTAGCCTGTTACTCATAAAAAAATCCTCTGTCAGTTTTGAGAGGTGTGTGTTCCGGGGTCGCATACCTTGGTCATACGGTAAGATTTGTTTGATAGCCGTCTCCTAAACTAGTCGAGGCACGGAGAAAGGAATTCTTCGACCCCACAGCAAACCTCTCTCCCGCCATCGGAAGAGTTAGGACAAGTACCAAGAGCTCGACCCTGCATCAGTTATAGGCGAATGGTCGGATAGGTTCCTTAAACTACAGCCCGGGGGCCCTAGGTAACACATGACTACCTTCTTCCACCCTTCCGCATCGCCCATTTCATATCCTTTCCTATGCTATTAAAGGGGAGTAGTCATCATGTGGATTACCCTCATGTAGCCTCTTACTCTAAAAAAAATTAACCCTTGGGTACCTTGCTCTACCGTTCCGCATCCTTTCCCTGTTCAGTACCTTTCCTATGCTATAGATAGATAGATGGATAGATAGATTTATTCACCATTAGCCCTCTAAAGAGGAAATAGGATTCGTCACAAATGTACAGTAGATAAATTGCATATAAACTTATAATACACAAAAACACACACAAAAATTCATATCTGTTTACATTAGTCTAGTCACTACAATCATACACACTATTTTTAGGAAACACGCACGCGACACTTATCACTTCCTGGTATTAACCTCCAATCGCTAGGTACGGAGGGATGTCGTCATAGATATTTACTAAAACAGAAAGCAGAGG
This sequence comes from Zhengitettix transpicula, assembly GCA_037074705.1. NCBI lineage: Eukaryota > Metazoa > Arthropoda > Insecta > Orthoptera > Tetrigidae > Zhengitettix > Zhengitettix transpicula. The sequence goes on from CM073591.1 coordinate 188,928,398, forward strand.
CAGGAAAACAGAACCAATATTTATAGCATATTCGGCAATTTTGTAGGCAAGGCAGTTCAACGAATGTGAGACCGATTCAAAAATTCGTGTACGGAGTAATAAGTTCCATTGACAAGGAAAGTTTTACACTCCTTGACGAAGAAGTTGTAGTTGTCGATGTTCTTTACATGTTCGGGAAGGCTGTTAAATAGTGCGATACCGGAATAATGAACGCTAGACTCATAGAGACTGAGGCTGTGCTTGTCAGACCTAAGAACTGAACGGTTTCTTGTGGCATAGCCATGATTGTCCCCGTTACTTGCAAAAAGGTTCATGTTGCGTTTAACAAATTTTAGTATTTCTAATATGTAAGCGCTAGGTAGAGTCAGAATATGGAGTCTTTTGAACAGCGGCCTGCAGCTTTCTCTAGCATCTGAACCTGATATAATTCTAATGGCTCGTTTTTGCAGTTTGAAAGCATCCACACTACGAGAACAATTGCCCCAGTTGGCAATACCGTAACACATATGTGAATGAAAGTAGGCAAAGTAGACTAGTGAAGCAGTTTTGGTATCAACTTGATGCATCAATAGTCTCAATGAGTAACAAACAGAACTAAGTTTGCGCACGAGGCGATCAATGTGCAAGTTCCATTTTAATTTACTGTCGACCTGCAAGCCGAGGAAAGTCGCATGATCAGAGAACTTATCCGTTACGATGTTGTTGGTTTCTGTTGTAAAACGAACTAACATAGTTTTCTGTACATTGAGCGTTAATTTATTGGCGGCGAACCAAGTATTTAGGTCTCTAGATGCAGTCTCAATCTTCGCATTGAGGTTATTAAATCAATGTCCGTAATTAACAAATTAGTGTCATCTGCGTATAAGACAGATTTTATAGGGTCCATATATTCTGGAAGATCGTTAATATACAAAAGAAAAAGCAGGGGACCTAATATTGAGCCCTGAGGCACGCCACAAGAAATGCCCTCCCATTCTGACAAGTGCACCTCACCAGCTTTGTTTTTTAAGGCTACCTTCTGTTTCCGATTGTTGAGATAAGATTTAAAGAGTGCCAAAGCGTTGCCTCTGATCCCATAATATTCTAACTTTTGGAGGAGTATGCTGTGATCTACAAGATCAAATGCCTATAAGATAGGGACCTATACAGGTTATCCTATACGTAGCCCGTCTACTACTTCTTCTTCCGTATATAGTAAAAATGTATATAAATTTAACAATTTCACCCCTATGCCTAAATATTTTAATAATAGGACTATATTACTCTCAGAAAGTGAAGTTCGAATAAATAATCTCCAAAATTAGACATTCATGAAAGTATGTCATAATTTTACGATTTATTATTGTAAATCATATTACAGACTGGTAAAAATGTATTTAAAATATTGTAATACACCTTTTGATAATTAATTTTAAATTTATTTTGAAACTTTGTCGCTCCAAAATATAATAATTGACAAATATTTCAATTTTTTGTTTCAAGTTATTACCCAAAATTTGTTTTTTATTAACAACTTGAAAATTAATTAATTTGCTCCCATTGAATACCCAAACTATAGATAAATTATGATTATAGGAATTTAAATTAAACAAGTTATTAAATTTTATAAACAAAACAATTTTATTAATCCAGAATACAACGCAAGAAATCTCTGTATATTTTTATATTCTTTTACATCAACAATTAAATTACACTAATAATCCAGTTACATTTTATAAATCAGACTCTATACCCCAGGGTCTTCACTATGTTGATAAGGAAACGGAACAATAAAATTTACAATTTAAACAATGCAGTTAAAATAAAATGAAAATGAAAACTGACTCATTACCCTTATTTAACCATTTACAGAATTTATCACTAAATGTCTACTTACAATTTTATTTTGGTTTTCAGGAACGCACTTCACTCTACAATGCCCTTCTGTGCACAGACTTTCACACACACGCTTCACAGACACGTTCACTTTATCCTTTTGATATTCAGACTCCTGACTGCTTGCATGGACTAAAATGATTTTTAGTCACGGCCACCATTCCATTTGACCGAATATTTTATCACTAGCGCCAAATGTTCAGTTTGTTTGAAATATTTCGAAATGCCCAATAATGTTTATCTCCAAGCTTTCTTCTTTACTCTCAGACAATCATTGATTAAATCCTTCCACAAAGTCAGTAAACCAACATTTAGTTATACTTCAGCATCTATTTTCTATTTTCTACTGCTCCAGCCTCCACGTCCTCCTCCTTTGAGATCTACAGTCCAACTAACTTTTCTATCCGCTTCCCCCTGTCCAGAATATCCCTTTCCCCCCACAGTTTTTGAGTTCCCACGTTCGGACCTCATCTGGCTTTCTTACGTTCAGAGAGCTACTCAATATTGTTAAAATAAACATTTCCTTTTCATATAATTGGATGCCCACAAAAACTTTTGTCATTATTCCTTTAGGGTTTTGTTCCCATGTCTGTCAAAACATTAGCTCTAAGAGCCGCTAAAACGTCCAATTATAGTCCTCCCGTTTGTGAGCTTTTCCAGTGTCAATCATCAATTTATTATTTTTTTATACAATCCACCCAAGAATCCCCAGTCTGGGTTGGTAAACAAATCTTATGAAATATGAACAAAATTTATGTCCTTCTTAACTGGGTATTACAATATATTAAATCAACAAACAATTGATTATTGTAAATTTCATCATTTAAATGTCGGATCTAAAATAGAGCAAATAGAGCATTCAAATATATTAATAGTAATGTATAATAGTAAGGAAACTTTAAGAATCATATGCAAAACAAAGGAGATAGTGAAACAAATGGAAGGAATATTTAAATATATCAGAATTAAATATTGTGAGGTTTGAGGTGTCGAATTAAGGAAAAAGTCTAAATCAAGAGATATCTATTATGACAACATAAGTGAACTAAAAAAGAAAGAAGGTTTGCTAATAAACGTATCCTCTGCAATAAATTAAACCCTTAATCCCATCCGATCACAAACTCCTACCTTTGAAGAAATAACCACTATATATTTTTCATATTAATTTTATATTTACTGTTTTAATAATGATTGTAATCCTTGTCTTAATATCTTTAAATATATAAAAACCTCAATATGAAACTCAATTTGAATTGTAAAACGTTAGATCAATTTTAAGGAGGGAGATGATATATTACATAATAATTTATTATATTTTTTCCCAGACTCTTCGAGTATATCTTCGCGTTTACAATGATTTGAGTTTGTCGATTGTCACACTAGGGCTACATGACCGGCAGACTTGAACTTTGTCCTAAAGCCGTATAAATAAGGCCGGCAGTTGAATGTACGCATACGAGATAAGAGTAGTTGTCCCTCTAACTTTCGGCAAATAAAACTTGTAAATCACCTAATTTTTGCGTGTTTTGGGGCGTCTACCCATTAATGTTTGCTAACGGTGATTTACAGTTGACACACTGTCCTTGGTCGAAATTTTGGTTTGCCTTGCATATCAGAAATTTGACTAAACTATCGTGAAATCATTTATGGTTTTGGGGGAGCAATCTATCGTGCTGGGATTAAGGAAGCAGGTCGAATGACTGGTTGGGCTTGCAGATATTATTGGCCCTCGTGTAGGGGTCAACCCCAGTAAGAATGTTTGCAGCTACAGTTGGCAGAGTTCTTTTATCCGATCGTCTCTAATCTGCAGTTCGGCACAGAGACCTGGTGTATATCGTTGCGGGCAAAACTTAAGCAATTCGAGCATTACAAAGGCTTGAGGGGTTGAAATGTTCTACCCGCATTCGCTGGTACAGCACTAGGTTCAACTTGAGGATCTCATCTGCCGGCGAGCTGGCGTCCAACTCGATGAGGAGCATTGGGAATGTATGCTTGTCTGCGTTTGTGGTGGAAAGACTTACATCATTAAGATCTCTATTACCGCGTGTCGTGAATGTCCCGGACGACGTATTCCCGCGTAAGTATGTCTCAAAGAATGAGCAATTCTTCAATTTTTTAAGAACTTATGCAAGTTCTCAACAACTTTGGTAGCTGTGTAGATGTCTAGCCTTGTCGTGTAAAACTTCCGCGGCTTGTAGGATAACATGAAATTTTGGTTTAGATATCCGGGTTGTATTTAACAATTCCCGGTGGTGGTATACTGGCGATGGACTGTGTCGCTCTACCAATTGAGCCATGTCTGTGGTTAGGATTTTAAGTTTAATGTGAACTTAGTCTTGTTAACGATATCAAGTTGAGGACCGGATTGTTTTCTCTCACGATTGGTTAAGATGATGAGGAGAGTCTAAAGTTCTTATATGTGGATAAACTTCATTTTCTTTGCACCATCAGTCATTTAACAGTTGGTGCAGCATCTCGGTTAAATGTGTAAGCAATGGATTCCATGCTGCGATAGGAGTGGAGTTAAAAATTTAACCCATTGGTGGCCATAATTGTTTTTGTTTACTCCTTCTTTCCTACTATTCCAAAATTACCGCGTTACTTGCTACGTGTTGAGGGAGGTAAAAAGTCAATTGTGTTTTCTGATAGATGTGTCGAAGACGGTATCGTCGGCGAATTTGGAAAGGTTATCGTTAACGCCGGTAGGGTGGGGGAGGTCATGGAAATGTTTATTATAAAGAATTGGAGAAAATATGGCTCCTTAGGGGAGGCCAACCGAAGGGGTGAATTGCGAAAAATGATTATCATCGATCAATACAAAGCAGGATCTGTATATTAGGAATCGTATAGGCATACGATTGGGATATTTAACTTTAGGAGTTATCCACACCTTGATCAATGTTCACGAACAAGGCAGTTGTGGGTTAGAAGTTATTAAGGTTAGTAGAAGAAATTAATTTGATGATGGTCACAGACGTGAAAGGTTGATTCTGGAAACCAAATTGATGGGTGGATATTATAGAATTTTCTGCAAAGAAGAATAGGAGGCGGTTGGTGATGTTACATTGGAGAATTTTGTCAATAAAACTTTGCAATCCTATTGGGAAAATACTGAAAATTTACATTTAAGAGTTTGTAGAGTTGCAGTCTACTCAAATAAAACTGTGACAACACCGAGCTACTACTATCGCCGGTTTCTCATCTCAGCTGCAGTGAAGAGAAGAAAGAATAGTTCCGCTAGCACAGCATTGCTACACTACAGTAACCAAAAACTCTGATGACTATTGTTGTGACGTTTTAAAAGAACATATAGTTTAATTCCAATTTTGTTAATCATACACTCAACCTCCATACGTCACAGTCCGTAAATTGCAAATTAGTTATTGTAACAACTTTAATAGACTGCACATTCTGTTCATAAGATATAATCGTGAACAAAAATCGTAAACTGTAAAGCAGTTTGTTCCAAACATATTTGGTACTGAAATTGCATGTATTGAAATTTACTTAACACATACACAGAAGTGTGATGCGCATTAAGTGTATACAATTATGTACAAGTTCACATCTAACTTGTCGGGAACACTAATTTTTTTTTTTGGGCAACAGGCTACATGAGGGTGATCCACATTGGGCAACTCCCCTTTAATAGCATAGGAAGGGATTTGAAAGGGGGGATGCGGAAGGGTAGAGGAAGGTAGCCAAGAGTTACTAGGGCCCCCGGGCTATGGTTTAAGGATCCTACCCGGTATTCGCCTAAAGAAATGCAGGGAAAACCCTAGAAAAACCTGCATCAGGTAGGTCGGGCATTGGGTACTTGTCCCACGCCCTTCCGATAGCGGGAGAGGAGTTTGCTGTGGGGACGCAGCATTCCCTTCTCCGTGCCTCGACCAGTTTAGGAGGCAGCTGGCCGACTATTCCAATGGGAATAGCAAACAACTCTTACCGTATGCCCAAGGTCTGCGACCCCGGAACATACACCCCTCAAAACCGACCGAGGTGCCTCGGCTTGTGGGAACCTTAGTTCAAAAACGGAGAGGAAAAGGCATACCCAAAGGTAGCCCATTCGTATCTCTTCTAAAAGGTTCTGCCTGCGAGAGAAAATCCCTCGCAGGTTACCTGCGAATTTAGTTCAAAAACGGAGAGGAAAAGGCATACCCAAAGGTAGCCCATTCGTATCTCTCCTAAAAGGTTCTGCCTGCGAGAGAAAATCCCTCGCAGGTTACCTGCGAATCCTCTCTCAGGCTTTCTCCAAGCTGTCTGGAACAATAATCTACGTACATTTCCTTTATATAATCCCCAGGAGAGAGAGAGAGAGAGATGATTCATGCTAGGCAAAACATACAGTTAAATTTTTATTCAGGAAATACGAGGATGGCCTGACAGGTTTCCGATCTAACAAAGTTACAATATAAATATATTTTTTCTACATGGGAACAACTCTTACCGTATTCCAATGGTCTGCGACTCCACAACATACACCTCTCAGAACAGGCCGAGGTGCCACGGCTTGTGGGGAAAAAAACGGAGAGAGGAAACGGCATCCTCAAAGGTAGTCCTCTCCTAAATGGTTCTGCCTGCGAGAGATCAGTCTTTGCAGGAATCCTTGGGGCATCCCTGACTATCCACCTGTCCACCGCAAAATTTTAAGATTAGGCCCATCATTTGTAATGTATGAGCGGAATAAATTCATTTGCAACTGTACTTTGGGCCGCGATAGGCGATTTTAAGAATACTGAAGGTAGAAATGCATCTAATATACCGTGCTGCTAAGGGGAATGACAGAGCAGCGCTACGGCTGTATCGACAAAATGCTGTGGCTGATGCTTTAACGCGCGTCGAAAGGATGAGGAGTCCTGCGAGTCAGACCAGTTGTTCTTCAGTTATTCGACGACCTGACTTGGAGGATCTGCCGCTTTCATTAGCATGCATTGGTGAGGAATTGGCAGATCCCTTGCTTGGGAACGTCATCAGTGATATTCGGTCGGGAAAAAGGTACTGGGTTATTCCTTAACAGAAAATTTGCTGTATTTGGTTCTTCCACAGTGTCAGCTATCGGTCATTTCTCTGCCTGAGAGGCTGATTCCTGTTGTTATTATTTTTTTTCATAACTCTCCATTTGGAGGACATCTGGGTTTTGATAAAACAAGATCTAAGATTGCAGGGTTTTTCTTATTGGCGCGGCATGTCAGAGAGTATTCGTAAGGCAGTACGAGTGTGTCCAGTATGTGCCATGGTGAAATCTGCGCCTTCTACCAAGGTCGGTCAGTTAGCGTCTACTTGCCTTCTCTACCAATGGAAAAGCTTTATGTAGACCACATCGGTCCATTTCCAGGTCGGGTAGAGGTAATGTGTATGCTCGAGTTATCATTGATGCATTTACCAAATTTGTTTGGATTCAAGCGGTGTGGAATACTATTACTGAAACCACCACACGGGTTCTTCGGGCCTATCCTACAAGTCTATTTAGGTCCCATGTCTTTGCGAAATTCTGTTTTTCGTTGGGAATAAAGCACGTCACAACTTCACCATATACGCCTAGAACTAATCAGGCAGAGAGAGTAAATCGAAATCTCAAGGAAGCGTTGATATGTTATCATCATACGAATCATAGACATTGGGACAGTCATTTGTCAGCATTGTCATTAGCGTTCAATACTACTAAAAATGAGAGCACGAAGACGACAGCTTTCCAGCTGATATTTGGCTACGTCCTGAATAATCCACTGTCTAATTTTTGGAAGCTAGCGGAACTTCTGTCGGACCGACCTCGCAGTTCCGACATGTGTGAGATTTAGACGCGGGCGTTCCAGAATCTCTCTTTGGCCCATGAGAAACAAACAGTTCGGTTCAATGTAGACAAAATTGATCCCCAGTTTCAAGTGGGCGATTTAGTAAAGTTAAAGAATTACCCTATTAGCGAAGCTAGTAGTGGAACTGTTGTTAAATTATTGGCTCGATTTCTTGGTCCGTTCAAAATCATAGAAATATTCAACTCTGTTAATGTTACTAAAGCACGAGTCTCTAGGCTTTAAGAGACGGGCCCACGTGACTAAATTAAAGAAATATTCAAAGACGGGATATTTGGTGTGTAGTTATGGTTTAAAGATGTACCTTTTTAAGGAGGGGGGAGTTTGCACCGGCGCCTAATAAAAATAAATAATGTTGGCAGTTGCTCCGGCGCTGGTTATGTTAAAATCATTGTTTGTTGTTGGTTTTGTAAAAGAGACACTCTGTTTGATTGTTTTGTGTTACAGAGATTTATACACGCTGGATATTAAAATAAAAAGATTTAAAAACTGAATATAAAAAACTCAAGGCTCAGAGTGAATCTCATAAAATTTTATTTTCAAAGCCCTTCTCCATTATTTCATGGCATCTTAGCAATCTTCTTTACTCCTGGTCCCACCAATAGTAGTAATTATAATTCAATTATTTGTTCTTTATTTCTATTCTTTTACTATTTAATTCATCATATGCCACTTTTTATTTCCTCATAGGCTGGGTTCCAGCCGTTTCTCAGATATTTATTTATATAAGTACGAAAAAATATTTAATTCTGCATTAATCTATAAGTTAAGAAGTGATTTAACCGACCTATGCAGAGAGAGTGCTAATTTCATCAGAACCGGTGCATATATCAAATATGAAAAAATACTCTAAGTATCTTAAGAGCGTCGAAAATAGTCAAAAATATTCTTAGTACCATAAAAGTCTTACAAATATACTCCATGCCCTAATAAAGTCCAAAATACACGCACTACCTCACGAGAGTTAATTATACTCCCGGTGCCCTAAGCGAGGCAAAATTTCATCATGTACCATAAGAGAGTCAGAAAGATTCCCGGTACCTTAAGAGAATCAAAATTCCTTCGCATACCTTAAGAGAATCGAGTAAAGGTTTCTTCACATACCACGAGACCGTAAAAAATAATCCCGATATCATTGAGAGAAAAAAGTACTTCCAATACATTAAAATAATCAAAATCCTAAGAGAGTCGAAAATACTCATAATACCGGTTGCTTAACCGTACAAAAAATACTAATGGTACTTTAAGGACAAAAATGCTTCGAATTACGGTGAGAGTTAAAGAGTCCCCGTACTCTAATAGAGTAAAAATTACTTCCGGGACCTTAAGGGAGTCGGAAATACTCCCAATACCTTAAGAGAGTGAAGAGTAATAGAGGTAATCCAGTATACTAAGCGAACTTTCGGTACAAAAGCACTAGTTACTGTCTTTGCTGATCATTTGATGCCTAACACACATTAAGAAAACTAAGCCTAATAAAGTTAACGTGTATTTGTTTCCCAATTCAGTCGTGTTTAAAGGTCTTAAAATGTTATGTTCAGTTTTTCCCAACCGTTATCAGAGGTGTCTGTCATCTGAAGTTGTTGTCTAGTCAACTGGTTGCTGTTTTTTACTAGTTGACATGTTTTACAGTTCGAAATAAAATATGTTACATCTTTGACCATATGAGGCCATGTTTTATGTAATTTTAACTTTGATAAGGTATTATTAATCCCATCGCTTCCACTGTGAAGTAATTTGGTACGAGCCTATTACAAGAAAGGGAAAGTATAAGAGTAAATAGGAAAGGAAGATTACATAGAAGAGATATTCGGAATGCGGCTCTAAGATTGCATTAGAGTTTCCGGAACAGATGGATGTTGCATCGGGATCAATCCTTCAAAAGCCAATATAAAGAAGAAGATTTATTAAGTACAGAGTGATGGAATACAAAGTAAACCTTGGGCGACCACACCAAGTGTAAGGCAAGCACTTACTGGAAACTAACTGCCCACTTCCAGGCGCGTTTCGTGTCCATACCACTCCAGAGTCTCGGAAGGACTCGACAAGTGGCCAATGACGACGTTGAGTTTTAAGGCGATAAGTACGAAAAGTGTTGAATTGGTTGTCCTTCGCTCATCTCCCCTCTAGTTAATGTTCAAGTGACTTGTGCCTCGAGTTGGGAACAAATTGGGAACTGAACCCTTTAAATTTTATTATTCCTACTTATTCCATGGATGTTTAATTAGTTATAAAAACTGAAATAGAGTACCTGTTGTGACATTAAAATAAAGAAATACGACTATTATTTCCTTCACTAAGTGATTCCTTTTAAGAATCTATATTTCTGTTTTAAGATCCTCATCAAGGAAATCTTCATCCACCTCTGATTCAGAATCAGTCCAGGCAAAACTGTTTCCCTTAATTCTAGAAAATAATTTTTCTATTCTGTCATTGAATATACCACAGTATCAAACAAAACAGTTTTCTGAGGTGAAGTAGCTACATCACATCCTAGCTATTTTGTCTGTGTACATTTTCTTCTAAAGTTAGGAGTCACTTGTACTCAAACACTTTTAGTGCACACTGTTTCTCCTGCAGGATCTTCTGAACCATCTGGAATATCTGCAACATTGTTTTGAGGGGAAGAGATTTGTGAAAGGACTTCACCAACAAGTGTGCCGTAACCTTATTATTAATCAATTAGTTTAGGAGCTGGTGCCCCTCTTCCTATCAGGCTGACATGAAAAAATATGGATATACATTATCTTTTATAAATTTTCGTTCCGGTGGAGATTTTGGCGGGAACAGGCGAGAGACAAGAACCGGGAACCGGGAAGGAACCAAGCGGAACTTCGTTTTCTGACACCAGGCGAACGAGTCCGGCTGACTAGCTGCAGCTGACCACCCCGACCGCTCCTCAAGCAGCGCCGAGAGGTTACGGAAGTTGCTCTCTGGCCGTGTGCTTGTTGGAGCAACCTGTGGCGAGGTAAGAGCAGCCGACTCGACACACGAGGCTTCACTTCGTGGGTTCGCACCCAGATGCCGCCGACCTATCGGACGGGTATCCTGCTGCTTTACGGCCGCTAAGAGGCTTTACGGTGTCCTTGCTGTGGTGAGTCGAAGCAGAGAGGCATCCCGTACCGTTCGATGGAAGCTGACGTTGCGGCGGTGACCGTGTGTGGCCCCAAAACCCAGCGAATGGGTTACGCGGTTACCTGGCACACGAACTGGACTTCTAGGAAGATTTTAAGTTGACTTAATTTGTTTGAACTAAATGTGAATAAATATGATTGTGCGATTCTTTGACGTTTTTGTTTGTTTTCAAGAAAAGCGCCGTTCGTCGTACCCAACCACCCAAGTCGTCCCATAAACATTGCTGAACGCTCAACATCTCAACCCCGAGTTCCGTTACAATATACATATGAATTAAATATTACTGTTTTTAAAAAAATAATAAATAAATTAATCATACCATGAACCTAACGTTTTTCTGAGGTATATTAATAAAAGTGCGTCCCATTTTAAGGTTTAATACACATTACAACATGGCTTACTTTTCACCTTTACATTAAAAGTAAACGTTGAAGTATATCAAGATTAAACATCTATAATTATTTAAAAAGAAAATAATAACTATATATGAGCCTGATAGTTAAATGCACGCTCAGCTATGAAGCCATATATTTTTTCAATCACGACTTGTGAGGAAAAATGTTTACCGGTTCTGTGAAATTTGTTTAAAAAGACCGTTCAGTACTAATTTATTCAAATTATTAGAAAACTATAAATTGTCATATTTACCCCTTTAAATATTGCAATTAATAATTATAAATAACCTATTACAATAAATTTACAGAATCCTACAGTCAGTAAGATGATCGCAAATGAAAAGAAGTTTGCAAGTATACTCTGGAAAATTCCTGACATCCTTTCGCTGACATACCAAGTTGCTGTGAAATGAAGTCCACTGTCACCATGTCACCGACGGACATTGCATGTTTCAAACTGCTAGACATACTAAGCTACAAAACCGCATGATTTCCGATGTCGGTTCCTAAGTTTTCTGGAAAAGATTGCGTTTGAGTCTTTTATGGGTGTTTTTCTGTCCTAGGTTTAATTTCTTTGCTCTTTTACACTTCATTATATTTTTGAAAAAGTTACTGGTTAGGCTGTGGATGTAGTTTGTTATTAGTGGAACCTTTAATTCTTGGCGTATTTGACTGTTTCGTATGAACCACGGGCTATTAATTGCAATACGTAGCACTTTATTCTGCATGGTTAGAAGTTACTTGAGCGAATTTTTAGGTGCGTTGCTCCAAGCTGGGCAGGCGTATGTAAGAATGGGTCGGAGAATCGATTTATAAATTAGGAGTAAGTATTCAACTCGAAGATGAGATCAGGTGGTAGAGCAGAGAGAGTCTTGCGTAGCACTCATTTAGTTTTTTTATGAATGTGGTATCTCCAGTTGAGTTTTGCATCTAGGTGGACCCCTAGACACTTTATCGCTGAGTCCTTTGGATTCCATGATATTTCATTATTGTGCAGTCGGAGTGTCGGTAGCTGAGTGTAGCGCTTGAGTGTGAACATCTTTGCTTGACATTTAGTAGATTTAATTTTTATTTTCCATTTTTCATACCAATCACACGTTACATTAATTTCATTTTGAAGGTGTTGAACTGTAGTTTCTATTTTGGCGCTCTGTGCTAGTATCGCGGTGTCGTCAGCAAACATGGCTAGCGTTGAGTCGTTCACTGTGGGCACATCGTGTACGTAGAGGTTGAACAAGGTTGGCCCCAATAGGCTTCCTTGGGGAACTCCTGCTTTTGTTGTTTTGATGCTAGACGTTGATTTTTACTCTGAACGTTCTATCGGTCAGGAAGGATTCTATGTAATCCGGAATGTTTAATTTAATCATTTTATACATGAGTCCTTCCAGCCAAACACACAAGAAACTAGGCGTGTCGCATAGTGAAAACGTACCCTGGACCTCGGAAGAAACGTATTTCAATTGCGCCGAATTCAGAATTGTATCTTGCAGGCGTTTAATTTCCTTTTCAGAGTATCGAAACTGTGAGTCAGTCGCTAGGGAATGTGTACTGTAGAGATACCGTCTACTCAACTAAAGCTGCGATCATCTGACAGTACCGAGCTTCTAGTATCGCTGTTTTAGTGAATAAGAGAAATAAAAGATCCGATAGCTAAGATACACTCCAATTCTATACTGCGTTCTCAGAATAAAACGCTACAGTTCGCAAACTCTGATAACTATTGTTATAGTGACGCTTTCATTTTTGTGTAGTTAATATTTAGTTATTCAATCAATCAACAACACAGTCAGTAGTCAAATTTTGTAGACCGGAAATCTGTATTTGTATCAAATTTGATAGACTGCACGTTCTATTCAATACGGTGAAAAAACTTTCTTAAAGTAGTTTGTACACACACATATTTGTTTAATACGCAAAAAATTTCACATGCTATTTTTGTTAGGTAAATATAAAACTTTTTCCTCCTACGTCTCGCAATTAATCGCGCAATTACATATTTATGAAGCAACGGAGTTGAGCCGCTACTACTTACGCTCATGATGTTACTTCTGTTAACCAGATATCTGACTTGTACGAAGGTTGTGCGATTTTTTTTTTATCGGAGATGACGTGAACTACATAAACACGGCATGGCGTCGGTATTTTCGTTTGTATATCGTTCGTGTCACTTTTAAAACATGTAAAAATTATTGTCTATATCAGAAGAAAAGTTTCCATAATGCCGTAGCTCAATTGATAATATCAATAAGTTTATCCGTTTTAAAATACACATAACTCGTAGTGTTTCAAAGTATCTCCAGAAGCAAATAAAATTTTTTGCAACTTGGTTTCCTTAATTTTTTTGATGATGGGGATTAAAAGCACGTAATACTTTATATTTCATAGTATCATAGTAAGAAAATACTAAACATATTCACAACATTGGATTAAGAATCTTATATAATGCTTGATAATTAACTTCGGAGAACGCGAAAATAAGAATATTTGATTAATTTATGTCACAGCGTTACCGACCTAGACATTCAGGAAATTCTGTCTTTATATGCTTACTAGATTGGAGTTTATGTATCACAAATAAAATCAACAATTCGTGTTGAATTCAGATAAAAATTAAAATATTTTTATTTCATTTAATTACAATATCATATCAATATCAATATCATACCGTAAGTGGAGATTCCTCTTTCCTTTATTTTGTTAAATTTCAGAATAGCATCTCTTTTATAACATATGCATACAGCGAAAAAAATATTTAATTATTGATAATAAGAAAGGTAGCCAAATACAGACAAAAGAAGTGATAATATAAATACCACATAACGTTTCCGGTGCCTTTTTTCAGGTGCTAAGAAAACTAAAAAACACAATTACCTAGAGCGACACAACAGTACAGATCTGTTGACAAAACTCAAAAGCTTTTTAAGTTTTGTGCAATAGTGTCGCATTTTTTAGTTTTCTTAACACCTGAAGAAAGGAACAAGGTTTCCAGAAACGTGTGGTAATTATATTATCACCTCTTTTGTCTGTATTTGGCTATTATTATTAATTTTCAAAACAGTCGTAAATTTTTCACTTTATAAAATATTTAATGTTTAGTGTACAATCTTTGGTTATAAGGACATATCAACTTTAGTGGTGACATCTGTGATGAATGTGTTTACTATGAGATGCGCAAATGTCAGATTGTCGAATAAATAAATATGGTTGGAAAATGTTTGGTAAAGCATGTGAAATGCTGAAAAATATTACTGAAATGCCGCATAAACTGAAGCTAACAGAATGGGTGGGTGCATAGGTATCAGCAGAAATAGAAACGATGGCGTAGAGGATAATTCAAGAAATATTACCCGCCCGAACTCAGGTATTTACTACATTTAATTTCACATTTCACCAACCTTTCTGTTTTGTTCGCTGACTACTTAAACTTTCATTTTTACAATACGATTTTACCAAGGAAAACCCTTATTGTTCGACCAGTATTTCTTGTTGTTTCATAGTTTGATTTCATTTGTAGGTAGTTCTCGTAAAAATCACCCATTGTGTCCTGAAGCAATTCGTTGGAAGTCGGATGTTCCACTGACCGAGGGACAGCTGAGAAGCAAAAGGGATGAATTTTGGGACACTGCCCCTGCTTTTGATGGTCGTAAAGAAATTTGGGATGCTTTGCGAGCTGCGGCGGTAGCAGCAGAAGCACTAGATTATGAACTTGCACAAGCAATCCTCGACGGAGCAAACATATCAGTTCCTAATGGTAAATGTGTTAAATATAAATACTCAATATTCTCGTATTCAATTTGTTAAACTTTTCATATCATATCATTTAAATCTAACATTACATACGTGATATACTTATGGATTCAGTTTATTGAACTACTATGGATTTTTACATTCGTGACTAAAGTAATTCATGTTTAATTTCTAGAGAATAGCAAGCAGCAAGAATCAAACACAATATTAAGTTTTTGCACAATACTATGTTGTTGATTGGGTTAATATATGTTATGAAATCAAGAAAACTTATGAGCCTGAATACTTTTATAATGTTTGTATATACATGGTAATTTTCATTCTGTTTTTTTAAACTAGTGACAGAATGGGTTATATGCTCACAGAATTAATAAATCTCATCACACGATACTTGAAGTAAGATGGTAACTTGACAAATGAAATTTATCTTGTTTTGTTGAATTATAAGTATTTAAGTCGATATTAAATGTTGTAAACAATTAGAATTTATTCAGACTGTACACATTTCAGAATTACTAAAGGCAAAAAGTGTTTGGGAGATAGTGTTAAATCTATTCATAATGTACACAATAGGATGTGTACCATACATTTTTAAGAGGCCAATTGTCTTTATCCTTGCAAAGGCAGATAAATGTATTTAAATAAATTATATATATTTCACTTCATGGTATTCTAAATTGTGATTATGAGACTTTTCTTATGTGTGACAATGGAATTCAGAGTAATAGGATTATTTAAATTTTTCTAAGACATCATGGTCCAAGACAGATTTAAGTACAGACTTATAGCTATGAACACATTTATTTGTCTTGAAACATTCCAAAAAAGAATACAACATTTAAATGGCATTGATTAATAAATTGTAGAAAGAAAAAATGATTTACTAAGTGTTAAAAAAATTTAAATATCAATAATATACTGTTCTAAATTAAATATCTATTTTATAAATCACATGTTGAATTAGATAATATAATATAATTTATTGAATTATTTAGAATATGCTTTTTGTTTTAGGTTTTTTGACAGAATGTTATGATGAATTAGGAACACGTTATCAAGTGCCAGTTTATTGTTTATCATATCCAATAAACATTGTTAAGGAAGATAATGGCAGGGATTCTCCTGCAGAATGTTCAGGTATTAATAATTGCCTTTTTTATTTTTGAATTCTTTATGGTGGCAAATTTTTGTATATAATCAAATACACATTTCTAATATTTAAATATATATTATGAAAACAGTTCTAGTCCATTTAAATCCATTAAGCCTGCAATTTTTTTGGAACTAGTAACACATAATTATTTTTAAGGCTTATTACTTATACAGTCTTATTAATCAATGCTAATAGATATGTATAATTCAGTTTCATGATTTTATTTCACTATAACATTTTATTGCCATAATTAGATCACTCTGATAAAAATGAACCTTATGACTGAATATATATATATATATATATATATATATATATATATATATATATATATATATATATATATTTCACTTTCAGGTAAGCCACAACTTATCTCTCTTTCCTTTTCATGCCATGGTATGGAAGTATGAAAAGGAAAGAGAGATAGGTTGTGGCTTACCTGAATGTGAAGTGCGGTGTCGCCATAAGGAACTGAAGGTTGTTCTTCAAATTTTCGGAGGCTCTCAGCCTTCTTCAGGAAGGAGTGTTACACCATTCCGTGCACCAGCCATCTGCGAACTACCTATATATAGTTATATCTTAATACAAAAATAAATAGCTAAGAATGCCCTGATGAATTTCAGAAAAAATTGATAGAAGCCCTGAATAATTCATTTAATTGAAAATTATCTACTTTATGATATTTATAAACAAAAAATTATTTATTACTTTTATTAAAATTTAAAACAGTTGAATACTTTAAAAACCTTATATATTATAAATATAACTTGATCATTTATCTTTTGAACATGTTGAAATGTTTAATAAGTAAGACTTCTAACTGATTTTTAGTTTTCAAAATTTTCTTGGGAATTTCTAAAATTATTGAGGACGAGTGAAATATGTTTATGTGTACAAAGTGCTTATTGAATTATCTGAATGTTAATTGAATAATAAATAAACCACAGCATTTTAATGTCAGGTAATGATCATTATTGAAATTATATGTTTTGTCGTTATTTATTGCATCTTTGGGTATAAAAGTTTTACACTATAAAACATTCATAATACAATAATTGAAGTAAAATTTTGATGATAGATTTGTAAGATTACTTAATAATATTAATGAGTGAAATATTATATATTAGATTAAATTAAACGGCCTGCAATATTAAAAAATATACTAATAAAAATGAACAAAATTTATGACTCTTTGCTTTTATAATTCTTTTATTTATGTATTGTTATAATTTTAAATTCTAAATTGTTTCATTGTCAATTGCACATAAGAATATAACTTTATTTTACTGGCTTTTCTAGTTTAAATTGTGCGTTTCGGCCACAGCAGTCAGTGGAATTTGTAAGAACAACAAAATTTATATTATTAGGTTATCTGTCAAATCTATCATCAAAATTTTATTTTAATTATTGTATTATCTTTGTTTTATTGTGTAAAACTTCTATACCTGAAGAGTTCGCAAATAGAAACATAACATATAACTTTATTAAAAATCATTTTCTTATGTTAAAAGGCTGTGGTTTATTTATAATTTAATTTTAAATACTCAGAATACATTATTATTAAATTGATTAAAATTGGTTCTGAAAAGTGGTTAGGAACGTAATAGTTAACATTAGGTATATATTACAAGGCGGACCTAATGGAGGATTAAGTTTGGAGGGTGTGTGAAAATGACCCTCTGGCAGGTGGGGAATATTGTGGGTTGCAGTGAAATGTAGTCATTGTGGCTAAGAGAGTTGAATTTAAATAGTCCAGAGACGTAGGTTGTCCCATATATATTTTCAATATCATACAATTTATTCTATATGTCCATCATTTAATTTCACTTTTGACCTCAGGCAGTAATGATGCTCTTATTTCATTATCTGTAATAGGTACACATCCTAATCTCATTTCTATTCTTTTCCCTATTGTTTCTGATTACTGTATATATTCATTGAAAGTATTCTTTGTTTTATTAATTGGCCCCATCAATTTATTGTATTGAGATCCTGTATTCATTTTTCCTATTGATTGATACTAGGGAATTGCTTAATGTCTTCTGCAGATGTAGGTGACTGTAATACTTCGTATCTCTTTACTTCCTTTCTTATGAGATAGTGACTTGTTTCACCTGTCAGAAGTTTCCTTCAACCATTGTGTATATACTTTGATAGTAATTTCCAAGTTTTTTCTTCTGCTGCCTTCAGAATGTCTGCTGTTACTTCAAGTCCAGCACAGATGCTTTATTTGATTTCCCAATCACTGAATTAGTAATGTTCATTTTTCATTACCATTATTGAATATGTTCATAGTTGAAATATGTATTTTTTCCAAATACATAGTCCAATGGTGGGTAAATGCCATTTCGTTTTATGTAGTGCATGTGTGAGAAATACAAAAGATTGTCATTCGATGTTGTTAACGACTTTTTATTAAGAATTATATTTGAATTTTATTAATAAAATTTTGAATTAATTATTTTCTTTTTTATAATAATATTTTTTTTAATTTTTTTTTTAATGTAATTTTCTAAAATATGCAATTACATTGAATAAAAAGTTTTGAATGTGGCTCTTTATAAAATATAAAAAACTGGTTAGTGGCTCTCTTTGCCCTCATATATGTCCACCCCTGACATAATACAGTGTGTCCTTAAAGTCACTTTACAACATGAATTTATTACAAGTATATGGAAAGGTAAATGTAATAAAATTAGTCATATATTAGTAGTATATATTGAAGTTTATTTTCCATTACATAATCGTCAATATGGGTGGCACGTAATAATTGCACATTATTTGTATACAATTACAGGTTGTGATGTAGAACCTTGTGCACTATTGATCATAGTAGCTGTAAGTCTTGCAGCAGGGCAAATCATTTTGGTTGAAAGACTTGTCTCACTCATTCGATGGATACTTCTAAAATTCTTTTTCGCCAACTTCTTGCTTGATCCAAAACTGAGCTGGTCCACATGAATTTACTGTGCCATTCTTGAAATTTTTCTGGTGTCCATTTTTATTTGAAATAACCACACCATACATTGTGCCTGTTCTTGGGAGAAAAATATTTTTAATATTTACATTATTATATGAAATACATGAGTTGACAATTAGTACAAACTTTCATACTCTCAAATTTCACTCATGTGTCTTATAATTTGCATTTCAGTGAATTTGTTACATTTTAAAAAGATTTTATGTACACCCTGTATTTCAAAAGGTAGTGTACTTTCAAAATGAAATTGAGAATCAGTTACACATATATTGCTTTAATCTTCACATGAAACTAGTAAAAAATTGTATTATCCTTTACTCTGCATAATATAACATTGGCACTTCATAGTAACATAAATACAGTGCAAACTTTTATTTTCTCAAATTTTTTTACTTTATGTATGTTCGATCAATGTTAATTCCAGTATTGGTTTTTAGGTTAATTTAAGTTTCCTTATTATAATGATTTACAGAGCCTGTGGATGGAGGTTCTGAGATCATTCTCAAATTACGTTTATCATCAACCTGCAGTGATGTTAAGCTTCTTGTGTCTTCTAAGGACACTATTGGTATGGCAAAACGAAAATTGCAGGTGTGTTTTATAATATTTTCTGAAAATTATTTTACCTAAATATAAGTTGTATTTGTAGACAATATACAATTTTGTTATAATACACAATATGATGTTGGTTTTAAAAACTGTGGATTGTATAATTAATTACTGCATTGTTTAATAACATAACTTTTGAGTTTTATTTTACTAGCTGTGTGCCCAGTTTTGGAATGAATTATTCCAGAATCTCTTGGTCTACATGTGGTTTAACTGGTATCATCACAGTTACTTTTTTATAAGCTCTTGATGGTCTTTTCCTGACCTATGCCAATGAGGGGTTAGATTCATCTTAGCTGTGATGATGACTGGCAGTGCTTCAACCTAGTAAAAATCCTCCTGGTACCTTCAATAAGTGTAGTCCCTTATGAAAGTTTTAAATAAATGCAATTGAATTAAGAGAGTAACAAATACTCCCTAAGGGAGTCAAGAATACATGCTTTGAAATAGTTCTTGTACCTTGATGAAGCTAAAAATAATTGTCAGAATTGACACCTTAAGAGTGTCGAGAATAATCTGAGTTACCATTAGGGGCACCATAACTTACTTTCTTGCCCATGTTAAATTATGATAATATAGTGCACCTTAAATGATTCAAAGCTTGGAAATTTTTATTTTTCTTGATTGATAACTTTTAGAGGATTGTAACAAACACAAATTTGCTGTGCAAATTACATTACTACAGTAAAAAAATGCTGAAAATTTCTAACAATTATGATTATGATGGTAACTGAGAAATGCTATACTTTATTTAAAAAATTGTAGCCTACAATTAATCAACTCTTTTGTGCATTTACTTCACATCACCATACGGCAGTAATATAATTACAATATGAATCACACCTTACCAACTTATAGATTCTTACCTTTATTTACAGTTTTTAATCTTCATAATTTCATATGACCCATGTATTCTAATTTAGTAATTGTTACCTGTTCTCCGTATCATATAATTTCTTCAAATCTGTTAAATGCTTTGCGATCACCGTCACCCAAATAAGATGCAAGTCATTTTGTTAAGACTTTTTTTAGTACTTCACACACACACACACACACACACACACGAATGAAAGCAATTGAAACAAACAGTCTTTGGAATATTGTCCCAAGTATTGCTGTGAAATGACTCATTTGGATTTTCAATTTGCCCATGCAAATGTTCTATTGAATAAAAGCCAACTTAATTTATACTTGACAACTCACCAGTCATAAAAATCCAACTTGTGTAATATCTATACAATAGTACATTAATTAAACAGCTGTCTTCAATTGAATTGGATCACTGGCAACTTAATTTGTACTTGGATTTTTTGACCAAGTTTTGATTTTAGCACATATATTATTTAAAACCTTCTTACCAAATTTGGAATCTAAATTATATTATTATTGTTTTGTAGGATTTAATTGTATTTTTAATTCAATCTAAATGTTTCTGGTTCCATACAATTTTAATTGAAAATCAAATGTATTAAATTGTGATTAAAACACCTTGTTTTTTATCGTCATTCGATGTCTCCTGGAGTGCGTATTTTAGGATATTATAGCGCGTTATTTAGGATAGGTGTCTTTTCATTGATTATACTGATATTTTAGTCAGTTTGTTTAAACGCGTGAGCAACCATGTTTATCCAACATCAGCAAAAAGTACCGTTTGGTGCCAGTCAGGCTGGGGTACCTCCATCAGGGGTTTCTCCCGTCAGCAAACAGCAGGTGCAGAGGGTCTCGCTGTTGGAATGCTCTACGTCAGTTTGCCTAAGACCTGTGATTGGTCCATAATAAATTAAATGGACCAATAAAAAAACAGTTGGTCTCACAGGTCGGGAGAAAGTGACGCCTGATCAGAGATTCTGACTGGAGAAGTTGCGGTGAGCAGTTGCTCTTGGGTTTTTTGAGAATTTACCAGCGAGACTCCACAAGAGAGACGTCGATGACCAGCTGTGAGGGACGTCGCTGTGTTGCATAGACCCCAGTCTGGTAACCAGTATTGCATATTTCGTGGTTGCGTAAAGCACTTTTTATAAATCGTTTCTCGGGCCTAACTTGCCACAATAGTCCTTGAGTTTTCATAACTGGCTAGTCGGGAGGGAAAAATTTTAATTGTACATATCTTTAATAAATTTAATAAATTAGCTTAGTATGGAAAGGGTTGTTGTTTTCAAATAGTTACTTCCTCCTACCGCAGGTAAGCCGTTCTACGAATTGGACTGTCGGAGACATTCTACGGCTGGTAGCGAGGGGACTGCCACAATATATTGTACTTTTAATTCAATTGAAATATTTCTGGTTAGGTCTGGTTATAGTATTGACAAAGACCTCAACAGTCTACATATTTTTAAATTATATTGTTCAAAATTAATTTGTTTTTTTTTTGTCTGTTATATGGTCATTAATTCTTGTGTTATTTCCGTTTCATTTGTTATTTACAAATGAATCTTCCTGCAAACATTTATATTTGTGCAATAAAATTACAGTCCTGTGTGCATAGAAGATTTTTATATCAATTTACACATTTTTTAACAAAAATTGCTATCACATTCAACTTAGGGATTTCTCGTCCCTAAGTAAAGCTTTTGATTTCGTCACCTGGTTTATGGCTCTTGCGTTTCTTGAATCATCTTATAAAAGCAACCAGAATAGCAGAAACTAATGGCATTTATGTAGCACTTTTTTGTCTGCTATTTGGATAATTTATTTAATTATTATACTTTTAACACAAACTTATGTTTTCGTTATTCCAGATTGATGAGCAAAATGTTACATATTAGATCCAATGATTCGGCCATTAATGTAAACAATGAAACTGATAATTAAAATATTTACGATTCCTTAATATGTAATCTATTTATTATATTATTTCCAATTTATTTTAAATTGAACAATACTTTTAACATCTGTGTATATAACAGTAATGTTGGCTGCAACATGTGCAAATCACACCTTAGAAATTCTTGTTAATATATATTTTATGTAATTAATATTATATAATTGTATCATAATTTATCATTTAATTGAAATTGACATTTGAAGAGGTGCCAAAAATTTAGGGATGAAACTGTTTGTTTTTTATAATGTTTTAAATTTTTCATAGTAAGTTTCTATCTAGTGGGCTGATGTTTTTTTCCATTTAAATATTTTTTATTAGACATTTCCATTGTGTGTTGTGTCCACATCGTCAGTTGAATAGTGGTTACTTATGTTAATGTGAATAGCTATTTGCAGTTACAGCTTTCCAATTAGTTTAAAACTTGTATTTATTTGTGCATTGCTGAGGTGGTACTTTGTTGATATTCATCTTTTGCTTTCAGCTACAAGAAGGTCTTGAACCATCTCGACAGCGATGGTTCTTTGGCGGAAAACTTCTTGGAGATAAATTGCGAATTGAAGAATCCAAAATTCAGCCTGGTTATGTTGTTCAAGTAATAGTTAATAGTGATCAACAATTGCATATGGAAAGCTGAAGGTAGTTGTGGGTTTCAGCAGAGCAATTAAGACATCTCTGTGGATGTGTGTGCTGAGAGTCCATAGTAACGAAATTATTAGAGTATAAAGATATCTGAGGTTTAAAGGTGATGTCTAATAACAAAACGGGTTTTATTATTTACTAATGTGTTAATGAATTATGTATATATTTCAGAGTTATTTTGACTGCTCCTAATTGATATATTAAGACTGTTTACTTGCAAGATTTTGAATAAGGCTCAATATTATAATGTATATTTTAAAAAATTATCAACAGATCTAATATTAGTTAAACAAATTTAATTGTAGAATCTGTAAAATAAACTACAGTCTTTCATATATATTGTAGTTTTACATTGCAACAATCTTTACATATAGACCAGCAAGTAAAGCTAAATGTCAGATAACTTACAAGTACTTGTAAAATGAATCATGCCTATTTTCGCACTTACATGTTACACTCAAGAGTTTCAGGAAAATGTATAATTTCACATTTTTCTGCATTTCTATCACTTTTTTGCATCCAATTTGTATATGTTCATAGTTGTTTGATATTTTTTGAGAGGCAATTTGTTGTACTGTATGATTTTATTTAGTACAATTGAGTAAATAAATTTCATATTTATCACTTGATATTGTTATAACTGCTGTTTCATTTTAAACAGATGAAGCACAATCTTTAAGTTTGTCTGTTCACCTTACTCAGTTATAATCATAAATACATACCATAATTCAATTTTCTGCTGTGGCAAAAGGTAAATTGAAGCTAAAAAAAATCACAGGTATCCAGATTATACTAAGCTTTAAATGCATTGAAATGTGATCACTATTAATCATATTAAAAATGTCAACTTTTTCTTCAGGTCTCCATTGACACAGATTCTCAACTATAAAATTCCATTTCATATGAATAATTGTCTGCTAGGATATGTGGTACCAAAAATGTATTTACAATACTCTTAATGTTTTCCACAAATAATTTTTTTATATGCCTTGTTGAATACCTCACTCATATTAACCAGTTTTGTATTATGAGAGATTACAGTAAAAGTAAAACTGAATCATTGTCATCATGGAATCAATCGAAATATCCAGATTTTAATAAGAGTACTCTTGAAACGGGAAACGAGGAGCAATAAATTTGAGTTAATTCTATACATACATTAGAAAGTGTATTTGAATACATGTTATAGATTAACTATATTCACATGTGAAGGAATGAGTGGCAATTTAAGCATGAACCCTCAAGGGTTTTGCAGGGACAAAATAAAGGCTGCATTATCCTCAAACTGGAAGGTTTCAGACACAATAATAACAGCTGTAGCAAATTCTTAAAGAGGGTGGAAGCTACTGAACTTTGAGGACAATAGTGTTGCAAACAAGAAGTACTAGGAGGCATTGAGCTATGACTGAGACAAAACAAATTGTGCCTGTCCAACATTGACAAAAAAAAATCTAGATAGGAAGGAGAGACAGCGAAGTCGACTTAACTGAAATCAATAGTTGGTCCAGTCGAACATGAGGTAACATAATAGTACAAATTTTCGAGGGCCTGTAAACGAGCAACTTTTTACGGCAATACTGGCCGGATAATATTTCTCTAAATCCAGCAACATTTTCGGCAATACATACATATTGCCGGGCAATGTTGCCAACATTTTCAGTACTGGGCGGCGTGCTGCCGGTGGCATCGGTCCTCTATAGAAAATCGGAAACATTACCGGGCCGCAATAGTTCCTTAACCTCACCTGGAGGTCAATCAACTGTGTTATCAATTAATATTACATTTTGTTCCCTGGTTAAAATTATTCAGTATTCCACTTATGAATTGGACATATGAGAAAATCATTGAATTTATCGCTGAAATTCATTATGTGACTGGCAAGCAATAACCAACAAATTTGGCCTCGGTTATGACATACGCGAAAAATGAAAATAAGAAGTTAGTTTTTAAAATTAATATTTAACAAATAAAGAGGTCTAGCTTGTACATACTTTTATAAATTCATTAAATCTGCGGATACTTCTCGAACGACGTGTGAAATTGAACAATCGGATTAAATACATCAAAGATTTATAGGAGTCTCCAAGAATCGGTATTGCTTTCATCAAACTGTCCTTTTCCTCAATCATGGGCCCAATTTTTAAGCAAATAATCAAAAGTCGCCCGTCGATATTCTGGTGAAGTTTTGAAATAAGTCAAGAAGTAATTCGTTGCTTAAATTGTAAAGTGTTGTTTAAATAAGGTCAAATCCTGGTTCTTCCCTTCTTTAATTACTTGAAATTTTTTATCTCAATGAATGCTAATAATCAATTCATTTTTCGGCCATTATTATTGTACTACGTGTATGCAAGAAATGCTTAGGCTACACTTTGGCCGGCAATAATTGCTTGAAATGTTGCCAGCCATAGTTTCCTAAAATATTGCCGGCAATGTGCAAGTTTTGTTGCTCGTTTACAAGCCCCTGAAGGAAGATCTCAACTACATACCAGATGGGCATGAATTTGAGCTAAGATGGAGGAAAAATACATACACACTATAATGGAACTTAAAAAGGAAGGAAATGGATAGGAAGTAAAAAAAAGTAAAAGAATGAGAATAGGGAAGCAATTGAACAAATCATGATAATAGTAATAATTATAACAATTACCATAATATTATATTGAAACATTATTTCAACAAAATATAATAACCACTACTATAACAATATTAGACGATGTTGAGTCCAGGATTTTGTCCAGACTGTAAGATGTGCTAGAAGAAACGTTCCGAAAGATGGAGTAGTTCAGTGTCCAATGAGTCGGGGAGTAAGACTTCAAGGAGGGTCAGTGCGCAGCATTTAACAGAGCTGCGATTTAGGTAGAGGTAGTTTTGTTTGGCTGATATAGAAATCAGGACAGAGTTCACAATTAATTTGATAGATGATGTGGGAGAAGAGGCATGTAATGTTTTATTTGATTTTGTAGGAGGCTATTTGTGGAGGATTGTAGTGAGCAGTACGATGGGATGGACCTGGCACCTGTTTCTACTGCAAGGTTGGCAACCTGGCTTAAGCAGGGGAGTTTAAGGGTGGGGCATGCAATGGTAGACAAGGATATTGCGAAGATTGAAAATGTGTCCAAAAGCCACCCTAGCGCAGGTGGGTAGTAGTGTGGGAAGGATGCTATTAAGACCTGGTATAGATTGTATTCCAGTGTAGGTGAGGTGGAGTTTTTGTATTCCAGGAAAGTAGGTTGTGGTAAGGGGTGGACTAAGTTTCTTGTGTTGATGAAGGATGGGTTTTGGTAGTTGGACAGTGGATACTGCACTGGATATTTGTTTATGGAGGAGGTTACTAGGGTATTTTCTGTTTATGAAAGTATTAAGGAATTGTTTTTGTGTAGGTGGCGACACTGTTCCAAGTAGAGTAAATTCAAGCTCCCTTAGGGCTAAGCTGTATGGGAGGGAGCATTTGGTATGTTCAGGGTGAAAACTGGTGAAGTGAAGATATTGTAAGGTGTTGGTGGGTTTAATGTGGACAGAGTGATTAGTCCCGAATTGATGTATCAAGATCGTGGAAGGTGGTGATGGTGGGGGAGCAGTTCCAGGTGAACTTAACAGGGAATTTAGTGCTTTGGTTTTCAAGGAAATCCAAAAGGGCATGTGGTCCACAGTATGAAAATACCATCTATGTACCAGAACTAGGATAAGGGTTTCGGCGAATAGGAATTTAGGTGTAGCTGTTCCAGTGTCCCATTTTCTTATTCTTTTACTTTATTCTTCTCCATTTCTTTCCTGTTTAAATTACATTCTAATGTTTGTGTATGTACTTTTCCATTATTGTGACTTTTCCTTGAGAGAAAGACTAAATTGTTGGCTTTATTGGGTGTCGATTGTTACTATCTTATGGCTTATGCTCCAGAGTTCAAATTTGTCTATTCATGCCCGGCCTGCACTCATTTCAGTCGTTCCTTCCTCACAAAGAGGACACAGGACCTCAAAAATTTGTACTATTCTGTCTCCTCTGCTCAACTGGATTTTAGGTAAGTTGACTTAATTGTCTCTCCTTTCTATCTAATTGTGTTATTTAATTTGACCTTGTCACATTTTTCTCAGGTGTTTTATATAATGTAATAATCAACAAATTTATCGTTTAATTAAATGAAAGAATTTGCCCCATGTTGGGCGCCAAAATGTAATAATCAACAATTTGACTATTTAATTTAATTTAAAGAATTTGCCCCACTTTATGGTGCCAATTTGTAATAATTAACAATGTGAGGTTATTTAAATGAAAAGATAAAAAATTAACACACAAAATAATTGATTTTCCTTTAGTGACTTTTACAGAATAAAAGAAAAATACAAACAAAATTTGAGATCTATTCTTTCAGGGCCATCTTTCATTGGGTTTGATAATTAGGACACGATAAATGTATAATTTGACTATTAACAATTCAAAATATAAAAAAAATTAACCTAAAAACAATATGAAATATAAGTGGAATGAAAGCTGAACTAAATGAACTCTGAACGAAATCTGATTACACTTTTAACTATTGTTTACAAATTTATCAATATTATGTTACTTACGGACCGTCGGTCTGGTACAAGAACAATCAATTTTAACTCGTTCGGATGCATTTTACACCCTTTAATTATTTAATATCAGGCCTTGGTTTTCACTGATTCTACACTTCACTTTAAAATTTGGCAAGATTGGCTGTATTCTGTTGACTGCTCCGCTCCACAATAATTTTACCAATGTTCTCCTGGAACAATTTCTCCATGAAGATTTTGGAAAGTTCTATTCTGACGAAATCTGCTCTTACTTTCCTATATTTACGATGCAATACTTCTGTGAATGTTTTACTTTGTATTAATTCACAACTTTAACTGTTAATACATTAACGACGATAGTCTCTGCTCAAGTTTTATTATTTGTTTTGCTTCTTGCAATGTCTTTCCGCCAACTGACCATGCTTTTGCGCGCATCAACGCCATTCCGCGCACTCAATAATAGGAACAGAGCTCACCACTCATTGTCACTCTGCTCGCTCTTGCTATAATACAAACTGTTCGCTAACAATTCAAATTTATTAATTAATTGGCATTACAATATATATACACACACATGCACATATCGAATGATAACATTGAATGTGATTACAATAAGCGACATTAACTGTATTTGGCATGAAGCCACATAGGGTCATGGATAATGAGAAAGATATAAATAAATAGATGAAATGTGGGAATACACTATATGAATGCATATGCTCAGGCATAGAATTGCTCACAAGGAAAAGCATACGTTCATTCCCTGGATAAGGAATCCAACCTTTCTCCTATTTATTTCTATCTTTCCTCACTATCCCTGATCCTATATGTATAATTGGAATATTGGTATGGAGAGGACAGAGAGATAGGTTGTGGCTTACCTGAAAGTGAAGTGCTGCGTCGCCATAAGGAACTGAAGGTATTTCTTCAAATTTTGGAGGCTCTCTTCTTCAGGAAGGAGTGTTACACCATTCCATGCATCGGCCGGCTGTGGACTACAGAGTTTTGACCGCTCCTCCAAAATGCGCACCCAACCAACTATTTCAAACGTTCACCTGCACCCTAGTCTCCCACGTTACCACACCATCCTTCCTTAACTCGCTCCCCAATCAACCCAACCTGACCCGTAACCAGAATTTAGCCCTCCAAAACCTTAAAAATGAAAAAGAAATTGTCATTCTCCCGGCTGACAAGGGCTCCACCGTTGTCGTCATGGACTTGGAGAAGTACACGGCTGAGGCACTTCGCCAGCTGAGAAATGACAGAACATACAAACCTGTACCCACTGACCCCAATCCAGCCATCAACTCAGAAATAGACCAATTTTTCTGTTCACATGGAAAACTTCAAAAATTGTCATCAGCCTCCATTGAACTCCTCACCCACAAAAAAACCAGAACACCCAACTTCTACTAGCTCCCCAAAATCCACAAACCTGATATATACCGAGCCACCCAATAGTTGCTGGCTACAATTCCCCTACTGAGAGGATTTCTGCATTGGTGGATGAGTCCCTCCAACCAATATTAGAAAAACTACCCTCGTTCATCCAAGACACCAGCCACTTCCTACGCTGTCTCCACGAACTACCAAAACCTCTTCCACCTGACACCCTTTTGGTCACTATAGATGTAGTGTCACTTAACACTAATATTCCCCATGCCAATGGACTAGCGGCACTTGAACACTTCTTGTCCTGCAGACCACAAAATTCTTTCCCCACCACCAATTTTCTGGTTTCCCTTACACAGTTTGTCCTCACCACAAATTACTTCTCCTTCCAGGACAACATCTACCATCAAACCAGTGGCACAGCTATGGGCACCCGGATGGCCCCCTCCTATGCCAATCAGTTCATGGGACGCCTGGAACAGTCTCAGCTAAATTCCTCCCCATTAAAACCCCTGGCCTGGTTCAGGTTCATAGATGACATTTTCATGCTATGGACCCACGGACCAGACTCCCTATCCGAATTTCTCCACACACTGAACACCAAACACCCCATTAAATTTACCCGGAACCACTCCCCAACCAAAGTCACCTTCCTAGACATTGACGTACAACTTTGCTCGGGCACGATCAACACATCTGTCCACATAAAACCTACAAACACACTTCAATATTTGCACTTCACTAGTTGCCACCCACACCACACAAAACGCTCCCTCCCATATAGTCTAGCCCTCAGGGGAGCACATATTTGCTCCACCTGGAACAGCCTCACGTCTAATACCAACCAGATACTTAACGCCTTCATCAATAGAAACTATCCCAGTGACCTCCTCCAAAAACAGATAACCCAGTCCCTATCAAACCTCCAAACACCCACACCCACTCTTGACCAAAACAAAAAAAGTAGTCCACCCCTCACGACCACCTACTTCCCTGGACTACAAAAAATCAATTCCATTCTCCGCCTAGCATACACTGGAGTGCAATCTAACCCTGAATTGAAAACCATCCTCACCTGCCCACCCAACCTCCGAAATTTACTTGTCCACCTTTGCAAAACCCACACCCCCACCTGCCCACCCCTGCCAGGTTGCAAACCTTGTGGATGGAGCAGATGCCATGTCTGCCCTATCTTACAGCCCACCACAACCTTTCATAATCACACAAAAAAATTCAAAAGCAAAGAAAATATCACCTGCCTCTCCTCCCACACCATCTACCAAATTAACTGCAGACTCTGCTCTGCCTTCTATATAGGCCAAACCAAAAGACCCCTCCCTGAACATATAGCCAACCACTGCAGCACTGTCAAACTATCTAAAATCCAATTCCCAGTAGCTGTTCACGCCCTAAACCTCAACATAAACAATTTCGACCAATGCTTCACACTCACCATCCTTAAAACTCTACCCCCCAATTCATCAGAGGCAGAACTTCATCTATGAGAACTAACTTTCCAACATGTCTTGCAGTCCAGGCAAAGCCCTGGACTCAACATCCTGTAAATAGTGCCCTTCCTACGTACCATCCCCACTTTCATGAGACCCTGTGAGTATGTATGTGCATGCTCATGTATGTATAAGTATGCATACACGTGTGTGTGTCTGTGCATGTTTATGTGTATTTGTATGTTCAAGCATACATGTATACGTGGGATCCTTTGTATGAATGATCTGTATCCTAACCTTTCCTATGCCACAACCTTCCCTTGAGAGAGAAAGTTAGTGGCTTGGTGGGGGTGTTGATTGTTTCTCCTATTTATTTCTATCCTTCCTCACTATCCAAGTTGAATGTGAATTAGTTCCTTAATGGATTCTCCTAATATTGTATTTATTCCTTAATGGAAGCTCCTAATATTGTATTTATTCCTTAATGGAAGCTCCTAATACTTCATTCCCTCTACTCTATCCATTCCTCCACTAAAAACTATTAATTGTCCACAATAAGACTGTCTATATTTGCCTGGTCAGGAACTTGACCCGGTGGCCGAGATGGTTAAGGCGTCTGTGTACTAAGCAGAATACGTGGGTTCAAGTCCCGCCTGGGTCAAATATTTTCAGTCTTTCCTTCTTCTTCCATCCTTCTCTCTGCTTTGAACATATGCTTTTCTATGTGCGTAATTCTTCGCCCGAGCATATGAATTCAAAATAAAGCGCAATCCTTCTATTTCTCCTATTTATTTCTATCCTTCCTCACTATCCAAGTTGAATATATATATATATATAATTGCAATACTGGTATGGAAAGGAAAGAGAGAAGAGATAGGTTGCGGCTTACCTGAAAGTGAAATGAGGTGAAGCCATAAGTCGAAGGCTGTTCTTCAAATTTTCAGAGGCTCGCAGCCTCCTTTTTCAGGGAGGAGTGTTACACCATTCTGTGTAACGGCTGGCTGCAGACCATTTCAACCATGGTTACCCCAATAGACAAAAACCCAGTGTTTCAACATAGAAACAACAAGTGAATACAAGTGCAATCTAGACATTCCACTGTTACCAATTCTGCAGTATAATATTCCGAAAAGAAGAACACTGTCAAAAATCTTTGAGACGATTCCAGAAGATGAAGATGTAATACAACAAGAAAACAAAATCTCTCACTGATTCAACAACCCCCAACCCGGTGTTCAGTGCTCAGTGGATCAACAGTGATTCAAATAGTCCTAATTTTAGTGATCAAGAATTCCCACCATCTGCAATAATCACAAATCTTGAAGGATTTTTATTATCATATATTGCAAGAAACATATATTACAAGAACACAAAATAAAGGAGGCTTATTCATTTATGTGTAGATACAACTCAACGATAGAAGAACACAGACAGCATTGTTTCCAACATTACATAATCGAATATAAAATTGGTTAATTTCCAACTTTTCTAACAAACCAAGGATTTTAAATTATGCCTCATTACATTGAAGTAATGTGCGAAAATTAGTGACAAATATTCAGGGTTTTGATCAACTTTAAGTTGAACTTAAGATTTTATTTGTTTATAACTATTTACAAAATAAATTAAACACATAATATTAAAACTTGTCTTTGGAATGTGGTCCAGGAAATAGTAAAACTTTCATTGTTTTCATTTATTTTGGAAGCTTTTTTACATATTTCAATTCATGAGTTAACCAAACAGCAAAGGAGAGCAGAAGTAGAGACCCAGACTGATGACTTGCAGCAAGAGATACAGGGACATATGTCAGCAAAGTAGTTATGCCCAATACAACCTGTCAAAAAATGCATTAGAAAAATGTGACATGTATTATTTAAATTTACCTGTAACTGTTTGTACTTAGAAGGATCAGAATAATTTTGTACTGATTTTTTTTTGGCTTGTGAAATCAATCCACATGCAATCTAGTAGAGTAAAGCTGAAGAAAATTGTTTAAATCATTAACTGACTTTTATCCAACACTAAAGGCAACTTAAATATTCATGCAAAAAAGTAGTATACTATTTTCAGTTCATCTTAAAATATGAAACAACAAAAACGAGAATTTGAGAAATTATGCTAACAGTATGCCTTCAACAGAAAGGTAGGTCCACTCGATTAAACTATAGATTTGAGAGAAAGTCAACACATGGATCACACAATGCAATAAAAGCACAATAGTCCTACACAGACAGATGCATGAGACAGAAGTAATAAGCCTTTAAAGCCATAAATAAGTCGACAAGGGATATATTAGAGGTCTGAGCTTCCGCCCGTTAAGATGAAGGTCCTGGGTTTGATTCCTGGTCTGGTCAACATTTTTCCTCATTATTAAAATAAATAATGTAACATAGTCTTAGGCCTGATGCATAACTAAGCTCTCTTTATTTTTAGAAATGTTATGGCAAACTTGTACAAAATTTGTTGCTTGCTATGTATTGGGTCAGATTAGGAGTTTTGGTAACAAATTCTGGAATTAGTGTATGCACTAGGAAGGAAATTAGCCTTCCATTTGTTTTCAGAACAGGAAAAAAAGGAATCAGCAATGACTTAGTAAAAAGATTTTTTTATTTGGTGAGTGCTTCAGGATCAGCAAATTTAACAATTGTGCTGATCAAATGAGATCAGTGTGTATGAACTATCAAATGGGTAAGATAGACACATGACCAAACTCTAACAAATAATGGCAAATGGGGATCTATTGATAGAAGACTCTACACAATGTCCAGAACAAAATGAAAACATTTTTATTACTTAGTTCTACACAACACAGCAACAGGCCAATCCAAATATTTACTTTTTCCTCTGAGAGCAGAAGAGCTGCATATTCTCCCATACAAGATTCTGAGTCCATTTCTCCTTGCATATACACTCTCATGATAGCTAACATTAATTGTATAGGGCTAATCTAGTGTAGCCTGGGACTATTTTAAAGGGAATTTTATGGTGGAATCTGAGGTGTATTTTGTGAGAGTTAAAAGTGTACTTTCTTTGTGTTGATAAACTTTTTCTTTTAGACAGGTGGGAAATAAATTCATTGTATTTCTTTATTTTTTGTAAGATTTTTTAAATTTGCTATTGCAGATGCTTTTCACGTTGCTCTAACAGATAGTTTCTAAGCTATGCTATGACAAGAAAGAAGCAGTTAAGACAATGGGTCAAAAACAAATTTAAGAAAAATGATTCGGAAATTTACTTGTCATTTTTTTTAAAAAAAAATAATGGCATGACACAGATATAGTAATAGAAAATTCAAAGTCACAGTCGGAATCGCCACCTGTAAATGACATGCTTGCAAAACTATTGGTCGCTAAAGAAGCTAGTAATAAAAAATAGATAAAATGGGAGCTTCATAAATTGGAAGGTAGAGGCAGTAGAGCAAGAAACTAAAGAAAAGTTTAAAAAATGTGAGGTGTCTATTACTTCTTGTAATGCAAACTTGGAAACCCAAAAATTGAGTGCTTTAACAGGCGTTTGAGCTGTATTGAAAACGACAATATTGAGAGTAATGACAAACTCAGTACACTGTCTACAAAAATTGATTAATTACAGGATAGAAGTGATACACAAGTAAAGACCATTTAATACTACTTAAACAAAAGTATTAATAATGTTATGTTAACTGTACAGGAACATATGAATGCATGGGTGCAAAAATATATTCAACTGTAGAAGTAGTCTCTGTTATATTTAAAGAAAAGCTTGAAATGCTAGAAAACCATATGAAAAATGATTCTAGAGAAAACTATCTATATAATGAAAAAGGATGTATATTTGTATGTATGCATATATGTATGTATTTATGTTAATCTCAATACAGATTTAAATGCATGGACAGGTTGCACCAAAAATTGGTACATATATTCTTAAAAACACAAGAAATGGTACAGTGGGAGTGACAATCCTCTAGCACAAAGGTGGATAGAGTTATAATTAAATAAAGTGATCATTTTGTGTAAATTACTGTGCACCAAGAGACCGTGAAGCAAGAGGGAGATGTTACTATGTGAGGGTACTGCACGACAAAGGAAATAGTTCCATTTTTCATAATGAAATGAAGCAGAAATATTTTGATTGAATAAAAGTGTAATATACAACAGACAAAGTTTTTGCCCAATTATATCTTGCAATATGCACTGGAAGAGACATAGAATGATGGTAAAAACAATACCTAATATTTGATAATCATTATAATCTATTAGATTGATTTTAAATGTGCTAAAACTGAAAATTAATTCATGTGAGAAGACTCTTGACAAAATTTGGTCATGTGTGTATATCATTATAATTTCATATATTTGAGTGTAAATGTGTAAAGACTAAGGGAATGATTTCAAGTGAGAACTGTTGAGAATTAGTGACATTGAACAAAATTTATCTTTTTCTATTGAAAAATTGGCATATTTCATTATTTTCTTTTGCATTTATTGCAGCACACAATATTGTGACTTTTTGTTTTCAATCTGCTAGACCTTACTCAAGTTAATTTATTTATTCATGTTTTTTAGCAACAAAAATGTTGCCCAATGTGACATGATTTGTGAACATGTATATACTGTAATAATAATTAGACACAATAATTCTCAGCATTGAACTTCAAAGTATATAGTTATTATGATCCTCAATCAGTTTGTAACAGTTACAAAAATATTTAGAGCAAAGTTATAACTAAATAATTTAATTAATACAGCTATTAAAATGTATAGCCATAAAAATCTTATATATTTTTGTCCTCTTTTTATTC
This sequence comes from Zhengitettix transpicula, assembly GCA_037074705.1. NCBI lineage: Eukaryota > Metazoa > Arthropoda > Insecta > Orthoptera > Tetrigidae > Zhengitettix > Zhengitettix transpicula. The sequence continues at coordinate 188,963,727 of CM073591.1, forward strand.
AGTAGCATTATTGGGATAAAGTTTATGGATTTCCTTATTATTAATGGATTTTTCAATTAAGTTGGAAACAAACAGCAGGCAAATATTCAACTTTTTTAAGAGAGTATTTTGACTCCCAATCAACTATCATGTTTAATATTCTATAATCCCATAATGTGCCAGGATTCTTTTTTTACTTTTAGAAGGTACAAGTATTTGACGTGTAGGATACTAGAAACTATTTTTTCTTTAACCTTCCAGAAAAAAAATTCTTTACACCATAATATACTGTATTTTTGACACATGTAGTGTACCTGGAGTATTCTTGACTACTTATTGTACCAGAAATATTTTTTACAATCTCAAGGCACCAGAAGAATTTATGACACCCTTCAGGTAATGAGAGTATTTTTTTGAATAAATATATCGAAAGTATTTTTGACTCTGAAGATACTGGTACAATTTTTTGTTTATATAAGGTATCCGGATTATATCTGACACCTTTAAGGAACCGTGAGTATTTTTTAACTCCTTTAAGGTATTGGGAATTTTAATGACAACCTTAAGGTACCTGGATATTTATATCCTTAATGGATTTGGATTATTTATCACTTCCTTTAATTTATCGCGACTATTCTCGGCTTCCTTAATGTACCGGTGGCATTGTATTTTCTCTAAATATTCAGATTTTTTTACTTTTTTTAAGATATGGAGAGTTTTTTGAATCCTTTACAGTGTCAGGTATATCACGTCTTTCTTTAGATAGGGTGAGTAATTTTTTATCCCATAATAAACTGGGAGTATTTTGCAAAATCGGATGTAAGCGTCGAAGTATTATTTATGGGGTTTATTAAGATTGATAGTGTTTCTCACTATGTTGTTTTTGTATAATTTCAACTCCTTTGACATTGGACACAAGCACCCTTAGTGGTGGGGGATGGAGGACCACTACATAAAAACAAAGCAAAAACAGCCAAGAATGGAGTCAAATCTAGGGTAATGGATGTCACTGAGTTTAATTATGACATTCAACTTGACATTTAATCCCCAGGTGGAAATTTTAAACATGTTCACTGGCCAAAATTTGCACCAAACAAATATTTTCCGGGGTAAAAAATATTGATAGTATTTCTACTTATGTTCTTTGTGTATAATTTCCCTTTCGGCATAGGGCAGGACCACTTTTTGGGATGTGGTGCATTAAAACATTTCGGGGAACATTTAATGCACTGCCAACAACAGGACTCAAAGATTAGCGAAATAATAAACAAAGTAGCAAACGAAAATCAACAACTGTCTAATAGAGTAAAATGCAAATATCATGGAGGAATTCTTCAGAGAAACCACATTCACCAGAAATAAATGGGTTATCAGTGTGCCAAGTGTGTTAAAATTACTACATGATGATGAGGGATACACAGCAGTTTACAAGTTAAGGAAACTTATTAAACATCTTGTATACTGGAAAGGTATGAGTAGACACACAAAATAGTATTTAAAATCATGCAAAAAATGTCAAAAATGTACAATGCATGGTTGATTGTTCCCTAAAGGAAAATTTGGTTATGCATTCATACTAATCACAATGGATACGCTTATGAAAATAGTACACTTGTATGATTTGCGGAGAGCTACAACAGAAATTAGAGGGCAGTTATTTTAAAAAAAATAGGACAACCCAAGTTTAGTTTGGCTGATCATGGAACAGTTTTTAATCAAAGATGGATAGCAATATTGAAAAATAATGGTGTGAAGGCTATATTTAGTAGTATTAAGCACCATGAAAGCAACTTACGTGAGACAAAACCCAAGACATTCCTGAGGATATTGTGCAGCCAAAATTATAATTCCTGGGTAGATAAGATCCTGATAGTAAAGGGATATATCAACAACAACTTCAGCGCAGCTACTATAGAAATTCTTAGTGAATGTCATCCTCAACAAAGGATACAGCTTCCATTGGAAAAACAGATTGACTATCTGCAGGGCAATAGAAATCACTACAATTGGGACAAAATACTTAAAAATGCAAAGGAGCGACTAATAAAAAGGGCAGAACAGGGAAAAAAGGGCCATAAGTTCTGGGATATTGTTTCACAGGTTGGGGAACCAGTCCTGATCAAAGCTGCGAGACATTCATCAGCTAATGATAAAGTAAGTGCAAAAATTATGGAGCTCTAAACAGGGACCACACTATGTGGTGAGCTGACTAAATAAAAATGCATATGAGTTGAAAAATACAAATGAAAAGAAGGTTTTCAATATACAGAATCTACTGCCCTACCACCCGAGAGCATAAAAAAATTATTAGGTGGGAATTTTAGATATTTAAATGGTGTTATTTTGTGAAACAGAGTATTCTATGTATAGAGCTAATTGTCTTAGAGATTAAATACCCTTAGTGCACATTTTACCACAAAAGCTAGTGAAAAGGATCTTTAATAGGAGAAAATTGTGGGGTTAAAGCTACAAAATTTGCGTGACAATTTCTGTAACCCCGTTATATAGTGAATATAGTGTGATGTGTGTGAATGTGTCATGCTATTATGGAGTGTTATACTTTATTCATATAATGAAACAAAGTAAAATAAATTTTACTAGTGGTGTTTAATATTTAATTAACACTTGTTTTCTCATGTTTATAGACATCATAACCTAAATTTTTCCTTGAAAATATTATTCATTTAATGTTGAATACTTTGAATCTGAGAAGAAAGGAAGGTAAATTGTTGCTGTGTCAACATAAAGACATTTATTAATATAGATATAGTATCCCCATATAAGTGCACATGAAAGGAACAAGAATTTGCATGCACTACATCAGGAAGCAGGAGGGACAGTTTATTTTTATCTCGACAATGCAGCAGGTGGTCACTGAGCATAGGAACTGAATGGTCATCCTAGATGTGCAGAAGGGAGTGCATAGTTGCTTAGGGATCAGCAAGGAAGCCAGACGTGACAATTGACTGGACAAATTAGGATTTTCTGTAGCAGAAAGAAGAAGAAGAAGAGACGCTGATCGCCATTTCCTGCTTGTTACGTAAGCAAATCCTGCAGTTATCTTTCATTACCTTTCTTTGAAAAGATATCAATTACCATTGCATTAGTTTGTTCACATTCCACCCTGAGATTTTCTAATTGAACAGTGCGCCTTTTGAGTTGATTTATAGTTTGGCGTAATTAATTTATGACTCAAAATAATTTTCTTATTAAACTCAAGTAAATTGTATAAAACAAAATTAATATTAAATTAAAATAATTTAGTTATAAAATCTAGAGTCTCAAAACAACCTTACCACAATGCGCTGGCCAAATTTAGGCAATTGTTCCCTGTCTTGGGTCATTTAGATCATGAAATAGAACTTTAGATGACAACATTAATCAATATAAATTAATTTTCTTTGAAATTGGTGGCACTGGTATATGATTGTGTGAAAAACAGAGATATGAGGGTTCAAATAAAATATTATAATGTATGAAAGGAAATTACTTGTAACCATCCCATTACTGCTACGGCTGTAGCAGCTGTATATGCCCTTGGTGGCAGGATCCTTTTCCTGGAGAGCCACCACATTCCAGACAAAATTGCAAGAGTTGATGTGCCCTATAACAGTGTATTATAAATTAGAATTATATTTTTTGCTATCTTTGCTCATTTTTATACTATGGAATATTATTTGTTTACTTACCAAAATTCTATGATCAAACTGAACAGTTGTTGGATTTTCTGTAATGTTTGACAATGCTGGAGTGTAAGTTAAAATATCTTCAGGAATCCAATTATCACCCATTTTGGGGAATGAATTGTACACGAGCCCTGCATCTAATCCAGCAACAAAGGCACCTGTAATATTGCAAACTTCAATGGAAGATATTCTAGCAGCATATCACAAGTAACCAACCAACTAAGGCAAAACATAAGTAAGAAGCATCATTATTAAATTATCTCAAGATAAAAGGCCATCTAACTGGTAGCAGAAACTGTATTGCCCTCTCACATGTGGAAATAATTTTTAAGAGTGGATGAGCCACTTACTTTCCCCTTTCAATCAAGTTCGCTAACAACCATAAACAATATCACTTTTATATATGTTTTATTGTTTACAATTTGAAAAAAAATTCTGAGACATATTTCAATAAAACCAGCACCTATTGCTCTATAAGCAAGATTCTACTTCAATTAATTGTTCTTAATGAATGTTGCAAACAACAGCCTATTAGTCAGTAAAAGTTATTATGTTTATATTAATTGAATATTTCCATTATTTATATTTAATTGAAATTTATGTTGTGTTTTTATGATTGATTATTTTAAATTACTTTAATTCAATTTAATCATTGTATAAAATAGAAACCCCACACAATGTTACACCCAGTAAATAAATATTACAGGTGCAGTGTCATTTAATTACTAGGTTCTGTTTCATTTACATTTATTCTTACTTATTAGATTCCTAAAACTTTAATTTTCATTTATCTTTTTCAAAATACTTTTATTTTCATAAAAGGACTTGTTTTGATTAATGGTGCATCAAAGACCTCCCCAACTAGTTAACAGACTAGCATATGACACTGTCTTGTTTGAATACATAAAATGGAAACAGCACGATGGTCGTCATATCAACTTGATCAACACAATGACAATAATAATTCCACTGACAGAAATATTTGTAAGATTTTTACCTGAAACAGCTGTAAGAAACACCATTCCTTTGCAAGTATGTGCCAACATTCTAAATCTTTGTGCAGATTTTGTGATATTTGGTATTGTCTGAGCAGGAAGTAGGTAATCCAATGCAGACCACAAAAATAGAGTATAAAGTACAAAAGCTAAGCTTAAGTGAGCCACCAGACGATACTGAGATACACGTGGAACATCATTTTCACCATGAAATCTATCTTCCAAGCCTGATTTGACCATGTACCATCCCATAAGTCGCTTATTAAAATAATAGTTGAAATATTTGTTAAAAATAAAATCATTATAAATCAAACAATAACTTTTAAGGTTAATATACTAAAAAATAACTAATATTATGATTGAGGATATTAACATGGGATTTACAACTATAGTACATACATGTTTGCAATTTAAAAGGAATAAATATAATTGACACAAGTAATTAACAGCCCGTATATAGACAATAACAGAAATTAATTTCAAACAATACATAATTTTAAAAAAGAGTAGATGTTTCTATTGTTCGTTGTAATTTTTGTCAATACCAGAGCCAGAGTATATCACATCATACTGATAACCTTAACTATATATTCAAAATCTTAACTGCCAAGTATTATCGTATAGATTTTATTGTCAAATTCATTAATCATAGAATTAATTGTATTTATAATAATAATAAAAAACTGTATCTGTCAAAAACCTACTACTAGCAATTTTGTTTTACCAGATTATGATTACTTATCTACAAAATTTAGAATATTATTTGAAAACTAAATATCTCTGTAATTTTAAAATATGTCATTTTGATGGTTTATTAAATAATCTTTGTTAATGTATACCTTGTATTTATATTCTTTATAATTCTTTATAATGGTCTATATCATTTTAGTCGGGCTCTAGTATTGACAAAGATCACAACAGTTGGTCAACATGTCTACTCACTTTTAAATTATGTATTGTTCAAAATTAATTTCTGTTGTTATCTGTTACACAGGTTGTTAAATACTTGCGTTATTTGTCTTTACAAATGTTAATTATGAAATTTAATTGATAACTTGATGACAAAATCTAGTTGATAAACTCAAATTCAATTCAGACAAATGATCTATTTCTGAGAGGTCTGTTCTAATTGGTTGGCAGGTTATAATTCATGATTCAACAATTAATTATAATACAAACTTAAGTCTCTCATACCAACTGTTACAAGAAAAGAAAATTTACAGTCACAAGCTTTCCCAGGAAAGCTATAATTACATGATAGGTAGATATTAGATTTGCAGAATCATGATAATTATAAAAATAAATCACAAAACAATACTACAGTTTCATCTCAATTTTGACTCAGGAAGTCATAATCATAATCCAAATATACAGGAAAATATAATACATTATTTAATTTATAAATATTAAATGTGTAATTAATTGCCCACTGTTCTTCCTATTCCCAGCAATATCAATTTTTAAACCTTATACACAAGTAGTAAATACCTGTAGCCCAATCAATATTCCAAATGCTCCAACACGTTTCTTCATTCCTTGGCTAAACCATCCTCGAGCCCAAAAAATTGAAGCAGGTATTACAAAAAAGGCACCAATTCCTCTTCCCCACATCCTGTGACCATATTCCATCCACCAAATCCATTTGAATTCCTCAAGAGTTATATCTTTATTTTTGCTGCATATAAATCAAATTCAACATTTCTACAAAACTTTTATTATAATAGTCTCTACTAATGTCTATTAGTTTGTTTTAGTATTTAGTATAATCTGACAGTTATCATTTAATAAATAAACTGAAAAACAGCCAATTTGTAAGAAAAAATTAGTATTAATCAACCAAAGGAAAACATCGTCACATTTTCACCTTTATCTTGCCCAAACCTTGCCTGGCCATTATCTTCATCCTTCCTAAACCCACCACACTGGCACTCTACCCACCCTTATCCAGTAAAACTCCCAAATCTCCTCTCAATAGTATTGTTAAGCTCTCCTCCAAAACCCTACACAATGACGAGATTTCTCTTCTGGATAAGGTTCTCACTTTCACCTCCACTGGACCCTTTTAAACTCATCCATGAGACCCTGAAATTCTGTATAAATACATAATTTTTAACTAAAACATGGAGCAATGGAAGAAAATGGAATATTTAAAAGAATAAGAGCAAGAAATAAAAAATAACAGAATAACAGCTATATCCCCTAAACGGCAGCAGTTTTCAATCTCCGGTCAACAGAATTCTGTTCACGGTGACCGATTGAATGAGGATAGATACCTAATTCTCGAAACAAAACCGAAGATTTGGAAGAATAAGCGGCTTCAAGCAATCAACATTTTGTCTGCCATGTTACTTCACCATCATTTTCCCAAATCCCTTCCCAAACAACCCAACCTTACCTATCGCCAACACCAAGCAACTTGTGCTCATATTGTCATTCTTCTGGCTGACAAGGGCTGTACCACCATCATAATGGATGTAAAGAGTTACACGGTTGAAGCACTTGGCCAGTGAGGGATGACAAATCTTATAAACCTGTCCCTACTGACCCCAATTCTTCTATAACATCTGATATAGACAAGTTTGTTCGAACACATGGCCACCTTAAAAAATTATCACCCTAATCTATCGAGCTCCTCACTCCAAAAACTCCTAGAAACCCACCTTTTACCTGCTCCCAAAAAACCACAAACATGGGGTCCCCAAGCAGCCCAATCGTTGTGACTAAAACTCTCCCATTGAAAGGATTTCCGCTTTGGTGGATGAATCCTTACAACCATTAGTAGAAACACTACCTTCTTTCATTAAATACATTAATCATTCCTTTTTCCTCATAAGTGCACTCCCAAAATCACTCCCACCTGTTACGATAGATGTTGTCATCTGGTATACCAATATCGCCAATGCTAGTGGCCTGTCGGTACTTGAATATTTCTTGTCACGCAGGCCACCAAATTCTTTCCCCACTACTAACTTTTAGATCTCCCTCGCCCAGCTTGTCCTCACCAAGAATTACTTCTCCTTTTAAATCAACATCTATCACCAAATAAGTGGCACTGCTATGGACACTTAGATAGCCCTCTCCTATGCCAACCTCTTCATGTGGTAACTGGAACATGAAGTCCTAAATTCCTCTTCTCTCAAATCCTTAACCTGGTTCCAGTTCATAGATGATATTTTCATACTTTGGACCAGATGCCCTTTCAGATTTTCTTGAAAACCAAACCATGAAGTTCCCCATTCAGTTCAAGTCGAACTACTCCTACAACAACATCACCTTCCTCAATATTGATATAGACCTCAATTGTGGTGTATAATAATATATCGAGAGAAGAGGAATTTGAGGCTCGCTATTCCAGTTGTCCCACAAAGACATTGGAGGGGGCCAACCAGGTGCCCATAGCAGTGCCACTCATTTGATGATAGATGTTTTGAAAAGAGAAGTAATTCTTGGTGAGGGCAAAACTGGATGAGGGAAATCTGAAAGTTAGTGGTTGGGAAAGAATTTGGTGGCCTACACGACAAGAAATATTCAAGAGCCACCAGGTCACTAGCATGGGGGATATTCGAAGACATCATCTATCGTAACCAGAACAGTATCAAGTTTTGATATGTTTTGAGAGTTCTTGTAGGAGGCAAAAGGAATTATTAGTGTATTTAATGAAAGAAGATAGTGTTTCTACTAATGGTTGTAGAGATTCACCCCTCAAGCAGAAATCCTTTCCTGATCGATATTTGCAAGATATGTTCTCTGGTAAGTAGCCAAGTATGTGTATTTAGTGAACTAAATGTTTTGATATTTACCACCTTCATCTTGATTTGTATGCCAGGGTGGATGTTGATGAGGTGGTCTAAGAATTTCTGTATAATGTCTAATCCATAAGGTCCCACCACAAAAGTGTCACCTGCAAATCTGTACAAACATTTTGGTTGAATAGGAGCACATTTTACAGCTTGTTCTTCAGAACACTCCACATAGAAATTGACAATTAGTTGTAGGTGAACCCACTGCCAGTCATAGGGCTCTATGCTGAACAAGAAATATGTTGTGTATACTACATAAATAAGGAAGAGAATTCAACACTTCTGCATAACATGTCCACTTCAGAATTTGACTTAACCAAAGATGGCGACAGAGAATATAATTGCTTAAACATTGTGTTTGATAAATAAAACTAGTTAGTTTCCTGAGAACATTTCTAGCAAAGTTAATGTTGAGAAAACCAATGTTTGTGATATATAATTAGTACTACATTGCAGTAATGAAACTATGTAAAATAAAGCACACACAACAGTTATGAGAACTTAATTTTATATAATACTATCTGGGTGCTATGCATTGCCCGGGTTGTCATAATTAATCTGGCTGACATCCATAACCCCAGATTTGAGTTCGATCGTGGTAGTTTTTGTGTTATTATTATGTAACAACTCTCCATCCCCATAGGTCCTCCCCTCCCATGCCAAAAAGGGTTGAAATTATTCTTGAACTACATCAGGAGAACACTATCAATCTCATTCACCCCCCAAAAAGTTTATACAATGCAAATATCGGCTGTTTCTGCATGTTTGAAAATTTCCACCCCTGCCCCTGTAGGTTGTAGATGTGTCTTATCCTCACAGTGCTTGTTCTGGTTCAAAAGGAATATGTATATTTGTAAGCGGAACATACACACAAACACACACACAAGTGTATTTATTATGTTAGAATTGTGAAAAATAAAAATGATAGTCAACTTGCTGCAATGAAAAAAATAAAAATAACTTACAACAAAGATAATTTAATTATAATTACATTTTAAATTCTGGATACTGTCGATACTTCTCAAACTCTATTTGCCAGTCATTATGAGTTAAAGGCATTTTTTCTCCCAAAAGTTTCCATGTAACCATCGACAAGCCTGATTCAGTAAGACGAGTAACTCCACCTTATAAATCAAGAAAAACTATTATATTTTTCCGTTTAAAATAACAAATTAAGAACAGTATCAAATAACTTTAGAGTATATGGATATTTACCAAGTATAACAGCTCCATATACCATTCCACTACATCCCAGCAACCAACAGCCAATAACTTTCCGATTCCTAGTAATAGTTCCGGATGAAGTAGATTTCATTTGCTGTAACTGTTAATATAAACACATGTAAGCATTAAAGACTAGAAGTATTATATATTGTCACATATCAAGAAGTTTGGGTGAATCAGTAACACAAGCTGTTAGCAGTTGTTGGCGTTTATTTAACGCTACAGCACTGTACAGAAACACACTGTGAAACAATATTTCTGCTTCAAGCTCCAATACTATTTATACAGTAATGTAATATTCTAGAACAAAAAATGACAGGAACATTTACGACAAAGTAAATAAATGAAAATTGTTGTGATGAGTGGGGTTTGCATCTGAGTCTGCAATTCTTCACTGAGACATATACTATCCTGTAATATTATTATAGTAATCATTGTGGTAGTAGTTATGCTATTGTGTTGAAATCTTGTATCAACACAATATTATGATAATTATTATAGTGATTACTATTATAATGATCTGTTTAATCCTTTCCCCACTCCCACTCATTTACTTTTTAACTTCCTTTCCTTTACTTTTTACCTTCCACTCTAATGTGTTTGTATGTGTGTATGCATGCATGCCTGTATGTATTTTTCCATTGTTGTGAACTTTACTTGACAGAGAGACAAAGAATTGTTGTCTTTGTTGGGTGTCGATTGTTGCTGTCTAACAGCTGGTGCACCTTAGCTTCAATTTGTCAATTTGTGCTCAGCCTGCACAGAATTCAGTCCTTCTCTCTTGATGAAGGGGACTCCTTTAAATTTTTACTATTATCTCTCCTCAGTCGACTTTGCTGTCTCTTTCCTATCTAAATGTGTTATTTAATTTTAGTTCATCACATATTTGTTTTAAGTTTTATATACATTATTATTTAGATTTTTTTTAGTATTCCTTTGACTGGGTAAGGGAGTAGAAAGTCGAGCAATAAAATGACAGAAAAGTGAAAAGGCAAAGAAAACAAGTTTGTCATTGAAAGTCTCTTCACAAATGTACCAGTTGAAGACACTCTCCAAATCAGAATGATCTCTAATAAATCTCTTTTTGACAATACCACCCTCTCAGTAGATACTTGAATGGAATTTCTCATCTGTTCTATAAAAAATTCTTATTTTGAAATAGATAACAAATTTGATAAACAAATTGATGGACTCACCATGGTGCCTCCTCTTAGCTCTAATCTTGCTGATATTTTTCTACATAACTTTGAAAAATACACTTTCACAACACCCTGCAAAATTCCAAAATCTGTATCTGACAGTTTGGCTCCAAAATTATCTCAACGGTATAAACAGTTTTCATCCTAAATTAAAATTCACTCTATAAATTGAAAACCGCTCCATTGTGTTGTGTTGAGTTTCCTTTGATAAATGTAAAAGTAGGCAATCAATTGTTTTAATTGTTTTTCAGTTGTTCAATAAAGTTCTTAGAGAATGTAGCTAATATATTTTTCTCTCACAACCAATATATAATATTCATACCAAATTGGTGATGAGGATGGGATTAATAATTCACAATAATAATTCAACAGCTCAGTCGTCTTTTATCCTCGTCGCCAATTTGATATGTATTATTAATTTGAACTTTTTACCTTTGAAATTTGCCTCTACTGGGAAATACCACAGAACTTTTAATGGATTATTTGCACATCTGCTCATAGCGTATTTTGAAGGACAGAGGGAAATTTGCTTACAATGTAAGTTATAAAATGATTCTTGAATGAGAGTAAAGAGTCAACCCCGAAAGCAATGAATTTAGGGCGTAACTTATTAATAAAATCTTGCACGGACAACAAATAAGGATTAAGGTCCTTCACTGCAATGTTAAGGATACTATAACGAACATTATTAGTAAACTGAACCACTTCACACTGGTTTACACTCGATTTCCTTCTGCAGACCTTTGCAATGTGTCCTGCAACACCGCACATTGGCTTTTTTGACGTCCTTGTATGAAAACACAGAACTCAATTAGTCACATCTGTATATAGAAAACCAACCAAAAGGATTTAAAAACATATCCTCCAACTTAAAATGTAATAATTATCCATTTTGGACCATATACAAAGGTAGACAGAAAGCACTTCAGAACACCATTCCCCCTAAAACCAACAAATTTGCCAAAGAGTCCTCCTTTCCAACCATATTCATACCATATATACCAAAACAACATATATAACAAAAAACCATAGAATCACTAATCAGTTCAATATAAAAATAATACTTACTGGCCACAGTTCTTGCCACACCAAACCCCCTCCGGATAATACCTGCAAGACCTCTGTTGTTTATTCTATTTCTTGTGAGTGTGGCCTTCCTTACATAGGTGAAACAAAAAGGGCCGTCTCTGCTAAGGTAAACAAACACTGCAAGAATTTACAACAGGATGTAAACTAACGAAATCCAAACCATAATCATAGGTTCAAATTTGACGAGTTCTTTGTTATTTGTTCTGAACCTCATGACTTTAAAAGAAAGTTTAAAGAAGCCATTTACATTAGAGACAATGTAAATGGTTTCTCAACCCAGCCAAATATCGCGGAAATTTGGCTTTTCTCCATTTCCTAGTAGCTGACATCAGTGTTCCTTCTTCCGCCACCCGTATGAATATGGGCTTTATTTCCTCTACTCTTCCATTCAGATGCTACATACTGGGGGAGCTATGTTGTGTGTCTGAGTATTATTCTCCACCTGAAGACAAATAGAGTTTTCCATACTGTTCGAGTAAATCTCTACATCCTTTTCTCAACTTCTCCTTCTAGACGATCTTTCACGTCATCATTTTAACACAATAAACCTAACTTGTTTGTTTGATTTCTTGTACACTACCTCTTTCTTTCTGTTTTTCTTTGCATTTTCACTTTTCTGTCTTTTTCTTGCTCACCTTTCTTCTCCAGAGACAATGGAATACCAAAAAAATCTAAATAATAATTTTAGCTTACTATTGTAAACAAATTTCAAATATATATATATATATATTTTTATAGTGAGAAAGATAGAAATATAGGACAAAGGTTGGGAATACTCTCTGAATAAAGGATAAGCTTTAGGCATAATAATACACTCAATAATCTTCTAGTAAATAAAGCAGAGCGTTTCTTTGTTTGTATATTTGTTTGTTTATATATATATATATATATATTGTAATAACCAGCTCAGAAGGACAGGAATTCTGTTTTTATTTTTGTCAGATTTGTTTACCAACTCAGACTGGGGATCGTTGAGTGGTTGGTACATATAAAAAAATAATGATAAAATGATGGATAAGTGACTTTTAAAGAGGGGAAGGACTAATAATTGGGGCGTTTTGCAGCTCTTAGGGCTAATTGGTTGTGAGCAACATCTGGACGACAGAATTCTAATGGCATAAATGGCAGAAGGTTGTTTGGACGATGTAATTATATTAAAAGGAAACGTTTAACTTAATTGATTGAGTGGCTCTCAGAGTGGGAGAACGGCAACGGATGGTGTTTCTTTGGTGAAAGTGGAAATGCAAAAACTGTGAAAAACAAGGGAATATTCTGGGAACCAGGATATAAATAAGAGGGCAGTTGGACAGTTTGGGAGGCTTCTTTATCATTTCGTGAGGATGGGGGACGGAAAGTAAAGCTCCGAATTTTTCGACGAATAAATATATTACGGCAACAATCAGGTTATTAAAATTTCACTACACGTTCTCTGTGTTTAATTTGAACCCCTTTCGGTATTGGGAGTGAGCTCACCTTAGGAATGGGGGTCAACAGGCGTTAAAATTATATGACACGATTAAAATCAAGATTAGAGTCAAATACAGGGTTTTTAATGTTGCTTAGTTTAATTCTGACATTTAATTGGTCATTTAACTCTGAGGGGCTTATAAATCATATAATTATAATATTAAATTGCCCATTTAACCACCAGGAGCGGGGGAGGATGGGGATCAAAATTTTCAAACGTCGAAATTTTGGGAAATAAACATTTTTCAGGGTTAATTAGATTTATAGTATTTATACCCACAACTTCAACCTCTTGTGACAAAAGGGTGGGAAATGCTCAGGGAGGGGGTGGACAGGTGTTACAAGAAAATAACGCAAAAACAACCGACATTCGAGTAAGTCGAACGTAATTAATGTCGCTGAGTTCATTTATGACAATCTGGGAAACGTGGGGTTGGGCTGGGGTAGGAGGGGTTTGAAGGGGTTGGGTGGACGTGAGTAGGGGTAGAAATTTTAAAGTTAGTTAAGCAGCTGAATTTTTTCTACGATTACATATATATAGGGAACAATGATATTTTAAAAATTTCACTACATGTTCTCCGTGCTTAATTTCAATCCCTTTCGGGATTGGGAGGGAGTTGACCTTAGGCATATCGATATTTGCGATAATTATTTCCTGGGGTTAATTACTTTGATTTTATGTATATCGATGCTGTTTGTGGATAATTTCAACCTCTGTGAGGGGAGCAAGCTTAGGGGTGGCATGGAGGTACGTTAAGTAAAAAAAAAAACACAAAACAACCGAGATTCAGAGACCAAGAATGTCGCCGAGTTTAATCGTGACATCCTGGGTAACGTGACGGGTTTGGGAGGTGGTGGTCGGGGAAATTTCCAGGAAATGTAATCGACCGATTTTTTGTGGAATAAATACTTTTTGACTATTGCACATTTGTAGGGGGAGTCATCTTCTAACATGTAAAAACTGCTGTAAAAAAGTCAATGACTTCAACCTCCTTCGGCATGCGAGGTGAACACATTTAGGGATAGTGTTCGAGGAGCGTTACATAAAAATAGCGCAAAAGCAACCGAAATTGGAGTCATATTGGCGGTTATGGATAAATGACATATCGGGCAACGCCGGACACCCAGCTAGTACACCTATAAAAAGGAAAGACTGAAAATATTCGGCATTACCTCATACTTCATCCGACATCTGCTCTTCATGGCAATCACTTCTTCCCTCCCTTCAGTATCTCTCAGACTTAACACCCCTGCTATGGACAACTTGATGGCATTAGTCTTAGTCATAAATGCTTTGTCTCTTATAAGTTGACCCAGTACTACATTGTTTACAAACTACTCCTTAATACTTTTGAACACCTATTCCATTCTGTCCCCCATTTCCATTTAACATTCTTCTGCATCAGCTTGTACAAAGGAGTAAATTTTCCCACATAATTAAAAATAAATCCTTGATAAAACCACAGCATCCTATGAAACTTTGTAGTTATTTCTTATTCTTTGGCGAAGGTAAATTTTGTATAGCCTTTATTTTATTTGGAAGTGGCCATATTCCCACACTGGACACTGAGTGACTCACAAATTTAATTTCTTGATTACTAAAGTTGGTCTTTTGTTGTCAATCCTGCTCTCTTCAGCTTACCTGAAACATTTCTCAAATTTTTTAAATTGATGTTTTCACACTTTCATCAGCCAAGACCAAATTTTCAATATAAACATGTCCACTTTCAAGAATTTGATATAGCTGTTCGTTGAATATTTGTTAACTAGTTTTGAGGTCAAATTACACTCTATTAAACACATATTATTGTGTTCCTATTGTGTATGTGATTAACCTTCAGGATTCCCTGTCCAACACTATCTGGTACTATTCTTTGGTCAGGTCCATAGATGTCAACCACCTTTTTCCATGAAACTGTTCTACTAAATTCTCTATTTTTTCAGGACATCCATGTGTGATCACAATAACTTGGTTGAGCCTTCTCGATTCCAGACACAATCTCAAATGCTCATCCTTCTTAGGTATAATATTCACACTATTATAGGGGCTGTCACAGTGTTCTATAATATCCACCTCCACCATCATCATAATAACTCTATTTAGTTCTATCTTATAATATTCAGGAATATGAAAATTCTTCATTACAAAAGGTTTGTGTTCCAACGTTTCTATGTGATATTCATACCCCCTGATCAAACCTGGTTGATCACTAAAAGCTTCTTGTTGTTCTACTAAAATTACCATCAACTTGTCTGTTTCCTCTTCCCTCAGTCCCTACACATCCTTCACTATAACCCTGAACCGTTCCTTTTTCCTCCAGATGTTCATCTTCCTTCCAACTAAGTCTACATATCTTACCATTTTATCACATGAATTCCTTCCTTCCCTTTACTTAACCATTGATCCCCAAGGTAGTTCCAACTTCATTTCCTTATAATTACTGTTCATTAGAGATATAGAACATCTAGTACTTCCTTATGTTTGGTATATATCTTATATACAGTTCCTGACCTTGAATAGTAAATTTCATTATAACTTGATCATTAATTTTCTTATTCTTCTTCCCTATGGCTCTGTAACTGGTAAGCTTTCTTCAATTACCTTTTTATGTTTTAATTCATCATATAACCTTTTATTTGGGTCATTCCATATCAAGTGACCAAATTTACAAATAAAATTTTTAGTCACCATCTCCAATCTTGCTGAAATTTTATGCAGGGACAAATATGTGTCTGAGACAATTCTGTGTAAAATTTCACCTTCATAAGTAGTATAGTTGGGGTCCTGGGGTCTCCAGCATAAAGGTCACTGATGCACGTTCAAACAAATTGGCAAGTTTCAAGTACTATTGTTGTGGAACTATAGCATCTAGCTTCCTGAAAAATGGAAACCAGGGACACCTTTTTATGCTCTACACAAAGGTTGCAGTTCCAAGGTTTAAAAGGTTTTAGTTTTAATGCTGTTATCTCACAAAATTTCTCAAATAATCTGTCACATCAATTTGGAGCAGACTTTTCATTGCTTACAACTTTGCAACAAAACCATACAGAACTAACCAAACCCATAACTTCTTTTTAAGCTACTGAAGTATTAGCTATTAAACTCACTTTGTTGTCAAGATATATGCTATTAAATATGATTTTCAAATTTCACGTGTCATATTTTGTGCATTTTCACACACAAATAGCAAAAAACATTTTGCTACAATCAAGTTCTTTTTGTTACCATTGGGAAGAGCAGACTCTTTTCTGTTAGAGTCATCTAACCCATAAGATCTTAGCCATTGCCCATATGGGCAGGAATTGACAATTTTTACAGTCCCTATTCTCTTCCTCAACCAGGAGACTCACCAGTAAAGAAGTCTTCAGTTTGACATCGGTTTTGGACCATTTTCTCTCCTTCCTGCTGTAATTTTTAAACTTATTATTTCCACTACCTTCTCCATACTTATCATTTTTTATCCAATTATTATTATACCAATTGCCCTTATTATCAGATCCTGTCTATCTCTATAGTACACGACTTCCTAATGCCTCTCTTTCTATGGTTTTCCTCTATAGGATCTTCGTCTTTTCTCCTTTTCTATATTGTCTAGAAATTTTAATAAGCTCTACACCTCTTCTTAGGATTTCTTCTCTAATTCAATGGTCTTAATTACCTTCACTTCAAAATGAAATTTAATCTTATTTACCAACACTTCATCATCTACTGGGGGAGCCAAGAATTTATTTTTTATTTATCATGTTTATGAGAATCTTCTTTTAACTCATCTCTACTTCCCCTATATGATGGAATACTTCCACCACTTCTCTTTAATTATCTTGATCTTAAAATCTGGTCAATTTAACACATGAAATTTCCCCTCTTCTCCTGCTACAACATTTAAACCACCTTAGAATCTTCTCTCCCAAACATTCTCTCAAAATTTTAGCTTGGTTGCATTTCATCATGTTAGTGAAATTAAAATAATTTTGTAGATTACTGATAAATTTCTTAGGATTTTGATTCTTTTCATTTTCATATCTTGGAAGTTTTAATTCAACTTCTCTAGGTTGACATTAACTTCCAGCACTATTTGAACAGAATTTTAATCTATCTTGCAGACTTGCTATTTGTTTTTTTTGAAAAATCATACATACTCCACATACCATCATCCAACATGACTACCACCCACAGGACAGTAGTATGTGGGTAGGATAAAAAGTGTCCTATATTAGTTTTGAATTTATAATTTTTGGCTTTACCTAAATGAGCAGAGACGATCCTGATACTAGTTAAGTCATATGTTTGGTTCCCATTGGTATGTGGTAAGGTAGAAGAGGGTTAATTATAAAATATTCAAAATTACCAAGTGACTAGCATCAAATAATTCATTTTTCTGTCTAATATAAAATTAGGATTAACAAATTTCAGACAATGCTGATAAAGCAGCTAGTAATTATTAAAATGATAATTATTAAGATGATACCTTCACCACTGGAAACTGTTTCTGAGTCCTCCCAGCGTTATAAAAAATGTTTTGCAAACTCTGAAACAGAAAATTTAAGGACATAAAAATAAAAACATATTTATAAAGGTGAAACCAAATAAAACTGTGTTTTAATGAAAAACCGAAGTTTCAATACTCAGTATATGTTAGATTTCCCGAAGTCATTGTTTGTCAGATCATCTAAATTGTGTTACTAATAAATAAATTAAAAGTTATTTTCACAGGAAATATCTGATAACAGAAGAAATATGCAATTAATTGTACATTTTTAGTTGAAAGATACCTACAAACCTACAGAAGAATGGGAATAACAATTTAATTAATTTCCAATGTTTTCCATCCCATTAAACAGACATTTATATTATTTCAAAACAGTTTTTTTCTATCATATTATTACTGTAAAACAATATTCAACCTTTCACTCCTGAATCTCATGCCCTCATTCCTTCTTTCAATTCAATTCAATCAATTTATTCTGCTTGCTACCTCCTAATGACCCTTTACCCTAGTGTTCTCCAGTAGACTCTAATTGGGTAAAATTAACTTCTTTAATAGGAATGTTTAGTTGAAATGATTTTAATTATAAATGCTGTCGCTCATTTCTACACTGAAGGGCATTTCTTTATTATCCTTTTCCACTATTATTCTCTGTCATGATATATCTCTTTCTAATAAACAGCACATAAACTTTCCTTGCTGCTCATACTCAAAAGTACAATTTCAACCTATAGCTGCATAAAAATGGTATTTAATTAGTTTAATTTCAGTCAAAAACATATTTTGTAAATTATTTTCAGGCAACCGCATGACCTTCAGTTTTCTATTTATTTCTGTGGCCAGCATATTTGCCTGAGGCGATAGCTCTACACTTTCAAAGAAGAGTGAAATCTCACTAAATTATTTTGAAACAACTATAATATGTTAATTCACTATCATGCCAAAATAATTTTAAAAACATCTTATTTGTTGGCGCTACAGGCCTTGAAGTACCCTGGCCTCCTTTATCACCTTTCTCCATTCATCTCTGTCCATAGCCTTCCTTCTCCAATTCCTTATTCCCATTGTTTTAAAGTCCTTCTCCATTTCATCAAGCCACCTTTTTCTATTCTCCTTCTCCATCAACCTTTTTCAGAAACACTTTCTTAACACTCCAAATTTCTGGCATTCTCTGTATATTACCGGCCCATCTTCTCTTTATCTGCTTGATTTTAACTACAATATCCATCCGCCCAAAATATGTCTGCAGATCTCCATTTGTACTTACTCTCCAGCCTTCTTCCCCTCACAGCTCCAAATGTTTTTATCAAGATCTTTTTTTCCCATTTCAATAGCTAACCTTCGTCCTTTGCAGTCATCACCCAACCTTCCAATCTCTACATTACTATAGGTCTCATTATAGTCATATATATTTTGATTTTTGCATTCCTACCATAATTTCTGGACTTTAATATATATTCTGCAAGGCATAAGAACATTGGTGTCCACTTGCAATCCTTTCTTGTATTTCCACTGCTATCCTATTATCTTCTGTTATTACCGAACCTAAATATTTAAATGCTTCCACTCTTCAATTACTTTTCAAATATATTGACACACAGTGACTTCTACTGTGTTATAACTTAATTAATTAGTTTTTTAATTAAAACAAGGAACAATTAGAGACTATCAATTCATACCTTGTGAGAAAATTGGGTATGTATTGTCCCAAATGCTTTGATGTAAAGCCTATTTAAGTTTGCCATTGTGAACATTGGAATGGCCTGTAATTAAAGAAATAAAATTATAATTTATTATTCAAGTATCCCTACACCAAAAATATGGCACTAAAATAGTGTGTGGGAAGTAACAGGGGGAATTGTGTGAAAGTGAAACATTTCAACAAGAAAATATATGGTCTAATAGTGTAAGAGATAACAATACTTTGGATAATACAATATGTTGATTTCTATTACTTATAATTAAAATTGATTTTATCTGACTTGTATTGAATATTAGTGTAAATTGGTCAAATTTGAGAAAATATGTCAATAAAACAATTTACAAAACTGTTTTAACTGAATCTTTTTTAAACACAAGAATTAATCATTCAAAATAGCAAGAATATTTTAAATCATATTAACACCGAATCATAACTAACATTTAAATAAAGAATGTAGGTAATACCACTATTAGAAGATGATTAAAATGTTGTACATTTGTTTTTACATTAATTCAACCTATATTATTTCTTCAATTTTCCTTATTTTAACATTTTTATAAAACATACCATTTAAATTAATCAACAATTATGGTGTTGGGATAATATTTAAATCATATAATAATTTAAATTTTGTTAAAAATTCTAAAGTTGATTCACAACATTTGAAGAAACATAATGTAATCTACAAAATGGAATGTTTGGATTGTAAAGTCTGTAATATCAGTCTGTCAAAATGAAAGCTTATAACCAGAATTAAAGAACATTTTGCTAATTTAAGACAACCTTTAGGTAGACAATCTGTTCTACCAAAACATATATACATAAATAATGAAAAAGTTGATTGGATTAATATAAAAATTATAGATGTTTAAAGCAATTATCATCCTTGTTTGATGAGTGAAGTGACACATATTAGATCCAAACAATTCATTAATGTAAAAATAAAAATGAAAATAAATGTCCGTTTAGAAAATTAATAATAAGATAAAACAGTAAAATATAGACAAAAGAAGCAATAATTTAAATATCACATTATGTTTATGGAAACCTTGTTCCTTGTGTCAAAAAAAACAACTAAAAACACAAGAGCCTGGAGCAACACTACTTCACAGTTCAGTTGACAATATCAAAAGAAAACAAAATGACAATTGGAAAGCAGAAGGGTTAGCATAACAATAAGGGATCATAGCAATTGTTGAGTTTCATGATGTACATTAATGGCTGTGAAGTTTGATTTAGTACAAAGCATCTCTGACATAAGTCTGGAATGGAACCTGGTGTCAATGTCTAAAATCTAATAATTTTTCCAATCAAATGAAAGTTTCATATTGATATGCTTGGTGACTACAGATTGTTAATCATTGGAAAGTTTGATATTACATATAACGTTCCTTGAAATAGGTATTTTTATTTGCCCTATGTAGAAGGAATTACAATTAAAGTAAAATATTTTGTATACTACACAATGTTTACTGTAGGTGGATTTTAGATGATCTGTAAATGATGGATATTTGATATTTTTAAAAAAATTGGACTAACTTGTGATGTAGAAATTTGTAATACAGAATAAAGAGAAAAAATTTGGATTTTGTTCAATCTATTTTTTGTTTTTATTATAAAAATTTAAAGGGTACTCATTAGAAATTAAAATGTGATAGACAATATTTATGTTGTGTTGATGAAACTTGGAGTTAAAAAGTAGTAAAGCTCTGTCTACAAAATTGTATACCATAGCTCTTTTCTTTACGAGGATGATAAGAAAGGAAATGGAGAACACATCCTGAGATTGTCTGGAGAGATTTCAGAAATCCTGCCAAATGTGCAGTAAAAGGGGGAAGGTGGAGGAGAGCATTATATGACAGAGGAAGCCCCTCTTGGACATTAAAAGACATTCATTATATTCTTACAATGGGATATTAAGACAGCAGCAAAGTCTATTCATCAAACCCTTTACTCATAATTCTTAAACTTTCATGGATGATTTTTTAGTGAACAGAACACAATATATTTCCTGTGTAATTGTTTTCAGAATAAGTTTTAAACTGCCAAGTCGCTGAAACAAAGGCTCATGTTGAACTGAGCTCCGGCCTACCCCTACAACACACAGACCATTGCGCATATGTTCATATGTCTTGCTACACCTCTCGAGTTATATGTAGGTTTTATGAAACAATTGGAGATAAAAGGATAAATTGCATAAACAAAATTAAGAAACTAAGTCGATTTAAGTTCATGTGTTAATTGTAAGAGAACAGTACAATTTATGTCTGTGTATGCTTTTGATCTTATTATTAATGTAAAAATAGATACACAAAATTTAAATTCTAGTTATGATTTTAAAAAAATGTATTCTTGCAATTTTGAATTATGTTTAAAAAAATTCAGTAACAAGGTAAGCTTTGTATATTGTTTCTCTCATTTTGGCCATATAAGCTGATGGATGATGTCTTATTTTTTGTGTTTAAATTGTTTTATTGAAATGTACAACATATTTTTTAAAAAATAGCTTTCTTCTAGATTGTATTAACAATAATGTGACTGGGCCATACAGGGGTTGCATATCTTCAATTGAATTATTGAGAGATTACATATTGAATATATATCTTCATTACATGTAATTGTTAATTCATCAAAGGCTTATACAGTGTAGTTGCTGCAGAAATAGTTCCCCAGTTTTTTAACGCGATTAAGCTGTACATTTCGACAACCAAAAGGTCTGTTGTCAAACTTGAGAACTATTTTTGCACTTAATTGTTGTAAAGAAATTGATTCTTCTTTTTTGATAATCAGGTGAGTGGTTGATCAAGTTTGGGTTGTCGTCTTCCAGGATATGCTGTCTCAATGGAATATTCAGCATGATTTTATTGAACTTACTTTATTTATTTGGGATTCAATCTTTTTTCATTAATTTTTAGATACCTCTGTTGAGGTCCCTAAACAATTTAGAGATGAAACATGTTATTTTTAGTCAATTGTGAATTTTAATGTTTATAAATAAATTCTGACTTTTGGCAAATTTCTATTAATTAGATTCTCTATGATGATTTGATATTCAGAATTAAATGAAGAAAATAACTAAATATATGGCATTGGAACAAAGAAGTACTATATTTAATAACAAATTATATTTATGACATTTTGTCATTTCTTGGGACAGTTTTTAATAATTTTGTATACAAATCACGCATAAAATTTAGTAGCAACCAAAATTATATTAAAAATGGTACAATATGAAGAGGATTATTCGCCATTATAAAAGACAATAATTCGAAATTCCAATTTCTTTAGTTTAAATTCCTTTATTTTTTAAAGTTCATCTGTTATGAAGGTCATTTTAACTTTAATAGGAATAAAGTGAGATTTTTAAACAAATTGTATTTGTAATTATGTTGTACCTATGTTGTGAAATTAAAAAATCACCATTCAGTGTCAGCAGAAATATATATAAAATACATTTCATTTTCCTAAAACAGAAAATTTCCAATATTTTGCCTTAAGAGACTAATCTAATAAATATATTTCGTGACTAATTATTGTATTATATAAAGAAATTGTTTTTAAGCAGTAATTGTGTTTAATTATAAATATATCTCCAATAAGCTTGCCGACGAAAGTTATCACAAATCGAAGCATTATATTTATAACAAATCCGCCGATTCTCTAATAACCGATAAAGTTATATATCGCAATTTTTGTTTGCGGGCACGTCTGCAAGCTTTCTTTACTTGAAAATTTTGTACTGGGTACTCGATATTCGCAGCGCCCTTATATATTACCTCCGTCAGAAAATGATTACACAAAATCCAGAATTAGTTATTGTAAATGCTCATAAAGGTAAAAAGTTTTAAATGTATATCGATATCTCGTTTCACAACTTGTTGAATCGAAATTGGCATTTAATACATCTGTGTTAAGGTGTAGTATAAATAGATAAATAAATAGCCAAATAAAAGACAAAAGTGATAAAAATACCTCACAACGTTTCTACAATCCTTGATGCTTTCGACAGGTGACTAAAACCGCAAGAGCCCTGAGAAGACACAACCGCCAAAACCAGGTGACGAATAAAAAGCTTCTGTCATTATCACAGCATTCTGTTAAAGTTCTCTTCCATTTATCTCCGCGAATATTTCATTGTGAGATTACATTACAATGTTCTTTTCCCTCCTCTGATGCTCTTGTTTAGTGAACGTTTGCGAGTCAATTCATGTAGTATACATATTACAAATATTTCTGTATTACAATTAATCTGGTACAACTTCAAGTTCGCCTGATCTCACCCTCATTTCTAGTGGTGATTTCGTCATTGTCTGTCTACATACTGCTGTAGGTGACAACCTCGTCTGACTTTCTGAACACAACGGGTTTAGATGTGTTATTTTTGGTTC
The DNA here is from genome assembly GCA_037074705.1 of Zhengitettix transpicula. Lineage (NCBI taxonomy): Eukaryota > Metazoa > Arthropoda > Insecta > Orthoptera > Tetrigidae > Zhengitettix > Zhengitettix transpicula. The sequence goes on from CM073591.1 coordinate 188,987,743, forward strand.
CCGGATTTTTTTACGATCAGAAAAATTAGCAATATTAGGTAAAAACATTTCGCAAGTTCAAACACCATTTTGAAGTGATAATTTTCATGAAAAAGATAACCTTTTGCTACACTTTGGAATGAGTATGCTACGTACTTTATAAACTTTGCTTGTCACTACATTTGAATAGCAGTAAAACGTTAGTCGAATGGGTTTCGTTGAAACATATTGATATTAAGCTTATTGAATGCAGAGTATGTGTTGCTTATTAATCATAAATAGTAAACTTCTGTTTTACTCGTAAATCTTACTATATCTATGATTACTTATCTATATTAAATACGTAGTGTTCGCTTTTTGAACCCGGGAGATATTGTGTTCAATATATTTGGCATTTGCATCTGATAACTAAGTCACATCTTTATTTTATGACTATTATTTATTTTTTAATCATTTACAGCTTTCAATTATCACCATATCTACTTAGTCTCTTAATTTTCCATTTATAATTGATGTTTAATGTAGCATATTTTATTGTAGCACATAAATTAAAATATTGCTCATTTTCAGTTTGATTTGAGCGGACTGAAAAATACAAAAAATGTAATCTACATATATAATCACTTCATCTTATCCGTCATCTGGCTATTTTATCTAATTATATTAATTATAATCCAACCTCCATTGTTCTAACAGTGAAACAAAACTTTACAAAGACATGATGTACGGAAACTGATTTCTTTGATTGTACAAATTAAAAACTTAAATCCATTGTATCCTACTTGAAAAGTTCATTATGTTTCAATCAACTATTTTTTGCAGGTGTATATATTGAGTTGTTCCTAATGGATTGTAATTGAGAACTTCTTTTATTTACTTGAGCTGGATTTATTTATGATCTGTTAATTATTGATTCATTCATTTGTAATAATGGAAGTGGATTCTCACACATTAGTACAGGAAATTACGAATGAATTTCAAGTAACATTGGAAGCTTTTGGGTGTAATAAGGTAAGATACTTTTATATTTTAAAAACAGTATGTTTTGTTTGTAACTCATACAGATTAAATTAATTGTCTATAATTTTTATATTACAATTTCTATAAAAACGTGTCAAGAATGCAGAAAGAGTTATTGGTTCGAACACGGGTACCAACAGCAATTAAACCGTGAGGTATTGACAACCAGAAGCTCTGTCATCATCTTCATCGCCTAGAAGATGACTGCTGAGCTTGTGGATGTCGAAATGTCTCATTTTAATTGCTTTTGGTACCCATGTGAAATCGGATAACTCTTTCTGCTGCAAGTACACCAGGAAAGCCTTAAATCATTGATGTGTCAAGAATATTATTGGCTCTTGGATTTGGGTGTTTGAAAGGAGAATATTTTTTTTTTTAAAAAAAAACAGAAAAGTCAATGAAATAATAGTTGGAAAAGCATGATAAAATGTTAAGTATAATAAAGATAATACAAAAGTTAGTGTTGATAATCATTCATCAAAACTAGACTTTAGCAAGCTCTGGGTATGCAGGTAACTCAGTTTTTGGAATTGAATGAAAGACATGCAGATTATTGGAGAATATTGATGTAGAAAGAGGTCAGAAATTTGAAGTCAAGTTTAGAAAATATGTAATATGGCTTAATATGAGGTAGTTTTTCACTGTCTAGAATATGGCATAGGAGAAAAAAGTTCACATATCAGTTAAGTTTGGAGGCTGATTTAGAATTTCACTTATGAGTACGTTGCTATTTGAAAAATACTGAAAAATCATCTACAGCTGTTGTTTTTCAAGGCACACTCAGTTTTTATGTTTTCTATAATTTTTTTAATATTTATTACTCTGCACACTTAAGTGACACACTTTGAGCATGTGTCACTCAATCAAGGAATGATATGTACTATACTGGATTTGAAAGCCTTGGAACCGCATTGAAACTGTTCCAGCATCATGAGGCTGCAGTTGCCAATATGGTTTTTTGAGCTGTATCCATGGCAACAATTGTTCAGGCAATTCTGTTGCAAATTTTACTTGGCAGTTTTTACATTTTACCAAGGCAATAATGGATAGCATTGCCTTTTTTTTCCTGCTTATCATTGTAGGTAGCATTTCAATTATTTTACTGAATAATTTTGAATACAGTACATATATACAATATAGAGGATAAAATGCTTTATAATACAAGTAATCCAGACTGCATGTGTACAAAACTGAATTCATAACATCTCTTTCATGTATCTCCCCTTTTTTCTTTTCTTTTTGATAAATTCATGTAAGGAAGCATTTCATTCTAAAACTCCTCATCAGAAGCTGATTAAGAACTAAATTCCATTGCTAACTTCACTTTTTATACATAACTTTTCCGTATCCAACATAAGGAACAGCTGCATACTAAACTGTGCTGGAGGGCTCCGACAAGTTTTCCTGTACCGCCACAGTTCACATTATACCATGTGTCACCTCACTTCATGTCTCAACTTGCACTATTCTGATTAGGAAATAGTTGACAAATGCCTTTTAAGTATTGATTATAGTGAGCAGCATGTACGATGACAGCCTAGTTTAGTGATCTTCTGCACAGGTACCAACACCCCTGCCTGTGCACAGCTAATCTGCTTTAGTAAGTGCAAGAGATTGGCCGAATTAAATAATGTAGTATATGTTTATTCTGCACACATCATGGCAACATTGGACTTTTCTCCCTCTCTCAATCTGCACCACCTGCCTTCAATCCTGACTCATGATAAAATCATGCTGGGTGGTATGAACTGTTCGGGACCTACATTCAGTCTGTTATTTCTACAGCTCAACCTCGATGGGGATATAACTACTTTGACATATGTCCTATAGACCAATTTTACACATTTGGAGGAGCAGTTAAATGAATGTGTTATAGATATGTTTGTTACTTCCAATTGTGGGAGGTTTTAGGGAACGACTGACAAAGTGATTTCTCTGTTTAAGTTCACACCAACACCACACTTTGTATTAACAAGTAGATTGGATTGGTTTTGACATTTTTGGAGGTCTACAAAAATTAATATTTTTGGGACCATAAAAATCCATCACATAACAATACTGTCAACAATTCACATATTTGAATTTAAGCCTTTCTAAACCATTCGGAGTCCATTGGGATAGAAGGTTAACATGATAAAATTATATAAATAAAAAGTGACAGCATCATTATTTACAGTTTTGTAACATAAAATGTCTGCTAGAATGACATTCATAATTGTCATTAGAAAACAAAAACAAGATTCTGCTGTATAAAACTATTATCAAGCCTGTTGGAACTTATGGGGTACAATAGTGGGACACAGCCTGCAACTTGAGCATCAACATTCTGAAAAGATATCAGCGAAAAGTGCTAAGAACATTGATCAATTCAGACAAAAAAGTGATAATATAAATACCACACAACGTTTCTGGGATCCTTGTCAGGTGTGAAGAAGAGCCGAGAGCGACACAACTGCCAAACTGGTCAGTTGACACAACTCAAAAGCTATATATATATTTTAAATAAACACATTTCAGTCCTTTCACTTGTTTGGGTCTCTCTGAAATGAAACAAAATACTAGGTGGGAACATTTTACTTAAAATGCCTTTCTCAGACAACTTATTAAAAAAAAAAACATTTTATATATTTATTTGAAAGCACAATCCAAATCTTCCAGCGCATCCGTCTGGATTTCTAGGGGGTTTCCTTTTCTTTTGTAATCCTTCTATGACTTACAGATAACAGTAGGAAAGTTGAGACACAACTACTTAGTCTTGGAATTTCTGGTTTCCAATTTCTTTTTATGTTTTCAACCTTCATCCGGAGTAATTATAATTATCTTCTGGTTTCATCACACCTTTGTGTGAGTTATCCCATTTCTTATGTAACTTCATTCTATTTTCTAAATCATTGTAGATTCTCCATCTGCATTTCTCATAATTCTGCAGTACTTTTTTTGAAATAACTTACAATGAGAAGTTCCATTCACTGTCACGTTTCTTAACAATGCCCTAGTCTAACAAATTCCTTAATTTCTCTTTCTACTTCTAGTTTACGAATATCTGCAAACCTGTAATTAATTAATTAACTTTTTATGTAATGACCGAAGGTGTCGAGATATCATGAACTTCTGCTATAGTAGTTGTTGGTTGATCTCCCGGCAGATGGAAGATATATAGATAGTCTAGGCATAACGCCCATTGAGTATCTAGTGCCCTCGTCATTCTGATTCAACAAGTTTAACAGTAGTTTGGTATTGATTTCACTGTAGGAGAGTCAATAAAATCGTCTTACGTGACATTTGAAATAAGACTAAAGGAACCTTCTGAACCCTGGACTAAAGCATCAGCACAAATTTTATTTGCTTGAATTAATTATTTTCTATTAACCTAACAGCATTTTCCTTCGTTCGATCACCTTTTCACTGTATGAGGGTAGTACATTTTTTTATCATTCTCAACCCTTTTTCATGTCATAAAATTCTGACCTTATACCATGCTTCTTCTGTGTGGCAACAATCAATCACAAAAAAAATATCTCATTAACTTTCTTCACATTACATATCAATGTTTTAATTGTACCATACATTTTGGAGCTCAGTATTTCCATGTGTACCTACATGACTTTCGCGAATGTTACTATGTGCTGAGTACCTATTTTGTCTTCTATGTTATCTTCTGAACATGAATTTTTTTTTATTTTTACTTTTGTCCATTTGGGGGTTGGAAGGTTACTGCTATTACAAATTTTCAGCCATTTCTCATAAGGTAGACTATTGAGTCCTATTTTCTTCATTAATCTTTGTTGTCGACACTTATTCTATGTCTTGTGGTCTCACTACATTTTACTTAGTATAGTGGCATTTCTTCTCAAGGCTTCGCAAGCATTTAACTTGAGCAATTCTTTTTGCTCCACCTTATTTTACTTTAGTGGTTCTTTCCACTCAACATTTACATTTGTGGTTCCGGAACCATTTTTTATTACGCAATTTAATGGGGACCTTTGAACTTGAATCCTGATGGAATCCCCACTTTCTAGCGCCTTCCCCGTACATTTGCCACTTACGCTATATTTACTTATTTATTTTCCACTACTGACATGCACCATGTCAACCATCAAGTTCAATTTGGGTTTCACACAAACAGGAAGTCAGCCATGGCTCTGACTGTCTGTTCTACCCATTCTGCTAAAAACAGATATCGCACTGTGAAGGGTGGCCTACCCCATGTCTAAGACTAAACTGCAAAATCTCAAACTTTAGGCCCTTCTTGCCCAACACATATATCATGGTCTCGCCTCCCACATTTTTCACAAAAGAAATAACTTCTACAATATCGTCCCCAGTGATCTACCATTTCACAGAATAAATATTTAATTGAGGGGTTGCCCGATTATTGTTTGAGAATGTGTTGTGTTAATTGTACTAGTTTTCTGTTGTGTATATTGTGTATTGTGCCAGTGTTTCATTTGTCTAATACTATTTTGACAAGGATCCTAGCTATACTTTGTTTTGTAGAGCCGTTTCTACTAACTACAACTGAATAACGTGTGCACGATGAACTTAAGTTAATTCTCTAATTTCTGCTACCAACGTTGCTTTTAATTGATGCTTTACCAAACCATACAGTTTCAAACAAACATTTTAACAACATCTTATCTTCTTCTTAACTTATCATCTTAACTTCTCTCACTGTTGAGATGTTAACAGTTGTATAGAATAACAGTCTAGGTTTTCCTTTGCAATTTACTTTTTTGTTAAGGCATACCATGATCCACAATTGACTTTAGACAACAGCTAATCTTTGACTTCTCCCACAATTCTTGTCCTTGACTCTCTAAATTTCACAAGAATTTTATGTTTACCAGGTCTTATGACATCAAAGAAAATGTCTTCACCCACAATAGATCCTTTAAACTCTGTAGAATCACTGTAAAACATACCAGGTGTTAATTTAACTGTTAGAAATATTGAAATAAAGCATTCTTTAACTTAATCACCCGTATTTTTGCTATTACTTGGCATATTGGAAAAGTGGATGTATTCTTGTTTTGACTCACCTAAGACGAAAAAACAAAGTGAAGGGAAGATCTGGTACACTCGATGCCAGGTCACTGTGATATGTAGCACTTATGCCCGTTCTGCAGATGGGGTGACAGGAAGCCGGGTACTGTACTAGGGTATGTTAGTTAAGACTTTATGTCTCTTTAAAGAAGTAGTCAATTGACTAACTCTAGCATATGATTTACTATACAACAACAACAAAAATGCTAAATGTTTGTGGACAGATTGTAAAACAATTGAACAGTAATTATAAATGAATCTAAAAATTTAATATTACTTGACCATTGCCAAAGAAGCTGTGCTTGATGAAATCTGGTGCTGGAAAAGAGGATGTGTTCCAACTAGTATTGCGGGTTATCTTATTTGTTTATATTCATAGTTGATGCCTGTTATAATAAGGTTGCATTTAATTTTAATAAATAATGCAAAGCCTTCATATAATCATGAGTAATATAAGATAGAGTTTAATGTAACTGTCTGCAGCAACTAATAATTTTAAGTTAAGTCTAGAGATTTGGCAAATGCAGCTCAGACACCACCACTATTACAAGATCTTCCATTACTGTCACTTGACATATGTAAAGCAATTGAGAATTTGAATGATTGTGATAATTGACAGAGACAAGCAAATTTCCCTCTATGAGGATGAATGCATGTAATGCTGATTATACTGCCACTATTTTCAATTTGCGGAAACTGCTTGTGGAGTTGTGCCCTTCAGTTACCTTGCCATTTAACCAATTATTCCTATTTAAGATATTTCACATACAGAATATGGCTGATTTATTAGATAATTTTGTTCGTGAGACTAATAATTAAATAAGTTGAAGAATTGCCCTTTTAATTATAATCTCCTTAATGGTGGATATAAACAAAACTTTTGTCTCATACTTTTATTGTACCACAACACTAAAGCGTAATGTGAAATTAATTTTATCCCACGATAACATATATATTACACAGTGAATATGATTTGTAGGACTGTGTAGTAGTTTTTTTTTTCAGTGTGATGAGAGTTTTAAATGCCACCCCATAAATGTGAATTAACCTTCTATTTTATTTTTAAAAAAATTATCCACAGAGTGTACAAATACTATTTTTTTTAATATGAACCACTTTTTAAAAAAATTATATAAACTACAACAATCTTCTACAGTTTTATCCTTCTAAATTTATCAAATTCGTTAATTAGGTATGAGTAGTCTAGTGTGGCAACCACAGATTTCCAAGTTTTAAGTAGTGTTTTAAATTATTTTCTGCTTTATTCAAATGTTCAATTCTTCCAATATTGATTTACACACAGTTTAAGGACTCTAATATAAGATTTCTCCAGTCAGTCTTTTTTGGCCAGTCACTAATAGACTGAACATTATCAAATAAAATGAAAAAAAAAAAACTTCAACATTTGTAACACAAAATCAACCTACTTCTCTCAAAGATTTCAGAAATGCTAAACACTTTGAAAATAATGCAAGTTGAAAATCTATGCCTTCCTTTATTAATGGAAAACTTGAATTTGATGTGCACCATTCTCAAACAGTATTTGATGAGTTAAGGAGACATGCAGAAATAATTCTATATTGCAGGATCAAAAGGAATTTTCTTAATATCTTCTACACTTATCTTAATGAACCTTGGATTGTGTTATTTTCTCTCTCTTTTCAACATTATTGGAATAACATAGACCAATATTGAATAGTGTTGCATAAATAGTTTTAATTGTTGGATGGTTTAAATCGTATATTGATTTCTGCCTCTGATGGTGTGTGACAATGCATCATGTTAACTGCTCCTGTGCCCACTTGACAATGGAAGTTTGACAGTCATGTGAAAAAAAAACCCTTTACAATGTTGTCAGTTCTCTGCCTAGTTCCAGCTCCAGTTAGTGTAAGTTTTTCCTATAAGTATAAGCCAAAAATTGGCTTAATGGATAGACCCTATATTTAATTTTAATTCTTCAGGTGGTTCTACACATCAGTTTATTTTATCTGTTCAGTTTCAGTCTTATGTTCATCATTGTTTAGAAGGCATTGGTTTTTTGACTGCTTTAACACTATGTTTATCATTAGATAAAATAAGAAAAGAGCAAAGTGTAGTAGGAAACGATTAACTTTCCCTTTAACCACTGAATGTAGCTTTTTCATTATTCTTTATATTTTTCAAGCCAAACATTATAATAAGACTTTTAAATGCATTATAATAATGAGGAACACTGCTTTTCCTTAAAAACAGTAAGTATCTACACTTAATAAATTCCATGCTTTAACTTATCATTTGTCATCGTGGACATTCTGTGGACGATGTTAACTTGAGAACCTATACCATATGTCAGCGTGGATAGTGGGTGGCACAGATTAATGGAGTGCTTGCATTCCTGCCCTGCTGATGTTGCCAAGATGTGTGTGGAATTAACACACACACACGTGATTGAAGACAAACTTTAGATTCTGACTAAAGCTGATTGTCTGTGCACAGGGAATGGTAGTACCTGCTCAGGACACTAAACTGAGCCACCTCTCAGTAAACTGAGACATCAAAATGTCTGTCTACATACAATTTGAACTGATACTTGATGGAGACACTGTTAAGCCTCAGTTTACTTAGCAGTTCAGTTTACTCTTCATTTTGTGCAGTCCACATGTCAGTTAAATTGAATGGACAGCTTAATTGACTGTGTAGAACATCCTTCAGTATTTGTATGTGTATATGAAAGCATCATGCCTCAGTCCATTTCATCAGGTCAGTTTGCTAGAAAATCTAACTTAGGTCACAAATTTTGCTATGCCGAAGAAGGATCACAATTATTTTTGTTTGTGATATGAAACAAATCCACAGCCATGAAAATCCTACGCTTTGAGAATAAGGTTAATGTAGAACAAAGGCAGTGGAGAAATCCAAAATTTATAGCTCACTCATAGCTTGTAACAATGAACTAGGAAAAGTGAAGCAGGAAATGGAAAATTATACAAACCATCACTATATTATTACTTCCTACCATTTGATTGTAGCAAATGGTTTTTTGCAATTTGGGTTTGAAAATTCACAAAATTTGACACGTAAAATTTGAATCTCATATTAACTAACATATATCTTGAAAACAAAGTGAGCTTGAAAGCTGATAATTTGGTAGCTTAAAATAAGTAATGGGTTTAGTTAGCTTACCAAAGCATAAGTTTGTAGAAAGTCTTGTTTCAAAGTTATAAGCCCGAAAAATTGACCTCAAATTGACGTGATGGTTTTTTTGAGCAACTTTGTGAGATAACGGCAATAAAACTAAAACTTTTTAAACTTTGGAACTGCAACCATCGTGTACAGCATAAATAGTTTTCTCTGGTTGCCATTTTTCAGGAAGCTAGCTGCTAAAGTTCCACAACAGTAGTACTTCAAACTTCACAATCTATTCACGTGCATGGTTGAATTGCACAGGTAACTTTTTTCAGGAGGCCCTGGCGCCCCCTCTATACTACTTATGAAGGTGAAATTTTACAAAGAATTGTCTCAGACACATATCTGTCCCTATACAAAATTTCAGCAAGATTGGAGATGGTGACTAAAAATTTTATTTGTAAATTTGGTCACTTGATATAGAATGACCCAATTGTAACTGAACTGAAAAACGTTTCTATAAAAGATATTTTATTGACCATTGTTTATTGTTGTTAGTTATAGGGCTTACAATGTAAATATGAATTAGTTTTTTGTTGTTCAAGGTATAAGTACTGCAAAACAAACTCATGAGTATAAAAACATTCTTATGAAAATCTCAAATTTATTCAATTGTGACTAATAATTATCTTCAAATTACATTATACTTCAATCTGTTGTTTTAATTGTTTAGATATTTGAAAACAAATTGAATGATCTATTGAAGGATGTCAAAGAAAATAACTCTGTAATAAGTGCTAAAGTTTCAAAAATCCAATCATTTTGTGATCAACTTTCTAACCTTAATTCAAATAAGACCACATTACAAAAAATTTTAGAGGTAAAGTATTTGTTAATGTGAACTATTTAATTTTTTTTCTGTTTTCCCCACATAACCCAAATAAATTTTTTAATTTAACTCTTAATTTGATAATGCAAACCTAATATAACAAAATTCATATATATCTGTCAATTGCATGTTCATTGCAGAAACAATTTCATACTAAATTTATTTAAAATGTATTATGTAGTAGTAAATGTTTTCTTAAGTTGGTGTTTGGTTTTGGATTTTCTCAACATTCGAACGAACAGATATATTGTTTCTCTACAGATAAAATTTTTCACATTAAAATCATGAACCAAGTCAGTAAATTCTTAATAAATTTCTTACAATTTATGTTATTATTAATTGAAAGCTTTTGAGATATATTGAGAAGGGTTTTCAAATTATCAAATCTGAATTTAAACAATTACTTTTTGGCAGTCTATTACAATTGATGGCATCAGTTTTGGAATGAGATTAACCATGATATAGGGAAAATTACTTTTACAATCATTCTTGATACCCAAAGTATACATTTCCAACTTTCTCCTGGTTAAGTATTCTATTCTCTTTTATGGATATTTTTATAATATACCTACATGAGTATAAATCATTTATTTTGCTTGGGCTATGGTGACTCATTACTACATAAATTATTCTTCTACAATCAGGAAATATTAATTCACTAGATTGTAAGTGTTTTAATTAATTTGGCATCTCCTTGCCATTAAATTTGATCATTTTTTAATTTCTGTATCCAGGATAGGGATGAATATAAATTCAAAGTAGAAAGTTTGGAAAGTACTTTGTCAAAACTTCAGGAAGAAAAATGTCAGATGAAAATAACAGACAGGAAACCAACATACCATGCGAGTTACTTGGAGAAAGAATTGGAATTTTTACATCATGAAAACAGCAAACTTGTAAAAAGAGAAAAAGATTTCCAGAAACAAATAAACAAATATAAGGAAATAGAATCACAATTACAAGATATTACTAATAAAAATGAATATCTTAAAAAATGTAATGTAGATAATCAAACAAAAATGATTGAGAGAGAAGTTGAATATCAGCAAAAGTCATTAAAATATGAATCCATTATTTCAAAACAGAATGAAGAGATTAAAAAATTAAGTGAACAATTAAAAGGGACAGAAACAGAGTTACTTTTCATGAAAGAGTCACAGCTTTGTGAAATGCAACGTAAGTAATTTGAAGAACAATTCCATATTTATTTTTAATTTGCTTTAATCTGTAATTATTTTTTTATTTTAATAAACCTTTTTGTTTGACATAATTTAGAATTTAAAGTATTCTAAGGAAATTAACTGGGTGACATTGTTAATATGCCATGGTATTTCAGCAACTGGAACTGTTGCCATCTTCTGGTGAAGATTTCCCATGAAGACTTTAAACAAAAAATACTCCAGGAGAACCTCGAATCATTAATTTATAATCTTTTCTGGTTCATTAAACTGCTACTTATAGATGTTAAAATTTCGTGCACTTACATGATTGTAAAAATTTCATTACAACTTGTTAAGCACACTTGAAACAATGTTTAGAATTTACTCTAGTTTTACCACCAACACCTGATGTATATTATAGTGCTTGATCACTATTTTAGCTAGAGACATAACATCACTTTTGTACTGAGGCTTAAGAATATTAAAATAATTAATTTTTTTTAAAAAAAAATTATATTAAACAGTTATAAGATTATAATTTTAATGGATATTGCATCAAAATATCTCTTACAAGATAATTAAATATTAAACCTGCTTTTTGTATCCAGTTATTTTATTATGAATAAGTTAATACATACTTGGACATTATTTACACCTGTGATCATCAAATGCCAGTAATCTTTAGGAGATAGATATAAACAAATTATTGGTAAAATTTATTAATAACTGTGTAAATATAAGGAAAAATTTCTAGACAAACATAGTGCCATTGTAATTAGAATACTGTGTGTTTTTAAAATGTGCCTCAACGAAGAAATTCTGGAAAATTTTCAAATTCAGAATATTCTAGAATGAAGGTTTTCCCAGTGTAGAAAGTAAATAAGGGTTCTCGGGATTTCAGCCAGGTAAACTGCGATGTTTCGATGACATTCAGCATCATCATCTTCTGACGAAATACCAAGTTGAGTGAGCATTACATACCCTTGCCGCAGCGTCGGGGGTACATTGTCTTGTGATTGACTGACGCTTCAGACTGTGGCGAGGGGTCGAAGTAGCGGTTCACTCAGTTTCCCTGCAGGGCTTGACTATTGCTGTTTAGCTGCCTCGTCATATGGTGGCTTGGGTTGTTGACTCTGAATGTTGTCAAAAGGTGGCATTTTATCGGTCAGTTTACCCAGCTGGAATCCTGAGAACCCATTATCCAAATTCAGAATAATTTTGAAGTTAAGTGGAAAGTTATGTTGCTTCATTCTGCATGTTTAGATAAATGACCATTTTAATTAAGTACACCAGGTGGTAGGTGGAATAGAGCTTATAAGCTTCATGCACTTTTTTCTTTTAATATTCTGAAATAACATAATTTACTTCTATGTTTCAGGGCCACAATTAAACATTGAAGATGCCAGTAATATTACTTGTCATATGGTACAAGAGGTAAATATCTAGTGAAAATATCAACGATTCCTTTGTAATATTTTGATAAAAAACTTTGTTATCCATTTGCTTTTCCTTTTCTGAAACATGAAGCAAGAGAATGGTTCCTAAATATTTGTCATTTTTTAATTAATATCTTTTATTTGTTGTAACCGGCATTGAAAATTAATCATGTAAAATTACTGAGGAGTCTGTTAACATTTAATTATAACAAAGGGTACCTGCACATTGGCATATTGACAAAAATTTCTAAAACACGGTGTCTTCTATAGTTGTGGATCTCATTATGTGTACACTACAAATAAACTTAAAATATGAATTAGCTTAATTTATGTTGTTGTTTAGATTCTGCATCCGGTTGACTGGTAATTCTTATATATATTACACAAATTCCAGATGTATAAGCTTAAATCTGCTGGTTTTTAGTCAGAAAAAAGTTTTTTTTTCATAGACAGTAAAAAAATGTATTCAAAGTATTGGTCTTCACTAACTACACATTTTTCCCCATCTCTAGGGTAATTTGTGGATATGAGTCCAAAAAACACTTCTATTTCTAGAGAAACCACTCATAAAACCATTTTCAGATGTCTTCATAGAATCAAAGTGCTGCTCAGCGAGCTCATGGCCCATCGGTGTTCGTCGGAAAGGGCCATTCTGGTGAATAAGTGGTATGTAGTAGCACCTACCACTTGAGTTCCCCGAAGTAGTTTTGGGCTATTGTTAACATGTTCAGAGGTGCGTTGTCATGGAGGAAAATCAGCATCTCTTTACTAATGATCCTGCCTTTTTTGTGTGCAGAGCACAGTGCATTCTGATTAGTTGTTGGTGGTAGTTGTGGGCATTTTCAGATTCACCTGCTTTCAAAAGTTCATAGTAGACAATTCCATTTGAAGCGATTTGTTCTTGCAGACGTTGTTGATGGATTGCCAAGATCAACCCATGATTTCGTTTTTGAGTCTTCAAATATATCCACTATTCATTGCCAGTCAATATGATACAGGAAAAACTTTTTTTTTGTCTGGCGATCATGTGTTTTGGCATAGCTCCATCTGCCTATCATTCAATTCATGTGGCACTCATTTTCGATCCTTTGAACCTTTCCCGTGGTACATAGGCATGTGACTAATACCAAATTGATCCACAAGCATTTTTCGTGATTGAGTATCGTCCTCATCCAAAAGAGCCTGCAATTGATGGTCCTAAACCTTCCTGGGTCAATTTTTGCTCTTGTTGCTTGGGTCAAAATTGTCATTTTTAAATTGATGAAACCAATCTCTGAACATTGATTCCACTGTTGCCATAGGGCTCCACAAGCATTTGATGTGATTCAGCAGCCAACTTTTTCAAATTGAAGCAGAAAAGCAGAGCTTCTCACAAATGTTTATTTTTTGGCAAAAAATCTAGACAATGAAAAATGTATGTTGATGTTGTGAAATTGCTGATGATGTGCACTGACTGTTGTCATGAAAGGTTCATAGTACCATAATATGATCACTAACACCATCTATGAACAAACAGCAGATTTAAGCTTATATTTATGGTAAGCTGACATGGTGATATATTGAGTGTGGATAAGGTTTGAGGTGTATGATTGGATGGGAAGTTTTGGAGGTGATAATTTAGATGGTTCTTCGAATTTGGAGACATTGAGGTATTATTTTTTGTGGTGCTGGGATAGCAGCGGGATTCTATGAGAAATGTAGTTTCCACTGGACTGCCTGGCATAATTTAAGGGTGTCACAATCAAGTCTGAAGTGGTCCAAGGTTGTAATGGGGGAGAAAGTAAGACCAGGAACCAAAATCTCATTTCCATTTAAATTTTTGGAGGAGAGTATACTGTAATGGTGTTTAGTGGTCTGGATAGTTTTTTCTCCCCACCCCCACCTTCCTTAAGATGATGAGAGATGGCACAGCAGACTTATAATTATTTCACAAATTTCAGGACAAAGTCTTGGAGGAAATGAAAGATGTATCACAACATAAAAATGAAGAAGAAATAAGGTAAATTTAATCATATTTTCTTTTACATCCATCATTATTTCTGTATTTTCACTGTAGCTCTTATGTTTCAGGGATTTATCACCTGCAGAAATTATATCCCCTGGTAAGTTCAAATAGGTAATAATGTTATATTCAATTACATTTGTATTATTCCACTGCAGTTTTCGAAATCTTTGTCAACTGCCATGTACTTGTACATATATTATGTATTTAGTCTTCTGATCGGTCCAATAATGATTTGTTCTGAAAATTTAGCTCTCTATTAAATCTTATAACTTCAATATACTCATATTTTAATCCCTGTACTTTTGCCAATAAATTCAAACCTAAATAATAATGGTAGCCAATACAGACAAAAGGGTAAAACAAATACCACACAACATTTCTGGGATCCTAGTGCCTTTCGTCAGGTGCTAAGAAGAGCCTAGAGAAACACAACTGCACTGGTCAGTTGACAACACTCAAAAGCCTATCTAGGCTCTTAGTACCTGATGAAAGGGACAAGGATACCAGAAACGTTGTGGTATTTGTATTACCCTTTTGTCTGTATTGGCTATCTTTCTTATTCATTGTTTTCAGTTAGACATAAATTTTTTCATTTTAAATTCAAACCTGTTTTATTGGCTGTTAGTAAAGAATTTTATTATTGTATAAATTTTAATTGACACCAATCCATATTTCCTCTGTCAAACTAAGCACATCATTTTCCTTTAATGTTTAACTGGCTGGGTGCCCAGCGTTGCGTGTTTTGTCATATATCCATAACCCCCAATTACGCTCCAATCATGGTTGCATTTGCGTTATTTTCATGTAATCCCTCCATCCCCAACCCTAAGTGTGCTCCCCAACTATGCCAATCGGGGTTGAAATTATACACAGATAACAAAGGTAGAAACACTACCAATCTCTTTGACCTAAAAAATATTTTTTTAGCATGTTTAAATATTTCCACCTTTGCTCCTGCAGATGGTAGATGTGTTTCCTGGCCGCAAGGAACACGTATACCAAATTTTGTGTAATTTGCTTTACAGACATAGAGTTGTATGCAAAACATACATTCAAACACTCAGTTTTATGTCTTAGAAGACTAGCTGGGTGCCCAGGTTGTCATATATCCATAACCCTCAATTTTTTTGGGTTGCTTTTGCATTATTTTTACTAAACGTAACTCATTTCGTATCCCTAAATGAGCTAACCTCCCTGACAAAAGGTGTTGAACTCATTGACCCAGAAAAAGTTTCATTCGATGAATACATCAGCTGTTTTAACATGTTTGAAAATGTCCAGGACTGTGTTGCACAGCTTGTCATAATTTAACTTGGCAAGATCCATAGCCCCATATTCAACTCCAATCTCAATTGTTTTTGTGTTATTTTTATGTAATGCATCTCCACCCACAGCCGCTCCCCTCCAATGCCAAAACAGGGTGGAAATTATGCACAGATAATATCGGTAGAAATACTATCAATCTGATTAATCCTGATAAATATTTATTCAGTGTGAATATCGGCAGTGTTTGCATGTTTCAAAATCACCCCTGCCCCTGAGGGTTAAATGGCAAGTTGAATGGCATAATTAAACTCAGTGGCATCCATAACTGTGATTTTGATTCCAGTCTCAGTTGTATTCACGTTATTTTCTTGTAATACCTCTCCACCCCCACCCCTAAAGGGTGCACCCTTACCATGCTGTAAGGGGTTGAAATTATATGCAGGTAACATGCAGATAACGCTATCAATCTCTTGACCTCTAAAAATATTTATTCAGCTTAAATATCGGCCCTTTTAGCATATTTGAATATTTCCGAGGGTGGTAGACTTGTCTCACCTTGACAGTGTTTGTTTCCAAGTTGTAAGAAATTTGCATCATGAGTTTAGATTTGTACAGAACATACGTACAGTCTGTTCTTTCTGGTGTTGGGTGACATGAATGTACTGTATCATATTTTTTGCTTTGGTTACTCCATAACTCGTGGATTCTACCATTCTCACATTGTTTTTTGTACCGACAGTAATTTATCTCCAACTTGTGAGTGGTTATATAAGATTGTTTCTTGAATATTTTTTCTTTGATATTTCTACTTTTAAATCCCTTTTGTTGCTCAGGCCTTTACTTTATGTGCATTAGTGACAGAAATATAAAAATTATGATTCTGATTGATAAATTTGCTTCTGAACCCAATGTCAACTGGATTCCTCGATTGCAATAACAACTGCACATCATTTGTGTAATTTAATCGCAATCTACTTAATAATTATTGTAAACCATCCAAAGCTTTTTGGTTAGTTCACTTAGGTACATTTCTATATATTTGTAGATTTTCTTTTGAGGTGTTGTATTTGTGTGTATAGTCTTCAGTTTGCTAGCACACTTTGTTAATTTTGAAATAATGTTGGTTCATTTAATTTTTCTTAAATTGCTTAATCTAATACACTTAACAGTTCTTAAAAGTCATTCTTAATTTTCCCTTTACAAAAATGTAGAGAAACATTTTTTTAAAATAATTTAAGGCACCACATGCTGATATTATATTTTACATTGCTACCGTATATTTTTCATTTTTCTTACAGATTTCAATAGCATTGAATGTTTGTCATCTACACAAATAACTGAACAAGACGTAAGTTTATCATGTTTGTATTTCTATTTTAACTTCCAATGCATTTGAATTTATTAACTTTTCATGTTTGTGTAATTCTTTAGAATTTGTTATTATTGTAGAACATGATATCCTCATCTTTGGTGGAACCATATTTGATGGTGAAAATATGTGCAGGTTCATTTCTTCGAATTTGTTTAGAAGACATACAAATGACAGAAATCTAATTATAAGGATAAGGAGTTATGTGGGGATATGTGTCTTTACACTGAATATGGATTGTTAATTTTGTCTGGGCAGATATAAACCACCATAAGTCAGGAATCTATATTTTAAAATAATTTACATTCCGAATGAGATTTACAAAGTCAATAAATTTTTCTGCTGTTTTTCATTGATGAAGAAGAAAATGTTCCACTAGGAAAATTATGTACAACTTAAATAGTCAAAAACTTAAAATCAACTATTCAAGGAAGTGGATTTTTAAACTTAAAACAACCTATGGTAATGAAATGTATTACACTAAAATTATTTAAATTGTATATCCTTCCAATCAGAGAGAATAAGAAGGAAGAGTATCTGTGAATTATTATTATCTTAGTTGTGGACATTGAGTAAAATACATAAACAAATGTATTAAAGATTTATAATTGTGTTTATGATTAATAAATAAAATGTAATTAAACTGTATCAAAATTAACCTTTATTTTCTGTGCAAGTGAATATTACAACACTATGTTCAAATAAAGAAATATGGTCATTTCCTCACATACAAAACCATGCAGAGTGAATCAAACTTAATCATTTTAATCTGTACTTGATATTATTTCCGTTAATAATTTAGTACTTGTGCTCCTTTCTTGCATTCCTATTGTAATTTTCTAAAATAAGTAACATCTTATCCATCCATTTATTCATGTGAAGAAAGGTATTTTTCTTATGTTACTATTGTATTTCAGGAAACTGAAGAACAGAAGCGAAGGCCACATCGTGTTAGGAAGGAAGTAAATTACTGTGAGCTAGAAAAAAAAAAGTATGAATCTGGTATTTATTATAATGATAGATCAGCAGAAACAAATTGGCAGTTAGTATATAATTATCACTTAATTTCTGTTTCAGATCAAAGGGAGACAATTCTAAACAGACTGGTATGTTTTCTTGTTAATTTTATTAATATTAGGTACAGTTTAGTTTATTACAATATAATAAATTTCAGACAGAATTGTAAGTTTAACAAATATTTTAGTAAATGTGTGTTCCTATATCATCTGCATAGAAGCAACAAACTTCAAAAACAGGAAGCAGCAAATATTATTTTAAATATTTCTGTGGTTTAGATTTTAATTTATTAACTGTTCAAAGACTTTTATGCTATTATTATCTTCACTAAGGATGAGACCACAATCAAAGTAAAAATATTAAGAATCGAAGGTTTTTTCAATGTAGTTTCTGAAGGAAAAGTTAGGTTTCCCCTCACACCACTCAGTAATTTATGACATGTTGACTCCGTTTGCACTGCCACATTCCTTGTAGTGCAGTGTGTTGTCAAATCATGTAATTACTGTAGCATCTGAGTGGAAAACTGAAAACTTTATCTTCAAAGTAGAAACTATACAACTTACACAGATATACTTTTATTCATTTTAGGCCATTGTAAAATATTTATAACTAGCTGGGTGTTCAGCATTGCCTGGGTAGTCATATAGTTATAACCCCAGACACCAGTATCAGTTTCTTTTGATGTAACACACCTTGACCCCTATCCCTAAATGTCCCATGCCGAAATGTTGAACTCATTGACCCCAAGAAAGTTTCTTTCAACAAACATATCGGCTGTTTTAATGTGTTCTAAAATTTCCACCCCGTCTACTGTGGGTTAAACAAAAAGTTTATTATCATAATTAAACTCAGCAACATTCATAACCCCAGATTTGACTCGCATCTCTGTTGTTTATGTGTTACTCTTGTAACACCCCTCTGTTTCACCAATAAGCTTGCTCCCCTCCCATGCCGAAAGGGGTTGCAATTATACGCAGATAACATTGATAGTAACACTATAAATCTCTTTGACCTCTAAAAATATTTATCCAACTTAAATATTGACTGTTTTAGCTTGTTTGAATATGGACTTGTCTCACCCTAACAGTGTTTGCTTCCTGGTTGCAAGGAACATGTGTGTGAAATTTTCTCTGTGTGTGTAGATTTGTATGCAGAACTTACATACATACTTACATAAAACACTCTGTATTATTTATTAGAAGAAGAAGAAACTGTGACTAGTTACAACTTGGTGTACTGTTACTAATACTACTCATATGAAGCATTCAAAGGAGCCTGTTTTAATTATTGAAAATAAAAAAAATAGCATATAATCTTATTTTCTGCTCATGTATTTATCCAATATTTGAATTAAAAAATACACAAATTATGAAAGGCATGCAAATTTTACCCGGCAGCTGGCTTACACGAAATTTTATGGTATATTGTAACAGTTTTATTATTTATTTATTATTTTCTCAATCTATTAGCATTTAACCATATTGTTATTACAGCTCAAAGCACAAATTGCTGACAGACATTTTTATTTCTTCTATGTATTGGATAAAATAAATTATTTGATATCAGTAAAGTAATTTTTCAAAATGTTGAATTTAACTCTTTTTCAAATAATCCCAATAAAATTTAAAGTTAGTCTTCATTCTGGTTATTTGTTTCAAGTACTGTAACAGTTTCCTCCAGTTGTCTGTTAAATTAAACATTCTTACAAAATTAGAAAAAATGGGAAGGTTTACATCTATGTTTTAGGGACCAGGTTAAAAACCTATAAAGGGATCGATTATTTTCAATAAAAACTATTAACTAATTATTTGATATAAAGGGGAAATATAATATAAACAAAATGAATAAATACAGGAATTAAATGTGCTTTATAAAAAATAAAAATGCTTTGACTATTAATGAGATTAATTTTCTTCAGGGGTTAGTGGGCTGGGCAATGAAACACACTTATTTGGCAAATTTTTTATAGCTGCTTAGTACTGCACCTCTACGATGTGTGGTTCAGTATTCTTCTGATGTTCAGAAGTCAATTGTGGCTGACTGCCCTCACACTCCCAAGATTCACAACCAATACTTCTCTCAATAATCCACAGTAGTCTTTCTGCCTCACAGTTCAAAACAAAGCTGTCTCTCTTTTTTTAAATGTCCAAGTTCCACTACTTCTCGCTCACAAGGCAAAAATACAATTGGTATTGAGTTTCCACCCTGTAAACCACACTTCCATCTCCCAAACTGCTCTCCATTTTTCCAACTTCAGACCTTTAAAATAATTTTTAATTGTCTCCATTACAGCAAATATGATATTCAAATATATCTGGAATATTAAACAAAGTTGATTTAAGTTGAATAGGGAAATGTGTTCATCGGTCAAATTTATAAAACTTTCAATTGTTGTATAATCATAAACCAATAAGATGTAAAATAAATGTAAATTCAACATTTATTTTCTGTGTAAATTGACTAACTAACAATGACATTTCATTTTCAGAATCCAGTAAAAATGTTAGTCCTTCTAATATACTTACTCAGAGGGTAAGCAAGGTAAGAAAGCTTCTTATCATTTATACATTTCTTTATAACTGAAAAAGTTATTCTTTAATTTTATAAATGCCTTCTATTGATTTCTGTTAATTATATAATATTCTTGTGAATGATCATTATTAGTAACTTCTTTTTTAATATCCAACTAGCTGGGTGCCCGGTGTTGCCCAAGGTTGTATTTATCCACAACCCCCGATATGACTCCAATTTCAGTTGCTTTTACGCTATTTTTATGTAATGCTCCTCAAACCCTATCCCTAATTGTGCTAACCTTCCATGCCGAATAAGGTTGAAGTCATTCACCAAATATATTGGCCATTTTTACATGTTAGAAGATGACCACCCCAACAAATTTGAGATGATAAAATAGTATTTATTCCACGCAAAAATTGGCTGATTACATTGTCTGAACATTTTCTCTCCCCACCCACCACCTCCCAAACCTGTCGTGTTACCCAGGTTGTCACAATTCAACTCGGTGTCATTCATAGAATGTAGACATTCTGAATTGATTTGAATCTTGGTTGTTTTTGCGTTTTATTTATTTTACAAGCTTGCTCCCATCACAAGGGTTGAAATTATACACAAACAACATGGGTATAAATACTATCAAAGTCATTAACCCCAGGAAATAATTATTTAACACAAATATCGACCATTTAACATGTTTTAAAATTTCCACACCCTCTTGGGGGACTTAAACGTCAAGTTTAATGTCATAATTAAACTCGCTGATAACTATAACCATGGATTCGAATGCAATCTAGATCATTCCTGCTTTCCGTTTATGTAATACCACACTTAAAGGTGCACCCCTCCCAAGCCCGAAAAGGGTTGAAATTATACACTGAGAACATGTAGAGAAATTTTATGAATCTCATTAATGCCGAAATATATTTATTTGAAGCAAAAATCGGCCGGTTAACATGTTTGAAAAAATTTCTTCCCCCGCCCAACTCCACCAGGCCCCTCACACCACCACCAAACCCGTGCATTGCCCACATTGTCATAAATACATTCACCTATATCCATAACTCTGATTTGACTCTAATATCATTTTTTTGGGTTAATTTTATGGAACACACCTCGACCTCTATGCGTGCTTCAATAACATTCTGTAAGTTGTTGAAATCATACACAAACAAAATCGGTAGAAATACTGTCATTGACATTGACAGCATCAAATATTTATTTCACGCAAGTATCATCCATTTGTCATGTTTGAAAATTTATACCCTCGCCCAGCCCCTCCCACCACCGGCCACCTTGTCACAATGCCCAGGTTGTCATAAATAAACTCATTGACATCCATAACTTGAATTTGACTCCAATCTGGGAGTTATTCACATTATTTTCTTGTAACGCCCCTCCACCCCAATCCCTAAGTGTGATATTTCACGTGCATCAAGGGGTTTAAATTAAAAACATAATCTGTAAAAGTATTTATAATGTCATTGACCCTGGCAAATATTTATTCCCTACAAAAACCGACCATTTAACAAGTTCGAAAATTTTCACCCCCTCCAACCCTTCCTTGGGGAAGGTAAAGGGTTAGTTGAATGTAATTATTAAACTCATTAACATTCATGACTTTGGATTAGACTCCAATGTCGATTGTTTTTGCATCATTATGATGTAGTTCCACTCCACCCCCACCCTTAAGAGGAGCTCCACTCCCAATCCTGAAAGGGGTTGAAATTATACACAGAGAAAATGTAGAGATATTTTATTAATCTAATTGATCCCAAAATATATTTCATTGATGCAAAAAATGACCGGTGAACATGTTTTAAAATCTTTATCCCCGGTCCACCTCCGCCCAACCCATCCCACCCGTACCCAACGCCGTGCATTGCCCAGATTAACATAAATGAACTCTGCGACATCCATAACCTTGGATTTGACTCCAATCTCGTTTGTATTCGTGTTATTTTCCTGTAAAGCATCTCCACCCCCAACCCTAAGAGTGCCCTTTTCCCAGGGTCTAGGGCATGAAAATTATATTCTGATAATATCGCTAGAAACAGTATCAATATCTGACCCTAAAAATATTTGTCCAAATTAAGCATCGGCTGTTTTAGCATGTTTATATATTTCAACCCCTACTCCTGGGGGTGGTAGATGCGTCTCACCCTGACAGTGTTTGTTTCTTGGTCGTAATGAACACATGCCAAATTTGGTGAATTTTGCTCCACTGGTGGAGATTTGTATAAGGAACATACAAATATACAAACATACACACAAACACTCTGCTTTATTTATTAGACTAGCTTGGTGCCCGGCATTGCCCGATATGACTCCAATTTCGGTTGCTTTTGCACTATTTTTATGTAACACTCCTGGAACCCTATCCGTAAATGTGCCCACCTCCCATGCCGAAGGAGGGTTGAAGTCATTGACCAAATATATCGGCCATTTTTACATGTTAGAAGATGACCACGCTCACAAATGTGCGATAATCAAAAAGTATTTATTCTGTGCCAATTTGGCCAATTGCATTGTCTGAAAATTTCTACCCCCACACACCACTTTCCAAACCTATCACGTTACCCAGGTTGTCACAATTAGACTCAGCGACATTCATAGTCTCTGAATTGATTCAAATCTCGATTGTTTTTGCGTTATTTTTCTTTAACGTACCTCCACCTCACACATAAGCTTGCTTCCCTACAGGGCTTTATATTATACATCGATATAAATACTATCAAAGTCATTAACCCCAGGAACTTATTATTAAACGCAAATATCGACCATTTAAAATGTTAGAAAATTTCCATCCCCCGACCACTCCCGCTTTGGGGACTTAAACGGCAAATTGAAGTTGTAATTAAACTCGGTGACAACTATAACCCCACATTCGACTCCAATCTCTGTAGTTTCTGCTTTCTTTTTATGTAATGCCACCACGCCCACACTTAAGGGAGCAACCATCCCAAGCTCGAAAGGAGTAATTAAATCCAGAGAACATGTAGAGAAATTTTATGAATCTCATTGATGCCGAAATATATTTATTAAAAGTAAAAATCGGCCGGGTAACATGTTTGAAAATATATGCCCCCGCCCAGATAAATAAATTCAGCAACATCCATAACCTTTGAATTTACTCAAAATTAGGATGTTTTCACGTTATTTTATTTTAAATCCCCACCACGCTGACCCCTATCATACCTCCCCCCCCCCTTCCCGCATATGATGCCTACAAACAACTTCGGTAGAAATACTATGAACGTCAATGGCCCTGGAATTTATTTATTCTACGCTAATATCGATGATTTAACATGACTGAAAAATTCCACCCCGTCCATTCCCGCCCCAGGGGTTTAAATGGGTAATTGAATATCATCTCAGATAACATCGATTGAAACTATCTCTTTGATACCTAAAATTATTTAACTGCCTAAATATCGGCTGTATTAGCATGTTTGAATGTTTCCACCCCCTCCCCTAAGCTTCCCTCTCATGCAGAAAGGGGTTAATTTTTACAAACAACATCTTTTGATATATTATCAATGTCATTGACCTCGACAATTAACTATTTAACGCAAATATCGATCGTTTAACATGTTAGAAAATTTCCACCCCTATTCACCCCATCCACTCCCGCTCCTGGTGGTTAAATGGCCAATTGAATGCTATAATTGTACTCGGTGACATCCATAACCAATCTCGGTTGTATTTGCGTTCCTCCACCCCACCCCCAAAAGTTCTCTACTGATAAACCCGAAAGGAGTTGAAGTTATACTCAGAGAACATGTAGAGAAATTTTATGAATCTCATTGATCCCGAAAAATATTTAGTCGTTGCAAAAATCGATAAATTAATGTTTGACAATTTCTATCCCCGTCCCTGGGAGGTTATAATTAAACTCAGCGTTATCCATAACGTTGGTTTTGACTGCAGTCTCAGTTGTATTCGAGTTATTTTATGGTAACATTCCTCCATCCCCACCCGTACAGTTCTCCTTTCCCGTGCCGTAAAATGTTGAAATTTTACTGACATACATTGGTACAAACACTATTTATCACTTTTATCCGGATAATATTTATCCGACTCAAATATCGGTCGTGTTAGCATGTTTGAAGATTCCCACCCCCGCTTGGGGTACTTAAACGGCAACTTGAATATCATAATTGAACTCACTGACAACCATAACCCTGGATTTGAGTCCAATCTCGATTGTGTTTGCATTATTTTTATATAAATCCACTCCACCCCCACCCTAAAGAGTGCTTCACTCCAAATCCCGAAAGAGGTTATATTAAATATATGGAACATGTAGAGAAATTTAATAAATCTCAGTGAACTAGAAAAATATTTATTCGACACAAATATTGACCGCTTTACATGCTTGAAAATTTCGACCCCTGTCCACCCCTGCTTGGGGAAGTTAAACTGTAAGTTAAATATCATAATTAAACACAGTGACAAATATTACCCTGCATTTGACTCGAAACACGAATGTGTTTGTGTAATTTCATGTAATGCCACTCCACCCCCAACCCTTAAGGGTGCACCACTCCCATGCCTAAAAGAAGTTGAAATTGTACACAGATAACATGTAGTGAAATTTTATGAATGCTATTGATCCCAAATTTTATTGATTCGACGCAAAAATCGGCCAGTTAGCATGTTAGGAAATTTATTTCCCCGCCAGCAAAGAACATGTGTACGAAATTTCGTGAAATTCGTTCCACCAGTGTAGATTTGTATAAGGAACATACAAATAAACAAACAAATAAACACTCTGCTTTATTTATTACATTAGATTAGATAAATACGTGTTTCAAATAAGTTTAATGTAATGAAAAACTATTTTTACAGACTAAAAAGAAAAGGATACAAAATAATAAAGTTCAGCAGGATGACAAACTGTTGAAAGGAAAAGTAATTGAGTAAGTGATTATGTAAACCCTTTCTTTTCTAATATTTATGTAATTATTCATTTCACCAAATTAATGTTACATTTTAATTGATTCAGGGAACGAGATAGTGAAGCTGCTCCTGGAGAAGGTAAATGTCATTGATTTTTGTAAACATGGTAACCTAGTTCAGATAGTTTTATATTGCATAAAAAACATTTAATGTTGTTACTTTTAGTCTGGATTATTAAAGAAAATTATTATAAAACAAGAAATCAAGTTTAAGTATTATCAATTAATCTTAATTAACTTTCCTGAGGCTTATATAAACTTTCTATATCATTGATATTAATTGTAAATAAAATGTTTATATTAACCCAAAGCAACCCTAGCTTTTAATTAGTTGCAAAATAAAACAATTTTTTTAAAGTGTTTATTAAATATTAGGTTGTCAAAATAGTGTTTGGCTGTATGATATAACCATCTTCTACAGTCCAAAATTTTAGATTGAAATCTATACTTGGAACATGCAATATATATTTACAATCTAAAACAGAGTATATAGTTATACTAATGTAATTATCATCATTGCAATATTTAAAACATAAAAATTCTTTTTTAATAAAAAAATATGCTATTTAGTGTTTATATATTATTTATTGTACATATCAGTCTTAATTTAAACTAAAATTTAAATATTTATAAAATGTTTATATCACAAATGCCAGATACGGAAAATATGAAAATATTAATCATTCCAATATTATATTCATCTTGTAATTTTCCTCTTGATAACTATGCATTTGATAATTCACCACCAACAGAAAGTCATATATTTAAAAGAAATGCAATGAAAATATAAGAATGACTAAGGCAATTCTTTTACTATGACATTTGCATAGGATTGTGCAGGACCTAAATATAAATTATGTTTTCAGATGAAATGAATATACAAAACATGGATCCAAATATTGAAGATGAACTGTAAGTACCATCAAATCCATTGTTTTCTCCTACTTTTCATATTTGCTGTTTTTCATCAAAGCAGAAGTAGTTTTTTTTTTTTGTCTTCATTAATTTTCATGATTTTTCAGGTGCACACTTCTTTAAAATGTATGTGGATTGTCTTTTATTTATAGGTAGGCACTGATTGAAATTCTTATTAAAATTGATTACAATTATTCATTGATGTTGTGTTGCTTGTTTACCAAAAAACTATTCTGACATTGTTACAAATGATTGAATGTATATAAAAAAAAATTAATCCCAACAACACTCATATCTCCCGTGATATAATAAATATGCCATTATCATATTACTTGAAATTATAAAATCTAAAACATCTGTCTTAAAAGTACCCTAATTACATAAATAAATAAATAGCCAAATAATAGACAGACAAAATAAAGTGTTAAAATAAATAAGTTGTGATTAAACATAAAAGAATCTGTAGTCATGCAGAACTAATTGGGCCTAGAAGCCTTCTACATTAAGACAGTGGATGGCTTTTCCAATAGACTGTGTTGATTAACTTTCACATGGGATCATATAGTGATGGTGGCAGAGAGTGTTCTGGATTATACTATTTTTGAGGAAGAAGTTATGATATCTGTATTGTGTTGTGTTGTCAAGGCTGTTTTTTCACCAAATAGTTTGAAATTTCAAACTTTGGGCTAGTTGAGAACCAATATTTTTATGAGTCCTGAATAATTTTGTTTGGAAACAGGTGGTTTTCTTACAGAATTTAGGAGGAACCCTCTCTGCAAGTTTAATTTTTGAAGTTCTGTTTAATTTCACTGTTTGTTTATTTGTAATGTGTGTTTCAGTCATGAAAGCCCACATTCCATTGAAAAACATCCAAATTAGCCAACTTTTATTTTCACTCTACTTGATGTTACTAGTTAAATTTTAAGCAAAGTCTCTTTCATCCAGTTATGTGCAAAGTTCAGTAAAGACTTCTACCCACAGCTTTGGTGATCTTACTTCATGTACAATGGTTATCCTCAGATTTTCACTGCTCTAATTTGAGATGATTATGTTCACTAGACAGATTAAATCATAAAAAATAAGTAAGTCATTCAGAAAATATGCCTTCTTCCAAATTCAGCATTTACCAGCAAGCATGACTTACCTAACTGCAACTTATATTGCTAAAGATGCAAATATGTTTTTTTAATAATACACCATATTGTTATATAATTCCAGATAAGACTGATCAAAATAAACAGGTGTGCTTAACATTTTTAATTGATGTATCATGAGACATCATTTTTTATCTGTCTTGACACCTATTTTGTAGACTGAAAGTCATGAAGGGAATTCTAACATACTGAACAGAAAGACTTTAAAAGTCATACTGAAAATTGTTTCAGGAGTGCTTTTAAGATGGTAAAAAAGCACAAGCAAGTCTTATTTGGACCTCTTTGAAGAGAACAAAATTAATAATAATTAAAGATTTTATGAGAAATGTACTAAATTATCATTTTATGAGAAATTTATTAATTTATCATGAAAATGAGTGTGAAACATTGGCCTCTCAAAGCTGTACAGGACTTATTCTTAGGAATTAGCATTAACAGGGATAAGAGGTTACACAAATTAAGTTAATCATCTGATGAATTTTAAGATATGGTTTTTGATTGAGTTAACATGAAACAATGTTGTTGGAACAACAGCCAAGGGTTTGTGCTGCAGTTAGATGGGAAACTACTTTTCTTTTTAGTTTGATGCACAGTTGATGGCTTCTCGGGATAGGTATTTTTGTTTGTCCAATGCAAATAACTGGACAGTTCATTTTAAAGTTTAAAATCCAACAGAGGCATTTTAATTTAAATGAGCTCTACATTGAAGAACAGACACATGGCGTATTCCATCAACATTTGTCGCAGGTTTCGATGAAGCAGTGTGAGGGTGGACAAAAATGTTGGCTAAGTGAGAGTGATACATGGATGGATCTCTTTTGTGTGGAAAGTACTTACAAGATAGTTAATTTATTTTAGAGTTGTAAATGTGGAAAATAGTAGTTTTCTCCAACCCTGAAAATAAAAGGTGGTCAGTAATTTGTGCTCTGTGATACTACTGTAGCAAGTTTCCAGTGTATTCTCTTGACTTAGGGATCAGTTTATAATAGTTTTCATAATTATAATCAGTTTTCCATGTTTTATGGAAATGTCTTTGAAGGGTACCTCACCCTAAAAAGTTTCTTGTGTTCTGTATGTCCTGAACTCAGTTTAACTAGGTTTTACCAAGTTTTATTTTCTGAGTTAAATACTGATGATATGATTGTTACATACATGAATGATGTGCAAACCCCATTTTGTGCTAGTTTCACAAACTGATTCAGGTAATACAAGACATTTTTGTGCATCTTATTTAGATTTCAATAAATGACTTAATAGCCATATGCAGGTACTATGTATTTTGTGTATAGAATCCAGTGTGATCTCAAAATGCCCAAAATAAAAAAACAAGTCTGACAATTCCATCCAGATATACATACCATTTTCCTTCATACTATTCAAGAGGTTGGAAGGCTTTGCTAAAATAAATCAAGCATAAATCCAATAGGTATAATGGGCAATAATGTTTAGGTGTTTTCAAGCCTGTTCAATTTATTTTCTGTTAGAAGAATTAATTTATTTTACTTAAAGATCATATGTTCACTGGTTTGTTCATCCTTTCATACATTGTAATGATTACTTCAGGTAAATATAGGATGCTATACAGTGACACTGTACAGAAATTATTTTCAATTATATTATTACAATCCATTTATGCTGACCTTTTAAAATAAAATATAATTATAATAATAGAAAACAAAATTTACACAGCTACAAATTTAATAGGGACTTCTTACATAATTTTAACTAGAAACTCGTACACTCAGGGTCACATTATTTAGGGTCTTCCCATAGAGCAGAACATACTGCATATAATTAAAAAACTAAAAGAATCAGTATCAAAGATAAAGTGTACTGGTTTTTAAAACCTAAACTAAATTGGCAGCATTGAAGGAAATCCCATAAGTTTACTGACAAGACAAATGGTATGAATATTACATCAGTCCACACTACTTTTGGTCTATCTTGTGGTCACGCTGGATTCAGAGTTCAAAGCCAGGATGAAGCAAAATCAAGACCCCAGAATTAGTGTGCTGTCCTCCTGGACCATGGGTAGACCGTCCTTGGCCAACATTAGACTCATCAATGTCATATGACTGTGAATTTTAGCAGGTTGATTCTAATTAATTGTAAGTCTAATGTCAAGATCTATAATCAAGAGAGTTCCCCTCTGGGTTACATACTAAAAATTTTTTTAAAACTTTCTCCTTGCCTTCTGCCTTATCATTGTTCTTAAGTTTTGGGTTGTTATGGCGTCAATATTCTCCTATCATAGTTTAGAACACATTTGGGCTTTAAATACTTTGAATTTGGGAATTCCTGCCAGGTCTCATTCTCATGGTTCGAGAGGTTTCTGTGTCCAGGTTTTTCCCTATTTGCAAGCCATCCTTTTATTGTCCTGAAATACCTCTACCTTCTGACATTTCCCATATTTAAAAAATAATATAAATAATTGGAGCCTGTTTTTCATGCTACAATATCAACCAGCTCTCTACCTTTTTAAAAAATACATTACTTGTATCTGTGTTTGTAATTGTATGTCTTATTGTTTCAGGTCCATTAGAAGAGTTGCGTCAGGTATGTGATAAGATTTCTTATTACTAAATATTTTAGGGCGAGGTGTTTGTCATAGAATTTTCACAGTAACTAATTTATTTTAATATACTTGTATCTGATTTATTCAAATTAGCACTGTAAAGAAGGGAAAGCCATTGAGATGTGTGAATAAGTAGACACTGAAGAGAATTAAATGACATGAATATTTTAACTAATTTTGATAGAAAAATTATTGATAATGTTAATTAATTAAATTGTAATATATTAAACATGTTTCCACCATCCTTGTGGTTTCCATCAAGTGTTAAGTGATGGAGTAACATTGAATGTTGTTTGTTAAAACCTAATGGTGACCTCAAAAATGAAGGAAATGTTGTTTAATTTAATATGATTATTTGTCAAATGTGTGTGTTTTGCGTGGTTCAGAGACTTATTTAAGCTACTTAATAATTGCAACAAGCATTTGAAAATTTATGTGCAAGAAGGAAACTGCTTCATTCAAATTTAGAACTATATTTTTAAGTACCTTTAAACCAACACTGATGTCATTTTCTTTTTCATATTGCTCCCAAGTTTAAATGGAGATATAATGTGAGTTCATATTTGATATGTTACAACTTTTAAAATTTTAATGTGAGAATGATTTGTATTGTGGCTATAACGTATGTTTTTACTTAGATGGGTAACTAATATTTTATTTATTATGTAAATATCACCTTAAATTATCTCATGTATCAAATGTATCATAGGCGGTATCCTTAAACAGAGAAGTGTGAGTAACAATTCCACATATCTTTGAATTATTTCTCACATTAAGTGTTAGCCACTGACAGTTGGATTGAGCAAAGAAGTAAAGTGAGCTCTCAGCTGTTGATGAAATATCTTGGCAATACACAAATGAAAACAATTTACAATAGCAAAGCTTTTATGGTGATGTGTTGAACATCCATTCTTCACAGCTAATTCAGTAGACTCCTTACTGCCTCAAACTGTGTTCTTTTGATTGTGAACAATTTTTAAAATTTAAAATTCTGCTGAAAAGAACCTACTTTGAAAAAGGAGAAGAATTTATGTACATGGCCAAAACATAGTTCAACAGCATTACAAGAGATTGTGTATTTGCAGGACCATTGGAAGATGACTTTAACAGAGATCAGATTAAATTTTTTGTTGTCTGTTGTATTTTCATATGTTGGTTTATTCAAAACATGTATGTTGTTAGTGAAAGAAGAGTACAATTTTGGGCAGCTCACTTTTTAAGATCTCAGAGAGCGACATCTTTCCCAGTGAATCTGTTCTAGATAAAATTATTGGGTCTCAACCCAGGCCAATTATTTGTTGAATAACAATGTTTCGATGGCAAGCTCTGCCATCGTCATCAGGTTAACAGTTAACTATTAATATCTCACTGATCATGGTAGCACCATTTATGTACTCCAGTACAAGTGATTAATTGAATGTTGAATGCATGAGTGAAAATGAACACTTCATCTGCACTCCATATATACAGCAAAAACCATTGATATAAGATTCCACAAACGAAGACGCGGCTGCACACAACTATACATCATCTATCGCCAACAAAAATAGGTCCTGTTAATATCGACCAAATACTACTACTGTACATTCCTTAACATATGTTGTAACATATATTTACATTATACTAGTAATAGTTCTATTAATAGTGACAACATTTCAATGAAGACATACAAACAATTCCATGAGAAAAATTGAATTAAATTTGACCACTGTTAATGTAAACCCAATCAAAATATAATTATAGAAAATTCTAATTGTTATAAAGGGACACATCAATATTCTTAAGCAGTATAATATTTCAGTATATACTAAACATATTGTTGTATAGTAATTTAAGAATATTTTCCCTGGGTTATAATAGATGACTTTCAATTTAAGCATATTGTGTAAATTATCACCGTATTACAAATGTATGTATGTATCTTATTTCTACTTCCATCTAAAATATAATTGCTGTTTAATTGTAAATTCTACATCAAGCAAACTCGGTGTGTGTGTTTATATGGAACAATGAAATATTGAACATTGAAACAATAAAAAATAATAAGAGAGAATTATACAATATAATGTGAGGAAATATCTTTATGAGTTTTATCTAGTTGTAGCTAGAGCATATTTATTAACTGCTAAAATTTTGTCTTGGACATTGGATTATGGAATGTCGGCTAGAAGAAAATTGGGAATAGAAAATATATTACCGTACTTCCACATAGGGTAGGACAAGCATTCATTATTAAGTGGAAAGAACCCTATAAATATAAAATATTCTCTGCCATTTGGGAAATAGTTACAGTTTTAAGCTTTAACTTTGTATAAACGATTTACAAGTGGCAAGCTTAAGACTGCAATATCATGTATGGGAGTCCCCTTGTGAACAGAAGTCTTGGAATGAATAACCATCCATCTTGATTCTGTTTTGTGTACTATATTGACAGAGCACAATAAATGATTTATCAGTTTAATATATTAAACATAGACCTGTCACATAAGTCATAATTTTCCTTGTTCTTTTGGAGTGTGTATCACTTTGCCTTACTGACTATAGTTTTCAATATTGTCATAGTACAATAATGTTTCCCTGTATTCAAATTTAATTATGTAGTATCTTACCAACCCTGAGACTTACTGCATTACATACATTGTCATTTCCCCATAAATTGTACAAATAAATTAATATTTAATTATTTATGACAAAACAAGTCACTCTAACCTTAAAATGTCTTTGGCATGACTTTTAATTACACAATGAGCTCATAAATTACGAACAAATATAAACATTCAGAAATGACATTACTTTCTGGTATACCAAATATATATTTATATTGATATATATGGATGTTTATTGGTATGGAAAGGAAAGAGAAATAGCTTGTGGCTTACCTGAAAGTGAAGTAAGGTGTAGCCATAGGGAAACAAAGGTAGTTCTTCAAATTTTCAGAGGCTCTGAAGAAGGCTGAGAGCCTCTGAAAATTTGAAGAACTACCTTCGGTTCCCTACGGCTACACCATACTTCATTTTCAGGAAAGCTACAAGCTATCTCTCTTTCCTTTCCACACAAATATTGCAATTATTTTTAACAATGTCATATCCTTGACATTGCCTTACCGGCACACAGTTCAGGCCCTCTGTCCTGAGGAAAGGGGGCTCAGTCCCCTGAAAATTTGTAATATTCCAGCCAGTCAGACTGGACAAACTATTGATTTCAGGTAAGTTGACTTCTCTGTCTCTTTTAATATGTTATTTAATTTGACCTTGTCACTTGTTCCAGAAGTGTTATATATATATATATATAAATATAAACACACACGATGTTAGAAATTTTAGTATGTGACTAAGTCACATGATATCATGGATAGTGAGGAACGATAGAAATAAATTGGAGAAAAGTTATATATATATAAAGTATAGACTATTAAAGTATTTTTAGTACCTGCTAGTGTAAATTGTTTAATAATACCAATTTAATATTGCAGAAGATAAGCTGTTTAAGAAACCCACGGCACCAAAGAAAAGAAACACGAAGAAGGATAATTCTGTTTTACTACTGGTAAGTTCATTAAATACACAACTTCTTAATAATCATTAGTAATAATAAAAATATTTTTATGGATATGGTACAGCCATGTCGTCAGTCTGAAGAAGATGCCTGTACAAGTTTTTAAAGTGTCTTTAACTATATGATTTTTTGGAACCTGAGAGAAATTCATTCATGAAATTCACCAGGAATGTTGGATTTGGGGATAATTTTTTTTTTCCAGTTAACCGCAGGAAAATAATATTTTATTCTAATTAAAATTGGTTTGAATTACATCTTTCTTCACATTATTTTGTTTACCTAGTCCTATACTATTTAATGATAAATTATTTTCAGGATGGTTCCAAAGCTTCTTCTAAAACTGCGCTGAAAAGTAATGTACTGAACACTCAGGAAAAATCAAGAGAATTTTGAAGATGTTTTATTTATTATTTTCTAACCTAATTCACTGTGTTCTATTTCTTATCCAGAATTGTTATTTATTATGAGGTGACTGCATAACTTCTCTAAAAGAATATGCTAATTTAAGTGAATGTTCTTGTATACGTGATATTTTCTACTAACAATTTTTACTTAATAACAAATGTACCCATTTTTCCACCAAATTAACAATAAACTTCTGTTGACTGATGAATGAATTAAACTGTTTAGCCCTTCAGGCTGTCATATAGTTAATTATATATAAATCTAATAGAATGTACTTGTAAAGTTGCTTCATCAAGTTTGATGTGTAAACAACAATCAACTATGCATAGTTACACTTTAAATTATATCACACTTCTGTTCACTTTATTGACAAATTTATTAGATTTGTAAACAGACAGCACTATATATATGGTATCTTGTCCATTGATGTAAAACAATTATAATCATCCATCTATAAAATTTAATAAATTTTCTCAGCACTTTAAGAAAAAATTCCCACATTAAAAATTTTTCAAGTTAACTATAATTAAATTTGTCTGTCATAAATAATTACAAAATAGTTTTTGAGCAATTTTTCTGACTCATTGCCATCTGTGGTTTATGAAATAATTGCAAAATAATCAAAATTAATTTTGAAAATAATTTACTGTGAATGAGTACAATTTTTAGCCTTTCAGAAACTGAAACCATGAAAAATGGGTTTCATATTTCTTTTAACTAGAGCTAGTGTAGCATATTTCATTTTGTATTCGTTTTACAATATTTTGACCCAAATTAGTTTTCTTGTGTAAAACCTTTAAACATGTATTTATTAATAAAGACCTAAATTTTAACCATTTTAAATTCTTGATATGTTCCTGTATTCTTCTTAGCATTTTCTTCTCGTTAATCATAATTTATTTAATTACTGACTTTTTTTATAATCTTACTAACTGTTTCCCAGTGTATCCCAGAAAAATATTTAATTTGACACTAATTTCTTATGTGAATATACACGTGTTTTTACTGACATAAAGAACAACAAATTTTGGAATATTTACCGTTTCAATCCTTCCCTACCTATGCTGACGGAATGTTAGTTCAGCATTCAATGCTAATAATTGCAGAATTTTAGAATTTCTTTAAATGCCACCCCCAGCCATACAGTAATAGAGATGTTTTACCCAAACAGTGTTTGCCTCTTGATTGTATGTAACATCATTTGGCTACACGTGTTTAAGATTGGATATGGAACTTTGTTTTACCACCATCCACCTCCAAACATAGGGCTTGAAGTACAACTTAACCGGTATGTTGAATATCAGAATTAAGCTCAGCAACTTGTAGCTTGATCTAATTTTAAGTGCAGTTTACTGTCAACATTAGGACAAAGTTTGTATGTAAGTTAACCATGTGCGCCTGTTTTGTTAACGTGGCATTCCCCAGTATAAAATTAGACTCCAAAAAATGAAGGATGTTTTTCCCATGGTCCTCAAGGTTACGCCTTCCTTCTCATTGGTCAGGGTATACTTGAAGAACACACCCCACTAGGCAGCCCAACGTGACATGTTAGTATAAGTGATCCTTTATTGGTTTCCCAATGGACGAGAGGGGTGATGGTGATCCAATATGATCAATTTTCATTTTGGGACCCTGAGGTACAGAGCGAGACATACATTTACTTTCTTGCTGGAATCCAGAGGAGAAGATCAGTGTACACGGTGAAGTTTTTCTAAGATCAAGTAGCCATCTCTCAGAGTGGGTGAGCAGTAACATGTGGCTACGTTAAGCTTTTCCCGCAACAAGCTACTCAAGTGCAGAGTTCATTAATTGCATATGTATTACCCCATGGTGAACATGCAGTTGAGACATGCACTAGACGGTGCAAAACATTTTAAAACTTTCATTTTATTATTATATTTTTCATTCAAGTTATACATTTTTTCATGAATAAATTCTCTTATTTTACTTAATTTAACTTTTATTTCTCATAAGTATGCCACAAACTTCCAAGTCCTTGGAATAGACACCAATCTTGTGATATTTTTATGAAATGCCCCACCGCCCTCACTTCTAATGGTGCTCCTCTCCCAAGCAAAAATGGTTGAAATTATACATAAATAACATCAAGAAAAACACACCCCATTGGCCATTTTCACATGTTTAAAAAATTTCATCATTCACACCTAGGGAGTTGCTTATTGCTTTGAGAGGCCAACAGAAACCTCCACAGGTGTGTGCACAACTTTCATTGCAATCAGATTAATGGTATAGAAATGCATAAGGAACAAACTAAGATAAATTCATATATATACTGTAATGATCAATCAATTTTACTTATAATTTAATTTGCCCCACGTTGTGGTAGCCAAAATGTAATATACTTTTT
Source organism: Zhengitettix transpicula (assembly GCA_037074705.1). Lineage (NCBI taxonomy): Eukaryota > Metazoa > Arthropoda > Insecta > Orthoptera > Tetrigidae > Zhengitettix > Zhengitettix transpicula. The sequence goes on from CM073591.1 coordinate 189,024,476, forward strand.
TTTATGTTTTAAAATTAATTTATTCTTGCCACTTGTGGTGACATTTTGTAATATTTAATAAAGTGAACGTTTAAATAAAAAGATTATTTTACTTTTACAAACAAACAATTTTATTTAACAAAAGGTTAGTACAATTTAATAGAAAAAAACTCTCATTCTCTCAAAGGTCTTAACTGGGTTTGATAACGGCAAAACATTTAAACATATTCAAAGAACACAAAATTTAATTTAAAAAGAAATATTTATTCGTCTAGACAGACGAAATTAATTATCGACGAACTTATACTACAAGATGGATTTTAAATTTAAACAGTTTATTTTATCAACACTGAAGAACAATATCTGACATCTTTTAAGTCGGTTTACAAAAAATTAATTTTACTTTTCTCTTGCTACTTATGGCTGCCCAGGATCCTTTTACCTTTTGAACACAGTGGTGGGGTTTTCACAGATTCTACTAACTACTGTTGGTTTGAAAAAGAAAGTTTGTGGTATCTCGACAACTGGTTTACTGCAAATTTAACAAGTTCTCTCTCCTATGCTTTGGCTGCGACTTTAAACTGCAATCTTTCAACGACGACTCTTCTTAAACAATGTCTCTCTTACTCACATCCACCAGCTTCGGTGAGCGCTGAACAACTCCTCCGCTTAAACAATGTGTCTCTTAATCACATCCTCCAGCCTCAGTGATCGCAGAACAACTACTCCGCTTAAACAATGTGTCTCTTAATCACATCCTCCAGCCTCAGTGATCGCAGCACAACTCCTCCGCTTAAACAATGTCTCTCTTACTCACATCCTCCAGCCTCGGTGATCGCAGAACAACTACCTTCCTCAAAAGCTTATCTCTCCCTTTTATCCTCCCGGTCTTTTACTTTTCCATTGTTCGAAAACTTCGTCGCAAATGCCAGTTGACAGATTCTTCCATTATCACACGATTTATATCATGCAGCTGTAGTTCCGTAGTCAACAAATGGCTAACTACTCCGTCATGTCATGCTGACAATCGAGACAGGACCCGCAATCATTCGTCTTCTCCACCCCCACACACACGTGCACGGTTTCTCAAGACCACACAACCAGCAGTCCCAGGACGAAGAAAAACTTAGACCTAAATAAACACATTCCATAATGCCCCTCCAACAGTCCAGACTATCAATCAGAAACAATGCCTCACTTAACAGGCATTACAATACATACATATATATATACACACACACACAAACCTCTTATTTATGAAGTTTGAAGTTTTAAATTCAGATCAAATTTACTAGATGTCCCGGGTACTCAACCAGGACCTAAATTTTTCTGCATTATCTAACTCAGGAATGCTGTATCCAATTTAATGGCTATGTAATTGTTGAAACGATAAAACAATCTCTCAATGCAACCCTGGCACTATCATTGTCTGACACTTTCAAAACACGTTGCTTAATATCACCATCTTACATACAGTAAACACAGTCTAATTATTATGGTACCACCAATCACGTTTTATATTTGAAGATAGTTAGTGAAAATAAAACTCAATAATTTAAAATATTTTTGAAAAAATACACACTGAGTATAACATACTTGTAAACAATTATATTAATAATGATACTATTTTAACAAATAACTTGTGATTACAATATCTGTAAAATATATCTTATACACAGCAAGTTTACTTTCCTAGCATTATATCCCACAGGGCTGAATCATTTGTGCCATTAAAAATGTATCATAACAAGGTAGTATAGCTAGCATACAATCTCTAATATATTAAATATGTTTCTGCCTGCATATAAGTAGAGCAATGTTGTAAAAGTGATATTATATTTAAATGCATTCAACTGCACCCAAGGATTTGTATTTCTCCCTGCTCAGGCATTGAAATAAAAAGTAAATATTATGTGGCAGTTTATAGAACGCTTTACTCTCAATTGTCTGAGGCCAACGACACTGATTAGTTTTTCCATTGGCAGCCAGTTTCATCTAATTAACAATGATATTGACTACAAGACCTATTAATGATGTAAATAGTTAAAATTTTAAACTCATCTGTTTTATATATGAAACTTTGATTTAAATAAACCAAACTGCATGGTGTATGCAGTTAGTTGCATCACAGCTTGCCATTTTCTCAATTATGGTTCCAGTGCTTAAAGTGCAAATCTTGGGCACATACTACTTATTGTGGCTGGAATGAAAACATAGCGAAAGACAGACCCTATAAATGTGATTTTTGCATATGAATTTTATTAATGTTTCTTAATTTTTTACCTAATTCTTCAAGATTTAATTTCATGATCCATAATCTTGTTTTACATTTTTAGTATATTGTCTCTTTGTTTAAATAAATGTTTTTTATATAAATTTATAGTCTTTGATTTAATTTGTTCGTCATCTTACAACAAAGGTGCAGGCAAGTTGACGAAAATTACATCTTTTGGGTGGACAATTTTTTTTTGTATTTCAAGAGGGGATAACATGGTATTTAACTTTTTTATTGTACATATGATTTGAAATAAGTTTTCTTGTAAATTTCAGGTTCTTTATCCACTTACTACAGGAAAAATATTTGATGCTTAAGTTTGACATTTTATCCCACCTTCCCGTACTGGTAGTAAGATTACAAATAGTTTTTCGACTCCATAACTCCCTCCTCCTGGCCAAATCTACTACTTTCCTTGTGTAGACTTCAATGCAAACCACCCCCAGTTCGGTTCCTGTCTCTCCAACCCAAGAGGTAAATGACCTGTTCAAATTTCTATCCAGTAAACACATCAAAGTTATCCACCCTAATAAGCCAACATACTACAACATTCAAATCCTCCAACATCTTCGACTTCTACACCTGCAATAATTCAGCCCACTACTTCACCCAAGTCCACGAACTGAGATCCTACCACTTCCTATTCATAGCCTACCTCAACCTCTCGCTCTCCAAGCACCCTTCACATGGGCACCTTACATTACACACACATTAACTGGAAACAATATTCTCACGTCACTGACAAACTAACAAACCTTAATATCCTACTGAAAACTTCCTCCACCATCATTCTTTCCTCAGCAGCCATGGCCACACCCATAAACCCATCATAACACCCCAACAAATAGACATGACAAAAGCAAAACTAACCTCTTCTTCAGCCCCAGGTCATGACCTCATAACCTACCTCCACCTCAAAAACCTCCCCAAGAAAACCATAATCCTATTAACCACTATTTTCAACACCAACATCCCCACCACGTACTTCCTGTCACAATGAAAGTAAGCATCCATCATAATAACCCCCAAACCAAATAAAAACAAATCAATCCCAGAGAATTACCGCCCAATCAGTCTCATACCGTCCATTTCCAAGCTTCGAAAAACTTCTTCTCCTCCAACTTAACAAACAACTCTCCCGCCTAATTCCCAACACCAAATACAGAATCCGCCCCAAGCATTCCTATATCCACCAATTATATACAGAATCCAACTATATGAACAAATTCTTCAAAACCCAAAAATCCTGTATTGCCACTTTCATTGATGTAGAAAAAGCATTCGATAAAATTGACTGCCCCTTCCTCCTCTCAAAAATAAAAAATCTACTCAATGACACCCACTACAAATTAGCCCTACTGAAAAATTACCTAAAAAATCATTTGTTTACAGTCAAAATTAACTCAACCCACTCCAATCCCCATTCCATCACCTCGGGTGTCCCCTAAGGAAGCATCCTCTCTCCCCCTCCTGTTCAACATCTATATCCATGACATACCACAACATCCCTCGACTAATACTGTATTATTTGTGGACGACATCACCAAGTCTCTTCCTCAACACAGGACTCAAACCTCTCCAATGCGCCCTCAATTCCCTAGACTCACTGCCAAACAATGGAGAGTCAAAATCAACACCTCCTAATCCTCTATCCTACCCTAAAAATAAACCCACCCAAATCCCTTTCGCCGTAAATGGAACTCTTATTCCACAAAAATAAAAGTAACTTACCTAGGTCTCACCCTTGACCCAAAATTATTCTGGCAAGCGCATATTAATAACCTCATCCCCAAAGTTAACCAATATAATCATAACCCTATACCCACTATTAAACAAAACTTCCCCACCCTCAATAAATATTAAACGACTAATCTATCTCTCCCTCATGTAACGCATCTGGTCCTTATCTGGCCAAAACTCAAACAAACTCCAAATTACCCAAAACAAAATCCTTCACAGTGCTCTGTCGTTCCTAAGAAACTCTACAATCAACAAAGACATCCAAATCCCTACAATCAACAAAATCATATCCTCTCTAATCAAAAGTACCATAAATCACCCAAATCCGACAATAGAACACATACTTAGTCACCATCGTCTGAAATGAAAACTCCCAATAGACCTCATACATCCCCACCAACACTCGGGAACTTTCTGACAAATTCTATTCCCATCAACCCTAATATAACCTTCCTGCCCGATAACCCAACTATGCCACTTTCTACCCAACACTCCATATGTTTACAGTATTAACAAAACACCCATCTCATATTCCACCCCAAACCACTCAGAACTATAAAAATCAAGAGCTCAAGGGCTGGAGAGTCACTGGACAGCACAAACACAACCAACATGTGAAATATTAACCATATTTATTGTAAATACTTGTAAATTTATGAATCAAACTGAATAATTGGAAGATAAAAGTTATTAAGAATAATAAATTTAACAAAAACACAAGTTTCTTTTTATAAATTAGTGACTCAGAACTGGACAATATTTAATTTACATTTTGTTGTACAGTTTTAGAAACAAGAAAAATTTTATTCCTTAAACATGTAATGTATATTCTGATTATTGTAGTAGTTATAATAATTTTATTCAAAATGAGAATATTAATTTCATTTGAGTTCTGTGTGTGTGCATTTTGTGTGAATTGGCTGATAAATCCAAGAGCGAATTACCGATTCTACTGAGGCTAATGTTCTAAAGTAATAATATAAGGTAATGTAACCACAAATTTTAAATATACCCTTTCAAGCCAAAAATGAAACAGTTGACAAAATCATACAAAAATTCTAACAAATATTTAATTTTGACAATTTTAACATCACAATCAACTAGATTATATATTGCTTTACTTGTTAAATAATATTTAAGAGCTCTTTTAAAAGAGCTATTTTATTGTATAATGGTGGTTTATTAATAATGACGTTCTGTTCAGTACTGGGTCGTTCTCTGACTTATTTATACTTGTTCTTACTCTGAATTAGTCTGCTAGGTTTATAATAATTTACTCTACATTGGCCTGGCAGTTTGTTATTTATCATCATGATATTTTTATTATATATATAGAAGATTGTTAGTAGTTTGTTTCAAATTAATACGGGAATCACTTTATCAAACCAAATATAAATCGAAGAGCTTTTTTCTGAGAAATTAAAAGCCTGTCCATGTACATAGAAGCAAGTGCATACCCAAATTTCTGTTTCATAAATAATATGGAAGTAGACATTGCCATAGTTAATTAAGTATTCTTGTGTGAGGATGGACGATCGTTGTTTCATTGCATGTGTATTTCTGTTAATTTTATTGCATAATTGATTAACGTGTTCTCCTATGACAGTTCACAATAGACATAAATACTTAGAAACTTGATGGACATAACTAAATTTACTCCTTTTTCGTCACAGATTATTTTATATTCCTCTTATACAGTATTATTTTTTAAACAGAGGTGTAAAATGTGTTCTTCCAGACAGAACAATAACGTATCTGTTGTGATTGGAATAAGTCTGATCACAAATGTACTTCTCAAAAATTAACTAGATTAATTTTTCAATATTTACTGCTTCTTGCATTTTTATAGGAAAATAATTACGAACAAACAAATGTCTGGAGAATTTCTCATGCTATTGTGGGAGTAAGTATACGGGCCAACTTCCTGTGGTGTAGGGGTCAGCATGACTGTCTCACATCACAGAGGTCCTGGGTTTGAATCCTGTCAATTAACTCGTCAGTTAGTCCCTCGACAAGGCAAAAATGTGTGCCCATAATTAATCGCTAATAACCTGAGAAGTTTTTTTTAGAGTAACACACACACACACACACATATATATATATATATATATATTGTAATGATTCGCTTTTTTATTACTTAATATTAAAAAAATAAACTTTATTACATTGAAACTACAAAAAATACATTAAAAACAATATTGTTGGGCGCCAGCAGATATACATTGGTCTGCATAAAATTAAAATTAGCTCCGGCTTGATTAAAAAGTTCTCCTTCTCAACAGGGTAATGTGGCCGGTTCGGTGGTTATTCAAGAACAGAATCTATTTCCGCACTGTGTAAAAAATTCTACTTTTAAAGGCACTTTACATAAATTGTGATGCTTACTTTACTTGTAGCGTCAGGGGACTTGCAGTGGATCACTGGTCTTGTAGTAAGCAGCACACGATCTCCTTCTTCGGCCTCCCCGCAATGGACGTCCCTCAAAACCTTTGTTTCTTCCCGCTCGCCAAATTCTCCACCCTCTCGACTCTCTCGGTCTGCCTGCGTCTGTACTTTCACCCGGGTTAGGAGTATTTATAAGTACTCAGCCCCCCCCCAAACGATACAAAAAAAAAAGGGACGCGTACCCGTGATTTCTTTTGGCATCTCGGGCAAAAACACGTGCGCGTTTAATGTATTCCTCCTCAGGCCCGCGGTGGACACAAGGGCGGCCACTTAAGGTCGTCATTCACTACAATTGCCCCAAATATTGGCAGTTCACACTTTTCAAATGCGTGCACTTTGACAAGTTGAAAAGGCAAAATTTTCAGTGAATATAAAATGAGGGTATCGCCAATTCTGCAAACCAAACAATCTATTTTTAATGAGATTATAACACGCTCATGATCTCATCCAGTCCGTACACTTCGCCATGTTAATGTTTATAGAACGATGTCATCAGCACAGTCAGACGTTCCATAGCTCCGTCACCGCCATCTTACATGTAATCACCACATTAAACTAGTACGTTCATTCCGTTAATCTTTTACACAGGTTTCTATACTAAAATGTTACGCCTATTAAATCTAAACAGAATGTCTTTGGTGATATGGCACCAAATTAAACAAGATGAAGACTTTAACTGGACCGCCATCTCTTTTCTGCACATGGTAATAGTTTTTGTTTCCACATTTAACAATTACACATGGACCCCCGTAAACCGGCAACAACTTCGCGCAAATTTTGTTAGCAAGATCAGGCACTCTTAAACTTTTCACTAAAATTAATTCGCCTTCATAAAATACATGGTTTCTTACTGTTTTCTTCTTTTTCCGAGAAGCTGCATATTTACTTAATCGTGTCATCACTTCCTTTGACACTGTATCGTTGTCCCAAACTTTACTGCTGGAGGGAAACTCAATAAATTTCTCTAATGGCAATTCCAACTTCGGCCCGCTTTGTAGCTCATCAGGTATTTTTCCAGTAACGTAACTAAAGTTTTCATTTACAAACTTTTGAATTTGCCCCAAATAGGTCGTCCAGCTGTTATGCTTTTCTAGGCACAGCATGCGCAACATTGCCCCTACAGTTCGCATGTATCTTTCAGACGCATTACTCTGAGGGTGTCTAATGGACGTGTAATTTACTTTCACACCTTCCCGCTCTAAAGCTTCACGCCACCTGGAGTTGTAAAATCGGGTTCCATGATCTGACAGATTCGATTAGGTTTACCATATTCTGGTATGTCCTTCTTTAACATAGAATTAAGACACGGTAGTATTCTGGCATTATTTAGTCCGTAAAGGCGGATATATTTCGTGAAAGCATTATTTAATTTCTTTCTTTTACTCGCAAACTTATTGGTCCTAGCCACATTCCCGGTTTTAACCTCATTAAGTGAATTATTCACCGTCCGTTCTTTATAAACAATTTCAGTTGAGATTTCTTCTCTCAACTCCTCAATAGTGTTCGATAGTTTATCATCGTTTCGCATTTCTACTTCCCTACCCGATTGTTCCAAGTCCTCAATTTTTTCCTTCACTGTTTCTTCTAAACTTCTGTTCTTTTCATCAATTTCTTTTAAAATACCAACATTCTGCAATTTTAACTCTTGCTGTACGTAACTTGATTTATGCTCTATTTTTTTCATCATTTGCTACTTGCCCGTTAAAATCCTTTACCTCTTCCCGCAGACTTTCAACATCTACACTTATAGCTTTCAAACATTGAAAATTTCCTTCCATCAGCTGTAACAATTTCTCGTACATTTCTAAATGTTTGTCTTCGACTATTTCTCGCATCTCTGCCGTGTTTATTTGCGCAATCTCCCCTGGTGAATCCCGTACTTGATTCTGAGGAGGCTAATTCTCCTTCAACTGCTACTAATTCACTACTATTCTGATTGCTCATCCTTAGAAATTTGCCAGACTTAAACGAAACAAAATCAAAGAAATGCCTAACTGGTACAGCGTGCAAAAGAAACACAGATCTAGCTTGAATTTAAGGACTACTAAACAATGCATACATACTGAGGACAATATTTACGTCTGTGAAAACAACTTTAACAATGCCTGATACAAAAATAATTTTAATATTTAACTTCGAGTTACCACAGAAAAGAGATTGCAAAGAAATTCTATAAACTCTGTTTTTGAATATCCACACAAATAATTTCGAAGCCTCAAGTTGGCCCGCCAATTTGTAATGATTCGCTTTTTTATTACTTAATATTAAAAAAATAAACTTTATTACATTGAAACTACAAAAAATACATTAAAAACAATATTGTTGGGCGCCAGCAGATATACATTGGTCTGCATAAAATGAAAATTATCTCCGGCTTGATTAAAAAGTTCTCCTTCTCAACAGGGTTTTGTGGGCGGTTCGGTGGCTATTCAAGAACAGAGTCTATTTCCGCACTGTGTAAAAGAATTCCACTTTTGAATGTACTTTACATATATTGTGATGCTTACTTTACTTGTGGCGTCAGCGCACGATCTCCTTCTTCCTGCGTCTCCCTGTCTGCCTGCGTCTCTTCTTGCGTCTCTCTGTCTCTCCGTCTCCGTCCCCGTCTGCCTCTCTGCCTGCGTCCCCGTCTCCCAGCGTCTGTGTATCACTTACCCGGGTTCGGAGTCTTTATATATACTCCGCCCCCACAAACGATGTAAAAAAAAGGGACGCAAACACGCGATTTCTTTTGGCCTTCTCAGGCAGAAATACGTGCACGCCTAATGTATTCATACTCTGGCCTCCTCAGGCCCGCGGTGGACACAAGGGCGGCCACTTAAGGTCGTCATTCACTACAATATATATATATATATATATATATATATATATATACATATATATATATATCTTGTAATAATCAATATTATTAAATTAGATTTTATCTGTAGATAAACCCCACGTTGGAAAACAAATTTGTAATAAACATAATAAATCATTAATTTTAAATGAAGATGAACTTTACATAGAGGTGCCAATTTTGTAATAAACAAATTAAAAGTTAAAAATGAAAACAACAATTTAAAATATAACAAAACTAATTTAATAAAACAAATTTTTATCTCAGTTGAAATTTTACAAATTGATATTGTTGTGCCACAGCTTAATTTTGACGGCCGCCTATCGGGCCTCCAATAAAGATATTACATAAATGACAAATGAATCTTACGAGGCAAAAATATTCCTGACCTAAATTATTATTATTTTAAGTGAAATGATAGAAATTCGAAATCTGACGATAATTATATTTACACATTAGTTTTACAATTAAGAAAATTCCTTTTTTGTCTACTTTATCCTTATCTGGGCTCGACCTCACTTGTTTTTTTAAACGCTTCACAAAAAGGTCATATTCGACGGAATTTAAAGATGTTTAGTTTGCAAACACAAATCAGTTTCTGTTCCTAATTGTTGATAACTTTGTTTTAACAATCACAGTTCATAGCTTATCTCTGAAACTTTGCTAATTAATCAAACATCCACACTGGCGATTTGCAATTCCAAAACGCGGGGACTTCTAACACAACATTTCTCAGCTTCCAAATCACAATTGCTCAGTCATGGTACCAGGAACTCTGAATACGGACTCCTCAAAACACACCTTCAGCCATCCTGGTCCGAGCAACTCTGAATCTCAAGTTCCATACGTCTCAGTGCTACCTGAGGCAACAATGCAACTCTAGCAAGCAAGCATTATAGGCTCCATTTTCTTGTAGACAATCCTTAAGCTATAATAAAATGGCCTCATATTTACGCCGCCGATAATGAAAATAGTAAAATTTTATTTATTAGATAATTACATATTCGTAAATACCACACACACACACACACACACACATATATATATATATATATATATATATATATATATATACAGACATATATATATTGTAATGATGAATTGGATGAGTTATTTAAATTGCCCCACGTCGTGGAAGCCAAAATGTAATGATTAAAAAGGGGGCTTAATTAAAAAATATTAATTATTAAAAACAAACAAATTTATTCTTTGAAGGTATTATTTGTTAGCCCTACTTTAGCACGCCAAATTCAATTAAATTTACAAACCAAATTTTTATTTTATTTTTATAATATGTGGCATTCTAGGAAAAATACAAACTTTTCTGTTTTACAAACAATTACATCGAATTACTCTTTTTCTCAGGGTCTTTACTGGGTTGATAAGTAAAAAATAATCAAGATTATAAATAAAAAATTAACAATTCAAACTCATAAAAACTAACGGAATACGAAATGAAAGAAACGAAATCTAAGTACCCTTAATTACCGTTTACATAAATTAATTACTTTTGTTTGTACTGCCTTCTGGAACCAGACTTAATGATTTCGAAGCTTGGGACACAATTCACAAAAAGGCTCTACGCATCACTTTTTTATTTTGGCAAAAATATTTCGATGACTGCTCCGCTCTGTAATAATTCACCAATGTTATTTTGCAACAATTCCTCCACGAAGATTTTACCAAGTTTTATTTTGACGAAACTGGTATTACTTTACAATATTCACGTGGCCATATCGCGGTGAATGTTTTAATCTGCTCAATTTTATATAAAGACCGTTCTCTGCAACGTTTTTACCGTCGGCCGCTTTTATTCTCCAATTAGCCGGAACTCTCAAGAGTTATTCTTTACACGGGAGGGTGAAATTCGGCCGAGTTCACTGAGAACAACTCGCAGTGCCAACTATAGAGAGTCCGCTCAAACCGTTTACACTAACGCGCAGTCAGTTCTGCGAGTGATTTTACCCGGGGGCACTTGGCTACATTCTTTTTCTCCCTTTCGGCATTTCCCCCTTTCAAATCCCTTCCTGTGCTATTAAAGGGAGTGGATTACCCTCATGTTGCCTGTTACTCTAAAACAAAACTAAAAAGAGAAGTAGCAGCAGAGTTTTTAGTTTTTTATATATATTCAGTTCTACTTAAGCCCTTTTTATTTTTAACTAGCTGGTTGCCCGGCGTTGCTCATGTACTTATTTATATAAACTCGAAAAAGTATTTAATTGAATACTTAAATATATTCCTTGAGTATTTCAGGATATAATTGTCAATTGTCACTCAGTCTTCATACAATACGAAATAGTTTATTGATGAAATTGTTAGCTAGACTCACAACTAATATAGCGCGAAAATTAACTTACTTTTTCCGCAAGGATGGTAAAGTAATTCGTATTCTTCTTTATTATCATTCGATGGAGTATTGCTGTATAAAATTATATTTTTTATTTCATTCCTGATAAAGGAGAATTTCCTTTGTTCGTTGCGTAGTAACGTCTTTCTCTCGCGTGACGTCATTGTCTCTTGGCGCGCAGTAATTTAACATTTAATGATAATGGTTTTTAATTATAATTCTTTCCACATATATGCTAGGGGTTTCTTACCCTCACAGTACCGTTTCTCGTGTTTTGAAGAATATGTGTACCAATTTTTGTTGCATTCTGTCCACGCGATAAAATTTGTATAAAGAACAACGTAAATACATGCATACATACATACATACATACAAATATACATCCTTTTTTATTATCTAGATTTTTTAAGCTCCTGACAACCCTGTAATTAAAATGAAAACATGATTATTATAAAGGATTCATAATGTATGTAGGTATTGATTGAACCGAAATTTTCTTGGTCACCAAAATCCAGTGTTTCTGTGAGCAGCGACTGCGAGGTGCGATGACGTTGGACATCAGAAACAATGTTATCTCTGAACGATATTTAATAAAGATTGTGTTTATATGAAATAAATAATGCAGTTTTTTGACCAATACCAGAAAATTTTATTTATTTATTTTTTACGACAACGTTTCGGTACGTGTTTGTACCTTCCTCAGGTCTTCCTGCGGAGAAATTGTACAAAATAAATTTACAGCTGTTAATGTACAAACAGACACTATTAAACTCAATAATTTCTATGATCCTTTATTATTACGCTAAACCTTCTGTTTTCCCATGGTCGTTGCTCCCTTATTCTTACGACAACCCTTCGGCTCTCCCATTGTCGTTGCGTTTTCGTTGCTTTTGAGTGTTGTTGTTCACGAACTACACACAAGTGCGGTCGCAACAGACTACAGTGTGTAGTTTGTGAATAAGTACCTCGGAAAAAATTCTGAAGTTTGTGTTTTTTCAATGAGATGTGAAGATAGATTTAACATTTAGGTGAGTGTTTCTTAGTTTGTTGTTAATAGTATAATAATTTTTGTCCAACCACTTTTATAAATTCATTGGCTTCCTGATAATACAAATTTATTTTGTACAATTTCTCGGCAGGAAGACGTGATGAAGGTACAAACACGTACCGAAACGTTGTCGTAAAAAATAAATAAAAATATTGGCTGGTATTAGTCAAAAAACTGCATTAGATATTTAATAAAATTGTATATTATCTTTACTGTGAAACTTATTTATTACCTTTGTTCTGAGAATATTTTTGTTTTGTCGTTCAAAGAAAATGTGTTTTGTAAAGAAGTTGTTTGAAGCAACAGAATGCTGCATGTCTACACAAATTATTATTCACCTGAGTAATTACCCTCGCTCAAAGAGAGACATTATTTGAAATTGAATTATTTCATTATAATGTTGTAAATGTTTGTAAAAAAAACTGTAAACGTGTTTGTTAAATAAAGCTTGCAAACATCCTCGTGGGGCCATTTTATATTGTTTTTGGCCATATTACTCTCAGTTAATTCAAATTTTCTTGAATTCCTGCGAGTTCTCTCCGAGAGCGTTGAGAAAACGTTTACACTGCTGAGAATGAAGCAACAATGCAGCTCCCCCTCCACTTTTAGTGAGAACACTCAGAGGTTTTTACGAGCCTCTTTTTTTGCGTACCATTTTCCTGGTTGCCTCTCTGCTAACCTCGAGTCTTGCCATTCCGTTATGGTCGCAAACATAAATAAGGTAAAATGCCACGTCTGAGGGAGAACGCAGTCTTTCTGATGTGCCGTCACACAACCCTGTCGAGTCCTAGGACTTTGGACGCGGGTAGATCGAGGAATCATGTACACTTTTTTTTATGTAGACAGGCTATGTATAAGGTAATCCACATAGTGGCAACTCCCCTCTTATAGCATAGGAAAGGGATTTGAAAGGGGGGATGCGGAAGGGTGGAGGAAGGAAGCCAAGGGTTAACTAGGGCTCCCGGACTATACTTTAAGGATCCAACCCGGCATTCGCCTAAAGAAATGCAGGACAAACCCTAGAAAAACTGCATCAGGTAGGTCGGGCATTGGGTACTTGTCCCACGCCCTTCCGATGGCAGGAGAAGAGTTTGCTGTGGGGACGCAGCATTCCCTTCTCCATGCCTCGACCAGTTTAAGAGGCAGCTGGCCGACTGTTCCAATGGGAACAACGAAAAACTCTTACCGTATTCCCAAGGTCTGTGAACCCGGAACAGGCCGAGGTGCCTCGGCATGTGGGAACCTTAGTTCAAAAACGGAGAGGAAAAGGCATCCCCAAAGGTAGCCCCTTCCCGTCTCCTACAAGGTTCTTCCTGCGAGAGAATAGCCCTCGCAGGCAGCTTAGGCAGGATTATTGTTATTTAATGCAGATTTTAATAGAGAAATATCAACGAATTGGCTGTTAGTTATCAGTTGCTTACGGAGATTGTAAATTGGAGAGATATGGTTGCAAGTAAGAGTACCTTATAGTAAGTTCGAAATTGAGCCAGAAAATGAGTTATTAATAAGCCTTGAGTGGACTATCAAATAGTTATTGTTTAGTGATTGGCAGACAGTAAGTTGAACTAATAAATAAAATAGACTGTGCGCGTGTGTGTGTGTTCCGCAGACAAATCAACACTCATGCAGAAAATTTAACCGTATCTCATACACGTGTTCCTTTGGAACCGGAAACAATTATTTTGCGGGTAAGACACGTGTACCACGGGTGGATGTTTTCAAACGTGTCAAACGGCCGATATTTTCGTTGAATAAATATTTTTCGTAATTATCCCGATTTGTTTATGTATAATTTCAACCCCTTTCGGCATGGGATTGGGGTAGACGGTAGACGGACATAAAAATAACAAAACAACCGTTATTGGAGTCATATCTGAGTTTATGGATATCGCTGACTTTAATAATGACAACCCGGGCAACCATCTAGTAGAAAATAAAATTAATTGGCATTACAATATATATTTAAAATAAAATCGTAGTTTTATATTATTATTTTTTTAGGGTAACAGGCTACATGAGGGTAATATACATAGTGGCAACTCCCCTTTAATAGCATAGGTAGGGATTTGAAAGGGGGAATGCGGAATGGTAGAGGAAGGTAACCAAGGGTTAACTAGGGCCCCCGGGCTATAGTTTAAGGATACTACCCGGCATTCGCCTAAAAGTAATGCAGGGAATTCCCTAGAAAAACTTGCATTAGGTAGGTCGGGCATTTGGTACTTGTCCCACGACCTTCCGATGGCGGGAGAGGGGTTTGCTGTGGGGTCGCAGCTATTCCTTCGCCTTGCCTTGACCAGTTTAGGAGGCAGCTGGTCGACTATTCCAATAGGAATAGCGGACAAGAACATTATCCGGAAGGTATCCAATGCCTGTAGAATTTAAAACATGACGGAGAAAAACCCCAAACTATTACGTATACTAATTATCTTGGCCAAATATTTTAATGTTTTTGATCGTCTAGGAGTTTGTCCAGTAGCAGGTTAGGTTGATTTTCCAGTACTGCGTGGTGCTTTATGGCTTTCTTTCGGATGTGTCTGAAGATCGTTATGCAGCGTGAGGTTGGTAATATACCTTCGAGGGTTCGCAATTTGACGGAGTATCTTGGATTGACACCTTTGGATGATTGCTGTATTAGATTTGGATGCACATCCCCATAATTCAAGTCCTTAGACTTATGTTGGTTTGATGACGGCTTTGTAGTTCAGGATTTGATTTTATACTAGCTGGTTGCCCGGCGTTGCCCGAGATGTCATTTATCTAAAACCCCCGATGTGACTCCAATTTCGGTTGCTTTTGCGCTATTTTTATGTAACGTTCCTCGAACCTATGCC
The DNA here is from genome assembly GCA_037074705.1 of Zhengitettix transpicula. Lineage (NCBI taxonomy): Eukaryota > Metazoa > Arthropoda > Insecta > Orthoptera > Tetrigidae > Zhengitettix > Zhengitettix transpicula. The sequence continues at coordinate 189,039,980 of CM073591.1, forward strand.
TAATGTGCTCACCTCCCATGCCGAAGGGGGTTGAAGTCATTGAGAAAATATATCGGCCGTTTTTACATATTAGAAGATAACCACCACACAAATGTGCGATAATCAAAAAGTATTTATTTCACGCAAAATTCTACCGATTACATTGTCAGAAAATTTCTACCCCTGCCCACAACCTCCCAAACCCGTCGAGTTACCCAGCTTGTCACAATTAGATTCAGCAACATTCATAGTCTTTGAATTGATTCGAATCTCGGTTGTTTTTGCGGTTTTTTACTTAACGTACCTCCACCCCACCCCTAAGCTTGCTCCCCTCACAGAGGTTGAAATTATCCACAAACAGCATCGATATACATAAAATCAAAGTAATTAACCCCAGGAAATAATTATCGCAAATATCGACCGTTTAACATGTTTGAAAATTTCCACCCCCCGACCACTCCCGCTTCGGTGACTTAAACGGCAAGTTAAATGACGTAATTAAGCTCAGTGACAACTATAACCCCGGATTCAACTCCAAACTCGATAGTTTCTGCTTTCTTTTTATGTAATTCCACTTCATGCCCACCCTTAAGGGTGCACCCCTCCAAACCCCTAAAGGGGTTGAAATTATACATTCAGAACATGTAGAGAAATTTTATGAATCTCATTGATGCCGAAATATATTTATTCCAAGCAAAAATCAGCCGGTTAACATGTTTGAAAATTTATTCCCCCGCCCAACTGCGCCAATCCCCTCACACTCCCGCACACCACCACCACCCACCGTGAATATCCCACGTTGTCATAAACACTTTAACCTATATCTCCAATCTGGGATTTATTCACGTTTCGAACGTTTAAGATATTTAAAAAATTTACACCCTGCCAACCCTTCCTTGGGGGAGTTAAATGGTTAGTTGAATGTATTAATTTAACTCATTGACATCCATTACCGTGGATTCGTCTCCAATGTCGGTTGTTTTTGCATCATTATAATGTAATTCCACCCTTAAGGGGAGCTCCATTCCCAATCCCGAAAGATGTTGAAATTATACATGTGCAAATGTAGACAAATTTTATTAATCTAATTGATCCCGAAATATATTTACTCGATTCAAAAAACTGCCGGTCAACATGTTTTAAAATTTCTATCCCCCGTACACCTCCGCCCAACTCATCCCAACCCAGTCCACACCCGCGCGTTTCCCAGATTGTCACAAATAAATTCTGCGACATCCATTTCCTTCGATTTCGGTTGTGTTTGCATTATTTTCTTGTAAATAACCTCCACCCTCCTATCATTCCCCCCATATCATGCTTAAAAACATCTTCGGTAGAAATACTATCAACGTCAATGGCCCTGGAATTTATTTATTCCACGATAATATCGATGATTTAACATGTTTAAAGAATTCCACCCCGTCCAATCCCGCCCCAGGGGATTTCGATTTGACTCCAATTTCGGTTTTTCTCGCGTTGTTTTTTTATGAGTCCCAAGCCACCACCACCCCTTACTATGCACCTCCCTCATGCCGCAAGAAGGTTTCAAATTTTACACACACAACTTGGGTAGAAATACTATAAGTCTAATTAACCCTGAAAAATATTATGATTTCTTGTTTCAATAATTCCACTCCCATCCATCTCCACCCCTCGGAGTTAAATGACTATTTAAATGTCATATTTAAACCCAGCGACATTCATAACCCCAAATTTGACTCTAATCTCGGTTTATTCGCGTTATTTATTTTTAACTCCCGTTGACCCCCACCCCTAAAGTAAGCTCCCTCAAAATCCAAAAATGGGTTCCAATTAAACCGTGAGAACGTGTAGTGAAATTTTAATGATCTCATTGTATATATTTATTCGACGCCAAATTCGGAGCTTTACTTATTTTAAAATTTCTACTCGTTACCCACCACCGCCCAACTTCTCCCACCTTAATCCACCCCCGCGTGTTGCTTAGATTGTCATAAATAAACTCAGGGACATCCATTACATTCGATTTGAATAGAATCTCGGTTGTATTAGCGTTATTTTCGGTATCTCACCTCCACACCCACCCCTAAGCAGGATGTCACTCATGTCGCTAGGGGTTGAAATTTTACAAACATAAAATGGGTGGAAATACTATAAATGTAATTACCTGTTAAAAATATTTATTCCACGCAAATATTGACCGTTTAACATGTTAAATAATTTCCATGCCCGGTTCACCCCTGCCCTTGGGTGTTAGATGGCCAATTGAATATCATAATTAAACTCTGCGACATCCACAACCCTGGATTTGGTTGTATTCTCAGATTGTCAAACGTAGGTTTTCCCGGTGTAAATGTTGGATAAAATTCTCTCGGGATTCCAGCCGGGTAAGATTGTCGAATGCTCGCGACGTTTCGATAACATTCATCGTTATCATCTTCTAGCGAAGTGCCGAGTTGTTTTTTTTTTTTTTTATGGGCCAAAGGCCCTTAAAGGCCGTGCCCCCTAGAAAGCACGCACGGCCAAGCATGGGGGTCTACCACTTTCTACACCCCCTCTGCACGTGCTGTTAGTAAACTAACTTGGAACACAAGGATTGGGAACTTGTGTTTGATCCGCACCTGAGGGCATAATACCCTTTAATACGGTCATTCACGGAGATAGCTTGTGAGAGAGACAGAATGAAGAGCGTAGGGCTGAGGGAAAAAAGTGCCAATAATTCAACCTGAAGGGTCTCCTTACCGGGAAAAAAACCTCAGCGATAGTTAGATGGGTTGAAGGGCACAATGAGCTAGAATACTGCTCTTGTGCGACAGCAACATGCACATGGTTTTGTTGGTAGGAATAAGTTAGTAGTTGGTTGCGGGTATCATGCACGTCGATCCTCTTCTCGTCGAGGAGTCCGGATCTCCGCACACGTCCTGTAAAAACCGTAAGCAAGCGTGGTCAGTAAATCGTTATGAGCCGATCATGGGGGTTCGGGGGGGAGGAGGAGGTGTTTTGGGCGTTTGTGTTTAGTGACGCGGGTGTGGTCATAATTGCCCAGTCGCCTTATGATAGTGTTGTGTGAGAATTGTGTCTTGCTGTACAGGCGTTCAGCATGTTCTCTGATAACGTCCATTAATGGCAGAATGTTTAATTCGCGGTGGACGTCTTTAGTTCGTGCCCTCCAAGGTGCCTTGGCGATGATTTTAAGGACCTTGTTTTGTAAAACCTGGAGGCTACGTAGATGTGACTTGGCTGCATAGCCCCACACTGGTCCAGCATACGTCAGGATTGGCCGTATGAGTGTTAAGTATAGAGCGCGGGCTGTGGATGTGTTGAGGGTGCTTGTTCTGTTAAGCAATGGGTAGAGCTGTATCAGTCTAATGGTTGCTTTTCGAACGATGTTAGTGGTATGGAGTCTCCATGTCAGGGCCGGATCAAATGAGACTGCAAGGTATTTAACCGTGTCTCGGAATTGAATCGGGCGCTTGTGGAGTGTGAGTGGACGACAGTCTTTATGTAGGCGTGCGTGTCGTGCCATACGTGTAAGTAGGAGTGCCTCGCATTTACCAACGTTAATCTTAATTCGCCATCGTGTTAACCATGGTTCGAGTGCGTTGAGTGCGCGTTGTAATTTACGATTAAGTGCCGATGGTTGCCTCGACTGAGCAAAGATGGCTGTGTTGTCGGCGAATATGGCAACCTGGGTTTCAGGTGTTGTGGGGACATCGTTAATGTAGATGTTATGTAGGACTGGCCCTATGATACTTCCTTGAGGCACTCCTGCATGTATTCCCCTTACTGTGGACTGTGATGTGTTGACATCCACGAAGAATGTCCTACGTGATAGGTAGGAGTGGAGCAGCCGTATGAGTGCGAGCGGGAACCTACAGTCATTGAGCCGTCTTATCAGGCCGTTGTGCCATATCTTATCGAAAGCCTTTTCCACATCGAGGAAAACGGCTGCCGTAGACCTTGCCAGGTTGTACCCTCTTGTTATGTGTTCAACTACTCGTAGTAGTTGGAGTGTTGTGGAGTGTTGATTCCTAAAGCCAAATTGCTCCGGCCTTAGGAGATCGTTTTCTGTGCAGTGTTCTGTGATCCTGCGCAGCATTACCTTCTCGACCACTTTACCTAGCGAGCAAAGTAAAGTTATGGGCCTGTAGTTGGTCGGAAGTGTGTGGTCTTTCCCGGGTTTTCGGAAGGTCAGTACCTTCCCCTGTTTCCAGGTGTCCGGGAAGTGTTGCGTTCGGAAGATGGCATTCGTGATGTCTGTGATCTGCTCGAGTGCTCGGGGGGAGAGCTGTTTGAGCACTCGATTTTGAATGCCATCCGGGCCAGGCGCCTTACTGGGATGTGTTCGCTGTATAGCCCACCGTATTTCACCTATGTTTGTGTGCCGTAGAGGCTCGGCGGCTTCTTGGGCTAACAGCTGTTTCACAACCTGGTCCGTTTCAAGTGTGAATATCGGATCTGAGGGATCGTCATTCGGTTGGAATGTGGCCTCTAGCGTGTCGGCCAGCAGTTCGGCCTTCTCCGAGTCAGAGTAAACGTGCCCTGCTGGTCCGTGGAGCGTTGGAATTTGGTATGCCTCCCGTGTAAAATGTCTCGCCATCTGCCACGTGGAGCGTGTGGAGGTGTCGAAGCTGGCTAGGAGCTTGTCCCACTCCATGCTTCGGTGTGTTTTGATGTGTTCTATAATGATGTCTCTAAGTCTGTTCATATGGGTTTTGTATATTTGGAACCTAGTTCGCTGCCAATACCTTCTAAGTCTATTCCTTAGGGTGATTAACTCCTTTATGCTATCAGGGAGCACCGTCCTGTGTTGGTGTGGAGTTACCGTTGGTATAACTTCGGATATCGCGTCCTGTATGGCAGCGGTGAGGGACTGAACAGACTGGTCTATTTCCGCCGCGGTGTGGATGTTGTCCGTGTGGTTCATGTTTCTATCGAGGGCTTCCCGGAATAAATTCCAGTTGGCCTTCCTATAGTTGAACATGACGCGCTTGTCTCTGTGCTGTATAGTGCCTGTGTTGCTAATGAGTACAGGGTAATGGTCTGAAATCAGGTCCTGTATGACCGTGAGGTCAAGAGTGTCTGTGACGCCCTTGATGAGGGCTATGTCCAGGACATCTGGCTGTGCGTTTCGTCTTTCGGGCACGTAAGTTGCCTCACGTGTTCCTAGGACGATGTAATTATGTGTTTGTGAGTGAGCGTGTAGTGCCCTACCGCTGGGGTTGGTGCGTCTACTGTTCCATAAGGGGTGTTTACTGTTTAGATCCCCAGCTACTATTACCCTTCCCGAGATGTTAAGTAGCCGGTCTATGTCTCTAACATCTATTGGGGGCCTGCCTGGTTTATTGTAGACGGTTACGAGTGTAGTGTATGCTCCATTTAACTGGATTCTAACAGCTGTGGCTTCAAGCTTGTTTAATCGTGGAAGTGGTACAAGCGAATGGGCGATGTCTTGTTTTACTATGATTGCAGTTCCTCCGGCTCTGCGACCGTCTTGTCTGTCGGAGCGGTAAACTGCGTGTTGTGTAAAGTGAATCTTATCCGCGGGGATAAGGTGTGTTTCGTTCACTAGCGCGATGCCTACGGCATGTTGCGTCATGAACGCGGCCAGTTCGACCCTTTTGTTTTTCAGGCCGCATGCGTTCCAGAAGAGGATACGCATGTCTCGGCCCATGTGCTGTCTAGCCATGGAGGTTGGTTAAAGACGGGATGAAATTGGATAGCTGTCCCTGGACAGCGGCGAGGATGGCGGAGGTGATTTGAGGGAGCATGGTTTCCAGGATTTTGGATATGAGGGATTTGACTAGAGCAGCCATAGGGTCTTCTGTGGTCTGCCTATTGCTTTTGTCCGAAGGGAAAGCGGCCTGTGTGGGGGCAGGCAAAGCAGTAGCGGATGGCTTCTGCTTTGTGTGTGTGGGGGCCTTGGTTGGCTGGGGACGGCCATCCTTGGCGGGTTTAGTGTTTGCAGAAGGCGCGGCAGATTTTTTGTTTTTGGGCTTGCCGGCCTTCTTGTGTTTTTGGCTCTTAAACAGCCGTGTAGGTGGAACAGCTTGTGTTTTTGGTGTTGAGGCTGGCTGTTCCAGTGGTGTTGTGGAGGGTGCCTGCTCTGGGACCTGAGCAGGTGTACAGGGCTGCGCAGATGGCGCTGGGGCCTGCACGGACTCAGGCAGTGTTGGGGCTTTTGCCACGGCTGCGGCAAAGGACCGTCCGCTGGAGACAACTGTCTGGGGGGGGGGGGCGGACAGCGGAGGCTGAGGGGGCGGTTTTAGCAGCCTGGTAAGCTGGCAGAGGAGCTTGGCCTTTACGCAAGGCCTCCTTCCTCCGTTGCAGCTCTGCCTTGTATGCAGGGCAACCCCTGTAAAGGGCAGAATGGTCGGCTCTGCATTTGGCGCAGGTCTTTTTGCCGCCCGCCTCCAACTTACAGTTGGCCACAGCGTGATGGCCGGCGCATACCTTGCACACCTGGCGTGCATGGCAGCGTAGGCCGCTGTGCCCGAACCGCAGGCAGTTGGAGCACTGCAAGGGCTTAGGGGGCGGATTAAAATGTTCTACTCGAACGCGCTGGTACAGCACTAGATCCAATTTAAGGATCTCGTCGGCTGACGGGCTGTCTTCCAGCTCGACGATGAACATTGGGAGGGCTCGATTGTCTGCGTTTGAACGCATTTGCCAAGCGTTCATGGCGGGGTGGCCCTGCAGCCTCAGGTCTTCCACTACCGAGTCTTTACTTGTGGACTCGTGGATTCCCCGGACGACGTATTGCCGCGTACGTACGTCGCGGAGAAGGTACAAAGAGTACTCCACCTTTTCGGCTTTCAGGAACTCTTGCAAGTTCCTGTAGTCGTCCTTGGTGGATGTGTAAAAAGCCGTGCAGTTGTCACGCCGTTTTGTGTAAAACTTTTGCGGCTTAAAACGCGCCATGAACCGTTGGTTCAGTGCGCCGAGATCGCCGTGGTTGTACGCAACTACTGGCGGCAGGACTTCTGCAGGCATTGCGTTGATTGTGAGTGAGCGGACTGGGGCGTCCTGTGTCGATGTGCTGGCTTGGGCTTGGAGTTTGGCCCGTTGTGTAGTTTTAAGGACGAGTTCCGTCCTGGGGATCTCGTGTTTTGGGGTCGCTTGTTTCCTTTTATTGATTATGAGGGGAGATACCCCAGGACTTCCTGTTGGGGTATCCTTCTTTTTACCTTTTACGACCTGCCATTCGGCGGGTCGTGCAGCTTGGCTTGGAGCGGCAGCAAGGGTCTCCAAGCTGTGGGCAGAACGGAGGGGGGTCGCCATCCTCCTCTGGCGGCTGCCGGATACCAGTCTCTTTAGTTTCTTTCCTTTCTTCGATATGATATTCCGGCAGTCTCAGTAAGAGGATGTTGTGTATGGAGGACTTGGGTAGATCTAACCAGGCCTACAGTACGCGCAGTTATCCCACGTGAAGGGGCCGCTGGCACTGAGAATTCCCTACTCTAACACTATGTGGGGCTAGCCCCCAACAAGGGTAAAAGATTGGGGCGGAAGAGCCTTTGCTTCCACAATAAGTGAGCACTTATTGCTAGGAACCAAAAGCGATAGCGCTGAAAAAGAATTAAATGATTAGTACGTTCGCTGCGTGCGGCTCTCTCGTCCGAAGGCGAGGTCGGAGCGTCCGAAGACAAGCTGGGCCTTGCTCGGTGTTCCGCTTTCCTCGGATGAGGAAGTAGTCTCTATGAGGAAGTCCGGCTGCTCCGCTGCTGCAGATGTTGCTCCTACCGAAGCCAGGTAGCAACTCTGGGCCGAGTTCATCATCATCATCATCATTGGAATTTGAGTATGCCAAGGTTGGCATACCCTGGCTGGTTAGGCACGTTGGCCTCTACAGCCTGCTGTGGGCAATATCGTGGCTGAGTACCGGCGCCGCGTCGGATCTTGTAGTGCTAGTGGGATAAGGGTAAGGTGTCCTCTTTTTTTTTTGAGCGATGTGGATATGGAGCCCACTTTTTTTTTAACGAGGGGGAGTTCCTCTTTTTTTTTGTGCGAGGGGGAAATTCCTCTTTTTTTTGTGCGAGGGGGAAGTTCCTCTTTTTTTTTTCGAGGGAGGGTAGGAATCCTCTTTTTTTTTGTCCGAGGTGGAAGGATACTTCTTTTTTTTTTTCTCGAGGTTTTACTTGTTTTAGGTGGGGCGGTGATTGCCATGTTTTTAATACTGCTGGGTTTTAGTTACATTTTGAGGGAAGGAAAGGTAGCTGATTTGAGACAGTTGGAAAGTTGGGAAAAGACGGCGAAGATTTTATTTTAATTTTAATTTTTATTTAAAAGTGCTTTGTTTATAGCTTTTGTTTGTTTGTCTTCGTCTATCGTCAGACTGTTGTTAGATCGTTCAGTTGGTTTTTTTTTTTTTTTTATGGGCCAAAGGCCCTTAAAGGCCGTGCCCCCTAGAAAGCACGCACGGCCAAGCATGGGGGTCTACCACTTTCTACACCCCCTCTGCACGTGCTGTTAGTAAACTAACTTGGAACACAAGGATTGGGAACTTGTGTTTGATCCGCACCTGAGGGCATAATACCCTTTAATACGGTCATTCACGGAGATAGCTTGTGAGAGAGACAGAATGAAGAGCGTAGGGCTGAGGGAAAAAAGTGCCAATAATTCAACCTGAAGGGTCTCCTTACCGGGAAAAAAACCTCAGCGATAGTTAGTTGGGTTGAAGGGCACAATGAGCTAGAATACTGCTCTTGTGCGACAGCAACATGCACATGGTTTTGTTGGTAGGAATAAGTTAGTAGTTGGTTGCGGGTATCATGCACGTCGATCCTCTTCTCGTCGAGGAGTCCGGATCTCCGCACACGTCCTGTAAAAACCGTAAGCAAGCGTGGTCAGTAAATCGTTATGAGCCGATCATGGGGGTTCGGGGGGGAGGAGGAGATGTTTTGGGCGTTTGTGTTTAGTGACGCGGGTGTGGTCATAATTGCCCAGTCGCCTTATGATAGTGTTGTGTGAGAATTGTGTCTTGCTGTACAGGCGTTCAGCATGTTCTCTGATAACGTCCATTAATGGCAGAATGTTTAATTCGCGGTGGACGTCTTTAGTTCGTGCCCTCCAAGGTGCCTTGGCGATGATTTTAAGGACCTTGTTTTGTAAAACCTGGAGGCTACGAGGATGTGACTTGGCTGCATAGCCCCACACTGGTCCAGCATACGTCAGGATTGGCCGTATGAGTGTTAAGTATAGAGCGCGGGCTGTGGATGTGTTGAGGGTGCTTGTTCTGTTAAGCAATGGGTAGAGCTGTATCAGTCTAATGGTTGCTTTTCGAACGATGTTAGTGGTATGGAGTCTCCATGTCAGGGCCGGATCAAATGAGACTCCAAGGTATTTAACCGTGTCTCGGAATTGAATCGGGCGCTTGTGGAGTGTGAGTGGACGACAGTCTTTATGTAGGCGTGCGTGTCGTGCCCTACGTGTAAGTAGGAGTGCCTCGCATTTACCAACGTTAATCTTAATTCGCCATCGTGTTAACCATGGTTCAAGTGCGTTGAGTGCGCGTTGTAATTTACGATTAAGTGCCGATGGTATCCTCGACTGAGCAAAGATGGCTGTGTCGTCGGCGAATATGGCAACCTGGGTTTCAGGTGTTGTGGGGACATCGTTAATGTAGATGTTATGTAGGACTGGCCCTATGATACTTCCTTGAGGCACTCCTGCATGTATTCCCCTTACTGTGGACTGTGATGTGTTGACATCCACGAAGAATGTCCTACGTGATAGGTAAGAGTGGAGCAGCCGTATGAGTGCGAGTGGGAACCTACAGTCATTGAGCCGTCTTATCAGGCCGTTGTGCCAAATCTTATCGAAAGCCTTTTCCACATCGAGGAAAACGGCTGCCGTAGACCTTGCCAGGTTGTACCCTCTTGTTATGTGTTCAACTACTCGTAGTAGTTGGAGTGTTGTGGAGTGTTGATTCCTAAAGCCAAATTGCTCCGGCCTTAGGAGATCGTTTTCTGTGCAGTGTTCTGTGATCCTGCGCAGCATTACCTTCTCGACCACTTTACCTAGCGAGCAAAGTAAAGTTATGGGCCTGTAGTTGGTCGGAAGTGTGTGGTCTTTCCCGGGTTTTCGGAAGGTCAGTACCTTCCCCTGTTTCCAGGTGTCCGGGAAGTGTTGCGTTCGGAAGATGGCATTCGTGATGTCTGTGATCTGCTCGAGTGCTCGGAGGGAGAGCTGTTTGAGCACTCGATTTTGAATGCCATCCGGGCCAGGCGCCTTACTGGGATGTGTTCGCTGTATAGCCCACCGTATTTCACCTATGTTTGTGTGCCGTAGAGGCTCGGCGGCTTCTTGGGCTAACAGCTGTTTCACAACCTGGTCCGTTTCAAGTGTGAATATCGGATCTGAGGGATCGTCATTCGGTTGGAATGTGGCCTCTAGCGTGTCGGCCAGCAGTTCAGCCTTCTCCGAGTCGGAGTAAGCGTGCCCTGCTGGTCCGTGGAGCGTTGGAATTTGGTATGCCTCCCGTGTAAAATGTCTCGCCATCTGCCACGTGGAGCGTGTGGAGGTGTCGAAGCTGGCTAGGAGCTTGTCCCACTCCATGCTTCGGTGTGTTTTGATGTGTTCTCTAATGATGTCTCTAAGTCTGTTCATATGGGTTTTGTATATTTGCAACCTAGTTCGCTGCCAATACCTTCTAAGTCTATTCCTTAGGGTGATTAACTCCTTTATGCTATCAGGGAGCACCGTCCTGTGTTGGTGTGGAGTTACCGTTGGTATAACTTCGGATATCGCGTCCTGTATGGCAGCGGTGAGGGACTGAACAGACTGGTCTATTTCCGCCGCGGTGTGGATGTTGTCCGTGTGGTTCATGTTTCTATCGAGGGCTTCCCGGAATAAATTCCAGTTGGCCTTCCTATAGTTGAACATGACGCGCTTGTCTCTGTGCTGTATAGTGCCTGTGTTACTAATGAGTACAGGGTAATGGTCTGAAGTCAGGTCCTGTATGACCGTGAGGTCAAGAGTGTCTGTGACGCCCTTGATGAGGGCTATGTCCAGGACATCTGGCTGTGCGTTTCGTCTTTCGGGCACGTAAGTTGCCTCACGTGGTCCTAGGACGATGTAATTATGTGTTTGTGAGTGAGCGTGTAGTGCCTTACCGCTGGGGTTGGTGCGTCTACTGTTCCATAATGGGTGTTTACTGTTTAGATCCCCAGCTACTATTACCCTTCCCGAGATGTTAAGTAGCCGGTCTATGTCTCTAACATCTATTGGGGGCCTGCCTGGTTTATTGTAGACGGCTACGAGTGTAGTGTATGCTCCATTTAACTGGATTCTAACAGCTGTGGCTTCAAGCTTGTTTAATCGTGGAAGTGGTACAAGCGAATGGGCGATGTCTTGTTTTACTATGATTGCAGTTCCTCCGGCTCTGCGACCGTCTTGTCTGTCGGAGCGGTAAACTGCGTGTTGTGTAAAGTGAATCTTATCCGCGGGGATAAGGTGTGTTTCGTTCACTAGCGCAATGCCTACGGCATGTTGCGTCATGAACGCGGCCAGTTCGACCCTTTTGTTTTTCAGGCCGCATGCGTTCCAGAAAAGGATACGCGTGTCTCGGCCCATGTGCTGTCTAGCCATGGAGGTTGGTTAGAGACGGTAAGAAATTGGATAGCTGTCCCTGGACAGCGGCGAGGATGGCGGAGGTGATTTGCGGGAGCATGGTTTCCAGGATTTTGGATATTAGGGATTTGACTAGAGCAGCCATAGGGTCGTCTGTGGTCTGCCTATTACTTTTGTCCGATGGGACAGCGGCCTGTGTGGGGGCAGGCAAAGCAGTAGCGGATGGCTTCTGCTTTGTGTGTGTGGGGGCCTGGGTTGGCTGGGGACGGCCTTCCTTGGCGGGTTTGGTGTTTGCAGAAGGCGCGGCAGATTTTTTGTTTTTGGGCTTGCCGGCCTTCTTGTGTTTTTGGCTCTTGAACAGCCGTGTGGGTGGAACAGCTTGTGTTTTTAATGTTGAGGCTGGCTGTTCCAGTGGTGTTGCGGAGGGTGCCTGCTCTGGGACCTGAGCAGGTGTACTGGGCTGCGCAGAAGGCGCAGGGGCCTGCACGGACTCAGGCAGTGTTGTGGTTTTTGCCACGGCTGCGGCGAAGGACCGTCCGCTGGAGACAACTGTCGGGGGGGGTCGGACAGCGGAGGCTGAGGGGGCGGTTTTAGCAGCCTGGTAAGCTGGCAGAGGAGCTTGGCCTTTACGCAAGGCCTCCTTCCTCCGTTGCAGCTCTGCCTTGTATGCAGGGCAACCCCTGTAAAGGGCAGAATGGTCGCCTCTGCAGTTGGCGCAGGTCTTCTTGCCGCCCGCCTCCAACTTGCAGTTGGCCACAGCGTGATGGCCGGCGCATACCTTGCACACCTGGCGTGCATGGCAGCGTAGGCCGCTGTGCCCGAACCGCAGGCAGTTGGAGCACTGCAAGGGCTTAGGGGGCGGATTAAAATGTTCTACTCGAACGCGCTGGTACAGCACTAGATCCAATTTAAGGATCTCGTCGGCTGACGGGCTGTCTTCCAGCTCGACGATGAACATTGGGAGGGCTCGCTTGTCTGCGTTTGAACGCATTTGCCAAGCGTTCATGGCGGGGTAGCCCTGCAGCCTCAGGTCCTCCACTACCGAGTCTTTACTCGTGGATTCGTGTATTCCCCGGACGACGTATTGCCGCGTACGTACGTCGCGGAGAAGGTACAATGAGTATTCCACTTTTTCGATTTTCAAGAACTCTTGCAAGTTCATGTAATCGATTTTCGTGGTTGTATAGAACGCCGTGCAGTTGTCGCGCCGCTTCGTGTAGAACTTTTGCGGCTTGTAGCGCGCCATGAACCTTTGGTTCAGCGCGCCGAGGTCGCCGTGATTGTACGCCACGACTGGCGGCACGACTTCTGCGGGCATCACGTTGTTTGTGGGTGCGCGGACTGGGGCGTCCTGTGTCGCTGTGCTGGCTTGGGCTTGGGGTTTGGCCCGTTGCGTTGTTTTCAGTACGAGTTCCGTTCTGGGGATCTCGTGTTTAGGGGTCGCTTGTTTCCGTTTGTTTATTATGAGGGGAGATACCCCAGGACTTCCTGTTGGGGTATCCTTCTTTTTGCCTTTTACGACCTGCCATTCGGCGGGTCGTGCAGCCTGGCTTGGAGCGGCATCAAGGGTCTCCAAACTGCGGGCAGAACGGAGGGGGGTCGCCATCCTCCACTGGCGGCTACCGGATATCAGTCTCTTTAGATTCTTTCCTTTCTTCGATATGATTTTCCGGCAGTGTCAGTAAGAGGATGTTGTGTATGGAGGACTTGGGTAGATCTAACCAGGCCTACAGTACGCGCAGTTATCCCACGTGAAGGGGCCGCTGGCACTGAGAATTCCCTACTCTAACACTATGTGGGGCTAGCCCCCAACAAGGGTAAAAGATTGGGGCGGAAGAGCCTTTGCTTCCACAATAAGTGAGCACTTATTGCTAGGAACCAAAAGCGATAGCGCTGAAAAAGAATTAAATGATTAGTACGTCCGCTGCGTGCGGCTCTCTCGTCCGAAGCCGAGGTCGCTGCGTCCGAAGACAAGCTGGGTCTTGCTCGGTGTTCCGCTTTCCTCGGATGAGGAAGTAGTCTCTACGAGGAAGTCCGGCTGCTCCGCTGCTGCAGGTGTTGCTCCTACCGAAGCCAGGTAGCAACTTCAATGGGTCGTTCAGTTGGTTTTTTTTTTTGGGCCAAAGGCCCTTAAAGGCCGTGCCCCCTAGAAAGCACGCACGGCCAAGCATGGGGGTCTACCACTTTCTACACCCCCTCTGCACGTGCTGTTAGTAAACTAACTTGGAACACAAGGATTGGGAACTTGTGTTTGATCCGCACCTGAGGGCATAATACCCTTTAATACGGTCATTCACGGAGATAGTTTGTGAGAGAGACAGAATGAAGAGCGTAGGGCTGAGGGAAAAAAGTGCCAATAATTCAACCTGAAGGGTCTCCTTACCGGGAAAAAAACCTCAGCGATAGTTAGATGGGTTGAAGGGCACAATGAGCTAGAATACTGCTCTTGTGCGACAGCAACATGCACATGGTTTTGTTGGTAGGAATAAGTTAGTAGTTGGTTGCGGGTATCATGCACGTCGATCCTCTTCTCGTCGAGGAGTCCGGATCTCCGCACACGTCCTGTAAAAACCGTAAGCAAGCGTGGTCAGTAAATCGTTATGAGCCGATCATGGGGGTTCGGGGGGGAGGAGGAGATGTTTTGGGCGTTTGTGTTTAGTGACGCGGGTGTGGTCATAATTGCCCAGTCGCCTTATGATAGTGTTGTGTGAGAATTGTGTCTTGCTGTACAGGCGTTCAGCATGTTCTCTGATAACGTCCATTAATGGCAGAATGATTAATTCGCGGTGGACGTCTTTAGTTCGTGCCCTCCAAGGTGCCTTGGCGATGATTTTAAGGACCTTGTTTTGTAAAACCTGGAGGCTACGAAGATGTGACTTGGCTGCATAGCCCCACACTGGTCCAGCATACGTCAGGATTGGCCGTATGAGTGTTAAGTATAGAGCGCGGGCTGTGGATGTGTTGAGGGTGCTTGTTCTGTTAAGCAATGGGTAGAGCTGTATCAGTCTAATGGTTGCTTTTCGAACGATGTTAGTGGTATGGAGTCTCCATGTCAGGGCCGGATCAAATGAGACTCCAAGGTATTTAACCGTGTCTCGGAATTGAATCGGGCGCTTGTGGAGTGTGAGTGGACGACAGTCTTTATGTAGGCGTGCGTGTCGTGCCCTACGTGTAAGTAGGAGTGCCTCGCATTTACCAACGTTAATCTTAATTCGCCATCGTGTTAACCATGTTTCAAGTGCGTTGAGTGCGCGTTGTAATTTACGATTAAGTGCCGATGGTATCCTCGACTGAGCAAAGATGGCTGTGTCGTCGGCGAATATGGCAACCTGGGTTTCAGGTGTTGTGGGGACATCGTTAATGTGGATGTTATGTAGGACTGGCCCTATGATACTTCCTTGAGGCACTCCTGCATGTATTCCCCTTACTGTGGACTGTGATGTGTTGACATCCACGAAGAATGTCCTACGTGATAGGTAAGAGTGGAGCAGCCGTATGAGTGCGAGTGGGAACCTACAGTCATTGAGCCGTCTTATCAGGCCGTTGTGCCAAATCTTATCGAAAGCCTTTTCCACATCGAGGAAAACGGCTGCCGTAGACCTTGCCAGGTTGTACCCTCTTGTTATGTGTTCAACTACTCGTAGTAGTTGGAGTGTTGTGGAGTGTTGATTCCTAAAGCCAAATTGCTCCGGCCTTAGGAGATCGTTTTCTGTGCAGTGTTCTGTGATCCTGCGCAGCATTACCTTCTCGACCACTTTACCTAGCGAGCAAAGTAAAGTTATGGGCCTGTAGTTGGTCGGAAGTGTGTGGTCTTTCCCGGGTTTTCGGAAGGTCAGTACCTTCCCCTGTTTCCAGGTGTCCGGGAAGTGTTGCGTTCGGAAGATGGCATTCGTGATGTCTGTGATCTGCTCGAGTGCTCGGAGGGAGAGCTGTTTGAGCACTCGATTTTGAATGCCATCCGGGCCAGGCGCCTTACTGGGATGTGTTCGCTGTATAGCCCACCGTATTTCACCTATGTTTGTGTGCCGTAGAGGCTCGGCGGCTTCTTGGGCTAACAGCTGTTTCACAACCTGGTCCGTTTCAAGTGTGAATATCGGATCTGAGGGATCGTCATTCGGTTGGAATGTGGCCTCTAGCGTGTCGGCCAGCAGTTCAGCCTTCTCCGAGTCGGAGTAAGCGTGCCCTGCTGGTCCGTGGAGCGTTGGAATTTGGTATGCCTCCCGTGTAAAATGTCTCGCCATCTGCCACGTGGAGCGTGTGGAGGTGTCGAAGCTGGCTAGGAGCTTGTCCCACTCCATGCTTCGGTGTGTTTTGATGTGTTCTCTAATGATGTCTCTAAGTCTGTTCATATGGGTTTTGTATATTTGCAACCTAGTTCGCTGCCAATACCTTCTAAGTCTATTCCTTAGGGTGATTAACTCCTTTATGCTATCAGGGAGCACCGTCCTGTGTTGGTGTGGAGTTACCGTTGGTATAACTTCGGATATCGCGTCCTGTATGGCAGCGGTGAGGGACTGAACAGACTGGTCTATTTCCGCCGCGGTGTGGATGTTGTCCGTGTGGTTCATGTTTCTATCGAGGGCTTCCCGGAATAAATTCCAGTTGGCCTTCCTATAGTTGAACATGACGCGCTTGTCTCTGTGCTGTATAGTGCCTGTGTTACTAATGAGTACAGGGTAATGGTCTGAAGTCAGGTCCTGTATGACCGTGAGGTCAAGAGTGTCTGTGACGCCCTTGATGAGGGCTATGTCCAGGACATCTGGCTGTGCGTTTCGTCTTTCGGGCACGTAAGTTGCCTCACGTGGTCCTAGGACGATGTAATTATGTGTTTGTGAGTGAGCGTGTAGTGCCTTACCGCTGGGGTTGGTGCGTCTACTGTTCCATAATGGGTGTTTACTGTTTAGATCCCCAGCTACTATTACCCTTCCCGAGATGTTAAGTAGCCGGTCTATGTCTCTAACATCTATTGGGGGCCTGCCTGGTTTATTGTAGACGGCTACGAGTGTAGTGTATGCTCCATTTAACTGGATTCTAACAGCTGTGGCTTCAAGCTTGTTTAATCGTGGAAGTGGTACAAGCGAATGGGCGATGTCTTGTTTTACTATGATTGCAGTTCCTCCGGCTCTGCGACCGTCTTGTCTGTCGGAGCGGTAAACTGCGTGTTGTGTAAAGTGAATCTTATCCGCGGGGATAAGGTGTGTTTCGTTCACTAGCGCAATGCCTACGGCATGTTGCGTCATGAACGCGGCCAGTTCGACCCTTTTGTTTTTCAGGCCGCATGCGTTCCAGAAAAGGATACGCGTGTCTCGGCCCATGTGCTGTCTAGCCATGGAGGTTGGTTAGAGACGGTAAGAAATTGGATAGCTGTCCCTGGACAGCGGCGAGGATGGCGGAGGTGATTTGCGGGAGCATGGTTTCCAGGATTTTGGATATTAGGGATTTGACTAGAGCAGCCATAGGGTCGTCTGTGGTCTGCCTATTACTTTTGTCCGATGGGACAGCGGCCTGTGTGGGGGCAGGCAAAGCAGTAGCGGATGGCTTCTGCTTTGTGTGTGTGGGGGCCTGGGTTGGCTGGGGACGGCCTTCCTTGGCGGGTTTGGTGTTTGCAGAAGGCGCGGCAGATTTTTTGTTTTTGGGCTTGCCGGCCTTCTTGTGTTTTTGGCTCTTGAACAGCCGTGTGGGTGGAACAGCTTGTGTTTTTAATGTTGAGGCTGGCTGTTCCAGTGGTGTTGCGGAGGGTGCCTGCTCTGGGACCTGAGCAGGTGTACTGGGCTGCGCAGAAGGCGCAGGGGCCTGCACGGACTCAGGCAGTGTTGTGGTTTTTGCCACGGCTGCGGCGAAGGACCGTCCGCTGGAGACAACTGTCGGGGGGGGTCGGACAGCGGAGGCTGAGGGGGCGGTTTTAGCAGCCTGGTAAGCTGGCAGAGGAGCTTGGCCTTTACGCAAGGCCTCCTTCCTCCGTTGCAGCTCTGCCTTGTATGCAGGGCAACCCCTGTAAAGGGCAGAATGGTCGCCTCTGCAGTTGGCGCAGGTCTTCTTGCCGCCCGCCTCCAACTTGCAGTTGGCCACAGCGTGATGGCCGGCGCATACCTTGCACACCTGGCGTGCATGGCAGCGTAGGCCGCTGTGCCCGAACCGCAGGCAGTTGGAGCACTGCAAGGGCTTAGGGGGCGGATTAAAATGTTCTACTCGAACGCGCTGGTACAGCACTAGATCCAATTTAAGGATCTCGTCGGCTGACGGGCTGTCTTCCAGCTCGACGATGAACATTGGGAGGGCTCGCTTGTCTGCGTTTGAACGCATTTGCCAAGCGTTCATGGCGGGGTAGCCCTGCAGCCTCAGGTCCTCCACTACCGAGTCTTTACTCGTGGATTCGTGTATTCCCCGGACGACGTATTGCCGCGTACGTACGTCGCGGAGAAGGTACAATGAGTATTCCACTTTTTCGATTTTCAAGAACTCTTGCAAGTTCATGTAATCGATTTTCGTGGTTGTATAGAACGCCGTGCAGTTGTCGCGCCGCTTCGTGTAGAACTTTTGCGGCTTGTAGCGCGCCATGAACCTTTGGTTCAGCGCGCCGAGGTCGCCGTGATTGTACGCCACGACTGGCGGCACGACTTCTGCGGGCATCACGTTGTTTGTGGGTGCGCGGACTGGGGCGTCCTGTGTCGCTGTGCTGGCTTGGGCTTGGGGTTTGGCCCGTTGCGTTGTTTTCAGTACGAGTTCCGTCCTGGGGATCTCGTGTTTAGGGGTCGCTTGTTTCCGTTTGTTTATTATGAGGGGAGATACCCCAGGACTTCCTGTTGGGGTATCCTTCTTTTTGCCTTTTACGACCTGCCATTCGGCGGGTCGTGCAGCCTGGCTTGGAGCGGCATCAAGGGTCTCCAAACTGCGGGCAGAACGGAGGGGGGTCGCCATCCTCCACTGGCGGCTACCGGATATCAGTCTCTTTAGATTCTTTCCTTTCTTCGATATGATTTTCCGGCAGTGTCAGTAAGAGGATGTTGTGTATGGAGGACTTGGGTAGATCTAACCAGGCCTACAGTACGCGCAGTTATCCCACGTGAAGGGGCCGCTGGCACTGAGAATTCCCTACTCTAACACTATGTGGGGCTAGCCCCCAACAAGGGTAAAAGATTGGGGCGGAAGAGCCTTTGCTTCCACAATAAGTGAGCACTTATTGCTAGGAACCAAAAGCGATAGCGCTGAAAAAGAATTAAATGATTAGTACGTCCGCTGCGTGCGGCTCTCTCGTCCGAAGCCGAGGTCGCTGCGTCCGAAGACAAGCTGGGTCTTGCTCGGTGTTCCGCTTTCCTCGGATGAGGAAGTAGTCTCTACGAGGAAGTCCGGCTGCTCCGCTGCTGCAGGTGTTGCTCCTACCGAAGCCAGGTAGCAACTTCAATGGGTCGTTCAGTTGGTTTTTTTTTTTGGGCCAAAGGCCCTTAAAGGCCGTGCCCCCTAGAAAGCACGCACGGCCAAGCATGGGGGTCTACCACTTTCTACACCCCCTCTGCACGTGCTGTTAGTAAACTAACTTGGAACACAAGGATTGGGAACTTGTGTTTGATCCGCACCTGAGGGCATAATACCCTTTAATACGGTCATTCACGGAGATAGTTTGTGAGAGAGACAGAATGAAGAGCGTAGGGCTGAGGGAAAAAAGTGCCAATAATTCAACCTGAAGGGTCTCCTTACCGGGAAAAAAACCTCAGCGATAGTTAGATGGGTTGAAGGGCACAATGAGCTAGAATACTGCTCTTGTGCGACAGCAACATGCACATGGTTTTGTTGGTAGGAATAAGTTAGTAGTTGGTTGCGGGTATCATGCACGTCGATCCTCTTCTCGTCGAGGAGTCCGGATCTCCGCACACGTCCTGTAAAAACCGTAAGCAAGCGTGGTCAGTAAATCGTTATGAGCCGATCATGGGGGTTCGGGGGGGAGGAGGAGATGTTTTGGGCGTTTGTGTTTAGTGACGCGGGTGTGGTCATAATTGCCCAGTCGCCTTATGATAGTGTTGTGTGAGAATTGTGTCTTGCTGTACAGGCGTTCAGCATGTTCTCTGATAACGTCCATTAATGGCAGAATGATTAATTCGCGGTGGACGTCTTTAGTTCGTGCCCTCCAAGGTGCCTTGGCGATGATTTTAAGGACCTTGTTTTGTAAAACCTGGAGGCTACGAAGATGTGACTTGGCTGCATAGCCCCACACTGGTCCAGCATACGTCAGGATTGGCCGTATGAGTGTTAAGTATAGAGCGCGGGCTGTGGATGTGTTGAGGGTGCTTGTTCTGTTAAGCAATGGGTAGAGCTGTATCAGTCTAATGGTTGCTTTTCGAACGATGTTAGTGGTATGGAGTCTCCATGTCAGGGCCGGATCAAATGAGACTCCAAGGTATTTAACCGTGTCTCGGAATTGAATCGGGCGCTTGTGGAGTGTGAGTGGACGACAGTCTTTATGTAGGCGTGCGTGTCGTGCCCTACGTGTAAGTAGGAGTGCCTCGCATTTACCAACGTTAATCTTAATTCGCCATCGTGTTAACCATGGTTCGAGTGCGTTGAGTGCGCGTTGTAATTTACGATTAAGTGCCGATGGTAACCTCGACTGAGCAAAGATGGCTGTGTCGTCGGCGAATATGGCTACCTGGGTTTCAGGTGTTGTGGGGACATCGTTAATGTAGATGTTATGTAGGACTGGCCCTATGATACTTCCTTGAGGCACTCCTGCATGTATTCCCCTTACTGTGGACTGTGATGTGTTGACATCCACGAAGAATGTCCTACGTGATAGGTAAGAGTGGAGCAGCCGTATGAGTGCGAGTGGGAACCTACAGTCATTGAGCCGTCTTATCAGGCCGTTGTGCCAAATCTTATCGAAAGCCTTTTCCACATCGAGGAAAACGGCTGCCGTAGACCTTGCCAGGTTGTACCCTCTTGTTATGTGTTCAACTACTCGTAGTAGTTGGAGTGTTGTGGAGTGTTGATTCCTAAAGCCAAATTGCTCCGGCCTTAGGAGATCGTTTTCTGTGCAGTGTTCTGTGATCCTGCGCAGCATTACCTTCACGACCACTTTACCTAGCGAGCAAAGTAAAGTTATGGGCCTGTAGTTGGTCGGAAGTGTGTGGTCTTTCCCGGGTTTTCGGAAGGTCAGTACCTTCCCCTGTTTCCAGGTGTCCGGGAAGTGTTGCGTTCGGAAGATGGCATTCGTGATGTCTGTGATCTGCTCGAGTGCTCGGAGGGAGAGCTGTTTGAGCACTCGATTTTGAATGCCATCCGGGCCAGGCGCCTTACTGGGATGTGTTCGCTGTATAGCCCACCGTATTTCACCTATGTTTGTGTGCCGTAGAGGCTCGGCGGCTTCTTGGGCTAACAGCTGTTTCACAACCTGGTCCGTTTCAAGTGTGAATATCGGATCTGAGGGATCGTCATTCGGTTGGAATGTGGCCTCTAGCGTGTCGGCCAGCAGTTCAGCCTTCTCCGAGTCGGAGTAAGCGTGCCCTGCTGGTCCGTGGAGCGTTGGAATTTGGTATGCCTCCCGTGTAAAATGTCTCGCCATCTGCCACGTGGAGCGTGTGGAGGTGTCGAAGCTGGCTAGGAGCTTGTCCCACTCCATGCTTCGGTGTGTTTTGATGTGTTCTCTAATGATGTCTCTAAGTCTGTTCATATGGGTTTTGTAAATTTGCAACCTAGTTCGCTGCCAATACCTTCTAAGTCTATTCCTTAGGGTGATTAACTCCTTTATGCTATCAGGGAGCACCGTACTGTGTTGGTGTGGAGTTACCGTTGGTATAACTTCGGATATCGCGTCCTGTATGGCAGCGGTGAGGGACTGAACAGACTGGTCTATTTCCGCCGCGGTGTGGATGTTGTCCGTGTGGTTCATGTTTCTATCGAGGGCTTCCCGGAATAAATTCCAGTTGGCCTTCCTATAGTTGAACATGACGCGCTTGTCTCTGTGCTGTATAGTGCCTGTGTTACTAATGAGTACAGGGTAATGGTCTGAAGTCAGGTCCTGTATGACCGTGAGGTCAAGAGTGTCTGTGACGCCCTTGATGAGGGCTATGTCCAGGACATCTGGCTGTGCGTTTCGTCTTTCGGGCACGTAAGTTGCCTCACGTGGTCCTAGGACGATGTAATTATGTGTTTGTGAGTGAGCGTGTAGTGCCTTACCGCTGGGGTTGGTGCGTCTACTGTTCCATAATGGGTGTTTACTGTTTAGATCCCCAGCTACTATTACCCTTCCCGAGATGTTAAGTAGCCGGTCTATGTCTCTAACATCTATTGGGGGCCTGCCTGGTTTATTGTAGACGGCTACGAGTGTAGTGTATGCTCCATTTAACTGGATTCTAACAGCTGTGGCTTCAAGCTTGTTTAATCGTGGAAGTGGTACAAGCGAATGGGCGATGTCTTGTTTTACTATGATTGCAGTTCCTCCGGCTCTGCGACCGTCTTGTCTGTCGGAGCGGTAAACTGCGTGTTGTGTAAAGTGAATCTTATCCGCGGGGATAAGGTGTGTTTCGTTCACTAGCGCAATGCCTACGGCATGTTGCGTCATGAACGCGGCCAGTTCGACCCTTTTGTTTTTCAGGCCGCATGCGTTCCAGAAAAGGATACGCGTGTCTCGGCCCATGTGCTGTCTAGCCATGGAGGTTGGTTAGAGACGGTAAGAAATTGGATAGCTGTCCCTGGACAGCGGCGAGGATGGCGGAGGTGATTTGAGGGAGCATGGTTTCCAGGATTTTGGATATTAGGGATTTGACTAGAGCAGCCATAGGGTCGTCTGTGGTCTGCCTATTACTTTTGTCCGATGGGACAGCGGCCTGTGTGGGGGCAGGCAAAGCAGTAGCGGATGGCTTCTGCTTTGTGTGTGTGGGGGCCTGGGTTGGCTGGGGACGGCCTTCCTTGGCGGGTTTGGTGTTTGCAGAAGGCGCGGCAGATTTTTTGTTTTTGGGCTTGCCGGCCTTCTTGTGTTTTTGGCTCTTGAACAGCCGTGTGGGTGGAACAGCTTGTGTTTTTAATGTTGAGGCTGGCTGTTCCAGTGGTGTTGCGGAGGGTGCCTGCTCTGGGACCTGAGCAGGTGTACTGGGCTGCGCAGAAGGCGCAGGGGCCTGCACGGACTCAGGCAGTGTTGTGGTTTTTGCCACGGCTGCGGCGAAGGACCGTCCGCTGGAGACAACTGTCGGGGGGGGTCGGACAGCGGAGGCTGAGGGGGCGGTTTTAGCAGCCTGGTAAGCTGGCAGAGGAGCTTGGCCTTTACGCAAGGCCTCCTTCCTCCGTTGCAGCTCTGCCTTGTATGCAGGGCAACCCCTGTAAAGGGCAGAATGGTCGCCTCTGCAGTTGGCGCAGGTCTTCTTGCCGCCCGCCTCCAACTTGCAGTTGGCCACAGCGTGATGGCCGGCGCATACCTTGCACACCTGGCGTGCATGGCAGCGTAGGCCGCTGTGCCCGAACCGCAGGCAGTTGGAGCACTGCAAGGGCTTAGGGGGCGGATTAAAATGTTCTACTCGAACGCGCTGGTACAGCACTAGATCCAATTTAAGGATCTCGTCGGCTGACGGGCTGTCTTCCAGCTCGACGATGAACATTGGGAGGGCTCGCTTGTCTGCGTTTGAACGCATATGCCAAGCGTTCATGGCGGGGTAGCCCTGCAGCCTCAGGTCCTCCACTACCGAGTCTTTACTCGTGGATTCGTGTATTCCCCGGACGACGTATTGCCGCGTACGTACGTCGCGGAGAAGGTACAATGAGTATTCCACTTTTTCGATTTTCAAGAACTCTTGCAAGTTCATGTAATCGATTTTCGTGGTTGTATAGAACGCCGTGCAGTTGTCGCGCCGCTTCGTGTAGAACTTTTGCGGCTTGTAGCGCGCCATGAACCTTTGGTTCAGCGCGCCGAGGTCGCCGTGATTGTACGCCACGACTGGCGGCACGACTTCTGCGGGCATCACGTTGTTTGTGGGTGCGCGGACTGGGGCGTCCTGTGTCGCTGTGCTGGCTTGGGCTTGGGGTTTGGCCCGTTGCGTTGTTTTCAGTACGAGTTCCGTCCTGGGTATCTCGTGTTTAGGGGTCGCTTGTTTCCGTTTGTTTATTATGAGGGGAGATACCCCAGGACTTCCTGTTGGGGTATCCTTCTTTTTGCCTTTTACGACCTGCCATTCGGCGGGTCGTGCAGCCTGGCTTGGAGCGGCATCAAGGGTCTCCAAACTGCGGGCAGAACGGAGGGGGGTCGCCATCCTCCACTGGCGGCTACCGGATATCAGTCTCTTTAGATTCTTTCCTTTCTTCGATATGATTTTCCGGCAGTGTCAGTAAGAGGATGTTGTGTATGGAGGACTTGGGTAGATCTAACCAGGCCTACAGTACGCGCAGTTATCCCACGTGAAGGGGCCGCTGGCACTGAGAATTCCCTACTCTAACACTATGTGGGGCTAGCCCCCAACAAGGGTAAAAGATTGGGGCGGAAGAGCCTTTGCTTCCACAATAAGTGAGCACTTATTGCTAGGAACCAAAAGCGATAGCGCTGAAAAAGAATTAAATGATTAGTACGTCCGCTGCGTGCGGCTCTCTCGTCCGAAGCCGAGGTCGCTGCGTCCGAAGACAAGCTGGGTCTTGCTCGGTGTTCCGCTTTCCTCGGATGAGGAAGTAGTCTCTACGAGGAAGTCCGGCTGCTCCGCTGCTGCAGGTGTTGCTCCTACCGAAGCCAGGTAGCAACTTCAATGGGTCGTTCAGTTGGTTTTTTTTTTTTTTTTTTTGGGCCAAAGGTCCTTAAAGGCCGTGCCCCCTAGAAAGCACGCACGGCCAAGCATGGGGGTCTACCACTTTCTACACCCCCTCTGCACGTGCTGTTAGTAAACTAACTTGGAACACAAGGATTGGGAACTTGTGTTTGATCCGCACCTGAGGGCATAATACCCTTTAATACGGTCATTCACGGAGATAGTTTGTGAGAGAGACAGAATGAAGAGCGTAGGGCTGAGGGAAAAAAGTGCCAATAATTCAACCTGAAGGGTCTCCTTACCGGGAAAAAAACCTCAGCGATAGTTAGATGGGTTGAAGGGCACAATGAGCTAGAATACTGCTCTTGTGCGACAGCAACATGCACATGGTTTTGTTGGTAGGAATAAGTTAGTAGTTGGTTGCGGGTATCATGCACGTCGATCCTCTTCTCGTCGAGGAGTCCGGATCTCCGCACACGTCCTGTAAAAACCGTAAGCAAGCGTGGTCAGTAAATCGTTATGAGCCGATCATGGGGGTTCGGGGGGGAGGAGGAGATGTTTTGGGCGTTTGTGTTTAGTGACGCGGGTGTGGTCATAATTGCCCAGTCGCCTTATGATAGTGTTGTGTGAGAATTGTGTCTTGCTGTACAGGCGTTCAGCATGTTCTCTGATAACGTCCATTAATGGCAGAATGATTAATTCGCGGTGGACGTCTTTAGTTCGTGCCCTCCAAGGTGCCTTGGCGATGATTTTAAGGACCTTGTTTTGTAAAACCTGGAGGCTACGAAGATGTGACTTGGCTGCATAGCCCCACACTGGTCCAGCATACGTCAGGATTGGCCGTATGAGTGTTAAGTATAGAGCGCGGGCTGTGGATGTGTTGAGGGTGCTTGTTCTGTTAAGCAATGGGTAGAGCTGTATCAGTCTAATGGTTGCTTTTCGAACGATGTTAGTGGTATGGAGTCTCCATGTCAGGGCCGGATCAAATGAGACTCCAAGGTATTTAACCGTGTCTCGGAATTGAATCGGGCGCTTGTGGAGTGTGAGTGGACGACAGTCTTTATGTAGGCGTGCGTGTCGTGCCCTACGTGTAAGTAGGAGTGCCTCGCATTTACCAACGTTAATCTTAATTCGCCATCGTGTTAACCATGGTTCGAGTGCGTTGAGTGCGCGTTGTAATTTACGATTAAGTGCCGATGGTAACCTCGACTGAGCAAAGATGGCTGTGTCGTCGGCGAATATGGCTACCTGGGTTTCAGGTGTTGTGGGGACATCGTTAATGTAGATGTTATGTAGGACTGGCCCTATGATACTTCCTTGAGGCACTCCTGCATGTATTCCCCTTACTGTGGACTGTGATGTGTTGACATCCACGAAGAATGTCCTACGTGATAGGTAAGAGTGGAGCAGCCGTATGAGTGCGAGTGGGAACCTACAGTCATTGAGCCGTCTTATCAGGCCGTTGTGCCAAATCTTATCGAAAGCCTTTTCCACATCGAGGAAAACGGCTGCCGTAGACCTTGCCAGGTTGTACCCTCTTGTTATGTGTTCAACTACTCGTAGTAGTTGGAGTGTTGTGGAGTGTTGATTCCTAAAGCCAAATTGCTCCGGCCTTAGGAGATCGTTTTCTGTGCAGTGTTCTGTGATCCTGCGCAGCATTACCTTCTCGACCACTTTACCTAGCGAGCAAAGTAAAGTTATGGGCCTGTAGTTGGTCGGAAGTGTGTGGTCTTTCCCGGGTTTTCGGAAGGTCAGTACCTTCCCCTGTTTCCAGGTGTCCGGGAAGTGTTGCGTTTGGAAGATGGCATTCGTGATGTCTGTGATCTGCTCGAGTGCTCGGAGGGAGAGCTGTTTGAGCACTCGATTTTGAATGCCATCCGGGCCAGGCGCCTTACTGGGATGTGTTCGCTGTATAGCCCACCGTATTTCACCTATGTTTGTGTGCCGTAGAGGCTCGGCGGCTTCTTGGGCTAACAGCTGTTTCACAACCTGGTCCGTTTCAAGTGTGAATATCGGATCTGAGGGATCGTCATTCGGTTGGAATGTGGCCTCTAGCGTGTCGGCCAGCAGTTCAGCCTTCTCCGAGTCGGAGTAAGCGTGCCCTGCTGGTCCGTGGAGCGTTGGAATTTGGTATGCCTCCCGTGTAAAATGTCTCGCCATCTGCCACGTGGAGCGTGTGGAGGTGTCGAAGCTGGCTAGGAGCTTGTCCCACTCCATGCTTCGGTGTGTTTTGATGTGTTCTCTAATGATGTCTCTAAGTCTGTTCATATGGGTTTTGTAAATTTGCAACCTAGTTCGCTGCCAATACCTTCTAAGTCTATTCCTTAGGGTGATTAACTCCTTTATGCTATCAGGGAGCACCGTACTGTGTTGGTGTGGAGTTACCGTTGGTATAACTTCGGATATCGCGTCCTGTATGGCAGCGGTGAGGGACTGAACAGACTGGTCTATTTCCGCCGCGGTGTGGATGTTGTCCGTGTGGTTCATGTTTCTATCGAGGGCTTCCCGGAATAAATTCCAGTTGGCCTTCCTATAGTTGAACATGACGCGCTTGTCTCTGTGCTGTATAGTGCCTGTGTTACTAATGAGTACAGGGTAATGGTCTGAAGTCAGGTCCTGTATGACCGTGAGGTCAAGAGTGTCTGTGACGCCCTTGATGAGGGCTATGTCCAGGACATCTGGCTGTGCGTTTCGTCTTTCGGGCACGTAAGTTGCCTCACGTGGTCCTAGGACGATGTAATTATGTGTTTGTGAGTGAGCGTGTAGTGCCTTACCGCTGGGGTTGGTGCGTCTACTGTTCCATAATGGGTGTTTACTGTTTAGATCCCCAGCTACTATTACCCTTCCCGAGATGTTAAGTAGCCGGTCTATGTCTCTAACATCTATTGGGGGCCTGCCTGGTTTATTGTAGACGGCTACGAGTGTAGTGTATGCTCCATTTAACTGGATTCTAACAGCTGTGGCTTCAAGCTTGTTTAATCGTGGAAGTGGTACAAGCGAATGGGCGATGTCTTGTTTTACTATGATTGCAGTTCCTCCGGCTCTGCGACCGTCTTGTCTGTCGGAGCGGTAAACTGCGTGTTGTGTAAAGTGAATCTTATCCGCGGGGATAAGGTGTGTTTCGTTCACTAGCGCAATGCCTACGGCATGTTGCGTCATGAACGCGGCCAGTTCGACCCTTTTGTTTTTCAGGCCGCATGCGTTCCAGAAAAGGATACGCGTGTCTCGGCCCATGTGCTGTCTAGCCATGGAGGTTGGTTAGAGACGGTAAGAAATTGGATAGCTGTCCCTGGACAGCGGCGAGGATGGCGGAGGTGATTTGAGGGAGCATGGTTTCCAGGATTTTGGATATTAGGGATTTGACTAGAGCAGCCATAGGGTCGTCTGTGGTCTGCCTATTACTTTTGTCCGATGGGACAGCGGCCTGTGTGGGGGCAGGCAAAGCAGTAGCGGATGGCTTCTGCTTTGTGTGTGTGGGGGCCTGGGTTGGCTGGGGACGGCCTTCCTTGGCGGGTTTGGTGTTTGCAGAAGGCGCGGCAGATTTTTTGTTTTTGGGCTTGCCGGCCTTCTTGTGTTTTTGGCTCTTGAACAGCCGTGTGGGTGGAACAGCTTGTGTTTTTAATGTTGAGGCTGGCTGTTCCAGTGGTGTTGCGGAGGGTGCCTGCTCTGGGACCTGAGCAGGTGTACTGGGCTGCGCAGAAGGCGCAGGGGCCTGCACGGACTCAGGCAGTGTTGTGGTTTTTGCCACGGCTGCGGCGAAGGACCGTCCGCTGGAGACAACTGTCGGGGGGGGTCGGACAGCGGAGGCTGAGGGGGCGGTTTTAGCAGCCTGGTAAGCTGGCAGAGGAGCTTGGCCTTTACGCAAGGCCTCCTTCCTCCGTTGCAGCTCTGCCTTGTATGCAGGGCAACCCCTGTAAAGGGCAGAATGGTCGCCTCTGCAGTTGGCGCAGGTCTTCTTGCCGCCCGCCTCCAACTTGCAGTTGGCCACAGCGTGATGGCCGGCGCATACCTTGCACACCTGGCGTGCATGGCAGCGTAGGCCGCTGTGCCCGAACCGCAGGCAGTTGGAGCACTGCAAGGGCTTAGGGGGCGGATTAAAATGTTCTACTCGAACGCGCTGGTACAGCACTAGATCCAATTTAAGGATCTCGTCGGCTGACGGGCTGTCTTCCAGCTCGACGATGAACATTGGGAGGGCTCGCTTGTCTGCGTTTGAACGCATATGCCAAGCGTTCATGGCGGGGTAGCCCTGCAGCCTCAGGTCCTCCACTACCGAGTCTTTACTCGTGGATTCGTGTATTCCCCGGACGACGTATTGCCGCGTACGTACGTCGCGGAGAAGGTACAATGAGTATTCCACTTTTTCGATTTTCAAGAACTCTTGCAAGTTCATGTAATCGATTTTCGTGGTTGTATAGAACGCCGTGCAGTTGTCGCGCCGCTTCGTGTAGAACTTTTGCGGCTTGTAGCGCGCCATGAACCTTTGGTTCAGCGCGCCGAGGTCGCCGTGATTGTACGCCACGACTGGCGGCACGACTTCTGCGGGCATCACGTTGTTTGTGGGTGCGCGGACTGGGGCGTCCTGTGTCGCTGTGCTGGCTTGGGCTTGGGGTTTGGCCCGTTGCGTTGTTTTCAGTACGAGTTCCGTCCTGGGTATCTCGTGTTTAGGGGTCGCTTGTTTCCGTTTGTTTATTATGAGGGGAGATACCCCAGGACTTCCTGTTGGGGTATCCTTCTTTTTGCCTTTTACGACCTGCCATTCGGCGGGTCGTGCAGCCTGGCTTGGAGCGGCATCAAGGGTCTCCAAACTGCGGGCAGAACGGAGGGGGGTCGCCATCCTCCACTGGCGGCTACCGGATATCAGTCTCTTTAGATTCTTTCCTTTCTTCGATATGATTTTCCGGCAGTGTCAGTAAGAGGATGTTGTGTATGGAGGACTTGGGTAGATCTAACCAGGCCTACAGTACGCGCAGTTATCCCACGTGAAGGGGCCGCTGGCACTGAGAATTCCCTACTCTAACACTATGTGGGGCTAGCCCCCAACAAGGGTAAAAGATTGGGGCGGAAGAGCCTTTGCTTCCACAATAAGTGAGCACTTATTGCTAGGAACCAAAAGCGATAGCGCTGAAAAAGAATTAAATGATTAGTACGTCCGCTGCGTGCGGCTCTCTCGTCCGAAGGCGAGGTCGCTGCGTCCGAAGACAAGCTGGGTCTTGCTCGGTGTTCCGCTTTCCTCGGATGAGGAAGTAGTCTCTACGAGGAAGTCCGGCTGCTCCGCTGCTGCAGGTGTTGCTCGTACCGAAGCCAGGTAGCAACTGGTCGTTCAGTTGGTTTTTTTTTTTTTTTTTTTTTTTTGGGCCAAAGGCCCTTAAAGGCCGTGCCCCCTAGAAAGCACGCACGGCCAAGCATGGGGGTCTACCACTTTCTACACCCCCTCTGCACGTGCTGTTAGTAAACTAACTTGGAACACAAGGATTGGGAACTTGTGTTTGATCCGCACCTGAGGGCATAATACCCTTTAATACGGTCATTCACGGAGATAGTTTGTGAGAGAGACAGAATGAAGAGCGTAGGGCTGAGGGAAAAAAGTGCCAATAATTCAACCTGAAGGGTCTCCTTACCGGGAAAAAAACCTCAGCGATAGTTAGATGGGTTGAAGGGCACAATGAGCTAGTATACTGCTCTTGTGCGACAGCAACATGCACATGGTTTTGTTGGTAGGAATAAGTTAGTAGTTGGTTGCGGGTATCATGCACGTCGATCCTCTTCTCGTCGAGGAGTCCGGATCTCCGCACACGTCCTGTAAAAACCGTAAGCAAGCGTGGTCAGTAAATCGTTATGAGCCGATCATGGGGGTTCGGGGGGGAGGAGGAGATGTTTTGGGCGTTTGTGTTTAGTGACGCGGGTGTGGTCATAATTGCCCAGTCGCCTTATGATAGTGTTGTGTGAGAATTGTGTCTTGCTGTACAGGCGTTCAGCATGTTCTCTGATAACGTCCATTAATGGCAGAATGTTTAATTCGCGGTGGACGTCTTTAGTTCGTGCCCTCCAAGGTGCCTTGGCGATGATTTTAAGGACCTTGTTTTGTAAAACCTGGAGGCTACGAAGATGTGACTTGGCTGCATAGCCCCACACTGGTCCAGCATACGTCAGGATTGGCCGTATGAGTGTTAAGTATAGAGCGCGGGCTGTGGATGTGTTGAGGGTGCTTGTTCTGTTAAGCAATGGGTAGAGCTGTATCAGTCTAATGGTTGCTTTTCGAACGATGTTAGTGGTATGGAGTCTCCATGTCAGGGCCGGATCAAATGAGACTCCAAGGTATTTAACCGTGTCTCGGAATTGAATCGGGCGCTTGTGGAGTGTGAGTGGACGACAGTCTTTATGTAGGCGTGCGTGTCGTGCCCTACGTGTAAGTAGGAGTGCCTCGCATTTACCAACGTTAATCTTAATTCGCCATCGTGTTAACCATGGTTCGATTGCGTTGAGTGCGCGTTGTAATTTACGATTAAGTGCCGATGGTATCCTCGACTGAGCAAAGATGGCTGTGTCGTCGGCGAATATGGCTACCTGGGTTTCAGGTGTTGTGGGGACATCGTTAATGTAGATGTTATGTAGGACTGGCCCTATGATACTTCCTTGAGGCACTCCTGCATGTATTCCCCTTACTGTGGACTGTGATGTGTTGACATCCACGAAGAATGTCCTACGTGATAGGTAAGAGTGGAGTAGCCGTATGAGTGCGAGTGGGAACCTACAGTCATTGAGCCGTCTTATCAGGCCGTTGTGCCAAATCTTATCGAAAGCCTTTTCCACATCGAGGAAAACGGCTGCCGTAGACCTTGCCAGGTTGTACCCTCTTGTTATGTGTTCAACTACTCGTAGTAGTTGGAGTGTTGTGGAGTGTTGATTCCTAAAGCCAAATTGCTCCGGCCTTAGGAGATCGTTTTCTGTGCAGTGTTCTGTGATCCTGCGCAGCATTACCTTCTCGACCACTTTACCTAGCGAGCAAAGTAAAGTTATGGGCCTGTAGTTGGTCGGAAGTGTGTGGTCTTTCCCGGGTTTTCGGAAGGTCAGTACCTTCCCCTGTTTCCAGGTGTCCGGGAAGTGTTGCGTTCGGAAGATGGCATTCGTGATGTCTGTGATCTGCTCGAGTGCTCGGAGGGAGAGCTGTTTGAGCACTCGATTTTGAATGCCATCCGGGCCAGGCGCCTTACTGGGATGTGTTCGCTGTATAGCCCACCGTATTTCACCTATGTTTGTGTGCCGTAGAGGCTCGGCGGCTTCTTGGGCTAACAGCTGTTTCACAACCTGGTCCGTTTCAAGTGTGAATATCGGATCTGAGGGATCGTCATTCGGTTGGAATGTGGCCTCTAGCGTGTCGGCCAGCAGTTCAGCCTTCTCCGAGTCGGAGTAAGCGTGCCCTGCTGGTCCGTGGAGCGTTGGAATTTGGTATGCCTCCCGTGTAAAATGTCTCGCCATCTGCCACGTGGAGCGTGTGGAGGTGTCGAAGCTGGCTAGGAGCTTGTCCCACTCCATGCTTCGGTGTGTTTTGATGTGTTCTCTAATGATGTCTCTAAGTCTGTTCATATGGGTTTTGTATATTTGCAACCTAGTTCGCTGCCAATACCTTCTAAGTCTATTCCTTAGGGTGATTAACTCCTTTATGCTATCAGGGAGCACCGTCCTGTGTTGGTGTGGAGTTACCGTTGGTATAACTTCGGATATCGCGTCCTGTATGGCAGCGGTGAGGGACTGAACAGACTGGTCTATTTCCGCCGCGGTGTGGATGTTGTCCGTGTGGTTCATGTTTCTATCGAGGGCTTCCCGGAATAAATTCCAGTTGGCCTTCCTATAGTTGAACATGACGCGCTTGTCTCTGTGCTGTATAGTGCCTGTGTTACTAATGAGTACAGGGTAATGGTCTGAAGTCAGGTCCTGTATGACCGTGAGGTCAAGAGTGTCTGTGACGCCCTTGATGAGGGCTATGTCCAGGACATCTGGCTGTGCGTTTCGTCTTTCGGGCACGTAAGTTGCCTCACGTGGTCCTAGGACGATGTAATTATGTGTTTGTGAGTGAGCGTGTAGTGCCTTACCGCTGGGGTTGGTGCGTCTACTGTTCCATAATGGGTGTTTACTGTTTAGATCCCCAGCTACTATTACCCTTCCCGAGATGTTAAGTAGCCGGTCTATGTCTCTAACATCTATTGGGGGCCTGCCTGGTTTATTGTAGACGGCTACGAGTGTAGTGTATGCTCCATTTAACTGGATTCTAACAGCTGTGGCTTCAAGCTTGTTTAATCGTGGAAGTGGTACAAGCGAATGGGCGATGTCTTGTTTTACTATGATTGCAGTTCCTCCGGCTCGGCGACCGTCTTGTCTGTCGGAGCGGTAAACTGCGTGTTGTGTAAAGTGAATCTTATCCGCGAGGATAAGGTGTGTTTCGTTCACTAGCGCGATGCCTACGGCATGTTGCGTCATGAACGCGGCCAGTTCGACCCTTTTGTTTTTCAGGCCGCATGCGTTCCAGAAAAGGATACGCGTGTCTCGGCCCATGTGCTGTCTAGCCATGGAGGTTGGTTAGAGACGGTAAGAAATTGGATAGCTGTCCCTGGACAGCGGCGAGGATGGCGGAGGTGATTTGAGGGAGCATGGTTTCCAGGATTTTGGATATTAGGGATTTGACTAGAGCAGCCATAGGGTCGTCTGTGGTCTGTCTATTACTTTTGTCCGATGGGACAGCGGCCTGTGTGGGGGCAGGCAAAGCAGTAGCGGATGGCTTCTGCTTTGTGTGTGTGGGGGCCTTGGTTGGCTGGGGACGGCCTTCCTTGGCGGGTTTGGTGTTTGCAGAAGGCGCGGCAGATTTTTTGTTTTTGGGCTTGCCGGGCTTCTTGTGTTTTTGGCTCTTGAACAGCCGTGTGGGTGGAACAGCTTGTGTTTTTAATGTTGAGGCTGGCTGTTCCAGTGGTGTTGCGGAGGGTGCCTGCTCTGGGACCTGAGCAGGTGTACTGGGCTGCGCAGAAGGCGCAGGGGCCTGCACGGACTCAGGCAGTGTTGTGGTTTTTGCCACGGCTGCGGCGAAGGACCGTCCGCTGGAGACAACTGTCGGGGGGGGTCGGACAGCGGAGGCTGAGGGGGCGGTTTTAGCAGCCTGGTAAGCTGGCAGAGGAGCTTGGCCTTTACGCAAGGCCTCCTTCCTCCGTTGCAGCTCTGCCTTGTATGCAGGGCAACCCCTGTAAAGGGCAGAATGGTCGCCTCTGCAGTTGGCGCAGGTCTTCTTGCCGCCCGCCTCCAACTTGCAGTTGGCCACAGCGTGATGGCCGGCGCATACCTTGCACACCTGGCGTGCATGGCAGCGTAGGCCGCTGTGCCCGAACCGCAGGCAGTTGGAGCACTGCAAGGGCTTAGGGGGCGGATTAAAATGTTCTACTCGAACGCGCTGGTACAGCACTAGATCCAATTTAAGGATCTCGTCGGCTGACGGGCTGTCTTCCAGCTCGACGATGAACATTGGGAGGGCTCGCTTGTCTGCGTTTGAACGCATTTGCCAAGCGTTCATGGCGGGGTAGCCCTGCAGCCTCAGGTCCTCCACTACCGAGTCTTTACTCGTGGATTCGTGTATTCCCCGGACGACGTATTGCCGCGTACGTACGTCGCGGAGAAGGTACAATGAGTATTCCACTTTTTCGATTTTCAAGAACTCTTGCAAGATCATGTAATCGATTTTCGTGGTTGTATAGAACGCCGTGCAGTTGTCGCGCCGCTTCGTGTAGAACTTTTGCGGCTTGTAGCGCGCCATGAACCTTTGGTTCAGCGCGCCGAGGTCGCCGTGATTGTACGCCACGACTGGCGGCACGACTTCTGCGGGCATCACGTTGTTTGTGGGTGCGCGGACTGGGGCGTCCTGTGTCGCTGTGCTGGCTTGGGCTTGGGGTTTGGCCCGTTGCGTTGTTTTCAGTACGAGTTCCGTCCTGGGTATCTCGTGTTTAGGGGTCGCTTGTTTCCGTTTGTTTATTATGAGGGGAGATACCCCAGGACTTCCTGTTGGGGTATCCTTCTTTTTGCCTTTTACGACCTGCCATTCGGCGGGTCGTGCAGCCTGGCTTGGAGCGGCATCAAGGGTCTCCAAACTGCGGGCAGAACGGAGGGGGGTCGCCATCCTCCACTGGCGGATACCGGATATCAGTCTCTTTAGATTCTTTCCTTTCTTCGATATGATTTTCCGGCAGTGTCAGTAAGAGGATGTTGTGTATGGAGGACTTGGGTAGATCTAACCAGGCCTACAGTACGCGCAGTTATCCCACGTGAAGGGGCCGCTGGCACTGAGAATTCCCTACTCTAACACTATGTGGGGCTAGCCCCCAACAAGGGTAAAAGATTGGGGCGGAAGAGCCTTTGCTTCCACAATAAGTGAGCACTTATTGCTAGGAACCAAAAGCGATAGCGCTGAAAAAGAATTAAATGATTAGTACGTCCGCTGCGTGCGGCTCTCTCGTCCGAAGGCGAGGTCGCTGCGTCCGAAGACAAGCTGGGTCTTGCTCGGTGTTCCGCTTTCCTCGGATGAGGAAGTAGTCTCTACGAGGAAGTCCGGCTGCTCCGCTGCTGCAGGTGTTGCTCCTACCGAAGCCAGGTAGCAACTTCAATGGGTCGTTCAGTTGGTTTTTTTTTTTGGGCCAAAGGCCCTTAAAGGCCGTGCCCCCTAGAAAGCACGCACGGCCAAGCATGGGGGTCTACCACTTTCTACACCCCCTCTGCACGTGCTGTTAGTAAACTAACTTGGAACACAAGGATTGGGAACTTGTGTTTGATCCGCACCTGAGGGCATAATACCCTTTAATACGGTCATTCACGGAGATAGTTTGTGAGAGAGACAGAATGAAGAGCGTAGGGCTGAGGGAAAAAAGTGCCAATAATTCAACCTGAAGGGTCTCCTTACCGGGAAAAAAACCTCAGCGATAGTTAGATGGGTTGAAGGGCACAATGAGCTAGAATACTGCTCTTGTGCGACAGCAACATGCACATGGTTTTGTTGGTAGGAATAAGTTAGTAGTTGGTTGCGGGTATCATGCACGTCGATCCTCTTCTCGTCGAGGAGTCCGGATCTCCGCACACGTCCTGTAAAAACCGTAAGCAAGCGTGGTCAGTAAATCGTTATGAGCCGATCATGGGGGTTCGGGGGGGAGGAGGAGATGTTTTGGGCGTTTGTGTTTAGTGACGCGGGTGTGGTCATAATTGCCCAGTCGCCTTATGATAGTGTTGTGTGAGAATTGTGTCTTGCTGTACAGGCGTTCAGCATGTTCTCTGATAACGTCCATTAATGGCAGAATGTTTAATTCGCGGTGGACGTCTTTAGTTCGTGCCCTCCAAGGTGCCTTGGCGATGATTTTAAGGACCTTGTTTTGTAAAACCTGGAGGCTACGAAGATGTGACTTGGCTGCATAGCCCCACACTGGTCCAGCATACGTCAGGATTGGCCGTATGAGTGTTAAGTATAGAGCGCGGGCTGTGGATGTGTTGAGGGTGCTTGTTCTGTTAAGCAATGGGTAGAGCTGTATCAGTCTAATGGTTGCTTTTCGAACGATGTTAGTGGTATGGAGTCTCCATGTCAGGGCCGGATCAAATGAGACTCCAAGGTATTTAACCGTGTCTCGGAATTGAATCGGGCGCTTGTGGAGTGTGAGTGGACGACAGTCTTTATGTAGGCGTGCGTGTCGTGCCCTACGTGTAAGTAGGAGTGCCTCGCATTTACCAACGTTAATCTTAATTCGCCATCGTGTTAACCATGGTTCGAGTGCGTTGAGTGCGCGTTGTAATTTACGATTAAGTGCCGATGGTAACCTCGACTGAGCAAAGATGGCTGTGTCGTCGGCGAATATGGCTACCTGGGTTTCAGGTGTTGTGGGGACATCGTTAATGTAGATGTTATGTAGGACTGGCCCTATGATACTTCCTTGAGGCACTCCTGCATGTATTCCCCTTACTGTGGACTGTGATGTGTTGACATCCACGAAGAATGTCCTACGTGATAGGTAAGAGTGGAGCAGCCGTATGAGTGCGAGTGGGAACCTACAGTCATTGAGCCGTCTTATCAGGCCGTTGTGCCAAATCTTATCGAAAGCCTTTTCCACATCGAGGAAAACGGCTGCCGTAGACCTTGCCAGGTTGTACCCTCTTGTTATGTGTTCAACTACTCGTAGTAGTTGGAGTGTTGTGGAGTGTTGATTCCTAAAGCCAAATTGCTCCGGCCTTAGGAGATCGTTTTCTGTGCAGTGTTCTGTGATCCTGCGCAGCATTACCTTCTCGACCACTTTACCTAGCGAGCAAAGTAAAGTTATGGGCCTGTAGTTGGTCGGAAGTGTGTGGTCTTTCCCGGGTTTTCGGAAGGTCAGTACCTTCCCCTGTTTCCAGGTGTCCGGGAAGTGTTGCGTTTGGAAGATGGCATTCGTGATGTCTGTGATCTGCTCGAGTGCTCGGAGGGAGAGCTGTTTGAGCACTCGATTTTGAATGCCATCCGGGCCAGGCGCCTTACTGGGATGTGTTCGCTGTATAGCCCACCGTATTTCACCTATGTTTGTGTGCCGTAGAGGCTCGGCGGCTTCTTGGGCTAACAGCTGTTTCACAACCTGGTCCGTTTCAAGTGTGAATATCGGATCTGAGGGATCGTCATTCGGTTGGAATGTGGCCTCTAGCGTGTCGGCCAGCAGTTCAGCCTTCTCCGAGTCGGAGTAAGCGTGCCCTGCTGGTCCGTGGAGCGTTGGAATTTGGTATGCCTCCCGTGTAAAATGTCTCGCCATCTGCCACGTGGAGCGTGTGGAGGTGTCGAAGCTGGCTAGGAGCTTGTCCCACTCCATGCTTCGGTGTGTTTTGATGTGTTCTCTAATGATGTCTCTAAGTCTGTTAATATGGGTTTTGTAAATTTGCAACCTAGTTCGCTGCCAATACCTTCTAAGTCTATTCCTTAGGGTGATTAACTCCTTTATGCTATCAGGGAGCACCGTACTGTGTTGGTGTGGAGTTACCGTTGGTATAACTTCGGATATCGCGTCCTGTATGGCAGCGGTGAGGGACTGAACAGACTGGTCTATTTCCGCCGCGGTGTGGATGTTGTCCGTGTGGTTCATGTTTCTATCGAGGGCTTCCCGGAATAAATTCCAGTTGGCCTTCCTATAGTTGAACATGACGCGCTTGTCTCTGTGCTGTATAGTGCCTGTGTTACTAATGAGTACAGGGTAATGGTCTGAAGTCAGGTCCTGTATGACCGTGAGGTCAAGAGTGTCTGTGACGCCCTTGATGAGGGCTATGTCCAGGACATCTGGCTGTGCGTTTCGTCTTTCGGGCACGTAAGTTGCCTCACGTGGTCCTAGGACGATGTAATTATGTGTTTGTGAGTGAGCGTGTAGTGCCTTACCGCTGGGGTTGGTGCGTCTACTGTTCCATAATGGGTGTTTACTGTTTAGATCCCCAGCTACTATTACCCTTCCCGAGATGTTAAGTAGCCGGTCTATGTCTCTAACATCTATTGGGGGCCTGCCTGGTTTATTGTAGACGGCTACGAGTGTAGTGTATGCTCCATTTAACTGGATTCTAACAGCTGTGGCTTCAAGCTTGTTTAATCGTGGAAGTGGTACAAGCGAATGGGCGATGTCTTGTTTTACTATGATTGCAGTTCCTCCGGCTCTGCGACCGTCTTGTCTGTCGGAGCGGTAAACTGCGTGTTGTGTAAAGTGAATCTTATCCGCGGGGATAAGGTGTGTTTCGTTCACTAGCGCAATGCCTACGGCATGTTGCGTCATGAACGCGGCCAGTTCGACCCTTTTGTTTTTCAGGCCGCATGCGTTCCAGAAAAGGATACGCGTGTCTCGGCCCATGTGCTGTCTAGCCATGGAGGTTGGTTAGAGACGGTAAGAAATTGGATAGCTGTCCCTGGACAGCGGCGAGGATGGCGGAGGTGATTTGAGGGAGCATGGTTTCCAGGATTTTGGATATTAGGGATTTGACTAGAGCAGCCATAGGGTCGTCTGTGGTCTGCCTATTACTTTTGTCCGATGGGACAGCGGCCTGTGTGGGGGCAGGCAAAGCAGTAGCGGATGGCTTCTGCTTTGTGTGTGTGGGGGCCTGGGTTGGCTGGGGACGGCCTTCCTTGGCGGGTTTGGTGTTTGCAGAAGGCGCGGCAGATTTTTTGTTTTTGGGCTTGCCGGCCTTCTTGTGTTTTTGGCTCTTGAACAGCCGTGTGGGTGGAACAGCTTGTGTTTTTAATGTTGAGGCTGGCTGTTCCAGTGGTGTTGCGGAGGGTGCCTGCTCTGGGACCTGAGCAGGTGTACTGGGCTGCGCAGAAGGCGCAGGGGCCTGCACGGACTCAGGCAGTGTTGTGGTTTTTGCCACGGCTGCGGCGAAGGACCGTCCGCTGGAGACAACTGTCGGGGGGGGTCGGACAGCGGAGGCTGAGGGGGCGGTTTTAGCAGCCTGGTAAGCTGGCAGAGGAGCTTGGCCTTTACGCAAGGCCTCCTTCCTCCGTTGCAGCTCTGCCTTGTATGCAGGGCAACCCCTGTAAAGGGCAGAATGGTCGCCTCTGCAGTTGGCGCAGGTCTTCTTGCCGCCCGCCTCCAACTTGCAGTTGGCCACAGCGTGATGGCCGGCGCATACCTTGCACACCTGGCGTGCATGGCAGCGTAGGCCGCTGTGCCCGAACCGCAGGCAGTTGGAGCACTGCAAGGGCTTAGGGGGCGGATTAAAATGTTCTACTCGAACGCGCTGGTACAGCACTAGATCCAATTTAAGGATCTCGTCGGCTGACGGGCTGTCTTCCAGCTCGACGATGAACATTGGGAGGGCTCGCTTGTCTGCGTTTGAACGCATTTGCCAAGCGTTCATGGCGGGGTAGCCCTGCAGCCTCAGGTCCTCCACTACCGAGTCTTTACTCGTGGATTCGTGTATTCCCCGGACGACGTATTGCCGCGTACGTACGTCGCGGAGAAGGTACAATGAGTATTCCACTTTTTCGATTTTCAAGAACTCTTGCAAGTTCATGTAATCGATTTTCGTGGTTGTATAGAACGCCGTGCAGTTGTCGCGCCGCTTCGTGTAGAACTTTTGCGGCTTGTAGCGCGCCATGAACCTTTGGTTCAGCGCGCCGAGGTCGCCGTGATTGTACGCCACGACTGGCGGCACGACTTCTGCGGGCATCACGTTGTTTGTGGGTGCGCGGACTGGGGCGTCCTGTGTCGCTGTGCTGGCTTGGGCTTGGGGTTTGGCCCGTTGCGTTGTTTTCAGTACGAGTTCCGTCCTGGGTATCTCGTGTTTAGGGGTCGCTTGTTTCCGTTTGTTTATTATGAGGGGAGATACCCCAGGACTTCCTGTTGGGGTATCCTTCTTTTTGCCTTTTACGACCTGCCATTCGGCGGGTCGTGCAGCCTGGCTTGGAGCGGCATCAAGGGTCTCCAAACTGCGGGCAGAACGGAGGGGGGTCGCCATCCTCCACTGGCGGATACCGGATATCAGTCTCTTTAGATTCTTTCCTTTCTTCGATATGATTTTCCGGCAGTGTCAGTAAGAGGATGTTGTGTATGGAGGACTTGGGTAGATCTAACCAG
The DNA here is from genome assembly GCA_037074705.1 of Zhengitettix transpicula. Classification (NCBI taxonomy): domain Eukaryota; kingdom Metazoa; phylum Arthropoda; class Insecta; order Orthoptera; family Tetrigidae; genus Zhengitettix; species Zhengitettix transpicula. The sequence continues at coordinate 189,079,809 of CM073591.1, forward strand.
GCCTACAGTACGCGCAGTTATCCCACGTGAAGGGGCCGCTGGCACTGAGAATTCCCTACTCTAACACTATGTGGGGCTAGCCCCCAACAAGGGTAAAAGATTGGGGCGGAAGAGCCTTTGCTTCCACAATAAGTGAGCACTTATTGCTAGGAACCAAAAGCGATAGCGCTGAAAAAGAATTAAATGATTAGTACGTCCGCTGCGTGCGGCTCTCTCGTCCGAAGGCGAGGTCGCTGCGTCCGAAGACAAGCTGGGTCTTGCTCGGTGTTCCGCTTTCCTCGGATGAGGAAGTAGTCTCTACGAGGAAGTCCGGCTGCTCCGCTGCTGCAGGTGTTGCTCCTACCGAAGCCAGGTAGCAACTGGTCGTTCAGTTGGTTTTTTTTTTTTTTTTTTTTTTTTGGGCCAAAGGCCCTTAAAGGCCGTGCCCCCTAGAAAGCACGCACGGCCAAGCATGGGGGTCTACCACTTTCTACACCCCCTCTGCACGTGCTGTTAGTAAACTAACTTGGAACACAAGGATTGGGAACTTGTGTTTGATCCGCACCTGAGGGCATAATACCCTTTAATACGGTCATTCACGGAGATAGTTTGTGAGAGAGACAGAATGAAGAGCGTAGGGCTGAGGGAAAAAAGTGCCAATAATTCAACCTGAAGGGTCTCCTTACCGGGAAAAAAACCTCAGCGATAGTTAGATGGGTTGAAGGGCACAATGAGCTAGTATACTGCTCTTGTGCGACAGCAACATGCACATGGTTTTGTTGGTAGGAATAAGTTAGTAGTTGGTTGCGGGTATCATGCACGTCGATCCTCTTCTCGTCGAGGAGTCCGGATCTCCGCACACGTCCTGTAAAAACCGTAAGCAAGCGTGGTCAGTAAATCGTTATGAGCCGATCATGGGGGTTCGGGGGGGAGGAGGAGATGTTTTGGGCGTTTGTGTTTAGTGACGCGGGTGTGGTCATAATTGCCCAGTCGCCTTATGATAGTGTTGTGTGAGAATTGTGTCTTGCTGTACAGGCGTTCAGCATGTTCTCTGATAACGTCCATTAATGGCAGAATGTTTAATTCGCGGTGGACGTCTTTAGTTCGTGCCCTCCAAGGTGCCTTGGCGATGATTTTAAGGACCTTGTTTTGTAAAACCTGGAGGCTACGAAGATGTGACTTGGCTGCATAGCCCCACACTGGTCCAGCATACGTCAGGATTGGCCGTATGAGTGTTAAGTATAGAGCGCGGGCTGTGGATGTGTTGAGGGTGCTTGTTCTGTTAAGCAATGGGTAGAGCTGTATCAGTCTAATGGTTGCTTTTCGAACGATGTTAGTGGTATGGAGTCTCCATGTCAGGGCCGGATCAAATGAGACTCCAAGGTATTTAACCGTGTCTCGGAATTGAATCGGGCGCTTGTGGAGTGTGAGTGGACGACAGTCTTTATGTAGGCGTGCGTGTCGTGCCCTACGTGTAAGTAGGAGTGCCTCGCATTTACCAACGTTAATCTTAATTCGCCATCGTGTTAACCATGGTTCGAGTGCGTTGAGTGCGCGTTGTAATTTACGATTAAGTGCCGATGGTATCCTCGACTGAGCAAAGATGGCTGTGTCGTCGGCGAATATGGCTACCTGGGTTTCAGGTGTTGTGGGGACATCGTTAATGTAGATGTTATGTAGGACTGGCCCTATGATACTTCCTTGAGGCACTCCTGCATGTATTCCCCTTACTGTGGACTGTGATGTGTTGACATCCACGAAGAATGTCCTACGTGATAGGTAAGAGTGGAGTAGCCGTATGAGTGCGAGTGGGAACCTACAGTCATTGAGCCGTCTTATCAGGCCGTTGTGCCAAATCTTATCGAAAGCCTTTTCCACATCGAGGAAAACGGCTGCCGTAGACCTTGCCAGGTTGTACCCTCTTGTTATGTGTTCAACTACTCGTAGTAGTTGGAGTGTTGTGGAGTGTTGATTCCTAAAGCCAAATTGCTCCGGCCTTAGGAGATCGTTTTCTGTGCAGTGTTCTGTGATCCTGCGCAGCATTACCTTCTCGACCACTTTACCTAGCGAGCAAAGTAAAGTTATGGGCCTGTAGTTGGTCGGAAGTGTGTGGTCTTTCCCGGGTTTTCGGAAGGTCAGTACCTTCCCCTGTTTCCAGGTGTCCGGGAAGTGTTGCGTTCGGAAGATGGCATTCGTGATGTCTGTGATCTGCTCGAGTGCTCGGAGGGAGAGCTGTTTGAGCACTCGATTTTGAATGCCATCCGGGCCAGGCGCCTTACTGGGATGTGTTCGCTGTATAGCCCACCGTATTTCACCTATGTTTGTGTGCCGTAGAGGCTCGGCGGCTTCTTGGGCTAACAGCTGTTTCACAACCTGGTCCGTTTCAAGTGTGAATATCGGATCTGAGGGATCGTCATTCGGTTGGAATGTGGCCTCTAGCGTGTCGGCCAGCAGTTCAGCCTTCTCCGAGTCGGAGTAAGCGTGCCCTGCTGGTCCGTGGAGCGTTGGAATTTGGTATGCCTCCCGTGTAAAATGTCTCGCCATCTGCCACGTGGAGCGTGTGGAGGTGTCGAAGCTGGCTAGGAGCTTGTCCCACTCCATGCTTCGGTGTGTTTTGATGTGTTCTCTAATGATGTCTCTAAGTCTGTTCATATGGGTTTTGTATATTTGCAACCTAGTTCGCTGCCAATACCTTCTAAGTCTATTCCTTAGGGTGATTAACTCCTTTATGCTATCAGGGAGCACCGTCCTGTGTTGGTGTGGAGTTACCGTTGGTATAACTTCGGATATCGCGTCCTGTATGGCAGCGGTGAGGGACTGAACAGACTGGTCTATTTCCGCCGCGGTGTGGATGTTGTCCGTGTGGTTCATGTTTCTATCGAGGGCTTCCCGGAATAACTTCCAGTTGGCCTTCCTATAGTTGAACATGACGCGCTTGTCTCTGTGCTGTATAGTGCCTGTGTTACTAATGAGTACAGGGTAATGGTCTGAAGTCAGGTCCTGTATGACCGTGAGGTCAAGAGTGTCTGTGACGCCCTTGATGAGGGCTATGTCCAGGACATCTGGCTGTGCGTTTCGTCTTTCGGGCACGTAAGTTGCCTCACGTGGTCCTAGGACGATGTAATTATGTGTTTGTGAGTGAGCGTGTAGTGCCTTACCGCTGGGGTTGGTGCGTCTACTGTTCCATAATGGGTGTTTACTGTTTAGATCCCCAGCTACTATTACCCTTCCCGAGATGTTAAGTAGCCGGTCTATGTCTCTAACATCTATTGGGGGCCTGCCTGGTTTATTGTAGACGGCTACGAGTGTAGTGTATGCTCCATTTAACTGGATTCTAACAGCTGTGGCTTCAAGCTTGTTTAATCGTGGAAGTGGTACAAGCGAATGGGCGATTACTTGTTTTACTATGATTGCAGTTCCTCCGGCTCGGCGACCGTCTTGTCTGTCGGAGCGGTAAACTGCGTGTTGTGTAAAGTGAATCTTATCCGCGAGGATAAGGTGTGTTTCGTTCACTAGCGCGATGCCTACGGCATGTTGCGTCATGAACGCGGCCAGTTCGACCCTTTTGTTTTTCAGGCCGCATGCGTTCCAGAAAAGGATACGCGTGTCTCGGCCCATGTGCTGTCTAGCCATGGAGGTTGGTTAGAGACGGTAAGAAATTGGATAGCTGTCCCTGGACAGCGGCGAGGATGGCGGAGGTGATTTGAGGGAGCATGGTTTCCAGGATTTTGGATATTAGGGATTTGACTAGAGCAGCCATAGGGTCGTCTGTGGTCTGCCTATTACTTTTGTCCGATGGGACAGCGGCCTGTGTGGGGGCAGGCAAAGCAGTAGCGGATGGCTTCTGCTTTGTGTGTGTGGGGGCCTTGGTTGGCTGGGGACGGCCTTCCTTGGCGGGTTTGGTGTTTGCAGAAGGCGCGGCAGATTTTTTGTTTTTGGGCTTGCCGGCCTTCTTGTGTTTTTGGCTCTTGAACAGCCGTGTGGGTGGAACAGCTTGTGTTTTTAATGTTGAGGCTGGCTGTTCCAGTGGTGTTGCGGAGGGTGCCTGCTCTGGGACCTGAGCAGGTGTACTGGGCTGCGCAGAAGGCGCAGGGGCCTGCACGGACTCAGGCAGTGTTGTGGTTTTTGCCACGGCTGCGGCGAAGGACCGTCCGCTGGAGACAACTGTCGGGGGGGGTCGGACAGCGGAGGCTGAGGGGGCGGTTTTAGCAGCCTGGTAAGCTGGCAGAGGAGCTTGGCCTTTACGCAAGGCCTCCTTCCTCCGTTGCAGCTCTGCCTTGTATGCAGGGCAACCCCTGTAAAGGGCAGAATGGTCGCCTCTGCAGTTGGCGCAGGTCTTCTTGCCGCCCGCCTCCAACTTGCAGTTGGCCACAGCGTGATGGCCGGCGCATACCTTGCACACCTGGCGTGCATGGCAGCGTAGGCCGCTGTGCCCGAACCGCAGGCAGTTGGAGCACTGCAAGGGCTTAGGGGGCGGATTAAAATGTTCTACTCGAACGCGCTGGTACAGCACTAGATCCAATTTAAGGATCTCGTCGGCTGACGGGCTGTCTTCCAGCTCGACGATGAACATTGGGAGGGCTCGCTTGTCTGCGTTTGAACGCATTTGCCAAGCGTTCATGGCGGGGTAGCCCTGCAGCCTCAGGTCCTCCACTACCGAGTCTTTACTCGTGGATTCGTGTATTCCCCGGACGACGTATTGCCGCGTACGTACGTCGCGGAGAAGGTACAATGAGTATTCCACTTTTTCGATTTTCAAGAACTCTTGCAAGATCATGTAATCGATTTTCGTGGTTGTATAGAACGCCGTGCAGTTGTCGCGCCGCTTCGTGTAGAACTTTTGCGGCTTGTAGCGCGCCATGAACCTTTGGTTCAGCGCGCCGAGGTCGCCGTGATTGTACGCCACGACTGGCGGCACGACTTCTGCGGGCATCACGTTGTTTGTGGGTGCGCGGACTGGGGCGTCCTGTGTCGCTGTGCTGGCTTGGGCTTGGGGTTTGGCCCGTTGCGTTGTTTTCAGTACGAGTTCCGTCCTGGGTATCTCGTGTTTAGGGGTCGCTTGTTTCCGTTTGTTTATTATGAGGGGAGATACCCCAGGACTTCCTGTTGGGGTATCCTTCTTTTTGCCTTTTACGACCTGCCATTCGGCGGGTCGTGCAGCCTGGCTTGGAGCGGCATCAAGGGTCTCCAAACTGCGGGCAGAACGGAGGGGGGTCGCCATCCTCCACTGGCGGATACCGGATATCAGTCTCTTTAGATTCTTTCCTTTCTTCGATATGATTTTCCGGCAGTGTCAGTAAGAGGATGTTGTGTATGGAGGACTTGGGTAGATCTAACCAGGCCTACAGTACGCGCAGTTATCCCACGTGAAGGGGCCGCTGGCACTGAGAATTCCCTACTCTAACACTATGTGGGGCTAGCCCCCAACAAGGGTAAAAGATTGGGGCGGAAGAGCCTTTGCTTCCACAATAAGTGAGCACTTATTGCTAGGAACCAAAAGCGATAGCGCTGAAAAAGAATTAAATGATTAGTACGTCCGCTGCGTGCGGCTCTCTCGTCCGAAGACAAGCTGGGTCTTGCTCGGTGTTCCGCTTTCCTCGGATGAGGAAGTAGTCTCTACGAGGAAGTCCGGCTGCTCCGCTGCTGCAGGTGTTGCTCCTACCGAAGCCAGGTAGCAACTTCAATGGGTCGTTCAGTTGGTTTTTTTTTTTGGGCCAAAGGCCCTTAAAGGCCGTGCCCCCTAGAAAGCACGCACGGCCAAGCATGGGGGTCTACCACTTTCTACACCCCCTCTGCACGTGCTGTTAGTAAACTAACTTGGAACACAAGGATTGGGAACTTGTGTTTGATCCGCACCTGAGGGCATAATACCCTTTAATACGGTCATTCACGGAGATAGTTTGTGAGAGAGACAGAATGAAGAGCGTAGGGCTGAGGGAAAAAAGTGCCAATAATTCAACCTGAAGGGTCTCCTTACCGGGAAAAAAACCTCAGCGATAGTTAGATGGGTTGAAGGGCACAATGAGCTAGAATACTGCTCTTGTGCGACAGCAACATGCACATGGTTTTGTTGGTAGGAATAAGTTAGTAGTTGGTTGCGGGTATCATGCACGTCGATCCTCTTCTCGTCGAGGAGTCCGGATCTCCGCACACGTCCTGTAAAAACCGTAAGCAAGCGTGGTCAGTAAATCGTTATGAGCCGATCATGGGGGTTCGGGGGGGAGGAGGAGATGTTTTGGGCGTTTGTGTTTAGTGACGCGGGTGTGGTCATAATTGCCCAGTCGCCTTATGATAGTGTTGTGTGAGAATTGTGTCTTGCTGTACAGGCGTTCAGCATGTTCTCTGATAACGTCCATTAATGGCAGAATGTTTAATTCGCGGTGGACGTCTTTAGTTCGTGCCCTCCAAGGTGCCTTGGCGATGATTTTAAGGACCTTGTTTTGTAAAACCTGGAGGCTACGAAGATGTGACTTGGCTGCATAGCCCCACACTGGTCCAGCATACGTCAGGATTGGCCGTATGAGTGTTAAGTATAGAGCGCGGGCTGTGGATGTGTTGAGGGTGCTTGTTCTGTTAAGCAATGGGTAGAGCTGTATCAGTCTAATGGTTGCTTTTCGAACGATGTTAGTGGTATGGAGTCTCCATGTCAGGGCCGGATCAAATGAGACTCCAAGGTATTTAACCGTGTCTCGGAATTGAATCGGGCGCTTGTGGAGTGTGAGTGGACGACAGTCTTTATGTAGGCGTGCGTGTCGTGCCCTACGTGTAAGTAGGAGTGCCTCGCATTTACCAACGTTAATCTTAATTCGCCATCGTGTTAACCATGGTTCGAGTGCGTTGAGTGCGCGTTGTAATTTACGATTAAGTGCCGATGGTAACCTCGACTGAGCAAAGATGGCTGTGTCGTCGGCGAATATGGCTACCTGGGTTTCAGGTGTTGTGGGGACATCGTTAATGTAGATGTTATGTAGGACTGGCCCTATGATACTTCCTTGAGGCACTCCTGCATGTATTCCCCTTACTGTGGACTGTGATGTGTTGACATCCACGAAGAATGTCCTACGTGATAGGTAAGAGTGGAGCAGCCGTATGAGTGCGAGTGGGAACCTACAGTCATTGAGCCGTCTTATCAGGCCGTTGTGCCAAATCTTATCGAAAGCCTTTTCCACATCGAGGAAAACGGCTGCCGTAGACCTTGCCAGGTTGTACCCTCTTGTTATGTGTTCAACTACTCGTAGTAGTTGGAGTGTTGTGGAGTGTTGATTCCTAAAGCCAAATTGCTCCGGCCTTAGGAGATCGTTTTCTGTGCAGTGTTCTGTGATCCTGCGCAGCATTACCTTCTCGACCACTTTACCTAGCGAGCAAAGTAAAGTTATGGGCCTGTAGTTGGTCGGAAGTGTGTGGTCTTTCCCGGGTTTTCGGAAGGTCAGTACCTTCCCCTGTTTCCAGGTGTCCGGGAAGTGTTGCGTTTGGAAGATGGCATTCGTGATGTCTGTGATCTGCTCGAGTGCTCGGAGGGAGAGCTGTTTGAGCACTCGATTTTGAATGCCATCCGGGCCAGGCGCCTTACTGGGATGTGTTCGCTGTATAGCCCACCGTATTTCACCTATGTTTGTGTGCCGTAGAGGCTCGGCGGCTTCTTGGGCTAACAGCTGTTTCACAACCTGGTCCGTTTCAAGTGTGAATATCGGATCTGAGGGATCGTCATTCGGTTGGAATGTGGCCTCTAGCGTGTCGGCCAGCAGTTCAGCCTTCTCCGAGTCGGAGTAAGCGTGCCCTGCTGGTCCGTGGAGCGTTGGAATTTGGTATGCCTCCCGTGTAAAATGTCTCGCCATCTGCCACGTGGAGCGTGTGGAGGTGTCGAAGCTGGCTAGGAGCTTGTCCCACTCCATGCTTCGGTGTGTTTTGATGTGTTCTCTAATGATGTCTCTAAGTCTGTTCATATGGGTTTTGTAAATTTGCAACCTAGTTCGCTGCCAATACCTTCTAAGTCTATTCCTTAGGGTGATTAACTCCTTTATGCTATCAGGGAGCACCGTACTGTGTTGGTGTGGAGTTACCGTTGGTATAACTTCGGATATCGCGTCCTGTATGGCAGCGGTGAGGGACTGAACAGACTGGTCTATTTCCGCCGCGGTGTGGATGTTGTCCGTGTGGTTCATGTTTCTATCGAGGGCTTCCCGGAATAAATTCCAGTTGGCCTTCCTATAGTTGAACATGACGCGCTTGTCTCTGTGCTGTATAGTGCCTGTGTTACTAATGAGTACAGGGTAATGGTCTGAAGTCAGGTCCTGTATGACCGTGAGGTCAAGAGTGTCTGTGACGCCCTTGATGAGGGCTATGTCCAGGACATCTGGCTGTGCGTTTCGTCTTTCGGGCACGTAAGTTGCCTCACGTGGTCCTAGGACGATGTAATTATGTGTTTGTGAGTGAGCGTGTAGTGCCTTACCGCTGGGGTTGGTGCGTCTACTGTTCCATAATGGGTGTTTACTGTTTAGATCCCCAGCTACTATTACCCTTCCCGAGATGTTAAGTAGCCGGTCTATGTCTCTAACATCTATTGGGGGCCTGCCTGGTTTATTGTAGACGGCTACGAGTGTAGTGTATGCTCCATTTAACTGGATTCTAACAGCTGTGGCTTCAAGCTTGTTTAATCGTGGAAGTGGTACAAGCGAATGGGCGATGTCTTGTTTTACTATGATTGCAGTTCCTCCGGCTCTGCGACCGTCTTGTCTGTCGGAGCGGTAAACTGCGTGTTGTGTAAAGTGAATCTTATCCGCGGGGATAAGGTGTGTTTCGTTCACTAGCGCAATGCCTACGGCATGTTGCGTCATGAACGCGGCCAGTTCGACCCTTTTGTTTTTCAGGCCGCATGCGTTCCAGAAAAGGATACGCGTGTCTCGGCCCATGTGCTGTCTAGCCATGGAGGTTGGTTAGAGACGGTAAGAAATTGGATAGCTGTCCCTGGACAGCGGCGAGGATGGCGGAGGTGATTTGAGGGAGCATGGTTTCCAGGATTTTGGATATTAGGGATTTGACTAGAGCAGCCATAGGGTCGTCTGTGGTCTGCCTATTACTTTTGTCCGATGGGACAGCGGCCTGTGTGGGGGCAGGCAAAGCAGTAGCGGATGGCTTCTGCTTTGTGTGTGTGGGGGCCTGGGTTGGCTGGGGACGGCCTTCCTTGGCGGGTTTGGTGTTTGCAGAAGGCGCGGCAGATTTTTTGTTTTTGGGCTTGCCGGCCTTCTTGTGTTTTTGGCTCTTGAACAGCCGTGTGGGTGGAACAGCTTGTGTTTTTAATGTTGAGGCTGGCTGTTCCAGTGGTGTTGCGGAGGGTGCCTGCTCTGGGACCTGAGCAGGTGTACTGGGCTGCGCAGAAGGCGCAGGGGCCTGCACGGACTCAGGCAGTGTTGTGGTTTTTGCCACGGCTGCGGCGAAGGACCGTCCGCTGGAGACAACTGTCGGGGGGGGTCGGACAGCGGAGGCTGAGGGGGCGGTTTTAGCAGCCTGGTAAGCTGGCAGAGGAGCTTGGCCTTTACGCAAGGCCTCCTTCCTCCGTTGCAGCTCTGCCTTGTATGCAGGGCAACCCCTGTAAAGGGCAGAATGGTCGCCTCTGCAGTTGGCGCAGGTCTTCTTGCCGCCCGCCTCCAACTTGCAGTTGGCCACAGCGTGATGGCCGGCGCATACCTTGCACACCTGGCGTGCATGGCAGCGTAGGCCGCTGTGCCCGAACCGCAGGCAGTTGGAGCACTGCAAGGGCTTAGGGGGCGGATTAAAATGTTCTACTCGAACGCGCTGGTACAGCACTAGATCCAATTTAAGGATCTCGTCGGCTGACGGGCTGTCTTCCAGCTCGACGATGAACATTGGGAGGGCTCGCTTGTCTGCGTTTGAACGCATTTGCCAAGCGTTCATGGCGGGGTAGCCCTGCAGCCTCAGGTCCTCCACTACCGAGTCTTTACTCGTGGATTCGTGTATTCCCCGGACGACGTATTGCCGCGTACGTACGTCGCGGAGAAGGTACAATGAGTATTCCACTTTTTCGATTTTCAAGAACTCTTGCAAGTTCATGTAATCGATTTTCGTGGTTGTATAGAACGCCGTGCAGTTGTCGCGCCGCTTCGTGTAGAACTTTTGCGGCTTGTAGCGCGCCATGAACCTTTGGTTCAGCGCGCCGAGGTCGCCGTGATTGTACGCCACGACTGGCGGCACGACTTCTGCGGGCATCACGTTGTTTGTGGGTGCGCGGACTGGGGCGTCCTGTGTCGCTGTGCTGGCTTGGGCTTGGGGTTTGGCCCGTTGCGTTGTTTTCAGTACGAGTTCCGTCCTGGGTATCTCGTGTTTAGGGGTCGCTTGTTTCCGTTTGTTTATTATGAGGGGAGATACCCCAGGACTTCCTGTTGGGGTATCCTTCTTTTTGCCTTTTACGACCTGCCATTCGGCGGGTCGTGCAGCCTGGCTTGGAGCGGCATCAAGGGTCTCCAAACTGCGGGCAGAACGGAGGGGGGTCGCCATCCTCCACTGGCGGCTACCGGATATCAGTCTCTTTAGATTCTTTCCTTTCTTCGATATGATTTTCCGGCAGTGTCAGTAAGAGGATGTTGTGTATGGAGGACTTGGGTAGATCTAACCAGGCCTACAGTACGCGCAGTTATCCCACGTGAAGGGGCCGCTGGCACTGAGAATTCCCTACTCTAACACTATGTGGGGCTAGCCCCCAACAAGGGTAAAAGATTGGGGCGGAAGAGCCTTTGCTTCCACAATAAGTGAGCACTTATTGCTAGGAACCAAAAGCGATAGCGCTGAAAAAGAATTAAATGATTAGTACGTCCGCTGCGTGCGGCTCTCTCGTCCGAAGGCGAGGTCGCTGCGTCCGAAGACAAGCTGGGTCTTGCTCGGTGTTCCGCTTTCCTCGGATGAGGAAGTAGTCTCTACGAGGAAGTCCGGCTGCTCCGCTGCTGCAGGTGTTGCTCGTACCGAAGCCAGGTAGCAACTGGTCGTTCAGTTGGTTTTTTTTTTTTTTTTTTTTTTTTGGGCCAAAGGCCCTTAAAGGCCGTGCCCCCTAGAAAGCACGCACGGCCAAGCATGGGGGTCTACCACTTTCTACACCCCCTCTGCACGTGCTGTTAGTAAACTAACTTGGAACACAAGGATTGGGAACTTGTGTTTGATCCGCACCTGAGGGCATAATACCCTTTAATACGGTCATTCACGGAGATAGTTTGTGAGAGAGACAGAATGAAGAGCGTAGGGCTGAGGGAAAAAAGTGCCAATAATTCAACCTGAAGGGTCTCCTTACCGGGAAAAAAACCTCAGCGATAGTTAGATGGGTTGAAGGGCACAATGAGCTAGTATACTGCTCTTGTGCGACAGCAACATGCACATGGTTTTGTTGGTAGGAATAAGTTAGTAGTTGGTTGCGGGTATCATGCACGTCGATCCTCTTCTCGTCGAGGAGTCCGGATCTCCGCACACGTCCTGTAAAAACCGTAAGCAAGCGTGGTCAGTAAATCGTTATGAGCCGATCATGGGGGTTCGGGGGGGAGGAGGAGATGTTTTGGGCGTTTGTGTTTAGTGACGCGGGTGTGGTCATAATTGCCCAGTCGCCTTATGATAGTGTTGTGTGAAAATTGTGTCTTGCTGTACAGGCGTTCAGCATGTTCTCTGATAACGTCCATTAATGGCAGAATGTTTAATTCGCGGTGGACGTCTTTAGTTCGTGCCCTCCAAGGTGCCTTGGCGATGATTTTAAGGACCTTGTTTTGTAAAACCTGGAGGCTACGAAGATGTGACTTGGCTGCATAGCCCCACACTGGTCCAGCATACGTCAGGATTGGCCGTATGAGTGTTAAGTATAGAGCGCGGGCTGTGGATGTGTTGAGGGTGCTTGTTCTGTTAAGCAATGGGTAGAGCTGTATCAGTCTAATGGTTGCTTTTCGAACGATGTTAGTGGTATGGAGTCTCCATGTCAGGGCCGGATCAAATGAGACTCCAAGGTATTTAACCGTGTCTCGGAATTGAATCGGGCGCTTGTGGAGTGTGAGTGGACGACAGTCTTTATGTAGGCGTGCGTGTCGTGCCCTACGTGTAAGTAGGAGTGCCTCGCATTTACCAACGTTAATCTTAATTCGCCATCGTGTTAACCATGGTTCGAGTGCGTTGAGTGCGCGTTGTAATTTACGATTAAGTGCCGATGGTATCCTCGACTGAGCAAAGATGGCTGTGTCGTCGGCGAATATGGCTACCTGGGTTTCAGGTGTTGTGGGGACATCGTTAATGTAGATGTTATGTAGGACTGGCCCTATGATACTTCCTTGAGGCACTCCTGCATGTATTCCCCTTACTGTGGACTGTGATGTGTTGACATCCACGAAGAATGTCCTACGTGATAGGTAAGAGTGGAGTAGCCGTATGAGTGCGAGTGGGAACCTACAGTCATTGAGCCGTCTTATCAGGCCGTTGTGCCAAATCTTATCGAAAGCCTTTTCCACATCGAGGAAAACGGCTGCCGTAGACCTTGCCAGGTTGTACCCTCTTGTTATGTGTTCAACTACTCGTAGTAGTTGGAGTGTTGTGGAGTGTTGATTCCTAAAGCCAAATTGCTCCGGCCTTAGGAGATCGTTTTCTGTGCAGTGTTCTGTGATCCTGCGCAGCATTACCTTCACGACCACTTTACCTAGCGAGCAAAGTAAAGTTATGGGCCTGTAGTTGGTCGGAAGTGTGTGGTCTTTCCCGGGTTTTCGGAAGGTCAGTACCTTCCCCTGTTTCCAGGTGTCCGGGAAGTGTTGCGTTCGGAAGATGGCATTCGTGATGTCTGTGATCTGCTCGAGTGCTCGGAGGGAGAGCTGTTTGAGCACTCGATTTTGAATGCCATCCGGGCCAGGCGCCTTACTGGGATGTGTTCGCTGTATAGCCCACCGTATTTCACCTATGTTTGTGTGCCGTAGAGGCTCGGCGGCTTCTTGGGCTAACAGCTGTTTCACAACCTGGTCCGTTTCAAGTGTGAATATCGGATCTGAGGGATCGTCATTCGGTTGGAATGTGGCCTCTAGCGTGTCGGCCAGCAGTTCAGCCTTCTCCGAGTCGGAGTAAGCGTGCCCTGCTGGTCCGTGGAGCGTTGGAATTTGGTATGCCTCCCGTGTAAAATGTCTCGCCATCTGCCACGTGGAGCGTGTGGAGGTGTCGAAGCTGGCTAGGAGCTTGTCCCACTCCATGCTTCGGTGTGTTTTGATGTGTTCTCTAATGATGTCTCTAAGTCTGTTCATATGGGTTTTGTATATTTGCAACCTAGTTCGCTGCCAATACCTTCTAAGTCTATTCCTTAGGGTGATTAACTCCTTTATGCTATCAGGGAGCACCGTCCTGTGTTGGTGTGGAGTTACCGTTGGTATAACTTCGGATATCGCGTCCTGTATGGCAGCGGTGAGGGACTGAACAGACTGGTCTATTTCCGCCGCGGTGTGGATGTTGTCCGTGTGGTTCATGTTTCTATCGAGGGCTTCCCGGAATAAATTCCAGTTGGCCTTCCTATAGTTGAACATGACGCGCTTGTCTCTGTGCTGTATAGTGCCTGTGTTACTAATGAGTACAGGGTAATGGTCTGAAGTCAGGTCCTGTATGACCGTGAGGTCAAGAGTGTCTGTGACGCCCTTGATGAGGGCTATGTCCAGGACATCTGGCTGTGCGTTTCGTCTTTCGGGCACGTAAGTTGCCTCACGTGGTCCTAGGACGATGTAATTATGTGTTTGTGAGTGAGCGTGTAGTGCCTTACCGCTGGGGTTGGTGCGTCTACTGTTCCATAATGGGTGTTTACTGTTTAGATCCCCAGCTACTATTACCCTTCCCGAGATGTTAAGTAGCCGGTCTATGTCTCTAACATCTATTGGGGGCCTGCCTGGTTTATTGTAGACGGCTACGAGTGTAGTGTATGCTCCATTTAACTGGATTCTAACAGCTGTGGCTTCAAGCTTGTTTAATCGTGGAAGTGGTACAAGCGAATGGGCGATGTCTTGTTTTACTATGATTGCAGTTCCTCCGGCTCGGCGACCGTCTTGTCTGTCGGAGCGGTAAACTGCGTGTTGTGTAAAGTGAATCTTATCCGCGAGGATAAGGTGTGTTTCGTTCACTAGCGCGATGCCTACGGCATGTTGCGTCATGAACGCGGCCAGTTCGACCCTTTTGTTTTTCAGGCCGCATGCGTTCCAGAAAAGGATACGCGTGTCTCGGCCCATGTGCTGTCTAGCCATGGAGGTTGGTTAGAGACGGTAAGAAATTGGATAGCTGTCCCTGGACAGCGGCGAGGATGGCGGAGGTGATTTGAGGGAGCATGGTTTCCAGGATTTTGGATATTAGGGATTTGACTAGAGCAGCCATAGGGTCGTCTGTGGTCTGCCTATTACTTTTGTCCGATGGGACAGCGGCCTGTGTGGGGGCAGGCAAAGCAGTAGCGGATGGCTTCTGCTTTGTGTGTGTGGGGGCCTTGGTTGGCTGGGGACGGCCTTCCTTGGCGGGTTTGGTGTTTGCAGAAGGCGCGGCAGATTTTTTGTTTTTGGGCTTGCCGGCCTTCTTGTGTTTTTGGCTCTTGAACAGCCGTGTGGGTGGAACAGCTTGTGTTTTTAATGTTGAGGCTGGCTGTTCCAGTGGTGTTGCGGAGGGTGCCTGCTCTGGGACCTGAGCAGGTGTACTGGGCTGCGCAGAAGGCGCAGGGGCCTGCACGGACTCAGGCAGTGTTGTGGTTTTTGCCACGGCTGCGGCGAAGGACCGTCCGCTGGAGACAACTGTCGGGGGGGGTCGGACAGCGGAGGCTGAGGGGGCGGTTTTAGCAGCCTGGTAAGCTGGCAGAGGAGCTTGGCCTTTACGCAAGGCCTCCTTCCTCCGTTGCAGCTCTGCCTTGTATGCAGGGCAACCCCTGTAAAGGGCAGAATGGTCGCCTCTGCAGTTGGCGCAGGTCTTCTTGCCGCCCGCCTCCAACTTGCAGTTGGCCACAGCGTGATGGCCGGCGCATACCTTGCACACCTGGCGTGCATGGCAGCGTAGGCCGCTGTGCCCGAACCGCAGGCAGTTGGAGCACTGCAAGGGCTTAGGGGGCGGATTAAAATGTTCTACTCGAACGCGCTGGTACAGCACTAGATCCAATTTAAGGATCTCGTCGGCTGACGGGCTGTCTTCCAGCTCGACGATGAACATTGGGAGGGCTCGCTTGTCTGCGTTTGAACGCATTTGCCAAGCGTTCATGGCGGGGTAGCCCTGCAGCCTCAGGTCCTCCACTACCGAGTCTTTACTCGTGGATTCGTGTATTCCCCGGACGACGTATTGCCGCGTACGTACGTCGCGGAGAAGGTACAATGAGTATTCCACTTTTTCGATTTTCAAGAACTCTTGCAAGTTCATGTAATCGATTTTCGTGGTTGTATAGAACGCCGTGCAGTTGTCGCGCCGCTTCGTGTAGAACTTTTGCGGCTTGTAGCGCGCCATGAACCTTTGGTTCAGCGCGCCGAGGTCGCCGTGATTGTACGCCACGACTGGCGGCACGACTTCTGCGGGCATCACGTTGTTTGTGGGTGCGCGGACTGGGGCGTCCTGTGTCGCTGTGCTGGCTTGGGCTTGGGGTTTGGCCCGTTGCGTTGTTTTCAGTACGAGTTCCGTCCTGGGGATCTCGTGTTTGGGGGTCGCTTGTTTCCTTTTATTGATAATGAGGGGAGATACCCCAGGACTTCCTGTTGGGGTATCCTTCTTTTTACCTTTTACGACCTGCCATTCGGCGGGTCGTGCAGCTTGGCTTGGAGCGGCAGCAAGGGTCTCCAAGCTGCGGGCAGAACGGAGGGGGGTCGCCATCCTCCTCTGGCGGCTGCCGGATACCAGTCTCTTTAGTTTCTTTCCTTTCTTCGATATGATATTCCGGCAGTCTCAGTAAGAGGATGTTGTGTATGGAGGACTTGGGTAGATCTAACCAGGCCTACAGTACGCGCAGTTATCCCACGTGAAGGGGCCGCTGGCACTGAGAATTCCCTACTCTAACACTATGTGGGGCTAGCCCCCAACAAGGGTAAAAGATTGGGGCGGAAGAGCCTTTGCTTCCACAATAAGTGAGCACTTATTGCTAGGAACCAAAAGCCATAGCGCTGAAAAAGAATTAAATAATTAGTACGTCCGCTGCGTGCGGCTCTCTCGTCCGAAGGCGAGGTCGCTGCGTCCGAAGACAAGCTGGGTCTTGCTCCGTGTTCCGCTTTCCTCGGATGAGGAAGTAGTCTCTATGAGGAAGTCCGGCTGCTCCGCTGCTGCAGATGTTGCTCCTACCGAAGCCAGGTAGCAACTTCGTTCAGTTGCAGCAGCAGCGACGTCTAACTGGAGGTCCAGCCTCCTGTTCTGTCTGTCAGAGTTCCTTCCTGGAGTGGAATCTACTCTGCTTTAATGGAAACATTTATACTGCCTAAGTTGTTTGGTGACTTTGGCTTTATTGGGTGTCGCTTCCCGGATTGGTTTTTCATAGCGGGTGCTATGGTTTTTCGCCTTTATGGCTACCTTACTGGTTGCGGACACTTGCATTCACTCACACATTCACGCACTCATTCATACCAATGGGCTGCTGCTAATTTCTTGGTTTCTTCTTTGCTGTCTCTTCAGCTGCTTATTTCTTCGGCGCTCTGCACCCGGAAGGGAATAAGGAACTACGGAGATATTTATTAATAGAGTAAATAGAATAAATATATCTTTGTTTGTATAAATATATCTCTGAATAAATAAGTAAATAAATATATGTATAAATATATAAATGACTTTTTAGAGTTTCACCGGTTTTACAGGAAAATCGTCAGGGGCCGATTCCTGTTTACCTTCTTATCTGGGTCGTAGTTCCCAAGGCCTGATACGAGTTCGTTGTCGTTGGCGGAGGCGCTGCGGTAGAATCTCTCGGAGATACCGAGGATTCTGTCCCACAGGTGTTCAACTCCTGACATCTCCCTGACTATTATATTTGGGAGTCTTGGCGGCAGGTGCAGGGCTCTTCTGAGGCACCTCCTCTCTAGGACTATAAGTTTCCTGAGGTGGCACTCTGCAATGGTTGCCCATACCGGGCAGGCATACTCTATAACTGGTCTGATTAAAGAAATATAAATGGATATACCTACTTTTGGAGATATTTTCGACCGAGGGTTGAAAACGGGGTAAAGCATACATAATCTGGAAATCACTTTCCTTTCCAAGTCTTTTATGTGGTGCCTCCAGGTGAGCCGTGTATCCAGGGTTACCCCCAGGTACTTAGCTGTACTGGTCCACGGAATCGTTTCTCCAAATAGTTTGAGCACGTGTTTCGTGGTACCTGGTTTCCTCCTCGTGAACATAAGAGCCTGGCTTTTCGTCGCGTTGATTTTAATTCGCCAGTTGGTGGCCCATTTCTGGATTTTCTGTAGGCCCGTGCACAGTCGGGCGCCGACTACATCCTGGTCCCGTGATGTGCTGATGAGAGCCGTGTCATCTGCGTATAGAGCAATGTCTGACCCGGGTCCTGGCTTCGGTATGTCCGATGTGAAGATAGTGTATAGGACAGGACCTAGTACACTTCCTTGCGGGACGCCGGCGCGAACGATTCTCCTCGAGGACATGGTCGAGTTCATTCTTACTGAGAACGTCCTAGACCTCAGGTAGTGCCCTATTATTTGCACATAGCAGTTGGGCATGCCGGAGCGTGCCAACTTGCACATTAGGCCCGCCTGCCAGACGGAGTCAAAAGCCTTTGCAACGTCCAGGAGCACTACACCGCAGAATTCCCGCCTGTTTAGGGCGAGAGAGGCTCTCTCGACCAATCTCATAATTTGTTGAGTGGTCGACAGCGTCTTCCTGAAGGCGAACTGGAAGTTAGGAATTAAGTTGAGTTCGTCGATGTGGACCTGTAATCTAACAAGTAGGATTCTCTCGAAAACCTTCGAGAGTGTCGGCAACAGAGAAATGGGTCTGTAGTTGTTTGGAATCCTCCAATCCTTACCTGGTTTTGGGATGGCGACTATTGTGGCGTGCCGCCATGCCCTGGGGTATCTCCGCTGTTTTAGTAGCTCGTTGAAGATGCTGCGGATGTATTCGACGGCCTCCGGCGGCAGGTTCCGGAGAAGAATATTCGGGAGGCCATCTGGTCCGGGGGCCTTATTTGTCGGGAGCTTACGAAGTATTCTTCTCATTTCTTCCATCGTAACTTCGGGGATTTCGTATTCCTCGTGGGTGGTCCTGTAAAAATAATTACCAAGAAATCTATTTACATATACTACCTGGTTTGGGTCTTTTGGTTCCTCAACGGGGCGAAAGTTTTCTTCGAAGGCGTCAGCTAGAGCCTCAGCCTTTTCAGAGTTGCTTAACGCCGTTCCATTGTTTCCCTGTAGAGGTGGGACTCTGGTCTTCTTCCTCATGAACTGGCGCGTGGCTTGCCAAAGTGTCCCATCCGCGATGTTCAGATTGGTCAGCCTTGCCTCCCATTGCTCATCCTTGTGCTTCTGGGAGGCAGCTCTGATTTCCCGGGCCAGCCGGTTCATTAGAGCTTTAGCCGGCCTACTTCTGGTATCCTGCCAGGTTTTCCTTACCCTGTTTTTCTCCTTGATTTTATCAAGGATCCACTGCGGAAGGTCGCTCGCCCGAGGGCCGAGGGGTCGCCTTTTCCTAGAGGTTTCGTTGGCGCAGTGGATTGTCATCTCCGTGATGAACTCCACTGCGGCATTGTAGTTACCTGGATCCGGTGCTTCGGTGAGGGAGTCGCCGAGTCCTTTCCTGAATTTCTCCCAGTTGACGTTCTTGTAGTTTCTGGGTCCAGCTTCGATTTCGACGTCAGCTTGTAGCCTGAAAATTACAGGGTTATGGTCAGAGGATAAAGCATGTAAAGTATGACATTCCCAGATACCTGTTATGTTTTTCGTTACGGCGATGTCTAGGACGTCTGGGGTTCGTCCGCCAGGCGGGTAGTGGGTCGGTTCCTCCGGGGCCCAGACCTGCACTCCCTGCTTGACTATTCGCCGTAACGCTATACCACTGCGGTTGCACACCCTGCTGTTCCACTGGGTGTGCTTCGCGTTGAGGTCTCCCATTAGGACGACCTTCCTCCTCAGTGCCAGGATCTTCTCGACGTCTTCCTTGTCTAGTCGATGCTGGGGTGGATGGTAGCCGCTGACTACGAGGACTTCGCCGTTCCGTGTCTCCAAGACAACGCCCGCCGCCTCGATGGTTGGTGTGGCCGGTAGCGGGACGTAGTAGTGCGGGATGCATCTCTTTACGTACACCGCTACTCCTCCTCCTGCTGTGGGCCTGTCCGTTCTGTAGCAGTTGTAGTTGGCAACTCCAACTGCTACTCCGTTCTTCAGATGTGTCTCTGTAACAAAGAAAACATCGATATTTTTATTAGTAATAAATTCTCGGAATTCGGCCGCCTGTTTAAATATGCCGTTGGCATTCCACGTGCAGAACACCAAATTATGCGCATTAAAACCCATGATTTGGTATAATGGGTGTGGAAGTGGGTTGCCCCATCATCTGTGGGAGCATCTGGGCTGCCATTTGGCTGAAAGAGAACATCATTTGCATAAACATGGCTTGCATTTCCTTTCGGAAGTCAGCCATCATCTGTTGTATTCCTTCTGCTGTGAGCTGGGGCTCGGTGCTCTTCTTTGTTGGTTCTGGAGCTGGCGTCGGCTTCTGATGAGGCGGCTCCGAATCCTGAAAAGCTGGTGGGGGAGGGGGCAGAGGGGCTTCCTGCTGCTTCTTCTTTTTGCCTCTGAGGATATCGGCGAAGGTGACGTCCTCGGAGATAGGTCTGGACGGCGCTGGCACAGGCTTCTTCTTCTTTTCCTGAAATTGCTTAATGTAACTTTTGTACTTAGGGCAGCCTTTCCAGTTGGCAGTGTGCCCTGCCTCGCCGCAGTTCCCGCACTTAAGGGCTGCGCGATCCTCGGACTTGGGCATCGCGCAGTCCCTTGTCTGATGGTCTGCGGCACAACGTACGCAGACCGGCCGACGAGTGCAGTGTTTGGACACATGCCCAAACAGCTGGCAGTTGAAACACTGCGGGGGACCTCGGCTGGCTCTGAGTTTCTCAGCTGTAATCTTAATATTAAATATATGATCTAAGTTATATATGCTAATGTTCTGTGGTTTGCTCTGCAAGACCACCAAGAAGAGAGGCATTGGGTCCTTGCTTCTGGGGTGGGTCAGGCGATGAACAGACTCCACATCGTAGGACATGTCCTGGAGCTCCTCCTTGATGTCTTCGGGAGGAGTATCAAGCGGGAGGCCACGTAGCACTACCTTTATGTGCTTCATGGCGGAATGAGTATAGTACTCTATTTTCCGCTTCTGAAGCTCGTTAAAGATGGTGATGTAGTCCTCCGATGTCCTAGTCCTAATTCTGATACCACCTGATACCAGTTTGAAGTCAGGGACCACGCTGCACAACTTACCCATTTCTCGGGTGAAGTTATGGGAGGGTCCCTGAAACTTCGCTACTATTGGTGGGATGTTGTACCCGCTTCTGCTGCTCTGTTCCTGGCGTTGCTCTTGCGGCTTCGTTCAGTTGGGGTAGTACCGCCTATTTATATGGCCTTGCGGCAGCAGCGACGGGGGTAGTCTTGTCTCCGATTGGTTGTTGGGACGTTCGGTGGAGGGGGTCCGGAGTCACGCGGTCTTCTTCGATTGGTTGTTGACCCCGTCGTTGGTGTGTCGTTCTGCTTCTTGGTCGGCCCGTGGTCCCGTCGCTCCGTTGCCGGCAACGGGGACTGTTGGGCTTTAGCTTCCGTTGTCGCGTCCCTTGTGGGTCTTGGCGAGTTGTCTTCATCCTTCGGTCGCTTCGCGTTGTGAGACTGTTGCCGACGCATACCCGTGAATAGAGGGCTCCAGGCTCGACTAAGGTGGTAACCTGAATCCCTATTAAGTAGATTGTCTTGCAGACGTATTTCTACTGCCTCTCGGAGGACACAGTTCCAGTAGTCTGCTGCGTGGGCTAGTTTCTTCAAAAAAACAAATCTGCAGCAGCGGAGCAGCCGGACTTCCTCGTAGAGACTACTTCCTCATCCGAGGAAAGCGAAACACCGAGCAAGACCCAGCTTGTCTTCGGACGCAGCGACCTCGCCTTCGGACGAGAGAGCCGCACGCAGCGGACGTACTAATAATCTTATTCTTTTTCAGCGCTATCGCATTTGCTTCCTAGCAATAAGTGCTCGCTTATTGTGGAAACAAAGGCTCTTCCGCCCCAATCTTTTACCCTTGTTGGGGGCTAGCCCCACATAGTGTTAGTGTAGGGATTTTTCAGTGCCAACGGCCCCTTCACGTGGGATAACTGCGCGTACTGTAGGCCTGGTTAGAATTACCCAAGTCCTCCATACACAACATCCTCTATCTGAGACTGCCGGAAAATCATATCGAAGAAAGGAAAGAATCTAAAGAGACTGATATCCGGTAGCCGCCAGAGGAGGATGGCGACCCCCCTCCGTTCTGCCCGCAGCTTGGAGACCCTTGCTGCCGCTCCAAGCCAGGCTGCACGACCCGCCGAATGGCAGGTCGTAAAAGGCAAAAAGAAGGATACCCCAACAGGAAGTCCTGGGGTATCTCCCTTCATAATAAATAAACGTAAACAAGCGACCCCAAAACACGGGATCCCCAGGACGGAACTCGTCCTTAAAACAACGCAACGGGCCAAACCCCAAGCCCAAGCCAGCACAAGTACACAGGACGCCCCAGTCCGCTCACTCACAATCAACGCAATGCCTGCAGAAGTCCTGCCGCCAGTAGTTGCGTACAACCACGGCGATCTCGGCGCCCTGAACCAACGGTTCATGGCGCGTTTTAAGCCGCAAAAGTTTTACACAAAACGGCGTGACAACTGCACGGCTTTTTACACATCCACCAAGGACGACTACAGGAACTTGCAAGAGTTGCTGAAAGCCGAAAAGGTGGAGTACTTTTTGTACCTTCTCCGCGACGTACGTACGCGGCAATACGTCGTCCGGGGAATCCACGAGTCCACAAGTAAAGACTCGGTAGTGGAGGACCTGAGGCTGCAGGGCTACCCCGACATGAACGCTTGGCAAATGCGTTCAAACGTAGACAAGCGAGCCCTCCCAATGTTCATCGTCGAGCTGGAGGACAGCCCGTCAGTTGACGAGATCCTTAAAATGGATCTAGTGCTGTACCAGCGCGTACGAGTAGCGCACTTTAATCCACCCCCTAAGCCCTTGCAGTGCTCCAACTGCCTGCGGTTCGGGCACAGCGGCCTACGCTGCCATGCACGCCAGGTGTGCAAGGTATGCGCCGGCCATCACGCTGTGGCCAACTGTAAGTTGGAGGCGGGCGGCAAAAAGACCTGCGCCAACTGCAGAGCCGACCATTCTGCCCTTTACAGGGGTTGCCCTGCATACAAGGCAGAGCTGCAACGGAGGAAGGAGGCCTTGCGTAAAGGCCAAGCTCCTCTGCCAGCTTACCAGGCTGCTAAAACCGCCCCCTCAGCCTCCGCTGTCCGCCCCCCCCCCCCAGACAGTTGTCTCCAGCGGACGGTTCTTTGCCGCAGCCGTGGCAAAAGCCCCAACACTGCCTGAGTATGTGCAGGCCCCAGCGCCATCTGCGCAGCCCAGTACACCTGCTCAGGTCCCAGAGCAGGCACCCTCCACAACACCACTGGAACAGCCAGCCTCAACACCAAAAACACAAGCTGTTCCACCTACACGGCTGTTTAACAGCCAAAAACACAAGAAGGCCGGCAAGCCCAAAAACAAAAAATCTGCCGCGCCTTCTGCAAACACTAAACCCGCCAAGGATGGCCGTCCCCAGCCAACCAAGGCCCCCACACACACAAAGCAGAAGCCATCCGCTACTGCTTTGCCTGCCCCCACACAGGCCGCTGTCCCATCGGACAAAAGCAATAGGCAGACCACAGAAGACCCTATGGCTGCTCTAGTCAAATCCCTCATATCCAAAATCCTGGAAACCATGCTCCCTCAAATCACCTCCGCCATCCTCGCCGCTGTCCAGGGACAGCTATCCAATTTCATCCCGTCTTTAACCAACCTCCATGGCTAGACAGCACATGGGCCGAGACACGCGTATCCTCTTCTGGAACGCATGCGGCCTGAAAAACAAAAGGGTCGAACTGGCCGCGTTCATGACGCAACATGCCGTAGGCATCGCGCTAGTGAACGAAACACACCTTATCCCCGCGGATAAGATTCACTTTACACAACACGCAGTTTACCGCTCCGACAGACAAGACGGTCGCAGAGCCGGAGGAACTGCAATCATAGTAAAACAAGACATCGCCCATTCGCTTGTACCACTTCCACGATTAAACAAGCTTGAAGCCACAGCTGTTAGAATCCAGTTAAATGGAGCATACACTACACTCGTAGCCGTCTACAATAAACCAGGCAGGCCCCCAATAGATGTTAGAGACATAGACCGGCTACTTAACATCTCGGGAAGGGTAATAGTAGCTGGGGATCTAAACAGTAAACACCCCTTATGGAACAGTAGACGCACCAACCCCAGCGGTAGGGCACTACACGCTCACTCACAAACACATAATTACATCGTCCTAGGAACACGTGAGGCAACTTACGTGCCCGAAAGACGAAACGCACAGCCAGATGTCCTGGACATAGCCCTCATCAAGGGCGTCACAGACACTCTTGACCTCACGGTCATACAGGACCTGATTTCAGACCATTACCCTGTACTCATTAGCAACACAGGCACTATACTGCACAGAGACAAGCGCGTCATGTTCAACTATAGGAAGGCCAACTGGAATTTATTCCGGGAAGCCCTCGATAGAAACATGAACCACACGGACAACATCCACACCGCGGCGGAAATAGACCAGTCTGTTCAGTCCCTCACCGCTGCCATACAGGACGCGATATCCGAAGTTATACCAACGGTAACTCCACACCAACACAGTACGGTGCTCCCTGATAGCATAAAGGAGTTAATCACTCTAAGGAATAGACTTAGAAGGTATTGGCAGCGAACTAGGTTGCAAATATACAAAACCCATATGAACAGACTTAGAGACATCATTAGAGAACACATCAAAACACACCGAAGCATGGAGTGGGACAAGCTCCTAGCCAGCTTCGACACCTCCACACGCTCCACGTGGCAGATGGCGAGACATTTTACACGGGAGGCATACCAAATTCCAACGCTCCACGGACCAGCAGGGCACGTTTACTCTGACTCGGAGAAGGCCGAACTGCTGGCCGACACGCTAGAGGCCACATTCCAACCGAATGACGATCCCTCAGATCCGATATTCACACTTGAAACGGACCAGGTTGTGAAACAGCTGTTAGCCCAAGAAGCCGCCGAGCCTCTACGGCACACAAACATAGGTGAAATACGGTGGGCTATACAGCGAACACATCCCAGTAAGGCGCCTGGCCCGGATGGCATTCAAAATCGAGTGCTCAAACAGCTCTCCCCCCGAGCACTCGAGCAGATCACAGACATCACGAATGCCATCTTCCGAACGCAACACTTCCCGGACACCTGGAAACAGGGGAAGGTACTGACCTTCCGAAAACCCGGGAAAGACCACACACTTCCGACCAACTACAGGCCCATAACTTTACTTTGCTCGCTAGGTAAAGTGGTCGAGAAGGTAATGCTGCGCAGGATCACAGAACACTGCACAGAAAACGATCTCCTAAGGCCGGAGCAATTTGGCTTTAGGAATCAACACTCCACAACACTCCAACTACTACGAGTAGTTGAACACATAACAAGAGGGTACAACCTGGCAAGGTCTACGGCAGCCGTTTTCCTCGATGTGGAAAAGGCTTTCGATAAGATATGGCACAACGGCCTGATAAGACGGCTCAATGACTGTAGGTTCCCGCTCGCACTCATACGGCTGCTCCACTCCTACCTATCACGTAGGACATTCTTCGTGGATGTCAACACATCACAGTCCACAGTAAGGGGAATACATGCAGGAGTGCCTCAAGGAAGTATCATAGGGCCAGTCCTACATAACATCTACATTAACGATGTCCCCACAACACCTGAAACCCAGGTTGCCATATTCGCCGACGACACAGCCATCTTTGCTCAGTCGAGGCAACCATCGGCACTTAATCGTAAATTACAACGCGCACTCAACGCACTCGAACCATGGTTAACACGATGGCGAATTAAGATTAACGTTGGTAAATGCGAGGCACTCCTACTTACACGTATGGCACGACACGCACGCCTACATAAAGACTGTCGTCCACTCACACTCCACAAGCGCCCGATTCAATTCCGAGACACGGTTAAATACCTTGCAGTCTCATTTGATCCGGCCCTGACATGGAGACTCCATACCACTAACATCGTTCGAAAAGCAACCATTAGACTGATACAGCTCTACCCATTGCTTAACAGAACAAGCACCCTCAACACATCCACAGCCCGCGCTCTATACTTAACACTCATACGACCAATCCTGACGTATGCTGGACCAGTGTGGGGCTATGCAGCCAAGTCACATCTACGTAGCCTCCAGGTTTTACAAAACAAGGTCCTTAAAATCATCGCCAAGGCACCTTGGAGGGCACGAACTAAAGACGTCCACCGCGAATTAAACATTCTGCCATTAATGGACGTTATCAGAGAACATGCTGAACGCCTGTACAGCAAGACACAATTCTCACACAACACTATCATAAGGCGACTGGGCAATTATGACCACACCCGCGTCACTAAACACAAACGCCCAAAACACCTCCTCCTCCCTCCCGAACCCCCATGATCGGCTCATAACGATTTACTGACCACGCTTGCTTACGGTTTTTACAGGACGTGTGCGGAGATCCGGACTCCTCGACGAGAAGAGGATCGACGTGCATGATACCCGCAACCAACTACTAACTTATTCCTACCAACAAAACCATGTGCATGTTGCTGTCGCACAAGAGCAGTATTCTAGCTCATTGTGCCCTTCAACCCATCTAACTATCGCTGAGGTTTTTTTCCCGGTAAGGAGACCCTTCAGGTTGAATTATTGGCACTTTTTTCCCTCAGCCCTACGCTCTTCATTCTGTCTCTCTCACAAGCTATCTCCGTGAATGACCGTATTAAAGGGTATTATGCCCTCAGGTGCGGATCAAACACAAGTTCCCAATCCTTGTGTTCCAAGTTAGTTTACTAACAGCACGTGCAGAGGGGGTGTAGAAAGTGGTAGACCCCCATGCTTGGCCGTGCGTGCTTTCTAGGGGGCACGGCCTTTAAGGGCCTTTGGCCCATAAAAAAAAAAAAAAACAACTCGGCACTTCGCTAGAAGATGATAACGATGAATGTTATCGAAACGTCGCGAGCATTCGACAATCTTACCCGGCTGGAATCCCGAGAGAATTTTATCCAACATTTACACCGGGAAAACCTACGTTTGACAATCTGAGAATACAACCAAATCCAGGGTTGTGGATGTCGCAGAGTTTAATTATGATATTCAATTGGCCATCTAACACCCAAGGGCAGGGGTGAACCGGGCATGGAAATTATTTAACATGTTAAACGGTCAATATTTGCGTGGAATAAATATTTTTAACAGGTAATTACATTTATAGTATTTCCACCCATTTTATGTTTGTAAAATTTCAACCCCTAGCGACATGAGTGACATCCTGCTTAGGGGTGGGTGTGGAGGTGAGATACCGAAAATAACGCTAATACAACCGAGATTCTATTCAAATCGAATGTAATGGATGTCCCTGAGTTTATTTATGACAATCTAAGCAACACGCGGGGGTGGATTAAGGTGGGAGAAGTTGGGCGGTGGTGGGTAACGAGTAGAAATTTTAAAATAAGTAAAGCTCCGAATTTGGCGTCGAATAAATATATACAATGAGATCATTAAAATTTCACTACACGTTCTCACGGTTTAATTGGAACCCATTTTTGGATTTTGATGGAGCTTACTTTAGGGGTGGGGGTCAACGGGAGTTAAAAATAAATAACGCGAATAAACCGAGATTAGAGTCAAATTTGGGGTTATGAATGTCGCTGGGTTTAAATATGACATTTAAATAGTCATTTAACTCCGAGGGGTGGAGATGGATGGGAGTGGAATTATTGAAACAAGAAATCATAATATTTTTCAGGGTTAATTAGACTTATAGTATTTCTACCCAAGTTGTGTGTGTAAAATTTGAAACCTTCTTGCGGCATGAGGGAGGTGCATAGTAAGGGGTGGTGGTGGCTTGGGACTCATAAAAAAACAACGCGAGAAAAACCGAAATTGGAGTCAAATCGAAATCCCCTGGGGCGGGATTGGACGGGGTGGAATTCTTTAAACATGTTAAATCATCGATATTATCGTGGAATAAATAAATTCCAGGGCCATTGACGTTGATAGTATTTCTACCGAAGATGTTTTTAAGCATGATATGGGGGGAATGATAGGAGGGTGGAGGTTATTTACAAGAAAATAATGCAAACACAACCGAAATCGAAGGAAATGGATGTCGCAGAATTTATTTGTGACAATCTGGGAAACGCGCGGGTGTGGACTGGGTTGGGATGAGTTGGGCGGAGGTGTACGGGGGATAGAAATTTTAAAACATGTTGACCGGCAGTTTTTTGAATCGAGTAAATATATTTCGGGATCAATTAGATTAATAAAATTTGTCTACATTTGCACATGTATAATTTCAACATCTTTCGGGATTGGGAATGGAGCTCCCCTTAAGGGTGGAATTACATTATAATGATGCAAAAACAACCGACATTGGAGACGAATCCACGGTAATGGATGTCAATGAGTTAAATTAATACATTCAACTAACCATTTAACTCCCCCAAGGAAGGGTTGGCAGGGTGTAAATTTTTTAAATATCTTAAACGTTCGAAACGTGAATAAATCCCAGATTGGAGATATAGGTTAAAGTGTTTATGACAACGTGGGATATTCACGGTGGGTGGTGGTGGTGTGCGGGAGTGTGAGGGGATTGGCGCAGTTGGGCGGGGGAATAAATTTTCAAACATGTTAACCGGCTGATTTTTGCTTGGAATAAATATATTTCGGCATCAATGAGATTCATAAAATTTCTCTACATGTTCTGAATGTATAATTTCAACCCCTTTAGGGGTTTGGAGGGGTGCACCCTTAAGGGTGGGCATGAAGTGGAATTACATAAAAAGAAAGCAGAAACTATCGAGTTTGGAGTTGAATCCGGGGTTATAGTTGTCACTGAGCTTAATTACGTCATTTAACTTGCCGTTTAAGTCACCGAAGCGGGAGTGGTCGGGGGGTGGAAATTTTCAAACATGTTAAACGGTCGATATTTGCGATAATTATTTCCTGGGGTTAATTACTTTGATTTTATGTATATCGATGCTGTTTGTGGATAATTTCAACCTCTGTGAGGGGAGCAAGCTTAGGGGTGGGGTGGAGGTACGTTAAGTAAAAAACCGCAAAAACAACCGAGATTCGAATCAATTCAAAGACTATGAATGTTGCTGAATCTAATTGTGACAAGCTGGGTAACTCGACGGGTTTGGGAGGTTGTGGGCAGGGGTAGAAATTTTCTGACAATGTAATCGGTAGAATTTTGCGTGAAATAAATACTTTTTGATTATCGCACATTTGTGTGGTGGTTATCTTCTAATATGTAAAAACGGCCGATATATTTTCTCAATGACTTCAACCCCCTTCGGCATGGGAGGTGAGCACATTAGGCATAGGTTCGAGGAACGTTACATAAAAATAGCGCAAAAGCAACCGAAATTGGAGTCACATCGGGGGTTTTAGATAAATGACATCTCGGGCAACGCCGGGCAACCAGCTAGTATAAAATCAAATCCTGAACTACAAAGCCGTCATCAAACCAACATAAGTCTAAGGACTTGAATTATGGGGATGTGCATCCAAATCTAATACAGCAATCATCCAAAGGTGTCAATCCAAGATACTCCGTCAAATTGCGAACCCTCGAAGGTATATTACCAACCTCACGCTGCATAACGATCTTCAGACACATCCGAAAGAAAGCCATAAAGCACCACGCAGTACTGGAAAATCAACCTAACCTGCTACTGGACAAACTCCTAGACGATCAAAAACATTAAAATATTTGGCCAAGATAATTAGTATACGTAATAGTTTGGGGTTTTTCTCCGTCATGTTTTAAATTCTACAGGCATTGGATACCTTCCGGATAATGTTCTTGTCCGCTATTCCTATTGGAATAGTCGACCAGCTGCCTCCTAAACTGGTCAAGGCAAGGCGAAGGAATAGCTGCGACCCCACAGCAAACCCCTCTCCCGCCATCGGAAGGTCGTGGGACAAGTACCAAATGCCCGACCTACCTAATGCAAGTTTTTCTAGGGAATTCCCTGCATTACTTTTAGGCGAATGCCGGGTAGTATCCTTAAACTATAGCCCGGGGGCCCTAGTTAACCCTTGGTTACCTTCCTCTACCATTCCGCATTCCCCCTTTCAAATCCCTACCTATGCTATTAAAGGGGAGTTGCCACTATGTATATTACCCTCATGTAGCCTGTTACCCTAAAAAAATAATAATATAAAACTACGATTTTATTTTAAATATATATTGTAATGCCAATTAATTTTATTTTCTACTAGATGGTTGCCCGGGTTGTCATTATTAAAGTCAGCGATATCCATAAACTCAGATATGACTCCAATAACGGTTGTTTTGTTATTTTTATGTCCGTCTACCGTCTACCCCAATCCCATGCCGAAAGGGGTTGAAATTATACATAAACAAATCGGGATAATTACGAAAAATATTTATTCAACGAAAATATCGGCCGTTTGACACGTTTGAAAACATCCACCCGTGGTACACGTGTCTTACCCGCAAAATAATTGTTTCCGGTTCCAAAGGAACACGTGTATGAGATACGGTTAAATTTTCTGCATGAGTGTTGATTTGTCTGCGGAACACACACACACGCGCACAGTCTATTTTATTTATTAGTTCAACTTACTGTCTGCCAATCACTAAACAATAACTATTTGATAGTCCACTCAAGGCTTATTAATAACTCATTTTCTGGCTCAATTTCGAACTTACTATAAGGTACTCTTACTTGCAACCATATCTCTCCAATTTACAATCTCCGTAAGCAACTGATAACTAACAGCCAATTCGTTGATATTTCTCTATTAAAATCTGCATTAAATAACAATAATCCTGCCTAAGCTGCCTGCGAGGGCTATTCTCTCGCAGGAAGAACCTTGTAGGAGACGGGAAGGGGCTACCTTTGGGGATGCCTTTTCCTCTCCGTTTTTGAACTAAGGTTCCCACATGCCGAGGCACCTCGGCCTGTTCCGGGTTCACAGACCTTGGGAATACGGTAAGAGTTTTTCGTTGTTCCCATTGGAACAGTCGGCCAGCTGCCTCTTAAACTGGTCGAGGCATGGAGAAGGGAATGCTGCGTCCCCACAGCAAACTCTTCTCCTGCCATCGGAAGGGCGTGGGACAAGTACCCAATGCCCGACCTACCTGATGCAGTTTTTCTAGGGTTTGTCCTGCATTTCTTTAGGCGAATGCCGGGTTGGATCCTTAAACTATAGTCCGGGGGCCCTAGTTAACCCTTGGCTACCTTCCTCTACCCTTCCGCATCCCCCCTTTCAAATCCCTTTCCTATGCTATAAGAGGGGAGTTGCCACTATGTGGATTACCCTATACATAGCCTGTCTACGTAAAAAAAAAAGTGTACATGATTCCTCGGTCTACCCGCGTCCAAAGTCCTAGGACTCGACAGGGTTGTGTGACGGCACATCAGAAAGACTGCGTTCTCCCTCAGACGTGGCATTTTACCTTATTTATGTTTGCGACCATAACGGAATGGCAAGACTCGAGGTTAGCAGAGAGGCAACCAGGAAAATGGTACGCAAAAAAAGAGGCTCGTAAAAGCCTCTGAGTGTTCTCACTAAAAGTGGAGGGGGAGCTGCATTGTTGCTTCATTCTCAGCAGTGTAAACGTTTTCTCAACGCTCTCGGAGAGAACTCGCAGGAATTCAAGAAAATTTGAATTAACTGAGAGTAATATGGCCAAAAACAATATAAAATGGCCCCACGAGGATGTTTGCAAGCTTTATTTAACAAACACGTTTACAGTTTTTTTTACAAACATTTACAACATTATAATGAAATAATTCAATTTCAAATAATGTCTCTCTTTGAGCGAGGGTAATTACTCAGGTGAATAATAATTTGTGTAGACATGCAGCATTCTGTTGCTTCAAACAACTTCTTTACAAAACACATTTTCTTTGAACGACAAAACAAAAATATTCTCAGAACAAAGGTAATAAATAAGTTTCACAGTAAAGATAATATACAATTTTATTAAATATCTAATGCAGTTTTTTGACTAATACCAGCCAATATTTTTATTTATTTTTTACGACAACGTTTCGGTACGTGTTTGTACCTTCATCACGTCTTCCTGCCGAGAAATTGTACAAAATAAATTTGTATTATCAGGAAGCCAATGAATTTATAAAAGTGGTTGGACAAAAATTATTATACTATTAACAACAAACTAAGAAACACTCACCTAAATGTTAAATCTATCTTCACATCTCATTGAAAAAACACAAACTTCAGAATTTTTTCCGAGGTACTTATTCACAAACTACACACTGTAGTCTGTTGCGACCGCACTTGTGTGTAGTTCGTGAACAACAACACTCAAAAGCAACGAAAACGCAACGACAATGGGAGAGCCGAAGGGTTGTCGTAAGAATAAGGGAGCAACGACCATGGGAAAACAGAAGGTTTAGCGTAATAATAAAGGATCATAGAAATTATTGAGTTTAATAGTGTCTGTTTGTACATTAACAGCTGTAAATTTATTTTGTACAATTTCTCCGCAGGAAGACCTGAGGAAGGTACAAACACGTACCGAAACGTTGTCGTAAAAAATAAATAAATAAAATTTTCTGGTATTGGTCAAAAAACTGCATTATTTATTTCATATAAACACAATCTTTATTAAATATCGTTCAGAGATAACATTGTTTCTGATGTCCAACGTCATCGCACCTCGCAGTCGCTGCTCACAGAAACACTGGATTTTGGTGACCAAGAAAATTTCGGTTCAATCAATACCTACATACATTATGAATCCTTTATAATAATCATGTTTTCATTTTTATTACAGGGTTCTCAGGAGCTTAAAAAATTAAAAATAAAAAGTGCTTACGTAGAACTGAATATATTGTAATAATTAAAAGGTGCTTAACAAATGAAACGATTTACTTTACAAACAAAACAAATTTTATTTAACAAAATTTGAAACAATTATTCAAAATACAAAATATAATTGGGATCTCAGGGTCTTGAACTGGGTTTGATAATGGCAGAATTTAAACAATCAAAGAACACAAAATTTACATTTACTTTATAAGGAAATCGATGCGTCTAAACATAGACGAAATTTATTAATGAAGAAAATTTATACTAAAAGATTGAATTTAAACAATTTCATTTTTATCAAGAATTAAAGAACGATCTGACGTTTATCTTTTAAAACGGTTTACAATAATTTTAAGGTTTTCTTTCTACTTACGGCAGCCCAGGATTCACATTAAATTTTCGTAGTACAATGGTGGGATTTTCACAGATTCTAATTGCTCACAGACTCTAATTAACATAGTTTGTCGGTTGGTTTAAAATGAATTGGCTGATTCTTGATGATTTACTGCAACCTGGATTTGTAGATCTCGTGAGTCGTGTTTTGTCTGTTGACTGAAGATTGCTTTCCTTTTAGAAATTCGATGTAATAGCGTACTTGTTACTGCAACACATATTCGTTCCTTAAATTAGACCTTTTAGTCCTCGCTGCTGACTGACAAAACTGTTCAAACTTTCATGAATTAGGCTTTTGATCTGTTCTCCTCTCCGCTCATTGCCCCACTGTAACTTCGTCTCGTAATTTTGAGCGCGTAGCTCATCTCCCCACCATTCAACAATACTCTCCTTTCATTGTCGATCGATGTGTTCTGGCGCCGGTTACCGCTATCAATAATGTGTCCTCTACAATTTAACTTTTCAATTAAAACAATGCCTTAATTACCAATTGTTACAATATATAAAAAACTAAAAACTCTGCTGCTACTTCTCTTTTTAGTTTTGTTTTAGAGTAACAGGCAACATGAGGGTAATCCACTCCCTTTTATAGCACAGGAAGGGATTTGAAAGGGGGGAATGCCGAAAGGTAGAGAAAGAATGTAGCCAAGTGCCCCCGGGTAAAATCACTCGCAGAACTGACTGCGCGTTAGTGTAAACGGTTTGAGCGGACTCTCTATAGTTGGCACTGCGAGTTGTTCTCAGTGAACTCGGCCGAATTTCGCTCTCCCGTGTAAAGAATAACTCTTGAGAGTTCCGGCTAATTGGAGAATAAAAGCGGCCGACGGTAAAAACGTTGCAGAGAACGGTCTTTATAAAATTGAGCAGATTAAAACATTCACCGCGATATGGCCACGTGAATATTGTAAAGTAATACCAGTTTCGTCAAAATAAAACTTGGTACAATCTTCGTGGAGGAATTGTTGCAAAATAACATTGGTGAATTATTACAGAGCGGAGCAGTCATCGAAATATTTTTGCCAAAATTAAAAAGTGATGCGTAGAGCCATTTTGTGAATTGTGTCCCAAGCTTCGAAATCATTAAGTCTGGTTCCAGAAGGCAGTACAAACAAAAGTAATTAATTTATGTAAACGGTAATTAAGGGTACTTAGATTTCGTTTCTTTCATTTCGTATTCCGTTAGTTTTAATGAGTTTGAATTGTTAATTTTTTTATTTATAATCTTGATTATTTTTTACTTATCAACCCAGTAAAGACCCTGAGAAAAAGAGTAATTCGATGTAATTGTTTGTAAAACAGAAAAGTTTGTATTTTTCCTAGAATGCCACATATTATAAAAATAAAATAAAAATTTGGTTTGTAAATTTAATTGAATTTGGCGTGCTAAAGTAGGGCTAACAAATAATACCTTCAAAGAATAAATTTGTTTGTTTTTAATAATTAATATTTTTTAATTAAGCCCCCTTTTTAATCATTACATTTTGGCTTCCACGACGTGGGGCAATTTAAATAACTCATCCAATTCATCATTACAATATATATATGTCTGTATATATATATATATATATATATATATATATATATATATGTGTGTGTGTGTGTGGTATTTACGAATATGTAATTATCTAATAAATAAAATTTTACTATTTTCATTATCGGCGGCGTAAATATGAGGCCATTTTATTATAGCTTAAGGATTGTCTACAAGAAAATGGAGCCTATAATGCTTGCTTGCTAGAGTTGCATTGTTGCCTCAGGTAGCACTGAGACGTATGGAACTTGAGATTCAGAGTTGCTCGGACCAGGATGGCTGAAGGTGTGTTTTGAGGAGTCCGTATTCAGAGTTCCTGGTACCATGACTGAGCAATTGTGATTTGGAAGCTGAGAAATGTTGTGTTAGAAGTCCCCGCGTTTTGGAATTGCAAATCGCCAGTGTGGATGTTTGATTAATTAGCAAAGTTTCAGAGATAAGCTATGAACTGTGATTGTTAAAACAAAGTTATCAACAATTAGGAACAGAAACTGATTTGTGTTTGCAAACTAAACATCTTTAAATTCCGTCAAATATGACCTTTTTGTGAAGCGTTTAAAAAAACAAGTGAGGTCGAGTCCAGATAAGTATAAAGTAGACAAAAAAGGAATTTTCTTAATTGTAAAACTAATGTGTAAATATAATTATCGTCAGATTTCGAATTTCTATCATTTCACTTAAAATAATAATAATTTAGGTCAGGAATATTTTTGCCTCGTAAGATTCATTTGTCATTTATGTAATATCTTTATTGGAGGCCCGATAGGCGGCCGTCAAAATTAAGCTGTGGCACAACAATATCAATTTGTAAAATTTCAACTGAGATAAAAATTTGTTTTATTAAATTAGTTTTGTTATATTTTAAATTGTTGTTTTCATTTTTAACTTTTAATTTGTTTATTACAAAATTGGCACCTCTATGTAAGGTTCATCTTCATTTAAAATGAATGATTTCTTTTGTTTATTACAAATTTGTTTTCCAACGTGGGGTTTATCTACAGATAAAATCTAATTTAATAATATTGATTATTACAATATGAATGACGACCTTAAGTGGCCGCCCTTGTGTCCACCGCGGGCCTGAGTATGAATACATTAGGCGTGCACGTGTTTCTGCCTGAGAAGGCCAAAAGAAATCGCGTGTTCGCGTCCCTTTTTTTTTACATCGTTTGTGGGGGCGGAGTAGATATAAAGACTCCGAACCCGGGTAAGTGATACACAGACGCTGGGAGACGGGGACGCAGGCAGAGAGGCAGACGGGGACGGAGACGCAGGGAAAAGCAGGGAGACGGAGAGACAGAGAGACGCAAGAAGAGACGCAGGAAGAAGGAGATCGTGCGCTGACGCCACAAGTTAAGTAAGCATCACAATATATGTAAAGTACATTCAAAAGTGGAATTCTTTTACACAGTGCGGAAATAGACTCTGTTCTTGAATAGCCACCGAACCGCCCACAAAACCCTGTTGAGAAGGAGAACTTTTTAATCAAGCCGGAGCTAATTTTAATTTTATGCAGACCAATGTATATCTGCTGGCGCCCAACAATATTGTTTTTAATGTATTTTTTGTAGTTTCAATGTAATAAAGTTTATTTTTTTAATATTAAGTAATAAAAAAGCGAATCATTACAATATATATATATATATATATATGTGTGTGTGTGTTACTCTAAAAAAAACTTCTCAGGTTATTAGCGATTAATTATGGGCACACATTTTTGCCTTGTCGAGGGACTAACTGACGAGTTAATTGACAGGATTCAAACCCAGGACCTCTGTGATGTGAGACAGTCATGCTGACCCCTACACCACAGGAAGTTGGCCCGTATACTTACTCCCACAATAGCATGAGAAATTCTCCAGACATTTGTTTGTTCGTAATTATTTTCCTATAAAAATGCAAGAAGCAGTAAATATTGAAAAATTAATCTAGTTAATTTTTGAGAAGTACATTTGTGATCAGACTTATTCCAATCACAACAGATACGTTATTGTTCTGTCTGGAAGAACACATTTTACACCTCTGTTTAAAAAATAATACTGTATAAGAGGAATATAAAATAATCTGTGACGAAAAAGGAGTAAATTTAGTTATGTCCATCAAGTTTCTAAGTATTTATGTCTATTGTGAACTGTCATAGGAGAACACGTTAATCAATTATGCAATAAAATTAACAGAAATACACATGCAATGAAACAACGATCGTCCATCCTCACACAAGAATACTTAATTAACTATGGCAATGTCTACTTCCATATTATTTATGAAACAGAAATTTGGGTATGCACTTGCTTCTATGTACATGGACAGGCTTTTAATTTCTCAGAAAAAAGCTCTTCGATTTATATTTGGTTTGATAAAGTGATTCCCGTATTAATTTGAAACAAACTACTAACAATCTTCTATATATATAATAAAAATATCATGATTATAAATAACAAACTGCCAGGCCAATGTAGAGTAAATTATTATAAACCTAGCAGACTAATTCAGAGTAAGAACAAGTATAAATAAGTCAGAGAACGACCCAGTACTGAACAGAACGTCATTTTTAATAAACCACCATTATACAATAAAATAGCTCCTTTAAAAGAGCTCTTAAATATTATTTAACAAGTAAAGCAATATATAATCTAGTTGATAGTGATGTTAAAATTGTAAAAATTAAATATTTGTCAGAATTTTTGTATGATTTTGTCAACTGTTTCATTTTTGGCTTGAAAGGGTATATTTAAAATTTGTGGTTACATTACCTTATATTATTACTTTAGAACATTAGCCTCAGTAGAATCGGTAATTCGCTCTTGGATTTATCAGCCAATTCACACAAAATGCACACACACAGAACTCAAATGAAATTAATATTCTCATTTTGAATAAAATTATTATAACTACTACAATAATCAGAATATACATTACATGTTTAAGGAATAAAATTTTTCTTGTTTCTAAAACTGTACAACAAAATGTAAATTAAATATTGTCCAGTTCTGAGTCACTAATTTATAAAAAAAAAACTTGTGTTTTTGTTAAATTTATTATTCTTAATAACTTTTATCTTCCAATTATTCAGTTTGATTCATAAATTTACAAGTATTTACAATAAATATGGTTAATATTTCACATGTTGGTTGTGTTTGTGCTGTCCAGTGACTCTCCAGCCCTTGAGCTCTTGATTTTTATAGTTCTGAGTGGTTTGGGGTGGAATATGAGATGGGTGTTTTGTTAATACTGTAAACATATGGAGTGTTGGGTAGAAAGTGGCATAGTTGGGTTATTGGGCAGGAAGGTTATATTAGGGTTGATGGGAATAGAATTTGTCAGAAAGTTCCCGAGTGTTGGTGGGGATGTATGAGGTCTATTGGGAGTTTTCATTTCAGACGATGGTTTGTGTGTGGCAGGCGATGGTGACTAAGTATGTGTTCTATTGTCGGATTTGGGTGATTTATGGTACTTTTGATTAGAGAGGATATGAGTTTGTTGATTGTAGGGATTTGGATGTCTTTGTTGATTGTAGAGTTTCTTAGGAACGACAGAGCACTGTGAAGGATTTTGTTTTGGGTAATTTGGAGTTTGTTTGAGTTTTGGCCAGATAAGGACCAGATGCGTTACATGAGGGAGAGATAGATTAGTCGTTTAATATTTATTGAGGGTGGGGAAGTTTTGTTTAATAGTGGGTATAGGGTTATGATTATATTGGTTAACTTTGGGGATGAGGTTATTAATATGCGCTTGCCAGAATAATTTTGGGTCAAGGGTGAGACCTAGGTAAGTTACTTTTTTTTTTGTGGAATAAGAGTTCCATTTACGGCGAAAGGGATTTGGGTGGGTTTATTTTTAGGGTAGGATAGAGGATTAGGAGGTGTTGATTTTGACTCTCCATTGTTTGGCAGTGAGTCTAGGGAATTGAGGGCGCATTGGAGAGGTTTGAGTCCTGTGTTGAGGAAGAGACTTGGTGATGTCGTCCACAAATAATACAGTATTAGTCGAGGGATGTTGTGGTATGTCATGGATATAGATGTTGAACAGGAGGGGAGAGAGGATGCTTCCTTAGGGGACACCCGAGGTGATGGAATGGGGATTGGAGTGGGTTGAGTTAATTTTGACTGTAAACAAATGATTTTTTAGGTAATTTTTCAGTAGGGCTAATTTGTAGTGGGTGTCATTGAGTAGATTTTTTATTTTTGAGAGGAGGAAGGGGCAGTCAATTTTATCGAATGCTTTTTCTACATCAATGAAAGTGGCAATACAGGATTTTTGGGTTTTGAAGAATTTGTTCATATAGTTGGATTCTGTATATAATTGGTGGATATAGGAATGCTTGGGGCGGATTCTGTATTTGGTGTTGGGAATTAGGCGGGAGAGTTGTTTGTTAAGTTGGAGGAGAAGAAGTTTTTCGAAGCTTGGAAATGGACGGTATGAGACTGATTGGGCGGTAATTCTCTGGGATTGATTTGTTTTTATTTGGTTTGGGGTTATTATGATGGATGCTTGCTTTCATTGTGACAGGAAGTACGTGGTGGGGATGTTGGTGTTGAAAATAGTGGTTAATAGGATTATGGTTTTCTTGGGGAGGTTTTTGAGGTGGAGGTAGGTTATGAGGTCATGACCTGGGGCTGAAGAAGAGGTTAGTTTTGCTTTTGTCATGTCTATTTGTTGGGGTGTTATGATGGGTTTATGGGTGTGGCCATGGCTGCTGAGGAAAGAATGATGGTGGAGGAAGTTTTCAGTAGGATATTAAGGTTTGTTAGTTTGTCAGTGACGTGAGAATATTGTTTCCAGTTAATGTGTGTGTAATGTAAGGTGCCCATGTGAAGGGTGCTTGGAGAGCGAGAGGTTGAGGTAGGCTATGAATAGGAAGTGGTAGGATCTCAGTTCGTGAAGGACTTGGGTGAAGTAGTGGGCTGAATTATTGCAGGTGTAGAAGTCGAAGATGTTGGAGGATTTGAATGTTGTAGTATGTTGGCTTATTAGGGTGGATAACTTTGATGTGTTTACTGGATAGAAATTTGAACAGGTCATTTACCTCTTGGGTTGGAGAGACAGGAACCGAACTGGGGGTGGTTTGCATTGAAGTCTACACAAGGAAAGTAGTAGATTTGGCCAGGTGGAGGGAGTTATGGAGTCGAAAAACTATTTGTAATCTTACTACCAGTACGGGAAGGTGGGATAAAATGTCAAACTTAAGCATCAAATATTTTTCTTGTGTTTAGTAAGTGGATAAAGAACCTGAAATTTACAAGAAAACTTATTTCAAATCATATGTACAATAAAAAAGTTAAATACCATGTTATCCCCTCTTGAAATACAAAAAACATTTGTCCACCCAAAAGATGTAATTTTCGTCAACTTGCCTGCACCTTTGTTGTAAGATGACGAACAAATTAAATCAAAGACTATAAATTTATATAAAAAACATTTATTTAAACAAAGAGACAATATACTAAAAATGTAAAACAAGATTATGGATCATGAAATTAAATCTTGAAGAATTAGGTAAAAAATTAAGAAACATTAATAAAATTCATATGCAAAAATCACATTTATAGGGTCTGTCTTTCGCTATGTTTTCATTCCAGCCACAATAAGTAGTATGTGCCCAAGATTTGCACTTTAAGCACTGGAACCATAATTGAGAAAATGGCAAGCTGTGATGCAACTAACTGCATACACCATGCAGTTTGGTTTATTTAAATCAAAGTTTCATATATAAAACAGATGAGTTTAAAATTTTAACTATTTACATCATTAATAGGTCTTGTAGTCAATATCATTGTTAATTAGATGAAACTGGCTGCCAATGGAAAAACTAATCAGTGTCGTTGGCCTCAGACAATTGAGAGTAAAGCGTTCTATAAACTGCCACATAATATTTACTTTTTATTTCAATGCCTGAGCAGGGAGAAATACAAATCCTTGGGTGCAGTTGAATGCATTTAAATATAATATCACTTTTACAACATTGCTCTACTTATATGCAGGCAGAAACATATTTAATATATTAGAGATTGTATGCTAGCTATACTACCTTGTTATGATACATTTTTAATGGCACAAATGATTCAGCCCTGTGGGATATAATGCTAGGAAAGTAAACTTGCTGTGTATAAGATATATTTTACAGATATTGTAATCACAAGTTATTTGGTAAAATAGTATCATTATTAATATAATTGTTTACAAGTATGTTATACTCAGTGTGTATTTTTTCAAAAATATTTTAAATTATTGAGTTTTATTTTCACTAACTATCTTCAAATATAAAACGTGATTGGTGGTACCATAATAATTAGACTGTGTTTACTGTATGTAAGATGGTGATATTAAGCAACGTGTTTTGAAAGTGTCAGACAATGATAGTGCCAGAGTTGCATTGAGAGATTGTTTTATCGTTTCAACAATTACATAGCCATTAAATTGGATACAGCATTCCTGAGTTAGATAATGCAGAAAAATTTAGGTCCTGGTTGAGTACCCGGGACATCTAGTAAATTTGATCTGAATTTAAAACTTCAAACTTCATAAATAAGAGGTTTGTGTGTGTGTGTGTATATATATATGTATGTATTGTAATGCCTGTTAAGTGAGGCATTGTTTCTGATTGATAGTCTGGACTGTTGGAGGGGCATTATGGAATGTGTTTATTTAGGTCTAAGTTTTTCTTCGTCCTGGGACTGCTGGTTGTGTGGTCTTGAGAAACCGTGCACGTGTGTGTGGGGGTGGAGAATACGAATGATTGCGGGTCCTGTCTCGATTGTCAGCATGACATGACGGAGTAGTTAGCCATTTGTTGACTACGGAACTACAGCTGCATGATATAAATCGTGTGATAATGGAAGAATCTGTCAACTGGCATTTGCGACGAAGTTTTCGAACAATGGAAAAGTAAAAGACCGGGAGGATAAAAGGGAGAGATAAGCTTTTGAGGAAGGTAGTTGTTTTGCGATCACCGAGGCTGGAGGATGTGAGTAAGAGAGACATTGTTTAAGCGGAGGAGTTGTGCTGCGATCACTGAGGCTGGAGGATGTGATTAAGAGACACATTGTTTAAGCGGAGTAGTTGTTCTGCGATCACTGAGGCTGGAGGATGTGATTAAGAGAGACATTGTTTAAGCGGAGGAGTTGTTCAGCGCTCACCGAAGCTGGTGGATGTGAGTAAGAGAGACATTGTTTAAGAAGAGTCGTCGTTGAAAGATTGCAGTTTAAAGTCGCAGCCAAAGCATAGGAGAGAGAACTTGTTAAATTTACAGTAAACCAGTTGTCGAGATACCACAAACTTTCTTTTTCAAACCAACAGTAGTTAGTAGAATCTGTGAAAACCCCACCACTGTGTTTAAATGTTTTGCCGTTATCAAACCCAGTTAAGACCTTTGAGAGAATGAGAGTTTTTTTCTATTAAATTGTACTAACCTTTTGTTAAATAAAATTGTTTGTTTGTAAAAGTAAAATAATCTTTTTATTTAAACGTTCACTTTATTAAATATTACAAAATGTCACCACAAGTGGCAAGAATAAATTAATTTTAAAACATAAAAAAAAGTATATTACATTTTGGCTACCACAACGTGGGGCAAATTAAATTATAAGTAAAATTGATTGATCATTACAGTATATATATGAATTTATCTTAGTTTGTTCCTTATGCATTTCTATACCATTAATCTGATTGCAATGAAAGTTGTGCACACACCTGTGGAGTTTTCTGTTGGCCTCTCAAAGCATTAAGCAACTCCCTAGGTGTGAATGATGATGAAATTTTTTAAACATGTGAAAATGGCCAATGGGGTGTGTTTTTCTTGATGATATTTATGTATAATTTCAACCATTTTTGCTTGGGAGAGGAGCACCATTAGAAGTGAGGGCGGTGGGGCATTTCATAAAAATATCACAAGATTGGTGTCTATTCCAAGGACTTGGAAGTTTGTGGCATACTTATGAGAAATAAAAGTTAAATTAAGTAAAATAAGAGAATTTATTCATGAAAAAATGTATAACTTGAATGAAAAATATAATAATAAAATGAAAGTTTTAAAATGTTTTGCACCGTCTAGTGCATGTCTCAACTGCATGTTCACCATGGGGTAATACATATGCAATTAATGAACTCTGCACTTGAGTAGCTTGTTGCGGGAAAAGCTTAACGTAGCCACATGTTACTGCTCACCCACTCTGAGAGATGGCTACTTGATCTTAGAAAAACTTCACCGTGTACACTGATCTTCTCCTCTGGATTCCAGCAAGAAAGTAAATGTATGTCTCGCTCTGTACCTCAGGGTCCCAAAATGAAAATTGATCATATTGGATCACCATCACCCCTCTCGTCCATTGGGAAACCAATAAAGGATCACTTATACTAACATGTCACGTTGGGCTGCCTAGTGGGGTGTGTTCTTCAAGTATACCCTGACCAATGAGAAGGAAGGCATAACCTTGAGGACCATGGGAAAAACATCCTTCATTTTTTGGAGTCTAATTTTATACTGGGGAATGCCACGTTAACAAAACAGGCGCACATGGTTAACTTACATACAAACTTTGTCCTAATGTTGACAGTAAACTGCACTTAAAATTAGATCAAGCTACAAGTTGCTGAGCTTAATTCTGATATTCAACATACCGGTTAAGTTGTACTTCAAGCCCTATGTTTGGAGGTGGATGGTGGTAAAACAAAGTTCCATATCCAATCTTAAACACGTGTAGCCAAATGATGTTACATACAATCAAGAGGCAAACACTATTTGGGTAAAACATCTCTATTACTGTATGGCTGGGGGTGGCATTTAAAGAAATTCTAAAATTCTGCAATTATTAGCATTGAATGCTGAACTAACATTCCGTCAGCATAGGTAGGGAAGGATTGAAACGGTAAATATTCCAAAATTTGTTGTTCTTTATGTCAGTAAAAACACGTGTATATTCACATAAGAAATTAGTGTCAAATTAAATATTTTTCTGGGATACACTGGGAAACAGTTAGTAAGATTATAAAAAAAGTCAGTAATTAAATAAATTATGATTAACGAGAAGAAAATGCTAAGAAGAATACAGGAACATATCAAGAATTTAAAATGGTTAAAATTTAGGTCTTTATTAATAAATACATGTTTAAAGGTTTTACACAAGAAAACTAATTTGGGTCAAAATATTGTAAAACGAATACAAAATGAAATATGTTACACTAGCTCTAGTTAAAAGGAATATGAAACCCATTTTTCATGGTTTCAGTTTCTGAAAGGCTAAAAATTGTACTCATTCACAGTAAATTATTTTCAAAATTAATTTTGATTATTTTGCAATTATTTCATAAACCACAGATGGCAATGAGTCAGAAAAATTGCTCAAAAACTATTTTGTAATTATTTATGACAGACAAATTTAATTATAGTTAACTTGAAAAATTTT
The DNA here is from genome assembly GCA_037074705.1 of Zhengitettix transpicula. Classification (NCBI taxonomy): domain Eukaryota; kingdom Metazoa; phylum Arthropoda; class Insecta; order Orthoptera; family Tetrigidae; genus Zhengitettix; species Zhengitettix transpicula. Next base: position 189,123,283 of record CM073591.1, read on the forward strand.
TAATGTGGGAATTTTTTCTTAAAGTGCTGAGAAAATTTATTAAATTTTATAGATGGATGATTATAATTGTTTTACATCAATGGACAAGATACCATATATATAGTGCTGTCTGTTTACAAATCTAATAAATTTGTCAATAAAGTGAACAGAAGTGTGATATAATTTAAAGTGTAACTATGCATAGTTGATTGTTGTTTACACATCAAACTTGATGAAGCAACTTTACAAGTACATTCTATTAGATTTATATATAATTAACTATATGACAGCCTGAAGGGCTAAACAGTTTAATTCATTCATCAGTCAACAGAAGTTTATTGTTAATTTGGTGGAAAAATGGGTACATTTGTTATTAAGTAAATATTGTTAGTAGAAAATATCACGTATACAAGAACATTCACTTAAATTAGCATATTCTTTTAGAGAAGTTATGCAGTCACCTCATAATAAATAACAATTCTGGATAAGAAATAGAACACAGTGAATTAGGTTAGAAAATAATAAATAAAACATCTTCAAAATTCTCTTGATTTTTCCTGAGTGTTCAGTACATTACTTTTCAGTGCAGTTTTAGAAGAAGCTTTGGAACCATCCTGAAAATAATTTATCATTAAATAGTATAGGACTAGGTAAACAAAATAATGTGAAGAAAGATGTAATTCAAACCAATTTTAATTAGAATAAAATATTATTTTCCTGCGGTTAACTGGAAAAAAAAAATTATCCCCAAATCCAACATTCCTAGTGAATTGCATGAATGAATTTCTCTCAGGTTCCAAAAAATCATATAGTTAAAGACACTTTAAAAACTTGTACAGGCATCTTCTTCAGACTGACGACATGGCTGTACCATATCCATAAAAATATTTTTATTATTACTAATGATTATTAAGAAGTTGTGTATTTAATGAACTTACCAGTAGTAAAACAGAATTATCCTTCTTCGTGTTTCTTTTCTTTGGTGCCGTGGGTTTCTTAAACAGCTTATCTTCTGCAATTTTAAATTGGTATTATTAAACAATTTACACTAGCAGGTACTAAAAATACTTTAATAGTCTATACTTTATATATATATATATATAACTTTTCTCCAATTTATTTCTATCGTTCCTCACTATCCATGATATCATGTGACTTAGTCACATACTAAAATTTCTAACATCGTGTGTGTTTATATTTATATATATATATATAACACTTCTGGAACAAGTGACAAGGTCAAATTAAATAACATATTAAAAGAGACAGAGAAGTCAACTTACCTGAAATCAATAGTTTGTCCAGTCTGACTGGCTGGAATATTACAAATTTTCAAGGGACTGAGCCCCCTTTCCTCATGTGGAAGTACGGTAATATATTTTCTATTCCCAATTTTCTTCTAGCCGACATTCCATAATCCAATGTCCAAGACAAAATTTTATCTCTTGCTATAACTTTTAGCAGTTAATAAATATGCTCTAGCTACAACTAGATAAAACTCATAAAGATATTTCCTCACATTATATTGTATAATTCTCTCTTATTATTTTTTATTGTTTCAATGTTCAATATTTCATTGTTCCATATAAACACACACACCGAGTTTGCTTGATGTAGAATTTACAATTAAACAGCAATTATATTTTAGATGGAAGTAGAAATAAGATACATACATACATTTGTAATACGGTGATAATTTACACAATATGCTTAAATTGGAAGTCATCTATTATAACCCAGGGAAAATATTCTTAAATTACTATACAACAATATGTTTAGTATATACTGAAATATTATACTGCTTAAGAATATTGATGTGTCCCTTTATAACAATTAGAATTTTCTATAATTATATTTTGATTGGGTTTACATTTACAGTGGTCAAATTTAATTCAATTTTTCTCATGGAATTGTTTGTATGTCTTCATTGAAATGTTGTCACTATTAATAGAACTATTACTAGTATAATGTAAATATATGTTACAACATATGTTAAGGAATGTACAGTAGTAGTATTTGGTCGATATTAACAGGACCTATTTTTGTTGGCGATAGATGATGTATAGTTGTGTGCAGCCGCGTCTTCGTTTGTGGAATCTTATATCAATGGTTTTTGCTGTATATATGGAGTGCAGATGAAGTGTTCATTTTCACTCATGCATTCAACATTCAATTAATCACTTGTACTGGAGTACATAAATGGTGCTACCATGATCAGTGAGATATTAATAGTTAACTGTTAACCTGATGACGATGGCAGAGCTTGCCATCGAAACATTGTTATTCAACAAATAATTGGCCTGGGTTGAGACCCAATAATTTTATCTAGAACAGATTCACTGGGAAAGATGTCGCTCTCTGAGATCTTAAAAAGTGAGCTGCCCAAAATTGTACTCTTCTTTCACTAACAACATACATGTTTTGAATAAACCAACATATGAAAATACAACAGACAACAAAAAATTTAATCTGATCTCTGTTAAAGTCATCTTCCAATGGTCCTGCAAATACACAATCTCTTGTAATGCTGTTGAACTATGTTTTGGCCATGTACATAAATTCTTCTCCTTTTTCAAAGTAGGTTCTTTTCAGCAGAATTTTAAATTTTAAAAATTGTTCACAATCAAAAGAACACAGTTTGAGGCAGTAAGGAGTCTACTGAATTAGCTGTGAAGAATGGATGTTCAACACATCACCATAAAAGCTTTGCTATTGTAAATTGTTTTCATTTGTGTATTGCCAAGATATTTTATCAACAGCTGAGAGCTCACTTTACTTCTTTGCTCAATCCAACTGTCAGTGGCTAACACTTAATGTGAGAAATAATTCGAAGATATGTGGAATTGTTACTCACACTTCTCTGTTTAAGGATACCGCCTATGATACATTTGATACATGAGATAATTTAAGGTGATATTTACATAATAAATAAAATATTAGTTACCCATCTAAGTAAAAACATACATTATAGCCACAATACAAATCATTCTCACATTAAAATTTTAAAAGTTGTAACATATCAAATATGAACTCACATTATATCTCCATTTAAACTTGGGAGCAATATGAAAAAGAAAATGACATCAGTGTTGGTTTAAAGGTACTTAAAAATATAGTTCTAAATTTGAATGAAGCAGTTTCCTTCTTGCACATAAATTTTCAAATGCTTGTTGCAATTATTAAGTAGCTTAAATAAGTCTCTGAACCATGCAAAACACACACATTTGACAAATAATCATATTAAATTTAACAACATTTCCTTCATTTTTGAGGTCACCATTAGGTTTTAACAAACAACATTCAATGTTACTCCATCACTTAACACTTGATGGAAACCACAAGGATGGTGGAAACATGTTTAATATATTACAATTTAATTAATTAATATTATCAATAATTTTTCTATCAAAATTAGTTAAAATATTCATGTCATTTAATTCTCTTCAGTGTCTACTTATTCACACATCTCAATGGCTTTCCCTTCTTTACAGTGCTAATTTGAATAAATCAGATACAAGTATATTAAAATAAATTAGTTACTGTGAAAATTCTATGACAAACACCTCGCCCTAAAATATTTAGTAATAAGAAATCTTATCACATACCTGACGCAACTCTTCTAATGGACCTGAAACAATAAGACATACAATTACAAACACAGATACAAGTAATGTATTTTTTAAAAAGGTAGAGAGCTGGTTGATATTGTAGCATGAAAAACAGGCTCCAATTATTTATATTATTTTTTAAATATGGGAAATGTCAGAAGGTAGAGGTATTTCAGGACAATAAAAGGATGGCTTGCAAATAGGGAAAAACCTGGACACAGAAACCTCTCGAACCATGAGAATGAGACCTGGCAGGAATTCCCAAATTCAAAGTATTTAAAGCCCAAATGTGTTCTAAACTATGATAGGAGAATATTGACGCCATAACAACCCAAAACTTAAGAACAATGATAAGGCAGAAGGCAAGGAGAAAGTTTTTAAAAAAATTTTAGTATGTAACCCAGAGGGGAACTCTCTTGATTATAGATCTTGACATTAGACTTACAATTAATTAGAATCAACCTGCTAAAATTCACAGTCATATGACATTGATGAGTCTAATGTTGGCCAAGGACGGTCTACCCATGGTCCAGGAGGACAGCACACTAATTCTGGGGTCTTGATTTTGCTTCATCCTGGCTTTGAACTCTGAATCCAGCGTGACCACAAGATAGACCAAAAGTAGTGTGGACTGATGTAATATTCATACCATTTGTCTTGTCAGTAAACTTATGGGATTTCCTTCAATGCTGCCAATTTAGTTTAGGTTTTAAAAACCAGTACACTTTATCTTTGATACTGATTCTTTTAGTTTTTTAATTATATGCAGTATGTTCTGCTCTATGGGAAGACCCTAAATAATGTGACCCTGAGTGTACGAGTTTCTAGTTAAAATTATGTAAGAAGTCCCTATTAAATTTGTAGCTGTGTAAATTTTGTTTTCTATTATTATAATTATATTTTATTTTAAAAGGTCAGCATAAATGGATTGTAATAATATAATTGAAAATAATTTCTGTACAGTGTCACTGTATAGCATCCTATATTTACCTGAAGTAATCATTACAATGTATGAAAGGATGAACAAACCAGTGAACATATGATCTTTAAGTAAAATAAATTAATTCTTCTAACAGAAAATAAATTGAACAGGCTTGAAAACACCTAAACATTATTGCCCATTATACCTATTGGATTTATGCTTGATTTATTTTAGCAAAGCCTTCCAACCTCTTGAATAGTATGAAGGAAAATGGTATGTATATCTGGATGGAATTGTCAGACTTGTTTTTTTATTTTGGGCATTTTGAGATCACACTGGATTCTATACACAAAATACATAGTACCTGCATATGGCTATTAAGTCATTTATTGAAATCTAAATAAGATGCACAAAAATGTCTTGTATTACCTGAATCAGTTTGTGAAACTAGCACAAAATGGGGTTTGCACATCATTCATGTATGTAACAATCATATCATCAGTATTTAACTCAGAAAATAAAACTTGGTAAAACCTAGTTAAACTGAGTTCAGGACATACAGAACACAAGAAACTTTTTAGGGTGAGGTACCCTTCAAAGACATTTCCATAAAACATGGAAAACTGATTATAATTATGAAAACTATTATAAACTGATCCCTAAGTCAAGAGAATACACTGGAAACTTGCTACAGTAGTATCACAGAGCACAAATTACTGACCACCTTTTATTTTCAGGGTTGGAGAAAACTACTATTTTCCACATTTACAACTCTAAAATAAATTAACTATCTTGTAAGTACTTTCCACACAAAAGAGATCCATCCATGTATCACTCTCACTTAGCCAACATTTTTGTCCACCCTCACACTGCTTCATCGAAACCTGCAACAAATGTTGATGGAATACGCCATGTGTCTGTTCTTCAATGTAGAGCTCATTTAAATTAAAATGCCTCTGTTGGATTTTAAACTTTAAAATGAACTGTCCAGTTATTTGCATTGGACAAACAAAAATACCTATCCCGAGAAGCCATCAACTGTGCATCAAACTAAAAAGAAAAGTAGTTTCCCATCTAACTGCAGCACAAACCCTTGGCTGTTGTTCCAACAACATTGTTTCATGTTAACTCAATCAAAAACCATATCTTAAAATTCATCAGATGATTAACTTAATTTGTGTGACCTCTTATCCCTGTTAATGCTAATTCCTAAGAATAAGTCCTGTACAGCTTTGAGAGGCCAATGTTTCACACTCATTTTCATGATAAATTAATAAATTTCTCATAAAATGATAATTTAGTACATTTCTCATAAAATCTTTAATTGTTATTAATTTTGTTTTCTTCAAAGAGGTCCAAATAAGACTTGCTTGTGCTTTTTTACCATCTTAAAAGCACTCCTGAAACAATTTTCAGTATGACTTTTAAAGTCTTTTTGTTCAGTATGTTAGAATTCCCTTCATGACTTTCAGTCTACAAAATAGGTGTCAAGACAGATAAAAAATGATGTCTCATGATACATCAATTAAAAATGTTAAGCACACCTGTTTATTTTGATCAGTCTTATCTGGAATTATATAACAATATGGTGTATTATTAAAAAAACATATTTGCATCTTTAGCAATATAAGTTGCAGTTAGGTAAGTCATGCTTGCTGGTAAATGCTGAATTTGGAAGAAGGCATATTTTCTGAATGACTTACTTATTTTTTATGATTTAATCTGTCTAGTGAACATAATCATCTCAAATTAGAGCAGTGAAAATCTGAGGATAACCATTGTACATGAAGTAAGATCACCAAAGCTGTGGGTAGAAGTCTTTACTGAACTTTGCACATAACTGGATGAAAGAGACTTTGCTTAAAATTTAACTAGTAACATCAAGTAGAGTGAAAATAAAAGTTGGCTAATTTGGATGTTTTTCAATGGAATGTGGGCTTTCATGACTGAAACACACATTACAAATAAACAAACAGTGAAATTAAACAGAACTTCAAAAATTAAACTTGCAGAGAGGGTTCCTCCTAAATTCTGTAAGAAAACCACCTGTTTCCAAACAAAATTATTCAGGACTCATAAAAATATTGGTTCTCAACTAGCCCAAAGTTTGAAATTTCAAACTATTTGGTGAAAAAACAGCCTTGACAACACAACACAATACAGATATCATAACTTCTTCCTCAAAAATAGTATAATCCAGAACACTCTCTGCCACCATCACTATATGATCCCATGTGAAAGTTAATCAACACAGTCTATTGGAAAAGCCATCCACTGTCTTAATGTAGAAGGCTTCTAGGCCCAATTAGTTCTGCATGACTACAGATTCTTTTATGTTTAATCACAACTTATTTATTTTAACACTTTATTTTGTCTGTCTATTATTTGGCTATTTATTTATTTATGTAATTAGGGTACTTTTAAGACAGATGTTTTAGATTTTATAATTTCAAGTAATATGATAATGGCATATTTATTATATCACGGGAGATATGAGTGTTGTTGGGATTAATTTTTTTTATATACATTCAATCATTTGTAACAATGTCAGAATAGTTTTTTGGTAAACAAGCAACACAACATCAATGAATAATTGTAATCAATTTTAATAAGAATTTCAATCAGTGCCTACCTATAAATAAAAGACAATCCACATACATTTTAAAGAAGTGTGCACCTGAAAAATCATGAAAATTAATGAAGACAAAAAAAAAAAAAAAACTACTTCTGCTTTGATGAAAAACAGCAAATATGAAAAGTAGGAGAAAACAATGGATTTGATGGTACTTACAGTTCATCTTCAATATTTGGATCCATGTTTTGTATATTCATTTCATCTGAAAACATAATTTATATTTAGGTCCTGCACAATCCTATGCAAATGTCATAGTAAAAGAATTGCCTTAGTCATTCTTATATTTTCATTGCATTTCTTTTAAATATATGACTTTCTGTTGGTGGTGAATTATCAAATGCATAGTTATCAAGAGGAAAATTACAAGATGAATATAATATTGGAATGATTAATATTTTCATATTTTCCGTATCTGGCATTTGTGATATAAACATTTTATAAATATTTAAATTTTAGTTTAAATTAAGACTGATATGTACAATAAATAATATATAAACACTAAATAGCATATTTTTATATTAAAAAAGAATTTTTATGTTTTAAATATTGCAATGATGATAATTACATTAGTATAACTATATACTCTGTTTTAGATTGTAAATATATATATTGCATGTTCCAAGTATAGATTTCAATCTAAAATTTTGGACTGTAGAAGATGGTTATATCATACAGCCAAACACTATTTTGACAACCTAATATTTAATAAACACTTTAAAAAAATTGTTTTATTTTGCAACTAATTAAAAGCTAGGGTTGCTTTGGGTTAATATAAACATTTTATTTACAATTAATATTAATGATATAGAAAGTTTATATAAGCCTCAGGAAAGTTAATTAAGATTAATTGATAATACTTAAACTTGATTTCTTGTTTTATAATAATTTTCTTTAATAATCCAGACTAAAAGTAACAACATTAAATGTTTTTTATGCAATATAAAACTATCTGAACTAGGTTACCATGTTTACAAAAATCAATGACATTTACCTTCTCCAGGAGCAGCTTCACTATCTCGTTCCCTGAATCAATTAAAATGTAACATTAATTTGGTGAAATGAATAATTACATAAATATTAGAAAAGAAAGGGTTTACATAATCACTTACTCAATTACTTTTCCTTTCAACAGTTTGTCATCCTGCTGAACTTTATTATTTTGTATCCTTTTCTTTTTAGTCTGTAAAAATAGTTTTTCATTACATTAAACTTATTTGAAACACGTATTTATCTAATCTAATGTAATAAATAAAGCAGAGTGTTTATTTGTTTGTTTATTTGTATGTTCCTTATACAAATCTACACTGGTGGAACGAATTTCACGAAATTTCGTACACATGTTCTTTGCTGGCGGGGAAATAAATTTCCTAACATGCTAACTGGCCGATTTTTGCGTCGAATCAATAAAATTTGGGATCAATAGCATTCATAAAATTTCACTACATGTTATCTGTGTACAATTTCAACTTCTTTTAGGCATGGGAGTGGTGCACCCTTAAGGGTTGGGGGTGGAGTGGCATTACATGAAATTACACAAACACATTCGTGTTTCGAGTCAAATGCAGGGTAATATTTGTCACTGTGTTTAATTATGATATTTAACTTACAGTTTAACTTCCCCAAGCAGGGGTGGACAGGGGTCGAAATTTTCAAGCATGTAAAGCGGTCAATATTTGTGTCGAATAAATATTTTTCTAGTTCACTGAGATTTATTAAATTTCTCTACTTGTTCCATATATTTAATATAACCTCTTTCGGGATTTGGAGTGAAGCACTCTTTAGGGTGGGGGGGTGGAGTGGATTTATATAAAAATAATGCAAACACAATCGAGATTGGACTCAAATCCAGGGTTATGGTTGTCAGTGAGTTCAATTATGATATTCAAGTTGCCGTTTAAGTACCCCAAGCGGGGGTGGGAATCTTCAAACATGCTAACACGACCGATATTTGAGTCGGATAAATATTATCCGGATAAAAGTGATAAATAGTGTTTGTACCAATGTATGTCAGTAAAATTTCAACATTTTACGGCACGGGAAAGGAGAACTGTAGGGGTGGGGATGGAGGAATGTTACCATAAAATAACTCGAATACAACTGAGACTGCAGTCAAAACCAACGTTATGGATAACGCTGAGTTTAATTATAACCTCCCAGAGACGGTGATAGAAATTGTCAAACATTAATTTATCAATTTTTGCAACGACTAAATATTTTTCGGGATCAATGAGATTCATAAAATTTCTCTACATGTTCTCTGAGTATAACTTCAACCCCTTTCGGGTTTATCAGTAGAGAACTTTTGGGGGTGGGGTGGAGGAACGCAAATACAACCGAGATTGGTTATGGATGTCACCGAGTACAATTATAGCATTCAATTGGCCATTTAACCACCAGGAGCGGGAGTGGATGGGGTGAATAGGGGTGGAAATTTTCTAACATGTTAAACGATCGATATTTGCGTTAAATAGTTAATTGTCGAGGTCAATGACATTGATAATATATCAAAAGATGTTGTTTGTAAAAATTAACCCCTTTCTGCATGAGAGGGAAGCTTAGGGGAGGGGGTGGAAACATTCAAACATGCTAATACAGCCGATATTTAGGCAGTTAAATAATTTTAGGTATCAAAGAGATAGTTTCAATCGATGTTATCTGAGATGATATTCAATTACCCATTTAAACCCCTGGGGCGGGAATGGACAGGGTGGAATTTTTCAGTCATGTTAAATCATCGATATTAGCGTAGAATAAATAAATTCCAGGGCCATTGACGTTCATAGTATTTCTACCGAAGTTGTTTGTAGGCATCATATGTGGGGAGGGGGGGGGGGAGGTATGATAGGGGTCAGCGTGGTGGGGATTTAAAATAAAATAACGTGAAAACATCCTAATTTTGAGTAAATTCAAAGGTTATGGATGTTGCTGAATTTATTTATCTGGGCAACGCGCAGGTGTCGGCTGTGTTGCGAAGAGTTAGGCAGAGGTGTACGGGGGATAAAAATTTTAAAACAAGTTGACCGGCCGTTTTCTGCGTCTATCAAATATATTTCGGGATCAATTAGATTAATAAAATTTCTCTACTTTTTGCCCGTGTATATATTCAACATCTTTTGGGATTGGGAATGGAGCTCGCCTTAAGGGTGGGGGTGGAGTAGAATTACATTATAGTGATGCAAAAACAATCGACATTGGAGTCAAATCCACTGTCATGGATATCTATCAGTTAAATTATTACATTCAACTAACAGTTTAATTCCCCCAAGGAAGGGTTGGCGGGAATGCAAATATTGGGCAATTTTTGTAGCGAATAAATATTTGTCAGGACAATGTTATTGATAATATTTCTACTGATTTTGCTCTTAATTTAAACCCCTTGACAAATGAGAAAGATCACAATTAGTGGTGGGGTGCAGGAGCGTTACGAGAAAATAACGTGAATAAATCCCAGATTGGAGATATAGGTGAATGTATTTATGACAACGTGAGAAATGAAGGGGTGTTGGCGGTGGTGTGCAGGGGTCAGGGGCTTGGCGGAGTTGGGCGGGGGCATATATTTTCAAACATGTTAACTGGCCGATTTTTACTTTTAATAAATATATTTCGGCATCAATGAGATTCATAAAATTTCTCTACATGTTCTCTGGATTTAATTACTCCTTTCGAGCTTGGGATGGTTGCTCCCTTAAGTGTGGGCGTGGTGGCATTACATAAAAAGAAAGCAGAAACTACAGAGATTGGAGTCGAATGTGGGGTTATAGTTGTCACCGAGTTTAATTACAACTTCAATTTGCCGTTTAAGTCCCCAAAGCGGGAGTGGTCGGGGGATGGAAATTTTCTAACATTTTAAATGGTCGATATTTGCGTTTAATAATAAGTTCCTGGGGTTAATGACTTCGATAGTATTTATACCGATGTATAATATAAAGCCCTGTAGGGAAGCAAGCTTATGTGTGAGGTGGAGGTACGTTAAAGAAAAATAACGCAAAAACAATCGAGATTTGAATCAATTCAGAGACTATGAATGTCGCTGAGTCTAATTGTGACAACCTGGGTAACGTGATAGGTTTGGAAAGTGGTGTGCGGGGGTAGAAATTTTCAGACAATGCAATTGGCCAAATTGGCACAGAATAAATACTTTTTGATTATCGCACATTTGTGAGCGTGGTCATCTTCTAACATGTAAAAATGGCCGATATATTTGGTCAATGACTTCAACCCTCCTTCGGCATGGGAGGTGGGCACATTTACGGATAGGGTTCCAGGAGTGTTACATAAAAATAGTGCAAAAGCAACCGAAATTGGAGTCATATCGGGCAATGCCAGGCACCAAGCTAGTCTAATAAATAAAGCAGAGTGTTTGTGTGTATGTTTGTATATTTGTATGTTCCTTATACAAATCTCCACCAGTGGAGCAAAATTCACCAAATTTGGTATGTGTTCATTACGACCAAGAAACAAACACTGTCAGGGTGAGACGCATCTACCACCCCCAGGAGTAGGGGTTGAAATATATAAACATGCTAAAACAGCCGATGCTTAATTTGGACAAATATTTTTAGGGTCAGATATTGATACTGTTTCTACCGATATTATCAGAATATAATTTTCATCCCCTAGACCCTGGGAAAAGGGCACTCTTAGGGTTGGGGGTGGAGATGCTTTACAGGAAAATAACACGAATACAAACGAGATTGGAGTCAAATCCAAGGTTATGGATGTCGCAGAGTTCATTTATGTTAATCTGGGCAATGCACGGCGTTGGGTACGGGTGGGATGGGTTGGGCGGAGGTGGACCGGGGATAAAGATTTTAAAACATGTTCACCGGTCATTTTTTGCATCAATGAAATATATTTTGGGATCAATTAGATTAATAAAATATCTCTACATTTTCTCTGTGTATAATTTCAACCCCTTTCAGGATTGGGAGTGGAGCTCCTCTTAAGGGTGGGGGTGGAGTGGAATTACATCATAATGATGCAAAAACAATCGACATTGGAGTCGAATCCAAAGTCATAAATGTTAATGGGTTTAATAATTACATTCAACTAACCCTTTACCTTCCCCAAGGAAGGGTTGGAGGGGGTGAAAATTTTCGAACTTGTTAAATGGTCGGTTTTTGTAGGGAATAAATATTTGCCAGGGTCAATGACATTATAAATACTTTTACAGATTATGTTTTTAATTTAAACCCCTTGATGCACGTGAAATATCACACTTAGGGATTGGGGTGGAGGGGCGTTACAAGAAAATAATGTGAATAACTCCCAGATTGGAGTCAAATTCAAGTTATGGATGTCAATGAGTTTATTTATGACAACCTGGGCATTGTGACAAGGTGGCCGGTGGTGGGAGGGGCTGGGTGAGGGTATAAATTTTCAAACATGACAAATGGATGATACTTGCGTGAAATAAATATTTGATGCTGTCAATGTCAATGACAGTATTTCTACCGATTTTGTTTGTGTATGATTTCAACAACTTACAGAATGGTATTGAAGCACGCATAGAGGTCGAGGTGTGTTCCATAAAATTAACCCAAAAAAATGATATTAGAGTCAAATCAGAGTTATGGATATAGGTGAATGTATTTATGACAATGTGGGCAATGCACGGGTTTGGTGGTGGTGTGAGGGGCCTGGTGGAGTTGGGCGGGGGAAGAAATTTTTTCAAACATGTTAACCGGCCGATTTTTGCTTCAAATAAATATATTTCGGCATTAATGAGATTCATAAAATTTCTCTACATGTTCTCAGTGTATAATTTCAACCCTTTTCGGGCTTGGGAGGGGTGCACCTTTAAGTGTGGTATTACATAAACGGAAAGCAGGAATGATCTAGATTGCATTCGAATCCATGCTTATAGCTATCAGCGAGTTTAATTATGACATTAAACTTGACGTTTAAGTCCCCCAAGAGGGTGTGGAAATTTTAAAACATGTTAAATGGTCGATATTTGTGTTAAATAATTATTTCCTGGGGTTAATGACTTTGATAGTATTTATACCCATGTTGTTTGTGTATAATTTCAACCCTTGTGATGGGAGCAAGCTTGTAAAATAAATAAAATGCAAAAACAACCAAGATTCAAATCAGTTCAGAATGTCTACATTCTATGAATGACACCGAGTTGAATTGTGACAACCTGGGTAACACGACAGGTTTGGGAGGTGGTGGGTGGGGAGAGAAAATGTTCAGACAATGTAATCAGCCAATTTTTGCGTGGAATAAATACTATTTTATCATCTCAAATTTGTTGGGGTGGTCATCTTCTAACATGTAAAAATGGCCAATATATTTGGTGAATGACTTCAACCTTATTCGGCATGGAAGGTTAGCACAATTAGGGATAGGGTTTGAGGAGCGTTACATAAAAATAGCGTAAAAGCAACTGAAATTGGAGTCATATCGGGGGTTGTGGATAAATACAACCTTGGGCAACACCGGGCACCCAGCTAGTTGGATATTAAAAAAGAAGTTACTAATAATGATCATTCACAAGAATATTATATAATTAACAGAAATCAATAGAAGGCATTTATAAAATTAAAGAATAACTTTTTCAGTTATAAAGAAATGTATAAATGATAAGAAGCTTTCTTACCTTGCTTACCCTCTGAGTAAGTATATTAGAAGGACTAACATTTTTACTGGATTCTGAAAATGAAATGCCATTGTTAGTTAGTCAATTTACACAGAAAATAAATGTTGAATTTACATTTATTTTACATCTTATTGGTTTATGATTATACAACAATTGAAAGTTTTATAAATTTGACCGATGAACACATTTCCCTATTCAACTTAAATCAACTTTGTTTAATATTCCAGATATATTTGAATATCATATTTGCTGTAATGGAGACAATTAAAAATTATTTTAAAGGTCTGAAGTTGGAAAAATGGAGAGCAGTTTGGGAGATGGAAGTGTGGTTTACAGGGTGGAAACTCAATACCAATTGTATTTTTGCCTTGTGAGCGAGAAGTAGTGGAACTTGGACATTTAAAAAAAGAGAGACAGCTTTGTTTTGAACTGTGAGGCAGAAAGACTACTGTGGATTATTGAGAGAAGTATTGGTTGTGAATCTTGGGAGTGTGAGGGCAGTCAGCCACAATTGACTTCTGAACATCAGAAGAATACTGAACCACACATCGTAGAGGTGCAGTACTAAGCAGCTATAAAAAATTTGCCAAATAAGTGTGTTTCATTGCCCAGCCCACTAACCCCTGAAGAAAATTAATCTTATTAATAGTCAAAGCATTTTTATTTTTTATAAAGCACATTTAATTCCTGTATTTATTCATTTTGTTTATATTATATTTCCCCTTTATATCAAATAATTAGTTAATAGTTTTTATTGAAAATAATCGATCCCTTTATAGGTTTTTAACCTGGTCCCTAAAACATAGATGTAAACCTTCCCATTTTTTCTAATTTTGTAAGAATGTTTAATTTAACAGACAACTGGAGGAAACTGTTACAGTACTTGAAACAAATAACCAGAATGAAGACTAACTTTAAATTTGATTGGGATTATTTGAAAAAGAGTTAAATTCAACATTTTGAAAAATTACTTTACTGATATCAAATAATTTATTTTATCCAATACATAGAAGAAATAAAAATGTCTGTCAGCAATTTGTGCTTTGAGCTGTAATAACAATATGGTTAAATGCTAATAGATTGAGAAAATAATAAATAAATAATAAAACTGTTACAATATACCATAAAATTTCGTGTAAGCCAGCTGCCGGGTAAAATTTGCATGCCTTTCATAATTTGTGTATTTTTTAATTCAAATATTGGATAAATACATGAGCAGAAAATGAGATTATATGCTATTTTTTTTATTTTCAATAATTAAAACAGGCTCCTTTGAATGCTTCATATGAGTAGTATTAGTAACAGTACACCAAGTTGTAACTAGTCACAGTTTCTTCTTCTTCTAATAAATAATACAGAGTGTTTTATGTAAGTATGTATGTAAGTTCTGCATACAAATCTACACACACAGAGAAAATTTCACACACATGTTCCTTGCAACCAGGAAGCAAACACTGTTAGGGTGAGACAAGTCCATATTCAAACAAGCTAAAACAGTCAATATTTAAGTTGGATAAATATTTTTAGAGGTCAAAGAGATTTATAGTGTTACTATCAATGTTATCTGCGTATAATTGCAACCCCTTTCGGCATGGGAGGGGAGCAAGCTTATTGGTGAAACAGAGGGGTGTTACAAGAGTAACACATAAACAACAGAGATGCGAGTCAAATCTGGGGTTATGAATGTTGCTGAGTTTAATTATGATAATAAACTTTTTGTTTAACCCACAGTAGACGGGGTGGAAATTTTAGAACACATTAAAACAGCCGATATGTTTGTTGAAAGAAACTTTCTTGGGGTCAATGAGTTCAACATTTCAGCATGGGACATTTAGGGATAGGGGTCAAGGTGTGTTACATCAAAAGAAACTGATACTGGTGTCTGGGGTTATAACTATATGACTACCCAGGCAATGCTGAACACCCAGCTAGTTATAAATATTTTACAATGGCCTAAAATGAATAAAAGTATATCTGTGTAAGTTGTATAGTTTCTACTTTGAAGATAAAGTTTTCAGTTTTCCACTCAGATGCTACAGTAATTACATGATTTGACAACACACTGCACTACAAGGAATGTGGCAGTGCAAACGGAGTCAACATGTCATAAATTACTGAGTGGTGTGAGGGGAAACCTAACTTTTCCTTCAGAAACTACATTGAAAAAACCTTCGATTCTTAATATTTTTACTTTGATTGTGGTCTCATCCTTAGTGAAGATAATAATAGCATAAAAGTCTTTGAACAGTTAATAAATTAAAATCTAAACCACAGAAATATTTAAAATAATATTTGCTGCTTCCTGTTTTTGAAGTTTGTTGCTTCTATGCAGATGATATAGGAACACACATTTACTAAAATATTTGTTAAACTTACAATTCTGTCTGAAATTTATTATATTGTAATAAACTAAACTGTACCTAATATTAATAAAATTAACAAGAAAACATACCAGTCTGTTTAGAATTGTCTCCCTTTGATCTGAAACAGAAATTAAGTGATAATTATATACTAACTGCCAATTTGTTTCTGCTGATCTATCATTATAATAAATACCAGATTCATACCTTTTTTTTTCTAGCTCACAGTAATTTACTTCCTTCCTAACACGATGTGGCCTTCGCTTCTGTTCTTCAGTTTCCTGAAATACAATAGTAACATAGTAACATAAGAAAAATACCTTTCTTCACATGAATAAATGGATGGATAAGATGTTACTTATTTTAGAAAATTACAATAGGAATGCAAGAAAGGAGCACAAGTACTAAATTATTAACGGAAATAATATCAAGTACAGATTAAAATGATTAAGTTTGATTCACTCTGCATGGTTTTGTATGTGAGGAAATGACCATATTTCTTTATTTGAACATAGTGTTGTAATATTCACTTGCACAGAAAATAAAGGTTAATTTTGATACAGTTTAATTACATTATATTTATTAATCATAAACACAATTATAAATCTTTAATACATTTGTTTATGTATTTTACTCAATGTCCACAACTAAGATAATAATAATTCACAGATACTCTTCCTTCTTATTCTCTCTGATTGGAAGGATATACAATTTAAATAATTTTAGTGTAATACATTTCATTACCATAGGTTGTTTTAAGTTTAAAAATCCACTTCCTTGAATAGTTGATTTTAAGTTTTTGACTATTTAAGTTGTACATAATTTTCCTAGTGGAACATTTTCTTCTTCATCAATGAAAAACAGCAGAAAAATTTATTGACTTTGTAAATCTCATTCGGAATGTAAATTATTTTAAAATATAGATTCCTGACTTATGGTGGTTTATATCTGCCCAGACAAAATTAACAATCCATATTCAGTGTAAAGACACATATCCCCACATAACTCCTTATCCTTATAATTAGATTTCTGTCATTTGTATGTCTTCTAAACAAATTCGAAGAAATGAACCTGCACATATTTTCACCATCAAATATGGTTCCACCAAAGATGAGGATATCATGTTCTACAATAATAACAAATTCTAAAGAATTACACAAACATGAAAAGTTAATAAATTCAAATGCATTGGAAGTTAAAATAGAAATACAAACATGATAAACTTACGTCTTGTTCAGTTATTTGTGTAGATGACAAACATTCCATGCTATTGAAATCTGTAAGAAAAATGAAAAATATACGGTAGCAATGTAAAATATAATATCAGCATGTGGTGCCTTAAATTATTTTAAAAAATGTTTCTCTACATTTTTGTAAAGGGAAAATTAAGAATGACTTTTAAGAACTGTTAAGTGTATTAGATTAAGCAATTTAAGAAAAATTAAATGAACCAACATTATTTCAAAATTAACAAAGTGTGCTAGCAAACTGAAGACTATACACACAAATACAACACCTCAAAAGAAAATCTATATATATAGAAATGTACCTAAGTGAACTAACCAAAAAGCTTTGGATGGTTTACAATAATTATTAAGTAGATTGCGATTAAATTACACAAATGATGTGCAGTTGTTATTGCAATCGAGGAATCCAGTTGACATTGGGTTCAGAAGCAAATTTATCAATCAGAATCATAATTTTTATATTTCTGTCACTAATGCACATAAAGTAAAGGCCTGAGCAACAAAAGGGATTTAAAAGTAGAAATATCAAAAGAAAAAATATTCAAGAAACAATCTTATATAACCACTCACAAGTTGGAGATAAATTACTGTCGGTACAAAAAACAATGTGAGAATGGTAGAATCCATGAGTTATGGAGTAACCAAAGCAAAAAATATGATACAGTACATTCATGTCACCCAACACCAGAAAGAACAGACTGTACGTATGTTCTGTACAAATCTAAACTCATGATGCAAATTTCTTACAACTTGGAAACAAACACTGTCAAGGTGAGACAAGTCTACCACCCCCGGAAATATTCAAATATGCTAAAAGGGCCGATATTTAAGCTGAATAAATATTTTTAGAGGTCAAGAGATTGATAGCGTTATCTGCATGTTACCTGCATATAATTTCAACCCCTTACAGCATGGTAAGGGTGCACCCTTTAGGGGTGGGGGTGGAGAGGTATTACAAGAAAATAACGTGAATACAACTGAGACTGGAATCAAAATCACAGTTATGGATGCCACTGAGTTTAATTATGCCATTCAACTTGCCATTTAACCCTCAGGGGCAGGGGTGATTTTGAAACATGCAAACACTGCCGATATTCACACTGAATAAATATTTATCAGGATTAATCAGATTGATAGTATTTCTACCGATATTATCTGTGCATAATTTCCACCCTGTTTTGGCATTGGAGGCGAGCAAGCTTAGGGCTGTGGGTGGAGATGCATTACATAAAAATAACACAAAAACAATTGAGATTGGAGTTGAATATGGGGCTATGGATCTTGCCAAGTTAAATTATGACAAGCTGTGCAACACAGTCCTGGACATTTTCAAACATGTTAAAACAGCTGATGTATTCATCGAATGAAACTTTTTCTGGGTCAATGAGTTCAACACCTTTTGTCAGGGAGGTTAGCTCATTTAGGGATACGAAATGAGTTACGTTTAGTAAAAATAATGCAAAAGCAACCCAAAAAAATTGAGGGTTATGGATATATGACAACCTGGGCACCCAGCTAGTCTTCTAAGACATAAAACTGAGTGTTTGAATGTATGTTTTGCATACAACTCTATGTCTGTAAAGCAAATTACACAAAATTTGGTATACGTGTTCCTTGCGGCCAGGAAACACATCTACCATCTGCAGGAGCAAAGGTGGAAATATTTAAACATGCTAAAAAAATATTTTTTAGGTCAAAGAGATTGGTAGTGTTTCTACCTTTGTTATCTGTGTATAATTTCAACCCCGATTGGCATAGTTGGGGAGCACACTTAGGGTTGGGGATGGAGGGATTACATGAAAATAACGCAAATGCAACCATGATTGGAGCGTAATTGGGGGTTATGGATATATGACAAAACACGCAACGCTGGGCACCCAGCCAGTTAAACATTAAAGGAAAATGATGTGCTTAGTTTGACAGAGGAAATATGGATTGGTGTCAATTAAAATTTATACAATAATAAAATTCTTTACTAACAGCCAATAAAACAGGTTTGAATTTAAAATGAAAAAATTTATGTCTAACTGAAAACAATGAATAAGAAAGATAGCCAATACAGACAAAAGGGTAATACAAATACCACAACGTTTCTGGTATCCTTGTCCCTTTCATCAGGTACTAAGAGCCTAGATAGGCTTTTGAGTGTTGTCAACTGACCAGTGCAGTTGTGTTTCTCTAGGCTCTTCTTAGCACCTGACGAAAGGCACTAGGATCCCAGAAATGTTGTGTGGTATTTGTTTTACCCTTTTGTCTGTATTGGCTACCATTATTATTTAGGTTTGAATTTATTGGCAAAAGTACAGGGATTAAAATATGAGTATATTGAAGTTATAAGATTTAATAGAGAGCTAAATTTTCAGAACAAATCATTATTGGACCGATCAGAAGACTAAATACATAATATATGTACAAGTACATGGCAGTTGACAAAGATTTCGAAAACTGCAGTGGAATAATACAAATGTAATTGAATATAACATTATTACCTATTTGAACTTACCAGGGGATATAATTTCTGCAGGTGATAAATCCCTGAAACATAAGAGCTACAGTGAAAATACAGAAATAATGATGGATGTAAAAGAAAATATGATTAAATTTACCTTATTTCTTCTTCATTTTTATGTTGTGATACATCTTTCATTTCCTCCAAGACTTTGTCCTGAAATTTGTGAAATAATTATAAGTCTGCTTTGCCATCTCTCATCATCTTACGGAAGGTGGGGGTGGGGAGAAAAAACTATCCAGACCACTAAACACCATTACAGTATACTCTCCTCCAAAAATTTAAATGTAAATGAGATTTTGGTTCCTGGTCTTACTTTCTCCCCCATTACAACCTTGGACCACTTCAGACTTGATTGTGACACCCTTAAATTATGCCAGGCAGTCCAGTGGAAACTACATTTCTCTGAGAATCCCGCTGCTATCCCAGCACCACAAAAAATAATACCTCAATGTCTCCAAATTCGAAGAACCATCTAAATTATCACCTCCAAAACTTCCCATCCAATCATAAACCTCAAACCTTATCCACACTCAATATATAACCATGTCAGCTTACCATAAATATAAGCTTAAATCTGCTGTTTGTTCATAGATGGTGTTAGTGATCATATTATGGTACTATGAACCTTTCATGACAACAGTCAGTGCACATCATCAGCAATTTCACAACATCAACATACATTTTTCATTGTCTAGATTTTTTGCCAAAAAATAAACATTTGTGAGAAGCTCTGCTTTTCTGCTTCAATATGAAAAAGTTGGCTGCTGAATCACATCAAATGCTTGTGGAGCCCTATGGCAACAGTGGAATCAATGTTCAGAGATTGGTTTCATCAATTTAAAAATGACAATTTTGACCCAAGCAACAAGAGCAAAAATTGACCCAGGAAGGTTTAGGACCATCAATTGCAGGCTCTTTTGGATGAGGACGATACTCAATCACGAAAAATGCTTGTGGATCAATTTGGTATTAGTCACATGCCTATGTACCATGGGAAAGGTTCAAAGGATCGAAAATGAGTGCCACATGAATTGAATGATAGGCAGATGGAGCTATGCCAAAACACATGCTCGCCAGACAAAAAAAAAGTTTTTCCTGTATCATATTGACTGGCAATGAATAGTGGATATATTTGAAGACTCAAAAACGAAATCATGGGTTGATCTTGGCAATCCATCAACAATGTCTGCAAGAACAAATCGCTTCAAATGGAATTGTCTACTATGAACTTTTGAAAGCAGGTGAATCTGAAAATGCCCACAACTACCACCAACAACTAATCAGAATGCACTGTGCTCTGCACACAAAAAAGGCAGGATCATTAGTAAAGAGATGCTGATTTTCCTCCATGACAACGCACCTCTGAACATGTTAACAATAGCCCAAAACTACTTCGGGGAACTCAAGTGGTAGGTGCTACTACATACCACTTATTCACCAGAATGGCCCTTTCCGACGAACACCGATGGGCCATGAGCTCGCTGAGCAGCACTTTGATTCTATGAAGACATCTGAAAATGGTTTTATGAGTGGTTTCTCTAGAAATAGAAGTGTTTTTTGGACTCATATCCACAAATTACCCAAGAGATGGGGAAAAATGTGTAGTTAGTGAAGACCAATACTTTGAATACATTTTTTTACTGTCTATGAAAAAAAAACTTTTTTCTGACTAAAAACCAGCAGATTTAAGCTTATACATCTGGAATTTGTGTAATATATATAAGAATTACCAGTCAACCGGATGCAGAATCTAAACAACAACATAAATTAAGCTAATTCATATTTTAAGTTTATTTGTAGTGTACACATAATGAGATCCACAACTATAGAAGACACCGTGTTTTAGAAATTTTTTGTCAATATGCCAATGTGCAGGTACCCTTTGTTATAATTAAATGTTAACAGACTCCTCAGTAATTTTACATGATTAATTTTCAATGCCGGTTACAACAAATAAAAGATATTAATTAAAAAATGACAAATATTTAGGAACCATTCTCTTGCTTCATGTTTCAGAAAAGGAAAAGCAAATGGATAACAAAGTTTTTTTATCAAAATATTACAAAGGAATCGTTGATATTTTCACTAGATATTTACCTCTTGTACCATATGACAAGTAATATTACTGGCATCTTCAATGTTTAATTGTGGCCCTGAAACATAGAAGTAAATTATGTTATTTCAGAATATTAAAAGAAAAAAGTGCATGAAGCTTATAAGCTCTATTCCACCTACCACCTGGTGTACTTAATTAAAATGGTCATTTATCTAAACATGCAGAATGAAGCAACATAACTTTCCACTTAACTTCAAAATTATTCTGAATTTGGATAATGGGTTCTCAGGATTCCAGCTGGGTAAACTGACCGATAAAATGCCACCTTTTGACAACATTCAGAGTCAACAACCCAAGCCACCATATGACGAGGCAGCTAAACAACAATAGTCAAGTCCTGCAGGGAAACTGAGTGAAGCGCTACTTCGACCCCTCGCCACAGTCTGAAGCGCCAGTCAATCACAAGACAATGTACCCCCGACGCTGCGGCAAGGGTATGTAATGCTCACTCAACTTGGTATTTCGTCAGAAGATGATGATGCTGAATGTCATCGAAACATCGCAGTTTACCTGGCTGAAATCCCGAGAACCCTTATTTACTTTCTACACTGGGAAAACCTTCATTCTAGAATATTCTGAATTTGAAAATTTTCCAGAATTTCTTCGTTGAGGCACATTTTAAAAACACACAGTATTCTAATTACAATGGCACTATGTTTGTCTAGAAATTTTTCCTTATATTTACACAGTTATTAATAAATTTTACCAATAATTTGTTTATATCTATCTCCTAAAGATTACTGGCATTTGATGATCACAGGTGTAAATAATGTCCAAGTATGTATTAACTTATTCATAATAAAATAACTGGATACAAAAAGCAGGTTTAATATTTAATTATCTTGTAAGAGATATTTTGATGCAATATCCATTAAAATTATAATCTTATAACTGTTTAATATAATTTTTTTTTAAAAAAAATTAATTATTTTAATATTCTTAAGCCTCAGTACAAAAGTGATGTTATGTCTCTAGCTAAAATAGTGATCAAGCACTATAATATACATCAGGTGTTGGTGGTAAAACTAGAGTAAATTCTAAACATTGTTTCAAGTGTGCTTAACAAGTTGTAATGAAATTTTTACAATCATGTAAGTGCACGAAATTTTAACATCTATAAGTAGCAGTTTAATGAACCAGAAAAGATTATAAATTAATGATTCGAGGTTCTCCTGGAGTATTTTTTGTTTAAAGTCTTCATGGGAAATCTTCACCAGAAGATGGCAACAGTTCCAGTTGCTGAAATACCATGGCATATTAACAATGTCACCCAATTAATTTCCTTAGAATACTTTAAATTCTAAATTATGTCAAACAAAAAGGTTTATTAAAATAAAAAAATAATTACAGATTAAAGCAAATTAAAAATAAATATGGAATTGTTCTTCAAATTACTTACGTTGCATTTCACAAAGCTGTGACTCTTTCATGAAAAGTAACTCTGTTTCTGTCCCTTTTAATTGTTCACTTAATTTTTTAATCTCTTCATTCTGTTTTGAAATAATGGATTCATATTTTAATGACTTTTGCTGATATTCAACTTCTCTCTCAATCATTTTTGTTTGATTATCTACATTACATTTTTTAAGATATTCATTTTTATTAGTAATATCTTGTAATTGTGATTCTATTTCCTTATATTTGTTTATTTGTTTCTGGAAATCTTTTTCTCTTTTTACAAGTTTGCTGTTTTCATGATGTAAAAATTCCAATTCTTTCTCCAAGTAACTCGCATGGTATGTTGGTTTCCTGTCTGTTATTTTCATCTGACATTTTTCTTCCTGAAGTTTTGACAAAGTACTTTCCAAACTTTCTACTTTGAATTTATATTCATCCCTATCCTGGATACAGAAATTAAAAAATGATCAAATTTAATGGCAAGGAGATGCCAAATTAATTAAAACACTTACAATCTAGTGAATTAATATTTCCTGATTGTAGAAGAATAATTTATGTAGTAATGAGTCACCATAGCCCAAGCAAAATAAATGATTTATACTCATGTAGGTATATTATAAAAATATCCATAAAAGAGAATAGAATACTTAACCAGGAGAAAGTTGGAAATGTATACTTTGGGTATCAAGAATGATTGTAAAAGTAATTTTCCCTATATCATGGTTAATCTCATTCCAAAACTGATGCCATCAATTGTAATAGACTGCCAAAAAGTAATTGTTTAAATTCAGATTTGATAATTTGAAAACCCTTCTCAATATATCTCAAAAGCTTTCAATTAATAATAACATAAATTGTAAGAAATTTATTAAGAATTTACTGACTTGGTTCATGATTTTAATGTGAAAAATTTTATCTGTAGAGAAACAATATATCTGTTCGTTCGAATGTTGAGAAAATCCAAAACCAAACACCAACTTAAGAAAACATTTACTACTACATAATACATTTTAAATAAATTTAGTATGAAATTGTTTCTGCAATGAACATGCAATTGACAGATATATATGAATTTTGTTATATTAGGTTTGCATTATCAAATTAAGAGTTAAATTAAAAAATTTATTTGGGTTATGTGGGGAAAACAGAAAAAAAATTAAATAGTTCACATTAACAAATACTTTACCTCTAAAATTTTTTGTAATGTGGT
Source organism: Zhengitettix transpicula (assembly GCA_037074705.1). Lineage (NCBI taxonomy): Eukaryota > Metazoa > Arthropoda > Insecta > Orthoptera > Tetrigidae > Zhengitettix > Zhengitettix transpicula. Next base: position 189,147,874 of record CM073591.1, read on the forward strand.
CTTATTTGAATTAAGGTTAGAAAGTTGATCACAAAATGATTGGATTTTTGAAACTTTAGCACTTATTACAGAGTTATTTTCTTTGACATCCTTCAATAGATCATTCAATTTGTTTTCAAATATCTAAACAATTAAAACAACAGATTGAAGTATAATGTAATTTGAAGATAATTATTAGTCACAATTGAATAAATTTGAGATTTTCATAAGAATGTTTTTATACTCATGAGTTTGTTTTGCAGTACTTATACCTTGAACAACAAAAAACTAATTCATATTTACATTGTAAGCCCTATAACTAACAACAATAAACAATGGTCAATAAAATATCTTTTATAGAAACGTTTTTCAGTTCAGTTACAATTGGGTCATTCTATATCAAGTGACCAAATTTACAAATAAAATTTTTAGTCACCATCTCCAATCTTGCTGAAATTTTGTATAGGGACAGATATGTGTCTGAGACAATTCTTTGTAAAATTTCACCTTCATAAGTAGTATAGAGGGGGCGCCAGGGCCTCCTGAAAAAAGTTACCTGTGCAATTCAACCATGCACGTGAATAGATTGTGAAGTTTGAAGTACTACTGTTGTGGAACTTTAGCAGCTAGCTTCCTGAAAAATGGCAACCAGAGAAAACTATTTATGCTGTACACGATGGTTGCAGTTCCAAAGTTTAAAAAGTTTTAGTTTTATTGCCGTTATCTCACAAAGTTGCTCAAAAAAACCATCACGTCAATTTGAGGTCAATTTTTCGGGCTTATAACTTTGAAACAAGACTTTCTACAAACTTATGCTTTGGTAAGCTAACTAAACCCATTACTTATTTTAAGCTACCAAATTATCAGCTTTCAAGCTCACTTTGTTTTCAAGATATATGTTAGTTAATATGAGATTCAAATTTTACGTGTCAAATTTTGTGAATTTTCAAACCCAAATTGCAAAAAACCATTTGCTACAATCAAATGGTAGGAAGTAATAATATAGTGATGGTTTGTATAATTTTCCATTTCCTGCTTCACTTTTCCTAGTTCATTGTTACAAGCTATGAGTGAGCTATAAATTTTGGATTTCTCCACTGCCTTTGTTCTACATTAACCTTATTCTCAAAGCGTAGGATTTTCATGGCTGTGGATTTGTTTCATATCACAAACAAAAATAATTGTGATCCTTCTTCGGCATAGCAAAATTTGTGACCTAAGTTAGATTTTCTAGCAAACTGACCTGATGAAATGGACTGAGGCATGATGCTTTCATATACACATACAAATACTGAAGGATGTTCTACACAGTCAATTAAGCTGTCCATTCAATTTAACTGACATGTGGACTGCACAAAATGAAGAGTAAACTGAACTGCTAAGTAAACTGAGGCTTAACAGTGTCTCCATCAAGTATCAGTTCAAATTGTATGTAGACAGACATTTTGATGTCTCAGTTTACTGAGAGGTGGCTCAGTTTAGTGTCCTGAGCAGGTACTACCATTCCCTGTGCACAGACAATCAGCTTTAGTCAGCATCTAAAGTTTGTCTTCAATCACGTGTGTGTGTGTTAATTCCACACACATCTTGGCAACATCAGCAGGGCAGGAATGCAAGCACTCCATTAATCTGTGCCACCCACTATCCACGCTGACATATGGTATAGGTTCTCAAGTTAACATCGTCCACAGAATGTCCACGATGACAAATGATCAGTTAAAGCATGGAATTTATTAAGTGTAGATACTTACTGTTTTTAAGGAAAAGCAGTGTTCCTCATTATTATAATGCATTTAAAAGTCTTATTATAATGTTTGGCTTGAAAAATATAAAGAATAATGAAAAAGCTACATTCAGTGGTTAAAGGGAAAGTTAATAGTTTCCTACTACACTTTGCTCTTTTCTTATTTTATCTAATGATAAACATAGTGTTAAAGCAGTCAAAAAACCAATGCCTTCTAAACAATGATGAACATAAGACTGAAACTGAACAGATAAAATAAACTGATGTGTAGAACCACCTGAAGAATTAAAATTAAATATAGGGTCTATCCATTAAGCCAATTTTTGGTTTATACTTATAGGAAAAACTGACACTAACTGGAGCTGGAACTAGGCAGAGAACTGACAACATTGTAAAGGGTTTTTTTTTCACATGACTGTCAAACTTCCATTGTCAAGTGGGCACAGGAGCAGTTAACATGATGCATTGTCACACACCATCAGAGGCAGAAATCAATATACGATTTAAACCATCCAACAATTAAAACTATTTATGCAACACTATTCAATATTGGTCTATGTTATTCCAATAATGTTGAAAAGAGAGAGAAAATAACACAATCCAAGGTTCATTAAGATAAGTGTAGAAGATATTAAGAAAATTCCTTTTGATCCTGCAATATAGAATTATTTCTGCATGTCTCCTTAACTCATCAAATACTGTTTGAGAATGGTGCACATCAAATTCAAGTTTTCCATTAATAAAGGAAGGCATAGATTTTCAACTTGCATTATTTTCAAAATGTTTAGCATTTCTGAAATCTTTGAGAGAAGTAGGTTGATTTTGTGTTACAAATGTTGAAGTTTTTTTTTTTTTCATTTTATTTGATAATGTTCAGTCTATTAGTGACTGGCCAAAAAAGACTGACTGGAGAAATCTTATATTAGAGTCCTTAAACTGTGTGTAAATCAATATTGGAAGAATTGAACATTTGAATAAAGCAGAAAATAATTTAAAACACTACTTAAAACTTGGAAATCTGTGGTTGTCACACTAGACTACTCATACCTAATTAACGAATTTGATAAATTTAGAAGGATAAAACTGTAGAAGATTGTTGTAGTTTATATAATTTTTTTAAAAAGTGGTTCATATTAAAAAAAATAGTATTTGTACACTCTGTGGATAATTTTTTTAAAATTAAAATAGAAGGTTAATTCACATTTATGGGTTGGCATTTAAAACTCTCATCACACTGAAAAAAAAACTACTACACAGTCCTACAAATCATATTCACCGTGTAATATATATGTTATCGTGGGATAAAATTAATTTCACATTACGCATTAGTGTTGTGGTACAATAAAAGTATGAGACAAAAGTTTTGTTTATATCCACCATTAAGGAGATTATAATTAAAAGGGCAATTCTTCAACTTATTTAATTATTAGTCTCACGAACAAAATTATCTAATAAATCAGCCATATTCTGTATGTGAAATATCTTAAATAGGAATAATTGGTTAAATGGCAAGGTAACTGAAGGGCACAACTCCACAAGCAGTTTCCGCAAATTGAAAATAGTGGCAGTATAATCAGCATTACATGCATTCATCCTCATAGAGGGAAATTTGCTTGTCTCTATCAATTATCACAATCATTCAAATTCTCAATTGCTTTACATATGTCAAGTGACAGTAATGGAAGATCTTGTAATAGTGGTGGTGTCTGAGCTGCATTTGCCAAATCTCTAGACTTAACTTAAAATTATTAGTTGCTGCAGACAGTTACATTAAACTCTATCTTATATTACTCATGATTATATGAAGGCTTTGCATTATTTATTAAAATTAAATGCAACCTTATTATAACAGGCATCAACTATGAATATAAACAAATAAGATAACCCGCAATACTAGTTGGAACACATCCTCTTTTCCAGCACCAGATTTCATCAAGCACAGCTTCTTTGGCAATGGTCAAGTAATATTAAATTTTTAGATTCATTTATAATTACTGTTCAATTGTTTTACAATCTGTCCACAAACATTTAGCATTTTTGTTGTTGTTGTATAGTAAATCATATGCTAGAGTTAGTCAATTGACTACTTCTTTAAAGAGAAATAAAGTCTTAACTAACATACCCTAGTACAGTACCCGGCTTCCTGTCACCCCATCTGCAGAACGGGCATAAGTGCTACATATCACAGTGACCTGGCATCGAGTGTACCAGATCTTCCCTTCACTTTGTTTTTTCGTCTTAGGTGAGTCAAAACAAGAATACATCCACTTTTCCAATATGCCAAGTAATAGCAAAAATACGGGTGATTAAGTTAAAGAATGCTTTATTTCAATATTTCTAACAGTTAAATTAACACCTGGTATGTTTTACAGTGATTCTACAGAGTTTAAAGGATCTATTGTGGGTGAAGACATTTTCTTTGATGTCATAAGACCTGGTAAACATAAAATTCTTGTGAAATTTAGAGAGTCAAGGACAAGAATTGTGGGAGAAGTCAAAGATTAGCTGTTGTCTAAAGTCAATTGTGGATCATGGTATGCCTTAACAAAAAAGTAAATTGCAAAGGAAAACCTAGACTGTTATTCTATACAACTGTTAAGTCTCAACAGTGAGAGAAGTTAAGATGATAAGTTAAGAAGAAGATAAGATGTTGTTAAAATGTTTGTTTGAAACTGTATGGTTTGGTAAAGCATCAATTAAAAGCAACGTTGGTAGCAGAAATTAGAGAATTAACTTAAGTTCATCGTGCACACGTTATTCAGTTGTAGTTAGTATAAACGGCTCTACAAAACAAAGTATAGCTAGGATCCTTGTCAAAATAGTATTAGACAAATGAAACACTGGCACAATACACAATATACACAACAGAAAACTAGTACAATTAACACAACACATTCTCAAACAATAATCGGGCAACCCCTCAATTAAATATTTATTCTGTGAAATGGTAGATCACTGGGGACGATATTGTAGAAGTTATTTCTTTTGTGAAAAATGTGGGAGGCGAGGCCATGATATATGTGTTGGGCAAGAAGGGCCTAAAGTTTGAGATTTTGCAGTTTAGTCTTAGACATGGGGTAGGCCACCCTTCACAGTGCGATATCTGTTATTAGCAGAATGGGTAGAACAGACAGTCAGAGCCATGGCTGACTTCCTGTTTGTGTGAAACCCAAATTGAACTTGATGGTTGACATGGTGCATGTCAGTAGTGGAAAATAAATAAGTAAATATAGCGTAAGTGGCAAATGTACGGGGAAGGCGCTAGAAAGTGGGGATTCCATCAGGATTCAAGTTCAAAGGTCCCCCTTAAATTGCGTAATAAAAAATGGTTCCGGAACCACAAATGTAAATGTTGAGTGGAAAGAACCACTAAAGTAAAATAAGGTGGAGCAAAAAGAATTGCTCAAGTTAAATGCTTGCGAAGCCTTGAGAAGAAATGCCACTATACTAAGTAAAATGTAGTGAGACCACAAGACATAGAATAAGTGTCGACAACAAAGATTAATGAAGAAAATAGGACTCAATAGTCTACCTTATGAGAAATGGCTGAAAATTTGTAATAGCAGTAACCTTCCAACCCCCAAATGGACAAAAGTAAAAATAAAAAAAATTTCATGTTCAGAAGATAACATAGAAGACAAAATAGGTACTCAGCAGATAGTAACATTCGCGAAAGTCATGTAGGTACACATGGAAATACTGAGCTCCAAAGTGTATGGTACAATTAAAACATTGATATGTAATGTGAAGAAAGTTAATGAGATATTTTTTTTGTGATTGATTGTTGCCACACAGAAGAGGCATGGTATAAGGTCAGAATTTTATGACATGAAAAAGGGTTGAGAATGATAAAAAAATGTACTACCCTCATACAGTGAAAAGGTGATCGAACGAAGGAAAATGCTGTTAGGTTAATAGAAAATAATTAATTCAAGCAAATAAAATTTGTGCTGATGCTTTAGTCCAGGGTTCAGAAGGTTCCTTTAGTCTTATTTCAAATGTCACGTAAGACGATTTTATTGACTCTCCTACAGTGAAATCAATACCAAACTACTGTTAAACTTGTTGAATCAGAATGACGAGGGCACTAGATACTCAATGGGCGTTATGCCTAGACTATCAATATATCTTCCATCTGCCGGGAGATCAACTAACAACTACTATAGCAGAAGTTCATGATATCTCGACACCTTCGGTCATTACATAAAAAGTTAATTAATTAATTACAGGTTTGCAGATATTCGTAAACTAGAAGTAGAAAGAGAAATTAAGGAATTTGTTAGACTAGGGCATTGTTAAGAAACGTGACAGTGAATGGAACTTCTCATTGTAAGTTATTTCAAAAAAAGTACTGCAGAATTATGAGAAATGCAGATGGAGAATCTACAATGATTTAGAAAATAGAATGAAGTTACATAAGAAATGGGATAACTCACACAAAGGTGTGATGAAACATGAAGATAATTATAATTACTCCGGATGAAGGTTGAAAACATAAAAAGAAATTGGAAACCAGAAATTCCAAGACTAAGTAGTTGTCTCTCAACTTTCCTACTGTTATCTGTAAGTCATAGAAGGATTACAAAAGAAAAGGAAACCCCCTAGAAATCCAGACGGATGCGCTGGAAGATTTGGATTGTGCTTTCAAATAAATATATAAAATGTTTTTATTTTTAATAAGTTGTCTGAGAAAGGCATTTTAAGTAAAATGTTCCCACCTAGTATTTTGTTTCATTTCAGAGAGACCCGAACAAGTGAAAGGACTGAAATGTGTTTATTTAAAATATATATATAGCTTTTGAGTTGTGTCAACTGACCAGTTTGGCAGTTGTGTCGCTCTCGGCTCTTCTTCACACCTGACGAAAGGGACAAGGATCCCAGAAACGTTGTGTGGTATTTATATTATCACTTTTTTGTCTGAATTGATCAATGTTCTTAGCACTTTTCGCTGATATCTTTTCAGAATGTTGATGCTCAAGTTGCAGGCTGTGTCCCACTATTGTACCCCATAAGTTCCAACAGGCTTGATAATAGTTTTATACAGCAGAATCTTGTTTTTGTTTTCTAATGACAATTATGAATGTCATTCTAGCAGACATTTTATGTTACAAAACTGTAAATAATGATGCTGTCACTTTTTATTTATATAATTTTATCATGTTAACCTTCTATCCCAATGGACTCCGAATGGTTTAGAAAGGCTTAAATTCAAATATGTGAATTGTTGACAGTATTGTTGTGAGATGGATTTTTATGGTCCCAAAAATATTAATTTTTGTAGACCCCCAAAAATGTCAAAACCAATCCAATCTACTTGTTAATACAAAGTGTGGTGTTGGTGTGAACTTAAACAGAGAAATCACTTTGTCAGTCGTTCCCTAAAACCTCCCACAATTGGAAGTAACAAACATATCTATAACACATTCATTTAACTGCTCCTCCAAATGTGTAAAATTGGTCTATAGGACATATGTCAAAGTAGTTATATCCCCATCGAGGTTGAGCTGTAGAAATAACAGACTGAATGTAGGTCCCGAACAGTTCATACCACCCAGCATGATTTTATCATGAGTCAGGATTGAAGGCAGGTGGTGCAGATTGAGAGAGGGAGAAAAGTCCAATGTTGCCATGATGTGTGCAGAATAAACATATACTACATTATCTAATTCGGCCAATCTCTTGCACTTACTAAAGCAGATTAGCTGTGCACAGGCAGGGGTGTTGGTACCTGTGCAGAAGATCACTAAACTAGGCTGTCATCGTACATGCTGCTCACTATAATCAATACTTAAAAGGCATTTGTCAACTATTTCCTAATCAGAATAGTGCAAGTTGAGACATGAAGTGAGGTGACACATGGTATAATGTGAACTGTGGCGGTACAGGAAAACTTGTCGGAGCCCTCCAGCACAGTTTAGTATGCAGCTGTTCCTTATGTTGGATACGGAAAAGTTATGTATAAAAAGTGAAGTTAGCAATGGAATTTAGTTCTTAATCAGCTTCTGATGATGAGTTTTAGAATGAAATGCTTCCTTACATGAATTTATCAAAAAGAAAAGAAAAAAGGGGAGATACATGAAAGAGATGTTATGAATTCAGTTTTGTACACATGCAGTCTGGATTACTTGTATTATAAAGCATTTTATCCTCTATATTGTATATATGTACTGTATTCAAAATTATTCAGTAAAATAATTGAAATGCTACCTACAATGATAAGCAGGAAAAAAAAGGCAATGCTATCCATTATTGCCTTGGTAAAATGTAAAAACTGCCAAGTAAAATTTGCAACAGAATTGCCTGAACAATTGTTGCCATGGATACAGCTCAAAAAACCATATTGGCAACTGCAGCCTCATGATGCTGGAACAGTTTCAATGTGGTTCCAAGGCTTTCAAATCCAGTATAGTACATATCATTCCTTGATTGAGTGACACATGCTCAAAGTGTGTCACTTAAGTGTGCAGAGTAATAAATATTAAAAAAATTATAGAAAACATAAAAACTGAGTGTGCCTTGAAAAACAACAGCTGTAGATGATTTTTCAGTATTTTTCAAATAGCAACGTACTCATAAGTGAAATTCTAAATCAGCCTCCAAACTTAACTGATATGTGAACTTTTTTCTCCTATGCCATATTCTAGACAGTGAAAAACTACCTCATATTAAGCCATATTACATATTTTCTAAACTTGACTTCAAATTTCTGACCTCTTTCTACATCAATATTCTCCAATAATCTGCATGTCTTTCATTCAATTCCAAAAACTGAGTTACCTGCATACCCAGAGCTTGCTAAAGTCTAGTTTTGATGAATGATTATCAACACTAACTTTTGTATTATCTTTATTATACTTAACATTTTATCATGCTTTTCCAACTATTATTTCATTGACTTTTCTGTTTTTTTAAAAAAAAAAAAATATTCTCCTTTCAAACACCCAAATCCAAGAGCCAATAATATTCTTGACACATCAATGATTTAAGGCTTTCCTGGTGTACTTGCAGCGGAAAGAGTTATCCGATTTCACATGGGTACCAAAAGCAATTAAAATGAGACATTTCGACATCCACAAGCTCAGCAGTCATCTTCTAGGCGATGAAGATGATGACAGAGCTTCTGGTTGTCAATACCTCACGGTTTAATTGCTGTTGGTACCCGTGTTCGAACCAAGAACTCTTTCTGCATTCTTGACACGTTTTTATAGAAATTGTAATATAAAAATTATAGACAATTAATTTAATCTGTATGAGTTACAAACAAAACATACTGTTTTTAAAATATAAAAGTATCTTACCTTATTACACCCAAAAGCTTCCAATGTTACTTGAAATTCATTCGTAATTTCCTGTACTAATGTGTGAGAATCCACTTCCATTATTACAAATGAATGAATCAATAATTAACAGATCATAAATAAATCCAGCTCAAGTAAATAAAAGAAGTTCTCAATTACAATCCATTAGGAACAACTCAATATATACACCTGCAAAAAATAGTTGATTGAAACATAATGAACTTTTCAAGTAGGATACAATGGATTTAAGTTTTTAATTTGTACAATCAAAGAAATCAGTTTCTGTACATCATGTCTTTGTAAAGTTTTGTTTCACTGTTAGAACAATGGAGGTTGGATTATAATTAATATAATTAGATAAAATAGCCAGATGACGGATAAGATGAAGTGATTATATATGTAGATTACATTTTTTGTATTTTTCAGTCCGCTCAAATCAAACTGAAAATGAGCAATATTTTAATTTATGTGCTACAATAAAATATGCTACATTAAACATCAATTATAAATGGAAATTTAAGAGACTAAGTAGATATGGTGATAATTGAAAGCTGTAAATGATTAAAAAATAAATAATAGTCATAAAATAAAGATGTGACTTAGTTATCAGATGCAAATGCCAAATATATTGAACACAATATCTCCCGGGTTCAAAAAGCGAACACTACGTATTTAATATAGATAAGTAATCATAGATATAGTAAGATTTACGAGTAAAACAGAAGTTTACTATTTATGATTAATAAGCAACACATACTCTGCATTCAATAAGCTTAATATCAATATGTTTCAACGAAACCCATTCGACTAACGTTTTACTGCTATTCAAATGTAGTGACAAGCAAAGTTTATAAAGTACGTAGCATACTCATTCCAAAGTGTAGCAAAAGGTTATCTTTTTCATGAAAATTATCACTTCAAAATGGTGTTTGAACTTGCGAAATGTTTTTACCTAATATTGCTAATTTTTCTGATCGTAAAAAAATCCGGGAACCAAAAATAACACATCTAAACCCGTTGTGTTCAGAAAGTCAGACGAGGTTGTCACCTACAGCAGTATGTAGACAGACAATGACGAAATCACCACTAGAAATGAGGGTGAGATCAGGCGAACTTGAAGTTGTACCAGATTAATTGTAATACAGAAATATTTGTAATATGTATACTACATGAATTGACTCGCAAACGTTCACTAAACAGGAGCATCAGAGGAGGGAAAAGAACATTGTAATGTAATCTCACAATGAAATATTCGCGGAGATAAATGGAAGAGAACTTTAACAGAATGCTGTGATAATGACAGAAGCTTTTTATTCGTCACCTGGTTTTGGCGGTTGTGTCTTCTCAGGGCTCTTGCGGTTTTAGTCACCTGTCGAAAGCATCAAGGATTGTAGAAACGTTGTGAGGTATTTTTATCACTTTTGTCTTTTATTTGGCTATTTATTTATCTATTTATACTACACCTTAACACAGATGTATTAAATGCCAATTTCGATTCAACAAGTTGTGAAACGAGATATCGATATACATTTAAAACTTTTTACCTTTATGAGCATTTACAATAACTAATTCTGGATTTTGTGTAATCATTTTCTGACGGAGGTAATATATAAGGGCGCTGCGAATATCGAGTACCCAGTACAAAATTTTCAAGTAAAGAAAGCTTGCAGACGTGTCCGTAAACAAAAATTGCGATATATAACTTTATCGGTTATTAGAGAATCGGCGGATTTGTTATAAATATAATGCTTCGATTTGTGATAACTTTCGTCGGCAAGCTTATTGGAGATATATTTATAATTAAACACAATTACTGCTTAAAAACAATTTCTTTATATAATACAATAATTAGTCACGAAATATATTTATTAGATTAGTCTCTTAAGACAAAATATTGGAAATTTTCTGTTTTAGGAAAATGAAATGTATTTTATATATATTTCTGCTGACACTGAATGGTGATTTTTTAATTTCACAACATAGGTACAACATAATTACAAATACAATTTGTTTAAAAATCTCACTTTATTCCTATTAAAGTTAAAATGACCTTCATAACAGATGAACTTTAAAAAATAAAGGAATTTAAACTAAAGAAATTGGAATTTCGAATTATTGTCTTTTATAATGGGGAATAATCCTCTTCATATTGTACCATTTTTAATATAATTTTGGTTGCTACTAAATTTTATGCGTGATTTGTATACAAAATTATTAAAAACTGTCCCAAGAAATGACAAAATGTCATAAATATAATTTGTTATTAAATATAGTACTTCTTTGTTTCAATGCCATATATTTAGTTATTTTCTTCATTTAATTCTGAATATCAAATCATCATAGAGAATCTAATTAATAGAAATTTGCCAAAAGTCAGAATTTATTTATAAACATTAAAATTCACAATTGACTAAAAATAACATGTTTCATCTCTAAATTGTTTAGGGACCTCAACAGAGGTATCTAAAAATTAATGAAAAAAGATTGAATCCCAAATAAATAAAGTAAGTTCAATAAAATCATGCTGAATATTCCATTGAGACAGCATATCCTGGAAGACGACAACCCAAACTTGATCAACCACTCACCTGATTATCAAAAAAGAAGAATCAATTTCTTTACAACAATTAAGTGCAAAAATAGTTCTCAAGTTTGACAACAGACCTTTTGGTTGTCGAAATGTACAGCTTAATCGCGTTAAAAAACTGGGGAACTATTTCTGCAGCAACTACACTGTATAAGCCTTTGATGAATTAACAATTACATGTAATGAAGATATATATTCAATATGTAATCTCTCAATAATTCAATTGAAGATATGCAACCCCTGTATGGCCCAGTCACATTATTGTTAATACAATCTAGAAGAAAGCTATTTTTTAAAAAATATGTTGTACATTTCAATAAAACAATTTAAACACAAAAAATAAGACATCATCCATCAGCTTATATGGCCAAATTGAGAGAAACAATATACAAAGCTTACCTTGTTACTGAATTTTTTTAAACATAATTCAAAATTGCAAGAATACATTTTTTTAAGATCATAACTAGAATTTAAATTTTGTGTATCTATTTTTACATTAATAATAAGATCAAAAGCATACACAGACATAAATTGTACTGTTCTCTTACAATTAACACATGAACTTAAATTGACTTAGTTTCTTAATTTTGTTTATGCAATTTATCCTTTTATCTCCAATTGTTTCATAAAACCTACATATAACTCGAGAGGTGTAGCAAGACATATGAACATATGCGCAATGGTCTGTGTGTTGTAGGGGTAGGCCGGAGCTCAGTTCAACATGAGCCTTTGTTTCAGCGACTTGGCAGTTTAAAACTTATTCTGAAAACAATTACACAGGAAATATATTGTGTTCTGTTCACTAAAAAATCATCCATGAAAGTTTAAGAATTATGAGTAAAGGGTTTGATGAATAGACTTTGCTGCTGTCTTAATATCCCATTGTAAGAATATAATGAATGTCTTTTAATGTCCAAGAGGGGCTTCCTCTGTCATATAATGCTCTCCTCCACCTTCCCCCTTTTACTGCACATTTGGCAGGATTTCTGAAATCTCTCCAAACAATCTCAGGATGTGTTCTCCATTTTCTTTCTTATCATCCTCGTAAAGAAAAGAGCTATGGTATACAATTTTGTAGACAGAGCTTTACTACTTTTTAACTCCAAGTTTCATCAACACAACATAAATATTGTCTATCACATTTTAATTTCTAATGAGTACCCTTTAAATTTTTATAATAAAAACAAAAAATAGATTGAACAAAATCCAAATTTTTTCTCTTTATTCTGTATTACAAATTTCTACATCACAAGTTAGTCCAATTTTTTTAAAAATATCAAATATCCATCATTTACAGATCATCTAAAATCCACCTACAGTAAACATTGTGTAGTATAAAAAAAATATTTTACTTTAATTGTAATTCCTTCTACATAGGGCAAATAAAAATACCTATTTCAAGGAACGTTATATGTAATATCAAACTTTCCAATGATTAACAATCTGTAGTCACCAAGCATATCAATATGAAACTTTCATTTGATTGGAAAAATTATTAGATTTTAGACATTGACACCAGGTTCCATTCCAGACTTATGTCAGAGATGCTTTGTACTAAATCAAACTTCACAGCCATTAATGTACATCATGAAACTCAACAATTGCTATGATCCCTTATTGTTATGCTAACCCTTCTGCTTTCCAATTGTCATTTTGTTTTCTTTTGATATTGTCAACTGAACTGTGAAGTAGTGTTGCTCCAGGCTCTTGTGTTTTTAGTTGTTTTTTTTGACACAAGGAACAAGGTTTCCATAAACATAATGTGGTATTTAAATTATTGCTTCTTTTGTCTATATTTTACTGTTTTATCTTATTATTAATTTTCTAAACGGACATTTATTTTCATTTTTATTTTTACATTAATGAATTGTTTGGATCTAATATGTGTCACTTCACTCATCAAACAAGGATGATAATTGCTTTAAACATCTATAATTTTTATATTAATCCAATCAACTTTTTCATTATTTATGTATATATGTTTTGGTAGAACAGATTGTCTACCTAAAGGTTGTCTTAAATTAGCAAAATGTTCTTTAATTCTGGTTATAAGCTTTCATTTTGACAGACTGATATTACAGACTTTACAATCCAAACATTCCATTTTGTAGATTACATTATGTTTCTTCAAATGTTGTGAATCAACTTTAGAATGTTTAACAAAATTTAAATTATTATATGATTTAAATATTATCCCAACACCATAATTGTTGATTAATTTAAATGGTATGTTTTATAAAAATGTTAAAATAAGGAAAATTGAAGAAATAATATAGGTTGAATTAATGTAAAAACAAATGTACAACATTTTAATCATCTTCTAATAGTGGTATTACCTACATTCTTTATTTAAATGTTAGTTATGATTCGGTGTTAATATGATTTAAAATATTCTTGCTATTTTGAATGATTAATTCTTGTGTTTAAAAAAGATTCAGTTAAAACAGTTTTGTAAATTGTTTTATTGACATATTTTCTCAAATTTGACCAATTTATACTAATATTCAATACAAGTCAGATAAAATCAATTTTAATTATAAGTAATAGAAATCAACATATTGTATTATCCAAAGTATTGTTATCTCTTACACTATTAGACCATATATTTTCTTGTTGAAATGTTTCACTTTCACACAATTCCCCCTGTTACTTCCCACACACTATTTTAGTGCCATATTTTTGGTGTAGGGATACTTGAATAATAAATTATAATTTTATTTCTTTAATTACAGGCCATTCCAATGTTCACAATGGCAAACTTAAATAGGCTTTACATCAAAGCATTTGGGACAATACATACCCAATTTTCTCACAAGGTATGAATTGATAGTCTCTAATTGTTCCTTGTTTTAATTAAAAAACTAATTAATTAAGTTATAACACAGTAGAAGTCACTGTGTGTCAATATATTTGAAAAGTAATTGAAGAGTGGAAGCATTTAAATATTTAGGTTCGGTAATAACAGAAGATAATAGGATAGCAGTGGAAATACAAGAAAGGATTGCAAGTGGACACCAATGTTCTTATGCCTTGCAGAATATATATTAAAGTCCAGAAATTATGGTAGGAATGCAAAAATCAAAATATATATGACTATAATGAGACCTATAGTAATGTAGAGATTGGAAGGTTGGGTGATGACTGCAAAGGACGAAGGTTAGCTATTGAAATGGGAAAAAAAGATCTTGATAAAAAAATTTGGAGCTGTGAGGGGAAGAAGGCTGGAGAGTAAGTACAAATGGAGATCTGCAGACATATTTTGGACGGATGGATATTGTAGTTAAAATCAAGCAGATAAAGAGAAGATGGGCCAGAAATTTGGAGTGTTAAGAAAGTGTTTCTGAAAAAGCTTGATGGGAGAAGGAGAATAGAAAAAGGTGGCTTGATGAAATGGAGAAGGACTTTAAAACAATGGGAATAAGGAATTGGAGAAGGAAGGCTATGGACAGAGATGAATGGAGAAAGGTGATAAAGGAGGCCAGGGTACTTCAAGGCCTGTAGCGCCAACAAATAAGATGTTTTTAAAATTATTTTGGCATGATAGTGAATTAACATATTATAGTTGTTTCAAAATAATTTAGTGAGATTTCACTCTTCTTTGAAAGTGTAGAGCTATCGCCTCAGGCAAATATGCTGGCCACAGAAAGAAATAGAAAACTGAAGGTCATGCGGTTGCCTGAAAATAATTTACAAAATATGTTTTTGACTGAAATTAAACTAATTAAATACCATTTTTATGCAGCTATAGGTTGAAATTGTACTTTTGAGTATGAGCAGCAAGGAAAGTTTATGTGCTGTTTATTAGAAAGAGATATATCATGACAGAGAATAATAGTGGAAAAGGATAATAAAGAAATGCCCTTCAGTGTAGAAATGAGCGACAGCATTTATAATTAAAATCATTTCAACTAAACATTCCTATTAAAGAAGTTAATTTTACCCAATTAGAGTCTACTGGAGAACACTAGGGTGAAGGGTCATTAGGAGGTAGCAAGCAGAATAAATTGATTGAATTGAATTGAAAGAAGGAATGAGGGCATGAGATTCAGGAGTGAAAGGTTGAATATTGTTTTACAGTAATAATATGATAGAAAAAAACTGTTTTGAAATAATATAAATGTCTGTTTAATGGGATGGAAAACATTGGAAATTAATTAAATTGTTATTCCCATTCTTCTGTAGGTTTGTAGGTATCTTTCAACTAAAAATGTACAATTAATTGCATATTTCTTCTGTTATCAGATATTTCCTGTGAAAATAACTTTTAATTTATTTATTAATAACACAATTTAGATGATCTGACAAACAATGACTTCGGGAATCTAACATATACTGAGTATTGAAACTTCGGTTTTTCATTAAAACACAGTTTTATTTGGTTTCACCTTTATAAATATGTTTTTATTTTTATGTCCTTAAATTTTCTGTTTCAGAGTTTGCAAAACATTTTTTATAACGCTGGGAGGACTCAGAAACAGTTTCCAGTGGTGAAGGTATCATCTTAATAATTATCATTTTAATAATTACTAGCTGCTTTATCAGCATTGTCTGAAATTTGTTAATCCTAATTTTATATTAGACAGAAAAATGAATTATTTGATGCTAGTCACTTGGTAATTTTGAATATTTTATAATTAACCCTCTTCTACCTTACCACATACCAATGGGAACCAAACATATGACTTAACTAGTATCAGGATCGTCTCTGCTCATTTAGGTAAAGCCAAAAATTATAAATTCAAAACTAATATAGGACACTTTTTATCCTACCCACATACTACTGTCCTGTGGGTGGTAGTCATGTTGGATGATGGTATGTGGAGTATGTATGATTTTTCAAAAAAAACAAATAGCAAGTCTGCAAGATAGATTAAAATTCTGTTCAAATAGTGCTGGAAGTTAATGTCAACCTAGAGAAGTTGAATTAAAACTTCCAAGATATGAAAATGAAAAGAATCAAAATCCTAAGAAATTTATCAGTAATCTACAAAATTATTTTAATTTCACTAACATGATGAAATGCAACCAAGCTAAAATTTTGAGAGAATGTTTGGGAGAGAAGATTCTAAGGTGGTTTAAATGTTGTAGCAGGAGAAGAGGGGAAATTTCATGTGTTAAATGGAAAATTTTTGACCAGATTTTAAGATCAAGATAATTAAAGAGAAGTGGTGGAAGTATTCCATCATATAGGGGAAGTAGAGATGAGTTAAAAGAAGATTCTCATAAACATGATAAATAAAAAATAAATTCTTGGCTCCCCCAGTAGATGATGAAGTGTTGGTAAATAAGATTAAATTTCATTTTGAAGTGAAGGTAATTAAGACCATTGAATTAGAGAAGAAATCCTAAGAAGAGGTGTAGAGCTTATTAAAATTTCTAGACAATATAGAAAAGGAGAAAAGACGAAGATCCTATAGAGGAAAACCATAGAAAGAGAGGCATTAGGAAGTCGTGTACTATAGAGATAGACAGGATCTGATAATAAGGGCAATTGGTATTGTGGTGAGCTTACATATGTGGTGAGCTTACGGTTAAATTAACTATTTGTTGGGCGCCACCTGCAAGAATTGTTCTTGCAGGAAAGGGAAATGCAATATTTAGTTATTAAAAAAAACAATAATTCATTTTCTCAGAATTTATACAAAATGAAAAGTTCTCCAGCCTGCCAGGGATGCATGTAGCCCCCTCCCTTTCTCAAGATTAACCGTGGTTTTTCTCGTGGCAAACCGACGCGATACCCGGAAGAATGGAACGCGACTTACCAGGTCTGCAGCTCGGACAGGGTCGACTCCCGTTGGCGGCTATCTGTCTCATCAGCATTCGCAGAAGACCGGAGACCCACGTGCAGAACCAAAATCTTTCAGGATAAACTTTCTCTGTCCACTCTCACCGACCGTCCAAATTCATCTCCTTGTCCACTCTCATCAACGGTCCACATTCATCTCTTATGACCTCTCTCAGCGACGGTCCGAATTCATCTCCTCCCTCTCCAAAATCCCTCTCTCCTGGTTGGTCCTTCTGCACACGTGACCCTCTTCCAGATATTTTAGGGCCATAGCCTCCCGGTCATCTACCCTTCCTTGGCCGACCCTGACCTTGCTTGCGGGACTTGTGGATTTTCCAATCCACCCCGCCATTGTCTTGTGTCTGCTGCTCGACCCCGGCAAGCCACATTCCCATGCTTCCAGGCAGTAATTAACAGTTATAAAAATATTTTGTACAAATCGATAACGATAACGAAAAGCGCACCATATAATATTCCCCCTTTGAAATTGGATGAATGAAGGATCCATTCGAACGATTTCAAAATAATTCGCTTGAAGTTCGCGCATGCTCCCTCGCATCTGGCAAAATACAATCCTGTGATACAATTTAAATTTTTTTTTTCTATGTGGTACATAATTAGCAGATATATTTATAGTTCAATTTCTCACAATTCTAAATGGTTTCTAAGACGGTATGTAATCGTAAACAGTACAGCATTACATTCACAAACAAATTATTTAGATATTATTTTCAGATTTGAAACAAAATTACAACTAACTCAACAACGAAATGATGAATCATGCACAAATCTAAGAGTAACTTATAGCTAACTTAATAACGAAAGGTAGGAATATATACATCTGTAACACTAACTTATAACTAACTAAAACCGAAGAGAATAATTAAATAAAATCTATAACTAACTTACAACTAGCCATAGCAAAATGATATGCATTTACTTATCGATATCTTTTCTCCTAATCTGATATTATGTCTTTCATATTATTTAACATCTACACATACTACTGTTCGTATACTACACATACTACTTTTAATTATATGCGCACCGGTCCGTAATGCCTACCCCTTAATTTTAACAATTGAGCGCATCCTAAATATAAGTACTTAATTTTAATTAACCTCCATAATCGTCCTTTAATTACTATGAATGTCATTTTCAATATTTAATCCACCTTTTTTTTTCTTCTTAAATTAAACCTTAAAATCACTCCTGTGAGCGTCTTTTGATAACACGACACATCACCTTTTTTTTTAGCGTCTGTCGTAATTATAACCTTGTCACTTCTCGTCCCCCTTTTATTGTGTCTGTGGTCATCGGACACTTGCATTATATGTACCAACACCTCACATTAGCTTCTGTACCACTTCGCGCCGTTGCAACCGCATCGCGTAGTCGTGGTTGTCCGCCCGTTCCACTTGTGCGCATCTGGTCGTTGGTCCGCCACGTCTTCCTTTTACATAAGGTGCGAAAATAAGAAGAAAGAAGAACATAGATGAAAGACACCCTCAGTCCTCGAAACCTAATAACCATTGTTGGGGTCGAAAAATCAAGGGTTGGCCAAGAAAGCCTTAGTGACAGTTTTACAGGTGGTTTTGACCAAGCAAGGCCGAATTGAAGAAAAGTAGAACGTGGTAACAGATACCACATACAGCTCGGGTTCCTGGGTCCGCAAAGCCCAACATGCATTAGTCACATGCCCTGGGATTATCCTGCCAGGCGCTGACGATGCTTTGATGGTTGGATCCTTCTGGCGAGCCTAGCCTGTAACAATGTCTGGAGGCAAAGGATTATCCGCCGACAGTGCCTCTTCCGGGTTCCTGTCCGAGGCTCCAGCTACTGGTACACTCATTATTCAACCAAACAAGCACACAATCCTTGACCTGGCCCTATCCCTAAGTATACTTAATCTACTACAAAACTACAATTAATTACCATATTTTCCGCCACCCTTCTGTACTTGCTACACTTATCTGTTGCTACCACTTACTTAACCTACATCTGGCGTCTATATATATTACGTTTACATGCTCTTAATTCAGCCTATTAAGCATGTCATTGCTCCGATGAAGAAGCATCGAGAATGGACTTCCGCCGGGATCAAACATGTAACTACCCTCCATTTTCTGCATAAATGAAGTTAATTTAAAACGGTCCGGCGTTCGTCTTTGGGAAAATTATGAATTTAACCCGTTTAATAATTCACGACCGTTCTGACGTCTTCGCCCCCGAAATAATTTCAGCGTAATTTCTAATCGCTGGGTTAAGCCTTCCCGGCGAGCTACCAATTCACTGGCTTCCGAAATCCTAATATACAACTGTTTCCACAAGTCTACTTCAATATCAACAATATTCGCCGCAATTGTGCATTCGTACATCTCTTCCCTAATTGCCTCTGCTTCACTGACTAGCCGATTAATCACCTGCCCAGTTTCTTCGCGCCTAATTTCTACATCTGCCCCGACAACAACTTCGTCTAATCTGTGTGCAAGACTTTGGCGCTCCTTATTAGCCAAATCGGCTACATCGGTTTTTTGTTCGGCGACCTGTTCTACGTTTATGCCTGAGCCTGTTTCAACTAATTTTTCAAAATCCTCTGTCCTTTCCTGCCCTTCATGACTTATACGCGCGCATTTTTCATTAATTGTATCGCTTTGACTTTGTAACTGGTTCCATTGAACTCGATTTCTTTCCTGAATCTCACTGTTGATCTCCCTAAACTTCTTCTCAGTTGCTTCTTGACAGCTTTTAATCTTGGCCTGCAAACTAGCCTCACTATTTTGAATCTGTTCCTGTAAATTAGCGTCACTATTTTGAATCTGTTCCTGTAACTTAGCCTGACTATTTTGAATCTGTTCCTGTAAATTAGCCTGACTATTTTGAATCTGTTCCTGACTATTTTGAATGGCTTGCATCAATTGTGCCATCATAGATTCGAATAAAAACTGGTTTTCTTTTGTACCATTGGTTCCAGGAAAACCACTGCTTGCCTGGCTCCCTAAATTCTCGGAACTACCCTCCGTCTGCTCATCCGTGCTTAATTCCCTTTGTACCGTATCCATTCCGCTCCTAAGCTTCATGAACAACCAGACGAAATAATCAGAAGAACTCCGTTTCTATTTTACACGAACAATTTCTCTAACACACTAACATAAACGATAAAGAAAACAGCTCAAAATTCACACAACTTAACATTAAACATATAGACCTCAGGCTCCAATCCACATTAGATAACAAAAGAAATCCCAAAATTTATCGAATTAACGCTTATCCTATGAAAAAAAAAACTCCTGCTCTACTCAACGCTAGAAATGAAAATATATGGTCCGCGTCTAAACACCTGCATCTCCAGCCTGGAACGTATTGCCCGAAAACTAAATTCCCGCAAAATACATATTACAAAATTATTCCCCCAAAATACACGTTAAAATAATCAAGTCCTGAATTTCTGCTTGAATGGCTGACTAGCAAGTGTATATAATCCGCTAATCCTGTCCCCGTAGTATCGCTCCAGTTTGCCACTTCTTCGTGCCCCACGTTGGACGACATTTTATATGTGGTGAGCTTACGGTTAAATTAACTATTTGTTGGGCGCCACCTGCAAGAATTGTTCTTGCAGGAAAGGGAAATGCAATATTTAGTTATTAAAAAAAACAATAATTCATTTTCTCAGAATTTATACAAAATGAAAAGTTCTCCAGCCTGCCAGGGATGCATGTAGCCCCCTCCCTTTCTCAAGATTAACCGTGGTTTTTCTCGTGGCAAACCGACGCGATACCCGGAAGAATGGAACGCGACTTACCAGGTCTGCAGCTCGGACAGGGTCGACTCCCGTTGGCGGCTATCTGTCTCATCAGCATTCGCAGAAGACCGGAGACCCACGTGCAGAACCAAAATCTTTCAGGATAAACTTTCTCTGTCCACTCTCACCGACCGTCCAAATTCATCTCCTTGTCCACTCTCATCAACGGTCCACATTCATCTCTTATGACCTCTCTCAGCGACGGTCCGAATTCATCTCCTCCCTCTCCAAAATCCCTCTCTCCTGGTTGGTCCTTCTGCACACGTGACCCTCTTCCAGATATTTTAGGGCCATAGCCTCCCGGTCATCTACCCTTCCTTGGCCGACCCTGACCTTGCTTGCGGGACTTGTGGATTTTCCAATCCACCCCGCCATTGTCTTGTGTCTGCTGCTCGACCCCGGCAAGCCACATTCCCATGCTTCCAGGCAGTAATTAACAGTTATAAAAATATTTTGTACAAATCGATAACGATAACGAAAAGCGCACCATAGTATAATAATAATTGGATAAAAAATGATAAGTATGGAGAAGGTAGTGGAAATAATAAGTTTAAAAATTACAGCAGGAAGGAGAGAAAATGGTCCAAAACCGATGTCAAACTGAAGACTTCTTTACTGGTGAGTCTCCTGGTTGAGGAAGAGAATAGGGACTGTAAAAATTGTCAATTCCTGCCCATATGGGCAATGGCTAAGATCTTATGGGTTAGATGACTCTAACAGAAAAGAGTCTGCTCTTCCCAATGGTAACAAAAAGAACTTGATTGTAGCAAAATGTTTTTTGCTATTTGTGTGTGAAAATGCACAAAATATGACACGTGAAATTTGAAAATCATATTTAATAGCATATATCTTGACAACAAAGTGAGTTTAATAGCTAATACTTCAGTAGCTTAAAAAGAAGTTATGGGTTTGGTTAGTTCTGTATGGTTTTGTTGCAAAGTTGTAAGCAATGAAAAGTCTGCTCCAAATTGATGTGACAGATTATTTGAGAAATTTTGTGAGATAACAGCATTAAAACTAAAACCTTTTAAACCTTGGAACTGCAACCTTTGTGTAGAGCATAAAAAGGTGTCCCTGGTTTCCATTTTTCAGGAAGCTAGATGCTATAGTTCCACAACAATAGTACTTGAAACTTGCCAATTTGTTTGAACGTGCATCAGTGACCTTTATGCTGGAGACCCCAGGACCCCAACTATACTACTTATGAAGGTGAAATTTTACACAGAATTGTCTCAGACACATATTTGTCCCTGCATAAAATTTCAGCAAGATTGGAGATGGTGACTAAAAATTTTATTTGTAAATTTGGTCACTTGATATGGAATGACCCAAATAAAAGGTTATATGATGAATTAAAACATAAAAAGGTAATTGAAGAAAGCTTACCAGTTACAGAGCCATAGGGAAGAAGAATAAGAAAATTAATGATCAAGTTATAATGAAATTTACTATTCAAGGTCAGGAACTGTATATAAGATATATACCAAACATAAGGAAGTACTAGATGTTCTATATCTCTAATGAACAGTAATTATAAGGAAATGAAGTTGGAACTACCTTGGGGATCAATGGTTAAGTAAAGGGAAGGAAGGAATTCATGTGATAAAATGGTAAGATACGTAGACTTAGTTGGAAGGAAGATGAACATCTGGAGGAAAAAGAACAGTTCAGGGTTATAGTGAAGGATGTGTAGGGACTGAGGGAAGAGGAAACAGACAAGTTGATGGTAATTTTAGTAGAACAACAAGAAGCTTTTAGTGATCAACCAGGTTTGATCAGGGGGTATGAATATCACATAGAAACGTTGGAACACAAACCTTTTGTAATGAAGAATTTTCATATTCCTGAATATTATAAGATAGAACTAAATAGAGTTATTATGATGATGGTGGAGGTGGATATTATAGAACACTGTGACAGCCCCTATAATAGTGTGAATATTATACCTAAGAAGGATGAGCATTTGAGATTGTGTCTGGAATCGAGAAGGCTCAACCAAGTTATTGTGATCACACATGGATGTCCTGAAAAAATAGAGAATTTAGTAGAACAGTTTCATGGAAAAAGGTGGTTGACATCTATGGACCTGACCAAAGAATAGTACCAGATAGTGTTGGACAGGGAATCCTGAAGGTTAATCACATACACAATAGGAACACAATAATATGTGTTTAATAGAGTGTAATTTGACCTCAAAACTAGTTAACAAATATTCAACGAACAGCTATATCAAATTCTTGAAAGTGGACATGTTTATATTGAAAATTTGGTCTTGGCTGATGAAAGTGTGAAAACATCAATTTAAAAAATTTGAGAAATGTTTCAGGTAAGCTGAAGAGAGCAGGATTGACAACAAAAGACCAACTTTAGTAATCAAGAAATTAAATTTGTGAGTCACTCAGTGTCCAGTGTGGGAATATGGCCACTTCCAAATAAAATAAAGGCTATACAAAATTTACCTTCGCCAAAGAATAAGAAATAACTACAAAGTTTCATAGGATGCTGTGGTTTTATCAAGGATTTATTTTTAATTATGTGGGAAAATTTACTCCTTTGTACAAGCTGATGCAGAAGAATGTTAAATGGAAATGGGGGACAGAATGGAATAGGTGTTCAAAAGTATTAAGGAGTAGTTTGTAAACAATGTAGTACTGGGTCAACTTATAAGAGACAAAGCATTTATGACTAAGACTAATGCCATCAAGTTGTCCATAGCAGGGGTGTTAAGTCTGAGAGATACTGAAGGGAGGGAAGAAGTGATTGCCATGAAGAGCAGATGTCGGATGAAGTATGAGGTAATGCCGAATATTTTCAGTCTTTCCTTTTTATAGGTGTACTAGCTGGGTGTCCGGCGTTGCCCGATATGTCATTTATCCATAACCGCCAATATGACTCCAATTTTGGTTGCTTTTGTGCTATTTTTATGTAACGCTCCTCGAACACTATCCCTAAATGTGTTCACCTCGCATGCCGAAGGAGGTTGAAGTCATTGACTTTTTTACAGCAGTTTTTACATGTTAGAAGATGACTCCCCCTACAAATGTGCAATAGTCAAAAAGTATTTATTCCACAAAAAATCGGTCGATTACATTTCCTGGAAATTTCCCCGACCACCACCTCCCAAACCCGTCACGTTACCCAGGATGTCACGATTAAACTCGGCGACATTCTTGGTCTCTGAATCTCGGTTGTTTTGTGTTTTTTTTTACTTAACGTACCTCCATGCCACCCCTAAGCTTACTCCCCTCACAGAGGTTGAAATTATCCACAAACAGCAGGAAATAATTATCGCAAATATCGATATGCCTAAGGTCAACTCCCTCCCAATCCCGAAAGGGGTTGAAATTAAGCACGGAGAACATGTAGTGAAATTTTTAAAATATCATTGTTCCCTATATATATGTAATCGTAGAAAAAATTCAGCTGCTTAACTAACTTTAAAATTTCTACCCCTACTCACGTCCACCCAACCCCTTCAAACCCCTCCTACCCCAGCCCAACCCCACGTTTCCCAGATTGTCATAAATGAACTCAGCGACATTAATTACGTTCGACTTACTCGAATGTCAGTTGTTTTTGCGTTATTTTCTTGTAACACCTGTCCACCCCCTCCCCTGAGCATTTCCCACCCTTTTGTCACAAGAGGTTGAAGTTGTGGGTATAAATACTATAAATCTAATTAACCCTGAAAAATGTTTATTTCCCAAAATTTCGACGTTTGAAAATTTTGATCCCCATCCTCCCCCGCTCCTGGTGGTTAAATGGGCAATTGAATATTATAATTATATGATTTATAAGCCCCTCAAGATTTAAATGACCAATTAAATGTCAGAATTAAACTAAGCGACATTAATAACCCTGTATTTGACTCTAATCTTGGTTTTAATCGTGTCATATAATTTTAACGCCTGTTGACCCCCATTCCTAAGGTGAGCTCACTCCCAATCCCGAAAGGGGTTCAAATTAAACACAGAGAACGTGTAGTGAAATTTTAATAACCTGATTGTTGCCGTAATATATTTATTCGTCGAAAAATTCGGAGCTTTACTTTCCGTCCCCCATCCTCACGAAATGATAAAGAAGCCTCCCAAACTGTCCAACTGCCCTCTTATTTATATCCTGGTTCCCAGAATATTCCCTTGTTTTTCACAGTTTTTGCACTTCTACTTTCACCAAAGAAACACCATCTGTTGCCGTTCTCCCACTCTGAGAGCCACTCAATCAATTAAGTTAAACGTTTCCTTTTAATATAATTACATCGTCCAAACAACCTTCTGCCATTTATGCCATTAGAATTCTGTCGTCCAGATGTTGCTCACAACCAATTAGCCCTAAGAGCTGCAAAACGCCCCAATTATTAGTCCTTCCCCTTTTTAAAAGTCACTTATCCATCATTTTATCATTATTTTTTTATATGTACCAACCACTCAACGATCCCCAGTCTGAGTTGGTAAACAAATCTGACAAAAATAAAAACAGAATTCCTGTCCTTCTGAGCTGGTTATTACAATATATATATATATATATATATACAAACAAAGAAACGCTCTGCTTTATTTACTAGAAGATTATTGAGTGTATTATTATGCCTAAAGCTTATCCTTTATTCAGAGAGTATTCCCAACCTTTGTCCTATATTTCTATCTTTCTCACTATAAAAATATATATATATATATTTGAAATTTGTTTACAATAGTAAGCTAAAATTATTATTTAGATTTTTTTGGTATTCCATTGTCTCTGGAGAAGAAAGGTGAGCAAGAAAAAGACAGAAAAGTGAAAATGCAAAGAAAAACAGAAAGAAAGAGGTAGTGTACAAGAAATCAAACAAACAAGTTAGGTTTATTGTGTAAAAATGATGACGTGAAAGATCGTCTAGAAGGAGAAGTTGAGAAAAGGATGTAGAGATTTACTCGAACAGTATGGAAAACTCTATTTGTCTTCAGGTGGAGAATAATACTCAGACACACAACATAGCTCCCCCAGTATGTAGCATCTGAGTGGAAGAGTAGAGGAAATAAAGCCCATATTCATACGGGTGGCGGAAGAAGGAACACTGATGTCAGCTACTAGGAAATGGAGAAAAGCCAAATTTCCGCGATATTTGGCTGGGTTGAGAAACCATTTACATTGTCTCTAATGTAAATGGCTTCTTTAAACTTTCTTTTAAAGTCATGAGGTTCAGAACAAATAACAAAGAACTCGTCAAATTTGAACCTATGATTATGGTTTGGATTTCGTTAGTTTACATCCTGTTGTAAATTCTTGCAGTGTTTGTTTACCTTAGCAGAGACAGCCCTTTTTGTTTCACCTATGTAAGGAAGGCCGCACTCACAAGAAATAGAATAAACAACAGAGGTCTTGCAGGTATTATCCGGAGGGGGTTTGGTGTGGCAAGAACTGTGGCCAGTAAGTATTATTTTTATATTGAACTGATTAGTGATTCTATGGTTTTTTGTTATATATGTTGTTTTGGTATATATGGTATGAATATGGTTGGAAAGGAGGACTCTTTGGCAAATTTGTTGGTTTTAGGGGGAATGGTGTTCTGAAGTGCTTTCTGTCTACCTTTGTATATGGTCCAAAATGGATAATTATTACATTTTAAGTTGGAGGATATGTTTTTAAATCCTTTTTGTTGGTTTTCTATATACAGATGTGACTAATTGAGTTCTGTGTTTTCATACAAGGACGTCAAAAAAGCCAATGTGCGGTGTTGCAGGACACATTGCAAAGGTCTGCAGAAGGAAATCGAGTGTAAACCAGTGTGAAGTGGTTCAGTTTACTAACAATGTTCGTTATAGTATCCTTAACATTGCAGTGAAGGACCTTGGTCCTTATTTGTTGTCCGTGCAAGATTTTATTGATAAGTTACGCCCTAAATTCATTGCTTTCGGGGTTGACTCTTTACTCTCATTCAAGAATCATTTTATAACTTACATTGTAAGCAAATTTCCCTCTGTCCTTCAAAATACGCTATGAGCAGATGTGCAAATAATCCATTAAAAGTTCTGTGGTATTTCCCAGTAGAGGCAAATTTCAAAGGTAAAAAGTTCAAATTAATAATACATATCAAATTGGCGACGAGGATAAAAGACGACTGAGCTGTTGAATTATTATTGTGAATTATTAATCCCATCCTCATCACCAATTTGGTATGAATATTATATATTGGTTGTGAGAGAAAAATATATTAGCTACATTCTCTAAGAACTTTATTGAACAACTGAAAAACAATTAAAACAATTGATTGCCTACTTTTACATTTATCAAAGGAAACTCAACACAACACAATGGAGCGGTTTTCAATTTATAGAGTGAATTTTAATTTAGGATGAAAACTGTTTATACCGTTGAGATAATTTTGGAGCCAAACTGTCAGATACAGATTTTGGAATTTTGCAGGGTGTTGTGAAAGTGTATTTTTCAAAGTTATGTAGAAAAATATCAGCAAGATTAGAGCTAAGAGGAGGCACCATGGTGAGTCCATCAATTTGTTTATCAAATTTGTTATCTATTTCAAAATAAGAATTTTTTATAGAACAGATGAGAAATTCCATTAAAGTATCTACTGAGAGGGTGGTATTGTCAAAAAGAGATTTATTAGAGATCATTCTGATTTGGAGAGTGTCTTCAACCGGTACATTTGTGAAGAGACTTTCAATGACAAACTTGTTTTCTTTGCCTTTTCACTTTTCTGTCATTTTATTGCTCGACTTTCTACTCCCTTACCCAGTCAAAGGAATACTAAAAAAAATCTAAATAATAATGTATATAAAACTTAAAACAAATATGTGATGAACTAAAATTAAATAACACATTTAGATAGGAAAGAGACAGCAAAGTCGACTGAGGAGAGATAATAGTAAAAATTTAAAGGAGTCCCCTTCATCAAGAGAGAAGGACTGAATTCTGTGCAGGCTGAGCACAAATTGACAAATTGAAGCTAAGGTGCACCAGCTGTTAGACAGCAACAATCGACACCCAACAAAGACAACAATTCTTTGTCTCTCTGTCAAGTAAAGTTCACAACAATGGAAAAATACATACAGGCATACATGCATACACACATACAAACAGTGGAAGGTAAAAAGTAAAGGAAAGGAAGTTAAAAAGTAAATGAGTGAGAGTGGGGAAAGGATTAAACAGATCATTATAATAGTAATCACTATAATAATTATCATAATATTGTGTTGATACAAGATTTCAACACAATAGCTTAACTACTACCACAATGATTACTATAATAATATTACAGGATAGTATATGTCTCAGTGAAGAATTGCAGACTCAGATGCAAACCCCACTCATCACAACAATTTTCATTTATTTACTTTGTCGTAAATGTTCCTGTCATTTTTTGTTCTAGAATATTACATTACTGTATAAATAGTATTGGAGCTTGAAGCAGAAATATTGTTTCACAGTGTGTTTCTGTACAGTGCTGTAGCGTTAAATAAACGCCAACAACTGCTAACAGCTTGTGTTACTGATTCACCCAAACTTCTTGATATGTGACAATATATAATACTTCTAGTCTTTAATGCTTACATGTGTTTATATTAACAGTTACAGCAAATGAAATCTACTTCATCCGGAACTATTACTAGGAATCGGAAAGTTATTGGTTGTTGGTTGCTGGGATGTAGTGGAATGGTATATGGAGCTGTTATACTTGGTAAATATCCATATACTATAAAGTTATTTGATACTGTTCTTAATTTGTTATTTTAAACGGAAAAATATAATAGTTTTTCTTGATTTATAAGGTGGAGTTACTCGTCTTACTGAATCAGGCTTGTCGATGGTTACATGGAAACTTTTGGGAGAAAAAATGCCTTTAACTCATAATGACTGGCAAATAGAGTTTGAGAAGTATCGACAGTATCCAGAATTTAAAATGTAATTATAATTAAATTATCTTTGTTGTAAGTTATTTTTATTTTTTTCATTGCAGCAAGTTGACTATCATTTTTATTTTTCACAATTCTAACATAATAAATACACTTGTGTGTGTGTTTGTGTGTATGTTCCGCTTACAAATATACATATTCCTTTTGAACCAGAACAAGCACTGTGAGGATAAGACACATCTACAACCTACAGGGGCAGGGGTGGAAATTTTCAAACATGCAGAAACAGCCGATATTTGCATTGTATAAACTTTTTGGGGGGTGAATGAGATTGATAGTGTTCTCCTGATGTAGTTCAAGAATAATTTCAACCCTTTTTGGCATGGGAGGGGAGGACCTATGGGGATGGAGAGTTGTTACATAATAATAACACAAAAACTACCACGATCGAACTCAAATCTGGGGTTATGGATGTCAGCCAGATTAATTATGACAACCCGGGCAATGCATAGCACCCAGATAGTATTATATAAAATTAAGTTCTCATAACTGTTGTGTGTGCTTTATTTTACATAGTTTCATTACTGCAATGTAGTACTAATTATATATCACAAACATTGGTTTTCTCAACATTAACTTTGCTAGAAATGTTCTCAGGAAACTAACTAGTTTTATTTATCAAACACAATGTTTAAGCAATTATATTCTCTGTCGCCATCTTTGGTTAAGTCAAATTCTGAAGTGGACATGTTATGCAGAAGTGTTGAATTCTCTTCCTTATTTATGTAGTATACACAACATATTTCTTGTTCAGCATAGAGCCCTATGACTGGCAGTGGGTTCACCTACAACTAATTGTCAATTTCTATGTGGAGTGTTCTGAAGAACAAGCTGTAAAATGTGCTCCTATTCAACCAAAATGTTTGTACAGATTTGCAGGTGACACTTTTGTGGTGGGACCTTATGGATTAGACATTATACAGAAATTCTTAGACCACCTCATCAACATCCACCCTGGCATACAAATCAAGATGAAGGTGGTAAATATCAAAACATTTAGTTCACTAAATACACATACTTGGCTACTTACCAGAGAACATATCTTGCAAATATCGATCAGGAAAGGATTTCTGCTTGAGGGGTGAATCTCTACAACCATTAGTAGAAACACTATCTTCTTTCATTAAATACACTAATAATTCCTTTTGCCTCCTACAAGAACTCTCAAAACTACTCCCACTTGATACTGTTCTGGTTACGATAGATGATGTCTTCGAATATCCCCCATGCTAGTGACCTGGTGGCTCTTGAATATTTCTTGTCGTGTAGGCCACCAAATTCTTTCCCAACCACTAACTTTCAGATTTCCCTCATCCAGTTTTGCCCTCACCAAGAATTACTTCTCTTTTCAAAACATCTATCATCAAATGAGTGGCACTGCTATGGGCACCTGGTTGGCCCCCTCCAATGTCTTTGTGGGACAACTGGAATAGCGAGCCTCAAATTCCTCTTCTCTCGATATATTATTATACACCACAATTGAGGTCTATATCAATATTGAGGAAGGTGATGTTGTTGTAGGAGTAGTTCGACTTGAACTGAATGGGGAACTTCATGGTTTGGTTTTCAAGAAAATCTGAAAGGGCATCTGGTCCAAAGTATGAAAATATCATCTATGAACTGGAACCAGGTTAAGGATTTGAGAGAAGAGGAATTTAGGACTTCATGTTCCAGTTACCACATGAAGAGGTTGGCATAGGAGAGGGCTATCTAAGTGTCCATAGCAGTGCCACTTATTTGGTGATAGATGTTGATTTAAAAGGAGAAGTAATTCTTGGTGAGGACAAGCTGGGCGAGGGAGATCTAAAAGTTAGTAGTGGGGAAAGAATTTGGTGGCCTGCGTGACAAGAAATATTCAAGTACCGACAGGCCACTAGCATTGGCGATATTGGTATACCAGATGACAACATCTATCGTAACAGGTGGGAGTGATTTTCGGAGTGCACTTATGAGGAAAAAGGAATGATTAATGTATTTAATGAAAGAAGGTAGTGTTTCTACTAATGGTTGTAAGGATTCATCCACCAAATCCTTTCAATGGGAGAGTTTTAGTCACAACGATTGGGCTGCTTGGGGACCCCATGTTTGTGGTTTTTTGGGAGCAGGTAAAAGGTGGGTTTCTAGGAGTTTTTGGAGTGAGGAGCTCGATAGATTAGGGTGATAATTTTTTAAGGTGGCCATGTGTTCGAACAAACTTGTCTATATCAGATGTTATAGAAGAATTGGGGTCAGAGGGACAGGTTTATAAGATTTGTCATCCCTCACTGGCCAAGTGCTTCAACCGTGTAACTCTTTACATCCATTATGATGGTGGTACAGCCCTTGTCAGCCAGAAGAATGACAATCTGAGCACAAGTTGCTTGGTGTTGGCGATAGGTAAGGTTGGGTTGTTTGGGAAGGGATTTGGGAAAATGATGGTGAAGTAACATGGCAGACAAAATGTTGATTGCTTGAAGCCGCTTATTCTTCCAAATCTTCGGTTTTGTTTCGAGAATTAGGTATCTATCCTCATTCAATCGGTCACCGTGAACAGAATTCTGTTGACCGGAGATTGAAAACTGCTGCCGTTTAGGGGATATAGCTGTTATTCTGTTATTTTTTATTTCTTGCTCTTATTCTTTTAAATATTCCATTTTCTTCCATTGCTCCATGTTTTAGTTAAAAATTATGTATTTATACAGAATTTCAGGGTCTCATGGATGAGTTTAAAAGGGTCCAGTGGAGGTGAAAGTGAGAACCTTATCCAGAAGAGAAATCTCGTCATTGTGTAGGGTTTTGGAGGAGAGCTTAACAATACTATTGAGAGGAGATTTGGGAGTTTTACTGGATAAGGGTGGGTAGAGTGCCAGTGTGGTGGGTTTAGGAAGGATGAAGATAATGGCCAGGCAAGGTTTGGGCAAGATAAAGGTGAAAATGTGACGATGTTTTCCTTTGGTTGATTAATACTAATTTTTTCTTACAAATTGGCTGTTTTTCAGTTTATTTATTAAATGATATCTGTCAGATTATACTAAATACTAAAACAAACTAATAGACATTAGTAGAGACTATTATAATAAAAGTTTTGTAGAAATGTTGAATTTGATTTATATGCAGCAAAAATAAAGATATAACTCTTGAGGAATTCAAATGGATTTGGTGGATGGAATATGGTCACAGGATGTGGGGAAGAGGAATTGGTGCATTTTTTGTAATACCTGCTTCAATTTTTTGGGCTCGAGGATGGTTTAGCCAAGGAATGAAGAAACGTGTTGGAGCATTTGGAATATTGATTGGGCTACAGGTATTTACTACTTGTATATAAGGTTTAAAAATTGATATTGCTGGGAATAGGAAGAACAGTGGGCAATTAATTACACATTTAATATTTATAAATTAAATAATGTATTATATTTTCCTGTATATTTGGATTATGATTATGACTTCCTGAGTCAAAATTAAGATGAAACTGTAGTATTGTTTTGTGATTTATTTTTATAATTATCATGATTCTGCAAATCTAATATCTACCTATCATGTAATTATAGCTTTCCTGGGAAAGCTTGTGACTGTAAATTTTCTTTTCTTGTAACAGTTGGTATGAGAGACTTAAGTTTGTATTATAATTAATTGTTGAATCATGAATTATAACCTGCCAACCAATTAGAACAGACCTCTCAGAAATAGATCATTTGTCTGAATTGAATTTGAGTTTATCAACTAGATTTTGTCATCAAGTTATCAATTAAATTTCATAATTAACATTTGTAAAGACAAATAACGCTAGTATTTAACAACCTGTGTAACAGATAACAACAGAAATTAATTTTGAACAATACATAATTTAAAAGTGAGTAGACATGTTGACCAACTGTTGTGATCTTTGTCAATACTAGAGCCCGACTAAAATGATATAGACCATTATAAAGAATTATAAAGAATATAAATACAAGGTATACATTAACAAAGATTATTTAATAAACCATCAAAATGACATATTGAGCCCGACTAAAATGATATAGACCATTATAAAGAATTATAAAGAATATAAATACAAGGTATACATTAACAAAGATTATTTAATAAACCATCAAAATGACATATTTTAAAATTACAGAGATATTTAGTTTTCAAATAATATTCTAAATTTTGTAGATAGTAATCATAATCTGGTAAAACAAAATTGCTAGTAGTAGGTTTTTGACAGATACAGTTTTTTATTATTATTATAAATACAATTAATTCTATGATTAATGAATTTGACAATAAAATCTATACGATAATACTTGGCAGTTAAGATTTTGAATATATAGTTAAGGTTATCAGTATGATGTGATATACTCTGGCTCTGGTATTGACAAAAATTACAACGAACAATAGAAACATCTACTCTTTTTTAAAATTATGTATTGTTTGAAATTAATTTCTGTTATTGTCTATATACGGGCTGTTAATTACTTGTGTCAATTACATTTATTCCTTTTAAATTGCAAACATGTATGTACTATAGTTGTAAATCCCATGTTAATATCCTCAATCATAATATTAGTTATTTTTTAGTATATTAACCTTAAAAGTTATTGTTTGATTTATAATGATTTTATTTTTAACAAATATTTCAACTATTATTTTAATAAGGGACTTATGGGATGGTACATGGTCAAATCAGGCTTGGAAGATAGATTTCATGGTGAAAATGATGTTCCACGTGTATCTCAGTATCGTCTGGCGGCTCACTTAAGCTTAGCTTTTGTACTTTATACTCTATTTTTGTGGTCTGCATTGGATTACCTACTTCCTGCTCAGACAATACCAAATATCACAAAATCTGCACAAAGATTTAGAATGTTGGCACATACTTGCAAAGGAATGGTGTTTCTTACAGCTGTTTCAGGTAAAAATCTTACAAATATTTCTGTCAGTGGAATTATTATTGTCATTGTGTTGATCAAGTTGATATGACGACCATCGTGCTGTTTCCATTTTATGTATTCAAACAAGACAGTGTCATATGCTAGTCTGTTAACTAGTTGGGGAGGTCTTTGATGCACCATTAATCAAAACAAGTCCTTTTATGAAAATAAAAGTATTTTGAAAAAGATAAATGAAAATTAAAGTTTTAGGAATCTAATAAGTAAGAATAAATGTAAATGAAACAGAACCTAGTAATTAAATGACACTGCACCTGTAATATTTATTTACTGGGTGTAACATTGTGTGGGGTTTCTATTTTATACAATGATTAAATTGAATTAAAGTAATTTAAAATAATCAATCATAAAAACACAACATAAATTTCAATTAAATATAAATAATGGAAATATTCAATTAATATAAACATAATAACTTTTACTGACTAATAGGCTGTTGTTTGCAACATTCATTAAGAACAATTAATTGAAGTAGAATCTTGCTTATAGAGCAATAGGTGCTGGTTTTATTGAAATATGTCTCAGAATTTTTTTTCAAAATGTAAACAATAAAACATATATATAAAAGTGATATTGTTTATGGTTGTTAGCGAACTTGATTGAAAGGGGAAAGTAAGTGGCTCATCCACTCTTAAAAATTATTTCCACATGTGAGAGGGCAATACAGTTTCTGCTACCAGTTAGATGGCCTTTTATCTTGAGATAATTTAATAATGATGCTTCTTACTTATGTTTTGCCTTAGTTGGTTGGTTACTTGTGATATGCTGCTAGAATATCTTCCATTGAAGTTTGCAATATTACAGGTGCCTTTGTTGCTGGATTAGATGCAGGGCTCGTGTACAATTCATTCCCCAAAATGGGTGATAATTGGATTCCTGAAGATATTTTAACTTACACTCCAGCATTGTCAAACATTACAGAAAATCCAACAACTGTTCAGTTTGATCATAGAATTTTGGTAAGTAAACAAATAATATTCCGTAGTATAAAAATGAGCAAAGATAGCAAAAAATATAATTCTAATTTATAATACACTGTTATAGGGCACATCAACTCTTGCAATTTTGTCTGGAATGTGGTGGCTCTCCAGGAAAAGGATCCTGCCACCAAGGGCATATACAGCTGCTACAGCCGTAGCAGTAATGGGATGGTTACAAGTAATTTCCTTTCATACATTATAATCTTTTATTTGAACCCTCATATCTCTGTTTTTCACACAATCATATACCAGTGCCACCAATTTCAAAGAAAATTAATTTATATTGATTAATGTTGTCATCTAAAGTTCTATTTCATGATCTAAATGACCCAAGACAGGGAACAATTGCCTAAATTTGGCCAGCGCATTGTGGTAAGGTTGTTTTGAGACTCTAGATTTTATAACTAAATTATTTTAATTTAATATTAATTTTGTTTTATACAATTTACTTGAGTTTAATAAGAAAATTATTTTGAGTCATAAATTAATTACGCCAAACTATAAATCAACTCAAAAGGCGCACTGTTCAATTAGAAAATCTCAGGGTGGAATGTGAACAAACTAATACAATGGTAATTGATATCTTTTCAAAGAAAGGTAATGAAAGATAACTGCAGGATTTGCTTACGTAACAAGCAGGAAATGGCGATCAGCGTCTCTTCTTCTTCTTCTTTCTGCTACAGAAAATCGTAATTTGTCCAGTCAATTGTCACGTCTGGCTTCCTTGCCTGTCCCTAAGCAACTATGCACTCCCTTCTGCACATCTAGGATGACCATTCAGTTCCTATGCTCAGTGACCACCTGCTGCATTGTCGAGATAAAAATAAACTGTCCCTCCTGCTTCCTGACGTAGTGCATGCAAATTCTTGTTCCTTTCATGTGCACTTATATGGGGATAGTATATCTATATTAATAAATGTCTTTATGTTGACACAGCAACAATTTACCTTCCTTTCTTCTCAGATTCAAAGTATTCAACATTAAATGAATAATATTTTCAAGGAAAAATTTAGGTTATGATGTCTATAAACATGAGAAAACAAGTGTTAATTAAATATTAAACACCACTAGTAAAATTTATTTTACTTTGTTTCATTATATGAATAAAGTATAACACTCCATAATAGCATGACACATTCACACACATCACACTATATTCACTATATAACGGGGTTACAGAAATTGTCACGCAAATTTTGTAGCTTTAACCCCACAATTTTCTCCTATTAAAGATCCTTTTCACTAGCTTTTGTGGTAAAATGTGCACTAAGGGTATTTAATCTCTAAGACAATTAGCTCTATACATAGAATACTCTGTTTCACAAAATAACACCATTTAAATATCTAAAATTCCCACCTAATAATTTTTTTATGCTCTCGGGTGGTAGGGCAGTAGATTCTGTATATTGAAAACCTTCTTTTCATTTGTATTTTTCAACTCATATGCATTTTTATTTAGTCAGCTCACCACATAGTGTGGTCCCTGTTTAGAGATCCATAATTTTTGCACTTACTTTATCATTAGCTGATGAATGTCTCGCAGCTTTGATCAGGACTGGTTCCCCAACCTGTGAAACAATATCCCAGAACTTATGGCCCTTTTTTCCCTGTTCTGCCCTTTTTATTAGTCGCTCCTTTGCATTTTTAAGTATTTTGTCCCAATTGTAGTGATTTCTATTGCCCTGCAGATAGTCAATCTGTTTTTCCAATGGAAGCTGTATCCTTTGTTGAGGATGACATTCACTAAGAATTTCTATAGTAGCTGCGCTGAAGTTGTTGTTGATATATCCCTTTACTATCAGGATCTTATCTACCCAATATCTGCACAATATCCTCAGGAATGTCTTGGGTTTTGTCTCACGTAAGTTGCTTTCATGGTGCTTAATACTACTAAATATAGCCTTCACACCATTATTTTTCAATATTGCTATCCATCTTTGATTAAAAACTGTTCCATGATCAGCCAAACTAAACTTGGGTTGTCCTATTTTTTTTAAAATAACTGCCCTCTAATTTCTGTTGTAGCTCTCCGCAAATCATACAAGTGTACTATTTTCATAAGTGTATCCATTGTGATTAGTATGAATGCATAACCAAATTTTCCTTTAGGGAACAATCAACCATGCATTGTACATTTTTGACATTTTTTGCATGATTTTAAATACTATTTTGTGTGTCTACTCATACCTTTCCAGTATACAAGATGTTTAATAAGTTTCCTTAACTTGTAAACTGCTGTGTATCCCTCATCATCATGTAGTAATTTTAACACACTTGGCACACTGATAACCCATTTATTTCTGGTGAATGTGGTTTCTCCGAAGAATTCCTCCATGATATTTGCATTTTACTCTATTAGACAGTTGTTGATTTTCGTTTGCTACTTTGTTTATTATTTAGCTAATCTTTGAGTTCTGTTGTTGGCAGTGCATTAAATGTTCCCCGAAATGTTTTAATGCACCACATCCCAAAAAGTGGTCCTGCCCTATGCCGAAAGGGAAATTATACACAAAGAATATAAGTAGAAATACTATCAATATTTTTTACCCCGGAAAATATTTGTTTGGTGCAAATTTTGGCCAGTGAACATGTTTAAAATTTCCACCTGGGGATTAAATGTCAAGTTGAATGTCATAATTAAACTCAGTGACATCCATTACCCTAGATTTGACTCCATTCTTGGCTGTTTTTGCTTTGTTTTTATGTAGTGGTCCTCCATCCCCCACCACTAAGGGTGCTTGTGTCCAATGTCAAAGGAGTTGAAATTATACAAAAACAACATAGTGAGAAACACTATCAATCTTAATAAACCCCATAAATAATACTTCGACGCTTACATCCGATTTTGCAAAATACTCCCAGTTTATTATGGGATAAAAAATTACTCACCCTATCTAAAGAAAGACGTGATATACCTGACACTGTAAAGGATTCAAAAAACTCTCCATATCTTAAAAAAAGTAAAAAAATCTGAATATTTAGAGAAAATACAATGCCACCGGTACATTAAGGAAGCCGAGAATAGTCGCGATAAATTAAAGGAAGTGATAAATAATCCAAATCCATTAAGGATATAAATATCCAGGTACCTTAAGGTTGTCATTAAAATTCCCAATACCTTAAAGGAGTTAAAAAATACTCACGGTTCCTTAAAGGTGTCAGATATAATCCGGATACCTTATATAAACAAAAAATTGTACCAGTATCTTCAGAGTCAAAAATACTTTTGATATATTTATTCAAAAAAATACTCTCATTACCTGAAGGGTGTCATAAATTCTTCTGGTGCCTTGAGATTGTAAAAAATATTTCTGGTACAATAAGTAGTCAAGAATACTCCAGGTACACTACATGTGTCAAAAATACAGTATATTATGGTGTAAAGAATTTTTTTTCTGGAAGGTTAAAGAAAAAATAGTTTCTAGTATCCTACACGTCAAATACTTGTACCTTCTAAAAGTAAAAAAAGAATCCTGGCACATTATGGGATTATAGAATATTAAACATGATAGTTGATTGGGAGTCAAAATACTCTCTTAAAAAAGTTGAATATTTGCCTGCTGTTTGTTTCCAACTTAATTGAAAAATCCATTAATAATAAGGAAATCCATAAACTTTATCCCAATAATGCTACTGAATAAAAAGAGGACAAAAATATATAAGATTTTTATGGCTATACATTTTAATAGCTGTATTAATTAAATTATTTAGTTATAACTTTGCTCTAAATATTTTTGTAACTGTTACAAACTGATTGAGGATCATAATAACTATATACTTTGAAGTTCAATGCTGAGAATTATTGTGTCTAATTATTATTACAGTATATACATGTTCACAAATCATGTCACATTGGGCAACATTTTTGTTGCTAAAAAACATGAATAAATAAATTAACTTGAGTAAGGTCTAGCAGATTGAAAACAAAAAGTCACAATATTGTGTGCTGCAATAAATGCAAAAGAAAATAATGAAATATGCCAATTTTTCAATAGAAAAAGATAAATTTTGTTCAATGTCACTAATTCTCAACAGTTCTCACTTGAAATCATTCCCTTAGTCTTTACACATTTACACTCAAATATATGAAATTATAATGATATACACACATGACCAAATTTTGTCAAGAGTCTTCTCACATGAATTAATTTTCAGTTTTAGCACATTTAAAATCAATCTAATAGATTATAATGATTATCAAATATTAGGTATTGTTTTTACCATCATTCTATGTCTCTTCCAGTGCATATTGCAAGATATAATTGGGCAAAAACTTTGTCTGTTGTATATTACACTTTTATTCAATCAAAATATTTCTGCTTCATTTCATTATGAAAAATGGAACTATTTCCTTTGTCGTGCAGTACCCTCGCATAGTAACATCTCCCTCTTGCTTCACGGTCTCTTGGTGCACAGTAATTTACACAAAATGATCACTTTATTTAATTATAACTCTATCCACCTTTGTGCTAGAGGATTGTCACTCCCACTGTACCATTTCTTGTGTTTTTAAGAATATATGTACCAATTTTTGGTGCAATCTGTCCATGCATTTAAATCTGTATTGTGATTAACATAAATACATACATATATGCATACATACAAATATACATCCTTTTTCATTATATAGATAGTTTTCTCTAGAATCATTTTTCATATGGTTTTCTAGCATTTCAAGCTTTTCTTTAAATATAACAGAGACTACTTCTACAGTTGAATATATTTTTGCACCCATGCATTCATATGTTCCTGTACAGTTAACATAACATTATTAATACTTTTGTTTAAGTAGTATTAAATGGTCTTTACTTGTGTATCACTTCTATCCTGTAATTAATCAATTTTTGTAGACAGTGTACTGAGTTTGTCATTACTCTCAGTCTTGTCGTTTTCAATACAGCTCAAACGCCTGTTAAAGCACTCAATTTTTGGGTTTCCAAGTTTGCATTACAAGAAGTAATAGACACCTCACATTTTTTAAACTTTTCTTTAGTTTCTTGCTCTACTGCCTCTACCTTCCAATTTATGAAGCTCCCATTTTATCTATTTTTTATTACTAGCTTCTTTAGCGACCAATAGTTTTGCAAGCATGTCATTTACAGGTGGCGATTCCGACTGTGACTTTGAATTTTCTATTACTATTTCTGTGTCATGCCATTATTTTTTTTAAAAAAAAATGACAAGTAAATTTCCGAATCATTTTTCTTAAATTTGGTTTTGACCCATTGTCTTAACTGCTTCTTTCTTGTCATAGCATAGCTTAG
Organism: Zhengitettix transpicula; assembly: GCA_037074705.1. Classification (NCBI taxonomy): domain Eukaryota; kingdom Metazoa; phylum Arthropoda; class Insecta; order Orthoptera; family Tetrigidae; genus Zhengitettix; species Zhengitettix transpicula. Next base: position 189,188,136 of record CM073591.1, read on the forward strand.
AAACTATCTGTTAGAGCAACGTGAAAAGCATCTGCAATAGCAAATTTAAAAAATCTTACAAAAAATAAAGAAATACAATGAATTTATTTCCCACCTGTCTAAAAGAAAAAGTTTATCAACACAAAGAAAGTACACTTTTAACTCTCACAAAATACACCTCAGATTCCACCATAAAATTCCCTTTAAAATAGTCCCAGGCTACACTAGATTAGCCCTATACAATTAATGTTAGCTATCATGAGAGTGTATATGCAAGGAGAAATGGACTCAGAATCTTGTATGGGAGAATATGCAGCTCTTCTGCTCTCAGAGGAAAAAGTAAATATTTGGATTGGCCTGTTGCTGTGTTGTGTAGAACTAAGTAATAAAAATGTTTTCATTTTGTTCTGGACATTGTGTAGAGTCTTCTATCAATAGATCCCCATTTGCCATTATTTGTTAGAGTTTGGTCATGTGTCTATCTTACCCATTTGATAGTTCATACACACTGATCTCATTTGATCAGCACAATTGTTAAATTTGCTGATCCTGAAGCACTCACCAAATAAAAAAATCTTTTTACTAAGTCATTGCTGATTCCTTTTTTTCCTGTTCTGAAAACAAATGGAAGGCTAATTTCCTTCCTAGTGCATACACTAATTCCAGAATTTGTTACCAAAACTCCTAATCTGACCCAATACATAGCAAGCAACAAATTTTGTACAAGTTTGCCATAACATTTCTAAAAATAAAGAGAGCTTAGTTATGCATCAGGCCTAAGACTATGTTACATTATTTATTTTAATAATGAGGAAAAATGTTGACCAGACCAGGAATCAAACCCAGGACCTTCATCTTAACGGGCGGAAGCTCAGACCTCTAATATATCCCTTGTCGACTTATTTATGGCTTTAAAGGCTTATTACTTCTGTCTCATGCATCTGTCTGTGTAGGACTATTGTGCTTTTATTGCATTGTGTGATCCATGTGTTGACTTTCTCTCAAATCTATAGTTTAATCGAGTGGACCTACCTTTCTGTTGAAGGCATACTGTTAGCATAATTTCTCAAATTCTCGTTTTTGTTGTTTCATATTTTAAGATGAACTGAAAATAGTATACTACTTTTTTGCATGAATATTTAAGTTGCCTTTAGTGTTGGATAAAAGTCAGTTAATGATTTAAACAATTTTCTTCAGCTTTACTCTACTAGATTGCATGTGGATTGATTTCACAAGCCAAAAAAAAATCAGTACAAAATTATTCTGATCCTTCTAAGTACAAACAGTTACAGGTAAATTTAAATAATACATGTCACATTTTTTGACAGGTTGTATTGGGCATAACTACTTTGCTGACATATGTCCCTGTATCTCTTGCTGCAAGTCATCAGTCTGGGTCTCTACTTCTGCTCTCCTTTGCTGTTTGGTTAACTCATGAATTGAAATATGTAAAAAAGCTTCCAAAATAAATGAAAACAATGAAAGTTTTACTATTTCCTGGACCACATTCCAAAGACAAGTTTTAATATTATGTGTTTAATTTATTTTGTAAATAGTTATAAACAAATAAAATCTTAAGTTCAACTTAAAGTTGATCAAAACTCTGAATATTTGTCACTAATTTTCGCACATTACTTCAATGTAATGAGGCATAATTTAAAATCCTTGGTTTGTTAGAAAAGTTGGAAATTAACCAATTTTATATTCGATTATGTAATGTTGGAAACAATGCTGTCTGTGTTCTTCTATCGTTGAGTTGTATCTACACATAAATGAATAAGCCTCCTTTATTTTGTGTTCTTGTAATATATGTTTCTTGCAATATATGATAATAAAAATCCTTCAAGATTTGTGATTATTGCAGATGGTGGGAATTCTTGATCACTAAAATTAGGACTATTTGAATCACTCTTGATCAACTGAGCACTGAACACCGGGTTGGGGGTTGTTGAATCAGTGAGAGATTTTGTTTTCTTGTTGTATTACATCTTCATCTTCTGGAATCGTCTCAAAGATTTTTGACAGTGTTTTTCTTTTCGGAATATTATACTGCAGAATTGGTAACAGTGGAATGTCTAGATTGCACTTGTATTCACTTGTTGTTTCTATGTTGAAACACTGGGTTTTTGTCTATTGGGGTAACCATGGTTGAAATGGTCTGCAGCCAGCCGTTACATAGAATGGTGTAACACTCCTCCCTGAAAAAGGAGGCTGCAAGCCTCTGAAAATTTGAAGAACAGCCTTCGACTTATGGCTTCACCTCATTTCACTTTCAGGTAAGCCACAACCTATCTCTTCTCTCTTTCCTTTCCATACCAATATTGCAATTATATATATATATATATGTATATATTCAACTTGGATAGTGAGAAAGGATAGAAATAAATAGGAGAAATAGAAGGATTGCGCTTTATTTTGAATTCATATGCTCGGGCGAAGAATTACGCACATAGAAAAGCATATGTTCAAAGCAGAGAGAAGGATGGAAGAAGAAGGAAAGACTGAAAATATTTGACCCAGGCGGGACTTGAACCCACGTATTCTGCTTAGTACACAGACGCCTTAACCATCTCGGCCACCGGGTCAAGTTCCTGACCAGGCAAATATAGACAGTCTTATTGTGGACAATTAATAGTTTTTAGTGGAGGAATGGATAGAGTAGAGGGAATGAAGTATTAGGAGCTTCCATTAAGGAATAAATACAATATTAGGAGAATCCATTAAGGAACTAATTCACATTCAACTTGGATAGTGAGGAAGGATAGAAATAAATAGGAGAAACAATCAACACCCCCACCAAGCCACTAACTTTCTCTCTCAAGGGAAGGTTGTGGCATAGGAAAGGTTAGGATACAGATCATTCATACAAAGGATCCCACGTATACATGTATGCTTGAACATACAAATACACATAAACATAAACATGCACAGACACACACACGTGTATGCATACTTATACATACATGAGCATGCACATACATACTCACAGGGTCTCATGAAAGTGGGGATGGTACGTAGGAAGGGCACTATTTACAGGATGTTGAGTCCAGGGCTTTGCCTGGACTGCAAGACATGTTGGAAAGTTAGTTCTCATAGATGAAGTTCTGCCTCTGATGAATTGGGGGGTAGAGTTTTAAGGATGGTGAGTGTGAAGCATTGGTCGAAATTGTTTATGTTGTGGTTTAGGGCGTGAACAGCTACTGGGAATTGGATTTTAGATAGTTTGACAGTGCTGCGGTGGTTGGCTATATGTTCAGGGAGGGGTCTTTTGGTTTGGCCTATATAGAAGGCAGAGCAGAGTCTGCAGTTAATTTGGTAGATGGTGTGGGAGGAGAGGCAGGTGTTATTTTCTTTGCTTTTGAATTTTTTTGTGTGATTATGAAAGGTTGTGGTGGGCTGTAAGATAGGGCAGACATGGCATCTGCTCCATCCACAAGGTTTGCAACCTGGCAGGGGTGGGCGGGTGGGGGTGTGGGTTTTGCAAAGGTGGACAAGTAAATTTCGGAGGTTGGGTGGGCAGGTGAGGATGGTTTTCAATTCACGGTTAGATTGCATTCCAGTGTATGCTAGGCGGAGAATGGAATTGATTTTTTGTAGTCCAGGGAAGTAGGTGGTCGTGAGGGGTGGACTACTTTTTTTGTTTTGGTCAAGAGTGGGTGTGGGTGTTTGGAGGTTTGATAGGGACTGGGTTATCTGTTTTTGGAGGAGGTCACTGGGATAGTTTCTATTGATGAAGGCGTTAAGTATCTGGTTGGTATTAGACGTGAGGCTGTTCCAGGTGGAGCAAATATGTGCTCCCCTGAGGGCTAGACTATATGGGAGGGAGCGTTTTGTGTGGTGTGGGTGGCAACTAGTGAAGTGCAAATATTGAAGTGTGTTTGTAGGTTTTATGTGGACAGATGTGTTGATCGTGCCCGAGCAAAGTTGTACGTCAATGTCTAGGAAGGTGACTTTGGTTGGGGAGTGGTTCCAGGTAAATTTAATGGGGTGTTTGGTGTTCAGTGTGTGGAGAAATTCGGATAGGGAGTCTGGTCCGTGGGTCCATAGCATGAAAATGTCATCTATGAACCTGAACCAGGCCAGGGGTTTTAATGGGGAGGAATTTAGCTGAGACTGTTCCAGGCGTCCCATGAACTGATTGGCATAGGAGGGGGCCATCCGGGTGCCCATAGCTGTGCCACTGGTTTGATGGTAGATGTTGTCCTGGAAGGAGAAGTAATTTGTGGTGAGGACAAACTGTGTAAGGGAAACCAGAAAATTGGTGGTGGGGAAAGAATTTTGTGGTCTGCAGGACAAGAAGTGTTCAAGTGCCGCTAGTCCATTGGCATGGGGAATATTAGTGTAAAGTGACACTACATCTATAGTGACCAAAAGGGTGTCAGGTGGAAGAGGTTTTGGTAGTTCGTGGAGACAGCGTAGGAAGTGGCTGGTGTCTTGGATGAACGAGGGTAGTTTTTCTAATATTGGTTGGAGGGACTCATCCACCAATGCAGAAATCCTCTCAGTAGGGGAATTGTAGCCAGCAACTATTGGGTGGCTCGGTATATACCAGGTTTGTGGATTTTGGGGAGCTAGTAGAAGTTGGGTGTTCTGGTTTTTTTGTGGGTGAGGAGTTCAATGGAGGCTGATGACAATTTTTGAAGTTTTCCATGTGAACAGAAAAATTTGTCTATTTCTGAGTTGATGGCTGGATTGGGGTCAGTGGGTACAGGTTTGTATGTTCTGTCATTTCTCAGCTGGCGAAGTGCCTCAGCCGTGTACTTCTCCCAAGTCCATGACGACAACGGTGGAGCCCTTGTCAGCCGGGAGAATGACAATTTCTTTTTCATTTTTAAGGTTTTGGAGGGCTAAATTCTGGTTACGGGTCAGGTTGGGTTGATTGGGGAGCGAGTTAAGGAAGGATGGTGTGGTAACGTGGGAGACTAGGGTGCAGGTGAACGTTTGAAATAGTTGGTTGGGTGCGCATTTTGGAGGAGCGGTCAAAACTCTGTAGTCCACAGCCGGCCGATGCATGGAATGGTGTAACACTCCTTCCTGAAGAAGAGAGCCTCCAAAATTTGAAGAAATACCTTCAGTTCCTTATGGCGACGCAGCACTTCACTTTCAGGTAAGCCACAACCTATCTCTCTGTCCTCTCCATACCAATATTCCAATTATACATATAGGATCAGAGATAGTGAGGAAAGATAGAAATAAATAGGAGAAAGGTTGGATTCCTTATCCAGGGAATGAACATATGCTTTTCCTTGTGAGCAATTCTATGCCTGAGCATATGCATTCATATAGTGTATTCCCACATTTCATCTATTTATTTATATCTTTCTCATTATCCATGACCCTATGTGGCTTCATGCCAAATACAGTTAATGTCGCTTATTGTAATCACATTCAATGTTATCATTCGATATGTGCATGTGTGTGTATATATATTGTAATGCCAATTAATTAATAAATTTGAATTGTTAGCGAACAGTTTGTATTATAGCAAGAGCGAGCAGAGTGACAATGAGTGGTGAGCTCTGTTCCTATTATTGAGTGCGCAGAATGGCGTTGACACGCGCAAAAGCATGGTCAGTTGGCGGAAAGACATTGCAAGAAGCAAAACAAATAATAAAACTTGAGCAGAGACTATCGTCGTTAATGTATTAACAGTTAAAGTTGTGAATTAATACAAAGTAAAACATTCACAGAAGTATTGCATCGTAAATATAGGAAAGTAAGAGCAGATTTCGTCAGAATAGAACTTTCCAAAATCTTCATGGAGAAATTGTTCCAGGAGAACATTGGTAAAATTATTGTGGAGCGGAGCAGTCAACAGAATACAGCCAATCTTGCCAAATTTTAAAGTGAAGTGTAGAATCAGTGAAAACCAAGGCCTGATATTAAATAATTAAAGGGTGTAAAATGCATCCGAACGAGTTAAAATTGATTGTTCTTGTACCAGACCGATGGTCCGTAAGTAACATAATATTGATAAATTTGTAAACAATAGTTAAAAGTGTAATCAGATTTCGTTCAGAGTTCATTTAGTTCAGCTTTCATTCCACTTATATTTCATATTGTTTTTAGGTTAATTTTTTTTATATTTTGAATTGTTAATAGTCAAATTATACATTTATCGTGTCCTAATTATCAAACCCAATGAAAGATGGCCCTGAAAGAATAGATCTCAAATTTTGTTTGTATTTTTCTTTTATTCTGTAAAAGTCACTAAAGGAAAATCAATTATTTTGTGTGTTAATTTTTTATCTTTTCATTTAAATAACCTCACATTGTTAATTATTACAAATTGGCACCATAAAGTGGGGCAAATTCTTTAAATTAAATTAAATAGTCAAATTGTTGATTATTACATTTTGGCGCCCAACATGGGGCAAATTCTTTCATTTAATTAAACGATAAATTTGTTGATTATTACATTATATAAAACACCTGAGAAAAATGTGACAAGGTCAAATTAAATAACACAATTAGATAGAAAGGAGAGACAATTAAGTCAACTTACCTAAAATCCAGTTGAGCAGAGGAGACAGAATAGTACAAATTTTTGAGGTCCTGTGTCCTCTTTGTGAGGAAGGAACGACTGAAATGAGTGCAGGCCGGGCATGAATAGACAAATTTGAACTCTGGAGCATAAGCCATAAGATAGTAACAATCGACACCCAATAAAGCCAACAATTTAGTCTTTCTCTCAAGGAAAAGTCACAATAATGGAAAAGTACATACACAAACATTAGAATGTAATTTAAACAGGAAAGAAATGGAGAAGAATAAAGTAAAAGAATAAGAAAATGGGACACTGGAACAGCTACACCTAAATTCCTATTCGCCGAAACCCTTATCCTAGTTCTGGTACATAGATGGTATTTTCATACTGTGGACCACATGCCCTTTTGGATTTCCTTGAAAACCAAAGCACTAAATTCCCTGTTAAGTTCACCTGGAACTGCTCCCCCACCATCACCACCTTCCACGATCTTGATACATCAATTCGGGACTAATCACTCTGTCCACATTAAACCCACCAACACCTTACAATATCTTCACTACACCAGTTTTCACCCTGAACATACCAAATGCTCCCTCCCATACAGCTTAGCCCTAAGGGAGCTTGAATTTACTCTACTTGGAACAGTCTCGCCACCTACACAAAAACAATTCCTTAATACTTTCATAAACAGAAAATACCCTAGTAACCTCCTCCATAAACAAATATCCAGTGCAGTATCCACTGTCCAACTACCAAAACCCATCCTTCATCAACACAAGAAACTTAGTCCACCCCTTACCACAACCTACTTTCCTGGAATACAAAAACTCCACCTCACCTACACTGGACTACAATCTATACCAGGTCTTAATAGCATCCTTCCCACACTACTACCCACCTGCGCTAGGGTGGCTTTTGGACACATTTTCAATCTTCGCAATATCCTTGTCTACCATTGCATGCCCCACCCTTAAACTCCCCTGCTTAAGCCAGGTTGCCAACCTTGCGGTAGAAACAGGTGCCAGGTCCATCCCATCGTACTGCTCACTACAATCCTCCACAAATAGCCTCCTACAAAATCAAATAAAACATTACATCATCTATCAAATTAATTGTGAACTCTGTCCTGATTTCTATATCAGCCAAACAAAACGACCTCTACCTAAATCGCAGCTCTGTTAAATGCTGCGCACTGACCCTCCTTAAAGTCTTACTCCCCGACTCATTGGACACTGAACTACTCCATCTTTCGGAACGTTTCTTCTAGCACATCTTACAGTCTGGACAAAATCCTGGACTCAACATTGTCTAATATTGTTATAGTAGTGGTTATTATATTTTGTTGAAATAATGTTTCAATATAATATTATGGTAATTGTTATAATTATTACTATTATCATGATTTGTTCAATTGCTTCCCTATTCTCATTCTTTTACTTTTTTTTACTTCCTATCCATTTCCTTCCTTTTTAAGTTCCATTATAGTGTGTATGTATTTTTCCTCCATCTTAGCTCAAATTCATGCCCATCTGGTATGTAGTTGAGATCTTCCTTCAGGGGCTTGTAAACGAGCAACAAAACTTGCACATTGCCGGCAATATTTTAGGAAACTATGGCTGGCAACATTTCAAGCAATTATTGCCGGCCAAAGTGTAGCCTAAGCATTTCTTGCATACACGTAGTACAATAATAATGGCCGAAAAATGAATTGATTATTAGCATTCATTGAGATAAAAAATTTCAAGTAATTAAAGAAGGGAAGAACCAGGATTTGACCTTATTTAAACAACACTTTACAATTTAAGCAACGAATTACTTCTTGACTTATTTCAAAACTTCACCAGAATATCGACGGGCGACTTTTGATTATTTGCTTAAAAATTGGGCCCATGATTGAGGAAAAGGACAGTTTGATGAAAGCAATACCGATTCTTGGAGACTCCTATAAATCTTTGATGTATTTAATCCGATTGTTCAATTTCACACGTCGTTCGAGAAGTATCCGCAGATTTAATGAATTTATAAAAGTATGTACAGGCTAGACCTCTTTATTTGTTAAATATTAATTTTAAAAACTAACTTCTTATTTTCATTTTTCGCGTATGTCATAACCGAGGCCAAATTTGTTGGTTATTGCTTGCCAGTCACATAATGAATTTCAGCGATAAATTCAATGATTTTCTCATATATCCAATTCATAAGTGGAATACTGAATAATTTTAACCAGGGAACAAAATGTAATATTAATTGATAACACAGTTGATTGACCTCCAGGTGAGGTTAAGGAACTATTGCGGCCCGGTAATGTTTCCGATTTTCTATAGAGGACCGATGCCACCGGCAGCACGCCGCCAGTACTGAAAATGTTGGCAACATTGCCCGGCAATATGTATGTATTGCCGAAAATGTTGCTGGATTTAGAGAAATATTATCCGGCCAGTATTGCCGTAAAAAGTTGCTCGTTTACAGGCCCTCGAAAATTTGTACTATTATGTTACCTCATGTTCGACTGGACCAACTATTGATTTCAGTTAAGTGGACTTCGCTGTCTCTCCTTCCTATCTAGATTTTTTTTTGTCAATGTTGGACAGGCACAATTTGTTTTGTCTCAGTCATAGCTCAATGCCTCCTAGTACTTCTTGTTTGCAACACTATTGTCCTCAAAGTTCAGTAGCTTCCACCCTCTTTAAGAATTTGCTACAGCTGTTATTATTGTGTCTGAAACCTTCCAGTTTGAGGATAATGCAGCCTTTATTTTGTCCCTGCAAAACCCTTGAGGGTTCATGCTTAAATTGCCACTCATTCCTTCACATGTGAATATAGTTAATCTATAACATGTATTCAAATACACTTTCTAATGTATGTATAGAATTAACTCAAATTTATTGCTCCTCGTTTCCCGTTTCAAGAGTACTCTTATTAAAATCTGGATATTTCGATTGATTCCATGATGACAATGATTCAGTTTTACTTTTACTGTAATCTCTCATAATACAAAACTGGTTAATATGAGTGAGGTATTCAACAAAGCATATAAAAAAATTATTTGTGGAAAACATTAAGAGTATTGTAAATACATTTTTGGTACCACATATCCTAGCAGACAATTATTCATATGAAATGGAATTTTATAGTTGAGAATCTGTGTCAATGGAGACCTGAAGAAAAAGTTGACATTTTTAATATGATTAATAGTGATCACATTTCAATGCATTTAAAGCTTAGTATAATCTGGATACCTGTGATTTTTTTTAGCTTCAATTTACCTTTTGCCACAGCAGAAAATTGAATTATGGTATGTATTTATGATTATAACTGAGTAAGGTGAACAGACAAACTTAAAGATTGTGCTTCATCTGTTTAAAATGAAACAGCAGTTATAACAATATCAAGTGATAAATATGAAATTTATTTACTCAATTGTACTAAATAAAATCATACAGTACAACAAATTGCCTCTCAAAAAATATCAAACAACTATGAACATATACAAATTGGATGCAAAAAAGTGATAGAAATGCAGAAAAATGTGAAATTATACATTTTCCTGAAACTCTTGAGTGTAACATGTAAGTGCGAAAATAGGCATGATTCATTTTACAAGTACTTGTAAGTTATCTGACATTTAGCTTTACTTGCTGGTCTATATGTAAAGATTGTTGCAATGTAAAACTACAATATATATGAAAGACTGTAGTTTATTTTACAGATTCTACAATTAAATTTGTTTAACTAATATTAGATCTGTTGATAATTTTTTAAAATATACATTATAATATTGAGCCTTATTCAAAATCTTGCAAGTAAACAGTCTTAATATATCAATTAGGAGCAGTCAAAATAACTCTGAAATATATACATAATTCATTAACACATTAGTAAATAATAAAACCCGTTTTGTTATTAGACATCACCTTTAAACCTCAGATATCTTTATACTCTAATAATTTCGTTACTATGGACTCTCAGCACACACATCCACAGAGATGTCTTAATTGCTCTGCTGAAACCCACAACTACCTTCAGCTTTCCATATGCAATTGTTGATCACTATTAACTATTACTTGAACAACATAACCAGGCTGAATTTTGGATTCTTCAATTCGCAATTTATCTCCAAGAAGTTTTCCGCCAAAGAACCATCGCTGTCGAGATGGTTCAAGACCTTCTTGTAGCTGAAAGCAAAAGATGAATATCAACAAAGTACCACCTCAGCAATGCACAAATAAATACAAGTTTTAAACTAATTGGAAAGCTGTAACTGCAAATAGCTATTCACTTTAACATAAGTAACCACTATTCAACTGACGATGTGGACACAACACACAATGGAAATGTCTAATAAAAAATATTTAAATGGAAAAAAACATCAGCCCACTAGTTAGAAACTTATTATGAAAAATTTAAAACATTATAAAAAACAGTTTTATCCCTAAATTTATGGCACCTCTTCAAATGTCAATTTCAATTAAATGATAAATTATGATACAATTATATAATATTAATTACATAAAATATAGATTAACAAGAATTTCTAAGGTGTGATTTTCACACGTTGCAGCCAACACAGATGTTAAAAGTATTGTTCAATTTAAAATAAATTGGAAATAATATAATAAATAGATTACATATTAAGGAATCGTAAATATTTTAATTATCAGTTTCATTGTTTACATTAATGGCCGAATCATTGGATCTAATATGTAACATTTTGCTCATCAATCTGGAATAACGAAAACATAAGTTTGTGTTAAAAGTATAATAATTAAATAAATTATCCAAATAGCAGACAAAAAAGTGCTACATAAATGCCATTAGTTTCTGCTATTCTGGTTGCTTTTATAAGGTGATTCAAGAAACGCAAGAGCCATAAACCAGGTGACGAAATCAAAAGCTTTACTTAGGGACGAGAAATCCCTAAGTTGAATGTGATAGCAATTTTTGTTAAAAAATGTGTAAATTGATATAAAAATCTTCTATGCACACAGGACTGTAATTTTATTGCACAAATATAAATGTTTGCAGGAAGATTCATTTGTAAATAACAAATGAAACGGAAATAACACAAGAATTAATGACCATATAACAGACAAAAAAAAACAAATTAATTTTGAACAATATAATTTAAAAATATGTAGACTGTTGAGGTCTTTGTCAATACTATAACCAGACCTAACCAGAAATATTTCAATTGAATTAAAAGTACAATATATTGTGGCAGTCCCCTCGCTACCAGCCGTAGAATGTCTCCGACAGTCCAATTCGTAGAACGGCTTACCTGCGGTAGGAGGAAGTAACTATTTGAAAACAACAACCCTTTCCATACTAAGCTAATTTATTAAAGATATGTACAATTAAAATTTTTCCCTCCCGACTAGCCAGTTATGAAAACTCAAGGACTATTGTGGCAAGTTAGGCCCGAGAAACGATTTATAAAAAGTGCTTTACGCAACCACGAAATATGCAATACTGGTTACCATACTGGGGTCTATGCAACACAGCGACGTCCCTCACAGCTGGTCATCGACGTCTCTCTTGTGGAGTCTCGCTGGTAAATTCTCAAAAAACCCAAGAGCAACTGCTCACCGCAACTTCTCCAGTCAGAATCTCTGACCAGGCGTCACTTTCTCCCGACCTGTGAGACCAACTGTTTTTTTATTGGTCCATTTAATTTATTATGGACCAATCACAGGTCTTAGGCAAACTGACGTAGAGCATTCCAACAGCGAGACCCTCTGCACCTGCTGTTTGCTGATGGGAGAAACCCCTGATGGAGGTACCCCAGCCTGACTGGCACCAAACGGTACTTTTTGCTGATGTTGGATAAACATGGATGCTCACGCGTTTAAACAAACTGACTAAAATATCAGTATAATCAATGAAAAGACACCTATCCTAAATAACGCGCTATAATATCCTAAAATACGCACTCCAGGAGACATCGAATGACGATAAAAAACAAGGTGTTTTAATCACAATTTAATACATTTGATTTTCAATTAAAATTGTATGGAACCAGAAACATTTAGATTGAATTAAAAATACAATTAAATCCTACAATACAATAATAATATAATTTAGATTCCAAATTTGGTAAGAAGGTTTTAAATAATATATGTGCTAAAATCAAAACTTGGTCAAAAAATCCAAGTACAAATTAAGTTGCCAGTGATCCAATTCAATTGAAGACAGCTGTTTAATTAATGTACTAGTGTATAGATATTACACAAGTTGGATTTTTTATGACTGGTGAGTTGTCAAGTATAAATTAAGTTGGCTTTTATTCAATAGAACATTTGCATGGGCAAATTGAAAATCCAAATGAGTCATTTCACAGCAATACTTGGGACAATATTCCAAAGACTGTTTGTTTCAATTGCTTTCATTCGTGTGTGTGTGTGTGTGAAGTACTAAAAAAAGTCTTAACGACTTGCATCTTATTTGGGTGACGGTGATCGCAAAGCATTTAACAGATTTGAAGAAATTATATGATACGGAGAACAGGTAACAATTACTAAATTAGAATACATGGGTCATATGAAATTATGAAGATTAAAAACTGTAAATAAAGGTAAGAATCTATAAGTTGGTAAGGTGTGATTCATATTGTAATTATATTACTGCCGTATGGTGATGTGAAGTAAATGCACAAAAGAGTTGATTAATTGTAGGCTACAATTTTTTAAATAAAGTATAGCATTTCTCAGTTACCATCATAATCATAATTGTTAGAAATTTTCAGCATTTTTTTACTGTAGTAATGTAATTTGCACAGCAAATTTGTGTTTGTTACAATCCTCTAAAAGTTATCAATCAAGAAAAATAAAAATTTCCAAGCTTTGAATCATTTAAGGTGCACTATATTATCATAATTTAACATGGGCAAGAAAGTAAGTTATGGTGCCCCTAATGGTAACTCAGATTATTCTCGACACTCTTAAGGTGTCAATTCTGACAATTATTTTTAGCTTCATTAAGGTACAAGAACTATTTCAAAGCATGTATTCTTGACTCCCTTAGGGAGTATTTGTTACTCTCTTAATTCAATTGCATTTATTTAAAACTTTCATAAGGGACTACACTTATTGAAGGTACCAGGAGGATTTTTACTAGGTTGAAGCACTGCCAGTCATCATCACAGCTAAGATGAATCTAACCCCTCAATTCCCACCCACCCTGTGTGTTTTCAGTTTGTTATAAATAGTCTCAGCGACATCCATAACCCCGATAATTCTTTGTTTTTTCGAAGAAACTAGCCCGATTTGACTCGAATCTCGTTTGATTTGGCATTAATTATATGCTCCCTTCGCATGCCAAAAGGGGTTGAAATTATACACAAACAACATCAGTAAAAATACAAACAATATAATTAGCCCAGAAAAATATTTACTCAATGCAAATATCTACCGTGTTTACATGTTCCAAATTTCCACCTCTCTATCCCTGCATCTGAGGGTTAAATGCCAAGTTGAATGTCATAACTAAACTCAGTGACATCCATAACCTTCGATTTGACTCCTATCTCGGTTGTATTCGCGTTATTTTCCTGTAAAGCATCTCCATCCCAAACCTAAGGGTGCCCTTTTCCCCGGGTGTAGGGGATGATAATTATATTCAGATAACATCGGTATAAACACTATCAATATCTTTGATCCATAAAAATATTTATCCAACTCCAATATCGGCTGTTTTAGCATGTTTAAATATTTCCACCCCCGTCCACCCCCGGTTCTGAGAGTTGTAGTCGCGTCTCACCCCGACAGTGCTTGTTTCATGGTCGCAAAGAACACGTGTACGAAATTTGGTGAAATTTGCTCCACCGGTGTAGATTTGTATAAGGAACATACAAATATATATACTAACATACAAACAAACAAACGCTCTTTTTTATTTATTAGATCGATAGCCGTGATTTTCTTCCTATCAGCCACTGTATTTCTCTGGCCTTGATCTCAACTTGTTTTTCCTTTTTTTAAAAAGATATTTCCCAGTCAGTTTGGTATTTAAACGTAGTCCTACTGTTTTTGTTTCAGGAATCTGCAAATTGTTTGAAGCGACTACAGGGCAGATTTCTTAGCGCAGAGTGAACGTAATGTGTGCAGATTTGTACAGCGAACATGAGAAATCTGAAACAGAAAAATCTGAATTAAATTGTTTTTGTAATTAAATGCGTAATAATTGAGCACACCCCAAGCCTAGAAGTTAAGCATCAATCACGCAGCAAGTGGTGTTAGCTTTTTTGAAATACGTAATCAATTGACGTTGCTTCATACACAGTGAATAGTTCTCATTAAGTGATTTTACAAAGAGAACATTTCTCTCTCGAACCAAAACATTCAAAAGACGAAGAAATTTTTATAGACTTCAATATCCCAGGCGCTGGGAAATGGACATACTAAAGATTCCAACAATTATAGTTAATATATAAATACTGGTAATCCAACTATGTAGAATGTGTTCGTTTTAAGAGCGAAACATCATCAACGACAACTAATAAAGAGCCTTAATTATAATTATTCAGAACGCGATTAGTCAAAATGATAATGTAGTTGTAATAAACGTTACAAACGAAGTTTTTGTATTACAGGTTGCGAAAAGATGAATGATAGGAACTTAACATATTGTAAGAATATTATGTATCCACGGAAACACGATCGGAACAGAAGACTTGGCTCTAAATTCAACAGTTTTCGTTATGGTAAGTCATTTATAATGAAAGTTGAATATATTATTGCCTGTGTTTAATTCAGTTACCTCCTTCAACTACTGAAATACTCTGATTTCGCGTTTTGAGCTAAGTCAGAACATTTCTAAATGTTCGTAAACAAATTGTTTGATGCACGTGGACGGATTCCGACCCTCACACTCCGAAAACTCTTGCAAACGTGTGCAAAAGTTGAATTTTTTACGTGGTGCTATCATTTTTTAACGCTCCTAAATGTCATATGATTATTATTGGAAAGAAAAAGCGATTCAACCTCTTACTGCCGTCGACTGAGTTAATTTTACCAAGAAGAAATTTGATATACTGAATTATATCTCTTTCTACCGTTGGTTTCGTGTCTAATCAATTGAGTTTCCCTTCCCACTTTTCGCCCCTTTACCATTTCCTTTCTTTCGTTCTCTAGTCTATAATTAATTTTAATTCAGGTAAAAGTATTTTCAGACAGTTGATACTAATTAGGAATTGTCGTCAACAATTAATTGTTTATTTTATTTCATTCAAAAGAAATAAACTGTAATATTTTGTTAAAGCTAATTTCATATTTATTAAACAATTCAACTTTTATTTCATAAAAATCCTCACAATATTTCAATCTAAAATCTTTATAGAGCTTTGAAATATAATAATATAAATATAAAGAATCATTTCATTTCTCCGCTCCAGTTAATCGGGTAATGGTTTTTAGGAACCTTTTCCAATTTGTTCTTCCAAACGACAACTGCCAGTCCAACTTCTATCTTTAATCAGTATTGACGAATTTATGAAAATTTGTTTTTCCCAGCCTTCACGAGCTCAACCTCTCGGTTATTTACCAGTCACGTTCCTTGGTGTTCTGTTAGGGGTCATTCCATGCCAAGTGACCAAATTTTCAAATAAAATTTTTAGTCGCCATCTCCAATCTTAATGAAATTTTGTGTAGGGACAGATATGTGTCTGAGACAATTCTGTGTAAAATTTCACTTTCATAAGTAGTATAGAGGGGGCGCCAGGGCCTCCTGAAAAAAAGTTACCTGTGCAATTCAACCATGCACATGAACAGATTGCGAAGTTTGAAGTTCTACTGTTGTGGAACTGTAGCAGCTATCTTCCTGGAAAATGGCAACCAGAGACAACTATTTATGCTGTACACGATGGGCGCAGTTCCAAGGTTTAAAAAGTTTTAGTTTTATTGCTGTTATCTCACAAAGTCGCTCAAAACAACCGTCACGTCAATTTGAGGCCGATTTTTCGGGCTTATAACTTTGGAACAAAACGTTCTACAAACTTATGCTTTGGTAAGTTAACTAAACCCATTACTTATTTTAAGCTGCCAAACTATCATCTTTCAAGCTCACTTTGTTGTCAAGATATATGTTAGTTAATATGAGGTTCAAATTTTATGTGTCTAATTTTGTGAATTTTCAAACCCAAATTGCAAAAAATCATTTGCTACAATCAAGTTCATTTTTTACCATTGGAAAGAGAAGACGTTTTTCTTTTACAGTCACGTAATTTCATTTTAGAGACTCATCATTTAAGGCCAAAAAAATTACTTTGAAAATTGTACTCCTTTAAATAACATGATATACTGAACGAATGTGATGAAAGCAAATCATTTGTACTTGTTCATTCAAACTGTTGGTATTAATTATACTTAATTTCACCAAGTGGTTTTTATTTATGGTTATGCAATATGTGAATCTTATCTATTAAAATTAATGCTATTAGAATGTTATAAAAGCATTGCAAAATCAAAAATACTTGCGTTGATCCATGATGACTGAGCCACTACCAATTTCACGTTTAAAATGAGTGTGTATGTACACGTCACTTCATTCAAGGCTTAAATTTGAAACACCATCATCGCCTAGGGGCACGCCCCATAGCCAGGCAAGGCAACCTCATTGTTGATTAGACTGGCCTTTGTTGGAGTTTTCAAAGTAATTTTTCTGGCCTTAAATGACGAGTCTCAAAAGTGAAATAAGATGACTCTAACAGAAAAAAGTCTGCTCTTTCCAATGGTAACAAAAAGAAATGAATTGTAGCAAAAGTTTTTTTGTTATTTGCTATTTGTGTGAAAAAGCACAAAAATTGACAAATAAAATTTGAACTTCACATTAACTAATATATATCTTGAGAACAAAGTGAGCTTGAAAGCTGATACTTTGGCAGCTTAAAACTAGTAATGGGTTTAGTTATCTTACCCAAGCATAAGTTTGAAGCACGTCTTGTTTCAAAGTTATAAGCCCGAAAAATCGGCCTCAAATTGACGTGACGGTTGTTTTGAGCGACTTTGTGAGATAACAGCAATAAAACTAAAACTTTTTAAACTTGGAACTGCAACCATCGTGTACAGCATAAATAATTGTCTCTGGTTGCCATTTTTCAGGAAGCTAGCTGCTACAGTTCCACAACAGTAGTACTTCAAACTTCACAATCTATGCACGCGCACGGTTGAATTGCACAGGTAACTTTTTTTCAGGAGGCTCTGGCGCCCCCTCTATACTACTAGTGAATCTTAGATTTTTCACAACATCACTTGAAGCTTTATTCAACACTATCACCAAATTTCACCAAAATCCAAGGTGGTACCCAAAAGGCGATTTGGTCACTTAGCCATACTAGCGTAATTGCCTATTTCTAATATTTCCAAGAGCTTCTGTTCGATCCAAGTTGTTGCCGGAAATCATCGTTCCTTATCTTGTCTTCTGGACATAAGTACGGAGGAATTTCATTTCAGTTGCCTGTAAGGGACTGTGAGTCACCCTCGCCACTTCCAGCCCGTAAGTTACAATTGCTATCAAGTAAGTTTTGTACAGAGTGATCTTAGAAGCTCCCAGAGTAGTAGACGGAATGATGAAAGGTTGACGCAGCTTGTATCCTAATGCTTATTTCTTGTTTTAATGCGTTGTCAGAGGAAACAACGATTCCTAAATATTTGAATTGGTTACGATAGGTATTGTCACATTTTCCAATTTCAGATGGAAACTTGCAGGGACTCCGATTTATCAACATACCTACTGTTTTTGTTCGACTGATTATGCTATTCATAGATTTTAAGCAAGCCTTCGATAGTGTGAATAGGGAATAACTAGTTGAGGCCAAAAATCAAATGAAAATTCACAAGAAAAAATTAGATTCATAAAGATGACAATGACAAATACAACAGCTAAAGTGAGAATTGACAATAAATTGAGTGAGACCTTCATGTTCATTAGAGGAGTGAAACAACGAGATGGTCTGTCTACCACTTTATTTATATTGGCCCTCCGCTGGTATAAAAGAATTAGATCAAAGGGGTACAATTTTTAACAAGATCAGTCAGATATACCACTGCGAACAAAAAGTAAGGTGACTTTATTTATAAAATATAAATTCTTTATTTATTCTTCCAAATCAATTTCATCCCCTTCAAAGTAATCCCCGTCCGATAAAACACACTTTTTCCAACGCTTTTTCCAGTCCTCGAAACAGTCGGAATAGTCTTTTTCCGGTATAGCCTTCAAGACCTTCTTCGATTCGGGTTTTATCTCCTCAATCGTGTCAAAACGGCATCCCCGCATTGGCCTTTTGAGTTTGCTGAATAGCCAGAAGTCGCACGGAGCCAAATCAGGCGAATACTGTAGTTGCGGAACGATATGAGTCGAGTTTTTGGCAAAAAAGTCGCGAAGAACCAATGCAGTATGACATGGTGCATTATCGTGATGAAGGAACCAAGAGTTGTTTGCCCATAATTCCGGCCTTTTCAGACGAATAGCTTCACGCAAACGACGCATAACGCTCAAATAATATTATTTGTTGACAGTTTGGCCTGGCAGAAGGAATTCATAGTGCACCACACCACGATAATCAAAGAAAACTGTCAACATGACCTTGATTTTCGGTCTTGCTTCACCTTTTGCACGATATTCGCTGGATTGGTGGGTGGTTGCAGGGTCGTATGCGTAAATCCAAGTCTCGTCTCCAGTAATTTCAAGTGGTCCTGATAGTCAGACAGCAAAGTTTCACACACATCAACGCGACGCTTTTTTTCCAATCGAGACACAAAACATTCTTCAAAATGGTTTGGGCTGAGCCAAATGATATTCCAACGCTATCAGCGAGATCTCTTATTGTACATTGACGATTTTCAAGGACCAAATATATGATTTTTTGGACGTGGCCCTCGTTGGTAGACGTTGACGGTCGTCCAGAGCGCGGTTCGTCTTCAACGCGTTCTCGGCCCTCTTTGAATTCGTTGTACCACTTATAAACGTTTTTTTGTGCCATAGTTTAATCACCAAAGGCAACATTTTCAACGTGTCCGCACAAGAATATTCGTTCCGCAAACAAAATTTTCTGCAAGTTCTTTGCTCAACAAAATCACCCATTGCAAAAATCGAAAAATTCACTTTTGGTTGTTTACAAAAACACGTGTAACTCGGAGATAATTAAACCTTTAAACAAACGCTTGGGAAATATTATAGACAGTCCTACCAACCTAGGGAAAAAATTACCTGCCTTCCTAATACCCGGGAGTTTTAAATGACAATTTCACCTTACTTTTTGATCACAGTGGTATGCATATGCAGACGACATTGCCATAGTAGCCAGGTCTAAAAATAAAATAATAGAGGTCTATAATGAATTAGAACGAAAGGCTGAGGAAATGGGACTGGTTGTGAATACTACGAAAACTAAATATATGGTTATATCGGCTAAACAATCAAAACGAAAGCCGCAGGCCTTGGAAATTGGACAGAAGGTCTTTGAGGGTGTATCTAACTTTAGATGCCTGGGAAACAATGCATAACGAGGGTAGGATTCAAGCAGGAAATAATTAAGGGATAAGATGTGGTGAGATTTATAAAATCCCAAAGGCTACAATGGTGGAGTCATGTAAAAAGAATGCAAGACAGAATACCTCAAAAAATGCTCAAAGCAAGTTTCTTCTCGGCAAGGAAAAGTGGAAGACCAAGACTGAGGTGGATGGACTGTGTAATGGAGGATTTGAGAGTTATGAAGGTGAAATGCTGGGGAGAGAGGATCAAGAACCGAGAAGCTGATCGTAAAGGAGCCAAGGCTCACCCAGGGCTGTAGTGCCGTATAGATATTTTTCCAAATTCTTCTTGACACAGATTTAGTTTGGCTCGTACCAATTTTTTCTGATTCACCACATATTATTACATCTTCAGCAAAAACAAGTGCGTTTGTTGTTTGGCCTTTTCTTGTTACTGTCTTGCTGGATCCTTTCTTGGGTTCGAAACATCTTGATCAACCCTCTTGAATCTGCACGCAGGAATTAGCTGTTAATTCTAATATTTAATCTCACCTGGCTCTTCCTTGCGCCTCAAAAATTGCCGTATATTATTCACGGTTTATCGTCATACGCTCAATGTATAAGAATACGACTATAACTGTTGTTTTTTTTCCAATATTTTTCGAGGAGCGTTATTTTTGGAAAAATCAAATCAATACTTAAACTGTTTGGTCGAAATCCCCTTTTTCTTCCTCGAGTTTGGGTTCCACAATTTTCCTAATTTAGTCCGATAGGTAGGTTAGAATTAAATGTTTAACCTCTATGCTTGCCAATTTTTTTCGGTCTCCTTTCTTAAATATTGGAATGATCCCCAGTCACTGAGTATTTGATTTTCTTCCGAGATTTTATTTAGCACTCTACACATCCACTTTTCTCCTCGAGGTCCCCAAGAGCCTTCATCCACACTGGACTCATCCAGCCCCGTAGATCTGTTGTTTCTCTGTTTGTTTATTGAGATCTCCACTTCCAGAAACGTCAAATTTTCAAGATTTTTGTTTATAATAAGTGCAGGGCTATCATCAACGTACATATAAAATTAAAATTGTGTACCTTCAGATTGAGAATAAAAGTTGCTGTGAAATTTTATTGAAAGCAGCATAATTTACTTCTCTTCATTGAAACCCATTACCGTCACGACGAGATGACTTTAAAACTGTTTATATTGTGAGAACTGAAAATCGAACAGAAAATTTAGAATTTTCAGCGAATTGAAAACTTGCTAGACGAAAAATTATTTTTTAAAAAAAGTGAATACTTTGCACAATTTGACATTTGACAGGGTTGTGATATTATTTGAGTACTAATTTATTACTATTTCTCATTTAATTATCAGAGATCATTTGTTAGCTGCCGTTAATTTTTATCATAATTAACCGTTCACACGACAATGATCAGTCATTCTCAATAGCAGGTAATTTAAATATTTTAGTTCCCTATATTAGGTTAATTTTCAGTCAACAAGGGCACTATTTTGCAGTAAACAAATGTTTCAGATAATTATAAATTCAGAATGTAAATTAAACGACTATTTAACAGGCATTTTGAAAATATTTTATTCAACAACGATTCTGCTCATTTTTGTGCTACATCATATATATAGCATTTATATTTACTTATTATTTAAATACTATATATTGTAATGAATAGCTTTTTATTACTTAATATAAAAAAATAAACTTTATTATAAGAAAATACAAAAAATAAAAAAGTACATTAAAAAAATATTGTTGGGCAGCAGCAGATATACATTAGTCTGCATAAAATTAAAATTAGCTCCGGCTTGATTAAAAAGTTCTCCTTCTCAACAGGGTAATGTGGGCGGTTCGGTGCCTATTCAAGAACAGAGTCTATTTCCGCACTGTGTAAAAAATTCTACTTTTGAAGGCACTTTACATAAATTGTGATGCTTACTTTACTTGTAGCGTCAGGGGATTTGCAGTGGATCACTGGTCTTGTAGTAAGCAGCACACGATCTCCTTCTTCGGCCTCCCCGCGATGGACGTCCCTCAAAACCTTTGTTTCTTCCCGCTCGCCAAATTCTCCACCCTCTCGACTCTCTCGGTCTGCCTGCGTCTGTACTTTCACCCAGGTTCGGAGTATTTATAAGTACTCCGCCCCCCCCCCAAACGTTGAAAAAAAAGGGACGCGTACCCGTGATTTCTTTTGGCCTCTCGGGCAAAAACACGTGCGCGTTTAATGTATTCCTCCTTAGGCCCGCGGACACAAGGGCGGCCACTTAAGGTTGTTATTCACTACAATATATTATTTCTGTAATATAAATTATATTACGTAAACATCCTGATTAAAGTACAGAAGGAATAAATTTTTGAAAAATATTTGTCATAATGTCCGTTTAATTGAGTAATAAATAAAATACAGACGTAAAGTAAAATATTATTCATAATATATTCAGTTTAGAAAATTATTTTTATAGAAACACTAGCTGTTTTCGTACCGTTCCCGTGGAAAATGGACAGCCTTTCATAGGAAAATGAACCAATACTATTTCTTGTATAAAATCGGTCCGAGCTTTTTGAAACTTTTTTAAGTTTTCAAGACCTACAGCAATAATAAATAAATTGAGGAGTGAAATCACTCTTGAGTAAACAGCATGGGGGAAACATGACGATCTCGAATCAACTCCGCATCATAGTATTACTACCCCCACCCCCGCCCCCTCACTCCACCAGTGACTTAATGATCGAGTTCGATAATGCAAGTCTCACTAAAAATTTCAACACTTTCAGTTACTCGTAAATGGCACCATGTATTAATTTCGCAAAAAATACGAACACCCATCTATAAATATATTGAAATAATAAGCAGAATTATGTTATTTGGATAATTATTTTGAATTCTACCCTTATCAAGAACTTATAAGTGTTTCATTTTTACATTTTTATTTTAGTAAAATTGTAACATGATTTTTTTTATTCTTTTCCTCAATAATATATTCATTTTGACTTCAGATTACAAATCCATCCTGAAATCATGACTGATGAAATTAGAAGTAATGGACATCCAAGGCAGAGCACCACACGTTCAGGAATTATTTCGCGGGTCAATGTCATATACTAATTTCAAAGGTAAGAAAATCACGTGCTTTAATACGAACTGCAGCAATCATAACATATTAAGATGACATTTTTGCTAGCGTATTAAACAGTTTGGATCTCTTTCTTTCGCATCGTATGAGACTGAATCGTCCACAATGCAAAAATGTTATTTCTGAAAGAAAAATGTAGAGTGCAAGTAGAAATAATTTTCATTGTATTATAGAATGAAAAATGTAAGAAATATTATATTTACAATATTTAAATTTTTATTTGTAACAAATATTACTGTTTTTAATTATTTCTTTCTGAATGTTAAATCATTGGATTTTACCTCGAAATTGAAATCCTTTTCAAAATTTCCATATCGGTTTTATAGTTATAAATACAATTTAGATTCGTATTTTACTATGTTTCTCGCCTTGTATTGAAGTGCTAAACGGTTTCCTTAGTGTAAATTATGAATCAGGTTAAATACACAACGTTTCTCTTCCATCGTCGACAGATGTGTTGCGGTTACAGAATTCTAACTTACTGCTGGTTTACACTGTACAACTTATAACACGTAAAAAAACTAACGAAACTGATTTTTACCTAATATTAAAATTAGTCCTTGAACAAAAAGAAATAATTAAAAAAATTATAAATTGAGACTGCTGTAATGAGTGGACAATTTATTATTACGTTTACTAATTAAAATATACGTTCTTTTCTACAAGTTTATTAATTTCTAAAATAAACCGTTTTCAATACATGTTATTGCTGCGCTTTGTCATTCATAATAACCACAAGTTTATTCATTTCTAAAATAAACCGTTTTCAATACATGTTATTGCTGCGCTTTGTCATTCATAATAACCAAATTAATTACCAAATATGAATTCATATTTCAAATTAAAAACAAATAAAAATTATTTCAGCACTGACGAAACAAATTTATATCATCGGAACACTTATATTGTTTTTAAATGATATCAAAATAAAGTAATAATTAGTTTTTTATAGTATAATAAGTATCAACCTCATCGTGATACCCGATGGGGACTTTCACATTGAAATTTTAGTGTGGAGACATGTACAATCACAGATATGGATGGGTAGTGTTAGAGAAATGGAGCGCCAAAGTAAACGCATACGTTAGTTATGAGAACCACCTGACATTTTACGACGCGTTAACCTCCAGCATAGACATTGCCACACCCCAAGAAAAATACATCTCAAGAACTGTACAAACGATTAGAAACAAAATAACGTGGATTAAAAAATATTATTTGCCGATCGACTGTTGTGTAGTTGTCCGCGTCACTGCTGGCACGAATCACAGAGGTCCCGGGTTCAAATCCCGACTAGAGCATGGATATTGTGTGTGTGTATTGCCATACTGAGAACGTTCAGTCGTTAGTTCAACAACAAAGAAATGTAACACAGTACAACGTCGCTAATGACCTCAGCAGTTGATGCGAGTATAAATAAAATTATTTAAATATATATACATTTAAAATATTTTATTTATATTAAATCTTCTAGTAAATAAAGCAGAGCGTTTGTTTGTTTGTATATTCCTTATACAAATCTACACCGGTGGAGAAAATTTTACCAAATTTTCTACAAACATTCTTTGCGACAAGGAAACAAACACTGTCGGGACGAGACGCGTCTACCATCCCCCGGAGCGGGGAGTGGAAATATTCAAACATGCTATTTGAGTCGGATAAATATTTTTAGTGGTTAAAGAGATTAATAGTGTTTCTACCGATGTTATATGAATATAATTTCAACCCCTCACAGCATGGGAACGGACCACCTTTAAGGGTGGGGGTGGACGGGCGTTATAAGAAAATAACGCGAAAACAACTGAGATTCGAGATAAATCAGGGTTATGGATGTCGCTAGGTACATTTTTGACAACCTGGGTAACACGCGGCGGTGGGCGGGCGCGAGAGGGACTGCTCGCACGTGGGTAGAAATGTTAAAAAATGTTAAGCTGTCGATATTTGCTTCGAATAAATATTTTGAGGGGTCAATGACACTCATAATATTTTTTAATATATTCTGTGTATAATTTCAACCCCTATCGGCTTAAGAGGAGAGAACCATGAAGGGTAGGGTGGAGTTGTATTACATAAAAATTACGCAAAAAACGAGATTGGAGTGGAATCCAGGATTATGGATGTAGCTGAGATTAATTATGACATTCAACTTGCAGTTTAAGCCCCACGTGTGGGGCTGAACGGTGGTGGAATTTTTCAAACATGTTGATCGCCGGATATTTGTGGTGTTATTTAAACTCATATTTCTGTATAGCGTGAAGGGGAGCACGCTAAGTGGTAGGGTTTGGCGGAGCGTTACATGAAAATTACGCGAATAGACCGAGATTCGAGTCAATTCTGGGGTTATGCATGTCACTGTGTTTCATTGTGACAAACTGGGTAACGCGGTAGGTGGGTGGTGGTGGTATTGGGGGGCAGGGTTCTGTACGGGGGTTGAATTTTCAAACAATGTAACCGGTCGATTTTTGCGTGGAATATATACTTTTGCTTAGCGCACAGTAGCGGGATTGGAAATTTTAGAACATGTTCAAACGGCGATATATTTGTCGAATGAAACTATTTCAGGGTCAATGAGTTTAACACATTTAGGGATAAGGGTCGAGTTGCGTTACATAAAAATAACGCAAAATATACCTAGATTGGAGTCAAATCGGGGATTATGGATAAATAACATCTCGGGGAACGCCGAACACCCAGCTAGTATATTATATAAAATAAAAAAGATTATATATATATATACATTTATTTATAATAAAGATTGTATATAAAATAATTCTAAAATCTTCATTTTGTATACTGTGATATATAATTTAAAAGATTTTTAATTAATTTTATTCAATACACAAATTTATAACTTTTATTTTAATTTACTTGGAGAAGCAATGTAATTGGTTTATTGAATTTTGAATTATTTAAAGTAATTTGAATATAATTTACAGTCCATGCTTATTTAAAGAAAGATTTACTTTGAACAATTAAAATAAAATTAATGAAAATTTCAAGTTATCGTATTTTAATAACAATTATTAACATTTAGTGAAAGGTTCAAAATGATGAATCAGAGATTTTATTAACATAATATTTAAAGGATATATATCGAAAATAGAAAGATTTATTTTACAAATAAATTCACATGAAATTTGCAACGGCTATTAATTTAAATGGGACTAAAATTTCATCTCAGGGCTTTTTATCGGGCCTCATGAAAATTATAGAATTAAAATGAAAAATCAAATTTTAATATTGTTCAGTTGAAATTACGAAATGTTACACTTTAAAATATACCCCAAAAAATATTTGGGAATGCTCTCAATCCGCTGTTATCGCGGTACACATTGACTGTTATATGGCCATTATCTCATGCAACCAAACTTTATATTGGAAAAAATTTAAAATTTGTATTAATAACTACATTGGTGTATATTACAATATATTTGTGAGTGTGACAAGTTCGTTGTTTACGGTTGCGTCTCTCTCTGAACCCCTGGCCTTTCCTCTTATTAGTCTTAAGTTTAACAACATCCAATTCTTCAAATATTTTTCTTCAAAATATTTCCAAAACTTTAAAGTTATCATCTTGTCTGCTTATTTAAAAATCTTATTCGTCACCAGAAACTCCGAAAAAATTACTTCCAAACTGTTTAAACGTTCGGTGTTATTTTTACCAACCATCCAGCAATTTATTATTAGTTCAAACAAAGTTAAAGTCACCGGCGACCTAAACCACGCCTCCCCAACTTAAATTTTCATAGACACCGTTTTTCAATATTTGCCAATAATTGTGAATCGCTTAGTAACCCGGCTGTAGTTTATCAGAATTACATTAAAATCTAGTAAAAATATATTATTAAAATAAAATCGTAGTTTTATATTATTATTTTTTTAGGGTAACAGGCTACATGAGGGTAATCCACATAGTGGCAACTTCCCTTTAATAGCGTATGAAGGGATTTGAAAGGGGGGATGCGGAAGGGTAGAGGAAGGTAGCCAAGGGTTAACTAGGGCCCCCGGGATATTGTTTAAGGATCCTACCCGGCATTCGCCTAAAATTAATTCAGCGAAAACCCTATAAAAACCTGCATCAGGTAGGTCGGGTATTTGGTACTTGTCCCACGCCCTTCCGATGGCGGGAGAGTGGTTTTCTGTGGGGACGCAGCATTCCCTTCTCCGTACCTCGACTAGTTTAGGAGGCAGCTGGCCGACTATTCCAATGGGAATAGAGGACAACTCTTACCGTATGCCCAAGGTCTGTGACCCCGGAACATACAGGCATCTCCAAAGGTAGCCCCTTCGTGTTACTCCTACAAGTTTCTGCCTGCGAGAGAATAGCCCTCGCAGACCTGCTGTTTATTATATTATATGTCAGTAAAGTGAGCTTTATTATTTGCAGATGTATGCTTCTGATGACGAGTGGCAGTTGACTTCTTAAGACCGCTCACGCACTCTCCATACAAGCGATGGTAAGTTAAATACAGGACTAGACATTTATTTAGATCAATCACTTATTATATGTATGCGAAAGCAAATAACAAATCATTAGTTTTAACACTATAGAAACATCTCATTCAAAATGTCCGGATACTCTCAACTGTTTTGAACTTCCATCATCCTCTTGACTTCAAACATGTCTGCTCATTTGGAGTTGTAGGCCTGTGGCAACTTTCTTTCGCATGTAGATTGTTTGGGACCTGATATTCTGTCAAAAATGACTATTTATTACCTGAAGAAAGGCAAGACCTGCGTTTAAAATATGAATTTGCATACATACGTCCATGTAGTGTTCCTTTAATTTTATTTTCTCCTCGATTTGTGGTGCTGACATTTTCCACACCGGTTGAAATTTGTTGACAACGGCGTGGTGAAACTATTAGACATTATTCGGGTATTGCATTGTCCTCGTGAGGGAGTGATTAAAAATTGGGAAAGGAATAAGATAGTTCTAATATTTAGAACACTTAAATCTGTTCGTTTTCATGGAAAGAAGATTTAAGAACCAGAGTCCGAACACTACTCAACGAACTAGAGCGGTCCCCTTGACGTTCAATATTATCGTCAATATATTGCGCAATAACTGATATTGAAAAAAATATATTGACCCTCTGTAGATCATATTGAAAGCTTGCACAATATATTGAGTCAATCAATATTTATTGCGCAATATTTGTTCAGTTCTGTCTCCGCAGCCATGCAATGGACATCGAACTACAGTGAGGAGGTTCTGATTAACCATTTCACAATTAAATGAAAAAATGAAAAAAAATTACGTCTATTTGAAAATGATGAATAAGCAAGATAGCCAATTCAGACAAAAAAGTGATAATATAAATACCACACAACGTTTCTGGGATACTTGTCCGTTTCCTCATGTGTGAAGAAGAGTCGAGAGCTACACAACTATTTAATGTCAATTGACAAAACTCAAAAGCTTTTGAGTTCTCGGCTCTTCTTCACACCTGAAGAAAGGCACAAGGATCCCAGAATCGTTGTGTGATATTTATATTATCACTTTGTCTGAATTGGCTAACTTCCTTATTCATTTCACAATTTACTTAATGAAATGGATACAAATAAAACACGAAGGAAGGAAATTAATTTAGAATGTATAGATCTATAACACCTTTGTGGAATATTAAAATCAATAAGTATAGTAATAGAATTTTTTTAAATGGACAATACGAGCGTTTGCTTTGTAAATATAGAGGGAAGTATCCAGAGCCTGAGAAGTTGTAGTTAATTAAAAAATTAAATTCGCTGCATACTAACTAAGAATTGAAACGGACGAAGGATTCTGTAAAAAAAAGGTGCTGGACTAGATGACGTCATAGAACCAAAATTATGGTATTTGGAAGAAATTAAGTTTCTAAAACGTCAGGAAGAATCATGTACGTCACAAAATAAAGCTACAACTAAAGCAATTGCCACACAACTTGCTTCATTGTTCCATACGTTGACTGAACTAAATTATTCTGTCGTCACAGCAATATATTGCATGGTGTATTGTGCAATATTATTAACAATAATATTGATCGTATAGGGGCATCCTAAACCTAGTTTCGTTGTTCATCGTCCTCAACGTTCGACCTATAGTCTTTTGTATTTTAGACGAAACCGTCGTAGGAAGAGGCAAAACGCGAACGATCAAACTCGGATACACCACGATTATTCTACTACGGTCCTCGCGTTACGACATTCCAAGTTATCGACGAAACCAAACTTGTGTTATAGTTATGGAATGCGAAAAAGATTTTGTTATTATTGGGATAAAAGTAAGTATTTATTTCAATAACAAAATCTAAATTTTATGATGTCGATAAAGGGAGGCATCAACTCATTTTTCAGCCCCTATCACGACCCTCCTTTATTTTCCCTATCTCATACCCTCATTCCTTTGTCTGCAAATAGTACGACCTCCTGTATATTGACACTTCTAATTAAGTATTTACAACTCATTTTTATTAAAGGATCAAAATTGAACCAAACAGTCCTGAAATTCTATAAGATTTATTTAAGTACAGAAGCTTTCGGCTTTCTATAGCCATAGTCATATATTTAAAGAAAAACAATATAAAGTTTGCGAAATATGACATGAATCAGAAATTATTGATCATTTGATAAGTAATTAGTGTTATTTAAATTAAATAAAACAATTTCTTTAACATGTTTTAACGTCCCCTAATGTGATTCTTCAGCACTTAGGGAGTTCCTGCAAAACGAATTATGCTTATGAATGTGACGTCGTACGATATCCAATAATTGAACAAATGATTTAACGGATATCTGATAGAAATTAAAAAACTTATCATTGCTTTCGTAGTACCGCATAAATGTATTCCAAACTTCTCTTTCGCTGTTGTACGGATACACCAAAATTTTCTTTCCGACCGTGGTTTATCTAATAAATTTATATTTCCGCCATTCCCACTACCAGATGCTCTCTATACGCATTCATAACTGAAATTCAACTGAACAGTGTCGGAACAAGAAAGCCTACGATTTAAATATGCCGACAGACAACGATCAACGTCACGAGTCTATTCCCGAATCTGCTATTAAGGCATTTGCCAGCTGACTGCTGGTTAATTTCGTTGTTCGTCTGTTGACAGTAACTCACCAAAGTTTCAGCCATTTTGGACGCGCAGTTTTTATGTAACAGTCGTTTGAGTGAGTTGATGTCTGTGTTTTTGTGAAAATGGAGAAAATCGAGTATCGAGCTGTTATTAAATATTTGTTTCTGAAATGCAATACGCTTACACAAATCAAAGATGAGTTGGATTCTGTGTATGGGGACACTGCACCATCATTTACCGCAGAGAAATTTTGGGCAGCTGAATTTAAACGTGGCCGTAAGAGCTTGGGAGACGATGAACGTTGGGGCGTCCAAAAACTGCAACTACCGACGAAAACATCGCCAAAGTTCACCTAATGGTGCTACACGACCGCCGAATTAAAGTGAGAGAGATAGAAGAGGTCATGAACATGTCAAAAGAACGTGTTTTTCACATATTAAATCAACATTTAGGCATTGGGTGCCGCGTTTGCTCATGTTAGACCAAAAACGTGATCGAATAAACATTTCCAACGCTCTGTTGGCGACGTTAATTACTGTAGATGAAACTTGGATACATCATTATACGCCCGAAACAAAAATACAGTCCAAACAGTGGACTGCAAAGGGGGAACCGGCTCCTAAACAAGCAAAAACTGTTTTTTCGGTTGGGAAAGTGATGGCGACTGTTTTTTGGGATAGTCATGGAGTTATTTTAATCGATTATCTTCAGAAAGGAAAAACCATTACAGGAGCATCATTACTTGACAAGCTGAAGGCAGAAACGTCCACATTTGCAGAAAAGAAAATCCTGTTTCACCAAAACAACGCACCGTCTCACACCTCAGCAGTTGCCATGGCGAAAATCCACGAATTACGGTTTGAACTGCTTGACCATCCAGATCGAGCCCCAAGCGACTTCTTCTTGTTCCCTCATCTAAAAATTGGAGACTATGTTGAAAAATAAAATTAAAAAATTAAAAAAAATCTACCATTGTTGGGTCGGAAACTTTTCTGAACACCGTCGTACATACGTCCGGGAAATGTTAGCAGTGGCTAAGAGACTGACAATGCTAAAATTCTTCTGAAAATTTTGAAATTTTGCTATCGGATAAGAATGGATCTGGTCGTTTACCGACAACCACACGATTTCCCGATATCACTATCCTGATAGACGTTTTCCCGATGGGTAATTTACGAACGGTGCGTTTTTACGAAAAAAGCATAATATTATGATTGTAGAACACTTAATATGATAGTTATTTTATTATACATTATCCTTGTAAATTAAGTTATTCATTAATGCGTGGAACATTTTAACGAAACTTTGTACACGAATCACTTAAGATCCAGGAACAAACCCCGTGGAGTGGAAGGGGTGATAATAATAATTTCATATAGACTCAGATTCGTGTCGAATACCATAACACAGAATTCTACATCAATCTCGGACGATATCAAATTATTATCACCCCCTTTCACCCCCACCGTAAGGGTTAAACTTTAAGTTAACCTGTTGGAATCTCATAATCTCAGTGACTGCCATAACACCGGATTCGACGCCAATATAGGTCGTTATCGCATATTTTAAAAATATTCCCATTGTAATAGTCGGCCAGCTGCCTCCTAAACTGGTCGAGATACGGAGAAGGGAATGCTGCGACCCCACAGCAAACCCCTTTCCCGCCATCGGAAGGGCGTGGGACAAGTACCAAATGCCCAACCTACCTGATGCAGGTTTTTCTAAAGATTTCCCTGCATCACTTTATGGCCAATTGCCGGGGAGGATCCTTAAACTACAGCCCGCAAAGCCTAGTTAACCCTTAGCTACCTTCCTCTACTTCCGCATCCCCCTTTCAAATCCCTTCCTATGTTATTAAAGGGGAGTTGTCACCATGTGGATTACCCTCATGTAGCCTGTTATTCTAAAAAAAACCTTAGCACTACAATTGACTTTCAGTTTCTGATAACTTTAGGAGGATTTAGCCTGTAATAGTTTCTTTTTCACTTTCAACTTTAGGTTAAATTTCCTAAAAATATTTGCCTGAATGGGGACCTAGGAAAAAAATTGTTCTCATTCATTTTCGTCCTATTTAATGACAAACATTTTAATTCACTTTTTTTATTCGTACGTTTTATTTTGAAGTTATACCGAAATAATTGGTTTTTATATTCTGGAGCAGTTCAAATATGGCCACAGTTCTGTTTAAGCTACGGGAAGCAAATTTCAACCTTTCAGCCTCCCTCCTTTGATTTAACAATTTACACTGTGTTTGCTCGAATTTTTCATTCCTACAACCAGGATAACCAGGCCCTAGGCGTAAAACATTTGATGCCATTTTCTGTACTTCATTCAATAAATATGTTATGTTTTAGTATATTAATTGTGTTACAACTTTGGGAAACCTAAGTCTCAAATGGCAGAGATCCAAATAAGTTGTTAATAGTCATTTTAATAAGTTGATTAGGTTAGTTGGAGTGTAACGTTTGTGTGCAGCGGGAGGTGATCTCCCTGCATCTGGGCCAGGCTGGGGTCCAGATCCTGAACGCGTGCTGGGAGCTGTACTGCCTGGAGCACGGCATCTGCTCCGACGGGAGGCTCGTGCGGCGTTGCGCCGACGACTTCTACGCCATCTTCGGGGAGACTCCGTCAGGAAGGTGTGTTCCGAGACTGGTAGCGGTCGACTTGGAACCTACCGTCATCGGTAAGAAGTTCTTAATCAAATGGTCTCCACTGGAATTTTATTGTTGAACTGACATCTGGTGATACAACGTCTACTTACACACTAGTTTGTTATCTTATTTTTTTAAACAAACTTTATTTAGCTGGGTCTGCAAGTAAAATGCAATTCACTGCTATGATATAATAAGAAATCATATGGCTAAGAGTATTTGGAAAGAGGGTTATGTGAAATATATTTTCACACTGTAAAGAATTATTTTTTGTGGGCTGGGTTTTTACGTTAAATCAAAAATTATTGACCATTAAAGAAATTTTTATATAAGTTTATTTCAGTTAAGCATGAAAAACTCTTATCTGAGGCACCTGTGGTTTTTACATAGAAGAGATCTGCTTACCGAAACAAATACGTACTGCTATTCTGTGTTGTGTTGCTTGCTGTAGCTCTCGTACCGACGTCTCCGTATCTCACAGCTGGCAGAACGGGTTAAGTGAAGTGATGACTTTAGTCAGGACCATTGCAAGGCGTCGACTCAGGGGTTGACCACTGACTAAGGCGCCGGCCTCCGGGATTGATTGTTGGCAAGCCGTCGTACTAAATTGTGTGGCTTCGATGAACTCTTCACTAACAAATTGTGGCCCCTTTCTCACGACGATTCTGCCTTGGACTATATCAGAGACAACAACTTGGAAAAGTTTACAGCAGAACTCATGAGATTTGTAGATCGGTGACACTTAAAACGTATACACGTAACGCAATATGGAGCT
Source organism: Zhengitettix transpicula (assembly GCA_037074705.1). NCBI lineage: Eukaryota > Metazoa > Arthropoda > Insecta > Orthoptera > Tetrigidae > Zhengitettix > Zhengitettix transpicula. The sequence continues at coordinate 189,221,703 of CM073591.1, forward strand.
TCTCATAATCACATCCACCAGCTGCGGTGAGCGAACAACTGTCCAGTTTCAAAAGCTTATCTCCGTTCCCTCCATTATAGCCTCCCATTTTTCTACTGTTTTTTCTTTATTAGAAAACTTCGTCGAAATGTCAGTTTCACTGATTCTTCCATTGTTACAAGAGCTATAGCACGCAGCTGCAGTTCCGTAGTCAACAATGGCTATTCTGTCATGTTGAGGCCAACAATGGAGACAGGACACGAAAATTACTTGGATGGAAATATTTATCTCCTCCACCCCCACGCACGTGCACGATTTAGAATTCTCCAAACCACAGCAAACAACACTTCCGAGACAAAGAAAAACTAAAGGAAAATACACGCGTTACAACACCTCTGGCTGATTACATTTGGTTCAAGTATTTTACAGGCTGACAAATTTTTAATTTTTGTGTAAGTCTTGTGGCAGCTTGCGTTTGAGTCTTTTATGGGTGTCTTTCTGTCCTAGGTTTAATTTGTTTGCACTTTTACACTTCCCTATATTTTTGAAAAAGTTGCTTAGGCTGTGGATGTAGTTTGTTATAAGTGGAACCTTTAATTCTTGGTGTATTTGACTGTTTCGTATGAACCACTTTATTCTGCATGGTTTGAAGTTTCTTGAGCGAAGTTGTAGGTGCGTTGCTCCAAGCTGGGCAGGCGTATGTAAGAATGGGCCGGAGAATCGATTTATAAATTATTAGGAGTGAGGATTCAACTCGAAGATGAGATCAGGGGGTAGAGCAAAGAGAGTCTTGCGTAGCACTCATTTAGGTTTTTTTATGAATGTGGTATCTCCAGTTGAGTTTTTCATCTAGGTGGACCCCTAGACACTTTATCGCTGAGTCATTTGGATTCCATTATATTTCACTATTGTGCAGTCGGAGTGTCGGAAGTTGAGTGTAGAGCTTGAGCGAGAACATCTTTGCTTGGCATTTAGTAGTGTTAATTTTTTATACCAATCACACTGTTACATTTATTGCATTTTTTTGAACGTGTTCAGCTGTAGTTTCTACTTTGGCGCTCTGGGCTATTATCGCGGTGTCGTTGAGTCGTTCACTGTGGGCACATCGTATAAGTTTATTATCTAGGAAGTCAGGTTAGAGATACGTATGTGATGGAGGCAACTAAATTGTGCGAACCTTGACTGCTTAAGGACTAGAAATGCACCTTCATTTCACAAAGATCTGCTCGAAAAATTGGTTCTCATCAATTGACAATCAGGATCAAGGATTTTAACCACTCTCTGCTCAACAATTAAGTAATTCCTTTAGTTAAAACTACTATAAGTGGTAGTTTTGAAAAAAAAAACCTATTATTTTCAAGATTTACTTCCACATACAATTTTCTAAGGCAGGTAGGCATTTTGTTTGCTGCTGATAATTTTCCCCGATACTTAGACAAAATAATATTAGAAAATTATGTTTATAGATATCCAAAGGTATAATAGAAAAAAAACCAGTATCAATAAGAAACTTTATAGGACGAATATAATTCAATTTCTAAAGGAGCCACAAAACAATTAACACTGCCTTTGCGAAACTGAAACATGTGCCCAACATTTATAACACGACCACTTCAATGCTGGACATATTTAGGGGGTGTTTAACGACACAGTTACGGCATCGCTTTCGACTGCTGGAGACTGATCTGTTTCTACTATGCCGTTTTGCGTTTCTGTTAGATAAATCGGATGACCGACTTTTTAAAGGTTTCAGTAAAGACTGTAAATGAAGGTACATAATGATGTCGCAGTAATTTCAAACATTCCTCAAAAGTACTACTGCAAACCTGAATAGGTGCGAGTTTACTTTTTAAGACACTTGTTCAGGTCCCAATAAAACTATCAAATAATTCACCTTTTTGACTTTCACTGACGTTATTTATGCAAAAAATATTTTAATCTATCCAATAAATTGTCAATAGGGATGAAACGGTTCCAACTGATTGCTTGCAGTCGCCACATGGTCCGATTGAATAGACATACTTCGATTTGTTTTGGAATTATCGGGGTTTTACCCATTTCAGCGTACCAAAAGAAAGACTTTCAATCCTCAGAAATGTTTTTTTAATCCTCAGTAACATTGTTTTTAAACCTCGTCGTACCTTAGGTTGTATTCTTAAGGCAGGATAAATTAGGGTGCACGCATTAGCAATAAATATATTAACAAACACAATTTTTTTAAAAATTTATTTCACAAAACTTTTATCCTAAGATTATTAGTTGGTAACATGTAGTTACAGAATATACAATTTTAAAATATGTACATAATTTACGTAGGTACATAGTAATACGAGAGATACTGCAATTAACCTAAATTTTGCAAATTTTTTTTCTCCTATCTTAATTTGAGTGTCTGAGGGGCATACATTGTTGGGCTATGATGGTTCACTGGTAATGTTGAGTTTGTTGGGTTGGATGGAATTGGTGGGTGTGGTCTGCGGGTGTGAAGATGGGGTGGGTTAGGAGGTGCCGTGGTGTTAGTATGGTTGAAGATGCTTTTGATTAGTGAGGTTACGGATTTGGTGATTAAGGATTTGACTTTGGGAAGTTTAATGTCATGGTTGATGATGGAATTTCTGAGGTACCAGGGATGGTGCGAAAGATTATGTTTTGTTTTGGCTGAATGGGCTTTGGCTGTTGCTCCCCATATGGATGAGGCGTAGGACCAGGTGGGTTGTATTATGGAGAGATATACTAGGCGCTTTTTGGTGTGTGGGTAATTTCTGTTTAGGAGGGGATATAGAATTCTGAATTTAAGGTTGATTTTGGAGAGGCGGTGTTTAATGTGCGGTTTCCATGAGAGCTTTGAATCGAAGAGCTGTCCTAGGTAGCTGGATTCTATTTTTGTGGGTATTTCTGCGTTGTTTAGATAGAGTTGGATGTGCGGAGCAGGATTTTTGGTTAGTGTGAATGAGACGGTTACTGATTTGGTGGGATTTATGCTGATTCGCCATTGTTTGGACCAATGCTCTAGGTGCGTGGAGAGGTTGGATATTGGAGGAGAGGGAGGAGGTTTCGTAGGAGATGGCAATGTCGTCTGCGAAGAAGATTGTGCTAGTGGCGGGATGTTGTCGGATATCGTGGAAGAAGATGTTGTATAGGACGGGGGCGATAACGCTTCCTCGGGGGACAACTTCAGCGATGGGGTGGGGTTGGGAAATGTGATTATTTATTTTGATGGAGAAGGTTCTGTTGGAGAGGTAATTGAGGAGTTGAACAAGTGTCTTAAAAAGTACCTATTCAGGTTTTCAGTAGTACGTTTGAGGAATGTTTGAAATTACTGGGTGTCGTTAGGGTAATCTTTGATTTTTGAGAGAAGGGAAGGACATTTATTATTGAGACAAGTATTTACAATGTTGTGAACTGTATAACATATTGACTCGGCAGACATTGTCACTCGGCTGGTGTGCTCTGCCGACTTTACTGAGCGTGCTGAGTTGACCCCTTGACCATGTTGACTCGTGGTGGTAAACGCCATCAATAAACTGACATTACAGTTGAGCGTTGAAGTCCCTAACTGTTATATTGGTATTAATGGTCAGAGCAACTAAGTTCTTTTCTGCTGGCTTCTACATTCAACTGATATCGCAAAATACAATTTTTTCCTTTGGGGATATATAAAAAATCGTGTATTCATTTCGCCAGGACGATTTGCGAGAGTTGAGACACAGAATTGAAGAGGTTATAACTTCACTTAACCAAAGTGATTTAAGGTTGGATGTGTGCCGTGTAACTAAAGGAGCAAATATTGAACGTTTCTGAGAGGACGTTTCATTCATATGAATGTTTGTGTGGTCCGTTGTGTCAGAGACACGGGGTTCTTCCTAAGGTTACTATTCGCATTGCTGAAGGAGCTGTTCCACAGAATTTACTGCAGGAAACACGTCAATTTCTGGATTGCTGTGGCAATTACCGGGCGCTTTCAACCAGATTTCTCGACTAATATAAATAACTTTGATTCACATCCCTATTAAGACGAATAACGGAAACACAACTTTTGTGAAGTATACAATAGCATATATTCGCACAAGGTGGTAGGTGATGTCTAATGTTTCCTTTGCATGTACTGGGTTGTATTTCATGATGCCTAATGTTGGATTTAAATTCTGTATCGTATCAATCTAAACTATCTTCACCTTGGTTACTATTTTAGGTGTTAACCAGGATTATTCTTGTTCACCACTCGTCTTGAATAGAATTTACTTTCGCTAAATACGAGAACATTACGAACCATCGAGAATCATGTATCAGGCGTTCTCAAGTTTTTTTTTCCTAGTCCTTGATGCTATTAAGTATACAGTTAGCCTTACCACAGCGTAGCACAGGAAAAGCCTTCGATTTTCGAAGTAGATTCATATTCAATATATTGTTCTCGGAGTTCAACCGGGTTTTGCATAATTATATTAGAACGCAACGTTTCGACGACTAAAAGCTCTGTCGTCATCTTCTAGGCGAAGTTGGATGTGTCTTAGTCACTTCGCCTAGAAGATGACGACAGAGCTTTTAGTCGTCGAAACATTGCGTTCTAATATAATTATGCAAAATCCGATTGAACTCCGAGAACAATATATTGAACAACAGCACCGGGAAAGGCTTCAATCTATAGATTCATATTAACACAAATTAAAGCGAAAAAAGAATCATGTAGGCAATTAGTGGTATGTCAAAGGAAAGGGACATTACAGATAATGATGGATTTCACAGTTGAAGACTGTTTGTTGGGAAGGTGAGCAAGCAAGTTGTTCTTTCAGACGAGATCCGCACGGGAGCCTACAGGCGGCTTTTCCACCCCGAGACGCTGATAACGGGCAAGGAAGACGCAGCCAACAATTACGGCCGGGGCTACTATACCGTGGGCAGTGAGATGGTGGACCTGGCCCTGGACCGGGTGCGCAAGGTGGCTGAGTGCTGTACCCAGCTGCAGGGTTTCATCGTCTTCCGGTCATTCGGTGGCGGCACCGGTTCCGGCTTCGGCAATCTCATGCTCGAAGGACTTTGCAGAGATTACGGACGCATCACCAAGCTCGAGTTCGGTGTTTACCCCGCGCCTCAGGTAAATCATGACCTCTCGCATTGCGACTCTAATTGGTTATTCACATAAATTACAACGGATCTTCCAACATCCTTATTGCGACCACACCATATGAATAGACGTGACTGGATTCGCTGACATCGCAGCACACGCAGAATTAACATATACAAATAAACACTTTGGATTCAATGAACTCAAACAGACGTTTATAAAGATTTTTTTCTATATATTTATTCTTGCCTTTCTGTTCCCTCTTGATGTTGTTCTGAGGAGGTTGGGTGGAAGTAGGTATGTGTTTTGGTTGGCTGTAGAGTTGGTTTGATATGCAAGGGGATAATGGGGTAGGATTCTAGAGTTATCCAGGAAAGGTGATTGTGGAATGTACGGTGAAGATGGCTGTCAGGAGATGCCTGACTGCTCACGGGGGAGGATGTTGTCTATTGGGCGTTTGTGTTTGAAGCGTCGGGTTTGAGATGATCGTGGGGGATTGAAGTAGAATTGTTCCATTGACGGATTGGCGTGATTGATGGACGATTTGATCAGGGAAGAGGTTGTTTTGTTTATTTTGGTAGCGATGGTGGGGATTTTAATATCTTGATGTAAGACATAGTTGCGAAGAGACCAAGGGAAGTCAGCGATTGGGCGGAGGATATTGTCTTGTTGAGTTCGGATTTTCTGGGAGTGTGTTTTCGCGGTGGGACCCGAAATGGGGCAGTGGTAGGTCCAAATAGGTTGAATGAGGGAGATGTTTTTTTAATTTTTTGGGTGAGGTGGTTGATGTGCACTTAACAGGAGTTGAGGATGAATAGGTAGATTGTTTTTTTTTGTGGGGATGAGGGAGTTTTTAAATAAGAGAGGGATTTGTTGAGTGTTTTTTATAAGGGAGAAATGGTATGGTAACGGATTTTGTGGGGTTAATTAAACACTCAATTGGTCCGACTACGCGGCAAGGTTGTTAAGAACGGTTTGAAGTAAAGAAGACGAATTCCAGTGTGGCAATAAACAGCTTTAAATTGCTTTGTAGGGAAAATAATAGTACGTTTATAAAAATATTTGCGACCTTTTTCTTATCGAGTGGTTGTTCTGGTTTTCTACTCTGAGTTCGACCACATCAGTTTTAAATTGTAAAATATGTTAATACTTTATTTGACCTTAAGTGATACTACACACAGAAAGGAGAGTTTTGATTTTATTGACAATATCAGCTATATTAGGTCCACTGTTACTTTTCAGTACAGTTACTCCTAGGTCCACTTTATGTAAAAAAAAAAGGGAACGTAATGGAAAGAAGGCTATGACAACCAAGTTATTATAATTTCGAAAAAGTTTGGGCTTTTCAGACCGGCTACAGTGGCTTTCTAAATAGAACACACTTCATTAGCCAATCAAGCAATGTCTTAGTCAATACACTTCAGGTGTCGCTATGCCTGATCGAACTAAAATGGTACAGTATATAAAGAAACAACAGTTCTGTGTGATGATGGATTTTCTTATCTTCATGTTTCTGTACCTGTAGAATATCATGACACAACAATGACGCAAGTGCGGAAGCAGTTAACCGAAGAAAATCGGACACGCACAATTCAAAAGTAGGTCACGAACTGTTACGAAACCATGGGATGTATGACAGTGTTGAATCGTTCAGCTTGATCATAAATGTTAGAACACGTCGCGTTTTCCGCCGGTCCCGTCTTTCTTCGAAAAGAATGAAACAATGGAAATATTGTGGTGAACGGCATCATTAATGATTCAAGAGTTCATTGGATGTTCAGCCCCAGTTGGTGTGTACTGACCAAAGCGATTGGAGCACAGTAGCTTAAATTCATTGTAGAGGGTCGGAACAGGACCCCTACATGATTTTTGCAATGAAACTTTCTGTACACTTGAACTCGTATGCATTCCTGTCGCTGATTACGTCTGGAATGATATTATCAACAAAGATCATGATTTTATTATAAACAGCAAAATAAGTTTCCCAGTTCTGGGGACATTCTTTTATAAAATCAAATATCAAGATGGTTTGTGGAGATTTCAAAATAGTATCCGTGCTTTGTTTGTTGATGGGATAGTAGAACCAGACAGCTGCACTGGACAAAAACTGACTGGACAGTCTAACCACTGGAGGGAGACGAAAACGTCTTCCGCCATTCAAGAGTTATTACCACCTCTTCATATTAAATTAGGCCTCATAAAACAGTTTGTCAAATCACTCCCAAGAGATGGGAATTGTCCTCTCGGAGGACACAGTTCCAGTAGTCTGCTGCGTGGGCTAGTTTTCTCGTTTTTTCGAAGTCTAACTTGTGGCCTGTCGTAATGGCATGTTCGGCGACCTCCGAGAGGCAATAGAGATACGTCTTCAGGACAATCTACTAAATAGGGACTCAGTCTACCACCTTATTCGAGCCTGGAGTCCTCTGTTCATGGGTATGCGTCGGCAACAGGCTCACAATGCGAGGCGGCCGAGGGATGAAGGCAACTCGCCAAGACCTACGAAGGACGCGGCAACCGAAGCCAAAGCCCAACAGTCCCCGTTACCGGCAACGGAGCGACGGGACCACGGGCTGACCAAGGAGCAGCACGGCACATCAAAGACTGGGGCAACAACCAATCGGAGACGACCGCGTGACTCCGGACCCCCTGCACAGAACGTCCCAACAACCAATGGGACACAAGACTACCCCCGCCGTTGCTACCGCAAGGCCATATAAAAGGCGGTACTACCCCAATGTAGTCGAAGGGCCCTAGTAATCCACGACTGCGTCCTTCCTATCCAATCCTGACACACCCAAACATAGATCCCACCGGCCTCTCAAAAGGCGCCGTTTTTTTTTTCTTGAGCCTCGACGAACACACTGGAGCCAACCAGCCGGTGCAAAGGCGTGACTTGATCTTCCCGTTCACAAAACATCAAAAGGGTCAATTTAACTACAATTTTGTTTTTAACTAAATAAAGATATAATAATCATTTAAATTCATAATTCAATTGCCGAAGAGGGCGAACAGCCCTATAACGGCTCCGCGGGGGGAACCGCGGATAAAATACTTATATTATTATTATATTATTAACTCGGCACTTCGCTAGAAGATGTTAACGATGAATGTTATCGAAACGTCGCGAGCATTCGACAATCTTACCCGGCTGGAATCCCGAGAGAATTTCATTCAACTTGGGAACCTACAGTGAAGAACAGGGTGAAACTTTTCACCAGAATGTCGGTGATATCGAGAGTTGTTACGAAAAAAAATTCGGATGACAATATGTTAGCTGACAACTGTCGGATGCTCGATAAAGAAATCAAAGAAGGAAATCAGAAACTAGTTCGGCAAAACATGAAAGAGGAAAGGTTTCAGAAGAAAAAAAAGACAACCAAAAACTGTGTATAAATATTAGCAATACTTTTTTGATTAGTTGTAATAAAATATATTTCGTTCATTGTTATATATAACAACCCATACGTGATAGGATTTTATCGAAGTCAATTTTAGAATCTTGTACTTTTAAAACATATAATTCAGCAAAAATATCCGATGCTGCTTTAAAATAGTTTTTTTCAGACCTGTGTTATAATAATTCAAATAGATATGAGCTACAGTGATTCAAGAGTGAAACAGTTAACATGTGTGAATGAAACTGCAAAAATAAAAACAGTAAATACTTGGGGAAGTAAATCTTTCACATTTGCCTCAAGTTAGCCACATAATATAAAATTATGTCGATGTTAGTTTATGAATTTATTTTTTACTGGCTTTAGGTATCTCCTACAATAGTGGAACCGTACAATTCAGCCTTCACAACTCACGGATCCTTAGATTTCGAAGATTGCAATTTTTTATTTGATAATGAAGCGTTGTACGACATTTGCGGAAGATATCTGGACGTCCCTCGGCCAACGTACACCAACATCAATCGCCTCATCGCACAGGTACTATTTTTTATTATTACTACTATCTCAATTTTTACTGCAAGTCACTTTTTTCAGAGTGAGTCCAGTAAACAATCAGTTACAGTATATGAATAAAACGATTTGCTGAGCCGTTTGATCGGCAGAAACACAATAAAAGCCCGAAGGGATGTCAATGAATTTTCATATTTGTAATTCTACTTCCCAAGATACAACACAGGCTGTATAGTTTGGCGAATTTCAGTTGAATAGTGCCGGTTCAGTAACCTGTTTCAAGTTATTGGGTAGGGATAACTACTTCATTATCTTTGGAATTGTAATACTATCTTTAGGAATACCTTTGTTACTTTACAATGATTAATAACTACTTATTTCTAAGGGTTTGGTTTCAGTAATAATAAAACAAAATTTAGCTAATGATAAGTAAGATAGAGACGAAAGAAGTGATGTTATAAATACCACACGTTACTGGAAGCCTTGTTCCTTTCTTCGGGTGCTAAGAAGAGCCTAGAGCGACACAACTGCACAAGTCAGTTGACAAAACTCAAAGCCTTTTCTAATTATTAATTTTCAAAACAGACGTAAATTTTTCATTTTAAACTTTAGCTAAAAATACTACATTTATTTTCATGATGAGTTTGTTTCAAAAACGTAGGGTATAATTTCATGTGTAAATTCCCCATATGTAGACAAAAAGTATTCATTACAACATGTGTCAGGAAATGCTTGGTTTCCAAACAAGAAAACAGTGATATTCACCGTAATGTCGTACGGCTCGTCGATACTTGATCATAGGTAGAGGTAGCCCAATTGCTTGGCCTCCACGCTCACCCGATTTGAAAACTATCGAATTCTACTTGTGGGGCCATTTAAAATCATTTGTATTGTAGTAATTAAAAGGTGACCTTAATTAAAAGAATTAATTAACAAAATTATTAACATTTAAAAATTTATTCTTTAAAAGTACAAATTGTAATCCCCACTTTATACGCCGAATTTCATCAAGTTAGCAAACAAATATTTTATTTCAATTTTGGAAAATACAACTTCATATTTTACAATCAAATACATCGAAATTCTCTTTATCTCATGGGTTTGATAGTCAGAACAATCCAATTTATTAAACTAACATTAACAATTCAAACTCATTGAAGCTAACTTAATACAATATGAAAATAAACGAAATGAAAGAAACTAAATGAAAAGAAAAACGAACGAAAATGACTTCTACCTTTAATCCTCGTTTACAGATTTTAAATAATTGTTTTGTACTCACGAATTGTCTTTGTGGTACCAGATCTGATTCTTGGAGCTTGAGGACAACACTCACTAAAAAGGCCATTATTCACTGATTCTACACATTAAAATTTTAATACACTCGGTCGATGTTCTCGTTCTCTGCCACCTGGAACTTTGAATCAGCCGCCCCTCAGTCAGCCCTCGGACATAGGTCTCCTTGATGCCTCTATGCGAAATTTAGTTCAGTCTGTGTGAAGAAAAACCTTTTCCTTCCAACTTTGCGATTATTATTTGAGTCTCTCCGTCAAAACTGTTTACTTCCGTTTTATATGTAAACTAATAGATCTCGCAGTTGGACTTCTTGGACCGCGCTATTCATACTTTTAGATCAGCATCCACAGCTAACCCCTCTCCCGCCATCGGAAGGGCGTGGGACAAGTACCAAATGCCCGACCTACCTGATGCAGGTTTTTCTAGGGTTTGTCCTGATTACTTTTAGGCGAATGCCGGGTAGGATCCTTAAACCATAGCCCGGGGGCCCTAGTTAACCCTTGGCTACCTTCCTCTACCCTTCCGCATCCCCCCTTTCAAATCCCTTTCCTATGATGTAAGAGGGGAGTTGCCACTATGTGGAATACCCTATACTTAGCCTGTCTACACCTAAAAAAAAAATCCACATTCTACCGAAACGTTTGCCGGACTGGCGTTTGGGCTGGAACTTTCGCCTTGCGTTCGCTAACAGTGGCTCGACCTTTCATTGTTTCTTTTGATATATTTTCGCCGATAACAATCCAATCGTCTCCGGTGGAATTCCTTCGGAATCGAATTGTAGCAGATTGTGAGAAAGTACCTAATAGTCCTGGAATTGTTCGCAGAGCCATGACACATTAACTTGAGGCCTGTATTCAAGCAGGAAATGGACATTCGTAAAAATGGACATCTGTAAAAGATTTTGAACCCGCGGGAAGAAAAACGTTACGGTTAATGTCACTGTTGAAGGCCATAATTCTGAAACCAAGCATTTCCGGACACATCTTGAAATTCTTGTTTTTATTGGTTATATATGAGGGATACATACTTGAGATTATGCTATATATTTTTTAAACACCCTGTATAGGTCACTTATTTATATTTTCTAATATTTTGACTGGGTTTAATGATCTCTTGTTCTCAGAGTTTGGTGGGAACTGAATTATTATATTATATAAATTATATAAGTTAATTTTAAGTGCTAATATCTATAAAAACCAAACTCACACATGACAATGCAAATGTATGATTTTTTTCGCTCATGTAACCCCCAGGCTTTGTCGAAGTCATCGGATTGACACCTGTGGATGAAAATGTATAATTGACATATACACTGGTTTTTCATAGTAGCTATCAACTGTCACATTCATTGTTCTATTTAATTTTTTGTTAATATATTAAACCAGCGACACCTCGTGAGTTTTTGAATTTGTGCGCTACATCACGACAAGCAACCATTTTTTTTACGAAGATATCTATGTAAAATAATACTACTGACCCGACAGAATACTTCATTTTTAATTCCGTCTACGCGCGAGGGTTGTTTGATAAGTCTGGTAAAATTGTAACAAAATGAAATTCTTTTTTAGGAAACTTATTTTCTAACCTTGACCAACTAAATGAGTCCAGAGCGCCTTGGTGGCTAAGGCTGTGCGAGGACGGGCGTTATCGTGCAACAAGCACACTCCTCTCGTCAGCATTCCCCTCTTTTTGATTTGAATGCTCCTTTTGAGATCTTTTAGAGGCTCACAATATAATTGTGCATTGATGGTCTCCCCCTGTGGCAGAAATTCGACCAAAACACCAAGGTTTTTTTTGGCCTAAATTGAATATTTTGGCTCATGGGAAATTGGTGTGATGCCACTGTAACGACTATCTTTTTGTATAGGGAAAACAATCGTTAGGTGTTATTCCTTCCGCGAGTATGAAGGGCGACAGGATTTCTTACCGACATCTTCCACGCAACTGGACACTACAACGTGAGTTTACGTACTACCGTTTTCCTTCTACTCAGGGTTGCCAACCCTCAAAAAAACCAAAGACCGTTAGGGACATAGTACACTTACTTTCTGAACATGCCTCGTAAGAATAATGAACATAAATTTTAATAAATTCACAGACTTACGGTAACACAACGAATGACCTTCATTCTATTAAGTAGCAGTCAGCGGTGTGCTGGGGCGGAAGTAGTTGAAAATATGCCACCCAAATTAAAGTTGTATCTTCTGTAAAGTGGAAATGCCTAGTTCCAAGCTAGACAGACCCCAAGTTCAACTCCTAAAAATTTACTTTCACTTCCAAACTTCTGTGAAATGCTATTTTCGTTCTTGATTTACAAACCCAAGAGTAATCAGAATGAAAAAAATTACGTCTGATTGAAAATTAATAATAAGGAAGATAGCCAAATTCAGACAAAAGAAGCCCATAGAATAGTAATTCTACTAGCTACTATTTTCCGAAAAGCAAGAAATATCAATTCGTACATGTTTATTTAGTTTATGAATGAGTATTTTTTATATTTTAAGGTTTAAAATAGAACATAGATGTGTCTACAAAAATTAAATTTCTATTTCCTTTATTTGTCTAATATCTAAACGGGCTAATATTTCAGATTATGTCGAATTAATGGATAGTTGACCATAAATAATTCTTTATAATTTATAACTTAGAAAAATATATTTCTCCTGAAGCAACTGGTAAAGTAAGAAATATTCTTAATCCAATTGATGTGTTTAGAAAAGTTGACAAATTTACTTGTGAAAAGATATGGCAAAAGTGTGAGTGGATCACTAGACTGATTTTCTATAAAATGCAACTTTATAGCGTTAATTTACAAATCAAAACCGTCATTCTATGAATCATCTTTATGTTTCAGATGTAAATCTTTACAAAGTTTCACGTTCTTTGAAGTAACTAATTAATGACCTACTGAAAAGCCAAACACTTTGCCTAAACTATTTAAATTATTTTTTACGGAAGCTAATCTAGTACTTATTTTTTTTTAAAAATAATCTACTTTGTAAATATGTCTAATATAACTTCATCACATTGTTCATCCTGAAATTGTGTTGATTTTTTTTCTTGGACGATGTGAATTTATTGGTGCGAAGTCTGCTTCAGCATTTAGTTTGTGAGGAGCCACTTCGGCAGCTTCTTGTAAAATCATTTCGAAGTGTTCATCCGTGCGATAATTTGTGAACTTAAACATGGGAAATTATGTGGATAATTCGCATATATAACTTCAAATTACTTTAAAAATCCATTAGTGATCAAATTAGAATTTTTATTTACTAAATAAATTTAAATTTTATCTTGGGAACTTAATTTTCTGTTCTTTATTCTTATACTTTTGTCAATGATCTTTTCTCCGTAAGGGGGCATGAACGTGCAGAAATTTTGTATTCATTCTTAAGAGATCAATAGAATATGTTGTCATGACATAATAAAAAAACGTAGGTAGAAAAGATGAAAATGAGTTCGAGGACGAGATTGGCATTTGCTGCCCCCATGAACTCCCAGCGACCCTGATTCTAATGGCGACTCCAAGAAGTGTTGAAGAAAAGTAATTTGGACGGGGATTTATAAAAGTGTATTATGATTTACCTGACATGTGAAAATTAAATAATTCAAATAGACCCTACATAAATAAGAAGAATGTAGGGTAGTATAAGTTGGTGGAAAAAATTAAGGGAGTCGACACCAAAGCATTTAGGGGGCTGTGGCACGCACCTAAATTAATGGCGCAATTGCTTGTCTCATGACCGTGGTCCGTTTTTCAATTCGATGTGTAATCTTTCCGAATAGCTCACCAAATGTATGAGTCCATTAGGAGATAGATTAACTTCAGCTGCTGACCATAAAACTAAGTTCTATAAGCAACCGGTCATGACTAAATACGATGCTCTTCATCAGCCATATCCTCTGCTTCCTTGTTTCACTTTTTCTTCTCAGTCAAGAAAACGAGAACTATTCCGGCACAACATTCGATTGTGTCGCATATCTCTCAAGGAATGAGGTTTACACAAGCAGTTGGAAGGTGTATGTCCCGATGTTTGCTCAACAAATATGATTGTGCAAACATTGGTAAATACATCCGCTTGTGCAAACCACATTTCATTTTATGGTGTTCTCGAGAGATGTCCGATACAAATGAATGTTGTGCCGCGAGGAAGGAGAAAGTGGGTGAAAAATTGGTTGATGAAGAGGAGCGTATTTAAAAAATGATCGTTTGCTTGCAGAGCTTACATAACTTCAGCTGCTGACTATTAACGTACATTTGAATGGACTCATGTAACTTTGGTGATCTGCTTGAGAAGCCCTATTTGAAAAATTGAACATGGATATGGAGCAGCCCTAATTGCTTTGGTCCACGTCCTTCTTGTTTCTGATGTTGTTGTCTTCACTTTTAATCTTCCACAGTTCAGGTAAATCATGATACTCTACTATAAACTACCGCCAAAATTCATTTTCTTCAATACTTCTTTAAGTCTGAATAAGGTGAAGTAATAATGATAAAACATGTACATGTACATAATGGTTCGTCAATTGCGGAAGTGTTGTCCAACATATTTCGAGCGCAACCTATTTGTTTCCAACAGCTTGTGCAATAACTCAATCCAAGCCTTAGACCATCAAACTGCTTGCGCAAACACGGCTGCTTCGCAAATTGTTTGGGGCCCTTAAGGTAACGGACTTTGATGAATAAAGAATTCACTCTGTTAGTGAGCGAAAAAGCAAAATGGGAGAGGACGCACGTTCAAAGAATTTTGTGGAAATGAAGATTTCAATAATTCTTTCAACCTAGTACTTTCTTCTATACATAAAACACCTCAAATTATAGGTTGACAATTTTCACATCGGAAACCCCCTTAAATTCACTGTCAACTATTTCCACACTTCAGCAACGAAAGCGATAAAATATAGCCGATCGATTTTCAGAAGCATTTACTTTTGGAGTGAACCGAGACACAATGACTCATGTTAGCACATTTCTTTGTCCACTACGACCGTAAGATTTTCGTTCTCCGCAGGTCGTGTCGTCGGTGACGGCGTCGCTGCGCTTCGAAGGCCCACAGAATGCGGATCTGGTGGAGTTCCAGACAAACCTGGTGCCGTACCCACGAATCCACTTCCCGCTCATCTCGTACGCGCCGCTCGTGCCAATCAGAAACGCCCGTCACGAACAGTTCAGCGTCGCACAGCTCACCAACTCCTGCTTCGAACCTGCAGGTCAGATGGTCAAATGCGACCCCCGCCGAGGGCAGTACATGTCCTGCTGTCTGCTCTACCGCGGCAACGTCTCGCCCACAGACGTTAACAGCGCCATGGCGAGTATCAAGAACACGCGTTCAATCAGATTCGTGGACTGGTGCCCTACTGGCTTTAAGGTACTCACATCTCACTGTTTGAGGGGACATCGAATAATTCGCGGAAGTATGCCACTAACATAGTCCAATTTTTCCGTATTCAGAGCAATCTTCTGAGATTATCAGTCATTTATACTCGTTGGCATTTGAGTTTTATAAAAACATCTTGTATGTAATGGCCAAGTATCAATTATAAATTGCAATATGACCGTCAACCTAATACCACGTAATTTCCACGAGCCGAAATATCTATAATCCGAAACGTATATAAAATAGATGTATGCTACGCGTGATAAATTTGAATCAAACGTGGTACACGTTACTTACGATCCGGGAAGAATCGCTGTGGGGGTAAGAGACAACCTAATGGTGGTGGAATATTAAAACATTAGCGCTGAATAAAGTTTTCAGGGTCGCCGAGCTTGTTTATGCCTAATGGCATAGGTTATAAAAATTATGCGGAAACAACCGACATCGGTATCGAATCTGGGATTGCAGAAGTTGCCGAGTTTGATATTCATATATATTAAGTTCAAATTCATCCCCTAGGGGTCGGTCAGGAAAGTGGTGACAAAAATATTGTGAAAACGGCCGAGATTAGAGATCCAAAAACACTCTTCTGTGTACTTCGTTTTCCAGGTGGGTATGAACTACCAGCCACCAACGACCGTGCCTGGAGGGGACATAGCTGCCGTGCATCGCGCCTGCTGCATGCTCAGCAACTCCACGGCCATCCGCATCGCCTGGGAGAGACTACACAAGAAGTTTAACGTCATGTTTGCTAAAAGGGCCTTCGTTCACCATTACGTCAGAGAAGGTGTCGAAGTTTCAGAATTCCTTGATGCTCGCGACAATGTGCAAGCTCTCGCTTTGGATTACAAAGAAGTTGAATCCGATTGATTTTTGTTTAAAATAATAATAAAATAACAATTTTATTACAATGCTACTTCAGTTAAAAAAATTCCTACCAATAGATTACACATACATATAATGAAGAAAATAATCCACTATTTGACGTTAGGATCTGGAGGTGTTTTCAGCATTTTACAGGTTTTGAAGAATTTACCATCTTTTATTTCAATTCAGGTTGCAGTCACTGAAAACTCTTAAGTGGACCCAATTAATTATTTTCAGTTAGATTATCAAAATAGATGCATTGGTCAATTACGTTTTCATTTCAACCCAATGACAATGCATGGAATGGAATTTCTTGTGAATATCACACACTAACCTACAAAGGGAAAGAAGTCATTTCTGTTTCTGAGTCCTGGCAACTGCATTTTCTAGTATAAGAGGATTCAAAATTTTACAGTTTACAAACACATTTATATGCATATAAGTACCCTGTCAATTAAATAACTTATTTCTGGCAGTTTGGATGTAGCAGACTCATTCACACTAAGCTTACCCCACTTACCCAGTCCAAAAGCTGTAGTTCTTGTCTGAAATGCTCTTCGTTGAGATTTTCTCTATAAGTAATGATGGAAGATAAAAACTGACAATGTTTTAAATTTAACTAGTTAAGTTACTTCAGCTATAACACTATATCTGAGTATAATGAAATATTTAAAGACAAACAAGAGTTATATATGACAGTATTGAGCAAATGTCCCAGTTATGTCATGGAGCGAACAAATATTTACATGTAAGATAGAATCAAGTGTAATAGTATGTAGAAATTGTTGATGATACAATGCTACTATGCAAACTGCATTAAAATAAGCGAAGAACATTAGTTTTCATGAGGTTTCCACAATTACCAATTTTATAATAGGTTGAAGTTGAATTGATAAGGTATTCAATAAATAAAATACATGTTTTCATTTACATTTGACATTTATAATACATGAACTACTTTACACTTTGTACATAATAGTAATTATACATCATCTAAATTATCATGTAATTTCTCATTTGATAAAGGGCTATCTGGATTTTCATCACTTGAATGATCACTACTAATGTTGGAAACATCATTCTTAATGCAAAAACCACTATTGTCTGTCTGGTCTGTTTCACCAATTTTAAGAGGAGAGTTCCGGTTTGTTAAAATTATTTTGGTGTATTTAACACCAGCATTTGTACTTATCTGAGAGTGAACTGATTTATCAATGGTTCGTAAAAACCTTTGGGTTTTTGGCATGTATCTTCTAGTACCTTGTGCCCTTCCCCTTGTGGCTTTATTACTTCTTATAATGAAAACATTGGGTACATTTGATGAAGTACTGTGGTGGACATTTTCACTAATCCTGTCCTTTTCATTGTCTTCCAAAGGAAAAGAAATCGTATCACCCAACGTAAGGGTTGTAGATGTTTCATCTGTAGCACATGAAGTAATGGGAACTACAGTTGGTGTGTCAGGAACATCAGATTCTACTTTCGTATCTAGAACTATCGAGTCGTCATCCTTGGCAAAAATAATTGGGAGTTCTAAAATTTTATCTGGAGTCAATGTTTCACCGTCATCATCTTGAGATGTTTCTGTGTCATTCTGCTGTGACTGCTGCTTTAATAAAGTGGAAGGAATACTGTAAGTTGACAATTTATTACCAGTTGAATTCAACTGTTGCTGGTTTAGCTTGAGAGATGGAACTGAAATTTTGGGAACAACAGTGTATGATCGCTGACGTTCAGATTTGTTTCCAGATATGGGCAAAATTGCAAATGGAGATCCTAAGCTTGATACAGGCACAAGTCGTCCACCAGCACGGGTACTGGATTCAGTAAGCATGACCACATTACCCCCACTTGTTCCAAATACATTCTTTCCTCCAGTACTGGAGGTCAAAACTGTTAGCTTGGACAGGTCAACCACTCGGCCACTGGTGGTTCGAATGCGCGATCCAGTTGTCCCGTCACTGCTCAGAACTAACATTAATCATTAATAATATGAGAGTAAATTATCACAAAAGTTAACTAAAAAACTGAAAACTTATTGTCTCATTGAGGAGCAAACTAAAGACAATATAATTACATGCTCTACTATATCATGAGTTAGGTAAATACATAATGGTAATGAAATTTTAGATAGCCTGTTTCAGCTTAGAATGTAAGACACAGTTTATCTAGATAATATAATGCCAACTAAAATCTGCAACTTGAAAAATATTACCTATAAAAGTCAAAATGATTATGTATACAAATAAAAAGCAGGAACTGAATGTTCTTAAGTATGAAAGCGATGATTTTTTTACATTAGTCCTATGAGCAATATGTTATATAATTACAATCTTGCAAGTATCTCATGGCATTCAGCACAATGTACACAATTTTGACTGTTAGGGTTGACAAAAGCAAAAGGAACTGTGATAATTAGAACAGTATGTGAAAGTAGAATATTTCTCTAAAAAAATAAAGGAATAAAAATGGAATTTAAACATAAATGTTGCTTTTAGTATATTATATTTATATGCAGCTAGTGATTCTCATAAATATCTTCTTGTCCTTCACTTATAAATTAAAACATTATGCATGGTTCTTAGCATTATGATCTCTATAGGTAGGGGATAGGATTTGGTCTATTATTCTTTAATATGTTGCTTCCATCTCTTCATTCCAGTATCAAATTTTTTGATTTTATACTTCTTGTTATTTCCAATTTCTAATATATACTTAGAAACAAATATTTTGTTTAGATACTAATTCATGCCCCATAAAAAGAAAAGTACATTGGACAGACTGAATTTTAGGTTTTAACTTTTTCAAATGGTGGATGATAATTTAAAATAGTCTCAAAGTTCTTTACCACTTCAGAGAAAAACACTTCAGATATTTCATGTGACGTGAATACAATCCCTGTCCAAGAAGTTAAACACCACATTTTTTCATTTAGTTTTGAAGTTTTAGAATTGTTTGATACCACCTAAAATGTTCTCACTCAAACAAAGTGAGAGTGAAAGACAGGAATTTAGATTACATATATTTTGTAAGTGGAGAGAGCCATACTTAATTTGTTATATATAGTATTCTTATATGTGTTTGGCTCTCCACACAAAACAAGAGTACAGCTGATATTTTTTATGAAATGGATAGTGGGGTAAAGGTCTGTTTTACAGCCTGAAAAGGAATTGAAAGAGCTCATTCTATACCCCAGAAAAGATTATCACAGTGGCCTGGCATGACACAGAATTATTTTTATTATATTATTTTGCAGAAACCATATAATAAAAGTAATTTTATTGTAACATGACAACAATTTGGTAGATATATGGTTTCTCAGTATACATGTTGGTGTTGAATATCAATGCACATGATAATAATATGACTGGTATTAGGTCAAAAACTACTATGAAGTTTAAAGTTAAGATGTCATGTTGTTTAATAAATTCTTATTTCCTCTTATTGCACAGAAAGTTAGACAGAAATAGGCCATTGTGCCATGATTGAAATGAGGTGTTAATATATTTTTTATCCATTAATATCATTGGAATTTATTATAATATATTGAAAAAATCTGACTGTATTTACTTCAAAAAATATAAAATAAAGTTTTCTTTTTCTTCAAACAATTTTCAGAAGCAATACTTTGAAAGTTGAGAAGGTCATTTCAGTTTTTTATTCTAAATGAACTAACAATTGAATCAAGGAATTATCTGTTAAAGTATAAAAGATTAAGAATATTAAAAAGAACATACTTTAATGTTTGACACAAGTAATATTCTACAATGAGCATAAAGAAACATTTTCTAATTCATAATACACTACACTAAAAATATTGTCATCAATATAAACAATATAAATTATTTTAAAAACAAAATTTGTTATTACAGAAAAAGAGGCATCATCATTATACATGAATTCTACAAAGTAAAGCATTTGGAGAAATTTTTCAGCTGTTAATAGGTCCACTCCATTTGACTTATGATTGGAGGCAAAAGGAGGGATGAAGCAATAAAAACATTAAGTTTGTTGGTTTTTAATTTTGAATCATTTGGTTGACAGATACAAAGTTAGTGACAGACAGGAAGACAAAATGACTAGGGTCTTCGATGTAAGTAGATACTGTTTTATGGACAATGATGGATATTTTACTTCACCCTCATTTGAAGGACATATAAGCCAGTATCTCTACCTTTATTTCCTATCCTAACAAATTATTGGATTAGAAAGTAATTATAAAAAAAATTCTATCTAAATGTAAGGAATAAACAATTCTATGTAGTTGGAAGATTTGAGGGTATTGATATAAAAATGCTTTAGAAGGTATAAAATATATATAAAAAAATTAAGTATAAGTAATTTCCTATGCAACTTTTTAAAAACATGTTTCTCAAATCTCATGTATGCTGTTAATTTAGTTTTTAATTTTTCTTTGTGTAAAATACAGTCAAACCAGGTTAAATTGAGTATGAACAAAATTTTAAACAGTTGAAATAATGATCTACATACAAGTTAAACTATGTATAAAATAGGGAAATTTATGTAAATGTTCACCACAAAAGAAGAATAAAACAAATACATCTTACCATTTCAATATATTTTGTAAGCAAATTTAAAATATTTTTATAAATGAAGTGTACATTAGATAACTGAACTGTGAGCAAGAGGATGCTAACACATAGTGACAGAGATTAAGTTTAGTTATAATTTATACCGCAAACCATAAATTCGGAAAATACTGTAAGAATTTTAACATTTTTTGGGGGAAATAAGATCTAATTTCACTTCCATTAGATGTTCTTCCAAATGACCTTGTCAGTTTTAAAAACTTGAATATATTACCAAAAACAGTGAATTATTTCTAATTTTATGGTAACATTTATATCTAAAATTATAAATACATTGTAAACTAGAAAATGTTCCATACCCAAAGGTATGTATTATTGGAAAATAAGAATAGTTTCCACTGTAGCAAATCTATGGTGAAAGGATAACTATAAAGCAGAATCTTTGTAACTCAGAAGGGTATGTACAGAAGAATAATGATATACAGTAAATAGAAGTTATTATGTACATGAAGTTCTATAATAAGAAACAAGTTAATGGTAATTGATGTGTGTTAACCTGACAGAAATAAGCTTTTCCCAGAAAATCAAGAGACAGTTCACTCTCAAAGAACTAAACACAACAAAACCCAAATTTAAGGGTTATAGTTTTGTTTCAACAAACTTTCAAAATGTATCTTTAAAATCTAAAAAAAATAATTATGGACTCTTATTGTAATTGACTTTAATATCATAAAAATTTGATTGCAATTCTGCACAATTTTTTAAAAAAATTTCAGGATATGTTAGTTTAGAAACTTAACTTGATTTAAAAGTCTGGAGACACCATGATTTCTATGTTAACCAGGTTGGACTGTGAGTATAACACTGACCAAATTTAAAATAGTATTGCATGTGAATGAAAGTTAATGCTTACTTCAAAGGCTCATCCCCATTTTCACCATCAAAATATCCATAATTTATCATGAAATTCAACATATGGAAAATACTGAAGAAATGTACTATGATGCATATTTGGGAGAAAATGATTAATAATTAAATTGTTATTAATGAAAAGCCAAACACTGAAGAAAGAATATCTTAATTGACGTTATGAAATGACAATGTATTTAATATTCAACTAACTGGAACAAGTTAAATTATTGTGAAATATAGGGAATAATATTTTGAAACAACTTTAGTAAAATATTATTTATTAAACTAATGAAGATTTATCAAGCTGTATACATAACCAATTCTATGTTCAATGAACAAGAAGCAGGATAGGATTCCAAGAACAAATTCATCACAAAGCACACAATGTACCTATAAATAATGGGAGGGGGAGGGGGTGATAAATATTTATAGTGTTGAATAAGTGCCAAGAGGTAACATTTCATATTTAGCAAAAAATGTAAGTTATTTGCAAGCAACTGAAATAGTTAAATAATAAGATTAACAGCTTCCTATGTGGTTAATTGGGATTGTAACAGTTATAAAAATATAAGTTATACAGGACTGAAGAATGTGGAAAGATTAATTATTAATTTTAGAAACTTTTATCTCTAATAAATTCCCTTAACCAATAAAATTAGAAAACATAATATATATATATATATATATATATATATATATATATATATATATATATGTATATATACATATATATATGTATATATACATATATGTATATATATATATATATATATATATATATATATATATATATATATATATATATGTGTGTATGTATATATACATATATGTGTATATATATATATATATGTATATATATATATATACACATATATACACTTAAATATATATACACATACACACATATACATACACACAAAAACATTTCTCATTTGTATTAAAATTAATGCTTTCAAGTACTGAAGTACTGAAGTTTTTAATGTGATAAAACAAAACATTTTTGTCACCATTCATTAATACAACATTTGTTGTAACTATAAATTAAAAACTTCATTATGAAAGTAATATAATTGCAGCCCAAAAAATAAGCAAAATGAATTATTTTTATAAAATATAAAGAATATAACAAAATCAGAATTGTAATATTCAACAATAAAGGAAATAATTAAGAAATATTAAGCAACTTAAAGTTCACAATTGGATACTCTTACATTAGTAAATATATTTAAAGTTAGTGTCATTATTACGTCTGTTATTTGGACTTCTAATTTTTTTTAAAATTATTAAAATTAAAAGACAAGGTTTAAAGAATAATTTTTTTCCCTCTTTCCAGTCACAACATGGATCCACGTTGAATCGATATATTGTAATTTATGATAAAATTATTGACTCACCTTTAAGAGGTTGCTGATGTAAAGACTGAGTGGATGTTAGAGTAGATGAACCTAGGAGTAAACTTGATGTTGAAGATACGGTGATACGACTTGTACTGCTTTGCAAAAGTGAGGACAATGTTGTTATAGATCCACCATCTGTGCCTTTTGAAGCTGATCGAACTTGCTTGCTGTGTAAAGCAATACCAGTTCTTCCTCTACCCCTTCCTCGCCCTTCACTGGTAGGTACAACACTACCTTGAACAGTTAGAGAACCCCTTCCTCGTCCAGAGGAACTAACCTGGTCACTACTTTCCATGGAGGTTGTCTGAGAAAGTCTTAAGGAACCTAAAGGAGTTAAGCTTCCTAAAGAGCCAATGTTAACTGTAATTCCACCAGATACATCAGTCTGAAACAATGGAGAAATTTAAAAAAGTTATAACATATACATCAGTCTGAAACAATGGGGAAAGTTAAAAAAGTTATAACATATACACAGTCTGAGTCTGAAACAAGGCAATAACTCAATTAGAATTCAAAAAAATCTGAACCAATGTGTTGCTTCTAAAATAAGAACAGTTAATTTACTATAAAGGATAGGATAATGAAATAAAATGATTAATTATGTATTCTGACACTTCATATAAATTGAAATATTTTATATTATTTATACAATTTCTCAAACACTAACAACACAAGCAAAGTGATACAATCAAATTGTGCCTTATAAAACAAACCTGGTGAAGCACAGTCAGAATAAAAGAGATAAGTAAAAAATAGATAAATAAAACAAAATATCTGCTCCATCAACTTCCATCAAATTTCGGCCATGGAAGTTGATGGAAGAAGTCTATTTGTTTTCTGTTAAATCGTTTTATTCAAATTTACAACATATTTAAATTGTCTATGTGACATAACACTCCACAAATGCTGCTGGAATATTTGAATGCCAGTTTAGTACACTTAGCAGAAACAGGTGAATTATATGAAGATGTTTCTGCACCCTATCCTTCTTCAGTTATATGGCCCAAGTAAAATTTATTCAAATGAAAAAAATTTTGTTTGATTGAAAATTAATAAGAAAGATAGCCAAATATGGACGAAATAAGCTTTTGAGTTTTGACAACTGACAAGTGCAGTTGTGTCACTCTAGGCTCTTCTTAGCACTTTAAGTAAGGGGCAAGGATCCCAGAAAAGTCGTGTGGTATTTATATTATCACTTATTTTGTCTGTATTTGGCTATCTTAGTCATTATTAAAAGTTATTCAAGATTCAAAAAATAAATAAATAAATAAAAGAAATTTTCAATTTCTGAGTAAAGAAATAAATATTTTTCATATATTAATGGAAAACAACCTAATGGGAACAACTGCTTCATCCAAAATTAAAAATTAGTTTGAATTAAGGTCAAACTATATTTTACTAGCACTTGCTGTATGGCAGTTAAACCAACTTAACAAAAATCAGTTTTACATGTACCTTAATAATGATTTTACTTCTATTGAATACATAAATTATAATTCAGATCTATAATCTGTTCCACAAAAATAATGACTTGACTTTTATAACTACACTATAGTACCAATAACTACAATACCTGGTCAGTGTTAGAACTTTGCTGATCAGCCCACTTAGTATCTTGAGGACTTGAAATCTTTTGAACAGTCATCAGACGTGATTTTTGTCTTCCACCTAAAATAAGTAAAAAATAAAATAATTGCTCCAAATCTATGAGTAATAATTTAATTTCTGTTAATAAAATTTTTGTTTTTTAAGTGGCCCAATTAGACAACACTTTAAAAAGAAAATTGCAGTGTTTCCTCTCATTTTCATTCTTTTCTCTATGTTTCCCACTAATTTAATATTTTCTGTATTGCTTATTCTAAAAAAAAATTCTAATGTTTGACCAAATTGTTGATATTTTTAATACCTATCAATAAAATTTAAAGTTCAATTACAAATTTGAAGTAAACTGCACACTTAGTTTTTTAGAGTTATCCATTTTAGTTGACAATTCATCCTCACTTATTACCAACTAGTACCACAAATGCAACTTTTTTTGTATGTGTTCTCAGTTATTTTTCTAATCACCACTTTAATCAAAAGAAGACCATGACTTTCAATTTATTATATTATATTATCCGCCTCCCTTTAGCGACAATAAATAATATCTAAAACCAAAATTAACAAACATTGTACTTCCTTTCATATAAATTTACATGTTAAATTAAACAATTGTTCAAACATTTTAATACAGTAATCATATACAAATCATACAATGTCGTATCCCACAACGTCAAAAATTGCAAAGACCCTGCAGATCCTGTCCATTATGTTGCTTACAAGATTTCTTTCTCCGATTGTTATGTAGTTTTTTGGACAAACAAAAAGGGCCTTAAAATTAGATTTAAAGAATACCATTCCAATTTCAATGGTAGATAAACATTCAGTAATGATCGGTACACAGTATGTATCATGACCATTCTTTTAATTGGACAAATACCAAAATAGAAAACAAGTATCATACTAGCCTAATTCTGGAAATGATATAAAATTAAATAATACTATTACTATACAAAATCTCTAAATAACACCTACGACTATTTTATCTACTTAACATTTTTGGAGAAAGTAAAAGTGACATTTTCTGTACGTTTCCATTCATGTAAGTGTTGCACCTGTGACACTACAGAGAAGCAGAAGAAATATTGTGAGTATTTTTAAATTTTTTCTGATTTGGCCATTTTAAAAATATTAATTATTTCAACAACTTTAGATCAGTACAACATACCCAAACGAGGTCGCTTCATTGCTGGAGGTGGAGATTCTCCCAACAGTTTACGCTTTCCATCAGTCTTTAAATTAGTACCATTTTCTATTATCACTGTTGGAGATGGTGTGTGATTGGCAATCGGTCTTAATGGTGGTCTTGGAGTCATTAAAATGGTTGCCAGAAAATCTGCAACTTCATCCTATAATGTTTTACAAAATGTTTATAACACCATCTATTTATAATAATTACATAAAGAAATATAAACAAAATAAAGTAATTAAATTTTTTTCACTTATTTTCTACAAAAAATTCTACTGATTTTCCCTTTCATTCCTTTCACTGAGACCATAGTCTCCAACTACCTTTCCTGTTCGTCCTTTTCCTATCACCGTGTTCCAATCCTCCATTACAATCATCATAGATTTTATCAACCTGTCCAACATCTGTTGCACTCATAGTATTATTTAGTGAATAAATAACAGGTGTTTCATTGTCTATAATATCAAAGTTTTGAGTGTGATGAAGAAAATAGTCCTATGTTTTGAATCCTCTAAACTCTGTCTTCAAGGAAAAGGAATAAAGAAACAAACCTAGGAAGACAAGCCTAAACACTCCTTAACAAAACAAACTTATCTTATTCCAGAGTGTCAGAAATTGAGACCTTCAAATCTGACAGAGGTTTTGGGCAACTATCATCCAGTTTCACTGTTGCCAATATTCTCCAAAATCCTACAGAAAGTGGTTTACACAGGAATTTTTGAACACTTAAAAACAACTTTCTCAATATGGCTTCAGAAAGGAATATTCAACAGAAAATACCATTTTCTCTCTTATCCATGTGACATTAGAATCTGTTAACAAAATGCAGTAACCATTAGGAATCTTCTGAGATCTTTCCAAAGCCTTTGATTGTGTTGACCATTGTATTATACTGTGGAAATTAAAGTATTATGGAATTTTTGTAACCTCCAATTCCTGGTTCACTTCATACTTGAGCAACAGGAAACAAAGAGTAACTCCAAAGAATGCATGCACATTCTTGTTAAACTTTTCATTCTGAGTAGGGGCAAACAAAGAATGGGGTTCCACGGAGCTCCATTCTGATTCCATTGCTCTTTTTGGCATATGTAAATGACTTACCAAAATCTATGCCTCCATTTTCTGAAGTTATTCAGTTTGCTGACGATGCAAGCATTTTAATAAATGACAAATACGTGCATTCAATAAACTACTACACTGGTTTTTAGCCAATGGATTATCAATTAATTCTGAAAAAAACACATCTTGTGCGATTTCAAAGAAAAAAATGTGGAAAATTATTCTATGATAAATTAGTGAAGATGTTAGTTCAAAATTCTTAGGATTAACTGTTGATAGTAAATTAAATTGGAAAATTCACAGTAATAATCTTGCAAATTAAGCTTGCCACATACGCTGTTAGAATAATGTCAAAATGCAGTGAGCTGACCATGAGAAAGTTAGTTCAATTTGAATATTTTCACTCATTATTGTCAAATGGAATAATTTTTTGGGCTAATTCTTGAGTGAAAGACCAAATCTTTATTAATATTAGTAAATTGCATTGGATTTCTAACTACTGTTCAACTAAATAATCAAAGAATTTGCAGAGTTTTTCTTGTTTTGAGGCTTGACAGTTTCTTCTACACATTCAGGCTGTGATAAACATTCTCAAAGTTAAACTAAAATATTCATTGTCTTTATATATATATATATATATATATATATATATATATATATATATATATATATATAACTGTCTAATTTACGACGACATTTTGTCTTCTTCTGGGACCTATTCAAATATAATAATTTTGTATACATCCTTTCTTCTATTATTAATAATAATAATACTTTAAAATTATTAATAGAAGTTTTGTATACAAAATATCAAAAATTGTTATACATCAGGAGGTCCCAAAAAAGGACGAAACATTGCTGTTCTAAATTAGATATTTTTTGTAATAATATATATATATATATATAAAATGTATATATGATTCTGACAAGGCCATTTATTTATTTATATTATAATAAAATCATGTTTTTCATCATTTTCAAAATCATGCAGGGATTCCATGGTAGCTCGTGACTTTTTGAAGTTATGTGCTACATCAGAACAAGCAACCATATTTACAAGGATAACTATGTAAAATAATAATACTACACGAGTGATAGTATTGCCAACAGTCTGACGTGACATGTAATACATTACAATTCAAATTGTATACATAATTTCCAATAGTGTCTAATTTTTAAAAGCAGAATAATTTACAATTTTTCCTTTGTACATATTTTAAATTAAGTTAATTTTTGTAACAAGTCACACATGATTGCAGTATAGTATTTAGGGTTGTACAGTAGTTTTTCGCACTATGATGCCCCTTAAATGTTGTTTACTTTAAAATAACTTTCGATAGAGATTTTTTTAAAATAGTATCCAAAATTTACGAATATTAGTTTTGAAAACATAACTATTTTAAAATTTGATTTATAATTACTGGATAATTTAAATGCATTTTGATTTCATTGCTTTTGCCATCTAATGTCTCGGTTTCATTAGCACGGCTTTGTTTAGAGGCCAAGTGCTGTCAGATTGCTAGCACAAAAATGAGGTGTTTGTAGGGCTTTACGGGTGATGCAAGGAGGGGTAGGTGAAGTGAAAAGGTATTCTGTGCTGTCATAGCAATAGAACTGAACTGGCTGCAGGAGTAAGTGCGCCACAAGGCAGGCAGTTATAAGTCTTTGACATCAAAGCATAGATTCGGCAGAGTTGAAACACAATTATTATGAAGGTTCTGAAAATTCAGAATAATTAATTCTTACTAAATTAATTTAGCACATGAGCACATATGATGCCACTGCAGGGGTCTCTTCAATAAATTGGCGATTCTTACTCTTAATGTTGATCAATATCGGAAATAATGTTTGAACGGAAAATAATGTTTTAGGTAATAACTAGATTATATACAAGAAAAATTGTATATTTTTACAGTAGGAATTACTGGAATATGAAATTGATGATGGCAAATGCCAAAAGCTATTCAACAACTAAATAAATCATCTGAAGACATTTATATTTCAATTTTGGAGAGACTGATGAAATATATAAATCAACTAAATTAAGAAATTTAAGAAATAAATAAATAGCGTATTAAAAACAAGAAATAATTTAGAATTTAAAAATAAATATGTCACTGACACTTCCCGTTGAAAAAATGTAACTTTCTGTTGTGGACGTAACCCCACCAATGGAACATAAAATGAGAAAAATTGTTATTTGAAAAGAGTGAAGTCAACTTTTTGGTCAGGAACAGAATTAGACAGTGATATTGTATTCACTACAAATGATAACATACAATAGATAGGATATCTTAAAGGGTGAAAATAGGTAGGAATTTATTCAGTCAACATAGGCTGTAATATTATTGGAATTGGAATGAGTCACCACAAAAATATTTTAATAGAATTGTAGACACACTCAAAGAAGGGAATCAACACAAAAACAGGAATGTTATGATTGCCAGTAAACATGTTTGGGAATTCAACTTAATGATATGATGACAGATCAAATAATAAGATTATTTAGTGAAATGAAAAAATGTATGTTTTAAAATATAATAATTAGATAAAATAGCTAAATGAAAGGCAAAAATTAAGTGATTATATAAATATCACACAAAATTTCTGGAAACTTCGTTCCTTTTGTCAGGTGATTGAAAAACATAAGAGCCACAACTGCACAATTCAGTCGAAAAACTCAAAAAGATGTTGCAATCTACTACCACAATATTAACAATTTTGTGTGAGTGGAAATATGTTTCAAGCTGCATATACTTGGAAAAAAACCTTAACTATACATTCAAGTGCATTCTTTTAAGAAAGTTTCGAAAACCAAAGAAATAACAAGGATTTACTAGACAGAATATTATATATACAAATCTTCAAGAGTGTAGATCGCATGTGGCTGATTTTAATTGCTGAACTTTCTGTGGATGGTTATTTTCACATTTATATTAATTTGAGACCCCTAATATCTTTTCCAAGTAAGAATGCAGAGAGTGTTAAAATATGCAAATATGTCAAATAATTTTTTTCTATTTTACAGGTTTAAGAATGGAAGATATATCAAGATTATTATGGTATACAATGCAGCTTGGAAAAGGACTACAGAAAATAGAAGATAGCAATACATAAAAGCTAATCAAAGTTTATTTTCTAAAATTCAATTTATATAACACACACTAGCATTTAGACATTTCCACTTATTCTACCAAGCCCTACAGATAATTTTAATTCAGAAATTAAATTAGTTCGAAATTTATGTGAATACACAATTACCATTATACAATAGTCAACCATTGATTGTGTCACGCCTGCAGAATGTTTTTTTGCTCTAGACATTCTCAGTTGGTCATCAGCAGAACCAACTACTACTAATCCAGTTTCAACACGCATTCTTTCACGCATGTCTTCTATATCTTCCGGCCTGCAAATTTTATCAATTTCAATTTAGAAGATACTTCTGTCATTTGAAAGATATACTAGCAAAATAATGTATTTGCCTAAATCTTAAACAAAATAAACCACAGAAATAGGTTTTAAAAAAAGGCAACTAAAGCTATGCAGGGCAGGCATTAAAAAAGCTTTAAGCACAAAAGACAGGATAAAACTCCTAAATTCTCATCATAGAATTAATCTTTAACAATAAGATAGTTAGCATATTTTTTCTCTCTTCTTTTTTGTATCCTAAATGATTATATCTCATAAGTATTATATATAAGCATAAGTCAACAAAATTTACCATGAGTAAAATATATATATATATATATATATATATATATATATATATATATACATACAATATTAGGAGAATCCATTTAAGGAATTAATTCACATTCAAACTTGGATAGTGAGGAAGGATAGAAATAAATAGGAGAAATAGGAGGATTGCGCTTTATTTGCTTAGTACAAGCAGAATACGTGGGTTCAAGTCCCGCCTGGGTCAAATATTTTCAGTCTTTCCTTCTTCTTCCATCCTTCTCTCTGCTTTGAACATATGCTTTTCTATGTGCGTAATTCTTCGCCCGAGCATATGAATTCAAATAAAGCGCAATCCTCCTATTTCTCCTATTTATTTCTATCCTTCCTCACTATCCAAGTTTGTATATATATATATATATATATATATATATATATATATATATATATATATATATTGGTATGGAAAGGATAGAGAGATAGGTTGTGGCTTACCTGAAAGTGAAGTACGGTGTCGCCATGAGGAACTGAAGGTTGTTCTTCAAATTTTCGGAGGCTCTCAGCCTCCTTCTTCAGGAAGGAGTGTTACACCATTCCGTGCACCGGCCGGTGCACGGAATGGTGTAACACTCCTTCCTGAAGAAGGAGGCTGAGAGCCTCCGAAAATTTGAAGAACAACCTTCAGTTCCTCATGGCGACACCGTACTTCACTTTCAGGTAAGCCACAACCTATCTCTCTATCCTTTCCATACCAATATTTTTGACAATGTCACATTCTCACTATTACAATATATATATATATATATATATATATATATATATATATATATATATATATATATATATTATTAGTATGAATATGACATTGTCAAAAATAATTGTGATATTGGTTTGGAAAGGAAAGAGAGATAGTTTGTGGATTACCTGAAATGTGAAGTAAGGTATAGCCATAGGGAACTGAAGGTAGTTCTTCAAATTTTCGGAGGCTCTCAGGAAGGAATGTTACCCCGAAAATTTGAAGAAATACATTTGGTTTCCTTTGGCTACACCATACTTCACTTTCATGTAAGGTACAACCTATATCTCTTTCCTTTCCATACCAATATCGCAATTATATATACATGTAAACTTAAGTTAATGTGACAAGGTCAAATTAAATAATACATTTGGATAGGAAAGAGAGACAGCGATGTCGACTAACCTGAAATCAGTAGT
The DNA here is from genome assembly GCA_037074705.1 of Zhengitettix transpicula. Taxonomy (NCBI): domain Eukaryota; kingdom Metazoa; phylum Arthropoda; class Insecta; order Orthoptera; family Tetrigidae; genus Zhengitettix; species Zhengitettix transpicula. Next base: position 189,253,789 of record CM073591.1, read on the forward strand.
TGGTGGAAGTTCTAATTTTTGAGGGTCTGATGCCCCTTCATCAGGAAGGAAGATCTGAACTGTGTGCCGGCCGAGTACAAAATATATATAAATGTTAAGGATATTAATTATTAAGTGACAAAGTCACATTTGATAATTGGATACTAAGGAAAGATAGAAATAAAGGACAAAGGTTGGGAATACACTTTAGGCATAGTACTCAAAGAAAGCATATATTCAAGGCATAGAAAGGAACAGAAAAAGGAAAAACTGAAAATATTCAGCAGGGCTGGGAATCAATCCAGGTTTTTGCTTTGAACATATACACTGTTAGGAACTTTAATATAGTGACAAAGTCAAGTTGGACATTGGATAGTGAGAAAAGATAAAAATAAATTGGAGAAAGGTGGGAATACACTTTATAAGAAAGCATATGTTCAGGCATAGAATTACATACAAAGAAAAGAATATGTACAATGTATGGAGATGAAAGGAAGAAGGAGGAAAGATGTAATTACCAATTGGGCTACCGTATCAACATCCAAACTTGGCAAATATAGTAGGATATATATATAGGGGTGAGGCAACAAGTAATGCCTCCTACTTTTTCTATCTTTTATTTGTCAATACAATTAAGTGCAATTAACAACATTAATTATTAAATTTTAATTTTTCTACAAATTTTGTCCACCATTTAAAATGGCATGTATTTCTATGTGATGAAGGCACTGCAGTAACCAGTCTGCTGCTTCACTTTTTATAAGCTACTGGACTGTAAGACATGTTGGAAGGAGAGTTCCATAGACAGAGTTCAGCCTCTGATGAATCGGGGGGTAGAGCTTAAAGGATGGCGAGTGTAAAGCATTGGTCAAAATTGTATGTATTTTGAAGTTGGGTAAGAGCAGCTACTGGGAAATGAATTTTGGAAAGTTTGACAGTGCTCTAGTGGTTGGCTATTCGTTCAGGGAGGGGTCTTTTTGTTTGGCCTTTATAAAATGAAGGACAGAGTATACAGTTAATTTGGTAGATTTTATTGGAAGAGAGGCAGGTGATGTTTTCTTTGATTTTGTATGTCTGTGTGTGGTTCAGCAACATTGTGATGGGCTGTATTATAGGGCAGACATGGAATCTGTTCTTACCACAAGGTTTGCAACCTGGCATAGGTGGCCAGGTTGGAGTGTGGATTTTGCAGGGGTGGACAAGTAAATTGCGGAGTTTTGGCGGGGATCTGAAGGTAACCCTTGGGCAGGTAGGGAGTATAGTGGAGAGGATGGATTTTAGGTCAGTCCAATGCATGAAGTGGTGAGTGGTGTAACACTCCTTCCTGAAGGACGAGGCTGAAAGACGGCAAAATTTTTAAGAACTTCCTTTGGTTCCCTGTGGCTACTTTGTACTGCAATTTATAGCTGAAAATGAAGTACGGTGTAGCCACAAGTTATCTCTGTTTTCTTTCCATACCAATATATATATATATATATATGAATATTCGAACAGGGTGGGGTGTGAACCTATGTTGTATTCTGCCTTAACCATCTCAGCCACCGGATCAAGTCCCAGACTAGGCATATATAGACAGCCTTAATTGGGTTTTTCTAAGAGGAGAGGAGGAATGGATAGAGAAGAGGAAGTGAAGGATTAGGAGCATCCACTAAGGAATTATTAAGGAAAAAGGCTGTTGAAAGCAGTCGGGTGCATGTTTTCATTGAAGCAAGTTCATGTCATTTTAAACTACAGAATTTTGGACTTAAAGGGAGCACCTTTACACTGCTAATATATTAGAAAGTTTCAACTAGACAGCAGTGGTTTTTTTTTTGCAATTAGAAACGGTCTAGATTCTAATACCTGCAATCTGAGTAACAGAGATTCATCAACTTCATCGAACCTGAGCGACCCTGCTGCAGAGTTCTGGCCAGCAGAATACCAAGGGGTTTTTCTGGGAATGATTTCCTGAACGCTGCCACTACAAGAATTCTGCTATCTCGTCTGATTTCCTGATCAGCTGTGGGGATCTTGCCTGCTTCCTGTACAATGGTTCGAGAACGAAGAACAGTAAAAGTAAGACCTTGCCAATTTATGCAGGTGGTGGACAAATAAAGGTTTTTACTGTGGTTGAATTCAGCCTGCAATTTCTGGAGATATTTATAGCACCCATACTTAACTTCCTAATGAAAAAGATTTTCTTGTCTACCGACTTTTAACTGAGCTAGAATCTTATAATTCTTTTGTAATTAACTTCACAATTTTGAGCAATTATTTGTATTTTAAAATTTTATGTTAATAAAAGTGTTTGTAGTATTCACTCACCGCTGCCAGACTGGACTAACTCTTGATTTCAGGTAAGTCAGCATCACACATTTACGTATCAAAGAGAGACAATGATGCTGACTTACCTGAAATCAATAGTTGGTCCAGTCTGGCAATTGTGTGTGAATACTACAATCTTTTGAGCACCTGAGCCCCTCCATCAGGAGAGAACATTTGAACTGCATGCCAACTGGGGCCGAATTCTATATAAATATACATAAATGTATCTTTGTTTGTTTGTTTGTTCTGTACGCATCCCTATACCATTCATCTGACTGCGATAAAACTTTGCTTAGTTATTGAGCACATGCACACAAAGGTTACTGTCAACCTCTTGAAGCGTTAGGCTGGCATGAATAGGGGTGGAATTTTTAAAGATGGCAAAAACAGTCAATATTTTTGTAGAATAATTACTTTTCAGTGTCAATTAGATTCATGTTGTTTGTTTATAATTTCAACCCCTTTAAGCATGGGAGAAGAGAAACTGATATTGGTGTAGAATCCTAGGCTTTGAAAGTCACCAAGTTTATATATTACATGACAGTTAGGTTGTAGTTCAGTCCTTAGTGGGGGTGGAAGGGGTTGAAAAAAGGTCCGAGTACAATCTAAATCCCATGGGACAATTTCTACCCAACTTTACACATATGTTACTTACAATCCAGTAACAATCACTGTTTGGGCAAAAACCTTTGAGTACTTGTAGGGGTGAGGTGGTGGCATTATGAAAACATTCTAAATTGACAATTATTATAGTCAAATAAAAACTTTTTAAAGGTGGCAGAGTTTGTTAGCGTCATTCTCAATGCTTCATTTCAAGCCCTAATGACAATGAAAAGGAGCACCCATAGGGATAAAGGTGTTAAGACGTTAAATAAAAATAATGAAAAAGCTACCCTGAATGGTGTCTACTCTGATGTTATGGAAGTCATCGACTTTAATTCTGACATTCAACATGCAGGTTAAGTTTTAGATCAAACCCTAGATGTGGTGGTGAAAGGAAGTAAAATAGAGTTCCACATACAATCTTAAACACATGGAGCAATTTCTACCATGCTACTTACGATTGAGGAACAAACAAGGGTTAAATACCCCTAGCACATATAAAGGGGGAGGGGGGTCAAATTAAATAACTTTCTAAGCTAATATAAATAAATGAATAAATACCCGGGCACTCAGATTGTCATATTATATACTATGAACCCTAATGCCAACCATTTTGAAGAATTCCTTCATGTAATATTATGGAGGATTTTCAATTGTTTGATTTGGAGAAGATGGGAATTCAGAAAAGAGAGAATTTGATGAAGCAATATATTAAAGACTGGTTGTAGTGACGAATGTTTCAAACAATAAACAAATACATCTTCAGAGAGAAAGGAGCAGTAATTTAGACCATTATAATGGGAGCCCACACACTTTTATCGGTTCAGCTCAGGGAGACAGCTGTCTCCATTATCTATCTCTATCTACAACTCTTAGATCCATATTAAAGCTACCACTGAGAGTAGAAAATGAAAAGATATATTAAACTTATGTATCATATGGTTTAAATTACCTGGCTGTAGTTGCATTATCCCCTACAATGAAGATAACAGGTGATTTAATTTCTAGAATGCTATCATTTGGTTCTCCACGTTTGCCTTCAAGAGTGTGAAATGGAAATCCTAAGCACACAACAGCATTCACTTGCTCTACCATTGCAACCTATAAATTAAAAGATTAAAAACTACAAACATGATATTGAATTTATTACTATTGCAAAAATGTGGTATACATGCATATATATATATTAGTAAGGATCTGACGTCAAAAATAATTGCAATATTGGTATGGAAAGGAAAAAGAGATAAGTTGTGGCTTACCTGCAAGTGAAGTGTGATGTAACCATAAGAAACCCATTGGTTGTTCTTCAAATTTTCGGAGGCTATCAGCCTCCTCCTTCAGGAAGGAGTGTTACACCATTTGAAGAACAACCTTCTGTTCCCTATGGATACACAGCACTTTACTTTCAGGTACAGCACAACCTATTTCTCTTTCCTTTCCATACCAATACTGCAATTATATATATTTGGTGACAAAGTCACATTCAAACTTGGATAGTGAGGAACGATAGAAATAAATAGGAGAAATAGGAGGATTACGCTTTATGTGAATTCATATGCTCAGGCGAAGAATTACGCATATAGAAAAGCATATGTTCAAAGGAGAGAGGATGATGGAAGAAGAAGGATGGAAGAAGAAGGAAATACTGAAAATACCTGACCCAGGCAGGATTTGAACCCACGTATTCTGCTCAGTACACAGACGCCTTAACCATCTTGGCCACTGGGTCCTATTTCTCCTATTTATTTCGTTCCTCACTATCCAAGTTTGAATGTGACTTTGTCATCAAATTAGCTCCAATTCCTTAATGGATTCTCTTAATATTGTGTATACATACATACAAACTTGGATAGTGAGGAAGGATAGAAATAAATAGGAGAAATAGGAGGATTGCGCTTTATGTGAATTCATATGCTCGGGCGAAGAATTACGCACATAGAAAAGCATATGTTCAAAGCAGAGAGAAAGATGGCAGAAGAAGGAAAGACTGAAAATATTTGACCCAGGCGGGACTTGAACCCACGTATTCTGCTTAGTACACAGACGCCTTAACCAACTCGGCCACCGGGTCAAGTTCCTGACCAGGCAAATATAGACAGTCTTATTGTGGACAATTAGTAGTTTTAGTGGAGGAATGGATAGAGTAGAGGGCCGGTGCACGGAATGGTGTAACACTCCTTCCTGAAAAAGGAGGCTGAAAGCCTCCAAAAATTTGAAGAACAACCTTCAGTTCCTCATGGTGACACCGCACTTCACTTTCAGGTAAGCCACAACCTATCTCTCTATCCTTTCCATACCAATATTTTTGACAATGTCACATTCTTACTATTACAATATATATATATATATATATATATATATATATATATATATATATATATATATATATAGATGTTCATAGCTGATTTAGTTTTGCTGACTGTCTCTATCTCCTCTCCCACGCTAATTGTCTCTATCTCCTCTCCCACGCTAACCGTCGATGTTCACAGAACCCTTCTCCTACGCTGACTCACTAACTGTCTCTTCGCTGCGTCCTCCGTTTCTCTCCCGTGCTAACTGCCAACTGCCAACTGTTCGCTGACCGTCTCTCTCCCGTGCTAACTCCAACTGTCTAACTGTCCAACTCTTCGCTGCGTCCTGCGTCTTTCTCCCGTGCTAACTGTCAACTGCTGACTGTCTCTATCTCCTCTCCCGTGCTAACTGCCAACTGTCCAACTCTTCGCTGCGTCCTCAGTCTTTCTCCCGTGCTAACTGCCAACTGTTCGCTGACCATCGGTCTCTTGTGCTAACTCCAACTGTCTAACTGTCCAACTCTTCGCTGCGTCCTCCGTCTCTCTCCCGTGCTAACTGCCAACTCTCCAACTGTCTAACTCTTCGCTGCGTCCTCCGTCTCTCTCCCGTGCTAACTGCCAACTGTCTAACTGTCCAACTCTTCGCTGCGTCCTCCGTCTTTCTCCCGTGCTAACTGCCAACTGTCCATACAATAGGTGATTTCCCCTATATATACCCCTAGCCTCCTTGTTTTTCACTTGCTGCAAAATTACGTCGCAACGGCGCGGTGACAGAATCCCATTACTCTAATTTACGTACCGGCCACTGGAGTCCTTCCGCCTTACGAACCCCGACAATCGTGACAGGTCCAATTTGTCTTTGGACCTCTCCGCTCACAAGTGCGCGATACTAATTTCTCCAAATCCTAGGTCAACAAGTGCCTGGCCCTCATCATCCCAAGCAATTGCGCCATCAGACACGCTCGCATCTGTAGTATTTCGCCCCCGCAATTACTCATGACTTGTCGGCTGCTCTCTTTGGTCCGAGTCACACAAAATCTTTTCTTGCAAGTCCCAAGCACTTGTCAGGTCATTCGTCAGAGACAAAAGCCTGCTCTAACATAGCCCCTTTGGGAACATCTGCTCGCCCACATTCTGCCTTACGAATTCTTCACGCCGTTTCCCAAATCAATAAGCTACTTGGACCTGCACTCACTCTTTAGACCTAATTGTCGCATCGTCACACTCTGTCTACAAATTACGGCTTCCTCTCTGCCGCTCACCAGCATCCCAAACAAATGTCTTACCGCTCCGTCTTGTCACCTCGTGACAGGACCAGTGGTCCCTTTTCCCTCGCATTCTCTTCACAACATGTGCGCTGCCTTCAATCCAATGCATTATATTATATGCATTACAATATATATATATACATATACATATATATATATATAAATAATCACCTGGCATGCAATTGATGATCCTGTTCCCCATCCTATTAAAATTACAGCTTTTCCAGGATATTCAGCTCGCACTTGGGCTATTTTCACACGAACTGCACAAACCATTTGGTCAAGGCAAGTAGCTAGAGTAGTTTTAACTGTTTCTGTGCCTGTAGAGTTTAATAAGTGTGAAAAATATATTGTAGAGCAAATGAGATGTATATGATTAAATAGTATTAAATAATTCAGAATTACAAACAATTTAAATGTTGTTAATATTTCTGTATCAAGCAATGCATTAATTGTGAAAAAATTGTTGAGTAACAAATTAAGTGATACTATGAACACTTTCTGACTGAAACCAATGTTAGGTAATTATACACACATTATATTACATATATTATTATTACAAAAAATTTGGGTTTCTTCAGTGTTTTCAGTAAAAATTAATTGGTATAGCAGATGTGGACAAACAACAAAATAAAATTGAGGTAAGGATTGCTTACCTGCTTTGACAACTACTGATACTACTGTACCAAGAGATGAGAGGTAAGACTCCCACTGTCTCATTCTTGAGTTAGGAACAGTGCTCACACATGGATGAGAAGGTACAACGAGAAGTATAGGATCACCTGGTAATCGTCTCTGAAAAAATGGATTTATACCAAAATAATGTGCATATGGTATTACTATAATATGCTTGTATTCTATGCAATAATGTTAAATAATAGATAAATGATCCATATTACTTACTGGTTTATTCTCATTTAAGCATTCGACAACAGGATCCCATGGTTGTTTAATTATTAGATTCAATGCCTCAACAGTTCCAGCAGAAGTGCGTGATGATGATGAACTTCCACATATCATTCTCTCAATTAATGAGGGGATCTTGGCTTTTAAAGTCTGAATACAAATAATTGAAATAATATAATAAATTTAATCTATTAAAATATGAAAACTTGAGGAGTGGAGAATTCTACTTTCGTAACAAATAAGTAAACCATCATTTTTACTTAAAATAAAATACTTCACAACTCATCAGGAAATTAGATTGTCTCATGGAAATATAAGATAATATGCTTCATATTAAATGCAAAATTACTGGAATTTATGTAAAAGTTCATACTAAGAAACTCAATGATAACACTTCTTTTCAATAACCCTTCTTTTCCATTGTCTTCCGAGTTTAAATCGTTAATTTCTCTTGATAAAATTTGAGATACTTTGTTTGGGTCTATTTACTGTATAAGAAATCAGAGTGATTTATTGCATTAAATAACTAAATTAAATGTCCATAAATACACAAATTCAAAAATATAGAACAATTTGTTTCCTTACAAAACATATAATCACTGATAAAGCCAAATATGCCTAGAAAATCATATATTTTTTAAAGGATTAGTTCACTGTGAGACAAAAAGTGTTCCAAGTGGTCATTACGGCTCATTATAAAGATCAGCTATTTAAGAATGAGCATATTGGGCCTACTTTTGATATCAATATAATCTATGTAGGAGACTAATTAAAACTGTTGTCAGCATAAGAAGTATGCTAGTGCGAAAAATTTATTTGTAATTATTTAGCTGTGTTAAATTTTCTAGCAAGCAAACCAAGAAAAACAAGACCATCACACAATTTCCTACCAAATTTACTGTCACATCATATCACTCTCTAAACACTCATTCCACCATCTTATATATACGTTGTGTTGTTTACATATTTTATATGTTTACATAATGTCCTTCGTCACATGAAAATTTGCTTTTGTGGAAGCACAACATGAATTATCAGTAGGCTGCAATTGCTAGGAAAACTTTTCCCCGTGACAATGTTCAGGAAAAGATAGAAAAAGTTTCTGTTCTATGTTCTCATTATAGTGGCTGACATGTACACCAACAACATTTTGCTATTCTTATCTCCCTAAAATGTTTAGAATACTAATTTTAGGATCCAGTTTTTATTCTGCATTAAAGTCTTGTTCACACTTTTCAAGTAATTTGAGTGGAGTAATCTAAATTCTTGTGAGCATTAATACATTACATTTTCAATATATTGATTCACATTGATATTTAACTCTTAAAATAGTTTTGATTCAACCTAAAAAATGAATGAGATGTTTCGTTCTGGAATAAAACATGTTGCTAATTTAATTATAGTGGAATAATTAAAAATCTCATAAAAAACTAAGAGAAGACTTAAGCACTCATTATGGGTCAGAAAGTGGATTAGAAGACAAAATGGTCTGCTAGATTATTAAAAGAACTTTCTTCAGATGATGTTGAAGCATAAGAAACCCCTTAAGAATTCTGGTCAATAATTTGGTATATTTGTTCAGTTGTCTTGTTACTCGTTATGTACAAAATAATACCCCAATACAACATTTTTAAGATAATCTATACCAGACTTGTACCAAATTAAATTTCAGTAGTAAACATCTTCAACACCAGATCCACTCTTATTATTATTCGCAATTTTTCTTAATGCATTGCTGTATATTGTTTTTTCAAAATTGAATTTTTACCTGGGAACTTCAAAATCACCACTTTACTTCTTTCTCACTTTTTTCATTAACATTTGCATATTAAGATATATCTCCAAATTTCTAATTCAATAACTTTTCTAAGCACTATCACATAATGTGTCATGTTAAATAAATTTCTAAAAATTCTTACTATTCCATCGGAACTCCACTTTGTTTTATTCATTTTTTATTAATTAACAAATGAAATGCAACTCAACTTTGTTTAGCCAATTTTCATTAACAAATAAAATAAAAAGTATGAAATATAAAGTATGAAATATAAAGTAAAGTAACCAAAATAAAAGTAAACAAGGAAAAAAACCAGTAAAATGATAACTTTTCCACGTGTGGTACGACATCAGTGATTTCCACTTAAAAATGTCATTTTCAAACATGGATCTAAACACACGCAACATCTAAAAAAATCTCTTTGCAAGAATGCCCAAAAGTAGGTAATTACAATCAAGCCACATTTAATTCACTCAATTCTCTCTGTTTACTCATTCAGACAGAAAACATCTATAATGGAAAGTATTGAACCTTCAGATACACAGCCTGTCACACAGTGTGTATTCAATAAGGTGTCACATGTCCTTTGGTCATTTAGTGTATCTGACATTTTATATTGTTGAAATCAATGTAACTTATCATGATAAAATATGTCATATAGTTTAAAATTTATATTTACCTGCAATGCTTCAAGATAAGCTGATAGGAAAGTATTGCTAAGAGATTCAACTAATGTAAGATGCAGCCATTGTGTTAGTTTTGTATCCCATAGAACTCCACCCAATAAATTACGAATTCGTCTAGCTGTTGTGTCAATAGCTATTCTTCGCTGTATAGCTTCATTCGCATTACCACTGCAGGCTAGTCTTGCTAACTGATCTTGATTTAAAGCTCTGCCTATTTTATTAAACAACCGAGACTGCTGTGGTGTCCATCCAGTTCTATAAAAAATATTTTCTTTTAACTTCAAATAAAAAATAAACATGATAATTTCCTCACAACCACACAGTGTAGCCAAAAAAAACCTATTCACTCATAAAAATAAAAACACAGACTCCCCTCAGTTTGTCAGCTTAATTTATGATTATTCATTTAATACCTCTGAAACTTTTCCTGCAGATTCAAAATCTCCACTGATTGACCACAGGCACTTTTTAAAGTCTAATAATCTATGGAATACCTTCAAATAAGTGGCGATAGTCTTGGACATTTTTTAATCAACAAATCTGGACTTTTTCACATTATGAGATAAGAACATCAAAGCAGGTGAAATAAGTGCATTGATACTATTGGGAAGGTGCAAACTTCAGTCCAAAGTTATACACAATTTCAAAGAATTATAGCCAAATGACAATGTTATCGAAAATAGTCCCAGAAGTACCCAGAATCAATTTGAACTTTAATACATTGATTTTTGCCTTTGCTATAATGTGTGTGTAAACTGGTGTGCTGTAGTGACAAAACACTTTTTGGCCAAATGTGGCCCTTTTTTCTTGATTTCATCACTCAAAATCTGCAATAAGTTTGCATAATGCTTGCCATTGATTTCTTTTTCTTTTTGAAGTTTATCAATGAAAAATATTCCACATGCATCCCAAAAAACATACCACGACCTTGTCCACATATAAAGCTGTCTCTGCCTTATTTTGTGTAGATTCTCGCCTTTTATTGCACAGTTCCTTTGTCACAGGTTTGAAATGGTGGACTGATGTTTCATCCATGGTTATAAATCAAAGCAAAAACTCTGTTTTATAACTGCAAAACATTGTCAAACATACTCACAGAACTGTTTTATTTCACTGAAAGCAAAGGTGGCACTCATCTTGCTGACAGCTTTCAAATGTACAAATTTTCAGTCAATATGCAATGTACAGCACTATTTGTGCCTTGTCTGCTAGGTCACCAACTTTCAGTTGACTGTCATCCAATACCATTTTAAGGATTTTCGTCACCATTTCTGGCTTGTTCACTTCATTTGTTCGACAATTGTGATGCTCATCTTAGTACAGCGTCATTTAGACTCTGCCATCCAACATTTTATTGTTGCAAATCAAGGAGCAGATTCCCCAGAGTAGAATCTAACATGACTTTGATATTGGTTGGACTGAGACTTAACAAATGACAGCATTATATTACGTAAATGATTACCTACTTTTTCCAAATTTTTTCAGATTCACTGACAGTGTTCACTATTTACAGCTGTCAAACACTAAACAATGTAGCATGTTCACACTTAAGATTTATAAGATTGGTACCATAGACCACTTTTGTTTTTCAAACAATAACTTGCCATCTGTACGTCAGGTTGGGTACTCTTGGGACTCTCTTATAAGCAATCTGGTATGCAATTAAAGATAAAGTTACAAAAGTAGGTTTAAAATACCAGGATTAGCAACTCTCCAATAATTTAAAAGAATTGTCCATTGAATTAAAACATCATGTTATGAGTAGAGCACATAGGAGAATTAAGAAAAGTGATCTAGATATATTTACTCAACAATAGAATCCACTGCACATAAACTTTGGAATTATCGATAATGAGTATAAACATAAAAGTGATTTAATTGATTTCAGGTTCTGGGCTTTTTTTCACAGAGTATTCTCAAGGCTCATATGCGAGTAGATAAATGATTACTAGCTGAAGTCTATTCTGGAACCTGGTAAGAAATCAATGTGTGTCTATTTTATGAGGCTATGTACACGACCCAACAAATTTGACATAAATGAATTACAGCCTCAAAAGGCTCATTCTAATATTGACAAAAAGTAGTGACTGTTGGATTATTAATTACTGTGATGTGATGGAACAACTTAAACAACAATATTACACCAATTTTGACACATTGTGCACAGAATTTTCTTGAAGCCTTCAAAAATATCTGCAGAAAAACAATATTACATTTGATACAAAATGCTTTCTATATTATAAAGATATTGAGACATATACAAATTCCAGTATTACTAAATATAAAAAACTAAAGTTTATATATTTTAAATAATATCCAATCATTTAAAATGGTTAATAAAAAGTTTTATAATGATTTACCTATCAATTAGTTCCTCCCAATCATCCCCTTTATCTTCACGTTTTACAGAATTAACATAAGTTTCACATTCTTGCATCAACCTGGATGTAACTTCGCTGTTGTATGGAGGTATTGTAGTGTCAGATACTTTCTCAACATTCAAATCATCCTTGTCTTCCCTGTAAAAATTTTATCAAAGAATATTCCATATTTACCTCTCTCATATCAACAATATTTGGAAATAAGGAGAGGGGAATGAAATGTTTTATTGTAACATTAAAATATTCATTTAACTCACATGCATTTGTTTTTTGTCCTCATATTGAAAACAATAGTACACATGTGAGTGCCTGGCATTATGATTTCATGGACCTTATACAATTATGAGAAAATAGCTTGAAATAAATTATTTGGAACTGATAATATTTTGGAAAGATTCTAAAAAGCTCACATGTAATCATATAAGAAGCCTTCTTAAAAACAAATTTGGATGAAATTTAATTTATTTTACACACATGCATTCTATTATTTTGGGTATCCTTACTCTCTCATTCTTACAAAATTTCTCTCAATATTCTTTTAACTAAAACATAAGAAAATATTACTAACTTGATAAATAAATAGCCAAATAACAGAAAAATAAGTATTAAATTAAATACCAAAACATTTGTGCATACTTGTTGCAAAAACTTTTCAGTTCATTTGCTAGTTTGTGCAGTGTGTTTTTCTTAGGGCTCTTGTGTTTCTTGAATTATGTGATTGTATGGTATTTAGTTTAGCACTTATTTTTGTCTGTCATTTGGCTATTGATTTACCTAATTAGCATACTTTTAACACAGATGATTTATATTTTATTATAAAAGAATGTGCAATCCATAAATGAAACAAGTGAACCCTTGATATCTTAAATATCATGTAGCAATTGATATATAACATGCAGTTTTTTAAGCACAATCTATTTTCCACATCTTTGCTCGACTCCTGTATTCTGCTCAAAGCTTTTACATTTTTCTCTGCAGTCTGAATATGAGTGTCAATTCAATTTGTTAGTTTTAAATTATCTTCCTCCCACTCTTCACTAAATTCCTACATACTATTGTTTTTTCACACTTCCATTTTTTTATTTAACTCCTGAATTACTAGCATGTTTGTATCTATTCCCATATCCCTAATTCTCATTGCTGGAACTTCAATATCCTCAGCTTAAAAACTTATTACATCTTGATTTTCCAAATTTTATTTTGCTACATCCATTGATGCTAAATAAATATATTAATTGTTTTGCTGTGTCACTCTGCACGCTACTGGGAGAGCCATTAATCCGTACCATTGTGTTTTTCCTGTTCTGTAACTAATTTATTTTCCAAGAAAAATTTGGAGCAAATACTAATAGCTTAAATCAATCAAAATTAGGTAAGGGAAACTAATTACAATGAAAATTTATCACAAAATTATCAATACCTGCCCCACACATCAACAAAAGGACCTTCTTACCATACAATACTGGGAAAATGAAGTTATGAACCGTAAACAATTTATTTATGATCTTAAAAGGTATTTTGAAGTCAAATGAATCCCAAAGTCCTATAAGTACGCCATGTTTATACAAAGTTTAGAGTACAAAATGGTTCAATTAATTGATATCACACGTAGGTAGAAGGAAGATTATAGAGAGACTAGAGAAATATTTTTACAGAAATTTGATGTGGTCAGTTTATGAATACCGATACAGATGCAGAAAGAAACCAGGAGGCAGACATTAACAAACTTGCCCCATATAGAGATAAATACAAAAACATTCCATATAATCGATATCGTTAAGTTTAGTTGTGTTTCCAGGTTGGAAGGGTTTAATTTCATTATTATAATTATTTTTTGTTGTCAATACTGAAAACAGTCTGACAGGTAAGTGAAACAGTAGTGCAAAAAAGTGAAATCTCTCATAAGTACAAGAGATGAAAGTGTATTTTTGTGTGCACATCCAAAAAAGAACCGGGTGGCTTGGTTCTGTACCCATAAGTGAAATGTTTTAGATCATGAGTATGTCAACATATTATGCTACCTCTGTGTACCATTTAATGTGTGGTGTGTCCTTTCATTGTTCTATAAATAGTGCCTTCAAGATGACTGTAATGTTTTTCAAATGGGAGCTATTCTGGGTGTTGGAAAATGAGAGCACAGAATTAGACAATGTTGTGACATCATCGATAATGAATTACAACAATCCGTTACTGCAGCTGCATGGACAATAATTGTGACATCACATGAATTTGTTTCGGCAACACAAGGAAGACCTTCAAAGTCAAATAATCTCATATTTTAAAAGCACTATAGTCTTTCTGCAAGCGTGACTGGTAAGAGGATTAAAAAGGGTTTTCACTGACATTTGCAGCTTAAGAGTATAAATGCCATATTATTTATTTACAACAGTAACAAGATCCTTGTGGAGATTTGAGTTTCTAATATACCACAGAGATCTGGTTATAATGTATATGACTCTGTTTAATATTCATCTCTACATCTTGAATATATGCTTCCTTTGAGCATATTACTATGCTTAAAGCATATGCTTTCTTCAGAGCATATATGTGGCTACTGTCAATCATAGAGCAACGCAATTGATTCAGAGAGATTACATCGCAGATGACGTCATCATAGTGTTGCGTAGTAACAGATATAATATATAAAACTTCTGTACAGAGTGTCTTTATCTTTATGCTCGTCTGACCGTATCAAAACTTATACTTGTGTGCTATAAAGTTATTTTAATAAATATTTAATAGTTGGAGTTCAACTTATTATTCATTTTATGTTGTTGACTTCCGCATTGGTGACCCCAACGTGATTCCATAATGGAATTGTGATTTAATTACATAAGCAGAAAGTACGTAATGAAATACACAATGGCAGATAATGAAGATTTGCAGGGAGCACCACATAATGTGCCACCGCAAATGGAGCAGATTAACGAGAGCGGCAGTTGGAATGTAGGTGCTATAGAGCTCATGAAATTTCCTACTTTTTGGAAACCTAACCCCACCAAATGGTACATCGTGGCGAAGCTGCCTTCGCCCTCCGGAACAATACTTCAGACGCCAAGAAATTTCATCATGTTCTGGTCAGCCTGGACGAGTCGACATTAGACGCAGTGGGCAACATCATCACCAATCCTCCTGGTTCGAATAAGTATAATGCCCTCAAACAAGGCATCGTGAACATTTTTATCCTAATTTATTAATTATAATTAAATAAAAACATTACTTCTATACTCACGCTTCATCAGATGGTTGAAAATTCAAAACAAATAATGTCTTAGCTGGTTTGATATATATATTGTCAGCACACCAGTTCCTTGGCCTTGAATATGGATGATCCATGAGTATCATATTAATTTCACAGCCCTGAAACATGATAATGTAAACTGCATTAGAAAACTGGAAACAGTATACTGTATATGTTTAAAAATATTAAATGAAAAAATCATATTTAATCAAATCAAAAAAATATTGCAAGTCCAAGAACTGACCCATAACTGAAGTGAATGAAAGGTACATACTTTATTTTCATTGTTTATTAAATATGGTTCAGCCATTTTAAAAAATATCTAATTATTTATTCAGAATTAAATTTATTCTAATAAGAATTTAGATTGTAAGGTAAGTAATAGATCAATGTTTCGCCACATAACAATTCTGTTCACTTAAGGGAGTATGGAGCATTACTTTAAAACACAGGCAAGTTCACAGACCCTACAGACATGGTTAAGCCCACCAAAGGTGGGTTTCTGAATCTGAGCAATGACCTGTAAAGGAAATTTGGACAAGCTTTATATATATATGATATAGAAAAAGGGGCAGAAATTAGTGTCTGGAATATGAGGGTGATGTAAACAATAACCTGTACTTGGGAATTAAAAAAAGTAATGTCATAAGTTGACTGAAACCAAGTTGTGAAACATAATTGTTAAATTTAATCTTCTTTGTATTTCAATTTTTTTTTTGTTTAACAGCTTTCTGAACACAACACTTTGTAAAGAAATCTTTGGTTAGACTCCAGTTTCCATTTTTCTGTCAGATTGCTTCAGATATACTGTGTATTCATATAAATGGTGGAAATCTTTCTGCCCGATTCTTCAACATATATTATTTACAGTGGACGAATCATGTCAGAGCATTATATAGTGTTCCTCATTTTATTTTGACGGAACATTATTTTTTTGGTGATTTTACAGACTTTGTCGATGCTTTGGAATAAAGAGGATAGTTATGCTGGAGTCTTTTGGTTGCGTACACAAAATTGCTTGGTTTGTAGCTTTGTAGATAATTTGGTGTTTTTATTAACTTGTAAGAAATAATATTTTAAGCAACATTGAAGTCATTCAACTATTGCATTCACTGACATGTGAAAGAAGAAAATGATTGTTGTTTAGTAGTCTATTACAACATAGAAAGAGAAAAATATCGTGAAGATTCATGAAGCAAAACGAATAAATTAAATTCAAACAAAATATAAACAATACACCTAAACTCTTTCAATATGATATTCAATTAATTTAAATCCGAGGATTTACATACCTCCCTTCTTGCAAGCTGTCTTAAAAACTTGCTTAATTTGGTAGCGCATTCTTCATTTTCATCTAAAGTACTTGGAGCAGTACCCGTATTCTCTAGGATAGAATTCTTTGTAGAAATCTGAAATAGAAAAAAATAAATTTAAAAACTGTCAAGAAAAAAAATATTAATTCAACAACAAATTGAATTTTACAGAATTAGTTTCGTATGGTAACAATGATCAGTTTAGCGTTAAATGCTGGAATTATTTTACTGAATTATCATTTTATTTCGTCTTACGCGTATATACTGGATCAACTACGATGTTTGTTTACGAACAAATTGTGTCACAAGAGCACGCAGTTTAGCCAACGTTTGCATAGAAACTCACTAAAGTACTTCATCGATATTTATCCTAACAATAAAAAAATAGAATACGTAGGTTTTTGTAAGATTCAAATTCACTTTGTCGGTTTCAATTATTGATAGTTAAACAGCCTCCTACAAATTTATTTATTTTAATGACAGATTTCAACAATTATTATTATTATCAATGATTTTTCATATGAATGGAGTTCTCTTATATTTACGTAAAAAGTCAATTGGAGAAAAAAAAGACTGAGTTTAAAATATATTTTGTGTGTTCACGATTCGAGTTGCTCGTGAAGACTTGACCCAATATTCATTATTAATGTTGGCTATATTTCACAGCTTACGAAGTATCAATTTTGGTTTGCTGTCAATTTCATTTTTCAATGCTCTTACACAAATAACGACGAAAATGAAATTAAAATTAAAACATATTGTATTATCTACAAACGACATTTAAATAGTATCGATATTACACTAATTTTGTTGCATCCTAGATTTCTTATAATAACTAATAACGGCTGAGTTATTAGCGCTTGTGACGCACACACGATTCGAAACATTGGGGGGGGGGGGAACTTCGTCTAGCACTTAAAATTCTATTTAAGTCTAGTATTAGAAATTTGTTGACAATGGTCTCAACAAGTACTAGTATAATATAAAACACACTACATGTACTTATAAAAAAATAAGATCTTTTATTTAAATTATAGAAAATATTCAATGAAGTTCTAAACTTTGGAAATTTATTCATATATACCTCCATTGTTACTGTTAATTTAGTAATTTATTTTCGTCGTTACTAAATAAATAAAACGGACAACACGACAGAAACACTTTAATACAAGATAAAAACTTTTCGTTCATTTTTTTTAACTTATGTGTACAGTTGCAAAATAAATTTGGTATTGATGAATATAATTTAGTTCCCGTAATATTTTATTTCAATAAGTAATAATTTATATCCTAAAATTTATTACTTTTTGAAATTACATATTACAGGAAATAAATTTTATTCAACAATAATACAAATATTAGTTTTTGTTTTTCTATTTTAAGTTTATCTGTAAGAAGGACATTTGTGCTATATATTCAACATACCTAATTTTATATCTGAAGAAATTCCAAATAAGAAACAAACATTTAGTTTTTGTCATACTTATTTATTGCTTCAACTGTCAGATAACTATAACTATAAACATTTGTGTGGTTCAAAGGCAAGAAAAAATCAAATCTTAAAAATTTCTGTAATGGATATATATGTATGTAGAGTCAAAATGACACTTCTACATATATGGTATACCAAAATATGTTGTATTCATGTTATGAAAACAGAAACTGATCAGATAAGATAATCTTTCCTCCTAATAATTATAGATCAGTAAACTGTTCCACTATTTGTGATAAAGTACATTAAACTTGTTTATATGCTTTATACAGTCACTTAGGATAAATTTTAATTTGATAAAATGCAGATATGAATCAATATTATGAGAAATCATAATTTTTCTTGGTATTTGCATGTATTTTCATTTTTTACAATTTATTATGGCTTTATTAAAAGGAGTGTCAAGGATTTTAAGGTTAGATATTAAGGCAGTCAGAAAGAAATTTGTTGGAAAATATTTGCAAAAATTACTAAATCAGATAATAAAAATGCAGACAATAAATTTTCTGAAGATAAATAAAATATCTTGTTCATAGTGTTTTATAGGGAGGAAGATAAAGCGAATTATATCGTTTGATAGAGATTATGAAATAAACTTCAGGAAATGCTATGTAGTTATCCAATGCCAATTTTGCATGAGAACAAATAATAGTTTTAGTCAAATAAGTGGTTAGTAAAAGTTTGAAAACTCTTTTTTTATATATACACGAAAGAAATGAATCTAATGAAGCCCTTTTCTACATACAGCAGCTTTTGATTCAATCTTCATCATATAATTTACATTCAAATTATCTACATTTTATATACCTAATCCATATTGAGTATTGGACGCTAACTTATAATTGATAGAGTTTGTTCAAAACCAACAATTTGATATAATGGCTGACTTTGTTGCACATTTGTTTAATGTGATAGATTTAATAAGCTTATTAACACACATAATGAAATAGCCAATAAGCAGACACAATTAAGTGATAAAATAAATACCACACATTTCTGCAATACCTGTTGCTTTTATCGGGTCATGAAAAAATATATATAAGAATGACATGACACACAAACCAGGCAACAAACTAAAAAGCTCTTAATTTTTCATCACAAGACAAAACCAAGCAGGATTGCCGAAATATTGGGTGGTATTAATTTGGCTACTTCTTTATCTATTTGTTAATTGTAATCTAATACAGACTTCTATATTTGGAATAAGGTCTTTATTAACTCCACATTTCTCTCCTTTTTGTAGAATATTGGAGCAATTAATGGATAAATTGCACAAAGTGAGATGGAACCATAATAAGTGAAACAACTATTTTTTGTAATTCCTGCCTCCCAAAGTATATTCGTGATCTGATTACTATATTATGAGACATTTTACAGAAAGTATTTGTGCTCACAAAAATGTGTTATAATATGAAGAAGGCATGAGTGCTGTTTTGAACTAAAAGGGTAGCTAGAACTTATTGCAAATCAATATATGTTGAATTTTAATCATGTTTATAGGAGGAAGATAAATAATATTACTCATAACTTTAATAAATTTGCCAATTGATAATTAAATTTTCCATTCCAACAAAGCAATTCAACATTAACTCTAAGGAAAAGAATAATTAATACAGTAATGTGTAAAGCTTCAATACAATGTAACAGAAAATACATTTCAGAACAACATAATGCCAATGACAGATATTTAATACCATAACCTCAGTCATAAATTACATAAATATGAAAATAGAGAAGTAGAAATCAAATATGTTGGCAAGGTAAATGGATGACTATCACTTTCATAAACTTAATAAGGATATAATAGTCTTCAACGTTGTTAAAAGCAAACCACCTACTTGAAAAAGTCACGTGTATATAAATATTCGAATTCCAGCTAAACTTTGAAACAATAACATACATAATTAACAATTACAAATACTTACTGCCTCATGGTCAGCTGAAAGATTGGGGCTAGACAGCAGTTTCTTCATTAAAGAATCTTTACCCTTTATTGTTTCACCCATGTTCGTCATACTAATCTAATGACAGAAGGCATATTACGCGATTGAGTAGTTTTACTGCAAATCTTGCAGCTAGGAACCGTCTGACATGTCCGTTATTTAATGAACATTCGTAGCACGTTGGAATATAACCTTAATCCCAAGACAACAATTTTTATTGTCATTATATTCACATTCATATGTTTTTTGTGATAAACCACTGAACATTAAATTCCATAGGTTCATTTTTATGAACTCACATGAATCAGAATATTAGGCAAAAAATGTAAGAAATTGAATAAATATTAAGGAAAGCTTGACTATCGATTCTTCATTATTAATCGAAAAACGCATCTATAGCAAACATTGAATTACCCAAACAATATACTCTCAAAATAGACGAATAATCATGTAAAGTATAAAATAAATATTTGTCTATGCATTTAGTTTGATGAAATAAGTTATATGGAGCAGTTTATAGTAACTGGTTTGTCAATTCCCTCTCCAGTCTCTATATTCCTTACATTACATTAAATCAATTTGTTTCCAGTTCTATTAAAGTGTGATTGGAAATAATTTATTGCATGTACAGAACAATTCCTTGTTATTTCGTAATTTATTTTAAAAAGTGTAACTTATTCAATAATATTGGAAATGCATCGGTGAAATTGGTTCTAAAATAAGCTTTTTGGGCTTACAATAAATTTGTAGATAACAACCGTTTTAATTAAAATATGTTGATTAATTATGTAATAGATTATAAGGAATACCATAAGGAAAAAAATAGATGTCGATTAATTAAAAATATTGATATGAAATAGTAATGTAATAATCGTGAATATTACAAAGATGTAGGATACAGTAATTGATTTGTTGCAATTCTTAGAAATGACAACCCTTAAACATTTCTTTTTATTAAATTAACATTGGATTTTATTAAACACGGCTCAAAATGCAAATATACTATTTTGTTTTGAAAAATAAAGTACTTTAAAATATGATTTTTAATCCTGAATGGTTCAAATTTAAGTTGATATCGCTTCTCACACCATACCCGTCTACTGTACCGCCTCTATATTATAACCTAACATGAACCTGATAGAATAGGCTAAACTGCAGTGAGCACGGAAAGGAGGCAGTTTGTGGAGCTTTATGGGTTGTGCAGGGAGCTGAATCGGAATACTGAGCATTCTAATTTCTCATTCCAGGCAGATAATCTATGCTGAGGGAGGTTGAAAACAGAGATAGTCACCTGGCTGCATTAGCAGGAGTGAGTGCCCGCAAAAGTTAATCTTCGAAGCAGAAATTCACACAGTTAAAACAGAATTATTATAAAGGCTTTTAAAATTAAGGGGAAAAATTTTTCTTAAAGTTATTTATGTACTGTAGTACATGAGCACATATCTAGCAGCTGCCACTGATTTTAAAATTAGAGGACTTATAAAAAATCACATCCTCCCCAAGGACTACCGCCATACCGTGGCGGGGAGGTTTCTGTTCCGCAATAACCCTGACTCTGAGACTTTATGCTGGAGGGAGCTGAAACTCCTCGTGGTCCACTCAGGCCAGACAGGTTGAAGGGGACAGACTAATAGCAGCCCACTGGACTACCAGGCTGGTGCTGAGCATAAGATTGATGTACTATTAGTTAATGCAAACATAGAACAGAGAGAATTTAGCTTTTATTAACTAATGCGTGCGACCCTATTGTATCCTTCCACTAGGATACAACACCTCTAAGGAGAAAAACTAGAATGTTGCTGTTGATTACAGATTTATTCACCGGAAACAAGAACAAAACTACAATTTTCAAGTATCTCAATGTTAAATTATTGAGGTGCGGATGAAGATAAAAAGACAGGAGAATCTGAACTGCCTAGTAGCATAGACGCGTGAGGTTTGCTGAAATCCGATCTAGTAATGTAAATGGGTCATTTAGGAAATGAAACGACCTAGCACCCTAGATGCGTTTTGGAAAGGTGGTTCAAAGCGTAAACGAAGCGAGAAGTCCTATCAGGGCGAAGCCTGAGTGAGAACCCCCCTACCTAGAAAGCAGGCACCGCCAAGAAAGAGGGTCTCTTACTTTCTGCACCCCCTCTGCACGTGCTGTTAGTAAACAAACTTGGACACACAGGAATGGGTACTTGTGTTTGATCCGCGTCTGATGATATAATCATACGGCCATTCACGGAGACAGATTGTGAGAGAGACACAATGAAGATCGTAGGGCTGAGGTGAAATAATGCTGCCGCTGTACCTACGTTTTGTGCATATGTATATTATAAATATGTCTACATTTACGATAAAAAGATTAGGAAGCCTTGGACGCCTAGGAGATGGTGGATGACATCAGTTAATCAATCTAGAACACGACTTGTATTCATGATGAAAAAATATCTCACATTTATAATAAAATAAATGAATAAATATATGGCCGTGAGTCGGAAAATAATGTTTATTAATAAAAAATTTAATATACGACGACGTTTCGTCCTGTTTTAGGACCTTTTAAGGTTTAATATAATTTTTAATTTCATTTCTAGTCACATCAACAACTAGGTCATTGACAACGTTTTGGTACTGTTACTTTTCACTGTCGGGTACTAATTTTATGGGAGTTTATCGGAATGGAAACAAACACACGTAACTTCCCTGCCCTCGCCATGATTCGAACCCGCTATCCCTGTGATCAGAGGCAGTGACGCTGACCACTACACCACACTAGGTCAGTAGAATAATTTTTATTGTAAATCACGCAAAACAATTAGAGGCAAGGTTTTGCTGCCTATTGAAACAGGCAAGGCAGCAAAAACTTGTCTCTTATTTATTTTGCGTGATGAGGACTTGGCAACTCAGCAAAACCTTGCTTCAAGATTTTTTGCGTGTTTTATATAAAAAATTATTAAACCAAAGGAGGCCCTAAAAAGAGAACGAAACATCGTCGTACATTAAATTTTTTTGTTAAGAAACAATTTTCTGACTCAAGGCCATATGTTTATATATTTTAGATTTTTATTATTTTTTATTTTAAATTAACCTTTCCTCCAAATACCTTATTTTGGGAGGAAGGATTTATTTTGGTATACTTCCAAAAATTCATTGCTCGTCGTGTTCCATCTTAGTTTGGAACGGCTTGTAACAGCTGCTAGCACTGTGGGGAGGAGCTGGATCTTACAGGATCTGGCAGGATCTTACGTATCAGCGGGGGATAAACAACCTGGCCAGTTTTTTTAGGGTAATAGGCTACATGAGGGTAATCCACGTGGTGACAACTCCCCTTTAATAGCATAGGAAGGTATTTGAAAGGGGGGGATGCGGAAGGATAGAGGAAGGTAGCCAAGGGTTCCCGGGCTATAGTTTAAGGATCCTACCCGGCATTCGCCTAAAAGTAATGCAGGACAAACCCTAGAAAACCCGCATCAGGTGGGTTGGGCATTGGGTACTTGTCCCACGCCCTTCCGATAGCGGGAGAGGGGTTTGCTGTGAGGACGCAGCATTCCCTTCTCCGTGCCTCGACCAGTTTTTTAGATTGTTTATTATACTCCTTTATGTTACTCTTCGTAAAGACTGCGGGAAAGACCAGCTGTGGCTTCAAATTCGGGTACTGCTAGAACAGTTTACTTAAAAGCCGCGAAAATAAGCGCCTCGCCCGGCAAATGTTTCATAAAAACTATAGGGATGAACCACATACAAAATGGAACAGAAACGTGGGACCCAAATTGAAACAGACAGCTGGATTCAACAAAATCAAGAATGGCGTGCGCATGTACAAGAAAGTCGGCTCCCAATATAAAGAGTATGACTGGAGACTGTACGGCTAATACCCAGTTCCAAGTAAAGCTTGAAATCCTGATCTTACAGACGAATTTCCCACCAAATTCCATTGGTTTGTGGTCCTCTCCTATATATTGACAGACCTGGTCGCGCACCGGAAGGAGCTTAGCCTTGCTGGGAACTAAACAATGGACGTGTTTGCCCTGAATCCATCGTCCATACACCAGAAGATTTCCTAGCTGTACTGGCACGGTGGTAACGCACGTCCGAGGAGTGGGCATGTGTTTGAAGAAACCTTCGTGACTTGGGGAGGACGTGGCCGACAAACCTAAGCGGTGTGGCGCGTGGCGCACGAACATTCTAGGTTCTATCAGTTCAATGGAACACATTAAACGTAAATCGAATAAATTATTCAGGAGCGACACCAGGAACATTTACCCAACTCAAATACCCACAAAAATTTAAAAGGCAAAACTATGAAAACTGGTCTTCATTCGTCGTCTCGCCGGTTTTGACCCCTCCGCTTCCTTCACCAATCGTCATCACATCCGTTCAGCCCCCTCCCGTCCACCACCACGAGTGGTCAGATGGTTTTCGTAGGAGCTGGCAGAGTGCGCATTCGTCACAGTCTATAACACCATTCGTATCACTGTCACTACCAATTTTTCTGAGCTGGATGCTTGAACAGCGAAGAGTCGCTCACTATCGCCAGACCGCTGTTCCAGTCAACATGAATATCTCTTCAGTGTAATTACCTTACTTAGCCAGCACGTAGTCTCCTCCTTAATCGCTGCCTCCAGCCTTAGCATCCGAAAATATCTACAATTCTATAATTGTAAACTATCATATCTTTGACTATTCTGAACAAGCAAAAAGTCTAAAATTTACTGAAGAATGTTTGTCACAAATATAAACATTTAAAAGATGAATTTCATTCATGAATATTAACATTTTCACTGACAATTCTGAAATGCAATATATTACAACCTGAGAAACCTTCTAAATTTGTATAATAGGAGCCTTTGTTGAATCATTATCTTCAAAAAAGAATGTATTAATAATCCAGAAAAAAAACTATATTCATAACAAATAAATGTATAAAAATCAAAGAAAATATAATTGTGACACATTCTATAATTCAACAGGGTGAAGAAATATTAAGCAAAAAAAAACTATCATAATTAAACAACAGCATTTTAACGTCAGAAAAAGGCTGTTGTTTATTTATCATTTATCTTAAATTGTCAGAATCTATATTATTATTAAAAATAATCTATTTAAAAAAAATTAATAATGGGCATAAAAAATAAAGGTTATCCATGGGGATGTAATATAATAGTCCACACGTGCCCTCTTATCATAACGTCTCTTCAGCATAGTGGACCTAAGAGGGCGCAGCTGCAAGAACGCTGATGCAGTTAAAGACATCACTTTAGATATAGTGAGTAACGATACGCACAACAACATAAATCTTCACCCCTTCCGCCTAGGTAGCTGTGAAAACGCTGCGTCTAATGAAGTCAGCATTTTAAGTGCCTTATGCAGACATGCACACGGCAGCAGAAATCTTCCACCCTGCAAGAGCTCTCATTGGAGACTTAAAAATCATCAGGGAGGGGAAAGGAGTCTTCGAATTGTTCAGAGCTTCTTGGGAACGACAGTCGTGATCCAACCTCCAGACGGGTTGGTGGCTCCTGGTGCTATCCGCCAGTTTGTCTTACTTTATTTTATTTATAACTATTAAATCTCTTTATTCTTCATCAACTCTTATTTGACTGAAGTGCAGCGAAACACCAACCACTACGCCTAGGTTCATTTAGTTGAACCCGAATCCTCACGTTACCGACTTACCTATTCTTAATTCTTCCTTTATCCTCTAGATCGGTAGCCAGGTGAGCTAACGGAGGTATAGCTCGGTTGGTGAACGATCTATCTGGACTTCCTATTCCCAACTGCTGGGATGTTACATGCTCACAGCGGTGGAATGTTACAGGGATAATAAATCTGCCAGAAAACACAGGGGCAGTGGCAAATAGTATGACTAAAATAAAATTCTAAATGAAAATATTCTTAACACCATTATCTGTCAGAAAAATTCAAAAAGGTGTTAAATGTTTAAGAATTCATACTCTAGTTGGTGTGATGAGGTTTAAGTCCATGTACTAAGACAGAGAAATTGTCTTCCCTTTTACAGTTTTTTTGAAACAGAGCTTCAGACAAGCCCATCCAAAACAAGGGGCATAAATGAGATGTAATGAACTACAGACTAATTTTGTTACTTCCTTTTCTAAGTACGGCATTTGTAAAAGTAATATATGTACAGTGTTCGTAGAAAAATTAAAAACATTAGTACAGCATGATGATTTTTTGACTTAAGCAAAGCTTTTGACATCGGTGATGTTAATAATATACTACTAAAAAAGCCATAAGAATGACATATGATGCCGTATCCGTCATGCTTTTAAAGGCATAACTCACACAGCTCAATTTAGTGAATTTTTATTTATCTAATATAAGATCAAGTGAATGTTCAGTAGTCGCAACATTATCTTTGTTGTAGTATTACTAGCATTTTATATAGTTATCCTACTAAACATTGTTTTTGTTGCTTGATCTTATGTAGCATATAACTTTAAAAAACTCACTAGCCGCCACTGCACATCACATGTTTTTTTTTTATAAATATATGTCGACAACACGTTATATTGAATGAACACCCAAACTACCTGTGCAGCATAATATATTGAAACTTATGTTTTAAAATATTATTTACAGAATTGTGTCTCACTTATCTATTAAACATTTTAATGCTTCATATGTTTTTATATTAACGATGAAATTGACAAATGCATTCAAATATATGAAAATGTTTTAAATCATTAAAAAAATTATGAGATATATTAGAAAAGAAAGAATTTAGTAAACAAGTGTTTTGCTGTTAATTAAATACTTTCTAAATGTATAAAAGTGTGTGACTATAAGTAGTCATATACCACAAGTTACCACGAAGAGGTAACAAAAAAAAAATTCAGCGATTGGCTAATACTAGTTTTTCACCGAGAGTCCTTACAAGTTCAGTACGTGTTACAAAATAAACTAAAATTTTAGCTCGATGCAGCCATCATTCACGCATGAAAGAATAAGTTGAAGTTTGAGCAAGTCCTTCAGAGTTCGCTCAAACTTTAAATTTATTTTACAGAAGCAAGAAGAAATCAAGCCTCAGCAAAACTTCAGAGTTCAAAAGATACTGGAATTTGTAAATACTTAAGGAATTGAAATGGTTTCCAAAAGGATTTACATACATAAAAAATTTGAAGAAGACTCTACTCTATGTCTGAGGTGAATTAAATGGCGCCTGTCAACCTTGACAGAAAACTCGTAACCAGGATTCTATTGTATTTCTGGAGACGAGAGAAAGCTACAGCGAGTTGAGCAGATAGTCAAGGAAGCTCGCGGTTATCCAATTCGAGCTCTGAACAAATATATTCGATCACTTGACAGTTAACCAGGCTCACCCAGGTGGATTCAGCCAGCCCCTCCTCGCCAGAATTGAGTCCAGTGATCGTAACCATATTCGATTCTTATTTTATCGTACCATAACATGTTGTCAAATGCCTAATGCAGTTTATTGCAGTTACGAAATTCGAATATTAAGTAGCCTTTCTTGATCTTGTACACAATATCAGGAAAATGTTAAATTTATTAAAAAACTAATGTAGCCTATAATGAAACATATTTATGAAGCTCTGATGTTTTACGTCTCAGGTAATCAGTTACTTTAGCTGTATCGTTTAACAATCTAGTAAGTATCTATAATTTTGTTTGCAGGTTCAAATCTAACCGCACTTTTATTTTGCCAAATGATATATATTGAAGCGAAATCATTATTGACTTTTAAAGGTGTGTTGTAACATTAATGGACAATAATATTAAAAGTGTCTACTTTTGATATTATTTGTTTTTGTAAAAATACAAAGGTCATCTGTTGTAACTAAAATTGACTGAATAGGTTTAATTATTCATTCTTGTATTGATGTTAATGTGTATCAGATTCATAGGACGAATATTTGAATTTTTTTTATACTGATCATTTGATACATATTTTATGAGAGTACATTTCATTTTTGAATAGTAAACAATACACACAAATCCCAAACTTTATTCCTTATTTTTCTTTTACTCTTTACTTCTTTGTCTAATAAAGAATCAATATTAACGATTAAAATACAATACTTTAAAGTATTAAGAGTGTATAATATAAATGAAGATCTTCACTATGTTGTGAAATTGAAAGCAATATTATTACGTTAAGTGTTAATATTTTTCAAGTTATAAATAGAGAAAGAAAGAAACTTCAAGTCAAAGAGCATTGGCTATAATAAATTCATACTATGATTTGTTTACGAATATGGTTCAGGCGTAATATGAAATAATATTTGTTTCGTAGATTCTCACTGATTGATGAAGTACAGCGTTTAAAAGATTAAAAAGTGACAACAATTAATTAGGTAAGATTTTCGTTCTACTTGTATTTGTTTTATATTTTTTGTAATAATTTGTGTCGGATTACTCGTTTATTATCACTGAGAAATTGAAATATAGCATTTAGCTAATATTGGTGTACATTGCAGTAAAATGGTTAAAGGACCGACAGTTGAAGCTTCCAAGACTAATGCTTCAGATATAACCGATATTGAATTGATTTCTGTCAATGATTCCGACTGGAGATGTACAGTTGGATTTTTGGTGGATGCCAACACTCTTTCTATGCCATATAGTAAATTATTACCAGAAGCGATCGCAAGCGGTAAACGGCGAGTTATTTACAGTATTTCATTCCTAGATATAATAAAAACAATAAAGCAGCGCCCAGGATGTTCGCCCACAAATGCAAAATCTGCTGCAGGTTATAGTGAGATTTATACAAAATTATGCAACGAGGCATTGTCTTATGGAAATCAGTCAAAAAAATTCAGCATACCGCCACGACTATTAGCTTCCTTATTGAAGGTTAAAATATTACAAATTAAAGCAGAGGCTATACGTCGAAGTGAAATGCTTGCTGATTTAGCAAAACGTAAAGAAGAGGATGATCAGATAATTTTTTCTAGGCGGTCTGACCTCAATCAGTCAAATAAAAACGGAAAACCCAAATCTAAAGGCGCCGATGAACAGCACTCTATAGGTAACTGCCCTCCAAAAAGAAATACAAAGTTGCGTAAGAGAGGCGAGGAATGGCTGGATATAGAGTACATTGAAGATTCTCCTGAAGATGGCCCGGACGCGTACATAATTATTTCTAATTTTTACGATGCAAAATTAACATATGAATTGCTACGTATTGGAGTTCCACTGCAGTGCATCATCAAATTAGAAGTTGAAATGTTGTCAGATGCTGAAAAGAGCTCTTCCAGTTCAAGCACAACTCTTGGATCTTCTGCGGATAAAGACGCGGACAAACTGCATAGAGAAACAACACTTTCCTTTAATCCGTCTGTTAGAGAAACGGAACTTTTACTCACTAGGGTAAGTAGCTTATCCAGACTGTCTTATATGAAGCTAAGTGAACTTATAATGTTTTGGAGTGCGCTGGAAGAACTTATGTATGAGCCTGAAACTAGAACTCTATACAAGGAAGTTGCTACTTTGAATTTAACAATCCCTGAAACTTTGCAGCCTCCGAGTAATTCGGCGGAAGAACTGCTATTACAGCATACATTGTATGATCAGGTATCTTGGATCATGTACGATTTGCACGATATCATTAAACAACATGATCTCTTCCTTAAAAACTTGGTTCTTCGAAGTATTCCTAAAACAGAAAAAGAATCATCTATTTTAACAATGGACGTGTACTGTAAGATGTTAGACAGCATTCCGAATGAATGCTGCGACGTTTTAATCATAGTTAATTGCCTTATAGAGCAAGTTATAGCATCCGTTGAGCATTCAGAATTATCTGCAGAAGAATATTTGATACTTCGCGAAGAGCAACAGGTAACTGATATTCCAGAAAAAGATTGCGTTGAAAAAATATTGCAATTGTTGATCGATAACTATGCGATGGTAGAAACGCCTTCGTTGTTAAATCCAGATCCGTTGGTTTTTTCGTTTTCTGATAGATTTCTGAAAAGGAACTATCATTATTGTTCAAAACATATGGATATAGAGAATGTATCTTACAATTGCTTGAAATTCATGCCACTATTTAGGTTATGGGATGAGTATAAAATCAGTGACGTCAATAAATATCAGGGACATATAGAATTAGTTGGTAAATATATATCAAGCGAGCCAATACCTTATAATATAATCTGTTACTATATTTATGTATACTTATTTTACAATATGTACTGTAGTTATGACATTAGAGTGAAACAAGAACCTTTACAGAAATCGCCGAAGAAGATCAAATGTCGGGAAAAGATTCATAAAAAAGATAAATATATTACAAAAACTGTTGAAGACTGGTGTGAAGAAATTGTAAGTAATATAATTCATTCGACGAAATATGAGAAAAAATCACGCGCAAAAACATTTCCAGCCAGTGCACTATCGGTGAGAACAGATTTCAGTAAATTAACCTTTAGCAAAGAAAATATCCGGGGAAACCGTTCGATGAATTTTGAAGTCAGAGACCCCGCATCGAAAGTAAAAGTGCAAGCGTTGAATAAAAGCGCCAATTCTTTGAGAACAGATTCCAATAAATTAGTCTTCAGTCCAGTCGCTCATCAGAAAAATCAAATAAATGGAAAGAACACAGAGAGCGTAATATATTTAGAAAATGCAAAATCGTGGACAAGAAGTAAAGACCAAAGCAAAATAACATGGAAGAGCAAGTCGTCAGTAGCAAGATTGCCATCGCGTCATAAAAGTTCTATGGTACGGAGAACACAGTCCGCTTTGATGAGTAGCCGAAGCTTGCAAAAGGTCAAGAGTGTTCGTAAAAATGTATTGCAAATTCCTGAAATGACTGAAGATAAACTAAAAAACCCAATTCTTTCCGATTTCGTAAAATATAGAATGATAGAGGAAATGAATGGTAGTGCTTTTCTTCAGGCTATTAAAAATGCGTCAGAAGAGTTTTATGACGTGGAACATTTTTATTTAGATGCAACGGATAACATCCTACTCAGATTCTTCAACCCAAGATGTAAATATGGCTTTACAGAAAGAGGTTTCGAAAACTATCTAACAACTGCCTGCGGCCTCAAAGATTTTTGTGATTATGTTATGGGAAATGAATGGACATGGTTTGAAGAAGAACAACAAGAAAAGATTATTGCCACTACTTCGCTAACATCAGTTATGAACATAGCGCCCGAAATTAGTCCATATCCATTTTACATTGATGCAGATTTTATTACACCAAATTCAATTAAATGGAAAATTTTATATAACGACACGGAACCTCAGGTTTTCTCTGAATCAACTATAGATAAAGAACACGGGGCAATCAGGACGAAAACCGATACTGGCCTTGTTAGTATTTCTTCAGGTGACAGTTCTTCGGAAGATTTGCTTTCCGACGACAATAAAGAAAGAAGCAATAGACCTTCTCCAGTTTATGGCTACGATGTAGGTTTTGATTTGAGAGCACAGTTCTCGGAAACTCATTCAGTGTGTAATCTCGAAGACGGTTGTAACGTCGTCGTTAAGGTAAAAGAACAACTTTACTTTAAAAAATCTGTCTGTTTACAAGTTAAAATGTTTGATTCTATTCTTACTTATAATTTTCAACTTTGGCCAAAAGTACAGGGGCCAGAGAGAGGAGATTCTTTCGTCCTTGAAAGCGGTTCTGGTGTTAGAATGTCTTTCAAGAAAAGTAAGGACATCGAATGGATCTGTACTGATTATAATGATTTCATAAACCAAGTCAGATTTGATTTGCAATTTAGTTGGGAAAATGGTCTTCACGTAACTCTTAGAAAGAACGACGCAACGGAAGCAGTCGAGTATGTAAGACAGACTTATATAGTACATCACAAAGTGCGCACCAACATCGAGAAGGAACGTAAACGATGTTACCTCAGGAACGGCCAGATTCTTAAATTCTTATCAAACGAAAGTATAGTTTTACTTTGCCCTGATGGAAGGATATTTACGTTTACTCTTGAGAAAACAGCAACAAAACGCGTTATCAGCAGTAACCGCGTTTCAGATAAAATTTCTTTTCCTACACTTCCAGATTATAACAAAAAGAAACGAAAGTCTAAATTAAAATCAGCTTCGCCAGAAATGGAAACACGAATAAGTACCACACCAGTAATGCATGACCTCGTCGATGAAATACCGCAAACTATATTTCGAGTTAAAAGATATAGTGTTCTGTTACCTAACGGAAGTTATATTACGAATAATGACGGATTTGAAATCGAGGAAGAATATAAGTACCTGGTACGCAATTGTACTGACGTTGGATGCGGGGAGCTCTTCGTGAGGCGCTCTGATGGAACCAACATCTTGGAGAGAGCGGACGGCTCGCGTGTCGTCGCCTTCCCGGATGGTTCTCGCATAAGTACTAGCATGACTGTAGAAGACGAAGAGATATTTTGCGAGTGGGTATACTCTGAAATTGCTAAATATGCAGTTACAGCTATTAATTTAAGAGTATTCGGAGATCGGGAAGGCCAGTGTGATACAATATTACTCTTGGACGAGGGTTATGTGTCTATCATCTTGACGCACGTAATGGAACATCCGAACTACGCGACAGTTACATGTAAGGGAAACAAACAACCGATTGAACTGAGTTCGATTGGAGATATTAAAGTGTCAGTTTCCCATGACAACCTGTACGATATTAAATTAAACGACGTAGATCTCAGCATAAATGGCAACATTATTAATATGTCTCGTAAGGACTCCTGTAATGTGACAATCGAATTGTTCACCGATATAAATTTCAATAACTTTTCGCAAAATTTGTGCACGGCGAAAAACAAAACAGGTGACTGTTTTCTTCTAAAAAATGACGGATCTTGTTTATTTGTAGAGAAAGACGACACCTGTCCTCTTAATCCTGGTGATGGAATATGTGAATGTGACACTTATAAAGGGCACTGTTCGTGCGCTATTGTTCGTAAACCAAAAACTTTCCATTATAAAGACCAAAGATGTTTCGTTCTAAACCGAAAATTGTCCGGTGTGGAATTGATCCACGAAGACGAGGTGCATTCACACCTGGAAAAAGTCCAGTCGACGAGAAACGGAAGGGTTGCGTTACTTAGGTCAGATTTCGAGTCGGACTTGTGTTATATTATAGGTATGGTGCCCTTGGTAGTGAACGAATCAGAGAAATGGCTCGTGTCCAGCGAAAAGGCCCGTATCACTATAGAAGAAAGGGAATTGTTTACTTGTCTGCCGTCTACTTACGGCACTCCACCGTCATGGTTCCACCGTTTCCCCATTACTACCGAAGAAAACATCAACGTTGATTGTTACGAGCCAAACGTGATTGAAATGAGAGTGTTTCAGGAAATGTTTTCTTCCGAAACCGATGTGATATCCTCCACGTGGTCAGCATTGAATAATTACAATACTTCATTTCAAAATACTGACTCGTTTGAAAAACTTCCATTCGGAATTAGCCGCTCTGAACAGTCGCAAAATGTAGAAGGTACGATACGAAACGAGTGGCAACAAAGAACCAGCCCAGCAGCTGGAAGAATATACCAGCTTGCACTCTTTCACACGACAGGAAAAGAGGAGCCCGAAGTCTACAGATCCTGGGTGAAGCATAAGTCTTCTTGGGCTGTCACCAAATCGTCATTGGAGCAACGTCTTCGTAGGGAGAAGTCGAATAGAAAAGCCTTCAGAGAAAACGTCTTTCCGCCTTATTTCAGCAGTCCAGAGGCCGAAAATTATTTTTTAAGAGACAAAATAAAGAAGAGGTAAACTATACGACTAAATTTATATTCCCTGTAATATTTGGCTTATCAATGATTGAATATTTTCCCGGTTTATATGCTGGATAAGTAATTCTTGATTTCCCACTCGGGTCAGAGACTCAGAGTAAGCTTAAACAACGGCGTTTCGCTGGCATTCTCAAGTGGGAAAATGGGAGAGTACGCCATCGAAACGTCGTTGTTTAATCTTACTTTGACCCGAGTGGAAACCCATATTTCAATATTGGATTACGTATACATGAATGAGATTCTTCATAGACATTACAAATTTATTCACAATGGAAATTTAATTCAGAATTCTTTTTAAGCATGAGGATAAATGTCGGCTTGAATTAATACTTCCAAAAGCCTCTGATCAATTTACACAACATGTCCCTTTTTCATTAGGTCCTTGAATTAGGGCATGAAGAAAGAGGTGACTTGTAGGGTAGCCGAATTAAGTTCTATGTAGGAATGTCGCATTGGATCGAGTGTCGACAAGAGAGAGCTTTGTGGTTAGAGCGTCCACCCGGTAAGCGGGGGTCCTAAGTTCGATTCCCGGTCCGATAACATTTTTCCTCGTACTTAAAAGATATAACATAACATGGCCTTAGGTGTGATGCTTAGTAAAGCTAGCCTTATACTTGAATTCAGAATTGTTTTCTAGCGATTTCAGAAGACGTAGGTGAATTTTGTGGGTAGAATTTAGAAAGAGTCATAGATGTAAGAGAGAATAAAGAGAGGAGTAGAAAATATCCTTATTGTTTGCATTGATGGTCTAAAAATCTTCGGGGAGCTATAAATAACGAGTGTGACAGTCCAACGCTATGTTTTTCCGTTTTAATGACCAAAGATAAAGAACTAATTGGTGTGCCCTTTTAATTTTAACTTTTGTCTTTAAAAAATTCATTAAATAGTATCAAAGATAGAAGACTTTCCCGGTGTATCTGTTACAGAAAACGTTCTCGGGCTTCTACCCGGGTTAAAAAGCACGTGTAGCGCTACGTTTCGACGAACAAGCACTGCCGCCATCTTGTAGGCTAAGTGTCGAGACCATCAAGTTCCGTTCCGTGGGGTTGGGTCAATCAGGTGACACCCGTAACGGACCATTCAGAGCCAACGTCCACCCGGCCGGTGCCTGGCGCGGGTGCATCACGCCCCCAGTATCCTGGGTCTCCCACTCTGTCCGTGCAGCAGGTTTAGGGCCAGATCCCATGTTCTGCTCAACTGGAACCCCGTGTCTCGATTCAGGAGGTTCTGGTGTGTCCTAATTTCTATGGCTTCTTGTAAAACACTGCCCCAGTGACCTTTTACATGCCTTAGCATTTTTGTTTTGCAGAAATCAACTTTATGTCCGGTTTCTAGGGAATGGAGGACTTGACATTCTTAATCGTGCCAATCAATATTTTGGATTGCGGGAAGATTACTGCATTAATTTTATTATTGACCAGTATTCGTCCAATTATGTTAGTGGTACTACAAGAAAAGGGTATAAAGACAGAAGTGACAACATTTTAAATGTAAATATAAACAAATAAAACCATTCAAGTTAATCTTACGTCACTATGCTGTATAAAAAACGGCGGAAACCTACCAACAGTGTTTTGAAAAATGTTTACTTTATAATGAGATACCCTGCATTAATGCCACAATGCAAGTATAACTGAAATAAAAACTAATAATACTATAAGAAATATATATATAAAAGAATCTTTCAATGTTGCAAATGTTTTCCATTTCATAAATTATATATGAGGGTGATCTGAAAAGTTTCCGGCCTAAAAAATGTATTTATATTCTTCTCTATAGTCTGCTTGTAAATGTCCATACTTCTCCTAGAGATCGTCCCATCTCTTTAACCCGTTCAAACAGTGCTCGGCGTCTTTCTCTGCAATATAATTGTTTACGAAGGTGATGGCCTTCTCATTAGACGAAAATCTCTGCCCTCCAAGCACAACTTTTAGCTTAAGGAACAAAAAAAGTCGCTGGGTGCTAGATATGATGAGTAAAGGGGGTCAAGCAGTTCATGGCTAGCGCCATTTTCTTCTGACATTTCTACCTTTAGCTTTTCAAGCATAATATGCTACTGTAATGGTATTTCCTTTTTGAAGATAATCGATTAAGATAACTTCATGACCACACCCAAAAAAAACCAGTCGCCATAACTTTCCCAGCCGAAGAAACAGTTTCGCACTTCGCAGATCACTGTTTTGAATGTATTTTTATTTCATCTACAGTATTTAGGATCCGCCAAACTCTGATTTATTGCGCCTAAAGTGACCCAACAATGAACAAGTGCAAACGTTCATTCGAACACGTATTTCGTCTAACGTGAGCAAACGCGGCATTCCACGCGTTGACGATTTTGTCATGCCTAAATCTTGATTCAATATGTGACAAACACGTTCTTTGAACATATTCATAGCATCTGCTATCTATTTTACTTTAATTCGAGGGTTGTCCAATACCATTTTGTGAACTTGAGCGATGTTATCGTCAGTAGTTGCAGTTTATGGACTTCCTGAACGTTCATCGTCTTCCAAGCTGGTACGGCCACATTTTAATTCTGCTGTCCAAAATTCACGGTGGTAAATGATGGGGCAGAGTCCCAGTACACAGTGTCCAAATCGTATTTGATTTGCGCAGGCGTATTGCATTTAAAAAACAAATTCTTAATGAAAGCTCGATACTAGTATTTTTTTCCCATTTTCACAAAAACACTCAAATCGATTCATTCAAACTATTGTCAAACAACAACTGGGTGTAAAAATGGCCGAAATTTTGGTATTTTTCAAGACATACGCAAACACATTCCATAACTTTTGTTGACGAGTGCTGCTATCTTCATATAGACGTCGAAAACTTTTCAGACCACCCTCGTATTTCTGTGAAAATATCTACATACTGGATTTAAGGTAATTTACTTCCTTGTATTTGTGACCTTTGTACTAAGAATGCTTTGTTCCACAGCTTACAGGTATGCGTCAATAATATTAACGTAGAACAGGAAAGTGAAGTTCCATCTACATCTCACGTACCTTTAGAGAAATTACCAGATGGAACATCAAATGGCGTTGACAGAAGAATATAAATTCAGACCAAGTCTGAATGTATTAGTCTTGTGTTAGAGAAACGGATTGTCTTTTCTTTAATTTATAAATCATAATGCCAATATGTTATAATAAAGAAGACGTTTATATCTTTTAGGGTTTTGTTGTAGCGATATTAAGTTATTATATCTGGAAGTTGTTTTCGTTGCTGAATTTTCGGAAGAGCCACCAACTCCAAATTGGAAATTAATATGACTAAGGTACAATGGAAAAAATATTTTCGACTACCGCACGTTATAGGATTGCACATAAATAGAAATTGAAAAAAGCCTCCTTATATAGTGATTAATTCATCTATCGGAAAGATTATTCCAGTATCCCGATGATAAATTTACAAACATAAGAGGACAGTTGCAGATTATGCATGATGCTATAGTATGTAGTCGTAGTCCAATTAGTAAATATGTCTCAGTATAATGGGAATGAGTGCTTAGATAGGCACTCCTTTTAAGCTACTAACAAAATATGTTCTGCCGTTTCAATTTAAATCAAGCCAGAGAAAGGGCGATAGAGGAAAGTGTCATATTCAATTGAAAGAAAGGTTTCAGTAACTATGCCAAATTTATTTAGTCACCAAAGCAGTGTTGGTCTGTCTGTGTGGTAGAAGTTGTAGTTGGCGACTTCAGCTGCTACTCAGTACGTCAGATGGGTTTCTGTAATAAAACTAACGTCAATATTTTAATTAGGGACGAATTATCTAAATTCAGCAGCCTGTATCAGAATACCAATCGCGTTCCACGCGGAGAAAATTTATGAATGCTGAAACCCATAACTTGATTCTACAGTGTTAGAGCTGGCATTGGTGGGGGTTAGCCTTAACATGGAGCTGACCTTCTGAAAAAGAAAAGGTCATTAAAAACAACCAGTCAACAAAACGTCTAAATCAGCAACCACACTTAAATAAGATAAATTCGCAAGAATCCTGCTATAACTTAAATTCAAGTAATTATCAACAGCCAATAGTATAATACAGCCAATAGTATAATACAGTGGCGGCTGCTGAATAAAGAGTTGGTGGTGCCAGCAAATAATATTTTTATTGTATATTACAATTTCTAGCACATCGCAACACGTTTTTTTATACGTTCAATACAATGTCTCCGTTTAATGTCTTGTTATTTTCAAGCCTATTGTAAAGAATTATTTTTGTGGGCTGGGTTTTATTAAAAAATATTGACCATTAAAGAAATTTTATATAAGTTTATTACAGTTAAGCATGAAAAACTCTTATCTCAGGCACCTGTGGTTTTTACATAGAAGAGATCTGCTGCCCGTACCAAATACGTACTGCTATTCTGTGTTGTGTTGCTTGCTGTAGCTCTCGTACCGACGTCTCCGTATCTCAAAGCCGGCAGAACGGGTTAAGTGCAGTGATGACTTTAGTCAGGACCACTGCAAGGCGTCGACTCAGGGGTTGACCACTGGCTAAGGCGTCGGCCTCCGTACTAAATTGTGTGGCTTCGATGAACTCTTCACTAACAAATTGTGGCCCCTTTCTCACGACGATTCTGCCTCGGACTATATCAGAGACAACAACTTGGAAAAGTTTACAGCAGAACTCATGAGATTTGTAGATCGGTGACACTTAAAACGTATACACGTAACGCAATACGGAGCCTCTCATAATCACGTCCACCAGCTGCGCTGAGCGCAGAACAACTGTCCAGTTTCAAAAGCTTATCTCCGTTCCCTCCATTATAGCCTCCCATTCTTTTACTTTTTTCATTATTAGAAAACTTGGTCGAAATGTCGTTTTCACTGATTCTTTCATTGCTGCAAGAGTTATAGCACGCAGCTGCAGTTCCGTAGTCAACAATGGCCAACTATTCTGTCATATTGAGACCAACAATCGAGACAGGACACGAAAATTACTTGGATGGAAATATTTATCTCCTCCACCCCCACCCCCACGCACGTGCACGATTTCGAATTCTCCAAACCACAGCAAACAACACTTTCGAGACAAAGCTAAACTAAACCAAAATACACGCGTTACACTATATCACGATAATTTCACGGTACGTGAAACGCGACGAGAGGAAGGGAATTCTTATATGTTTTAATATATTTGACGTTAAAAAAAAACTAAAAGTTAAAATGGAAAGCATTGTAACTTACCAAAACTTTGAAAGGCGCCGCCTTCATCTGGACTAATAAGAACGGTACTGAAAATCCGTTCGCCGTTCTTCTTTGTTGGAATTATAATTCTCAATCTTACTTAAGTATGATTTTTTTCACGGTAGCATTCCAATTGCGCTTAATCTGTCTTCCATTATTTGTTCCTAAGAAATGTTTTCATCCTTTTCAG
The DNA here is from genome assembly GCA_037074705.1 of Zhengitettix transpicula. Lineage (NCBI taxonomy): Eukaryota > Metazoa > Arthropoda > Insecta > Orthoptera > Tetrigidae > Zhengitettix > Zhengitettix transpicula. The sequence continues at coordinate 189,293,091 of CM073591.1, forward strand.
CGTCGAAAAACACCATGCAGCCTCGGATGTCGATTTTTTTTGTGGTACATATCTGCATTAAATTTGCGACGCCAGAATTTTAATTTCTGCTCAAGACTCAGGACTTGAAGTGGCCTGCCAATTGTTTTTATCGCTATTTTTACCGTCAGTGTCCTACTACTAAACGGAGTTTGAAGCATTTCAGTTATTCATACTCATGCTTGAAAAATTTCCTATATAGCTGACTCAAAATAAAGCTCACTTAAAGCGAAACTCACATTTCACAATGGTATAACAATTCCTTGTTCCCTTCTTCGGGTGCATAGAAAACTAAAAAACAGATTGTGTTTTCTTGTTCTTTTTTCGCTTTCTATTTTTGTCAATTGACTTGTATAGTTTTGTCACTCTAGCCTCTTCTGTTTTTTAATTTTCTTAGCACCTGAAGCAAGGAACAAGGCTTCCAGGAAACGTTGTGTGGTATTTATAAAATCACTTCGTTTATCTGTATTTGGATATTTTCCTTATTATTAATTTTCAAAACAGACGTAACGTTTTTCATTTTAAAGATTAAGATTCTTTGTACAAACTTTGTGCTTTCCTACCTCCGCAGCGAAGAGTAGAGATACATCTCTGGATGTGACGTCATCATGACAAGTTGAGCTAAACGAACGCCCACAACTCTCCATGAGCGATTGCACTCTAGCGGCAAATTGGGAACTACTGAGTCAAGGAAATTATGGCACCAATTCCTGCCATAAGGCACAGGCATAATATTGGCTACACCACACTGTAAGTGGCTATGTGGGTATAACTGGTGTCATTCTCAAGTGGCTCACTAGTACACGAAAGCGTTAATAGAGAGCAGACCAACTCGCGCTCTGCTGGAACAAGACGACCCACTCGCTTTTTCAAATTGATAACAATAGATTCAGTAAAACCGAAATTATTTTTAAGCGTCAGTGAACACACACACACACACACACACACACACACACACACACACACATATATATATATATATATATATATATATATATATTGTAATAATTAAAATAAATTATAAATGATGATTGTGGCGTATCTAAATGAAAGAACTTAAGTGAAAACTATTAAACAAGATTTATTATCAATTTTATAACAAGTATAAAATACACAAAATATTTGGGACCTCAGGGTCTTGAACTGGGTTTGATAAATGGCAGAATTTATATAATCAAAATTACATTTACTTTTTATGGAAATCAAAGCGTCTGAACATAGACGAAATTTGTTGCGGAAGAAATAATACTAAAGATTGAATTTAACAATTTCAATTTTATCAAGAATTAAGGATCTCATTTTATCGATAATGAAATAATTAAAAAAACGATCTGACTTTTATCTTTTAAACACGGTTTACAAATGATTTTAAAGTTTTTCTCTACTTACGGCCGCCCAGGTCTCATTTTTAGTTTTTCGTGCACAATTTTGGGGACATCACTGATTCTAAGTTCTCACAGACTCTAAATGTTCACAGGCTCTAATTGGTGTAGTTTGTTAGTTGGTTTAACACAAATTGGTTGGTTCTCGATGCTTTACTGCAACCTGGATTTGTGGATCTCGTGACTTTAGTTGACAATGGACTTCATTGGTTTGTCTATGGCCAGCATGATGAATCTACGCTCGACCACTGAATACACACTAGTTGCTCTGTCTCCTTCCCGACTGAATATTGCTTTACCTTTTAATATTTTAAAGCATGTTTGTGACTGGACCACATTCTTTCGTTCTGACTGCCGACTGTAAAACTTTTCGTCTGGTCTATTCGCTGTCTGCTGCCCGACTGATATCTGTTCAAATTTCCATGACTTGGAATTTTGGTCTTTTCTCTTCGCTGCCTACTGCCCGACTGCACATTTCCTGACTGTTCGTTCGTCTCGTAAGTTTTGAGCGCGTAGAACTTTCTCGACTGATCAACAATGTTTTCTTTGCCTTGCCGGTTTGTTGCGGCGTCCGCTCGATATCCACTAATAATGAGTCCTCTACAATTCAACTTTTCAATTAGAACAATGTCTTAATTACCAATTATCTTTGCCTTGCCGGTTTGTTGCGGCGTCCGTTCTATATCCACTAATAATGAGTCCTCTACAATTCAACTTTTCAATTAGAACAATGTCTTAATTACCAATTACTACAATATATTGTAATGCCTTGGAGGAAAGGCATTGTTTCTGATAAATGGTCTGGACTGCGAAGGGACAGTTTGTAATGGTTACTTAGGATTGGTATTGAGAATTCAAAGCAAGGCACATGCGGAGGGCCTGTCGCAAGATAAATTTGTTAAGGCAGGCATTGTTTCTGATTAATGGCCTGGACAGTTCAAGGGACAGTTTGTAATGTTGTTTACTTAGGATCGAGGGGCAGTTTCGGCGGTCTGAAGAATTAAGAACAGCGCACGTGTGAGTGAGGGTGAGAAGACAAGTCTAAAGTAATTGAGGGTGCAAAGACAAATTAGACCTGTCTCGATGGTCGGCTTTGGGACAAGACAGAGTAGCGAGCGACTTGCTAAATAAGGAAATGCACCTGCAGAATGTAAATCTCGGGATAATGGAGGAAACTGTCAACGGACAGTTGCGACGTAGTTTTGGAACAAAGGAAAAAAGAAGGGACTGGGATATATAAAGAGAAGATAAGATTTTTGGAAGTTAGTTAGAGTGGGAGAGGGGACTGTGAGCACCGAAGTTGAGTGTTGTAGTGAGAGTTGTGGAGGCGTACGGCGAGCACCGAGAATGCAGAAATTTTGCAGCCTGCGAGAGAAATAGCAAAATTATTCAACGATAAACATTTTTGTATGCAGAAGTCTAATCTGTTGTAATATCAAAATTTGACCACTGTATTCGATGGTAGGAGACCAGGACACTGCATCCAGCGTCGAGTAGTTTCACCACGAGCAAGTGAGATGTCCTTCACGAACGGAGAACCAGCTTTCATCAAACCAACAGTGTGTGTTAGAGTCAGTGTTTTAAACGTCCAGTATATAAAGTGTGTGTGTACGAACGAGCCCAATTTTCCTGAGTAATCGTAAGTTGAAATTTCATGGTATTAATATGTGTAAACGGAATTAAAAGATACAGTCAGATACCGTTCTTTTCTTTTGTGTTAATAAAATAAACTTTTTAAATTTAAAATCAACCTGGTAGAATAAGTTTGTCAATAATTTGCGTCTATGTCTAGACAAATAAATATTTCTTTTTAATGTAAAGATAAATGTTGGGTTCTTTGATTAAGTTAAATGTTCTGTCCGTTATCCAACCCAGTAAAGACCTTTGAGAGAATGAGATATATGTTTTTAAACTTGTATAATTGTTTCAAGTTTTGCTAAATAAAATTTTGTTTGTTATAAAGTTTATAATTGCTCATTTAAAAACCCATCATATTTAATTATTACATTTTGGCTACCACAACGTGGGGCAAATTATAAAGTAACCCTGTTAGATTATTACAATATATTGTATTGATTAAAAGGGAATAATTAATTTTATGAATTATTTCACAAAATTCATTAATATTAAAAAATTTTTAATTGCCAAAAATTATTTTAACATGTGTTTTTAGTTTCAGTTTTAATTAATGTATATTTTAACCGTAGCATGGAGCGAAGTTGGAGCAAATCCTTTTTTGCCGGAGCGGACCAACTCAAACATTAGTCACTCCAAAGCCTCAAAACAACATATTGTATTGCGTAGTTAATCTAGTAGCTACAAGGCGAGTGAATAATCGACTTAAGAATTTAATTTTTTTTTCAAATTATGAACGACATAAGACATGAGCAAAAAACGTAAGACTGATGTCATCAGTCATCAGTGTGATGATGATACACCTCATATCAATACATGCAGTGAAGGTATGTTACGTTTTTGTTTCTACCAAAATTATTTACTGTGTTGTTTATTGCCCGTACACAGTGAAAAATCAGACACAAAAATATATAAATAAAAAATAATAATAGAAAATACAATCAAATATTATTATGCTAGCCGACCAAAAATTCGAAACCGTTGAAATCATTATTCCTCTATAAAATTCCGCCGACTAAAAATAAAAATTGTGATGTTCATTTGTATAATTTGTTGCAGAATTACAGTTATTATAAATTAGTATACAAATTTTATTATCATTTTTCAAGACGTATCATATAATTCATCCAGGCGCGTGCTGGCACAGTTGTCATAATTCGGAACTCAATATCCCATCACGTGATGATTCACCAACGGACAAATAAAATAGAGGATACGAAAGTAGGGCACCTAAAATGTGCCAGTTGCACCCTATACTGCCTACCCAGGCATACCATAGAATACGTTGAACTGCTAGATCGCTAGGATCAAGATTCATCATTGAAGGAGATTGGAATGCGAAAAATACTATCTGGGGAGCAAGATTAATAACAGCAAAAATCAAAAACTTACTTCAAGCAATTAACAAAAGTAATTGCAATTATTTAACAATCAGCGAACCAACCTACTGGGCGGCTGATCCCAATAAAATACCCGACCTTCTGGACTTTTTCATACACCAAGGCATTTCAACAAACTGTCTACACGTTGAGTTCAATTATGATATATCATCTCATCGTACTCCTAGATTTGTAACAATCAGCACGTACCTTAAAAATAAAAAATTTACTAACTCTAACTAGGCTAGTTATCAAAATCATATCGAAAGCCAGATTAACTTACAACTTCGAATTAAAGAGACTGAATAAATCCAAGAGTCTGTCAATTACCTGACCAAACTAACCCAAGAGGCTGCCTGGTTATCAACTCCAAAACAATCACAGGAAACAATTAAATACCACAACATACCCCTCCATATTCGAGAATTTGTTAATGAAAAACGAAGAGATAGAAGCAAATGGCAGAGATCGCGAAAAAATAACGACAAAATTACACATGCTAAAACGAAGGCTACACTAAACTAAAAATGCATCTTTTTAATTCTATATAAACTATATAATATAGTACGTTATGGAAGGCCACAAAAATTCTATAAAAAAAAACAAAGATTGCCATTCCCGTAATCAGAAAACCAACACTAACAACGTAGATATCGAGGGTTTCCTTAACATACCCTGCCATTTTTTTAGGGTAACAGGCAACATGAGGGTAATCCACATGGTGGCAACTTCCCTTTAATAGCATAGGAAGGGATTTGAAAGGAAGGATACGGAAGGGTAGAGGAAGGTAGCCAAGGGTTAACTAGGGCCCCCGGGCTATGGTTTAAGGATCCTACCCGGCAATTCGCCTAAAAGTGATGCAGGGAAAACACTAGAAAAACCTGCATCAGGAAGGTCGGGCATTTGGTACTTGTCCCACGCCATTCCGATGGTGGGAGAGGGGTTAGCTGCCAAATGTCACTCCCAATTAATGCTTTAACGACTGAAGACTGAAGAAATCAAGAAAATAAATCCACATAAAGCATCCGGGGATAACCTAATTATAATTAAAACGCTACCAAAAAGGCTCTAGTAATGATAACAAGAATATAAAAAGCATGCTACAACTATCCCACAAGTTGGAAATTTGCCCAAGTTTTTTAAAAATGCAGACAATGATACAAGCTCATATAGAACAATCGGCCTCTTCCCTATTCTGCCTCAGATCTTTGAAAAACGCTTGATAAAAATAACTAAAACAGATCTGGAACTACCAACAGAAATACCGAACCACCAATTCGGCATTCGGGAGAACCATACAACACAAACATAATCACATAGAATTATAAATACTATCAACAAAAGTTGGATGAAAAGAAACTATGTAACGTTGCTTTTCTAGATGTTGCACAGTCTTCTGTTAAAATCTATCAAATTGTTCTCTTTTACAAAATCAGAAAAAAGTTTCCTACCATCTGCTAAGATCGTACATCTCAGATTGCTACTTCCAAATAAAACACAACTCCATTTACTCTAATTATCATCCAGTACAATCAGGAGAGCCTCAAGAGAGTTTGATGGGACCGTTGCTCTACTTGACATATACTTCTGTCCTGCCAACTACAAACAATACAACTGTTGCAACATTCGCGGATGAGTACTGCTTTGTTATCAGTAAATTCTGAGCCAATAGTTGCATCAAGACATATTCAAAGCCACCTCAACCTATTATTTAACTCGATCGAAAAATGAAATTAATCCAGATTAACGAGATGAAATCACTGCAAGGTTCATTCACCACAAGAAGATTAGTGTGCCCTCCGGTCTTTTTGAACAATATTCACATTTAAGTAAAAAAGAAGTTAAGTACTTAGGATTACATCTGGCCCAGAAAATGACCCTGAAGAAACGTGAAATATGAAACTCCAACAGATTAGTCTAAAATTCAGAGGGATGACTTCGTTAGTGGAAAGGAGATCAAAACCATCACAAATGTATTATTAAACCCATATGAATTACGGCATACAATTATGGGAATGCACAAAGACCACTAATCAAAATATTATTCAAAGAATCCAATTTAAAACACAACGCTCCATCGCTAACGTTTCTTGGTTTTGTCGACCTTCACCCTTGCAGATGCCATACTATTTCCACATCTATTCATATTTAACAAATGTATTGCAACTGGAATATTTACCAATGACCAATCGCGAAAGTAATCCCCTTATTTCGGAAAGGTTGACCATCCGAATCCATTTCTCTGCTTCCTATTTTTTCCAAAAGTTTCGAAAAAGTAATTCACAGTAAATTACTTAATTTCTTGAGCAAATATAATATTTCATGTTCCTCCCAGCATGGTTTTCTTTCAGGAGAATTTAACAATAGTGCAATGTACGAAGTTATTCAAAATCCATTGGATGAGGGAATTTTGCAGATCTGTCTAAGGCGTTCGATTGGGTTGATCATGAAATTTTACTTATAAAGTTAGAATTTGATTTGATTTATTTATTCCATTAGTCCTCGTATAAGGATACGTCATTGCATAAGATTATAATATACTTATTGAATGCTACAATTAATAACAATTAGAAGTTAACATAAACATAAATAAAAATCGGGAACACATTTTCAACATAACTAAAAGTACTGAATAGTAATAATAAGAATAATAATTTAACGTTACTTAATATTTACAGTATTTAAACAAATTTAATACTCACTAGGTAGTATAAATATTTAGAGAATAAACTATCACAAAATACGGGAAAGTTACAGTAAAGAGAACGACGAGGAATCCGCTCTTCCGTAGAATCTCCTTGCCGAACATGAAACAAACAAACAAAAGAGCAGAAATGACCAACAGAGACTAAGCAAGTAATTTTAAAAGCAGTACATTAAACACTTTTGTAGTATAAACAAAAATAATTAATTTTTAGGGGAACGTCCCAAGGTAACAGGGGAAGTTCGTAAATATCGAAGGAACAGGACAATTCTATTGAGAGTTAGTAATCCTCTTCAGTTTGGCTGTGACCGCAGCTTGTGAATAAGTTCCTCGGAATAACTTCTAAAGTTTGTGGTTTTTAAAATGATGCGAAAATAGTTTTTAACATTTAACATATTTAGGTGAGTGTTTCTATTTCATTATGTTAATAGTATAATATATTTTGTTCAACCACTTTTGTTAATTCATTAGTGTTTTTGATAACAATAAATTTATTTTGTACAATTTCTCCGCAGGAAAGACCTGAGGAAGGTACAAACACGTACGGAAACTTTGTCTTAAATCAAAAAAATTATTGTCCGTTATTGGTTAGAAACTGTGCTATCTATTTATTATTATTATTACTATATAGTACTTTTATTTATGTTGGACAGAAAAAATTGGTGATCCCGATTTTTAGATGTGTGCATTTCAACTTACAATTTTTAATAATTGTAGCTTCTAATAATTATATTGTAGTTTTATGTAATAACGTATCCTATTTTCTCATTCAAGGACTAATGGAATAATCAATCACATCAAATCAATTCAAATAAAGCAACTCTGATTTAGGATACTTGGTTCATGGAAGCGTGGACTACTTGGAATCTAGCCATACAGAGTCTGGGCTTCACTGGTGTGGGTGGAACCGAATAACCCGGCTGCTGGACTGTAATTGAGTGTCCCTGATCGTATATTTTGGTGTGACCAGAGTGAAGTGGTGTTTGCGTCCTTTTCTATCAGCAATGAAAAACAAATAATGCATCTCCAAAACTGTAAGACGATCAAATCACTAAGTTTCTGTTTAATGTAAGTTTCGTTTGTCAACTCATGCACAGGTAAAGTAGATTTTTTTAAAAGGCAGTGCCCCTTGAAAGCACGCACGACCAAACATGGGGTTCTACCACTTTCTACACCCCCTCTGCACGTGCTGTTAGTAAACTAACTTGGAACTCAAGGAATGGGAAGTTGTGTTTGATCGTGGCCACGGTTTGATCCGCACCTGAGGGCATAATACCCTTTAATATGGTCATTCACGGAGAGAGGCAGATTGAAGAGTGTAGGACTAAGGAGGAGAAGTGCCGATAATTCAACCTGAAGGGTTTCCTTACCGGGAAAAAACCTCAGCGATAGTTAGATGGGTTGAAGGCCACAATAAGATAGAATACTGCTCTTGTGTGACAGTAATATGCATATAGTTTGGTTGGAAGGATTAAATCAGTAGTTGGTTGTTTGTATCGTGCACGTCAATCCCCTTTTCGTCGTTGATTCCGATCTCTGTACAAATCCTGAAAAGCCGTAAGCAAGGGTGGTCAAATACATTGTTTTAAGCCAATCATGGGGGTTCGGGGTGGAGGAGGAGGTGCTTGGGGCGTTTGTGTTTTGTGACGCGGGTTTGGTCATAATTGCCCAGTCGCCTTATGATAGTGTAGTGTGAGAATTGTGTCTTGCAGTAGAAGCGTACAGCATGTTCTCTGATAACGTCTAAAATGGCAGAATATTTAAGTACCGGTGGACGTCTTTAGTTCGTGCCCTCCAAGGTGCCTTGGCGATAATTTTAAGAACCTTGTTTTGTACAAACTGGAGCTTACTGGGACGTGACTTGGCTGCACACTGGTTCTGCATACGTCAGAATTGGCCGTATGAGTGTTAAGTATAGGGCGCGGGCTGTGGATGTGTTGAGGGTGCTTGTTCTGTTAAGCAAAGGGTATAGCTATTTTAGTCTAATGTTTTCTTTTCGAATGGTGTTCGTGGTATGGAGCCTCCATGTCAGGGCCGGGTCATATGAGACTCCTAGGTATTTAACCGTCTTGGTGTAAGAGTGCGTGTCGTGCCTTACGTGTTAGTAGGAGTGCCTCGCATTTATCAACGTTAACCTTAATTCGCCATCGTTTTAACCATGGTTCGAGTGTATTGAGTGCGCGTTGAGGAAAGATGGCGATGTCGTCTGAGAATATTGCGACCTGGGTTTCTGGTGTTGTGGGGGGCATCGTTAATGCAGATGTTGTATAGGACTGGCCCTTTGATACTTCTTTGAGGCATTCCTGCATGTATTCCCCTTACAGTGGATTGTGTTGGGTTGACATCAACGAAGAATGTCCTACGTGATAGGTACGAGTGGTATGAGTGCCAGCGGGAACCTTTGACTCATTGAGCCGCCTTATGCATATTACCGTTATGCCATATCTTGTCGAAAGCTGACGGCTGCCGTAGACCTTGCCAGATTACACCCTTTTGTGACGTGTTCAACTGATAGTAGTAGCTGGAATGTTGTGGAGCGTTAATTACTAAAAGCGAATTGCTTCGGCATTATGAGATCGATTTCTGTGCAGTGATGTGAGATCCTGCGCAAAATTACCTTCTCGACCACTTTACCTAGCGAGCAAAGTAAAGTTATGGTCCTGTAGTTGGTCGGAAACAAGTGGTCTTTCCCGGGTTTCCGTGTTTTCGGGAAGTGTTGTGTGCGGAAGATGGCATTCGTAATGTTTGTGAATTGCTCGAGTGCTCAGGGGGAGGGCTGTTTGAGCACTCGATACTGAATGCCATCCAGGCCAGGCGCCTTGCTGGGATGTGTTTGTTGTATAGCCCACCGCATTTCATTTATGTTTATGTGCCGTAGAGGCTGGGCGGCTTCTTGGGCTAGCAGCTGTGTAACAACCTGGTCCGCCTCAAGTGTCAATATCGGATCTGGGGGATCGTCATTCGGTTGAAATGCGGCCTCTAAAGTGTCGGCCAGCAGTTCAGCCTTCTCCGAGTCGGAGTATGCGTGCCTTGGTGGTCCGTGAAGCGTTGGTATTTGGTATGTCTCCCGTGTCTCGCCATCTGCCACGTGGAACGTGTGGAAGTGTCGACGCTGGCTAGGAGCTTGCACACTCCCTGCTTCGGTGTGTTTTGATGTGTTCTCTGATGGTGTCTCTAAAGACTTTTCAACTGTGTTTTGTATATTTGCAACCTAGTTCGCTGCCAATACCGTCTAAGTCAATCCCTTAGGGTAATTAACTCCTTTATACACCGTCCTGTGTTGGTGTGGAGTTACAGTTGGTATGACTTCGGAAATCGCGTCCTATATAGCAGCTATGAGGGACTGAACAGACTGATCTATTTCCGCTGCGGTGTTGATTATGTCTGTGTGGTTCACGTTTCTATCGAAGGTTTCCCGGAATAAATCCCAGTTTGCCCTGCGATAGTTGAACATGACGCGCTTGTCTCTGTACTGTATAGTGCCTGTGTTGCTAATACGTACTTTTTTTTTTTTGTGGGATACTGTGGAAATCTTCGAAAGACGAGGAGGAGGGTGCGCACTCCTCAACAGTGCCGGATTTTTACCGGCTAAAACCACAAACCCTTTGCTCCTGACATTTATCCACCCTGGAACTACTTGCGTATTACTTCAGGGTGGTGTCTTTTGCACCATGTTCTCCGATTATTAATGTAATATTAATCTCTCGTAAGTTTTGCCTTAGCGTCCATTATTTCCTTTGCGTAATCCTCTATACGCTTCCAGCAGTCCTCCGATTTTAGAAGGAGCTCACCCAGGTTATCCGGTCTTATTTCTTCCTTGAGATATAGCAAAAGGCGGTGCTGGACAAATCTTATAGAAGAAGTCAACTCAGATCCATGGGGGACAGAGTTTAAGATTGCTCTGGGAAGACTAAAAACAAAGCAGGCCATCCCGGGCTTAAATAATAAGTCCTGGGTGCTAGAAATAATAAAATCGCTATTTCCCAGGAGAGAGGAAACGCACATTGAGGCCAGAGAGACAGAAGAAAGCGCCCCGTTCACAGCAGACGAGCTACAAAAAATCGGTAAATCATTAAGGAAAAAGAAGGCACCGGGCCCCGATGGTATCCCGAATGAGGTACTGAAAGTGACGATTGAGGGGTACCCACAGCTTCTGCTGAAGGCGTACAATCTTTGCCTGAAAGAGAAAATTTTTCTGCAGGAGTGGAAGAAGCAAAACTTAATTCTCCTAAGGAAGGGAAACAAGCCGTTGGATAGTCCATCGTCTTACAGGCCAATTTGTCTCATGGACAACATGGGGAAGGTCCTGGAAGGCTTAATCCTGGAGAGGATCCAACCGTGGCTCGAAAGTGAAAATAAGATCTCCGAACGACAGTACGGCTTCAGAAAGAAAAGATCAACAACTGACGCCATACAGCTGGTTGTAGAAACAGCCCGGAAGGCAAAAGAAGGATTAGAAGGAATGAAAGGCTACTGTGCCCTTATAGCAATAGACATTAAAAACGCTTTTAACAGCGCTCAATGGAGACACATATTAGAAGCATTAAGGGAAAAGGGAACGGCAGAAGACCTGATTGCGCTAATCATCGACTACCTCAATTGTAGAACAATCAGATTTAAAACAGAAAGCGACACACTGGAGTACAACATGACCTGCGGAGCACCACAAGGATCCAGAATAGGGCCCATGCTGTGGAACGTCATGTACGACGGCCTGTTAAACATACGTCTCCCAGAATCAGTGACAACGGTAGGGTTCGCGGACGACGCAATTGTAGTGGCTTCAGCGGAATCAAGTGAAATTTTGGAAATACGGGTGAACGACGCTCTGCAGAGGATTAATAGATGGCTATCTGCAAAAGGGCTAGATATAGCGGTGAACAAGACAGAAGCCCTCCTAGTAACAGAGAAAAGGTCCTACAGGAGGCCCGTCTTCAAATATGGAGACGAAGAGATACCCTGCAGGAACAGCATCCGGTACCTCGGGGTACAAATAGATAAAAACCTTAACTTTAAGGCACATATGGCACAAACAGCCGAAAGTACAGAAAAAACAGTAGCAGCACTAGCGCGCATCATGCCAAATATTAGGGGACCAAGGGAAATGAAGAGAAAATTAATAATGAGCGTCACCCACTCAAAGATTCTGTATGCTAATACGTACTGGATAGTGGTCTGAAGTCAGGTCCTGTATGACCGTGAGGTCAAGTGTGTCTGTGACGCCATTGATGAGGGCTATGTCCACGATTTCTGGCTGTGTGTTTCGTCTTTCGGGCACGTAAGTTGCCTCGCGCGGCCCTAGGACGATGTAGTTATATGTTTGTGAGTGAGCGTATAGTGACTTACCGCTGGAGTTGGTGCTCCAAGTATTCCATAAGGGATGTTTGCTGTTTAGATCCCCAGCTACGATTACCCTCCCTCAGATGTAAATTAGCCGGTCTATGTCTCTAACATCTTTTTGTGGCCTAGCAGGTTTATTGTAGACGGCTACGAGTGAAATGTATGCTCCATTTAGCTGCATTCTAACAGCTGTGGCTTCAAGCTTGTTTAATCGTGGATGTGGGACAAGCGAATGGGCTATGTCTTGTTTTACTATGTTCCTCCGGTTCTGCGACCGTCTTGTGTGTCGGAGCGGTAAACTGCGTGTTGTGTAAAGTGTATCTTATCCGCGGGGAAAAGGTATGTTTCGTTCACTTGCAAATTATGTAAATTGCTTTCTCAACTTAGTTTTTAAAAGATTTTTATTGAGAGCAATGTATACAAATAGCAATGTGTGTGGACGCAGTGACATCAAGACTGGAACTGGGGCTGGGGTGCGGTCACAGCGTATATATATCAGTACAATACAAAGAGGTGTTTGTTTCAGCTCAGATAAAGAGACCTCTTGACAATCTCAAGGAGCAGAGTCTGCTACTTAGCTCTGTATAATCTCGAGTGAAATATTTTACTTAACTCCTCCCTCACTAAAAGGGATCTTTATCCTCCAGATTTGTCAAACTGATCTCTGTATCTTTTACAGTATTTGGTTTCATTATTAAGGAATTACATTTTTTCCTTTTTACAATTATTATAGTTGTTAAAATTATGAATATTATTAATACAATCATTCCATATTGTATATGGTGATGATTTACATTAGGTACAAGAACAATTTCATTTAATTTTACCGGTTTCAATTTTACATTTTTAATATCGTTTATAGTTACTGACATATTAGAAACAGAGTTTTCTTTTATTTTAAATGTTTCAATATCATCAAAGATGATTTCTTTAACATTGTCATTGATTTTATTGAATTTGTAATTTGTTAAGTTACATTTGTCGTTTATGAGGTATTTGTAAATACCTTTTATTTGTTTGTTTACCTCGGTCTGCTCACATTTTATTTGTATGTTAGTTTTTTCTTTGCTTGTTATTATAATAATATTAGTGCTACGTATTCTTTCAATGTTAAAATCTATATCTAAGTTATGAAATACACAATTATTTACATTGTTATTTCTTACAATATTATATATGCATTTATTGACTGGTGAAAAGTCCGTTATACAATAATAATTCTTATCTTTAATACAATGTTTGATCTCTATCCATGAGTCAACATAGGATAAAAGTAACTGATCTTGATTTAGAAGTACGTAAGATTCATTAATAGTTTTTGGGATCGGGGTGAATTGGTTTAATTTGAATTCTTTTTTGTTATATACAGGGATATCCAATATATAATATATCATTGAGTCTTTTATTCTACAATGACTGCTTATTTGGTTTGTAATTTCCCAAAAGTTGTTTTCTTCATTTGGTATAAGTGCCTTCAAAGAGTTTATTGTAATTATACTGCTATGAAGTTGGTGGAGGTTACAAAAAGTGAGGCTTGTCTCAATCTCGTTAATCAAGAGTATCAAATTGATAGCGAGAGCAGAAATTTGGTTGCATATTTTTTGAGTGAACAGTAAGTGTTCCCAAGATCTTTGCGTTTTTAATATCTCTGATGTTATTAAAAGATTTGCTTGTAGTTCTTTTTCATTATGTTTAATATTATCGAGTTGCTCGTTAAATTTGGAAGTCATTTCTACATGTTGTTTTACTATGTCTTTATTTTGTTCCTGTAATAGTTTTTGGTTACTCATAATTTGTTCGAACAGTTTGTCATATCGTTCGCCGTCTGACGAGTCTAGGTTTCCTGTTATCTGTTTGAATATGGATCCCAGTCCATTTATTAAACCTCTTTTTGCTCTTCTATTAAAAAGAATATTAATTTTGTCGGTTAATTTATTAATATTAAAATTGATTATTTTTACATCAGTTTCTAGAGTATTATTATAATGTGAATTTTTTATGATGTTATTTAGTTTAATGTTATAATCTAATATTTTATCGTATTCTACTTTAATATTTGTAATGTTTTATGAATAGTACGCATATTGATTAAAGTCCTTTAAATATAACTTTCCTAATTCTATTAGGTTAAATCCTGGGTTCTTGGATATATCCTCGATGTATTGGCATCGAACTCTTGCCCATCTGTAACATATTTACGGGGTTGTTTGATTTTATTTATTTTGTGTTTTTTACCGTCGTTATCATAAATAATTCCTAAAGTTTTGTTATATGATTTAATGTCTTTAGTTTCATATAATTCTTTATTTATCTTGCCTATTTTTCTAGGGTTTTCTTTTATAAATACTTTTTTACTTTTAATATCTGGATTGGAATGTTCTTTATATCTTAGGAGTTTTTCTCTTTCAATATTATCCTTTGTTCTAGCGTTAATGATTTTTAGTTTTTCAGCATGTTCATGTATAAGATTTTGATTTGGTTGGATTTGTGGGAATAAGTTATTATTGTCTCTGCCGTAGATGATTTCTTTTGGGGACATTTGTGTTATAGAATGTCGAGAATTATTGTAGGCTATTAAAGCATAATACAATTTTTCTGTTATATCACTTTTTTGGAATGCTTTTGTTAGAGTCATTATTCTGAGGTGTTCTATTAAAGTTGAATGGAATTTCTCTATGTTACTGTTTGATTTGGGATTATCTACACTGGTTATGTGTAATTCTATTCCATGTGTTTCTAAAGTATTCCTTATTAGTTGATTATTGAATTCTGTTCCAGAGTCCGCTATTATTTTCTTTGGGATTTTATATGAGGAAAAGTATTGTAGTAACAATTTTGTTATTGTGACAGCGTTACAATATGGTAAATGATTGACTTGTACAATTTTGAGAATTGATCAATGATCGTTAAGAATTTTTCTTTATTGATGCTAAGCGTGTCTATATTTATTACTTCGAAGGGTTTATCTGGTGTAACGGTCAGGTTATTAAAATCTTTAAAAGGTTTTCTTTCGTATTTTGCCTTTAGACAAATTTCGCAATTATTAATAAGTTTTTGTATCGTTAATTGAATATTAGGCCAATAGTATTTATCTTTTAATTTTTCATATGTTTCACGAATTCCTCGATGGTTAGTTATTCCATAGTGGTAATTTAATACTGCAGCTTTCTGATGCGCTTCGTTTTCTATATCTTGAAGTAATTGTTTGCATTTAATTAATTTTATGGAATGTTTTTCAAATTTTGTTCTTATTACTTGGTCTACTTGATTCTGTAATAACTCGTTTTGAAATAAACAATAATAATTGATTTTCGGAACGACATACGATTTGATAAAATTCATTATGTCCTGTTCAATATTTTTTTCATTTAATTTTACGTGAAATCTGAGTTTCCTATGTCCAAACAATTTATGAACTTCTACATCCGTTAATTTTCCATGCGTCTCAAACAATATCTGGTTAGCTCCACAGTTTACGTTTGTGTCTAGGTATGTGAGACCATTTATTTCGTTTTCGTCTGAGCTATGTACTGTCTCGTTGTCTGAACCTTGGTTTACTTCTATACTTTCGGTTTCGGAATTTAAATTTATTTCATTTTCAGTTGGATCATATACGTTGATTATGATTCTGTCGTCGCTGAAAATGTTTGTAACTAGGTATTGTATATCACACCAATTTAATGTGTCTAATCCTGACGCTATTTTAGGCATATTCAATTCGTGAATTTCGTTCTGTATGCAATAAGATTTTACTTCGTGTAAACATTTTGAAATATTTTCTAAGCATGGTTTATCATAAAATTTTTCTTTGGTGACTAAATGGAATATAATTTTTTCTCTTCCTATTATTTGTTTGATGCAGTTACCTACGATAGTGGTTTTTCGTTTCGCTTTATTAGTACAAAAATTTTTACTATTATATTCTTTATCTATTTGTTTTGCTATTCCTTTGCCAAACTTGAGATCTTTTGAGATACAATGTAACATATGTCCTTTGCATTGCATTAGATTTTCATTAATAAAATTTATTTTAAAGTCCGGTCTTATTCTGGATAAAGCATCGGCATTATTATTAGTTTTTCCTGATTTAAATTTTATTTCATAGTTAAATTCTTCTAATTTTTCGCGCCAACGACTAAGTTTAGAGTTTGGGTCTGTCAAATTAAATAACCAAACGAGAGGTTTATGATCCGTTTTTATGTCGAATTTTACTCCGTAAAGGTAAGGTCTGAAATATGTTGTAGCCCATACAATACTTAATAATTCTTTTTCGGTGGTACTGTAATTAGTTTCATGGGGGTTTAAAGTTCTTGAAGCGTATCCAATTGGATGTTCGCTACCTTCATGTGTTTGACTTAGTACAGCTCCCAAAGCATAGTTGCTTGCGTCTGTAGTCAACGTGAATTTTTGCGTAAAATCGGGATATACGAGTATCGGGTCGTTGATCAATAGATCTTTACATGTCTCGAAACATTTTACGTAATCTTTTTCGGTATAGTCTATTGTTGCATGCTTTTTTAATCTGTTAGTTAAAGGTTTTGTAATTTTTGCAAATTGGTCAATGAATCTTCTGTAATAGCTCATTAAACCAAGGAATCCTTTAAGTTGTTTTGGATTTTTTGGTATAGGGTAGTTTTTGATAGTTTCTATTTTGTCCGGGTTGGGTTTTATTCCTTTTTCCGTTATTACATGACCTAAATATGCAACTTCTTTCCTAAAGAATTCGCATTTATCGATTTGTATTTTTAAGTTATGTTCTTTTAATTTCTTTAAGATTTTTATAATGTTTTCCGAATGTTCCTGGAGACTAGTTCCTAAAATTATAATGTCGTCTAGGTACACTAAGCAGATTTTATTTATATAATCTTTTAG
Organism: Zhengitettix transpicula; assembly: GCA_037074705.1. Classification (NCBI taxonomy): domain Eukaryota; kingdom Metazoa; phylum Arthropoda; class Insecta; order Orthoptera; family Tetrigidae; genus Zhengitettix; species Zhengitettix transpicula. Next base: position 189,310,421 of record CM073591.1, read on the forward strand.
GACTCTGTTCATTAGCCTTTGGAATGTGGCAGGTGCATTTTTTAAGCCAAACGGCATTCTTACAAACTCAAAATGACCTAAGTCTGTAGAAAATCCCGTTTTCTCTATATCTTTTTCATCTATTTGGATTTGATGAAATCCGGATGTTAAATCTAACGTAGTGAAATATATAGATTTTCCAAGTTTTTCAAGGATATCGGTTATATTCGGAATGGGGAATTTGTCATCTATTGTTCGCGAGTTAAGTTTTCGATAATCGATCACTAAACGTGTTTTCTTTTTTCCTGAAGCATCAAGTTTTTTTGGTACAATCCATATGGGTGCTGACCATGGCGAATAACTTTCTCGTATTATTTTGTTTACTAAAAGGTCTTTTACGTGTTTATCTGCTTCATTTTTGTACGCGTTTGGTAGTCGATAACTTTTTGTATAAATGGGGGTATCGTCTGTTAACTTTATGTTATGTTTAATTGTTGAAGTGTGGGATAGAAGTTTAGTTTCGTTAGGGAATACGTCTTTATACGTTTTTATTATTTTTATAAGTTCTTTTTTCTCTAATTCGTTTAGATGTTCTGTTCTAATTGTTTTAAATATATCGGACGTAGTGTTACTCACTTCGTTATTCTGTAAGTTTATGGAATTATCTTTAAAATATTTTAATTTATAACTTTTATTTTCACAATGTGCGGTTTCGTTTCCTAGGTCCATGCATATTTTTAGAGTTTTTAATGCAGGGGTTCCTAACAAAAGGTTAAAATTTTTATGGAATGGATATAAATAACACTTGATTGTTTTCCCGTTTATTTCTAAATTGATATATTCATTTCCGTTTGTTCTTCCCGTTGCTGTCGTAAAGGTAAATTTTTCTTTGTGTCTCTTTGGAATTTTCAAGTATGTATTCGCAAAGTTGGTGTCTATTAAATTTATAGAAGAGCCTGTATCTAATAGTATTATAAATTTTTCTATCTGTATGTACGGTAATTTGGAAGTACAATTTATGTTCAGGATTTCTCTATGAAATTCTGGTCTATCTCTAAAAAATGAGGGTCCTCTGCCTCGTTCATTTCTGTTTCTGGTTCCCTATTTTCTTCGTAAGCATCCTCTAAATTATCCTGTTCATATTCATCTTCTCCGTTCTCGTCGTCTATATTTTGTAATTCTTCCGCTATCCAATGTTTCTGGTGTTGATTTGGAGAAAAATAATTTTTTGGTCTAAACGTTTGTTTAGTTGACATTGACATAGGTGTTGGTTTGTTAATGTGGATTTTGTGTTGATTTTGAGGTCCAAAAGTCCTCATTGGTGGTCTGTCTGGTTTGAATCTAATTGGTTGTGAGGGGAATGGTTTCCTTTGTGTACCAATATTTTGTTGCGAGTGTAGTCTTTGGACGTTATTTGGTTGTGTAGTGTAATTACTTCTTAAATAGTGGAAATCATTTCTAATTAGTTTATCTATTTCTGAGAGTGTTTGTGGATTCCTAGTCGCTAAATTATTTCTTAAGGGGTCTCTCATTGAAGTTATTGTGTGAAGTACTACAAGCTTCTCATTTTCATCGTAAATAATTTCAGAGTTTTCTATTTCTAACGATAATTTTTGTTTATATATCGTGAACATCTCGGAAATTTCCTGAATAAATTCTAAAGGGGTCCTATTACACTTTCTATTCATGATATCTAACATAATACTCCTGGAATTTTGATTAATTGAAAATTTTTCTATGAGAAATTCTTTCAATTGTGCCCAATTGTCAAAATCTTTTTCTTGTATTATTTCTGATGCTTTCCCGATTAATTTTCCCTGAACATTCAAAAAAGCTATGTCTTTTATATTATTCGGAATTGGGGGAAGTATAGAATTTATCATTGCGTTAATCTTTTCTACTCTTTTTATAAAGAACGCGAGTTGTTTCGGATTCCCATCGTAATTTGGAATATTATCCGTATACGACTTGATTTCAGAGATCGGAGCCATATTCGCAATTGTTAATTCTTTAAAAGATTTTGTCAAGTTATCAATGATTACTATAAATTCGTTAAAACACTTTTACCACTTAAATGATATGTACATATATATATATATATTTATATTAAATGTTAACCTAAGATTTTAGTTTAACTTTAGATTGATGCAAATTTATGCAGTGATTTATTTAAATTCAGTGAATATGCAAACTTATGCAGTGATTATGAATAATTTTAAGTTCAGTGAATATGCAATATTTATGCAGTGATTATGAACGACTTTAAGTTCAGTGAATATACAAAATTTATGCAGTGATTTTGAACGACTTTAAGTTCAGTGAATATACAAAATTTATGCAGTGATTTTGAACGACTTTAAGTTCAGTGAATATACAAAATTTATGCAGTGATTTTGAACGACTTTAAGTTCAGTGAATATACAAAATTTATGCAGTGATTTTGAACGACTTTAATTATTTTAGAAGACTTACGTAATCAATGTAATGATTGCTAGTAGTGTAGTCTTCATCTGTATGGACGACTCTCCTTAGGGTTGAGGGTTGTCCTGTTGAAGTGGTTGCTGGCGACGACTCAGCCTGGGTTGAGGGTCGCTCGGGTTGATGCACGGAGATACCTTGAAGTACGCCCACCGGTTTCCAAACTTCTGCCTGGCTCGCAATGCGGTTCTGGGGTAGAAGCTGGATACGACGCCTTGCAGCGAAGGAATTCAGCCAGATGATGTGCCCGTTGCCTTTGTATTTCTGTTGTTTTAATCGGACGGTGTTTCAAACGATTGAAATCGACCAACACAATTTCAACGAATTGAATTTCAGAACCTCTGAAATTTTCGATTGTGCTGTTTACACCTTGTCCTAACGACTGCGCCAATTATGTAAATTGCTTTCTCAACTTAGTTTTTAAAAGATTTTTATTGAGAGCAATGTATACAAATAGCAATGTGTGTGGACGCAGTGACATCAAGACTGGAACTGGGGCTGGGGTGCGGTCACAGCGTATATATATCAGTACAATACAAAGAGGTGTTTGTTTCAGCTCAGATAAAGAGACCTCTTGACAATCTCAAGGAGCAGAGTCTGCTACTTAGCTCTGTATAATCTCGAGTGAAATATTTTACTTAACTTGCACGATGCCAACGAAAGTTGCGTCATGAACGCGGCCGGTTCGACCCTTTTGTTATTGACACCGCGAGCGTTCCAGTAAGGGATACGCGTGTCTAGAGCCATGGGTTGTCTAGCCATGGAGGTTGGAAAGCGACGGGGATGAAGGGGGCTAGCTGTCCTTCGACAGCGGAGGTGATTTTCGGGATCATGGTTTCCAGGATCATGGGACTTGACTAGAGCAGCCATGTAGTCTGCCTTTTCTTCGATGGGGTAGTGGCCTGTGTGGGAGCAGGCAAATCAGGAGCGGAAAGTTTCTGCTTCATGTGAGTAGGAGCCTTGGATGGCGGGGGGTGGCCATCCTTAGCAAGTTTGGTGCTTGCAGAAAGCGCGGCAGTTTTTTGTTTTTTGGGCTTGCCGGCCTTCTTGTCTTTTTATCTCTTGAACAGCTGTGTAGATGGAACAGCCTGTGTATTAGGTGTGGTGGCCGGCTGTTCTATTGGTGTTCAGGTGGGACCTGTACAGGTGTGCTGGGCTGCGCTGAAGGCGCAAGGGCATGCACGGACTCAGGCAGTGTAGGGCGTTTTCCCACGGCTGCGGTGAAGGACCGTCCGCTAGAGACAACCGTATGTGAGGGGGAGGGGGGGTTCGGACAGCAGCGGCTGAAGGGGCGAGTTTAGCAGCCTGAGATAAGCTGGCAAGGCCTCCTTCCTCCGTTTCAGCTCTGCCTCGTATGCAGGGAAACCCCTGTAAAGGGAAGAATGGTCGCCTCTGCAGTTGGCCCAGCTCTTTTTCCCGCCTGACTCCAACTTTCAGTTGGCCACAGCGTGATGGCCGGAGCATTCCTTGCACACCTGGCGTGCGTGGCAGCGTAGGTCGCTGTACCCGAACCGCAGGCAAGTAGAGCACTGCAAGGGCCTTGCGGGCTGGTTGAAGTGTTCAACTCGCACGCACTGGTACAGCACTCGATCCAACTTAAGGATCTCGTCAGCTGACGGGATTTCTTCCAGATCGACGATGAACATTAGGAGGGCTTGCTTGTCTGCTTGGGAACGCCTTTTCCAAGCGTTCATGGCGGGGTAGCCCTGCAGTCTTAGATCCTCCACTACCGAGTCTTTACTCGTTTCGTGGATGCCGCGGACGATATATTGCCGAGTACGTACGTCGCGGAGAAGGTAAAGAGATTATTACACTTTTTCGGCTTTCAAGAACTCTTGTAAGTTCTTGTAGTCGCGTAGACGTGTAAAATGTCGTGCAGTTGTCACGCCGTTTGGTGTAAAACTTCTGCGGTTTGTACCGCGCCATGAACTTTGGTTAAGCGCGCCCAGATCGCCGTGATCATAAGCCACAACTGGCGGCAGAACTTCTGCAGGCTTGGCGTTTGTCGTGTTTGAGCGGATTGGGGTTTGGTCCGTGGTGTGGACTTGATAATGAGTTACGTTCTGGATATCTCGTGTCGGGGCTTTGTCTGTTTATTTTTGTTAATGATGAGGGGACATATCTCAGGACTCCTGGTTAGTGCACCCTTTTCTTTCCTTTAACGACCTGCCATTTGAAGGTTGTGCAACTTGGATTATAGCGGCAGCAAGGGACTCCAAGCTGCGGACAGAACGGAGGGGTGTTGCCATCCTTCTGTGTTGGCCGCCGGAGTACAGTCTGTTTCTTTCCTTACTTTCGTTTGGATTTTCCGGCAGCCTAAGAGAATATATGTTGTGTAAGGAGGTCTTGGGTAGATTTAACCACACCTACTGTACGCGCAGTTATCCCACGTGAAGGAGCCGCTGGTACTGAGAATCCCTACTCTAACACTATGTGGGGCTAGCCCCCAGCAAGGGAAAAAGAACGGGGCGGAAGAGCCTTTGTTCCCACAATAAGCGGTCACTTATTGCTTAGGAACAAATGCGATGGTCGCTGGGACTTGCTCAGGCGTTTCGCGTTCCTCAGATGAGGAAGTACTCAAGTACTAAGTCCGGCTGCTTCGCTGCTGCTGTTGTTGCTATAACCAAAGCCAGGTAGCAACTTTTTCAGTAGATTTTTTATGAGTAACAGGCTATATCAGGGTAGAAACTTCCCTTTAATTGCATAGGAAGGGATTTGAAAGTGGAATGGAAAAGGGAGAGAAAGATAGTCAATGGTTAACTAGGCCTCCAGGCTATGGTTTAATTATTCTACCTGGCATTCACCTAAGAGTGATGCAGAACAAACTCTAGAAAATCTGCATCTTCCGATGGCGGAAGTTGCGTTTTGTGTGGAGTCACAGCATTCACTTCTCCGTGATCCAACCAGTTTGGGAGGCAGCTGGCCGACTATTCCAATGGGAATAGTGGGTAACTCTTATCGTATGCCCTAAATATACACTTCCAAAACAGGCCGAGGTGCCTCGGCTTGTGGGACCCTTAGTTAAAAAAACTAGAGGGAGGAACAGGCATCGCCAAAGGGAAGGTTCACCTGCGAGAGAATATCTTTCGCAAACTCAATTGAGCCCCAAATTAATTCTCAGCGACATTAATTTAATTCAAAATTTCCTAATACATGTTTTTATTTTACTTTATAAATATTCAAAACCTGTTCAAATCCATACTAAAATCTTTGTAACCGTATGCAAGTCAGTTATTCGTGATACCAGCGAGGGAATAACAGTTGAGAAAAAACAATTATAATATACTGGATTATTTTTAATTGTTATTTTTGTGGAGGAATGATAAACGTTGCAAAATAAAGGAAACATTTTAATAAATAATGGTTAAATTATATTTTATCAATTTATTCATTTAAAATTATTTAAATATTTAGTATCAAAATTTTAGATACGTTTAGAATATTACGTATTGCACATGTAATGAAAATGTCGAAACTATCTTTATTGGTCGAAACCATAAATCTTTATTGAGATCATAATTTTACTTATATAATGTTAAAAGCGCTCTTTTAACGAACTAAGGAAATTTGAATTTAAAAATGCCGGACGTTTCGAATCGGATTCGTGTCTTTTTCTAACGGCGAATAACTTAAGACTGGAAAGTTAATAAGGAACTAAAATCTTAGTTATTAATAACTAAGAGCTAACATATAACTTGTTGAGACTTTCTGTGTCATGTTTAATATTAACAGTATTTGTTTGATTCTTAATATACAGCATTTCAGAAATTAATATTTTCAAATTAGTGGTTCTCTGTCTAAAACAGAGGTGTTGCCAAAATCGAAACAGTGATTAAATTTCATACACTGATTGGTAATAGGACTTTGCTTACATATCGATAGTTTGAAATTAGAATTATGTTCTTTAATCCTAGTATTTAAAATTATTTTTGTTTGGCCTATATAACAGAAGTCACAATTTGATAATTTCATAATTTTACTCCTAAAGCTGAGTTCGAAGAAGTTGTGCAGTCGCTTTCTTGGAAATATTTGAAGGGACGTTCATTGCAGAGACGAATGTCACGCAACTTGACACATTCTTTATATTGTTATCCTTGATAGTGACACTAATAGCATAACAATTTCCTGCAAATCACTCAAAGTTGACGAAAACGGTTACGTTTACGAATTTTCTGTGCGTGTTGTTTACGTCGAGTTTCAACGAATCAGTAATGTTAGATCAGAAAATCTATTTTCCTGACACAAGGTCGTCAGTGATTAGATTTCGGACTCGAAATTTCTCGTGCGTATAATATTGACCGAGTTTCGTTGCGTCATAAATGTTAAGTTCGAGGAAATCTGTTTTCCTCATAGCGTGTCCTATGAGACGGGATATTGACAATTTCATTCAATTACTCTTTGTAATTCGTCCTGCGTGGTGGCAAGCCAAAGACCATCCCCACTTTAGGAACGGTTGATGCCACTTGGCAGGCAAGACAGTTCACAGATCATTGTCTAAATCGAGAGAAATGGTGCAGTCAACAAATACTGACGAATCTTTTGTCCACGTTTGATAACACGTGAAACATTTAAATATCAAGTTTGTATATGCAATTCACCGTCATAAGTGGTGATCAGAATTCGACCAAGTTGTGATTCAACGAGGAAAATAGTATCGCTTTTTTATAGGAATGATTAAAGATTCTGAACATAAGTTATGAAGTGTTACTGTATGAGGTAGGCAAAAATGTTAACTTTAGAATATTGGCAATATATTTGAAATGTAGTCTGCCTCTTTAGAACTTTCGTGGATTCACATTGTGCCCTCTGGTGCCAAAATAAATGGTGTGGACCTTACACAAGCAAAAAAGTAATAACATGTCCCTCTGAATCACAAAAGGTTGGCTCTGAAAAGAGTTGGCTGGCTTCCAAGAGTTCAAGCGAACAAATCCAGCGGAAACAGGTTTGTTTCCAGTCCACTAATCAACATTATCGCCGCTGAGTTGAGGTATCCAATAGATTCGCATAACCTGTTACTCCATCTCTCTACAAATAAAAGATACATTGATAAGAGGATACGGAGCATACCAATATGAATGTTAAAAATTTGTGCTGATGGTTTTCGCTTCGTGAGTCATTCGCCGTCGTAAGGCGTGCCTCGCAAGCAAAACCTGAAGCTATGGAGGTGAAAGGAATACGCACAGTTGCCATGTAAATCTCTTTGCAAGCAAGTTAGAGGTCACCAAGGGAACCCCCTTGGAGTTCCAGGAATAGAGGAGGAAACTTTCCTGTAGCCAAGTAAGAACGTATTGAACTTATTCCTGACCTCATGTTGGAAGATAAGATTGCGTCTTTCCTCAATCACCGATTCTGTTACAGAAGTCTGGCCACACACAACAAATGTACCATACGATTAACAACTTTGGTGATATAGTTTCTGAAACAAATGAAATTTATCATGGATATCAACACCGCTGTCATGAGTATTTATTTTCACAGCTTATATTCCGTTACTAATCCTAATACTCATCCCTCTGTATCAACTTCTATCGTCGAAATAAGAGTAAACAATGCCAACCATACTTTTTTTTACTTTACATTGTTGTAACTGAAATTTTCACACACAAGAATTTAATATTAAAATAACAATATTTTTTAATAACATAGAATCATAAATGGAATTTCAATTTTATATTTCATTTTTTGCATTTATTGAATTTCTGTTAGAGCTAATATGTAACATTTTGCTCATCAAACGAGGATCATAATTGCTCTCTTCATATAAAATTTTAACATTAATTTAATGTATTTTATGGCATGAATTACAGGCATAACAGATTGTTTTTCTAAAGGTTGTTTTAGATGAGCAAAATGTTCTTTAATACTAGTTAGAAGCTTTCGTTTTGTCTGACCTATATAACAGGTATTTCATTCCAAACATTTAATTTTGTATACTACATTGTGTTGGCTATTATCTACTAATTTAAATTTAATATGTCAGACACAGTTTTATTTTTTAATTTTAATTATCCATATGTTCATTGCAATTGTATATAAATTAATTTATATATATTTTCGTTTTTCCTTTATCTTCAACCCATGTCTATGCAATATCATTGTAAGAATGACCCATTTTTACACTGTAAATTTGTAATTAATTACGTCCAGGTAAATAAATATTTAAAATGAAAATTTTTTCGTCTGATTGAAATTAATTAATAAGAACGATAGACAATTCAGACAAAAAATGTGATAATATAAATACCACACAACGTTTCTGGGATCCTTATCCTTTTCCTCTTGTGCAAATTTTGAGTGTTGTCAACTGACGGTTGCAGTTGCTCCAGGCTCTTCTTCGGACCTGAGGAAAGGGACAAGGATCCCAGAAACGTTGTGTGGTATTTATATTTTCACTTTTTTTGTCTTAATTGACTATCTTATTGATTAAATAAATATTTATTAAGTTTTAGCATTTTGATATAAGATAACAATATACTGTTTCAAAATATGATTTAAATCTACAAACAAGTGTTACTGTCATTATGTTGGTGTTTTAATTTTTTTTATCTCTTTCATATTCCGTAATGGAGTCTAATACGACATTTTGAGATTTTACTATATCTACTTATTACTTTAAATCCGCAAGCACCACTTATGTTAAAGTTAATGGAGCTATAATTTAAGTTAATTATTATTAAATACATCTGTAACTTTCGACACTATTAGTTATATCAAAAATATTCGTTTAATATTATTTTGATATACTTTTTAAGATTTGAAATACTGCCTTCACGTCCAGTTTATATTTTTATAATAGTATTTATTTAGCAATCAGAATAGGACATAATTCTACAAGGTAAATTGTACCAGATGTACTGGTAGAAAGAGACGTGATCAGGGAGATATCCAATAATATCGCCTGAAAAATTTAAAACATGAAATATTAGTTGACTAGGCCACATCATTTTGAGTCTTTTTCTGGTCATGGTTCTAGGAGTTAGTCCAGTAGTGGATTACGATATTAGTCTACAACGTGATGCCTGATGTCTTCCTGCACCGTAGGAACTTGTATTTTTTATTTATTTAAAATAATTATATTTATTTATTATAATTTCATGTATCTCCCACCGGGTAAAGTGCCCATTTGTAGATTAAATACATACATACACATACACAAAATAAATCGTAGTCTCGCTGTATTTTTGATAGTTGACGTTCTCGGACTCATCTCATCTCGATCTGTTCTATTATTTTCGGTAGACTGTGTCGCCTGTATGACCTTTTTGTTATGTGTAGGCTTACTTCGCACTATTTCATTTCAGTCGCTTAATAGGTTCAATTATCTGCTAGATTACCGATCGCTCTGTCCACGTCTGTCCTTGACATCAAACTAACCAAAAATATATTTGTATCATCCCATGTATTCCAAAGGTATATAGTTATTAACGAGAGTCCATTTAACAGTTCCTTTTATACAGAGTTAATATTATTTTTGTCAAATGAAATATATCAGTAACACATGTTTGTACATGTTCTGAAAAATTTTTTCTGTGTATCATTTCGTAGGTTTCTGCATTAATTTTGACCGAGAATGCTGTCATTATTACATGGTTCACATATTTTGTTTTTGGTAATATAGCAGTCAATGATGAATTGATTCATTGACATCATTAACATAAAGAGTAAGTACTAATCTTAGCAATTTTGTGGATACTAATGGTAAAAACTAGATTTTAGAATTTTTTTTGACGCTCTGTAGCTGTGGCAAGCTTACGTTTAGAAATGTTATCATTACGGAATAGTTCACAAGCACGAAACCACATAAAGATATGGGATAATGAATTACCGAAACCGTGACTTAAAACTGTATTAAGTATTGGGAAATGGTTTCTAAAAACTGAATAATAAATTGTTATATTTAATTTTTAAATTTTCAAGTTGCCGTTACCTATTACTTTTACACAGTGTGTTTTACCTTGTCATATTGTATAGTTCTCATCTGAAAAGTTAGGAAAGCACAATCTATTTCTTACGCAATTATGCTACAGTGACATTCAATATTATTTATTATTATCCTGAATCATTTTTATTATTGTTTCTTTCCCATATTCTGAAGTCACTACGAAGGCATTGAAGTTTTCATTACATAATTAACGCGGCTGTAAATGACCCCAGTCAAGGTTTTTAAGACAGTACCCTTTTGTCGTTTCAACAGACAGGCTAACAATAACACAAATGTTTGATGAAGATTTATTCCAAGGTTAATTATCAGCATCATAAATCAATTAATACAGTCTGAAATAAAACGTAAGCACAGCCAAGTATACGATATAATAGTATTATTATGTATCCTATATTATTTTTACGAAAAGTTAATACATTCATCGTTTTAATTAAATTTATTTTATAAACGTGAAAAAATGTAACGACTATTCTGTGCAGAAACAATTGAGGTGATTTTTCTTCGAATTCAAGCAATTATTGACAAATATTAACCTGAAACTCAGTTATGTGCACTTTTTCTCTGGTGTAGTTTCTCTAGAGAGTTACGAAATAAGAGTAATATATATTATAGGTGAAGTAGAAAACAGTTACTGTAATATAATAGTAGAGTTTCTTCCGTTGTACTTAGTCACATAAAAAGGCTAAAAATACTGAGATTTGAAATGATTTATTATGTGCATCGATAATTTGGAACAAACACTTTATAGGACAATCAGAGCGAAGTAGCTAAGTTGAACCTCAACTATGAACAGAAATATTTAAAAATTATTTTTAACCTGGAATAAATTTTAATTGGTACCGTTTTCAGAAAATTATTTATTTTATTTTCCGGTATGACAATTTCAGTTTTCTAATTATATAAATCTGCAATTACTATTCAGATTATACGGTGAATTCCAGGGTCGATAACTATTTTGTAATTAATGTAGCATAGTCATAAATTTATTATATAAATTTACATAACACTCAAACGTTTTTTGCGTAAACTCAGGGAGCTCATTGGATAAATAACAAATGTTGAATGTAATTATTTCCCTCGCTTTATGAGATAAATGCTGCATATAAATATAATATCTATATAATAAAAAAGGATGTATATTTGTATGTATGTATGTATGTATGTATGTATTTACGTTAATTTCTATACAAATTTAAAAGCGTGGATAGATTGCAACAAAAATTGGTACACAAATTCTTCAAAACACGAGAAACGGTACTGTGAGGGTGAGAAACGCCTAGCATACATGTGGAAAGAATTATAATTAAAAACCGTGATCATTAAATATTAAATTACTGCGCGCCAAGAGACAAGACGTCACGCGAGAGAAAGACGTTACTACGCAACGAACAAAGGAAATATCTCCTTTATTAGGAATGAAATAAAGCAGAAATATTTTTTTTAAAATAAAAAGTATAATTTTATACAGCAATATTCCATCGAATGATAATAAAGAAGAATACGAATTACTTTACCATCCTTGGGGGAAAATGTAAGTTAATTTTCGCGCTGTATTAGTTCTGAGTCTAGCTAACAATTTCATCAATGTAATATTTCGTAATGTATGAAGACTGAGTGACGATTATATCCTGAAATACTCGAGGAATATATTTAAGTATTCAATTAAATACTTTTTCGAGTTTATATAAATAAGTACACGAGCAACGCCGGGCACCTAGCTAGTAAATTTAATAAATGTCAAAACTGATACACAACATTTCAATTCAGCATATGATTCAGTTTTACATTGACTCAAGACAACAGGTCACAAACGGAAATCAAGGAGCCCAGCTCTACCAACAGGTTAGAACTAGAGACCAACAAATACCACAAAGGACCAAACACACACTGTAAAAAACACATTTATACAAATGGCAATCTATAGCCTGGAAACATGCACTAAAACCAGAAGAGAAAAAAGCATATTACAAGCCAGTGAAATAATGTTCATGAGGACATGTGTGTACGAAACCAGAGAGGAAAGGATAAAAAATGAATAAATAAGAGAGGCTGCCGTAATTAAAGAGACGTTAAGGACTGACTAGTGGTTTGGACATGTCAGAAGAATGGTCTAGAATAGAACAACAAATTTTTGGAGTAGAGATAAATAAGAGGAACTAGACCTAGAGGAAGACCAATAAGGCGGTGGACAGATCAAGTAAAAAGAGAAATGAAAGAGAGTGGGTGGAAGTGGAATAGAGTGGAGGAGGAGAAATGGTTTCTGGACAGGAAAAGATGGAAAGGAATCGTGAATACAGGCACCCGGAAAAGTGGAGACGAAACAAGATGATGATGATTCAGTTCTATTGCTGTTTAAAAGTATGTATACTGGATATTTTTAAAGTTTTGGTCATGTGTTGAAAAAAAAAACAGTTTTAACAATTGAAGTTTTTTGATTTATTTGATGGCATCCTGAATGTTGATGGAAGCAAACTATTTCTTTCTGTTCAATTCATATTTTGTTAAATATGAACCATGTTATACTACATTAATTTAGTAGTTTGGATGTCAACTATTTTCTTTTTCACTATATTTATTTTTATATGCAACTGAAGAGGTCCCTGATCATAGGGAAGAAACGTTTTGTGGGTAATGTAAATTTATATAATTAATTTATGACTTATGGCTATGTTAAGTTAATTATATTAATTCAAGTCAGATTAATTTTCATATATTATTTATAACTGTTTCAGAAGAAAAAATTTACTACAATTTTAAGATTTTGGTGATGTCTTTCAGATCCCCCAATTCAGTTATGACATTATGAACTCAGGATAGTGATATATTCAGTGATTGAAAGTCTATAGTATCAAATAATTCCTTGATTTATTTATGGGTATGACAAATTTTTTCAACTACACCCAATATATGAAGTACTTGTAGATACATCATAGTAGACATCCGATTTAGTTATTTGGCTAATCTGGTTCTTCTTTTCTATTATTATGAATATTACTTTAGTATTTTCAAGCACAATCGTATAATTGAATAATAATTGCCATTTCTGAAAATTGTTAATCATGGGTCGAATAATTTTTTTTCTTTCGTCCAATAACGAAGTGTAAAACGTGGAAGACAGGGAAGGAGGGAAGACAAACCTCGGGAATACAAAACCACAATTTCTCAACTGTCACCTGATTCACAAAGGAACTGTTTGTCGCTAGTAAAGTAGAAAGTCACTTCCTTCAAGTTAAGTTGACGTAGAACGATTTATGAGTTAATTTCATGTTGTAACTGACTATAAATATTTTTACCAGCAATATATCTTAGATGAGCTGATAATATTATTTTCGTTGTGAGATTAAAATTATGCACGTAATTGAGGCAATGAGAGCAATAGAAAAAAACCCACAGTTTTAGTTCACTCCAAATTTCCAGGCTTAAGCATCTTAAATTTACTAAAAAATTTACTATTGACTATTACTAAAACTCAAATTTGTAAAATCATCAAAATAATGATATGGACAAGCTAAAAATATAAAAAATGTTGTAATGAAATCTTCTTTATCTTCATTAGGTAAACTGTTTGTCAAATTGATGTGACACAGATTTTAAAGCAATGAGAAGATGATGGTAACCAGTTGATTCCTTGCGAAGTTATAAAAATTGAATGATAAACGGACGATATAGATATTAATTGAATGAAAATGCAGCATACCAACGACACTGCATTTGATAAATTGTATCGGGTAATTAAAAATTGTTAGTGCGAGTTTGTTTACAACTTCAATTTCCCATACTGTAATCCATTGTGCAAAAATGAAAGATATAATATAAAATAATGAAAGATATAAATATAAGAGAAAGTTACAAGGACAGAAGTACTTAGTAAACCTCTTTTCCAGTCTCCTTTCAACAAAAACGGCTTCAAGTATCAATATATTTCATTTGATTTAAGTCCCGTTAGGCCTATTTTCATAAAACATAACACGCCATTTATATTAATAGAAAAAAACAATGTTCTGATATGGAGCGATAGAGTTCGGGGTCGGACCAGTAGTATTGAAGTTTTGGAAATATGGGAGTTATGAATCTTTGAGATGCATTATTTAACTGTAAATGAAATATAATTTAGCGAAGATTTAAATCTGACCGGTTCCCATAGTAAAAACATCTTGAGCGTTGGACAGGTGATGGGTGAAACATCGTGCCTTCGTAAGCATGATATTATATTTGGATAAACAGTTCTTGGGTTTCCACCAGGATTAAAGTAAGCATAAGCCATGACGAGTTGATGGCGTACTCTGCAATCTTTCTCAAGTTAAGTCACTTGAGAAAGATGGCAGAGTACGCTATCGATACGTCGAGGCTTAGGCTTACTTTAAACAGGATGGAAACCCAAGAACTGTTTATCCACAATATACACCGGGAAAATATTTTATCTTTGATTGGTTTCTATTTGTCAGGAGGTCTAGCACGATTTATTTGTGTGTGTTTATCCAGAATATACACCGGGAAAATATTTTATCTTTGATTGGCTTCTATTTGTCAGGAGGTCTAGCACGATTGATTTGTGTGTGTTCTGAAAGTGCATTTACAACAAAGTGGCCTATTGTTTTAATTTGTTTAACAGGTTTGGTTTTGTAAATAATATGCAAGTAAAATTGAAGATTAAAACGAACTTTGTATGTAAAGTTTATTTTAAATTTAGTAAAATTGAAATATCTTGTAAAATTTTGAAATTATTGTGCCGTCAAATTTAAAATTTCGTTTCGTTTTGTGTTTTATTTTGTGGGAATATTTTAAAGTCTAAAATTTCTGTAATTTTAACTGAACAATTCTCTGCAAAATTTATATTTCTTTTCAGTTCTATACTTTTCTGAGGCACTATAAATATATAATAAGTCTCATTTTAATTTATAGCCGTGGTAAAATTATTATATAAATTTATGTGTAAAATTCATTTATCTGTTTTTAATAAATTCTTCTAATATTATATTAATCAAATTTCAGTTTCATCATTACAAAAAAAAAATTCCTAAATGTTAAGAATTGCTATTAAAATTTGAAAACTTGAAAATTTCATTAACATGTTTTGAATTGTTCAAAGTAAATATTTCTTTGAATAATCATAAGTTGAAAAATACAGTAAAATTTAAATTTGTTTAAATATTCAAAAGTCAATATTACATTAAATTACTTTTAAAAGTTAAATACAGTGAATAATTAAAAACCTTCAAGTCGGTTATTACATTAACTGGTTCTTGAAACGTGTATTAAATTTGTTAATACCTTCAAGTGTATATTACATAAATCTCAGAAAATAAAACTTTCGACCTACTAATATATTTAAAAACAAAATAATGAAAATGAAAACAAAATATATGGATAAATTTTGTAAAGGATTTACATATAACATAAATGAGAGAAAATAAATATATATTTTTTTAGGGCAACAGGGTACATGAGGGTGATCCTCATTGGGCAACTCCCCTTTAATAGCATAGGAAGGGATTTGAAAGGGGGGATGCGGAAGGGTACAGGAAGGTTGCCAAGGGTTACTAGGGCCCCCGGGCTATGGTTTAAGGATCCTACCCGGCATTCGCCTAAAGAAATGCAGGGAAAACCCTAGAAAAACCTGCATCTGGTAGGTCGGGCATTGGGTACTTGTCCCACGCCCTTCCGATAGCGGGAGAGGAGTTTGTTGTGGGGACGCAGCATTCCCTTCTCCGTGCCTCGACCAGTTCAGAGGCAGCTGGCCGGCTATTCCAATGAGAATAGCGGACAACTCTTACCGTATGCCCAAGGTCTGGGACCCCGGAACATACACCTCTCAGAACAGGCCGAGGAGCCTCGGCTTGTGGGAACCTTAGTTCAAAAACGGAGAGGAAAAGGCATACCCAAAGGTAGCCCCATCGTATCTCTCCTAAAAGGTTCTGCCTGCGAGAGAACACCCCTCGCAGGTTACCTGCGAGAGAATCCTCTCGCAGGCTTCGAGAGAAAATATAAGAGAGAGAGAGAGAGAGAAAGAGAGAAAGAGAGAAAGAAAGAGAGAGAGAGGAGAGAGAGAAAGAGAGAAATAAAGAGAGAAAGAGAGAAAGAGAGAGAAAGAGAGAAAGAAAGAGAGAAAGAAAGAAAGAAAGAAGAGAAAGAAAGAAAGAGAGAGAGAGAGAAAGAAAGAAAGAGAGAGAGAAAGAAAGAAAGAGAGAGAGAGAAAGAAAGAAAGAGAGAGAGAAAGAAAGAAAGAAAGAAAGAAAGAAAGAAAGAAAGAAAGAAAGAGAGAGAGAGAGAAAGAAAGAGAGAGAGAGAGAAAGAAAGAGAGAGAGAGAGAGAGAAAGAAAGAAAGAAAGAAAGAAAGAAAGAAAGAAAGAAAGAAAGAAAGAAAGAAAGAAAGAAAGAAAGAAAGAAAGAAAGAAAGAAAGAAAGAAAGAAAGAAAGAAAGAAAGAAAGAAAGAAAGAAAGAAAGAAAGAAAGAAAGAAAGAAAGAAAGAAAGAAAGAAAGAAAGAAAGAAAGAAAGAAAGAAAGAAAGAAAGAAAGAAAGAAAGAAAGAAAGAAAGAAAGAAAGAAAGAAAGAAAGAAAGAAAGAAAGAAAGAAAGAAAGAAAGAAAGAAAGAAAGAAAGAAAGAAAGAAAGAAAGAAAGAAAGAAAGAAAGAAAGAAAGAAAGAAAGAAAGAAAGAAAGAAAGAAAGAAAGAAAGAAAGAAAGAAAGAAAGAAAGAAAGAAAGAAAGAAAGAAAGAAAGAAAGAAAGAAAGAAAGAAAGAAAGAAAGAAAGAAAGAAAGAAAGAAAGAAAGAAAGAAAGAAAGAAAGAAAGAAAGAAAGAAAGAAAGAAAGAAAGAAAGAAAGAAAGAAAGAAAGAAAGAAAGAAAGAAAGAAAGAAAGAAAGAAAGAAAGAAAGAAAGAAAGAAAGAGGGGGGGACATAGAATGTAGGAGAGATAGAAAATAAGGAATCTAAATTTATAATTACGTATTACAAAATACTAGAATGATAAAATTGTTGTTTAGGTAATGAGAAATATTTATAGCTAATCCGTTCTGGTTCCTTGTTTGTAATATTCGCAATTTATTAGAAAATGGTCTGCATTACGGATTACAAATTCTAAATCTTCTTATGAGTACTCGCAGGATAATGTTAAGAATCCAATTCTTTTAAGGGGAAGTTTCCAATAGCCCTAAAGTCTTTTAGCGCATAATATTGTTACGCCATTGGCGCTTTGAGCGCATTTTCCCCTAATTCAAATTACGTAAAACACATTGTAGAGGACATATATCTCATCAACCATTTACGTGGTTTTCTTCTGCATTAGTGACTCTACCCTAAGTGAAATTGCAAATATGAAAATTAAATTTCTAGACTGCGTTCTCTGAAAGAAGCCTAGATGATGTGACGAATGTTTCCAGTACAACGTAGCGTGTAATATTAGTTAGGTTTGTAAGTCGTTTCAAGGAGTTATTTAGTAGTCAGAACAAGG
Source organism: Zhengitettix transpicula (assembly GCA_037074705.1). Classification (NCBI taxonomy): domain Eukaryota; kingdom Metazoa; phylum Arthropoda; class Insecta; order Orthoptera; family Tetrigidae; genus Zhengitettix; species Zhengitettix transpicula. The sequence goes on from CM073591.1 coordinate 189,328,272, forward strand.
CGGCGCGGAAGAGCCCCACGTGACACGTAAATGTATATAAGAGCGTCCCTCGAGCAGTCCTCAGCCTCACTCCTCAGCCATGCAGATCCTGGGGACGCTCCTCTCCGTAGCTCTCGTAGCAGCAACTGCAATTGCAGCTGTGCTGCCTTCGAGATCGACAGACACCAAATGTAAGTTCATACGCTGGATTTTCCTTCTAAAACTAAAACTACTAGTTTCATATGGCACCTAGAACTTTTCCCTAGAAAGTATTCTCCAGCCACAACAACTTTCTTAATGCTCTGTCTGTCGAAGAATAGGCACAAACACATATGCATATATAACCTGGGGTTCAAATGCATGTAGCGTTTTTTTCAGGACAGGTTTATTGAAAGACCCACGAGTGTTTTTTCTAAGACGCGGATCAAATTGAATTCCCAAATAATGCGTTGAAAGTGCATTCGTTTAGTACTTGGATTGACGAATATCTTTATAATATCCAGTTAGAAGAGAAAAGATTTTGGTTAGTACATCCACAAATTTCACCTATTGTTGCGACTTGAAGGGCTTGAGTCTTAATTCCTGTAGCTTATTATCTAGTACGGCCATTGAAGCTAAAAATTCCTCTCAGTCTTCTATGCATATTAAAGTTTCAATATACAGCGTCTTATATTAATTTTTTAAATAAATAAGTTGAGTAATTACAACTAGGACCGCGCGTTAGTCTCGAAGGAAATTTTTAACATAAAATCCTTCACTAACGTTCCGTCTGTTGCTATGACTTTAAAACCAGATTTAATTGAAATTGATTGAAATATTTTCAGCGTACATTTAATTTTTAATGCATTGGAATTTTGTTTAGAATTCATATTGTTTTTTTATTAATTACCGTTCACTTTCCGAAACAAAATCGTAAACGTTTTAAAAGACCAGTTCGTTGGTGAAGTTTTCGAGTTTTTAGCAAGGAGTCAGGTTTGAAAATTGCAAGCTTATGTTGAAGATAGTCACTTTGATAATGCGCAGTTCTTTTCCTATGCACGAAGCTCGAAGGCATCTCTCCAGAAATTCTATTCTTTTTCACTTGGATAAGTTCGCTTGTATTTACGGAAATTACATCACGACACTTACGTTGTTTCCTTTATCCTCTGAAGGCCATTGATAGAGACGCTGTGGAACAGATTACTGACCCCGTGCGTGACCTTGCAATACTCGAACAGTGATCGCGGATTAATTAAGGTTAATATTTGATTTAGACATCGACTTTTCGGAGTCAAAATATTAACGTTTAATATATCATCACAGATATCAACTTGAACAGTAATTTGGTCGATTTCTTTACAATAATAGTTAGCTACTGTGGTGTTCATTCGTTTTTATATTCATACATTTCTAATGGGTATTGGAAATGATTAATTCTTTATGGCACTTAGCGCCGTTTAAAGACAAAGAAAAATTACTGAGTTGAATCGTGGCCACCGAGAGTACAAGGCCATTCCACCAGTTTGTGACGTCACTATCCTTAGGGTTGTGTTTCCTGCGCAGGGACCGTGAACAATTTATTTCTTTAGGAAATATACGAATTAGCGCGAGGTACACTCATTACATAGACACATAGATTCTAATATATATATATATATATATTGTGGTATACAAATTAAATAAAAAAATTATTAGTATGCACAATTAATTGAATTTAAGTAAACCACTACGAGATAGAGTCTAATTATTTAATATTAAATTTATTAAAATTACAAAAGAAGAAAGTTTACTCAAAACATCAGGACCGCTTACAGGGCCTCTAATAAAGATAATGATTTGCAATTTTCTGCAAAGTTACAAAAGAAAAATACAAATTTAATTTTCAATAAACAAATTTTTGTACAAATAATTTACAAAGTAGAGAAATCTGATAAACCTAGAAATCTGACAAAACTATAGAAATCTGGCGGTAAACGATATTTACGTAAAGGTTTTTCAAAATTTCATTTTTACATACCATGTTTTTATTCAGAGCTGCTCTGTTTTGTGAACTCGTGGTTATTTTAATTTGAACAATATTTGATGTACAGGCCATAGCACTGAATGCTATTATCGTCTCACTTCACTTTCGGCGCCTTTCTATTTTACTGTTTCACGAACTGTTTCCGTATCGACACATTCAGTTTTGCTGTAGAAAACCTTTAATACAAGAGGTGATGATATTCAGCCTATACTTTGCTGAATTTCTAATTATTTACGAGAATCTTCGTCTGGTCTCCAACTATGTACCATCTAGTCGTGACCAGATCGGTCAGATATCAAAACACTCTGCCAAACCTACAGTCAGCAGGCCCTCCAACAACACACTTACTGACTAACTGTCTGCGCCAAAGTTCTAAGCGTCTTACATACGTTCTTTACAATGCTCTGGCCTCAAAGTTACTCCGCCAATAATTAAAAGAAACAATTTAAATAAAATGTACATTATACATTGGTAATCTCCACAAATACAATATATATTCTTATAAATAAAGTTGACTGCATGTGTGTATGTTCCGCATACAAATCTAAACGCGTGTAGCAATTTTGACCAAATTGTGTACACGTGTTCCGTTTGAATCGGAAACAAGCACTGTATGGATAAGATACAACCAATACCCCAGGGGCGGAAGTGAAAATTTTAAAATCGACTAAAACGGCCAATATTTTTGACGAATAAATATTTTTCGGTCGTCAGTGAGATTAATAGTGTTTTTCCCAATGTTGTTTGTGCATCCTTTCGGGATGGGGAGGGAAGCACACTTAGGGATAGGGGTGAAGGAGCGTTACGTAAAAATAAGGCGAAAACAACCGAGATTGGAGTCAAATCCGGGGTTGTGGGTGTCGCTAACTTTAGTTATAACTTTCAATTTTCCGTTTAGCCCACAGAGGTGGGGGTTGACGAGGGTGGTTATGTTAAAACGGCGCAATAAATTTCGTCGAAAGAAAATTTTTCGGGGTCAATGAGATAGCGTTTTTCCAGATATTTTTGTGTATAATTTCAACCCCTTTTGGCGTGGGAGGGGAGCTCCCTTAGGGATGGGGGTGGAGGGACGTTACATTAAAAGAACGTAAAAACAACCGAGATTGGAGTCCTAACCGGGTAGTTGGATGTTGCTGAGTTTAATAATAACAATCCGGGAAGCGCCGGGCACCCACCTAGTGTGTGTATATATATACCACAAATTAAAGAAGTACGGTATAAAATTGTTGTTTAAACTATTTATAAATTGTATTAAGAGGGAATTACGTATCTTTTAAAATGCATTCAATACCTATTGAATACATTTAACAACAATGTTTACAGTTATCACAGATTTTTTTTATAACCATGAGGGGAAAAATCATTGCAGACAATTAATTAAAACATTTTTATAATTTCAAAAAGACCATTAAAAAATGGACATTAAAATAAACCACCAAATAAAAAATAAATACTTAAAATCAAAATAACCACGACTTTAAGTAATGTAGTTGTATGTAGATTGCCAGAATGTGTCATGTAAGATGACAGTCTGGCAGCCGTCTCGGTACGCCGAGGCCCTTCATGGGCTGTCGATCCAAGGAGGAAGTAAGTAAGATGTATGTGGTTTATTTTAAAATTTAAAAACTAATGATATACAGACATAATTTTATGTATTTGTAGTTTGAAATTTTCTTTATCACTATGAAGGGAATCATTTTTTGTTTAACTGTAGTTGTTAAATAATATATTGCATGTTCCCACAATAATTATTTGATATAATTTTTCTGTAGAATGACCATTTTACTATTGCCTTTCATTAATAAATTCTTGCCTTTTCAAAATATCTAATGTAAGGCTAGCAGTAGCCTTTGGACATTAACTTTTAAATATTATTATTTTAAAACCTTAATAGTATATAGGTATATCAGTCACACTTAAATCATAATTTTCAGGGTCTCAATCTTTTTTACTTTACCAACTAGTAAGAAGTGTTGACTAGGCGGTTCGCATTTTAAACCTTTTCAGTAAGGAATAAATGTAATAAACCGGCCGCATAGTTCACTGATAGGAAGAATAACAATTCTACCATTATTACTGACAATAAAAACAACAATGCAACTATGTGTGATAGTTTCGACTGTTTAGTATCCCAGTAGCTATTACCGCGCCAAAGGTATTATTTTTTCCCAACTAGTAAGTGTTGTGGCCAATAGTGTAAAACCAAGTATTCCAATTGATAAGGCATCGGGAAAAGTTTCTGTGGCCTAAAAACCACGAACGTTTGCACCTCTGTTCAGTTTTTCGCTAAAAGCTACAGCATGAAACATTCTATTGAAAATAATGTATACTAATAAATTGTAGAGCATAAAATTCTGCATCGAATGGTGTGTTTGAGTACGAAATTCGTATTATTTGCACATAGTTATAGATCTTTCTCAAACAAAATAACAGATTTGTTGTATATTATTCCAAAGAATATTCTCAAAAAGATTATTAACACGAGTGTTTTACATAACTACATCAATCGTTCGTCTTTCGGGAAGATGAATGTATGATCTTAAGGTTCATTTTTATAGTTTCCATTACAGTTCGGTAGCTCTGAGCCAGTTTCACTTAAATATAATTTGAAAAGAATTATTTTATAAACGACAAATACGTCGCAATGAGTTTAAACACCAGTTCAAATGTAACTAATCGTAAGTCACGTCCCTTCCAAGCTCCCATCCGTAAGCTGGATGATGTCATAGGATTTTAGGGATCAGGTTGGACGGCCTTGTACGAGAGGTGGCCACGGTTGAACCAGCTTCGTACGTTGAACTGTTACAGCAAAACTAGTTTCAGTTACCATTATAAAAGCTCTAAACTTCTTAGAGTAATCTACTGAGGCCGCTCACAATTTTATTAAACGGTGTCCGAAATATGTCGCATTCTTCAAAGATTACACATGTACATGTAATTAGTTGCACGTTCGACCTGTACATTATATTTTTATACAGCTTCACACTTTATGCACTTACGTCGCCATTTCTGTCGCTGGCAACGGAAAACAACACAAGCTTTTAACGAACATTATATATTAAAAGTTTTTTTTTATTCACTTTAGCAATATTTCCCACGTTCCCGTTGTCCATTTCGTACTCATCAATGAAATTGCTCATCCTGTTGATATTTTCGAGTGGCCAGTGCGAGCGTGTTTTCAGTTTCTACGTGCCTCATTTAGTAATAATATTTGGAATGAAAATTTTTGGTGGGAGTATTTTAATTACTGTAACTTTCCTGAATTGATAAGCTATTGCGGGATTCTCTCGTGTAATACGAAACTGTTGACCGGTGTGTAGAGTACAAACTAATTGTTCTGATAACGAAATAAATTATTCAAGATAAGAAGAAATGCTTTCAATCCAAGCTCAGCACCAAATTGAAGGATCAGGATGAAAAAATCTCGACTGAACCGGGAATCGACTTGGTGCTTGGTACTCTTTCCATCTGAGCTACCTTGGTCGACCCCACGTACGATCTTCCGTTGTATAGTCTTGATTAGACTTGAACACAATTTACGAAATCTCATCCTTCACGGCCTAAATTTTAAACTTCAATGAAGAATTTGTAATAGGTTGTTATTATTTTGTATTGTCACTGACTCTATAGTCCTTTGACTTCCGTGACCTACTAGGACGGCTGCCAGACTGCCATCTTGCATGACACATACTGGATTTAGGACTGACACGTGATCAGCGTAGCGATTCTCCCGCAGCCTCAGTTTTCGATGACTTAATTCAAGAACAGAAGAAATACTTTCAAACCAAGCTCAGAAGAAACGGAATTCAGGATGTTTAAGGCCATGAAGAATGTGATTTAGTAAATTACAACTGAGCCTTTCTTCAGGACTCTACTTTTGATGAAGAAAAGTCGCACCTGATGGTGAATCGACGCACGAAGTGGAGGTCATGCGTTACATTACAGGCCCGGTTCAAATTTTTCTTAGAATTTTTGTGGATCTATAGTCACGAAATTTTTGGGGGTAGGATAATCAACTCATCATTATTGAAGATTGATGAGTGAAGTTTGATCTGTTTGATATAGTGGTGATTGAGGTTGGTCAGATGACTCGTTCCTTGTATTGAATTCGTTGCTCCCAGGAAAAACGAAAGTGGTCATTTCAAGGGTCGTAAATTGTGCACAATGAAAGTAGGTTAGTTTCTTCATTGACGTCTTCATGTGTAGTGGACAAATCTAGTATCCTTAAGTATCCCATTTATTCACTATTTCTAGTTCTACTTTCCAACTAGTGTATGCTTCATTTCATACCTAGCTAGGTGTCCGAAGTTGCCCGGATTGTCATAATTAAACTGAGCGACGTCCATAGCCCTGCATTCGACTATAATCTCGGCTGTTTCCGAGTTCTTTTTGTGTAACAACCTCCCCAACCAACACCCCCAGCCCTAAGGGTACTAGGCCTTTATTCCATAAAGGGTTGAAATTATAGTCGAACAACATCGAAAGAAACACTATCACTCTCATTGACCCCGAAAAATAACGGCTGAGTAAGAATGTTTGAAAATTGAAATACGTGTCTAAAATTTGGTCAAAATGCTCCACTCGGTTAGATTTGTATGCGGAATATACACACACATACATACAGGCAATTTTATTCATTAGATGGAAGATTAGGTTAGTTCTCACTCCTATACTTCTATCAACCACCGGGTTTTGAAGTTGACAATGTGTTGAAGTATAGGGTGATTCAAAATGTATATAGTGATTTCAAATGGACGTAACTATTAAATGGAAAAGAATTGATCGATAAGAATTACACAGAAGGTAAAAGGAAGTTCAAAGTTTTGTTTACATACGTTATAAATGTTCTATGTGACTGCTCTTGGTAACACGGAAAACATCTAAGTGGTAGTCCATTTCACGCCAAACATTGTGTAGCATATCTGGAGTCACCAGCGGAAGCGGATTAGAAATGAGCATTTTGAGTTCTGGAATTGTTTCCAGCAAAGGAGGCACATACATATAGCCCCATATAAAAAAATCGCAGGGTGTCATTTCCGGAGATCTAAGTGGCTAAGAGCAGAATACATCGTCGGCATCTCCAGTTATACGGATCGAACGCGTTGGAAGATGTTGGTTTAAAAATGTGTAACTAATGAAACCTTTACCTTGGAACTGTAAACAAAACTTTGAACTTCGTTTTAAATTCCGTGCAATTCTTATAGATTAATTGTTTTCAATTAAATAGATAATTTGTAATCGCTATATTCATTTTAAAACACACTGTGTTTGGCGAAGAAGCTATCTGATTTTGCATTCTCCATAGTATGAAAATTTTGAGAGTGAAATAAAGCAATAATCCAAAGTTTCGAACAGTTTAAAACTCTGTTCGTCTTCATGGAATAGGGTTAAGAATTAGAGCAAGACATACGAGTCCGAACATTCCTTAACGAAACGAACATACTTAGATTCAGCTTACTCCAGAGTCTGTCGTAGGATTATTTATTTCTTTCTTCTTCCACTCACAGTTTTCTACATAGACAGTGGAACAACCGATAAATTGTTAATGAAGTTCGTCCTCTTGTTTCACACCGTTGATTCCAATCGACGACTACCTTCTCATACTTGTGGTGACGTTATCTTAAACTCCCCTCTAAAATGTTGTTTTGTCACGTAGCACGTGACAGAAAACTTCGTTTATACAGCTCCGGACTAGAAAAGTTATTTTATGCTGTTGAACGAATCCGCCAATATTTCTTGACTGTTGTCGTAAATTCCTGAACGTGAAGCCGTTCGTTCGTCCAAGGACCTCCAACCACTAGTAATATTATGCATGAATATAATATTAAAAACTAATAAAAGATAAAAAAAAACATGCATTATTATACTTTGGCAATGATAGATTTTCATCCTGTATTGTTTATTTCTTTATACTTACAGATACTCCATACTAGACATATCCTAAGTTAATAATTTCAATTATACATCCAAACATTTCTTAATTAGCCGACCTCATGTGGTGTAATGGCATAGGCATGAATGTTGTGTCAGTATGTTTCCATACTGAGAAACCCCACTTGTCAGTTCGTGAACAAAGAAATGCAACACAGTACAAAGTCGCTAATAACCGTAGCAACATGCGACTTTATATAAAAAAAGTGCTTAATTTACGTCCATATATTTCATGATTTGATTCTTAACTAATACTACAATTCAATAAAATATTTTTGACGGATATTACTTTGATATATATACTCGAACAACATCGAAAAAAACACGATCAATCTCATTGATGAGACTAGAATATAATTTGAATGTTAAATGAACTAATCTTACCTTAGTTTTATTAATATACGAGAGAGAGTCAAATGAAAACCTTAATTATGTTTTAAAATTTTGTTTATTGTGCACACATGCAACAAATGTTTCATTTTTCGGAAAAGTCTCCTCCACGCTCAATGCATGTCTTCCAACGCTTCCGAATTGCATGAATTCCCGTAGTAAAAAATTGTTTTGGGAGACAGTGTAACCACTCGTGCTCTGCCTGGCGCACCTAGTCATCTAAATGAAATGTAGTCCCAGAAAATACTTTTATTAGGCGTCCAAACGTATGGAAATCACTTAGTGCACGTCCGGCGAATATGGTGGATGAGGTCTACGATTGTCGCAACCGCACGAGCCGTATGGGGCTGTGCATTGTCCTGTTGCAGAAGAACACCTGACGATAGCAATCCACGTCGTTTTGTTTTAATGGCAGGCCGAATACGATTTTTGAAGAGGTCTGTGTATGTGTTACTGGTAACAATGGTCCGTCGCGGCGTGTAGTGCTCCAAGAGGACGCCTGTTTCGTCCCAAATAGGGTCAGCATAAACTTACCTGCTGATGGCTGTCGTCGAAACGTCTTTCGTTTGGGTGATGTCAAGTGGTGCCATTCTTTGTTCGCTCTCTTTGGTTCTGACCGATGGTAATGGACCCAGGTTTTGTCTCCGGTGACGATTCGTGCAAGGAAGGCATCACTGTCGCGTTCAGGGAGCCGCAGAAGTTCTTCATGTGCAACAACACCCGCTGCTGCAATTCCATCGTGCAGACATCTTATGAAACCTGAGCACGTAATGCAAAATGTGATGTTCTAAACCATGACTAGTCCATACAGCTGTCGCAGTGTCACTCGGCGGTTTTCCATTACGATGGCTTAAACTGTTGCTGTGGTCTCGAGAGTCTCAACACGATGTGCTTGGCCCGGGCGTGGAGCATCGGCTGCAGACGTCACTTCATTTGCGAACTTCCTACACCATTCATACACTTGCTGCTGTGACGAACAGGCATCCTCATACTGGAACTTCGTTCTGCGATAAATTTCTAGAGGTTTCACACCAACACTTTGCAAAAATCGTCTCTGGTGTACTTGCTAGTGAGGCAGCCAACTTTATACTGTCCATGCGTTTGTTCATCTGCACTGTGGTGCCACCTAAGGGACATCTGGCACATTATATAAAGCATACTTACAGAACACTGGTGCCCACTTCCGATTTTATATTAAACTTTTAAGGTTTTCATGTAACTGTCCCTTGTATTTTAATCTGAACGTATTAAATTGTTATAAAGCAAACCAACCTTCACTTTAATTTAATATTTGTCGCTAAAAATATTTCTTGTGTTTCAGTCAAGATCTGCGTACCAGAAATTTATTACGAACAATGTAAACAACTTGAGGCCGTGGAAGGAGTAAGACTGACGTGCGTCTCCTCCAGAGACAGGTATGAGACGGCTCCACGTGCCTTATATCTTAACCAACATAGGTAGATTAAAAATGAGCCCACACGAGTAGTAAAATTTCTGTTTAACAACCTAATAAATATATATGGAAATTTATTTCTCTCATTTATTATCCTAAAACTTCTTCAATCAATTTACTGTGCTCACATAACTACGTATCTATACAGCTCATTAAGCACTTTTCTTTAACGTGTTCATGACCCCTAAATTGCTTCTCGGCTGACTTTGAAATGAGTCCTTTAAAAGACCCGATAAGAGAACTTGATTATGTCATCTTGAATCAGTTTCATAATATAAACAAAATTGTATCGCAGAGTTATTTTATAAGAGAATCAATAGGTTGGCTTTGATTATCCTGTATCTCACGTTAATTCAATTTTAAAAAACAATTTGTGTGTACGACACAACTGCTCTTGAGATTTTAATCACCTGACGGAAGGAACAAGGATTCCAGAAACGTTGGTATTTATATTAACACTTCATTTTGCCTGTTATTTGCCTATTTTATCAAATTCCTATATTTTTAACGCAGATGTATTATATTTTTATTCTAATTTTATTTTTAATAATTTCAAAACAGATGAAAATTCAAGGGTTTCAGCCTCAAACAGATGAATATGTCGAAAAATAACGACGGAAGCTACTGTTAAAAAAATATAACGAATGGATATATTGTGTCTGAATATTTTTATCATTGAAAGGAATAAAGGTTAATTTTAATTTCTAATTTTATTTTTATTAAGAAAATTCTGAAGGAAAAATACAGTACAAGTTGTAGTCAATATGATAAGAATAGTTCATTGCTTCTGTACGATCGTTTTATTCTTTTCATTTTAACCGATATCATTCTACAATCATAGTATCTTCTGAATAATTCATATCAATAATTAAAATAGAAATAAATATTACTATATTTTCTAATATGCGTAATTTTAAATACATACTGTTATGGACAGAATAATTCATACATCTACATGTACTTCATAATTCATTAATAATTATAAGAAACAGATTAATACATTTTCATATCTGTAGTTCCAGAAGCTTGAATATCTTTTGAGTGATAACTGGCCCTTACTAGAAATTACCACTAAAATCGTTTTGTGTTCATAGTTCATTCGATAAACAGAAACGCTTACTAGATCTAAATCTATGTTACAGATTGGAATGTCTGGACAAAGTCCATTCTGGGGACGCAGATTTCGTCCCCGTTGACCCCGAAGACATGTACGTCGCCGGAGTTAACAGCGATAACCATTACACTGTCTTCAAGGAGATTCGAACTATTGAAGAGCCAAATGGTGAGAAAATGGCTTATGATTTTTTTTCTTGATTCTCCAACGTGAGTTTGTTTTTTGAGGTACTTGAAAACTGTACCGCAAAAGTAATACCCATGAATGAGGCATTTGCTCCGTGCTAAGTAATTTCTTCTGCTTTAATATATAAGAGGTGTTTCAGAATTCCTATTAATATACTTCTAGGGAATGTAGAGGGGACTTAGTAGATAAATTTTTGATGAGGACTGGAAATGTAACAATTGGAAGAAATATTTTTTTTTTTTTTTTTTTTTTTGTTTAATTTAATTTAATAACTATTTACAATCTGCTGATAATAAAAGCAATAAGTAAATATTGTGTTTGAATGTGGGTTGTATAGAGGACGCATACATTAATACGTCTTCTGTTGCAGTTTGGGTGTTGTTACTATTTAGGTTATTTCCAGTTAGTGTTCACAGCTAGAAGCGGCAGGGCAGGTCCAGCGTGTAGTTTCTTTTAAGCCTGCGGTTGTGTTTACTACTGTCTAGTAGGTTATTTGCAAGTTGGTTGGGGTGCAACTCAAGTTTTTTTATGTATCTTACACTGTTTTTTACAATTTCACTTTTCACTGAATTCACTTTTAGGTCACTATGTATGTCTGCATTCGTTATGTAATATGGTGCGTTAGTGATTGTTCGAAGCATTTTCGACTGAAATCTTTCGATTATTGCTATGTTGGTGGATGATGCCGTTCCCCAAAGCTGGATGCCATACATCCAGACAGGCTTGAAGATGGTGTTGTATATTAGGAGTTTGTTATCGAGGGAAAGTTTTGATATTCTACCCAGTAGCCAGAGATGTGTGCTGAGTTTTATGTTTAATTGTAGTCTTTTCTTCCATATGTGAGTCTTCCATGTGAGGCCCTTGTCGAGATGCATTCCCAGGTATTTTGCTGAGTCAGACTGTGGTACCGGCTGTCCATTGAGTATTATTGACGGGCATATTCCCCGTCGTTTGGTAAAAGTGACATGTACCGATTTTGTTTCATTTATTTTTGTGCGCCATCTTTTTAGCCAATCGTGGATGTTATTGAGGCTGTTTTGTAGCTGCGTGGATGCACTGACTGTATCATCCTCTGAGACTAATATCACAGTATCATCTGCATATGTAGCTATTGTAGCTCTTTCGCATGTTGGTAAGTCAGCTGTGTATAGTAGATATAAGATCGGCCCCAGGACGCTGCCTTGGGGCACTCCTGAATTTATAGGGTTGAGGTCGGTTAGTGCATCTTCGTATTTTACTTGGAATAGTCTGCCATGCAAATATGATTTTAATATGAGGTAGAGATTGTCCGGTAGCCACTTCTTTAGCTTATATAGTAGCCCTTTGTGCCAAACTTTATCAAATGCTTGACTGACGTCGATAAATACTGCACTACAGTACTTTTTTGCCTCGAAAGATGCGTTAATAATGTCCACCACTCGGTGAACCTGTTCTATAGTAGAGTGTGCAGCCCTGAAGCCGAATTGGTGATCAGGAATGAGATGTTTGTCTTCTATGATACGGATTAGCCTTTTGAGTAACAGTCTTTCAAATAGTTTAGAGGTAACAGGTAGTAAGCTTATAGGTCTATATGACTCAGCGAGGTTTGGTGGTTTGCCGGGCTTGTGTATTAGGATGATTTTCGCGACTTTCCACTGTGTCGGAAAGTGTCCAGTTCTTAGAATAGCGTTAAATATAAATGTTAGTAACTTGAGGCCATTGTTTGGTAGTTCTTTTAGTATACGGCCTGTAATGAGGTCGTATCCAGGGGATTTCTTTGCTGGTAGTTTGTGTATCGCTGTTTTTATATCCCTCATTTTGAAGTTTTTAATAGGGAGCGAGAGTTGTAACGGGGCCTCAAGGTAGTGTTCTATTTCTTCGTCGTCTATACCAGGAGCTCCCGGCAGTGGTTCAAAGACTTCTTTGAGATGGTTGGCGAATACTTCAGCTTTGTCATTATCGTTTTTCGCCCATGTTCCGTCCGCTTTGCGAAGTGGTGGTACTGGCTTCACAGGTTGCCTGAGTCTTCTCGTGGCTTTCCATAACGAGTATTCGCTTTGTTCTGTTGCGGTTAATTCCTCTAGGTACTCTTGGAAGGAGGAGTTCCTGAAATCTTGTAGGAGTATTTTTAGTTCTCTGGAACATACATTATATCGGCGTTTTTCCTCAGGGTACCGTCTATTGTGCCATTCTCTTCTCAATCTTCTTTTCTCCATTATTTTCTTATTAATTTCCATTGGATATCCTCGTTTGGTTGGCTGGGGTGTGTATGGAGGGGTGGATTCCCAGGCAGCGTTCTGCACTAGTGTCTGGAATTTTTCTACAGCTAGCTCGATGTCGATTGCCGTTTTTAGCTCAACGTTAAGTGAGATGTTTTTGTCTAATATCTCTCTAAAATTGTCCCAGTCCGTTCGTTGGTTGCATAGTTGCGGTGGTCTGCTTCTGTCGATTATGTTTGTACTTATGGTTAGGAGTACAGGTGAGTGATCAGACGAAAGATCATATAATTCTTCGACTTTTGTGTGTGCTTGGCTTATTCCCTTGGTTACGAAGAAATCTAAACAGTCTGGGAGTTTTGACTGGTCTGTTGGCCAGTAAGTTGGTTTTCCAGTGGATGCGAAATCTAAGCGATTTGTTTGGATGCTGGTTTCTAGGGCTCTGCCTCTTGGCGTGTAGAGTCTTGAACCCCAGAGTGGGCTTTTGGCATTGTAGTCTCCGCCTGATATAAATCTTGTACCTAGTGTGCTGAAGTACATATCAAATCCTTCTTTGTTCGCTCTATAGCGTGGTGGACAGTACGCCGCTGATATTGCTAGTGGTCCATGCCAGTCTTCCACTACTACACTCGTGGCCTGTAGAAAGTCTTTGCTAAATTTATCCAGTGATGGAGTGAGGGGATGCGGGAAACGTTCGCATGCGTTGTGTAGCTCGACCATTACGTCCAGCTTCGGCGTAAATTATCAACATCGCAGTGTAATCGTCAAAACGCGTCCTCTACTGTGTCGTACGGTACTGCTCAATGACTGAATGACAACTGATGTGAACGCCGACTAATCTGAACTTATTAAGTCAAGACACAAGATGTCAGCACACGCCCTCTGCCCAATTAGTTTGCGTTCCATGAGGCGCGAGATTTGAAATATATTAGATCTTCAACATTATTTTGCATCCAAATGGTCATTTCCGGACATTTTCTACTAATTCCCGTCTACAACCCGTAGAAGTCTCAGATAGGAATTCTGAAATTCCCTGTGTAGACAGGCTATGTATAGGGTATTGCACGGAGCGGCCACTCCACTTTTATAACAAGGAAAAGGGACTGAAATGGAAGATGCGGAAGGGAGGGCAAAGTAGATAAAGGTTAACAAGAACCCCCGGGCTGTAATTTTAAGGATCCTACCCGGCAATTCCCCTAAAAGTGATGCATAGAAAAATCTGCATCAGGTAGGTCGACACTTGGTACGTGTCGCACGACCTTCCGATGACGGAAGAGGGGTTTGCTGTGGGGGCGCCGCATTCCCTTCTCCGTGCCTCGACCAGTTATCATCATATTGGATAATAATGCTTTTATAAGTAAGTTGAATCAAAGTGAAGCACACATTTTAAAATCATGAACTGTAAGAACAAGGGTTTCATGCTGCAATTCACCCCCCAGGAATCTGGATTTTCTTGATATTCTATACCGTTAGGATAACGACGAATCAAATATATTGAGTTTCGAAATATCTGTCTCCACATCTAATAATTTTTATTATTTTCTTTCACGACAACTTTCTTTCTAGTTGTCTCTCAAATGAGTATCACTTCTCATAATAATTTTAAGCATTATTTTCATCTCTTCCATTTAACTCACCCAATGTCTTTCAAAATAATATTTCTTTTAAGACACAGTAACAAGACACCCAGTTTACTTATATATTATAAATGAAATATTATTTCAAAGGCACTTGCTTTCAAAAAAACTTAGCGAAAACTCTAGGATTTGAAATTTGTTTCATCTGTTCATTAAATCTGAAATGTTGAATTTTATCTTTCAGAGGAATTTCGTTATGAGGCAGTTGCTGTGGTTCACAAGAACCTCAAAATAAACAACGTGCAAGGACTGAAAGGTCTTAAATCGTGCCACACAGGAGTTGGCCGCAACGTGGGTTACAAGATTCCTCTCACTAGAGTAAGGCATCCAATGTGGACAGAGTATAAAACTCGTGTAGAGACATGTTATATGAACGTTGTTTCTTTCTTCAGCTAAGCATGATGCACGTGATTGGCGAGATGAACGATCGCAACCTGACATCAAGGGAGAACGAGCTCCGCGCTCTGTCCGGACTCTTCAGTCAGGCCTGTCTTGTGGGCAAGTGGTCAGAAGATCCCGAACACAACACTAGACTTAGTAAGTACATAGTCAGGGAAATCAGAAAATGTTATTCCGCTTGTGCGTATGTGCTCTAGGAAGAGTGATTATTTATTAATTTTAAGAAGTTTTGTGTTTAACTGATTGAATTTCATGCCTCCTACTTTCCTGGCGCGCACTCACTCCTGATAATGCAGCCAGCTGGCTCTCTATGTGCTCAGCCTTCCTCCGCACAATCAGTGAAATGAGAAATGCGCATGCGCAGTAACCCTCTCCATCACCCGTAAAGCTCCACAAACTGCCACATGCCGTGCTCATTTCAACTGAGCAGAGTCTAGTTTTTCTTGAGAGGCGGCAAATAAAATTAAATTTGTACCATTCAGTAATTAAAAACCTTATCCTATGGTTGTATATCTACTTAATTCAGCATAATCTAAAGAATCTTCAAGTCAGATTTTTAAATTTTCATTGTTTCCATTTCACTTCCTTTTCAACACTGACAAAAAAATATTGTTAAACGGGCACTATTTTATTTTGTAACTAACTTGTAATTATTATTAGAATTAGCTGGAACATGAAGGGAACCGTTCTACACCTCTGGGGTAATTCATATGTTAAATAGCTGCTTGAAACAAAATTTTTACAGTGAATATTGTATTGCAGAGTAATTGCTTATTTTAAGAAATACATGAGTCAAAAAATCATTTAAATTAAACTGTTAGCTGCTTATCAAAGAATTTATTGCACGCTTTTCTATCTTATTTTAAGTTTTTACATTAAGTTTCTTTAAAATGATTTTTTGTAGTATGACATGACGAGTAAGAATTTTTTTAAGAAGTGGGCAAAATTCCTTTTCCATGATTATGGGCCTACCCCGCGTTTGACACTATCATATTGTATAAAGTAATAATTCAGAATGTTTGCTTCAGAAAGAAAAAACGGTCAACGGTCTGGTTGGACAAACCTTTTTGCTTTCCTATAAAACATCATTCACAATTTTTTACTTCATTCCCTAAGCTCGTTTTTAATACTTACGGATTTTACAGATGCATAGGTTTATTAGTCAGATTCTACACTACTGATAGTTCACAAAAGTGTTAAATATTGCGGACAAAATTGATAGTTCATATATATATATATTGTAAAAATCACTCATTTACATGATTAATTTTAAATGTATTGCCCCACGTTGAGGCGCCAAAATGTAATAATCACATTCTTAATTAGATTTTAAATGAACAAATTAAAATTAAATGATAGGATTTTAAATGAAAAACAATAATTCAAAATATAACACAAAATTAATTTAATAAAAACAAATTCTTATCTCATTGAAATTTTACAAGATGGTAATGTGCCACGGCTTAATTTCAGGACCGCTTATCGGGCCTCCAATAAAGATTGCTACAAAATGACAATTAAAAACTTAAAATGCAAAAAAAATTCCTGACTTAAATAATTATTGAAATACGAAATCTGACGATAATTCTATTTACACATTAGGTTTACAATTAATTGTTTACTTTACACTTAGCTGTTCGTCTGGGCTCGATCTCACTCGACTTTGTTAAACACATCACAGAAAGGCCATCTTTCACTGAATTTAATTGATGTTGTAGTTTTCAAACACAAAGCACTTCCTGCTCTTAACTGTTGATAACGTTGTTTTTTAAAACTTTGATATTGCATGAATATGCCAATAGACAAAATACTTCAGACTGTCAACTCGTAATTCCAAAACCCGGGACTTTAATATAATATGTCTCTGCTATCTAATTACACTTGCTCAAATATGGTAACAGGAACTATGAATCAGGGACTCCACAAAAAACACATATCGCTTTCCTGGTCCAAGCAACTCTGAATATCTCAAGTTCTGTACGTCCCAGTGCTGCCTGAGACAACAATGCAACTTTAGCAAGCAAGCATTATAGGCTACATATTCTTGTAGACAATCCTCATATTTACGCCGCCGATAATTAAAATCGTAAAATTTTGGTTATTAAATAATTACATATTTTTAATTACCACAATATATATAAATTAAATATACAAGGGAGAATTAATGTCTGAATCGGGAAATGACCATAAAATATTACATCACTTATGTATTATCTGTTATTTTTGCAGAGAAAGATATTTGGGCCTCATGAGGCCTACTTTCAAACGGTACTCATCCTAGACTTTTCATTCAATATTATGTTGATAAAATATGACAAACAATTGTTGCATGAATTTTGCTCAAGCTGGGGCATTTCAATTTTCGGTAGCACTGAATTAGCATCTTCAGCAATATCCAGTCTAAGAAGGAAAGATGATTGATATTCTTCTACACGACGTTGGGTATAATTGAATACGGTAGTATGTAAAACCAAAACAGAACAAGGACGTGTTAAGACAATAGCCCTGAACTTTCGAATGATTGTTATCTTACGTGTAGATTTGATATTAAAATTGGGTTTATTTTGTTGAACAAAGTAATGTGAGGTTTTTATTTTCTTCAGAGAAGGAATATGCAAACCTGTGTGCTCTGTGCGAAAACCCTACCGTCTGTGATTATCCTGACACGTTCTCTGGTTACGACGGTGCGTTGAGATGCCTCTCCGACAATGGAGGAGACGTCGCCTGGACCAAAGTCTATTATGTCAAGAAACACTTTGGGGTAAGTCATGACCGCAACACATACAAAAATATGCCAATACTGGCAAAATTATTTTAGTTATAGAATACTTTCCTCGTGTTTATTTATTCTATTCAGATTATTTTTACGATTTATTGTTTTAAGTCACGAGTCACAAGTTTTTATAAGTAATTATATATATAAAGAATTATTTTCTATTTGACTGTAAGTCAGATATAGTGACAATTAATTTACTGATAACTGACATGTCACCTAGCAGAAAGATAATGGTTCCCAATAAAACATTTATTTGTTTCTCGTTTAGTCAACTACATTTATTTTAAGTCCTTGCATACAATTAAGATGTAGTTCAGCCCCTAGGAGTGGGGCTGGAAGGGGGTGAAACAAATTAACATTTATAATCTTAAATGCATAGATCAATTTCTACCGAATTTATACACATGATACTTATGATCCATGAATAAAAACACCGATGGGTTCAAACACACCTACCGCCTCTAAGGGTGGGGATGAAATTTAAAAACATTCCTAAACGGAAAGCGTAGAATAAAACGTTCTAGGGAACGCTTAATTTGATAGTGTCATTCTCAATTTTAAGTGTCTAATTTCAACTCCAAATGCAAGGGACAGAAGCACCCTAACCCTACGGGTGGTGATGGAGGTCTTACATAAAAAGTAATGCAAAAAAGACCGATATTAGTGTCAATTGTGGGTTTATAGGAGTCGCTCAGTTTATTTCTCGCATTATCTATAAGGTTAAATAAATACCCGGGTCACGTCGTGCACTCAGCTAGTCTAATACAATACGCGATTCGTGTTCCGAAGTGCATTCAGGTATATTTATGTTGGCGGTCGGATAAGATTGGGTATGTAAGCGTATGGAGGGCATTCTCCAATATTGAACATTTGTTTATTATAAATAGCAATTTCGTATACTTAAATGCAGGCCTATGCAATGGAACAATATTTATGGTCACAGAGTTCAGAAACAAGGTGACAGACGCTCAAGCACGTAGTCGATATATAAAGGTTAATCTAGTACTTATTACCAGAATTACTAGAATTTGCTATGTCAATAAAAATATATTTATACGGAGAGGAAATTTTGTTAATTAATTCTTTGACGTCGAAGCTTGCGTTGGCTCAATTCATTTTACAGTAATTTATTCGATTATACGGGTGGATTGGAAAGAGAATGCATTACTAGGAAAGCAAAGATAATGAATGTGGAAATTTGAAGAGAATTACAAGTGTTCATGGCGTACCAAGCAGGAATTTACCAAAGTACCTAAGAGCGATACGGAAAAAAAAACACACTCGATGAGTGCTCGTCGTTGCCCGGGTATTTATTGAAATTAACCTCTTGCTAAACATTTCATTTAACCAGCATCAATAGCGCCAGTGTTTGAGACATTTACCTACTTACGGTCCCATTCCCGACCTAACCCGTCGGCATCTAACTTCAAATAAACCAGGATGATGACTGCCGGTATTCGGGGAATCTCCTACTACATAAAATAAAAGTGTCTAAAAATCACGGAGAATTAAAATAGTAAAAAATTTTCACTAACTTAATAAAGTCTAAAACTCCTCACAGCACCTTAAAGGTGTAAATAAATACAACCTTTAACTGAATAAACACCAAAATATAGCCGGTAACTTAAGAAAACAAAAAATTTACCCAGTAACTTAAGAGGGTCAAAACTACTCCGGGTAACTTGTTTTCAAGCACTTCCACCTCCGCTGTCAGGAACATAAATTTTCACTAACACTATGTTTAATGCGAGAATTCAACTCAGCAACTCCTATAACCCCGGAATCGACACTAATCTCGGGATTTTTTGCATTACTTATATGTAAACCCAACCACTACCAACCGAACGGTAAGGGTGCTTCACTCCCTCGCCTTTTGGAGTTGAAATTAGATAATTAAACATTCGAGAATGACACTATCAAATTAATTTGTTTCTGGATCGTAAGTAAGGTGTGTATAAAGTTTGATAGAAATTGGTGTACACATTTGCAAAAGTTTCAGGTTATGTTCGATGGTTCGGAAAACATATAAGATATTCGTAAGTAGGAAGTATAAGAGTAAAAGTGCGAAGTTTGTGTAGTCAGTATGAGTGATAAATTGGGTCACCGTTACTAACGCTTGTACTACAAACTATGCACAGTAGTATTTTATAGAGTAGTATTCAACAGTATCCTTTACTTTCAAGGTCACTTCAAACTAATGCTAAACTGCGACCTATCAAAATTAAAAAATCTCTATATGAACATTACATTGAAACTTTTGTCTTTTACTTTACTTTACTTAATCTTTGTAATGTTTCATAGAGCATAAAATAATGCTTCTAGATTGCTATTGGTGGAGATCCTACAGTCGTTGCGAAGAGTACTCCGTATAACCCCAACGACTATGCATACCTTTGCCCCGACGGATCTAAAAAACCAATCCTAGGAAAGGCTTGTCGGTGGGCAGCAAGACCATGGCAGGGCTTCCTCGCCAAAGAAGGAATTACAAAGTGAGTGCACTACATTAAACATCATTATCCACAAATATATTTTATGGAATAATTTAGAAAATAATGGAATTACTGTCTAGGATAGGCATTCTTTAAACTCGTCTGTTTTGTCATTTATTTGTCTTTTCCAGTTCCTCAGAGTAGCCTATACAACTTTCACTTATTTAGTTATCAAATTTTCTTTATATTTGTGATCTAGAAAATAATGGCGTCGTTCACCGGTCATCCTTTCTCACAACGAGTTACACCCTTTCTGTATTTCTTATATCATCACAGATTTTCCAACTATAATGACAACAATTCCTCATCTGATATCTTCTCATTTTACCCATCATGGTTCGATTTGTACTAATCTATACTACAATCTTTCAAGGTTCACGTAAACGCTGTAAATAAACATTGAAAGATACTAAAAAAGTTTTTATTATTTGTGATCCTGTGACGTGACAAAGTTAATCCCCAAAAGTCTTTTCAGTGGGGTCGAGGTAGGCATTTGGTGAAGAGGGGGAGATGTTGTCTTAGGTGTGGTGTGATCGTGTCTCTCGTAAATAATTTACGTAGGATACAATTTTATACAATTAGCATTAACACCAGATACGAAGTTCGCACCAAGGGATAAGAATTTGCTTTCGTAAAGCACGGCGGATTCTGGGGTGGGATAGTTTCTTTGTCCCACCCACGCAGCGGGTGGTCACTGGTCAGAGGGAAAATGAAATGGTCAGGTCAGATGGGCGGTTGGCATGAGGACAGCAAGGAAGCTGTTTGTAAAACGCTACGGTCGTAGTGAGGACCGCGTTTGGCAAGGTCCGTCATAAAAAATGGTTGAAGATTGCAGAGATTCCGATCAAATAAGCTCTAAAGGCGACGAATTACCACGAGCCTGGATTGGAAAAAATTGACTGGACGATGGACGATTTTCTGCAGCTGAGAAAAGAAAAAGGGATGCTGCTTGCCATTTCCCGATGACACCTGCTGAACTTTACGTAAAGAAATCTCGCGGTTGTCTTTTATTACATTACATTAAAAACATTTCATTTGTCATGTTAAACTGATTTGTTTCGCATTCCACCCTGAGATATTTCATATTTTACAGTGTGCATTTCGTATAAGTCGATAAATTGTTAATAATTTGTCATAATTAATTTGTCAATCAAAATAATTTTGTTATTAAATTCAAATAAATTATATCCAACAAAATAATAATAAATTAAAGTAATTTATTACAAAATTGTGACTCTTAATAAACAATGGTAGTGGGCAGTTGGAATCTGGAGAGAGAGAAGAGGCTGGATATTTGTAACAAAATAATTGCTAAAATACGACCTGAGATGAAAGTAAATGATCAATTTTTGCTGGTTGATCTTGATAATCCTAAACGTTGTACTGCGGCACTCTGAGTAATATAAATCGTCAAGTGTAGTCAACAGAGGCACCAATGAAGGATCATGGACCGACCAGATGGTGCAGAAAGTGTTGTGAAATAAAAGTAAAGTGAATATAAATTAATCAAGGTTGGATGGATGTGAAGAACTACCACGGTGTCCTCTTTAATCGCCGATGAGGAATCGAGTGACCACATGGGACGTACGAAACCTTGCATCATATCATAACTAAAACGGCATTATTATTGAACATTTCATTGACTATTTTTATATAAATCTGTTCTGATTGTTTGAATGGGTGAGGAGTTCACTACAATATTATAATATTTGAACTTATTAAATTATGTACTTTGCAAAACCCTTGTTATCCTATTGTTGAAAGATGTGTATGATTGAGGCATCACATCAAATCCTATGTCAGTGACACTGGGTTAGAGAATTTAGTAAAGTAAGTGCTTTTAGTTAAAGTTAAATTCAAACTATTTCTGAGTCTTTTATCCCGGAAGAGAAGTAGCAGGTTACAATACATAATTCTGATGTTGCACATTTTCTTTCAGCGATATCCCTGACTTGAGAGAACAATTGACTTTGGCCAACACGCTGGGACAGAGTCAGGATGCCGATTGGCTGGAAAAGGTGCTGGCCATAATCAAAAACAAAAGTACTGTTGCAGATAATGCACAGCCCATCAGCCCTCGGGAATATCTTGACAAAGGTAAATTTGACTAAAGAATTGAAAGCTATATTTCATTTATCGAAAGACAATTACAAATATTTAATAATAATTGTTGGAGCAGGTTTCAGTTATATTGATTAATATTTAACTATATCATGTAAATTCTTTGATAACTGTCATGGCTGCCACTTTTCTGTATACTTTGAGCAATGGGAGACAATCACAATAGTAATTTAATTCACATGGCCAATTATTGAAAGAAAATTTGCAATCCTTGGTTTTCTAATGGCGTCTGTACTCGTCAAAGCTTCCTTACATGCGAGTATATTCAACTTCCATAATGTGTTCTCGCAATATGACCTATCATTTTAGATTTCTTACATAATTCATTATATCTGCAACATTCAGTCTGCTTATGAGGACGCAATTCGTCAAATTCCAGGATTGTATCAGAAATGCTTCACATTAAACTAAACATCACTGCATTTAACGTCTGCTTTCCCATTGTCGTTACTTTGGCTTCGCTTTTGAGTTTGTCCACTGGATTGGGCGGTTGTATCACTACTGGGTCTTGCGGTTTTTTAGCACACGAAGAAAGGAACAAAGTTTCCAGAATCGTTGTGTGGTATTTATATCATCACTTAATATCCGTCTGTCATTTGGCTGTTTTACCTTATTATTATATTTAAAAACAGACGTATTATATTTTCATTTATATTGTTCGCATTAATTATCCATTTGTAAAAACTGGGAGTACACAAAAGTCCGCATTCTGCCCCTTAAGGTCTCTCTAAAAATCCATAGTATTTATGAGTACATTTCCTATTCACATCTCTATCTATAAACCTTTTGAGGAAGAAAGAATAGCAAAAGTGTTCGGACTTAAGTCCCCAGTTATGATTGCTATTCTTTCTTCAATGCAAACGTTTATAGATACTCTTTGAAACGCTGGACTCTTTCCTCCTCTTAGAAAAACAATACTCTAACATTTTAATATGCTCTACAAAAGACAAGTTTCATTCGCCCTCACGTTGGTAATCGTCACTCCCATTCTCAGTGTCATATTAGCGCAGCCGGTCCGGCGGTCCAACAAAATTGATGTATTTTCGGCCATTCTCAATGTATTGTTAAAACAATAACATTCGTCGGAAAGAGAAATAAATTCTCTAAAACCTTTATTCTATGATAAATTAGTTCACTGCCAACCATTTTGGAGATATCAGCACTAGAAATATGACACGACTGCATTCTCTTCGAAAATGACGTAAATTTCAAGAACGATTTCTTCCACTCAAATACACCATTCGATGCAGAATTCTATGCTCTACAGATTATTATTATTCATTATTTTCAATGGAATGCTTCATGCTTTAGCTATTAGCGGAAAACTGAAAAGAGGGATAAAAGTTCGTGGTTTTTCCCGAGGCTTTTCGAATTGGAAAACTTGGTTTTTCACTAATGGCCACAACATTAGTTGGGGAAAAAAGTAAAGTACTTTTGCGCGGTAAGATAGCTATTAAGCTATTACTACAAGCTATTGTATGGCAAAATTGACCGTTTTCCCTGTATCTCTGTGGGGTCTGACAACCATTTGGCACTTCTAGACCATCAATTCGACGTTACGTGTGTGGCCATCCACTGTATTTTAAATCAAGTTATTAGTCTAGCTGACTTTGGTTTAATAAACGCTCCTTTCCTGCGAAATACTTTTAAAAATCTTCTAAATTCTTTGATAAAAAATCAACATGTTTATTTTCTTGCAGCAAATTACACAGACGTAATAGGGCGCAACTTTGGTCCCAACGAGCCCATCAAGTTCTGCGTGAAGACAACCACAGAACTGGCCAAGTGCCAGTCTCTGCAACGTGCAGCATTTTCACGAGACATCAGGCCTGAGTTCGGCTGCGTGCTGAAGGCTGACCTTCGCGAATGCTTGGCCGCCATCAGGGATGGCCAAGCCGACGTCATCACCGTCGATGGCGGGGAATCCCACATTGCCACCAGGTACACATTATGGGATACGATGTTTCACGAGGTTCTGGTCGGACATGTATGGCAGATTAATAATTGGAACACATGAGTAACGAGAACATATTATTGTGAACTCGTACGCTGGAATTGCATCCAGTCGTGTGGAAGTCTTTTGTTACGCGCCGCACAGTGATCCGAAAAGGGCTCAAACGCGCGCATGGCTTTTGCGTTCTATTGTTACTTTAATATTAATCTTAATGCTGCGTTTTTTTATTCTTTATTTTCAAGGATGATATATAAATGAAATAAAACGCTTCTTATTGCAAAAAAATTATTACATTAATATTAACATGCCTAGTCAATTTTTTTATATTTTTTCATGTTTCAAGTAATTTAACTTAATGACGAATGTCGTTTTGGAATGAGATATAATGAGTTTTCCTCTTAGCTAGGCAATATAGGGATCGGAAATGTATAAAAATCGGTTAAAAATATCAGTTAAATTTCCTATTTTGGAAGTTTGTCATGCAGGCTGATCTGGATAATTTTATTTTTGTGTTCTAAAACTTCTTCCGATAAAGTTCCTATTGGCAATTATATTATTTCCGTGAAATAAAATTTTATGAATAATGGGGGAGAGTGACCATAACGAATATTTTTCATTGAATAATTTGAATGTTTCCAAGGCATATTCTCCAAACTTATCTGAATCAATATTAAACTTTGATAATATAACACTAAATCGATGTATAATTTCTAAATATTTGCTGAAATTTCCTTGTAGTATTCCATCATTAGAAGATCCAAATCCGCGTAGAGTTCAGAAGTAAACAATACAAACGCGTTAATGTAGATCAATAATGTCAGGACGATTAATGAGTATTAAAAGAAGTTAATTGTCGTTGATGAGGCTATTATTGCGTTTCTTGATACCTGTGATAATCATAAGAATGTTTTAAGGAATGATATTAGTGACGCGATTTGTGAATATCATACGATGGATAGGTGTTTTAACTAGATAATTTTAAAAGACTTATTTCCAGAGGAGCGGTTGGGGGCGGCTGATTGTTGCAAAAATATATTCTCGAATGTTTGCTTAATAAAATATGTAGAATCCAAAAAGGATTTTTTATCGTTGTTAAGCGTTAAAGTTACACATTAGATTGAAATATAATGATTGTAATTGATTTCCATAATTTTTATTAAAAAATCCCAAAAGTAAGTATTTTTTTTATGTGAAATGTGTTAATAAATATCTCAATAATTATACGGAATTTTAAGAAAGTTATAAACTTATGAAATATAAAAGTTATAACAACCGTTTTCACGACTTGTGAATGAGGCATATTTTACGGACTTTGAAGGCATTTTATACGAAAAAATAATGGCCGCATAATGTTTAATTCTCTGATCTTCTTATTTGAACAATTAAATGATATGAAAAAATTATTATATCAGTAAAATAAAATTATAATTATTGTAGAAACAGTATACTTAGGCTTACTATACGTACGTATTTTCTACGGTTTGTCTGTATTTGCTAGAGTTGACCGTTGTCCGATTCATAATTGAGATATTGTTGGTATGAAACGCGTTTACACCAAATTTTGTCAACATTTTAGCCACCAACAATGTTTAGCAACAAAAGTTGACAACAACACCCGTCAACTTTTTTCCAAATATTCTTTGATCCAGGGCCGCTGGGAGCGGGTGTGCAGAGCGTGCACGGCACTTTGGCGGGGCTTCCAGGGGGGCGGCAAATAGCATCTTTCTATATAAATAGCTATCTTTATTATTCAGAAAATTAAATTCCCAAGATAGAAGTTAAATTATTTAGTAAATAAAAATTAACATTTTAATTTGATTATTAATTTTAAATCCTGAGGTAACTAACTTATCATGCCCTTAGGACTGATGCTATCTTTATTGTTGACTTGATTATAAACAAAATTTTATGGCATTTCGAAGCGTATATATGGAGAATTATCCGTTTTTGTGTGCCATAAATTTACATGTTAACTCAAGTTAACAAATTATCGCACGGATGAACACTTTGAAATGATTTTACAAGAACCTACCGCTGAAGGCGACTTTCCACCAATAAATACACATCGTTCAAGAAGAAAACCGACACAATTTCAGTATGAACAAAGTGATGAAGTTATATTTGACCCTAAAATCAATTAAATAGTGTATTTAAAAAAAATCCTAGTCAGACATTAGCTTCCTTAACAAATAGATTGAAATAGTTAAAAATTGTAGGCGAAGTGTTTGGCTTTTTCAGTAGTTCATTATTTGTTACCCCAAAGAACGCTTGAAACATTGTAGATATTTACATCTGAAACATAAAGACGATTCACGGAAACCCAAGAACAACTCCAGGAAGATCAAAGCAGGCCAGCTTCAGCGCCCGCGTGCAAAACAGACAATGCCGCCCCCTCTCTTATACTGACGATGCTATTTATGCTCACGATTTTACGGTCAACTTACAATAAATGTGGATTTAATTTGATGAAATTAATCGAGTATGTATTTTGTTTACCTGGGACATCGTCAGTAGTAGAAAGAACATTTTCTATTGTGAATAATGTGTAGAAAGCAAATAGGGGCAGGATGAAAATTTCGACTGTTAAAGCTTTGCTAATAGTACAAATTAACTGTAGATAATTTTACAATAAATTTAAAAACAATATTTGTTGATAAATTAAGTTACATTTGATGAAAAATGCGAAAAACATTATCTAAAGACAAGAAATAATTATTTTTCTAATGTAATAACAGAAAAAAATTGTTTTAAGGAAGAAGATAATCGTGAATTGTTCCGAACTCTTGACAGTTGAAATCAGAATTGTTCAATAACTTACGACTGCATTAAACTGTCTAGATTTTTCTAAATCACAGCATAAATTATACTAATATAATCATATACATTTTAAGGGAGAAAAACCACAGACAGTCTTGTATATTGTTAAAAGGTTTAAAGTTTTTGCCTATTAATTTATTTAACAACATACAAGACTGTGTGTGTTTTCTCTCTCTTAATATTAATCTGTAAACTGTCTATATTAATCAAATGGATATAATCACACACTTTTAAAACATTTCCAAATTTCATTTTCCCTTCTAATTTTTCCATATGTATTACTTTTATTATAATTTCACTAGAAAATAAATGCTAGTCCAGTGTAAACTCAAACTATGTAGTGAAAAGTATATAATTCTCTGATTTTTTTCAGGGAATTCAATCTGAAACCAGTTTTGACTGAAGTGTATGGTGAGCACGACGCTTTGTACTATGCTGTAGCTGTGGTTAAAAAGGACAGTAAATACAAGAGCCTTGCTGACCTACGAGGAGCTCGTTCATGTCATACAGGTTATGGCAGGACTGCAGGTACAGTTTACAATATAATATTGAAATAACTTTCTGGTAAAATTTTCTAACTTTTCATAGTTGCAAAGATGACTACCCATTTGTATGGTCATAAAAGTTAGAATTTTTTAAAATTATTTTATGATGTAGTATTTAAAAAAATATATATCTTACCAAAAACTATTTCATTTTTCAATATTAGTATAATATTAAGAGAAAAATAGCTATATGTACATCTTAAGATACTTATGTTACCAAATCGGCACAGTTTAAGACAGTTAACAGAATAGGTTACAGTTAATAGAAATACAAAATGATTATAAAATGGCAAACTTTCAGTCATGATATCATCAGAACTTGTCACTCAAGTTAACTCAAGTATGATCCTGAGGAGGTGATTCTCATTACATCTGCAGCCATTAACTTCTGTGATGATTTTTCCTTCACATTCTATATAATAACTGTCCTGAATATCTGGCCTCTCTCTAATATCTACATGGCAATTAGTTTTACATGTTTCTACTGATATCTTTTACAGAATGTTTCTGCCATTTTCTACTTATTTCAACTTCCCTGCTTAGGTCAACAAATAACTTTCCAGCAAACTTTTAGTTCTGAATATATAAGCATTATTCTTTGACTCTCACTGTGTTTCAATTATTGTTTGATATTCACTAATATCAAAATTCAAGTGGTAACTGTTATAAGTGAATTAATGAGCAGGTCAGGTTCTCCACAAATTCCTTAAGATTTTAAGATTGTATCTCTGGTTCAAACCATGTTCTTGTTGTGGACTATGGAAGAAAGCAACTATAATAATTCTGTCACATGTAAGAGTGTGTTGCACAAGGCAGATCATGAGTTATTGTAGTATAAATGATTTATATTTCCTTGTATAATTACCCCAAACAATAATCCCACAAGATATTATGGAATTAAAATATGCTGTATGTTCTAGTTTTTTAATTTTTTTAAAAAAACATAATAATTTAATATGATTCTGACTGCATAGATTGCAGAGCAAATTTATGATTAGATTATTGATTTTTCTCAATTCAATTACCTGTATACGAAAGGCCCTATAAAAATTGTTAATTCTTCTTCTTCTCTTATTTTTCTATAGCAGCAGGCTGAAAAGTGCAATTATGAGTATTAAAAGATATTGTGTGTGATTTTCTACACATTAATGTTACTCCTTTTATGGAAAACCAAGTTAGAACACAATTCAATATATGATTGATGACATCTTTTATTTTTAATAAATATTTTCTGCTTGTGATGTTCCATCAAAACACATTTAGTTATTGGATCATAACTAACATGTACACAAAATAGGGTAGAATTTGCTCCATGTTTTTAATATTTTACACAGAACTTTGTTTAACATTCTTTCATCCCCACTCGTAGTTTGAGCTATCTGCAAAAGGAAAAGCTTTATGGATCAAATCCACTTTTGGGCAGATTAATTAAATAATGAAATAGCAGCCTTTTAATCAGAAATAAAATTAATATTCAAATTGTCCTAGCTTTCTGTGAATCAGCCCCTTCAGAATATTTATTTTCTGTTTTTTTTTTCAAGAAAATGAATTGATCATCTCAGGGTATTCTAATTGCACTAAAATAATAATTATAAAATTAATGAGAATTATTGATAAATCAGACCTATTTATATTTATGTTGAATATGTGCAACATGATAAGCCAAATTGACTTTGATATTTTTTTGGTTATTTTTTCTGTATTGGATTCACAAAATACATCTTAAATAATTTAGTTTTAAAAAGTACAAAAAATAAAGGGTTAAACACAATGTTTGGACATTGATTGAGACATATTCAGGTGTGTTGACATTAAAATTATCTAAATAAAGAAATTGAGAAAAAAGTGTTAATTTTTTAAAAAATATTTCAAGGTGACAAAAATTTCTATGGCTGAAATGAATAGCTGATACATGCATTATTGAAATTTAAGATGACAATGGAAATACAAATTTTATATTATGCAACAGATAGATAATAATCATAAATTTTATTTTAATTATTTGTGCCATTTTTAACATCAATTATCAAACCATTTCATTCAACAATCTGGGATAATTAAATTCTTCATGTAAAATCTTTACATTATACACCTGAAGAGATCCCAATCAGGGATGCAATGTTGTGTTTAAAATTTGAATATTAAAAATTCTTTCTAAGACTGTTATTTTATTATTTATTTACAATATTAAGTCAGATAGTTATAATTGTTTGCCAGATCATTTATATAAAATAAGAAAAACAGTGGACTTTGTGGTATACCTCGCCCTTATGTGTCTCACGTAGGAACTAGCTGAATTTTTCAATATGACTTGGTTCCTGTCCAGAAAGACCTAACTCATAAATTCAACATTTCAATTCCATAAAATAAAATTTTATCTCATATTTTTTTTGTGATTCACACAGTCAAATGCTATTGAGAAAACTAAATATATTTCCTAATCAGAAGCATATAGAATAGAGTAGAATAGATTAATTTTCCATATATCCTAATGTGAAGCAAAGCTTAAAGGATGTAGAAATTTTGGGATCTGGACATTTGCCCGACACACGCTTGCCTGATGTATGATTTCCCTACAGCAATATCCTGATTGACATTTGCCCTACAGGACAAAATCCTGATTGATGTTTTCCCCTATAGGTAGGGGTGGTACTTTTAAATTATGCGATAACGGACTACATTGGTGCCGAATAATTAGTTTCGTGTTACTCACGATGTTGTCAGTGTCTATTTTCATCCCCTAATTGCTTTAAGGACAGATCTGGGGATGGGGTAGTAAAATATTGCAATAATGACCAAGATTGGAGTAAAATCTGGTGTTATGGTAGTCATGGGTATAGTTATGTCATTTCAGCAGGGTTAAGCCACAGTTTAATCCCTTGGGATGGAGGTAGTAAGGCAAGATAATAATAATTTGATATCAGCTGACATTGGTGTCAAATCAGGTATTATGGTTTGCTGAGATTAGTTAAGAAATTCCATGAGGGTTAAGTTAAAGTTTAACCCCAAACTATGGGGGTAGTAATAACAATTTGATATCACCCAAGATTGGTGTAGAATCTGGAGTTATGGAAGGCGCTGAATATAATTGTAAGATTCAAATTTCCAGTTGAAATTCAGCTCCTACAAGTGGGGGTGGAAGGGTGTTAAACAAAGTTCTGCATAAAATACTAAAAATATGGAGCAAATTTTACTCTATTTTGTATACATGTTACTTATGATCCAACAACTAAATGTGTTTTGATGGAACATCACAAGGAGATGGGTATGGAAGGGATGCATTTTAAAAACATTCTAAATCAGCCCCCCCTCCCACACACAATAATGACTAACTTAATTTACAATAATAACCATGTATAATATGGTAAATAACATATTATGTGTTTACAGTATTAATATTATGTTTTATATCGTAAAAACTCACCTTTCGGGATATTGGTGTAGGGAAGACGTGCATCGGGCAAGTGTGTGTCCGAATTTTGTACTAGACCTCTTTTCTGTAAGAGGTCTACAGAGATGTAAAGCATTATCTATATTATTAATATTATGTATATTAATTGAACCAATTTAAGTGTCTTCAAATTCTTACTTAAGTAGACAATGAACCATAATATTATCTTAATATTCCTACACAATTTTCTTCTCTTTGTCAATGTTTGCTGTCACACTAAAACTTAACTGTAAATTTGGGATCAAAACTTACCATTTATTAGTTAAACATAAGAGAATCCATTAAGTTTGTCTAATTTGTATGTTGTTTAATGATTAAGTAAAATTCCTTCCAAATTAACCATTAATGAGTAAACATATTCCTGTTGCAGAATTCAGTTCTTCAAAATTTTGTTCTTTAGAGAAATTTGAAACTGTGTAAGCAATGTTTCATTGACCAATACTGCAAACAGAAGAAAGCATTTGCAGTTAAAATATCAAGCCATTGTGTATTAAATTGAATTTTTTTTTCTAATTAATACTTTTTAAATAATTGTATTTGAATATTTTGTTTAAATTGATCCTTGAACAATGGGCGTAGTTCATGCTTTGTTTCTGAACTTAGAAAAAACAGTTTTTTTCATTAAACTTTGGATTCCAAGCATTAAAGTAAGATAGTTTATAAAAGTTTCTTTTACTTTTACTATTGATTATTTCTAACTATTTTAAAACTATAAACTTTATTTCATTTGCAGGTACTCAGTCAACATTAATTTTTAATTTAAAGATCACTTCTTCTAAATAAATTAGTGCAGATCATCTTTCTGGTTTATGCAGGTTGGAATATTCCCTTATACACCCTTTCACGTGAGTTATTGAATCCAAACACGTGTCCATCTGCAAAGGCCATGTCTGAGTTCTTTTCTGGGGGAAGCTGTGCACCAGGAGCCTTGCTTGAATCAAATAACCCCTCTGGACAAAATCCTTCCCTTCTCTGCAATCTTTGTGCTGGAAATCTTGATACAAAAGGTATGCTAACTTTTGATTTTTTTAATTTCATTATTGGATTATTATTTAGAATAACATCATATTAAAGTAGCTTGTATGCAGATAAACAGTTTAAACAAAAATTTAAAACAGTATTATTGTGTCTGTAGTCAGTGTTGATGTTTTTTAGATTCAGTAGGATTACAGGGGGTTTTAATCACAGGTATTCTATGATAGGATAATTCTGTGTGGTATATAATTTAGCACTTATTTTTATCTGTTATACATAACCATTACACACATAGATATTCTTTAATATAACAAAAGTCAATTTATCTCTTTTTCCACTCCTCCCAAACTTAATTAATCTGATTTGTATTTTGATTTATTGAATCCCAATATTTAACCTTTACTGCTCTGCTACAGAGTTTTTGTAATCTTGTTTCAATCCAAACAGCCAGTACTACATTAAATTAGGAGACAAATCATAATTTTACAATCAGTTTTTCTTTAATTCTAACAACAATTGAAATGTGAGTTTATCTGAGCCATAGCCAAAGTGTTCTTTGAATTAGTAGTCCCTGTCTCTACATATTGCTCTCATAATGTACACATCTGCTGCTGTTTACATTGAAAAAGAATCTGCCCATTTGTCCAATATCAGAAACAAAACACATACTCTAAGATTCAATGTAAAATTGAATTTTTATTAGTCATTTTTATGAGTCATGTATGACATACATGTCACCCATTTGTGTTATCCATGATTTGTGTTAAAATATATTATAATCAATTTTATAATTTCCATTATCTTGCTTGATTATATTTCTAAGTCTATTTTATTACTTATTTCTGACAATGCCTTCACTTTAAGAACTTTATTATCACTTCTAATATCTCATTGTTGAATATATTACAATTCATGAACATCCCAAAAGTTCTCTTTGTTAGAATAATGTTCTTTTCAGGCTCTAGTTTTGAATTTATTTCTCTGCCTTATTCTGTATTTCATTTGGAAACTGTAGTGTGTTCCATTCCTTTTGTTATGAAACAATTTTGATTACAACATATGACCTCAATTTGCTTGTTCTTATAAATTAAGAAGATTGAGACTAGCAGTGCCTTCCTTAAACAGTTTAAGCACAAATGGAACAAAACTATTTTTTCCTGTGCATTTATCTGCAACACTGTTTTCTGTTATCAAAAATGAATTTAAAGATCTCATCTTGTATCAGTCTAATTTGAAGTTTCTTAGTTGTCATAAAAGCAGTATTAGCATAAACTAAACTTGTTATTTATTCCAAGATCATAAGTAGAGCAGTTACTCTTAAGCATTAGAATAAAACATGATTTAATAATAATAAATTCACTGTAATAGAAAAAAAAATTTTGTAAGCAGGCAAATTGGTTCATGTAGAAATTGGCAAAGTATGAGGTGATAGTATATACTCTGAGATCATATTACACCTGCATTAATAATGGTTTTCTGAGAGTATTATATGCATTTCTTTTCAGACACATCTTCTAAATGTAACTACGACAGTTCTGAGTCATTCTATGGATATGCAGGGGCATTCCGCTGTCTGGCCACAGGATCAGGAGATGTTGCCTTTGTCAAGCATGCTACTGTTATGGATAACACTGGTAAGAATTAGGAATTCAGTTGATGATGTCAAATATTTCTGTATATTACATTTACAATTTCAATTTTCAGATGGACACAATTTGGCTTCTTGGGCTGCAAATCTTCATTCTACAGACTTTGAACTTTTGTGTCTAGGAGGTGGAAGGAAACCAGTGGTTAACTATACCAGTTGCAACCTTGCTGAAGTCCCAGCACACACTGTAAGGACGTAACTCTCATTACCATTGCTAAGTGTGCAACATTTCTTTTTTACAGCAAAATTTCTCATGCATCTGGAAATCGAATAATTACTATCATTCATCACAATTTTCACACCATAGTGTATTAATATACAGTACTACAGATTTCTCTCATATTTTTCCTCAGCTCTGAGTACACCAACATATTTTATTCAAAAATTATTTTCGCTCTATCTTAGTGTGGTGATATGGGAGAGAAACACTATACATACAGCACATTATTTTCAATTATATTAAATGTATGTAATATTGTTAAGTTATTTTTCTGAATCAGTTCTGAGCAGGCATATACTTTTAGGTTGTGACAAACAAGGATAAGACTGTCAACGAAGTGGAGGCTATTCGCCAGGCTCTCTTAGCAGCTGCAAAATTGTACAGTAAGAGACCAGACCTATTTAAACTTTTTGGATCCTACAGCGGAAAGCATGATCTCCTCTTCAAGGTATATAGACCAGCTAATCTTATACTTTTTGACAAAATTATAAAGGTGCAAACATTATTAATGTGATATGAGCATATGTCTAAGACATCCTTCCTTTATGTTTTGCATTGCAGGACTCTGCTACAGGTTTGCGTCACATTGATGGAGAGTCACCTACACAGGCAGCATATGATAATATTATAGAAAATATTTCAAAAATATGCAGTACAACAAAAGTTACAGTCTAAAAGTTCACAAACTATCATTTATTATTGATATACTTTTGTCTTGCCTTTGGACTAGCTATTCTACAAGATGGCTAATTAACCAGTATTGTTTTCATATTTTACTGATTATTTTATTAAATTAGTTCCTTTCTCAATAAACTATTTTTTCAATTTATTTATGTAACTAATTAGTTTTCACCTTGCAATTCCTATCAAATAACACTTTGCAACACAAATTACTATTAATTTGTTATCATACTTTTAGAAGTGAGAGGAAGACTGTAGTATAGAAGTATAAATGTCACTTCTACTTTTTTTGCCGAAACTGGGTAGAAATAGCCAAGAACAAATAAAATAATTGTAAATAAATCACAATTGAACATAGTTGGTTTAGATATATTTGAAACAGTACATCTTACGAATTAAATAAATCTCCAGTTAACAATCCTATTTAATGATTACTAGAAATGATGAATTAACTAGGTGGACCAGAAAAATTTCATTTTAAAAATAATTGAGAAGTAAGTAAAATTTATTCCATGATCGATCAAATAAAAGAGAATTACTATAAAATGGAAACAAACAATTGAAACTTTAATTTACCTCAATTAAAGAAAGAATATATCAGTAAGACATTGGCATATAATCTTGATTGTCACAATGGTGTTGGTTTGTGATACCACACTAAAATTTCCAAATAGTTCCAGAATATATGTAGTATATTATTCTTTTTCAGAGATTATATAAAGTGTAAGAAAGCACATGTTAGGTGACATGCCACAGTGACATTCATTCAGGTGCTAAGTAAAGTTATTAAGGCACAGGAGAAGGAAAAGTTTCCAAGTCTAGTAAAAGAACTTGTTTGGTTTTCACAATTTGTGTGGCCTGGATGGAGGCTCGAAAACAACTCACTTAATAATACTTCGAGTCCATTGTTAGTGCAAGACACTATAAGAAATCCACACATGAGAATTATATGTATATATAACACTTAAGGAAAATGTGATGAGGTCAAATTAAAGAACACATTATGATAGGATAGAAAAGAGAGACAGAGATGCCGATTTATCTGAAAACAGTAGTTGGTACAATCTGGCATGGGTGGAAGTTCAAATTTTCGAGGGCCTTAGCCTCCTTCATCAGGAAAGAAGATCTGAACTGCATGCTGGCCATCCATCCAATTTGTGCCCAGTCGGTGGAAGTGTGTAAAACAAATTTCCACATACACACCAAGATTGGTGTCAAATCTGGGATTCGGAAAGTCACTGACTTTAATTCCAACATTTACCATACAGTAAAGATGTAGTTCAATCACCAAGAATGGGGATGGAAGGGGGCGAAACAATTTTTTCCATGTACAATCTTAAATGTGTAGAATAATTTCTACCAAAGTTTGTTGACATGTTACTTACGATCCAGTAACAAAAACCAAGGGATTAAAACACACTTACCACCTCTAGGGAAGGGGGTGGCATTTAAAAATAATCCTAATCAGCCATTTTTAGGATCGAATAAAACGTTTTAGAGGTTGCTGAATTTGATAGCGTTATTCTAAAATTTTAAAGTGTCTAATTTCAACTCCAAAAGGCAAGGAATGGAAGCACCCTTACCATACGGGTGGTGGAGTTTTCATAGAAAATAATGCAAAAAAGACTGAGTTTTATTCTCGCATTAACCAAGGAGGTGACTGCGGTTGACAAAAGGTTACCCAGAGTAGTTTTGACCTCTTGAGTTACCGTAGCATGCGTGTAAATTATACCTAGTTAAGCATATTACAGTTACTTTGGTGTCATATTTAATTAAAAATCATATCCTAATGATTGTATGTATATCAAATATTGAAAAAATATACTCGAAATCTATTGTCATACCAAATACATTTATTACAATTTATTTCAAATATATATTAATAATATAACAATTTCAAATATCTAAATAGTCATTCGGACACTATATACTGGGACTGCTGTCACTGTAGGACCAGGCCGAATTTAGTAAGTCTGCCCGTAATGAGTGTACGGACTCTTGTGTTAGGTGTCTGAGTGTTATTCTCTCCCTGATGACGAACACAGTTTTTCTGAACTTCTAGACGATATTTCACGTCATCTCTTTAACCTACCTTGTTTCCTACCCTCTGCCTCTTTCTTTCTTTCTTTCTTGTTTTATTGGCTTTTCTTTTTCATTTCTTTTTCATTTCTTTTTTCACTTTTCTGCCTTTTTATTGGTTACATTTCCCAGTCAATGGAATACCTGAAAAATCAATGTCAACGGCTTCTTACCTTCATGATGCATTTCCTCAGTTTTCTATATATCTGGTTTAATTTATCTATACAGGTGTTTCTCTACTTATGTATATTAATTTGTATTTCAGACGATGACGATGGCTCTTATTTATGGCTTCTATTTATATTTACGTAGGTTAAATAAATCCTTTTACTTAAATTTAGAGGACTTATTTGGTTTTATAGTCTGTTAATCAACATTATAATAGTCCTTGGTTTCGAACAGTTTAAAGTATTTTATTTGGAAGGCAGACAGATTTGTTTTTAGAGGGACATAACACGTGGTTTTACAGAACACGCGAAGATGCTAAAAGGCCGAGGTAATATTTCTGTTGGGCAATTACGGCTTTCAGCTTACAGCAGCTTGCAGTAAAACAAAATTCTCTTTCATTCAAAATTGATACCCGCCAATAATTATTTAGTTAAATTATTTATTATATTATATAAAGTTATATGTCAGTGTGGTTACATTTGTTGATAAACAGCCAATAACAGCCAATTGAAAAAGTAATTAAATAATTAATTATTAAATTGCGACATGTTTTTTTGGCCGTCGTGCTAAGATGACATACTAAAAGCCTGATGAGGATACAATTGAGGACCGAAAATTATTTAATAATTAATTAAATTTTTCACTTTTCTGTTATTGGATTTCTGTCATCAAATATTTATTATATTGAAAAATGTAAGGGAAACCAATTTTTCTTTAGTTTCTTTATAAAAAGTATTTTTTAAATGAGATATCCCTGTACTATCTTTGGCTTGGAGTGATAAAATTAATACGCGAATGGAGTGTTGAAATAGATAAAGAAATTAACAGTATGCGGTTTAGGAATTGCCCTAAAGATGCTAAAACGCCCAGGAAATGTTTTTCTGGATTAATTATTAACGGCTTTTAGCATGTCTCAAACGTCAGAGAAATAGCACGATGGCAGAAAGAAACTTTCTTAGTGTAGTAAAATTGTTCATGGATCTATTTTGACCCTACCATCTGAAATGAAAGGGGCTTTGACCTGCTTGTGGATATAAAACTGTATTGAATTCCTTAAAAGAGGATTTATATATTCAAAAAAAGTGTTTAATCTTTTCTTAAACCATCCTTGAACAGATGGTGGTACTCTCCGTAATGCCTTCTACTCCTATTTATGGGGTGAACGTCATAGTTCCTCTTGCCTTTCTGTGAAACGCGTTTCCATAAATAGTTCTTGTTTTCACTCAACAAGATAAGCTTAACAACCTCACGTGACATCATGACGGTTACTGCAGTAAGTTCACGCTCAGCAGCTCTGTAACGTACCCCGGCCCACTCGTCGCTTCGCCTCTCTGGCTCTCCGCCTCGTAAACGCTCGCCGCTTCTTTCGTGCCCGTGGCCTTAGGCTCGCTATTATCTTCTAATAGAATGCAGGGGGTTTGAGGCTACAGCAAGCATGGGCGGTAGGGCGGCTCTACTTCTCGTCGCTGACCCCGGACATTAAATTTCCTCTCACCGCCCAGCTCTCGTATAATGCTGACACGTTTAAACATTGGTCAACAATATGATATCCGTCAATATTTAATTATTTAATGTATGTATTATATTTTGTAAAAAGGAAAGGAAGCAAAAAATTAATTCTTTTTTCAACCAAAATATTATGTTGATATATTGAGTCATCTCTGCCACTACTATTTTCAAGTCGTAAAGATAAAATTAATGCGTGATGGGAATTTCGATATAATTATTAAAATAACATTTCTTTTGGTGGGCAGGCTCATTAGTTGGTGTTGTAAAACTCTGCAAAATGTTAAAAATCTGAGGTAATGTTATTATTAGACAATGACGGATTTTAATTTATATCAGTCTGTAGATGGCAGTAAAACAAAATTTTCTTTTATGCAAAATTGAAATCCGGTAATAATGAATTATTTCATTCAGGGAGATAAAACTTAGGTTGGGGGAGCCATATTGTATATTCTAAGTAGACGTATTATCTAATTAGCTAAAGCAGTTTGAAACGGGTCTAGGACGTTTCGGCGCGGACCGTTTTGGCGCAGGGACATTTCGGCGCGAGAATTGTCTAAGTCAAGGGCACTCGTTTGAAACATTTTTTTTTAACAAATACACAACTGATATTGATATTAGGAAATGACCAAATACTCAAATTTAGAATACAAACACGTTTTATTGGTATTGTAAAAATTAAATAATAGTAAATGAACACAATAGTAATTCTATACCATATAATTATAAGTTATACCACGGAAGTAGTCTACAATATCGCGGTCACCAAAATTTCTCAATATGAATAAAATTCTGTTGTCTGCAGCACGATATTTTTAAAATTTACTTAAAGGTTTGTGACCAGCAAAAAGTTGTTCAAAGTAAATGTCTCGTCCTTTCTGCGATATCTTCTTCTTCTAATAAATAAAAAAGAGCGTTTGTTTGTTTGTATGTATGTTTATTTGTATATATATTTGTATGTTCCTTATACAAATCTACACCGATGGAGAAAATTTAACCAAATTTCGTACACGTGTTCTTTGCGACCAGGAAACAAACACTGTCGGGGTGAGACGCGTCTACCACTCCCAGAAGCAGGGGTGGAAATATTTAAACATGCTAAAACAGTCGATATTTGAGTCGGATAAATATTTTTAGGGGTCAAAGATATTGATAGTGTTTCTACCGATGTTATCTGAATATAATTTTCATCGCCTACACCCTGGGAAAAGTGCACCCTTAGGGTTTGTGGTGGAGATGCTTGACAGGAAAATAACGCGAATACAACCGAGATTGGAGTCATATCGTAGATTATGGATGCCACTTAGTTTAGTTATAACATTCAACTTAGCATTTACCCCTCAGAGGCAGGGGTAGCGGGATGGAAATTTTGGAACATGCAAACACGGCAGACATTTGCGTTGAATAAATATTTTTTAAGGTTAATTATATTGATTGTATTTCTACTGATGTTGTTTGTGTATATTTTCAACCCCTTTCGGCATGCGATGGGAGCACCCTTATGTGTGGTGGTGGAGGGGCGTTTCATATAATTTACGCCAATTAACCGAAATTCGAGTCAAATCGGGGATATGGATGTCGCTGAGACTATTTATAACAATCTGAGTAACTCACAGGGGTGGTGATGAGAGGGGGTGGGCGGGGAAAGAAATTTTCAAACATGCTAACCGGTCGATTTTTTTGTCGAATCAATAGAATTCGGGATCAATAGCATTCATATAATTTCACTACATGTTATATGTGTATAATTTCAACTTCTTTAGGCATGGGAGTGATGCACCCTTAAAGGTTGGGGGTGGACTGCCACTATATGAAATTGCTCAAACACATTCGAATTTCAAGTCGAATCCGGGGTTATATTTGTCACTGTGTTTAATTATGACATTTAACTTACATTTTAACTTTCTCAAGCGGGGATGGACGGGTGGTTGAAATTTTCAAACATGTTAAGCAGTCGATATTTGCGTTGAATAAATATTTTTCTGGTTCACTGAGATTTATTATATTTCTCTACATGTTCCATGTATTTAATATAACCTCTTTCGGGATTGGAGTGGAGCACTCTTAAGGGGGGTGGAGAAGATTTATAAAATAATAGCGCAAACACAGTCGAGATTGGACTCAAATCCAGGTTGTCAGTGAGTTTAAGTATAGTATGATATTCAAGTTGCCGTTTAAGTTCCCCAATAGTGTTTGTACTAATGTATGTCAGTAAAATTTCAACATTTTACGGCATAAGAAAGAAGCACCCTAGGGGTGGGGATGGATGAATGTTACAATAAATTAAGTCGAATACAACCGAGACTGGAGTCAAAACCAAATTTATGAATAACGCTGAGTTTAATTACGACATTAAACAAGCAATTAACCTCCCAGCGACGGGGGTGGTCGGGGGTGGAAATTGTCAAACATA
The DNA here is from genome assembly GCA_037074705.1 of Zhengitettix transpicula. Classification (NCBI taxonomy): domain Eukaryota; kingdom Metazoa; phylum Arthropoda; class Insecta; order Orthoptera; family Tetrigidae; genus Zhengitettix; species Zhengitettix transpicula. The sequence goes on from CM073591.1 coordinate 189,369,401, forward strand.
TTAATCTACCGATTTTTGCAACGACGAAATATTTATCGGGATCAATGAGATTCATACAATTTCTCTACACATTCTGTGAGTATAACTTCAACCCCTTTCGGGCTTATCAGTAGAGCACCTTTAGGGGTGGCGTGGAGGAACGCTTCAATAAAAAAAACGCGAATACAACCGGAATTGGAGTCAAATCCGAGGTTATGGATGTCGCCGAGTTCAATTATAGCATTCAATTTGCCATTTTACCCCAAGGGGCGGGAGTTGATGGGGTGGACAGGGATTGAATTTTTCTAAAATGTTAAACGATCGATATTTGCGTGGAGTAAATATTTTTAAATGATAAATACAATTAATTGAAACAATTAATTGTCGGGGTCAATGACATTGATAATAAATCTACCGATGTTGTTTGTAAAATGTAACCCCTTTTGGCATGAGAGGGATTGGACGGGGTGGAATTCTTCAAACATGTTAAATCATCGATATTATCGTGGAATAAATAAATTCCAGGGCCATTGACGTTGATAGTATTTCTACGGATGATGTTTGTAGGGATGATATGGCGGGGAATGATAGGGGGTGGAGGGTATTTACAAGAAAATAATGGAAAACCGAGATTCAAGTCAAATCGAAGGAAATGGATGTCGCCGAATTTATTTGGAATTATTTATTTAGGCAGATAAATATTTTTAGGTATCTAAGATACAGTGTTTCAACCGATGTTATATGAGTATAGTTTCATCCCTTACAGGATGGGAAAGGAGCACTCTTAGGGGTGAGAGTAAAAAAATAAATAACGCGAATAAATCTGAGAATACAACCAAATCAAGGGCTGTGGATGTCGCAGAGTTTCATTATGATATTCAATTGGCCATCTAACACCCTAGGGTAGGGGTTAACCGGGCATGGAAAAGGTTTAACATGTTAAACGGTCGATATTTGCGTGGAATAAATATTTTTAACGGATAATTACTTTTGTAGTATTTCCACCCATTTTATGTTTGTAAAATTTCAACCCCTAGCTACATGAGTGACATCACGCTTAGGGGTGTGTGTGGAGGTGAGATACCGAAAATAACGCTAATAAAACCGAGATTCTATTCAAATCGAATGTAATGGATGTCCCTGAGTTTATTTATGACAATCTAAGCAATCCGCGGGGGTGGATTAAGGTGGGAGAAGTTGAGCGGTGGTGGGTAAGGAGTAGAAATTTTAAAATAAGTAAAGCTCCGAATTTTGCGTCGAATAAATATATACAATGAGATCATTAAAATTTCACTACACGTTCTCAGTGTTTAATTTGAACCCATTTCGGGATTTGGAGGGAGCTTACTTTAGGAGTGGGGCTCAACAGGAGTTAAAAGTAAATAACGGGAATAAAACCGAGATTGGAGTCAAATACAGGGTTAAAATGTCGCTGGGTTTAATTATGACATTTAAATAGTCATTGAACTCCAAGGGGTGGAGATGGACGGGAGTGGAATTATTGAAACAAGAAATTATAATATTTTTCAGGGTTAATTATATTTATAGTATTTCTATCCAAGTTGTGTGTAAAATTTTAACCCTTCCTGTGGCATGAGGGAGGTGCATAGTAAGGGGTGGTGGTGGATTGGAACTCATAAAAAAACAAAGCGAGAAAAACCGAAATTGGGGTCAAATCGAAATCCCCTGGGGCGGGATTGGACGGGGTGGAATTCTTCAAACATGTGAAATCATCGATATTATCGTGGAATAAAAAAATTCCAGGACCATTGACGTTGATAGTATTTCTACCGAAGATGTTTTAAAGCATGATATGGGGGGGATGATAGGAGGGTGGAGGTTATTTACAAGAAAATAATGCAAACACAACCGAAATCGAAGGAAATGGATGTCGCAGAATTTATTTGTGACAATCTGGGAAACGCGCGGGTGTGGACTGTGTTGGGATGAGTTGGGCGGAGGTTTACGGGGGATAGAAATTTTAAAACATGTTGACCGGCAGTTTTTTGCGTCGAGTAAATATATTTCGGGATCAATTAGATTAATAAAATTTGTCTACATTTGCACATGTATAATTTCAACATCTTTCGGGATTGGGAATGGAGATTCCCTTAAGGGTGGGGGTGGAGTGGAATTACATCATAACGATGCAAAAACAACCGACATTGGAGACGAATCCACGATAATGGATGTCAATGAGCTAAATTATTACATTCAACTAACCGTTTAACTCCCCCAAGGAAGGGTTGGCAGGGGTGTAAGTTGTTTAAATATTTTAAACGGTCGAAACGTGATTAAATCCCAGATTGGAGATATAGGTTAAAGTGTTTATGGCAACGTGGGATATTCACGGTGGGTGGTGATGGTGTGCGGGGGTGTGAGGGGATTGGAGCAGTTGGGCGGGGGAATAAATTTTCAAACATGTTAACCGGCTGATTTTTCCTTCGAATAAATATATTTTGGCATCAATGAGATTCATAAAATTTCTCTACATGTTCTGAGTGTATAATTTCAACCCCTTTAGGGCTTTGGAGGGGTGCACCCTTAAGGGTGGGCATGAAGTGGAATTACAGAAAAAGAAAGCAGAAAGTATCGAGATTGGAGTTGAATCCGGGGTTATATTTGTCACTGAGTTTAATTACGTCATTCAACATGCCGTTTAAGTCCCCGAAGCAGGAGTGGTCGGGGGGTGGAAATTTTCAAACATGGTAAACGGTCGATATTTGCGATAATTATTTCCAGGGGTTAATTACTTTGATTTTATGTATATAGATGCTGTTTGTGGATAATTTCACCCCAAGTGATGGGAGCAATCTTAGGGGTGGAGTGGAGATACGTTAAGTAAAAAAAACCGCAAAAACAACCGAGATTCGAATCAATTCAGAAACTATGAATGTTGCGGAATCTAATTATGACAACCTGGGTAACGCGACGGGTTTGGGAGGTGGTGGACTGGGGTAGAAATTTTCAGACAACGTAATCGGTCGATTTTTCGTGAAATAAAAACTTTTTGATTATCGCACATTTGTGGGGGTGGTCATCTTCTAACATGTAAAAACGGCCGATATATTTTCTCAATGACTTCAACCCCCTTCGGCATGGGAGGTGAGCACATGTAGGCATAGGGTTCGAGGAACGTTACATAAAAATAGCGCAAAAGCAACCGAAATTGGAGTCATATCGGGGGTTATAGATAAATGACATCTCGGGCAACGCCGGGCACCCAGCTAGTATATATATACAAACGAGACTGGAGTCAAAAGCAAAGTTATGGATAACGCTGAGTTTAATTATGCTATAAACTAGCAATTACCCTCCCAGGGACGGGCGTGGTCGGGGGTGGAAATTGTCAAACATCAACCGATTTTTGCAACTAAATATATTTCGTGAGCAATGAGATTGCTCTACATTTTCACAGATTATAACTTCAACCCCTTTCGGGCTTATCAGTAAAGCACTTTTAGGTATTGGATGGAGGAACGCTGCAATAAAATAACGCGAATACAACCGAGATTGGAGTCAAATCCAAGGTTATGGATGTCGCCGAGTTCAATTATAGCATCCAATTGGCCATTTAACCCCAAGGGGCGGGAGTGGATGGGGTGTATAGGGTTGGAAATTTTCTAACACGTTAAACGATCGATATTTGCGTTAAATAATTAATTGGCGAGGTCAATGACAGTGATAATATGTATACCGATGTTGTTTGTAAAATATACCCCTTTCGGCATGAGAGGGAAGCACACTTAGGGGAGTGGGTGGAAACTTCAAACATGCTAAAACAGTGGATATTTAGGCAGATAAATATATTTAAGATTCAAAGACACAGTGTTTCAACCGATGTTATCTGAGATGATATTCAATTACCCATTTAATCCCCTGAGGCTGGAATGGACGGGGTGAAATTTTTCAAACATGTTAAATCATCGATATTAGCGTGGAATAAATAAATTCCGGGACCATTGAAGTTGATAGTATTTCTACCGATGTTGTTTGTAGGCATGATAGGGGTGGAGGTGGAGGGTATTTACAAGAAAATAACGGGAAAACAACCGAGATTCGAGTCAAATCGAAGGTAATGGATGTCGCTGAATTTATTTATGACAATCTGGACAACGCGCGGTTATCGGCTGGGTTGGGATGAGTTGACCGGTCGTATTTTGCGTCATTTAAACATATTTCGGGATGAATTAGATTAATAAAATTTCCCTACATGTTCTCTGTGTATAATTTTAACCCCTTAAGGGTGGGCGTGAAGTGGTATTACATAAAAAGAAAGCAGAAACTATCGGTATTGTCACTGAGTTTAATTATGACATTAAACTTGACCGTTTAAGTCCCCGAAGCGGGAGTGGTCGGGGGTGTAAATTTTCAAACATTTTCTCGGTCGATATTTGCGATAATTATTTCCTGGGGTTAATTACTTTGATAGTATTTATACCGATGTTGTTTGTGTATAATTTAACCCCTGTGAGGGATGCAAGCTTAGGGGTGGGGTGGAGGTACGCTAAATAAAAAACCGCAAAAACAACCGAGATTAGAATCAATTCAGAGACTATGAATGTCGCTGAATCTAATTGTGACAACCTGGGTAACGCGACGGGTTTGGGAGGTGGTGGGCGGGGGAAGAAATTTTCAGACAATGTAATCGGCCGATTTTTGCGTGGAATACATTTTTTTTCATTATCGCACATTTGTGGGGGTGGTCATCTTCTAACATGTAAAAACGGCTGATATATTTAGTCAATGACTTCATCCCCATTCGGCATGGGAGGTGCGCACATTTAGGGATAGGGTTCGATGAGCTTTACATAAAAATAGCGCAAAAGCAACCAAAATTGGAGTCATATCGATGGTTATAGATAAATTACATCTCGGGCAACGCCGGGCACCCAGCTAGTTTACAATAAAACCCACAACAAGATGAATCTTAACCCTAATAAGGTCCAGGCCATCGTATTATCGAGAGGAAAAAAAGAAAAAAAACAACCTTCACAATTGATAATTGAAAAAGTTAAAATCCCGTGGAAAAGCAAGCAAAACATCTGGGAATACTCATTGACGAGAAGGTAACGTTTAAACAGCAAATATACTCAGCAATCACATAAGCATACAAAACACTCTACTCAATACGACAGCAATTAACGAACAGAAACCTAAATGTTAAAACAAAGATTATGTAATTGGGATGTCAAATATGGGTAGTAGCACAAAATATATTATTAAAAAACTTCAGGTATTTAGAAACATGACTATACGAAAGTTCCATCACCAAGAGGCAGGTTTTGAATCTGTTGAGACAGAAGCAGTCAGAAGAATAAAACAAATAAAATGAAAAGAATTACGTCTGATTGGAAACATTGAATAATAAAGTTACCCAATTCAGACAAAAAAGTGATAATATAAATACCACACTTACATAATAACTTTTTTGACTGAATTGGGTAACTTTCTTATTCATTATTCAATAAAACAAATATTCAAAAGAGCAAAAATTACAGAAAAAGCGTACCACTTCCTCAAATCAATTGGAAAAAAGTTTTGGCACTAACTCGCGGTTCCCCCAACAATTACACAAACGGCAGATATCCCTGAATAAATATAACAGACGCATACAAATAAAGTTAAGAAATAAGTAAATAAATGAAATGATAATCATCATGTTAACATTAAGATATTAATCAGTTCATTAGGGTTTTCCTTAGAAACAGTTTTCCTTCAACCAAAGAAATAAGAGAGGTACATGACCTGTAAAGGACGTAAGCGGCCAGGAACAGAAGATGAACTCCGCAAACGTAATTTACCACGAAATAGAGTTTAAAAATGCTTAAGAATGTTTACCTGTAAGTTATTAATATCGCTTTTCTTAGCTGTAGAATAATAACATATCAAAACGTTATTTAACATGTTCTCTGAATTTAATAAGCTGATCGATCTCCTACAAGCAATGTCAATATATTTTTTTAAAACTTTTTTGATGAATATGACGTGGCCGGTTGAAAGGTTCAGCTGTTTCATTTGGTGTGACAATTGTTCCTATAAAACGTTTTAACCTGATATCTAAGAACCGTCTACTTGGTCTTTAAAACAAATATTTGAACATAAGGAACCTGATTAACTGTAAACTATCTAGTTGGAATACAAATCCATACTATCCAATAAGTGGCATCCGCTCTTAGTGTTGGATTAAATTAAGTCGTGTTGTTAAAAGAAAATGTATATTTGTATGTATAAATTGCAGTGATAGAACGTTTTGTGTCTTGTAATAATCTATTGAAATGATTTCTTGTTAATAGTATTTATCTATTTATCGCAAAAGCCTTTAAACAAAATATTTTACTGTTTCTACTAATAATATTACGTATGTCTATACCGGGCAAGATTCGAGGATAGCAGGTCATCTCCTGGCGTCGGTGTTTTGACAAGGAACAGAAATAGGCCGATGTTAACCAAGCAGTATCCCCAAATTCTATTTCTGGGAATTTCTCCAAACGAAATATACATTATAGTGTATACTTAATTAGAGCTCCAAAATCTACAAGTAGCAATAAACATAAATTTTACGGAGACGTACAACCCTGATGCTAACACAGGTACATGGTGTATAATTGCATTACTTTATATATTATATTCGAATAAAATATACCATTAGAACTCATTATACGCGTATTAGGCCAATGCGGATACCCAGAAATTTCTGTGATATTTGGACGATTGTTCACGAATACAAAACGATTCTCGCAGGAAAGAAATATATTTGAATGTGAAATGACAGGGGGAATGGCGTATTGAGAGAGTGGTAAATGATCCATTCCGTGGACAATGCTGAATTTGTTCCTACAAGATATTAAGAAGTCAAGAGCACGCAGTATTAACAATACAGCTGAAACTAAATGAATGAAAAGTACTAAAACATTGAAAATCTTGGTTAAATGTGACCGCAGCTCAGTATAAGTGTACTAGAGGGGCTGAACCGTGGATTTAAAACTTTATGATGACAACCTTTAACTTATATTAATGTATATGTAATACAAAATTGCAGCATTTAAAGTTAATGCCGAATAACATATCAATAAGTCTTACGCTTCTAAATCTTTCTGTGTATGTTCCGCATTCAAGTTTAAACTCAACAATCAATTTCAACCAAATTTTGTACATGTTCCTTTTAATCCGGAAACAAATAGTGTGGGGGTAACACGCGACTACCACCTAGAGGGGGGGGGGGGGGGGGGTAGGTTTTAAAACATGCAAATCGGCCAATATTTGTGTCGAATAAATATTACTCGGGTTAGTGTGTGTGTTCGTTTAGGTTGAGCACATGTGCCGTCGCCGGCACACCTATTTCCCACGTATACCGATCCGCTTTGCAGGTAGAAGGCTTGTAATATAATAGTCTACAAGTGCCCTCTTATCATAACGTCTCTTCAGCATAGCGGACCTAAGAGGGCGCAGCTGCAAGAACGCTGATGCAGTTAAAGACATCACTTTAGATATAGCGAGTAACTAAACACAACAACAACATAAATCTTCACCCCTTCCGCCTAGGCAGCTGTGAAAACGCTGCGTCTAGAAGTCAGCATTTTAAGTGCCTTATGCAGACATGCACACGGCAGCAGAAATCATTCCACCCTGTAAGAATTCTCATTGGAGACTTAAAATCATCGAATTGTTCAGAGCTTCTTGGAAACGACAGTCGTGATCGAACCTCCAGACGGGTTGGTGGCTCCTGGTGCTATCCGCCAGTTTGTCTTACTTTATTTTATTTCTAACTATTAAATCTCTTTATTCTTCATCAGCTCTTATTTGACTGAAGTGCAGCGAAACACCAACCACTACGCCTAGGTTCAATTAGTTGAACCCGAACCCTCACGTTACCGAATTTCCTATTTCCTGTTCTTAATTATTCCTTTATCCTCTAGATCGGTACCAAGGTGAGCTAACGGAGGTATAGCTCGGTTGGTGAACGATCTATCTGGACTTCCCATTTCCAACTGCTGGAATGTTACATGTTCACAGTGGTGGAGTGTTACATGATGGCAGTAGGGGATGTTACAGGCCCTTGGTAGCGGTTTCAAACGGGAATGGGACATTTCGGCGCGGGCCGGTTCGAATTATTAATTCCATTAGTCACCTGATAAGGAAATAGTTAATGTTCTATTGTGAAATCACAAATCATTACTATTTTAACCTACAATAATTAGCGTTTAGAAATTTAAAACTACATAAAAACACAAAAATTTTAGTGTACATAATAATTAAGAATACCATAATTATATGCAATTAATTAATAGTACTAATTTGTACGTAATTAAATCACGAATAGATCCCATACAACTTTTCATTACTAAGAGTGCAATATTTTATTTGCAAAATATGCATAAAATTTATGTTATTTTAACATGTAAAGTAGAGTTATTATAGCCTGTAAAGTAAGAGAGGAATAAAAATCTCCCCGAAAAAAAATATTATTTATACAGAGTTGCGTGAATTTTCACGTATCTAGCTTCAGAATTTCCGTCCCTGCGTTGATATGTTAATCAGTACATTTTTTATCATCTCTAATAAACTGAATCAGTGATTATAGCAGAAAATAAATAACAGAATTTTTTTTATTCGCAAAAATACAGATAGTAATAGTCATCGACAGAAGTAAATCATATGTAGTATTTAAATATATTTTACAATATTCAAAGCTATAATTTAAATTTTAATGGCAAAATAAATCAGAAAAAAATGAATAATAAAGAAAATCTTGATTCAAATTTGTTAGACGTAAACGACGTTTGCTGCTTACATCAGAACCTCTTCAGATATTGACTAATTAGTAGACCTTTAAAATATAAAGCTTACATTAAATTGTTCATGAAGAACCAACAGGTTAACGATTAATTTGCCCCACGTTTAGGAAGCCATTTATGAAATAATAACTTAATTAGGGCTAATTAATGAATCAATTAACGAAACTTTATTAATATTTAAAAATTTATTGTCGATAAATTTACATTGTATATGATCTATTTTGCACGCCGAATTTCATTCAGTTAACAACAAATACTTTAATTTTTATTTATTAATTCGTGGCATTTATGAAAATACAATTCTTATATCATTACAATCAAATATGTCGGATCTCTATATCTCAGGGACACTACTGGGTTTGATAATTAGAACAAAAGCAATGTATATACTGACAATTAACAATTAAAATATAAAAAGTTAACCTAAAACAATATGAAGATAAGTGAAACAGAAGAAAACTAAATGAAACGAAAACTGAACGAAATCTGACTATACCTTTTTAATTATCGTTTACTAATTTGTATAAAAGTTTTGTTACTCACGGAATGTCTGTCTGGTACCAGATCTCTTGTATCTTGAAAACTATCACACTAAAAAGCCATTTTTACACAGCCTACACTTCATTGAAATTTTTAACACACACGATTGAAATACTCGTCCTCTGCTATCTGGAACCTCGGATGAGACGCTCCCTTTGGTCAGGTAGTGGATGCCGGTCTGCTCTATGCGAAAATTGTTCAATCAGCGTGAAGCAACCATTTACTTCACCGTGTGCAAATTATTATGTAAATCTCTCCGTAAAAATATTTGCTTGCTTTCATGTAAAAATACAGGATCTTGCCTTTTGTACTTTATATCTGCAGTCTTTACCGTTTGTTGCTCTAGGTGAACTGAATAGTATTATATCTCCCCGTCGACTTTTAACTGTTTCATCTCTCGTACGCAGATTTTAGACTCATTCATCTTTCATCGCCGATTCCAGACTGCCGTTCTCCAAGCGTGCGGTTTTTCAGTTTCCATTGTTAAACAATGCCTTTACGCATTCGTACCGCTTACAATTTAATTACATTAAAGCAATTAATGGCTTGTTTAATTGGTATTACAATATATATATATATATATATATATATATATATATATATATCGCAGATTGCAGAAAGGACGAGGCATTTACTTTGAACAACTTGTTGCTGGTCACAAACCTTTAAGTAAATTAAAAAAATATCGTGATGCAGACAACAGAATTTTAATAATAGTGAGAAATTTCGGTGACCGCGATATTATAGACTAATTGCGTGGTATAACTTATAATCATATGGTATAAAATTAATTTACTATTGGTTTCGTTTACTATTATTTAATTTTTACAATACCAATAAAACGTGTTTGTATTTGTTCATTTTCTACTATCAGTTGTGTATTTTTTTTTAAAAAAAATGTTTCTAACGAGTGCCCTTGATTTTGCCAATTCTCGCGCCGCAATGGCCCTGCGCCGAAACGGTCCGCGCCGAAAGGGTCGCGCCGAAACGTCCTAGACCCTGCAGAAGGGGATGTTTGTCTATGCTGACGCGCTAGAAGAAGGGGAGGATATCGGTATCCTTCGGCAAAATAGCTTCTATTGTCCTAAGTCTATTTGAGCTTGGCGAATGGCGTGCGAAAGGTACGGGCGCACTTGGTTAGTTCTTCCTCAAACCCAAATCTGTCCACACATTCGAAATAATCTATACATTCAGTATAAATCCGCGCTATAATCTTGTTAAACATCATCTCGTCATTTTGTTTAATTGGGTTGGTATATTGTTATTGGCCCTGTTGACTTCTTCTTGAAATATAGAAGGCTGTATCATCTGCAAATGACAGGGTGTCAACATGTTCAGTTGTCGGAATATCGTTGTTGTATATGTTGAATAGGGTTGGTGAAAGAACTGATTCTTCGGGACACTCCTGCAGTGCGTTTCTTTCTTTTGGTTGCTGTATTTTCATATTTGACCTGGATTGTTCTGTCAGGATGTTGTTTATTAATTGTATATAACAGTCCGGGATTTATTTAGAATCATATCCCTCCATACATTATCATATGAATTTTCTAGGAAAAGTCTGAAGCGGCTGCCTTAAAATTGAAGGTGTTAGTGGCATGTTCATTGAAATATGGTTTCATGCTGCAATTTGAATGCGAATTGTTCTTTCCATGACCGTAGGTTATGCTTGAATTCTGTTCCTGGTAATTCTTTCGAATACTTTTCATAGAATTGGGAGCATTATGGGTCTGTACTTCTGTGGTTTTGATTGATCCGTTTATGGTTTAGCGATTGGCACCACTAGCACATTTTTTCAGATATCCGGGAAAGTGCTCAGGCGTAGTGCGGAGTTTTAAAAGTATGTTAGTTCATTTATTATTATTTTTGGAAGTAAGATGAGTTGCGTGTTGGTTATTTTATCAGAACCCGGAGCTTTTGATTGTTGATTTTTCGAATTATCTAAGTTATTTCATTTTCATCAACATTATTCCGTTGCACGAGTGCCAAATCTAGACGAGGTTTTTATTTGGCTGTGTTTGACTTTTATTTCCTTATTCAAGTTCTTCCTATTAATCTCACTACCATGTTTTTCTATTGAGTCTGCGAAAGCTTTTGCTTTTTTCAAAGTATGTCATCATGATTGAATTTCGATAGGCAGTATATTTACTGAATGTTGCTCTGATTTTGATATTTATTGTAAATGCTTTTTTGTATACTTCTCTGAAGTTTGATTATTCTTTCCTCGATCTCCTCTTTTGTTTTGATTGTGGAGTTGTTGGACAGTGTCTCTTGGACGTATGCCTGGAATTTTTTCAGTTTGTTTCTGTGTTAATCTTCCTTATTTTGGACTTGTCTATCCCCATTTGTACGGTTAAGATACATGGTGTGAGTTGAGAGCTGTAATGTTATTCATCATTGTCAAGAATACATTTGTAAAACATCCAGTTTGTATAGTTCGTTCCCAAGTGTGTGGGTTCGGTAACTACATAGATTTCTTCTGTTTCCGTTTCTTGTATAATATTCTTCTTCCTGCCATTCGGGTTGTTAATTCTTCTCTTCCAATGTATGTGTTTTGCATTTAAGTCCCCTGTTATAACCTTTCTTTCATTTTTGAATTCTGTTTCGTCTATTTGAGATCTATTATATGTTTCTATGATTGAAAGTCTTCCATTTGAGGGTTTTATTTACAGTCCTCTGATTTCTATTGTTGAAACGGAATTAAAATTGATGTATTTGAGTGGAATTTTTGTTTTAATTATGATAGCTGTTCCTCCGAGTCTTCCATTCTCTCTGTCGTTTCCGTTGTGGTAAGGTTGGTTATTGAGACTCCAAATTACATAAATAATTGAATAACACAAAATTTACTAGATTGACAAGTTAATGATGCCAAAGTATTATACAATTTATCCATATATACAAAGTTCGCGCTGTAAAATAAGAAATAGCTCAGAGTGGAATGCGAAATAAATTAGAATTTAAATGTTTGGTGATAACAGACATGAGGGTTATCTACGTGGTGGCAACTCCCCTTTAATAGCATAGGAATGGGTTTGAAAGGGGGTTGCGGCAGGTAGAGAAAGGTAGCCAAGGCTCCTACCCGATATTTGCCTAACAGTGATGCTGGACAAACACTAGAACATCTACATCAGGTACGTCGGGCATTGGGTACTTGCCCCACGAGGGGTTTTCTGTGGGGACGTGGAATTCCCTTCTCCGTGACTCGACCAGTTTAGGAGGCAGCTGGCCGACTATTACAATGAGCATTGAAGGCACTTTACTTCTGGATTATCGAGTTTAAACGAGGTCGCAGAAACACAGAAGATGAAATCGCTCCGGCCGCCCAATTGAGGTGACCACTCAGGAAAAAATCGTAAAAGTGCACAATATCGTAATGGAAGAACGCAGATTAACATTGCGTGATGCCGTAGGCTTCTTAACTGAACTATTGCATTTCAACCTCCATGAATAACTGTCCATGACAAAGCTTTGGGCGCGATGGCTGCCGCGAACCCACAAGACTGTTTGCGCAATTCGTAAAATTCGATGAAACTTGGATCCATCACTACATTCCAGAGACCAAAAAAAAACCAAAACAATGAAAAAAACTGATGAAAGTGAACCGAAAAAGGTGAAGACCATTTTGTCAGCTGGAAAGGTGATGGCCACTGACTTTTAGAATTCTCAGGGTACAATATTCATAGATTTCTTAGAGAAGGGCACAACCATACCTGGGCTCTATTATGCTGCTCTGTTGGATCGTTTAAAACGGGTGCTGATTGAAAAACGACCATGATTGGCGCGTACGAAACTTCTGTTTCACCAGGACAATGCGCCAGCGCACACAGCAGTAGTCTCAATGACGTAAGTGTACGGGTTGTGATTAGAATTAGTTTCTCGTTCACCCTATTCTCCAGACCCAGGAAAAAGTGACTTCTTCTGGTTCCCGAACTTGAAAATTTTTCTTTGTTGGAAGAAATTTTCATCAAATGAAGAAGTGATCGAGGCCGCGACGGAGTATTTTGCTGAGTTTGACAAACCTATTTTTGTAATTGGTTGAAGAAATTGAAAACTCGTTGGTCAGTGTGCATTTTTTTAAAAAGTATTCCTTAAACCCGTTGTTGGAAGAGTTCGTCTTAAACCCATTCATATATCATTTTTTACAAAAAAAAAAGTCATTTTATCTTCAGACCAACATTTGATATAAGATAAGACTTTTTACTTTCTGATTTACAATGCTCTCCATATCCTTGTTTATATTAATAGGCTCATGTTTGCCTAAATTATCATGATTCATAGGTTAAAAAATTTATATAGACTTTCTAATCTAGTACCACTAATAGTATTATTTACAACTTCACTTGTGTACATCGATTAATTTACAATTTTCTTATTTACATTTCTTAACATTTTACTATGACATTCATTCTATTTATCAGCCTATATCATTCCAATTTTTTCCCATTATTCTACAAATCTTAGATTTGATATTTTTATTGGACAGTTTTAACGCACTTATTATTACATTATTGTCTTATAGATAAAACAATGGTAGATATATATTTAGATTTATTAATCATTCCATTAGTCCTCGGACACGTCATAATATAAGATTACACGAAAAGAATAATTATTACAAACACACAATTTAAAAAACAAACATTGCACTTTACCAATAAATATATTATTTAAAACTACGTTAAACATTGTAGTTTACAAAAAATATATTATTTAAAACAACGTTAAAGATATTAATATGGCAGTAATTAGTAATTAAAGAAATAAAAAGTGTTTTAATTCATCTTCAATTTTCATTCGACGAAGTTTCCAGTATAAAATCTTACATCGACTCCCGTCGAACATGATAAAGAAAATAAGTCAGCAGCTAAATTCTAGAATATTATCATCGTGAAATAATATCGTAACTTGATAGGAAACCAGCAAACTATTTTATTAAAGAGGATCTAATCTGTCCTTCCTTTCTACGAACTCTTTCACCGAGTAATATGCTCCACTAACTAAATGAGATTTATAACTCTTTATAAATAAATTTTGTGTAGTTAAAGTTTTTATTTCGTTTGGAAGACTATTGTATAGATTTATCCCGGAATAAAGAATGCTTGATTCAAAAATACTTAGGCGATGTTTTCCAATGCGAAGTTTTGGAGCGATTTCTGGTGTTGTATAAATGATTTGCTACGTTCAGGGCATATAAATTGACGTTTCTCCAGACAAACTTTAAAATTTCTAGAATATTCGTATAAGGCAATGTTAAAATCCCAAGAATCCGAAACAAAGGCTTGTAACTGGCATTACAATCCGCATCCGATATGATCGTACCGTCCTCTTTTGAAGTTTAAAAATTCGCAACGCGTGATGTGAACGACCCCAGTTTGCTATGCCGTAAGACATGACAGAATGAAAATATACATGATATACCATTTTACATGTAGATATATCAGTTTCCCGAGCTAACACTCTTAATGTGAAGAAAATTTTTCTAAGTTTTCCCGAGAGTTTATTTATGGTGATTCCACTGCAATTTATTGTGAATCAACAGACCAAGAAAAGGTGCGTGCTCCGAAATGTTCTCCGAATTAGAAATTAAACTGTTTTTGTTGGAAGTGAAGGTAACGATTTTAGTTTTCTCTAGATTAAGAGAAAATTTGTTTTCAGTGAAGTTCAGCTTGAAACGCCTCAAATCGCAACCTCTACTTCCTCACGCAACGTTTCCGAGTCGCTGTCCGCGATACGAAATTTGTGTCGTAGCGTAAAGGACTGATTTTAAGGGATCAAAATAATGCGGTAGATCGGTAATTTATATGATGGAAAGTAAGAGTCCCAAAATTGATCCCTGAGTGACACCGCAGGTATTTGCTTCCTTTTCTGACAATTGCTCATTTCCATCGCACCTTTTTGGCGCCTATTTTGCAAGTAAGATCGCAATAAAGAAAGGGGAACTCCTCTGATTCCATAGAAATATAATTTTCGGAGTAAAATGTCATAATCTATTAAATCAAATGCTTTGGAAATGTCAACAAAAAATCCAGCCACATATAGCTTATGTGTAATAATTTCGCATATATTTCAGTGCCGCTGGCTATTAATTTATTCGTTAGAATTAGTTTCTCGTCTTTGAAAATTTTTCTTTCTTGGAAGAAATTTTCATCAAATTTAGATTTAATTTTAAAACGTTTAACTTGAAATTTCTATACCACAGAATGGTGTGTTAAATATATTAAATTTGTCATACTACACTGTTACACAAGAAGTGATTGATAAAAATGTGAAAGCCACTTTAGAAGTGGCTTTCACATTTTTATCAATCAAGTAGGGCATTGAATGAACTATTCTTTGGCTTCCACCAGAGTCATAGTAGAATTTAGCCACAACGTTTCAATGGAAAACTGACCCATCTTTTTCACTTGATAAAGATGGGTGAGTTTTCCATCGAAACGGCGTGGCTCAATCCTACTACGACCAGGGTGGAAGCCCAAAAATTGTTCATTCAACATATTCACCGGGAAAGCCCACGATATTCAAGTAGGGCATAGTTAACAAATTCATTGAATTGCAATTGTCAAAATTTTTCATATTATGTATTTTTATAACCTCACCCATTAATTGGACGATTAGATAAAAAAATTAACTGTACATGACTAAGTAGATTTATGAAACTAATTAAAAGGTATTTTTTTAAATCTAAATATCGAAATAAAAAAAAGGTTATGGTCTTTAATTTTGTTGACAAAGCTTTGTTATTCTCTGATATATAATATCATACTGCGAACCTAAACTATGCATTCAAACTTTTAACTGCTAATTATTATCCTACTGATTATATTGTCTAAAACATTAATCTTAGAATTATTTATATTTACAATAAGAAATATCTGTTACCCGTCAAAGAAACAATATTAGCAACTTTGATGTTTTACCATATGTGATTGTTTATCTACAAAATTTAAAATTATATTCAAAAAAATCAATATCTCTTTAATTTTAAATCTACTAATTCTGTTTTATTTTGTTAATAAACATATAGATTGTCTTAATATCATGGATTTCCATAATGTTGTTTACAAAATTAGTTGCAATAACTTCTTTTTGTTATATCGGCCAGACCAAAAGATCTTTGTTAAGTAGAATTAAGGAACATAAAAATGATGTAAAATTTCCACCTTATAAACATTCTTCTATTACAATACTTTGTTTGGATCTTAGAAACTCTTTCAGTTTTTATAATACTAATATTTTAGATAAGGAAACTAATTTTAATAAAAGGTTTATCTAAGAAAAGTTACATATGAAGTCCAACAAATTTTCTTTAAATGTAAAACAAATCACTTCTCATTTAAACAGTATTTATGATAATTAAATAAATAATATTTATTAATTTATATCTCGATTTAATATTCTTTGAAATGCATTGTAAGTTTCTCTAATTCACTTGTTGCTTCCATTAGTATTGTCAAAAATCACAACAGTTGATCGAAACGTCGATCATTTTTAAATTTCATTGTTCAAATTCATTTTATTATTGTCTGTTATCCGGGTCCCTAATTTATTGTTATTCGACTCTTATAATGGCCGTTCAGGAATTTTTTCAATTCCACACCCACTTCTAGAGGCGGTAGGTGTGTCTCAAGTACTCAGTGTATGTTCTTAGATCGTAAATAACATTAGTAGAAATTGGTATACGCATTTAAAACTGTATACTGAAATTTGTTTCACCCTTTTCACACCCTACTCCTAGGGGTTGAACAACATTTTAACCAATATGGTAAATGTCGGAACTAAACTCGATGACTTCCATAATGTTTACGCATTACTTTTATGAAACGGCCTTTAAACCACTTCCTCCCACAACCCAACATATCGGGACTGTACTACAATTTAACTAATATAGTGAATGTCAGAATTATATACATTGACTTCTGTAAACATGTGTTTGACACCTATCACGGTTCTTTCCAGTTATTTTTATTCTACTCCCCTCCACCCCCTCCCTTATTGGTGCTTTAGAGGTTGAAATTATACACTAAAAATTCATAATATAAACTATTAATCACATAGACCCCGAAAAGTAATTAATCGACGGTAAAAAAGACCGTTTTATACTGTTTTTTAAGTTTAATCTGCATTTAGCCTTGAGGGAGTTGCCTAACGCTTCGCAAGACTGAGAAGAAACCTTCGCGGGGGTGCACACAACAACTCACCAAGTTTCATCGCAATCAGATGAATGGTTTAGGAGCGCACAGAGAGAAAACTTTCTTTCATTAATTTATATATATATATATATATATATATATATATGGGACAAGTACCAAATGCCCGACCTACCTGATGCAGGTTTTTCTAGAGTTTTCCCTGCATCACTTTTAGGCGAATTGCCGGGTAGGATCCTTAAACCATAGCCCGGGGGACCTAGTTAACCCTTGGCTAACTTCCTCTACCCTTCCACATCCCCCCTTTTAAATTCCTTCCTATGCTATTAAAGGGGAGTTGCCACTATGTGGATTACCCTCATGTAGCCTGTTACCCTAAAAAAAAGCAGTCAGCAATAAGAAACAACAGCAAGCGGTCGTAACCTAAATAAACAGGACATTTTTTTAAAGTATAGTTGGACGGTATTCACGCAAAAGGTGATTCAGAAAGATTTCTGAGTGTTGCAGGTTACGACAAACAATCCTAAAGGTCTAGGAGGACGAATTTCTGTATCACAGCGAAATTGAAGTAATTCGTGGTATAGTTCGTCTACGAGGTGCCGCCAATATTGTAAATCAAAAGTGAAGTGTAAATTCAGTGTAAGAATGGCCTGTTTTATTAGTTTTTTAAATTGAGAGGGTGTGTCGACGAAAGGATTCAATTGCCCAGGTACCAAGGAAATTTGTGAGCTATAAATTATTTGAATTATTTTGTAAACGTTAGATTAAAGATAAAATCGTCAAATTTTGATTTTTTTTTGTAAAATTTGTAAAATATTAATTTTTAATTTGATTGTTTGAAAAGGGAGGAAAATATTCTTTATTTAAAGGCCCAGAAAGGACCCTGAGGTCAAGAGAAAATTTATTTGTTTGTATGAAATAAAAGTAAAAGGTCGGCGAGTAATTATTTTGTAATTTGAATTATTTTAATATAATAAATTAATGAGTTCGTGTAATTGAATAAAATTTTATTATTATTCTTTCATGTAAAATTAAAGTATTTCAACGTGGGATAACTTTAATATAATTTCATTCTAAATTCTTTACATTCTATTTTTCTACATTTTGGCTTCACGAACGGGTGGCTAAATCATATTAATTATTGTTCTTTTAATAAGCATTACATTTTGGGCACATCAACGCGTTGCCATTTTGATTTTGTTTAATTAATTGTATATCACCAGATTATTACATTTTGGCGACCTCAACGTGAGGCACTGTTTACTAATTAATTGATTTCAAAAGTAAGTATTACAATATATTGTAATGCCAATTAATTAGGCCATTAATTGTTTGGACATAAAATTTGAATTGTTTGATAAATCCATTATAGCGGTCTGATCGAACAAAGCAACAATGGAGAAGCGAGCTCGCTTGCTTTGTCGAACAGTCAAAAATGGCGTATGCGCGCTCAAACTCGAGAGCACTAGAGTAGTTAGTTGGTCGTTGTGGTCTGGATTGTACAGGGGTCAGACATCGTCGAGCATAGTATAATAAATTTGGTGAATCATTGGAGAATAGAAGCGGCCGACGGTGAAAACGTTGCAGAGAACGGTCTTTATAAAATTGAGCAGAGTAAAACATGAACCGAGATATTGCAACGTGAATATTGTAAAGTAATACCAGTTTCGTCAAAATAGAACTTTGTACAATCTTCGTGGAGGAATTGTTGCGGAATAACATTGCTAAATTATTGTGGAGCGGAGCAATCAATGGAATACAGCCAATCTTACCCAATTTTAAAGTGAAGTGTAGAATCAGTGAAAACCAAGGCCTGATATTAAATAATTAAAGAGTGTAAAAGTGTCCGAACGAGGTAAAATTGATTGTTCTGGTACCAGACCGACGGTCCGTAAGTAACATAATTTTGAATAATATTGTAAACGCATATTAAAGGATAATGTCAAATTTCGTTCTCTTTTAATTGTCAATCAGAGTTAATTTCTTTACTTTTTAATTTCTTTCATTCTATCGACATAATGTTTAGGTAAATTGTTAACTGTTTTGTTAATAAGATTTTAAATCAATTTTTTTTTGTGTTCATTATCAAACCCATTAAAGGCCCTGAGAGGACAGATCTCAAATTTTGTTTGTAATTACCTCTATTCTTTGAAAGCCACAAAACGAAATAACGTGGGGCAAATTAATTTAATTAAAGCCAACCTGTTGATTATTACATAAATGGCTAACATAACGTGGGGCTCGAATTCTTCAAAAATTAAATTAATTTAAAATTACCTGTTGATTATTTCAACATATATATGTATTGAATACTCAGAAGTTCTCTGAAGGAACGTGAATGGAAGTTATTTGCATGTTATTGAATATGTTATTATAATATTCTCGATCAGTGTGCAGGTTACCAGTATTGCAAAGTAAGTAATAGATTGTGCACGAAATGTAAATATTGCAAAAGTATGTAACAAATGGCGCAACATTAATGTGTTTGGTGAGATGTTTTGCAGATTTTCCTTTGCCGGGCATCATTGACAAACATTCCCCTTTAATTTTGCGAGTCAACGTTATATAGAACAAAAATAGCCTGATGTATCTTTGAGTTGTGTTACTGTTTCCGAGCTGCTCAACTTCAGCTGTTACGTCGGCGAATAAAACGTGACCTTGTACCTGCCCTCAGTTTGTTTTCTCTGCAACGTTTACAATCGTAGGCTTTTACCCGTCGAGGTTAACGAGAGGATATAAATACGAGTTTTCATCAATGACATGAAGGCGACTTGTCCGTAAATCATTTCACTAGACTAAAATTACTATTTTAGGCGTCACGTTGATTTAGTTATGAGACATTTAATAGATAATATTTAGTAGACGAAAATGACGTAGCAATTATTTTAAGGGTAACTAAAAACTTTGATAATATATCAGACACGTTCTTGTACTCAAGTAATTTATTAACTATTCGCAATTAAATGTGTATAATGGATAAGCTCAAAAGCATTTGAGTGTTGTCAACTGACAAGTACAGTAGTGTTTCTCTAGGCTCTTCTTAGTACCTGACGAAAGGAACAAGGTTCCCAGAAACGTTGTGGGGTATTTATATTACCCTTGTTGTCTGAATTGGCTATCTTTCTTATTCATTATTTTCAATCAGACGTTATTTATTTTCATTTTAAATGGTGTACTCTTTAATTATATCTCTGCTTATGCTGGCAATTAAAACATGGATTTCTATTTGCTGCAAAAAATTACAAATGAAACGTAATTAACGGAATAATAGCGACAGTTTAACATTATCAACTAGACATGGATTGTAGAAAGTAGAAATTAGAAAATTGTTTCGACAATGAAATCAATCAATCAATCAAAAAAATCAGGGTTCACCATGGACTACTGTACTGCCCCAGGCGCGTCAAGGATTGAGACACTTGGCAGTTACCTTGCGTGTATCTCTGGTCGTCGTCAAGTTGCATCCGTGTCAGTCACACTCGTGCTCTCCGAGTCCTCAGAATGTACTGTAATAATTTTTAAATTTTATGAACTTTTTTGCATATCTTTCTCCTCTGGAGCTACAATCTTAGATAAATTCAAATATTCATAATCTTCCTGCTCTAATTACAAAATGTGGAATATAAACATACATATAACACTGGGGTCAGTCATAAGTATTTGTAAAAATGGCGTCACGGGTGTGGGCTTATAATGGATTAAAAATAAAGGGATGACGTAAAGGAATTTAATTAAAATGCAAATATATGGACAGGTATGTTCAAATTAAACATGTTTCTCTAGCCGGAGAAACAATCGGTTCTGTTAATTGTCAGGGTTCACCATGGACTACGGTACTGCCCCAGGCGCGTCAAGGATTGAGACACTTGGCAGTTACCTTGCGTGTATCTCTGGTCGTCGTCACGTTGCATCCGTGTCAGTCACACTCGTGCTCTCCGAGTCCTCTGAATCAGACACGTTTCAGAATTTTCGTCCGACTCTGGCGATGGTTCGTTCACGAATCTTAATGTGCTCTCCTCACGGCCCCCTCGCTGCGTGCAAAATTTCGATATTCTCGACCATTTTAGGTCGATCTTTCCTTAACCAAGAAATGTCACTGGTCCAGGCAGTCATGTGTTCATACAATTTTGATATTTCTGGAGACATCGCTTTCCCACGGTGCGACACTCCAGGTAACGTCCGACGGTCCACTCTTAATGCCTATGTCCAGACTTTAAATTCTGGAACTAGTGACGGCATTCCCCTGAGAGGACTCTAGCCTCTTACAGTTGTTGTTAGCTCTCGCAGTCAGAACCTTTTAGGACAGACGGAGAGCTATAGGGATATCTTCTTCTCTCTCTCTCTGCTTTTGAACTAAGATTCCCACAAGCCAAGAGGAACCTCGGCCTGTTTTGAGAGGTGTATGTTCCAGGTTCGTAGACGTTGGGCATATGGTAAGAGTTGACCGTTATTCTCTTGGGAATAGTCGGCCAGGTGCCTCCCCACAGCAAGCCCCTCTCTCGCCACAGGAAGGGCGTGGGAAAAGTACGAAGCGTCCGATCTACTTGATGAAGATTTTGTACGGTTTGTTTTGGGCAAATGCCGGGTAGCATCCTTAAACTACAGGCCGGGGCTCTTAGCCAACACTTGGCTACCTTGCTCTACCCTTCCGCATCCCCGCTTTCAAATTCCTTCCTATGCTATTAAAGAGGTTGCCACCAGATGGATTTCCCTATGTAGCCTGTTACTCTAAAAAAACTTGAATTATAAGTGGGAATATATACTATAATTCATATTCAAATACATTGAAAATAAGATAAAATAGCTAAATACAGACAACAGAAATGATGATATAAATATCGCACAACATTTCTAGAAACCTTGTTCCTTTCTTCAGGTGCTAAGAAAACTAAAATAAGAAGGGCCTAGACCAGTGTTTCTCAACCTTTTTCTTAAAATGATCCACCTAAGTCTTTCTAATGCCCCCCTTACGTAACACACACACAGCTAATATATATATATATATATATATATATATATATATATATATATATATATATATATATGTATTGTAATAAACAACTGGTTAGCGATTAATTTGCCCCACATTGGTGAAGCCATAAATGTAATAAACAACCGGAAGGCTTTAATTAATTTATTAAAATTTGAATAATTAGCCACACGTTGAAGACGTCGAATATATATAATGATTAAAAGGGTGGTCTTAAATCATATGAATAATTAACAACATTTATTTTAAGATTTAAATTAAAATTTATTATTGTTGATAAATTTACAATGTACAAGACCTATTTTCCATGCCGAATTTCATCCATTTAAAAACAAATACTTTAATTTTAATTTATTTATTCGTGGCATTTATGAGCATACAGTTCTTATATCATTACAATCAAATACGTCGAATCTCTTATCTCAGGGTCATAACTGGGTTTGGTAATTAGAACAAAATCAATGTATAAACTGACAATTAACAATTCAAATTTAAAAAGTTAACCTATAACAATATGAAAATAAGTGAAAATAAAACTGAACGAAATCTGACTATACCTTTTTAATTATCGTTTACAAATATGTATAAAAGTTTTGTTACTCACGGAACGTCTGTCTGGTACCAGATATCCCTTGTTTGCTTGCTTGCTTGAAAACTACCACACTAAAAGGCCATTTTTACACAGACTCTACACTTCATTGTAAATTTTAATATACACGATTAAAATACTCGCCTCTGCTATCAATCACCGTGAAACAACCATTTGCTTCACCGTGTGCAAAATATTATATAAATCTCTCCGTAAAATATTTGCTTGCTTTCATGTAGAAATACAGAATTTCGCCATTCGTACTTTATATCTGCAAACTTTACTGTTTGTTGCTCTAGGTGAACTCCTACTGTATTATATCTCCCCGTCGACTTTTAACTGTTTCCTCTCTCGTACGCAGATTTTTGACTCATTCACCATTCAATCGCTGATTCCAGACTGGCGTTCTCCAAGTGCATACTGAGTTTTCTCCGCGTGCGGTCTCCATTGTTGAACAAAGGAAAAACCCGCCTTCATTGTCGCCTTTATGCTTTCGTACCGCCAACAATTTAATTATTTTAAAAACTATTAATGGCCTGTTTAATTGGCATTACAATATATATATATATATATATATATATATATATATATATTATATCTTAAGCTGAATTATTCCTTAAAGAAGTCTAATTACAATTTTGGTATCTCAGGTCTTCAATAATAATAATTCTGTAATATAAACAAGGTAATTATTTATTTTAATCTGAGATCGCTAATCCTATCCAAATGTACAGTAAACGAAGTCCATTCATGCTTTTGTATTAAATTAAGGTCCTACTTCATTTAACATGCAGAGTTGGCGCTAGACTACAGTAGACAGCCCCTTAGCCGCATGCCATAGCAATACATTGTGTACTAGTCCCTCTCTAGGCATAGTAAACAATACTCTCTAAGCAAATTGTAATTTATATTACTCCAATATTTCAAATGTGGCCCTATAGAAAGCACAAAACTTACCAAATGTTTATTTCTAATTGAGATACCAACAATTTTTTCTTTTGTGAAAGTTGTCACAGCAGGCGATTTTTAAACTCTAGACGAGCTCATTTTCGAATTGCCCTTCTGGTCAAACAAATTGCTTTCATGTGGGACGTGGGACCCACGTTAGGGAACACCGGCCTAGAGCGACACAACTAGTCTAGTTTACATTCTCAAAAGCGAAGGAAACGCAACGACTAAGGGAAAGCAGAAGGGTTAGCTTAACAATAAGGGATCGTAGCAATTGTTCAGTTTCATAGCGTCTTTTTGAAAATCATAGTATGTTCGTAAAACTACACAAAATTGTGGGATTGTAACACGAAATATGTTCGAATGTTTCCTACCAGGTTTCGTTGAATTATTGTTATTATGTACACCAAGTTCTCAGGCAGTGCTGGGATATCATCTTACATGAAGAAAAACTAGTCAGAACTTAAACGCAAGTTTTTTTTTATATAAAACTAGGCGTTATTATATAACAAAAATATTTTAAATTAAGAGTATTTTCTCCAAGTTGTTTTAGCATTGTCAACATTTGTTGCATGTCTTCGTTTGGAAGAGATGGAGTCTTATTTTGCGGTTTGTTGCCTTCTCTGACATTATCAGCAAATGATACTCTTTCTGTCACCTTTTTAGAAGTAAAAAATTATTCTGGGTTTGCTGCTCTCTTATTTTTTGTAGTTTTTTTACCTACAATGCATCCTTTATGATTAGCAGGATGCGCTGTCATGCAGTCTGAGTACTATCAGGAGTGTCTCTCTGTTTAGTGCATGATGGATTGAGATGGTTTCTTGCACATTTAACATATTTAGGGCTTCAGTAGCAGAATCTTTGTGTATGTCCATACTTTCGGCATTTTTTGAATTGTGGGATCATTTTGCTGGTTTTCCATGGTTCCACCTTTGATTCATTTTCTGAGTTTGTTTTCTGTTGTAATGATTTAAATGCCGTCTTGCATTAATTCTTCTTCCATTTCACCTATGTCACAGAATGAATTTAGATTTTTAATTACAATTCTGATTGGTCTATTCTGTTTATTTTTATAAGAGTGCCATTCTTGATTATCTTCTTGCATTGTCTTGGTTAATGCACGATAGTCCTCTTAATTGTTAACATTGATTTTTAATTGGCTATTATTCATCAATGTAGATTTATATTTTAAATTGATTTTATTATAATCGTCAGCATTGCTTATGATAACTGGCGGAGGTTTCAGAACCTTAGTGCCATTAGTATTAATTTTAATTTGATTTGGATGTTGTCATGACATAATAAAAAAACGTAGGTAAAAATGATGAAAATGAGTTCGAGGAGTTTTCGTCCCCACCGCACCTCTTCCTGTGAGAGTTGTTTTCAGAAAAGGATGCTCACCTTTACTGACGGGGACTGTACGCTTATGTCTATATTGTTTCATTTAGTCAGTACTTTTTTCAGTGAACATGGATCAGAATATTAAATAAGTAAAAGTAAATAGCTATATTTCACTCGATTTATTGGTTCCGTTAGTGAAAATGATATGTGAAAATAAAATGAGTTAAGGCGCAAAATATAGTTGTATTGTTATGCTGTGATGAAACGGCGCTTTTACGACGCTGTTTAGCAGTTCTTAAACCTGAAACCGCATCCTGTCGATATACAGTTGCAACAGCGAAAAAGTCGGTGATAGAGTCTTTCATGGCCTATTTCGATCTGGCGTTGCTTGTTTGATAACTTCAGTATTTCCTATTGTTATCCGGAAATGAGATTAGCTTTTATGTACGTGCATCAGTGACTCCATAAATAATATAACGAATTAATTCATTCCTACTATGGCGTGTATAGACGATAAGCAATTAAACGTATCATTACTGTTAGGAGTTTTTTTTATTCATTATATAATAATTTTAAATTATTATTTATATGGATGTGGCACAAACATTGGAATTAATTATATATATATAAAAATTCAAACACTTAAATCTAACAGTATAATAAGAATCATAACCTGCGAGTTTTTAGGGTCTTCTCATCGAGCAGTATATTTTATAGTTTTTTGAACGATCTCCTAACCGAGAATCGGCAACAACGAGGCAAATTGGACGTGGTTTACAAATTTTACAATACCGTCATCTGTTCTATTGACCAGGTAGCGCCGCCAGCGATGTCCCAGTCCTACTCCTCAGTTTCCGTGTTCCAGTGTCTCAAATCCAGACCAAATGGAACTGGACGTCGTGTCGCTTTAACTGCAAAGTTCAATTCAAGGCAGCAAGCATATTTCACGTGCCAACTTTAGGCACCAGAAGGTAATCTCCTTTTGTAGCAAAATTACTCTATCACACTTAACTGTCTCCAATACTCTCCCCTCATCATTTGTTCACCCTTTCTTAGTGCCCGGTCAGCCGATCGAAACACTTTACATTCATATACATACATAAAATAATAATATTTATTAGCGCTGTGTTTTTTCGCTACACAGTGTTATCGAAAATGAAAGACAATTGGCATGGTTTCACTGAGATTGAAAAATCTAATTTCATAGGAAAACCAACGTCGTTGAACTGATCTTCAACGAAGCGAAACTAACCAACCATCGTCGAATGTCAGGATTGTTATTCTGGAACAGGTTTTATTTTTCCACAGGAAGTTAATACAAATTGTGTATTGTGATGTACCTTCTTTCATTGCGTGCCGGTTATATAAATGTATGTGTGAGCTGTAGTGGGCACGTAGAGGCGATAAGTGACCGTTTCCTGGCGGGAGGCCACTGACCATCTCTTGCCGATAGAGAGATTTTGCCGGTAAGATCTAACCCAGTTCCGGTGAATGTCAAGATATTTGGCAATTGTAGTTATGAGACTGAGACTGAATTCGATGTACAAGATATAAAGTTATAGGATTTAGTCATCCTGCTTTAACTATGAAATTTACTGTTTCCTGTTTGTGGCGAACACATATTCAGTTTTTGATTTTACGGCACACCTTTTTTTTCGACATTACGACATATTTAAATTTCATGATTAGTACTGAAACCATGGGCAAAAAATAGGTTAACTGAAAGGAAAATAAAAAAGAGCGTAGTTATTTACTGGACCACAGATTACCGGTTTAATGAGAGATTGAAAAACAGCTGGAATTAAGCCGAAACGGGAACTTGGGAACCACTAGTGGAAGTCGCTAATGAATTACAAGTAATGACAACCAAATACGATACTAACTACACTCAATAATAATTTATGCCTAACTAAATATTGTAGAGAATTCAATGTATCGAAAATTCTAAATATCTCATCGAGTATAACCACGTGTAAAGCAAAAATTTATATACATATTAACATGAAACCGGGTGTGAGAACTCATGTTTCATTGTTTTGTGATTTGTTGACCGCAGGAATTGAAACGACTCACGGATAACATCATGTTTGTTGAGGTACGCTTGAGTCAGTTCGGAACAGGGCTCTGTCTGGGACAGACGTAAATAACTTGTCCTGAAAACCACGTAGATAAGGAAAGGCTACTCCCTGAAAAATTGTGGTATCTCATGGGTAGTTATTAAATTAAACAGCAAATTAAATTTTGGTATTTTTCCTGCTAAAATTACCTGTCGCCCAATTATCAGCGGAGATTCGAAGGAGATCCGCAAACTAGCATTACGAAACCTGCATAATACGGGAAATAATAAAGAAAAGACGTTTTACTAATATATATATATATATATATATATATTGTAATAATCAAATGTTATTAAACAATTAATATGATAGTTAGCCACACGTTGGTGACGCCAAAATGTAATATCTACTTATTTAAACAATTTAAAATGAAACAGTGCCCCACGTTGGAGGTGTCAAAAATGTAATATTCACAAATTTAAATTAGATAGAAACAGTAATGCCCACACGTTGGTACAGCCAAAAATGTAGTACATAAATGAAATTAAAGTTTTTATAAAGACAAATAAATAAACAAAATAAAAATATGCACCACGTTCATGCGTCAATTTTAATTATTTTAACTTTTAAATGAATAGGATGTTAAAAAATAAGATTTTTATAGTTTAAACAAACACATTAGTATATTATATGCAAAAATAATTCAAGTTACAAAATAGATATTTATTGAATTTAGCAATATTTATTACGAAAAATCCAAAATTTTTACTCTTCCTCTCAGGGTCTTTATCTGGGCCTTTAAATAAAGAAAGGTATTACTCTGTTTAAACAATCAAATCACTGTAAAGTTATGCCAATACACAAATATTTACAATATTCATAAATCCGAAATCTGACGATTTTATCTTTAACTAAAGGTTTACAATTTTTAATTGAATGGATTTATGACTTACAGTTTCTCTCTCTCTCTCTCTCTCTCTCTCTCTCTCTCTCTCTCTCTCTCTCTCTCTCTCTCTCTCTCTCTGGTATCAGGACAATCAATTTTACCTCGTTCAGACACTTTCACACACTTTACTTTTAATATCAGGCCTTGGTTTTCACTGATTCTACACTTCACTTTAACATTTGTCAAGATTGGCTTATTTTGATGACTGCTCCGCTCCACAATAATTTGTGAAGCAATTCCTCACGAAGATTTTGTAAAGTTCTATTGTGACGAATTTGCTATTACTTTCCAATATTTACGATGCAATATTTCCGTGAATGTTTTACTTTGTATTAATTCACAAATTTATCTGGTAATACATTAACAACGTCTAGTCTCTGCTCAAATTTTATTTGTTCCGTCGTCTGCAATGTTTTACCGCCAATTACCCTATACATTCCTCTCAGGGCGCTAACAGTCCTACAATACCTATTGTCCATTCTTGTGTGCAATTTGTGTCTGTTTGCCGATAACAATCCAAATCCACAATTTCTTTTAATTATTTATTATTAATTGCCTTTTAATTACTACAATATATATATATATATATATATATATATATATATGACGATTCATAACCAGATGTAGAAATCGCATAGCTAAGTAAAAGAAGCAAGGAAAAACAATACAAATTGCAACAAGTTTTGTAACAGTACTCATTTCAATTACAAGTTTTACATTAGCAAAATGGTACATGCTACGAAATTCCAAGTAGAAGCTGTCAGATCAGACAGGTTGACTCCCAGCGACCTCCAGTTCTACCGCTTGATCAAGGAATTTCGGACGTTTGCAATGCTACGATGTCACTTTTTTTTATTATTAGTCCTTATTTACTCTCGCATGAACCATTAAGGTCATGAGCGATTTCTCCATATTTAAAGCTTAATTATTAATTTCATTGATCATGATACAAATTTTCTTCATTATTTTATTTACAGTTAATTACATAAACCAGTTATTTCCATGAACTCAATCAGTTCCCTTCTGGCGTCCTGGGATTAGCAGAAATCTGCGACGGAGCATCAGGCTATTGTGGCTTCCTGAAGATGGGACAATCTAAGGTGATATAGGGGATCGTTCGAATGACTTTGCATAGGGGACAGATTGAGAACATGTGGAGAACAATAAAAATACCTTAGATTAGTGTGCATTTATCTAAACCTAGATAATACCACCTGCTGACGTCTCGCAAATTTTTAGGGGAGAAGGATATCATTCAGGTTTCCTTTGCTTGAGAAATTATCTGAGTTTTTCCTGTTGTATTTATCTAGACGATCTATCCTCCAGTTTCTTCAGTATTCCTGCTTTACAGTCCTGCCAGTCACTAGATGGAAACTCTTTTTTGTTGCCGAGTTTCCATTTTTAACGAAGAAAATAGACTGTTCGTGTGTCTATATGTTCCGTATACAAATATACATCCGTGGAGAAATTAGACAAAAATTCGTACAAGTTTTTTTATCGAACCGGAAACAAATACTATGGATGTAAGAAACATCTACCACTCCCAGCGGGGGAGTGGACGGGGTGGAAATTTTCAAACATGCACAAACGGTCGATATTCGCGTTCTTAAATATTTTTCGAGTTCAATGCTATTGATAGCGTCATTGATTTTTTGTATAATTAAATTAAATAATAATAAAGCAGCATGGAAAGGGAGCACCCTTAGGGGTGGAAGGTCTTTATATAAAAATAAAGCATAATCAACCCAGATTTGAGTAGAATGTGGGTTTATGCATACCGTTGAATTTAATAATAACATTCAGCTTGCCGGTTAAATTGTTCTTCTACCTCTATGATGGAGGGAGGAGGGTGGTAGAGGAAAACCAGTGTCTAAGTTCCGCATAGAAATCTACACCCGTGGAGAAAATTTCACCAAATTTGTTCACGTGTTTCTTTAGAACCGGAAACAAACACTTTGAGGGTAAGACACAACTACCTACCCCAGGAGCGGGGATGGAACGGAGGCGGAAATTTTAGAACAGGCTGAAACAGCCGATATTTGTGAAATAAATATTTTACTGATCAATGAGATTGATATTGTTTCTTCCGTTGTTGTTTGAGTATAATTTCTACCCCTTTCTGTATTGGAGGACTGAATACTTAGGGGTGGGAGTGGAGGGGCATTATATAAAAATAAAATAAAAATAACCGACATATGGATTTATCTCTCACGTTTTTCACCCCTGTAAGGAAACCCTTCAGGTTGAATTATCGGCACTTTTTCCCTTGGCTCCCTTTCTCTACCTTTCTGCATCCCCCCTTTCAAATCGCTTCCTATGCTATTAAAGGGGAGTTGCCACCATGTAGATTACTGTCGCCTGCTACCAAAAAAAAGCAGGTGCGGATCGGCTCAAAAGAAGCCTGCGAGAGAATTCTCTCGCAGGTGGACCTTCCCAGAGAGCTCTGGTGTAGGCGACCTTCACATCTCTCTTGAACTAAGGTTCCCACATGCCGAGACACCTCGACCTGTTTTGGAGGTGTATGTGCCGCGGTCGCAGACCTTGGGCATACGGTAAGAGATGTCCACTATTCCTATTGGAATAGTCGGCCAGCTGCCTCCTAAACCGGTCTAGGCACAGCGAGGGGAAAGCTGCGACCCCACAACAAACCTCTCTCCCGCCATCGGAAGGGTGTGGGACAAGTACCAAATGCCCGACCTACCTGATGCAGGTTTTTCTAGGGTTTGTCCTGCATCACTTTTAGGCGAATTGCCGGGTAGGATCCTTAAACCATATCCCGGGGGCCCTAGTCAACCCTTGGCTACCTTCCTATACCCTTCTACGTCCCTCCTTTCAAATACCTTCCTATGCTATTAAAGGGGAATTGCCACCATGTGGATTACCCTCATGTAGCCTGTTACCCTAAAAAACAAACAAAAAAACAGGTGAGGATCAAACACAAGTTCCCATTTCTTGTGTTCAAAGGTAGTTTGCTAAAAGCACGTGCAGAGGGGGTATAGAAAGTGATAGACCCTCATGCTTGGCCGTGCGTGCTTTCAAGGGGACACAGCATTTAAGAGCCTTCGGCCCAATTAAAAAAATAGATTGGAACCTAATCCAGGGTTATGCATGTCGCTGTGTTTAATTACAGCAACCCGAGCAGCTGATTCATATATAAAGTAGAAATTTATTTAATACCAGAAGACTTGAGTATATTATTATATAAGAATAGCGATCCACAGTTACCGAACTGGTGATACCATATCTAATTAATATAAATACAATAAGTGCTGTGCAATACATATTTTTAAAAGCCAGAGGGTTGAAAAATTGATGTAAGAAATAAATGCATGTCGTTTAAAGATAAGTTTACTTGCTTTCAAAAAAGTTGAATACTTCCTTTCACCTGCGCACAGTAAATAATTAAAGGTTTGTAGAAACCTATTGACTTTGCGAATTGAGTACGAATCATATTATTTTAGTCTTTTGAAGTAGTTGACGTCCTATTCGTTACAGATCGTGACGGTACGGATAAGGTTCCCGTAACGATTTGTGTAACGTTACGGTTTTTTTTCTATTTACGCCAGATCAAAATCATATGATGGTTTAAATTTTCATTTTCCAGATAATATTATAGAATGTTCCAGAATGGAATAAAGAATCAGATAGTTTTAAAATTTTGGAGTATCATCTAATTTATTAGTGTTGCATTAAAATTATTTTAAATCACATTTAATTATTTCACTGGATTCAGTTTTAGTGTGCTTATTTTCACTTAAATATAAAGTCTGGACGTCTACATTGTGATGTGAATGATATATCATTGAGTCTAGTATGTGTCGTGGGATGTGAAGTTGTTCGACGTCTCTATCTTATCTACGCTAGGTCCTACCTAGGATAGAATAGTTGTAAAGCTCTTGTCGAGTTGTAAGTGGAGGATTTATCTAAAAGAATATCCTTTGACGTTTAACCCTCCGTTAGTCGCAACCCCTAAAATAACACAGTCGCACTAGGTACAGGGGACTTCAAGTTAACTATTCCGTCGCTGACCACTTTTCTGAATGAATTATTTTGAATATTTTTACAGAAATTTAACATACAATTTTTAGACGCATATATACGTAATTAATACTTCCAGTAACAGACGGGTTTTATTAAAACTTGCCATTTTAATCAAAACTAACTGGGTGCCTGGCGTTGCGATTGTCATATATTCATGTCCCCCGATTTGACTCCAATAGCAGTTGTTTTTGCTTTATTTTTATGTAACACTCCCCCACCCCATCCGTAAGGGTGCTCCCCTACTATGCCAAAAGGGATTGAAATTATACACAGAAAACATTGATAGAAGTACTATTTATCTGATTGACCCGAAAAATATTTATCCAAAGTAAACATAGTCTGCTTAACATTTTTCAAAATTTTCACCCCCCCCTCCCCCCTCCTGGAGATTAAATAGCAATTTAAATGTCAAAATTCAACACAGCGACATCCATAACCTTGGATTTGACTCCAATCTCGATTGTATTCGCGTTATTTTCTTTTAACGGTCCTTCACACCCACCCCTAAGGGTCACCCTTTCCCATGCTATAACGGGTTGAAATTATACACAGATAACATAAGAAGAAACACTATCAATCTTTTGGACCGCTAAATATATTTATCCGACTCAAATATCGGCAGTTTTAACATGTTGGAATATTTCCACCCCCGCTCCTTGGGATGGTAGACGTGTTTGATTCCTGGTCGCAAAGAACACGTTTACGAAATTTGGTGAAATTTTCTCCACGGGTGTAGATTTTTATGCGCAAAATACATACCTAAATATATACATACAAACAAACACTCCGCTACGTGTTCAAGAAAATTTACTATTAAAACATTTAAATTTTTTAATATCACAATATTCTTTAGAATTATAATCATTCAATATTGAGACTCTAATTTTGTAAACCAAACAATAGCTACATGCCAAATTGCTTTAAATGAAGTTATTTATTTATATGATTAATTTTTATTGAGTTTTTAAAGTATTCGACTTTCGAGAAAACGCTGATGAAATGCTCGTAAATAATATTTGTATAAATAATATATATCTAAATAATTACATTTTAAGTAAAAAATGACATTTATCAGAGTTTGGTTCCACTTTTTTTTTAAATTTGGACAAGGCATTCATTCTTGGCAAATCATTATTATGTATATACGCAAAAAAAAAACTTTCACACTTTTCAGAAGAATGTTGTGTTTTACATTGTCTTTTAATTTCCTTGAAAGAGGCCCGCAATTTTTTCTAAATCTAGTTCGAAATTTCATGGCCCATATCCCAGTCATCAGGCCTAGTTCCTAAAATGAATTCAGTATCCGATTCATCTGATGATATTTATCAATATCGTTGTGTGCTAGAACATGTGTATCATAATTATCTTCTTCTAAAAGTAGACGACGAATTTCATCTGCATTTTGAGGATCTTTCGAGTTCTATATATTTTTACCAATTTTTCTCAATTGTGAAAAAAATCACGGAAAGTTGTAATAAAAAACCACAAATATAAAATACACTTATAACAATAAATAGTTCAAGTATCCAAAGATAAATATTTGATAGAAAAACAGAATAATCATCTATTATTTTTGCGAAAATGAAGTAGTATATTATCACTCCGTACTGCTGCGGCTCGGATGAGAGAAATATTGACGCGAGTGGTTGCAGTAGGTCTCCTGGACCTAAAATACGCTACGTTCTTATTAAAACGTCATTTTCCGAGAAACTAAGGTTGCTTTTTGAGTCCGGCCTTGGCATAATATTGTAAACATATTTCTCTGAGATGCCATAAAGGTTCATCCCTAAATCTGCCGTGGTTCGGGAGAAAACAATAAATTAAATTGCGTCGGCCCCCTGTACCTAGCGCGACTAACGGAAGGTTAACTACTTCAGCTCTGTATGATATACATTTCAAAAATACCTGCTTGCGTTCTTAATTTATTATTCTAAAGGTGATGACTGAATGAGTTACTTTGGTAAAATGATGATACAGACAGGAAGGCGTTTACTTTTATTTAATTCCTGAACTTCTTGTTTTTATTGTCCCACAAATCCGTGGGGAGTTTAGAGTAAATTGAGGCTAGTGCAACATGTGGCTGCACGTTTGTGGCAGATGTGGGGTATCATTGGTAAGGGAAAACGTTCTTCCTGCTGCTATGTTTGTTTGCAAACCCCACAATCTGTGTGCGGTCCTTGTAGTGAAGACTTTACAAAGACAACCTTGTCAGCCGAGAGCTCTCGAGAGGGAGAATTGTAAATCGGCCAAGATGCTTCACGACACACTAGAGGTTAACAGGATTCCCGTATCTGCTGGTTTTCTATTTTGCAATTCTGTTTCACCGTCCTCTCTTCAATTATTGCGTCTGTTGTAACACAGAGAACTGTTGCTGTCCATGAACCTACACAGGGAATAATTAACAAATCCCTTTTGCGTATAATCACAACGTTAAGACATTCAGCATGACAACACGAATCATAATTAGAATAAACACGCTTTTTACAACATTAAGTATTCCTATTCAGACTTTGTTTTCAGGGCAAACAAAAATAATTTTAAATACTAGGATTGAAGAACATAAATGTAATTTCAAAATTAGTACAATCACCAAACATTGTATGAAATTAAATACGGATTCGATTTCGACGACACCTCCATTTTAGACACATTATTGGAAAAGAAATTTCTAAAATGTTGTATATTAAAAATCATACAAATACTATTAATATTAAGCATGACACCGAAAGTCTCAACAAGTTATATTATGTATAAAGAGTTCTCGGATTTCCGGTCGGGTAACATGATTTGAGCACAACGTTTCCATTGCTGATACCGTCATCTTCGTCAGGTGAACTCCTGACGAAGATGGTGGTGTCAACCATAGAAACGTTGTGCTCAAATCATGTTACCCGACCGGAAACCCGAGAACTCTTTATATAGAATATACGTCGGGAAAACTTACGCTTCAAGTTATATTATGTTTTGTTTTAAGTTATTTTGTTCTTATTTTTTATCTTTGATTTTAGTTTGTTATTCAATTACTAGTCTTAAGTAATTCGCCGTTTGAAAATGACGCTAATCCGCGTCGAAACGACCGGCATATTTAATTTCAAATTTACTTAGTTTAAGTTCCTTTTTAAGTTGGTCTGTATAAAGGTCATTTTTGGTATAATTTTGCAACAGACGTTAATTTTTTGTTTATTAATATTAATAAAATAAAGTAAGTCCATAAAATGTTTTACTATATTTATAATGCTTTTTTATTTACTATCGAATTTTTTATGTACGTTCCGTTCTTCCATCGAGGCCCTAAAATTTTGATCATGTAAGAATTGTTATTTGTAAAAAATTGTAGGTGAGTCTGCATCAGGTCTAATGGATGGAGGAATTTCGCACCGGATCTGGAGCAGACAGGAATATATCGGGTGGTACAGTGGTCTCGGGTTCGACTCCTGGTCTAGTCGACATTTTTGCATCATGATACTTTAACTTTCAAGAAAATATTCCTGGTAACTTCAGGGACTCAAATGTAATCCCGCTACGTAAAATGAATAAAACATGTATCCGAAAACCGTTTGAGAGAAATACTACTGATACATTGTGAAATAAATACATTCTCGGTACCGTAAAACAGTCAAATATAATCACGGTACCTTTATGCTAGGAATTTCTCGCCCTCACAGTATTTTTCTACGTGTTTTTAATAGGTGTACCAAAATTTTGTTGCTACCTTTCCAAGAATTTAGACGTGTTTAGAGAATATACAAACACACAAACATACAGCCTATTTATGATATAGATTAATTCATGGCTCTCGTCGTTAAATAACTGCATAATAGATGTATATTAATTACTCCAGGGTTATTTTCAAAAGTTGTAATTTACTCAAATTTTAATTTAAAATATATACCACAAAATGTTTCTGGGATCCTTGTTACTCTCGTCAGGTGAATACTATACTCACTAAGTGAAACTTACTTAAATTACGTAATACGTACATGTACTGAAAATAAAAAATATATATGCAAATTGAGAAGGAAAGGGAGAATTAAGTAAAACAACAAGAAAATATAAAATTGCCAGTTTGGTCATTGAAAGAGCCAGGGTATCTGTGTCAGGGATACTGCTGCAAAATATTTCATTCTCCTTTCGCAGTCCTCCCACGCCCACAATGGACATGACACTAACTGAATACTCGCCCCTCAATTAGTTTTGCATCCGGGAAGCAAGTGTGATGTAACTGGATGGCGCCATTTGTTCCTTTGAATCTATTGACCAAATGGAAGAGAGGGCTTCATAGAACTTAATTGCGTCTTCACTAAAGTCAGTGGTGTTACACATTCTATAATACTAAATATACAATCATAAACAACATTGCTACATTGGATTGTTACATTTATATTAGAATCAATAAATGGAATATATATATATATATATATATATATATATAATACCATATTGTTTTCTGCCTCAATGGAACAGGCGAAACATGAAATTTTTTGAATTTGGTAACAAATAAACACTATTCAATTTTTGCAAAACGGATATTGTTCCTTATTTTCAAAGTAATATATAGTAATGATTAGCCTTTATTACTAAATATTAAAAAAAAACTTTATTACATGAAAATACAAAAATACATTAAAAAAATATTATTGGGTGCCAACAGATATACATTGGTCTGAAAAAAAAAATTATCATAAGCTCCGGCTTGGTTATAAAATCCTCCTTCTCAACAGGGTAATGTGGGCGGCTCGGTAGCTATTCAAGAACAGAGCCTATTTCCGCACTGTGTAAAAAAATTCAACTTTTGAACGCACTTTACAGAAATGGTGATCCTTACTTTAACTTGTGGCGTCAGCCGACTTGCAGTGGGTCACTGGTCTTGTAGTAAGCAGCACATCTCTTCGGCCTCCCCGCGATGGACGACTCTCCAAAAACTTTTGTTGGCTACCGCTCGCCTGGATTTTCCACCCTCTCGCATCTCTCACTCCACTTTCCGTCCTCTATCTGTCTGTCTGCCTGCGTCTGTCCACTTTCACCCGGGTTCGGCGTATATATTCGTACTCCGCCCTCCCAAACGATGCAAAAAAAAGGGACGCGGCTTCTTAAGGCCTCTCGGACGCACGTGGCCGTTTAATTTATTCCTTCTCAGGCCCGCGGACACAAGGGCGGCCACTTAAGGTTGTTATTCACTACAATATTCACTGCAATGTAATGATTCAATTAAAATGATTTAAACGTGCCACATGTTGTAGCAACAATTTGTAGTATTTAAAGATAAATGATAAGCAAAGTAAAAATTAAGTTTTAATTAAAAGACCAAATTTAAAGTAAACAAGTAAATTAATTTATTAAATCCAATTATTGAAATTATAATACATATCAAATCTTGACAATATATCACGGCTAGATCTCAATGCCGACCATCGGGCCTTCAATAAAGAATATTTAGTTCAAACAATTAAACTTACGAAGTGTATAAATCCTTAATTCAAACAATCAGTACAATATTTAAAATATGAAATCTGAAATCTCAACTCAGAAATCTGACGATAAAATATCATTTACTGTGGGGTTTACAGATAATAAGTTGTTCAGTTTACCTTAAAGTTTTGTTGAACCAAGAAATGGGCTCGTACGCACACGCACGATCATTATTAATACTTTATAAACAGGCCATAATACATAGAATTTACTAGGCAACACTTTCTGCTTGCTGAGTTTAATTGCACAAATTGTTTCGCAGTTCTCTCTATTAATAACTTGTTACCATTATCAACGTTTGGTTATTTACTGGATACAATAACCTAGCTCCCAATAATTGAAGCATTGTATAACTTGTGAACGAAGGCTAGACTGCGAAAATATTCTACATCAGGGAAAATAACTGTCGGCGTAAAATCGTCGCAGTTGTTTGCTCAAAACTGGAAACTATACATTATTCTGATTAGTAGAGCTGTTAGACTACATACAGCCTTGCCTCCCCAAACACACTTTCTGAAATTTTGTCCGAACTGTTACTCCTCTGTCTCATGTCCACACACTGCCGCTCTGCGCGTCTAGCAAAATGTTTTTCGACAATACCTTAGCATGCAGGCATTATAGCCCCATATTCTTGTACAGAACTCATATGTTTACGCCGCCAACAATGCTAGACCAAAATTTTTGTTTATTAATTAATTATATTTCCTTTTAATTACTACATTATATATATTTATATATATATTATAATGAATAAAAAAGAAGATTAATTAATTAAACAATTTAATAAGCAAAATATTAGTTAAATGATTTGAATTCAATAGTTAGTTGATGAATTAATTATATTTATTTAATTAAAACGAGAAGGATTTCAAAATAATTACTAAATTCTTTAAAACTTTACAAGACAATTACTTTTATTCAGATAAAATTTACAACATTTCTTGACGAGATTATTTACATTTGAAGTTTTTCAATTTTATAGATTTTAACAACCCTTATGTCAGGGTCGTTTATTTTAGGCCTTCTAAGTAAAGAACCAACCGTTACATTTACATTAAACAAATCAAATTCCTTTACAACCTTAGAGTTTAATCAATCAAACAAACGTGAAATCGAAATATGACGATTCTATCTTTAGTAATCGTTTACAAAACTTTATCAAATTTCTTTGTACTTACAAACATCTGCTGGTACCAGGCTTAAACTTTCTTGGGCTCAGGCGCACCTCACAATTCACATTAAAAAGGCCATGAAATCACTGAATTTAAATTTATTAAAGAAACATTGTCGTAACTTTTGGATCTCTCGAATGGAAACTGTAAAATGCTACTTCTTCCGGATTAATGGTTTGTCAGATTGTTACAAATGGTCTCGCTGTGAAATTGGTGACGGTCACTGTACTTATTGATTTTTATTGCGGCGTGACTTATTAAGTTGCTGCTTGTAACTTTATTCGATGAACCACAGGCTGGAAACTTTTTACTTGATTTCAACCTGCAGCCTCTCTGGATGTATCTGTGCCAGGCACTCTGTTCGTCGTCCGAC
This sequence comes from Zhengitettix transpicula, assembly GCA_037074705.1. NCBI lineage: Eukaryota > Metazoa > Arthropoda > Insecta > Orthoptera > Tetrigidae > Zhengitettix > Zhengitettix transpicula. The sequence goes on from CM073591.1 coordinate 189,408,788, forward strand.
TGTCTCTGTAAAACCCCGCGGTTCGGCACGACAAAGCCCGCCTGTACATTGTCGCCTTGGAATTTGTCCCGATAACAATCCACCATAAATATAAATACTAATTAGTATTACAATTTATATATTATTTTGTATCACATTTACTAGTTTACGCAAACTGAAACAAGTAATTATAACACAATACGATCAATTTAAAAAATTATCAGCTTCTTTATATATTTGTTACTAGTACCATTGAAATAATTAAAGGAAGAAAGTCTTTAGCTTTAATTTGGTTGATTTGACTATATTCACACAACAATAATAACAATTATTACTTATAAATAACATTCATAATCAAAGACTATTTAATGATCATTCATATAAAACGAATTCCGGGATTAAATGTGGTCGGGATTTAATACAAATTAAACTTCTTACTACTCTTGAAATTATACACAGCAAGGGGGTGGGGAGATCGTTACATAAAAATAACGCAAAGACAGCCAAGATTCCAGTAAAATTTGGGTTAGGATGTCGCGGTGGTGATCTGCGTTGGGCGGAGGTGAGAGGGCGAAGAAAATTTCAAACACGTAAAACGGCTGATTTTGGGGTCAAATAAACATATTTCGGGATCAAAGAGATTAATAAAATATCTCTACATGTTCCCGCGTATAATTTCAACAATTTCGGGCTTGGTATGGTAGCACATTTTGTGTATTTTCAAACCGAAATAGCAAAAAAAACATTTGCTACAATCAAGTTTGTGTGTGAAAATGCACAAAATTTGACGCGTAAAATTTGAACCTCATATTAACTAACATATATCTTGACAACAAAGTGAGCTTGAAAGCTGATACTTTGGCAGCTTATAATCAGTAATGGGTGTAGTTAGCTTACCAAAGCATAAATTTGTAGAACGTCTTGTTCCAACGTTATAAGCACGAAAAATATGCCTCAAATTGACGTGACGGTTTTTTGAGCAACTTTGTGATATAACAGCAATAAAACTATAACTTTTAAAACCTTGGAACTGCAATCTGCGTGTAGAGCATAAAAATATGTCTGTAGTTACCATTATTTACGAATCTAGCTGACACAGTTCCACAACAGTAGTACTTCAAACTTCGCAATCTATTCACGCCAAGGTTGAATTCCACAGGTGACTTTTTTTCAGGAGGCCCTGGCGCCCCCTCTATACTACTTATGAAGGTGAAATTTTACACAGAATTGTCTCAGACACATATCTGTCCCTACACAAAATTTCAGCAAGATTGGAGGTGGTCACTTAAAATTTTATTTGAAAATTTGGTCATTTGGCCCAATTACATTCTCCTCAACACACTCTTTTCGCCTTCATGGTCCAAACAACTGAATATCTCAAGTTCTGTACATTCCAGTGCTGCCTGAGGCAACAATGCAACTTTATCAAGCAAGCATTATAGGCTCCATATTCTTGCAGGCAATCCGTATATTTACGCCGCCGATAATGAAAATCGTAAAATTTTGTTTGTTAAATAATTACAGATTTTAAATTACCAATATTCGAGGAACAAAAATTGCGAAACTAATCTTTTGTGTTTTATAACATAACAAAGAATTATGTGCCCAGTTTTGTGACATTCAATACTTTTATCTAGAGAAGATGTCACATAACATAACATAAACGTTAGAAAAACAACTTTGGCCATGACCTGTAGTCACAGTTATTCAAATGTAATAAAAATATTTTCGTTGGTGAAGGATTTAATTTCACTGTAAGACGGAACACTTCCCTAAATATTTATTTAATAGTTATTAATTAAATACGGTTGGGCAATCGTCCGCTGGTCTCTTAGCTTGCCAACCTATGTACGGGCGTTATATGCTCACAGTCTGGGGAATATAATAACAAAAATTATTTATAGATATTAACAGAACTGTTTATAAATGTTAGAAAAATAATTTCAGTCACTTGATCGTTCACGGAACTCGGCTCTACGTCGTGAGTTTACGTACTGCCGTGGTTCTGCGATGCTCGCCCTATCAGGAGATCCCTCTCTACCACTCAGTGTTGCCAATCCTTAAAAAAATCACAGCCCGTTATGCTCACAGTACACTTACTTTATGAACCTGGCTCATATATAACAATGGTCAATAAGTTATTTAAACTTCGTGACAGGCGCGATCCCAAACGGGGAGTCAATAAATTTGTCAGGAACGCAAAGGTACTTCAGTCGGGATGAGGATCTCAATTATGCACCTAGGGGGCTAGACTTTGATGGAATTGTGAAGGGTTTATTTAACAAATAAAAGCTTCATTAAAAACAGAAGCCCATGAAACAACAAAATTTAATGTAAAAAATTTACATACAATCGTAACTCACCAGTTCAAACAATTTTCAATCGTTGAATATTGCTTGTATTGTATCATACGCTTCCTCTCTTATCTTTATCAGTTATACTTATCTAATTAATGTCTGCAAGTTTCTTGAAGAGGTAGTCGGTCATTATAAAACCATAGGCTATTTGATTACTTTTATATTGTTTAATTTAATTTTCCGTAAACGATATGGGTTTTATTTCTATGATTACAATAGCATTTGGCGAAAACGTTTTACAGAACAAAAGATCAACAAAAAACAGCGTTGACTGAAACGGAGGATCCATGGATCGTGTGACTTCATATCCTTGTAAACGTACAATTGACATTTGACCATCATTTTCCAGGTTCATCGCGTTTATCTAGAAGAAATGGCTTATAAATGGTGAGCGGTATCACTACGCGCAAATAATTCGATTAAAAACTCAGAAAAACTATTTGTTTCTGTTATAAAGTTATAAATATACAATATATTTTTTCTGGAAAGTTAACTTTCATGTAAGTAAACGTTTTATATTTTAGTCTGAAGACAAGATCGGTAGCACGGATGTGACGTAATAGCCTAAGCCCCGCCCAAATACTAACGATGACGTCAAAATTTTATATTATCATCTGAGTGAACCTGGACATTACATCGAGTTGTTCAACTATGCAATTGGAGGTCTGGATCTCTGCTGAGTTATTGTCATCGCCATCGACGAGACCGCAACTCTGGTATGCCGGTACAGGTGAATGCAGAACACCCGGTCTATCAATGACGGACGCCTTCTCCGTGCCGCGACCGGTTTAGGAGGCAGCTGACTGACTCTTCCAATGGGTACAGGGAACAACTCTTACCGTATTCCCAAGGTCTGCAACCGCGGAACAGACACCTTTCAAAACAGGCCGAGGTGCCTCGGCTTGTGGGAACTTTAGTTCAAAAAACCAGAGAGAGGAGAGGGCATCCCCAATGATAACCTTCTCCAGAGCTCACTAGGAAGGTTCCCAACAAAACTGGGTACACATATTCTTAAAAACACGGGAAACAGAATTGAGAGGGTGAAGTTATTGACAAAAAGGTACCTCGAGTTTTATTGACCATCGCAAATTATCGGGTGTTTTTCTTAGAGTGCCAGGTATATTTTTCGTCTCTATTTAGTTAAAGATTTTTTTTACAGCTTTAATGAACGAGGAGTAATTTTGGACACTCTTAAGTTTACGAGTAGTTTTCTCTCTTCCCGGGTTCTTAAAGTATCGTTAATCATCATACCAGTTTATTTGAACTTACTTTCGACAAACTCTACCAGTTATACCACGTTCAATAGCGGCTCATGAACTTAATGCAGGTCTCAAATCATCAGTAAAGAAACTGACTTTGTAGACCAATTTGCGTGTATACGATACATCGACTGGACGTTTCACAAAACAATCGTTGAATATTGGGAATAGGAAAATGGCTCCCACAAAGTATCACATTGCCAGCAAACTTCTGTAAGCAGACAGCAATCACAGACAATTGATTCACAATTTTCGCAAATGTCGTCGCACAGAATTACAAAACTAATCAGTGGATCAGTGAACGTGCTATATTAACATACGAATACAACGTTGTCAGAGCCATCAACATTCCAAACGAAATACCACTGGAAGAAACAACGTCCATCATCAATTATCCAACTGAATTTTGGAATTCACTTGATTTGCCTGGCAGGCTGCCGCACGTTTTAACATTGAAAATTGGCTTGCATATAATCCACCACGACTTGGTAACGTGACCAGGCTTTCTGTGAAACAGATGATGAACAATATCATCGAAACTACAATTTTAAATGGAAAAGTTAAAGTCGAACATGTACTGTTGCCATGTATCCCAATCGTTCCGACAGATATGCTATTCTTTTAAACGGTAGTAGTTTTCGGAGCGACTCGCATTTGCAATTAGCATCAGTAATGCACGGGGACAGACGCTACAAGTATGTGAACTAAATTAGGAAAATCCATGCTTCTCACATGTATGTGACCTGCTCACCCGGTATTTATTTGCGTAGGCACCTGACGAAAAAAACAAGGAAGCCTGCGAGAGAATTCTCTCGCAGGTGAACCTTCCCAGAGAGCTCTGGCGGAGGCTACCTTTGGGGATGCCTTCACATCTCTCTGGTCTTTTGAACTAATGTTGCCACATGCCTAGGCACCTCGGCCTGTTTTGAGAGGTGTTCCGGGATCACAGACCTTGGGCATACGGTAAGAGTTGTCCGCTATTCCTATTGGAATAGTCGGCCAGCTGCCTACTAAATTGGTCAAGGCAAGGCGGGACAAAGCTGCGACCCCACAGATAACACCTCTCCCGCCATCGGAAGGGCGTGGGACAAGTACCAAATGCCCGACCTACCTGATGCAGGTTTTTATAGGGTTTGTCCTGCATTACTTTTAGGCGAATGCCGGGTATGATCCTTAAACTATAGCCCCGGGGCACTAGTTAACCCTTGGCTACCTTCGTCCACCCTTCCGCATCCCCCCTTTCAAATCCCTTTCCTATGCTATAAGAGGGGAGTTGCCACTATGTGGATTACCCTATACATAGCCTGTCTACACCCAAAAAAAATGACGAAAAAACAAATAATATTAAATATCCAAAGCACTTCGATAAACGTATTTAAAACACTAACTCGCATGGCATGTATTTTTTTGGATCTTTCTGCAAACCGTTTTACTGTATTGCCATAATCTGCGTTTGTAATACAATTTTTATTTTTTTAACAATAAATGTGTGATTCGTATTACTAGAAACTATTTATATTCAGTAACCCATCAAACATTGTGAGAGAAAAAAAATTATTTTCTTGTTTTTTAAAATTCTTTAGGTATGCAATTTTCTGTAAATAAATTGATGGTGTACGAAATAAGTTTAAACGTAGCATAAAAATTTAATCTTATTTGTTTTACAAAATATGTTGTATATATTTTAATAACTGTCATGACGGCACATATGGATCTAATTTTCTGCTCTTGAACCTTCTACCGATATTTCTGTGTCTGCCCCGCATTCGTTGAACATAACAAGTTTTTTGAAGTTTAATAATTAGCTCTGAGGAGTTAATTTTAGCATTCAATTATAGTTTTAATTATTGTGATTGCTTTTCATTCCCAGAGCATTGGTTTTTGTGAAATGTGTGGATTGATTCTCTTCTTTCATTTCTGCTACATATTTTTCAAACTGTGTTTCGGAAATATTTTCTTTTGTATTTCTGTGAATAGTTTCGTTGAAATAGAGTCATCTTGTAGGACGCATTCGCAGATCTTGAACTTTTACTTTTATGGCACCTACACTGTTGCATTCCACGACCACTCGCAATCATACGAATGAAATTATCCAAACCTTTTCTGACTGCATGTACATGGCTACATTCCTTTTTTATACTTCTGAATATTCCCCTGTCATGCTTATTTATTAATTAATATTTATGTATTATATAATATAATTATATAATTAATATTTATTTATTAAAATCCTTGTGTATAATTTTTATACTGCCTTACTGTCGTATTTTTTTTTTCATTTTTTTGCCTTCCTTGTGAAGTTTTGTCAACATTTCCCTTTAATTAAGGTAATTTGTGTATACTTTTTATTGCAGCAATACTCCAATATTTATTTTTGGTTATAACAAATCACTTATTCTGTTTAGATCATTGTGATATCTTGAAGATCGTGATTTTCAGCACATTGTATAGGTAATCTAATTTGGTTTATATTTCTCATATATGAATAAGTATGTATTTGAATCGTCCGGTTACTCGTTTATTTCCATTTGTTAGTGTGTTATTTAGGCAATTAACGTACACAATATATATTTAGCATAATTTTCGGGGCATTGATAGGAGAGACTTACGCTGTGAACTAGTTTGACTATAGAATCTTTAATTAACTATATATAATTGAAAACGAGTTAATTCCCCTTACTAAATTTTCTGTTCCATTGCACATATATACTTACTTCGTATGAAATATTCATTGTAGTGGATAATAATTTTTTCTATAGCATGTTGTATGAACACACTTACTTTTAAAAAAGAAGAATTAATATATTTATAAGTTCAGTAATATAATTATTAGTTCCTGAATGCTTTTAATTTTTGGATTAATTTAAAGTATACCTGGAGAGGAACAACAAACAATGTGTGGAGTATTTCTGGTCGATGCTTCATTAAATGTAACGAGTTGCAATTTTGCTAGAGTACTCTATTTAAGAGAGTGCCAAATTTTACAGAGAATCATCATGTACTGCCGGGCACTACGAAGAGAAAATGGATTTTGAGTGCATCAATCATTCCAGTCAGTGTCAAATACCACGCTGCGAATAATAACCCATATTTTCAATTACACAACAGTAAATATGAAATAATAGTTCCAGACCTTTGTGGCCTCTGGATAATAATTACACCAAATATAAATATGTATGAATATACATTAAGAAGTAGGTGATTTATGCAGCGGAAATAATATATTTGTACCGAACCGTTCTCCAAGAAAGACTAGAGAAAAAGTGGAGAATCACGATAAATTCACTAATTTACAACACTTTCTATCACACCGAGAATAAAAACTAAGTTCTCATACCTTCAATAACTACTTAAAAAACCAGAAGCAACAACCTGTCTAAATCAATACAGTACACTACACTGGAAGTAACACATAAAAAATAGGGACAAAAAACCTAGAATATTCATTGGCTAGTTGACAGAAGATCAACATTACCACTTGAGAATAAAACAGTAATCGTATCTATCTTTTAAGTTATAGTATATAGCTTATCCCTTAATTCCTCAATCCCTTAATTCCTCCTAGAAATTAAAAATATAAGCACTTTTCGTGACGAAACAAATGATTTGAAACAAAAGATTTCGTTAAAAATATAATTATATGGAAGTTTTTGTTAGGCGTGGTGTTACGTATTTGGATGAAAAAATGGAGATATTCTACAAGGAAACCGCTAAAATTACCATTTGATGGAATGTGTTGATTTGTCAACGAATCTGTTTAGCTGAAGGAACCATTCCCAGCTTCTCAGTCACCATGGTAGTTTATTTCGCGTCCTTTAGGTTTATTTGCGAGAAGCGATCCCAATTGCTGAAAAAAAAAATCATTTCCCTTATATTTTCCTGAAGGTTTTTATACTGTAGTGTTTTATGTACTGCTGGTGTTAAGGAATAGGATTTTTAAAAATAGGTTAATGTTTTGGAAGGTGTTAAAATGTTACTTAATAATCACTTTTAAGAGTGAGTGACTCTAGGTTTGAATAAGGTTTAATAGTACTTTCCGATTAAATCACGTCTGTGTCCAGAAAGATGTTGACATAGAAATATGATTAGTGGTATAGATTATTCTATGCATTCAATTATTCTGTGTGTCGGAATAAACAAATGTAGGCATCTTCAGATATTTCAACTCGTATTTCAGAGTGTAGACATACTTATACTTCAATTTTACGTATATATATATATATATATATGTGTGTGTGTGTGTGTGTGTGTGTATGTATTGTAATACTAATTAGAGGCCAGTAATGATTTTAATAATTGGATTGTTATCAGTACCAATTCTTCAAAGACGACAATTGGTAAGTTAGCTTTGTTGCGAGCCGCTAGCACTGTCTGTCTGATATTGTCGCCGGGAGAGGAAGTAAAATTTGGAGAGAACTAACAGCGTGGCCCAAGTATAAAATTCAACCGAGAAAGTTACAAGTTTTTAAATCCAAGTATAAAGTTTGGACAGCGAGATACTTTGTAAAAAACTGCAAATAGTAATCAAATATTTGCGCCACATTAAGATTCCTACGCGTACTGAGATCAACATTTTCCACATCAAGACAATGTGATACAATATGTCTGGCTGATGATCCGGAGGTGCAGCAGATCCAGTTCCCGGAGGAAAATTCAATAACTACGACCGTGTGTTTGACAATCAAGTGTAGTCAGTGATTCATGGCCTTTTTAGTGTAAATTGTGTGCCCGAGCAGAGGAAACTAAGTCTGGTACCAGCCGAACATTTTTGTAAGTAGAAACCAAGTTAATTAAGTTTGTAAACGATAGTTAAAGGTATTCGTCAGATTTCGTTCGTATCTTTTTGGTTTTGTTTGTTAATTTCTAAATTCTATGATTGTTACGTAAATTCTATGATTGTTCTTTACTTATCAAGGCCAGGTAAACGACACTGAGAGAAGAGTTATCAAATTTCTAAACATTGAAACTTTAAATGTATTTAACCTTAGAGAAAATGTTATAGATTTCTATTAAATAAAATAAATGGTATCATAAAGTTTAAAGTAGTAAATATTTCTCGATACTTTCTGTTAAAATAAAATAAATTGTTTCAGAACGAATTATCAATTTAATAAAACTGAAAATTTATTGTTTAAATACTTCAATAAAATTTTGTTAATTCATTCAATTAATCTATATATTTATTACAATATATATATATATATATATATATATATATATAATTAAATGGTGTATACAGTTCAATGCAAAATCCACAGTGTTTTCAACTCCATTATTGCCGACCGTCCTGACTCCTACCGGGAACTATTACGCAGAACGACGAGGTGGACCGTTAAAGAGATAAGAGACATTTGAGCGTTTTAGAACGTAGATAAGTGGTATTAAAAAAGTAGATAGTTAGGGAGATGAGAGTTGGCATACGGTGAGGGAGAGACTTTAGTAAAAATGAAAGTTTAAAGTAAGTGGATGTAGGGAATGAAATTAGTAAGTAGTTTTATGACGTTAGATTTTCAACTGCAAATTTTTGGGTCTGTGATTATAGTTCTTGAAGGAAATTTTGGTATTAAAAAGTTATATGATGATGAGAAAAATTATACTGAGATGAAAATTTAGGACATATAGTTTAAGTTTTATTGGATCAGAATTATTGGTAATTTAATCATCCTTACGGATGTCTTTGTAACAGCATTAAAACAAAGCTGTAGCTGACCACCCGGACAGACAAATTGATCCAAAAATTTGCAGTTTTGATTTTTAATTTCTTAGTTTATAAATTCTACGATTGTTCTTTACTTATCAAGCCCAGGTAATCCAATTATTCATTACAGTATATATAGGGTAAATTAATATATTGTAATGCCTGAGGGAAAGGCATTGTTTCGGATTAATGGTCTTGGCAGTTCACTTGTTGACTTAGGATCGGGATGGAAAGTCAGGGCAAGGCACATGTGCGGGGGCCTGTCACAAAATAAATCTGTTAAGGCAGGCATTGTTTCGGATAATGGCCTGGACAGTGGATAAGACATTCTGTAATGTGTTTATTTAGTTCTTGGGAGCGCTGGTCGTGTGAGAAGACAAGTCCAGAGTAATTGAGGGTGCAGTTTGGGCGGTCTGGAGAATTTAGAACCGCGCACGTGTGGGGATGAGGATACAAGTGCAAAGTAATTACGGTCCTGTCTCGATGTGAGATGACGGAGGGGCTAGCTATTTGCTAAGGAACTGCAGTGCAGAATGTAAATCTCGGGGTAATGGAGAAACTGTCAACGAGCAATTGCGACGTAGTTTTGGGAACAAAGGAAAAGAGAAGGTACGGGGATATAAAAAGAGAAGATAAGATTTTTGGAAGTTAGTTGAGTGTGAGAGCTAGAAGGAGTGAGTTGAGTGTGAGAGCTAGGAGGTGCCAGTGGAGTCTTGGAGCTAGGAGGTGAAGTTGAGTCTTGGAGGGGAGTGTTGGTTGTGGAGGCGTAAGGCGAGCACCGAGTATATAGAATTTTTGCAGCCTGCGAGAGAAATAGGAAATTTATGTCAACGATAAACATTTTTGTAAGCAGAAGTTCAATCTGTTGTAATAGCAAAATTTGACCACTGTCTTCGATGGTAGGAGACCAGGACACAGCACCCAGCGTCGAGTAGTTTCACCACGAGCAAGTGGGATGTCCGAGTATGGGGAATCAGCTATCGTCGAACCAATAATATGTGTTAGAGTCAGTGTTTAAACGTCCAGTCTATAAAGTGTGTGTGTAATGAACGAGCCAAATGTTCCTGAGTAATCGTAAGTTGAAATTTCATGGTATTAATATGTGTAAACGGAATTAAAAGATACAGTCAGATATCGTTCTCCAGAAAAGAAACCCCCAACCGCTTACCGTTTGAGAATGATTCACTGCCTCAGGAGTTACAGCGGTGCTGGGATCACCCACCACCTATTAATGAATCACTCGCCAGGCTGGCGGCCTTCCTCAGCAAAATGTTACCACCGCCTCGGTAGTCAAACATCAAAGTGCCCCTCTCTCTCCAACCTCGTTACATCCCCACTCATTTTAATAAAATTTTTATTAAAATAAACTCTTTTAAATTTAGAATCAATCTGGTAGATTAAGTTCGTTAATAAGTTTCGTCGATGTCTAGACGATTAAATATTTCAGTTTAATTTAAAGATAAATGTTGGGTTCTTTGATTATTTAAGTGTTCTGTCCGTTATCAAACCCAGTAAAGACCCATGAGAGAAAGAGATATATGTTTTTTATTATTAAATTGTAAAGTTTTGATAAATAAAATTGTTTGTTGTTAAAATATAATTTTTTTATTTTGACGCATGGTTTGTTATTACAATATATATCATGTTTCTACATTTTCTCGTAGAATGGACAGTTTTTTCCAATTAATCCTTCCTTAAACACACAAAATACAATTGCAAAAGAATAAAAAATTATCAGGTGTTTATAAGTTGGGTGTCATTTGGCAAAGTTACCACAAAAGAAGAAAACAAAAAGAAAATTAATTTATTATGTGAAATAGGTACATAACAAAGGAAACTACATACCCAGAATGAATAATAAATGCTGCCGGCTTGCTAGAACATGAACTCCACCTCAGGTTACCCGTGTTTAAGTAGAACTTGAAATACCCTAACATGTTAACGTAAATTCTCCAGAAAAGAAACCCCCAACCGCTTACCATTTGAGAATGATTCACTGCCCCAGGAGTTACAGCGGTGCTGGAATCACCCACCACCTATTGATGAATCACTCGCCAGGCTGGCGGCCTTCCTCAGCAAAATGTTACCACCGCCAAGGTAGTCAAACATCAAAGTGCCCCTCTCTCTCCAACCTCGTTACATCCCCACTCTTTTTACAAAATTACCCTTTTATTGGGCGAAATCTTTCTAGCTATTAACAGACTTTTCTATCGGCTACGAACGAGGTAGTAAGGGATATGTCAGGAGTCGAGCACCTATGGGAGCAGGTCCTCAGAATCTCTGAGAGGTTCTACCGCAGTGCGCATGACTCCAGTAATGAGCTGGTCTCATCACTAGGACGATACGACACTGACAAAAAGGTAAACAGGAACCGACCACTGTCGATCTTCCTGTACAGGTATCAACAGATTTTGGCAAAACAATCGCACAAGCTTTTTACACTTGTACGCTGTAAAATTATTTATACTTACATACTATTCTATATTACAAACAAATGAATCCCCTATGAGTTCCCTTTTCCTATATCATTGTAACGGGGAAGAAGCGAGGGCGGCGTGCCAAAGAAGAAGTAGAAGTAGCAGCAGCAGCACAATGGTATGAATGCAAGAATGAATATGTGAGTGAATGAGAAGAGTGCTTCAAAATGTTAGGATGCCTTTAAGGCAAAACATTTACGATGTATGAATCCAAATAAACGACATTTAGTTATGACAATTGATACGTTATACATTATACGTCATCATTGCAGAGTAGATTCCATGAGGAAGGAACTCTGAACAAAACTACAGGCGGCTGGACCTCAGTCGTCGCTGCTGCTGCTGATATCGGCTACAGGGACACGTCCTAGGAATTTCCTGGAACAGTTTTTTTTAAGCTACTTATGTTTAAAGCTATTTATGGCCGGGGAAAATCCCTTCCTGGAGTTTTGCTACCTTCATCCAAAGCTAAAATTTAAAATGTATTTCCATACTTCCATTACATTAAATTAAATAAACCGAGCCGAAATAATGCAATAAAGAAAGTGCGCTATAACATGTTTTATCCAATCGCACTTATAATTCGTTCCAATACGCCTGTTACCTTGCTTCTATTTCTCACATTGGTTTATAAAGGCTTCTCTTCTATTCTTCCCCAGCATGTTACGTTCAACACATGTGTAACTTGCATTTTGTATACTATCAGACAACTTAAAATCTTGCTTTTGATCGTACCTGAAAGTACATATTGTTGAAATAACATCCTCGTCAGAACCAATCATATATCACATTTGAATATCGTAGAATTTCTTACAAATGTGTTACATTTGAGTTTTATTCATTTATTGACTTTTGTTATTAAGGATCCTGTTAGTACATCCAATTAGGAGTCCAAGATCCACGTACAGAGAAATTTTCTCTGTGCTTGTACCGTCCATTGATTTTTCTAATTGCCCTACGTGTTCGTTGAACATCGTCTTTGGTTTTTATAAGTTAAGAATAAGGCCTCTAACTACAGTATTCACTACCTGGATTATTTTTCATAGGAGATGTAGGTATTATCCTTAAATTTTGTATCAATTTTCTTCTTCTTTTCAGCTTAGTTCCTCGTTTGAGACTTTGAAAGTTCTCTTGTGTGATGCCTCCATTGTTATACATATACAAGAACAATTATTAATTAGGTGAGATCCTGAAGTAAATCCTCTGTAGTCTTGACGAAGCTATCTATTCCTATCTCTGTCCAGGCTGAAATTAACTACAATTTAACTGAAAACCGATGTTGTGCTACTGAATAGAAGATTAAAAAGTGTCAACTGTGTTCGTTGACTACAGTAACCGACCATTTGTCATAGTAGGTGGATCAGAACGGTTGTTAAGATCGGCTATAAGGCTACAGGAATATGAAATGACATAAAAGTTATCTCAGAGTGTCTGTGAACGAATCCTGTAGCTGTACACAGAGACAATAACGATGGAGATTGTATTCGATCTGAAATAACTGACATGGAACCAGGAGAGGAAATACGCGAACGTAGAATAGAGAGATTTCATTTTCACAGCGTGTTATGTAATATATGAATATATTGGTATTATACAGGTTAAAGTACTAAAATACACTCACAAATACAATTTTTGTGTAGTCTACCGAATTGGACGTATATCTTGCTGGAAAATTTCCAACGGACCCGTTATTCGTTATGAGATAACTATGCAGTACGTTATGGAGCGAAAATGTATGCCGTAGTTGGAAATCTGGTTTGGGATCCTTTAAATGTCACTACAGTAGGCTTACACAAAATTATATTTGATCTTAGCGGTAGATTTCCACTATCAAGTCTTGTAAGGACTCTATCATCATCGGAGCCATACCAACTTCCGAAGAAGGGGAAGAGGCGAAGTTCCAGGTAGATAACCACGAGTAAGAAAACAGAAATTTAGACAAACTTTCGGTTTAAGATAGTGGCCAAATTAATTTCACTTTACAGCATCACCGAATTGTCTGACATAATTCTTTTCAACATGACGTTGACATCAGAGACTTCCTGTATGAGCTGGTCCCTTAGAAGGAGTCTTACAGGAGTGTAGAAGGAGGCTACCTATGTGGTTGCTCATGGCGACCTCAGTCATATCGTGGTTATGGCTACCAGATACTGAGGACCACTTCTCCTTCCCTTCTTGCTACTGACTGCACAATGAGCGACTAGGTAGAGAGGAACTCCCTCTTCCCTTCCCGTCTTTCTTGCTCATAGTCTCGAAGCACATTGCGAGTCCAATAAACTATGTACATGATATAATTATATGATAACAAATTTAAGCAGACAGCGATGGAATCATTATTCAAAATTGAATCGAAAGAATTGGCCGTGACGGGATATTATAGGAATAAAACTACATCCAATTGGATAAAAAAATTAAGAACATACTTCCAGACTTATAAAAAAGTTTAAATTAATTAGCTTTACTTAACAAACTGGAATGAAATTGAATTTAATAATTGCGTTTACAATAAAAAAGGTAGAAAACCAATATAAGTGAAAAAGTAAGTCTGTAAAAATACCATAACACTCCCTGCAGTTTTTAAGCCACCAATGCCAAACTATGCATTTCCAAGTCCCAAGCTTGCGATAAAGTATGAGCTAAAATTGCACATAATAAAAATATTATTATTAATAATACTTATCACGCCGATTATCTGTCTATAATAGGAGCGAGGACAATGAATAATCCAATTTTAGTGCTGAAGCTCACTTACGAGAAGAACTGAACTAGGGCCCCCAGGCTATAGTTTAACGATCGAGATTAACCGTAGGGATGTTTCATTTCGGAACATAAGTGACATGTGTACTGTTTGTAATTAGGACTGCATTTAATTTTTATGTAATCTTGGTACTACGTGTAAGTTTACTTAAGTTGGCAACAATGCAATCTATGTTCATTTGTTGTTATATTGTAACTAGCCGTAAAACAATAAGCCACCTTTGTTATGTTCCGATATTAACTGTTTCTTGTAATATATGAAATAAAAATCCTTCATGTACCAAGTTTCGTTAAAATTGATTCACATGTTTAAGATTTAAAACGAATTTCTTTGACAAACATGTGAGTAATTTCGGTATTTTGGATATATTTTTTCCTAAGTATTTTCATAGGCCTTCGGGGTTTATTAAACTTATCCCTGATAGAATGCCGTAGCTAAATTAAGCGAGTGTCATAACACCGCTTTCGAAAGCAATATCAAATTATATAAAATTAATATTACCCCTTCCACCCCATCCATAGGTGTTAAACTTTAACTTAACCGTATTGGAATGTCATAACTCAACTCAGCGACTTCCCCAACGCTGGATTCGACACCAATCTTGGGAGTTCTCGTGATTTTTGCCACCCACTTTCATACCTGACCTCTTGCTTTTAGGGGATGAAATTCGACACTAAAAACATCGAGAGTGGCATTATTAATCTGAGCGAACCCGTAAACTCTTTATTTGGAGCCAATATAGGCAGTTATCGCATATTTTGTATTTTCAAAATGCCAACTCCTTGTACTATAGGGGTGCTATAGTTAACTTAATTCCGCAGGGTTGTTCGTGGATCTAAAGTGACACGTGCACCAAGTTTGGTTGAAATTTTTCCTCGCATTAATTGAATAAGTTAATTTAAAAGTGTTCTATCATATTGTAACGGGAAAACGTCAATCGGGATAATGTACTGTCGGACAAATAACAATCGGGATTTTGTCCTGTCGGGAAAACGTGAATCGGGCACGTGTGTGTCGGGAAAACGTCCGGATCCCACAGATAATATTAAATTATATTCCAACAGCAGAATTAAAAAGAAAGTAATTGTGAAACAATGTGGAGTGGACTGAAGGTGAATAGTTAGGTTCATAATTTATTAAACTTAATTTTGTGTTGTTCTTCTAAATTTACCTAGCACAGGAAATATGTTCGAAATAAATACAAAAGTAAGCACAACAATTATTTTTAATTTTAACTATTTTTAATATAACGTTAGTAGTTTCCTGAGACCCTGTAAGAAAACGCAAACAAAGGAGTTTGTACGGAATTACGTGAAATTGTAGAAAATTGTACTTTGTGATACGCTGGAACGCTTTGAATTCCCCACGCACTAAAGAGGAAAAGAACTTTCATCTACACTCATAAATAATCTGCAATGTATTATAAAGTAACATCTGATAGTGATAAAGTTTTGTCGCCACAGCATACTCGTATCGCACGCTAGAATCTATTGTGCCTCGAGAAATGTGTGTATGTATGACTCGTAAAAAACAGCGATAATGATTTTACTTCGTAAAAGAATAAATGTATTTCTTTACCAAATATCTATAATGATCAATGTTCTGTCAAAGAAATAAATAACTTTGACATGCTGATAATAATCGTTCACAGCCCGAATAACCTCATCATTAAAAATACAATTTTTTGGGCTGTGAAAAGAAAAGATTCACGTGGGATAAAATGTGCGGAATAGTGTTAGTTGGATTTATTTAAAAGTCCTGTTTTTTTCTATGGTCATGAGTGAATTGGCGAATTGTCCTCTTTTCCCGAGAGATAAAGAGACAAAAGTTGGTAATTGAAGAATAATATGTTAATATTATCGCTTGGAATTTAATAATTAAATTAAACACTGTAAAATTATACAAATTTAAAAATTGTATTTTTACGTCTGTTTATATTAAATAAATAATGCCGTTTTTTTTACCGTTATCAGACAATATTTTATTTATTTACGACAACGTTTCGGTACGTGTTTGTAACTTCATCAGGTCTTTCCTGCGGAGAAATTGTTCAAAATAAATTAGTATTATGAAGAAGCCAATGCATTTGTAAAAGTGGTTGAACAAAAAATATTATACTATTAACACAATGTAACTAAGAAAACACGCACATAAATATGCTAAATGTTAAAACCTATTTTTCACATCGTATTGAAAAAATCACAAACGTTAGTAAAAGTTTTTCCGAGGCACTTATTCACAAACTACACACAAGTGCGGTCGCAGCAGAACTGAAGAGGATAAACCAACCCTCAATAGAATTGTCAAATCCCTTAGGTATTTCCAATCTTTCCCTGCGGCCTTGGGACGTGTCTCTCAAAGAAATGTGCGACCCTCTCATTCTCAGAAATTACTAAATTAACATTTTCACCAAACAATTATACATAATATTAAAAAATTAAAATCATGAATAAACAAATTATAGCATTGTAAATTTTGCATAGTTTAATTGTATCATTATGTGAGTTGATGGTGTTCTCAGTCATTTTTATGTATATCATTTCAGATAAATTGCGTTTATACAGGCTCCTAAACTGGTCGAGGCACGGAGAAGGGAATGCTGCGTCCCCACAGCAAACTCCTCTCCCGCTATCGGAAGGGCGTGGGACAAGTACCCAATGCCCGACCTACCCGATGCAGGTTTTTCTATGGTTTTCCCTGCATTTCTTTAGGCGAATGCTGGGTAGAATCCTTAAACCATAGCCCGGGGGCAATAGTTAACCCTTGGCTACCTTCCTCTACCCTTCCGCATCCCCCCTTTCTAATCCCTTCCTATGCTATTAAAGGGGAGTTGCCCAATGTGGATCACCCTCATGTAGCCTGTTGCCCTAAAAAAATAAGGATTTTTCTATATATCTAAAATTTATAAGATTCAAAATATCCGTCGTAATAATTCACAGAATCCTTTTTTTCTTCATTGAATTCACTTTGTGGATGGAGCCAAATAATTTTTAGCCGTATTTCTGGTAACTTAGTGGGATTCTCTACGCCTTCTATTCATTGCCTCCCTTGTAAAAGGAAGATAAAAGTGTCGTAAGACGCCGTTATTTCTCGGCATGTTTTCCGTATACAATTTTCTGTTTGTTGCGAGCGAGATTGTACTTGAATCGGAGACCTGTTAGTAAATTGTTTTGTGGTGTCCCTGTTTACAAATATAACAATTCAGGACACGTTACTGTTATTGGACAAATATTTTGCCCCTAATAAGTTGGTCAAGTACAAACGTGCTTACCGACAACACATTTCCTTTTCCAATAGGATTATTATGGACACATCGACGGTGTTGCCACGGGGTCACCACTTTTTCCTGTATATGGAGCTCTTCGAGGAAGTGGCCTTGAGCACAGCTACCCACCGACTCAACTGCTTCCATAGTTAGTGGATGACACATTTGTAGTCTGGACACATGGACAACAACTATTAGATGCATTCCTCCAACGGCATTCACAAAAACATAAAAATTACTGTGGAGATAGAAAAGGATAGGATCCTTCCATTCTTCGACCTACTTCTACAGAGGAAACCCGACGGGAGACGAGGACACAGCGTCTGTCGTAAATCCACACATGCTGATAGATATTTCAACGCCGGAAGCTTCCATCACCGGCCCAGAAGCATGCAGTTTTACCTTCGCTCTTTCACAGAGTTAAGGCAGTTCGTGATAAAGAAATAATTGCTTCCAATGACATACTCACTTGGAATCATCAACAATTAAAACCGAATTTTTTCCTACAAATATCTAACAAATCTGAATTTATTCTCTCCCAGGGACACGATGTACTAGGCCAGCTACTAAATTTAATTTTATGGTGATTTTGAATACTTTGACAAATCTTACAACTCTGTAAAATATGTCCTACATCATGTTTACAGACTTTCTATAGAATATAAATAAACCAAGTTAAGATTTGAGTTGGGAAACGTTTTCATGTTTCGGAGTATTTACCAACTTAACAATTTTTGAACCTAGAGAGACTGATACCCTTTTCACTTAAGGTATAACCTAAAAATTCTAATTGTTTTACAAAAATTTCTACATTAATCGTTACATTACATTCATTAATACGAAACAAGACTAAATTTAAGGTAACTTAGCAAGATTCTAAATCTTTACCAGCAACGAGTATGTCGTCTTGGTATGCTGCACAGCTTTTTATTCCATTTAAAACTTTATCAATTACAGGCCGAAAAATTGCTGGTAATGTCGAAAGTCCATAGCATGACCGATTACCTCTCTATATATAAAAATGAATGAGTTAATGTGTCCCCTATGCACACCGAAATCATTCATTCGATTGCGATGGAACTTTAGTGAGTTGTTGTGCGAACCCCCGCAAAGGTTTCTGTCGGGTTTTCGAAGCGTTAGGAAACTCCAAAGGGGTGAACGGTGGTGAAATGTAAAATACGCTAATACGATCGACAGTAGTGTCGATTAATTACTTTTTGGGGTGTATGTGATTAATACTTTCTATCCAGATGTTTAAAGAACCAATATGGGAATATCGCGAACCAACCGAGATTGATGTCAAATCCTGGGTTATAGAATTCAATGAGTTTAATTCTGAGACTCACTATGCCAGTTAAGTTGTAGTTCAGCCCTACGTGTGGGGGTTAGGATGGATGTGGGTGAAACGCCGTTACATAAAAGTAATGAGTAAACAACGGAGACTAGTGTTGGACCTGGGATTATGGAAGTTAATGACTATAATTCTGACATTTTCCATACTGGTTAAGATTTTATAAGAGATATAGAGTTTTGGGATTCAATGTAAAAATATTCTACTGAAAGGCGCCGGTGTTTTACTCAGTACAGGAGTTTCTTTATCGTGCCCCTAATAATTATTTTTTTTTTAAAAAAAACCTGCAAAAGTGTTCATAATAACTACTTATTTTATAACTTGCTTAGTCTTTGTTGGCCTTTTCTGCTCTTTTGTTTGTTTGTTGCATGTACGGCCTGCAGTTGCAGATTCCTCGTCGCTCTTTTTCGTGAAGTGACTTGTCCCTCGTTTGTGTTTACTTTTAGTGTCCTTGTGTCACGTTTTGTGGTTATTCTTGTATGATGTGTGATTCTGTATTTTATGGCGGTTAGTTCTCGAATCATTAATTATTTACTAGTACGTATTGAATTTTTTTTATTAGAACTGTAAATATTATGTTATGCCCTTGGTATGGTTAAAGAATTATTATTTTTATTATTAATATATTTTACTTATGTTGGACAGGGAAATTTGTGTTCCACAGTTTTAGTATTTTTATGTTAACTTATAGTTTTTTTTTGTAATTGTAGCATCCAATTATATTATATTGTTGTTTTATGTATTGACATATCCTATTTCCTCATATGAGGACTAATGGAATAAATAACTAAAATCAAAGATGTAGTTCAGTCCCTAGGTGTCGGTGTTTAAAGGGTGTGAAACAAATTTCTGTTTACAATCTTAAATTCGTAGACCAATTTCTTTCAAACTTTATGCACATGTTACTTACGAACCCGGAACAAACACTGAGGGATTAAGACACACCTACCGCATCAAGGGGTGGACGTGGAATTTAAACATTCCTAAACGGCCATTATTATCGTTGAATAAAATGTTTCCGGGGTCGCTTAATTTGATAGTGTCATTCTAGAGTTTTTGTGTGTCCAATTTCAACTTCAAAAGGCAAGTAACTCTTATCGTACGGGATGTGGTGCAAGGGGTTCACATAAAAAATCATGCAAAACAGACCGATATTATTGTTATTTATTGAGTTATAGGAGTCGCTGAGTTAAAAAAAAAACCATGGTGGTTGATAAAATGTTATGTTCCTCTTTGTGGAGGTGGACGCAGTTGACAAAAGGTTACCTGGAGGAGTTTTAACCCTCTTAAGGTACCGTGTAAATGTTTGATTTTCCTAGGGTATCAGATATATTTTGGTTACTATTTAGTTAACGGTTGTATTTCTTTACTCCTTTAAAGTATCTGGAATAGTTTTATACTTTATTAAGTTATCGACTAATTTTTATTGTTTTAATCCGTCGTGATTTTTTAGACACATTAATATTATGTATTATATTGTCTACCGTCAGTCATCGTCGTGGTTTATTTGACATTAGATTCTGATATATTAGGTCGGGGAGGGCACCATTAATGGGTTAATTTTATAACACTGGCGCTATCGGTGCTGGTTAAATGAAATGTTTACCAAGAGATTAGTGTAGAATCAATTCCTATTCCGTGTTAATTTAAATAAATTTCCGGGCAACGCTGGACACTCAGCTAGTAACAATATAACTATTAATAGTATTAATATTTAACACTCGTTTAGTTGCATCACTTATTTGCAACTGTAAATAAACATAAAACTTTGAGAATGCTTTTTCTATTATAATGTTAAAAAAATTAAATTAATAATAAATATATAACTAAACAGGTTAATGTTTTCATTTATTTAAGGACGTCAGATAACTATAACTGTAAAAAGATTTGTATCTTAATTGATCATTTTCTAAGCATATATATTAAACGAATCACTACCTATTGGAACAGTTTCCATATTATAGATAGAGATCGAAATTATAAATCCAGATAAGTTTCAGAAATGTTATACATTTAATTTGTATTACTCGTAAAACCAAGACTGATAAAAGTTGTATTGTGTATGTGATTAACAATCAGTTCTCGGGTTTCCAACCGGGTGAATACATTGAAATAACACGACACTTCGATCACTGCCATCATCTTCGCCGAGAACTTCTTGTTAATATAATAGCTTAGAAACTTTGTACCTGCTCGCTGAGTGGTTAGAATTGAGAAGCGGTTGTTGTCCACTCACGGCACGGCCGCTCAAAATACGACGCCGATATTTCGGTTTGTAAAGCATTACATTGCGGAAATAAGGACATTAGGACAGTCGGCTTTGGTCCAATTAAAGGAAAATAATATAACAACCAGCACACCTGGACAGATTGTAGCAGACTTTTTCCGCTAGGAAAATTGAACCCGTCTATTTTGGCGACGGACAAAGAACCCTCCAACTTTTTTAAGCTATTATAATAACAAGAAGTTCTCGGTGAAGATAATGGCAGTGATCGAAATGAGGTGTTATTTCGATGTATTCACCCGGTTGGAAACCAGAGAACTGCTTGTTAATCACATACACCGTGAAAGCCTTCGTTAGTTATTATATTAATAAAGAAGATGCCCAAAGCAAAATGGGTAAAACGATTCCGCAATATAAATATGTGAATGGGATTAAGTTTAAAATAATTTTAATCAATCAAGGAGATTGTTATTGGTTTATAGTTAGAAGGGAGCCGTTTTTGGGCACAGCCGGAGTTCGTTCTGCTGGAGCATGCATTTATTGCCACGCGCCACTCGACAACCACCAGAGACGATGCGTGAGTGTGGTCACAGGGCCACTAGGAGAACAAGGTAGAGAAGGGAGTAATAGTGATTAGTACCACCGTGGTTACTTTGTGGTGGCCACGAGGGCTGTACTAAAACTCAAGTGCCGAGCATAGCTCTTGCCTTTGGTGGATGTATAATTTTGAAGAAATGGCTTGCCTAATTGTATTGATCAGGCCCCGGCGTGCCCTAAACTAAAGTGACATTGATTAGAATCTAACCTAACCTAATTCTACTACATCTAAAACCTAATACTCCTATCTCTAAGTTTGATATTACTAGTCGAAATTATGCTAATATTCTCAAATTTGGAATTTTTGGCCTTGTCAAAAAATGCCCTATTTTTAATTGATAGATAATCTCTAATCATATCTAAGCCTAACAATCTATGTATATCTATCATTTTTGTATATTTTGGTGCCTGAGTGAGTATTTTTAAACATCTATTTTGCACTGCCTGAGCCTAATCAATGTGGGATTTGGCTGCCACACCCCAGACATCGCTACTCCAGCCTTAGTCCTAAGTACTTTACAGACTTTGTCCATTGGACTTTGGTTCCCCCTGCCGTTATATCATCAATGGGGAAGTTTCTTTTCCGCGTAAAAATTATGGCCTGGGTCTTCTCCCCATTGATTTGCATTCTCCAGCGGTTCGCCCAGGATTGAAAGCTTTTAACTGAGCGCTGGAGCTTTTTTGCTACGTAATTTTGATTATGCCCAGAGGCGAAATAGGCTGCATCATCCGCATACAACGCTAACTCGGTTTCCGGACTCTTTGGAACGTCATTAATGTAGATATTGAACAGAGTAGGGCCAAGGCAGCTGCCTTGCGGGACCCCACTCTGTATACTCCTAGTAGGACTGGCCTGTCCGTCCCAGTAGACATAGAATTGTCTATCAATCAAATAGGAGTGTAACAAATGTGTCATATAGTCCGGGCACCCTAACTGGTCTAGCTTGTAGAGCAATCCATCATGCCATAACCTATCGAACGCCTGTGTTTGGTCAAGGAGTACAGCGCCTGTAATATGTGTTCTATTTTGTAATCCTTCGTAGGCATGATGTGCCAACCTAACTGCTTGATGGATTGTGCTATGACCATGCCTGAAGCCAAACTGTTCTGGTATAAGAACAGATTTTTGCTCAAGAAAGTCATTGAGGCGCGATAAAATTATCTTCTCAAAAGTTTTCGACAGAGTCGAGAGAAGCGAAATGGGACGATAGTTTTGGGGGAAGAGGGGGTTCTTTCCGGGTTTTTTGAATACAATGACTTTTGCTGTTTTCCAGGACGTGGGGAAATAATTTAGCTCCAGGCAACTGTTAAATATGTTGGTGATGTAGGAGATCCCTGAAGGGGGGAGGCATTTAAGAGATTTTGGGGATATCCTATCGTGGCCCGGTGCCTTTTTTGACTTCGTACACTTGACCTTACTCGCCACCTCTTGTTCAGAACAAAGAGACGCTTCAGTAACGGGAGCACGTGCCATTAATGACTGGACGTGTTGTTCTACGTGATCGTAGAACTCCTCCAGGTCATCTGTGTCGTCGTCATCTATGGGATCTATTGGCTGAAACTGGCGCTCAAGGGTGTCTGCCATTGCATTAGCCTTGTCTGAAGCGTCATACACTATCCCATTGGGACCGTGTATTGGCTGTATTGCGCCTCGAGGGCAGCGGAGCGACTTGCTGAGAGCCCAGATTCCATTAGAATCTGGTTCAGAGTCTATATCTCTGAGTACGCTATCCCAGCTATCCTCCCTAAAGGTAATCAACCTTTGGCGAATCTCTTCAGATAGCCTCTCCCAGGTTCGTCTATCTGCGTGATCTCGCCATTTCTGCCATCTCTTTCTGGATTGGTTTTTCTCCCTAATTAGGGCTCTGATATCGTCCGGTATTTCATTGTTTCTGCTAGGAATCGTTTCCCTAACCGTGGCGTGACGGAGTGAAGCAGTGATTGCGTCGCTTATGTGATTGATTCCCAGCTCTATGTCCTGCTCAGAATTTAGAGGGGGAGAGTTGTTCAGCCAATAGTGCACATCTAGCTTATATCGTTCCCAGTCAACAATTTGACGGATAGGTGTGCGTGTGGGTGCAAGATAATTCTCCTGAACGGATATTGTTGTAAGTACTGGGTTGTGATCACTACTCAGATCTGCCAGTACTGTAGTGTTTGTACAAATATTGAGGTTACGCAAGAGCATTATATCTAGTATGTCAGGCCTGTGCCCTTGCGTAGAGTAGTGTGTGGGGATCTCAGGATATAACCACGAGACCCAGCGACGTAGCGCTGCCCATCCTCCAATGGCAACATGGTCGAACACTGGGGTAATGCGTTGATTTCCCAGTTGTGTATTTGGGGCTGCAATGTAGTGATCGTTTGCTGGTATTTCTGATAAAAGGCTGATTTGTCAACCATGACAAACACTACCCTGTTCTTTTGGTTGTAACTGTCTGGCTGTAGCGAGAGGCTGAGTAAGCGATCAGTGGGTAGAAGGATATTATCATTGGTATTTAAAGTCTTTGGCTGTTTGAGCGAATAAGTCACAATTAAATGTAAGTATTTTGCCGCAACTGACAGGCCACAGGTATGGGTGAGTGCTTTCGTGCGGGCCTCCAGAATTGCGAACCCACAGCAACTATTTTAGTTATTTACTTTGTTTACTTTTCAGTTCTAGAAATTTCTGTTACTGGAATTTTCTGTTACTCGAATGCAATCTACGAGAATATTTCGTGACTGTATAAATAGTATTTGACCTTGAATCAGAGGAAGTTTTTTCACCTTACGGTCTTCTGTGCAGTGCTCTAGCATTAAATAAACACCAACAATCTCTAATAGTTTTTTTTTCTGATTCGTCTCTACCACTCGATAATGATATTTATAGTGGAGTCGCCGGGTACTGCCAGCCGTCGAGTCAGACCAAGACAAAGCCACAGGTTCCAAGGTTTGAATCCGAAAGTTTCGCCCAACCCGAAACCCGGGACGATTAAACCTGAGAAAAGAAGCTCACCGGCATACGATTACTTCCACCAGCAAATCAAGAATCCCAACATGTTCATCGGAGACGCCGGGAACGATTCGGGAAAATGACTCAAGGGTTATCAACAAGTGACGAAGTTAAATATATCAGACGACACAGTGTGCCTGGCCAACACCTACTTCCACTTGGAACCACAAGACAATGGTTTGAGAACATAAAAGACTGATTGGTCAGTTGGGACATTTTTGAAGATGAAATTAAGAATACGTTTGGCAAAACCGTATGACAAGTACGTCAGGCAACAGAAGAACTAAAAAACCGTGCTCAAAAAAGAGCCCATACGTACATACAAAACGTTCTGGGATTGTGCCGAACAATCAACCCAAAATGGGCTCATTTAATGAAAGTTGTCGCTGAGGATTTGTTCAGGCCCTGTGGTTAAAGGACGTTTCTTCAACTGACGAGTTCATCTAGCATTGTCAGAGCATTGAAGAGATGAACCAGAAAAATTTCGGACGCAAGAAGTTCGCGAGGCTTCTGAATGACGTTCCCATGGCTTCCATGAAGGAAATTAGTGAGGAAAGAAACACATCGAGCATGATGCTTATCGACAGACGAACGCCAGCCGGAGACTTTAACACTGGAACACGTATTGGCTCCAGTCACGACACCGACGTCCCATTGGATGAAAGTTGCTCCTACCGTAAGCCCAGCTTTGCCATATTTCTTGCTTGGGGGAACGTCCTTACGTCCCTCTGACGTCTGCGGAACACAGGATAACAGATCTGTTTATTTCCATTGTTCCTGCCCTGGGCACATCGTAAGGTACTGCAAGAAGAGGAGAAAAGTGTGTGGCAACATAAGAGCTAGGCGACTTGACGTATACGACGACAAAACGACCAAGAATATCAAGTGTAAATATTCCACGGAATATACAGATCATCATCGTCGCAACCAGCCGCAAGAACCTTACGCTTTCCGTCACGTCGATCGAGTTCTCTGTTGCCGACGATACGCTGGATTGCCTTTAGCAAATTTTCACTATCATGGACTTGAACTCAGACTACTGACAAATATAAATAGGCGACGCTGATCGCTTATGACGGCTTTCATTACACCGGACGGACTCTACAAATACGTTTCGGTTGTGTAATGCACCGGAAACTTTCGAACGAATGATGGACAATCTGCTTCGTCGCTTGGAATGGACTATGTGTCTCTTATATTTAGATAGTCTTTTCGGAAATGATCGACGACCATCCGCGCCGATTAGGAACTGTTCTCCAGGGTCTGAATAAAGCAGGGTTGAAATTGAACTTAATCAAGTGTTCGGTGTCAAGGAAAAGATCCTTGGTCATCTAGAAGGAATACGTCCCGATACGGCGGAAGTTGGGTCGAAAACAAATTTTCCTCGGCCAAAGAATCCACTCGACGTGAACAGTTTTCTTGACTTTTCCCTTATTATAGGGGGTTTATCAAGAACCTTAGTGAGAGAGCAAGACCACTACGAAAGCTCTTGAAAAGATAAGTCAAATTCATCTGATGCACCGAACAACAAGTATCTTTTGACACGCTGTGACGAGCTGTTCTTTCAGACCCCGCGCTAGGAAAAAAAGCCCCGGCAGAATTACACCCCAGCAGCCAAGAAACTGGAGCTGTATTCGTACAGATATTCGACAGCTACGAAAAATATCATACGCCTCCATAAGACTTAATAATGCATATTGGAACTATTCGACAACAAAGCGAGAACGCCTTGCTATTATTTGAAGCAAAAATAAGCTTAGGCCGTATCTCTTTGTTACGGCGTTCACAGTTGTAATTTTCCACCATTCGCTCTTTTGGCTGACCAGACTCAAGGATAACCAGGTAGGCTCTACGGCTTCAGGCGTATGAAGTGACAACGAAATACGAGAGTGGACGAAAGCATCAGGATGTAGACTAACTCTCCAGAAACCCCCAAGACTAGCATTCTCGATTTTTTAACTGTTCGGCGTGCATTTTTAAAGAAGAGAGATAGGACCCATCACTGAATCAGATCATACGAGCTGTGATTTTTTCACAGGATTTGAAAGGACACTGAGATAATTAATAATGCCCTACACAAAAAACTACAATCCATCGAAGAGGTGTTTGCTGTTCATTTATAAGAGATTCTGCGGCAGTTCCATGACGCGCCTAGGGCACCTAGGAGTCGTCAAGACTTACGACAGAATCCGTCGTCTTTATTACTGGCACACTACGTAGGCCACTTTAGAGAGTGTCAGGAGAAAGGCAATGATCCAGCGACCACCTGAACGTCTACTACCGATTTATCCAGCCTATACACTCTTTCAACCTTCTTGGAAGATTCTCGACATAATCTCAGGGGAGTAAGTGGTATGTACCGATTGCTTAACTCGGTACGCCGTTACAAACGATCAGCCAACGGCCGAAACTTTCGAGGTCGCCACTTCCATCGTGGAAGAAATAGTGCTTAGTCATGGAGCTACAAGAACTATAAGCACGGACCGAGTGACGATATTTCTGTCTACTAGAGATAAATAGACTGTGTGAAATAACGCTCCGAATGACAACAAACGGGCTTAACGAGAAGTTAAATAAAATAATGCCTGACAAGTTGTCCATGTAGACCGACGTCGATCAGAACAACTGGGACGTGGTACTTCCATTTGTGAGGTTCGCCTACAATAACGCCAAGCAAGAAATTACGGGATGAAGACCATTTTTCCTGGGCCACGGTCGCTAGGTTGAAACGACAATGGGTATGATATTCCCCTTTAATCCCGACGATGTAAATTACACTTACCGATACATTTGTCACTTGTGAGTAGAGCCGAAGAGGGTCGACAACTAGCCAGTTACAACATTAATAAACCTCAAGAAAGGACCGACGACGATACGACGCAAGGCATCGTCTAAATTTACAGAACCTGTCGGAAAAGCTCCTGAAGTCGAACTTCGTACTCAGTTGAGGCGAAGAAAGATCCGGGACACCGTACACGTACTGCGGATGAAGCCTTACCACGAAACCGACACTCTAGGGAAGGCGGAACACCAAACGCAACCCAACGACGTTGCGGAATTGCACGGAACGGACGATACAGCCGATACAACCAAAACGCGATCAAGGGGGCAGACAGAAGCATAGGTCTAAGTGCGAGACACCATTTTTACAAAGGAGACTGAGTGGTAGCGTGCGCTTGTAAAGAATGGCGGACTCTGGTACGAGTCCCACTCATCACAACATTTTTTTTTTCTTTTTACAGTTCTAGAAGATATTGTTACTAGAATATTGCATGACTGCATAAATAGTATTTGGCCTTGAAGCAGAGGTAGTCTTTTCAGAATACGTGCTTGTTACAGTGCCCTAGCGTTAAATAAACGCCAACAACTACTAACATGGACATAGATTTCAGGAAATTTTTAAATATGAGTATTGTAGATCTTTTTCAAATTTTACTCGTACCGATTACACTAGGCATGGTTTACATATAAATAATGCGGGTAAACGATTTTTTGTAAAGAACATTTCCAATCAATTGTCTTGCCTTTAACTCTGCAGTCTTTGAACGCTTTTGCAGTAAGTCTCCTGTGCGTAAAGTTACGGTTTTGCGTATTCGATACGGTTAATAAACACTTGCTTAAATCAAAGCAACTGGGAATGTTATCAAAAATGTATCGGGAAAAGGTGTCGGCAATCACAATAAAATTACACTTATGGACCAGAGTGAAACCTTTTCTGGTAGAGAAGAGCCTTAAAAATTTAATTCGAATTACGTAAATGTTGCTAACCTTCATATAAAAGGTACCTCAGCGAATATTGAGGAGGATTTCTTCAAATTCTTGCAGAACTCTGCTCCGGTTCTGCAAAATAGTATATTTTTTTCAACCTATATGTATAGATGAAATCATTTCAGTGATAAGAAACTTGAAGTGTTCCCAAGCAGCAGATATATATTGCATAACAAGTAAACTGGTAAAAGAGTGTGCCGAAGCCATCGAATTTCCACTTAATTTCATATTTAACAAATGTGTTGAAACTGAAATATTTCCCGATGCTCTCAAAATTTCGAAAGCAATCCCCTAATTCAAGAAAGGTTCACCAACCGACGTATCAAATTATACACCCATTTCTCTGCTTTCTATTTATTCCAAAATTTTTGAAAAAATAATTCACATTAAATTACATAATTTCTTGATCAAATATAATATTTTAAGTTCCTCCCAGCATAGCTTCCTTAAAAGAAAATCCACAAATACTGCAATGTACGACTTTATTCAAAATTCTTTCGATGAGGGATTGAAGGTAGCTGGAATATTTGCTGATCTGTCTAAGGCATTCGACACGTTTGATCATGAAGTTTTACTACGAAAGTAAGAATATTATGGCGAACGGGGAAACGCCTTACTTCTCCTAAAATCATATCTAAAAATCGTAAAAATGGTAACGGTCGAAACTAAAGATGGGCATATTCATTTACCAGATTGAGAATTAATGACTTGCGGTGTTCCTCAAGGCTCGATTCTTGGGCCTTTACTTTTCATTCTTTATATTAATTATCTTCCAGGATTCGTACATCCTCTTCAATCAATTCTCTACGCGGATGATACAAATGTGGTCATTGCACAAAAAATGTTTATAATCTTATTAGGAACGTAAACATTACTCTGGGTAACAACAAAATGTGTGGTTTACAGTCAATAAATTATCACTAAAACTAGATAAAACCAAGTTCGTGCAGTTCTTAGGGGATGGTAGTAACAACCTTCTAGACAAGTTCTCGGCTTTAGGCGCCTTTTCTGGGTCTTCAGATTGATAGTAATTTAAAGTGGACTCACCATACAGATCTGCTTGCTGCGAAACTCAGTTCGCCTTGTTATTGTCTTAGACATGTTGTGTTGACATCAACACAACGAAATTGTGTACTTCGCGTATTTTCATTCTCTTATAGCATTGCAAATTGGGGCAATTGCTCCAGAAGCATTGAAATTTTCAAGTTTCAAAACCGTGCAATTAGAATACTTTCTAATACCTATTATAAATCCAGTTGTAAACCGTTTTTCATTATTAACTCATCCCAGCGTGTTTATTCACGAAATTTTAAAGTTTGTTAAGCGGAACATGAATCTTTTTCAAAGGAATGGCGAGTCTCACGATTATGGGACAAGAAATCGCTCAGGTGTAAGATCTTTGCTCTTTACCAAAGAAGCATTCACCATTCAGGGATAGTTTTATACAATAGTCTTCCTCCAGATGTTAACAACAATAATAACTACAAGAGTTTACTCAGTACAGAATAATCTTGATCGATCCCCTAATAATTTTTTTAAAAAAAAAACAACTGCAAAAGTATTCAATGTGTTACTAATAATAACTACTTATTTCATAACTTGCTTAGTCTCTATTGGTCTTTTCTGCCGTTTTGTTTGTTTGTTTCATGTACGGTCTGGAGTTTGCAGATTCCTCGTCGCTTTGTTCCATGAAGTGACTTGTACGTCGTTTGTTTTTCCTCCTAGTGTGCGTGTGTCAAGTTTGGTTTTTATTCTTGTGTGATGTGTAATTATATATTTTGTGATAGTTAATTCTCGAATCATTAATTACTTACTAGTATGTATTGAATTTTTTATTATAACTGCAAATATTATATTATACCCTTAGTATAGTTAAAGAATTATTGTTTTTGTTATTATTAATGTATTTTACTTATGTTGGACAGAGAAATTTGTGTTCCCGAATTTTAGTATTTTTATGTTAACTTCCAATTATTTATAACTAGCTGGGTGCCCGGCGTTGCCCGAGATGTCCCGATACACTCCAATTTCGGTTGCTTTTGTGCTATTTTTATGTAACGCTCCTCGAACCCTATCCCTAAATGTGCTCACCTCCCATGCTGAAGGTGTTTAAGTCACTGACTTAAAATTATATTTGTAGACATATAATTTTTCCATCTGAAATTAAACTATTTGGTGGTTTTAGCAATCTGAAGTTGGTAGCATTGTATAAAATTAATGCAAAACATTACAAAATACGCTGTCTTCAATAAAAAAATATCAATTTTGAACATTTAAGTATTGCTTTTATCATAATTCTATGTATCTTCCAGTGCGTATTGCAAGATATAATTGGGAAACATATTGGTCCCTGATCCCGTTAAATATTCCACGTCAAAAGTCAAGTTATTTAAAAGAAAATTAATGCCATGGATTGTATAACCTTTCATAATAAATTATATTTATCACTCGATGTGGTATTGGTAGATTTAATTATACTTATTATTCAATCAAAATATTTTTGCTCAGCTTCATTTCTCTTAAATTGAACATCTATAACGTCGTTCCCAAAAATGGAAAACAAATACTGCTATCCTAACCTCAAATTTTTGTTTCACGACACAAATTGCACGCAATAATTTGTTTGCATTTATACAAATTTATAGAAATACGTTGCGTAAAGTATAATTAATTGTACTTTTAATTCAATTTAAATGTTCCTATTTCTGTACATACCTTTGACTGATAGTGCATTAATTGAATAACGACAATAAAAGCTTACGGAGTTCCGTACGTCATTTTCAATACTTTTATAGTTACAAACATATAATTCAGCAGTCGTACCTTAGACAAATCTTATTATCTTCTGAAATATTATACAGGATACAATAGTACGTTATATTATGAAATTTTATAAATCTCGACCGACACACATTTGAATGTATTATAAGGCGCCATATTGGCTTTATCAAAGATAGCGGGATAATTAACTATTCCAAATTAACTTTGCGCAATGACGGTAAAGTGTTTCGTATTGTTTTTTTTATTAATATTCGATGGAGTAATACTGGAAAAAAATTTACTTTTTTTCAATCAAAATATTTCTGCTTTATTTCATTACGAAATACAGAACTATATTTAGGATGCGTCAATGTCTTGAAAACTTATGACGTCATCGTCTCGCGCAGTAATTTAACACTAATTCGTAACTTATTTAAATTATAATTATTTTCACGTTTATTCTAGGGGTTTCTCACCCCCACAGTACCGGTTCTCGATTTTTGCAGAATATATATACCAATTTTTGTTGAATTCTGTCCACGCGATAAAATTTGTATAAAAAACAACGTAAATACATACATACATACATACATACATACATACAAATATACATCCTTTTTTATTATATAGAATTGTAGCATCCAATATTTATATTGTAATTTTAAGTATTGACGTATCGTATTTCCTCTTACGAGGACTAATGGAATAAAATAAATCAAATCAAATAAAAACAGCCTGTGTTACTGATTCGCCTAAAGCTGTCGATACATGACAATATTCGTGTGGGACATTGATGTGTTTAGATTCATTAAGGTTTTGTATGTTGAAGATTGTATTAGCTTTGGAGAAGATTGTTTGGACTTATGTTTGATATATATATATATATATATATATATAATTAAATGGTGTATACAGTTCAATGCAAAATCCACAATGCTTTCAACTCCATTATTGCCGACCGTCCTGACTCCTACCGCAGAAGGACGAGGTGGACCGTTAAAGAGATAAGAGATAGTTGAGCGTTTTAGAACGTAGATAAGTGGTATTAAAAAAGTACATAGTTACGGAGATGAGCGTTGGCATGCGGTGAGGGAGAGAATTAGTAAGTAGTATCCAAGTGGTTTTGCTGACGTTAGATTTTCAACTGCAAATTTTTGGATCTGTGTTTATAGTTATTGAAGGAAATTTTAGTATTAAAAAGTTATATGATGATGAGAAAAATTATACTGAGATGAAAATTTAGGACATTTAGTCTAATTATTTTCATAATTAAAACAGCATTAAAACAAAGCTGTAGCTGACCATCCGGACAGACAAGTAGATCCAAAAATTTGCAGTTGAAAATCTATCGTCAGCAAAACCACTTGGATAAGTAAAGCGATTGAAAACTAACACTACTTGCAATTACTTGAAATTATTGCCAGGAATATAGAACCCACAATCTCCTGAGAGAAAAGTTATCATAATTATAAACTTTTCGGAGTATCAAAATTAATTACGATTGATCAGTGAATAAGTTAGTGACACATAGGAATGTACGAGATATCCGAATTGCCTCCATATGGAAGTGATTGTGAACAGAGGAGACATAAGTTGGATGAAGAAAGTTTTGAACCCGTGCATACAGGAGGCAAAAGAGGCTGTAATTGGAAAAAATACTTTAAATTTTTTATTGACGACAGTGACTATTTCTTCTTATGGGATCTATTATAGCTCGTGAATTTTAAACAACATTAATTCAACTTTATGACAAAAGAATAATGATTAACGAAAAATATTATTGCAAATAATAAAACTGGCCAATTGCCGTCTTAAGTGGCCAATTGCTGCTCTACAGGTTGACTAGAAGGAATGAATAAACAGCCAGTAAATATGGGGAAATTACAAAATTGGGATATTTGTCCCTAAATTATGGATTGCTGAAACAGCATGATCGGAAAATAACGAGTAAAGAACCAGTGATTTGCCAAAATCGTTATTGTCTACTTAAATGATTTCGACCTCGATAAAATCTGATCCGACATGATGTAATCGTTACATGGTTACAATTGCGTAGTTAAACGTTCTCTTAAGCAAACCAATCTATAAGAGCTTAGACAATTTATTCATTCATTATCTGTTTGTTGAAGAGAAAGGACATGGCGTTTAATAAACGTAGGTTAGTTATGACACAAACAATGATATAAAATCAAAAAAATAAATTATTAATAAAGTATAATGAAGAATATAAAACTATTTACGTATTATACAATCTACGCCGCTTACAGAATAAAGAAATCACTACTTTGTGAATTTCAAGCCCTGAAATACAAACTGTGTACGTACATATCTTCCAAGGTTGAGTCACGTGATATCTTGCCATCAGTTCCCACTCGAGGCAGAGTTCGAAAAGGCAGAATAAATTGAAATCATGTTAAATGCATTATAGTTCGTTATAGTAATATAATGGCCGCCATAAGAGTAAAGCGGCAAACAGAAAATAGAAAATATGGAACCTGAGTACAACTTTCCATTCAGAACATGTCTTATAATATTACGAGGTGTTTGTAAGTGAATAGCATCTATGAATTGCTCTCGAGTTTCCAACCGAGTAGTAATGTTTCTCTCTGACGTTTCAATGTTATCTTCTTCAGGCTGGAAAAACTACAGTTAGAATTAGCCGAATGCTAGCGAAACATGATACAAAAAGCGTATTTCAGACATAGCCGAAAATAAAGGATATGAAAGACCCCAGAGAAATGCCAAATACCGTGTGAGTGTCGTCTCAAATATATTGGGTAGACCTTCCATTGGGGAAGGAATTAATGGGTACGTCTCAAACAAACCAACAAGGCAGCTGGAGCCGAACTCTGTTTGTTTACTGGCCACAATAATCAAACACGAATTATCGACAGGGCTGGAAGCTACTGGGTCAGCGACATACTCCAGGCCATAAACACCAGTCGAGGGACTCGGGATTCCAGCTAAGCGAATCCTGTAATCCGGTACTATATAAAATTGGTCTGGGACGGAACGCAGGATCGTCGGACGGAGATTGGTCCGGGATTATCACAGACAGTGAAGACCAGGGAGGAGGTACAGACAGCGCACCAATCAGAGGCGCACACAGCAGCCAGCTGAGAATATATATAAAGACCCATTTCAGCCTGAAGAAGATAACAGTGCTAGTCATTGAAACATCGCTGAGAAACATTACTACCCGGTTGGAAACCCGATAAAAATTCGTACAATACTACTGTAGTAAACGAATTGTAAATTTGCAATAAGATATACATATAAATATAGAAGTATGTTAACATAATTGTCAACGAAACAACCAGAATTATTCGCAGGGAAATGAAACGTAAAGTAATTTGTTTTATACCTTTCTGAACATGTTTTAACATATTCAACTGTATCGAAAACATACCTACTCTCAAAGAGACAACTCCTTTTCCAAAAAGCAGAACACGGCCTTTCCTCCAATAAATCAATTATCGTAAACAAAGTATGATAATCACCTACATAGACAGATGATTGTTTATAATGGAATATTCGTAGTATTTACTTTTTTACAAACTTAAATAATACATGAAAATAAATGTTAAATTAAGTAATTATTTTAAAATATATTAGAAATAATTAAAATTGGGGTTTAACCTTCCCTCATTTTAATAGTACGATTTATTTCAGACTTAGTAATATTACAAGTCTAAGCTATTTCCCCAAATCACAGTGTAGTAAATGGTATTTAGGCTCTGTAGTTTTTTCTTTGTTTATTTGGGCGGAGGTCTCTCGTCCCTTTCGGTGTAAAGGGAACAAACCTATACAATGCGCGTAATTGATCGTCGTCCCAAAAGGCTTCAAAAGGATGCGTGTTGGGAGTTTTTTTAAAATGATGATGTTATGGAAAATCAAGGCTTTCTGGTTCAAGACGTGACCGTAGAGAATAGCGGCTCTGAACGTTTGAAAGTACGGATATATTGTAATACTAATTATTAATTGTTTTAATATAAGTGGATTGTTAGCGGTACATTTCTTGATCACGGCTCTTTGTCGACAATAGTTGTTGGAAACTGCGCACTCGTACGGAAGGGCAGTCAGGCGAACGTTTCGAGAGAGAGAGGAGGTCTAGCAAAAGTTTCGAGAGAGAGAGAGGAGGTCTGACAAAAGTTTTGAGAGAGAGAGGAAGTTCGGCGAACGTTTCGAAAGAGAGAGGAGGCTGACCTAAAAAAAGTAAGAATAGCGTGGTCCAGGAAGTTCAAATGCGAGATCTATTAAACTCTATAATACACAAGTAAATAATTCTTGACGGAGAGACTCATGATATAAAATCGCAAAGTGGAAGCAGAAGGTTTGAACCACACAGACCAAAATAACATTTCGCATAAGGGCATCGAGGAGACATACGTCCGAGGGCTGACCGAGGGTGCGGCTGATCCCAAAATTCAAGGTGGAACAACAACGAGAACTACGACCGTGTTTATTAAAAGTTATGTGTAGAATCAGTGAATAACGGCCTTTTTAGTGAAGCTCAAAGAATCAGATCTGGTACCAGAAAGACATTCGTGAGTACAAAAACAATTATTTAAAGTCTGTAAACGAGGATTGAAGGGATAAATCAGATTTCCTTATCTTGTTAAGTTTTCGCTTTCTTTATTGTGTTTAGAATTTATATTCCGTTCATTTCAATTTTGATTTGTTAATTAGTTTATTAAATTTGATTGTTCTTACTATCAATTAGATGAAATAGATGTAATTGTTGTAAAATTATAAAGTTGTATTTTCCTAGAAAGCCACAAATAAATAAAAATAATAATATAAAATTTGGTTTGTAAATTTGAGGAAATTAAATGTGCAAAGTGAGGCTGATAATTTGTATCTTTGAAGAAAAAAATGGTTTTTTTAAAGGAAATGGCAAAGGCCCTTTAAAGCTGCTGGTTACCCAAGGGACGTTGTAACTCCACCTTTTCTTAGACTCGTCTTCTCCTCGGTCCTCGCAACTCTAAGATGAGGCTAGCTTTGGACACCCAGTACCTTTGGGTAGTGTGGGAATCTGACCGTCACCTAAATTACGTTAATTCATCTGTGGGAATTACGTTGTTGAAATTATTCGTGTCGTGCTGTTTTTGTCTTTCCTCGAAAATTTTCGTCGCTTGTTATCTTCAATATCTCTACGGAAGACTTTCAATAAGAATGAAAATGAAATGTAGCCTCTATCCCGACGTAACCCTCTACCAATGTTTGCTGCCGCCGCCACCCAACGATGCTCCTCTCAACGACGTCGTTGCACGGTTCATCCTGATTCCACAACACATCACCCAAAAGTTCACTACCCTTCCCTCCTGTTTAAAATCAAACCCCACCCCTCCCAAACACTACTTAAACCTTCTCTCCAATTACTTCACCAATCGATCATCCAGAGTTAAAATAGACAGTCACTTCTCTCCACTACATCCAATTCTCTCAGGCGTCCCACAAGGAAGTGTAAATGGTCCATTCCTCACCCACCTCAATATTCGCAGATGAAATCGCTATCACTTCTCACGCACACGACAACCAAACGCAACAAACCACCTTCAAACATCCTTAAACCTCATCTCCATCTGGGCCAACGACTTGCTCATAGTCATCAATCCTTACAAATCCGTAACCGTTCTCTTCTCCCTAAAAAAAAGCCTACGATCTATCAGTCACTATCAACAACTCCACTATCCCTAATAATTCCCTTAACACTTCCCACCTTAAAAAAATAATACTCCACAGATTCCACAAATTAAAACTATTTACTAAACCCGAAATCTCCTTTATCCCTCACAACAACAATAACTCCTTTACACATCCCTCATATATCCACTCTGGTTTTATGCCTGTTATATCTAGGGTTCAGCCGCTACCACCCACATAAATAAAATTCAAATATCCCCAAATAAAATACTGCGCTTTATAACTAACTGTCCTTAGTTCGTTACTAACACTAGAATCCATAATCACCTAAATATTCCCTCAACCCAAAAAACCATAATTCAAACCGCCATAATCCAACGTAATACAAATCTCCACCATTTCAATCTCATTATCTCTAATACAGAATTTCACCCTCCTCCACTATATATACAACTGCACTACTTCTCTTTCTATTTAAAAACGAAATAATTACAATTTTCAAGTTGTAATAGAATAAAACTTAGAGATAAAATATTTTCTTTTGTTTATAACTATATATATATGTATATGTATATATATATGTATATGTATATATATATAATTTACTTTGAATGATTAATTAATGTGACGAGTGCGATTGTTCCGCATGGAGCCTTGCCTACTGGCGCTTGCTTATCTTGCAACGTTTCAGCGCGGATCTAGAGTAGGAAGCGCTGCCCGTGGAATAATAAATTCGCGCAGATTGAGACGAATGTCTTTTAATACCACGGAAGAACACAACGTAAACCAGATCTCGGAGGGCAGACTTTAAAAATGAGAGAAAACGTAAAAATAGTAAAGTAAAGAACTTACGTTTTTATCACAATAAATGAATCACGGTTCGTAGATCGTTTAAAAGAATGTTAGTTGCTTTTTGTTACGTTATTTAAAAACAATTTTGAGAAATGCAAGTGTTAATGTTCTATTAACACGTTTGTCTCTATTAAAAAGTACTAAAACAATTAGACATGATGATGAAAAAATATTTGACATTCACAATAATACATCACAAATTTATCCAAATATTGAAAGAATATCAAATATCCATTATTTACAGATCCACTAATACCTTTTTCTACTTGATTAAAAACCGCAATGACCCACTTGACAGCTACAGCAAACTTTCTGTTGTTTTTATAAAATCTATTGGTCTAATTGTAATTCCTGTTACATTGGGCAAACAAAGCGTTCCCGAAATACACGTATCATGGAACATATGTCTAATATAAAACTTCCCATTGATAAACAATCTGTAGTATCCAAACATATCATCAATTCTAAACATACAATTTTTTGTCAAAATGCTAATATTTTAGACATTGACACCAGGTACAATTCCAGACTCATTTCAGAGATGCTTCTCATTGAATCAAACATCACAGCTGTTAATGTACAAACAGACACTATGAAACTTAATAATTGCTATGATCCCTTATTATTACGCTAAACCTTCTGCTTTCCAATTGTCGTTGCTCCCTTATTGTTACGTTAACCTTTCGGCTCACCCATTGTCGTTGCGTTTTCTTCGCTTTTGATTTTTGTCAACTAACAAGTGCAGTTGTGTCGCTCAAAGTTCTTCTTCGCACCTGATGAAACGGACAAGGATCCCACAAACGTTGTGTGGTATTTATATTATCACTTTTTTGTCTGAATTGGTTATATTTCTTATTCATTATTTTCAATCAGACGTAATTTCATTTTTGCAATAAAATAAATAAACAAATGCACGGCCTTAAGTCAGAAAATTATGTCAAAAAACAAAAGCTTAAATGAACGACGTTTCGTCCTAGTTTAGTATTTATTCAGGTTCCAAAATTTTGTATGTAAAAAAATTGTTTACTTTTTTAAGTAACATTGATGTAACCAACTTCCATATCTGTTTCTTTCTAGAAAAGTCAAAATCATAACTTTGTTTCCATCAAACAGCGTACAATTTCATCTCGAGATACATTTTATGTTAATTTTAAGAGCTATGAAAAGAAAATTAAGTATATTCGATGTTCCTATATAGAGTTTAATTTTCCTAAATATATTTTTCAACAAAATAAAGTAGAGTGTGTTCATTAAAAAGTCACTCTAAATTACTCTAAAAGTAAGCATTGTTCCTGACGAAAGGTTAATATTCGTTGTCGTTAATGTAGAACTAGGCTGGAGTAAACTTCGAAATAATAAGTGGATTTTATTCTGGATTTGAATGCTTCAGAAAAAATAACATAATTTTCAACTATATATTTATTTCATTACTCAGAAAAGCACCCATCCCTCCAAGAGAAAGTAGACCTTCTAGCCATAATACTCTCCTATGTTTTTTTAAAAAATTTCGGTTGCTGATTTACATTCTACTCTTAACACTTAGAGTAATAAGTAAATTGTTTAATTATTAAAGCTATTTGTCTTGGGTAGGGCACCGTCCAGTGGCGGGTCTCCTGTATTTATTTAGTGATGTCTTCTGACCATAATCTCTTCAATATTCTTGTTACGGGTTGTTGGAGGTAGAGGTCGGCGATGAATTTGGTGGGGTGGTTTAGTGTTCTTTCTGTGCTTTTGGTGGCATACTTCTTGACGGTTTCTGAAATAAATGGAATTTTGAGGTCGTGATGGAGTGAATGGTTGCTGATGTACCATGGTGCATTGACTAGGGTGCGCAATGTCTTTGATTGAAAAGTCTGCAAGATCCTTCATATTTGCTGGTTTGCTGCATCCCCATAATTCGATCCCGTAAGATCATATAGGTATTAGTATGGTTTTATATAGAAGCAGTTTGTTTTCAGTAGTGAGTTGGGATTTTCGTCCAAGTAGCCAGTACATGTTTTTAGTTTTTAGTTTAAGTTGTTCCTTTTTGGCTTTTATGTGGTTTTTCCATGTCAGTTTTTGGTCGAGACGGAGTCCTAGATATTTTACTTCAGTTTTTACTGGGATAGGTTCACTGAATATTTTAACTTGCGGGCACGTCGAGCGTTTATTTGTGAACGTAATTTGCGTGGACTTGTTACAGTTTACTTTGATGCGCCATTGGTTGAGTTAGTTTTCTAAAGGGTTCAGATGTATCTGGAGATTCTCAGTTGCTTGGTCCGCATCTATATTTGTTGACATTATTGCGGTGTCATCTGCAAAGGTGGCGATTAGGGTGTTGTCCGTGGTGGGATGTGTGCTGTATATAGTAGATACGGAAAGGGACCAAGAACACTTCCCTGCGGAATGCCGGAGTTGATGTCTTGGCATGCTGAGTATTGTCCCTCGAATTGGACCTGGAAGCATCTTTGCGACAGGTATGATTTTATCAGTAGAAAAACTTGGTGTGGAAGCCGTTTTTTTATCTTATATAGAAGACCTTTGTGCCATATCTTGTCGAAGGCCTGCTGGATATCTAGGAATACCGCCGCACACAATTTCTTCTCGATGGCCTCCCTGATGTGGTTGACAATTCTCTGGCATTGCTGGATGGTTGAATGTCCTTCACTGAAGCCAAACTGCTGATGAGGAATTTTTTCCTGTGGAGATATTGAGACCATATTCCCACTCCAACACGACTCTAGACTCTCGCATTCAATTATATGTATCCACAACTAACAATAATACTAATTCAGAAACTTTCTTTGCCAACAAAAACGTTGCTGCAACTATATTCCAAATTAAAAAAATAAAACTTCCCCAGGATTTGACCAAATAAATACCTATCACTTAAAAACTCAACCCAAAAAAGCCCTAAAAATAATTTGTTTTAGATATAAACGATTAATTATACTGAAAAAACCTTTGGCGTAAATTAATTGTGCAAAAATCA
This sequence comes from Zhengitettix transpicula, assembly GCA_037074705.1. NCBI lineage: Eukaryota > Metazoa > Arthropoda > Insecta > Orthoptera > Tetrigidae > Zhengitettix > Zhengitettix transpicula. Next base: position 189,449,742 of record CM073591.1, read on the forward strand.
TTTAAATTATTGTAAAAACTGTTTAACTTTTCTTCAAGTTGAATGTTCTGTATTTTAAAGCATGGGGTTTTGCGCAACTGTGCCTAGAGAGGCAGAGTCCGCAGACGTCGTGTTTGCTTCGAGGCTGGACGTAGACAATCACAAAATATAGCATATATAACGTTAGTTAAAAATTTCATAATACTTCAGTTTTCGCCGTTAGAATAATACGCCAATCTGTGTTCAAACGTCAGCACTTTAAAATTTTTTTTTTCACTATTTAAAGTTTCCCCTATGAAGGTCGTATTTATTATTATTATTAAGGTCGTGTTGTCATGAACATTCCGCGTCGGTTAGTTCGGCGATTTATAAATTTACGCCGAGTTGTGAATGTGTACTTTGCTTGTATATTAGGGAAAGTATTCGCAATAACAACTTACGCTATGAAAATCGGGCGAGGCGATCTTTGATTATTATGAACAAGTTTCGGAGGTGAATCGGTGCGAGATGGCCAGGTGTTGAGCGTCTGTCCACGAACGGGACGCTAGCGGCCATATTGCCCTCTCCTATTTATCATACTGACCACCACTACTACGTACCAACAAGTGTGTTAAGTACAGTAAACCATTAAGAATTCATTAATTTTTAAAAAAATAATTGTAAATAAATTATTTACAATTTAAATTCTTTAGTTTGAATCATTATCTTATATCAAGACAGGGATCTAATGTAATCGAGTTTTTTTGTAATTAGTAAAGTATAATTCAATCTTGATTAATCTTAAACTTCCTTTGACTTCAAAAACTCATAATTTATGTGTAAAATGTTATGAGTTCCCTTAATTAGTCGCTAATAACCTGAGCTGTTAATGCGACTGTAAATAAATCAACTAAAAAATTACTATTATATGAAGCACTGCTATTTCAAATTGCTGAATTTTAGATTTATCTGACTTGTAGATACTTATATTCATAAAAAGTTAATCAATTCAACTTCATGAATTTAAAATTTTGTCTGGTATTTAAATCTTTGAATACTAACTTAATGTTGAATTATTTTATGATAAATATTCAATTAATTTTTTATGTAAATTTAAATTGAAGTTTTTTCAAGAATCATGAAGGAAAAATCTTGAACGGACCTGGTCGCGAATAGGCTTTCCCAAGTAGATTATATTAAATTTCATTATTTCCATTAGTCCTCTGCTGAGGAAATAGGACAAGTCAAATTGATATTACTTACAAGTGTATGAATGAAATATGCATAAATACTATACATAAATAGTGATATGAAGAATTTAAAGTGTACATATTTGAAATTACATGAAATAGGTTCAGGGATTTGAATAAGTTAGGATTACAGAACATTACACAAGTAAGAACTTAAATATAAAGTAAGGAAAAAAAATTGTAACTTGAACTTCACTAATAGCACTAAAACGTTTTCCATAAATAACACTCCACTACAAAAATAACACTCCCATTTGTATATCATCTTCTTGTACTGATGAGCTTTCAAGTGTGGGCGCCTCCGGAAGAATTTATCTGGCAGCTCTTCTCAGTGGCTGGAAATCTCCTGCGGACGACATCAAATAAACAATTGTGAAGTATGAGTTGCACATACAGACAGTAAAGATTTATATTAGTATTCCATAAATTAACCAGTATCTTCTAGGGAACTGATGTGAGTTTGGCTCAGGCCGATTTACAAACTCGTTAACAGAGTAACACGCACCGTTAATCAGCAGAGTTGTGCATTTCTTAATAAATACGCTGTAACTGCTTACGATTTTGATGCTGAGAGGAAGACAATTAAATAGCTTTATTCCTGAATAATGTACACTTTTTTCAAAAACTCAGAGATGATGTTTGTATGTCCGTAATGTCGCGCGGTTTCGGGTATTATATTAATTAAATTCTCCGTTGGTCACAAACAGACTTTGATTACGTTTTACGAATTTTATAGTTTCCAAAATGTATGCACTGGGTAACGTTAAAATTCCAAGAGCTTCGGAAAGAGGTCTACAACTTTCTCTGTAATATTTGCCTCATAATATTCGGATCGCACATTTCTGTAGTTTCAATATTTCCGCAGAGCGAGACGAAAGTCCTCAGCTCGTAATTCCATTCCACATGTTTGAATGGAAGTATGCATAATATACTATGTCGGATGTCGACTTAGTACCGGTACGAGACTTTTCAATCCATTGTATCGCCTGAGCCCTATAATAATTCACTAGATATTCGTGGTAGAGCACTCGCGTACTAAGTGGGTTCGATTCTAGGTCCGGCCGAGATTTTTACATCCTGTTCTTTCAAAACATATTTCTAAGCCTGTACTGCTAAGTTTCATTTGAAGTGTTTTCTTCTGTTCTTCTTTCTTCATTAAAGTTTTCTTTAAATATAAATTTTATTTTAATTTGATAATTTCATTAAATTTAAATTTTTTATTTTGGTTTATTGAACAGTTTTTGAATTTTCTTTATATTAGTTTTGAATGGGATTCGGCCGTTTTCCCGACAGCAATATCCTGATTGACGTTTGCCCAACAGGTTATTTTCCCGATAGGTCTTTTTCTCTAAATGTGCGTTTTTAAGAAATAAAGCATAGTATTAATCTTGTAGAAACCTTAATATGTTACTTATCTTTTAATACATGATTATTATACTAAATTAAGTTATTCATTAATGCGTGGAATAATTTCAACCTAACTTGGTACACGTATCACTTAAGATTCAGGAATAAACCACATGTATTTAAAATAATGAGGGAAGGCGATGGAATTTTCAAAATACATAAAATTTCACCTCTAGAGGTATGGGTGATAATAAATTTAGATATCACCTGATATTAATAAGCTCTTCCACTACCGTAACACCGATTTTGACACCAATATCAGTGATATAAAATTATTGTATCACCCCCACCCCTAGGGGTTAAACTTTAACTTAACGTTGCTGGGATACCAGAACCAAACTCAGCGACTTCCAAAACACCAAAATACCAATCTTGGTATTTGTCCCAATTTTTGTCACTCCCTTTCATCCCACCTCGTACCTGTCCTTTGCCGTTAGGGGATGAAATTTGACACTTTAAGCATGGAGAGTGGCATGTTCTGAATTTTCCAAAATATTAACTTATTTATAATATTTCTCCACCCCAAAAAATGTAATTTGACGGTACTACAATTATGCAAGATTTACAATGTATTTTATTAAATTTTAAAACGAATACCATTTTCCCTTGATCCGGATTTCGCTTTAACACAATTTACACCAAATATATACGAAAACCCTTATAAATTTTGAAAAAATTGTGCATACATTTGTACTTGGAACTTTCAAAAATACACATTTAATCCTTCAGATCTCAAGACAATAGATTCCCGCCTAAGGACCCACGATGTTTCGCCCACAGCCACCAGTAAATCAGCTTGTATTGGCACCTACAGCCATGATATTTTAGCTTAGAAATCGGTCACTGATACAGTGATCACACTAATCGACAAATAATTCGCTCGTTTGCGACAGTCAATTATAATGTTCCTGTTGCAACCATCAAAATGGCAGAGTTAATTTCTTATTCGCTGGTCAAATCTTAATACGTCGATCCGTATTCGAGTTATTCCAATTTTTAAGTGCCACTTTTTACGTGTGTCTCCAACTTTTTCAACCTTCTCCACCGGAATTTGGCCATCAACTAATTCTTTCGCTGTCCAAAAATCCACCCTTTCCACTACCATGAACGCAATCTGTTGCAGTTTGGTTTCATACAGCACGGAATAAACGTTCAATTTAACTACTGCGTCTCCAACTCGATATAGTATGGGTAACCTAAGAGGTTCTTTTTAAAGATATCCCATGCCCAAAGAGCTCTGTCGGAGGCTACCTTTGGGGATGCCTTCACATCTCTCTGTTTTTGTAAAAAAAAACCTAAGGTTTCCACATGCCGAGGCACCTCGGCCTGTTTTGAGAGGTGAATGTTCCGGGGTCGCAGACCTTGGGCATACGGTAAGAGTTGTCCGCTATTCCTATTGGAATAGTAGGCCAGCTGCCTCCTAAACCGGTCAAGGCATGGTGAGGGAAAAGCTGCGACCCCACAGTTAACCCCTCTCCCTCCATCGGAAGGGCGTGGGACAAGTACCAAATGCAGGTTTTCTAGGGTTTTCCCTGCATCACTTTTAGGCGAATTGCCGGGTAGGATCCTTAAACTATAGCGTGGGGGCCCTACTTAACCCTTAGCTACCATCCTCCACCCTACCGCAGCCCCCCTTTCAAATCCCTTTCTATGCTATTAAAGGGGAGTTGCCACAACGTGGATTACCCTCATGTAACCTGAGACCCTAAAAAATCAAAAAAAAACTGCGTCTCCAACTGACCGCCCAAAACATCCATAATAACAAATACACGTCTGGGAATGCTCCAACGTTCGTATGTCCCACACCGACTGTAGAAACATGTCTACAACTTGAACATTATCTTATGAAATAAATTTAATAATTGTACGATTTTGAAAATTCTATTATTGCTAACATTGGTGTATATCAAATATAAATAATTTTGTGTTTTTATATAAAAGTAAATTAATTAGAGGATCATGAAAGAAAAATCATGACCGGACCTGAATCAAACACGGGTCTCTCGCATAGAACGCGGGTGCTCTACCACTGAGCCATCCAAGTCGACCACCGGCCCGGTACCAGACTACCCCATCCATTGTATGAAAACCCCAAACTGCCAGGAGAATACGCACTCAAGGCTTGTCGTAACGAAACTGATTGACGGACTATTATCAATTACGACTAAAATTTATGGTTTCATTCTTGGAACTTCCTTTGGTGCTCAAGTATAAAAGTTACACAGTTGGTATGAATTCTACGGGTGTAAATAACTAAGAATTTACAGAAAGCAATTTTTATATTATCATGATAAAAAAAAAACATGATGTAAACATGAAACAAATTACTTACTATTTTTTCCCTGTAATATTACTAAACAATAACATTTTGTATGAAAATGTTTGTTTCAGACACAAAAATATTTAAAATCGTACATAACAGGATTTTTTATTTGCATATACAACCTGGGTGCCTGAGGAACGAGTACATCGCTTATTGACTAAAAATTTGTACATGAAAAGGTTGTGTAAGAAGGGTGCCACGTTTCTTTACAATGGAACAAAAAAAGCGCAGTGAGGATGTTTCAATCGATTATTTGGCGAGTTTTTGCGTCGATTCATAACCATGGATTAAACATGAGTCCATCACTTTACACCTGAGACTAAGGAACAGTCAAAACAATGGACTCAAGACGGAGAATCGGCTCCAAAGAAGCCGGAGACGTTTCCATCTGCCTTGAAAAGTCAAGGCGTCATTTTTATGAGATGCGCGTTGAATTATTTTCATTGATTGTCTTCAAAAATGAAAAACAATCAACGGTAAGTATTATACGAACTTATTGCACCGTTTGAATCATGAAATTGAGTAAAAAACGAAAATGTTGTTTCATCACGACAATGCACCAGTTCACACTTTCGTTATCGCGATGGTTTAAAGTTGGGATTACTTCCTCACGCCACAATTTGCCAGATTTAACTGCCTCGATTTATTTTATTACCAAACTTGAAAAAAGGCTCAGTGTTGAAAGATTTGAGAGGAGTGGGGTCTACGCTATTTTTTTATGGTTCTCACTTTTAAGAGGGTATCGAAGTTATTGAACAATTCCTGGATAAAGGATATCGAACTACAAGGAGAGACCTTGCAAAATAATGATATTTTTGTTTCAACATTTTTATGACATCTTTGTTACATCGGGTACTTCAAGGGGTACCCACCCCTGTAAATGTTTACATTTTTCGGACAGTTAATTAGTTCCATACTAATCTCTTTGTGATTTATCTGGCATCGAGAATTTAAATGATTAATTATAACACCTTTATGGGCACACCACAATCAATGCTGATAGGCGGTTAACTTAGAATTAACCGGGATTATGACTGACAATACTTTAGTAGGATCAAGAATCCTTCTGGTGCGTGCTACTTTAAGAGTGTCTAAACAACCAGTGGTTTAAGAAAGTATTTGAAAGGACATAAAAATTCTCTCGGTACCTTAAGGTTACCACAAATACTCCCAGTACCTTAATGGTGTCACAAATAATGTTGGTCCCGTAAAGGAGTGAGAAATAGTCCTGGTAACTTAAAAGAATCAAAATGAATCATGGTATCTTAAGGGATTCAAGAAATCTCCAGTTACGATAAAGTAGTAAATAAAAACTGCCATTTTCAACCAGAGAACTACTGTTGAATATTTCTGCCGGTATAGCATATAAGTAATTTTTTCTATGATAAGCATTTTTAACAGCTTTATTAATTACTAATTAGTTAAAGTTTCTCACAAAATATTTTGAAACTGTGACCAACAGATTAAAAATTTGGTTACTCATAATGAATCTATTCTGTGCAGTGTAATGCTGAAAATTGTTATGTCAAATTATTATTATTTAACTACGTTTGTATGTATTTATTTAATCTAAAAATGGGCAGTTTTCACGGTTGCAGATGCATGAAATTAGAATTTAATTACAAATTAAATAAGGGAAGTTACAATAAGGGAAAATAGAGTAAATTAATATTATTATTATAATTATTAATATAATTATTATAAGATATCTGAAAATACAGGTTAACTAACTATTTAACTACCTAAGGGAACGAGGAATTTTTCCATTTTTTCTATCAGTATACACAGTATGTACGCGTTATAAGAACATTTATTTAAACTGTCCCTTATATATAATATTATTCGAGAGATCATAATTCAAATTAGAATGTAGACAAAAAGTCGCCATTTTCGACTCCGTTTTTGTTGTTAAGGCAACATCAATCTTCTAATACATAAAACATACTGTTCTTTGTATGTATGTTCCTTCTACAAATCTACACCCGTAGAGCAAATATCACCAAATTTCGTCAACTTGTTACTTGCGAATAGGAAACAATCACTGTCGGGATGATGAGACGTCTACCACCCCCAGGAGAGGGGTCAAATAGATTGATATTGTTTCTTGCGATGTTATCTTACAGCAAGGGAAAGGAGCACTCCCAGGAGTGAGGGTGAAGGGGCGTTACAAGAAAATAACGCGAAAACAACCGAGACTGGAGTCAATTCTTCGGTTATGCATGTCGCTGAGTTTAATTATGACATTCAACTTGCCATTTTACCTCCTGAAGCGGGGGTGCACGGGAATGGAAATTTTGAAACCTGTAAACAAGGCCGATATTTACGTAAAATAAATATTTTTAGGGGTAATTAGATAGTATTTTTTACCGATGTTGTTTGTGTATAATTTCAACCCCTTTCGGTTGAGGGGAGAACCCTTTGGGATGAGGGTGGAGGGACGTTACATAGAAATAAAGCAAAAACAATCGCGATTCGAGTCATATTAGTGTTATGTATGTCGCTGAGTTTATATCTGACAACCTGGACATTGCGCGGGGTGGGATTGGCTGGGCGGAGGTGGACGGGGTTAGAAACATGTTAAAAGGCCGATTTTTGCGTCGAATAAATATATTTCGGAATCAATGACATTCATATAGTTTATCTACGTGTTCTCTGGGTCAATAAATAACCGTCAATTTATTTATTTCACAATTATTTAACAACTTATGTATGTATTTATCTAATTTACAAATGGGCAGTTTTCCCGGTGGTTGATGCATGAAATTACAATTTAGTTACAAATTAAATAAGGGAAGTTACAATAACGTAAAATGGAGTAAATTAATATAATTATTATAAAATATACGTTAGGTTTAGGGACATTTCAACTATAAGTATATGTATATACCATTATATTAATTAAAGGTTAATTTGGAAAAAGGTAAGGAAGGAATTAGCTTCTCCTGATTTTACCTTTCGTATTGTTTATTATCATTTAATATCTGCTGAAGTGTAGCCGGATATTATTGGTCTTTTAATTCACTCGAAATGTTTCTGGTTTGGTTCACGATTTAAATACATTTCGTATCGTGAACTTTAAAAATCTGTGCAGTGACATCTCCGACCTGAACACGCAGAAGATTTTAACACATTTTTCACTAAAATTCCTTCCTCCTTTATGCTAGGGCAGGGATGCCCAAACATAGCGCATTAGATGAATGAACTGGCGCATTGCATTGTATTTTGAAAATTGAAAAATGTTGTTTCTAATTTTTTAGAACAGGAAAAAACTACCTATTGAAAGAACCGTATTATTTGATAACAACTGGCTATTTGTTTTGGCATAGTGATATTACTAGCCATCTCATTGATCTTAAGTTAAAACTACAAGGCAAGAATAAATTATTTCCTGGCTTAGTAAATAGCATCATTTCGTTTGAAATTAAAATAAAAGTTTTCATAAAGAATGAGGATTTACGTCACTTTCCATACTTGAAAGGACTGAGGATAATAGAAATTTGCATAAATGTATTGAATAAATCAAGGTATTGCGAGGGACGTTTTAAAGTTGTTTTCATAATTTTTCTAAAGGAGAGGACTGCATTTTAATTAGTAAACAAAACATAATGCGGATTCCTAGGAACATGCAAATGGAACTGATTTATTTAACAAAAAATTCATTCTTAAAAATGAATTTTTATGAGCTTCTCTAGATTAAAAATCTTCTCAGGTAATTAATTTCTGACGTTTTTACCATGTGAACATTTCCCAGAGTTGGGAAAATTTGCAAAAAATTGTATGCCACTTTGGAACGACTACAGATGTCAGCAAGCATTTACATAAATGAAATTGATTAATTCTAAACAAGGCCGCGGATAACTGATTCAAATTCAAAGAATTCTGTGCTGCTTTCAGTAACAAAATAACATCAAATATTAAAAGAGTAGCGAAATACAAACAGGCTCAAAAGTTTCTTTAAAGGTTATGTGCTGTAACGGACAATGTTTAACAAACAATAATTATTTTTAATTTAAAAAGTTAATTAGCACTTCTATTATAAGGTTATTAAACATACGCCAAGGCCAGGACTCCTAGCAAGCAGGGCAGAAGTTCAAGTTCCATGCTGGTCTCGCTCTCAGTGCCAACGACCGTGATCCAGAGTTAACTCTCTGGCAACTACAGCACCATCATCAAGCGATCCCCCTCTGGTACAGGAAGATCATTCCTCACTATTGTGATCCATTAAATGGGTGTATATTAATTCATTTAATTGCTTGATTAAGTAATTCCTTTTCCTCCCAGAAGAACATTCCATCCTTATCTCTATTTACCAACCACTATCTATGCTCAAGTTATATGGCGCATTCGAACTCGTGTCCATGCGTTTAAATAAGTATGAAGTACATGAGGACAAACCTACAAAAAACATATATTTTTTGTATTATATAGATAATCTATATGCCGGTCTGCTGTGGTGTAGTGGCCAGCGCCGTTGCCTCGCATCACAGAGGTCCCGGGTTCGAATCCCCGCATGGGCATGGATGTTTGTGGTCGCCCTGGTCACGAAAACTGAGGTTAAGGCTGTGGGAGAATCGACACTCTGACCAGGTGTCACTCCCTATCCAGAATGTGTCATGTAAGATGACAGTCTGGCAGCCGTCTCGATAGGCCAAGGCTCTTCATGGGCTGGCGAGCCAAGGAGTTAGTTAGTTAGATAATCTATATACCAAATATCTCGCTCAATACTCATTTTAGAAGCACAGGGCGTGAAAATCACACGATTTCCCACAAATTTTATTATTTATTTCAAGCAATTTTTCTATAATTTCACATAATTGAATTACAACTTTTTTTATATCATGTTTATATAACATTGTTTTATTCAAATCGTTAGATATTAAAACTTTATTAAAAATTTAATAAAAATTATATGTTAAATGTTGGTCGGTTTTATTTGATTAAAATGACGTCTGATAAATGTAAGTATTAAATTTGTTTTATATTTTACAGAAGTTCACCTTTAATCTTTTATCGAGTCAATGATATTATAGAAATTTAAGGAATATGGATAATTAATTATGGACAAATAGCGTTAAAACAATATTTTGGCGTTGTAACATTAATATGGAATTATTAAAAGGAGCGAGATATTAAGCTGGAGTTTTTGAGCAATTAAGAGGGGTAATAAGAAACTTCAGCCAGGGTATCCTACTACGCCTAACGACGCCTTTTTAATGAACCAATTAACTCTTCGTTAATGCTATGCTACATGGAGGATTTTATAATTACAGATTAATGTGGTCCGTTGTTCGCCGTTCACGTATATACCAATATCAAGTTTTCATCTAGATCCAAAACAGGGAATTGACTACAAATCATAAATAAATTAAACTATAAGAATAATTACTAACTTTTACACAAACATAAAAAAATTCAAGTTCTAATTAAACATTTTTTTTAAAATTTAGACAGCAAATTAATTAATGTAGGCCAATTTTTTTACTTATAATTTTTCTCAGTGTGTTGATGGACAATAAATTGAAATGGAATCACCACTTAAATAAACTCCCGGGTAAAGTTAGAAAGATTTGCTTCACATTAAGAGAGTTAGATCAGGAAAGCGATATATCTACATCTAAAATGGTATATCATGCGTATTTTCATTGTGTCATGTCTTACAGCATAGTAAACAGGGTTCGTTCACATCACGCGTTTCAAAATTTTAAACTACAAAAACCGGCCGTAAGAATCATATCTGGTGCGGATTGTAATGCCACTTGCAATCCTTTGTTTCGTAAACTTGGGATTTTAACTTCGACTTATACGTATATTCTAGAAATATTAAAGTTTATCTGGAGCAACAGCAATTTATATGCTCTAAACGGAGCAAATCATTCATACAACACTAGAAATTGTTCTCAACTCGGCATTGAAAAACATCGCCAAGCCTTTTTGAATCAAGCATTCGTTATTCAGGGGTTCGTCTTCCGGACGAAATAAAACCTTTAACTATACAAAATTTATTTTTAAAGAGTTGTAAATCTTTGTAATTAATGGAGCATATTACTCTATAAAAAAGTTCGTGGATAGGAAGGACAGATTATATCCTCTTTAATAAAATAGTTTTCTCGGATCCTATAAAGTTATGCTATTATTTTACGATTATAATCTTGTAGAATGTAAATGCCGAATTTTTTTTTTAATGTTCGACGGGAATCGAAGTTATATTTACTGTTGGAAGCTCCGTCGAATGAAAATTGAAGATTAATTTGGTTATCATTTCTTTAATTTCTGTTATATCAGTATCTTTAACGTTGCTTCAAATTATATAATTTTTGGTAATGTACGATATTTGTTTTTTAAACTTTGTATTTGAAATATTTCATTCTTTTCTTTTAGTCTCATATTATGACGTATCTTATTTCATCGACCGAGGACTAATGGAATGAATAATAAATCTAAATCTATGTAAGAGCTATAACACGTTGGATCTAATGTTTCATGTTAAACGTGACCCGTACTTCCACAGATCTCGTTCCAATAATTCAGAAAATTGACAACTTTCTATCATAATATATATATATATATATATATATATATATTGTAATACTAATTAGAGGCCAGTAATTATTTTAAATAATTGGATTGTTAAAGGTACAAATTCTTAAAAAAACAACAATGTCAGCGGGCTTTGTCGCGGACTACGTGCGTTTGCTGGAAGGTCAGTCAGTCTGTCTGAAATCGTAGTCGGGAGAGAAAGGAGTCTGTCTGAAATCGTAGTCGGGAGAAGAAGGAGTCTGTCTGAAATTGTGGTTGGGAGAGGAAGGAGTCTATCTGAAATTGTGGTTGTAGAGGAAGGAGTCTGTCTGAAATCGTAGGAGGGAGAAGTCGTAACATTCAGAGAACGAACAGCGTGGTCCAAGTTTAAAATCAAACCAAGAGAGTTATAAGTTTAAAATCAAGTATAAAGTCTGGACAGAAAAAACCGCAAAGCATAATGAAATATTTAGCGCCACATTCTGATTTCTACGCGTACTGAGATCAACATTTTCCACGTAAAGACATTGAGTAACAATATGTCTAGCTGAGAATCCGGAGGTCCATCGGATCCAATTCCCGGAGGAAGATCCAATATCTAGGACCGTGTGTTTGACCATTAAGTGTAGAATCAGTGAAACATGGCCTTTTTAGTGTAAATTGTGTCTGGTACCAGCAGGACATTTTTGTAAGTAGAAACCAAATTAATTAAGTTTGTAAACGATAGTTAAAGGTATTCGTAAGATTTAGTTCGTCTCACTTTTGGTTTTGGATGGTTAATTACTTAATTTATAAATTTCTTTGATTGTTCTTTACTTACCAAGCCCAGGTAAACGATCCTGAGAGAAGTGTTATCAAATTGCTAAACTTTCAGATTTTAAATATATTTAGCCTCAGAGCAAATGTTATAAATTTCCATAAAATAAAATAAACTCCCAGAACGATTTATCAATTTGTTAAAAGTGAAAAATTATTGTTTAAAAAAATTAATAAAATTTGTTTTCTTTCAATTAATTAATCACTGTTTTTTTCTATGCATTACAATTTGGTTCACAACGTGGGGAAAATAAAAACAAACTGTTTTATTTATTTATTAAAATTCGGCATGCCAACGTAGCGCAAATTATTTGTAATATTAATTAAATAATCTTTTGTTAAATAATTTAGTTAATAAGCCGCGATTATTAATTACAATATATATATATATATATATATATATATATAATATATTGAAAAATTTGGATCATACTCGAACTTCTATTTACAGTTTTGCATTTGAAGCGCAGTTAATTTCTTCTATCTATATTTTTTCAGAGTAAAATATGGTTGTTTTTATTTAAATATGTCATGATGAAACTAATCTCGTATAGGTTTCGTATCGACATTTGTCTACTTTTTTCTTCACCCCCACAAAATTTGTCAAACTTAAACTGTAATATTCTCCCTCTGCTACATATTTATTGAAGCCACGAGAAATTTCATTTAGTGTATTACTGAAATTATAATGAATCAAGGTATTTTTACGATTTGTGTTCTATAATTAAACAGTAAACATAACTATGGCCTAATAAATTATCTTATCAAAACCGTACTTCCGCTTATAAATATTGCGCAACTCTGTGGCATGCATGCTCAATTAAAAACACTGAAATCTTTATGTACTAACACAGTATGAGAATCAGAATGAATGTCAAATAATTGCTGTACTTTCAATGTCGAAAATAACAACTTGCACTATGAACATCACCGAAAGAATTCCTCAGAAATAGGTTTGAAATGATGAAGGATGGGAGAATGAGTTTATTTAATTACGTCAGCAACACTATGACATAAATACAAAAATATAAAGCAAACGCTATTTTTTGTTTCTCTAATTGAGCATTGTTTCATGCGACATTCATGATAACTTAATAATAGGAGATTATTTTAGTTAACTTGGGACTACACAATCTCAACAATACGACATTTAACTTCTCCATTTTATATCTGAATTGTAATAAAATAATAGTAGAAAATTAGTAGGTATCCGTAAAAAATGAGCATAGTAAAATCTGATGAATAATTTTGAAAATTCATAGGGAAGTTAATTGTAGTTAATTCAACACAATTCCTTCTACAAGCATGTGAAGTATTAAGGTATACTAAGTATTATATTGTTACGTACATAACAAATATAAATATTTCATTGACACATAAAATAAGTTTTCTTTATATATTACTAGCTGGGTGCCCGGCGTTGCCCGAGATGTCATTTATCTATAACCATTTTTGGTTACTTTTGCGCTATTTTTATGTAAAGCTCCTCGAACCCTATCCCTAAATGTGCTCACCTCCCATGCCGAAGGGGGATGAAGTCATTGACTAAATATATCGGCCGTTTTTACATGTCAGAAGATGACCACCCCCACAAATATGCGATAATGAAAAAGAATGTATTCCACGCAAAAATCGGCCGATTACATGGTCTGAAAATTTATTCCCTCGCCCAACACCTCCCAAACCCGTCGCGTTACCCAGGTTGTCACAATTAGATTCAGCGACATTCATAGTCTCGGAATTGATTCGAATCTCGGTTGTTTTTGCGGGATTTTATTTAACGTACCTCCACCCCACCCCTAAGCTTGCTCCCCTCACAGGAGTTAAATTATACACAAACAACATCGGTATAAATACGATCAAAGTAATTAACCCCAGGAAATAATTATCGCAAATATCGACCGTTTAACATGTTTGAAATTTTTCACCCCCGACCACTCCCGCTTCGGGGACTTAAACGGTCAAGTTTAATGTCATAATTAAACTCAGTGACAATCCTGATAGTTTCTGGTTTATTTTTATCTAATGCTACTTCCACGCCAACCCTTAAGGATGCACCCTTCCGAGTCCGAAAGGGGTTGAAATTACACACAGAGAACATGTAGGGAAATTTTAGTAATCTAATTCATCCCGAAATATATTTAATTGACGAAAAAAAAAGCCGGTCAACTCATCCCAACCCAGCCGATACCCGCGCGTTGTCCAGATTGTCATAAATAAATTCAGTAACATCCTATACCTTCGATTTGACTCGAATCTCGGTTGTTTTCCCGTTATTTTCAAGGAAATTAATTAAACTCAGTGACAATCCCGATAGCTTCTGGTTTCTTTTTATGTAATGCTACTTCACGCCCATCCTTAAGGGTGCACCCTTATGAGTCCGAAAGGGGTTGAAATTATACACAGAGAACATGTAGGGAAATTTTATTACTGTAATTCATCCCGATATATATTTAATTGACGCAAAAAACAGCCGGTCAACTCATCCCAACCCAGCCGATACCCGCGCGTTGTCCAGATTGTCATAAATAAATTCAGCGACATCCATTACCTTCGATTTGACTCGAATCTCGGTTGTTTTACCGTTATTTTCAAGGAAATTAATTAAACTCAGTGACAATCCCGATAGCTTCTGGTTTCTTTTTATGAAATGCTACTTCACGCCCATCCTTAAGGGTGCACCCTTATGAGTCCGAAAGGGGTTGAAATTATACACAGAGAACATGTAGGGAAATTTTATTACTGTAATTCATCCCGATATATATTTAATTGACGCAAAAAACAGCCGGTTAACTCATCCCAACCCAGCCGATACCCGCGCGTTGTCCAGATTGTCATAAATAAATTCAGCGACATCCATTACCTTCGATTTGACTCGAATCTCGGTTGTTTTACCGTTATTTTCAAGGAAATTAATTAAACTCAGTGACAATCCCGATAGCTTCTGGTTTCTTTTTATGAAATGCTACTTCACGCCCATCCTTAAGGGTGCACCCTTATGAGTATGAAAGGGGTTGAAATTATACACAGAGAACATGTAGGGAAATTTTATTACTGTAATTCATCCCGATATATATTTAATTGACGCAAAAAACAGCCGGTTAACTCATCCCAACCCAGCCGATACCCGCGCGTTGTCCAGATTGTCATAAATAAATTCAGCGACATCCATTACCTTCGATTTGACTCGAATCTCGGTTGTTTTACCGTTATTTTCAAGGAAATTAATTAAACTCAGTGACAATCCCGATAGCTTCTGGTTTCTTTTTATGTAATGCTACTTCACACCCATCCTTAAGGGTGCACCCTTATGAGACCGAAAGGGGTTGAAATTATACACAGAGAACATGTAGGGAAATTTTATTACTGTAATTCATCCCGATATATATTTAATTGACGCAAAAAACAGCCGGTTAACTCATCCCAACCCAGCCGATACCCGCGCGTTGTCCAGATTGTCATAAATAAATTCAGCGACATCCATTACCTTCGATTTGACTCGAATCTCGGTTGTTTTACCGTTATTTTCAAGGAAATTAATTAAACTCAGTGACAATCCCGATAGCTTCTGGTTTCTTTTTATGTAATGCTACTTCACGCCCACCCTTAAATGTGCACCCTTATGAGTCCGAAAGGGGTTGAAATTATACACACAGAACATGTAGGGAAATTTTATTAACGTAATTCATCCCGAAATATATTTAATCGACGGAAAAAACAGCCGGTCAACTCATCCCAACCCAGCCGATACCCGCGCATTGTCCAGATTGTCATAAATAAATTCAGGGACATCCATTACCTTCGATTTGACTCGAATCTCGGTTGTTTTCCCGTTATTTTCAAGGAAATCCCCACCAGCCCCACCCTTATCATGCCTACAAACAACATCGGTAGAAATACTATCAACGTCAATGGTCCCGGCATTTATTTATTCCACGCTAATATCGATGATTTAACGTGTTAGAAAATTTCCATCCCATCCACTCCCGCCCATTGGGGCTAAATGACCAATTTGATGCTATAATTGAACTGAACGACATCCATAACCTTGGATTTGACTCCAATCTCGGTTGTATTCGCGTTATTTTATTGCAGCGTTCCTCCACCCAACACCTAAAAGTGCTCTACTGATAATCCCGACCCCGCTTCTGAGGGTGGTAGACGCGTCTCAGCCCAACAGTCGGTAGAAACACTATCAATATCTGTGACCCCTAAAAATATTTATCCGACTGAAATATCGACTGTTTTAGCATGTTTAAATATTTCCACCCCCGCTTCTGGGAGTGGTAGACGCGTCTCACCCCGACAGTGTTTGTTTCCTGGTCGCAAAGATCACGTGTACGAAATTTGGTGAAATTTTCTCCAGCGGTGTAGATTTGTATAACGAACATACAAATATACAAACATACAAACATACATGCATACATACACTCATTGTTACTTATAAAATTAAACGTCGTTATTAATGTAAACAACATCGGTTAAAATAGTATGAACAACACCACACCTAAATCTGCTACTTTCCCGTGGTGGAAAGGGTTGAATTTTTACTCATATCACATCGGTAGAAACACTATAAATCTAGTTTACCCATAAACACATAACATTTTGGCAGTTTTAGAATAATAGACAATTCTCACCCCCAGCCCTAAGCAAGCTCACCCCTAATGTCTAAAGGGATTTATATTTTCAACAACATCCGTTGAAATAGTATTCACGTAATTCTCCTCCAAGAACGCGCAAGAACTGACTATTTATCTTCCCAACCTTTCGCGTTAAATGGGCAATTAAAAATATTTATCCGAAGTAAACTCACTGACATCCATAACCTTCGATTTGACTCCAAACTCGGTTGTATTCGCGTTATTTTTCTGTAAAGCAACTCCACCCCAAACCCTAAGGGTGCCCTTTTCCCAGGGCGTAGGAGATGAATATTATATTCAGATAACATCGGTAGAAACACAATCAATATCTTTGACCCCAAAAATATTTATCCAAATCTAATACCTGCTGTTTCTGCATGTTTAAGTATTTGAACCCCCGTCCACCCCCGCTTCTGGGGTTGGTAGACGCGTCTCACCCCGACAGTGTTGTTTTCCTGGTCGCAAAAAACCCGTGTACGAAATTTGGTTAAATTTTCTCCAGCGGTGTAGATTTGTACTCTCCACCCCAAACGCTAGGGGTGCTCTTTCCCCAGGGTGTAGAGGTTGAAAATTATATTCAGATATCATCAGTGAAAATACTATAAATATCTTTGACCCCTAAAAATATTTCTCCGACTGAAATATCGACTGTTTTAGCATGTTCAAATATTTCCACCCCCGTCCACCCCCGCTTCAGGGGGTGGTAGGCGCGTCTCACCCCGACAGTGTTGTTTTCCTGGTCGCAAAGAACACGTGTACGAGATTTGGTGAAATTTGATCCACCGGTATAGATTTGTATTCTCCACCCCAAACCCTAAGGGTGCCCTTTTCCCAGGGTGTAGGGGATGAAAATTATATTCAGAAAACATCGGTAGAAACACCATAAATATCTTGGACCCCTAAAAATTATTATCCGACTAAAATATCGGCTGTTTTAGCATGTTTAAATATTTCAACCCCCGTGCACCCCCGCTTCTGGGGGTGGTAGACATGTCTCACCCCGACAGTGTTTGTTTCCTGGTCGTAAAGAACACGTGTACGAAATTTGGTGAAATTTGCTCTACCGGTGTAGATTTGTATAACGAACATACAAATATACAAACAAACATACAAACAAACATACAAACATACATACACTCTTTTTTATTTATAAGATAAATGATATGCTCTAAAAAGACAAAGGATTCAATAAAAAAACATTTCTTTTCAAATCTTTTTTTATTTAAAAAATCATAAAAAAATTATAAGTGCGCGATATTCTGAGATATTTTGGTGTGTATTTAAGAGGTATTTACTTATTCTTTTATGCACAGGTACATTTTTATACACCTAAAATTTATTAAATAGTGAACTGAATAAATTAAATTCATCAGTTTATCTTTGGTATACATGTATAAATAATTAAATCATTTTTTCACTTTCACTTCTCAACTGGACTATAATTAATCTTAATATATAATTTGACTTATTAATTTATAATTCCAGTTTGATTATAATCAATAATAACTACTGCGTTTGTTGATAACTACTGAATATAACAGTTTGAAACACCAGATCAGTGTTTCAAGTTTCAGACCAGTTGACTCATATTGTTTACACTCTATAAGAGCGTAATATTTGGGAATAATATATATGTATAATGCGGTATAAAGTACACAGAAGTACAACGAGATTATTTACAAAAAAGAAGTTGGACATTTATAAATAGAAAATTCATAAAATATATACATCTTTATAAGAATATTTCTTACTCTTTACTCGGACATACCACAAAACGCTGCATATAGGCCAAAAACGACTTATCATAAACATTTATGCATAATATGCAACTCACTCTTATCGCATTAAGAGTCCATCTGGAGCAGTCGATTCGAAAACAGAATTTTTGGTAAGATTCAGTCACACATATGCACATACGATTGTATGTTAGTTGGAGATCTGAGTTTTCTCTTAACTTCAGACGAAGTCTGGTTGAATTTATCACAAGTATCACAAGATTGCTTAGAGTTTGCTCACACCATCTGTCCGCTGGGCATTTCGAGCATGGAACCGACGCTGCAGGCACTCATCTTCTTGCCAAACTTTCCAGCCGTGACGTAGCCATTGGCGCGTCCACTGCTAGGCGTCCTGTTCGGGGGACGTAACTCCGCCACAATCCCGCAAGCGTCCAGGTTGGACTTGCTGGGAGGAAACGCCGCGTCTTTTCTGCGCCTTCTGCTGGCGAACCATAGCCGAAGAAAACAGGCGCGGAAGTTCTCTGAGAAGACTCCGTACAGCACAGGATTGACGACTGTGTTTAGCAGCGCGATCACCAGCGCCCAGAAGAAATGGTGCGACCTCAGGAAGAAGGCTGTGTCCTCATTGGGACGGCTGCCGTCCACGTAGATGAGGAACATGACTACGGTTATAGGCAGCCACATGAGAAGCACGACGACCACGTTGAGCAGAAGCACGCGGACGACGCGGACGTGCTTGTGAAGACGCAACTCCTCGTGCTGTGACAGAGAACCGGCACGACCGTTGGTACCCACGGTGCCAGAGACCTGGCTGGCCGTGGACACCTTCCTCGCCCACGGAAGCACGAGGCTCCCCACGAAGCTGAGGTCGCTGTCTCTCCGCGGCTGATTCTGATTATTGCACGACGACGGCGGGTCACAATCGGGCGTCGCACTCACGCCTACCGAAGGAACGGTCCAGCGGCTGCGCGTCGCCAGGAGCTTCTGGAAAATACGCTGGTAGTGGAACACCAGCAGTCCCATGGGCAGCAAGCACGCTATCAGCAGCACGGGTATGGTGAAACACAGCGACAGATTAACCGTGTCTGAACGAGGGAAGACCAGCGTGCAGACATGGGTCTCGACACCTTCAGTCGTCTCCACCACCTGCTCACGAAACCAGAAAGCCACAGGCAGGAACAGCACGGCGGCCAGCAGCCAAGTGACGGCTGTCAGGCCCGACGCTAAGCGCGGTGTCAGTTGGGAGCGGTATGGAGGCACCACGATGCAGCGGTGTCGGTCCATCGAGATCAGAGTCAGAGTCCACAGAAGCACGAAGCCACACACAAACTGTGAACACAAAAGCTGAGTCAATTCTTTTATTCAGTGTTTAATTTAAAAGTATTTACCTACTATTTATCAGAATCATGGACATGGCGTATAAGAAAGTCTATAAAAACCAATCTCAGGTACAAGTTAAGTTTTAAGACTAACAGGAATAAACGGAAACAAGTATTCGGTATTTTTCAGCAAGTGAACCTTTGTTTCACTCATACCTAATTCCGTGTGTACATGGTATATAAGACTACAATAAAAGCGTATTTTATATGCAGGTCGAACCTTTTAGGAGAGATACGAAGGGGCTACCTTTAGGGATGCCTTTTCCTCTCCGTTTTTGAACTAAGGTTCCCACAAGCCAAGGCACATCGGCTTGTTCCGAGAGGTGTATGTTCCGGGGTCACAGACCTTGGGCATACGGTAAGAGTTGTCCGCTATTCCCATTGGAATAGTCGGCCAGCTGCCTCCTAAACTGGTCGAGGCACGGAGAAGGGAATGTTACGTTCCCACAGCAAACTCCTCTCCCGCTATCGGAAGGGCGTGGGACAAGTACCCAATGCCCGACCTACCTGATGCAGGTTTTTCTAGGGTTTTCCCTGCATTTCTTTAGGCGAATGCCGGGTAGGATCCTTAAAATATAGCCCGGGAGCCCTAGTAATCCTTGGCTACCTTCCTCTACCCTTCCACATCCCCCCTTTCAAATCCCTTCCTATGCTATTAAAGGGGACCTGCCCTAAGTGGATTACCGTTATGTAGCCTGTTGCCCTAAAAAAAAGTATTTTATATATATCTTTATTAAAAATAATTTGACCTATTTTTCTGTCATCCCGGCCTGTATAACTATTTCCTATTGGAGAGACAAACAAATTAATACTACAATATTAATTAAATATTGGTCCATGAATTTTGGTAGTAAGTCTACCTAGCAATAATACTCACTAAGAGACTGTAATGAGTAGTACTCGTATTTTATTTTCTGTGATCTTTATCACTATTTCTGCTCTAACTATTCGCATTTGCAATTTACTATCAGTTGTTGTCTGAGCACTGAGTTTTCATCAAAATCTCTTGCTAGTCATTCGGTTCATACCTACATGACGGATGAAGTCATCAGTCTCCACGCCGCAAACTATTCCTTGCCTTCATAGAATAACTGAAGCAGGAAGATGCTTCCGAGAACCCTCTCCGCAACCTACTTCGGTTACTATTAGAACTCAAAAGACGTTGTGACTCGGCTTGCAGACATTTACTTGTAGTTCGTCCTGTATATCAAAGTTCTGTTTCTTTTTCAAACTGTTTTCTCAATTATGTAATGTATGCTAATCTTTTTTGTATGCGTAACTTATTTTATGTTTTGTTATTATTTTAATAATCTATTTGATTCGGTAAGAAAACATTTATGTGCGTACCTACCAATATATAAAACGTGTCAAAGCAATTTGTAGTCTTTTTACATTTTACAAGATTCTACAAAATTTAAATTAATAAATTCAATCAACAGTTGATGTTGATGTTGGACAAACAACAATATTTTGTGATATTGAATCTATAGGTCTTCCGGCTGTAAGCTGGTAATGTGACTTCTCGCAGTGGAGTATAACTATGAACTGATCGTACTAATATTTTTAACAACAATATATTTGAGATTGTGGAATGGTCTAGCACAGTTATTTCAATTTCGTTCATTTGGCTTAAGAGCAAATTACTTAATAGATATATAACAAGTCATTTCTTTATCAAATGATGTTTCTTGTTGAAGTTCTGATTCTTTCCTTCAGGGAGGAATTGGCACGTACAATGTAGCATATGGATTCATATATGAACGAGAAAACTACGTCGGCAGATGAATCGAATTCGCTGAACAGATTCGTCATGCTGTTGACGAAGCACGTTGGTAGTAATCATGAAGACACGTAGCAGTCACTTTATGGGCTAGTAAAGTCTGTCTCAGTGTTTGCTAAGGATCTTGAACAAAGAGCAATGTTATGAAAGCATTGCATGTCTGTCTCTAGTGACGTTTTTCTGCCCTACATTGGAACAAGCGCGTTTCCTGACATACTATTGCGTGTGAAGTATATATGTTCGTAATGTTCGCCAACTGCATTGTCACTAAGTATTGCAGTGGAATGTAATGATAGTTTTCATTCACAAAATCGTGAAATGAACTATTCAGCATTGTAATAACTAACGATAATCGTGATCGATGAGTATTTAGGAGTAAAACGAAAGAACCGCTCTTCTTCCGCCAGTAAACGACTGGTGCTCGAAATATACATCCGATTACAATAGAATGTATAGAATGTAGTCTCTCTCGGTGTAGGGAATAAATAAAGTATTCTCGAGCTTCTAGTAATACTCTATTGCTGGATGACGAAGGCAGTGAACGTCACTGAAACGTTGGCGAATACAATTGTTTACTCGGTTAGAAGCCCGATAAATTTATTTACATTATAATGTGTCAGCCGTCCATGGTCATAACTCATATATGAGAACCAGAAGAGAACTGCACTTGCCAGGTAAACTTCTGAGCTCGGAAGATTTATTGGCCTATAGATACACAAAGCAGGCTACACAGCTTTAGCCGAAATGCCGGATATGAAATAATCTTGTTTAATGGGAAAAAGAGAAAATTCGTACGATATTCTGGACAAATCTGTCCGACCAGGAGTAATCTTCGACACCCATCTGCCTATATAAGTAAACTGTTAAGCCTAGTCTTAAAAATGCTCGCCATTAGAGAGAATAAACGTGACCCAAAACCCAAAAACGGATCAAAAACGGAATATTTAAGCATTTTTCCTTCATGAGTAATTATTACATCAACTTTTAATATAATATAATGCATTGGATTGAAGGCAGCGCACGTGTTGTGGAGAGAATGCGAGGGAAAAGGAACCGCGGGTCCTGTCACGAGGTAACAAGACGGAGCGGTAAGACATTTGTTTGGGATGAGTGCTGGTGAGCGGCAGAGAGGAAGCCGTAATTTGTAGACAGAGTGTGACGATGCGACAATTAGGTCTAAAGTGTGATTTCTGCCCAGTGCTCTGAATGTCAACGTGAAGAATTCGTAAGGCAGAACGTGGGCGAGCAGATGTTCCAAAGGGGCTATGTTAGAGAAGGCTTTTGTCTCTGACGAATGACCTGACAAGTGCTTGGGACTTGCAAGAAAAGATTTTGTGCGAGTCGGACAAAAGAGAGCAGCCGACAAGTCATGAGTAATTGCGGGAACGAGGTACAGCAGCTGCGAGCGTGTCTAATGGCGCAATTGCTTGGGATGATGAGGGTCCAGGCACTTGTTGACCTAGGATTTGGAGAAATTAGTATCGCGCACTTGTGAGCGGAGAGGTCCAAAGACAAATTGGATCTGTCACGATTATCGGGGTTCGGAGGGCGGAAGGACTCCAGTGGCCGGAACGAAAATTAGAGTAATGGGATTCTGTCACCGCGCCGTTGCGACGTAATTTTGCAGCAAGTGAAAAACAAGGAGGCTAGGGGTATATATATGGGAAATCACCTATTGTACGGACAGTTGGAGTTAGCGTGGGAGAGGAGAGGGTTGGCAGTTAGCACGGGAGAAAGACGGAGGACGCAGCGAAGAGACAGTTGGCAGTTAGCACGGGAGAAAGACGGAGGACGCAGCGAAGAGTTGGACAGTTAGACAGTTAGATAGAGACAATTAGCGTGGGAGAGGAGATAGAGACAGTCAGCAAAACTAAAACAGCTATGAACATTTTTAACATACAGAAGCTCTATCTGTATGAGTACGAGAATTTGACCTGTCTTCGATGGTAGGCGACCTGCATGCAGCAAACGACGTCAAGGAGTGGCACAACGAACACCTGGAATATTTCACTGTATATGGAGAACCAGATATCGACGAACCAGTAATATTGTGTTAGAGTCAGTGAGTGAATGTCAAGGCTATAAAGTGTGTGTCTAAAGAACGAGTCGAAGTATACCTGAGAATCCGTAAGTTGGAATGTACAATATTAACAAATGTAAACGTTATTAAAGGATACCAGTCAGATCTCGTTCTCTTCTTTTGATAATAAAGTTAGAAGCAAGCTATAGGTTAAGTTTATTAATAAATTTAGTAAATACTTTTTTTAATTTAAAACGTAAATGTTGGGTCTTTTTAATAGTTTGATTCTGTCCGTTGTCAAACCGAGTAGAGACCCATGAGAGCAAGAGTTTCATATTATAATGGTAAAAGAGTAAATTCATTTGTAATTTCTCTTGTGTTAATAAATTTGTCTGTTAAAATTAAAGCTTATATATATTTTTTTATTTTATGACCCTGTGTGGTTATTACAATATATATATATATATATATATATATATATATATGTGTGTGTGTGTGTGTGTGTGTGTGACTTTTATAATTTAATAAATGAACAGAAAAATGACTAATTTATTACAAAAAAAGTTGATCATTAACTTCCCAAAACAATTAAAATATTACTACGTTTCGTCCCACTATTTTGTGACGTCAGGTAATACACCTAAATAATTTTCTTCGTGTTGTTAAAGTATCGAATATATGCTTAAAGGATGTTATAGTTTTGAATATATGCATATATTTTTTAATATTACATTCAAAACATAACATCAACCATGCATATATTCTAAATTTTATTTAGGATATTACCCGATGAAGTCCAAAAATAGTTGACGAAACGTCGAAATATTTTAACATTTTGTTTTGATGAAGTTGAATAAGGAACTTTTACTGTTTACTTATCAATTTTGAGAATGATAAAATATTACACAGATGAAAAATGTTAAATCTGAATAGATTCTTAAGATAATTGATTTTTCACGAAACAATATAGAATAAATTAGAAATTTACTTAAGGTGTATTTTATTACTTGAAATTAAATTTAATCTTTTATTTGGAATTTGAAATGATCAATCTCTAAGGCAGACATCATACAAAAGAGAAGTGACTTTTCCGATTTGAATTGGGAATAAATTCTCGGTTTTCCAACCCGGTTAACCGCCATTGCAACATTGTGTTTTACTAAATATGTATATTCATATTTTTATTCATTAGATATGAAAATATTACAATATAATTCTTTAAATGCATTACATAACATACAATAAATTAGGCAAGGCGTATGTAAATAATTTTATAAAATTCATTATATCTCAAATGCATATTAATTTTTTGTTAATTACTTTAGACTTCAGTGCAAAAAAAAGTATTTTTCAGTTGTAGGTATAACAATGGAATATGAGAGCCCTTCAAGATCTTTATAATAATTGTATGGTGTTATAGAAAAAAGGATGGGATATACGTTGCATTACCCATGGAGTAATGAAAACTCATTAATTGTATGAATTTATTTCTTAAATTTGCTGACTAGTTTTCGGTTTATACGCTTGCTGCACACAATATTTTTGATAATATAAAGTCACAACAGATTTAAGAAAATTAAAAATTTATACTTGTTAATAATCCAATTATTCGTAATGTTGTGACTGTGATTGGTATTGTAACAACAAATTTCCAGGAATTTCATCTCATACTTTCCGCAGTATATCAATCTATTAGCCCATTATTGTATGAGAAAGTACTGTAAGGAGTAAAAAGAATTGTTACCCTATCAAAAATTAAGTTTGCCTGGGTTTCTACCTGTGTATAATTAACATTGTTAATGTAGCGTAATTAATGCTGAAGTAGTAAACCAGAAAATTAATTTATTGTAGTTAATTTCATATTGAATCGTAAATGGTAACATTTCTCACTCTGTTCTTAAATGGACTTTTTATAATGACGGTATTGGTTCTCTATTTCATCTAAAAATATATATTATTACTATCATCCACCTTCATCACTAAATTGCTGAGGTCTTTGTTTATTATTTCATTTCAGTCAATACAAAAAATTTACAATTTAGTAATATTCTATTATGGTCCAATATTTTGGGTGTCACAAGTCATTATCGTTTTCAATTTCCTTAGGATAAAATAATTATCATGCGACGAGATGCCCTTTAATTGGATAATTTACTTCGTGCTCGTTTCGCTTAAGCATTTTGCACTATTAGAAGTTGAAGTCAATCAGCCGTTTCATAAAGTAACAGTAAAACTTTTGCTTCTTTTCCCTTTAAAGCATTTATGTTCTCACGAACGTGAGCAATACAAGAGGTTTTACTGATTCTCGGCAAGAATGCAGTTTATTAAAAGGGTACGCGCATGACTTTAATAAGAGCGTCCCCGTAATAAGCAAGACTTAATTAGGCCTGTGTGTGCGTACCTGTGCTGCTGATCCAATCAGCTGCAAGTCAATTCCCCTAATTACCTTCTCAGCATCTCATACCTTAATGTGTTCCGCGTCTTCATTTATAAATGTTGAGAAAACAATAAAAGTTACTTTCTTCTTTAAACTTTTATGAGTTTCTTTAATGTAAGAAATATTTCCACTATTTACCTAATTTACGTTTCCCGCTGCTTTTCTTTTCATTTCTACTTTCAGGGTAATTAATAAAGATCCTATCTTTCCCTTTTAAAATAACTTATACCTTCTCCCGCTAATTATATTTAAAATAACCTCATTCCGCATTCCTCCATGCATTTGATTTTGTACATCGCATGTAAAATACTTATTATTCCCTTTTCTAATGATAATCACTTCTCTGAGGTGTTGAACAATCCCACTCCTCATATGGATATCTGAGGAACGGGCCAATTCCGAATAATTGTACTGAACTTCAGCGTTCATCCTATCCAACGACTACTCTAGACACATCGCTTCATATTTAAATTCTTAAAGATCAACTTTACTAGCTCAAAATGGATGTCAGTTTGTATATTTTTATAACTTCCTCCATAAGTCCCTACAGGCATCTATCTGTCTTATTAGTGAAAAATATGAAACTCACATTTCCACAGCATACTATTTAGTGTGTATCGCAAATGCTTTCCTTTTATGTCAATCGTAAAACTCGAGAGTCATTAAAAATGCTTATAAATCAACATTTTATGGAGGAGAAGAGTTATTATTATTAATGTAGATAAAATTTGCAAACTCATACTCTTTCATAGGACTTTCTTGTTATTATCTATAGAACCATTCGCACTGCTCCATTAAAAATAATTTAATAATTCACTGTAAATATTACGAGGTGTGTTCAGAAAATAAGTTAACTAAATCAGTTTTTGAAAAAAACGTATCTGAAAAATTACAGGATATTGTTGCTACACTTGCTGAGTATTTCCCAACGTGATCGTCATCCAGTTCAATGCATGTGATAACCCATGTCACAAGCTTCCTCATGCCCTCCTCGAAGAACTCTCCCGCCAGCTCCTTCAGAATCACTTTCTGCACCTGCTCGTCAGTTGAAATTGAATTCCACCCATGTGTGCCATCAGGGAGGTGAAAAGATGATTATCTGTAGTCGCCAAGTCAGGGTAATACAGGAGGTGCTTCAAAACATCCCAAACAAATGAGTTTACGAGTGCCTTGGAGGTTTAGGCTGTGTGAGGACGGGTCTTGTCGTGCAACAAGCAAATTCCTCTCGTCAGCATTACCCTCCTTTTGAGTTCTTTTAAGGTCTCTCTATATCGTTGTGGTTTTCCCCTGAGGCAGAAATTGGACCAAAATGTTCCCCTTTCGATCCAAAAACACTGAGGCCATAATTTTTTTTACCCAAAATTGTGAACATTTATTCTGCCTCCACTAAACTCCCTGCACCATTTAAACACACTGACCCTGTCCATAACACTTTCCTCGTAAACCGTTTTTATATGTGTTTATAAGTGTTATTTCTTCCTCGACTAGGATCACAGCACATGGCGGCATTTCTTACCGACATATTTCACGCAACTGGACACCACACCCTGAGTTTACGTACTGCCGTGTTTCTGCGATGCTCGCTCTGTCAGATCTGCTGTTGCCACTCAGTGTTGCAAATTCTCAAAAAAATCACAACCCGTTATGTTGACATTACACTTAACTTTCTGAAAATGCCTAATATTACCGAGTTTTTATATAGATAAATAATTGAGGTTATGGAAAATAAACTCGTGAATCTGTACACATAATTGAAAGAGATTGTTGTAAAGGTATATAAACTAACCAAATACCCGAAATAAGGACGATTTTTCACAAACCCTAACAATATTGAGTTGAGTTCGTACTATACTTAACTCTGGAAATGTATAGTTTCAAAGAATTTTTTTCCCATAAATGATTAAATATCAGTTTTCAACTGGAAAATGGTAATAATGAAAGCCATTTTTCTGTAGGTTGATATTGTAGACATGTATGAATTACACTGAGTCTTAAAGCGACATTAGAGTCCTCTAAGTTTGGTTCAAACCTTCGTTAGTCGTTTTCAAGGATAACAACTTGTAATTACTTGTATGAGTAACTTCATAAATAATTGTTTCTTTGAAATTCCGCAGCTGATGTAATTATTATATAAATATTTAACCCATGAGACAATTTCATTTTCCTTGTTCCTGGTAGTAGAGTCAATGTTATCGTTTGGCTATGTTTAGAACGACGATTTTGAGAAACGCTTTTGGATAATTTTGACAGAGCTGAGCGGTTATAAAAAACAGTGATGACGGAATTTAACTGAAAATCCAAGGTTGCAGTCTCCAACTAGTTGGATATTACGAGTGATCGTGTTGGTGATTCGAGTAATCGCTTATTTTTAGCTGCTTTAGTGAAATAAAATTAATTTAATACAAATAGAAAACTGTATTCGTTCGCGATTGAGCTATTCAAAAATGTATTGCCTTTTATTTAGATGTAAAGTAATTTTATTGGCGGGAACACAAACGTGACTTCAATTTTGTCTGTGAATACACACGATTTTTCGAATTGAAATAAGAGTATAAGATGAAAATATACATCGAAAATTAACTTCAGAAATTGTTTCAAATGGTAGTTGCGTGGAATTAGTGTTAAGTTAAACAATTCTTAGACGGAAGTGAGAGTGGTGTATGTGAAGATGTGAAATAAAATTCACGGAGAAACTGATATTCCGAACGTTCTATAAACTAAGTTAATAAATTCACACATATAAAATATGATTTTTTTAGTAATACAACTGATATATTCTGTTGTTAAGAACTGTTTTATCAAATTTTCTTAGAAATGTAAATATGGTATTCAAAAAATAATTTTTAGCAAAAGAAAATTAAGAGAAATTAGTTGAATAAATTGTTTTTAAATGAATTTAAGAAGTTTTAAGTAATTGTATCACGTGAGGCGACTAGCCCACTGACATAAATTCTGAAAAATGCCATTAATTTTATCCATTAATAAGCTACTTGAGCGTTAGGACCGATATTTGTACCGAAACAACGCGAGTCAATATGTAAGTCTATAATTGTAGTAAGTAGACGTCATCCGGTAGAGGTTACTTTTTATGTTGTGGGCTGGATTTGTCGTGAAGGGCGAGATATCGTATGCTCTGTAAACTTAGCTTGCACACTCTCCGCTATTTCGGACAGCACTGTTTACGCCGACAACCTCAAAATACAAATTAAAGTAGACTCGAACGACCTTATTGACGTGCAGGGATTTAAGTGGATCCTGTACGGAGACCGCTTATGGTGGACAGACTTTAGTCCGCCTGCTCGTATTTTACCAACTGTGATTCGGGGGAGGTCGATATTTTTATGGGTTTGGTCACGAATAGAAGTTAACGCAATACAATATCTGTTCCTAGCAGTATAATTTGGGGGAAACATGCAAAACACAAACGAGAAGCTATCTTACTTATTCTGATCCTAATCTGAGATATTTTTTTGACTGAGCCATAGCTTATGAAAAGAATAATATTCGCACTAAATAATACCAGGTGTATGAGCTTAAATCCGCTTGTTTTTTAGTCAGAAAAACACGTTTTTTGATATGCAAAAAAAAATTATTCTAAGTACCGACAACTAACTAGCTACATATTGAAGCATCTCTCGGGAAATTTGTGGATACCACGCCCAAAAAATCCTTATCTTTCCTGAATCAAGAATCGAAGTGCAACTCAGCGAGCGCGTGGTCCAACGAGGAAAACAGGTCTGGTGAATAACCGGCATGGGGTAGCACCTCTCAGTTGATGCCACCAAGTAGTTTCGGACCATTGTTGACGTGTGAGATGGCGCTTTGTCATGGAGGAAGACCATCTTGTCATGTCTTCGCTGATAATCCGGCCTTTCTTCACACAGAGCACGGTGTAATTTGATCAGTTGTTGGTGACAGCGGTGAGAATTGTCAGTTTAACCAGGTTTCAACAGTTCATACCCAAACGCACAGGATCGTCTTCCGTCCGAAGCGATTTGGCCTTGCTGATGTTTGGCCGGGATCAACCAACGATTTCTTGCCTTCAGGGTTCTCGAAATATACCCATTTTTCATCGCCAGTCACAATACAATGCACGAACGAGCAAGATTTCGGCTTCGTTCCATTTGCCTATCGTTCAATTCATTTTCCTATCATTTGAACCTTTCCCATGACATGTACACGCATTGAAATGGCTGGTTGAGTAACACCCAATTTCTCGGCATGCATTTTTTGCGATTGGGTATCGTCCTCGTTCGGAAGAGCCTGCAATCAATGGTCCTCAACTTTCTGCTGATTTTCACGCTTCTCGTCGCTCCGGTCAAAATTTCACTTTTTGGACCGACGAAACCAATCTGTGTACGTTGATTCCGATAAAGCACTATCGCCATACGCCTCCACAACCATTTGATGCGATTCGGCAACCGATTTCTTGTAATTGAAGCAGAAAAGCAAAACTTTCCAGATATGTCACTTTTTTGGCAAAAAACTAGTCATAATTACCAAAAGGAAAAAATGTATGTTGTTTTAAAAAATTGCTGACGATGTGCACTGACTATTGTGACAGATGACAAACTCATAAAAATATGATCATTATGAGCAAACAGCGGATTTAAGCTTATACACCTGGTAATTAATATAATCTCAGTGGCAGGTAATCGCAAAATTACTTGAATACTGGTTTTAGCGCTTAACATAAATTTGTTTGACACAACTAAAGTCTACTTTGTTGAGAATTTTTCATCACACGAGAACAACGTCTCAACGTTACCTGCTATTTTGAAATGCCATTTAACATTTCTTCTCACGTTTAATAAGCGGAACACAGTAACTCCCACGTATTGTTTGTTGTTTTCTACGTTTCTCTATGGCCACTAAGGAGACTTGAGATCAGTAAATAAGATTTACACTTCCTCCTCGCCACGGTTGTTTTTTATTTTCGGAACAAAGGCGATAAATGAGTGATGACGTAAACCTTAAATTCGATTCGGTCCAATACCTATGTTACCTCTAAAGGCTTGTGAAAATTTTATTATTCGTATGACGTCTATACATTAGCAATCCTGAACTGGTTATTTTTATCGGCAAAACGGATGTTTTAACCTTGCACGGGTTAACATTTTTAAAGTAATATAGTTAACATGAGTTACTTCAATATAAATATCGTCACAATGTAATTCTCTTATCATTGATGCGAAACCAAATTAATAAAAACTGAGACATACAAATCAACCATAAAGTACTCAATTCGAGAATTATTCTATACAGATAAACGTATTAAATTATATGATAAATTCATACCTTTAGCATGCATGTCTCCATCTAAACAGTAAAAGAAACTTTGAGCTATTTTAACTTCGAGGAGGTAATGATGAAGCTGTACTGGAGCCCGCGAAATCTAATAACTGGGCTATGGAGTCATTAAATATTTTTAGAGGCTTCAATCCTGTATGGAATGTATAAATGAAATTCAACGTTAGAAACGTTAGTTTATGAAAGTATTTTATTTTCGGATTTCTATTTGCGATCATGCCTGTGAACCTTGGTTCTAAAATAACATAACTATTTTACTTATTTTATTTTTATGAATTGCTGGTAATCATAACTGCAGTCTTTGTGTTACTATTTTTAATCGTAAGTTATTTTGGAGTAGTTTCATCACTCATTTTAAAAGCTGTAACAAATATTCCTGGTATGTCGCCTCCGCGCTGTGTGTTGTATTTTCCAACATTCGCGCAAGAAGAACATAATTACCAGTATAAGTCACAATGAGGTCAGTCTTTCGGCGCACAGTAACAGTCACTCGATACGTCTATGAATCTCTGTTTAGGCTGTGTACAGACGTGAATGCATGAAAATGTCTTTCTTTTCTTCAAAATCTCCCACTTCTATGTCCAACACACAAACAGACTCGTAAACCTCAGAATGACCTCTGAAACTTCACTTTAAAAACATGTATTAATACATTAATACAAAATTTATGTGAAAATTTCGAAGGATTTAATTTCTTTTAATTCTCAGAAAATTTTGTGAGCTCAAGGCATATTAATATTTTCTTCTTAATTTACCTTCAGATATAATTTCATTCTTGTCTCATCGATAATATTTTCACTTTTTTACCTAGTATATCACACGTATATCTTATAATAAATGAAATAGACTGTTTGTTTGGGTGTGTGAGTGATCCGCATACAAATCTACACCCGTGAAGCAAATTGAACCAAATTAAGTACACGTGTACCTCCCCCAGGGGCGTAGGTGGACAGCGGCAGAAATTTTTTAACATTCTAAAACAGCCGATATTTGCTTCGCATAAATATTTTATGGGGTCTATGAGATTTATAGTGTTTCTCCCGATGTTGTTTCTACTCCTTTATGTATTGGAGGGTTTTATGTATAGAGGGTGGAGGGGAGTTACACAAAAATAACGCGAAAATAACCGAATTTGTAGTTGAATGCGGTGTTATGGATGTCTCTGAGTTTAATTATGACATTCAGGTTCCGTTTACCCTTCAGAAGTGAGGGTGGACTGTGGTGGAAATTTTCAAATATGTTAAAAACGCCGATATTTTCGTCGAAATAAATTATCTTGTGTATAATTTAAACCTCGTTCGGCATGGGAGGGGAGCACCCTTAGCGATGTGGATGTAGGGACTTAACATAAATATAACGGAAAAAACTACCGAGATTGGTGTAAAATCTGGGGTTATGGATGTCACTGAGTTTCATTATAAAAACCCGGGAAACACTGGGTAGCCAGCTATTTTACTATAATTTTAAATCTCCTTTAACGGTAGAAACAATAAACAGGACAATAAATTTATATAATTAATTCAAATTTCAGGAAAGAGCAGACCTTACGTAATGCAGTGTTGATTCTATTCCGAGCTGTTTAATATATATGAGACGTGAAGAATATTGTAATATATAAATTATATCAGCGTATTTAGCTTGATTAGAAAAGGGAAAAGAAGATATACAGGTCTCTAATTCATCGACCTTTCTTCATTGAATATAATTGTGTGGATATTCTCAGTGTTCAGGAAAACAGTCCATTTGTTAGGCGAATTTCTGGAACTGTTTTTATTATTTACGAATAAAATTTACTCCCTTCATTTATTATGCATTGCTTTTACTCCATGGGCAATGATTGTTGGTGCAATTTAATGAGGATAAAATGTCCGCGTAGTAATGCAGTAGCAGTAGGGAGTTGACAAAAAGAACCGAGTTTTCGCGTCAGGCAACATTTAGTTTCCAACGGAATAACTAACCTGGACAAAAAGACTCTTTTCTTTTAATTTTGTTCAATCATCGAGTCATTCATTGCGAAATATACTACGCTTGCACGTCGTAATTTACAATTCCGAGAAGTTCTTATTCATTTTATCTCAGGTGGTAATCGTAAGTAACGACTCAACGGAAAGTGATCAGTCGTGACTGAAGGGTGATCTGCCCTCTCCAAAATTGATTTACCAGCACACAACGGGGAAAGTTCATTGTCCTGGGTGAGGTAGCTCGCAGCTGTACTCTCTATAGCGTGCAACATTCCCCGCTCAAAACCGCTGGGGCATCACATCAAAAGGACGCGTGGGCGTCGCGAAGCTGCGACCTTGAGGCCTCGGGCGCCCCAAATGCCTTGCAGACACTCGCGGTGTGATAACTGCCTGTCACTAATAATTGAATTTATACCATAATTCGATAAACGCATAAATAAACCCTTGAGATCATATAAATATAGTTCGAAAATGATACAAAACGGTAGAAAAATATAATATTGCATACTCCTGAACGCCTCTAGAGGGTAAATTTCTTCCCTTGTAAGGTCCATAAAAATTTAAATAACAGATTTGTATGCAACTACTATTTACGCACCCACAGTAAAACAAACATGAATACGAAACAAAATCGAAGAAGTCTCTATCGGATCGAAAATGATAATGGTTTTATAACCACCCGAAACGGAGATAACTTAAACTTGAGGAAATGAAAACCGTGTGAAACAAAAAAGAATTGGACCAATTATCGTGTACGGAGCGACAGAAAGCGTATGGTAAAGAAAAGAACGTTGAACATCGTATGACGATGCCGTCTGCTTCGAACTAAGCGCCAGCAATCACGTGACATCGCCACATGAACGGCTATTTTTTATTCAATTTGTATAGAGCATCTGACATTGAAAATCCTACCACTCTCAGTGGAACTAGTCGCTTGTCATATCACCACAGCAACCCTTAGAGCCATATATTATTTTTCAAATCACCTTCCCATTTATTTAATACTTAGTCTACTGATAAAAATAAATTGCGACAGTTTAAAATTTGATATTTACGTTCAATGTGAGCAAAAAATTTCAGTGCATTGAAATATATTTGTACTTTTTTTACCCGCAAAAAGTTCACGACAGAGAAAATTATTATTTTATATATGATTACTAGCTAAGGGTCCGGCTTTGCCCGGTTATATATTTAAATTAGCAAGGAGTAGGAATTGAATCGACACTAACCTCTTGCTAAACACAACATTTAACCAGCATCGGTATCGCCGGTGATTGAAACTTTTACTTATTTACTTTCCCCTCCCCGACCTAACCCATCGGCATATAACTTCAAAATAAACCAGGAAGAGGATTGACGGTATTCAAGAATTCTCCTACTACATAAAATAAATGATAAAAAATCACGGCGAACTAAAACAGTAAAAAATACTCGATAACTTAATAAAGTCTCAAACTACTCCCGGTACCTTAAAGGAGTAAATAAATACAACCTTTAACTAAATAGAGAATATTATTTCAAAGAAAATAAAAAACTTACCCGGTAACTTAAGAGTGTCAAAACTACTCCGGCTAACGTTTTTCAACCACATCCACCTCCACGAAGAGGGTAAAATTTTTATCAACCACCATGGTTAATGCGAGATTTAAACGCACCGACTCCTATAACTACGGAATCGACACAAATATAGTTTTTTTTAATTATTTTTTATAAATTCCTTCCACCACCATCCGTACCATAGTAGCGCTTCCCTCCATTGCCTTTTGGAGTTGAAATTAGACACTTAAAAATTCTAGAATGACACTATCAAATTAAGCAACCCTGGAAACGTTTATTGGACCCTTATAAAGGCCGTTTAGGAATGTTTTTAAATTCCCTCCTTTCCACCCCCCACCCCTAGAAGCGGTAGGCGTGTCTTAAGCGCTCAGTGTTTGTTCCTGGATCGTAAGAAGCATGTGTATAAATTTTGGTAGAAATTGGTCTACGCCTTTAAGATTGTAAACGGAAATTCGTTTCACCATCGGGGGTAAATGTCAGAAGTAAACTCAGTGACAGTGAACGCTGGGTTCAACACCAGTATCTTGAGACTGATCCAGTCATCGTGTTTACTCATTACTTTCATGTAACGGCCTTTCACCCTCATCCGACCCCACACCTAAGGGGTGAACTGCAGCTTGACTGTCATAGTGAATGTCTGAATTAAACACATTGACATCAATAACCCTGAAATTGACACCAATCTCGGTTGTTTTGCGTTATTTTTATGTAACTCATTTTCACCCTCTTCCTTTCAGTGGTTGAAATAACACACTAAAACATCTGGATAGAAACTATTATTCACATACTACCCGAAAAGTATTTAATCGACGCTACTATCGGCCGTTTTAGCATGTTTTTAAAATAGACATTAATGATCACGGAAATGAATTAAAGCGTTGTTTACTGCGCGCGCTGTCACGAAACAATCCGTCTATTGAATGAGGTACTAGAGAAACTATTAGATACGCGATATCGATTGCCTCATACGTGTATGGCGTGGGTAAGAGCGAGCCCGTAGCAACGATGGGCTTTAAAATTGGCACTGCTTCATCATAATGCAGGCTGTACAAGGATTTTTTTTCACGGCACGATTCTAATAAAGCATGAGTAGAATACTCATAGATATGGGACAATAGGCGTAGGAAGGGGAGCCTAGGGCTAGGGGAGTCTAGGTGAGCCGACGCAGCTGCCGGGACATCTGCTCCATGGCGTCACCCCTCTATTAATCCAGTGTGCTTTTCCTTTAAAATATTACATTGTGGCGTGCCATGATACCGTTCTCTACTTAACCGTGAAATATATTGAAAAATGCATGACTGGGATATCTGTATGTGTACAATTTTATACAAAATAGCGTTAAGGTACTTGAAATCGCGAATATCATTCCACACTCAATAAAAAAAAAATGTTGCCAACTGCATTTAATAAATACCATTCGTATATAAATTTTTTCTACAGTTTAACGTTTTAAATTAGTTTTAACGTAATAACTACTAATATATAAATATATAGGAATTATTATACATGCCATATTTAACGAATAAATTCACTACCTATTTTTGCATCTTGAAAATTTGAAAATGTTATAATTTTATTCCTGCACCGTAAACAGAGCGGGAAAAGACTTCAGAGGATGCGGTCTGAAGTGGAAATGCGATAATAAACTTGAAATTAACGCTAGACCACAAGAAACTGTTTTCGGTAAATTGACATTTTATAAATATACCGATAATAATCGATATGAAAAATGTCAACACCATTACTTGAGGAGTATATTTCAACAAGATTTGGAACGGGTAAAATAATTTTAATCTAATATATATTCGTCTAAATAATGATAACGTATTGATTAGTTTGAAGCGAGTGAAGTGCTTCGTACAGCCTATAACCCGTATAATTATTGATGCATGTAATATTTATTTATATATTTAGTAAATAAAACTGTCAACCTCATTAACAGTAAATTATACGCACACATAACATTATCTCGCAGCAAAACATGATTTCAAAGATTTCCAATTTTATCATTATAAGAAAAATGCACAAATGTTTTCACATAGTGTATCGTGCTATCCGCAATTAGAGAAAGAACTAAAAGAATTATCCAACTGTCAAACTAAAAATTGCACTTAGGCATTGTTCGTTTATTAATAGCAAAACATGCGAGCTTTAACGAAGCTAATTTGTTTGGTACTGGTCTATAATCATAATTATCAAATATCGTAAAATGTGAAAATCGTTTTGGGCTATCTGGATTTAAATCTCGGGACTAGGTCACAGATTATTATCGGAATTTAGTCATGTTCTGTTCCGTAACATTTTAAGGGAACCTTTAGACGTGAGTAGTTCCTATTATTAGTACGAAAAGGATGCTTACGAGGTCGTAAATTCTGAGTTGGGATGCGTTACTTCACCGGAAGACCGAAAGACCCGTGATTTGAAGCATGTGTTAAAGAAACGTGGTAACCCCAACTCTGACAAACACAATTCATCCATTCGGCTTGTAAAAGTAGAGTTAAACTTTTATATAGGCTATATTAAATTTCAATATTGATGGGCATTTAAATTTTAGTTCTACTGTTCTAAACGAGTCCGAATTAAAATACTCCTGAAATAAATAAATAATTTAAGAACATTTAATATAAGTGCTTAAAGAGATGAACGAATTAACAGACATGGACAAATTCTTCAATAAAGTTGGGTGCGGAGAAATTTACACGTTTTAATTTTTCACTTATGTTTTTTAATGTGGGTATATACTTCTGTACATCTGAAGTGATATCACAGGTTATCACGGCAATGTCCAAACAGCAACGGGGCTTTAGATAACCCAGGACTACTTTGTACTTCCTTCCGCATCACCCCTTTCAAATCTCTATTCTGTTAAAAGGAAGAGGCCACCTCACGCAGCCTATTACTAACAAAAAAAAATTATTGGTACAATTTAAATTATGTACCTTTTTTAACACTAATAGAATTTATGTTTAATTATTATTCAAATTATTAAAAATATTTCATAACTTATTTTGGGTAGTATTAGAATTTTCGTAAAATAATACAAATCCTTCGAATGAAAAATATTGACATTCTTTCCTCTTATTTCGTATACTGAAATGATTTAAGATGAATTAAATTATTTTTGTCAACATCTAATTAAGAGATTTAGAAGAAATTGTGTAACTGTCTCACTTAAATTAATTTATTCCAATAATTCTTAAATTTGTAGTTTGTTTTCAAATTACATCTTTCCCTCATACAATTTTTTCATTAAATTTACAATATTAATCTATTATAATAATATTATCTGACTATAATAATATAAATATAATATAAAAAAGGTAGAATATTAAAAAAAATCAATGTGTGATACGTGAAAAATAAGTGATTTTCGAAAATTAACTGCCAAAAATTTAGTTTCTTAAACTGTTGTGATCATTGCGTACCATACTAACACATATATTTTCATAATGTGGCTGTAGTCCTTTAAAGACTATGTTATTGCGATCAGCGTCATAGCGTACGGTTTTTTTCCGGTGTAGACGGAAACGTCACTGTGATGTCAACTAACGACTTTCTCCAATATTATTATATTATTATAATATATTATAAACATAATAATCTAAATAAAATAGATTGTAATTGTTTTTTTAAAAAAATACAAATACATCTTTTATTAATTTATAAATTGTAGATGTCCAACATGAAGAGGTCCTAAAAGAAAACGAAACGTGATAAAATTAATTTTAGTTAATAAACATTAAAATCTTCCAACTCAAGGCCGTATATTTACTTATTTATCTTTTCAATTTTTTTATTTTCATATTATCCCCTCAATAGGAATGCAACGTTGTGTATATTGTTTACTAGCTGGTTGTCTGACATTTCCATCTTGTCATATATCCATAACACTAGATTTGACTCGAATCTCCGTTGCTTTTATGTAACGCACCTCGACCCCCAATTCTTAAATATGCTCCCATGATAAGCCCGAAATGGGTTTAAATTATAAACAGGGAACATGTAGAGAAATTTTATGAATCTCATTGATCCCGGAAAATATTTATTTGACCCAAAAGTCAGCCGGTTAACATGTTTGAAATGTTTGCCCCCGCCTGGACCCTTCCACACCAGACCACCCCCGCGCGTTGAGCAGGTTAACATAAAGAAACTTAGCGACATCCACAACCCCGATTTGACTCGATCGTTGCTTGTTTTTTTGCGTTAGTTTTATGTAACTCTCCTCCACCCCCACCCCTAAATGTGCTCTTCTCCCATCCCGAAAAGGGTTGAATTTATACACATAAAACATGGGTAGATGTGTATCAATGATCCCGAAAAACAATTATCCGACGCAAATATCGGCCGTTTATGCCTGTTTGAATATTTCCACCTGGGGGTGGTAGACGTGTTTGTTTCCTGGTCGGAAAAAATACGCATACAAAATTTGGTTAAATTTGCTCCACAGGTGTAAATTAAAAAGTTCATCGTCATTAAATGTTATTAAATGTAACCTTCAACACATTCATTTAATAAAATTGTTTATGACTTGATTGATCGCACATAACCTTATGAATTTATTAATTTTGGATAATACCTCAATTTAAAAATGGTAACGATTGAAGAATAGAGGAGAAAGTTACCCACGGTAATGTTTGGTCTCTCTCTTTGCTTTTGAATAAAGTCTCCCAGAAGCCACACCTTTTATTCCAAATGGTTTCGGCCCCGGGCCATTTTCAACAAAATAAAATAAAACACTCCTCGAGTGACTTTTTAATTTGGTCTAATCACAGTGTGTATAACAAAGTCTAGAGGATTGTTTCATTTTATTTTGTTACAATTGAAAATTTTGGATTAAATTTTATTTATTTTAATGATAAGGTAACTAGTAAATCACTCCTAAACTTATCACAATATCCTGTCCTGACTTATATATCAGTGCAATTTCTCATTTAATGATTTAATTATATTTGTAACTATTAAGGAATATATATATATATATATATATATATATATATATATATGTGTGTGTGTGTGTGTGTGTGTGTAGTTGTAAACATTCAAGTTGTGAGAAACCACTAAAAATATTATCCCGTGAAACAGCGGAGATAATTTCTTTGATTACCAATAGAATTGTTAGCAGCTCTGTGCTTCGACATTAGTAAATAATATTGATGTCCATTATTTAATTTGTTTCATGATATGACAGTCGTTTCATCCTATAATACATCCCAAAGTCCTGTGCTCGTCACTTTGAAATATCAGGGCAGTCTTAACTTTACATTCGACATGATTCTATTTTTTTAGCATCTATACAAGTCTAAAAAGTGAAACTATCATTACGTATTTTAGAGAGACAACACTCCGGGTGAAACTATCATTACGTATTTTAGAGAGACAACACTCCGGGTGAAAATGAAGATACTATCCATCAGACATTTGCAGCGTCAAGTTATCATCTTATTACTTATACAATATTGAAAAGAAACTGCTAGAATTTGACGTCTTAACGAAACAATGGATCCTTCGTAGAGCATC
Organism: Zhengitettix transpicula; assembly: GCA_037074705.1. Taxonomy (NCBI): domain Eukaryota; kingdom Metazoa; phylum Arthropoda; class Insecta; order Orthoptera; family Tetrigidae; genus Zhengitettix; species Zhengitettix transpicula. The sequence goes on from CM073591.1 coordinate 189,490,352, forward strand.
GGTCACAGAAGCGATATTAAAATCCATTATCAAAGCCTCGCAGGTATGAGATAAGAAATGGGAAACATTTTAAACAAATGCAGTATAACCGTAACTTTCAAGAAATTCACAATTTTATTATACCTGCTGGATATTATTTTATGCCCATAAAATTTTAAAAGTAAAAAATTTATCATTATTAAATTAAGAATTTATTGAAGTTGAATATATTTGATTGAGCATTCAGAGCAACATTTGATTTTAGATAAATTATGTGTACTAACTGAGAAGTACATCGCGTGAATAATTTCGCATTTGAATCAAGTCGAAGTTCAAGTCTATTTGTTCGTTAATTTGATATATGGAAAATTTCGAGAACACATGCCAATTACTATATATTTGTTTTTTTTAAAAAAAAATTAGTTACGCGTAGTGGCCTTACTGGTTTAGTCTCATATGTTAAAGAGCCGACTTGGATTCATGAACATTTCTAACACGCAGTAGTTTCTAATAATACGATTTAATTGTGTGAACACTCATTTATAAGATACCGCTGCCACCTGGAACATAACTGTGGAATTTTAAAAAGTCTCGTTTGGAACTAATGATTACCAAATTTGACGTACTGTTCAAATTTAAATTATGTAGGAGAAACCTTAACAGTTATTCAAATCCAAATTTTTGAGCCCTCCAGATCGTTTCTATAATTTTGTTTTGTCTTTAGTTATTTTTCAGATTTAACGAAAAAAAGGTAGGATATTAAATAAAGTCAATGTGTGATACGTGAAAAATTAATGATTTTCGAAAATGAACAGTCAAAAATTTAGTTCCTTAAACTGTTGTGATCATCGCGTAGCATACTAACACATATATTTGCATAACGTGGCTGTAGTTCTTTAAAGACTATGTTATTGCGATCAGCGTCAAAGCGTACGGTTTTTTCCGACGTAGACGAAAACGTCACTGTGATATCAACTAACGACTTTCTCCAATACTTGATACAACCAAGGCACACACGCACACACACACACACACACACACACACACACACACACATATATATATATATATATATATATATATATATAGCCGGTTTATCTAAAGACATTGACATATCTCGATAAATACCCATCGTATCAAACAGGTGGGTTTTTAAATTCGTTCTTCTCATCGGTAAATACCCAATGATATCAAGCTCGATTCACCGTCTCCTCCTCCTGCAAACAGCCTTTTTTTGCAGATTGAGATTCTCCAAAAACAATTACTTTGATTTAACAACAATTGGAATAACTGAGATAATAAATGGCGCCATAATGAACAAAAATCAAAATGAGAGAAAAACGTACGAAAATATAGATATATCGACAAATAAATATTGTATCATGTAAATCAGAATACAATACTGAATACACCTTCTATATGTTTTAAAATACATGCATTGACATTAAATATTTCCGCTCCCTCGGGATTACTCTGTCGGTTACCCAAATATCTTCAACAGTATCCCGTCTGGCCATCACTTGGAATAGAAGTTATCATTGAAAATTTACAGTAATCCCCGTTACTAACGTCGTTGGATAGGTATTTGAAAAATATCGAACACTTCTATGATACTATATTAATATTTTCATGAGCAAATATTTAATTATTGATGTGTCCCTTTTCTAGGTTCTTTTATTCATTTCGATATTATTGTCGATTACAGTGCCTCGAGTGAACGTAATGATTTCATTCGTAGGTCAAATCAATGTTGTTCTTTCTGAAGACTCCAGAAGTGCAACAAAAATGAGGGTTTCTTATTTAAGTATTTTATCTGAGGATAGCGACACGCATTAGGTGGCAATGGATGTCTCCGAATTTCCTTCTTGCCTCCATAACAAACATATATCGTTATCCAACTTTTTTTGAGGAGTTTTCGGAATCTTTCAACGTGTTCAGAATAATAGGCTACCCTGTACAAGAAAACTGGGGTTAAGGCTGTGGGAGAATCGACACTCTGACCAGGTGTCACTCCCTATCCAGAATGTGTCATGTAAGATGACAGTCTGGCAGCCGTCTCGGTAGGCCAAGGACCTTCATGGGCTGTCGAGCCAAGGAGTTAGGAGTTAGTACACACACATACTGATTATAATAACAACAACGAATAAAATAAATCTGCACCTTAGTAGATATCGGAGACGAAGTGTAAATTCTTGTAAAAGCAAAACAATGTACGCGTCCAGACTAAAATAAGGCGTTTACTCACGTGAATTTTTTTTAAGATGTATTTTTGTGAATACAATACGGGAAAAAATAACCCAAAAAATATCATACATGACCTAAGTCAATTTGACTCATGATGTTGCTCAAATTCAACAAATATAATTAGGTCTGATTTTTCAATAATTCACTTACATTGAATAATTATTGTTTTAATGCAGTTACATTAGTATGAGAATGGCGCTTAAATTTTCTATTCTGACTGTAACTTAAAAAAACACAGAAAATAAATACTCTGAAGTAGACGGCGAGCAGAAAAATCTGGCCCGAGGGGTTGACTCACAGAAAGCATGTTTTAACCTGTCCACAGGTGCCAAAAAGTTCACATTTCCTTAAGTGCACGTTGTTTCATATCTGCATCACAATTTAGTTCTCTTAGAAACCAACAGATGCGTCTGGGGGTGATACTAAAAGTTATGTGACATATATGCTACACTATGCACTAAGTGGTTAATGAATTACGAAAACCGTACTAGGAGGGAAACAATTTCAAAGTTCTACGTTCTATGCAACTTTTAGACCAAATCAATTTTTATTCATAATTCATTATTTGAAATTCATCATCCTATGCACCCTTGAGAAAATAAAAATGCAAACGAAATTCTGTCAAATCTGTTCTGTCGGTTTAGAGCTGATGGTTTACAGAAGGTCCGAAAAACTATAAATACGCTGTAATGGTGTAATTTTAAATTTTTATATGAATTCGAAAAATTAGTTTTGAAGATTTGGAACGCTAATCGAACGCTAACTGCAAGAAGCGACGACGTTAGGGAACCAAATACGAGAAAAGGTTGAGGGATTCTGTCACATGACACATAAACCTGTCACTTTAAATATCGTGTTCTTTTACAATATGTACCATTAAAAGAATTGAAGTATTTATCTAAAATCGGAGATGCTAGTGTAAGGAAAGGTATATAATTTGTATTACCTGTGTGTAGGGCAGAAACCGACACACGGCGTCTCCCAGTTGCCAGCCCAGGAGGAGACGCGACGCCGCGACGGCGGGGATTCCCCCGGCGAAGACGATGTCCGCGGCGGCCAGGTTCAGCAAGAAGCAGTTGGTGACGGTACGGAGCTCTCGGTAGCGCAGAACAGCCGCCGCGATGCCTCCGTTGGCCACGACGGTCATGAGCAGTGTCAGCGTCAGCACCGTGATCTCGGTCACGGCGGCACCGCGACGCTCCCCAAACTCGCTGTAGAAGGAGAAGAAGAACCGTGGGCCCCATCCCCCCGGCGCAGAGTCGTTGCCCCAAAGATACGAAGAGTTGAACGCCATGCCGTCAGATCATAGCCACTGCATGCTGACTGCGCGCTGGTCGCAAGCACACTGAGCTCTGGCTCAAGCCCATCTCCCTCTCTCTCTCTATCTTCCTCTCTCTCTGACTCACACCTGCCCTGCGCGGGCTCGAGAAAGCGGCAGTCACGCGCGAGCATAAACGCCTCTACGTACTGCAGCCTTTAGCAAATCCCATTAAGAACCATACAAATCTCAACCAGAAAAAGTCTCAAACATTCTTGAGCTTTTGCCACATAGTGCCAAAAAATATTTTCAAATCATTTGAAGACGAGTTTTATAGAGGTTGGTATCAATATTGTAAAAGGGTATGCGTTTAATCAGGTGATAATGGTACAACGTACCGAAAGCTCAAGAATATTAATAATGTAATAAGTTTCAGACAGTTTCTGCTTTATATTTGTATTTAATTAATACTGTCTCCACATTCAAATACAGCGATACTCAGTCTACGAGTCTGGCAAAATTTCCATCTAGATTTCAATTTTTTCACAAATTTTGAAACAATATCTTCATACTATCACTATTTTAACCAAGGAAAAAACGAGGATATGATAAGCCATCAATTTTCCCAGTTGTTGGGGCTCTTTGTCATACGACAAAACATTAGCCACTGCTTGTGAGCTGTGTTACAATTAAACTATTCTTTTCAAAATTTAGATACGTATCGTAACGTTTTACAGGATTACCATAGGATAGATACATATTATACTGATTAAAACTGACGGAATCAAAATTTGATTATGCATATTAAGGCCCAAATATCTTGACCTTTTGATACGTATATACGTGTGTTTTGAAAAATAAGAAGAAAAATAGCGATATAAATATCACACAACGTTTCTGGAATCCATGTTCCTTTCTTCAGGTAACTAAGAAAACTGAAAGCACAAGAGCCTAGCGCGACACAAAAATCTTTTGAGTTTGTCAACTGTATTTTTCGTTTGTGTCACTCGAGGCCCTTTTGTTTTTAGTTTTCCTAGTTACCTGAAGAAAGGAACAGGGTTTCAAGAAACATTGTGTGGTCTTTATATCATCACTTCTTTTGTCTGTATTTCGCTATTTTTCTTATGATTTTGAATATGGCTACCGCACTTGCCGAACGCTAATTCAAAATTAATTGCCTTCAATCATTTATTTAAAAAAAATTTCCGTATATTTTATCAACTCACAAAGAAACATTGTGGTATAAGATAAACATAATAAAATGTAAGTTTCGTCTTTACATTACTTATAGCCGTGTAATTTTATTTTATCGTTACTTTTCAAGCATTAACGGATCCGAAACCGATATCATCATCTCTTTGTCACCCTGACTATTTTTAGCTCTTTATAAGATAACGGTCGGACCGATTTAGACTAAACTATTTTTCGCAGTTAGAGTCATGGAGAAGGTTCTTAGCTATATCAAACTGCCATCGACACTGGAGACTGTTTCTAAACTTGAGAGAAATTGTTCACTTTGCAGAAAATCGACTGATCAGTTTTTTCCTGAAGCTATCAAAAACTTTGAGGTTATGTTAAAATGTCACCCTCAATTTTAAAAGTTAAAACTTTCTTTTTCGGATCGCATATTGATACGTAAACTAAAAACCTTTGTTATGAAATTAAACGAGAAAGTATTTTCGTTACATCTAAGTAGTTACAAATAGGATGAAAAAATAAATGAACACTGAAACGTTGAGATATAAAGAAAGCGCTAAAGAAAAATATATAGTCAGAATTAATATCCGCAGCAACATTCGCTAATAACACTAAAGCTAAGAACCGTGAACAAAGTTTTAATCCTCGCATGTGGGAACCCCGATAGATCTTAATAAAGTTGGACAGGTTAATTACAAGAGTTTCCTTTCAGGAAATGAGATTTATGGATCGTATGTAATTGGCATTACAGGGTCAAAAGTACACGGATGAAGACTGAAAATGTAGAATTTAAAAACAATTTAATATCAAAATGACCGACCTTTCGATCATTTTTTTACTACATTAGCTGGGCGTTGCCCATAATTAAACTCAGTGACATCCATACCCCGGATTTGACACCAATATCAGTTGTTTTTTATTTATTTAAATGTAACGATCCCACCACCCACATACCTCGGGTGCTTTCCCCCTATGACTAAAGTGCTTGAAATTATAAACAAAAACATCTGGAGAAATACTAACTTTCTCATTGACCCCGAAAAGTATTTATTTTCTACGCAAATATCGGCCGTTTAACATGCTTGAAAATTTCCACCCCCGTTTACCCCCGCCCCCACAGTGATTGTTGCCGGTTCGCGAGGAACACGTGTACGAAAATTTGACAAACTTTCTAAATGGGTGTAGATTTGTATACGGAATATACACACACAAACAAACACACTATTTTATTTATTAGAAGTTTCTCATATATGTATTTCAACTGAATGGGATGTGAAATATGCATTGGGCAATACAATATTTATGAATGGTACAATAAGTTTATTTCTTTAAATTCTCTGGTTTTGTATACTCAATATTTTTATCATTAAAAAATTAAATTTCAGAGGACTTCGTCGAACGAACCGAACTTGAGACGGATTAATGCGGCTGCGTTCAACATCCATATATTTGACGAAAAACAGAATTTCAGTTGCATCTCATACGGCATAATCACCCGACCTCGCCCATGTGTGGTGACTTTTTCCTATTACCAAATATGACAATAAACAGAATGGGTTGAAGAAGTAAACACAGTTGAGTACTTTAGAAAGGATGGTATCAATCGCAGACGAAAAAGGATTATTAATTATGTATGCACTAACAAGGCGATAGTAGTGAATATGTTCTACGTATGAAGTAATTTTATATTATTGGTGTATTCCTGGAATATTTGTGTAGTGGCACATTAGAAAATGTTATTTTTTATAATAATTGTCACCGAGAAATTAAGCCTGAAAAAAAAATTCAGGATGACATTGATTATTGGAACTATTCATTTATGAGAAACTTTTATCAACATGTTTCAGGAATCTAAAAATGCGAGTTTTAATAGACAATTGTATCTCCTAACACTCGTCAATTCTACAAACATACAATTCTACATGTAATATCGTCCCGTGAAACATGAAATCTTTTCAAATATAATAAACGGCCGATATATGCACCGAACAATTATTTTTTGAGGATCAATGATAGCGATTCTCGCGATTTTGTTTGTGTGAAATTGCAACACCTTTCAGAATAGTAGTGGAGCACGCTTAGGGGTTGGGGTGGAGGAGCATCACATAAAAATAAAGCAAAAACAATGTAGATTGGAGTCGAATCTGGATTTATGGTTGTCTTATAATTTAGTTAACATACCGTTTAACCCCCAGGGGTGGGAATTGACGGCGGTGGATATTTTCAAATATAATAAAACGGTCGATATTTTCTTCGAAAGAAAATTTTTTGAGGTCAATGAGATAGACAACGTTTCTTCAGATATTTTTTGTACAATTTCAACCCTTTTCTGCATATGAAGGGGGGGTGGGTGCACCTTTAGGGATGATTTGGAATGGCGTTACATAAAAAACCGCAAAACCAACCAAGATTGGAGTCAAATCCGTGTTCATGGATATGGCTGAGTTAAATACTGACAATTCGTACAACGCCGGGCACGCAGCAAGTTCTATAATAAAAACAACAGTCTGTTAGTCAGATTTGTTTAATTATTCTATTTAAAACATAATTTATATCAAACTCTGATTGTGACTGCTTCAGGTGTATAGTTACATTTAATTTAATTTATTATAAGAAATTTCCGGCCGCAACAGTTTGGAAAACTTCACGTTAGAAATTTTCAACCTAAATAGGAAATTATAATTGAATGTAGCTATACTCCTGAAGAGGTCGCAATCAGGGGCGAAACGTTTGGTTTGATATATATTATGTTTTAAATAGTATAATTAAAACATCTGACTAATACGCTGTTGTTTTCATTATTTAATTTAAAAATGAAGGAAGATTATTATAAGTATTAAATCTTTTCTTAGCAGCAGTCACAAAATTAATTTTATATATTCAATTATATAATTTAATAATAAACAATATGTAAACTTTAAACATGAAAATCCCGGGATTTCCCAGTATTACGAATCAGGTTGTAGAATGACGGTATTGTGACGCAGTAGGGAACTATAATATCGAAACACGGAAATCAATCGAAGTAGCAGGACGATTTCCTTTTAGCAAGTCATAATCGTTCCCTAAGAAGGAAGAACAACTTTAAGAGATAGTATTCGTAAAACAATCAAATAGTTAGAATTGGAACATTGGAACAAATATTTTCCTGTATCTAAGGACATAAATAATCTTGTTATAAATATATTTCAGGAATACAAACTAAGGTTATGAATGTTTAAATTCAGCTTACGCCTTTATACTTTATAATAGATAGTAAAGTAAAATATTAATCAATTTGGTTGCTTACAATTGAAAGCTTTGTACGATAATCTATGTTCATCTAAAATTCTTAATAATTTCCTCTCTGAAAGAACTACTTCCGAGACAAATATGTATTAAACCTTGGCTGAAAAGTCAAGAATTTATAGACAAAACAAAGTGCATGTCCATCGAGTTCCTAAACTTTTTTTTTTGTAGAGCACCCAAATGTTCGTATTATCTTAACGACAGTCATCAAACATGTAAAGTAATCTATATTTGATGAAATAGGAATGTATATACGAAGTAAACTTCAATTGAACAATATTTCAAAATAAATAAAAGAAGAATGACTCACGAATGACGTTTGCGTTACATGTTTCTAAGCTAAGCTAAATTTCGATGTATAGTAATCTTTCAAAAACTTTCAGCCTGTATGATTAGAAAAATACTCACCTATTTGTCAACCTCGTATAATAATTGCGTTTTCCAAAATATTCTTCATTACCACCAGGAAAATTCAATCAGACTCGAATTTTAAAATCCGTTGACAGTTATAATATATTATTCCTTTGTAATATTGTCCACTTAAAATAATATGTGATGTGTATCTTAACCCAGATTTCCTCTAAGAAACATGAAAGCGGAGAATAAACGTTGTGAAATATGCTTGTTTTCATCAGTTTCAGAAATGTCTGGGAACTAGAACGTAGCCACAATAATAAGATCTTACTGTTAATACAGTGATGAGAAACAAAGGAAGACCGTGAGAAAATGGCTATTTCAAACGAAAAAAAAAACTATTGTCTGAGGTTGGTTTGAATAACCACACACACAAAATAATGATGCAAATCAGATTTTCAAATGAAGGTTTTCAATGCAAGTGTCACATTGCTTAACAGAATATATAAAGTAGTAAAAAAATTGGTATTTTTTAAAGAAAAGGCCGTACCATGACGGGGTTATCTGTCTTTTCCTATGCCGGATAACTTGTGGCAGGTGTGGTTTTCCTGCTTCAGGTTACGAATACTTTTAGTCGGTGGTTTAGGAGTAACTGTGCTGACGTTTTCCTCGACATCCGTCGTATAACACACCGACCATCACAATTTCAATCACCATTATCAAGGGATTTGATTTGATTTATTTTATTAGTCCTCGTATGAGGAAATACGATACGTCAATACATAAAATTACAATATAATAATTGGATGCTACAATTATAAATAATTAGAAGTTAACATAAAAATACTAAAATTCGAGAACACAAATTTCTCTGTCCAACATAAGTAAAATATATTAATAATAACAAAAATAATCATTCTTTAACTATACTAAGGGTATAATATAATATTTACAGTTCTAATAAAAAATTCAATACTTACTAATAAATGATTAATGATTCGAGAATTAACTATCATAAAATATAGAATTACCCATAACACAAGAATAAACACAAAACTTGACACACGCACACTAGGCGGAGAAACAAACGACGGACAAGTCACTTCACGAAACAGAGCGACGAGGAATCTGCAAACTCCAGGCCGTACATGCAACAAACAAACAAAAGAGCAGAAAAGAGACTAAGCAAGTAATGAAATAAGTAGGTTTAAAAGCAACACATTGAACACTTTTGCAGTATTTTTTTTTTAAAAAAATAATAATTAGGGGAACAGTCAAGAAAATCCTGTACTGACTAAAACGCGCCATGCAGTAGAATACTTTTACATTGAATCCCAAAACCGTTGTAGTCATTATTGAGAGACATTTCGCTTCCCTAAGAACTGGCGTCAGTTCAGATAAGCAAGTTCAAAAAAATTTTAGCCTCGCAATATATAGGATCATTAAAGGTCTTAACAAGAAATCTGCACTCCATATGATTGAATTCTGAATATAATTATATATATTGTAGCAATAATTAATTAGGCCATTAAATTGATTAGGTATAATATGAATTGTAGCGAATAAATTAAATTGTAGAGGTATGAGCTATCAAAGACAACAATGGCGATGAGTTCTTTTCCTTTGTCGAAAGCAGAAAAGGTGGCTGCGCGCGCAAAAGAAAGTCGTCAGTCTGCGGTCGGCGACGAGAGGTGAAACAGTAAAAAGTGGCATTTCGATCCACATAGAGAAATAAAAACAGTAAGGTTCTGCACTGAGCCTGGGTCGATCTGGGAGAAACAAAAAGCCTCAGCATGTGGAACCTTAGTTCAAAAAACCAGAGAGATGTGAAGGCATCCCCAGCGGTAGCCTCCGCCAGAGCTCTCTCTGTTATAAGAGGGGAGTTTCCACTAGGTGGATTACCCTATACATAGCCTGTCTACACCTTCAACAACAAAAAACAGACGTTAATTGACATCAGTTAATGTATATTGGATGTTTGCAATGTAAGGTAAAACTACGTAACTCATTTTAATTATTATTTACGGTTCAATGGGTAAATTATTATTTAAGTACTTGATCTAATTTTGACATATTTGTGAATAATAATTATTCGTTAAGAATTTAGTAAAAGAATATTAGTTAACTTTATTTGGATTTTCTTTATGGATCCTGTCATGTAACAACTTGATAGACTTATCTACCAGATAGAAAACCGTAACTTACTTTGGGTACAAACGGTTATTAAGAACTCTCCTTGAATATTTACATTTATCATAGCAATTAATAATAATTTTATTATTTGAAACCGTTATATATACATTTAGAAAATTAATTGAGTGATTCTATTCAATTACATAAGTACAATTTAAGTTACGGTGTTAATTATCGAAAATATTGGCTAAATAATCTAACTTGGTATTTTGGATGCAAAAAAACGCCATCAACATATTTTTAGTAAAATATTGGTTTTGAATCTAATAAATCTCACAATCTCTTCAAACGAAAAAAGGATATCCTTATTTGGTGGTAATAAGAATTATTACTATTAAAATTAAACTTTATTACTTTCAATGGTATAAAATTTCATAGATGCAATATAACAATTCATTATCAATTTTAACAGTAATTTTTTTCGACATATTTATCTGTTTGAGGTTGAAAGCTGGTGTTAAAATTTATAGCGAAGGGATATATTGTGTCTGTGAATTTTTATGCCATTGACAGGAATAAAGATTAATTTTAATATGAATGTTCTCCTGTTTTGAATTGGATATAAATAAGAATTATTACATAAAAAAATAGGTTGATTTTAAAATTAAATCGAATAAAATAAGTATTTCAGATAAAGAAATGCTGGTTAAGCTTCGAAAATTGTATCTCCAACTTTTTTAAACATCCTATAATTAAATCATTAGAAGAATTTATATATTATTTAATTAATAAAAATAACTACATACTTTCATACTTGTAGGCGGGACAGTACTCAGGTATACAAATAAAGTGACATGTAACAATCTAAATCGATAAATGGCAACATCATTTGGCTCCTTGGTTATTCTACCCTTTATACTGGATAACTAACGTAAACATTAAACCTGATGATTGTTTACCGAGCAGGCGTCAGCTCCAGGTGTGTCGCTTTGATGTCGGTCTCCAGCTACTTCCTGATGATCATTACCAACTTCAATCAGCTTCTTTCTGGTGCTTGAGTCCTTGGTTTTCGTCGATAATCCGTTATAACGCGATCGACGAAAACCGAGGCAATTATTTTCATATAATTCAATGTAAATCCAATTAATTCGTTTCCGATACTCAAAAATACATAAAAAACACAAATTTTATAGAGAACTAGCTGACCCGGCGGAATTCGTACTGCCTGAGAATCAATAAACGTTGTGTTAATATACCCTAAAAGAATGAAGTTCAGTAAATGTACAAAAAAAATTAAAAGTATAATAACTACATTGAAATGAATGTAATTCACGTCACCAAAAAGAATGCAATCATCGTTGCTGGTGATAGTCTCCGCCGTAAACTTCGTGGAGCACTTGACGTCGACCATGCACGGTGATTGATGGTGCCACAACGGTCCGTGAATCATGTTCGTAATTACAACATCATGCAGGTCTGGATCGGTGTCAGGATCAGGAATGTTTTGTTTGGAGACACGTGCGGTGATGTCATGCCGATCACTTAATGTTTGTCCGAGGAGCAGCTGAATTTTCATTTCAACATGTCAGAACTAATATCACTGATTTCATTTCAGGTGAGGAAACTACCAAGAAGGTTAGCTCGGTGAATTATTACGCATATCGTATTATGATTATCAAAATGCTGACAAGTATTTTCTGCGATTTCGTCGATTGCTTCAGCAATATTGCATCGATATGTACGTCAAAATCGAAACTGAACGCCTCAATTTCATTCGGTTGAACCAAGCCAAACTGCGTTCACAGGAGAATATGCATTTACGCGATGCAATCAGCACCGAAGGAGATGCAGTTAATGTTGGTCGATTGACTATTCTACCGGCGATGTCCATTGGCAGCCCACGTCATATGCATGAATATGCCCAAGATGCAATAGAGATGTTCGTCAGTACGATCGTCCAGATCTATTCATCACCTTTACGTGCAATCCGAAATGGATACTCACCACTCGATGGATTTATCATATTGATATTGAAGTGATATCCGTCGTATCCTCGCCAAAACATCAGCGAGTATTGCAATACAAATGACCGGTGTGTTTCGTATATTCGTTACAGTTGTCCAGTGTTCCGACGTGTAAGCACAATTTCGACGTTTCCAAGTTTTCACCAACAATCACAATTGCGACTTCATCTATTGTTGGAGCGTTGAATTGGCATTCGTGTGTTCCAGCGTGTCGTTTTCACGCCATGATCACGACTTTGTAGTCATCGTCTGAAATGCGATCCAACGCAGTTTTGAACAGCCGAACCAATGCATGATGTTCATGAATATGTTTCTGCATATCTTGAAGAATTTCTCTTTTCACAGCGGTATTGATCGTTTGACGCCGATCAAGTTGTTCCTCCATATTCTCCATGAAGTAAATTTGGAAACATTTATGCTGTGCGCCTTCAAGCAATGATTCAATTCGATGGTGAATTTGGCCTTGGATCTGTAAGGTCGAAGGCGACGTCAGAATTACTGATTTATGATCACCAAAAGAAAATGGTGATTTACTCTCTCGAATATCTCTCCTTGAATATCGGATTTAATCCGCGTTCATCGATAATGTCTACTCTAAATGTAGTCATTTGGAAACATTCATTGTATCTTTGAGTATTCGATAGGAAATGTCATGATTCTGGTGTTTCACCAGGATGCAATGGAGGTGGCGGAGGCAATAATGGCAATTTCACTTTGCCACTGAGGCAGCACAATCCAGGCGTTTCTCCAGCGAACTTCAATGCACCGCAATGGTCGCACACAATCTCCATTGGGCCAATTCGAACGAAAGGATATGAGCTATAATATATTGTGCAATCGTATTGAACCGTTACTCGATTCAAATCAACACTTGAATCATTTCGTCTCTAGCGTCGAAGATTATCACATTGTTGATCTGTGGTGTAAGTTCGACGATTTCTCATTGCCAACAGAGCCGTTTGACGTGCTGTCTCTCTTTGTTCTTGTTTTTGTTAAGCGCGAAGTCGGGCCATACTAACGCGACGCTTTTCTCGCGCGATTACTTCTTCATCTGCAGTGGATTGATTTACAATATTCCGAAGTCTAATTGCATTACAGTCTCGTTGTGATCTTCTGGTTCGCATTGTAAATAACACTGAACAACCTAACCTTTCACAATGTGCACTTCATCAACATCAATCAAAGTAAAATAAAAGGACTGCGCATCTGCATCAGCTGTCAAAAGAAAATGCACACAACGCCATCTACTGACATTACCGGAACCAGCATACAACACCATCAGAGAATTGTCGGCATAATTTTTATTTTCGTGCTTTTTTCCGATGTTTTAATATTTATTATGCTATTCGGGACGGAAAAATATCCAACAAATCAAAAATCATCAAAATTGGTTCAGCCCTTCCGGAGTTATAAAAGGTGTAACTAACCCGACTTTGTTTTATTTATATATATATATATATATATATATATATATATATATATATATATATGTTAATGAATTGCCCCACGTTGATGAAGCCAGTTTATGTAATAATTAACAAGGAGTAAATGAATTAAATTAGCAAAATTATTCAGATTTAAAAATTTATTCTTTAAAAGTACAAATTGTAATCCCTACTTTATACGCCGAATTTCATCAAGTTAACAAACAAACATTTTATTTCAATTTTTCAATTAATGGCGTTCTAGAAAAAAAAATACAATCAAATACGTCGAAATTCTCTTTATCTCAGGGTCATTAATGTGTTTGATATTCAGAACAATCCAATTTAATAAACTAATATTAACAATTCAAACTCATTGAAGCTAACTTAATACAATATGAAAATAAACGAAACGAATGAAAATAAATTAAAAGAAAATGAACGAAATATGACTTCTACCTTTAATCCTCGTTTACAGATTTTAAAATAATTGATTTGTACTCAGGAATTGTCTTTCTAGTACCCGATCTGATTCTTGGAGCTTGAGGACAACACTCACTAAAAAGGCCATTCACTGATTCTACACAACAAAATTTTAATACACTCGGTGGGTGTTCTCGTTCTCTGCCACATGGAACTTTGGATCAGCCGCCCCTCAGTCAACCCTCGGACCTAGGTCTCCTTGATGCCTCTATGTAAAATTTAATTCAGTCTGTGTGAAACAAAACCTTTTACTTCCAAATTTGCGATTATTATTCGAGTCTCTCCGTTAAAACTGTTTACTCGCGATTTATGTAAACTAATAAATCTCGCAGCTGGACTTCTTGGACCTAGCTATTCATACTTTTTAAATCAGCATCCGCATTTTACGATTTAAGTTCCCGTGTGTCTGTTTCGCCTCTTTCCGCAGACTTTTCTATTTCGCATCTCGCCGCAGACTGGTGTTTGGGCTGGAACTTTCGGCGTGCGTTCGCTAACAATGGCTCGACCTTACATTGTTTGTTTTGATGTATTTTCGCCCGTAATAATTCAATTTAATTAAAACGATTAATGGCCTTTTTAATTGATATTACAATATATATTGTAGTAATTGGTAATTAAGACATTGTGCTAATTGGAAAGTTGGATTGTAGAGGACTCATTATTATTGGATATAGAGTGGACGCCGCAACAAGGCGGCAACGCAAAGAAAGTATTGTTGTTGTCGATCGGCTGAGAATTTTACGTGTTCAAAATTTACGAGACAATCAGAAACGTGCAGTCAGGCAATGAACGGCGAGGAATAAGGACCAGCAAAGTTTTTGTACAAAAGTAATAGAGTCAGAAATGTGCAGTCGGGCATAGAACAGCGAGGTGTAAAGACCAAAACTTTTCATATTATTAAAAGTTTTGCAGTCGGGCAGCGGACCGCAAATAGAACAGTTTGATAGCAGTTACAAACATGCATTAAAATATTGAAAAGTAAAGCAATCTTCAGTCGGGAAGGAAAGAGTGAAACTAATGTTGTAATCGGTGGCCGAGCATAAATTCAACTTGCTGGCCATAGACAAACCAAGGAAGTACATTTCCAACTGAAGTCACGAGATCTGCAAATCCAGGTTGCAGCAAAGCATCGAGAATCTGCCAATTTGTGTTAGACCAACTAACAAAACTACGCCAATTAGAATTTGTTGACATTTAGAGTCTGTGAGTACTAGAATCAGTGATATCCCCAAATTTTGTGCACGAAAAACCTAAAATGAGACCTGGGCGGCCGTAAGTAGAAAAACTTTAAAATCATATTGTAAACCACTTTTAAAAGATAAAAGTCAGATCGTTCTTTAATTTTTAATTATTTAATTATCGATAAAATGAGATCGTTAATTCCTGATGAAATTTAGAACTGTTTAAATTCAATCTGTAGTGTTATTTCTTCCACAACAAAGTTCGTCTATGTTTCAGACGCATTAACTTCCATAAAAGGTAAATGTCATTTTGATTGTATAAATTCAGCCATTTATCAAACCTAGTTTATGACCCTGAGATCCCAAATATTATTGTGTATTTAAAATTTTCTCCATTGCTAGGAAATGCTCCAGAGGCAGTGGACCCATGTCGTACAAAAAAAAGTTATAAAATTGGTCTTCAAATGTGGCAAAACATTGTAATAGAACAAGTTGCATACACGTCCTGCAACTGCTTTGTGTGATTGATGTTTCGCGAAAAATTCTTGTACCGAACTCCAAATTGACAACATGGTTTAAAGGCACAATCTTCCCCGACTTCTTCCTTATCTGGAGGTTGGAATCATCTTCCGTCTGTAGTAGTTGTATTCTTGGAGCTCTTCCATGGCGAGTTCTTCTCTGTGATTACTCATCAACTTTTCAAACTCGGCTGGTCTTAAAACCACTATGTACATTAGTATTCGTCCCAGGTAATTTTTATACAACAATAAGTAGGACAATGGATCGGCCGTTACCGACGAAATCCAAGACAACTTTTTTCTCCAAACAATCGACGAAAACTGAAAGCGGCGATAACCGAAGTCAACGATAACCGAGTTTTGACTGTAATCACTTTCCTCCTTACTAACCATTTAACTCCACATTCTCTGTCCACTCTGTACTCTGACTACCATTTGTGTCTCCCACTACATCGTTCTTTTCTTTTTTATTGTTGAATATTAGCCTGATATTCCAATCACCTCAATTAATCGCACACTGATAAGAAATTCAGAGGCTCGATGTGGTAAAACAATATCTCTGTGGTTAATCAAATTTTCAACATTCGGAGTTTTTCATATTTATATAGCTTACCCGCTTCACAATCCTCTCAAAAATGGGGCAGCTCTTTCAAATGTTTTCCAGGTTTAGTTATCTCCGGCTCTGAATCCGTTTTCATCCGCTTCTGATATTCAATGTAGTTTTCGCTAATCCCTTCATTTACCAGCATTTTCGTCTAGTCCCTTTCATCTATGCATTAAGAAATTTTGTTCATTCTAAATCATACATTCCTACTGATGACTTATTATAAAGGTCAGAGAAGCAATGATGTCGCAGAAACTATTGAAGAAATGCCTCTGTGTGCTGGTGGAACGCAGATGTCGTAATAGTGCGCAATAAATGCTGGAGGTCACGAAGACCTCCAGGAACAACATAAGCAGATATTTTTACCTGTATTTACAGAACTGAGTGAGGCAACCGACGGAGATTATTGTAGGATATCTAGCTGCGTTCTGATCCACTCTATATAGCTACGTAGCTTCCCCAGTAAAGGACCGCAGATGCTCCATATTACGAAAAAGAGTTATATAACTAGACATGGCGCGATTACTTGTGAAATATTTGATGCCAATAAGGGCTGGAAACTCCTCCAACGTAAACTTCGTAACAAACCCGAAATAATCACGACCGTATTAAATGAATGTTTGAGGAAAATGATGTCCAACGGAAAAAGTTCGTACTGATAATTCCGACAGGCATCTCCTGTAAATATTTATGGATGCATTATATTATATATAGACATTTATCAACCACGTAAATAGAAAGTAATTTAATTTCATGCATATTTTCCCACAGAAGTACCCTATACATACATTAGAATGATTCAAATATGATCACAGAAATTTGCTAAATATGTCCATCGTCTCAGCATATTTCATGGGGAGGGGAGGGGGGTTAAATCTCCGTGCTGAAAGTATATTTAGAAAACAAACAATGATATACTGCCATTAGTGTAACCTACTGAAATTAAATTCCAAAATAAATATATAAATTTAAGGAAATTAATTTATTGAGTAGAGATATTGCAGAATGAGTAAAACGTTCTTAAGGGTTAGGCGCTAAGGGATTTAATTAATAAAAATCTGTCAATTTATACAAAAATTTATGTTTTTTCTTCCGCAGAAACGACGTAATTTTTAATTATTTATAAAACAAACATTTGTCGTCCTTGTTTATTCATAAATTAATTTTTGAATTACTTCAGCTATGAGCCAAATATGTATGTTGTAAATAACAGATAAATTTTACATCTTAAAATTATTTTATTTTAATCTAACGATAGGTTATTAACAAAATGCCAAAATTTATAATTGCAAAAAGACTCCTGTAAATTAGTTGAAAATGGCAGTAGCCGAAAGTTACATGTATTAAAATATACATAAATAAACAAGGAAAATTTATAAGCAATAAGAAATAATTTTATTACAAAATTCAACATATTTGTAAAGTTATTATATTACATTCTTAACCGCCTATTTCACGAAACAATTATTGAAACTCGGTGTCATTATGTTTCAATTTTAGATTCGGGAATGCAATGACGTCTGCTATTTCAATAAAACTATTCTGACAAGTCAAATTACAGACGATTATGTAACCTTGGTTATGAAATAGAATTTATTTCATCTCTTATGAAACTACATTCTGAGGTCGGTTGGAACTTGATAGCTGTGTCGATTATGCTGGAGCTGAAAGGAGGGATTATTGCACCTGCACGGCTGTAGAACTCACCTGCACCTGAACATACTTTTTCTTATGAAATGGCAACTCTGAACTCTTTACTAAAGAAAATCAGCTTATTCCTTGCGTCTGCAAAATCATCGGTTTGCCGTTCTGCTGTAAACTTTGAACGGTCGCATCAACACAGCACTGTCATTAGCGACATCTATAAGCTGGTGTCTTCTGGAGGAAGTATTCCATATGTGGTGCACTGAGCCGTGCTCCTGGATTCACTATCAATAACAGATCGTTTAACTTGGCTTGGGTAGCGAAGACCAGAAGGCTCCTGATAGCCCTGACGTACGTACAGAAGTCCCTTGTTGATAAATGTCTCTCTGATGGCTGAGTATTTCCTGTAATCAAGCAGGATGTGTTGGATGGTTAGCGTGGAGTTAGAAACCTGCAAAAAAAAAGCTATTGGATGAGGTTTTAATGTTGCCTGCAGATAATTATTTGGTGTTTTCTGGGAGCGTTCATCTTATTCTGCAGTGCTGAGTAATTGAGAATTTCTTGATATAATTGTATATGCTAGACACAGCGCACAAAGGTTTACGAGAAGCTGCTGTATGTGATCTAAGATATATGTCCCACCGTGAACACGGTTTGTGGAGAGGACAGTTATGGTGAAGTCATGAAAGTGGATCAAACTTCTCAAATGGGAAATCATCACTCTCCTAAGATCACCCCTCTCGTCACACTAGATGTCAAAAATCCCTTCAATTCGATGAGATGACGATATACCCATTCTGGCCTTCGAAGTACAATATGCAAGTGATGGAAGTCTATTTACAAGGACTCACAGTTCGACACCGAGAACATACAGTATTGGAAAAGACTGACAGCAGGAGCAGCTCAGGGATCTGTTATTAGACTTGATCTGCTTTGTACGATACTCTCCTAAGAATGGAGATGACGGAAGGGAAAATAATGGTCGGATAAGTCGACGACACGGCGGTCGTCATAACGGAACGTAATGAGAATAGTTAACCGTTGCATGAAGAATGACGTGTTGTCCTTTGCAGAATCGAAATCCTAAGTTTTACTTATTTAAAAAAGCGAATCAGTAACACTGCACTCCTTCAAGAGGAACAAGCTTCAATTGTATCTATGTCGTACCTTATTAAGTATCTGGGCGTGACTGTGGGCACGATACTCACAGCCCTCAACCAGAAGGTGAGCGACAAGGGGAAAAAAGTCAAAGATTTGCTGAGTAGGGACATAGCAACCGTTAAATTGCTCATTGCATAGGAAGCCGTCCCTTGAAAATGACGAGCCTTCCCATCTTGCTTTATGGTGCATAAATCTAGGCTGAAAACCTCTACATACAGATGTATCGCACGCTGATTTCCGCTTTGCAGACAGGAGGAGTTCGACATCGCTAGCACCACTTTCTTTGAGTGGTAACAG
This sequence comes from Zhengitettix transpicula, assembly GCA_037074705.1. Taxonomy (NCBI): domain Eukaryota; kingdom Metazoa; phylum Arthropoda; class Insecta; order Orthoptera; family Tetrigidae; genus Zhengitettix; species Zhengitettix transpicula. The sequence goes on from CM073591.1 coordinate 189,510,141, forward strand.
TCGACACCACTGAGAGAAAAATTGGAAGACAATATAAGCACAGTGAAACCAGATAATAGTATATAGAAAATTCTTTGAAATTGAAAAACGGCCATAAAGGTAAGAACATTGATTCATATCGTGTTTAGATAGAGGAATGATGACATGCAAACACGGAAACGTCAATCGATTCAGATTTTCTTGACGGCGGTCACTATTTTTTTTTTAGATAACAGGCTACATGAGGGTAATCCGCATGATGGCAACTCCCCTTTAATAGCATTGGAAGGGATTTGAAAGGGGGCATGCGGAAGGGTAGAGGAAGGTAGCCAAGAGTTAACTAGGGCCCCCGGGCTATGGTTTAAGGATCCTACCCGGCAATTCGCCTAAAAGTGATGCAGAGAAAACCCTAGAAAAACCTGCAACAGGTAGGTCGGGCATTGGAACATAAAAGAAGTTAAGTCCTGTTCAGACAAGGAAACTGCAAATGCGAGAGTGGTTCCCATATCACCAAAAAGACATATGGCATGATCATCAAAACAAATTACTATATTATTAATTAAAATGTTACAGGGGTCTTAGTTTACAACTTGCCGATGACGTGATTATTACTGTGACTTGTATTTCGTTCCCTCTGTTTCTTTTAACCTTTTTCTCTTTGGTTCACACGTACAAAACTACTCATTGATTTTGCTGCAGTATTAATTGAATCATTTAATTAAATAAATTACTTTGGATTCAATTGTTATTTTAAAAACTCGGACATTATGGAACTTCTTCCAATCATAAATTGCATTGCAGTAATAAATATCGATTCATTCGGAATCAAATATCATTATTTTTTATTTGAACTTTTATTTTAATTTTTTTGGATATTTTAGTCAAACTTTGCAAATAATTAACATGGTGACGTGCGGTCTTGAAGATGTCCAGTGACATTCCAAGTTATGGATGAGAGGAAAAGATAGTACTGGATGTGATTTTGATTTTCGTTAGAGGTTATTTAATTTACTGTGATGCCAGTATAATAAGTGTTACACGCATTTATTTTTAAGTAACTTTGTGCTCACCAGGAAGAATGCAATGATATAAGATGCGGTAGGGTAACATGAAGGATATATAAAATACGAACGTGTGAGTTACGAGCCAACTAATAATATCGTTATGGAATACCATAATGGTTTTGGGGAAAGATAAGGTCTATTGAATATTTTCGATTGAACCTGCAGAGATATTTAGGTGAAATCTGAAATGGAGACAGTACAACATTCCATTCACAATGTTATAAATCCAGTTACACATGTCTATGATGCATAAATTACATAAGGGATGTTTTAGATTTTTAATAGGTTAATTTTTAGTTATCAATTAATCTAACACCTTTCTTAACAGAATTTCAATGTCAGAATTTCCGTTTTAAATTATATATCCTACTAATACTTTTTTAATTTCAGTAACGAGAGTATAAACTCAAATAATTTTATTATCCGTGATCTTCGCCGTTCATAACCAATTCTGAAATCCAGAGAACTAGAACCTGTTTACAAATCGCTTAATTTTTGTATCCGAAATTTTTGGCTGCCGCAACTCAATTCAAAAAAATTTAAGTGATTCACGTCTTGAAACTTCCTCGCCCATTTGTTGTTAAGAATGATTCACACGTCGCTTCATAGTGTGATTTCGCGTGAAGAGGCCGGATGTCCTGCAAAAACACAGGAAGTTGGCCAGGTCCGGACAGTCTGCGTCTTAGCAACGCCACGTTGTTTTGGCTATGTCGTAAACATGACTCGAGGAAAATTACCTTTCTGGAAAATAATTGCCAGATTAAGAACTCTCACATAAAATACCTACTTATACATATGTTAATAAAAGTTTCTACTCCCAAATACATGATTTTCGATTCTGAATGTTTGAAAATTTCCACCCCCGCCAGTCTCACTTGGGGGAGATAAACGGCTAGTTAAATGTCATAATTAAACTCAGTTAGATCCATAACACCGGATTCGACTCTAATTTCGGTACTAACTATCTCTTTGGCCCCTAAACATATTTATTCGACTCAAATATCAGCCGTTCCAATCCCGTCCACCCCCGCTCCTGGGTGTTTATTTTCTCGTCGCAAAGAACACGTGTAAGAAATTTGGTGAATTTTGTCAACTGACTAGTACAGTTCTGACACTCTAGGCTCTTCTTAGCACCTGAAGAAAAAGTCAAGGATCCCAGAAACGTTGTGTGGTAATTATATTATCACTTCTTTTGTCTGTATTTGGCTATCTTTCTTATCATTAATTTTCAATCAGACGTAAATTTTTCTTTCCAAGGTATTTAAATTCGTCAACTTTATCGTAATTAGATCCATCAATTCGATTTTGGGTTTCTTGTAAAATGCATGAACTTATTTTTCTGTTAATCGTCCTTAATCCAATTTTTTTCTGTTTCTCTTATAAATACTTTGATTAGTGTATTTACATCTTGCAGCTTTTTTGCGGTTATCACTACATCATCTGCGAAGGCATATTTACTATGGTTCCGTTTTTAACATCCAGGTTCATCAGTGTTACTTTAAGTAGTGTGTCCTTCCTGTCTACGGCAATATCCAATAGTAATGTTGAGAGCCCATCTCCGTGTCTGACTCCTGAGTTTATTTTAAATAAATGCTTCACCGTCACACCCTCTAACCCTAACTGGGCAGCATCAGTCTGTCACGCTCATTTTAACTAGGTGTATCAAATTTAATTATACCAAATATTTTCTAGTATTTCCCACAGTCTCTATCTAATTATGCTGTCGTATGCTTTATGAAATCAATAAAGACGGCAAAGAACACACTATTACACTCCCAGCCGAATTTCTTTTATCATAAATATCTTATTTGTTGTGGATCTGTTCTTCATGAATCCTGCCTGCTATTTTCGGATTGTTTCACTTGAGTAGTCTTCTAGGCGGTTTAGGATAATTTTTGATACCACCTTATAAGGGGTTCCAACGACTGATGTACCTCTAAAATTAAAACTCTTCATTTTCACCCTGTAGCGCGATAGTTTTATTACTGATATATATGTTTCATTTTAATATAATTAGATATTAGCAAGGGTTGGGAGCTTGGTAAGTTGGAATTTGAGTAGGCGCCGCCGAGACGGGGAGATAATCCCTTCAGTCTGGAATTGGACACCTATGATTTGACCTCGGAAGTTACCTGGAATGTCACACCGTGGGAAACGTCTCTGAGAAAATCCCAGAAATTTGAGTGAACACGTGACTGCCTGAACCAATGACATTTCTTGGTTCAGGAAAGATCGATCCGAAGATGATCGAGACGATCGATTTTTGACATCCAGCGAGGAGGCTGTAAAAAGAAATTATGGACAGAACGACAAACCGTCGCCAGCGACGGACGTGCGCCCTAACTTGCAGTTTCTAGAGGACACTTGCAGTTTCCAGAGGACCCGGAGAGATCGAGGGTGTCACACGATAATGGCCAGACATCAACGAAGGTAACTGCCAAGTATCTCAATCCTTGACGCGCCTAGGGGGAATTACCGTAAACCATGATAACTGAGATTAAGGGATCAGATTGTTTTGTCAGGCTAACTGAACACTGTATTTTTTTATTTTAACTGTCCAAGTTCAGTTAGATAATTAATAAATTCTATAAACTATCCTCTTAATTTATAATTTAAAAACCTACCACTACAACCCTTATTATTACTTCTTGCCATTCTGTTGCTATTGCTTCCTTTTCCCAGATTTCCCATTGACTGCTCATTATTACTTCACCACTTTCTTCAGAATTTATGTTGTTTTATCATCTTTCCAATGAGATTTGTTGCTTCTTATTTCTTTAAGTTCATTCTTTACCTCTTCTCTGGTTGGTGGTTCTACATTAGGTTATTCAGACTCTTCGTTTTGGTCTTGAATCGAATCTCGTTTCTAGACATTTAGTAATTCACAAAAGTACTTTCGACACCTTTCTAGAACTTGTTGCTTTTAAGTTTTCAGGTGACCTCCCTGTCTATTCGATAATTATGAGGAGTAAATCCTTTCTTGTAAAAGTATTTTGCATTGTTTGCTGAATTTTACTGTTCAGCCTTGTCAAGCAGACTATTTATGAACAATCTATTTTCCTCTATAACAATTTAATGGTCTCTCAATTTCGCTTGTTGTAGGCCTTTAACTTTCATACTGTTTCTATTCTTCCAGGCATTTTTTTGTTTAATTCGTTTTCATAGTATTTGTTCACTTTCCTGATCAAACCACATAATGCTTCCTCTGTATCTAAAACAGCTTTTCTAATGTTAGTTTTTAGTCATTCCATTCGGTGATGTCCATGTATATTTGTGCATGCCTTTTCTTTCATTATTTTAAAGTCAACACTTGTCACATACTGTCATTCCCATTAACTGGTCTCCAAATTTCCTCCGTACCTGCTTTGGCATTTGCGTATCCCAGAACAATTTTCATATCAAAACTTGGTTATTTTATACCACTTCCTCCAGAAGGTCATAGAATTGGTCTTTTCCTCCATCTTCTGTTTTTCAGTTGGATCGTAGAAGCTGACTAGAGGTATATTTCTAAATTTTACTATTAATATGATTTTCCACATTCTATTATTTATATCTTCAAAATGTATCACAGCCTCTGCAATTTTGTTATGTGCAGCATAACCTACTCTACCCTAGTATATATTTTATTCACAGTCACTGTAATCATTTACGTACTCCTTGCTATTAATTTTCCCTGAAAGTGACCCTCGAGTTGGTTGAAGTGCAACAACTTCCATGTTATTCCAGCTACTATGCCGCTAGTTCCAGGTGCTCCCAGTGTTCTTACTTTCCACGTACAAAATTGTAGTTGTTTCCGTTTATATTGCCTATTTTCCGGGATTAATATTTGTTAGTGATTCAAAAAAAAATTGTTTTTTACGAGGCGGGTCGTTGGCCCAGCGCTCAACCCCCAACCTGAAGGACCAGGGTATCTCGTTTTGTCTGTCTCCTACCTCACGAAGACCTATCCGGGAAGGGAAACCATACCAGTAGCTAAGTTACCGCCGGCATAGTTCTCGAAGTCCTTGGAACCCACACGCCACAATAAGGCGAAGATGCAATCGTGTGGGTATCAGAATTTTCCCTTTAAGATATGTTAATACCCATTTCATTATTTGGGAGAAAAATAGTATGTAATAGGCTCAGAATGAAAAGTAGTGGCAATTTGTTTTAGCAAGACATATATTTTGAATTGTACCTGATATGTCGAATCTTCAGTGGAGAATTGGCGTAGTCTTCAATCGAAGGCGAGCGACCTTACTCCAAATGCGCCAGAGACGTAGAACTCTTCCTGTCTTCCTTCCCTAATGGTGACAACTTTCATCTGTGGCAACACATGCATATCACACGTCTCAGTAATCAGGGTGATTTTTTCTCCAGATGTCCACTATCGGGCTGTGTCCCGTTTCTCCGTGGCCATACTACCTCTTCTCGAGTTCTCCGAAGATGTATTCATTCCCCACAAAGGCAAAATTTGGCACTTCGTAACAACCCAGGACATTTTCCCATTGATTCAACGACTTTTATCCTGCACCATAGATAGTTCTCCAGAGACCAATTAGAATGAAATAAAATTATTTTCTTGTCGAAATTTAATCTTTCCATTACAATATAATAATAGTTAAAATGAAAAATTTTCGTCTGATTTAAAATAATGAATAAGAAAGATAGCTAATTCAGACAAAAAAAACCTGATAATATAAATACACACAACGTTTATGGGATCCTTGTTCCTTTCGTCAGATGCGAAGAAGAGCCTAGAGTGACACAACTGCACGTGTCAGTTAACAAAAGGGTTAGCGTAACAATAAGGGAGCAACGACAATGGGAAAACAGAAGGTTTAGCGTAATAATTGATGGAACTTGGAGTTATAAAGTAATATAGCCGTGCCTACAAGATTGTATACCATAGCTCTCTTTCAGTTTAGAGGATGATCAGAAAGATAATTGAGAACACGTCCAGAGTATGTAGGTTTTCTGAGCCAATTGGTTAGAATGAAAGTATTGTGAATGGATACAGTGACTTCAAGGAAATTAAAAGAATAAATTCAAGTTCATGCGTGAATTGTAAGTTGGGATGATAATTTTGGAAAGTATTGACTATAAGGTATTAACACTACAAAAATGACATCTACATATCTGATGTAGCAAAGAGGTTGAACAGGAAATAGAGAAAGACAAAAATTTTCTAAATCTCTCATGACTATCTCAGCAAAAAAAAAAAGAATAAAAGAAGGAATAATTCTTCAAAACATTGGAATAGTCAGCCAGCTGCCTCTTAAACTGGTCAGGGCACGAAGAGGGGAAAGCTGCGACCCCACAGCTAACCCCTCTCCTGCCATCGGAAGGGCGTGGGACAAGTACCAAATGCCCGACCTACCTGATGCAGGTTTTTCTAGGGTTTTCCCTTTTAGGCGAATGCCGGGTAGGATCCTTAAATCATAGTCCGGGGGCCCTAGTTAACCGTTGACTACCTTCCTCTACCTGGATTACCCTACACATAGCCTGTCTACACTTAAAAAAAAAGATTTATATGTCGATATTATCTTCATATTACGAAACAATTTCTTACATAAAATATCCAAAAAGGCATTTTATTCTGTTCCAAACATATTTTGGACATTACTCAAATGTAATACTTTCGACATGTCCAGACTTAATTAATTTGAGCCCTCCGGAATTCCGAAAAATTTCTGTAACAGGTTATAATGAATTTATAGGTGTTTTTTTTACATAAAAATGTTTCAGGATATGAAGTTGATGATGGGAACGCCGAGAGCTTCGTCGACATAAAATAAATACTTTGAAGAACTATTCATTTTTATTTCTTGTAACTAATTGAATAAACGAGGCATCATGGTTAAGAATTATTTCCATTTCATTTTACCTGAATGTGTCCTATCAAACTGTGTATATTATATTATAGTAAATATGCACTTCTTTTTTGTTAGTTCCGCATTGTTCCCTTCCTTTCTACACCAAAAATTACCGAAGACAAAATTTAATCGTTAAGAACATAGATTCGTGAAGAATAATTTGTATTTGATTTCTTTTACAAGTACGAGAACGTATTGGTTCTGATTGTGAAGAAATATAATAGTTGATGTGATTTCCCCACTTGGCACCACGAACACATTACCCCGCTACAAAGCATTTTTTGGACCACGATAACATACTTCATTATAACTTAACGAAATGATGAGATGATGAAGCAATGGAATTGTAGTTTTTGCAATGAACGTCTTTTTAATTCTAAAAACAAGATATCACGTGTTTAGCGGCTGTAATTAACAAAAATTTGAACATATTGATCACTTGAAATAAGAAATTTAATCCGTACAGTAAATAATACACAATTAATCCACGGAAAACGTAAAATACCATAAAATTATTTTATATAACAGCTTCGTCTTGACTTTTTTTTCAGACATATTCAACCATGAACATTTTTATTCCTATTGACAGGAATGAAGGTTTAGTTTATATGAATTGTTTCACCACTTTTTAATTGGATATATAAAAAATTATGTTAATGCAGTGCAACAGGAAATTGAGTATATATTTATTATTGGATGACGTAATCGTGCCGCGAATGAAGAGGAAGGTAGACACACGTCTTGGGTATTCATAAAAGGTTTGCGTCTTCGTCGGTCAGAATTAATAATGAACTGCGGCCACCCAGCAAATTTGAGCTGGAGTCGTTTAGCCAACACTTAATGGTCTCCATTTCCGTTAGGCTAACGCTATTCGTGTTTCGGATGACAATGACAAAAACAAAGTCAATGTCACCATAGCTGAGTGGGGTGAACTTTCATTTCTAGGTTCACCTTTTTCATCTGGATTCGTAAAGGGTACAGTGTATCAGTTCCTAGGATTTATTTATCTGATTGATAAGCATTACGACGTTTCTTATTATCATTACACATTTTCCCCATATCAATATACGTAAAAATCCTTGAAAAGTTCTTTGCAATAAATTTTTTATGAGTCATTCTTATGAGTAAATTGCACTGAAAGTATTAAACGAGAAACGTTCAACTGTTTGTAAAAGTTGCAAAACCACGGAGGCATGTGAACGTAAATGTGAAGTATATTGTAAAACGCAAGTGATTATAACTTCAAACCGATTCTTTATTCCTGGATCCAGGAGTACCTCTGAGCTGCCATGTTAAGCCCACGGATAAAGGCTGCTCAGGAACCAGGCGGTCGCTGTATTAGCGTCAACAGCCTGTAAACAGTTATCTGAATCACTATGCTCCGTCCTGCTAAAGGATGCTGAATAAGCAAACAAGAATGTTTAAATGAAGGCGCTTATTGACCAGTGTGAGACATCGTGCCGCAACTGTGTAAAAAATTAAAATTGTACACATTGAAAATGCGGCAGAGGTTCACGACCTACAACGATTAGATCAGACATGACGACGTATCACAAGTGGAGCCAAACGTCGTTGACTCCAGTGTTGAAATATTCTTGGCAGAATAGACCTCTGAGACTTTTCAAAATTTAGCACACGGGAATTCCTCTTGGAATTTCACTTGACTCTGTAAGGTTACAGGATAAAGATAATTTTCCGTTTATATTGTGATGGAATAGCGGGCAGATATATCAGGTTTTTGACATTTTTACTAAGGATAATATTTGACTAATTTCGTAATATTCTGGTAAAAAACCAAATATGTACTCAAAAAGTATAATTGACTCGGCATCATTACTTAATTCGGTAGGGTACCATTAGATTTTTTAAATTATCCAGTGTAACAATTAATGAAAAATAGAAACGCCCATATCTACAGAATCCTTTATCTTCTTTCATGTACATTTATTGTATACAAGTTCTCACTGTTCCATATATGGAATACAAAAATTTCATATTACATTTTTATGCTGCACATATATTTTAATTACGGTCACTGATCCGTTTAAGAGGTCAGCAAACTGACAAAACAAGAATAAACTCTTAGCTTCGATCAAATACTGTGTAATGTGTTTTATTTGCGTGGGTTGTATTGAATAGATTGTTTAAGAAAAACATTTAATTTATTTGATAACTAAATTTTAAAATCAATTAAAATGGTTATTAACATTTGTATTATTAGCTCAGTGCGCCATGTAGCAGAAATCTCGTCAAACTCATGTCGATGCGGAAATACAGACACACCTGATCGTCTTTCTCTGGTCGATCAGAAGAATTAACGGCAAGTACCTGTGGTGGCGCAGGGATGATTCTTGGAATTTCAGGCGACGTGCGCAAGGTTCCCTCGGGCTTCCTTCCTGCTCAGCGACACGTTGTCTCGCAGTCAAGCAATGATCTCCGGTCTATTGCTTGTGGATCTCCTCAAATACATTTAGTTGCGTTCTCTCTCTCTCTCTCTCTCTCTATAATATATATATATATATATATATATATATATATATCTAGGGTGGTTATTCTTGCATTGGGCATGCACGGTTCATCCTAGATTGCGATGATAGACTTTTCTCCTGCCTGTCATCTCTAATCAACTATTTTTTCTGACATGTGATCTTATATTGCTTCTCCCGAGCATGCGTCTCCCCCGAGTTCAACAATTTCTTTCCCCACCACAGGGATGGAAACCAAATCACCAGACCGTTCTCCGCCAATCAATTTAAAATATTTTACCTCTCAAAGCCCAGTATTTAGATGTGGATGGAGGTGCCCTTCGGAATATTTCAGGACTCTGCAGAAATGTTGGGTTAAATTTTCTGAAACGACCTTCTTAATCCCTTCGACTCGTATTTTGACATGTATGCATCCTGTCTTCCCGAGACGGGAATGTTAGGATCAGAAATCCCAATGTCCGACTTGCTGATGGCTTGTGCTTAGATTCCAATCAAATAAAATTTTAGATAAGTGTTATACGCGGCTTTCTATTCTGCTAAACAAACTATATTTAATTATTTTATACGCAGAACAACTTTTCTCTTTTGAATATGAATCACAAAATAAATTTTAAAACAGTCTCATCAAAGACCAGAACAAATAAACTCGTCCAAGGCCTACGAAATCTTGAGTTTCCACCCAGGTTAATGTAAGCTAACCTACGATGCTTCGATGGCCACTCTGCCATCTTTTTCAAGTAAACCCGGGTGGAAACACAAGAACTGTTTATACAAAATATACACTGGGAAAATCTTCGATCTCTGATCACTAATATGAAGTTTCTGATCCTTCCATTTAGGTTTTATGAACGAATGCAATTAATTCCGAGTATTAGCAAACATAAGTTTCTCAGTCGGTATCATCACATAAGGGTAGAGCTATACATAAAGACGAACAAAGTTTTTAAGACACCGCTTATTCTTTTTCTGCTAAAAGCTATATAATAGGAGGCAACTTTAAACGTTTCAGCAAATTCCCTGACAAGGTTTAATTATTATTCAAAACAAAGTTTTGTGTTAGAAAAGTTATGAGCGATACTTCGTAATAGCATCAAAGGGCCATTAGTGAGCAATGTCCGGAAGTTCTGCCCTAACTTACAAGAGAAAGTTTTAAAGGTTGCTAGCGGAGGCAGATACCAGCAAGAACATTGCATGTAATAAGATCCAACGCCATAAGCGGAAGCTATCATCAACGAGTAAGGTCGGTTACACTTACGACTTATGTGCAGGTATGGATTCATTTTACGTTATCTGTCGCTACTTATTAAATTCAAAAAATTCAATACCTCACCGCTACTCGCCACCAATCCAAATTTTGTCTAGTTGCTTTATGGAAAATCTTTACAACATAAGTTCGTACAAATTTTTAAAGAATATCAACTATTCATAATTTATTTATTGATAAAAATAAAACATTTAACATCTATTTCATACATAGTGTAGTATACAAAATCTCTTGTTCTGATTGTAATTTTTGCTATATTGAGGAAACTAAAAGATCACTTAATACCTGTATAGTAGAACATATATCCAATCTCAAACTCCAATATAAAAATCTATAGTATCCGAACGTATAAGCAATTCGAAACATTCATTTGATTGGCAAAATGCTAAGATGATATATTTTGACTCCATGGCATCTATTACAGATTTATATAAGAAATTCTTCATTTTAAATATAAAATTACTGTAAATAACATCACAAACTGATACTTTAAACTCAACAATATCTACGATCCCTTATTTTTAGGCTAAATTCTATGCTTTTATAATAATTTTAAAAACGACCTTTATACAAACAAACTTAACAAAAGAGATACAATACTCAAACGAAATTTTAATTGTAAATGCCTAACGTTCCGACGCGGATTAGCGTCTTTTCCTAACGGCGAATAACTTAAGATTGGAAATTGAACAAGGAACTAAAATCGAATATATATTGTAATACTAATTAAGGAGGCCATTAATGACTTTAATTATGATGAATTGTTTAGCGGCACCGATCTCAAAGACAACAATGGAAAAACATAGACTAACTTTGTTGTGAACTGCGCGCGTTGTACGGGAACGTGAGTTGGTTGCAGTTGTTCGTTGTGGTCTGAATTGTGCAGAGCTCAGACATCGTCGAGCATAGTATAATAAAGTTGGTGAATCATTGGAGAATAGAAGCGGCCGAACGTTGCAGAGAACGGTCTTTATAAAATTGAGCAGAGTAAAACATTCACCGAGATATTGTAACGTGAATATTGTAAAGTAATAACAGTTTCGTCAAAATAGAACTTTGTACAATCTTCGTGGAGGAATTAAATTCTGTAAACGATAGTTAAAGGTATTAGTCAGATTTCGTTCTTTTCGTTTTGTTAGATTTCGTATTTTGTTCGTCTTAATTTGGTTTCGAATTGTTAATTATTTAATTGATAATTTTTTGATTGTTCTTACTTATCAAGCCCAGTTAAAGACCCTGAGAAGAATAGTTATTAATTTTGATTGTTTGCGTAATATAAAAGACTGTATTTTACTTTGAACGCCACAAATTACAACTAAAATATTAGATTGTTAATTTTGTAATTATTGAATTCGGCGTGCCAACCTAGGGCAAATTATTTGTAAAAACTAAATAATCACCTGTTAAATTATTCTTTGGTAAATTAAAAGCTTTCTTTTAATCTTAATCATTGTTAATTAATTTTTTGTTAATTAGTTTCTTTTAATCATTACATAAATGGCTTCCACAACGTGGGGCAATTCATTAATTTAATTAATTATATTTTCTTTAATCGTTACAATATATATAATAGCCAAATAGCTTAAAATAAAACGTAATATAACTTGTTGAGCGTTTCTGTGTCACGCCTATTAACAGTATTTGTTTGATTTTTAATATACAGAATTTCAGAAATTCATCTTTTCCAATAATGCGGTTCTCTGTAATTGTAATTGTAATTTTTCATTGGTAATTCACTTACTTTTATTTTAGGTTAATCCGTATAAAGGTCGTTTTTAGCATTATTATTATCAAAAGACGTTAATTAATTTGTTAAGCTATGATTTTTATTCTCGTTACGTTTAAATTCATTTTTGCTTTTACTTTTGAGTTCGACACTTGTTTTGTGCAGTGTGTCGTTCTTGCGGCTCTTTCAATTTTGAATCAATTAACGGAAGAAGCATGGATTTCAGAAACGAGGTGTGATTTTTATTTCATCACTTAAATTTGCCCGTTAATTGTCGACGTATTTATCTAATACATACGTTTTTATATTTTCTGTGAACAGATTATATTACATTGCCTATTCTGCATAGTTATTTCCTAGTAAATTGCCGCTTTGAACTTTTGCAGGTTTTGTATTTATTTTGTCGAAGTTACTTCTCGAGACTATTTTTCTTATTGTCGCTAATGGTGTCAATGATTTTCTTTTCGGCATGTTTACAACGAACTAGTGCATTTGTTTGGTTTATGTTTACAATGCCGAAAGGTTTCAAAAGTGTGACCCGAATGAAACAAAAAATCTTAAAAAGAAAATTTCGCAAGGCTGCAGTCGTGGCCACGAGTATTGTGTTCGTGTTGGCGGTAGAAGTAATCGTTAGTTATACTTGGACTGTTGTGAATATAGTGCGCAATTTTTTCGGTCCTTAATATTATCGTTAACTTTTCTAATCAACTGACGGACCTTGATAATAGTGAATTTTCTTCAGTTGCAACCGAGATAGAGAAACACTCACAATATTTCAGTTGAAATATACCCTCTCAAATCGCAAGGAAGCCTGCGTGAGGATTCTCTCGCAGGTGAACCTTCCCAGAGAGCTCTGGCGGGGGCTACCTTTGGGGATGCCTTCACAACTCTCTGGTTTTTTGAACTAAGGTTCCCACACGCCGAGGCACCTCGGTCTGTTTTGAGAGGTGTATGTTCCGGGGTCGCAGACCTTGGGCATACGGTAAGAGTTGTCCGCTATTCCTATTGGAATAGTCGGTCAGCTGCCGCCTAAACTGGCCAAGGCATGGCGAGGGGTAAGCTGCGACCCCACAGCTAACCCCTCTCCCGCCATCGGAAGGGCGTGGGAGAAGTACCAAATGCCCGACCTACCTGATGCAGGTTTTTCTAGGGTTTGTCCTGATTACTTTTAGGGGAATGCCAGGTAGGATCCTTAAACTATAGCCCGGGGGCCCTAGTTAGCCATTGGCTACCTTCCCTCACCCTTCCGCATCCCCCCCTTTCAAATCCCTTCCTACGCTATTAAAGAGGAGTTTCCACCACTTGGATTATCCTCATGTAGCCTGTCATTCTAAAACAAAAGAGTCACATCGACAGTTTTTTCTAACCGACAGTCCACAATTCACAAACAGGTAGACTTATCTGCGTATTGTCATTACAAAAACTTTAATTTACAGTACGTCAATCGATTAATAATTGTTCTCTAGAGTTTGTGTTGTCTGCCCAATAGATTTTTTTAGAGTAACAGGTTACACGAGGGTAATCCACGTGGTGGAAACTCCCCTTTAATAGCCTAGGAAGAGATTTGAAAGGGGGGATGCGGAAGGAGAAACAATTATTTTATTGTATTATCTTCAGCATTCCTTTAGTGAGAGAAGGAGCAACACACAATGACTGCATACGTTTCAGGGAAATTTATCTAAGTTCGTTGCGGAAACGCATCATACACTTCCTTTGAATTCTGACTACGCTGGTGATCCGCAAAAAGTTATCTTCAATTTATTACGCAGAGCAGTTGCAAACATTTGCAACGAAATCTTAAAAGCATTATTACAATTCAACGCATGTACGTTTGTAATACCTACATTATTTAAATAACAAAAGATGCGAATATTATGAGAGAGATTTATTCCAAACAATTTGGCACTGGTTAGAAAATGAAGTCACTGGATGCTGTGCCACTGGTCCAATACTTACTTAACCAAGAACAGGTTTGTAGAAGTAGGCTAATAAAACAACAAAAGTATAATTTTATTCCTCATTTCTCACTATAAATTAATCAAATATTATTTAATGTTGATAAAAATAAAATATTTCATAAAATCCAATTATTCAATATGGAAAATAATAAAAACAGTTCAGGGTCGTTTTGTGAGCCTTTGGGTGTAGACCGAAATTATGCTTAATCTAGAGATGGGCAAAAGAACTTTTTTTTTAGGGTAACAGGCTACATGAGGATAATCCACGTGGTGGCAACTCCCCTTTAATAGCATAGGAAAGGATTTGAAAGGTGGGTATGCGGAAGGGTAGAGGAAGGTAGCCAAGGGTTAACTAGGGCCCCGGCTATAGTTTAAGGATTCTACCCGGCATTCGCCTTAAAGTGATGCAGGTAGAACCCTAGAAAAACCTGCATCAGGTAGGTCGGGCATTTAGTACTTGTCCCACGCCCTTCCAATAGCGGGACAGAAGTTTGCTGTGGGGACGCAGCATTCCCTTATCCATGCCTCGACCAGTTTAGGAGGCAGCTGGCCGACTGTTCCAATGGGAACAGAGAACAACTCTTACCGTCTTCCCAAAGTTTGTGGCCCCGGAACGTACACCTCTCAAAACAGGCCAAGGTGCCGGCATGTGGGAACCTTAGTTCAAAAAACCAGAGGGATGTGAAGGCATCCCCAAAGGTAGCCTCCTCCAGAGCTCTCTGAGAAGGTTCACCTGCGAGAGAATTCTCTCGCAGGCTTCTTCATTCAAGTGAGCAAAAGAACCGTTCTCTAAAACGACTTAGTAGATAGATTTACGGCTCAAAGTTCGAGTCGAGTCGTGGACGAGTTGAGTCGTTGAAGAACTCGATGAGTTGTAGAAAGATTAGACTATGGTTCTGAATCGAAAATATTATGACCGGAACTCTCCAATAATGAATTAACAATAACACTTGTAATAAATTTTGAAGTTAGGGCTAAGATCCTATAACAGGCAGTGTAGTAAAATCTTAATTATTGTGGAATAAACAAGACAAAAAAAAATTAATTTTAATTTTTGTTATTCTTACGACTTTTCTACATCCATAGGTCACGTATTATTCCCAGCGTTTTTTGTCCTTCCGATGTAGATAGTTTTGTTCAATCTCATGAATATTTTTTTATGATCTCAAATCACTAACCTTCTGACATATAAACAATAACAGCTTTATATATATACAATATAATGTACAATGAATATACAGTTAAATAGGTTGCAGTATAGGTAACATTGCAAATTATTCCACGCATTACTTGCGTGTTTCGTTTCCAATAAATCTCGGAAGGTCGGCTAGGACGAGGTCAATGCTCTGTCCCAGCGATAAATCATTGTGAAGTCGCTAATCTATATTTAGAAGGACCTGCTGTTTTTTCCCGAAAGTATAATTGGAAAATTTACTTAGAGATGCAGATCATGACGGAAAAAAAGAAGTCGGCTCACTTTCCAAAAACTTTCCTAAATTCTTTATCCGAATATCAATATAAACTTTGTAAAATAGTTGTAGAAATATCTTTATATTATTTTCATAAATAAAGTACTTAATAATTATTCCACATTTTGTTTCTTAATTTTTGTGTGTATTCGCCACCTCCTTATTTCCTCACGTTATTATTGTTCAACCTTGAAAATAGAATCGGGTGGAATTCGGAGAGCGGAAGAATCGTTTAAAATAATCGACTCGTAGCAATGAATGAATTGACTCTGAACGACTCTGAAAAATGATTTAATCTGCCAATCTCTGGCTTAAACAAGAAAAAGATATCATGACAGTTGTTTGAATTACCGAATTTTCACAGAAACGCAAAAAAAAATAATGTCCAGGAAGTATGAAAATGTGGTCTCCGGGCAACGGTAGCGCTCAGAAAAGGCAGGCTACAGTCACAAAACTTCAGCTTGTTCAGTCCAGTCTGACCATTTGAAAAACATCGAAAACACACATCTCAAGTAACAAATGGCTGAGAATTTTAATTCAGAGTTTCTCCCTTGTTTCCCGCATGGCAATTCAATTAATTACAGTATACATATTCGACGCCCACACTCAAAAAACATTTTTCTTCGTTCTTCTCCAAAAGACAAATTATCTCCGGGAACCAGCGGACGATGTAGGCCAAAGATAACAATGCCTACTAGGAAAAAGTATATCTGTCAAAGCGATATCTATAGCCCAAACTGAATTCATATATAAATAAAATTTTCAGTGTTTTCACCCGTTACAACATGATGTACTCGTACTCGTACTTGTACCTTGGACAAGTTCAAAAACAGAGATATAACTTTATCTAACTAATGTGCGTATAGCATCGCAGAAAATTTAGAGTTTATATAATACAACTATTCGGACCAAATTGTCGAAGTTACGTAAAAAAAAGGAAATATTAACAATGTAATATAGGCGTCTGTTAAGTGCGTTTTATTTTGTAGCAAAATTCGTATAAAATCAGGCCTCGTAGAACCAATGGATTCTCAGAAAGTTTTTTTCCTCTATGCCACATGGCTTCACAGGAAAAATGTTCTGCTAGTATTGCCCTATAAAAAAAGTGTTAAAAATACAACGATATTATGAATCACATATATAATTAAAAAGGATGTATGTATTTACGTTAATCTTTATACAAATTTAAACGCGTGGGCAGAGTGCAACGTAACTAGGAACACATATGCTTGAAAACACGAGAAATGGTACGGTGGAGGGTAAAAACCACTAGCATAAATGTAGATGAATTATAATTTAAAAACGTGATAATTTTGTGTTAAATTACTGCGCGGCAAAATACCATAACGTCACGCGAGAGAGAAAGAAACTACGCGACGAACAAAGGAAATAGTTCCTTTTTCCGTAATGAAATAAAGCAGAAATATTTTCATTGAATAAAAAGTATAATTTTATCCTGTAATTCTCCATTGAATGATAATAAAAACAATACGAAATAATTTACGATTCTTGCGCAAAATGTTAGTTAATTTTTGTGCCGTACTAGTGGCTCCAATATGGCGACCATTTGTTTACATTATGAATCTAGATAAAAATTTCATCAATTAAATCTTTTGTAATGTCTGAAGACTGAGGGACAATTATATCCTGCACTATTCAAGGAGTATATTTAAGAAGAAATTCGAAGGTATGTTTGTTGGGATTGATGCAATGTATTTTATAGCTGTTGAATTAATGCTTTATCGCTTGAAAGTGTGTACGCAACTAGGAACATTTAGATTTGGGTTAAATCACTTCTTGACAAAAGATTAATATAGAATTAAATACTTTTTAGGATTTATATAAATAAGTATACAGGCAACGCCGGGCAGCCAGCTATTTGAAAAAAAATTATACTGTTAATAATAGGGCAAAAACCTCTGTAAATAATTGTGAAGAAACCGGTCTTGATAAGGAAATAATAATCGGTCCTTATAAGATTATGTATTTATAACATTTACTATTTTATATAGCACTTTGAATCTTTTCTTTGTTTCTATATGGCTAGAATTCATACAATAATAATTGATCCCATAAATACATACACAAATAACTCTAAAAATAAAAACGAAATTAAGATCCATATTTCTAATTTTTAGGTTAGTAATATACGAAAAAAAGGAATCAGCACAAAAATGTTTTCTATAATAAATTCGTAAGTATTTATAATTACTCTGATTTAAAACCTCTTTACTTACAGTCTCTACCAAATTTATTAATTCTGATAGGATGCTGTCGTACGCTAGTTTTCGAAACAAATATTTCATATTCATCTGTTATTTTTATTTTTACTTTTACCATGCACATTGGTCCGGTTATTTATTCAATTTTGTATTGCATTAGATATGACATTCTTCTTTGTTATTGTATTGCATCGTATAAGGATGAATTAATTTTATATAAAGTGTAAATGAAGAGGATTGAAATCAGAGTATATATACAATTATAAATATACAGACTTCCTAATAAATGGTAAATTATATTTGTAAATTTTACCTATATAGTTGTCTTCTGGGAAAGTAAGCAGACCTAAGAGTATATTAAAACGAAATGCTGTGTAAAAATATTTGTGGAAGACATTGGATTCCTCGACAGGCACATGTGACTTAGATGAAGAACGATGAAGGAAATCCGGTACTCGTGACGTAAACCCACTCATCAAATCTTCAAGTCCATTATCTGGGCACAGGACATCAATTATTTTGTCGTATCGACGTCTAAGTAACTCTCGAATTGTATATAGCGACCAACGACATGTTGAGAGTTGAATAACGATCAAACAATACCAATTCTACAACGAAGCCAATTTATTTTGTTAGTTTCGTTCCAACATTAACGTGAAAAAAATTTAACAATAAGATTTAACGCGCATCTATATATATTAAATATTTGCATCTTACTGTCATTTAAATGTACCATGCTGATAACATTTTATTGCATTTCATTCTCAATATAATATTAAATTAGTTAGCGTTCTAGAAAGATAATATGAAAACAAATGGGATGTCTGAAGAGTAAGGAACATATTTTGGAAACATTTTAAATGCCCCAACATTAAATTTTATTTTGCCCTTTACTTTTATAGCTGATAGGAAACATTTTTTCTTCGGCGTATGATTTACTTCCCGTTAATATATTGATACGGAATTTTTATCACTTGCGCAATGCTAAAAAATGAGAACGATATACAATCAAAATGGTAATTTTGTACTGGGGTAAAGTCGTAAACCCAATGATAAAATAGTCAAATATTTAGATAGTATTTTATGAGTACTTACGTTCAAGGTGCACTCCCGGACATCCCTAGTTTTAGATGATCGGTTTGCATTTGCGCTCGTTTCAGAGATCGAAGCCGAGAAATTTTCATTAATGCACAATGGAAATGTGTAGCAAGAAATTTACGGTTTTAGGTAAGTTTGAAGAAAAATGGTCAAAGAAATTCTAATTCAAAGGCATCAAAGAAAGCTTATGTAAGCCTCAAACTATTCAATGAATATGAATGGAAAAAAGTCAACCGGACCGGAAATTAAACCCAGGACCTTCTGCTTACCGGGTGGCTGCACTGACCACTAACCTAACACATGTCGACTCTCAACCCGGTGCGACATTCCTCCACCCTTAACCTACATTTGGCTCACCTACAATGTACTTTATCTCATTCATTAATGGCCTATTCAGCATCTGATGAAAGGATGGATTGATTGATATTATGTCGTGTTGGGGAACGGACATTATCAATTTGTCACAGTGATAACTTTGTGGAGGGGATGATATTTAGGCAGTAAAATTATCAATCTGTGTGTGGAGGTCGGGAGAGAAGGTCGCCATTGGGCGACTCAGTCTGCTTCTGGTGTTTGTCAAAGACAGACTTTGTCGTGGCTAGTGTGCCGAGCGACATAGACTTAAGTACGCCAAGTAGTGTTGAATGAGAAAGTCGCATTGGGCGAGGTGGACCGAAGTGGACTCAGTAGTATTGGAGTTTTGGAAAAAGTAAAGTTACAAAATATTTTAAAGAATGGATCTGCATGTATGAACTAGTAAAAGAAATAATTGTTAGCGGAGTCAGTATTAAATTCAGACAAAAATTAAATTCTGTTGTTGTTGTTGATGGTTGTATCTAGAACATTCTAATTGACAGGTTCCGGAGGGCAAAATCTCTTGTGATCCGTGCATTATTTTGAACACGGCAACTCTGACCGGTTTCCCTGGTAAAAACGTCTTGAATGTTGACGATCATACTTGTGAACTGACTTGAGGCGGCAAGCAAAACCCTATAGTATGGAGCTGTAAAATAATTAATTTGTGTGTGGTTCTGAATGTGTATTTTCTATATGCCCTATTTACAAAGTTAAAAGTTTTCATTTGTTTAAAAGGTTGGCTTTTGTAAATTCGGACAGTAAATTTTATGATCGAATAAAATTTGTATGTAGAATTTATTATAAATTTAGTAAAATTAAAATACACTGTAAACCTTTCATAATTGTTGTACTGTTATATTTCATTTCATTTTGTGTTTGTAATTTGCGGAATATTCTAAAGATAGTAATTTGAACTAAACAAATATTGTAAATTCGATATTTCCTTTTAATTCTATACTTTTCATGAAAACCGATAAAACGCCAATGGGATAAAAATAACATTTAAATTAATAGCCGTGACATTGTTATGTAAATTTATATGTAAAATTCATTTTTCTGTTTTTTACTGTTTTTAATATTAAATTAATATTGAATGTTTCATTAAATAATTATAAATTTCAATTTTATGTGAAATTTAAATACCTGTAAATAATTCCAAATTCTGTATTACATTGTATTATATTACTCTTCAAAGTAAATTATAGTAAATAAATGCTATAAAGTTATGTATTAAATTAAATAATTTAAAAATATAAATATATATATATATATATATATATATATATATATATATATATAGTAATGAATTATTTTTTATTAGGTTTTATTTATTTCAAATAATTAAAGTTTCTAAGTAATATAAAATAGTTTAATTAAAGGGAAGTACATAAATTTTACAAATTTCTAAAAACTATTTAAAACATAAATGATCGACCTTTTCATCAGGGCTAATATTGCGTGGGGAGATAATGCCAAAAATGTTGTGGCAATGTAACCAAATTTTATTTATTAATTTAAATGTCTTGTCTTTTGTCCTAATGTCGCTGTTGAAATTCCTCTTTCATGCTTTTAAACCTTATTCACGTATGGCAGACTCACTGATCACTTTATTTTTCTTCATAAACATTAAAAATGATTTTCTGCACTTTTTAGAATTTTGTCTCATTACAATATATATATATATATATATATATATATATATATATATTGTAATACTAATTAGAGGCCATTAGTGATTTCGTAATTGGAAATTTGTGGTGGATTTTTATCGGCGAAAATATAAAACAACAATAGGTACACATGTTCAGGCGAGCCCTTGTCGGCGGCGAGCATTCTAAAACTTAAGTCTAACGGCGGCAGTTGCGGGCAGATATTCATCGAGAAAAGTCGTCGTCAGAAATTCATCAAGAAAAGCCAAGGGTTGAATTTGATCTAGTAAAGGTTGCGTACAGTAAATTCATTGAGTAAAAGTTGGACATAAATTCATCGATTAAAGTTGCTGGAAAGAATTGAATAAGTCAGGCGATAGTTAAAAAAATTCAACAAGTAAAAAGACTGTCGCGAATTTCATCGAGAAGGAGTTGATAACAATCTGGCTGACCAATAGTTAGAACAAGAAATACCATATTTGCTGTTGAGAGAGAGACTTAATGCCGAGGATCACAGGAGTTGTACGGAGTAATCTTTCCAGTGGATAGATACCAAAGTTTGGACAGTGTTTTCGAAATAAATTTAAATTCTGTGAGATTATGGCCTGGTAGATGTGAAAAGTGTATAGTGCATGAGATCCCAAAACGAAAGCCTGGTACCAGCAGAGGCTGTAAGTAGAAATAAATTTAATAAAGGTTTTGTAAACGTTAAATAAGGATCAAATCGTCAGATTTCGGTTTCACGTTCATTTTATTGCTTAACTCTAATGTTGTAAAATTTTATTGTTTAATTTAAATGTAAAAAGGTTGGTTCTTTATTTAGAAGGCCCAAATAAAAGACCCTGAGATGAGAGTTGATAAAATCTGTAAAATTGCAAGAACACAACTGTAAATAATCACGTCAAGAAATGTTGATATTTTACTTGGAATAAATTAATTGTTGTGTGAAGTTTAAAATTTGGTAAATTATTTTGAATTATTTTTGTTTAAATTTAATAAAATAAAATTAATCAATTGCTTAAATTTGGTTAATATTCAATTTATTACAAATTGGCGCCTTTAACGTGTGGCCAACCATTAAATTCATTTAAATTATTGGTTGTATATTACAATATATATATATCCAAAATTACCAGCAAATACTGTGAGGTCGTAAAAGCTGTCTAATTCGACGAAATTCCGCCAGATAGGTACTACATGCAGCCAGTATGCCAAGGGAATTTGTGCTAGGTGGTCGCCTTTACTCTATATGAATTCTATTGCTATGCATTATGTGGCTTAGGAAATTGAAGAATTGCAGAAAAAAACTTGTTTGCCTGAAGTATTGTTTCATAACAATGACTGGTTTAAGCGTTTTAAATGTTGCAGATCATCGATTGGTAATCTTCTCCGTTCACGATAGATGGCAACCAGAGTTATTGTATGTGGGATGTGGCAAAGATTTTGTATGACGAAATGCCCCTAAGACGGATTCCTGCAATGTTTGTGTCACGACTGAGTTCATCATCCTGGATTATGACAGTTGTTCGTCATCCACAATATTCATCCAACCTCGGTGTGCGTCGTTTTACTGTTCCCGAGGTGTATTAACAACTAAACGTCGATGACCTCCATTTTCCAAAAAATAAAAGTATAAGAAGACACAATAAGAATTATTAGCGGAATTTTGGACTATTTTACAAATAAGGGAAGAGAATATGAAAAGGACCACAGGGAGCAACGGGAGAATATTTAGTTTAGAAGTTACAGGGCAAGTAGGATATTTAGTTTACGAGTTGCCTAGCTTTAATAAGTTCATTGTGCTGATACCGTGATTCATAATAAACTCAGATTAAGAAACTGATTGATAGTTAGCTGTTGATCCTTATTAATAACTAGCTGTGTGCCCGGCGTTGCCCGTGTACTTATTTATAAAAAAACCGAAAAAGTATTTAATTCTACATTAATCTTTAGCCAAAAAGTTATTTAACCTAAATCTAACTGTTCCTAGTTCCGTATATACTTTCACCGACAGTGCATTAATTTAACAGCTATTAAATACATTGAATTTTATTCCATCAATCCCAACAAACATCCCTCCGAATTTCTTTACGAATAGAAATACATAAATATATTCATTGAGTATTACAGGATATAATTGTCCCTCTGTCTTAAAACATTACGAAAGATTAAATTGACGAAATTCTCAGGTACATTCACAATTCTCGCAGTATTGGAGTTACTAATATGGCGAGAAAATTAACTTACATTTATCGCAAGGATCGTAAAGTATTTCGTATTGTTTTTTATTATCATTCTATGGAGTATTTCTGGACAAAATTATATTTTTTATTCAACGAAAATATTTCTACTTTATTTCTTTACGGAAAATGGAACTATTTCCTTTGTTCGTCGTGTAGTAACGTCTCTCTTGCGTGACGTCACGGTCTCTTGGCGCGCAGTAATTTAACACAAAGTGATCACGTTTTTCAATTATAATTATTTCCCGATATGTGCTAGGGGTTTCTTACCCACACAGTACCGTTTCTCGTGTTTTTAGGAATATGTGTACAAATTTTTGTTGGGATCTGTCCACGCGTTAAAATTTGTATAAAGATTAACGTACATACATACATACAAATATACATCCTATTATATATATAGTTCCAAAAGTAGGTCCTTAGCCTTCAGTGATTTATGCTATTTTTGTATGCAGCTTTGGACGTGTCTGTTAATCGTTTAGTAACAATATATTTTAAAACCAATCTTGCCTACAATCATTAAAATAAATAACTTTAAAAAACACTTCACAACAAATTAGTTGTTTTCCCTGATGCTCAAAGTATTTTATATTTGGCATTGAATCTATATTATAAACTATTAGTCTTTTTGTCTGAATTTAGTGGACAGTTAGTTGTATTGTTTTACAGAAACTGTTTGTGGCTAATATATTTTCCATCTCAATTAACTATAGCAGGTTGATTATGAACATATATGGCCCAAAAACAGACCTCACGAGAATAGAACCAAGTACTTCCACAGTTTTGTGGACCTTCTCAAGAACAAAAAACTGTGAAACTTCTGTAAATATCTGTCTATATGTGGTAGAAGGAGTCAAGTGAGGAGAAAAACATCGTAAACGTTTCTCAAAGAGTCAGTGTCGCTTTGAATGTTAAGAGTATTCATTGATAATAATTGTGTTCAACACTAATTTCGGAAATGGTTCACATCAAAATCAACAAACGGAAAGCTCTTACTATTCATAGTGACACTGACTCATTGAGAAAAGTTTACGATGTTTTACTACCCACTTGGACTTGAGAAGGTCCAGAAATCTGAGGAAGACCGTGCTTTTTTTATTCTTGTGAGGTCTTTTTATGGCCATATATGTTCATAATCGTAATATATTGTAGTAATTAGTAATTAATCCATTGTTATAATTGCAAAGTAAAGGACTCATTATTAGAGTATATAAAGCATACACCGCGACAAAGCGGGGCGGCGAGACAAAAGAACCATTGTTGAGACGTACGCAGTCAAAAATCTACGAGACGAACAGACACAGTCAACGGGGAGAAGCGAAAGAGTTCAGTTGCAAGTCGGACGGCGGACAAATATACATCTACAGACGCTGCAGGTTGAAACAAGTAAAAGGTTTCAACTCAGTGGTCTGTCTGCCACAAACAGTAACCTAATAAGTCATGCCGCAGTAAATACTCAATAAGTAAAGAGACCGTCACCAATGTCATCGAGAGAAAGTTGGTAATAATCTGACTGACCATTAATTCGGAAGGAGTAGCCGTTTCCAGCTGAGAGAACCTAAAGTTTCGACAGTGTTTTGTAACCAATTTAAATTCAGTGATATCCCCAAAAACGTGTGCACAGAAAACCCCAAAATTGAGACCTGGTCGGCCGTAAGTAAAAAAAACTCTAAAATTTATTTGTAAACCATTTCTTTAAGATACGTCAGATCGTTCTTCAATTATTTCTTTTCTTTAATTATTCATTTCTTTAATTGTTTTGTTAATTAATTTAAAATTCAATCTGTAATCTTATTTTCATCCGCAACAAAATTCGTCGAGGTTTAGACGAATTAAATTCAATAAAGGCTAAATGTAATTATAAATTATCGTAAATTCAATTCACCCATTTATCAAACCCAGTAAAGACCCTGAGATTCTAAATATTATTGTGCAATTTTTATATTGTATTTAAAAATTTAATAAATTTTGTTTAATTGTTCAAATAAATATTTTTATTTAGCCACAGCCATTAGTCTATTTTTTTAGATTATTACAATATATAGGCCTATATATACACACAGAAGTAAATTTTAACATATAACAGGTTGATTAAAAAAAATAGAGAACATAATTTGAAACACCCGTATTAATATTTATTAATTCGTCAGTTTAAATACAGTAGTTTCTTTATGCTGTGCAAAATTCAGTGTAGTAGCAATGACCACTTTCTGATCAGCATGTTGCTTGAATCTAACTGACTTTCCCCTTATAAGCTTTTTGAAAAAATGAACGCCGTTATCTATTGATGGAAATACTCCAAATTCAAAAAATCTTTGACTGTCATAATTCGATAATTAAGTAGCTGATAACAGACAAAACTGAGTGCTAAACGATTTTATTTAGCACTTATATTTCGTCCGTTATTTGGCTACTTATATTGTGACGCGCATTTTCACTTATATAATTATTCATTTATTTTTTAAAATTGTGATTTTAAAGGCAGTAGTTTTCGTTTAAGGAAAGTACTTTGTTTTGGGATAGGTCTTCCTGCCGGGCGTAGAAGCAGCTTCCCAATCAAGAGGAAAAACTTACACATCAATGCGGACGCCGCAAAAGCCGAATGGATTAGTACAGTACAGTTTAAATTCAAATTATTACACATTCTATTGTGAAATATGCACCTGGATTTTTGGAATATCCAAGAATTGGCGACCTTTTCTAGCTCCTCCCATGGCGTGACGATAGAAAAACGCGGTAGAATATGTTAAAGTCATTGAAGAAATTGGTCAGGTCATCAATTTCGTCTGACCAGTGAAATGGCAATGCATGTCCACCTTAGTGGAAGAAAGTGCGTTGGAAGAACAGTCGAAGAATATGGAACCAGCAGCTGAGCAGGAATCGGAAGGAGAAGTGGTTTCAACGTCAACGGTTGGAGAAGTCTTGGTTCTTTGAAACATAAGGCCAGGCTAGCAACCTAGGTACTTTGAAATAGAAGTCCTCTGAAGCAGAGAAATTACTGCTAGAAACAAGTTATCAGTTCGCATTCAAGAAAAACCATACTACTTTCTTGAATTTCACGAGCATGTAACTGCTTCTATACAAAAGGCAGTAGAGCAAGGAATTCGGACTAATATCGACCGAATCAAGTGAAGTACGTGGTCGCAGACATCGCAAACATCACGTAAATCTACCAGTCTTCGAGAAGTAGGGAAGGGCAGAAGACTAAGGCAGAATTTCCTCGAATCAACCTCGGAGGCAGCTGTAGCATAGAGGAAGTAGAAACCGCACCTATTCACGGAATTGAGTGTAAAAGCACGGAAAATCGAAGTATGTACACTCTTATCATCGTCTGTATCTGTTAAGCGATAAAACATGAAGGCGTCCTGAGAGTGCACCTACTTTGATATATATAAACGTAAAATATAGCGGAAGCAGTAATTAAATTGTTAACGTGAATAGTAGTAAAGTAAATTAAATTATATTGTATCTGTATTCATTTTTCTTCTTTCGTGAATAGATTAGTTCAATAGAATACACAGGAGCCCAATTAAATTATATTATTATAAATCTTTCAAAATGAACACTTAATAGAAAAGCCATTCTATTTATCTAATAATTATACTTTTAACAATATTTTAATTTCTTTGAATGTATATGGATGATTTACTTCCTTTAGAAATGTATTCTTACTTATTTTATTTGTGGTCCCAGTACATCTTGCGTTAAAAATTTCTCAAGTGCCCACATCTATAACATGAAAAACCTTTAATCAGCCACGATTCCCAACCGAGTAGCACAATTAATGATGCGGTTAAATGGCAACATGAGACAAAGAAAGTTACGGTTAGCAACTATATACGACCTAGCAGGAACTTATTAGTCAGACTATGAAGATAGTTACAAATAATTCCTTTTGAGAATCCACAATTTTATTTTATATAGCTGAGTGCACGGCGTTACTCGGTTGTCATATATCTATAACCGCGATTTGATTTATTTTAATGTAACACCCAACCTCTGCCACCCCTAAGGGCGCTCCTCTCCTAAGTCGAAAGGGGTTTAAATTATACACAGAAAACTTCGGTAGAAGTATTGTTTATCTGATTGACCCTGAAAATATTTATCTGATGCAAACATGGTCCGTTTAACATGGTTCAAAATTTCAACTCCCGATCACCCCATCCCCTTGGGGATAAATGACAAGTTAAATGACAAGTTAAATGACATAAATAAACTCAGCGACATCCATAAAGCTGGATTTGACTCCAATCACAGTTATATTCGCGATATTTTCTTGTAACACCCCTCCACCACGTCCCCTATTGGGGGCTCATTCCTCAGGCTGTAAGGAGTTGAAATTATACACTGATAACATAGGTAGAAACACCATCGATCTCTTTGACCTCTAAAAATATTTATCCGACTGCGGCCTCCATAACAGTACGAGGGTTGTTTGATAAGTCTGGTAAAAATGTAAGAAACAGATTTTTTTTAAAAAAAAGTTACTTTCTTTCTCAACATAATTTCTCCTTCCTTGGCTATACACTTTGCTCAGCATGTTTCCAATTCTTCAACCCATAACAAAACATGTTATGCTCAAACTCAGCAAAATACTCCGTCACGCCCCCGATCACTTCTACATTTGATGAAAATTTCATCCCACCAAGCGAAACAAGAACAAATCATTTGGTGCTAGGTCTGGTGAATAGGGTGGATGCGAAACCAATTCGAATGCCAACTCGTACACTTTTGTGCGCTGGCGGGTTGCACTGGTGAAAAAGAACTTTCTTGCGCACCAATCTTGGTCGTTTCTCAATCTGCACCCGTTTCAAACTATTCAACAGATCAGCATAATAGATCCCAGTAATGATTGTGCCCCTTTACAAAAAATCTATGAATATTATACCTCGAGAATCACGAAAGACAGCGGCCATGACCTTTCCAGCAGACAAAACGGTATTCGCCTTTTTCGGTGAACTTTCCCCAGCTTTTGCCCAAAGTTTTCGTCTCTGGAGTGCAGCGATGAACCCGAGTTTCATCGGCGGTTACGAATCTGCTAGATGCGTTGAAATGTTCTTTCGAATCCGTTCTGGTCCAATGTCAACAGTCGTATCACCAATCGCGCCCAAAACTTTTTTACAGAGTATTTCTTAGAGAATGAAATTCGCTCGTTCAGTTGAGAAGCCTACGGCATCAGCTACCTCACGCACTTATAGTCTGTGATTTACTTTTTCGATGTTTTCCCGAGTGGTGACTGCAATTGGGCGGTCGGAACTAGTTTCATCTTCTGTGATTCTGCTACCTCGTATGAACTCATTCATCCAGAAGTAAATGATCTTCAATGCCGGTGCCGACTCCGCATGAACTTCAGCCAATTCGGTTATGATTTGTGCAGCTGTGCAAATCTTGAAATGAGAGCACGAAAATAGTTTTCTTTTCATTATTTCCGCCTGACTACACATCCAACAGAAGGCTGCCAACTATAAACTACGGCTGGCATATGATTAAAACATTTAGAAATATGTTTGAAAGGATCGTGTTTACCAACAATGACGCGAAAGTGAAAAATTTCATAAAAATTTACTAGACTTATCGAATGACCCACGTCAGGTAAATCAAATTTTCATGATTTTTAAATTCCTCATGAACTTATATAAAAGTGAATACTCTCCGTAATCCTTAGGATAGTTTTACATATCTAAGAAGTTCTCAGACAACTTTAAACAGTTAGACCGTAGTCAACGTAAATTTTTTTAAAAAACGCGGTTTTTGCTTAGCCACTCCTATTCGATCAATGAATTTTGAGTATTTTTTTAAATTTAGTTTTTTACTGTCGCATCAACATCTGCTGCCATTAGCGGGTCAGTACGTACTCAGTTGCATTTTATATTTGTCGGGAAACTCATTGACGGTAATTTCTCACTATGGACACACGCACACAACATCCATGCTCTCGCCGGGATTCGAACCCGACTCCTGTGAGGGGAGGCAGTCACTCTGACCATTCCACCAAAGGCTTTTAGAATTTGATTTATATTAATATATATTAAAATATACCTCCTGTTAAAAATGTGGCACATATTAACATATACAGTAATAGGGTATTAATATAGTTTACACACACTGTGCACCCGTGAATTGCTGCTTTCAATAGCGTCTACGGAATATTACCTTATATTTATCTAATGTTCAACAGCATATAAAAGTCAAAAGTTTGAATTATAACAATGTAATAATTATATCTACATTTTTATTGAATATCTCTATCGTATAACGGATTACCTCAATCTTAACAAAATTCTAAAAATTAAACTTAAACTTATTTGAATCTTAGGAAATTTGTTATATTTAAGTTTCACAATCATGGGAAAGCAC
Source organism: Zhengitettix transpicula (assembly GCA_037074705.1). Classification (NCBI taxonomy): domain Eukaryota; kingdom Metazoa; phylum Arthropoda; class Insecta; order Orthoptera; family Tetrigidae; genus Zhengitettix; species Zhengitettix transpicula. The sequence goes on from CM073591.1 coordinate 189,539,865, forward strand.
GTAGATATTCTCTTAGAGAAAAAATTGATTCACATTATTTATATATTGTATAGTGTTCATTAAAACTATCCTTATTGAATTATATTAAATTCACGTTAGCTAATTTGATGCGGCGGGATATCGCTAGGGAAATTTGTCAAGTTGTTTTAAAACTGGAGGCAATGACCAAGATTTCGGCGAAGCCTATGGTGCAAAAATATTTTATTTGCTTTTGATTCTGGCCGGGACAGACTTGACAGTAGCCGAACAATCATTATGTGAAAGAGGCATGCAAACGCGTGGAAACATTTATCACCTTACTGTTGATGTTAGCCATTGTTCAGCAGAAATGAAATGAAGCCGCAGTGTGTGGGAAGAATATAAATGAAGTGTTGAGCAGGGCGTGAGTTGTGGAGAGTGCGCACTTGCCTTCAGTTCTCTTTTAGATTCTGCTCATGAGAGATCCTCACGCCATGTGAGGCAGTCGAGAACATAGTCAAGGTATTAATCGTATTCCAGTTTATCATAAACATCCAATAGACATGAAAAGAAACAAACAAAAACATCCAGTTTTCTAAATATTAGTGATATCCTTCACCAAAAATAACATTCAACGATTAGTTTTCATTTGTCTACTCGAAATGTAGATATTTCGAAAATAAGATGATATAGACCACCTGTTCATATGAAACTTTCTGCCCGGTATTAATGGTATCACGAATATTGATCTTTCTTTCTATGACTTTCGTATTTTGAAGTACGATCCGTAGGTATTTCGTTAAATAAAACCAATGTTAAAATGTAACCATTTCTACGGTTGATTCTCAGCCTCTCTCGCAGGTGAACCTTACTCGAAAGACGGAGAGGGTTACCTTTGGGGATGCCTTTTCCTCTCTTCGTTTTTGAACTTACGTTCCGAGAAGCCGAGGCGCACGGCCTGTTTTGAGAGGTTTATGTTCCGGGGTCACAGACCTTGGGCATACGATAAGAGTTGTCCGCTATTCGTATTGGAATAGTCGGCCAGCTGCCTCCTGGTCGAGACACTGAGAAGGCAATGCTGCGTCACCACGTTAAACCCCTCTCCCGCCATCGGAAGTGTGTGAGACAAGTACCAAATGCCCGACCTACCTGATGCAGGATTTCTATGGTTTGTCCTGCATCACTTTTAGACGAATACCGGCTAGGATCCTTAAACTATAGGCAGGGGACCCTAGGTAACCGTTGACTACCATCCTTTACCCTTCCGCATCCCCCTTTTCAAATCACTTCCTATGCTATTAAAGAGGAGTTGCCACCACGTGGATTACCCTCATGTAGCCTGTTACCCTAAAAAAAACTACGGTTTATTAAAGAAGGTGAAAAAGTAAAACATTATTTTGCCATGAGTAGATTGAAAACAGCGATTAGAGTGTTGGTACACACAAGCAATTCGTACATACGTTTCCGTTTTAAATTTGGACCTTTCGAAGAAAAACATTGCACCTAAATGGATAATATAAAATGTGCACCGATATATAACCGACAGGAAACCGAAGATAACACAAAATAAGTTAATAAACATTACCAAAGAGGTAACTGTAAGTTCTAGATTGACAAAACTTAAAACTTGGTATTCAAAGCAAGTTTATCAAGTTGATGAATCTTTACTCCGAATTAAATATACTATATTAAATACTTACCAGATATTCAGAGTTTTTATGATATCTAAAGTGTCATTACGACGTAAAAGTCTGGTCTTGGAAAGCAGTAAAGGAAATCAGGGTATCATTTGACCTACAAATTGTATTTTCGGTTGACTGCAGAAATTCCCGAGTCTTTTCAGCGCATCAAGATGCATTGAAATTAGACAACCATCAAACTCTTTTGTTGGAATATTCCGTCATCCTGTAGCAATCCTTCATGTGTTGGATGTCGAACGGTCCTGTCTTTGTAATGATATAAATCATTTTAGGAACCTATTTTCCAAATTTCACTAGATTCTACAAATTCTGACTCGGTATCTTATTATATACCACTGTGATAAAAAGTAAGGTGAAATTGTCATTTAAAACTCCCGGGTATTAGGAAGGCAGGTAAATGTTTTTCCCTAGGTTGGTAGGATTGTCTATAATATTTGCCAAGCGTCTGTTTGTTAAAAGGTTTAATTATCTCCGAGTTACATTTGTTTTTGTAAACAACCATAAGTGAATTTTTCGATTTTTGCAATGGGTGATTTTGTGGAGCACACTTGCATCAAATTTTGTTTGCGGAACGAATATTCTTGTGCGGACACGTTGAAAATGTTGCGGAAGGCCTTTGGTTTTCAAACTATGGCACAAAAAAACGTTTATAAGTGCTACAACGAGTTCAAAGAGAGACCAGAACAAGTTGAAGACGAACCGCGCTCTGGACGACCTTCAACGTCTACCGACGAGGGCCACGTCCAATTAATCAAAGATTTGGTGCTTGAAAATCGTTGATGGACAATTAAAGATCTCGCTGATAGTGTTGGAATATCATTTGGCTCAGCCCAAACCATTTTGAAGAATGTTTTGTGTCTCAAACACGTCAAGTCTCGATTGGTGCCAAAATCGCTCAATTTTTTGGGAAATAAAAGCGTCGCGTTGATGTGTGTGAAACTTTGCTGTCAGACTATCAGGACCACTTGAAATGCATCATTACTGGAGACGAGACTTGGATTTACGCATACGACCCTGAAACCACCGACCATTCCAGCGAATATCGTGCAAAAGGTGAAGCAAGACCGAAAATCAAGGTCATGTTGACGGTTTTCTTTGATTATGGTGCACTATGAATTCCTTCCGCCGGGCCAAACTGTCAACAAAGAATATTATTTGAGCATTATGCGTCGTTTGCGTGAAGCTATTCGTCTGAAACGGCCGAAATTATGGGCGAACAACTCTTTGTTCCTTCCTCACGATAATGCACCATGTCATACTGCATTGGTTCTTCGCGACTTTTTTGCAAAAACTCGACTCGTATTGTTCCTGATTTGGCTCAGTGTGACTTCTGGCTATTCAGCAAACTCAAAAGGCCAATGCCGGGACGCCGTTTTGACACGATTGAGGAGATAAAAACCGAATCTAAGAAGGTCTTGAAGGCTATACCGGAAAAAGACTATTCCGACTGTTTCGAGGACTGGAAAAAGCGCTGGAAAAAGTGCGTTTTATCGGACGGGAATTACTTTGAAGGGGATGAAATTGATTTGGAAGAATAAATAAATAATTTATATTTTATAAATAAATTCACCTTACTTTTTGTTCACAGTGGTACATGCACTATGGAGCTATAAGTATTAGTGGCAGTTTAAACTTTACCATCTCAAGAAATATATGTGTAAAGAAACACTTCCGATATTAATATTTAGTCTGTCATCATTTGTAAAAATATTTATATGAACATATCTTAAAAACAATTTTCAATAAAGACACTATTTCCTTACTATGGCCACTTAAATGTTAAAAACTAAGTGTAAAGTTTGAAAACGTGATATGCATTTTATATTAATTTAATTATATTTTATAAAGCTAGAAACACAAATTTCAATGTGAATATAAAATCAATATAAATAATGCGTTATGAGATATTAGCGAGGATTGAATAAAGAGTAAATTATGCAGTTGCCGGGAACACGCAGTTCATGTATCCTGGATCCATAATCATGAAGAAGAGGTGACAGAGGCATCGATTTTAAACACCTCATTGAAATTCTAAGGGCACCTTGCTTTCCTTCTCCGAGAAACAACCCAACACGTGTGGATTTCACACGTGTACGCATCATTGTAAATTCTGACTTTATGTAATATTCCCGTATACGTTTTGGAATACACTTTACCTGAAATTGTTCATCGTATATGAAAGAAAATAATTAAGCCATAAAATATCAATTTCAAGGTCATAGATTAAATTTTTCGTGTTCTAAGAGTTAAAGGTAACTTTAGCAACATGTCTAAATTTGTATACATATACCTGAAGATAAAATGTGGTTTTGAAGGATACATTTTATGACAAACTAAATCGTTTATACGGAAAACTACCAGCATATTATTCAAAGATAATAATTGTAGTCTTCTAGGGTTTCCAACCGGATAAACTTTGTAATGTATCATACGTGCTAAAACTTAGAGGTTCAAAAAATGGAAGATGTCAATAACTTTTAGTTTGAGCGTAGGTACGGAAATGATGAAACTGAAAAGGATCAATACGGAGGAAAATCCATCGTCGTCTCTTCTCCAGCGTCGAAAGGAGACTTCTAGGATAGGAATATATGAAAGTCGGTAATGTGGGGGTGGTATTATATAAATATCGTTCAGAGATATGAACAGAGTTAAAAGCACTATGAAGTTCAAGACATAGTTTAATACAGAAAAGTAAGACTGAGCAGAAGAGAGAGCGTCCAGAAGCCTTCACAATCCAAAGACGGAAATAGCATGACTGACTCTCAAAGTTGCTTCAGAGATTGAGAGAGAAAAACTCCCTCCCAAGAGCAGAAGCTCTTGCTAGAAGGCGAGGAACCAATCGAAAGATACAGATCACCCCACGTGATCTGTAGTGGGGCCCCTTAAAACCGATTTCCACAGGGTTTCTACACCTTCAGCACTGGAATCCGAACCCAGTGAAAATTTGTTAACGAGTCGTCTCAACCTGAGATGCTCACATCCTCCCGGGGCCCAAGTGAAGATAGATTTCTCACGAGTATACGGTGTTGATCGAAATAATAGAATAGGATTAATTAATAAATCTATATGACAGCTTGTGGAATCCGAACAATGAGTTTACCTGGTTGAAAATTTTTAAACGCGGAAGTGCTGACAGAGAGAGAAATAATTTACAACACGGCTCCAACGATAATGGGTTAAAGTATTTGATTTTTTAGACACTTCCAACACAATAATAAAAAGTATTTCTTTCCTCTTAAAGACATTAAATTATGAATGAATGTACGTATAATACAATCGACCGCAAGCATTTTTCAAGTGTCATAGATTTAAAAAGCTGTAGAGGATCAATTTGGGACTCATCACTTTCTAGTGCGCATCATATTTAGACATAGAATATCAAGATTTAAAGCATGGTAGGCTTTAATAAGGAGAAACCTCGATATAAAAAATTGAGGAAAGTTGAAATAAAGCATGCTTACAGACTAGAAATCAAGAGTAAATTGGAAGAAGTTATAAAATACGACGATGTGATAAAATAATAGAAAATATTTTTTGGGGTGATGATAATTGCCATCAAATAATGTCTGTAAAAATAATGCAAAAACAGGAATAAAGAGGAGGAGAACTATACAAACTGTAACGGTAGTTTTCAAAAATAAAAGAAGGGAAGCTAAAATGTAATAAAAAAGGCAGACGAATGCTTTTCAGAGGAAAATATTGAAAGCCAGGATCAAAAAAATAGGCAGAATGAGACAATAACTTTTATACGATAACTTTGGATTACGCAGTAGGCTAAGAACAACAGTGTGTTAAGGTTCGTGAATTTTCATAATTTAAAGATATTCCATGGACATTTAGACACTGAGCTGTCATGGGTAAGATCCATTTTTTGTTACGTTCAGAAGAAAGGGGAAGACGATACTCAAGGTCGAGTAAAGAGATTATAGTTGGCGCCACGAAAATGCAATATCGTTGTCAATTGGCTAACGTCCCCGCACCATACCCCTCGTACAGCGGCGTTGTCAGATTGTGTACCACCTAACTACCAGTTAACCTAGTTAGCCACATTATTGGACACAACAATATTTGGCAACATAGCTGGAAGAGTCCATGGCCTTGATATTACATTTTCGTTGCGCCGACTATAGCCAGTTGCAAAGAAGTCGTTGTGCTATGATGTTTATCCACATAAATAATATATTTTCCGGAAGAAAAACTGAATCGTTAATCAATGTGTTAGATTTACTGTATTATTATTGGAGGTGAAAATTAGTAATATCCTTAGTATTCCCAATGGAGAAAGTTAGCGTCTCTGTGGTATTTCTTTGGAAAATCACGCGTCCCACTGTCGACGAGGAACGCCGGCTTACTCAGACTTCGGGTGGAAGTTGAACACAAAATACCACACAACGTCTCAGCAATCCTTGTTCCTTACGTCAGGTGAATCTAAAAACGCAGGAGCCGCACAAATCAGGCGAGAAACAGAGAAGATAGTTCCTTTGAGTTCGTCATCTGGTTGTTCGTTATTTATTTAGCACTTATTTTTATGAGGTATTAAATTTTTTATTTGTTTAAGTACTAATAGTTGCATCTAAAATCATACTTTTTTAATCTACAGCAGTGATATAACTGGTAAAAATGTAGTAATATAAATCCATAATAAAATTGATAGTTTTATCTATTGGCCATAAAGGTTGGAGAATAAGAATGAAAAACTTTTTAAAAATGTTGATTTATAGTAGAATAGATAAAAATAAGAAGACTGCAATGGTTGGGGTACTTGATTACAATGTAGGTTAAAAGACCAAGTTCTGGATGTTAAACCAGAAGCGAGAAGAAAGGCTGAAATACCAAAAGTGATATAGAGGGAGAACGTGGAAAATGATCTAAGAGGGAAGGTTGAGAAGTAAAGCACAAGGGCAGAATGAAATGTGCTATTATTCCTAAAGAGGCCAAGGTACCCAAGCGGCCTAGTGCCAAGGAGTAATTAGAATATAGTTCATCTAATAAGCGTCAGTTTCGAAAAAGAAACTTGCAAGGCCTCTCGTTGTTTCAGGAAGGTCAGTTACAAAAGTATCTATGGGAAGGACAAAATATTCTCGAAACATGTAACAATTTTAATGAAGTATTAACGAGGAAATAAATTTTATTTTTTGTATGTTATTTTGGGTTTGAACGCTTTAAACAGTGAATTGAATACTTTCTTCTGTATCTCAACCACTCTAATACCCGAACAACATCTCTGCAACTGAAGTTTTCATTTTTAGGAATGATGAAAGTATATTTTAAGATCAATTTTTCAGCCGGTTACTATTAAAAAATTGTTTAGATTTATTCTTAAAATGTTCATTTTTTCTCAGCTGGAGACTTAATTGAGGTAAGAAAACTTCATAATTTTTTCTCTGAATTAGCAAACACCGAAAGGAAACCTTTTCCAATAAAATCTGAGTTCTCTTTTCGTTCGAGTCGCTCACTTGGAGTGAAGGTTCGCGATGACGTGTAAAGTGACTGCAATTTCCTTGCTTTGGACAAGGAGAAGTGAGTCACGTAAAAGACATTCTTGGGGCGTGACTTTCTCACCTGGACTCTGACGTCATGAGGCTCCGTAGCGTGTCATAACGCCACAGCTTCAGCTTACCTCGGCTGCATACAGTCTGAGATTTAATATCTTCTCCCGCGGGCCTTACTTGGGAATATTCAATTTACTAAAATCTTCCTTTAATGAAGAAATAATTATCAATACACAACAATTTACACTTTTTTGATAAGTAATTAACATTACTGCACTGTAGAACACAATTCTTTATCTTTTTCTCTCATACGATTTTATTCTGCCTCGTCCGAAATAATCTTTAATTCAAACGCAATAGATGATTGAATCTTTTAACTTAAACAATTACTTTGTCAGTGAAAAGAATTGAAAAGAAATGAATACTAACAAACAAAAAGCTCTCGGGATTCCAACCGGGTATATATATATATATATATATATATATATATATATATACAGTCCGACATCGTCTGCAGATAACTTGAAGACGATGACAGTGATCACCATCGAAACGTCGAGGGATAATAATGTTCATATCCGGTTGGAGTATCTAATTTTTTAGAAGAAACTATAATTAAACGTACTTAAAAATCGAAAAAGTGACATTTATAAAATAATCAGGCTTAAATAATTATATTTTTTAAATATCTACGGTTATCTAAGTGACGGTACACAAAAGGGACAATATCTGAAGACCACAGGGTTGTTGTATAATAAACGTCAGTACTATTTGGATTTCACATACGTGTTACTGTTAATACGTGAAAGAGAATAACAATGCAAAATGTATCGCCTTATCCCATAGAGATATGACAATATGGAAACAATCAAACGTCTCTACGACAGAAATAACAACAGAGGTTTTCACCTACGTCAGTGATTAAATTGAGTTTCAAAATAATAGAAATTTCAAGACATCCGTCGCTGAAGTGATACGTTGACTTTCCTGAATGTAAAATTTGTCTTTCTCTATCTCTACCACAATTCCATTTCGTTCCTAATCTCTGACTTCTATTACCTTCCTCACTTTCTCTCCCGGACATTCCTTTTCACCTGTCCCGTTTTCTGCCCACATCTACTATCTTCAGTTTCTTCTTCCTTAGTTCAGACAATAGAAAGCCTGAAAAATTACTACTTCAATATAAGTTGAAAAACATAAAAAATATAATAAAATTGTAGTTGTAATAAAAAAATATAATTACAGATAGTTAATTAGGTTATAAGTTTAATTCTCAATTTATACATAAAGAAGATAATTTGTTTATTACAATCAAGTAGAAGTAGTTTTCTCAATAGGCAGAATACATATTTATATCATTATGAATTAGAAAATATTTTGTTTGTAACCACACGAACTGTTAATGGTTAGTAGTACAAAAGTTAACTCGTGCTAAATGGTTGATTCTATCAATATGAATGCTAATTAAAATACAACACGTATCATATAATGATTGATTTTATACGAAGAAACATTCAGTGTCTCCTTTCAGACGAAAGTATTGTTTATGTTACGGTGTCCGGTCCAGTTACATAAGCTGTTTGTTTAAAAAGTCCTAAAATTTCAACATCATTGAGGAAGTTCTATTTTCTCGACGCTGTTGAGGTTGCGGTTCGCAAATGGACGGTTCCTAGTTATACAGCGAGGAAATGACAGCCACGAGTATTATCTGCCTTGAGAAGGTTTCTTAATCCGACTTCTTACGACAAATGAAATATATTAATTCTGTATATATTGAAACCTATAATTGAGAAACAATTTTGGGTAATAGTTTTGAACTACGAGAACACGTTTGCATGAAACCCAGAATGTTCCCAACTTATCTGAAATTAGGTCATCAAAATATTCCATGTTTCTGTGCAACACGTCCTTCAAACAGATTGGAAAAGAAGATTTTTTAATTTACTTTGTTTATGGTCGCTTTAACTATATTAACACGTTATTAATGATCAATAAATTATCATAAATTGTTACATTTTCGTAATATTAGTACAGTAGGTTTTAGATTTTGTTAAACACATTGATTTGGATTAAATATTTCATGGTTTTAAATGTTGAAATGAGTTCTTTGATGGTGGCAGTTTCTTTGTTTGTTATAACCGGTGCATTCAAATATGATGTACTGTATTGCTATGGTTCTGTTGCTGTTATGGCTAGTAGGCGGAGGGATCCTGCATAAGAGATCGGCGAGGAAGATTCTGACCTGGGTTAACACTACCTCTTGGCTTCTAGAGTGTTCAGATCTTTTATGGTTTGTATTCCGGTTAGGCCGTTTTGTTATTTTTCGCTATCTTTTCTTCCAGTTTGTCTCTGATATCTTCCAGATGTCCTTACTGTTACAAATATTATTTATTAACGTTCATGTGGAGGACTGAGTATGTTTGTTGAGATTGTCAGCCTCCTCGTTAAAAAGATTTGGTGCTATTTTCACTATACTATACTTGATATAGAGTCTATATGTATAAATCCCACAAAAACAAATGTGCATTTCAATCATGAAGATAATAAATTACAGGGCAATGACTGTAACCGTCGATGAGCCACGATAGTACATCTTCCTGAGTTTTCTACATTATATTTAAGATATATTTCATTGATACCATTCAATTAAAATATAATGAAATATATCCGATTCGTCAACTATGTAATCTGACAATATTTCTATAATTTAGTTCATATACATGCAAATGAGTGGAGCTTCCTAAGTTTTATAAAATCAAAGACAATGGCCATTGATACAAATGTATATATAATGTATTAAAGAAGTTATTCAGCTAAACTGCTACTCACTTCTACATTATTCCCTTCTTCAAAAATTTACATTTAATAAACTTAGGTGTTTAAACAATTATTCTTAAATTTATTTATAGAATCACATTGACTAATTCGTATTGGCAACTGGTTAAATTATTTTATTTATTTAATAAATATACTGTTTTGTTTTAAATCTAGCTTAGTCCTAGTTGTATTCTATTCAAACTTACTTCTAACATTATACGGGTTCCTATAGTACTTATATGCTAAATAATTATTGAAATTGGACGACAACAAATATTTATATATTTATAAAAAAATATCATGGTATGAAACTTGACACTGACATACAGCCAATTCATTTCTCTTAACATTAGTTACACTTAATCTTTTATTCCTACTTAAAATAATTATTTTTTGCAACTTTTTAAGCCTGTCAATGCATTTGTTTGATACACCATACGACAAAGAACACCAATAATTGAAAACTGGAAGTATAATACAATTGTAAATTACAGTTTCAGATAATTTTAATAAGAAAGATAGCCAATACGGACAAAAAAAGGTAATATAAATACCACTCAACGTTTCTGGGATCCTTACGTCAGGTGCTAAGAAGAGTCTAAAAAACACAACTACACTGGTCAGTTTTTGAGTGATATCAAATGATTGCCCTGTAGAAACAGTGAGTAAAAAAGAAACATTAAAATTAAAATTGTAAACGTTAATAAAAGGTAGAATATCCTCAGATTTCGATTTCATTTCGAGATCAGTAAATTGTAAAATTAATTATTCTTTATTTAAATAGCCCAATAAAGACCATGAGGTAAGAGAAAAGGACATTTTTGTATAAAATTGTTGTAAAGTTCAGCAAGTAATTTGTTTTGTAAGGTAAAATAGTTGTGTATAATAAACTAATTGTTTAATTAAATTAAAAAATGTTTTTATTTCATGCGCCTTTCATTAGATAATTTTCAATTATTAGTTCAATTTAATCTTCATTATTGAGTAATCACATTTTGATGCCTTAATGTGTGGATAATCAAATCATTTCAATTATTATTATTATTGTTTATTACATTTATGGCTTCACCAACGTGGGGCAATTCAGATAAATAAATGTTATTATTATTGCTTATTACAATATACGTATAAGGAAGCTGACGCCCAATTAAATATTCTTCAATTTTATAGACTTCGCTTAAAATTGTAAAATATTTTCATTTTATATATTGTAATATCCTTTTGAAGATTATGGGTTATTCACTTTTTCATTTAATATTATTTCTAATTTCGTTCAAAAATCACATAAAAACTGTCAGACGTGAGTTCAACATTTATATAAATCGTGTAGGATGTAACTTGTGTGTGACGTGGAAGTATCAATCACCTGCCCTATCAGTTGGAGTGAAGTTTCGATTCCACAACTCTATCTCTACCATGTAATGATAACATTCACTCTGTGTTTACCATTTCGCAAGCACAAAATCTGTCTACAGGTGCAATGGAATTTGAAACCCTACTGTGTATTCCGTCTCTGTTGTTCGTTATATAAACCGCTGCAAAGAGGCTTCAATCAATTTCCGTCTGCTTTTAAAATTTAGTTCATTTTCATCATTATTATATATATAAAAATGTATTTACATTTATCAGGCATGTAAAAAAATATATTGAGAAATTTCCCGCTGACGCCAGTGGGTGTGAATTCGATTAATTTTTAAAAACTGTGTGTCCACTGTTTATACAGCTTTATCGCAGTTACAAGAGGAATGTCGCGCTTGTGAAAGCTGTTGAGAAGATCTAGGAGTGATGACATTCAACTCGTAGCTCCAAGGTGAGCTGCTGTTGCGCAGTATCATTCTTTGCTTTCTGAATCACCTATTATTCACCACTACAGAGAGGATCTGAATCACGCATACCTAGAATTATTCACTCTCAAGAGCAATGTTTAAAAGTGGCACGGTTTCTTTCATTTTCGATATACTTCTTGGTAAATCAAGAACACGAAAACCCTTTCTTTCTGTGTTAGGCTGAGCTTTTGAACAATCCATTATAACCAAATTTGTTTTACTTTGTCACTGACACGTGTTTACCAAATCAGTACGAATAAGATTTAGTCGAAGCTTGTGTTTGACCCGATGACATTTACTACAGTTTCCCTTTCGTCGGCAATTAGCATTCGTTTGAAGTTCTCTGAGACCCAAATTATACTAATCCGACTATTCACAAACATTTCGATATTGACAAATTACCAATTAATTTTAATCTATTCCCATTCCCATTGAACGGTGTCAACAATTTTCATATGTAAATGCGAACCGCGGTATCTGACAACGTTTCAGTCACCAATCACAATCATAAAAGACGTGTAATTTGTTTTAAAAACTGGTCTTACTAAACTCAGGGATGGCCAAGGATGATTACAAGTGGCGCCTTGCATCTTTGTACCTGTATCTATTTTTAAAATTAATAAATACGGTTTCTAAATTTTTAGAACAGGAAAATGAACTACCTAATGAAATAGTCGTGTTATTTGACAACTGATTATTTGATTAGGAATATTTATTTGATAGCCATTACAATGATCCAAATTTAAAAATACGGGACAAGAATAGATTATTTCCTAGATTAGTAAATAGCATCAATTTATTTCAAATTAAATTAAAAATCTTCATCTCTCAATCAGAAACGAGGATTTACGTCACATTCCATGCTTAAAAGAGCAGAGTGAATGTGCTGTGAATAATAGAAATTTGAAGAAATATACTGGAAAGATCAAGATGTTGCAAGTGACATTTGAAAGTCTTTTTCACGATTTATATAAACCCATGATTTTATAAACCCATTTTCTCTACGTGAACACTGCAGATGCTTAGTAACATACAAATAAAATGATTTTAAAGCAAATTCGTTCTTCAAAAAGTTTGATAAGCTTTTTCAGATCAAAATGCTTCTGACGTTCATTTCTGGCGTACATTTCCATGTAAATATTTTTGGAACAACACACAGATATTAACAAGCATTTTTAACAATGAAATTGATGAAAATCAAAACAAGGTCGTGAATAACTGATTCAAAGTTGAAGAATTCTCTGAATTTAACATCAAACTATAAAGCCTACTGAAAATCAAATAAGCTCAAAAATTTCATTAATGTTACGTAAAGTTTATGCGCTGTAATAGATAAAGATTTAAAAGCATTATTTAAAATATTTAAAAAAGTTAATTATGTCAATAAACATTTCATTAAAAGGGTTATTAAGCATATTGGGTCAATGACACTGATAGTGTGTCCCAAAGTTGTTTCTATATAATTTCAACCTCTTTCGGCTTGGAAGCGGAGCATCCTTAAGGATGAGAGTAGAGAGACGATTCATAAAAATATCGTAAAAACAACGAAGGTGGGTGTAGAATCCGGGGTTATGGAAGTTGCTGACATTCAGCATGCCGTTTAAATTGTAATTCAGCCCCAATGAGTGCGGGTAGTGGAATGTGGGTATAATAAAATTTCACGTAAAACCTGGAGCCATATTAATTGTGATCCAGGAACAAACACTGATTAGGTAAATACCTCTAGGAACTATTTGGGTGGGGTTTAAGGGGTTGAAGAAAAATCCGCAATTATCAGCGTCGAATGAAAAGTTTTCCGGGTTGCAGACTTTGATAGAGTCTTTCTTGAAGCCTAATTTCAAACCCTAATGACACAGAGCTAGAGCACCCGTAGTGGAGGGGGGCGAAAGGAATTTACATAAAATTAGTGCAAAAACGGCAGAGAATCATGTCTATTCCGGGTTTAATGAAGTTCTGGGTTTAATTCTTACACTCACAATCCAGGTATAAGTTGTAGTTCAGCCCCTAGGATCGGGTGTTGGCGAAGGTGAAAAAACTTTTCGCGTAAATTTGAAAAGCGTGGAGCAACATCTACTGAACTCTGTACACATGTTACTTACGATCGAGGAACAATTGTTATAACACAGTATAAGGATCGGGGTACCGGGAGTATTTATGACTCTTAAAGGACCGGTAGTATTTTTGTCACTCTCAATGTACCAAAGTTTGGTGTATCTTTTGTATTAGATTTTTTTAAAGTTAGCGTGCTTGTTTAAATTACCAGTAGATTTCTTGACTCGATTAGGATACAGTGAGTCATTATATATATATATATATATATATATATATTGTAATAATAAAAATAGTTAATTGAATGAATAAATGAAGGAATTTTAATAAACAAAAGTTTTAAAGAGATAACAAAATTTAGTTTTCGTTGAATTTACATTTTAATATTATGCCTCGGCTTTTGTGAGAACTCAATTTCAGGGCCGCCTATCGGGCCTCTAATGAAGATAGTGCAAAAATTGATATTTAATTTACAATAAAAAATCTATTATTGAATTGAAAGTTATATAATTCTAATAAAGTTATCGAAATCTGACGGCAAGTGATATTTACTTATAAGGTTTACAGATTAAAATTTGTTCGAATTACATACCATTCTGTCGGGTCTTCTGGGGCTTACGCTGACAAAATTTTCTTTTTAATTAATTTTCTTTTTAATAATTAACAATTTTTACTAACAGGCCATTTGCACTGATTCTACTTTCTTATTTATTTGTAAGCACTTTGAATCACTGTCGATGTCTTTCTGTCTCTGAATATCGAGTTGTTTGTAGACCACACACCGCTCGCTGACCAATCGCTGTTTACCGTTCACATTCTGAATATCTGAATAACTGGTCTAACTGCGTGACCACGCCATTTGTTTTACTGTTCTCTCGCTACATACTTGACAACTCACTCTCTCTAAATATTCAAGCAACTAAGTACCCAATGCCCGACCTACCCGATGCAGGTTTTTCTAGGGTTTTCCCTGCATTTCTTTAGGCGAATGCCGGGTAGGATTCTTAAACCATAGCCCGGGGGCCCTAGTTAACCCTTGGCTACCTTCCTCTACCCTTCCGCATCCCACCTTTCTAATCCCTTCCTATGCTATTAAAGGGGAGTTGCCCAATGTGGATCACCCTCATGTAGCCTGTTGCCCAAAAAACTACATTATGCTCTTCTCGCAACATTTGACAACCGCTGCGAACTGGAGACTGGAAATTGAGAACTGGCAACTAGTCTCTCTCAAGTCCGCTAAAGTCCCAAACGTCTATTTGTGCCTATCACTTTGTAACAAGCATTATCGGCTCTGCATTCTCGCCAAACAATACAGTTAGTCACAATGCCATGGCCTCAGAGTTACGCCGCAAATAATGGCAAACAAATTTATTAATTAATTACATATTTGTTTGTGTATATATATATATATATATATATATATATATATATATTGTAATAGTCACCTGATAATCAATTAATTTGCCCCACGTTGGTGAAGCCATTTATGTAATAATCATTTAGATTTAATTAAATTATAGGAATAATTAACAACAGTGATTGAGTTTAAAAAGGAATTTATTATTGTTGATAAATTTTACAATGTGCAAAACCTATTTTTATGCCCAATTTCATCCATTTAAACAAATATTTTACTTTTCATCTATTAATTCGCAGCATTTTTGAACATACAATTCTAATATCATTACTATCAAATTCGTCGAATCTCTTATCTTAGGGTCACTACTAAGTTTGATAATTAGAACAAAATCAATGTATAAACTGTCAATTAACAATTCAAATATAAAAAGTTAACCTAAAACAATATGAAGGTAAGTGAAAAGAAAACTGAACGAAACGAAAACTGAACGAAATCTGACTCTACCCTTTTAATTATCGTTTACAAATTTCTATCAGATATCTCTCTTGTATCTTGAACACTACCACACTAAAAAGCCATTTTTTTACACTGACTCTACTTCATTGCAATTTTAATACACACGCTTAAATTTCTCGCCCTCAGCTATCTGGAACCTCGGATGAGCCTCCCCTTTCTGGTCAGCTAGCGGATGTCGGATTCCTCAATGCGAAAATTGTTCCATAAGCGTGAAGCAACTTTTTGCTTCCCCGTTTGCAAATTGTTATGAAAATCTCTCCGTACAACTATTTGCTTGCTTCCATACAAGAACTTGCGATTTGCAATTTATATTTGCAGACTTTACTGTTTGATGCTCTAAGAGAACTGAACTGTTTTATATCTCTCGTACTCAGATTTTATCCTCCTTCTCATATCATCGCCGATTCCAGACTTTTAGGTTTTCCCGCTATCGGAAGGGCGTGGGACAAGTACCCAATGCCCGACCTACCTGATGCAGGTTTTTCTAGGGTTTTCCCTGCATTTATTTAGGCGAATGCCGGGTAGGATCCTTAAACCATAGCCCGGGGGCCCTAGTAACCCTTGGCTACCTTCCTCTACCCTTCCGCATCCCCCCTTTCAAATCCCTTCCTATGATATTAAAGGGGATTTGCCCAACGCGGATTACCCTCATGTAGCCTGTAGCCAAAAAAAAAACTTTTATATTTTCAGTTCCCCACGTGAACTAAACTGTTCCGTTTCTCGCAGCCAACTGGCTCTCCCAGCGCATACAGAATTTTAGCGCGCGTGGTCTCCATTGTCGAACAAAGGAAAAATCCGCCTTCAATGTCGCCTTTTCGCACTCGTACCGCTAACAATTTAATTATATTAAAACAATTAATGGCCCGTTTAATTGGCATTACAATATATATATATATTGTAATGTTTACAAATTTATGAAAGTTAAATAAAAACAATGCTCCAAATTCAGGCGCCAAATTTGTAATAATATTAAATGAAAGTATGATAAAATACAAATGAAAGATAATTAAATAAAACAGTTAGTCTCACGTTGAAGTGCCAATTTGTGGTAATCAGTTAATGACATTAAAATAATCCCTACGTTAGAGCAACAATTTGAATAAATTCAAACATTATATGAAGAAACAAATTGATTTATTAATGTCCAAATGGTTAAATTTACAAATGTTATGCAAAGAATTTTACAACAGTTATCACGTAATTTACTTTCAATTTATATTATTTATTAATGTTTTACCATCAAAATTTTACTCTCTCTCAAGGGTCTTTACTGGTCCTTTAAATAAAGAAAATATTTGTTAACAATCAAATTTTCTATGAATTATTATCGACTTCAATGTATTATTTACAATGCAACATAAAATGTTAACTTTATATTATAAATTATATTCGAAAAACGAAATCTGACGATAATTACCTTTAATTAATCGTTGACAAATATGAATTTAGTGAAATTGTAACGTACAGTTTCTGGTAATCAGGGAAATTTGGCTCGTTCAATACACATACACACTTTATAACTGGCCATTCTTAACACTGACTCTAAATAGCACCTTTTTATTTCACAAACGACGGTCCCTTGTTCGTTCAGGAGATATTGTTCGATCGTTCTGAAGACTATCGACGTAGGATGCAATTATTTGGTCTCCCAACATCGAAACAATGATCTAATCTGAGAATAGAATAGATTAGACTTCAGCATACAAAATGTTTATTCATGAATATTTGGCTATTTCTCTCGCAGACTGCAACTTATAACAAAATTGTTCTAACTGATCTCGTCGTTCTAATACCGGTATCTGGACTCTTTCTGAAAAGTTACTTTTTATCCGTCCACAGCAATCTTTCTATAACAACAGCTCTCTGCTATATTTCGACGAAGACTCCACTCTGCTATAACTTGACGACTTTACTCTGCAATCTTTACATGACAACTTAACACTGCAATATTTCGACGAAGACTGGCCGCACCACGCTCTAGCAAAAACCAACAGCCTACAATCACAAACATGTGGCATTATTGCCCATTCTTGTGCGCAATTCGTGTTTTTTCTGCCGCTAACAATTCGAGTCCAAATTTTTTAATTATTAAGTAATGATTTCCTTTTAATTACCACAATATATATATTGTAATAAACAAAAATAATATAATAGAAATGATTTGATTGTCCACACGTTAAGGCATTTAAATGTGGTTACTCAAGAATGAAGATCATTAATTAAATTGAACTAATAATTGAAAATTATCTAATGAAAGGAGCATTAAATAATAACACTTATTTATTTTAATTAAACAATTACTTTATTATACACAACTATTTTACCTTACAAAACAAATTACTTACTGAACTTTACAACAATTTTATACAAAAATGTCCTTTTCTCTTACCTCAGGGTCTTTATTGAGACTTTTAAATAAAGAACAATTAATGTTACAATTTACTACTGACAAATATTTTTAATAAACTCTCGAAATGTAATTGAATAAAAACGAAATAAAAACAAAATGAAATCGAAATCTGACGATATTCTACCTTTACATATATATATTAACGTTTACAATTTAAATTTTAAATGTTTCTTTTTTACTCACTGTTGTACTGGTACCAGGGCAATTGTAAAGATTATGCAACTCACTTTCACCTCGAACACTTATGAACAGGCCATATAACACTGAATTTATTTATTATTATTTGCAAAAACAAAAACTGTTGATCTCTGCCAATTATTTGGAACTTGCGACGGAAACTGGAGACTTCTACCACAAAATCATCAGCCTCTGCTTGCAGACTGCTAACACAACTCAGTGCTCTCGCTTCTGATTTCCTACTCAATTTATTTTAGTTCCGTCCTCAACTGAAATCCTTCGCCAACTGCTAAATTTAATAATACTGTACTCCACACTGTCTCGAAGCTGACTGGCAAATTTTAATTCCTTCCATACTCAGCAAGGTCTCACCGCTGGCTGACAAATTTTAATTCCTTCTGTATTCAGCAATGTCTCGTAGCTGACTGCTGCTCCGTCAACTTACGCGCGCTAAGTCCAGCAATGTCCTAGCCTGTTTTCTGGTCCATTGTATCTCTGTGTGGTCGCCGGTAACAATTCAGTTCAATAGTCTCTAATTATTTATTACTTTAATTATCCTTTTATCATTACAATATATATATATATATATATATATATATATATATATATTGTAATAACCAGTAAAGAAGGACAGGAATTCTGTTCCATTTTTTATCAGATTTGTTTACAAACTCAGACTGGGGATACTTGAGTGGTTTGAACATATAAAAAATAATGATAAAATGACGGATAAGTGACTTTTAGAGAGGGCGTTTTGCAGCTCTTAGGGCTAATTGGTTGTGAGCAACATCTGGACGACGGAACCCTAATGGCATAAAATAACAGAAGGTTGTTTGGACGATGTAATTATATTAAAAGGAAACGTTTAATTTAATTGATTGAGTGACTCTCGGAGCGAGAGAACGGCAACAGATTGCGTTTGTTTGGCGAAAATGGAATTTCAAAAAAACTGTGAAAAACAAGGGAATATTCTGGAGCCCGGATATAAATAAGAGGGCAGTTGGACCTACCTACATCAACATCTATACACCTAAAACCCCTTTCCTTCCCAGTCTTCCTTCCGGTGGGTTTGCTGCGGTCTGCTTTGGTTCAAGCCAATTTATTATTACCTTATATCTATTGCCGAAGAGGGCTATACGCCCTATAACGGCTCTGGGAATTCTTCCCAGATAAAATACATTTGTTCGTTCGTTCGACAGTTTAGGGGGCTCATTATCATTTCGTGTTGGAGAGGAGACGGACGTGTCAGCGGGGAGAGATCGTCGGTGCAGGTCCGCAGGGCGGACGCAGGGCCGAGGTTAAGTGGCCGAAACCATGTTATGAACAGTTGGGAGTTTGCATTAACTAGCTTCTTTATCATTTCGTGTGGACGGGAGACGGACGTGTTAGTGGGAGAGAGCGGTGGTGCAGGTCCGCAGGGACGGACGCGGAACCAAGTTAAAGTGGCCGAAACAATTGTTATGAACAGTTGGGAGTTTGCAAAAAGGAGAGATCATCGGATACTGGGCCAAGCTAGGCGGCCGAGAATAATTAGTTGGACATCAGTCGTCAACAGTCGGTGGGAGTTTCATCGTGGAGGTCTGTCTGCCAGGAGAGGTGTTTGAATTCGTCGTGAGGTTAACGTCGTCAAGAGGAGGTGGCTGTGAAAGCAGAGTGTGAGCGAAACCTGGTGCCTTTTATGCCTGTATGAAGTGAGTGTGTGGACCAGAGAGCTTGTAAGTTTATTTTTCTGAATTCATAATTGTAAATTGTTAAATATGGGTAAAAAGTCAGATTTCGTTTCAATCATTTAAATCATTTCAATCATTTAGTTTTTTTATTTATTGTAACTGTATTTGTTTAATTGTAACATTTTGTTCCGTTTCCTTATCAACCCAGTAAAGACCTTGATGGAACCGAGTCCAATTATTTAAAATGTATTCTAGGTAAATAAAATTGTTTTGATTTATAAAATTTCATTTCATTATTTGTGTAATTGTAAATTTGTGTTTTAATAAATAAAAATTGTTTGTTTAAATTGGTAGTTATTTTATTTGAGGTATTACAATATATATATATATATATATATATATATATATATACATTATAGGATTTTATGTAGTATATTTACCACTACATACGCAGGAGATATTAAATAACATGAAGGTCAAACAGAATAACAGGACAAACACCGGAATAAGGTATTGATGGATGGGCGAGTGGTAGTCGCCGGAACAGTCTTCTCTAATGACTGCAAATGACTTAGTTGTGGAGCGTACTTTCTCTCTCTGTCATGGTGGTCTCTCTGCCGACATCAATAAATGCACGCCGTGGCAAATATTTACATTCGCCAGCAGTGCTGGCAATTGTACATCAGCAGGCGGTCGCGCGCCATAAAAATAGAAAGCGACTTGCAGGAAGTTATTTGGCCACGGCCTCGTTCCGCCATGTTGACACAACGATAGGGCACTCCACGCGCTTTCCGGAAAGAGGGCGCTGTCCCGCAGGGAAGACCACACACACGGACATTTACTTTCTACTTCACTAATTCATCCAAGATCTCGCACAAATACAAGCTCAAAGAAACGGCAAACAAGTAAATGAACGAATTCACAAACAAGGACCATTTGAGATGTGAGATCCTGCACGCAACTTCCTTTCCCAGAAAGTTATATTCGTCACTCATTTCACTTCTGTATGTAAAGTTCCACCGAGTTTAAATCAATCCTAGAATGAGAACTGCATCACAATCGTAGCACAGTGTAGGATAAATATTAGTACAACTATATTCCTTCAATTCATGTACACCAAAAGGTAAAATAAGGGTAGGCGACGTTTTATAGCAATGTATAACAGGAATATCCATATCACAGTTTTTATAAAAAAGTCTTATAATATGAATATTTTTAATAGATAATGAACCGAATTTAATTTCTTCCATAATCGAACAAGTAATCAGTTTTCTAAAAATGGTAACGATAAGTACTTCATTTCCTAATAGTAAATGCATACAATTTGACAATGGATACTCTCTCGAGAGCAGTGTTTCCTAACCTTTTTCTTACCATACCCCACCTAAGTCTTTCTAACGCCCCCCTAAGTAACATATTGTAATAATTAAAAAATGATGGACTTTTAAATGAAAAATTATTCAAATTTACAAACAAACACATTTATTAGCAATAATTTAAAAACAATTATACAATTTAAAAATATTTCAGGGTCTCTACTAGGTTTGATAATGGCGAATCATTTTATTTCTCAACTTAAACACAAATTCCAATTTAATAGAGAAAAGATTTACTCGTCTGTTAACTAGGACGAAATTTACTTGTCAACGAAATTAAACTAACAAGATGGATTCTAATTAACAAATTTTTAATTAAAAGAAGGGAACGAAATCTGACGTCTATCTTTTAATCAGGTTTACATAATTATTTATTTTATATTGTTACTCACGACAGCATTCCAGGATACCTTGTACTTGACGAGACACTATGGCGGGGTTTTGCACTGCTTCTAAAAACTCACAGATTCTAAAATTAATTTTTTTTTTGATCAAAAATCAGGAACCAGGATGAACCTCCTTTTCGTCTCTCCCTCGGTTGACTTCTGCTCGGCTATGTGCACCAAAGTTTTTTTGTGTGTTTAGCAGGTTTCGTAGTTCTGCTCAAATGAATATTTCGTCTTGAGCAAAATGTTCAGAGACCAATCAAAGCTGTTGATTGGTAATTCTCGGTGTTTCTCTGCAAATTTACTTTGAATATTTGAAATTGTCTTGTCCATTTCAACTCGATCAACTTCTGTCTGTGACTGCTCACTGCTTCTACTTAACTTTACTTTTTTAAAAAAATATCTCCTCTATTTTAATACGACCTGTACTTGACCAAACCTTCCAGCCAACTGAACTACCATCTCGCAAATTTTGAGCGCGCATACCTCTTCTTCCGACAAAGGAAACAATACCTGGCTACATTGTTGCTGTGTTCTGTACCGCCGTAAGAAAATATTTCTCAAACAATTTATATCTTCAAATTTACAATTAATGTGTTAATTAATTGGCATAACAATATACATATTTTTTATATTAAAAAATAAACCTAATTACAACTGGTGTATCAGGGTTCCTCAATAAGAATTACTCTGTGCATAAACAAACTAATTATTTATTTGAATCTGAGATCTACAAACCTATCCAAATTTACAGTCACAGAGTCCATTCGAGCATTTGTACGAAATTAAGGTTATACTTTATTTAACATGAGAGGTTCGCGCTAGACTTCAGTAGACAGCCCCTTAGCGCATGCAATAGCAATACATTGCGTGCTATTCCTTCATTAGACATCAGCAATACTCGCTGAGTAGTTTGTAATTTATATAATGCGAATATTTAAAGAGTAGAAAGCACAAAACTTGCCATATAAAGATATAAACAATTTTTTCTTTTATACAACTTAAATCATAGCTGGTGATTTTTAAACTCTAGATGAGCTAATTTTCGAATTACTCCCCTGATCAATGAAATTGACCCAAAGTGGGTCGAGGGACCCTCGTTCTAGGCCTAGATAGAATATAGTCTACGCCTTCGTACGTGTTGGGACTCTCGACTGTTACTCTGAATGTTATTCTTTCCATGATGTTTCTTTGCCGTTAGAAATTTCACTATATATTAACCTTCTTAATCAGTTGTTCTTCTGGATGAGTTATGATTTCGTCGCTATCACCAATCTAATTTGTTCCGTTTCCATTTTTTTTTAGTTTCACTTTATTTTACTCTTTAACTTGTTGGTTTTCTCTCTGATGTCTCTCTACCGTTTTCCTCCGTTTTTATTCTAGTTTACTCAGACAGATCAATATAATAATATGTTAGCATTATTTTGCGGGCTTGTAATTAATTCGCAACGTTGTCCTATTATTTCTTCTTCGCTGTACTATATTCATTGTTGATGATAACACGACACATTTACATGTAAATAATTTACAAGAGCCGGGATAAGAAAGCTGGAAGTGTATATGAGCTTAGTTTTACGAAAGGTAACGCAGAATAATTGTGACTAAGAATTTGTTTTTGTTTTTTACTATTTGGCTGTCAATTTATAATCTACAACAAGTGTATAGCAATTTAGTAAGACTATACAAGGTATTAGCGTGATTAGAGTAATCGTCCATTGATCATTCCCTAGTATACCATTGGTAGGTTTGGTGTATTTATCGAGCCAGGCATCTTTGGATTTAAGTCCGTGGACCACAGTCTTCAGAGTCTTCTCTCTATCTCTGGTATATTGAATATTTCTGCTACTAGTTCATTATAATTCTTTTCACTGATTGGGTTTATTTACCTATTTCTTCACTCAAATCTTTGTTACTTCACACGATATATATAAGGAATACAATAAATATAATACTTTCAGGTTAATGTTGACAAAAATGTAATGGGGGAAGGTCAATGTTAAAGTTCGCAACTGCTTGTTCTCTTCTCAGACGTTACGCCACTCAAATACTTATTCACCGAGCACAATCAGCTGATTTAACGAGAAATTTTGGATCACAAGTTTAAGGTTTTAAAGCCTTAATACAATTCACACACATACATATTTATTGAAACAAAACTTACAGCTTTAACTAATGAACTTCGGATATTAATTAGCAACGTTGCCCTATTATTTCTTCTGCGCAGTAAACACAATTTTTCAGATTTTCTAGATTGTTGGACGCCAGCAGTTTAACTACAAAGGTTTATAGATTCATCGCATAAATTTCCACAAAAATATTTATATTTTTTCAGCTTTAAATTTATTATTACATTCATGAAACATCTCTTACGTCTAGGTATTGTGGGGTCGAGATTTTCTGATTTAAAAACACAGCGCATAACAGAAATTTATAAAAGTATTTCAGAGGATAGAAGACTTTTGATTATGAAGCTTATAGTTTCGTCATTTTGTTCTCGAAATTGGATAGATTGGTCCACACGTGGTTTTAGGACGACTTCTCTGGATGACACGTCGCTTGCCTGGATTTCTGCAGGTTTCCAAGTACAGCGAAGCCAAACTGTATTGTGTGGCAGCGGACAGGTTGGAATAATTCGTCCCGTACGGTCTCGTCTCGCTTAGCTGTTGTTCCCAAATTCTCCAACCTGCGACATTGAAATAAACATCAGAATTTTGTATTTTAATTTACTGCTGTGCATTAAATAAATGAACTACACAGCAGAATTCGGCGGTTCACTGGACATGATAAATAGATAATTATCCAAATTATTGATATTTTAAGATATGTGTACATACATTCAAAATGAAAATCTTTAAATTATTTAATTAACTTTAAAGAGCAATTCAATGTAATACTGAATTTGTAATTATTTAAATTAATTTTAATTTTAATTTCCTTTAGGGGTTTATGATTATTTAAATAAATATTTACTATCAAAAATTTGAACCAATTTAATGAAATTTTCAAGTTATTAAATTTTAATACCAATTCTTATCCTTTATTGATATGTTTGAAATTTTGAAACGTAAATTTGATTAATGTAGTATTATGCATTTATTACTATTATACAATATATGTAAAGAATTTATTTAAAACAGAAAAATTAATTTTACATATAAACTTACAAAAAATCTTCGACGGCTATTAAGTTAAATGTGACTCTTGTTTTTATCCCAGGGCGTTTTATCGGGCCTCAGAAAAATATAAAATTTACAGAAAAATTTTTCAGTTGATATTACAGAAATGTTACTTTAAAATATTCCGCCAAAATACAAACACAAAATGAAATGATATGAGACATTTGACGGTAAAAAAATAATGTAAAGTTTATTTTGTATTTTAATTTTACTAAATTTAAAATGTACTTTACATATCAATTTTGATCGATCTTTAATTGCACTTCCACAGAATTTACACAAACAAAAATTTTAAAGGATTGAAAACTTTTTATTTTCAAAATTGGCCATATTATTGCAAATACACTTTCACAACACACACAATTGAATTCTTTAGATTATGATTTTGTTCGTCGCTACAAGTCAGTTCGGAAGTATGATAGCAAATAATATCGCCAATGTTCAAGATATTACAGTGGACACCTGTCAGTGTTACCATGATCAAAATAATACGCAGATAACGAGAATTTTTGTCAGTCGACACAATGTATGAAAAATTCAGAAACAAAAAGCAACAAAAGTAGCAGAATTCAACTTTATCAGCTGCCTACTCTAAGCCATAAAACTTCACCAAATAATGTTTCTTTCTAAGTACAACAATACAGATCAACTCTTTAAAATACTTTATAACTTTACTTTTCATCACTTCAATAGTCCTTGTCCGACACCGAACGACCTCGCCTAATGGCGATCTCTCTCTTCGTCGAGCAACACAAGCAACTACATCAAATTCACCCCTCCCACTCGTATTACGCTATCTAGTGGTGAGAAATTCATATAGTCTGGTCTCTCATATTACATCTGACAATTTGACATACTGCATCACCCATCATCAAAACAATACATAAACACAACAAAAACGTTTGCGAATGCTCTCGATCCGTCGTTTTCATGATACACAGAGACTGTTCGAATATTCTTTCAAATATATGGCCATTATCTTACGAAACAAACGTTATAATTGAACAACTTTAAAAATTATATTAATTCAACATTGGTGTATATTGCAATATAAATGTCTCGTCGCCTCGAGTAGTATATTTGAAGATAGTTAAAACTTTAAGCTTTAAAATTGGGTTCGGGACAATGGAGGTCATAGTGGTAATATGATATTCTGTTTTGTGTTCTAGCAGATGAGTTCTTCGATTGCGTTCAGTAACCAGAAACCGTGAAAAAATATTGCAATTTTCCTGACAGTACTTCATATCATTATATTCCTCTAAGCTTTGCTCCCCTGCTGTCCTTATATGTAATCCTTTTAAAACCACTCTCTATTCTCCTTGCACCCGCATTCCGGATACGACCATTTATATTCATCGCCCCCCGGTTTCAGACTACGATTTCCTATCCTGCGCTTTTAACAACCCCCTTCAAACCCACTCTCAACTTAAACTCTCTCCATACACCCGCTACCGGGGTTGTATCCGCTTCATGTGCTCACTTCAGTTTCATAATCACCCACAAAACTCCACCTCTTGAGACTCTCCCCTTTTCATATTAACCCGTGCATTCTAGATAGTAGTATTGTGACACTGACAAGTACCTCAGTGCTCGCGAACAGGTTCCCTTAGAACTAGTTCTCCTTAAAATAATAGATCCGCGTAGGACAATGCAGGTTGTCACATTAATGTACGGCTACATACCGGACGACACGCCACGTTATTAATAATTAGTATAACTCATGGATGTCTCACGAAAACCGTTTAATCAATATGATTAAACTACTTCTAGTTTTTGTTATTCTTCCGATTTGGATAAAGAATTCTTCACAATTAAGTAACATAAAATTATACACAATGTTACGTGTGAAAAATGAATACCACAATATGTTTCTACAATATTTTGCTTACGTCGTTTGAATTATACAACATGATTTTTCGAAAGTTCGTACTAATTTTACATCTACATCTCAGAAAGATAGCAGAGATGTAGTATTGTATTTATTTTTCACACCCACGTTTTCTGTTTTTGGAAACACTATTTAATTGTTAATTTTAAAATGACAACTTACGCATTTATACTTACAAATTAAGAGTAGTATTAATAAACATTAAAGAAACCAAATTATGAAATATATTTTCTTATTCATCTATTTATTAAATAAACTACTGGATTAAATTCAATAAATAATTTTTCCCTTTCGCCATTATATGATACATATTCAGTGCGAACTGCGCCGGACTCGACGCTTCCTGCAGACAGTTAAAAAGAAGTACTCATTGTTAGAACGAAGGTCTTTAAGCACGTTTCCGAGGTTTTGTTTCTCCAAAGAGGAATCCGGATTTCTCAGTTCAGTAGGGCATGTCTGGATTTTATCCAACCAAGAGAAGGCCCCACGCTCTAGTTTGCGATGTGTATCTTCCGGAAAGAAAACTAAGGTAAATCACGCGTTAGGAGCTCATCTGTTCCGAATCGGGTTTTTAAGTAGAACTCTACAAACTCACATGAAGTGGGTTACGTCCAATAGTTCAACAAAACCTTTCGTCAATCCCGTCCAACTGGAACTGTGATACGCCGTCAATGTCCTGAATGACTGTGTAACAAGTCTCTCCTAGAATAACCATTTAAGCCGGCATTAACCGACCGATACACACAAACGGCTGTTTCCTAATTTTCCGACATTTGTAAATTTTTTCTACCACGTTTTGTTTTTCATGTAGAGTTTCTTCGCCAAAGTCTACACAACATCTTGAATTTGAAGAATATTATTTCTCTGTTCAATTGCCTCATTTGAAGAAGTAGGCCAACTAAAAAAGAAAGAGAGTTAGAAATTGGAACTAGTGATATGAACGGGAGAAACTACGATAGGCTTGCGTGTCGAACAGTGAAACAGCTCTCAGCAATCTTCCCCATCGCTTCGACAATTTCACACACTCTCAATCATTCATTCAGCATTCATCTGTATGACTTGCTCTTCCAGTGTTTGTTCACTTATCCAAATCATACAATCCGTATAATAATATTTCTGAGACCTAACCAACAACTTCCGCTTCATAGTTTGCTCAAACTGCTTCTAAACCTTTCTTAAGAGAAAATATGATTGATTTATAAGAGATGACGGACGAGTTTCAAACTATCCAAGTTTATTGAGCCTTCATTTAGTTATGAATTATTGAAAAATTAGACTAAATAGTCTATTATAAAAATTATAGAAATAATTTCTCAAAATTAAGTACGAAAGTAATCACAAAAGTTATGTCTCTTAAGCTCTGAGGACACAGGGAAACCGTTCGTACGGCTGTTGGCTACAATTTTGTGGTAACTGCCTGGACCACTCTGAAACAAGCATGAGTGCGCATCGCTAGGTCGCTCATTTTTGCTTGTCAGCCGTTTTGAATTTCCCTCTTGGCTCTACCGCTGACGCAGGTATTCGGTTATTGAATATAAAATATTTTACACCAATTTAAATTCGGCAACATATAACAGAAGTGTTTATCTAGTAATGTGTGCGAAATAGTTGCGAAGGTAGAAAAAACTGCGTGAAATTCGTTAAATCGCTCTTAATGATATTTGCATTATTGTTTATGAGGATTCCCGTAGCACCATTTGGAGAATTTCTACGGTTAAGGTGCAATATCGGACATGGAGCGAGAGATCATCATCACAGAAGACCAACAGCACCGACCAGTTGATTCTTCTTGGGAATTTCTTCCCCACTGTCAAGACAAAAATGACACATTTTGGATTCGAAATTTGGACGCTCCACTGAACACTTGATACCACGTGAGGTGATAGATGAGGTTCAACGCTTCTTCAACGACGTGGCAAGTGTCTACAAAATGAATGGAGAAAAATGGAGATTATGTAGAAAATAAATAAATGGTGAAGTTTTAAAATTATGTAACATTTTGGTAAAAAGGACTATTGACATAGACGTTGATGAGTAGAAAAAACCAAAAACAGTCTCCAAGTTTATAACTTTATTAAATATATAGTAGGAAGCTTTCAACTCATTGTTATAATCATCCTGAATGAACATTAAAAACGTTACCACTTATATAAAAACATCAAGTTACGAATACATTGCAACACTTTCAGCATAACATACCTTCTTGTCTTATAATTAACATCACATTAACTTTAAAAAGTATTAGTACCTATACTTAGTCACTACTATAAAACTATGTTGTTATTCAACAAGGTCTGTTTTAAAACTGCTCCATTAAGTGGTTCAGTGTGTAGCATTTCAATCGAAAATCGATACGATAGTAACGAAACTATGGTATCGATTTAACATATTGTTAATAATTATTTAACTATACATATATAAGATTATACATGCTCTGTCTTGTCTTTAACCTTAGTTAGTATGTTTTGTACATGGTTAACTGGTTTGATGGTTAATTTAACATCATTAATATCATTTTCCCTAAAGGTATCTATAATTTTATACGTCAATTTCTCTATATACGTAAAGCTGTAATACGTCGGTTGTTTTCTGTCAAAGTTTTCTGCAGCAGTCGTCGTTATTTCTGGTAATTTGTAAATTTCTGTGTCCACACACACTAAATTGACTAACCACGAATTTGATTTTAATAATATTAAAATATTACATAATAATATTCATAAAGTAAAACTTAGAATAGCAGAAGCAATTTATATTAATCTTAACAGAAACAATATTGTTAATAATAGAAACGAAGTTTCAGAAATAGAAAAACAATATGCAGAGATACTTAAAATATTGATAAGTAAAACATCTAAAAATAAAAATAATAAGAAATTGTAACCAATTGAATTTTTAAAATTTATTTTAGGCATATCTTTGTTGAAGTATATATTTTTACATGCATGTATAATCTTATATATGTATAGTTAAATAATTATTAACAATATGTTAAATCGATACCATAGTTTCGTTACTATAATATCGATTTTCGATTGAAATGCTGCACACTGAACCACTTAATGGAGCAGTTTTAAAACAGACCTTGTTGAATAACAACATAGTTTTATAGTAGTGACTAAGTACCTATAGGTACTAATACTTTTTAAAGTTAATGTGATGTTAATTATAAGACAAGAAGGTATGTTATGCTGAAAGTGTTGCAATGTATTCGTAACTTGATGTTTTTATATAAGTGGTAACGTTTTTAATGTTCATTCAGGATGATTATAACAATGAGTTGAAAGCTTCCTACTATATATTTATTAAAGTTATAAACTTGTAGACTGTTTTTGGTTTTTTCTACTCATCAATTATGTAACATTGTGGAAAATAAACTTTCCTCTGTAATTTGAAAAATTAGGAGACGTTATTTTCTGGCTTAACGTTAATTTTATTTCAAGTATATTCATTATTTTTTTAAATCTCCAGAATATTCAAAAAATCATTCACATTTTAATACTGGAGACTAAAAGAAGATCCTTCATTTTATTTATATAAGATTTGTAAGGCTCAGACCGAAGTTGTTAACGTGTAGAATACTGTAGGTCTACTGCTATTACAAAAACGTATGCATATAAAAGACCTTCGGCCGGCCGCAGATTGGATACGAATTTGTATGGTACGGAAACGTATGATCCTGGTCGTACGAATTGAGTGCGCACACTGAATACGTTTTTTTTCCGTTGATATCGTATTCATGAAGTCCTCATTGAAGTGTAATGAATAATCTCAATCTTTTTCTAACTCGGAGACGGCGGTGGCGTCGTTGCTATCGTAGAATCGATGTGTGCGTGAAATATATTTATAAAGAGTCAAGAATTCGTATTCTGAGTAGCAAGTGGCGATTGTTATTAAAAATCAATTTAAGTAAATTTCCGACAGGGCCAATGTCATAATAAAGTGTATATGTTTACTTCATAACGTACTAATTGATAAGGAAGGTTTTCATGATTTTCTAACGGAAGGTGTAGACAGGCTATGTATAGGGTGATCCACATAGTGGGCACTCCCCTCTTACAGCATAGGAAATGGAGAGAAAGGGGGGGGGGTGCGGAAAGGTAGAGCAAGGGATCTAAGGGTTAACTAGACTCCCGAGCTATGGTTTAAGGATCCTACCCGGAATTCGCCTAAAAGTAATACAGGGAAAAAAACCGGTAGGTCGGGCATTTGGTACTTGTTCCCCGCCCTTCCGATGGCGGGAGAGGGGTTTCCTGTTTGGTCGCAGCTTTCCCCTCGCTAGTCTTGACCACTTTAGGAACCAGCTGGCCGACTATTCCAATAGGAATAGCGGACAGCTCTTACCGTATGCCCAAGGTCTGCGACCCAGGAACATACACCTCTCAAAACAGACCGAGGTGCCTCGGCTTGTGGGAACCTTAGTTCAAAAAACCAGAGAGAAGAGAAGGGTCCCCTAAGGTAGCCTCCTTCAGAGCTCTCTGGGAAGGTTCACCTTCAAGAGAATTCTTTTCCTTGTCCGGAACATACACTAACATCACGACCGAAAAGTGTAAACAGAAAGAGATTCATGACTTCAGGAGAGAATAGAAGCGCAACGATAGCTCACAATATCAGGGAGAAACTATTTTTCTCGACATAAAAAGTACATATAAAATGCTCTATCTGTTTGTCATACGTAATAATTTTATTCATCCGATATTTAAATTTCTTCGGATATTTCTGGCCATGCCCTGCTATGAAGATCACATCCATGTTCTCGACTCACGAAAGGGTATATAGTCCCAACAAGTTCGGGTTGATTTCTGACGTTGGAGCTACAGGTACGTATATGTACGTAGGAGCAACTCGCACCCAGTCTGCGCTCTCCCATAGTATGTGGAAAGTAGCAATCGCGACTCACGAGTCAAATTCTGCGAAAACGCATCCAAGTGTGGCCCACCTGAAAGGTCCGTGGTTACTTGATGCTCCTGCAGTATTCTTGACTTGATTAAGTTGCTGTCAGTCATAATCCTGACTTATTAGAAGCTAGCCACATATCAGCATAAGTCGGGATTATTTCATCAAGCGGTTAATGGTCAAATAAAGTGATGGTATCGATAACTGTTAAATCACGTGTTACCGTTGCATTAAGAAAGTGAAAAATATACGTAGTTCTGTAACGGAGTAAAGAATATAGGTGATAACTCAAAGATTAGGTACATTAAACCAGAAAACATACTCCTGGCTCCTTAAGGGATTTAAATTTAATTGTGTATCTTAAGGGAGTTTCGTTACTCCTTGTAACCATAAGGAAGTGAAATTACGATATCTTCTGACAGCCTTAACGGACTAAAAATTACGGTATTTTAAGGGGGTTACATATATTCCCGATATTTTATGTGAAACAATAATATTTCCGGTAACTTAAGGTAGTCAAACAAACTCCCGGTACGTTACAGAAGGAAATAAATTTCGGTACGTCGAAAGAGGAGGAGAAAAACAATCCCGGAATGTTAATGGAGTCAAGAAAACTCCAGGATTACTAAATGAGCGAAAAGTAATATCGTTAACTTTAGGGAATGAAAAGTAATACTGATAATGTTAGGGTGTTATAAATACACCCGTTACATACCAAAGAAGTGATTAAAATGCCACCTCCTCCACCCAACCCCTATCACTACAGGTGATTTTTTAACCGATCAGTTTTCGTTCCTGTATTGAAAGTACTAAGTTTGGTATAAATTTCTCCATGCGTTTAAGTTTGATCTTATTTCAACACATTCCACTCCAACCCTTTTGGTTGAACTACAACCTAATCGTGATGTTGACCGTGTGTATAAAACTTAAAGACTTCCATAGCCTCAGATTCGACACCAATCTTTGTTGTTAACGCATTATTTTTATTTAACGCCCCCCCCCCCCTCACAATAATCGTAGGGGAACTCACCTCTCATGCCGAAAGAAGTTGGAATTATATACAAATAATCAAACAACAACCAGAGAAACAAACATTCTCAATAACGCCGATAAATAATTATTCGACACAAATATCGGCCGTTTTTGCATGTTTCATAATTATTATCCCTCTTTACCTCTGGAGGAGGTAGTTAGTTAATACACTCACAGTTTTTCCGGGTGTTTAAGAATATGTGTTCCAAAGTTGTGCTGCAATTTGTCCACGCGTTTAAATGTTTGTTAAGAATATGCAATCAAACATTATTTTTAATTATATAGATACCTGAGTGACAGGGGTTTTTGTTTATGTTAGACCGGAAAAGAAATTAATTCGACATTAATCTCTTGGTGCGACGAGATTTAACTGGCAAGGACATCGTCACATTTTTTTAACCACTAATCCCTTGATCGACGCGCCCGGACATATGCTGACAGGGGGGAACTTTCAATTGAAACTCGGATGATGACTGACGGTAACTTAATGTACTATCCAGAATAAGGGAGTTCAGGCCCTCAAAATTTATTTCGTTTCTACTGATTACACTACATGTCGATTTAAAGCCCTCTATCTCTCTTTCTTATTCAACTGATTGACAATCAGACCTACTGTTTTGGCCCTCAAAAATTTGAAACACTATTTCTTCCTAGCCAGACTTCACCAACTGTTGATTTACATATATTGTAAAAAACAGAAATGAAATTATTGAAATGAAAACAACCCGTTAAAATTCCAGAAAATTGTGAACAATTAATGTAATAAAAAAATGAAAGGAGATTGAAATTAAAACAAATTTTTTAAAAAATAACAAATTAATTGAATAAACGAAATTTTCTCTTTGTTGATGTTTACAATTTATTAATATTATACCACGACTTTCGTAAGAACTTAATTTCAGGGCCGGTTATTGGGCCTCCAATAAAGATACCACAACAAAATTAATTTTAAATTTTGCAATACACAAATATTCCTAACTTGAAAATTATTATAATTTTAATGAAATTATTGAAATCTTACAGTAAATGATAGTTACCATACAAGGTTTACAGTTGAGAAATTCATTTAGTTACATTACCATTGTCTGGTCATCCGGAGCTCGTGCTCACTTCATTTGATTTTAACACTTCACTAACAGACCATTTGCACTGATTCTATTGTATTTTGTTTGCAAACACAAAACACTGTTGACGTCTTTCTGTTTTTGACTATATAATTGTTTGTAGATTAACCATTACGCGCTGAACAATCCCTGTTTATAGTGCGCTCTATACTCTCTCTAAATATCAGATTCTTACGCCTTGGATTCTGTGCTCTCAATTTTCAAAAAAACCTCTGGGACTTAGCACCTGGAAATTCGTAATTAATAGTTTATCACTGGCGACTTGCGACTAGAACTGAGAAATTGTGTTTTATCAGTATCCCAAAAACCATTAGGAATTGGCAACGGACAACTTGCAACTGCCAACAGGCGACTACTAACATACCATTACCAGCTTCCCAAAGCACACTCTCTCTGTTGAAATTCTACATTCTCAATACGGACAATATATGTATATATATATATATACGACTGTGAACAAAAAGTAATGTGAATTTAATTATAAAATATAAATTATTTATTTATTCTTCCAAATCAATTTCATCCCCTTCAAAGTAATCCCCGTCCGATAAAACGCACTTTTTCCAACGCTTTTTCCAGGCATCGAAACAGTCGGAATAGTCTTTTTCCGGTACAGCATTCAAGACCTTCTTCGATTCGGTCTTTATCTTCTCAATCGTGTCAAAACGGCGTCCCCGCATTGGCCTTTTGAGTTTGCTGAATAGCCAGAAGTCGCACGGAGCCAAATCAGGCGAATATGGTGGTTGTGGAACGATATGAGTCGAGTTTTTGGCAAAAAAGTCGCGAAGAACCAATGCAGTATGACATGGTGCATTATCGTGAGGAAGGAACCAAGAGTTGTTCGCCCATAATTCCGGCCGTTTCAGACGAATAGCTTCACGCAAACGACGCATAACGCTCAAATAATATTCTTTGTTGGCAGTTTGGCCCGGCGGAAGGAATTCATAGTGCACCACACCACGATAATCAAAGAAAACTGTCAACATAACCTTGATTTTCGATCGACTTTGCCGTGGTCTTTTCGGTCTTGCTTCACCTTTTGCACGATATTCGCTGGATTGGTCGGTGGTTTCCGGGTCGTATGCGTAAATCCACGTCTCGTCTCCAGTAATGATGCATTTCAAGTGGTCCTGATAGTCAGACAGCAAAGTTTCACACACATCAACGCGACGCTTTTTTTTCAAAAAATTGAGCGATTTTGGCACCAGTCGATACTTGACGCGTTTGAGACACAAAACATTCTTCAAAATGGTTTGACCTGACCCAAATGATATTCCAACACTATCAGCGAGATCTCTAATTGTCCATCGACGATTTCTAAGCACCAAATCTTTGATTTTCTGGACGTGGCCCTCGTCGGTAGACGTTGATGGTCGTCCAGAGCGCGGTTCGTCTTCAACGCGTTCTCGGCCCTCTTTGAACTCGTTGTACCTCTTATAAACGTTCTTTTGTGCCATAGTTTGATCACCAAAGGCCTTCCGCAACATTTTCAACGTGTCCGCACAAGAATATTCGTTCAGAAAACAAAATTTGATGAAAGTTCTTTGCTCAACAAAATCACCCATTCCAAAAATCGAAAAATTCACTTTTGGTTGTTTACAAAAACACGTATAACTCGGAGATAATTAAACCTTTTGACAAACAGACGCTTGGCAAGTATTATAGACAGTCCTACCAACCTAGGGAAAAAAAATTCCTGCCTTCCTAATACCCGGGAGTTTTAAATGACAATTTCACCTTACTTTTTGATCACAGTGGTATATATATGTTACTGTGAAACACCAAAATTAGTGAATGTCAACATGTCGGCACAATCCAAACACGTCGGCAAAAGACCGAAAAACTCAAAATAGTTATACATTCGGACCTTCACCGGTAGATGTTGACAAACAAAGGAGCGCTCTGGTGAGTGTCGGACGAAACGTCTGAATTAGATTATTCCGTCGTCCAGGCACGAGATGTGTTCTGTTGATTTTTGTCGGTCTTGCGTAAAATCTTACAGTGTGCTTGCAACATTTGCTAATAATATTTTTTATCGGAAACTCTAATGATTATTAGTGCACTGAACCGTGATATGTATTTTTTAAAAATTACATACATTACTTGGAATTAAACGAAAAGACAATTGTTTTTAAGATACTTAAGAAAGATAATCTAAAATACTTTCAGTAGTTAGTTCTGCTAAAACTGAGTGCAGTATACCTGTGGATTATAGACGTTTAATCGATTCGATATTTTAAAAATTTAGATGATGACTGCTGTTTATGACATTAAAACCTGGAGAAACGAATATCCTGTATTACGTTACCAATGATGAATTTTTCAATATACTTTCCGAAAATCACATTATAACAAGCCACGGAGGAATTGTAAGTTGATCGAAAAAATATTACATATGAAGATGTAAAATTAAACTTAAATAACGTAAATAATCTCAAATGAAGCATAGAGCACCTCGGAAAGGTGTTGATATGAAACTAGTGATCAGTTCAAAAGATGCCAAGTAGGTCTGACGTACACACAGCGATGGCGGTTTTATATTAGTATTTTAAGAACATTTGACGAAGTTTGTCCAGGTACTACCATTATAATATTACAGTAGAAGAAGTGGCATACCACCTTCTTCAAATTTTCCTAATATTTGACGTCACAGCGATATTACATGCGGGTAACAGTAGAGAATTCCAGTATGGGCCTGCGCTGCGGAGTCCCACATGGAAAAGATCTTATTTGGGTTATGTGCTATGAGGAAGGATGTGTAGATAGAAAGTCTCGCCATAGTCACACATAAGGCTCAATCAAAAGGGCCAATCTGGATACACAAAATATGTTAACTGCATAGATGAACTATAATGGTTCAATGAAATGGTCCAAAGTTTTTCCCTTTGTCCAATTATCCAATTATCATTACCGAGCACGAAGGAATACGCCAGAGCCCATATCATATTCCATAAATTTTATTATGGATGTCTTCTAGATTCTCGCAAATGTCGTATATAGTTGTACTTCTATAACAGTCGTATTTTTATTATAATTCGATGCCTCGAATTCTAGTTTAATTCTTTACGTAACACGAACACTTTTTATTGTCCAGTAACGTCCAATAAGTCGTCGCACACGTGAACCTGCGATATGACGTCTCGATTTCCGCGCGCGCACTAATATTTAATCAAAATTCCTAAATTATTACAACTACAATTCTTTTCGCGTTTATGGTAGAGGCGTCTCACTCACACAGTGCCTTTCTACGTGTTTTCAAAAATATGTGTGCATATTTCCGTTACAATTTGTTCTCGCGTGTCTGTGAGCAGGTCAGGGTGGATATTCTTCTGTGAGCTGAAGGACAAGAAACGGTGCTAAATGAACAAAAGTGACCTTAGGGACGCACGCCTTGGCCGTTGGACAGCCCCGACTGTAACGGATATATATATATATATATATATATATATATATATATATAGTAATAATTAAATAAAAATTACAAATGGCTGAATGTGGCTTAAATGAAATACACTAATAACTTTAAAGAATAAACAAAATTTATTAACAAAGTTAAATACACAATAATCTTTGGGATCTCAGGGTCTTAAACTGGGTTTGATAAATGGGTGAATTTATACAATCAAAATTACATTTTACCTTTTATGGAAGTTAATGCGTCTGAAACATAGACGAAATTTGATGTGGAAGAAATAATACTACAGATTGAATTTAAACAGTTTTAAATTTCATCAGGAATTAACGATCTCATTTTGTCGATAATTAAATAATTAAAGAACGATCTGACTTTTATCTTTTAAAAGTGGTTTACAAATGATTTTATAGTTTTTCTCTACTTACGTCCGCCCAGATCTCATTTTAGGTTTTCGTGCACAAAATTTGGGGATATCACTGATTCTAATACTCACAGATTCTAAATGTTCACAGGCTCTAATTGGCGTAGATTTGTTGGTTGGTCTAACACAAATGAGTAGGTTCTCGATGCTTTGCTGCAACCTGGATTTGCAGATCTCGTGACTTTAGTTGGAAATGTACTTCCTTGGTTTGTCTATGGCCAGCAGGTTGAATTTATGCTCGGCCACCGATTACAACATTAGTTTCACTCTCTCCTTCTTGACTGAAGATTACTTTACTTTTCAATATTTTAGAGCATGTTTGTAACTGCTATCAAACTGTTCTATTTGCGGTCCGCTGCCCGACTGCAAAACTTTTTTATAACATGAATTTTCTGGTCTTTACACCTCGCTGTTCTATGCCCGACTGCCCTCCTCGTCTCGTAGATTTTTAGCGCGTAAAATTCTCAACTGCCCAACAATGTTTTATTTGCATTGCCGCCTTGTTGCGGCGTCCACTCTATATCTACTAATAATGAGTCCTCTACAAATCCAACTTTCCAATTAGAACAATGTCTTAATTACTAATTACTACAATATATATAGTAATAAACAAAATAAAATTTAATTTTTTACATTGTGCCCCACGTTGAAGAACCAATTTAAATATAACAAAAAAAATTAATAATTTTTTTTTATCTTAGTTGAAATTTTACAAATGGATATTGTTGAGCTACTGCTTAATTTTCAGGGTCGCCTATCGGACCTCCAATAAAGATAGTTACATAAATGGCAATTGAATCATACAAGGCAAAATATTCCTGACTTAAATTATTATTATTTCAAATAAAATGATCGAGATTTGAAATCTGATGATAATTATATTTACTCTACAAGGTTTACAAAATTCTTTTTATTTACTTTAGCCTTGTCTGGGCTCGATCTCACTTGTTTTTTAAACATATCACAAAAAGGCCATATTTCACTGAATTTAAAGATATTTTAGTTTGCAAACACAAATCACTTTCTGATCCTAACTGTTGATAACTTTGTTTGAACAATCACAGTTGGTAGCTTTGTTCTCTAAAACTTTGATAATTACTCGAACATGGCAATAGACGAAATATAATTCCAAACTGGCGACTTTCAATTCCAAAACCATGGATTTTTAGTACAACATTTCTCAGCTTCCAAATCACACTTTCTCAGTCGTGGTCCCAGGAACTCTGAATACGGACTCCTCAATACACACCTTTCTCAATCCTCCTCTGAGCAACTCTGAATCTCTCAAGTTCCGTACGTCTCAATGCTGTCTGAGGCAACAATGCAACTCTAGCAAGCAAGCATTATAGGCTCCATATTCTTGTAGACAATCCTTAAGCTATAATGCAATGGCCTCATATTTACGCCGCCGATAATGAAATTAGTAAAATTTTATTTATTAAATAATTACATATTTGTAATAATAGTATATATATATATATATACATTTTTTCCGAGACAGGGGCTGTTATGGACGGCGCTAGATGCAGAAAAACGTGTGCGGTTCTTCATCAGGAAAGGTTTAGAGAGTGATCTTGGGTGGTCGCGTCTCTATGGTGCCAGAGTACAGGAACCAGCAGTCTGCGATAGAACGTGTGACCAGCTGATACACCGGCATATGTAGAATTCCATGTGTACACCTTTCCATTGCCGTACAAGTTCTCGTCGTTGTTGTGGGACATATTTGTAGTATAATGACCAGTAGTGCTCTTCAATGGCGTGCTTAATTTAATAAGAATTCCTGTACAACAATTGTATTCAAATTCTGTAACTTTTAGAATTTATTTTCTTAGGATTGTAGAGAGTTAAGTAAGCATAAATGAGAGTGTAAAACTGGTACCAACGATTCAGTAACCTTGTGGCTGAGATGATTGGAGTAATTTGCAGATAAATTTTTGTAATTTAACTGTACTTTAAAATGTTCAGGAAGTGTTATATACTATACTCTCAGAATTAAATCAAAGTTAGGAAACTAGAGGTAGAGAAACTAAGAGTCTCGTGTTCGGCTCAATTACTCAAGAGTTTCGGAAAGGTAATTTTTAACTCGCTGTTTTGACCGCGCCGATAGCGTTAATCGAAATTTGCAAAGACGTTTCTCGTATTCATATTCAATAGATAAATTAATTCTGCATACGCAGAAGCGACCGGGTCGGAAATCGTGAAGCGATTATATGCGGATGTGATAGATCCTGGTGGCACTTTGGGAAACAAATTTATAAGCACTTGAGTGAAAAACTCTTCAAACCATTTATTTTTATTGTTTATTTAAAAAATAAACATAAATTAATTCATAATGAATCTAATTTGAAATCTTGTTGCTGGAAGAAACTAAATTGTCCCAATCACTTAGTTATCTATTTGAGAAAGAAAATTTGCCTACGTACTTTTTTGTGGTCTCGTTTTGATTTTAAATATGTGTTTACCTCTCCCAATATAATGTCTGTCCACGTTTTTCTGTACCTAATGCTAGTGCCAAGGTTCACGTATTGCGATTGTGCTTTTCTCCTCAGAAGTTTCCCAACAATGCACTCTACAATCTAGTGTGGGACGAGCCACAGATTTACAAGCAAATTATTTTTAACATTACGTTGCCCTGTTATATAATGCTCATTTTGAAATTTAACGATTTCCATAGACTTCATTTGATCTTCCAAGTTTATTTTTTCACCTGTTACTTGAGGTTCTTTCTCCCCATGTTTGTTATAACTCAATCGTACATCTGCACGAAATTCATTGAACGTTGTTGATTTGCTTACTTTTTATCTTCATTTTATTTGGTTTAGCCCCACTATTTGGTGCAATAAAATCGTTTTGAAATTCGAACTCATCCCAAACACCATTTATCGACAATGAATAGGGTAATCGCATAATTGTTATATAATTTTTGCAATTTACATACTCAGCCTATTGGACCCGCACAGAGCTTCAAGACTGTGAAACATAGAAGACGTGAATGGAAGGCGGATTTCCTCTCCACCTGATCGTTCATCACACACAATAATACTTTGGTCGCTCTGTGCACTGTCTCTGTGAGCACGACACCGATATTTGTCAACAGTTACAAATTACAAAATTCAGTACTGATAATTTCACGAATTAGATGTTTGGTAATAATACACATTATTGACCTCAGACCAAAATATTTTTTCAGCCTTCTTTGTAAGCACCATTACTAACCCCCATAAATGTGATATCTATGGATAGATAATTTTGCAGTTACTATTTTTCTTTAGAAATTTTTCGCAGATAAACTGGCGATAACAGTAATAAATAAGCTATCTATAAACGAAAACCTCGATCACCTTTTGGTAGAAACTGAAGATCAGAGTTATATTCCATGTCAATAAAAACACCAGCCACTGATTTTCGTAACATTGACATATGTGTATTGTTTTTCTTATTCATCTTTCGACTTAATCGGCCATTTTCAGCTAATTTTTTACATAGATAATACTGAAATTGAGCATAAAATTGTACACCTTTACAAACATGAAATATTTACAAAAATGAAAACAAAGTTGTCAATGAAAGTGGAATTACGGGTAAATTTTGTGCTGATATTTTAAACCGATTAAAATTTTAATAATTTAACAGAGAGGACATCAATAGAACCACTAATATGTTATCTATAAAAATAAAAATAACCACAAGACAATAACATTTTAACGTGGTCTTTCCTTCAAGCTCATTCTTTCATTGTGAAAGCAGCTGACAACGAAAACTCTCCACGCTCACTTAATAACTTTATATTGCCAAATATTATCCAGATAAAACTAATAATATAAATTATCGAAACAAAAGTATTTATATAAATTTAAATTTAAATCCAGTATCCTGATAGGTTCCCATAATTCATAACTGGTAGTTAAACTCCGATTTTCGGCATTTGTCGACAGAATTTTGGAGCGCACCCTCCACAGATCACAAAATTATACAGAAATTATTACGGAAACGTGTAAAGGATAGTTTCTTCGTGTGTTTTAGCGAGAGCAGGAGGAGTTGCGAAGCGTAAATCAGAATTATTTCCAATCTTTAGACGCTACAGACGCTAGATGCCATCCAGAACGTTCAGCGGTTGTCTTCTAGTGAACACTGCAATTCTCATTTTCCAACTGATCACAACAACGAACCAGTGAGTGTGTGATAAGTAAAATATATATTAAGTATTAATTGAAGTATCAAATTTTAATTTTTTTATAACACGACGAAAATAACGTTTTTGATGCTGTTTTTATCTAAATAAAGATAACCAGTTAATTGAATTCAGCTGGTTTTTTCGCAGTTTGTAAATTTTTATTTGATTAAAAAGAAAGTTATGGTATAATATTTCAAACGACTATTGCCACGGCTAATAAAAATAAAAACTTTTTTTATTTTAA
Source organism: Zhengitettix transpicula (assembly GCA_037074705.1). Taxonomy (NCBI): domain Eukaryota; kingdom Metazoa; phylum Arthropoda; class Insecta; order Orthoptera; family Tetrigidae; genus Zhengitettix; species Zhengitettix transpicula. Next base: position 189,581,969 of record CM073591.1, read on the forward strand.
AAAAAATTCTTTGACAAAAAATTTAATTACTAAGGATCCATTATTAAAGATTTAGTGTTTTCACAAGCGGTGAAATTTTCATTTTATGAATTTTAGATTTATCTGCCTTGTCGAAGATGAATAAATTTCATTAATTAATTTTTTTTTAGTTTTTAGTTTTGAACTTTAACTTAATGTCAAATTTTATATTGAATTTAAGATTACAATTAAAATACGATAATTTCTTAAATTAACGTTTTCTTTAAATTTTGTTTTAAATTAATTATTTCAGTAAAGTTAATTTTATTAATTTCGCTTTCTTGAACAGAATTTGAGTTTTTATTATATTTTATTAAATATGGAGAAAATTTAAATGCATTTAAAGAATAAATAGTTATTATTAAATTTCAAATTTCTTCATTTTAATTTTTTAGCTCCATCACAAATGGATGTACCTGAAAGTGTGTTGAGATTGGTAGGCTAGAACGAAATAATTTAAAATGATGTCTCCTTGAAATAAATATAAAATTTAATTTTTTAAAAAATTCATTGGCTATTGGTATTTCTATCGCGGTAATCCTATACTATCCCTTATAAATTTGCTCTGTTACCTGAGGGCGTGGGAAGGCACAGGTAAGCGGTATGATGTTGCAATAGACTCACAGACACTTAAATATATGTATGCGACTTATAACGTGTTTATTTTCCTCTATATACAAATATATACTATACCACAGTCTTGATATAATAGTAGTTACGTTTTATTTGTCATAAAATCGTGAATTTATGTAATAGGTGAATTTAATGAAAATAAAATATTATGTTTAATTTAATTTTAAATTTAATAGTTCTTGTGTCAAGTAAAATGAGGTCACAGCATTTACAATTACCTTAGTTGACGATCCTGACTGTAATGGAGTAACGGACGGAAGGAAGCTTTGCTTAATGAGTCGTATTTACCACAAAGGCGGTCGTGGGAATGAATATCTTGGGGAAGGTGCATGGGTCAAGTGATAATGGCTTTAAGCGCAGCGCTAAGTGCCGTGGAACTAAGAAATCCACTCCACTGTCTTCACGAAACACCACATCCTGTTCCCGCCCAATTAAATTCGCAATTACTGTTTCACAGCGCGACCTGCTACAAGTGAAATACTTTAAATGACTGTCAAACCAACATTTCCAATCGAGACGAGTGTTTCATTTAAGAGTACATTGTCATATAATGTTCGTGGAACACACAACAGAAACTCAAGGAATTTCATGAAGTTGTTTTATATAAATAGTAGTTATCTTAGTTGGACGGAAGCACAGGTAAAAACACAAATACTGTTTAAACCATATTTCAGTTCCAAGAAATCATATTTCTAAAGTGTTTTCCTTCGAACTTACTCTCAGCGCAACGTGTTCGCAAACAATGGAAGCCATCCCACCTAAACCGATTGATCGATTGAGTCCAAACTTGCACAGGCGGATAACCGAAACAATAGAAAGCGGCATTTAGATTTATAATAATAAATTCCATTATTTCTAGTTGGAGGAAATAGGATACGTCATAATATAATATTACAAGAAAATAATAAAATAATAGAGAACCTTGTAGGAGAGATACGAAGGGGCTACCTTTGGGTATGCACTTTCCTCTCCGTTTTTGAACTAAGGTTCCCACAAGCCGAGGCACCTCGGCCTGTTCTGAGAGGTGTATGTTCCGGGGTCACAGACCTTGGGCATACGGTAAGAGTTGTCCGCTATTCCCATTGGAATAGTCGGCCAGCTGCCTCCTAAACTGGTCGAGGAACGGAGAAGGGAATGCTGCGTCCCCACAGCAAACTCCTGTCCCGCTATCGGAAGGGCGTGGGACAAGTACCCAATGCCCGACCTACCCGATGCAGGTTTTTCTAGGGTTTTCCCTGCATTTCTTTAGGCGAATGCCGGGTAGGATCCTTAAAATATAGCCCGGGGGCCCTAGTAACCCTTGGCTACCTTCCTCTACCCTTCCGCATCCTCCCTTTCAAATCCCTTCCTATGCTATTAAAGGGGAGTTGCCCTCATGTAGGATTACCCTCATGTAGACTGTTGCCCTAAAAAAAAATAATATATATTATAATTACAAAGTTTAAAAAAGAACTTTTACTTTACAAAAAATACATATAATATAAAGCAACGTTAAAGATACTAATATAACGGTAATTAAAGAAAAGGTAACTATATTAATCTTCATTTTTCATTCGGCCGAGCTTCCAATAACAAATCTTACTTCGATTTCCGCCGACGACGACTTCGTTGCTGGCTGCCCGATGGATTCCTCGTGACCTCGTGGTTGATTACCGGGTTCCTTATTTCTTCCTTTTTATCTCTCTCTCTCACTCTCTACGCTCTCCTCGGACCGAATCCCCTTTTCCTCCCTTCCGATTTTCGTTGCTCTTACTTTCCCCCGACTTTTCCAGCATTATTGTCTGGAGGCGATTTCTCCCAAAATCCCCGGACATTAGCGCCAGGTGGTCTTCAGTTCGACTTTGTCGCGCCGCCAGAAGTAAAAACAATTCCCTAAGAGCCTTTACGAAATTTCCCCAATAAAGTTAATATAAAATTTACTCTGATAAAATATAAAACCATAAATTAAGGCTCCCGCGTTACAAATCCTTAACGTTGAATGTTTGCGAACTTAGTTATTACATTAAAATAGTTTCGTGTTTACAACAAATATACTAGTACACAACTATGTGTCCGTCTGTACAATCGTCTTAACGTCATACACTATCTATCGAAATTTAATCATGCGGAAAAATGTCGACCAGACTGGGAATCGAACCCAGGACCTTCCGCTTACCAGGCGGCTGCTCAGACAACTAAGCAATCCCTTGTAGACTTTTTTTATGGCCTAATTCTGTGAACTAATGAAGAAGGGACATTTAATGTAAATTGATGATAGGTTTTTGGAAGTATCACTTCAAGAATAACGAGATCATAAAAAATAGTGACCTGTAAATAGTAGGTGAACCGAATTGAGGTCTTAGGACGAAGGTCACACCGGGTCTAGAGTCAACAAGAAATAACTTAATGATCTGAGCAACCGCCCAGTAAGCGGTCTTGAGTTCGACTCCCGGTCCGGTCAACATTTTTCCTCATGATTAAGTTGAATAACTTAACATTGCCTTAGACCTGATGCTTAGTTAAGCTCTCTTTATTCTTAAATTATTATCTATCTAATTTGATCGATAGTGCATGAGTACAATAAATAAATCGCAATATGTTAATATTATTTGTCATTTATACCTGAGTTGAAGATTATAGTTATATACATTCACACAAATATACTTATTTTACATTAATATAGAAATATATACACACATACCCACGTACATATACTTCATATTGTTTTAATATATTTATAATTTCATATGTTAATATGTGTACAACCGTGACACTTATCTGTATGAGTTTCACCCCATTAATACACAGAAGGGAGTACAACAACCCTGTTAAGCAAGCTTCTCCTACATATTAAAAAGTTGATAAATTAACATAATTCAATATTGAACCTGCTACATTTTTATTTATCCACTCCTATACTGTAATTTGTACATATGTAAGAATCTAATTACCATAAACCAAATCTAACTAGTCAGTATGTGATATTAGATTAACATAATCCGATTAATAATGTAATTAGACTAATGTTAAACGTTTTGACTCAATTCATTCCCTGGAACTTCGTTGAAGAATCCACGGAATATCATCGTTCTGATAAGAAACATATTCCGAGATCTAATATAAGTAGGATAGTAAGACTAATCGGCTTTCTTTCCTTGAAAAATAGTTTTTCATCCAGCACTATTCTCCTTTTGAAATATTCTTTGATTCATCTATCCTTGATAATCATGTTTCGCAAATAGTAAAATATTTCACCACTCTCACTACATATTAAGTAATTGTGGAGTTTTGAGTTCGCTGTTTATTTTCAATTTGAAGTTTTCTTGAAGTAAATAGTGCATTCTTTTATGGAAATTGAAATACTTCATATCCTTCTAATTACAGCTTCTCGGTTGTTCTACATAATTTATATTACTGTTCTATCAAGAAGTTTAACCCTATTTTCTGGTAGTAAAACCAAGTTACATTTTATTCTATACTTAAATTGATCTTTTTGCAACTTTTCCTTCTGATAACCTTTCATATCGTATTTATCAGTTTAATTTTTTTTCTTTTGTGATAATGCACACATTTGTATGCCTTTGTTTTCTTCAGTAACGCCGATTTCAAAACATTCGTAGTTCGCCTGGTTTCATAAGCTCCTAATAAGATGTAATGTATTTAATAATTAAAACCATAGTTTTATGCAGAATATCATAATGTTGAATGTAGTACGAAGATTCATTCTTTACACCGAGAAAGACGGCATTCTTTAGTACGAAGATTTTTTCCGTTTCGGGACTGAATCAAATAATTGTAAATAATATTTTATTTCTTACGATTCTATTTTCCTGATTTTGACTCAATTATCTGTTAGCTAATAATCTTATAGTAATGACTATGGAGAATAGTAGACTAATATCCGTGTTTTGAGACGTAGGGCGGAGATGCGCATATGGAAACGTGACGCATGTAAACCGGTAACAAAGTCACGCACAGGACACATAAATCAAATAGCTACGCGTTCTTCCTTGTCATATCCTCCTCTAAATACCTATAACCCATACAATCTCATATAGAAAACAAGTTTGTATTCTATTAAGGAAATACAAGAACAAGTGTTCTAAACTGAAAGGGAGACGTTATTTATTATTGGTCAGTTATCTGTCTTTAAATTGGTTTCATGTTTTTAACTGAGTTTAGCCTGTCGTGATTTATATATTAGGCATGTAATCATTAAATTAGGTGAAATGGAACGAAGCAATATAATAATTTCAAAATATGTCTCAAAAAGACGGATTTCACTAATTCATAAGGATAATTACGTTATATTAGCTTAAAGCTTTGTGAAGAGACAGAAGATATACAGTTCTCAAAGAATGAGACGATTATTATTTACTTTCCTTGTCCATTTAGTGTCTTTTTTATTCATGTACCATCTGCTTATCGTCATTGATACGTTCACCCTCTCTAAAGTTTCATATACGATTCATGTTCAGAAAGAAATTATACTGTGACCATAACGGGCTGTGATTTTTTGTTTTTTGAAGGTTGGCAAGACTGAGTGGTAGAGGAAGATCTCATGACAGAGCGTGCATCGACGGAACACGGTAGTACTTACTCTCACGTTGAAGTGTCCAGTTGTCTAAAATGTGTCGGTAAGAAATCCCGCCCTGTGTTGTGATCCGCTTCCTACTCGCGGAAGCAATAACACCTACCGACATTTTTCTGGATACAAAACGGTTTACAGCAAAGGTGTTATAAAAAGAACAAGTCAAATAAATTCCCCATCTATCAAAAAAAAATTCAAAATCATAATTTCGGGCAAAAAAAAATTCATGGCCTCAGTGTTTTGCAACCGAAAAGGCATAATTTTGGTCGAATACTAAAGGGTTCTGCACACGTCAACCGAGGTGTGTGAAATGCGGCGCCAACCATCTAACATACACGTGCAGTAAAACAAAGGAAAACAAACCAAAGTGCGTCTTATGCAACGGTTCACACCCTGCGAACTATAAAGTATGTCAAGTCTACCAGGAATTGAAACAGAGAAAATTTCTTCCACCACGCCCTCGACGACCTGTTGAGTAAGCAAATATCACCACGACACAAGTACCAAATAGAAATGTAAGATCCTTTGCTCAAGTTACTTCAAATTGGACACAATCTCCTCTGGAAATTAATGCACCACAAACATCCCACATTGTGAAACCAAAAAAAAATTTATGGAACTATCTTAGTATATAAAAATAATGGTGAACCTCCTCACAGCCATTATCTCCAAAATAAAATAATGACGGAAAAACTTAAGATTGCAGAATGGAATACCAATGGCATTACTACGGGCGTTTATTAATAATCACGATTTGGACATAATATTAATATCTGAAACCCGCTTTACAGAAAAAAGTTATTTCACAATACCTTATTACAGCATTTATGACACTTAAAACCCAAGTGGAGCTGCACATTGGGGTTCAGCAATAATTATAAAACGTTCCATCAAACACTACGAAACAGATAAATATACTCATGAGCACATACAAGCTACCAGTGTGTTCGTGGAAGACTGGACAGGACCAATTACAACCACAGCCTTGTATATTCCCCCAAGGTACAATATAAAAGCAGAGCAATACTCCCAATTCTTTAGTACACTTGGAACGCGTTTCATCTGTGGCGGTGATTACAACGCTCAACACCAGGAATGGGGTCCTAGAATAACCACTACTAAAGGTATAGATTTACTAAAATCACTCAACTACCTCATCACCTCATCACCAGACAACCCACATACTGGCTTACGGGCAAGGATAAAATCCCTGATCTTCTCGACTTTTGTGTTACAAATAACATTGCACATAACTATCTCCTAATTGAATGATGTCCTGATATGTCATCAGACCATTCCCCGATCATAATTACACTAAGCACTCAAATAGGTTACAAACCTAGACCAATTAGACTCTGCAATAAGAAAACCGACAGGGATAATTTCAGAGAAATTATTAAAAAGGAAATTTCTATCTCAGAATATCCCTCAAAACCACTGATGACCTCGATGATGAAATTGAATACCTGCAACTTACTATTTAAAATGCCGCTTGGGAATCAACTCGTGTAGTTAAATCGAACCCTTACCTACGAAAATCAAATAAGCAATAGCTGAGAAAAGGAAGATTCACAGAATCTGACAGACAACTAGATTCCCAAATGATAAAAAACAGACTCAACAAAGCTACACGTAATTTGAAAGCATTGCTTCAAGATCAAAAGAACCAGGCCATACAATATTATCTATCAAACCTTTCATCTACCGAAGCAACAGATTATTCATAATGGAAAGGCACGAGGAAATTAAAACAAACACATCAAAGAATACCACCGATTCGAAAACCCGACAGTAATTTGGCAAGAAGCGATCAGGAACAGGCTAATGTGTTTGCAACACATCTTGGGAATATATTTCATCCCTTTCCCTCTACACTAACTGCAGAAGCCGAAATACAACTAGACCTTGAGTCACCTAACTAACTAAGCCTACCGACGAAAAAGATGACAATTAACGAAGTACAAACGCTAATTAAGACCAACCTAACAAGTAAAAAGACTGCAGGTTATGACCTAATTACAGATGACTTTCTAAAGAAATTACCAAAGAAAGGATACAAACTAATAACGGCCATAATTAACGCTATCCTAAGATTGAATCATTATCCGGACGAATGGAAGGTGTCCCAAATAATACTTACACCTAAACCAGGAAAGTCGCCTGAAGAACCATCGTCTTACCAACCGATCAGCTGATTTCCAATAGTATCCAAAGTTTTTGAAAAACTATCACTAAGAACATTAAAACCAGTCCTGCAAGAAAATGAATAAATACCAGCACACCAATTTGGATTTAGAGAGAACCACGCCACTATCGTACAGGTTCACAGAGTAGTAACCAGACTTTCGAAGAAAATAAATACTGCTCCACGGCCTTTCTCAACATAACTCAGGCATTTGATAAGGTCTGGCACACGGGATTGCTGTTCAAAATCAAGAAAAATTTACCGCACAATTACTATCATCTTTTAAAATTCTATCTGAGCGACAGATACACTTCCAGATTAAGTTTCAAGATGATCTAACAAAATGACATCCTATTAACTGAGGTGTACCACAAAGTAGTGTGCTCTACCTTCTCTACACGGCAGATATTCCTACCACCGACCGTACGTTCATGGATACATTTAACAGATGATACTGCTATTTTAGCATCTCATGAAAACCATAGCATTGCATCGAGTCACCTACAAACCTCGCTTAACCAAGTTAAGATTGGTTCCGGCTTTGGCGCATAAAAGCAAATTTAGCCAAGTCTACTCCAGTAACCTTCACCCTCAGAAGACAAACGTGCCCACCAGTATCACTCAACAATACACCGCTTCTTCAAGCAGAATAAGTCCGATACCTTGGTATGCACTTCGACCGTACTAAATTGGAAAAAACATATTCTGTAAAAAAAAAGTTAAATTGGCTACTAGGACGAAAATACAAACTACCTTTAAACAACAAAGTACGGATTTACAAAAGCATACTAAAGCCTATTTGGACATACAGTTTACATCTATGAGGAACTACAAGAAACTCCAACTTTGAAATTCTACAGATTCCAGTCAAAGACTAAGGATCAGGTGCTCCATGGTATGTTAGAATCGAGAACATCCATAGGGATCTCCATATAAAAACGGTGAAGGAAGAAGTGAAGTGCATGAGTGCTAAATATATTAAATATTAGAAAATCATACAAACTGTCTAGCTATAAAACTGTTTGACAACAGCAACTCCACCAAAATACCAAAAAGACTGAGTCCTCTCGAACTATACTTAAATGTAAAATATTAACTATATAGTAATAAGTAATTTTGGGATAGCATCTCACATGTACTTTTTAATACATATAATTTACTCAATGCTCAACAGAACAGGTTCTAAATATAATTTAAAGATAAACAATAATAATTTTGTATAAAGAGTTATTGGGTTTCCGGTCGGGTAACGTGATTTGAGCACAACGTTTCCATGGCTGACACCGCCATCTTCGTCAGGTGAAAACGTCGGGAAAACTTACCCTCTTTAATAATAATTTTGACCGAATTTATGCCTCAGGGTGAGATCATCAATGCCCTACGATATTGAGAGACCCTAAAATACTCAAAAGGAGCATTCAAAACAGGAGGGGAATACTGACGAGAGGAGTGTGCTTCTTGCACGACAACGCTCGTCCTCACACACACTTAGCCACCAATGCGCTCTTGGACTCATTTGGTTGGGATGTTTTGAACCACCCCCCGTAATGATCTGACTTGAAACCTGTCTGAAGGCACACATGGGTAGAATGAATTTTCAACTGACGAGCAGTTGTAGAACGAGATTCTGAAGTGGGAGAAGCAGCTGATGGGAGAGTTCTTCGAGGAGGGCATACAGAAGCTTGTGACACGGCTCTCCACATGCATTGAACTGGATGGCGATGATATGGAAAAAATAAAACACTTTTCCAAAAAAATTATAAAAATCTAGTACACTTACTTTCTGAACATGTCTGGTATTAATACTTGAGGACAGGTACGTAACAAATTTGTATGCATCAGACCATTACTTTTTTCTGAACAGAGCCGAATAATAATTATTTTGAGTAGATGTGTAGAATAGTGCTGGAAATATAATTGCCGTTGAACGATTCCCTTGAATGCGATGTGAACAGTCAGAAAAAATCCTCTCATATCTTCGTACACGTGCATCTCGTATGACTGCTTGGTGGACTAGTTGGTGTTCTTGTCATTTAGCTTCGTGTAAGAAAATAATAAACAAATTTTCACTCTACAGTAGCTTGCAGTATTCTTGCAGCAGCCGAGAGCAGTTCGGTTAAAGATGAAGTCGATATGATGTTTATAGTTTTATTCTGTGATTGTTTTCTTATTTTTAGTGTTTTCTTCTGTAATTGTTAGTTACTGTAATTTAAGTTAAAGGTTTCTTTTGTGGATGGCATAATTTAAAAAGGTTTAAATTTAGAACTGAAATATACTTTTTGTTTTTGTCAATTGAATTCATTAATTATATTTTATTACGTTAGTTTTACGTTCTTTAAATTCGTATTGTTTATTCAATGAAATATTGTAATTTTGAATTCAAATAAACTGCTATACCTCTTACTGTCTTGGCTTTATTAAACTTTTACCTCTGATATAAAAGAAATAGAAGAAAATCTGTTATACAACCACATGAAAAGTGAATAACTCAATAATGGAGTTAGGGGAAACTTCAAAACAGATATTTTTAACAAAGTTCTTTTCCGAGATCCTACATTTTTAAGTTGCTTTAAGTTGTTGTGCACATCCCCGCGAAGGTTTCTGTAGTGTTTTAGAAACGTTAGGACACTACCAAGTGCTGAAAGGGGGTTAAATTAAAAACATTCTAAAACTATCGATATTAGCACCGATAAATTACTTTTTGGGGTGTATGTATTTAACACTTTCTATCCATAAGAATTTACTGTATAATTTCAACTTTAAGGCATCAATAAAAGAGAAACTGGAGAGGCGTTACATAAAAATTACACGAAACAACCGAGATTGTTTTCAAATCCAAGGTTATAGAAGTCAGTGACTTTAATTCTGACATTCACTACGTTAGTTAAGTTGTACTTCAGGTCCTACGTGTGGGTGTAGAGGAGGAATTTTAAAACATGCTAAAACGGCCGTTTTTAGCGTAATGTGTTTATTTTTAGTGGTGTATGAGATTAATAGTTTCCTATTCAGATATTTCAGTAAATAATTTCAACGCAGTATAGCATGAGTAAGCATAATCACTATGGAACCTGCTGGAGGGGAGTTACATAGAAAAAAACGCAAAACCGCCAAGATTGGAGTCAAATCCAGGGTTATAAATGTCAATGAGTTTAATTGTGACATTTAATATATCAGTTCAGTTGTATTTCAGCACCCTAGGGGTGGGGGAGGAAGTGGGTGAAATTCCGTTATATAAAAGTAATGAGTAAATAACTGAGACTGGTGTTGTATTTAGAGTTATCAAAGTCGCTGAGTTTAATTTTGACATTTACCATACTGGTTAAGACGTAGTTCAGCCCCTAGAAGTAGGGGTGGAGGGGTGAAACAAATTTCTGCGAAGTAGGTGTCGATTCTGGTGTTATGGAAGATTCAACTCCAAAAGTCAAGGGAGGGAAGTACCCATATTGCTGATTATGTAAAAAAGGCAGTTATTAGTGTCGATTTCGGGGTCTAGTAGTTTTATTCTCGTGGTTAAAGAAATGTTATGTTCCACTTCGTGGAAGTGGACGTGGTTGACAAAATATTACCCGGAGTAGATTTGACCCTCTTAAATTACCAGGAAATTTTTCATATTTTCTTAGGAATATTTTGGTCTCTATTTAGTACCATCATGAGGATCAGGAGTAGTTTTACACTTTATTAATTTACGAGTATTGTTTACTGTTTTAATTCGTCTATATTTTTAGACACTTTTATTTTATGTAGTAGATTTCCCGAATACCGTCAGTCATCATTCTGGTTTATTTTAAGTTAGATGCCGAGAGGTTAGGTCGGGGAATGTTCCAAACACTGGCGCTATTGATGCTGGTTAAATTAAATGTTTACCAAGAGGTCAAAATCGAATTAATTCCTTCTCCGGGGTAATTTAAATAAATACCCGGGCAACGGCGAACTTTAGCTAGTAGGTACATAAAAAATCGAGTAGCAGTTATACCGAATACTCGTGCAGATACTCCTAATCTTGTAACGTGTCCGGAAATATGACAAGCTGTTTTAAGGTACAATCGTTGAAGAACTTTCGGGACCAGTTAAATTAGAATGTATCACCAGTATGTTATTTTAGTTCGTAGCTCACAACTGTTGTAAACAGGTCGGCAAAGATGTGTAGAAATTCTCATGTCTCACTTAATTTTGATATGTGACGATGTGAAATCCAACGGACGTCCGTAAAATATTTTCACCTCATATGGATATTGCGAAAGAGGCGGAAGTTTTCCAGCCGCAAAGGATGAGGCTTACGCGTTATATTCCTCTAAATGTAAGAGTGGATGAGTTAACTTCTCACTCACCACTATATATTTCCTTTCTCTGAAGAGTAATTCCCCTCTACCTATACCTCATAAATCTGTAGAAGTTTTAACACAATGTATTCTACTTCTCGTTTGTCACACATAAAAAGAATATTGGTAGAAGTTTGTTTAATTAATTACGCTAGAAAACAGTTTGAAATATAAATCGGAAAGTTGAAATTGCAAAATACTAACTATAACCAGAATTTGAAAACTTTTGAACTCAAATATACAGAGACTCGTAATAAGACAAAATGATAACATAAATTTATTTCCTAATTATTCTATCATTTAACTACCGCAGATAAATGTTGTTAGATGCTAATGTAATTCCACAAATGTTTATTTTTAATGGAGTATGCAAAACTCCATGGTCTTTACTTCATTTTGGTGGCTTGAGAATTTAAAACTTATCTTATTATTTAATGACGTACCTGACATTTTTTCCCTATACGCGTAGGCGCAACACTAAAGACCATTCTTTTTAATGTTTTCCTTCTGAGCCTTTCAGTCCCTTCCTATGCTATTAAAGGGGAGTTGCCCAATGTGGATCACCCTCATGTAGCCTGTTGCCCTAAAAAATAAAAAAAAATAAAAAAAAGCATTTATGAAGATGCAAGTAAGCCTGCGAGAGGATTTCACGCAGGTGAATCTTCCCAGAGAGCTCTGGCGGGGGCTACCTTTGGGGATGCTCTCACATCTCTCTGGTTTTTTTGAACTAAGGTTCCCACATGCCGAGGCACCTTGGTCTGTTTTGAGAGGTGTATGTTCCGGGGTCGCAGACCTTGGGCATACGGCAAGAGTTGTCCGCTATTCCTATTGGAATAGTCGGCCAGCTGACTCCTAAACAGGCCAAGGCATGGCGAGGGGTAAGCTGCGTCCCCACAGCAAACTCCTCTCCCGTCATCGGAAGGGCGTGGGACAAGTACCAAATGCCCGACCTACCCGATGCAGGTTTTTCTAGGGTTTTCCCTGCATTTCTTTAGGCGAATGCCGGGTAGGATCCTTAAACCATAGCCCGGGGGCCCTAGTTAACCCCTGGCTACCTTCCTCTACCCTTCCGCATCCCCCCTTTCTAATCCCTTCCTATGCTATTAAAGGGGAGTTGCCCAATGTGGATCACCCTCATGTAGCCTGTTGCCCTAAAAAAAAAAAAAGCATTTATGAAAAGCTAAGGAAGCCTGCGAGAGGATTCTCTCGCAGGTGAACCTTCCCAGAGAGCTCTGGCGGAGGCTACCTTTGGGGATGCATTCACATCTCTCTGGTTTTTTTTGAACTAAGGTTCCTACATGCCGAGGCACCTTGGCCTGTTTTGAGAGGTGTATGTTCCGGGGTCACAGACCTTGGGCATACGGCAAGAGTTGTCCGCTATTCCTATTGGAATAGTCGGCCAGCTGCCTCCTAAACTGGTCGAGGCACGGAGAAGGGAATGCTGCGTCCCCACAGCAAACTCCTCTCCCGCTATCGGAAGGGCGTGGGACAAGTACCCAATGCCCGACCTACCCGATGCAGGTTTTCCTAGGGTTTTCCCTGCATTTCTTTAGGCGAATGCCGGGTAGGATCCTTAAAATATAGCCCGGGGGCCCTAGTAACTCTTGGCTACCTTCCTCTACCCTTCCGCATCCCCCCTTTCAAATCCCTTCCTATGCTATTAAAGGGGAGTTGCCCAACGTGGATTACCCTCATATAGCTTGTTGCCCTAAAAAAAGCATTTATGAAAAGTTAGGAGTTTAAAATTTCTTGTTGCGACTATGAACGCAAGTGAAGAAGTGCAGAATTTCAATTAATTTATCGGGATTATTAACCGCGAGAACCTGTCAATACACTCGATTAACCTGTAATATTTTCGCCGTATGAGACTTAATTACAGCACGTAAACAGTTATTAAACCTCAAGCATGGCCCAGTTGTTAATTTTCCCAGAGAATTTATCCAATGACGTGTCTGGTACTCCGTCACCGAATACCGTGGAGACCTTCATCGGCTAAATAACGAACTAAGTTTTTCTGTTGTGAGGCGGAACAGTGTAAACTTTTTGGAGGAAAGGCTTTTCATTTATTTTTTAATAGTTTTTCCTCTCATAAATAGATACCGTCAACTAATACGATTTGTTGCAATGGGTGGAAACTGTTTATTCAGATCTTCATGGTAACCAAACTTCTATGAGGTACCAACGGCTTTCCGGACTATGGTCAGTACGGTTTAAGGCCGAGTATTTGTTTCTAACGAATGCAACTGTCCCAGTCTGTGCCAAGTCGCCAGATAACCAAATGCAGAGTACTTCGTAATTTCCAGTCACATTAAAGCAGAAATACCATATTGTGTCACGATATTGAAACTTTAATCTGGCGGGTTTGTGTCGAGAACAGTTTGACCCTCTCCCCTATTATTTTAAATTCCAGCTGCATGTGGTTGCCACCTGTTAGTGAAATAACAACGACCGTACGGGAAACGAGTTCAGTAAGGAACGCCCCTCGATTGAATCTTATAAATAAAAAAGAGTGTATGTATGTTTGTATGTTTGTATGTTTGTATATTTGTATATTTGTATGTTTGTATATTTGTATATTTGTATGTTCGTTATACAAATCTACACAGCTGGAGAAAATTTCACCAAATTTCGTACACGTGTTCTTTGCGACCAGGAAACAAACACTGTCGGGGTGAGACGCGTCTACCACCCCCAGAAGCGGGGGTGCACGGGGGTTGAAATATTTAAACATGCTAAAACAGCCGATATTTTAGTCGGATAATAATTTTTAGGGGTCCAAGATATTGATGGTGTTTCTACCGATGTTTTCTGAATATAATTTTCATCCCCTACACCCTGGGGAAAGAGCACCCCTAGCGTTTGGGGTGGAGAATACAAATCTATACCGTTGGTTAAAATTTCACCAAATTTCGTGCACGTGTTCTTTGCGACCAGGAAACAAACACTGTCGGGGTGAGACGCGCCTACCACCCACAGAAGCGGGGGTGGACGGGGGTGGAAATATTTTAACATGCTAAAACAGTCGATATTTCAGTCGGATAAATATTTTTAGGGTTCCAAGATATTTATAGTCTTTCCACTGATGATATCTGAATATAATTTTCAACCTCTATTGTTTCCATTAATAACGACGTTTAATTTTATAAATAAAAATGAGTGTATGTATGTATGTATGTTTGTATGTTTGTATATTTGTATATTTGTATGTTTGTATATTTGTATATTTGTATGTTCGTTATACAAATCTACACAGCTGGAGAAAATTTCACCAAATTTCGTACACGTGTTCTTTGCGACCAGGAAACAAACACTGTCGGGGTGAGACGCGTCTACCAACTCCAGAAGCGGGGGCGGACGGGGGTTGAAATATTTAAACACGCTAAAACAGTCGTTATTTTCGTCGGATAAATATTTTTAGGGGTCACAGATATTGATAGTGTTTCTACCGACTGTTGGGCTGAGACGCGTCTACCACCCCCAGAAGCGGGTCGGTATTATCAGTAGAGCACTTTTAGGTGTTGGGTGGAGGAACGCTGCAATAAAATAACGCGAATACAACCGAGATTGGAGACAAATCCAAGGATATGGATGTCGTCCAGTTCAATTATAGCATCAAATTGGCCATTTAGCCCCAATGGGCGGCAGTGGATGGGATGGAAATTTTCTAACATGTTAAATCATAGATATTAGCGTGGAATAAATAAATGCCGGGACCATTGACGTTGATAGTATTTCTACCGATGTTGTTTGTAGGCATGATAGGGGTGGTGCTGGAGGGGATTTCCTTGAAAATAACGGGAAAACAACCGAGATTCGAGTCAAATCGAAGGTAATGGATGTCCCTGAATTTATTTATGACAATCTGGACAACGCGCGGGTATCGGCTGGGTTGGGATCAGTTGACCGGCTGTTTTTTGCGTCAATTAAATATATTTCGGGATGAATTAGATTAATAAAACTTCCCTACATGTTCTCTATGAATAATTTCAACCCCTTTCGGACTCATAAGGGTGGGCGTGAAGTAGCATTACATAAAAAGAAACCAGAAGCTATCGGGATTGTCACTGAGCTATTAATTTCCTTGAAAATAACGGGAAAACAACCGAGATTCGAGTCAAATCGAAGGTAATGGATGTTGCTGAATTTATTTATGACAATCTGGACAACGCGCGGGTATCGGCTGGGTTGGGATGAGTTGACCGGCTTTTTTTTCGTCAATTAAATATATTTCGGGATGAATTAGATTAATAAAATTTCCCTACATGTTCTCTGTGTGAAATTTCAACCCCTTTCGGACTAGGAAGGGTGCACCCTTAAGGGTTTGCGTGGAAGTAGCATTAGATAAAAATAAACCAGAAACTATCAGGATTGTCACTGAGTTTAATTATGACATTAAACTTGACCGTTTAAGTCCCCGAAGCGGGAGTGGTCGGGGGTGAAAAATTTCAAACATGTTAAACGGTCGATATTTGCGTTAATTATTTCCTGGGGTTAATTACTTTGATAGTATTTATACCGATGTTGTTTGTGTATAATTTAACCCGTGTGAGGGGAGCAAGCTTAGGGGTGGGGTGGAGGTACGTTAAATAAAATCCCGCAGAAACAACCGAGAATCGAATCAATTCCGAGACTATGAATGTCGCTGAATCTAATTGTGACAACCTGGGTAACGCGACGGGTTTGGGAGTTGTTGGGCGAGGGAATAAATTTTCAGACAATGTAATCGGCCGATTTTTGCGTGGAATACATTCTTTTTCATTATCGCATATTTGTGGGGGTGGTCATCTTCTAACATGTAAAAACGGCCGATATGACTTCATCCCCCTTCGGCATGGGAGGTGAGCACATTTAGGGATAGGGTTCGAGGAGCTTTACATAAAAATAGCGCAAATTGGAGTCTTATGGATGGTTATAGATAAATGACATCTCGGGCAACGCCGGGCACCCAGCTAGTTGTTAAATAAAAGGCCGTGATGTGCAGTAACTGGTTCCACTGGCAATTGCCTCAGCCCTACCATGATTTATTTTTTCCCGTCCCTGGCAGCTGGCACGTGTCTACTACGTTCCCTTCCAGCCCTGCGTGTCAACACAACAATAACAGAAACCCGGCAACCCCTACAATAATTTATGAATAGAAGACACGAAACTACTGCATTTAGACAGAAGTCCTTTATCCGGACACTCCTCACACCAATTCCACCGTGTGTTAATGACGGTAGTCAACTCGGTCTCAGCCAGAACGAAACCTCACGCGGAATCCCTAGGAACAAAAAAGATCCTATTTTCTGCATTTAAACGGATTATTTAATTTATACTAATAAATTACGGAAATTTAACTAATGTGAATAGTTATTTATTTTTTACCGCATAGAAGTAAAAACTATTTTAAAAACATGTAATGAGTCAAAATTTCCAATGTGCCAACATTCCCTAAATATGAAGTACTTGGTAAAATTAAATATTTTTGTCCCGACTTCGGATCGTCTCGAACTGAACGTGGCAGGGGTCTAGTTAACCTTTGTCCATAGGGTTACCCTCTGAAAATTGACAAACTGCAGAAATGTACGACATTTTACGTCGTTTTCAAAAAGACTCAGAATGCAGTTTGTCATATTTCTAGTGCTGAGTCTTTCGAAAACGAGGTGAAATGTCGTCAATTTGACGTTTATTTCTACCACTTCGTTCGACCAAATCTTATAAATAAAAAAGAGTGTATGTATGTTTGTATGTTTGTATGTTTGTATGTTTGTATGTTTGTATGTTCGTTATACATATCTACACCGGTAGAGCAAATTTCACCAAATTTCGTACACGTGTTCTTTACGACTAGGAAACAAACACTGTCGGGGTGAGACATGTCTACCACCCCCAGAAGCGGGGGTGCACGGGGGTTGAAATATTTAAACATGCTAAAAAAGCCGATATTTTAGTCGGATAATAATATTTAGGGGTCCAAGATATTGATGGTGTTTCTACTGATGTTTTCTGAATATAATTTTCATCCCCTACACCCTGGGGAAAGAGCACCCCTAGCATTTGGGGTGGAGAATACAAATCTATACCGGTGGTGAAAATTTCACCAAATTTCGTGCACGTGTTCTTTGCGACCAGGAAACAAACACTGTCGAAGTGAGACGCGCCTACCACCCCAGAAGCGGGGGTGGACGGGGGTGGAAATATTTGAACATGCTAAAACAGTCGATATTTCAGTCGGATAAATATTTTTAGGGGTCAAAGATATTTATAGTCTTTCCACTGATGATATCTGAATATAATTTTCAACCTCTACACCCTGGGGAAAGAGCACCCCTAGCGTTTGGGGTGGAGAATACAAATCTATTCTGGTGGATCAAATTCTTCATACATGCTAACACAGTCAGATAAATATTTTCCGAGTAAATAGTGTTTGTACCAATGTAAGTGAGTAAAATTTCATACATTTTACAGCATGGGAAAGAAGAATTGTAGGGGTGCGGGTGGAGGAATATTACAAAAAAATAACTCGAACACAAACGAGACTGGAGTCAAAAGCAAAGTTATGTATAACGCTGAGTTTAATTATGCTATAAACTAGCAATTAACCTCCCAGGGACGGGCGTGGTCGGGAGTGGAAATTGTCAAACATGTTAATCAACTTTGCAACTAAATATTTTTCCGGATCAATGAGATTTCTCTACATTTACACAGATTATAACTTCAACCCCTTTCGGGCTTATCAGTAGAGCACTTTTAGGTGTTGGGTGGAGGAACGCTTCAATAAAATAACGCGAATACAACCGAGATTGGAGTCAAATCCAAGGTTATGGATGTCGCCCAGTTCAATTATAGCATCAAATTGGCCATTTAGCCCCAAGGGGCGGTAGTGGATGGGATGGAAATTTTCTAACATGTTAAATCATCGATATTAGCGTGGAATAAATAAATGCCGGGACCATTCACGTTGATAGTATTTCTACCGATGTTGTTTGTAGGCATGATAGGGGTGGGGGTGGAGGGGATTTCCTTGAAAATAACGGGAAAACAACCGAGATTCGAGTCAAATCGAAGGTAATAGATGTCGCTGAATTTATTTATGACAATCTGGACAACGCGCGGGTATCGGCTGGGTTGGGATGACTTGACCGGCTGTTTTTTGCGTCGATTAAATATATTTCGGGATGAATTAGATTAATAAAATTTCCCTACATGTTTTCTGTGTATAATTTCAACCCCTTTAAGACTCATAAGGGTGCACCCTTAAGGGTGGGCGTGAAGTAGCATTACATAAAAAGAAACCAGAAACTATCGGGATTGTCACTGAGTTTAATTAATTTCCTTGAAAATAACGGGAAAACAACCGAGATTCGAGTCAAACCGAAGGTAATGGATGTCGCTGAATTTATTTATGACAATCTGGACAACGCGCGGGTATCGGCTGGGTTGGGATGAGTTGGCCGGCTGTTTTTTTCGTAATCGAATGTAATGGATGTCGCTGAATTTATTTATGACAATCTGGAAAACGCGCGGGTATCGGCTGGGTTGGGATGAGTTGACCGGCTGTTTTTTGCGTCGATTAAATATATTTCGGGATGAATTAGATTAATAAAATTTCCCTACATGTTCTCTGTGTACAATTTCAACCCCTTTTGTACTCGGAAGGGTGCACCCTTAAGGGTGAGCGTGAAGTAGCATTACATAAAAAGAAACCAGAAACTATCAGGATTGTCACTGAGTTTAATTATGACATTAAACTTGACCGTTTAAGTCCCCGAAGCGGGAGTGGTCGGGGGTGAAAAATTTCAAACATGTTAAACGGTCGATATTTGCGTTAATTATTTCCTGGGGTTAATTACTTTGATAGTATTTATACCGATGTTGTTTGTGTATAATTTAACCCCTGTGAGGGGAGCAAGTTTAGGGGTGGGGTGGAGGTACGTTAAATAAAAACCCGCAAAAACAACCGAGATTCGAATCAATTCAGAGACTATGAATGTCGCTGAATCTAATTGTGACAACCTTGGTTAAGCGACGGGTTTGGGAGGTGTTGGGCGGGAAATTAATTTTCAGACAATGTAATCGGCCGATTTTTGCGTGGACTACAAACTTTTTCATTATCGCATATTTGTGGGGGTGGTCATCTTCTAACATGTAAAAACGGCCGATATGACTTCATCCCCCTTCGGCATGGGAGGTGAGCACATTTAGGGATAGGGTTCGAGGAGCTTTACATAAAAATAGCTCAAAAGTAACCAAAATTGGAGTCTTATCTATGGTTATAGATAAATGACATCTCGGGCAACGCCGGGCACCCAGCTAGTTCCGTAATAAAATGAACCACTCGATGCTGAATTTTATGCTCTACAATTTATTACTGAACATTTTTGTCAATACAATGTAGATCATACTTCACAGGAACAATATAATGTAAAATCAAGCCTGCGAGAGAATTCTCTCGTAGGTGAACCTTCCCAGAGAGCTCTGGCGGAGGCTACCTTTGGGATGCCCTCACATCTCTCTGGTTTCTTGAACTAAGGTTCCCACATGCCGAGGCGCCACGGCCTGTTTTGAGAGGTGTATCTTCCGGGGTCGCAGACCTTGGGCATAAGAGTTATTCTCTGTTCCCATTGGAAGAGTTGGCCAGCTGCCTCCTAAACTAGTCGAGGCACGGAGAAGGGAATGCTGCATCGCCACAGCCAACTCCTCCCCCGTTATCGGAAGGGCGTGGGACAAGTACCCAATGCCCGACTTGCCTGATGCAGGTTTTTCTAGGGTTTGTCCTGCATTACTTTCAGGCGAATGCCGGTTAGGATTCTTAAAATATAGCCTGGGGGCCCTAGTTTACCCTTGGCTACCTTCCTCTACCCTTCCACATGCCCCCTTTC
Source organism: Zhengitettix transpicula (assembly GCA_037074705.1). Lineage (NCBI taxonomy): Eukaryota > Metazoa > Arthropoda > Insecta > Orthoptera > Tetrigidae > Zhengitettix > Zhengitettix transpicula. The sequence goes on from CM073591.1 coordinate 189,602,555, forward strand.
AAATCCCTTCCTATGCTATTAAAGGGGAGTTGCCACCATGTGGATTACCCTCTTTTAGCCTGTTAACCTAATATATATATATATATATATATATATATATATTAATAGAATGTTTGAGAGTAGTTGCCACTATGTGGATTTCCCTATACATAACCTGTCTACACCTTCAAAAAATCAATAGAATGCTTCATGCTTTTGCTATTAGCGAAAAACTGAGAAGAGTTGCAAATTTCGTGGTTTATAGGCCACAGAAACTTTTCCAATTGGAAAACTTAGTTTTTCTCTAGCGGTCACTATGTATACATACACGCTGGTAAAAAAAACGACATTTTGCTCGTGAAGGCCTTTCTTTTTGGACATAGCTACTGTGCTAATTCTCAACCTGCGAAATATTTTGTGAGTTTAACAAAGTGACTATATTTATTCAGTTGGCTACTTTTACGTCTGATTGAAAATAATGAATAAGAAATATAACCAATTCAGACAAAAAAGTGATAATATAAATACCACACGACTTTTCTGGGATCCTTGCCCCTTTCCTCAGGTGCGAAGAAGAGCCTAGAGCGACACAACTGCACTCGTCAGTTGACAAAACTCAAAAGCGACGGCAATGGCTGAAGGGTTAGGGTAGCAATAAGGGATCATAGAAAGTATTGAGTTTCATAGTGTCTGTTTATACATTAGTAGCCTTGTGGTTTTTAATCAAGTGACAAAAAGTATAAGTGAATCTGTAAATGATGTATATTGGATATTCTTTGAATATTTGGATAAATTTGTGAAGTAGAAATTGTAATGAGGGAGAACGAGAAAAAATTGGCTTGAGGTTTTTGGGACGATTGACAGCTGGATATTTCGATTTTGTTCAATCTGCTGTTTATGTGTTTAATAATAAAAGTTATAAGGTACGCATTGGAGATTAAAATGTTTCGGTCAATATTTACGTTGTGTTGTTGGAACTGGGAATTAGAAAGTAATATAACTCTGTCTACAAGATTGTATACCATATCTCTCTTTTGTTTTGGAGGATGATCAGAAAGATAATTGAGAATACGTCCAGAGTATGTAGGTTTTCTCAACCAATTGGTGAGAATGTAAGTATTGTGTATAGATACAGTGACATCAAAAGAGAGAGAGGGGGGAGGGGGAGGGGAGAGAGAGAGAGAGAGAGAGAGAGAGAGAGAGAGAGAGAGAGAGTGTTCATGTGTGAATTGTAAGATGAATTTGGATGATAATTATTGAATGTATATAAGGTTGATTTGAGAGGTATTAACAATACAAAACATGTCATCTACATATCTGATGTAGCAAAGAGGTTGGACAGGAAGTAGAGAAAAACAAGAATTTTCTAAATCTCTGATGACTATCTCAGCAACAAAAGGACTGAGGGGGCTTCCCATGGGAGAACCTTTGATTTGTTGATAGTGAACCTGATTAAACTTGAAATAAGTGGAATTGAGGATTAGATTATAATGCATAAAAGTTCATGAAGTGTAATTTTAGTATATTGACTGAAAATGGGCTAACTGTTTTTGAAACTGTTGATTACAAAATCATTGGGAATAGAGTTGAATAAGGAAACGACTTGAATTGAAATTAAAGAGTGGTCATGAGGTACGGTCAGGCGCTTGACTTTATCAATAATTTGGTAAGAATTTTTAACAGAATAATGGTTTTCTTCATTGAGGGTTTTAGAAAACATGTTATGAATGTAGGAGGAAATGTTGTGTAAATGACTGCCAGTAGAAGCAATAATAATTTTAAAAGGTAGGTGAGGTTTGTGTATTTTAGGAATGGCATAAGCTCTGAAAATGTTTTTCATTTTAACGCGTAATTCAACTTAGTGAAAGAAATAACGAGTTTTATTAAAAATCCATTCTTAATCATATTACACATGTATTAGAAAAATAATGACATTCTGCGTCCCTTTTCCCGCCATCGGAAGGGCGTGGGGCAAGTACCATGAGCCCGACCTACCTGATGCAGGTTTTCTAGGGTTTGTCCTGTATCACTTTTAGGCGAATTCCGGGTAGGATCCTTAAATTATAGTCCGGGTGCCCTAGTTAACCCTTTGATACCTTCCTCTACCCTTACGTATCCCCCTTTTCAAATATCGTCCTATGCTATTAAAGGGGAGTTGCCACCATGTGGATTACCCTTATACTCTAAAAAAATGTCATAATAAAATAAATGTAGGTAGAAATGAAGAAAATGATTTCGAGGATGAGATTGCCATTTTTGCCGCCCGCGTGCGGGCACGTCATGCACTCCCTGCACTTCCTGCACGACCGCTCCCAGCGGCCCTGAGGTGCATTCCCATGTACTAACTGTTTCTTCCTGCGGTATTGGTTTGTCATTTAGGACTAAAGTAGGGGGGAATGAGTTGAGTTGGAATGGGTTATAAGCTAATAGAAAATGCATGAAACATTGTATAATGCTTCTTCATAATTTGTAGAGAATAAAACTATTCATCGAAAGATGCATTCGAGTACGAAATTCGGCCGAACGAAGTGGAAGAAATAAACGTAAAATTGATGACATTTTACATCTTTATCGGATTAAATTAAGTTTGTCATATTTCTAGTGCTGAGTCGTTTCGAAAATATCGTCAATTTGAAGATTAATTCTACCATATTTCTTAATCAGATGTAGCATTCGATGCAGAAATGTATGCTCTATAATTTATTACTTAACATTAATTATAATAGAATGTTGCATATATTTACTATTCGCGAAAAAGTAAGAAGAGGTGAAAAATTTCTTGTATTTAGGCCAAAAAAACTTTTTCCAAGTTCTTTTTAATTAGAAAAAATGGTTTTTCACTAATGACCAAAATATTTACATGTTGAGGAGAAAAAATAGCAGAACTTTTGCGCGGTCAGATGTATAAAGCCTCTCCCGCCATCGGAAGGGCGTGGGACAAGTACCAAATGCCCGACCTACAAGATGCAGGTTTTTCTAGGGTTTTCCCTGCATCACTTTTAGACGAATTTCCGGATAGGAAACCCTTGGCTACCTTCCCTCTACCCTTCCGCATCTCCCCTTTCAAATTCCTTCCTATGCTATTAAAGGGGAGTTGCCACCATGTGGATTACCCTCATGTAGCCTGTTACTCTAAAAAAAAAAAGAGCTCTCCACATGCCGAGGCACCTCGGCCTGTTGTGAGAGGTGTATGTTCCGGGGTCGCGGACTTTGGGCATACGGTAAGAGTTTTCCGCTATTCCTATTGGAATAGTCGGCCAGCTGCCTCCTGCCTGCTAAACTGATCAAGGTACGGCGAGGGGAAAGCTGCGACCCCACATCAAACTCCTCACCCGCCTTCGGAAGGGCGTTGGGCAAGTACCAAATGCCCGACCTACCTGATGCAAGTTTTTCTAGGGATTTCCCTGCATCACCTTTAGGCTGATTGCCGGGTAGGATCCTTAAACCATAGCCCGAGGGCCCTAGTTAACCCTCGGCTACCTTCCTCTACCCTTCCGCATCTCCCCTTTCAAATCCCTTTCCTATGCTATAAGAGGGGAGTTGCCACTATGTGGATTACCCTATACATAGCCTGCCTACACCTAAAAAAAATTCAAATTTAAGTTAATTACTTGGCCAAAATGAGAAAAGTAATATCCTTAAACTACAGCCCGGGAGCCCTAGTTAACCATTGGCTACCTTGCCCTACCTTTCCGCATCCCCCCTTACAGTCCCTTTGCTATAAGAGGGGAGTTGTCACTATGTGGATTACCCTCATGTAGCCTGTTTCCCTAAACAAATGAATCCAAAAAGCGATGGTCACCATTGTAAAAGATGTGTTCCGCCATTACCGAGATGTGTGCGTAACCTAAGACGACTATTGTTTTCATATTTACTGAGCAGTATATATCGGATGTTATTGTCTCACTCAATAAAAAAAAATATGGTATACTAAGACGACTTTCCGTTCGCGAAGTATTTTCTGGAACAATGGAGTTGGTCCCTGAAGTGCTAAGCCTGTAAACATCCGCTTTTGAACAAAGGCAGCGTTTGCAACACAAAGTTGTTCGTTCTCTCCTTTGATAGCGGCCAACCTTGGAACTCGTACCACTTCCGCTATTCAATTCCTAATGCGTTTCTCTTAAAAGCTACCGAAATTTACCTGTCTGAGATAAATTACTTCAATTAATACAGTCATGAATAAGTCAATTGAGTGGAAAATATAATTACTTTCATTAATGATGTATCTTTTCAGAAGAATCAACACTTCTATCTTGCGTGGACCAGTAACTCAAAACAAAATTGTGATACAGACAATATTATTTCCTGAAGAGTCTGCAGTCTTTCAGACAAACGAAAACATTGCTTGCGAGTTGCTATTTTAGTCGTAGTGTTTTGCAACAATACGGACTGTGGTTCAAATTTATGCTCAGTAATTCTGATTAAAAATATTCCCGTAATCCATATGATTTAATTACTGGCACTGAACCCAAGGCGTGTAATGTGACAGTGCTGAAAGTGTCGTTGCTCAGCGACAACCTTGATGCAAGTTGATAATACGGAAGAAGCCCCCATTCACAAATATTGCGAGACTAATTGCTTTTTCATTTCGCACAGAATTCAATGAAACTAAGTCGATGAATACAGTCAATAAAACCAGAAGCACAAAACATAGACACGCCACGAGCTGATAAAGCAACCTAGAATATTAACTAGTTAAACTTTTTTGTTATTGCATACCCGTATATTTTCAGCATAAATTTAAATCCCGTACGGAAGTGATAGTGCTCACTATTAGTCAGCCGTACATAAATGAAAATGAAAATTTAATCACATACTACAAACCGGTCTTCCACTTTCATTAAATAAAGATCTTTACAATTATTTTAAATTAGCAATAACATGAATACAAGTTATTTTAAAAATTGTACCTTCTATGATAGTTTTGTCAATTTTAAATTCTCGAATTATTGAAGAGTTTTGCTAGAAATTCAAATCGCAATATTCTTACACCGGTTAGTTGCACAATCAGTCATCTTATTAATGTATTCATTTATTTTATTTAGTCCAACTGCTTTGGGCAAGCCTGGCGTTATAATTGTTATATTACTTTATTTTCCCCTCTTTTTTAGTGAGTCTCAACTCCCCCCCCCACTTTAACAGTGTGTTTCTAGTTATTCCGAACCATCACCACTTATCCTCTTCGTCACTTGCACCATTCTCCATGGAGCCATCACTTCCCATCTTTTCTTTCAAAATAAGGTACCAAATTATATAAATTGTATGTTCTAATTTGTCCTCCGTTAATATTCCTAATCTTGTACACATTTCTTTTCCACACTTCCATCACTTTCCATGGTCCACTGTATAATGGATGCAACTTGACCATTAAATTTTTGCATGCTTCCGTCTTCCGCTCCATCCTTACCAGCACCATATCCCCAGTTCGGAACTCACTATTTATATTGCGCTGTTTTCTGTTCATCTCTTCCGATTTACTACAAATACGATCCTCAATTTTTCTTCTAGTTTCCTCGGTGTTCCATTCCGTGTCCTCTTCCGGATATTTCACCACTTCTTCCCATAGGGTCTTGACTCTTCTTTCCTTCTGCAACCCCCAGGGAATACAGTTGGTAACTGTATTAAAACTCTTGTTTAGCCAATTCTCCACCATTTTCAACCATATCTCCCACCCTTTACTTTTACCTTCACATGAAATTTTAAAAAAGGTACTTACGGTCCTTATGTCTTTTTCCATCAACTTACGTTGAGGATGTTGAATAGATGTAAAACCTCGTTCAACCCCTAGATTGTTTAATGATGATTCCAATTTTCGATTGTTAAACTGTGTCTCATGATCTGATACTACCATCCTGATGTTCCCTGCCTCTTCGACATATCTTTTCATCACCCTTATACATTGATTTGTGCCGTTTCTTTTCATTACAAACAGTCTAATATATTTTGTAAACGCATCAACCACTAGAAAAATCTATGTCACACCTCTTTTACTCCTTATTAATGGGCAAAAGATGTCGACATACACAATTTTTCCTTTACTCTTAAATTTTTCCATTTCTTCTTGCATCACTTCTCATTTTCAATTCCATTCTTCTATCATATTATTTATTCTATCCTGTCCCACTTTTACTACTTCTATAGTTCTTTTGTTGATTGATTCCAGCTCTCACGCCAAACTCCTATCCAAATTTTCGAATACATTCTCCCATCTGTCTTCCATTATTTCTCTTTCCAAACGCTCTTCTCCTATTTTATCTTCCAATGTTTCCGTCACTTTCTTTACTTCTTTCATTATCTCGTTTTTCAGAAAGTCTTTTTTCTCTTCAAATTTCGTCATTATTTCTAACCTTTTCTTTCCCATTTACCTTTCCACCAACAAATTTTTCTCCAACTCATCTATTCTCTTGTCTAACCTTGTTATATATTTTCTTGTTTAACCTTTTTACCTTATGTTCTTGGTTTCTTAAACTTTCATTCACTTTCTTCTCTAATACAGTCCATTTTGATAAATAATATTTTGAACAGCGTAATATTCTTCTCCGTCACTTCCAACCCCTTTCCTAACTCTTACCCTTTCTCCACTTCTTCAGACTCTTGGAGTATTTGATTATCCATAATTAAATTGTACATATACGTACCTCACAAAGATTCACGTTAGTTGTCAAATATATAATAAACACTTTAAAATTACCGTTCAACTTTAAATATCAGGTTCAATTCCTTTCAATCCGCGTACGTATATTAAATAAATGATTTTATTTTCCTATAATACATCAATTTACTATACAACAACAAAGCAACTAAAACAAAACGAAGATAAAACAAACCCAACGATATAAATATTCCTTCGTATTATTATTATCACTTATAAATGTATTACACTAAGAAGTACCATGTTTTAAAAGAAATTCTGTCTATACAGTAATTGTATATTGAGTTGAACTTATTTAAAAAATTTGGACACTCGTATGGTAGGTCCCCAGGAGTGATTCAGGTAAACTGGTACAAATTTCGATTGTTCTATTTTTAAATTAAAATTTACCAATATATGATGACCTTTGTTCGTACCGCGTACATTTTTCACAGAAGGTAGTTCCAAGTAATTAACTATCGTTTATTTCCTGGACCTCACGTCAATGCTTCGAATGTCGCTCATGGTCCAACATTCTTCTTTTGGTCTTCAAAGAATCCAAATCAAATTTTTTTACTCCCCCTTTGGAGTGATATCGACTTAAAGGCCACAGCAGGAAGCATCGTACTCCACAATTGGGCAAACCAGGAAAGTACTTCAAGATTTGTAAACAACATAATTTAGCTGCTCGTTCATGTATAGTCCTATATATCTGAATATTTTATTTGAGAATACTAGTTTCTCGGCACACCTCGCGAAATTAATTACAATTTTTACGATTTAGTATCATGACACTTTTCTTCTCCCACATAAAAATATTGTTGTACTTACATTTTTTCCCCTTATAATCACGGAGGATGTACAACTACTTATAAATTTAATTCATGATTGACACGTTTTGGGAGACAAAAGTAGAGAAATACATAAATACAGATTACAGAATAGAAATTCTTGGGAAGAAGTTTGCAAAGAATGGATATTAAAATAATAAGGATGATAAAGAAAGAACTGAATATGGAAAGTACAATACAATACTTATATTGATTTTGTTAAAACTAATTTTAACAGCTTGGAAATTCTGGTAGCTCCAAAAATATATATATTAAGCACACATTTTGCCAGTTTTGTTTTCCTATATATTAAATGTAAGACAAATGCCCTTTTACTGAGTCCGTGTGAGTTAAAAAGTATCATCATCTCGTTTCTTACGTTATTTTCTGAAATTCCTCCACATACTCATCCACTTCTCGTTGTACTTCTAAACCCAGTTATGGACAAAGTATCCGTCAATTTTTTGCCGTCCCTTTAAAGAACAAAATTATTTAAAACTTTTCAAGCCTTTACAATATCAATTCAGGATATAAGTTTATAATTCTGTGAAAAATCCTCCATTTTTACACATTCTATAAACTTAAGAGGTCTCGAGACGCGATAATTAAAATTCTGTTTGGAATTGACATGGAGTGTCCTGTAATAGTCGGATCTTGATATTTATTTTTCTTAAAATTTTAGAATCCATCTGAAAATTCCGAAAGAAGGGATGAAATGAATAGTGGTGGTTGAATTTTATTGTATGTTTTCTTTTACGTGTGACGTTTTGCAAATATATTTTATTATAATAAATAAATATCAGATAAATTTAACTTACTTTTTTTTGCGATTGTGATTTGCAACATTTGTATAGGCGAATACATTCCCTGAATCATGTGCTGTGGCTTTGAATATATTTTTCGATCCGTGTAAAAAGATCGTCGAAATTGTCAATACCCATACGAAAATAATTAAAAAACTTACGTTTAAATTTTCTCAACTCTTCAAAGTGAACATAGAATTCCCCCCATATCCAACTCAATTCTGTCAAGTTTGTTTTATCATTCCGTCATGCGATACGAGGTCAAACGCCTCAGAGAAAGCAATTACAACTCCGTCAACTGTAGATCCATCAACGAGACAGTGAGCAATACCCTAATATAATGATTTTACTTACGCTGGAGTAGCCGTACCTAAAACCGTTTTAGCCACTATATAACAACGTCCTTTTGCCACATTTTTCTCAAATATTCAGCAATAATGTGCTCCTGTTTACATACAGCTGATGTTAAAATAATTGGCTTATATTTCCCTGTTTCTGTCTTACTTACTTCTTTATATTTGAACAATCATCGCTTGTTTCTAATCTTGAGGTGACCTTGAATTGTTTAGAGACGAGACTATTAATAAAAACTACCTTCAAATTTTTAGTATTAAAATATTGCAGAGTACTAAAAGACAAGAGATTTATTTCATATACTCATAATTGACATTACGACCAGACATTAATTTTTAATATTCAACACGTTGCAGTATTCTTGTATTACACAGAAATATTTTCATGCTGCTTTTTCATACACAAATACTCACAAACTGCCTTAATCAGGCAAATGAAAGGAGTTTGGGTGATGTCTTTAATTTTAAGAGTGGTAAGGTCGCTTTAGAAGGGAGGGTCTCTGAAGGGCTCTTCTCGGAGTTCAAGGACCGAGCTAACAACGCCTCGAGAGTTATTCGATTAAGAACTTCGATTAAGCGAACGGTGTTTTCTTCAGCAGGTGAAAGTGTATACCATATTTGCTTTACGACTATAGAATTTAATATTTACTATATTAACATGAAATTAGTCAGAAATATAATAATTTTCCTATAAAATCAGGAACGAAGCAGTCAGAACGACATCTTTTCTCGCAACAGAATTACCCATTTATTACATGGTTAAAACACATTATTCTCAATAAATTATGCGTAGTGACTTGTTAGGAAGTTAAATTTAAACGTGGCTTTACATCGTTAAAGAATATCACTCACATGCATACAGTAACTGCTTACCCGGCGTTTTCAGGATATTTATTTGTATTAGCTCAGAATAGCAATTCATTCAACAGTAATCTTTTGGTCATAGTTTTTCAGACCAATTGCCAACTCCCCAACGAATGCAAATGCGGTTTGAACTTCATCTTAATCGGGATGTGGACCACCGGTACCTTAATTAAGTAAAGTACCTTAAATAAACACGGTTCTTTAGGAGAGTCTAAGAAATCCCAGTGAGTTGAGAGAATTAAAAATACCCCCAGTACGTTAATGTAGTTTAATACTCCTTTAATATAGATTATAAAAACTCCCGGTTCCTTAGATACTCAAAATACTTCCGGTACAATATGCGGTGAAAAATATTTCCGTCACCTAAAGGAACTAAATATTCTCTTAAGTACCTTATGAGGGTGAAAATAACCTAAGTAAAAGAATTCTTTAAGTAGAACACTCCAAGTTCGGTAAAGGAGTAAAAATAGTACCGGTACGTTACAGGGGTTATAGGAGTAAAAAAACAGGCTCAGAACCTCAACTGTGTGAAATATACTCCAGGTCCCTTAATGGCGTCATAAATACTCTCCATACCTTAAGGACGGCAAAAATACTGTAGTTAAATACTCCCAGTACTTTAGCGGAAAGTCCAAAATTCTGCCGGTATCTTAAAGCTTAGTTAAAAATACTCCTAGTACCTAAAGGGAGTCAAGAAAAGTACTGAAATCTTATGTAATAAAAAATACTCGCGTTTACCTTAAGCGAATGTTAAATACTATCTGTTAAACGGTATCATGATTGCCATTGTTGATCTTTTAAAACCTCAACCGATGGAGATAACACTGGTATGGTCTATTTTAAATTAATATTTCCCTCCTCATCCTTTTCTCCACCCCATATGTGGAGGATGCTGAGCGTTAACTTAAACGTAATGGTGACACCCAGCATTAATCTCAGCAAACAAAAAAACCGAAGAATTAACATTTATTATATTGTACAGAGGCGGGATAAATTAAATGGGGGTTAATTATTTTATTATTTAAGCGTTTTATTTTATTTCACGAAAATAAAGATCGTAAGCACTTAATAATCTCGTATCCAGTCTGCCCAGAGAGCAATGCCCGCGACTGAGGTAAGGAAGGGCGATAAACAACGTGGGGTCCTTTTGAGAGGATTAAAATATTGTGAGTGTCTGGCGAAGCAAATAGAGGCGGTTAATGCCACAGTGAGCTAACCCCTATGTGAGATAATAGGGTTTTTAGTTTTTGCCTCACATTTATGTCATCCTCTATATCAGAATTCTTTGTGCTGCCATCTCTCGAGCTTTGAATAAACTACAGTCAGGCAACTCTGGCATTGAGGAGATGGACACACCTCCCTAAGTCCGAGTTATATCGTTTTAGACAAAAATGTGGGACAGCCCAGTTTGGCATTAACCACCTCAATCTTTTGACACAATATTTTAACACGTTGAGACAAGACGCTCTCGCCAATTCGTCGCCATCGCGGACATGTTTTCCCAGGCCCCTGAAATTGATGTGAGGACGCCTGAAGGGGGAACAAATCATATTCCTATTAGATGAGATCAGCAGAATCCAAGATCGTGTGGGCGAAATTTCGACAAACTAAGTTGTGGAGGGAGTTTAGGCAAGTTAAGGAGAAGTTTGTTTTTAGTTTTCGATTGTAATTGGACTTTTGGAGTGGAATAGAGTTAGTTTTGAGGAAGTTAGTTTTTCGTATTACATGGAGAAGTTTCGTATTACATGAAGAGTTTGTTAGAGTTTCGCAATCAGTTTTAAAAAGTTTTATTTTCAAGTAGTAATCAGTAGGACAAGTTTCCACTGGCTTGTCAACGAGAACCTGTAAGTCGGGTGACACTTATAGCGCGTTATTGAGGATAGGTGTCTCTTTCATTGATTTATACTGATATTTTAGTTTAATCGCGTGAGCAACCATGTTTTTGCTGATTCTTCCAACATCAGCGGAAAATACCGCTGAGGGTTATAACGGGTGATTTTCCGGAACGAAAAACAGCAGGTGCAGAGGGACTTCTAGCTGATGAAATTAACGACGTCAGATTGTCTAGGGAAAAAGACCAATATGAAGGCAGTTATACACACAGGTCGCTAGAAGTGGATACCTGGAGATCTGGTTATGAGCAGTGGTTCTTGTTTTATTTGGATACGACTAGATTTATTAGCCTAGCGAGACTACATCGGAGGCCACCAAGTCCATGACCAGCTGCGAGGGACGTCGCTGTGTGGCTGAAACCCTCAGTCTAGTAACCAACTTCATCAATTATCATGGTTGCGTAGGCACTTTATCTAAAGGGTCAAGGATGCCTGTGCGAGAATTCTCTCGCAGGTGAACCTTCCCAGAGAGCTCTGGCGGAAGCTACCTTTGGGGATGCCTTCACATCTCTCTGATTTTTTGAACTAATGTTCCCACATGCCGAGGCACCTTGGCTTGTTTTGAGAGGTGTATGTTCCGGGGTCGCAGACCTTAGGCATACGGTAAGAGTTGTTCGCTATTCCTATTGGAATATTCAGCCAGCTGCCTCCTAAACTTGTCCAGGCACGGAGATGGGAATGCTGCGAACCACAGAGAACCCCTCTCTGATGGCGTTTCTGTAGACTAGAGACCCTAGTTAACCCTTGGCCACCTTCCTCTCCCCCCTTTCAAATCCCGTCCTATGATATTAAAGGAGAGGTACCACCATGTAGCCCGTTACTCTACAAAATTCCATATTAAATGCAGATTATACTATAAAAGTGTGTTGCATGTTTGTTATTACGTTTTCAAGTCGCGTATGATTTTAGAGATTCCGAATTGTAGAAATGAGATGAGTGTAGCGAAAGGAACCATAAGTGAGGTGATGTTACTGACACAGCAGGAATAACATTACGTTGAAATGAAAACAGTGTTGCTGTAAACAAAACAAAACCATGTCAAATTTATAAATAACAAACCCATGACTAAAGTTTATAAACATTGAAGATTAGCAACAAAATAAGGAAATAGATCCACTCAGAGAAGGAAACCCAAGAAAAGTTCCGACAGACGTTTAAAAAATTCCATGTGAATGTGGAATGTTTAATATTGTGGAGGTCCATCCTCTCCGGACTAAACGAACGGGAAAGACTCTATTGTATTGAACAAGTTTTAATTATGCTTCATTTAGGGAATAATTCATTTTTTTAATCATCAGAATTTTAGGAGCACTTACCACTGTGATCAAAAAGTAAGGTGAAATTGTCATTTAAGACTCCCGGATATTAGAAAGGCAGGTAAACTATTTTTCCTAGGTTGGTAGGACTGTCTGTAATATTTGCCAAGCGTCTGTTTGTTAAAAGGTTTAATTATCTCCGAGTTACACGTGTTTTTGTAAACAACCAAAAGTGAATTTTTCGATTTTTGCAATGGTTGATTTTGTTGAGCAAAGAACTTTCATCAAATTTTGTTTGCGGAACGAATATTCTTGTGCGCACACGTTGAAAATGTTGCGGATGGCCTTTGGTAATGAAACTGTGGCACAAAAAAACGGTACAACGAGTTCAAAGAGGACCGAGAACGAGTTGAAGACGAACCGCGCTCTGGACGACCATCAACGTCTACCGACGAGGGCCACGTCCAAGAATCAAAGATTTGGTACTTGAAAATCGTCGATGGACAATTCGAGATCTCGCTGATAGTGTTGGAATAATCATTTGGCTCAGCCCAAACCATTTTGAAGAATGTTTTGTGTCTCAAACGCATCAAGTCTCGATTGGTGCCAAAATCGATCAATTTTTTGGAAAAAAGCGTCGCGTTGATGTGTGTGAAACTTTACTGTCTGACTATCAGGACCACTTGAAATGCATCATTACTGGAGACGAGACTTGGATTTACGTATACGACCCTGAAACCACCGACCAATCCAGCGAATATCGTGCAAAAAGTGAAGCAAGACCGAAAAGACCACGGCAAGGTCAATCGAAAATCAAAGTCATGTTGACAGTTTTATTTGATTATCGTGGTGTGGTGCACTATAAATTCCTTCCGCCGGACCAAACTGTCAACAAAGAAAATTATTTGAGCGTTATGCGTCCTTTGCGTGAAGCTATTCGTATGAAACGGCCAGAATTGTGGGCGAACAACTCTTGGTGCCTTCATCACGATAATGCACCATGTCATACTGCATTGGTTCTTAGCGACTTTTTTGCCAAAAACTCGACTCATATCGTTCCGCAACCACTGTATTCGCCTGATTGGGCTCCGTGCGACTTCTGGCTATTCAGCAAACTCAAAAGGCCAATGCGGGGACGCGATTGAGGAGTGAAAAACCGAATCGAAGAAGGTCTTGAAGGTTATACCGGAAAAAGACTATTCCGACTGTTTCGAGACTGGAAAAAGCGTCGGACGGGAATTACTTTGAACGGGATAAAATTGATTTGGAAGAATAAATAAAGAATTTATATTTTATAAATAAATTCACCTTACTTTTTGTTCACAGTGGTATGTGCGGCATGGTAAGAAAATTGTTGAGAAACACTGTTCTAGGCCGTGGCACGGTGATTGAGAAGGATAAGGAATCGGGACACTTCTGTGGAGTCAAAAATTAGTTTATATTGTAACGGTTTAATTGTATATTTATTTAGTTCGGAATGAGTCTCTCTCTCTTCAGGGTTCGCGTGGGAACACAAAGGGAATGAAATGGACACACTTTATGTTGAAGCAAATTCCAAACTTTTTTTCTCACTTTGATACAGCATTATTCAAATATAACTCAAACTCCGACAGCAAAGAACATACCGATTGCTGACCAAAACGAGAAACCCCAAGACCAGCTCAGAGATAAAAAAAACGCATCTTCTTCTTTCTCTCGCCAAAAACTATACATTTAAAATCACTTCACCACTACTTTCTGTGAAATCGCAATTGTATATGGAGATGAAGCAATGGCTTGTAGTCTTCCATTAGGAAGTACAAAGAGGAGTTGTGTGTGGTGTATTGTGCTAGTCTACACAAACACGACGCACTCAACACCAAAGAAACTATTCGTTCACGTGCCGAAAGATCGTTTAAGAAGAAAAACGTGGTTGCAGGCATACAGAGAAAGCGTAAATGATATGTCACCAAATTCCACGGTGTATTGCTGTGAAGATCATTTTAACGTGAGTATGATTTATATTACATTTATGCTAACATTACTCTTATCATTTCTTGGATCATATGAATTATAAATGTCAATTAATTAGGCTGTGTGTGTTTTTTTAGAAGCTGTGTAGTCATTTAAACTGGATGAAATTTGAATAAGTAGGAGGAATGTAGTGCCCCATATTTTTTCATGCAGCTTCTAAACCAAGAGCAGTAGCCAATAAATGGTTACGACGACAACTTGTGGGTGAAGCCCTTTCACAAATCTCTTCTCCTGAAAATGCTTTAGAATATTCAGCAGGAGAAACAGTGTGCACTATTAGTGTTGGAGTGCAAGTGACTCCTAACTTTAGAAGCAAGTATACACAAACAAAGGAGATAGGATGTGACGTTGCTACTTTACCTCAGAAAACTGTAATGTGTGATGCTGTGGTAGCTCCAATGAAAAAAATTAAAAAATTATTTTCAAGTCTTAAGGGAAACAACACTTCCAGCTCTCCGTCAAGCACTGATTCTGAAACAAAGAGCAAAATGAAGAAGCATAGTAAAAATACGAAATGTAAGCATAATCCCCCGTTGGTAACACTTCAAGTTTCACACTCCTAGTAAAATAATCAATAATATCAAAATTAAAGAGCACGTGTGCTATTAACATTGTTCGAACGCAAGTTGTTTAGAATGACCCCTTATGACAAAATATTATAAGGAACTAGAATTAACGATCTGATAAGTAAAAGATGGAACTTCTCCTCGTTCAATAAAATAACTAGTTTTTACAGTTAATTGTGGCAGTATTTAGAATTCACAAACTCGAAACTTAAAATTCCCTAGTTATTACATGGACACAAACACCGTTTTAAAGATACATGAGGGTAATCCACGTGGTAGTCTTTAACAACATAGGAAGGGATTTGAAAGGGAGTATGCGGAAGGGTAGACAAAGGTAGCCGAGGGTTAACTATGGCCCCCGGGCTATGGTTTAAGGATCCTACCCGGCATTCGCCTAAAAGTAATGTAGGACAAACCGTAGAAAATCTGCATCAGGTAGTTCGGACAGTAGGTACTTGTCCCACACCCATCCGATGGCGGGAGAGGGATTTGCTGTGGGGACGCAAGATCTGTTTTTTAGAGTAACAGCCTACATGAGGGTAATACACAATGTGGCAACTCCCCTTTGAGAGCATAGGAAGGGATTTGAAATGGATGATACGGAAGGGTAGAGGAACCAATGAGTATCAGCAACATCCATTCTGCGAGCTAGACGTTTATGAACAGGTAATGATTGATTTTTGTCAGGTTTGGTACAGTTGTAAAACTGATGTAAATTTTATTCGCGACCTTGAACAGCAGCGGTCTATTGTGTCGCAGAATTTATAGTTCTTTCTCGTTCCGAGAATGGAGCATTACCACATAACGTTGCTTCCTTACATAGTGCCAAGGCATAAAACTCTCACAAAATAGAAGTCCCTCCATATAGGAACAGCCAAGTTGCAAAATAAAAAATATGAATAGTATAGGGGGCTGTTACATACTAAATGTGATCATTCAATATGAAAACTTCAGTATTGCACGACTCAGGGAAGAAAGCGGGTGGAACGGATTGAGGGAGGGGGAGACAAGTCCGCGGTCGCCTCCACGCGTGCTGAATCAACACGCATACACAACAACGATCTATCGAGGTCAAGCTACAGATGATTAGCTACGCACGCAGTATTTTCGTAGAATGACACTAAACCGGTCCGTCATTAAGCATGCCGCTGTTGTGCCACGTTTGTTTTCCTAAAAAAAAACTTAGTGACGGTGTCGTGTGATTTCCGGCCGTGCCATGAGCGGAGAACCTCCCCCTCGTCCCCCCGGCCCCTTCCGAAATCCTGACCGCTGAACGAGAAGTATAAAGTTTCCGAATGAGTCTTGGTTTTAATATTAAGTGAATGTAATACAAGTTTAATGTATAATATTTCTGTAACTTATCTTGATTTATAATTTCTATCTCCATCTATAATATGGAAACTTTTCCAATTAGTAGTAATTAGTTTAATAAATATGGTTAGAAATGATCAATTAAAATACAAATCTTTAACAGTTATATTTATATTACGCCCTTATATAAATGAAAACATCAACCTGTTTAGTTATAAATCTATTATTTATTAATTTTTAAACATATAATAGAAAATACATTCGCAAAGTTTCATCCCTAATTTATTAGACCTCTTCAGGTATTCTAAAGTCAATTAAATGATCTAATTTCAAAATCCGTGTTTCTATAAAATTCCAACTAAGCAAGATTTTAGAAACATGAAAATTTATAATACAATTAATTAAACATGTATTGAGCATTGGCGGAAAAGGGGTTTGCTTTGGGGACGCCGCATTCCCTTCTCCGTGTCCCGACCAGTTTAGGAGGCAGCTGGCCGACTGTTCCAATGCGTATAGCGAACAACCCTAACCGAATGCCAAAGGTCTGCGACCTCGGAACATAAATCTCTCAAAACAGGCAGAGGTGGCTTGTGGGAACCTTAGTTCAAAAGCAGAGAGAGGAGAAGGCATCGCAAAAGTTGCCCTATTCGTCTCTCCAGAATGTTTCTGTCTACGAGAGCTAAGAATAACTATCACAGACTTGCTATGGAATCTGCAGCGACCGTCGAAGTATTTTAATATTTATCGCAGGCATATTTGTCTAGAAGTTACAATCTGATAATTTAGACGTTATACCAGTTAGTTTAGAAAGGGTGATGAATCTCTGCAATTTCCGTGTCCAGCGAGAGCATCTTTTCGAAGTATGCATCGGCGAAAGAAGAGGCTCACTTACATTAAAATTACACAAATATTTGTTTGTGAACCATAGTACAGTGGCAGCAATTTTTAGATGTACTTTTCATGAATTAATTTTTTTATTGTTTTTAAAATAGTTTGTAATTTTTTAATTAAAGACTTTTAAATTATAATTTTCCAATTTGATGGAAAATTACTTGTTGCTATATGAAGGTAAAACGTACCCACAATTTGTTTTACATTAAATCTCTAAATTATTGTTAGAATATAAGGAGAGTTTTTATCAACATCCTTCACTTTGCGTTCTTAGGTGGAAAAATTATTTTATGTTCTTGACCTGGATTTTTATAGTTAGTATAATAATTTTTTATTAGTGACATAACAATTACAATACAAGAGTCTGTATGAATATTTCTTATACCAAATACTAAGAACCCGGCCTACCTGATGGTTTTCTACGGTTTGTCCTGCATTACTTTCAGGCGAATGGGAAACGCATCTAACAACCAATGGGAATCACATCAAAAATAAACTTCACCAGATGAATTGGCAACTTTGCTGAAATTGTAAACTAAAACGGAAAACAAAGTGCACTTTCATAAATGTATTAATAAACCAATATGTAAGTATGGGATTCAGCTATGGGGTTGCACCAAGACTTCGAATAAAAAATATAAGTCTTCAATCTCAAATTCTCCGTACGATCAAAAACGCACAGTGTTTTCGGAACAATAAAGCAATACATGACGATCTATACCTACAACCCATGAAGAAATACACAGATTCAGCACTAATTACCTTCAAAATCTCCGAGGATATGCTAATGAGGAGACCATCCATCCATTAAATAAACACACAGTCCATGGCAGATGGAAGAAGAATAAATGCAGCAGCCCTACAAACTTAATTATATTGTGCAATATATTGTATTCAGGTATTAAATAATTTAATTCGAACACTTCTCCACTGAAGTAAATTCAAACTTCGAATTTACTTAATGTTCCAATCGAACATTTTGTAAATCTTGTAATAAATAAAACTGTGGATGTATGTTTGTATGTTCAGTTTACAAATTTACACCCAATGAGCAAATTTCACCTAATTTTGTATACGTGTTCTTTGCGACCAGGGAACAAACACTGTCGGAGAGAGACACGTCTACCACACCCGCGAGAGCGGAACAAAAATACTTCCATTACATTAAGAGAATCAAAAAAACTCCGTGCCTTAACAGAGAAAATAATACTCCTGCTACCTTAAAGGGGTCAGAAATACCCCAATAGTTTAAGAGATTAATGAAAAATCGCTTGAAATACAGAAAATTACTCTCGCTACTCTCAAAGTGTTATCTTTAGCGGGACAAAAATACTCCCGGTACCTTATGCGAGTTAAAAATATTTCCATTCGATGACGAGAATCAGGCATATTCTCTTTAGTCTAAAAAGGACAAAATTACTGCTGTTATCTTGAGTGTGTCAAAAGTACTGTCGGTACTATAAGAACGTGATAAATATTCCCGGTACGCTAAAATAGTCTAAAATGCTCCTGGAACCTTAAGAGCTTCTAAACTATCAAGATACCGCAAATGTCAAAATTAATCTCCCTGTAATTCAGTAAATATTTAAATTGCCACCTCCGCTACTATATGTATTAGGGGTGTTTCACAGATCAAGTGTCCATTTCGTGATCATAAGTAACATTTCTTCAAAATTTGGAAGAATTCGCTGCACATGTATAAGATTGTAAGCAGAACTTTGATTTCCCCTTCCATCCCCCCACTCTTAGGTGTTGAAATACAACGTGACCGGCAAGTCGAATCTCATAATTAAACTCAAGTACCTCCATATCCCCTAACGCCCCTATGGGTGTTCCCCTCCTCATCAACGGGTTAAAATTATACACAAACAACGTCAGGAGAAATACTATCAATCCCATTGATCAAAAATTATGTATTCGGCGCAAATATAAGCCATTTTTTCACGTTTAAAAATTTCAACTCCCGGCCTGTGGTGGTAATAGTCGTGTTTTACCGCAACTGTGTCTGTTTCGGGGCCGAAACATTTCGTCAAATTTTCTCTATGGATGTATATTTGTATGCGGAATATACACACAAAAACAGTCAATTATATTGATTAGACTAACTAGGTGCCTGGTGTTGCCCGGTATTTGTTTATATAAGACCGAAAAAGTATTTAATTCCAAATTAATCTATTAGTCAAGCAGTGGTTTAACCTCCCTACGTAGAAGTAATGGTGATTTCGTCACCTCCCCCACTGATGGCTTTAGAGAACAACAAATACTGCCAATACCAAAAGTAATCATAGTACCTTAAAAGCGTCAAAAATACTCCCGGTGCGATGAGTCAAAAATATTTTTGGTACACTAAGAGACTTAAAGATACCCTAATACAGTCAAAAATACACACACTACCTTATGAGAGTTAATTATACTCCCGCTACCCTAAGGTAGGCAAAATTTCATCATGTGGCTTACCCCTCGTTAGTCGCACTAGGTCCAGGGCACCGACGCAATTAAATTTCTTTGTTATCTCCGGAACTAGATTCAGGGATGAATTTAGATAACATCTCAGAGGAATGTGTTTACAATATTCTGCGAAGGCCACACTCCAAAAGCTAACATAGTTTTTCGAAAAATGACGTTTGAATAAGGAAGTAGCGTGTCTTCGGTCCAAGTACCTACCGCGACCACTCCCGTCAGTATTTTTCTCGTCATTACTGAAGTAGTACGAGGTGATAATATACTTCCGTTTCGTAAAAATCACTCACGATTATTCAGTTTTAATATCAAATATTTCTCTTTTGTCAACTTAAATTTTTTATTGTCATATTTGTGGCTTTTTATTACAACTTTCCGTTTTTCTGTTTGTGAACAATTGTGGGAAATGAGTACAAATATATACAACTTGACTCATGCTCAAGATGTAGATGAAATTCGTCATCTTCGTTTAGAAGAAGATAATTATGACAAATGTTGTACCAGACGACGATATTGAAGAATCATCAGATGGATAGGAAAGTAAAGATATTTTAGGAACTAGGTCTGATGACTCAGATACGGAACATGAAATTGACGAACTAGATTTAGAAAATACTGTAGGACGTGTTTCAAGGAAACTAAAAAACAATGTAAATAAACAATATTGTTGTGAGAACTGTGAAAGTTCTTTGTGTTTGCGTATACACACAAAAAAATTGCCAAGAATGCCTTGTCCAAAATTCATAAAGCATTGTAACAGACTCTGATTAATTTATTTATTTCACCAAAATTGTAATTATTTAGATGTTGATATTATATATACATATATTATTTGAAAATTTCGTATGCATATTCAAAAAAGTAGAATACTTTAAAAAATCAATAAAAATTAATCATATAAAAAACTAACTGCATTTTTAAACAATTATATTTCAAGCACTCTGGAACTGTTTGTCTATCTAACTGCTGTTTGTTTTACATAATTAATCTCAATATTTGACTATTATAATTCTAAAGGATATTGTGATATTAGAAAATTAGAATTTTTCGTAGTAGACTTTCTTCAACAAATATTTTGAATAAATGGCAAGATTCAATTAAACGAGACTGTAATTGTATGTATGAATTATGTATATGTGTCTAAAATGCGTATGTTAAGTGTCTGTAAAAAAATTCAAAGTAATTGATTCAGAAAAATGATCAACAACGAAATAGTTAACTTTAGGCCACGTGGACCCTGCGTCTAACGGACGATTAAGAGTGTCAGATCTACTCCCGGTACCATTAAGAGTAAAAAATACTCCCGGTACGGTAAACTTCTTTATGTACTTTCAGAGCGTCAGCAATACTCCCTGTACCATTTAGACTATGAAATAATCCCGGTATCTTAGGAGAGTCGGAAATACTCCAAATACCTTCAGAGAGTGAAGAATAATTCCGGTCCCTTACTTAATACAAAAATACTCTGGCTAATCCAAAACCGTTAAATAATCCCAATACCTTAAGCAAGACAAAACTGCTCCACAAAATTTAGTCGCAGTTTCTCCACGTGTTTAAGTTGACTATGACACGTAGTGTTGGAAGGTCCTGAAACAGAATGTACAACAATAATAGTTTTTAATCATAAAATAAATGTAATTTACCGAGATTGAAAATAATGTCTTCATTTTAAATAGCAATATCTAAAACAAGAAAATTTCATGGAAATTAAATGAATATATTGTAATGCCAATTAATTAAGCAATTAATTGTTTTAAATAATTTGAATTGTTAGCGAATAGTTTGTAATATAGCGAGAGCGAGCAAAGCGACAATGAGTGGTAAGCTCTGTTCCTATTATTGAGAGCACGGAATGGCGTTTACACGCGAAAAAGCAGAGTCAGTTGGCAGCCAGCAGCGAGGAGCAAAAGTCAAAAGTCTAATTCGAGGAGCGCTAAAAGAATGCTGGTACCAGCCGAACAATGCGTAAGTAATCAAAACCTTAATAAAAATCTGTAAACGCTAACTAGAAGGTTAAAGTCAGATTTCGTTCGTTTTTCTTGTAGTTTTTCTTTCATTTATCAGCACATTATTTTCGAGTAAATTTTCATTTGTATTGTTAATCAGATCATTCAATAATATTCACTGTAAATCATCAAACCCAGTAAAGGCCCTGAGAGAACAGATCTCAAATTTTGTTTGTAATTGTCTTTTATTCATTGAAAGCCACTAAAGGAAAATAAATTATATTATTTGTTAATTTTTGATCTTTTTTCATTTAAATAACCTCACTTTGTTAATTATTACATTTAATGTCACCACAATGTGGGGCAAAAATTAAATAAAGCTTAATTGTTGATTATTACATATTTGGCTCAGCGACGAGGGGCAAATTCTTTTAATTTAAATTAATCACCTAATTGGTGATTATTACAATATCTACAGATTTTTAGGAAAATGAATTAGGTGGTGTCTTCAATAATCCGACACCCTTTCAAACATTGATGGAGTAAGTATTCGGTCGCAACGATATTCTTGCCTAGACCGTGTTCTTGTTGAAGAACGTAATTTCAATGCATTTTCCACGCAGTTTGACAGATATGGCGTTACGTATTGTAGGTCAGACCCATTTTATTCATAATTACGTTAATAAGGTGTAATTCCAATCGGTCTGAATCTGTTTGCGGAATTGACACCTTCTCTGTGATTGATTAGCTTGTCCCAAAAGCAAACATGACTGCGGCAATCAGCAAATTTGAGCTCGAACTCCTGGGAAAACGTCCTGATTACACGAGCAGCCGATCCCAAACAAAAGAACTTTCTTGCAAATTCAAAACACTTTGTAGCCCTCTCTCAAGTGGCTGGAAGCGAAGGGTACTCAGAGATTTCGTAGAGAGAGGGCAGTCTTTTATTTTGTTATTTTTAATGTATGTCGTCGTGTATTGGCTATCAATAATGAGTGTATTCCGTGTATAATATTTTGTACTGTTTAGTACTTACGTAGATTCTATCAGGTGTTATGAATTTTTAAAGATTAACTTAATAATAAATAACTTTTATTCAGGTAGGGATCAATTCATTGAAATATCGTGTAACCCGTTCCTCCCATTGACTAGCTTATTTGTCTTCGTCCAACTTCAATTTTAAACTCTCCTTTACCTCCTTTACACGAACAAGTATTTGAACAACTAATCGATATTATATACCATGACGAACAAAGAGCTGCTTGATGGAACTGCATTAAATCGTAGTCGTCGATACCATAAACAAACCCTTCACGTTCTCAATATTCGTATACTTTCATCACTCTTTGAACATTGAAAAGTAAAGTACAAATGAATGGCCAACAGACTGTTGACAGCACCTTTCAGATTTGTGATTAATATTTTAATGTAACAGAAAATATTGACTCACCTCCCGATTAGAAAAAAAAATATGAAAATTCATATAAATTGCGTAATCCATTATTATCATGGAATGGGATTAAACGAATAATTGTCATAAACAATTACAAGACAACTAAAGTTTTATGCAATGATTTCAGTTTTCGAGGATTAAGTTTTCTACTGTAATGTTAAATATCAAATGTAATCAGTTTTATTATTACTTTATCAAGACATATAATATATTAATAATATCACGCTTACGTTGCTATTATTTATTAATTATAAATAAAATAACTGTGGTTGAAAAATTTTGATGATTTTTACTTTTTTTATGTTTTGAAACTATGAGGTTTACATGTTAAGTCTTAAACGCACTGAAAATAAATGCTTATTCACTCCGTCTCAAATAAAGCAAAAATATATTATGACAAAGTTCTACAAATATATATAATTATCTAACATGAAAAGATTACAATAAATAAATAAAATGGCCGTAAGTCGTAAAATTTAATAATTAACCATTTAAAAAAATTGTCACGACGTTTTCCACGCTAATTTAAAACTTCTTCAGGTGTACTAATTAAAAAAAGAGATACATGAGACCTTAATTATTAATTTCACAAGAAACATTTTCAAACAAGTGGAGTATTACGAATATAAAATTTAAAGAAAATATACGTACTCAAATTCAAACGACCAATCACATGCAGAAGCAGTGAAAATGCTTTAAATATCGATAATATGTTAGTAAATGAAAGCTTTCTTGATGAGAGTGGGAATAAACTGATACATAAAGAAGTATTGTTATAAACGAGTTGCATATATTTGTGTGCATTAAACTTGCAACAATATAGAACAATTAATTTACAGCAAGAATTTTTCAAAACATTACAGAAAAGGTGTTTTCACAAACGTTTTAAATTGAATTTGCTCGTCAAAATTGTTATTTTATATAGGAATGCGTGTAACACATCATTTCGTAGTCAATCAAAATAATTTTGAACACAAAAAATATTCGCCCGAACAGGGACTTGAACCCTGGACCCTTAGGTTAAAAGCCTAATGCTCTACCGACTGAGCTATCCGGGCACATGCGAGTTGAGTTTATCTTGACCGTATATAAACTTTTTTATGAAATTCGTGGTATTTTCTGTAATTTAGAGAATTTTTCAAGAGGTTTTAAAATATATATACAGTTGAGTTTCACTTAGTTTATGCGTATCGTTAATACTATAGTATTATTATTGCGATTCCATTTGTTAATCCCGCCATTTGTTCTTTGAAATCGGAGCAGAATAGTTATAACTGGCTTTATTTACGGAAAACCTATTATGTTCGTTTGTATTTTGATGTTTTCATTTGTTATGTGTTAACTGGTGATGTAATATAGTAGCATTTAAAAGTATAAAATACTTGTTGAATTAAATATACAGTGATTTACCTCGCTTGTGCGAATTGTTTTTTAATGTATGTATCTGAATTGATTCTGACTTTTTATCACAAACATATTAAAAAAAAGTATTTGGAACCGCTGTATCTAGGTGACAATAATAATTGGCTGATAGAAATGAGGAAGATTTAGAATCAGGCGATCTAGGACATCTTGTAATGAAGATTGAATTCACAAGAGCGCTAGAACTTAAAAATTGTAAGGCATCTGGAATACATTTTATACAAAAACAGCTATTGCAAAGACCTGGGTACAGAATCAGAATACATTTTATACAAAAACAGCTATTGCAAAGACCTGGGTACAGAATCAGAATAATAAGTACAGGAAGTGGAAGAATTCAAATATTTTAAATTATAAATGATGGCAGAAGAAGAAATGGCATAATGAGTAGAATAAGCCAGGCCAAGAATGCTTTTAACAAGAAGAAAATCATACAATTTAAGCCTCGATGAGAGAAAGAACTTGTTGAAGACCCACATTATAGGAATTGCTTATATGGAAGTGAATCCGGGACTTATGGAGACCAGAAAAAGAAAAGACTATTAGCTTTTGAAACATGATATTGTGGAGGAGTGTTGAAGATAAAATGGAGAGAGAAAGTAACAAATGAATAGATATTCCGAAGAGTAAATGAGATCAATAATGAAACAGGAGTTTATAAAGGTTATTTATGAAACAGAATTAATGGAAGCATTCGACTTATTCATATAATTACCCTACAATTTAAGAATTACATGCATTAATTATTTTATAAAACCAATAATTGTTAACGTACACTTCTATATAGCCCAGGGACAAAAAAAAACTCTATCAATATGACAAGTGAAAAAGAAGTATGTGAATTAATTGACTCATTCAAAAATTAAAATAGTAATTTGGTTGGGATGGGATTACTACAGTTGTAAGGTTACTATAATAAAACCTTCAGTGTATCTATGATCAAGGGATTTCTTTCGTCCTGGCTTAAAATTAGTATAGTTAGCCCAGTATTTAAAAGGGTAATAAAATAGACATGAGCAACTATAGGTCAATTGTTCCAATATGTCTTACGTAAATTATTTGAAAAGGTTATACAGAAACGAATGTTCAATTTTATAACCGTCAATAATATTAGAAAAAAACGTATCAACATGGATTCCATAAGTCTTTCAAAAATGATTTCTGTAAAACTTCATTCAGAGTGTCATTTCATTACGTGACCAAGGAAATAGTGCATGTGCCTTTCAACACAATATATTAATTGAAAAATTAGAAAAATATGAGATTCGGGGTATTGCAAAAAGCTTAATCACATTTTGACTGACTGGCCGCAATATATAGAAATAAAGAACAAAGTAGAGAACAATATTGAGAAGCTGAGATCTGAAAAAAAAACACCTGAATATGAGGTCCGGAAGAGTCCTTAGATCTTTGGAATTTATTATGTACATTAATGACATAAATTATCTCTAAAATAGGAAAGTAATCAACTTTACTGATGATAGCGCTTTGATCTGATGGTACAACTGTGTTGATAAACTTATGGAAATCGACAGTTCATTATTAAATCATATTATATCCTACTACAAATCCAATAATATTAACACAAATGTTGGCAGGATTATTAAAATTTGACTGTCAAGAAACAACAATGAATCATACGTAAATAACCATAATATATTTGAAACGAAACGGCACAAATTTCTAGGTCTTATAGTTGAAAAAAAAATCGTTCGAAAGAAAACCATGGACCGTTTTATTGTCAGTACTAATTTATTAATTATCTACCACTATTTCCAATCAAAAAATTAATATAGGAGCTTTTTGCCTATACGACCACAATAATCTGATCTATGTACCCATCATATTTTAAAATATGGCAACATTATAAATAATACAATGCATCTGACTCTACTAGAGCTGCGTCAAAAGTATTAAAAGTAACCGTGTGACTCAGAACTGACTTGCCTGTTGGTGGACCTACTGGCTGAAGAGTCACGTTTGGCTCCATGGTAGTCAAGAATGAATGAGTTCTGAGTGGACAACTGCGGAGTTGGACAAAGAACATTTGTACAGGTGCGCGCTGAACTGAGATGGTGGCCAGTTTGTGGAATGGATATTTATACTCCGCATCCAAAGCAAGATGGAGCAGTTTTGATGTTGTGCTGAATCAGGACAGATATAGAAAAGTTACAGTTCTGTGACCTGATACGGATACGGTTGCTGCTTAACTATTTGGACGTAGTGATCTGCAACGGAACTATTCCAAAGAGAAATAAGAGTGCTGTTGGCTGTGCAGAGGACGCGGCCCACTGGTTTACAAACAAAAATGGTGAAAAGTTATAAAGATTAAGTTTGAAGACGCTCCATTGTTTAGTGTTTTTGTGACAGCCACCATTAATGAACACACTCATTGAATTTTACACGGAAAAGGAAAAGTGTATCCAACTTAAAGGAGACTATGTAGGGATTGTGTTAATAAACATAAGGTCGTGTATTTGCTTATTTATATTAAAAGACTTTTAAGCCACAAAGGTGTAAAATCGTGAAACCGTTTATACGACAAGGAAGTAATTTTGTGTGTTTAAATAAATTGGGTATTTTTCAACTATAAACGATTAATGGTGATAGTTATAATTCTTAATTTTTTAAATAACTTTTGTAGTTTATTTGGATGTTACAAAGATTGAGAAGAATTTTATTCTTATGTTTCTAAACGTCGCTGTGGGAAAAGGACACCTGCACGGGCAGGAATGAACAACGAATAAGTGAAACAACATCCAGAATCTGGCTTTCCCACAGAACGCACTTGAAACACAGGATTTGAAATAACCAATTAGGTTTGAAGTGATTTCAAAGTCAATTTTTTATTGTTGGTAATTAAAAAATACGAGACCAATATAAGAACGAAGTTACGATAAGAAATGTTAAATTATTAGCAAACAATGCATTATTATATTTCTCGTTTATGAAACATAATTGATAAACTGACTTTAGTCGCTTTCTTTTTCTGGTATCTGAATATCTGCCGTTAAATCCACGTCCTGCCTTCCCTACTACACTGAATATGTGTCTATTTTTTAAATTTCATAGGTATTGAAAATTAGCATTAACAGCCGTGGCTATTCATTGACATTTTTCAGATACTTGTACCAATTTCCTCCTCGTGGGTTTGAGCTCCAATAACCCCAGCCATGTCACGGTGACGTCAGCCAATTAGAAGCATTTGCCACTGGTCTAGGGCTAACTACTCATGCTGGCTGTAATTAAGGATTCGCTGCAGAATACGATTAGTCACCAAGATGAAGTTCAGACACACCACATTTTTGATCCTTTGCAAAAGTTGTAATGAAATACGAAATAAACCTGCGTAAACTAGCAAAACCTTGTTTCTTATATTTATGGAAAATTTTCTTTGAGGATAGTTCACCTTCTCGGTATTTACATTTTTTATGAAGAAATTTTATCTGTAAGCCTATGTTAGTAAACATACTTAATATAAAACCATATTAAAGTAGGAAGTAACAAATAATTTAATTATTAACTGTTGTTAATAAATAAGTACACTTAAACTGCAGTCTGTGTACAACAATTTTTTACACACACCAGCGAAAATAGAAAGATGTATACGATTAATTAAATAAAACAACAATTTTAATGTTATACCAATCAATAATTATTTTTGATAACTACTTCTTTTATTTATTAAAGCCATTAAAAAATTTCTGTCTTTCTCAACGCTTCTGTAATGCCACTACTAGCTTCAATCTTCGAGAAATTGGAATTGTCAGGAATAAACTCTCTCTCACACACATCCACAGACACACACACACACACAGAGAGAGAGAGAGAGAGAGATTTATAGGGGGTACGCAGCATTCGCTTCTCCGTGCCTCGACCCGTTTAGGAGGCAGCTGGCCGACTATTCCAATACGAATAGCAGACAACTCTTACCGTATGCCCAAGGTCTGCGACCCCGGTACATACACCTCTCAAAACTAACCGAAGTCATCGACTAACATATTGTGGTGTACTGAATATCTAGGAATGATCTGTAATATCTGCAAGTGTAAGATAATATCTTTGTGTAAAAAACAATATCTATTGGTACAAATATCTTAAACGTATTTTGGCCCACCATCCCATGTTAGAAATTTTCTCAGATTTTATATTATTTTTCTAAACTATCAACATTATATAAAAGCATTACAATACTTCATCATTGGTACAAATAAATGAGTTTTTTATTATCCACGATTCAAAAACGGACGTTGAAACCTGTCGTTGGTTTTTTAATTCAATTTTGCAAACAATGTGTGTTGCGATAAAACGGTTCAACTAACTATAAATTAATTAAAAAAATTAAAATTAGCTTTAATGGCTGAAATTAATTAATTTATGCCGTACTAAAATGCTTCATCTATAAATATCGTAATTCTTTTAAACAAATGTGTAAACACATTGTTTGCGAGGGATCCAATGTTATTTTACAAAAGTACATCTGGAGCGATCTCACTGGGGATATATGTACGCAGGAACTGATGATGATGGAAGCTACAGCTGTGTTACCCGACCAGTTAACCTCTCGATTACCAGAACAGCTCCCTGCCATATGGCAATTAGCAACAGTACAGTCCCAACACGGAATAACTAGAACTCTTAACAATCCAAAATCGGTTTTCGTCATAAAGAATGAGGAAATGTGTAAAACTTTGACGAATACCTTTCTGATTGGACGATTTATTTTCCTTTGCATTACTAGGTCCTAAATAAATTCCATGATCTGAACCTGCATAAGAAACAAAATACAGACCTTACAAGATCCTAAAATGTTTACATTGACGTTCACAATTTTCAGCGCTTACTTAATCATTCCGAGAAAAAATGGGGAAACATTGATTTTCTTAATTAATTTCGAGTAATGAATACGTTGTTAAAGTCTTGTAACCTTATTTACGATTACGAAGATGTATCTAATTAAGATTTGTTTTTCTTCCTAGACTTCAAAGCGACATATGATTCGTGTGAGTCCCGTTGCCTTTTATGTCTAAATTCACACCCCAGTGGGCACTGAGAGACCGACTGAAAAATAAATGGTCATAATATACTGTAGCGCGATAGTTATATTATTGATATATATATGTTTCATTTTAATATAATTAGATAGTAGCAAGGGTTGAGAGCTTGGTAAGTTGAATTTGAGCAGGCGCCGCCGAGACGGGGAGATAATCCCTTCAGACTGGAATTGGACACGTATGGTGTTGACCTTCGGAAGTTACCTGGACTGACACACCGTGGGAAACGTCTCTCTGAAAATCCCAGAAATTTGAGTTAACACGTGACTGTCTGAACCAATGGCATATCTTGGTTCAGGAAAGATCGATCCAAAGATGATCGAGACGATCGATTTTTGACATCCAGCGAGGTGGCTAAAAGGAAAGTATTGACACAGAGGGACAAACCGTCGCCAGCGACCGACGTACAGCCCCGACTTGCAGTTTCGAGAGGACACTTGCAGCTTCGAGAGGACTCGGAGAGATCGAGGGTGCCACAGGATAACGGCCAGAAGGTAACTGCCAAGTATCTCAATCCTTGACGCGCCTAGGGGGAATTACCGTAAACCATGTTTAACTGAGATTAAGGGATCAGATTGTTTTGTCAGGCTAACTGAACACTGTATTTTTTTTATTGGAACTGTCCAAGTTCAGTTAGATAATTAATAATTTCTATAAACTATCCTCTTAATTTATCATTTAAAAACCTACCACTACAATACCATGATTATTATCGACTGCATAATTTTTGCATTTTCTTAGATGTACACTAAAACCCTGGATGACATTCATCCCCTATTAGTATGAGAAGGATATAATTATGAATATTCACAATGGCGGAGAAAGTTGTGTCAAATCCGGTGTTATGGGAGACTAGTCTGATTGGTTACAGTCCTTACATAATTTAAGTGCAGTTTGAGCCATCTCCGGCTTCGGAATTGATGAAAATAAATTAATAATAAAATGTTCAAAAACAACATAGATTCATTCCTAATTCATGGGAGACATTCCCGAAGGTATTTAACGCCCATTTTAGTGAATTAAAACTCTATAGAAGCTTCCAAACACTGTGGGTTCTTACCCCAGGGGTTGGGGTGAAAATTTTTTAATGTGCTGAAACTGCTGATATTTTAATCGAAAAAAAATTTACGGGGTATCTGAGATTGATAGCGTTTCTTTCAATATTTTTTCTGTATAATTTCACCACTTCGGGTCGAGAATAGAGCACCCTTAGTGGACGGGGTGGAGAGGCGTTACACAAAAATAACGCGAAAACATATTGAAGTCGCTGAGTTTAATTGTAACAATCAACTTGCCGAAAGAAACTTTTTCTGGGTCAAAGAAATAGATTGCATTTATCCAGATATTTTTGTGTATAATTTCAACCCCTTTCGGCATGGAGGTGAACACCTTTAGGGATGGGGTTGGAGGGTCGTTACATAAAACTAACGGAAAAACAACCGAGATTGGTGTAAATCGGGGTTGTAATTATTAAACAATCCGGAAACGACAGACACTCAGCTAGTATATATAGAAATAAAATTGGGTTGCATGTATCAGAGACGTGAAACGGCACTTTTAAATTCGCATTTTCTTAGTTTTTGTTACACTTTTTAAAGTTTGTCTGTACGAAGGTCGTTTTTAGTATTCTTAGTTTCAACAGGCATTAATTTATATGGTAAACATTCTTTTTCTGTTATCATTTCCATTAGTCAGATTCTCATTAACAAAGTTTAAATTTTCTTAGTTATATATTCGTGAAGTTAGTGTTACAAGTTCAATGAAAAACGGTTGACGGTCCCCTAGTATTCCAATCGCAGTTTTGGTATCTTAAAATTTACGAAGTGGATGGTCCCATATTGTATACTGAAGTATAATCTGAGCACGATGCTGAGATTTCAACTTGAAGTAATTTAATCTGATAATTTCACTTTAACCCCTCATCAGTTTATATACTTAGAACCTAGCGTTAGCAAACCTTTTATCGTCGATTAATAAATTATTTCCCCTTTCCATCGGAAATTTGTCCAATTTTGTTTTCCACTAAAATCAGGGCTAACATGTTTGATTTGAATTGGCTTGAAATTACTCATGACATTCATTTACATTTTTAAGTAAGAATATATTAATTCAACAGGAAATATTAAATCGTCATTCTTTTGTTAGAGTCAGTAGAAAAATACCATAGTAATACTCTATTGAAAACAATTTGACAGAGTATTTAATTGTTGCCGCAACCATTTTTATTCGTATTTATTTGAATGTAATATGCGAATTGAGGGGGCAGAATGTTGTTGCAACCCGACACTGTCGTCGAAGCGAGGTTGATGCATGGGGATCTTCTCTCCCACATGGGGCGTGTTTACCCTTCGGTGGGTGTGGCTCTTGTCTTCAGGGTGGAAAAAAACAGCCTCCACGCTTACACAATTAACAAATATTCTGCTTCGCTTCTTTTACGTTGATATGATTCACATTAACAATGAAAAACAATACCATTGCAGTAGATTGTGCGTAGTTCTGCATTTTGTGAAAAGTGATACAATTTTACAAAGAATTTCTTACAGTACTCTTATAGGATTACATTTCTCATTTATATTATTCATAGGGTAACATTACGAAACTAGAAGTAAAGTTTTCTTAAAGCCATAATGAAGGACGTATACAATACGATTTATAGTTAAATTGTAAAATACACATTGAAAAAAAAATATATAAAGTAAAAGTGATGCGTTTTTAAATGCGAAGGATAGGAATTTTGAGTTAAGCTCAATATCAAGGCGCATTTTTAATAAATAAAAAGTAATAATTTTAACCAGTGGTATGCTTGATTTTATATTTGCTGGTTGCCCAGTATGTCATAATTAAAATCAGCGATATCCATAACCCAGGACTCGACTCCAATCTGGGTTTTTTGCGCGTTATTTTTATGTAAGGCTCCTCCACCCCCAAGGGTGCTTTCCTCCTATGCCGAAATGGGTTAAAATTATACCCAAACAACATCGGTAGAAATACTATACATATCATTGACCCCGAAAAATATTTATTCGACGAAAATATCGGCCATTTTAGCATGTTTAAACAAATCTACTCCCGCCCCTTGGTGTGGTAAACATGTCTTACCCCCACAGTGTCTGTTTCCGGTTCAATGGGAACAACTTATAAATAAACAACAGACAATTTGAAGTCAGAAAAAGGATAATTATTTGTGGAAAATTTTCGGCCACGGAAGTCAGAATGACATGACTATCAAAATTTTGTTTAACTTCAACCAGAAGTGGTCGCAAAGTTATCGACGAAACGAAGTTTAATTTTCCGTAAATGAATATATTTTTTATGACTTCACATTGGGTGTTGTTTATTTATAAGTTGAAAATAATAATATTCAGTGTCACGATCAAGATAAAAACGTGATTGCAAGTGAGATTTACTTTTACTTGAAGGTAGTACGAATGGATCGCAATCTTGACCCTTATATTTTTGGTGGTCAGCTAATGCGAGATGGTACCAAAACTTGGCAAAGTTTGCCAGAATTTATCTTTCAGGGCCTTGCAGTATTGTATGTAGTGACTTTTCTCTGGCCTCGTTTACGAAGACAAGCGAAACCGCTTAGGACCTCTTAATGCAGAGAAATTGGTGGTCATTCACCATAATTTGCTTTTATAGAACGTAGTTCAGTGTTTTAATTCGAAGATAAAGTGATTTTATTTGTTTTTAGACTTATAATTTAATTAAATAAAATTGTTTTTTTGAATTTTTCGTAATTTACTGAAAATCCGGTATCGGACGGATATTGGCCTACTATCGGATATCCTACCGGATAGTAAATCTAGGCCGGATACCAGACAGTTCCAGGATATCCGTAATAGTAACTGATTATAAATTAAAAGCTTTTAATAATGTTTAAATCTTAAATGATATTTGATGTTAAAAACGTTTCTACCCATGATTGGTCGAGTTTTAAATGTGAATTATATAACTAAGATGTAAGTGGAATAAAGTTTTATTACTTTTATTAGTTCACTTAATTCTATTCGTTTTTAGCATAATATAATATTTACATGGAATTTGAAATAATTTAAACAAATATAACTTCTGTCTTTATTTTTCATAACACAAATGTTAATTTTTTTAGTTTCACAAGGCTACAAGAGAATCTTCTGGATGCAGTTGGATATGTGCACCGTGTGTGTGGTCTTTGTACGTTAAAATGCAAAATTTTATTCTGAGCATAAAATTAAAAGCAACTAAGGATTTGACGATGATAGTTTAATGAATAAAACAGAAGAAAAATTGAGTTGTAAGTGCCATGATTGAGCAGCTTGAGCTAGGGAATGTAATGGTACAGTTACAAATGTACACCTGTGGCAAAAAAAAATACTTTTGTGGAGTTCATCCTGATTTTGAAAAATAAAATATATTGACATCACTTTAGTAGAATATGACAATAAATATGTTAATAATTTATTAAAAGTTTTAGTGTATTTTTGGAAAACAGTTACTTGTTTCATTTTGTGTGGTATTACTAATGTAAAATATGTTAAAGATCTAAAGTTATATAAAATATTATTATTTATTTAATGTCATTTTATAAGAGAATCCTGTAAAGTAATAAGAGCTGAAGCAATAACTATAAAAAAATCTAGTACTCTAAGTAAGTTATTATTTACTACACAATTTAACATGTGGAACTATCTTACTTGCATTACTACCCTTTCAACATGAATTCTTTAGATGGTGATACTTTTTGTTTGTCACACTTCTGCTTTTGACAGTTTAGCACCAGCTACTACAATTGGTGGCCTTACCCCATTCATTTAATACTTGTTCCATATGTTTAATACCTCCATCAGCAAACACACAAGCCCAATGTCCTAAACTGCCTAAAAATTTGCAAATTTCCACAAGAGCGACAACACTTGTCCTACCACCAAAACCAGAAGAAATATAATTAATTAAGCCTTTAGATATGCATTATATCAAATACTTTACAGTATTGGCTTTCTTATAATCTGACCAAGTTAACACCGAAGAAGAGCCTTTTGTAGTCTTTGAATATCTATTTCTAAACAGGCTACAATGCAGATTGATTTGAAAAAAATATACATAAAGAAAATAGGAAAATTTCTTTGGTTGCACATTTATCATATTGTACTATAAATGGATGCAAGTGACTTTCAATTAGTGATATAAGTGTGCTTATTAATCAATTCAATTAAGTAACAGTCTTATGAAATGCAAATGTATATCAAAGGTATCTTTGTAATTATATTAATAGTATTTTGTTTGTACTGCACTTTCACTAAATCTACAGTTGTCTCTGAGACATAAGTATCTGATTCTGTAAATGAAGATTCATTTGGTATTATGCTTTGATCACCACCTGATCAATCAGCTTCACAGCTTATTTTTTCCTTGCATTTGTCAAACATGACTCAGGTGGCTTTAGATGATATGGCTCATTCTTAAATGGAGATGTCGAGATTGAATTGGAGGAAATCTTGTAAGGAGATATAGAAATACTTATTGTAGCAGTTGCTGTCTGTGCATACTTGCTGCTTTGATGCACTTTAACCGTAATTTGTAATAATTTTTCTGAAGTTTCAACAGGTCATAATTTGTATTTTTATCATATCTTTGTAGTGATTCTGAAAAGACAAAATATATATTGCTTTTAAATATAAAGTTGATACATATAGATATTGAATGCTAATTCTTTACAGGCAACATATTTATATTCAAAACCTAATCATATACACGTAACAAACTGAACGCATTCTCTTGTATGAGGCATGTCACAGAACTATGACATAGTTACATACCTGTGCATTCCATTTCAGTAGTCATCTTCACAACATTGTCATAATTGGATTTCAACAAGGTTGATCTTTTGCCCTGACATAGGCAGATCAAGAAGTTCCAACAACAAGAACTCTCTATTTGTGATCTGGTTGACATTCAAATAAACATAGTAAAACTCCAATCACCATTAATAGTCTCTGACTGAAGCCCATTTATATACTGTCTAGTTTATTACATCCTTCTCTATCTATAATATCAGTTTATTTAGGAGTTACAAGTTATCTGTGCATGTTTCACTTAAACAGGAAACATCAAGTTGCCAACTACATTATTTTAGATTGTATTTGTATAATTTATATTTCTAATATTCGCTAATTATTAGAAACCTCTTTCTTATTAACGGAATATCTTTATACAAGCAGTATTACTGAAGTATTATTGCATACATAAGTTTTGAGCATTCTCACATAAAAAGTATATAAGTAGGTTATAATATAGTATCTAATAATGATATTTCAATCCCAACAAAAATGCAATGTAATACAACGTATAATATCAAAGGAAAATAAAATTTAAATTGTTTACTTTGAATCGAATTGATTGGAAATGTCCTATATATCTCTTGGGTTTCTACGAAACGAGTCGCATACAATTCGTTCGCAATTTGACATTTTTCTAACAGAATCAAATACTTTTTCTGGATTTCTTATAGACGTATTTGTACAGTGAGGTACAGTACAGTACACTATTTATAAAACCTGACGAACTTACTCAAAGCTGGCCGAAGCGCAATTATCTGTTTAGAAGCAAGTGACGTCACACGGTCCGCGTCTGAGTCAAGGCACGTTTCGGCGCTCTTTTTTTACCATTTAAATCAGTGTTTTCCAACCTTTTTCTTACCATGCCCCACCTTGGTTTTACTAATGCCCCCCTTTGTAAAATATACATATATTTTATTTTCATAAATTGAATTATTCCCTTAAGAATCCTAATTAAATTGGTGTGTCACGGTTAATCAATAATAATAATAATTCATGATTTACGAATGCTTATTTCAAATGAAAATACCAAAACATTTTCATTTTCTACTAGTAAAATCATAGCTGGTAATTTTTAAACTCTAGTCGAGGTCATTTTAGAATTGCCGCCATGTGGGGGCGTGGGACCCACGCTGGGAAACATCGATTTAAACTCTGCTGCAAATTTCGCCGCACTTATAGCAGTAACAAACCGAAACAGTTTACATAAAATGACATAATAAACAATCTAATATGATTCGTCAAATAGCCTATTAGTAAAACAGGCACTACTCAGTACTCAGACAAGCGCATTATGTTCTATCGAAAGCCATATTTCATTTAATGCCAGTAAAACTTTGTACAATGTCAATAGCATTGTCGATTCTTAAATTTACATTTACAAAATTATAGAGCTAAAATTAACTTAATTACTAGATATACAGGAGAGAAATTGGAAGTGAGAAGGCAAGAGGATGTGTCACATAACGTAAAATATTGTTGTACACATAGTTAATTAACATCGAAAAATCTGAACCTGGTGCTCAACAGCAAAAAAATTATTAGTACACTTAGTTATTTACATTATATTTTCACAACCCAGATACATACTAAAATTGTTCTAAGGTAGTCAGATATTTGTTTATTAGTAATTCCTTAATAACAATTTTGAAGTTTTACCATTTAAACCTTTAGATTACTTGTTTTTTTTATTACTTGTTATACCAGTTAGCTCCACTGATACATGGGCTTTTATTAGTAATCCACGTGGTGGCAACTCCGCTATAATAGCATAGGAAGGGATATGAAAAGGGGGATGCGGAAGGGTATAGGAAGGTAGCAATGGTTAACTAGGGCCCCAGGGGTATAGTTTAAGGAAACTACTCGGCATTCTCCTAAAAGTGATGCAGGAGAAACTCTAGAAAACCTGCATTAGGTAGGTCGGGCATTGGGTACTTGTCCTACGTCCATCCGATGGCGGGAGAGAGGTTTGCCTTCTCTGTGCCTCGACCAGTGTAGGAGAACAACTCTTACCGTATGCCCAAGGTCTGCGATCCCGGAACATACACTTGTCTCGGCATGTGGAAAACATAGTTCAAAAAAACCAGAGGGAGGAGAAGGCATCCCAAAGGTAGCCTCCTCCAGAACTCTCTGGGAAGGTTCACCTGCGAGAGAATGCTCTCACCGGCTTCCTTCATAACGGGTTTTTATCAGTGTAACTTAAGTTCGCCCATATTTGATGAATGTCAATTCTGCTGTGAGTGTGAAATTCAGTGAAAGAATGGCCATTTTGTTTTTTTAAAAAAATTGAGTGTGTGTGTTGCTGAAAGAATAAAATTGCCCAGGTACCTGAAAAAACTGTAAGTTATACCTCATTTAAATTATTATTGTGGGCGTTGGATTAAAGATAAAATCGTCAGATTTTGATTTTTTTGTTGAATATTGTAAATACTAATGCTAATTTGTAATTTTTTATAAAAGTGTAACCGTCGTAGAAATTTGATTGTTTGAAAAGGGAGTAATACCTTTCTTTATTTAAATTCCCATAAAAAGACCCTGAGATTAAGAGTAAAATTTGTTCGTTGTATGAAATAAATGTTGAAAAAGGTCATCGAATAATTATTTGTAATTTGAATTATTTTGAATATAATAAATTAATGAGTTGGTTAATTAAATAAAATTTTATTATTAATATCCTTTCATGTAAAGTTAAAATAATGCAATCAACGCGGGCTAAATATTGTGTTTAATTGTGATTTCATTTATATACCACATTTTAGGCTGCTCCAATGTGAGACGCTGTTTAATTGTTAAATTTTTAATTGCGAATACTACATTTTGGCGTGCTAACGTGTCGCGAACTTTAATATTATTTCATTTTAATTTGTTTCATCAGAAATTACCACAATATATATATATACATATATATATATATATATATATATATATATATATATATATATATTGTAATAACCAACTCGGAAGGACAGGAATTCTGTTCTTATTTTTGTCAGATTTGTTTACGAACCCAGACTTGGGATCCTTGAGTGGTTGGTACATATAAAAAAATAATGCTAAAATGATGGATAAGTGACTTTTAGAGAGGGGAAGGACTAATAATTGGGGCGTTTTGCAGCTCTTAGGGCTAATTGGTTGTGAGCAACATCTGGACGACGGAATTCTAATGGCATAAATGACAGAAGGTTGTTTGGACGATGTAATTACATTAAAAAGAAACGTTTAATTTAATTGATTGAGTGGCTCTCAGAGCGGGAGAACGGCAACAGATGGTGTTTGTTTGGCGAAAGTGGAAATGCAAAAACTGTGAAAAACAACGGAATATTCTGGAGCCAGGATATAAATAAGAGGGCAGTTAGACAGTGTAGAGGTTTCTTTGTCATTTCGTGTGGACGGGAGACGGACGTGTTAGTGGGAGAGAGAGGTGGTGCAGGTCCGCAGGGACGGACGCGGGGCCAAGCTAAAGTGGCCGAAACAATTGTCTTGAACAGTTGGGAGTTTGCAAAAAGGAGAGATCATCGGATGCTAGGCCAAGCTAGGCGGCCGAGAGTAATTAGTTGAACATCAGTCGTCAACAGTCGGTGGGAGTTTCATCGTGGAGGTCTGTCTGCCAGCAGAGGTGTTTGAATTCGTCGTGAGGGTAACGTCGTCAAGAGGAGGTGACTGTGAAAGCAGAGTATGAGCGCAACCTGGTGCTTTTTATGCCTATATGAAGTGAGTGTGTGGACCAGAGACCTTGTAAGTTTATTTTTATGAATTCATAATTGTAAATTGTTAAAAAGGGTAAAAAGTCAGATTTCGTTTCATTCGTTTCAAAGATTTCGTTTCAATCGTTTCTTTTCGTTTCAATCATTTCGTTTTTCATTTATTGTACCTGTATTTGTTTAATTGTAACATTTTGTTCCGTTTCCTTATCAATCCAGGTAAGACCTTGAGGGTACCGAGTCCAATTATTTAAAATGTATTCTAGGTAAATAAAATTGTTTTGATTTATAAAAATTTCATCAGATTTGTGTAATTGAAAATTGTGTTTTAATAAATGATAATTGTTTGTTTAAAAATAGGTAGTTTTATTTTATTTTATTTGAGATACTACAATATATATATATATATATATATATATATATATATAAGGAATAGTGGACTTTAATGAAAAGTATTCATAGTTATTTATGTACAATATGAAGAGAGATGGGCAGAGAACTTATCCTTGCGGTATGCCTGCTTTAATTGTCTCAAAGCTGGACCTAAGTATTTATACCATATTAAAATCCTAAAACTGGGATTTCAGTACATTGTATTATGTAGTAAGGAA
Organism: Zhengitettix transpicula; assembly: GCA_037074705.1. Lineage (NCBI taxonomy): Eukaryota > Metazoa > Arthropoda > Insecta > Orthoptera > Tetrigidae > Zhengitettix > Zhengitettix transpicula. Next base: position 189,642,404 of record CM073591.1, read on the forward strand.
AGTTTTCAAGAGTGATATCCCAGTATTTCGGATACCAATGATTTCTAGTTTAGAAAGCCAAATATTATGCTTGACACTCAAAGGTTTTAATAGTTTGAGGAAGAGGCCAGCCACATACCAATTTTACGTATGGTAGTGTGGATGAAGTCTGTTATTGGACTTGTGCTCAGATTTTTCCTAAACCCATACTGCCAATCTGAGAAGATTTTGAGTGTTCTAGTATTCCACTCAGTATGACTTTTTAAAATATTTTGCTGATTGTGGTGATAGTGGACAGAAATTTCCTATATCTTTTTTGAACCTTTTCTGTAAATGGGCTTTATAATGTTTATTTTCAATTTGTTGGGTATATTTCAGATTGTAATTATTGGTTGATTAAGTGAACTCAGTGTTTTAGTAGCCTCCATTGACATTGTTTAATAAAATAGGGAGATAAATCATCCCAACCAGTTGATTTTTTGTCACTAATCAATTTACGGATTTCATCTAGACTGACTGCCTTAAAAACTAGGTTGCCTACTTCCATTCTTTGTCAAGATTCTTGGTCATCTGGTCTCGCGAGAACGTTACGCACCGGAGAAAGTTGGATCGACAACAAATTGTTTCCGGCTAATACTATTTTTTACAGTCATGGAATGTTCTAGTACAGTACATCCTAGTGAAAAAAATTCAAGAAACAGAAACTTCTTGAACTGAAAAAGTAAACATATATATGTTGACGACGAGAAGAAAGTAGTTAAAGTCTGGACTCTGCATATGATAAGTAAAGTCTGCAAACATATACTACAAATCATGAGTTCCTGTATGGAAGCAGGAGTTTGCTTCACAAATTGAACAATCTTCGCGTTGAGGGATCCAGTAACGGCTAGCTGACCAGAATGGGGAGACAACAACCGAGGTTCCTGATAGCTGAGGACGTGCACTTCGACCGCGTGTGTGTAAAATCTACAAGGAAGTTAGAATCAGTGTAAAAATTTGCATTTTTAGTGTAGTGTTGAAGCACAAAAGAAAGAGTTGGTACCAGACGGACAATATGTGAGTAACAAAACCTATATAAATTTGTAAACGATAATTAGAAAGGTATTAGTCAGATTTCGTCCAGTTTCTTTACATTTAGCCTTCTTTCATTTCATGTATAGTCATATTATTTTAGGTGAATTTTTATGTTTGAATTGTTAATCAGTTTATAAATCACTTTTCTGATAATTATCAAACCCAGTTGTGACCCTGAGAGAAGATATCTTAATTTGATTGTATTTGTTTTAATTTTGGAAGTGATTAAAATAACAAATTATTTTATTTTTTAATTTTTGATAATATTTTCTTTTAATTAACCTTTCTTTTGATAATTTACTAATTCTTTTAATTAAAAGCGAACAAGGTGATCATTACATAAATGGCAGCAACGTGGGGCGAATAAATAACCCTTCTTTTGTTCATTACAACATATATATATGATTCACCAATCTCATGCTCATTCTTATTCATGTCCTGAGAAGGACAGAACCAAGCGGAAGATCTTTGATTTCGTTTGCTTGCAGTCAATGTTTGTGACATGGCAGTTTCCGTATTCACCTCACTTTCGGCGTGGGTTGAGCACCCACTCCACTTCTATCTCGGGCTAAACCAGGCCCATTAAAGCACGCAACTATCAGGAGATGCTGCCTTAGCGACCACTTCTCCTACTACCGCTGTCTTCGTATTAGAAACGTGCTCCTGAATAATGGCCAGGGAAATGCGAAGTACTGTTTCGATTACACCGAGTTCGTATTCTAAAGTATACATCATGTGTTCATATTATTATATGTATATATCACTATTCTGTATTTCAGAAGTAAACGATTATTTCAGGAATTTTTCGGAGAAGATTCGTTGTTTATCAACTTTAATATCATACACATTACGTTATTGTTCCATTTCCTTACATAAACTAATATTTACAGATACAGAGTTCCTGAAACGACATACATATTCCTTCATCAAGTTATGATTTTGTGTTATTATGGAAAAGTATCCATCACAAACCTTCCAATATCCAGTGCGTGAACTATGAAATAAGTGCATCATACTACTGCATTGATCAATTTAAAACTTTCCAACATGAGGAAAATAAAAATTACTGCTTGGCTGACAACACACAAGAATTGAAACGCACCTGTGATTATTAAGTAAATTCTAAATATACAAAAATTTACTTTGAATTTGTACATCGGCCATTTTTTACCTATATCATCCAACCGTATTTGGTTGCTTTGAGTCATAAATTGATATCATTGTGAATTAATTTTTTACTTTATTTTTATTTATTGTAATTAAATTTTTAATATTGAAATTTTATTTTTAACTGGGATTTCTTATTTAACCCGAAAACCCTTACATTACAGGGACAACGTAGATCTCTGGAACGCAGTGTCCCTGGGCAAGAAAAGTGACACCATGGAGCCGCGAATGACGTGTCCTTGGTCGGTTTTAGGTCTGCGCCACAGTGGGATTGGACCCTGACGCCTGGCGTCGTCGTCATTGACAGCGACACATCCGCATTGGAACATGCTTAAAAAGGAGCCAGAGTGAACCAGATATTACCTAGGGACAGTATATCCATAAGCGTGCTTGCTTTCGTAATCCTGTACACGAAGTGAAACGAAATTCCCTGGCAACTATTGTTGGACTAGTCTTCTATGAGTTTATATTGCATAAAATTTATGGATCTAATTTCTTAGTAGGAAAAGAAATCAACATCATTTTCAATACGCGGATGCACGTTAATTATAAATTTTGAACGATGTGGAAATGAACACTATTTTTTAAATGACATCTTGCTGATCTTTTTTCCTGCCTGCATTCACGCAAATTGCGGATAATTCCCACTATTGGCCACGTCATATAACTTGCCGATTTGGGTGACTTTATTTCGGTTTGAATAATACACTGAAGGCCAACATATCCCTAAAATTTATACTTTACGAATGCTTTAGATGTCCGATTGCATATAATTACTACATAATAACTACTAATAAATAAAATTGCCGTTATAAGTGTATGTTACGCAATCTACATTCGAGGAGCAAAATTCTCCAAATTTTGTTTCCGTGTTCTTTGCGACCAGGAAAAAAGACTGTGAGGTTGAAACATGTCTACCACCCTCCAACGGCGCATGCGGACGTGGGAGCGAATATTCAAGTATGCTAAAATGGCTGATATTTGATAAATTATTTTACTGACTTACAAACATATAGTCATATTTTGTACAGGCAAGACTTAACGAAACAACCACTATATCGGTAAAGGCCCCTTCACCTATAAAGGTGGGTGTAGAGGGCCTGGCATTTTAAATTCAATTTATATTTACTCTTCAAGCGTAGCGAGTACATTTTTGTTACTCTTAGTGTACCGGGACTACTTTTCAACCTCTTAAAGTACTGGGAGTATGACTCATTAACTTAACATACCGGGGGCATTTTTTACTCTATTACTCTTGACGTACGGGAACTATTCTTGTCTTTCTGAAATGAGAATTTTTGATTCCCTTAGCATACTGGGAATGTATTAAATTCTCTTAACTGAAGGTAATTTTGACTCTTTTATTACTTTATTTAGCTGTGGCAAGTAATTTTGAAACTTTTGAAATACCAGGTTTCCTTTACTCTTAATGGTACCAGGAGTATTTTTTACATTCTTGAGTTACACGAAGAAAATTTAACTCTGTTAGGTCACCGGGGATATAATTAACTTTCTTAAGGCAGTGCGTGCATTTTCGATGGATTTAGGGTACAGATCATATTTTTTGAATAGAATTTTTTTATAATATTTGGTATTGGGAGTATTTATGATTCTCTTAAGGCGCTGATGGTTTATGATGAAATTAGCTTTCCCTGTACATAGGGACGATAATTTACTTTTTGTATAACAGATTAATGTGGAATTAAATACGTCTTCGGGATTATATAAATAAATACCGGAGCAACGTCGGGCACGCAGATAGTTTACGAAATAAAATATACTGTACGTGTTTGTTTGTGAGTATGTGTGTGTGTGTGTATGTTCCACACACAAATCTACACCCATGAAGAAAATTGGACAAATTTCGTACACCTGTTCCTGCCGGACCTGAAATAAACACTGTGGGTGTAAGAAACGTCTACCACACCCAGGAGAGGCGGTGGGCGATATATGCGACGGATAAATAACTTTCTGCGTCAATGAGATTGATAGAATTTCTCCCATAACGGAGTTATGGATGTCGCTGAGTTTAATCATGACAACCGGGCAACGTGGGGCATTCAGCTAGTATCTAATAATTTTTTTTGGAAACGGACTGTCCAGAGAAGCGCACAACATATAGCTAGAGGCTTCTCAAACGCCAACACCCAAGAAATAAATGTCAGAAGAGAAGCTCGTTAGGAAAATCACAAACATAGAACGCAGCGCTTCCTGTCTCGGAATCAACACTGCAGACACGTACAATATAATTTCTAACAAGGAGGAATAGGCATTGCACTGACTAATAAGCGAAAAAATTTGGATTAATAAAATAATTTCCTATTTATTTTTTAATATTACATGAATTAATTACAATATATTATTAAATGGATTAAGTTTGAAATCAACCGCAATGTAGAGAGACTCGATTTGTGTGAACTTTTGTTTCTGCATGCATACGCTTTTATTTTGTCACTTTATCGCCATCGTAACGGTTACTTAAACATGGTCGTTTAAATAAATAAAAATACATTCACGTAATGCAACATGGTGATTAAAAGCATAATATCCTTAGAATTCAAATTGGAATTGTTAGTTGAATTTACAATGACCACGTAAATCGACTTCATATGTATTTCCATGCTATACCAAGCAAATATATTTTTCGAGACAGGAAAAACTCAATCAATAAAATGAAAGAAACATTTTTCCGTTAACGTGGAATAGACGATGCGACTTTCGGTGTTGTAGAGGTGGTTGTGGCGGTCGTTGTTGCCCATCATCATTAACAGCGCTCCCCTAAGCGGTGAGTGTACACAGCAGTAAAGAGACGCCCTCGGCGCATTTACCCTTTGTTTAATTTGTTCATTTTGTCGGCGGTTGACACCCTCTAATTGAGAGGACAGCCCACATGTCTGTCCTTCATCGTTTCCCGTCTCAAACAGTTATAGTTGTTTTTTTTCACGCAAGCATAAATGCTATATATTTAAACATTCATCTCATAAATAACCCTAATTCTGTTTTTCCTTATTATGTATACAACCAGTTCGCAATACATGCTCATAGAGCCTATGAAAAGAACAAATACAACAATCGCATAACCTTAAATTTATTTCTTGCTACCACGTGTGGTGTAGGGGTCAGCGTGACTGCCTCGGAGCACAGAGACATGGATGTTTGTGTACGTCAAATCACTTCCCCGACTAGGCAATATGAGTTCCCATACTGAGTCGCTAATAACCTGAGCTTTTGGTGCGACTGCAAATAAATCAACATTAAAAAATTTAGAAAATTAAAATTTATTTCTGAATAAGAAAGATAGCCAATTCAGACAAAAAAGTGATCATATAAATACCACACAACGTTTTTGGGATCCTTGTCCCTTTCGTCAGTGCGAAGAAGAGCCTAGAGCGACACAACTGGGAACAAGGATCCTAGAATGTGGTATTTATATTATCACTTTTTTGTCTGAATTGGCTAGCTTTCTCATTCATTATTTTCAATCAGACGTAAATTTTTAATTTTAAAATTTATATCTAAGTAAACGATATTTTACGTTAAGAGATAGAGTTATATTTCGTATAAATCGCCCAAGTAAACTAATATTAGTGAATTTAACGTCAGTGCATGATTATAATCATCGTCCTTGAGTTCTGTGGAAATTTTAAGAAACAACTCGTGGTGCACAGTTTTGTGGAACTCGTCAGACCCTCGCGCAAAAAAACGCTTCTGTTACTTTGGAAAATTCAAAAATTGGCCTACATTAAGATACCACGAACTAACTATCGATATTGACAACACAGATTATAAATTTATTCTTGCTTGTTCGTAATAATATGAACTTTCATGACACATGTTGTGTCTTTTCTCAGTAGTTGAAATAACTTATTTGTATTATATGTGTTTGTGAAAAATGAAAGTCAGTGCATGAAAATGCTGCAGTTGTTCTTGCTACATGAAACAACTTCCATATTGATCCTTAAAATAAACCAGGATGATGACTGAAGTTCGTTGCTCCCTTATTGTTACGCTAACCATTTCCGTTACGTTTTCGTCGCTTTTGAGTTTTGTCAACTGACAAGTGCAGTTGTGTCACTCTAGGCTCTTCTTCGCACCTGACGAAAGGCACAAAGTTCTCAGAAACGTTGTGTGGTATTTATATTATCACTTTTTTGTCTGAATTGGCTATTTTTCTTATTTATTAAAATAAGTGTCTAAAAATTACGCCGAATTAAAAAGGTTAAAAATTATCGCTAATTTAAAGGCGAAAAATACTCTTGGTAAGTTAAAGGGGTAAAAAATTCAACTTTTAATTAAATTGAGACCAAAAATTTACCTGTTATCCTAAGAAAATTGAAAATACACCCGATAACTTAAGACGGACAAAAATACTCCGGGTAACCTTTTTTCACCCACGTCCACTGCCACGTAGAGGAACATAAAATTTCATTAACCACCATGGTTAATACAAGAATTAAACTCCTGAAACTCCACAATCGACACGTATCTTGTTTTTTTAAAATTATTTTTTATGTACACCCCTTCCACAACCATCCGTACCGTACGGATGCTTTACTCCGTTGCCGTTTAAATTGAAATTAGACACTTAAAAATTCTAGACTAACACTATCAAATTCAGCGACCCCGAAAAAGTTTAATTCGACGCTAATAATGGCAGGTTAGTAATTGTTTAAAATTCCATCCCCCAATCGTAATCCCTCGTTGTTTGTTCCCGGGTCATAATTAAAATGTGAGCAAAGATTGATAGAAATTCCTCTACGCGTTTAAGAAGACAGAAATTTGTTTCATTCCCTTCCACCCCTCTCCTAGGGGCTGAACTACATCTTTCTCAGTACGGTAAATGTCAAAATTAAACGCAGCGACTTCCATAACCCTAATTTCACGTCCAATCTCAGTTCTTAACTCTTTACTATTATATAACGGCATTTCTCCCATTTCCTCCCACACCTACAACTACAACTGACATAGTTAATGTCAGAATTAAACTCCTATGGCCATGGATGTCATCTCGGTTGTTTCGTGTTATTTTTAAGTAGAGATCCACTACCCCCGCCCTTAGTGGTACTGTCTTCCCATGCTGTAAGGGGTTGAAATTATACACTTAAATATCTGAAGAAGAAACTATTAATCACATCGACACCGAAAAATAAAAATTGAAGCTAATAACGGCCGTTTTAGCATGTTTTAAAATTTCTCCCCCGCTCGTAGGGACTGAACTACGTCTTAACTCTTGGTACTTACAAAAAAAGAGTAAAAACTCAATATTTAATTAAATGGTGACCAAATATTGTTTCGCGTTTTTTTATGTAACGCCCATCCTCCTCCTCCCTTAGCCGTTAGTAGTGCTGACTTCTCTTTTGTACGGGGTTGAAATTATACACTAAAGCACCTGAAGAAGAAACTTAATATCATCGACCCTGAAAAATAAATTTTCGACGTGGAAAGCAGCCGTTTTAGAATGTTTTAAAATTTCTCCCCCACCAGGGTCTGAAATACAACTTAAGTGATATAGTGAATTTCAGAATTATACTCAGTGACATCTATAACCCTGGATTTTACACCAATCTCGGTTGTTTCTCGTTATTTTTATATAACGCACCTCCCTTATTAGTGTTTTAAGGGGTTGAAATTATACACTAAATATATCTGGATAAAAAGGATTAAACACTTAGACCCCGAAAAGTAACTAATCAACGATAATATCGGCTGTTATATAACATGTTTAAGTTTCATCCCCGTTCACCCTTAGGGAGCTGCCTAACGCTTCGAAATGCTGGGGTGCGCACAACTTACCAAAGTTTCATCGCAATCGGATGAATGGTTTAAGAGCGTATAGGTGTGCCGCAGGCATTCATTTTTACATATTTAGAGAGAGAGAAATATTCAATTAAATTTTCTGATCACATAACTACGTATTCAGTGTTGGTAATGAACTATTTGTTCAGTCTTTTAGTGGTGCGTGAATCAGTAAATATATTTTTATTACTATTTTATTTTAATTCGCATGAACAACTAGGTCTTAAAATTACATTTCAATTGCATATGTTTTGTAAAATTATATAATTTTTAAATCTCCATGTAATAATTTATCAGTTTAATTAACTTTATAATGTTCGTTTGATACGAAGGTAATTCAGTGATTTTGTTGAGTTATTTTTCTCCCAGGATATCTTGAATAACAAATCTTTACATAATTTACATATTGTTGAGTGGCACTAATTCATAGCTCAGTATGTCTAGTTCTATTTCTTGTAATGATTATTTGCTCCCTTAGATTCAGTTTGTTGTTCGGTTCTTAAAGAGTACAAGTCATTCATATTTTTATGTATTTCGTCTGTTTCACTTTTCCGTCGTTTTTACATTTTCCTATTTATTTGAATCTATACTTCGTTATTTGTGTTGCTGCCACTAGGAGCCGTATTATTTATCTGCGTCAAGTGTGTGAATTCACAAATCCGTAATTTGTAAGTTTACTTCACTGTTGGTGGGATTGACTTTTAGAATTCTGAATCGTTGTGATATATCATTTTTTAAAATAGTATTATAGGACATTAATATTTTATCTGCATATTTATGAGAAATCTATCTCGTCTTTTTCTAGTGAGTTTCTTGTGCATCAGTAATGCTCTACATATAGTGGTATAGCGAAAGCAGCCAGTAGCGATTGTTAGTGATTGGTTGTGTATTACGTTAAACTTCTTCAGTAGTTTGTTTCTTGCTGTAGGACATCATATACAACGACACTCAATTTTGTGTGTTGTCAGTAGAATTTCAATATAAGCTCCCCAATTTTTGCACGAAAACAATTTCATTATGTTTAATCGTTTCCTGTATTCGTTATGTCTTATAGGGCAGTTAGTTAAAGCATTTTACAGTAGTTTAAGTCAGTTTACAGTTGGCATTATTTTCCCTCCTATTTCTAATAGTGGGAAAATGGGTTTCCATTTTTTGTAGTTTTTTCAGTTTTATGCGTTGAAAAGTTGAAACCAGTTTTCTGTAAGCAGGCATATATTTGGTAAATAGCTGCCTGCATGTTATCTTTCGTATCTGATATGTTTTTTCCATTACTCAAATCTATCACTGGAGGAATATTTTCTCGTTTGATTAGTTTATGGCTAGTAAGAAAAGTGTAACAATTAATGTGGATCCTTATTCCCACAAAAAGTAAAGAAACCTACCTAGATGTCACCCTTGACCCAAAACTATCTTGGCAATCCCATATTAATAACCTCATTCCCATAATTAACAATAAATTCAAAACATTATATCCTCTATTAAACAAAAACTCCCCACTCTCAATCAACACTAAACGGCTAATCTATTTCTCCCTAATACAACCATCTGGTCATACACCAGTTCTAGCTTTGGTTCCACTGCCAAGACCCACTCACAAAAGATCCATTAGCAATGCTCGCTCCAGGGTTCCCAAGAAACTCCACAATCCACAAAGACATCCAAATCCCTGCCATCAGCACAATAATGATGTGATCCATATTTTAACTAATCAAAAGTTCCCTAAATCACCAAAATCCGACTATAGAACACATTCATAACCAACGCCACCTCCTTCCTCAAACCGCCGTCTGAAACGCAAACTTCCAATAGACTTCATACTTCCCCGCTAACACTCGGGCACTTTCTGACAAATTCTATTCCCATCAACCCGAATATAACCTTCCTGCCCGATAACACACTTATTCCATTCTCTCTCCAACACACCAAATCTTTACAGCAATCATCAAACACCCAAATTATCTTCCACCCCAAACCCCTCAGACCAAAAAATCAAGATCTCAAGGCTGGAAAGTCACTGGACTCTCCACCAACTCAAGCCAGCGTGTTAATTATCTAGTTCATTTATTTAAATACTTTGTAAATATTAACACAACTATAAAATCCTAGGATAAAAGTTTCTAAGAATAATAATAAAAAATATATACCTAAAGTTTGAAGATATTTACGTTTGTGCTTCTAACTAAACTGTATCAGCTACACTAATTGAAGCGTTCAGACGAAAAACACTATGCGAACATTTTGAAAGAAAATTGAGTCTACTTGGTAGTGTGAAAATAATTCTTGTAATTCATATACATGGGTCTAAAGAAATTTCTCGGATGGAAATAGATAAAAATTAGATAACAAGTTTTTTTCATATATTTACATGATAATTTACCATTCATTTACAGTTAGTTACATTATACACCTTTATACAATTTTATTTTATTATTTGTAGTTAAAAAAATGCTGTGGTAGTGAGTGGGTGAACACAACCACTCTAAGTTCATAATAAAAATTACGAAGAGAATTAAAATTAAAAAGCCACTTATACTCCATAACATTTTAACAAACTTTTACTTTCATGAAAGTAAACGTAATGTCATGATCAAGCTTGTCAACAATCGAGGAGCAATCAAAAGTTGCCACTTAAACGCTTTGTAGATTTAATTAACCATTCCTTTTTAATCTCTATCGTAATAGAGTTCTTACAAACCAGTTATAAACTCAAATCTCGATAGCATATTTTAGTTATAATAAACCCATGAATACATTTTTACTTTTTCCTGAAGTCCAGAACATTAAGGAACAAATAAATATGAAAATACTTTAGATTAATAATATTCTGATCCTTCAAATACAACCAATTTTATTTTATATAAAACTCAGCCGCAAAATGATGCATTCATTCAAAATTTTCTACTCAAAATACTTTACTGATATTTGAATTCTTCAATTACTAAGCCAAAAAATTACTTCTTCTTCAATCTTTTAATTTTCTCTTCTATCACGATTTGTGATCACGCGTCCTTCAATTCATATAGTTTATCTGATGCATGTATCAAGATATGAATTTTAATTATTCTATAACTTCCTTTAACTATATTCTTTGACGGTTCTGAATAAACTAAGTTTCATATATCACTATGACAAACTTGCGTTTTCATTTACATTTCACAATATATCAAATATTAATATATGCATAGCAAGTTCATTTGGTTATGAAAAACTTAGTTTAACAAATTTTATATTCTTAATATTATAATTAAACATTTTTTCAATATTGATCAATTTGAAGATTGCTTTGATAACGTTTCGAACGCTTAAGACATGTATAATTTGAATTAAAAATTCCAAGTTTTTTCATATTACCAATAAATATTTATCTTTTTTTTAAAAAAAAACTATAAATAAATACCACTAGAAGCTAAAACCCCGTCCAGACTGCCGAGCAACGAGCCGAACCTGGCTCGGTTCGCCGCTCTAGTGCCACCGGAGGGAGACTCCCAAGCCGAACGGATCATTAACACGAACCGCAAGAAACCAGCCGAGCATCTTGAAGACATGTTTCATATACAGCTTTGTGAACCAAATGCTTAGAAATTAAATGATATTGAACAATTACGAGACTAATTGCTACAACTAAACTTTGAAAAAACTAAGCTTCATTTGGCTCATAAATACAGCAACAGGAGTGAATAACATCTAAATTACTAAAATCTATGAGAGTAATTACTGGATATATTCAAGGTTTCGGCCACTTTTACGCCATTGTCAAGATTCCAAAAACACATACGTGATACTTTTTTTAAAAAATAAAAAGGGTACTTCACAATATCAATTAAAGTTTGTTGAATATTCAATAGAAAATTGATATAACAATTAATAATGAAACTAACCTCGTGTAATATTTCATGTAATTAGGATGAAAGTGATCAAAATGCCTCATGAAATGAATTTTTTTAAAAAAAAAAAATTGAATAATTATGAATTTTATGATTTTAGAAGAAGTGCAGTGTTTGTTTTCGAATTATGTTTGATGTTACTAATATGGTTCTATTAGTACAGGTGTGGCCTATGTGAAAATTCTTGCACCCTGACCGATATATATTGTAACATGATTGGGTTACATTGTTAGTTGCTAGTCATTGTCTCTTGGCCGCGCGAAAGCATTGTTGAGATAAAGAGCGGGCCAAGACGGGGCAATGAAGACGCAGTTCCAAGCTGGACTCGTCGAGGTACGGAGCGGAGGTCTGAGGGCTTAACATAAAATAACTTTAACAAACCACGCCCTGACGACAATTTATTGCTCATGCTCGACAAATAAAGTAATGAAGTATGAAAAAGTTGTTTTGGTGATTTTCTCCAAAAATTACCTGGCGCCCAAATATAATTATCGAATAAAGCGAGAAGGGTAACGGCGTTGCTATATACTATAACGTAAATTAATTAGGCTATTAATTGTTTGGAGAAATGCATTATAGCGGTCTGATCGAACAAAGCAACAATAAGAGAAGCGAGCTCACTTTGCTTTGTCGAAAAGTCAAAAATGGCGTATGCGCGGTAAAACTCGGGAGAACTAGGTGTCAGTTTGCGGAAAACATCGTGAGGAGCTGAACACGTAATATAACTGTTAGTTAGCAGAGAAAGATTGTTAGGAGCTGATGGCGGAAAGACATTATGAGGACAGAACAAGAAATATAATTTGAGCAGAGACTAGACATCGTCAATCTATAACTAGTTAAAGTTGTAAATTAATACGAAGAAAACATTCACGCCGCAAGTATTGCAGGGTAAATAATTGAAAAGTATGAGCAGTTTTTTTTAGCCAGGAGCTAAAGAAAAGTTAGTTCGCTCCGAAAGAAGAAACAGTTAAAATAAATCGTCAAGGAGATACGTTGCAGTTTACGTCCAATTCAGTAAAAGACTAATATATACGAATCATAGGGTTCTGGTAAGGCGAGCAGACATCAGATAGCTGACATTCAGGAGGATCATCCGAGTTCCTGTGATCCTATCAATTTTGGCTTTAATAGTGTAAAATCTGTGAGTCGACATTTTAGGAGCAGTGTAAAAGTTTGCCATAGTGTACTTCCGAAACCAAAAAGAATGCTGGTACCAGCTGGACGGATGTAAGTAACAAAACCAAAACTAATGATTAATTGTAAGCGCTAATTAGAAGATAAGTTCAGATTTCGTTAACTTTTAATTGTCAATCAGAGTTAATTTCTATTCTATTTAATTTCTTTCTATCGACATATTGTTTAGGTAAATGTAAACTGTTTCTTAATAAGATTTTAAAATCAATTTGTTGTGTCCATTATCCAACCCAGTGAAGGCCCTGAGAAATTAATATTTTAAATTGTAATTGTTTTTGAGTTAGAAGCCACAAAGTGAAAATAAATAATTTTATGAATTAAATTTTATTAATTATTTTATTTAATTAAAACCAATCCTTTTAATTATTACCTAAATGGCGCTTAACGTGAGGTAAATTCTTCAAATTCTCTAAATATAAATTAAATAAAGCTCAATTTTTAATTATTACATTTTGGTGCCTCATCGTCGGGCTCGTTAAATTAAATAAAGCTATTTAACTAACTATGTTGATTATTACAATATATATATATATATATATATTGTAATGCCAATTAATTCATGCATTAATTGTGTAAATTGATCTAAATTGTTAGAGAAACTTTCTTGACGCTGGTACCGAACACATAACAGAGCAACAACGAAGGAGAGTATAGTTTTCTTTGTTGGAAGAAGGAATACGCGCTCAAAATTTACGAGACGAGAGCAGTTGGAAATCACAGGCGAGAGCATTGAGTTGGGGCAGTCAAGTACAGCTCGTACTAAAAGTAGACGAGATATTATTTTAACAAAAAGTTCAGTTCGCATTGAGTTGGCTGGAAGCGATCGAGTGGTCGTAAAAGAACTTTGCGAAAATTGGAGATTAAACACGTACCAAGAGACGAGGTCTAAAGCGAAAGGCGAGAGTGAGAATCGAAGGCAGAACTACAAAACCTGCTAAGCTGGGCAGCCGTGAGAAGGAGGCAACCGAGGGAGCGAGAGACGAAGAAGAGGTTCCTGGTTCCTGATTTAAATACAAAATATTAATTATAATCTGTGAGTTAAGTAGAAGCTGTGCAAAAGCCCTGTTATAGTGCTTCGTAAGTCAGAAGTATCCTGGGCAGCCGTAAGTAACAATAGAAAACACTAAATTATGTAAACCGAATTAAAAGATAGATGTCAGATATCGTTCTTTTCTTTTGATAAAAAAATTTGTAAATCAAAATCCATCTTTTAGTATAAGTTCGTCGACAATTAAATTAAGTTTTTGTTATTGACGAGTAAATATTTTCTTTTTTAAAAATAATTTTGTGTCTTTAATTATTTTAAATGATATAGCCTTTATCAAACCCAGTTATGACCCTGAGATATTAATTAATTGTAAATTGTTCAAGTATTGATAATAAATAAATTCTTTTGTTTGTAAAATAATCTTTCATTCATTTGTTAAGCCACTCCTTTTGTATATTACAAAAAGCTTCCACAACGTGTGGCACGAATAAATTCATTAAATTAAATTAAATGCTATTAATTTATATATATATATATATATATATATATATATATACGACAAAGAGTACAGAATACACTATACTCTTTGATATAAGCCAAAGAAAACGGTTCGGTGCGGCTCGGTCCGCGTCCACACTACAACGTCCACGCGCCGAACTTTCCTTTGATGTTTTGTCAGAAAACCGACAACAGCCGGAGCCCACGGCGAGCAATCCTGGTCCATGAGGCGCATGCGCAGATCAGGTGGCACATTCGCACTAACTCATGTTCTGCTCTTTGCTCGGTAGTCTGGACAGGGCTTAAAGTCAACAATGTGATTGAGAAATTTCGGAGCATGGATTGTATATAGAATAGGAAGAATGACTGTGCTCTTTTTTTAAAGTCATTGATAGAACCAAGGTTACGCATTTCGCTGTATTGGTTGTAAAGTAGGCATAATAATTTGATTTAATCAAAGATGATGTTGAAACCTAATTCGAAAACTGTCGGTGAAATGGTTCCAGGTATTATAGGATCGATTGTTGAAGGTAATCCAGAACCGGAAAGTCCAATTGACAGAGAGAGAACTTGTCCACTGTTGTTGAGAGTATTTTGTAATGCTGGGAGACACCATAACATCATGCAGTACAGTCGTGGAAACGTCCCGGCTAACGAACTACACATTTACACGTGGATGGATGCCACTCTACGCGAAATAACTAGCCTAGTGAAAGAAGTAAACCCTGACGCAAGGAAGAAAGGAACCAGTTTTGAATTTTCTTTCGTGTTCCCGGATCCGCGTAGTCCTATTTACAGGATGCGAGATATCGGTGTCACTTGCGCCGGACAGAAAGGATCTGATGACAATAAAACTCTTGCCCAAGCAAGATTTTGTATTGGAGATTACGTGGATATAGCAGTACTTTCGCCTAATTCTGGAACTCCAAATAGAAGACTAAGGCGTTACTGAAAATGTTTTTCTATTTTGAGTGTAAGTTGAATCATTAATTTTATGTTAAATACAGTTATAGGCAATGAAAAGCTAATAAATATTTATCTATAATTACTAAAAAATCATCTCTTTTATTCTTTAACATTTATAAATGATATGTTTCCCTTTCAAGTTTTATATTGAGAAAAAGTCAAGCCTAATTCATTATTCCATTAAATTATTTTTAGTTTTTTCAGTCAATTAACACAGCTTTTCTGTTATACTACTTTCAATGTCATAAATCTTGATTCTTTAATGTTAAATATACATCATCTTAGGACCAGTTATTAATTTCTGTCTATTGTACTTCCCACGTTCATTTTTGGTTTCTGTACTTCAATTTTTTATATTTTTAATTTGTACATTTCATTATATCTATCAGATGTGCCTCAGTTAACTCTGCCACTATAATGTTACTTATTGTTGTTTTAACAAATCGTGATGTTAGTCACTTTGTATGAGATAATGTATAAATATCAGTAAACACCTAAATGTGAATAGTGAATTCAGTGTGTCATTGGATATGAAACCCACAATATCCCTGCCATTTGGAGATACTGGTTGAGCAGAACTACTCAAACTGAAACATTGTTGGGTGATTTTGATAATTTACCATTAAAACTTTTATCTTGAATTGTGTAAATTATGTGGATTTATATCTGGTCAATAGCTTGTTTTATTAGAATTGCTGATATGCATGTTTGGAAGAAAACAATGACCTTATTGAGATACTGAATTAACAATTGATCATGTGTGACTCCATATAAGCACATATTCTATGGGGTCACAATGTACTTTTGTAAAGTTAAGGGAAGGGGATGAAAACTAAAAGCAAAGTACATGTTTCTGAATGTCACAATTACTTATCCCCAATGTCATGAGGATGGCAGCCTAAAAATATTTCTACAAGACTTACACCTTAATGGGTGGAAAAAGGTCTGAATGTCAAACTGAATACTGTAATTATGAGTGAGTAAACTTGGCTGGAAGAAGCTGCATATAAATTTGTGTAAAAACTTTTGGAGTGGATTTAATTATCACTATATGTAACAAGAAAAATTCATTAACATCAGTAGGATTAAATAAATAAATTAACATATGATTGAAAATTAATAATAAGACAGATAGTCAAATACAGACAAAATAAGTGATGATATAAATTCCACACAATGTTTCTGAGATCCTTGTCCCTTTATTCAGGTGCTAAGAAGTATTTATATTATCACTTATTTTGTCTGTATTCTTATCAGTAGGATGAGCTCGGAAGTACAACATATTCTTAAAATCTTTTGATAACTTGAGGTATATACAGAAGGTATATATTACATTGTAGGAATTATCATAGAATGAAGGTTTTCCTGATTTAAAGAGTCGATAAAATTTTATTGGGATTCCATCTGAGTAAACTTTTTAAAGCACGCTATGATTTGATGTCTGTCAACATCATCTTCTTCATGGACAATTGTTAAAATGTATTATATTTTGATGAGTTTATCCAGCTGGAATCCTCCATATAAGAATGGGTTGTACACATCATGAGTGTAGCTAAACAAGAATACACTTCACTTTATGGATATGATCTGAGTTTTCATAACGTGAGAAACAAAACTATCAGTGGTTCGTGCTGTATATATTTATAGATTTCACATTAGGGGGTAGATGAGTGTACAAATTTACACTTAAGGCTTCACATATGTCGACAGTTTTCAGAAGTCTTCGAAATGGAATCACCAGCTGCTCTCTTCTCCTTGTATTATAGCAATGATATCTTTAAGTCTTTGATAGGAATTACTATTTAAATGAATATAGATCACATTTGTTAATATGAATAGATGGTCATTAATTTTAGGTCTCAGAATAGGGGCTTTCTTGATTTCTCAAATGAGTGTCTTCTGCATAATTAAAATATCATTTGAGGTGCAGCAGTTCCCTCTCAGCATGACACCATACATAAGTAGGCTGTGAAAATGGCATAATGGGCTGTTAACAGCACAGTTTCAGGCACACTGTTTCTGAGTATATTTATAAGAAAAATATGGATTAATCTATGAAATTGTGGTATAAGTGGCAAAATTGTATGTTGGATATGGGATTATTTTACTTACAGAGAACAATTATATTAAGACTAGTGGAAACTGCTCAGTAAAGTTTTGTGTTGCTCAAGTAAGCACTGCTAATTTGATACCCTAAGAGGTTTGTTTTATTTTATTTTATTTTTTCTGATTAAACTCATATATTTGTCAGACTGATTTAGATATTGTAATTGAAAATATAATTAGTGAGGTGGTAGTTTATGAATGTCAGAGGCTGAATATGCTATTATTGAATCTTGATAGGTGGATATTAATGACTAAGAAGAAAGATTAATATTTGCCTAGAATTAGTTTATGATTTAAAGATTAAGTCTCATTCAAGTACAAATAAGTTTTTATTTCACAAAAAAAATCTTGAGTTTACATTGCATGGGTGCAAATGATGTAAAATGAGTAAAAAAAACTTTTTTGGCATTTTCATATAACTTTGTTGGTACTAAGACTCCTGTACAAAGATATTTCGGGTCCTACTCGGAGATATAAGCAATTAAAGTGTTTTTTTATTTATTTATAGTCGCATCGACATCTCGGATCACTCTTTATAGGTACTCATTTTGCTTTGTCGGGTAACTAATTGACGGGAGTTTCTCCCATGCGATAGTGACGATTCCCTCTCGTGTTGGCTGCTTTCTGCTGCTTGTGGTGATATCAGCGCCGCGAAATTTCAAAACAACTGAGCTGAAGAACTTGGGACTTGAATGCGAGCACGTTTTCTATACTTTCTTCTTTGCAAAGGAATATAGATACTCTTTATAACGCCTGACCCTTTCTTCCTCTTATAATAACAATACTCTTAAACATTTTAATTTGCTCTGCAAAAGACAAGTGTCACCCTCACGTAGGTAATCGTCACTCTCATCCGCAGCGTCATATTAGCGGAATACAGCCAGCAATTATCAATGGTTCTTTAAACAAGATCATGCGTTGGAAAGAGAATTAAATTCTCTAAAACCTTCATTCCATGACAAATAAATGTACTACTGACCATTTTGGAAATATGGCAAGCTGCATCACATTCGATAATGGCGTGATTAAACGAACGATTTCTACCACTTCGTTCGCACGATTTTCGTACTCGAATACACCATTCGAATAGAATTTTATGCCGTACAATTTATTTCTGAACATTATTTTCAATAGAAACCTTCATTCTTTGCTATTAGACAAAAACTGAAAAGAGGTGCAAAATTTCGAGGTTTCCGGGGGCCTTTCGAATTGGAAAACTTGGTTTTTCACTAATGGCCACACAATATACAACTTGGAAGAAAAATATCATATCCGACCTTTTGGACATACCTACTGGGCTATTTGTCGATATGAGAGATCTTTTACAAACAGTTGAAGACTTGTCGCGACATCCATGCAACACAAGACGCGGAACGCATACACGACAAAGGAGCCCTAAACGGAAACCGCACGTTGACGGAAAACGTTTCGATCACGTTTACATCGATATTATGGGTCCGCTGCACCAAGTGGGAAATTTCCGATATTTACGGCCATAGATCGCTTCGCGCGTAGACAATTCCATTGCCCGACATTATGGCTGAGACGGAAGCTGAAGCTTAACAGCACTGGTAGAGTGTAATTGAATTTGAACGTCGGCATATCATCCGTCAGCCAACGGACTTTTAGGGTTGCGGACGGTCCTGAAAGAGGACTTAAATTGTAGCCCAGCCGTCCTCATGCGACAAAAAATATTTTTCTACACCCGGAATAAAGGACGATAATTTTCTGTGTGGTGCGTTTGGCAAACAGTATAATATTTTTTTCCGTTTTCAAGTTTCATCTTCTGAATGCAGTCGCTACGGGGTTCATTTAAATTTAAACGCGGAAAGTCCTAAGGTTTAAATCATTGTCAACACATTAAACTAAATAGGCTTTAAGCTAAATTGTACAAATGGCACCATTGCAGAGCAGCCAATTGGCTCTCTCCCGCCATCGGAAGGGCATGGGACAAGTACTTACTGACCGACCTACCTGACGCAGGTTTTCTAGGGATTGTCCTGCATTACTTTAGGTAAATGCCGGGTAGGATCCTTAAACCACAGCCCGGGGGCCCTAGTTAACCCTTGGCTAACTTCCGCATCCCCTCTTTCAAATCCCTACCTATACTATTAAAGGGGAATTGCACCACGTGGATTACCCTCATGTAGGCAGTTTCTCTAAAAATCAAGGAAGCCTGTGTAACCTATTCTCTCGCAGGTGAACCTTCCCAGACAGCTCTGGAGAGCGCGACTTACCTGAAGCATATTTTTATACAATTTTACCTGTATCAGTTTTAGGCGAATTTCCGGGTTGGATCTGTAAAACTACAACCCGGGGCCCTAGTTAACGTTTGGCTACCTTTCCGCATCCCCCGTTTCATTCCCTTTCGTATGCTATAATAAGGGAGGGGCCACTATGTGGATTTCCCTCACGTAGCCTGTCTACACCTTCTTTTCTTCTCTCTCCGCTCACTTGTTACAGCAGCCAGACGCATTCCCAAACCAAAAATTCGCGAATCGAAAGGCAATCTGGGATACATCTGCAGAAGAGTGTAGTGATTGTGATGATAAGAGGAGATGGGAGGAAATCACAAAGTGAGGAAAATTCCAAACGTCTCAAGTTGTAAAATAATTTTTAAATAATCCATTTTAGTGCCACTCCAGAATTGTGGATGAATCCAATATCTTCTATTCGCTTTTCGTTTCTTTCCAGACAAAAGGATTAATTATTATAGCATTTTCCATGTCCATCTCGCGCGACTCAACAGTCACGACCAACCTACGGCCAATGCCTGCTCAATATTCCGGTTGCGACAGCCTGGATGCCTAGTGCGCGGTTGTCCTTACTGAAATTAACAAAAACTCTTTATACCTTTTACAGGGAATTCTCTTTCCTTTAGAGGTTTCCTGCTACAAGTTAATCTAGGAGGGTTGGGAAAATTAAAAATAGTGGGTACAGCATTCCACCTTAACAATTTCCTTCCGTTCGCTATTTTTAGTTTTTACGACTCTTCAAACTTCAAATAAAAACGATTAATGTATAATTATGTCACGTAGCGCTTAGTAACGATCAAAATCAAACGAATAATGCCGAAAAGACATATATATGGACGTATACAAAAATAAATGTATTTTAATCTCGCATATCTGAGAATATTCAGTAGCTGCCACTGATCACGTCGGCTATTTACGTGTCTTGCTAATCTAAATAACGTAATTCCTTTACAGGAGTGGCTCTTGCAATTTGGTACAACGCAATAACTCATTATAAAAACAAAAATCAACACTCCGAACACACGTAGCACATAGACGGAATAGACAATACAGCACCAAGATGGCCTCTGCAGCAAAGAATTGTGGGAACGAGTCCAGACCTGTATTTTATAGACTTTGTTACGACTGACCATATACCTATAACTTACGCTTTTCAACAAAAACCGGAGAAAGCTCCGCTATCTAGATTTCATGGGTTAGTTCACAACTACGATCGTACGTATCGATGGATCAGACAATTATTGTAGCTGATACTTTTCCCCGTCTCGATGTCTTGGAATGAACGTCGGCCGTTACTGGTGCTGCGCTAGTTGACGCTCAGCAGGAAGATGAGGAATTGTTACAACTCCGACAAGCTAATGCCAATCTCAACCTAGATGGGTCTCAAACCTTGATGTGGTGTGACACATCCACAAAATAATTACGCCTCTTACGGAAACGTATGCTTTATTTTTCGCGGATTTTCGAATCCTAGTAGTCGCCTAATTCGAAATAAATTCGTTTGGCTACGAATGTCTTCAAATATTGCAGTTTGGGTCAAGACATGTCAGACCTGTTACCGGACGTTTCGACACGCATAATAATCGATTTTCACACGTTCACGTGGACATAATATTATTGCCACAAGTTAGAGAATATTACAGACTGATTTACGCATTGCTTTTTTTTTAGGGCAACAGGCTACATGAGGGTAATCCACGTTGGGCAACTCCCCTTTAATAGCATAGGAAGGGATTTGAAATGGGGGATGCGGAAGGGTAGAGAAAGGTAGCCAAGGGTTAACTAGGGCCCCCGGGCTATATTTTAAGGATCCTACCTGGCATTCGCCTAAAGAAATGCAGGGAAAACCCTAGAAAAACCTGCATCAGGTAGGTCGGGCATTGGGTACTTGTCCCACGCCCTTCCGATAGCGGGAGAGGAGTTTGCTGTGGGGACGCAGCATTCTCTTCTCCTTGCCTCGACCAGTTTAGGAGGCAGCTGGCCGACTATTCCAATGGGAATAGTGGGTAACTCAAACCGTATGCCCAAGGTCTGTGACCCCGGAACATACACCTCTCAGAACAGACCGAGGTGCCTCGGCTAGTGGGAACCTTAGTTCAAAAACGGAGAGGAAAATGCATCCCCAAAGGTAGCTCCTTCGTATCTCTCCTACAAGGTTCTGCCTGCGAGTTTACGCATTGCTGATACGAGACATCACTGCTAGTTTAATCGCTGACGATTTTACTGCGAGTGGATTTCCCTATTTGGTTCACAACAAGTAGCTGCAACCAATCAAGGCACTCATTAACCTCGTTGGATGCCTCAGGATACGAACCACAGCCTATCATCCGGCTGCTGATGGACTTATCGAAAGGTGGCATAGATCTTTAAAAACTTCATTGATGTGTCACGATACAATGTTCTCTCTACAATTTTGCTGGGACTTCACGCATCAATTAAGGAGGATTTAGAATGCTGCCCGGCAGACTTGGTTTATGACATGAAACTGCGCCTTCCGAGTGAATTCTTTTAGGAAGACACATCACCCGACCCTGCAATTTTTTAATAATATTCTGTTCAGTGTTCGTACATAAAACTTTGTACGACACTGATTTTATGTTTGTTCGAGTGGTTAAGCGTCCGTTGTACTCCCCCTGTGATGGTCCTTTCCGTATCCTGTGACGATATAAGCAGATTTTTGGCGTTCAACGTTGAACCTTTATTGGACACTCGAATTCTTCCGAACGGTTCTTCGTCGAACGCCGTTTACAATTTAACGGGCGTTATATTTCATTCGTTTTATCACCTTGATATTATTTTTTATCCTTTTTTCTTTTTCATATTTCCCTCTGACTTCGACGCTAGGCGGGGGAATGTACTTACCGGCCCGGCATTAAATTCAAAATGAACCTCGTACAGTGATGAAACGCATCTACTTATATTTCTCTGACATTTTCTTAATGAGACTTTTTTTGTAACTCGATTAATGTATGATATACGCCAACTAGAAATAAGAAATGTAATTTACGTTGTATTGTTTTGTTTTAAAATAATAAATTTTCTGACTCAAGACATCTATTTACATCAAAATAGTATGAAATTCTGTGAAGTTAGCAAGCGCGAATTTCTAATAAAGTCGGATAAATATTTTTAGAGGTGAAAGTGATTGATAATATTTCTACCTATGTTGTTTGAGTATAATTTAAACCCCTTTCGGCATGGGACGGGAGCACGCTTGGGGGGGGGGGGTTACGAAAAAATAACGCGAAAACATCCGAAATTCGAGTCAAATCGGGCTTATGGATGTCGCTAAGTTTATTTATGACAATCTGGGCAACGCGCGGGGGTGGGACGGGCTGAGCGGAGGTCAGTGGGGTTAAAAATAACGCTAAAACAATTGGAGTCGAATTCGGGGTTATGTCACTGAGTTTAATTGTAACATTCAACTTGCCGTTTAACTCCTCCAAGCGGGGATGGAAATTTTCTAACATGATAAACTTCGATGTTTTCGTGGAATAAATATTTATCGGGGTCAATGACATTGATAGTATTTCTACTAATGTTGTTTGTGTATAATTTCAACCCCTTTCAGCATGGGAGGTGAGTACATTTAGGGATAGCTTCGAGATGTTAACATAAAAATAACGAAAAAGCAACCGAGATTGGAGTAAAATCGGGGGTTATGGATGTATGACAACTCTGGGCAACGCCTGGCACCCAGCTAGTAAATAAATAATTATGAGCGTCGCGCGTTACAGTAGTTTCCTGTTCTATATAAAATTGCAATCCTTTAAATAGCATATTTGAATTTCCCACATTCTCTGTCAATATATTCTTTATCGTCAACTTTAAACACTTCTGTATTGTCCACCTGGTCCCGCTGACTTATTATTCTTTAATTTGCATATTGATTATCTAATTTCTAAAAGTTTTGTGGTGTTATTTTATCTTCATCTTCTTCTTATAATAATAATGTTTTTATTTCCGTTCATTGAATTAGGCTTACAATATTGGAAACGTCATAGCCTTAAAAATTAATTGTAGATCGTAGCATCTAACATAAAAAATTCACGTTTCATTACAATAGGTAGTATCTTTAAAAACATTAGTGTTTGATATAGCTACAAGATTGAATGTAGAATAAATTTACATGAATATATTTCATTTATCGTATTTACAGACACTCTAATTAGGAAGGACGGGAAAAATGGCCACCCTAATGTATTATAATTAAAATAAAAAAACAGAAATGCTTTAAAACCCCAAAATATGTGTATACATTCTATAGACTCTAAGAAACCGCAACGTATGGTCCTTTTTCCGTTTAAATTTATTTTTTGGGTGGTACATATGTTTTTATAAACACTAAGCTTTTTATATAAAGCATATGAAATCCGTTAGATAACCATGTTTATTTTACAAAGCACAACTTAATAGTCTAATTTAAAAATATTTTTAATGAAAAAACTTGAATTTTAATGTAATCATTAACCAATAATTGCATTTATGAAGCAGTTATTTGCAAAATGCTCATTCAAACTCGTAATCTTCTTCCCAATGGGCACACTCCTCATGCGCCCACTGTTTGAACTTACAACATCGTGTGCAGCCTTCATTACCTTTTGATTTGGAAAATGCTTGTTTGCGTAAGAAGCATTCAGCTTCGTCATCATCTTCTTTTTCTGCTGCTTTATTTTTCTTATGAGTTTCTTTTACTCGCTTAGCGGTAGTTTTGGATTTTTTTCAAAAAGTTTCATTTTTTCATCAAAATCTCTTCATCTTTCTTTTTTATCTCTTCGACCAATTCAACGTTATATGAGCTTGAAGTGATAATGTCAGCCTTTCCCTTTTTACGGTTTACGTTTCTTCGTTTTTGCTCTCTTTGCTCAGGCAAAAGATTGATATCCTTTGGTCCCATGTGGAATCCTTTGGACGTGTTCAAGGATGATTCTCGTTCGTTTTCTATTTGTATATCAAGTGTAAAAAAATGTAGATTTCCTGTAGGTTTAGAGGAATTCGAGGTTGAAGAGAGCCGCTAGTCGAACGCTGAGAGGGACCCGAATCTGAAGAAGGTTGGACGCTGAGTGGGACCCACACTTGTAGATGGCATGACCAACTGAGTGGCCACTTTACCTGATTGGACGCCTTTTTAGAAAATGTAGTTTGGAGTCTAACCAACAAAACTAAAGTTAACAATGAACACACATATTTGCTGGTAAAAACAGGCTTTGACATTGCAAATAACTATTACTGTGCATAAAAGCAAGGTAACAGGGATAATATAATAGCTGTCTTACCTTACATCAGAGGCCTGAAAAAAACAGAAACTTATCTTGAATGAAAGCGGATCGAGGTAACGCCACGAAACTCACAGACAATACTGATGGCGTTGTATAAACTAGTTTGCCTACTTCCCATCAAATTTCAGCATTATTATATGCTTGAAATCGACAATGGCCACTTTTCCCGTGCTTCCCCTACATATAATTTCAATCCATACGTGAACGACAGCGTAGATGTAACCTGCTGTTGTACTGTTCGTGTGCCATTTGTATAATTATCATCAATCTCATCTTCTATATTCCATACATATATTGAAAGTATCCTTGAATATTTTAAGCACGTCCCTGTCATCTGTGATGATTTCTCCTTCCACATTCTTGTAATTTAAGAGTTTTTGCTTGAAATCCTTCTATCATTTTATTAACAGTTTATAAAGTCCCTACTTTCATTTTTATCATCACATTTTTCAGTGACGGCTGGTGCATATGCACTCATGTGCTACAGAACATAAATTAATTTTTAAGAACCTTCGTAATAATTGTTTTAACAAAGCGAATTTTTGCATCGATATCGAAGACTTTAAACTTTCCGCCTTGTAGCGCTCTCACTCCCGCTAATGCAGCCAGCTGGTCATATAAGTGCTATCGTGGCTGTAGAACACAATTTCTGTCTGTAATGACAAATACACATGCGTAGTGTTCCGTTTCACCCTCCTGCACCATCCGTAAGGCAGCAGCGACGTCTAACTGGAGGTCCAGCCTCCTGTTCTGTCTGTCAGAGTTCCTTCCTGGAGTGGAATCTACTCTGCTTTAATGGAAACATTTATACTGCCTAAGTTGTTTGGTGACTTTGGCTTTATTGGGTGTCGCTTCCCGGATTGGTTTTTCATAGCGGGTGCTATGATTTTTCGCCTTTATGGCTACCTTACTGGTTGCGGACACTTGCATTCACTCACACATTCACGCACTCATTCATACCAATGGGCTGCTGCTAATTTCTTGGTTTCTTCTTTGCTGTCTCTTTAGCTGCTTATTTCTTCGGCGCTCTGCACCCGGAAGGGGAATAAGGAACTTGGGAGAGATTTATTAATTTGTGTAAATAGAATAAATATAGCTTTGTTTGTATAAATATATCTCTGAGTAAATAAATAAATGTATATAAATATATAAATGACTTTTTAGAGTTTCACCGGTTTTACAGGAATATCGTCAGGGGCCGATTCCTGTTTACCTTCTTTTCTGGGTCGTAATTCCCGAGGCCTGATACTAGTTCGTTGTCGTTTGCGGAGGCGCTGTGGTAGAATCTCTCGGAGATACCGAGGATTCTGTCCCACAGGTGTTCCACTCCTGACATTTCCCTGGCTATTATATTTGGGAGTCTTGGCGGCAGGTGCAAGGCTCTTCTGAGGCACCTCCTCTCTAGGACCATAAGTTTCCTGAGGTGGCACTCTGCAATGGTTGCCCATACCGGGCAGGCATACTCTATAACTGGTCTAATTAAAGAAATATAAATGGATATACCTACTTTTGGTGATATTTTCGACCGAGGGTTGAAAACGGGGTAAAGCATACATAATCTGGAAATCACTTTTCTTTCCAAGTCTTTTATGTGGTGCCTCCAGGTGAGCCGTGTATCCAGGGTTACCCCCAGGTACTTAGCTGTACAGGTCCACGGAATCGTTTCTCCAAATAGTTTGAGCACGTGTTTCGTGGTACCTGGTTTCCTCCTCGTGAACATAAGAGCCTGGCTTTTCGTTGCGTTGATTTTAATTCGCCAGTTGGTGGCCCATTCCTGGATTTTCTGTAGGCCCGTGCACAGTCGGGCGCCGACTACATCCTGGTCCCGTGATGTGCTGATGAGAGCCGTGTCGTCTGCGTATAGAGCAATGTCTGACCCGGGTCCTGGCTTTGGTATGTCCGATGTGAAGATAGTGTATAGGACAGGACCTAGTACACTTCCTTGCGGGACGCCGGCGCGAACGATTCTCCTCGAGGACATGGTCGAGTTCATTCTTACTGAGAACGTCCTAGACCTCAGGTAGTGCCCTATTATTTGCACATAGCAGTTGGGCATGCCGGAGCGTGCCAACTTGCACATTAGGCCCGCCTGCCAGACGGAGTCAAAGGCCTTTGCAACGTCCAGGAGCAGTACACCGCAGAATTCCCGCCTGTTTAGGGCGAGAGAGGCTCTCTCGACCAATCTCATAATTTGTTGAGTGGTCGACAGCGTCTTCCTGAAGGCGAACTGGAAGTTAGGAATTAAGTTGAGTTCGTCGATGTGGACCTGTAATCTAACAAGTAGGATTCTCTCGAAAACCTTCGAGAGTGTCGGCAACAGAGAAATGGGTCTGTAATTGTTTGGAATCCTCCAATCCTTACCTGGTTTTGGGATGGCGACTATTGTGGCGTGCCGCCATGTCCTGGGGTATCTCCGCTGTTTTAGTAGCTCGTTGAAGATGCTGCAGATGTTTTCGACGGCCTCCGGCGGCAGGTTCCGGAGAAGAATATTCGGGAGGCCATCTGGTCCGGGGGCCTTGTTTGTCGGAAGCTTACGAAGTATTCTTCTCAGCTCCTCCATCGTAACTTCGGGAATTTCGTGTTCCTCGTGGGTGGTCCTGTAAAAATAATTACCAAGAAATCTATTTACATATACTACCTGGTTTGGGTCTTTTGGTTCCTCAACGGGGCTAAAGTTTTCTTCGAAGGCGTCAGCTAGAGCCTCAGCCTTTTCAGAGTTGCTGTACGCCGTTCCATTGTTTCCCTGTAGAGGTGGGACTCTGGTCTTCTTCCTCATGAACTGGCGTGTGGCTTGCCAAAGTGTCCCATCTGCAATGTTCAGATTGGTCAGCCTTGCCTCCCATTGCTCATCCTTGTGCTTCTGGGAGGCAGCTCTAATTTCCCGGGCCAGCCGGTTCATTAGAGCTTTAGCCGGCCTACTTCTGGTGTCCTGCCAGGTTTTCCTTACCCTGTTTTTCTCCTTGATTTTATCAAGGATCCACTGCGGAAGGTCGCTCGCCCGAGGGCCGAGGGGTCGCCTTTTCCTGGAGGTCTCGTTGGCGCAGTGGATTGTCATCTCCGTGATGAACTCCACTGCGGCGTTGTAGTTACCTGGATCCGGTGCTTCGGTGATGGAGTCGCCGAGTCCTTTCCTGAATTTCTCCCAGTTGACGTTCTTGTAGTTTCTGGGTCCAGCTTCGATTTCGACGTCAGCTTGTAGCCTGAAAATTACAGGGTTATGGTCAGAGGATAAAGCATGAAGAGTATGACATTCCCAGATACCTGTTATGTTTTTCGTTACGGCGATGTCTAGGACGTCTGGGGTTCGTCCGCCAGGTGGGTAGTGGGTCGGTTCCTCTGGGGCCCAGACCTGCACTCCCTGCTTGACTAATCGCCGTAACGCTATGCCACTGCGGTTGCACACCCTGCAGTTCCACTGGGTGTGCTTTGCATTGAGGTCTCCCATTAGGACAACCTTCCTCCTCAATGCCAGGATCTTCTCGACGTCTTCCTTGTCTAGTCGATGCTGGGGTGGATGGTAGCCGCTGACTACGAGGACTTCGCCGTTGCGTGTCTCCAGGACAACGCCCGCTGCCTCGATGGTTGGCGTGGCCGGTAGCGGGACGTAATAGTGCGGAATGCACCTCTTTACGTACACCGCTACTCCTCCTCCTGCTGTGGGCCTGTCCGTTCTGTAGCAGTTGTAGTTAGCAACTCCAACTGCTACTCCGTTCTTCAGGTGCGTCTCTGTAACAAAGAAAACGTCGATATTATGATTAGTTATAAAATCTCGGAATTCGGCCGCTTGTTTAAATATGCCGTTGGCATTCCATGTGCAGAATACCAAATTATGCGCATTAAAACCCATGATTTGGTATATTGGGGATGGAAGCGGCTTGCCCCATCATCTGTGGGAGCATCTGGGCGGCCATTTGGCTGAAAGAAAGCATCATCTGCATGAACATGGCTTGCATTTCCTTTCGGAAGTCAGCCATCATCTGTTGAATCCCCTCTGCGGTGAGCTGGGGCTCGGTGCTCTTCTTCGTCGGTTCTGGAGCTAGCGTCGGCTTCTGATGAGACGGCTCCTGGTCCTGAAAAGCTGGTGGGGGAGGGGGCAGAGGGACTTCCTGCTGCTTCTTCTTTTTTCCACTGAGGATATCGGCGAAAGTGAAGTCCTCGGATATGGGTCTGGACGGCGCTGGTACAGGCTTCTTCTTCTTTTCCTGAAATTGTTTCATGTAGTTTTTATATTTAGAGCAGCCTTTCCAATTGGCGGTGTGCCCTGCCTCGCCGCAGTTCCCGCACTTAAGGGCTGCACGATCCTCCGATTTGGGCATCGCGCAGTCCCTTGTCTGGTGGTCTGCGGCACAACGTACGCAGACCGGTTTGCGAGTGCAGTGTTTGGACACATGCCCAAACAACTGGCAGTTGAAACACTGCGGGGGACCTCGGCTGGCTCGTAGTTTCTCTGCTTTAACCTTAATATTAAAAATATATTCTAAATTATATATACTTATATTTTGGGGTTTACTTTGTAACACTACCAAGAAGAGAGGCATTGGGTCCTTGCTTCTCGGGTGGGTCAGGCGATGAACTGACTCCACATCATATGCCATTTCCTGGAGCTCCTCCTTAATGTCATCGGGAGGAGTGTCCAGCGGGAGGCCACGTAGGACTACCTTTATGTGCTTCATAGCGGAGTGAGTATAGTATTCTATGCTCCGCTTCTGAAGCTCATTGAAGACAGTTACGTAGTCCTCCGATGTCCTTGTCCTAATTCTAATGCCACCAGATACCAACTTGAAGTCAGGGACCACCTTGCATAACTTACCCATTTCCCTGGTGAAGTTATGGGAGGGTCCCTGGAACTTTGCTACTATAGGTGGGATGTTGTAGCCGTTTCTGCTTTTCTCCTGTCGATGTTCGGGTGCTTGCGCGGCCGTTGCCAGGACTGAGAAGGTGTTGCTTGTCGCAACCTCCTCTCTTGTCCTGGGCAGCGGCTGTTTGGCGCCGTTCCTCACTACAACGAAAGGCTCGTTGCCAGTGGCCTGCAGAGTCTGCGGGGTCAGCTGGGGAGGGAGGCTCCGATCCCGTGGTGTTCTGGGCGCTGTTGGGGTTGCTGATTCTGCTGGCTGCAACCGCTCCTGCGGGGCCAGAACAGTCTTCTCGGCGGTTGGCGGCGGCTTTCGGAGGCTGTTCACCACAGCCTTCCTATTACCGATGCCTTTGCCGGCGGTACCCATGCGGGTCGCCGGCGCCATGCCTGTGGACTCAGACAGTGAGAAGAAAATACAACTTACGATTTAAAAACAAAGTGTACCTGACTCACTTCTAGGGGTGGGGAAAGTTCTAACCTTTGCCTACTGTACGCGGGTTGATCCGACGCGAACGGGACCCTGATACAGAAAATGCCCTAACTAACAACTAGAGCGGGGAGAAGCCCCGATCGGGAGTGGGAGTGCTTCCACTAGCTGCGGCAGGCTCCTGCTACAAGGAACACAACTACGGGGCTAGTTTTGGCTACCTACGGAGATAAGCTCCGACTGTGCGACTAAGTCGCTTATCTGAAAGAGAAAACCTGTAAAAAGAATAGAGGACAGGGAAAGTGGGTGGTCTCTTTTCCTTTTAAACTCTCTTGTGTTTTAAGCCTTGTAAAAGGCTCTTAACAGCAAGGGAGGTTTGCTGCTAGCCCCGAAAAGGACTGTAGCTGCTGGAGAGGTGAGTCCCGACAAGGACTCAAACCGCTCACCGAGGATCGTCGACCGCCGCTTTCGTTTGCTCGGGCTCTCCGCTGACGCGTAGAACGCCGACCGCCGCTTCCGCTTGCTCGGGCTCTCCGCTGACGCGTAGAACGCCGACCGCCGCTTCCGCGCGCTCTCCCGACGATTGCCGGCCGCTAGCTGCTTCCTGGGGGCAGGAGGCCGCTTACTGGCCGAAGCGTACGCTCCCTACTGGACGGGGTCCGCAGGTGCGTTCGCGGGCAGGGGTGGGGATAGTCTCCGAGAAGACTAGCTCTAATTCGTTAAGACTCAAACCTCGAAAGGCTCCTG
This sequence comes from Zhengitettix transpicula, assembly GCA_037074705.1. NCBI lineage: Eukaryota > Metazoa > Arthropoda > Insecta > Orthoptera > Tetrigidae > Zhengitettix > Zhengitettix transpicula. The sequence goes on from CM073591.1 coordinate 189,673,619, forward strand.
GGGCGCCACGGATAAAATCCGCCGGGAATCCAGACAGCTATACACGGGCAAAACTTGGGATCGCTACCGATCTCCCCAAGGTGTGCACAGCTGCGTGTCCAAACCAATTATGAACCGAACCCGTAAGGCTCAACGAACTACCTCTTATAGTTGATACAGAGCAGACAGCCCGCAGAAACAATGCCGTGATGTGCAATGAAACAGAGAAGCGGCCACATTAGGTGAGATAAGCAACGAAATCAAAATCATTTTAAACCATTAGGGTTTTTAAAAATCTTGAAATGAAATATAATACGTACTTTTTAATTAATTAAAAATGTTGTTTTAAAGTAGTTTATATTTTCAAAACAAAAATAGTATTCAGACATTTTAGGAAGTATTTAAAAAAAACACAATAAAAGGTTATTTTAAAGAAAGAAATGGGGCATCATAGAGCAAAAATCTACGGCACGACCCTTCATACAATTTTGCCATCATGTGTGTCTTGTTCAAAAACTTAACTTTATTTAAAATATGTAAGACGGAAAAATACTTTCATGGTAGAAAACTATGTAGGCGAAATTAGAAATGTAGAACATTACGTGTCAGGTCAGAGTACTGGTAGCACTGTTGTAGTATTGTTATTTTACATAGTTATCATTGTAAAATATGGTTTCTTGGGGTGATGTATTTCATAACTTAAAAACCCACAAACCGCCACTGGCATTCTTTTGTGCATGCTAATTCTTTCTTTCTGTTTTTTATCCTTTTTTCATCCTTTCTAGCTTTATTCTTTTGTTTGTATCCTAGTAAACTTTTTCAGAATCATAATTTTATAATTCTTGTTCTTCTCATTTGTGACTTGTTCACCACATTCTCCATCAAACCATCCATATCTTTTGTTTCTCTCCATATATATCCTATTTTCTCCACTGCTGACAATTTAACTATTCCTTCTAAGAAATCTCATTCTTGTATATTCCCGTTCGTTTTAGTTTCTACAGAGCAACTTAATTTGTTATTCATATTCATTTTTTTATTTAAGACTAGCTGGGGGCCCTGCGTTGTCCGAGATGTCGTTTATCCATAACCCCCGATTTGACTCCAATTCAGGTAACTTTAGCGTTATTTTTATGTAACACAACTCGGCTCCTATTCCTAAATGTGTTCACCAGCCATTCCGAAAGGGGTTGAACACATTGACCCTGAAATAGTTTCATTCAACGAATACATCGCCATTTGAACATGTTTGAAAATTTCCACCCCCGCTACAGTGGGTTAAAAAAATACACGCAAAAATCGACCGGTTACATCGTTTGAAAATTTCTACTCCCGTTTAGCCCCCCCCCCCCTCTCACCTCCACGCGTTATCCAGTTTGTCACAATGAAACTCATCGACATCCTTAACCCCAGAATTGATTCGAATTTTGGTCTATTCGCGTTATTTTCATATAACACAACACCGAACCACACTCCTCAACGTGCTCCCTTTCCATGGCGATAGAGATTGAAATTATTCACACAGAATATCTACCGAAATATTATGAATTTAAATGACACTGTATTTTATTGGACGCAAATGTGAGTCGATTAACATATTTGAAAATTTCTACTTCTGTTCAGCCCCACCCGAGGGGGTTAAACTGCAAGTTGAATGTCATAATTAATATCATAGGCATTCCTAACCCCGGATTCGTTCCTGTATCGGGGTTTTGCGTTATTTTTATGTAATGCAACTCCACCATACCCTGCGTGGTTCTCTCCTCTCAAGTCGATAGGGGTTAAAATTATACACAGAATATATTAAAAAATATTATTAGTGTCATTAACCCCGCTAAATATTTATTTGACGCAAATATGGATAGGTTAACATTTTTGAACATTTCTACCCCCTCCCACGTCCGCCCAGCCACAGTCCCCCTCGCTCGCCTTACGCGTTACCCAGATTGTCATAAATGAATTCAACAACATCCATAACCTCGATTTGTCTCGAATCTCGGTTATTTCCACGTTATTTTCTTGTAACTCACCTCCACACCTATCCGTGATCCCCTCCCAGACCGAAAGGTTTAAAATTATACACAAAAAAGCTGTAGAAATACTATCAATCTAATTAATGCTAAAAATAATTAATAAAATAAAGTATGGACCTCGATTACATGTTTAAAATTTCCATCCCCGACCACCTCGTCCCCGGCCAATTGAATGTCAGTGCCACCCACACTCCTGGATTCGACTCCAATCTCAATTGTTTTTGCGATATTTTTATGTAATGCCACTCCACCCGCACCCCTAAGGGCAGCTCCCCTCCCAATCCCAAAACGGGGTTGAAATTATACACGGAGACCATATAGAGAATGTTAATAATCTTATTGATCCCGAAAAATATTTATTCGACGTAAAAAACGGCCTAATAACATGTTTTACAATTTCTAACCCCGCCCAACACGTTCCACCCCAGCCAATCCTCGCGCATTGCCCAGATTGTCATAAAATAAACTCAGCGACATCCATTACCTTCGATTTGACTCGAATCTCGGTTGTTTTAGCGTTATTTTCTAGTAACCCCCCTCCACCCCCACCCCTAAGGGTGCTCCTTTCCCGTTCTGTAGGGGATTCAAATTATGCTCAGATAGCATCGGTAGAAACACTTGACTCCTAAAATATTTTGCCGCCTACAATATCGGCTGTTTTAGGATGTTTTAATGTTTCCATTCCCAACTCTAACTGTGCAACCCTCACATGCCGAAAGGGGTTGAAATTTAACAAACATCAGTAGATATATTAACAACGTCATTGACCCTGACAATTATTTATTCCGCGCTTATACCGACCGTTTAACATGTTTGAAAAATTCCACCCCCGCCCACCCGTACCCCTGGGAGTTAAATGGCCAATTTAATGTTATAATTAAACTCAGAAACATCCAGAAACTTGGATTTGACTGTAATCTCGGTTTCATTTATTTGTAACGCGAATCCACCCCTAAGGGTGCTCGTTTTCCATTCTGTAAAGGGTTGAAATTATACTCAGATAACATCAGTAGAAACACTATAAATCTCTTTGGCCCCTAAAAGTATTTCTGCGAATCAAATATCGGCTGTTTTAGTATGGTTTAATATTTCCACAACCGTCCTCCCCAACACCTAAGCGTGATCCCCTCTTAAGGTGAAAGGGGTTCTAATTTTACACACACGACATCGGTATAAATATTAACAACCTAATTAACCTTGTCAATAATTTATTTCACGCAAATATCGACCGTTTGACATGTTAGAAAATTTCCAACGCCGCCCACTATACCACTAAGCGTGCTCCTCTCCTATGCCGAAAAGGGTTGAACTTTTACACACACAACAACGGTATAAAAACTATCAACCTTTGAAAATATTTATTCAACACTAATAACCGCAGCGATTGAATGTTTCAAAATTTACACCGCCGTCCACCTCTGCCCGTTGGGGTTTAAATCGCCAATTGATTGTCTTAATTGAACTCAGTGACATCCATAACCCAGGATTTGATTCCAATCCCGAAAGGGGTTGCAATTATACAGGTAGACCATATAGAGAAATTTTAATAATCCTATTGTCCCGAAATATATTTATTCGACGCAAAATACGGCCTGTTAACTTATTTTAAAATTCTACCATTCGCCTGCCTCCACCCAACCTGTCCAAACACAGCCTACCTCCTGCGCGTTGCCCAGATTGTCATAAAAGAACCCAGCGACATCCATTACATTTGACTTGAATCTCGGTTGTTTTCGCATTATTTACTTGTAACCAACCCCCCACCCCTAAGCATGCTCCCCCCTCATGCCACAAGGGGTTACAATTTTACACACAACATGGATAGAATTACTATAAATCTAATTATCCCGTAAAATATTTATTCCACGTAAATATCGACCATTTTACATGTTTGAAAATTTCCACTCCCGTCTATCCGGAGGTTATGTGGCTAATTGAATATCGTACTAAAACTCGGCAACATCCAAAACCCTTGATTTGACTGTAATCTCGATTTTATTCGCGTTATTTATTTGTAACGCCCGTCCACCCCCACCCCTAAGGGTGCTCCTTTCCCGTGTTGAAAGGAGTTGAAATTATACTCAGAGAACATCGATTGAAACACTATCAGTCTCTTTGATCCCTAAAAATATTAATCTGCCTAAAATATATAAAGTTTTAGCATGTTTGAATATTTCCACCCCCACCCCTCAACAACCATTTATTCTACGCAAATATCGACCATTTAACCTATCAGAATAATTCTACTCCCGTGTAGCACCGCCCCTGGGGGTTAAATGGCCAATTGAATGACATTATTAAACTCAGCTACATCCATAAAACTGGATTTGACTCCAATCTCGATTTATTAGCGTTATTTTCTTGTAACACGCGTCCACCCCCAACCCTAAGGGTGCTCCGTTCCCATGATGTACGGGGTTGAAGTTATAATCATTGATAGTAACACTATCAATCTCTTTGAACCCTAAAAATATTTATCAGACTCAAATATTGGCTGTTTTAACGTGTTTGAATATTTCCACCCCCGATTCTGGGGTTGGTAGACGTGTCTCACCCCGGCAGTGTTTGTTACCTGGTCGCAAAGAACACGTGTACGAAATTTGGTGTAATTTGATCCGCCGGTGTAGATTTGAATAAGGAACATACACACAAATAAAAATATATATATATATATATATATATATATATATATATATATATATATATATATATATATATATATATATACATACATACGAACATTCTGTTTTATTTATTAAATTATTTTATTCTTCCAATGTTATATTTCTCAAATTATTCTTTATTTAAATTATATTTACTACCAGGCAGTGGTCTGTGTCCACATTTGCACCCCTAGAACTCCTTACATCCATCATGTTTGTCTTATTTCTGGCATCTAATAAATAGTACTTTGTCAATTTTATTTGGTGTTCTATCAACAGGGGATCTCTAAGCTGCTAGATGTATTTGTCTGAGGGAAAGTTGTACTTTCAATCAACATATTTAATGCAATTGTTTTCTAATAAATTTAAACTATTATAATTACTTTCTTTAGGTAATCCAAGTTTTCCTTCAACTGTGTTGGCTTAGTCATCACAAAACTATTTTGTAAATCTCTAAGAAACATTCTTGTTTGGGCAATTAAAAAAACTCTTTCTACTTCTTTGTAAAATTGAAATTTTTTCTCTGTTGGAGCATGGGCAGATATTAGCCTGATACTAAATCTACTTCTTATTCCAAGAATGCATATTCTATGGTTGATTGGTTTAAAATCCATAACTAATTTTTTTTTACTCTAGCATTTACTAAGAAACCACATCCAAACTCATGTTTTCTGTTCTGACAACTATAATAAAGATTAATATTCTTACTTAACAGTATGTCCATCTAATTTACTGTAATGCTGTAATATCGAACTTATAATCCTGTAGCTATTTTTCTGGGTTGTTCAGTGCTGCTACTCCATATAGAGATAACAAATTCCATGTTCCTATATTCAATTTTTTATTCTAAGAGGTTGTACATTTATGTATCCATCTTGATTCTCCAAGGCTACCATCGGTTTCCTAACAATATAACATTCATCAATTATCTACATCTTCATACATAAAAATGAAAATATTTGGTTGTAGAAATGTAAACCACAAATAACTCAACAGATATAGCTTTATTCAGTAATATATTTTATTACAAAAAGTTTAATCAATGGATCACAATTTTGAGTTTATTCAGAGTTAATGTAAAACGAGCTAAATAATTTACTTGCCCAAGATTTCATAGAAATAGGCCTAAATATTAATAACTTATTAATGGAAATATTCAGATTTTAGTGACTATTCAGGAGACAACGATTACATATAGTAAATTAAAAACAGTTTTCTCCAAGGAACAAACTAGGAACACATTAATTTGGACCCATCAGATTTATCAACAATAACAGTCTTGAAAATTTTAATTGTTACATTTCACATTTCTGCATCGAGTTCAGAATCTGTATGTAATTTGATAAAGTTGTGAAAAAAATATTAAAATGCAGTCACACCTAACTTGAATGGAATGTTATAATTTGCTGTTGATTAAAAAAGAGGAACATGAAACAAAAATGGTTGGAAATTATTAACTAAAATTAATCAAAAAATATAATTTGGTACAAGAATTTTAGTTACTTTCTGTCAATGTAGTAAATAAATTTATGTGCTCAGAGAAAAATTATTATATCTTTGAAAAATAGAGATCAATAACAACTTTGCAGTTTCATGACAATTTCTTGGAAAATAAGGAAAACAAAACACTTCCTATCTGTCTAGATGAGATGAAATTGTATAAGCTGCAAATACATACTGAGGAAACCTAGATGGCAAAACATACAAAGAAGCTATCAAAATCCATTAAAAAATGGCACAATTTTTACTAGTAGTTAAAAATTAATATATTGTTGTTCCAGTTTGAATTAAATTCATGTACAGTTTATATGATTTACAAATCATGGATATAATTTATGACCATCAATTAAAAAGAAACTATGTGACAAATTTTTCAAGTACTTTAGACAAATCTCCAAGATAATCGTTTTATATTTATACATTAACAAAATGTAAATGAAAATTCTCAGCACTTCTAGCATTTTCCAATTAATACTGCATTTTAGATTTAGACACAAAAAATTCTAAAATAAATGCACATATCAGCCAAGTGTTAAAGAATATAATATTTCAAAATAAATCCCCAATACGCAGCTGAACAGAATAAATGCAGTGTACAATTCATAGTGGAATATAATGAACTTGTATTAAGAAAATCTTATTCTCTATGCAAATGCCTAGATTTATATGCAGGCCATCGACAAACAGGACAGTGGTGGTTATCTCTCTGAAGCCACACCATAATACAAGGCTGATGATAGCTGTGGCCACATGGTAAACCACACAATAAGGTTTCGTAAGTATAAGACTCCAGACATATGGCACATTCAGTTGTAGGAAGCATTCCTGAAGGTGATCCTTCATCACCACTATCTTCAGATGACGTAGTCTGATTTGTAGACAGACATCCACTTACATCTGCAGTAGTCAATCTTCTGTCACTGTCACTACATGCTGGGTCTTTATCTTGAACAACTGAATTTGAATTACAACTAAGCCTAACATTTTGCTCACTGTACACTTTAAGGAATGAAGTACATTTAGATGTATCGATATTATCATGTAAACCTTTATGGTTAACATAAGAACAAGATTGGAAATGTCTGAATTTTAATTTTTCTTTCAAGCAATTCCTACAGTGATTTGAATTATAATGGGACTCGCCACTTGGGTACTGACAGTCCATCATACAAGCTATGTCTTCAGGAGAACCCACATCTGCACATTGTTTCATAGTGGCTAAATCTTTGGTCTTTTGAACTCCAGAATTCCAACCTCTAAATTTCCATATTGGCAAGTCCTTGATATATTCCAAAGGAATAACAGGGTGCAGCCAAAGATTTGGTACTGCTAGTCTTTCAATCAACATTTCTATTCCTTCCTCTAATTCTATTTCAGTGGGAGGAATAGGTCTTGTAAGAGTTGCCATTGGTTGAAAAAAGAAATTAATCCAATAAGAATCAACAGGCAGGACTTCCCACCATGGTCTATCATTTTCTCTTCCCCCTTCTATCTCTATTGGAAAATGTATGTTAAGAATGTGCCTAACAATTAACCCAAATATTATAAATGAAAATAATAGATAATAGGGATAGTGGGACAAAACTTGACAATCAGCTCTAACAAGAGAACCAATATCTGTCAAACTCACGTAACGTACTAGTACCAAACTTTTGTCTATCAGGAAGCTCACAACAGGAAATCGGTACATTGCAATAATAACTAACCATAAAGAAAAGAGCCACAAGTTGTATGTAACAATTGTCCATACACAATGTGCAATATTTTTCCACCAAAGTTGCATTGAAATCTGGAAAACAGAAGAAAAAACATTATGCAGTCTGTAATACCTTGAAAGTATACTGGATAAAAAGAACCAATTTATAAGTGTTACCTGGAAGATCCTCAAGAAAACAAGCATGTTGACAGTTACTAAACTCCACAAAAAAACATCATTCATTTCAGGCTGAACTGCTCGAAGGAAAATGTGCATAGAGAAAAAATTGAAATGTTCAGATTTTCTTTGACCATAGATAACCTTCTGTTCAGGTGTTATAATCAAGTATGCAGGTAGTTTCAGTTCATTTATCTTCAACCTTTTCCGAATATATTCTACATCTTGCTTTTTGGTAGAGAACACACCAAATTTTATTCGCCCAGTAAACTTGATGCTCAAAGCTGCAAGGAATACTGGCGGGTGGAGTAAATGAGAAAGAAATAAGACTTTAACACCATTTGATTCATTCATGGAAGTTTTATTATTGGATTTTGAGAGCCAATTTTCCTCTAGATCATCCAAACTTGCAATTTTCTTGACTCGTATTGAAAGTTGATCTCTCACCCAATCTAAAATAGGCTAAAATAAAACATCTAAGTTTACATTCAATATGTCATATTTATTACAGTTATACTATGCTTGCAATTAATTGCAAAATAGAAATTTTAACTTATACAAGCTATAAGTAAATATTTGCAATCACTAGTGTAAAGGTATATAAACAATGGAATCATTTCTGATAAATTAGGGGCAGGGGAACTTTTTGGGGTCTCCAGTCATGATACATACCTGTGGTCTAGAAGATGTAAATGTGCGGAGTATAACCTTATCTTTGGCCCTAGTTCCTTTTGGCAAAGCCAATAGCAGCAATGGTTGATTCCAACCTTTACTGCTACAGAGCCTATGACAGAAAATAAAGTTCAAGTAAGGAAAATTTAATGCCTATCCTAACCACAAAGACTAATAACATTGCAAGAATGACTCAATTTGTTCATAAATTTAACTCTTCAGTTATTAGACTGCCTATATGAAACTTCAAGAGGCACCACTGGAAAGCACATATGCAACATATATTATTATTGTCAATGAGACGTGCACTGTCTTTTGACTAGTAAATAAGTATAATGTCCTACATTGTGACACAAAACTTCAATATCAGGCAAGCAGTAAGTCATCCACTTTTTTCTCTTTCCTTTCCATACCACCAACCATTTTCATTTTTTTCGCAAATGAACATCCTTAATGGGTTACATATAAATATATAAATAGGAAAAAGGTTGGAATATGCTTTATGTGAAAGCATATGTTCTAAGCAAGAAGAAGTAAAGACTGAAAATATTCGACCAGGGTGGGACTTTGACCCATGTATTCTGCTCAGTACGAGAAAGATAGAAATAAATAAATAAATAAATATATATATATATATATACTTAAGGAAAATGTGAAGAGGTCAAATTAAATAACACATTGGGATATGAAAGAGAGACAGCAATGCCGACTTACCTGAAATCAGTAGTCAGTCCAGTCTAACCCAGGTGGAACTTATAATTTGTGAGGGCCTAAGCCTCCTTCTTCAGGAAGGAAGATCTAAATTGCGTGTCAGCCAGGCACAAATTGATTAACTCAAATTAAAGTACACCAGCCATACGACAACAAAATTTGACACCCAACAAAGTCAATAACACTCTGTCTCTCTCTCTCTCTCTCTAGGAAAGGTTATACCAATGAGAAAGGAAATAACTGGGGGAGGGGGCATAAAAATACATACAAACACACACACATATATATATATATACACACATACATACATTCCCACATACAAACAAATACATTGAATTAAAGGAAAGAAGTTAAAAAGAAAAAAGTGAGAGACTGATAACAGGGAAAGGATAGACCAAAACGAGTAATAGTAATCATTGTAACATCATTATGTAATTATCATGATATTATGCTGAAACAAAATTTCAACACATCATCACAACCACTGCCATAAGGTTGTGGCTTACCTGAAAGTGAATTGTGGTGTCGCCATAAGGAACTGAAGGTTGTTCTTCAAATTTTTGGAGGCTCTCAGCCTCCTTCAGGAAGAAGTGTTACACCATCCCGAAAATTTGAAAAACAACCTTCAGTTCCTTATGGCGACACTGCACTTCACTTTCAGTAAGCCACAACCTATCTCTCTGTCCTCTCCATACCAATATTGCAATTATTTTTGACAATGTCACATCCTTAATAATATAATATAATATATATATCATTTATATATCTTATTAATTATATTGTAGCAATAGTTTAATAAATCAGTGACAAAAAGAAACATAAGCAATTTTCAGCACAATACACGTTATAAATAGTTGAGAGAAACAACATGTATAGAAACTAATATCAAAAGAGCATGTACATAATATACAAAAAATATATACAATAAACAGACAATGAAATTATGAAACTTCAACAGTAATTATTGTTAACTATTAATTATTGTTTATTAGACAAAAAATATGGAATAAAGAATATGCAATGTGAACCCAGAGACCAATCAAATTAATATTTTATATGAGGACTTGATGTGAGTTACTTAGTAGTAAATAAATTAATATATTGTAATTATGAAAACATGACACATGTGGTTTGTTGTTTTATGAATGTTCAGACAGTAAAAATCAAATTTATTGTATTGTCTCTTTTTCTGTTATACTGTTGGTTCTGCTAATCAAGTATGCATATTTATTTTAATGAAACTAAAAGTAAATTTAAAATGTTTATTCAATCACTTTTTGTAAATTGTATATTCATGAATTTTCACCAGAGGCAAGGTATTAGTTTCTTTAGTTTGAATTAAGAAGGACAACATGAAAATTCATATAAAATATTAAACTAAAAACTATTCACAAATTTAATAAAAGTGGTATTATCAAGAATATAGAAATGATAGTAGCGGTAAGAAATTCTTCTACAAATTGCAGCACATTAAATATTTTAAAAACAAATACTTTAAGAAATGAAATACACAAATCAATGGCTTTCATTTTAAATATATTTGAAAACATTAAACATATATCATTCTATGTTATAAAATATGCACTCATGAAAATTATGGTGCTGTAAAGGCTATTATAACCACAACCAATACAAGAATTTACCTTCTATCCAAATTGCAATCAAAAATTCCAGTTCGAATTGCAAATGGTGCAACATGACTGCACACTACTCTCCAACTGTAGTCATCTAACAAGGGTTCTGCCTGAGGGGGTACAACTTGCACAATCCAAACACTATCCTTTGTGTCTTCTACTTCTTCATAGAAATGAGGGCCACCAGTGAAATGAGATGGTGTTGGAGGAGTCATAAGCCTTTCTTTTCCAAGTTCATTAACTTCTCCATGCAATACATTTGCTGCAATAATGAAAATTTCATATTTATTGTGAAAATTTAACATTTTTATGGAATATTTATATAATAATGATTATCTGAAACTGTAACTGTCAAAATAATTTATATATATATATATATATATATATATATATATTTGTAAATATAATTATGAACTACATAACTTAATGTTCTGAAGTGATGAAAAAATTAATTTTGTTACTTTTAAAGTGTGTTTAGAAATTTTAATAAAACATTCATATTCCCATGAAACATATACAATTATTAAACACAATACTAGTATCATCTTAGAAAAGAAACAGTAGAGTTAATCAGTTCCCTCAATAGAGTATTAGTAAAACAGAAATATGGAATTCTGGCAAACATATTTTGTAATAAATTGCCATTTCACTAACACATAACAGACTGACTAGCTAGATACTCTAATTCTATGCTTAAAATATCGTCAATTACCTGATGCTTCCACAAGTTCTGCCAATTCTTTTTTCTCTACATATCCTGTATAACTTATTCCTCTGATTTCGAGCAACTGTTTTAGTTGCCTTACACTTAACATCAATGGGTCAACTACATGGGTAGACGATATTCCGTGTTGGTACCAGATACACATGTCCATTAAACGAAATATTACAAAAACGAGAAATAAATAAAGTAGGAGTAAAAGAAAATGCAACCATAGTGGTCGCATATTTGCCGAACTTAATGCGTCTGTATCAAAATTTTCAGAGGTTGATGTAATTATTTCATCTGTAAAAAAGAAATATTATTTAGGTTGGTTATAAGCAGCCATCTCGAACTATATGACTGCATTAACAAGCTGTCAATCGCAGAATCCACTTGTAAACAATACCTTTCACTTTCACTTCGTCTCAGTGTGCCAGGACCTCATTCCAGCCTTAGTGCATTTAATCACGTGTTTCGGTGTCGGCGGTAAATATGAATCCAGTTTAGATCGACAGCCGATTTCTTGGCACACACACATTAAAATGAGCAGACAAGGGAAGAGCATATAAAGACGTAGGCCTGCAATATAAAACATATGTTTTATCTTTCTTGTGGCAAAAATATAACAAGTCAAACATGTCACAAAAAGAATTATAAAGCTAAATCACAATTGTTCATAATTGCAGAAAATGCTATTAAATACGTATAAACAATTTAAATATTTTTGGCTTGAAGTGTCGTTTCAACTTAGATTATGTCTAATAGCTTAAGATTTGAAATGTTGAGAGTGAAATTTGATCAATAATTTAAAGCTGCAAATCTGATTGCTTTAAGTTTACCGAAAATCTCAGCATAACTGGAGAACGTATTTAATTATATTTCAAGTGTGTCTCAGCTTCGTCTTCTGAAGTGAAGTGACATGGTGTTGTGACATTTTCTCTGGTCTGACTTGTCTGTATGTTCATGTGTATCTACGATAAAGTATCCGGTAATCGAGTAAGTCAACATCTATATGATTTTTCAGAGTTTCTATCCAGGGCTTGGAGCTGAATGCTATCTTGCTTTTAGAAATTTTCAATCGACAAATACGTAGACGACCTTCCTCATTCTACTTTCAATCTAATACAGTGAAAGTTCTGTCTGACACTAGACCTACTAATGTTTCACTCTATCCCAAATGTGATCACCTGCCTGAAATAACGATTTACTCTTGTTTAGACTTGTCACGTTCCAACCGGCAGAAGAGAAACTGAAATGTAAAATTTACAATATGGCGTCGGCGCCACCGAGTATCTGCATTGTTTTCATTATCAAACTATTAAAAAATATATATGTATAGTATTTACTTATCCATTACATTATTCTATACTTATAGTAGTTTTCACTGTTTCTTATCATTTTGTTCAATGACAATTTCAAAATATGACTATACTGCATTTAAGTAATGAGGGATGTTGGGGAGTTTGGATCAACATTCTGCGTCTTACCCTGAAAGTTTTCCATTTCTACACTCAGTTCACTCCCTCACAACTAACCAATTATATACCTTTTTAAACATTTGGTACAGATATTATCAGATGAATTAGTAATGAGTGGTTGAAGAATCCAACGTTTGGGGTATTAAAAACAGGTTTGTTCGTCTTAATGGAAAATAAGTAATTTCTGCTAAATATATTAAGTTTAGGGTGAATGTGGCAGAATATGCTTGTTCAGATTTTAGAAATAAATTTGAAGCTTGAAGAAGTACGGAACCTCTCCATTGGAATAAGAGACCTCCTTGGTTAATGCCATGTAGATCGGTCTTTTAATTGTATGCGATGAAGAATCACATACCTGAAATTATTAAATATTTAACTTATCGTTAAAATTACCACGGATTTCGAAGTTTCTTCGAGTTACAATCTAAATTTATGTTAGCCGACCCTGATACCGACGTGCCTTCCAATTTCTGCTTTAGCAAGTAAAAGGAATAAATTTCGTCGGCTCTTTTGAAATTAATCTTTGGGGGCTGGTAATGGAAAATAATCTTGTCAAATTTGGAGAAACAACAAAATGTAAATTAGCAAAACATGCGTGGCAGTTCGGTTAGTTTTTCTTTTAATATTTCTTTACTCTTCAGATAGCGGCTGAAGCTGGGATTAATTGATATCGTGAGTGTCGCTGTTCATCCCAGGCATCAGAAAACTATGGATGATAGACTAATTGTTCTACGTGTTATTTTGCAATTTTTATCAAACCGCCCCTCTTATATGGGCGGGGCTAAATTTATTACTTAATCAGCATTGATGATGTCTCTGTTCATCAGAGTTATTCCCCAAATGTGAATTTGAATATATTGGTCATTAAGGAAACTTAAATACTAATCCCCTCAAACAATACCGACACGGGTTGAAATATCATCGGGGATTGTCTCTATCAGAAATACAATAAACTATTGATCGGGAATTTTACTTTATTTATACACTAACTATTCTAACCCGATCAGTACTTTTTCAGATTTGAGTACAAAAAATGTCGTAAAAGGTTTCTCCCACCTCGGATATTCGGCTCAGCTATAATGGACCACCACATCACACAGTCTCGGCAATTCACTTTAAGATCGTGTTGGTGACAACCATTGAAACATCCAGTGAAGAGTTTATACATGCAATACATCGCGTAAGCATTCACTCTTTAACTGGAAAATGTTTTCAAATTTTCGAAGATATATATCATCCTTCAGGTGAGAGTACTACACCGGCGTTCTCCCACACGAGACAATATAATAATTGAAAGCAACGCCTGAATTTTAGAATCAAAGTAGTAGATGAAAAACAAAGTATTTTTTATGAATGAACCAATCAGCTAATTTGATCTGGCGACACAGATTTTATAAATTCATTTTTTCTATTCATAATTCGTCTTGTTATCATCAATGAGTAAATGTTTTCGCGGTTTATTTGCCAGGTACTGAATTCCAATTATGAAATAATTAACACAGTTCTCCTTCACAATATGTAGGCGTAACGGTAGATGTCACACAACATGCTCAATTATTTGATTTAGATACTCTGATCAGGCATCCCTTGTTACTCTTACATTCACAATATCCTTGTTGTGAATTGAACTTTTAAGTTCTATCTCAGTTGGCTTTGACCCAGATTTTTATATTCTCCAGTTGTTACAAACCATGTTTAAATCCCTCTCTGCCCCTCCCCCCGCTCTGAATGTCTGTGTCCCCTATGCACTCCTAAACCATTCACCCGATTGCGATGCAACTTTGGTGAGTTGTACGCACGCCCATGTGAAGTTAACGGAAGCGTTAGGCAACTCCCAAGGGGTGAACGGGAATGAAATTTATAAACATGCTAAATCGGTCGATGATTAGGGTCGATTAGTTTCTTTTCGGGGTCTATGTGATTAAGTATCTATCCAAATGTTTTTAGTGTATGATTTCAACCCTCTGAAAGCACCAATAAGTGAGGGGGTGGAGGGGTGTTACATAAAAATAACGCAAAACAACCGATATTGGTGTCAAATCGAGTGTTATAGAAGTCATTGAGTTTAATTCTAACATTCACTGTCAACTAAGCTGCTGTGAAGCCCCTAGGAGTGGGGTGAAATAAATTTCCTCGTAAACAGAGATTGGCGTCGAATCTGGGGTTATGAAAGTCACAGACATTAATTTTGACATTTACCATTCTGCTTAAGATGTAGTTCAGCCCCAATGAGTGGGGGTAGAAGGGGATGAAACAAATTTCCGTATAAAATCTTAAATGACCAATTTCTACCAAACTTTATACACATGTTACTTACGATCCAGGAATGAACACTGAGGCTTTAAGACACTTCTACCCCCTATAGGGGGTGGGATGTAATTTAAAAACATTCTTATACGGTCATCATTAGCGTCGAATAAAACGTTTTCGGAGTCACTTAATTTGATAGTGTCATTCTAGAATTATAAGTGTATAATTTCAACTCCAAAAAGGCATGGGAGGGAGGCACCCTTACCGTACGTGTGATGGTGGAAGGGGTTTACATAAAAATTAATGCAAAAAAGATGGATATTAGTGTCGACTCCGGGGTTATAGTAGTCGCTGAGCTTAATTCTTGCATTATCCATTGTGGTAAATAAATACCCTGGCAACGCCGACCACTCAGGTATATGTATTGTAATGCCAATTAATTAGGACATTAATTGTTTCAACATAAAAATCTAAATTGTTTGAGAAACCCATTATAGCGGCAAGAGCTTTTGGAACAACAATAGAAAGTCCGGCTCTGTTCCTTTGTCGGAAGGTCCGTCAAAATGACGTATACGCACTCAAAATGCGAAACGAGAGTTCAGTTCGCAGGAAAATATTGAGAGAGGTAGTTCGCAGAAAGACATCGTCAAGGTATAACTGTTAGCTGGAGGAGAATTCAACAGCGTTGGCAATCAGCATTCAACAGAGTAGGGTGGTGCCTGAACATTTCTCAGGACAAAGTAAAACATTCACAAAAGCATAACGTCGAAACCTGCTAAGTAAAAAGCAGTTTTGTGTCCATAGCCGGCCAGAAACAGTAAAATTTCAGTTTCAGTTCAATGCAGTAAAGACTGGTAAATCTGCAAACCACAGAAATCATCTAAGGCAAGCAGAATTCACCAAAAGCAAGCAGTCAACAGACATATAGCAAAAGGAAGGATCATCCGAGTTCCTGACATCATATAAAATTTTGGCTTAAAATCAGTGGGTTTAGAAGCAGTGTAAAACCCCGCAATAGTGTTTTCGAAAATGAAAGGTATGCTGGAATGCTGGGCAGATGTAACAATTTACAAAACAATTATGTAAAGTAATTGAAAGATAGACGTCAGATTTCGTTCTCCTTTTTAAATTGTTAATCAGAGTCAATCTTTTTACTTCTTAATTTCGTTCTAGTTAATTGTCGAGTAAAGTTCTTTTCTTTTAATTGTGATTTGTTTGTTAATAAGATTTTTTTAAACATAATTAAAGTGTCCATTATCAAACCCAGTGAAGACCTGAGAAATTTAATATTTTAAATTTGTAAATTGTTTGAGTTATTGCCACAATAAAAATATTGTTAGTAAATTTTATTAATTATTTTCATTTATTAAACGACCTTAATTTTGTATATTACAATATATAGTAATAAAGAAGAAGCTTACGTTCCA
The DNA here is from genome assembly GCA_037074705.1 of Zhengitettix transpicula. Taxonomy (NCBI): domain Eukaryota; kingdom Metazoa; phylum Arthropoda; class Insecta; order Orthoptera; family Tetrigidae; genus Zhengitettix; species Zhengitettix transpicula. The sequence continues at coordinate 189,690,542 of CM073591.1, forward strand.
GCATGTGGCACCTAATGTACTAAAAACGATGTGACACTTCCTAGATCTGCTATCAGCTCAGTCCTTTCGATGCTCAATTATAATAGGGGGCGGCAGATAATTTTTTGAGAAGAAATTATCAAAACTTTGGTTAAACAAAACAACAAGTTTATTAATAAATTCGAGACATGAGATATTTACAGAATTCTGAGGACGTGGCTTCCATTGATGTTTGTACCTGATAGTTCATTAATCTAGCTTGTACCTTGCAAGTTGGTTTGAAATTCTAACATCACCGAAAACTGACCTATCGCGAACTACCATATCTGCAAGCCATATCCAAATTCGACACTATGATTTTCACACAGTGAGCTCCACATTGGAGACAAACTTATAGGCGCGTTCGCCAAAAATCCCTACGCAACGTAACAATGTCGGCGCGGCGTAAAACAAAGGAAAGCCGTCCAAAGCAAATGCAGCATGGCAAAAGGCACAATACTAACAGATTCTCATGTTACAATATATATAATCTTTGTATCTGTTTTAGTTAGTGTAGCGCATTGAGTTAATAAATCAAAATGTTCTCACATGAGTAATCGCAGTGAATGTAAAAGCGGTGTGAGAAGTGAATTCATCACTGAAGTGTCGCGAGCTGCTCGCAGACTTTGCGAGTTTTGATATCATGTGATTTCGAAGCAAAGATGACATAACACCGACACCCAGTGGCGAAATGCCTGAAGAACTTTTAAATACCATGTCAACTCTGCGCTGTTCTTTTTAAATGCAGCTGCCGCCGACTATGTACTTCGCACGCCTTGATTAAACATTTCAGGTATGCAAAATACCCCAACACCAACATGCTAACTAGAGATGGGTCGGACCCGCTACTTGCGTTCAAAGGAGCTTTCTGCTCCTCCGAATGCACATTATCCTATATATATATATATATTATAGATGTTCGGCATTAGCATATATAACCAACAAGATTTAATGAAACTGATGGATAATATACGATGAAAGTTGCTATTTATTTTAATATTGCATTCAATTGATTGTATATATGCTAATTGTTAATTATTTTAATGGCCTTTTGTTGATTTTCAACTCAGCCGCTCAAATATTATTTAAATACATCCATGTATGGAGCTCACGGACGAAGTGAGGAATGAATGGAAAGTTACTTGATCAAAGGTAATATTAATGTCTCCCACTGAAATATTGACGTAAAATCGTCTTCAGATTCAGAGAGAGCACGTAACTCCATACTTCTGTTTCCTCACAACAGAGCAAGAGCCTCATAAAGAGCAGAAACACTCGCTCACGACCGATACTCTATGTTAACGATCCACAATTGGACACACTTTATGGATCACGGAGATTACTTTTCCAAATATACTCTGTCAATCACACTCAATCCATGCTACAGTGTGAATCACCAACTCTGACTGCAAAAGAAAGGCTCAAATTGACGTTGTGCCAAAACAATAATAAAATGTTTATTGGATCCTGTCAACTGCACTTGAAAGCTAATGCTCGGCCAGAGAAATCAACGCTAAAAATAACTCCAGGTTTTACAAATGAGTTGAATATTCGGAGTGGGACTCAAATACACATAGTAGCCAAGACCAAAAAAACAACAACTGAAAATTACGTAGAAACGTATTATCATCGATGATGGAAGAGTTGTTAAATTAATATGAGAGGAAAAGCTATTCTGTCATCTAGACATCACTGATGAATCTTCCTCACACACACATTGACTCTCAACACACTCATAAACTAACAACATGCACTGTATATGGACCAGTTAATATTCCGGAGATCTGGAACGTCGTGAAACTTTTTATTTCCGTCGACTCTTTTGGCAATCCTCCTGACTTATCGCAGTGAATGAATCATCATAGACTCAAAAGTCAACCGTGCAAAGTGTAAGATTACTGAAACTTCTCTAGAGTTTGTGTCATAAATTGGATACACAAGCATTCACTAAACTGCATACGCATCAAAGCAATTTGTGATGCCACAAAGCCGTGAACACTTGAGAAACTTAAATTGTTTTGGAGCAAGGAAACACATTACAGTGCTTTTCATTCCACACAAGTATTTGTGCAGTATGATCCTTTGTTACTGCTGTTATTGGTACAGATGTTAAAAAGGGATTAGGTGATGTACAGCCTCACTATTTCAAAATGGTGAAACAAAAAAATTTACGTTGGATTCAAAATTAAGAAAGATAGCCAATACAGACAAAATAAGTAATAATATAAATACCACACAACATTTCTGTGATCCTTGTCCCTTTCTTCAGGTGCTAAGAAGTCTGCACTTTTGTTAAAAACTGTCTCGAGCACCCCGTTACATGCCTTAGCCACACGATGAGAGCTACAGAATACCCTCGAATTGTTAAGGAATCTCTTGCTATCATGTAAGCAGTACAAAAGTTATTTATATATAATTATGCCCATCATTTTACATTATAACAAATCATATGTTTTTTGGCCCACTTAACTTGGTATGCACACACAGATACAATTGAGTATGCATAAATATTTCAGTGAGGAAACTTGAATTCATGAAACAAATAGGTATTCTTCTTAATTTACATAACTACCTAATGGCAAACATGAATAAGAGGATTATATTTTTAAATAAATAATACAACTTACTTTTTATATATTTAAGTCCAAATTATATGAATACTTTCATACATAAAATGTTGTCAATTATTCTTTACAAATTTCATCTCTGAAAATTTAATTATTGACAGCACTTAACTAACAAAATATATAATTGGATTCCCCACTGAAATATATTTCCTTCCACTAAGATGAATAAACACAATCTGATATTGAAAATTTTTAAATTAATGCCAGAAAAAAATAAAATATTTATTTCTCAAACCTAAATAAATGATTATGATAAATGAAATTATTTTATTTTGTTTTTTCTGCCATAACAAATAAATACAGTTTGTGTTCACTTATTTTTGTGCAAGTTGTACCTATACAAAAATATACACTATACATTTCTCTTGGTGCTGTTGCTTCAAAAATGTTAATCAAAAAGACTTTTCTAATTAATAAATGGAATAAAAATTTTCATTATTTACAAAAAAAAAAATAAAAAACACTTAAACTTTAAAATATTGTTCTGCCCCATGTCGAGCTAGGGCATCAGCACGTTCATTACCAATGATACCTTGATGTCCTCGAACATGATTCTGGAAATGAACAAACCAAAAACAATTAGTTTTCTTGCTCATTCAGACTATAGCACATACACACACTTAAACACTCACAGAAAACATGACATGGTCAAATTAAATAACACATTTAGATAGGAAACAGAGACTGAAGTCTAACACAGGTGAGAATATTACAAATTTTCAGGCCCATAAAAACCTCAGCCAGACTGGGCCAAATATTGATTTCAGGTGTCAACTTCTCTGTCTCTCTTTCTTATCTAAACATGTTATATATATATATATATAGACCCGGTGGCCAAGATGGTTAAGGCGTCTGTGTACTAAGCAGAATACGTGGGTTCAGGTCCCGCCTGGGTCAAATATTTTCAGTCTTTCCTTCTTCTTCCATCCTTCTCTCTGCTTTGAACATATGCTTTTCTATGTGCGTAATTCTTCGCCCGAGCATATGAATTCAAATAAAAGCGCAATCCTCCTATTCTCCTATTTATTTCTATCCTTCCTCACTATCCAAGTTTGAATGTGAATTAATTCCTTAAATGGATTCTCCTAATATTGTATTTATTCCTTAATGGAAGCTCCTAATACTTCATTCCCTCTACTCTATCCATTCCTCCACTAAAACTATTAATTGTCCACAATAAGACTGTCTATATTTGCCTGGTCGGGAACTTGACCCGGTGGCCGAGATGGTTAAGGCGTCTGTGTACTAAGCAGAATACGTGGGTTCAGGTCCCGCCTGGGTCAAATATTTTCAGTCTTTCCTTCTTCTTCCATCCTTCTCTCTGCTTTGAACATATGCTTTTCTATGTGCGTAATTCTTCGCCCGAGCATATGAATTCAAATAAAAGCGCAATCCTCCTATTCTCCTATTTATTTCTATCCTTCCTCACTATCCAAGTTTGAATGTGAATTAATTCCTTAAATGGATTCTCCTAATATTGTATTTATTCCTTAATGGAAGCTCCTAATACTTCATTCCCTCTACTCTATCCATTCCTCCACTAAAACTATTAATTGTCCACAATAAGACTGTCTATATTTGCCTGGTCGGGAACTTGACCCGGTGGCCGAGATGGTTAAGGCGTCTGTGTACTAAGCAGAATACGTGGGTTCAGGTCCCGCCTGGGTCAAATATTTTCAGTCTTTCCTTCTTCTTCCATCCTTCTCTCTGCTTTGAACATATGCTTTTCTATGTGCGTAATTCTTCGCCCGAGCATATGAATTTACATAAAGCGCAATCCTCCTATTTACTTCTATCCTTCCTCACTATCCAAGTTTGAATGTGAATTAGTTCCTTAATGGATTCTCCTAATATTGTATTTATTCCTTAATGGAAACTCCTAATACTTCATTCCCTCTACTCTATCCATTCCTCCACTAAAAATATTAATTGTCCAGAATAAGACTGTCTATATTTGCCTGGTCAGGAACTTGACCCGGTGGCCGAGATGGTTAAGGCGTCTGTGTACTAAGCAGAATACGTGGGTTCAAGTCCCGCCTGGGTCAAATATTTTCAGTCTTTCCTTCTTCTTCCATCCTTCTCTCTGCTTTGAACATATGCTTTTCTATGTGCGTAATTCTTCGCCCGAGCATATGAATTCACATAAAGCGCAATCCTTCTATTTCTCCTATTTATTTCTATCCTTCCTCACTATCCAAGTTTGAATGTGAATTAGTTCCTTAATGGATTCTCCTAATATTGTATATATATATATATATATATATATATTGCACGAAAAAACATTGTTACGATTTGGTAACGGACCCTTGTTATGGAGCTTCCCAATCCGTACCAACATCAGGGGCTTGTCATAATCTAAAGTAACTCAACAGCCAGTACGTTCCCAAAGAGAAGCAGCGACATCATTCCAATACAAACAGGTGAAATTCATAATACAATGTAATTGCAATGTATGGGAAATCTGGCCATTATAGTAAGAAGTGCCGGTTAATAGCTACAGTGTGTCGTTTGTGATTACATAGCAATAAATATTATGATTCTAACAAAGTAAAGAGATTGTAAAGATGAAAATAAGTAAGGAAAGTAAAGGAATTAACTACACCGAAACTGATCAAGTGTATAATGTATCAAAACCGTTTGCAATGAATGGAAATAAATCAGACAATAGTGAGATTGATCCTATAATGGTAAATGTACATATGCAACATAAAGTTTTCATGTCTGAAGTCAATACAGGGGCTAGTGTGTCTGCAGTTTAGATTTCTAACAGAATAGTTTATTATAAATTATTACCTAATGATTTAATCTTAAGATACTATACTAATGAACCTGTTGTACCTCTAGGCAAAGTAGAAGTAGATGTAGTTTATCCAGATATAAGTCACAGGTTGACTATGTATGTTATATGCAAAGGTTAATATTTTTTAACTTGGCCTAAAGCATTAAGGCTTTATTTTTCTTTGAAGAAAAGCTGCTACAGTTTAAGTAGTGAATTTATATAAAAAAAACAGATTATATACTTTAAGTCAAAGATTTCCAGAAGTGTTCAGTGATAAACTGGGTGAATATAATGGAAATCCAGTAAAACTTGGATAGAAATAAAATGCACATCCTAAATATTTTAAGCAAAGGTTGATTCCATTTTCCTAGAATGTTAAGGTTGAAAAGGAACTTGAGCATTTAATAAAGGAAGAAACTGTATGGCAAGTAAACCGTTCACATTGGGAAACTCCTATTGGTCCCACTTTGAAAAGAAATAGTGGTGTGAGAATTTTTGGCAATTTTAAGGTAACATTAAATCAAAACTTAGAAGATAAGTATCCTTTACCTATAATTGGATACTTATATGAAAGCTTGCAAAAAGGAGAAGTTCTTAATAAGATAGATCTAAGACACGCTTATACACAACTTAACTTAGATGTAGAGTCTCAAAAGTTATGTACCATTAGCACACGTCATACGGTATATCTTCAGCACCTGGTTTTTTCAAAAGAAATTGAACAGACTTTACATTCTGCTTGTTGTACCATGTATGATGAATAAATTGGAGATACAAAACTTGAAGAGGGAGATATGTAATGTATTAATGTAATTGTGCAATCTCTGGTTTGTAGGATGATCTTTGAAAATGATATCTATGTTGTGTGTATTGTTATAAGTATTCAGCAAAAATGGACTAATATTTGATAACTGGTAATTACAAAAAAAACATTACAACACACACAAGGAATTTTAAAGTACTCACGTTGACAACATTGGCAATATTTTGATATAGTTTATGTTCACATGGCTCAAAATGGCCTTCTACATTATACTGGTGTGTGCCTACTTATTTTATTAAGCCATTTTTCATTACATTTATTAATTAAAATATTTATAATTTAGCATTGGATTTTCCTTCATTTCAGTCATACATTTAAAAATAAATAATAAAACGAAGAAATACATATTATAATATTCATTGAATATATCACTTTATTGGCTTGGATAAGATATGACATCAGTGCTGCCAACAAACTCAGCCTGTTCTCGATATATTGTCAAATTGAAACTGATGGCCAATAGCTTGCAGGATTGTATATTAACAGGGTCAAATAAAAGAAAAATCATAGCTATAAAACTTAAGGTTTAAATGATTACAGAAAAAACAGTTTTATGGTATCATTAGATGATAGTTAACACAAAGCTATAAAAATTATTGAAAACATCATGAACTGTCTTTCTATCTACTCTGCCTTGAAGAATTATATTATATCTTATATTTAGAAAAATTCTTAGCAAAGTACAATGTAGTATATCTACAGTAAAACCTCCATATAACAGACAGGATATAACCGACAAGTTGATGAAGATGCATATACTAACATAATCCGAAGACAAATTAAGTGCAATTTATTTTTTACTTTATTATCCTATACATAATAGGATACTTACATATTAACACCACCGCAGGAGCACACATGTATCACACTTTCTTAATAAAATACATTTCCAAAACTTACATTTACCGAAATATTTTATCAAAAGAACAAAAATGTACCAATACCCATGAAATGAAACTTTGTTTGTGTGCTCCTGCGGTGGCGTTAACACATAAGTACCCATAATAGAATTGAAGTTTAATACGAAAACAAATGTATATTTGTGTTTCTATTTCATCCTAAAGAATGTCTGGCGATAGTATTGACAAAGATCGCAACAGTTGAGTAAAGAATATTCCTTATTAAGAAAACTTATTTTTTATATAATGGACTTTGGCTTCATCAGACACCCCCTCTTCAACATTAGTCCATTACATCAAGGATTTGCTGTGGTTTAATTGAGATTTATTATTTTACATCAGACATAGAATGAATCTTAGCCAAAGTAATTTGCACAAATTAATATATATATAAAAATTTTAAGAATTGCAAAAGTACTAAATGGAAAATTAATTGTTAAGTAGATAGATCTAAGCTTTTCTCCTCTTTCTTTTCTCATATTTTACATACCCATTTAATTTCCATTCCTTTTATTACATTGTCTAACACAATCAACTCTTCTTTGTTTTTAACTGGCTGCCCATTTGACAAATGCCAATTACATCTTTTCCATTTGTGAATCCATTGGGTTATGCACTGAATTAAAAATTTTGAATCAGTATGTATTAGTAACTTCTTAATCCCTGTAAAAAAAAGGTAAAATTATTTATTTATTCACATCTTTGGCTTCATACATGCAAACATTAATACTTGGCCTTTAAAAATATCACCTATTTTCCTCTCCATACTGAATTATTCTTTGTAAGAAACCTAATTAAATAGGACCTTTTCTGAGATGGCACTGCTTGCTATATCATGATTGAACAAATAATAAATACAAAAAAATGTATATATGTGATTGGAGAAGGTCTCAGCAAATTGAGAAATTTTAAAATGTGAAGCTGAACTAAAACTTCAAAACAGGTGCTTTCCCATCAAAGGCAAAATACTTACTATACATTGTAAATTTACTTTAGATTAAATAATGATGTTTTGCAGACAAAATTTTTACAAACTGGTTATGGTTTTATTAATAGTATTTTAAGTCTCAGCAGATATTTGGCATAATTCAAGTTTTCAGAGCATAAAAACTGTTAACTACTTTATCATCTTTAGGTCTACTTGCTTCCATATGTGTCAGAAGTGTGTGTACCCAACATTGGCAAGTACTGTGTTATGATTGTTAACTATATAAGAAGTGCCAATAATATTCCTAAAGAAAGAATTGTTAATATAATACAATATAGTTATCCATAGTCACTAATTCAAATGTGTTTTAACTTTTCCTTAAATTACCACTCTAGAATTGAAATTCTGCAAACTATACAGCCTACATTGTACGTTGAGAAAGTAGAAATATAAATATGAAACTTCATTTAAATTTGGTTCGCCATTAATCCAGTTCAAATGGGCTCAAAAACAGGGTAGTACTATTTATATAGTTTTAACTTCTTCTCATTAACAAAACATATGAAAAACCTAATCATACATTTTCATTGTGTTTACAACTACCTAACTTCTTGCCATCACAGGATAATTGACATGGATATGAAGAAGAGGATATTGATATGATTTGCCTTAGTATGAAAACTGAGCATCACATCACACAGAATATGAAATTCAAATGTTCACAGTTAATCTGCTTTAATTTTCTGGTGAAAGATAAGACCACCAAAAATTTTAATTACATATTCTGGATAAAACTGACATACTTTGCTTTACAAAAAGTATTTTTGTATACAAAGCATCAGCCAAGTCCAGAAATATCTTTGAACAAATTTTGTATAAAAACTAATTGTTAAATTGCATTCTTTAATCCTTTCAGAAAGGCAAGTTTTACAGCAGTAACATCACATGACACAGGAATCTCCTAATAAGGAAACTTAATAGAGAATAACAATACCATCTAGAGTCTATATCACAGCAGATAAAAGAAGTGTTACAATATATTCATATATTAAAACTCATTCTGTCAGAGAAGTCATGGGAATTAATTTATTAAATACTGCTCACAAAGGGTTACTAATTGCAAAAATAATATTCTCTACCATAAGATATACATTTTGTTGATATGTTTTCACAAATAATAACTAAATTGAGTATTTTGACAATTGTCATACTATAATAAATAAATGTCTACAATAAAAATATTCTGACAGAATAATCAAGATGAATTGATAATGAAAATTAGACCTGCTCTTTTAGCTGCATTAACAGCTTCTGATGCTGCTTGAATTTCTGCCATGTTGTTGGTTGCTCTTCCATTAACTGGTTCAGAAATATTCCTAAAACATGTAGATAATGCCTCAAATAATTCTTGGACCACTTGATTGCTGTTATTAATTAAATAACTGTACATCTGGAATAAAGTCCTAGCAAGATTAACTTGAAACACAAATTTATTACTGTTAACAGCACACACTTTATTTAAATACAATCATGATGCCAGTTTCACACTGTAATGTAAGGTTGTATGAAATGCACCCATACCTAGGGGTTGAACTACATCTTAAACAGTATCGTAAACATCAGAATTAAACTCTGTGACTTCCATTACCCCAGATTCAACACTAGTCTCAGTTATTGACTCCTTACTTTTATATAACAGCCTTTCACTCACTTCATGCCCCACACTTAGGAGCTGAACTATAACTATAACTGGCATACAAAAGTCAGAATTAAACTCATTGGCTCCTATAACAATAGTTTTGACATCAATCTCAGTTGTTTCACATTATTTTTATGTAACGACACTTAACCCCTGCCCTTAGTGGTGCTGACTCCCATGCTGTAAGAGGTTGAAATTATTAACTGAAAACATTTGGAGAGAAACTATTAATCTCATCGGCAGAAAACTAATTATGTGACTCTAAAAACAGCGGTTTTAGCATGTTTTTAAATTTCATCCCCGTTCAGTCCTTGGGAGTTGTTGATGCTTTGAAAAGCAGACAGAAACCTTCACGGGCATGCACTACACTGCTCACAAAAATTTCATCAAAATCAGATGAATAGTTTAGGAGTGCAAATAGGACACAGATTCATTAATATATATATATTGTAATAACCAGTAAAGAATGACATGTTTTCTGTTCATATTTTTATCAGAGTTGTTTACAAACTGAGACTGGGGATCCTTGAGTGGTTGGTACATATTAAAAATAATGATAAAATGACAGATAAGTGGACTTTTAGAGAAGGGAAGGACAGATAATTAGAGCAACTTTGCTGCTCTTAGGGCTAAATTGTGCAACCGACAGAACCTTGAAAGGCAGCATAACAGATGGACGAGGCAATTATACTAAAAGGAGATGCTTATCGTAATTGTTTAAGTGGCTCTCGGAGCGGGAGAAAAAATTGCTAATAAAGGGTAAAAAGTGTCAGATTTAGTTAATTTCGTTTATTTAGTTTCAATCATTTAAATCATTTTGTTTTTCATTTATGGTAACTGTATTTGTTTAATTGTAACATTTTGTTCCATTCCTTATCAACCCAGTAAAGAACTTGAGGGTACCGAGTCCAATTATTTAAAATGTATTAAAGTTAAATAAAATTGTTTTGATTCTATAAAATTTCATTATTTGTGTAATTGTAAATTGTGTAATAAATGATAATTGTTTGTTTAAAGATGGTAGTTTTCTTTTAGTTATATTTTATTTGAGGTATTACACAAAATGGCTACCACAACGTGGAGCAAATTTCATTAATCTAAAATTTATTAGTGTTTATTACAATATATATATATATATATATATATATATATATATATATATATATATATATAAGGAAAAGGAGACAAGGTCAAATTAACACATTAGGATAGGGAAAAGAGACAGCGAAGTTGTCTTACCTGAAAGCAATAGTTGGTTCAGTTGGGCTGAGGAATGTTCCAAATTTTCGAGGGCCCAAGCCCCATCGTTAGGAAAGAGGGTTTGAACTGAGTCCCGGCTGGGCACCAATGATATTATATATTTAATTTATATATATATAATTTATACCTGGCCAGCACACAGTTCAGATATTCCATCCAGATGAAGGGGACTCACGCCCTCGAAAATTTGAAGTTCCACCTATGCCAGACTGGACCAACTACCAATTTCAGGTAAGTGTTTTTTAGATATGATTGTTGAAAGATTAAACCAAATACAATTAATTAATAAATTTTTCTGATATATTGACTGAATTGTTTAATTTATCAAATGATAATTGTCAAATTATATTAAATATTAAAATAATAATTGTAACAGAGTGCCTGGGTATTTAGTGGAATGATATCGTAGAAGGAATTGACTCGACACTTTTTGGGTAAACATTTCATTTAACCAGCATCAATAGCATCATTGTTTTGAACATTTACATTTCTCCCCCCAACCAGCTTCAAATAAACCAAGATGAAAACTAATGGTACTTGCAGATGTTAATTTTGTTTCGATTAAAAAAATAATTATGATGGTGAAATTACTAGAATTACTGCATTATACATTTTAGTAAAGACTTACAAAGAATGATTTTCACCAAACCAAACTCCAATACCAGCTTTTGCTCCATACTTTCCATTATTTTCACATGCTCCATCAGTGTAAACTTCCACAAATCCGTCTTGGTTTGTAATGAATCCAGTACTAGGGGATATATTAGTATTGGAAAGTTTCAATCGTTTATGGTCATTTTCTCCACAAATTTCACTTGAAGTACTAAATTTTCTTTTTCCTAACAAATTTTCTGTACCCAGATTTTGTACTCTGTAAACAGACACGAATACGAAAAGTAGATCCACATGATAATAAATATAGTGTTATTGTATCTTATTAAAGAGATGATAAATATAAATTCTACAAAGAGGTATTATCAATATCATCATTTCTTCAGACTTTGTATAAATAGACGCAAATTAAGTGGAGTATAGTATATACTCTTATTCCAACGTTATTGGCTTATTTCTTTTATATAATTGAATAATTATATATATGAGACAAATGAAAATGCACAGAATCTAGATTCAAATTTTTTACGATTTTATCCTACAGTTGCAAGGATTGATTGTAGACTTCAACATCAGATCACACGTACCTGTTAAGGGAAGTAATGCATGTTGTCTCTTGTAAGCATGAACTAGAAGCACAATTATTGATTAATACTGTTTCTTTTTTTATGTATTCTTTTATTTTCCCAAATTCAGTAGTGTAATATTCATAATCTTTTTCCATCGTTTGCAACTTTTCAATACCTTCTTGTAAAGTACTGTCATTACTCGTCTCATAACTTTTTACCTTAATATCCATTATGTTTGATTCTAAAGACTGCAAGTAACCTTTTATGTCATTTATATCATTTATTACATTCCCTTGTTTCTGCTCCAAAAGTTGTACTTTTAAAGCAAGCTCTGATAAGAGAGAATTTGGTTGTTCTGAGACTTTATTTGCTGATGAGGCATTGCTGAACTTGTTTACAAAATCCGTAGCTTCTGCTAAAGTTGGAAATTTCTTGAATTTTGCTCCCTTGTATTTACAGACGTATTCATTGCATTCTTGCCTGAAAGTTAAATATTAATCAGATAAATTAAAAGTAGTGGATTCCAAGAAGTAAACTGTGAGGAAAAGAACCCACAAAGTTAAATAAGCTATTTCAATTGCAACAAAATACACGCAAACAATTTTACTTCTTTCTAAGATGTGATTGCATTTTGTATGTTTTTATGCATTAATTTTTGAAGAAGTTAGACGACAGTAACACAAAATATCCCGACGCGTACACAATGCTAGAACCGTCCTGTTATTAATGTGGTTTGACTTGAAATAGTGTGTGTTTGTCATAAAACGTAAAAATCAATACATACCACGATGTAAATACGCCAGTTTTTCTTCCACGTCCAACTGCATAAAAACTCATATTAACCCTTCTCACAAATATATATAGTTCAGAAACAATATATAACATTCAATATTAAGAACAGAGTTGAAACTGTTCAAATATTCTTTTTCAAAGAAAACGGTGTATCCAAACATTATAAAGGCGATCAACATCCCACAATATATCGAATGTATATATATCGTATAATATCTAATAAATTTATTTCAATTTTAATAGTAAGACGAAGCAGGTAAAGGTAAGTTTGATAATTGAATTTCGAAGTACAGATATATATACAGCGCAAGGCGAAAGCTCCTGTCATTAAAGAAACTAATTTGATAATTTTAAGTGGTTTTATTTCAGTAAAAAATCTTAAGTAAAAGTCGTGAATTGATAACTGAAACCTTGATAGTAGTGAAACCCCTTCACCCCAAAGGTCCACCGCTACCCATGACGAAAGGGGTTGAAATAATATACAAACAACATCAATAGAAATACAATCAATATAATTAACCATGAAAAATATTTATTCAACGCAAACATCTGCCGTGTTTGCATGTAACAAAATTTTCACCCCATCCACCCCCACCTCCGGGGTGAATGTTATAATTAAACTCAGTGACATACATAACCTTGGATTTGACTCCAATCTCGGGTTTATTCGCGTAATTTTCCTGTAAATCATCTCCTCACCCGCCCATAAGGGTGCTCCTTTACCATGCTCTAAGGGATTGAAATTATACTCAGATAACATTGCTAGAAACATTCTCAACTCTTTGACCCCTAAAAACATTTATCCATCTCAAATTTCGATTGTCGTAGGATGTTAGAATATTTCCACCCCCAGCCCTAAGCGCTCTCCCCTCTCACACTGAAAGGGGTTAAAATTTTACAAACAACATCGGCAGAAATACTATCAACATCAATGGCACTGGCATTTTTTATTCAACGCTAATATCGACTATTTAACATGTTTGAAAAATTCCACACCGCCATCCCCGCCCCTGGGGATTAAACGGCCAATTCAGTGTCATAATAAAACTCAATGACATTCATAACCCTGGATTCGAGTCCAATCTCGATTGCTTTTGCGTTATCTTTATGTAATGCCACTCCACCCCAACCCCAAAGGGGAGCTCCCCTCCACAATCCCAAGAGGGGTTGAAATTAAACACGGAGAACATATAGAGAACTTTTATTAATTTCATTGATCCCGAAATATATTTATTCGACGCAAAAAACATCCGGTCAACATGTTTTTAAATTTGTAACCCCCACCCACTTCCACCAAACTGGTCCCTCCCCAGCCAACTCCCGCGGGTTGCTCATATTGTCCTAAATAAACTCAGGGATATCCATTACATTCGATTTGAACCAAATCTTGGTGGTATTAGCGTTATTTAATAAAAACTCCTTACACACCCACCCCTAAGTGCTCCCACTTATGTCGCTAGAGGTTGAAATTTTACAAACATTAAATTAGTAGAAATACTATTAAATATAATTAATCCTTGAAAAATATTTATTCCATGTAAATATCGGCCGTTTAACATGTTTGAAAATTTCCAACCCCGGTCCACCCCTGCCCTTGGGGTTAGATGGCCAATTGAACATCGTAATTAAACTCTGCAACATTCAGAACCCTGGATTTGAATGTAATCTTGGTTTTATTCGCGTAATTTATTTGTAAATCCCGTTCACCCTCACCTTGAAGATTGCCTTTTTCCAATGCTCTGAGGGGTTGAAATTATACTCAGACAACATCGGTTGAATCACTTTCTCTTCGAACCCTAAAAATATTTATCTGCCTAAATATTGGCTTTTTTTAGCATGTTTGAATGTTTCCACTATCTCCCGTAGTGCACTTCCCTCTCATGCCGAAAAGGGTAAATTTTACAAACAACATCGGTAGATATATTATCAATGCCATTGACCTCGACAATTACTTATTAAGCTATAATGTCGACCGTTAAACATATTAGAAAAATTCCACCACAATCCACCCCGTCCACCCCCGCTCCTGGGGTTAAATGGCCAATTGAATGTCATAATTAAATTCGAAAACATCCATACTCTTGGATTTTACTCCAATATAGATTGTATTCGTTTTATTTTATTGTAGCGCTCCTCCAACCCCAACCCATTGGGTGATCCTCTGATAAGCCAGAAAGGGGTTGAAATAACAGAGAACATGTAGAAAAACTTTATGAATCTCATTGATCCAGAAAAATATTTAGTCGTCGCAAAAATCAGTACATTAACGTGTTTGACAATTTCCACCCCCGACCCTGGGATGTTAATTCCTAGTTGAATGTCGTAATTAAACTCAGCAATATTCATACCTTTGGGCTAGACTCCAGTCTCGGTTGTATTCTAGTTATTTTCTTGTAATGGACCTCCACCCCCACCCCTAGGGTGTTCCTTTCCCAAGCATTAAAAGGTTGAAATTTTCCTGACATACATTGATACAAAAACCGTTCATCTCATTTACCCCGAAAATATTTATCCGACTCAAATATCGGCCATGTTAGCATGTTTGAAAATTTCCTCCCCTAAACCTGCTTGGAGGACTTAAACGGCAAATTGAATATCATAATTAAACTCACTGCCAACCATAACCCTGGATTCGACTCTAAATCTTGATTGTGTTTGCGTTGTCGTTATAAAAATCCACTCCACCCCCACCATTAAGGGTGCTCCACTCCAAATCCAGAAATAGGTTAATATTAAATATATGGAACATATTGAGAAATTTTATAAATCTCAGTGAACCAGAAAAGTATTTATTCGACGCAAATATCGACTGCTTAACATGTTTGAAAATTTCCTCCACCACGCCCGCTTGGGGAATTTAAACTCTAAGTTAAACGTCATAATTAAACACGGTTATAAGTATAACCCCGTATTCGACTCCAAACTCGAAAGTGTTAGCGTTATTTTCATGTAATGCCACTCCAACCGCAACCCTTAGGGGTGCACCACTCCCATGCCTGATATTATACATAGAGAACATGTAGTGAAATTTTATGCATGCCATTGATCCATAATTATACTGATTCGACGCAATAATCGGCCGGTTAGCATGTTTGAAAATATCTTTCCCCGCCCACCCTCTCTCATCGCAGCCAATTCCTACCAACCACCTTGCGTTTCTTAGTTTGTCATAAATAGTCCCAGCGACATCCATAACACCTATTTGACTCAAATATCGGTTGTTTTTACGTCAATTTTATGAAACACACCTCCACCTTCACCCCTAAGGGCGCTCCACTCGCATGCCGAAAAATTATACACTAACAACATCAGTATAAATACAATCAATATAATTAACACTGAAAAATATTTATTCTACGAAAATATCTGCCGTGTTTGCATGTTCAAAAATTTCCACCCCTCTCACTCCTGCCCCTGGGGTTAAATCCCAAGTTGAATGTCATAATTAAACTCTGTGACATCCATAACCTTGGATTTTACTCCAATCTTGGTTGTATTCGCGTTATTTTCCTGTAAAGCATCTCCACACCAGCCATAGAGTGTCCTTTTCCCAGGGTGTAAGGAATGAAAATTATATTCAGATAACATTGGTAGAAACACTATCAATCTCTTTGACCCCTAAAAATATTTATGCGACTCAAATATCGGTTGGTTTTACATGTTTGAATGTTTTCATCCTCACCCCTAAGTGTGCTCGTCTCTCAAGCCGAAAGGGGTTGAAATTTTACAAACAACATCGGTATATATATTATAAACGTCATTGACCTCAACAATTATTTCTTCCGCGCAAATATCTCCCATTTAACCTGTTAGAAAAATTCTATCCCCGTGTAGCCCCGCCCCTGGGGGTTAAATGGCGAATTGAATGTCATCATTAAACTCAGCTACATGCATAATACTGGATTTGACTCCAATCTTGATTGTATTAGCGTTATTTTCTTGTAATACGCGTCCACCCCCAACCGAAAGGGTGCTCCCAACCGATGATGTAATTGGTTGAAATTATAGTCAGATAACATCGGTAGACACCCTATAAATCTCTTGGAGCCCTTAAAATATTTATCAGACTCAAATATCGGCTGTTGAATATTTCCACCCCTGTCCACCCCCGATCCTGTGGATGGTAGACGCGTCTCACCCCGATAGTGTTTGTTTCCTGGGCACACATGTACGAAATTTGGTTAAATTTTTTCCACCGGTGTAGATTTGTATAAGGAACATACAAACAAATATATATACATACATACATACATACATACATACAAACAAACAAACACACTGCTTTATTTGGGTGCCCGGCGTTTCCCAGAATGACATAAATCCATAACCTCTAATTTGAGTCCAATCTCGGTTTTTTTGCGGTTATTTTTATGTTATGCACTTCGCCCCCTATTCATGTGCTCACCTACCACGACGAAAGGGATTGAACTCATTGACCTCGAAAATGTTTCTTTCATATCGTCCGTTTCAACATTTTACACAATTTTCACCCACGTCCCCACTCTACTTTGGATTAAACAAAAAGTCATAATTAAGTTCAGAGATATCGACACCGCAATCGTATTAGCCTTATTTTAATGTAACGCTCCACCAACCCCCCCCCCCCTAATCTTGCTCCCCTCCTTGCCGACAGGGATTAAAATTAATACACAAAGAGCATCTAGAGAAATATTATGAATTTAATTTACCCCGAAAACTATTATTGCGACACTAAAATCGGCCGACTAACATGCTTTAAAAGTACCACCCACGCTTGGTGGAGTTAAACGTAAGTTGAATGTAATAATTAAACTCAGTGACATACAAAACCTTGGATTCCACTCGAATCTCGATTGTTTTGCATAATTTTAAGTAATGCTACATCACCCCCTCCCAAACCCGAAAGAGGTTGAAATTATACACGGAGAACATGTAAAGAGATATTATATGGCTCATTGATCCCGAAATATATTTATTCGACGCAAAAATTGGCCGTTTGAAATGTTTGCAAATTTTAACCGCCGCACACACCACCCACCAGCTCCCAGGCCCAACTCCCACCGCCACCCACCGACGCGTGTTGACAAGATTGTCATAAATAAACTCAGCTATTTCCATATCCCTGGACTTGATTCCAATCTCGGTCATATGGGCATTATTTTCTGTAGCACAACCACCAAACATCACCCCTAAACGTGATCGTCTCCTAAGCCCGAAAGGGGTTGATATTATGCACAAACAAAATAAAGACAAATATTAAATTAAATTGACTGCGAATAATATTAGGCGCAAACATCGGGTGATTAACATGTTTGAATAATTTCCATCCCCGTACACCCCCACCAATGGGGGTTAAACGCTAAGTTGAATATCATAATTTAAATAGGTGACACCTATAAAACCTGATTCGACTCCAAACACGAATGTGTTTGCGTTATTTGTAATGCCACTCCATCCCCAACACTTAAGGGTCCTGAAAGAGGTGGAAATTATCCACAGAGTAGTGAAATTTGACGAATCCCGTAGATCCCGAATTAAATTGATTCGAAGCAAAATCGGCCCGTTAGCATGTTCAAAGTTTGTAGTGGGTCCCTCCTCCATCCCGCCCCTCTAACCTCTTTCTAAGGGTTCTCCTTTCTCATGCTGTAAGCGGTGGAAATATTTATCCGACTCAAATATCGGTGGTCTTAGGATGTTTCAATCCCTACACCAAAGCGTGCTCCTCTCTCACGCTTAAAGGGGTTGAAATTTTATAAACAACATCGATTGAATTATTATCATAATCACTGACTCTGGCATTTATTTATTCCACGCTAATATAGTCGATTTTACATGTTTAAAAATTCCATCCCGTACTATCTCCGCCCCTGGGGATTAAACGACCGATTGAATCTCATAATCAAACTCAGTGACATCCACAATCCTGGACTCGACTCCAATCTTGATTGCTTTTGCGTAATATTTATGTAATGCCACCCATCCCAACGCCTAAAGGCAGCTCCCCTCCCAAACCGAAAGGGGTTGAAATTTAACAAGGAGAACATATAGAGATTTTTTATAATTTCAATTATATCGAAATATATTTAGTCGACGCAAAAAACTACCCGTAAAAATGTTTTTAAATTTCTAACCCCCGGCCCCGTCCGCCCAACGCCTGCCACCCTGTCCACCCCCTGTATTTTGTACAGATTGTCATAAATAAACTCAGCGATATCCATTACCTTCGCTTTGACTCGAATCTCGGGTATTTTCAAGTTATTTTCTTGTGAGTATCCTCCACCCCCACCCCTAACCATGCTCCACTCTTAGACCGCAAGAGGGCTTGAAATTTTACACAAATAACATGGGTAGAATTACTATAAATCTAATTAACCCTGAAAAATATTTATTGAACTCTAATATCGGTCGTTATTTCTTGTTTAAATAATTCCACCCCCGTCACCTCCACCACTTCAATTAAATGCCATAATTAAACTCAGCCACATTCAGAACCCTGGATTTGACTGTAATCTCGGTTTTATTCGCTTTATTTATTTGTAGCTACCATCCACCCTCAGCCCTAAGAGTACTCCTTTTCCATACTGACAATTATACTCAGATAACATCAGTTGAAACGCTATATATCTGTTCGATCCCTAAATATATTTATCTGGCTAAATATCAGCTCTTTTAGCATGTTTGAATGTTTTCATCCTCTCCTATAAGTGTGCTTTCCAAATGGGGTTGAAATGAATCAAACAACATCGGTAGATATATTATAAATTTTATTGACGTCGACAATTAATTATTTAACGCAAATATCGACCGTATAACATGTTAGAAAAATTCCACCCCCGACAACACTCTCCCCTGGGAGTAACTCACCAATTTAATGCCAGAATTAAGCTCGGCGGCATCCATAACTTTGGATTTGACTCCAATATTCGTTTTATTTTATTGTAGCGCTCCGAAAACCCCCACCCCTAAGGATGCTCTACTGCTAAGCTCGAAAGAGGTTGAAATTATACTCAGAGAGCACGTAGAGAAATTTTATGAACCTCATTGATCCCGAAAAATTTTTAGTCGTCTCAAAAATCAGTAGATTAACATGTTTGACAATTTCCACCCCCCGACCACCCCCCGACCACCCCCGTCCCTGGGAGGTTACTTGCTAGTTGCATGTCATAATTAAATTCAGCGTTATCCATAAATTTAGGTTTGACTCCAGTCTCGGTTGTATTCCAGTTATTTATTTTTTGTAACGGAACTCAACACCCACCCCTAACGGAGCTCCTTTCCCATTCCGTAAAAGGTTGAAAATTTATTCAAATTCATTGGTACAAACACTATTAATTAATTTAACCCCGAAAATATTTATCCGACTCAAATATCGGCCGTGTTAGCAGGTTTGAACATTTCCACCCCTAACCACCCTCGCTTTGGGGACTTAAACGGCAACTTGAATATCGTAATTAAACTCACTGACGACTATAACCCTGGATTCGAGTCCAATCTCGATTGTGTTTCGTTATTTTTAGAGAAATCCACTCCACTCTACCCTTAAAAGTTTTCTACTATTATTTCAGAAAAATGTCAATATTAAATATATGGAACATGTAGAGAAATTTTATAAATCTCAGTGAATAAGAAAAATATTTATTCGACGCAAATATCGACTGCTTAAGATTTTGAAAATTTAACCCCCGTCTACCCCCGCTTGGGGGAGTTAAACTGTAAGTTGAATGTCATAATTAAACACAGTGATAAATATAACCCCGGATTCGAATCCAATCTCGATTGTGTTTGCGTTATTTTTATAGAAATTAACTCCACTCCAACTCTTACGGGTGTACCACTCCCATGCCGAAAGGGGTTGAAATTATACACTAGAAACATCAGTAGTTATACAATCAATATAATTAAACCTGAAAATTTTTTATTCAACGCATATATCTGTCGTGTTTGCAAGTTCCAAAATTTCCACCCCTGCCCTTGGGGGTTAATTGCCAATTTGAATGTCATATTTAAACTCAGTGACATCCATAACGTTGGATTTGACTTCATAGTCGGTTGTATTCGCGTTATTTTCCTGTAAATCATCTCCACCCTCACCGCTAAGCGAGCTCCTTTCCCATGCGGTTAGGGGTTGAAATTATACACACATTACATCGTTAAAAACACTATGAATCTCTTTGACACGGAAAAATATTTATCTGGCTGTAATATCGGCCGTTTTAGCATGTATGAAATTTTCCACCCCCGTCCACCCCCGCTCCTTGGGGTTGTAGATGTGTCTCACCCAGACAGTGTTTGTTTCCTGGTCGCATAGAACACGTGTACGAAATTGGTTAAATTTGCTTCACGGGTGTAGATTTGTATGCGGAACAAATAAACATACATACATGACATGCTACAGGAACAATGTGGTATAGTGGCTGAACTGTCGTCTACACTCAGAGAAAATTCCTGCCAAGACCAAGAGAAGGAGAAGGTGGACAAGTCCGCGCAGACTGAAAGGATAATCAGTAATAAATCTACAAAAGGCCAAGAAATGTCTAAAAAAAGAAAAACTTCGACTTTGGGATCACAGGAAGGCGTAGTAGAAACAATCCTAGAGCAGCTGGAAAGCCAACCACTAAATGAGAAAGAAGGTGGCAGGAAAAAAGTACAGAATAAAATAGATAGAAATCTCAATAGCACACAACAGGAGAAGCCACTGGCCAAAGTCCCGCGCCGCAGAAAGATGGGAAACGCCATTAGAGTATTTGCTGAGGAAAACACTCCTTATACAGATATCCTAAAAGAAGGACGGAGAGGATTTCAAATCCATTAGAAAATTAAAGACCGGTGACTACATTTTCGAATTAAGTGAAAACGCGTCTCTCCAGGACCTAAAAAAACAGTTCCATGACACGCTACAGAACAAGGCAAAGATTTTTGCTCTGACTAAAAAAGACGACGATAATGATAAGGAACATTCCGGATTTCGCCACAGAAACAGAGGTGTTGGAGGCTGTTTCTACGGCAATAGAAATAAATTGTGTCCTCCGACCAGCTTATGCAGGCACAATGACCGCAATCGTAACCACGACAACGAGTGCAGCGGCAGTGCTCCTCAAAAAAGAGAAAATAAAAATAGGTTGGGTGATGTGCGTCATCCGAGAAAAAACAGAGGTGACACGATGTTTTAAATGCCACAGATATGGACATATAGCCAAACACTGCCAGGACACCGACAAGAGGGACGCTTGCTTCAGATGCGGACAAAACGGACACAAATCGATAAGTTGCGAGAACGACCCGGAGTGTGGAGCTTGCAAGAAGATTGAAGAAATCACTTTCCAGGCAGCAAGCATTGCGTCGCATTCCAAAGAGAACGTTCCAGACAGCTACTATGGCGTTAAAAATCCTGCAAATCAATTTGGGGAGGGTTAAAAAGACCCAAGACCTGTTGATGCAGACTATGCAGGAACGAGACGTGGACATAGCGCTTATTAGTGAACCATATCGCAAGCCCGAAACAGACAAGTGGTACCAGGACACCTCAGGCAAAGTGGCGATCCGAGTAAATAACAGCAGTCTGGGAATCGAGAGGGTCATGGAAGACTGCAAGGGTTCGTGTGGATAGAGATAAAGCACATACAATTATATAGTTGTTATTACTCCCCAAACGAAAACCTCGACAACTTTGAAAGTAAAGTAGAAGAACTAGAAGACAGTGTTGCCAACTCACAAATTGAAAAAATCGTAGGCTGGGATTTTAACGCCAAGTCTCCGGAATGGGAATCAAAAAAAGGAGACAAAAGAGGCTCACTGGTTGCAGACTTCATGGCCAGAAATTATATGATAGTGCTCAACCAAGGCGGAACCGCAACCTTTCAGAGGGAAAACTCGAGTTCCATCACTGACGTAACGCTGGCATCTGCCACAGTAGCTAGACGGGTTCAGGGATGGAAAGTACTCCAAGGCATTCCTCTGAGCGACCACAGATACATAGAGTTTCTAGTGAGAGAGAAGCCAGTAAGCGAAAAGCCCTGTCAAGTGTCGGAGATTCGCTGGAACACTAATAAATTCAGTGTAAGTAACCTACGGGAATTTTTGGAAGAACAAAAGATCTTAGACCAGATGAATTGGACGAAAAAATATAGCTCCACTGAACAATCAATTAGAGAAACAATCCAAATTGTAAAAAAACCTGTGACAGCTCAATACCGCGGAGGAAACGCGCAGAATGGATTAAAAACAGTTCAGTATACTGGTGGACACAAGAAATTGCTGAAACCCGGAAAAGGTAACTAGAAGCCAGACGCAGATTTACACGGTCTCAAGGGTCGCAAGAACTCTTAAACGAGTATAACCTACAACGGGAGGCACTAAAAACAGCTATTAGAAATAGCAAAAGTCGGTGCTGCACAAATCTTATAGAAGAAGTCAACTCAGATCCATGGGGAGAGCGGTTAAGAATGCTCTGGGAAGACTAAAAATAAAGCAGGCCATCGCGAGCTTAAATAACAAGTCCTGGGTCCTAGAAATAATAAAATCGCTATTTCCCAAGAGAGAGGAAACGCACATTGAGGACAGAGAGACAGAAGAAAGCGATCCGTTCACAGCAGACGAGCTACAAAAAATCGGTAAAACATTAAGGGAAAAGAAAGCACCGGGCCCCGATGTTATACCGAATGAGGTACTGAAAGTGACGATTGAGGTGTACCCACAGCTTCTGCTGAAGGCGTACAATCTTTGCCTGAAAGAGAAAATCTTTCTGTTGGAGTGGAAGAAGCAAAACTTAATTCTACTAAGGAAGGGAAACAAGCCGCTGGATAGTCCATCGTCTTACAGGCCAATTTGCCTCATGGACAATATGGGGAAGGTCCTGGAAGGCTTAATCCTGGAGAGGATCCAACCGTGGCTCGAAAGTGAAAATATGATCTCAGAACGACAGTTCGGCTTCAGGAAGAAAATATCAACAACGGACGCCATACAGCTGGTTGCAGAAACAGCCCGGAAGTCAAAAGACGGAATAGAAGGAATGAAAGGCTACTGTGCCCTTATAGCAATAGACATAAAAAACGCTTTTAACAGCACTCAATGGAGAGACATATTAGAAGCATTAAGGGAAAAGGGCACGGCAGAAGACCTGATCGCGTTAATCATTGACTACATCAATTGTAGAACAATTAGATTTAAAACAGAAAGTGACACACTAGAGTATAACATGACCTGCGGAGCACCACAAGGATCCAGATGAGGGCCCATGCTGTGGAACGTCATGTACGACGGCCTGTTAAACATATGTCTCCCAGAATCAGTTACAACGGTAGGGTTCGCGGACGACGCAATAGTAGTGGCTTCAGCGGAATCAATTGAAATTTAAATACGGGTGAACGACGCTCTGCAGAGGATTAAAAGATGGCTATCTACAAAAGGGCTAGATATAGCGGTGAACAAGACAGAAGCCCTCCTTGTAACAGAGAAAAGGTCCTACAGGAGGCCCGTCTTCAAATATGGAGACGAAGAGATACCCTGCAGGAACAGCATCCGGTACCTCGGGGTACAAATAGACAAAAATCTTAACTTTAAGGCACACATGGCACAAACAGCCGAAAGTACAGAAAAAACAGTAGCAGCACTAGCGCGCATCATGCCAAACATTAGGGGACAAGGGAAACGAAGAGAAAATTACTAATGAGCGTCACCCACTCAAATATGCTATATGCATCTCCTGTTTGGGCCGACGCTATGAAGATGAACAGACCAGGTAAACAAAAGCTCGAATCTGTCCAAAGAAAAGCTGCACTCAGAATAACATCGGCCTATAAAACGATCTAGTCATAGCCAGCGTACCACCGATCGAGTTATTAGTTAGGGAACGGCAAGAACTACACCGCGAAATAAAGGATACGAAAGCAGATTCCAAGACGGCTCGGGAGAACCAAAAGTCGAGGCCAGAGCAACACTCATGGTTGCGCTGGCAACGCTTGTGGGACTCGGAAGAGACAGGCAGATGGACGCACAGATTAATACCTAATGTTGCGCCACGGGTTAATAGGAAACAGGGGGAAGTATCATTCTTCCTCACCCAGATGCTAACCGGACACGGCTGTTTCAAATCATATTTATATAGACCGAAGACGAAAAATGCAATTTCTGCGAGAATCCGAAGGACGACGTGGAACATACAGTATTCCACTGCGACGCATGAAGTATACAACGAGACAAATTAAATTTCTATCTCAAGGAAAAAATAAGACCAGGAAACCTAGGTAAACTCCTTCTAAAATCGGACTGTTGGAAACATAGAAAATTACGCAAAGGAAATTATGGACGCTAAGGCAAAACTTAGGAGAGACTAATATTATATAAAAAAAAATCGGAGAACATAGTGCAAAAGACACCAACCTGAAGTAATACGCAAGTAGTTTCAAGGTGGATAAATGTCAGGAGCAAAGGGCTTGTGGTTTTAGCCGGTAAAAATCCATGCATACATACATACGTACGTACGTACGTACATACATACAAACTTATACTCATTTTTATTTATAAGATTTGCGAAATCTGCTACTATTTGCCTAGTATCAAAACTGTCTAATATTTCAGATTAGAAAAAAATAACGGATAGTTCACCTAAAATAATTCTTTACAATTTTTAACTTAGAAAAAGATTGGTGAAGAATGATTATTTCTCGGTGTAGAGAATGTATAGTCTTCTCGGAGAAGACTTTATTCATTAGGAAAAGAAATTTTCTGATGCAATTATAACTGGTATCGTAAGAAATATTCTTAATCCTTATGATGTGTTGGGAAAAGTAGACATTAAATTATTTGGGAAAAGATATGGCAAAAGTGTGTGGATCACTAGATAGATTTTCTGTAAAATGCAACTTTAAACCGTTAATTTAATTGTAAAAATAAGTACCGTCAAGTCAGCTTCATTCCTTGAACCGTCATTATGTTTCAGAAGTAAAGATTCACAATTGAACGAAGGTTTTCCCGGTGTATATGATTAACCAGAAGTTCTCGGGATTCTAACCGGGTGAAAAAATTGTAGATACACGACGTTTCGACGGCGGTCACTGCCATTATCTTCAGTTGATGTGTCAATGCCAGCAGCGGTGACATCTAACTGGTGGTCCTGCCTCCTCGTCTAGTAGTCGGAGTTCCTTCCTCGTGGAATCTGCTCCGCGATGACGATTAAATATACCTATAACATACTAATATTGTGTCATTACTAAAGAGTCATCGTTTGGTTTACACATTCATACATAACATTTGCAAATGCCATTATGACTACCAGACAATTGAATTCACACACTCATTCATTCACACTAGTATCGCTGCTGCTGCTGCTTCTTCTTCGCCTACCGCTTCTTCTATAGGCCAACGTTCTCCCCTCCTCGTGATTTCTGTGGATTAAGGGGGTTATTGGGTGGTAAATATATATAAATATTTGAGTATATGAATATTATAATATAAATGAGCCAATGGACGCAGTGTTTACCGAAACCATCCACACAAAAGTGTATAAAAGTATGGAATCGACACTTCACTTGAAGGTGTTTTCACCATGTGGTTAGAATCCAGAGAACTTCTAGTTAAGCTTTACAATGCTTAATCTAGCGTTTTTGAGATGTCTATATAATAAACTATTATAAAAATCAAACACTTAGTCTAAAGTTTTTATCTCTTTAAACTTATTTTTTCAAAGAAGTTAATGTTTGATCTAGGATTCATATTTTTAAAAATTCTACTGATTTTAAGGTCTAGTATAACTTAATCACGTTGTTCATATTGAAATTGTGTCGGTTTTCTTCTTGGGCGATGTGTATTTATTGCACATTGCAGCATTTACTTTGTGAGTCACTTGGCAGCTTCTTGTAAAATCATTTCAAAGTGTTCATCCGTGCGATAATTTTGAACTTGAATTAAACATGGGAATTTATGGTTACAAAAATTGATTAGCCTCCATATATAGACTTCAAAATGCGTTAAAATTTTCTCAATAATCAAATTAGAATGTCAATTTTTATTTTACAAAATAAATTTTCCTTATACTATTGTCAATGATCTGTCCTCCTTAAGAGGTTCGGACCTGCAGACGTTTTGGTTTCATTCTTAATAGAGATCAATAGATGATGACATGGCATAATAAAAAAAACGTAGGTAGAAATTAAGAAAATGAGCTCGAAGACGAGATTGCTGTGTTAGCTGTCCACTTGAAAGTGCGATGCACGCCCGCTCCCTGCGGCCCAGGCGACAGGTTCTGTTTCAGTCGTCTTCAAGTCCAAGTTGGTTTTAGGTAAGAGTCAACGGCGAATAATTTCATCCAACACTCTACATACGAGGTGATCTCTCAGCATGTCGTCCAGTGTTGCACCAAATTCGCAGTGCTCCGATAACCGGCGCAGTCCGCGATGAAAGCACTAATATTTTCTCTGGGTGCTGGTCGCGTCTGTAGAACTATCACTGAAGGTTTAGTAAGAAATGACTTTTGGAGCATTTGGTGATACACTAACGACCTAATAAGTGTATAGGTCTGTGGCCTACATACTCTCAATAGCAATGCGCGTTTTTCCTCTTCAGTGGTAAATTTGTTGACAATGCAATAAGATTGAAGTATTTCTGTCCATTCAACTCCAGATCGATGATGCATTAAAAGGTTCAATTGTGCCGTAACTTATTCTTTATCTATATTGTTATCAATTTAACAAGAATATATTTATACACAAAATATTTTCGTTAATTAAATTAGTTGAATGTTCAGAATTAAATGTGTTTCTATGCACTAACTTCACATATGTTTTAGGCTCAAGTTTTTTAATTGGCCATGTGGTTTGCGGTTTATGCCTAATTGCATTCATCGTGTTTTTTTAAGTATTTAACTTAGTACTTACAAGGTTTTTTGTTCACTTCGTCGCCAATGTTATGTCGTGGTCGTGGGTAGTGAAATGGATGACACAATTGATTTCTAAATACCTTCAATCCTTTACTACACGATACAATCTAATAACTTAAGCTGAAACGAGTCCTCACTGTTTTAACCAGCTGTCAACAGAGAGCAGCGCACACAACTCATCTGTCGCATTGTCACTATGTTGACGCAGGATATAATAGAATGTGTCATAATACTTAGACTAGGTATTCTTTCTCTCTCTCTCTCACACACACACTCAATCACACAATATGGGACAAGTACACAATGCCCGACCTACCTGATGCAGGTTTTTCTAGGGTTTGTCCTGCATCACTTTTAGGCGAATTGCCGGGTAGGATCATTAAACCATAGTCCGGGGGCCATAGTTAACCCTTGACTACCTTCCTCTACCCTTCCGCATCCCCCCTTTCAAATCCCTTCCTATGCTATTAAAGGGGAGTTGCCGCCATGTGGATTACCCACATGTAGCCTGTTACCCAAAAAAAAAATCAGCGATCGGTTGGGCGCCAATTGTTTTTTTCTTTCAGTTACACCAAATACACGTGCGAGATTTTGACTCTCGAGAGAAAAACTCACCTCTGAGAGTTCTCGCCAAAAGAGGAGGGGGAGCTCTCCGAGAGCTGCATTGTTGCTTCATTCTCAGTAGTGTAAACGTTTTCTAATCACTCTTGGTGAGTACTCTCAGGTATTCAAGAAAATTTGAATTAGCTGAGAGTTAGCTGAGAGTAATATGGCCAAAAACAATTTAATATGGCCCCTCGAGGATGTTTGCAAGTTTTATTTAACAAACAAGTTTACAGTTTTTTACGAACATTTACGACATTATCATGAAATAATTCAATTTCAAATAATGTTTCTCTTTGAGCGAGGGTAATTACTAAGGTGAATAAGAATTTGTGTAGACATGCAGCATTCTGTTGTTTCAAACAACTTCTTTACAAAACACATTTTCTTAGAACGATAAAACAAAAATATTTTTAGTACAAAGGAAATAAATAAGTTTCACATAAAAGATAATATACAATTTTATTAAATATCTAATGCAGTCTTTTGACTAATACCAGACAATATTTTTTTTTATTTTTTACGACAACGTTTCGGTACGTGTTTGTACTTTCATCATGTCTTACTGCGGAGAAATTGTACAAAATAAATCTGTATTATCAAGGAGCAAATGAATTTATAAAAGTGGTTGAACAAAAATTATTATACTATTAACAACAAACTAAGAAACACTCACCTAAATATGCTAAATGTTAAATCTATTTTCACGTCCTATTGAAAAAACACAAACTTTAGAAGTTTTTCCGAGGTACTTATTCACAAACTACACACTGTAGTCTGTTGCGACCGCACTTGTGTGTAGTTCATGAACAAGTGCCTTGGAAAAACTTCTAAAGTTTGTGTTTTTTTTTGCAATAGGAGGATGTGAAAATAGTTTTAAACTTTTAGCTTATTTAGGTGACTGTTTCTTAGTTTGTTGTTAATAATTTAATAATTTTTGTTCAACCATTTTTATAAATTCATTGGCTTCTTCATAATACTAATGTATTTTAAAATGAAAAAATTGAAAAAATTTACGTCTGATTGAAAATAATGAATAAGAAAGATAGCTAATACAGACCAAAAAGGGTAATATAAATACCACACAACGCTTTTGGGATCATTGTCCCTTTCGTCATGTGCTAAGAAGAGCCTAGAGCAACACAACTGCACTGGTCAGTTGGCAAAACTCAAAAGCAACGAAAACGCAACGACAATGGGAGAGCCGAAGGGTTGGCGTAACAATAAGGGAGCAACGACCACGGGAAAACCGAAGGTTTAGCGTAATAGTAAAGGATCATACAAATTATTGAGTTTAATAGTGTCTGTTTGAACATTAATAGCTGTAAATTTATTTTGTACAATTTCTCCACAGAAAGGCCTGAGGAAGGCACAAACACGTACCGAAACGTTGACGTAAATAAATAAATAAAATGTTCTGTTATTGGTAAAAAACTGCTTTATTTATTTCGTATAAACAGACGTAAACATAACATTGTATCTGCTGTCCAACGGCATCGCACCTCGCAGTCGCTGCTCACAGAAACACTGGATTTTGGTGACCAAGAAAATATTTTTTGGTTTAATCAATACCTACATACATTATCAATCCTTTATAATAATCATGTTGTCATTTTAATTACAGGGTTCTCAGGAGCTTAAAAAATTAAAAATAAAAAGTGCGGAAGTGGAAGTGAAGATATAAAAAAAACTAAAAATTCTGCTGCTACTTCTATTTTTCGTGGTTTTTTTAGAGTAACAGGTAACATGAGGGTAATCCACATGGTGGCAACTCCCTTTAATAGCATAGGAAGGGATTTGAAAGGGGGGGGGCTGCGGAAAGGTAGAGAAAGAATTTTTTGGGGGGGGGGAGTATATAGACTATGTATAGGGTAATCCACATAGTGGCAACTCCCCTCTTATAGCATAGGAAAGGGATTTGAAAGGGGGGATGCGGTAGGGTGTAGGAAGGTAGCCAAGGGTTACTAGGGCCCCCGGGCTATATTTTAAGGATCCTACCCGGCATTCGCCTAAAAGTAATGCAGGACAAACCCTATAAAAAACCTGCATCGGGTAGGTCGGGCATTTGGTACTTGTCCCACGCCCTTCCGATGACGGGAGAGGAGTTTGCTGTGGGGACGCAGCTTACCCCTCGCCATGCCTTGGCCTGTTTAGGAGGCAGCTGGCCGACTATTCCAATAGGAATAGCGGACAACTCTTGCCGTATGCCCAAGGTCTGCGACCCCGGAACATACACCTCTCAAAACAGACCGAGGTGCCTCGGCATGTGGGAACCTTTGTAGCCAAGGGCCCCCGGGTAAAATCACTCGCAGAACTGACTGCGAGCGTGCGTGTGAACGGTCTGAGCTCGTCTGAATTTCACTCTCCCGTGTAAAGGGCTCTGAGAGTAACTCTCAAGAGCTCCGGCTGCGAGTTGCTCTCACGTGTAAACGCACCTTGAGCGACACGACTTGCTCAATATCAAAATGCGGACTGACCCAGGAACAACGCACAGTTGTCTTCCCACCAATCGTGAGAAATCGCAAGTAAACAATAACAATGCGGCATGCCTTCAAAAGGACTGTGACCGCCAGGCATGTCACAATATAGGTAATAATAAAAATAAATTTTAAAGGGCCGCTGGGAGCGGGGGTTCAGGGCACGCACAGCTCGTGGGCGGCACATTCAGGGGACAATCCTGTCATCAAAGTCTTTTTCATCATTTACAACTACGTTTTTTATACCGGCTCGGTGCATAAGTCCGTGCCGTTCTTCAATGGATTTGCACCGCTGCTTAGTTAAACCTTTGTCTTTCATTATTTATTTGGTTTTATTCGGTTCGGAGATTTATTGTTGTTAACAGCTGGTTTTGGTCCTTTACAAAGGGGGAAGTATTGCTTTGTGGTCAGTCTCGAAATGAAACGGCGGCCATAGATGTATAAATGAAATTCTTCACAGGAAAACATAATAGCCAAACGTTCTTTCTCAATTTGAGCATATTTTTGTTTTACAGGAGTATTCGGCTTGAAAGCAATTGTTTGCCCGCTTTGATGGAGTACATCTCCTAAACCAGAATTTCTAGCATCTGCAGAAATAGTTACATTTTCCTTTTGTCAGTTTGTCTATCCCAAACCCACACTCTGTTTTTGTGTGTTAATTAACGTAGTGACTGTGTTACGGTAGCCAGGTTTGGCAAGAGCTTCTGAAATACGTAATCATACCCATAAATCGAGTGACTTATCCCACGTCCGTTGGTTGCATGTCAACGATGGATTTAATCTTAGCTGAATCATGACTAATTATCTTGGTTGCAGTATTGAGTCGGTGACCTAATTACTTAAATTATATCTGTGATATTTGTATTTTCTGCGGATGAGCTTTAAATTGTTACGACGTGCTGCTTATAAAACTCATCGCAATTGTTTATGATGATGATTGCTCGGTAGCTTACCTTTCCCTTTGATCGCAATTATCAAAATATGAGCGAACTGACAGTAGATCTGCAAAGACGGTGGCCATTGTTCGCTGAAAATCTTCAGATGCTGACTTAAGACCATATGGGTAGACCAGAAAGCGAAATAATTCCCAAGTTGTAGCGAAGGTGCACAGGAGCGATACTTTTCGTTGAAAGCATTTTGTCCCCAAACCATTAAAAACAACATCGACTTGACAAATCTACAGAT
The DNA here is from genome assembly GCA_037074705.1 of Zhengitettix transpicula. Classification (NCBI taxonomy): domain Eukaryota; kingdom Metazoa; phylum Arthropoda; class Insecta; order Orthoptera; family Tetrigidae; genus Zhengitettix; species Zhengitettix transpicula. The sequence goes on from CM073591.1 coordinate 189,722,664, forward strand.
TACAAAATGGTTTTAGTCCAATCACCTCATCTTTAACACCGAAAAAACAGTCTACAAGAAGTTTTCTCTAATTCAGGAGCTACAAACCGATTTACAGATAAATAGTAACGGCAAAAAATGTTATGTAAGTTAAACCAAATTCTTCAGAGGGTAGATCCAATGTAACTTAAAATAGGAAGTACACATAAAACATCAATTTGCTACCTGTTTTTCCCTTCCACTCCAACTCTTAGGAACATAACTACAACTTAACCTGCATTTATAATATCATTATTAAACTCAGCATCTTCCATAATCCCGGATTCGACAACAATGTCGGTTGTGTTCATGTTATTTTTATTAACATTCCTAAAGTTGCTCCCGATCCATGCCAAAAGGGGATGAAATTATACACAAAAATACCGGGAAAACGCTAACAATCTTACTTACTCCGAAAAGTTGTCTTTCGACGCAAATATCAGTCGTTTTAACACATTTGAAAATTTCCACTCCCGCCGCTTGGGCGGTAGTCTTGTCTTAACACAATAATAGTATTTGTTTCCGGTTCGATAACAACACGTGTACAAAATTTGGTCATATTTTATACATGCGTGTAAATTTGTATGCGGAACATAAACACAAACCCACACACCTCTAAAAGTCTATTTTATTTATTAGAAGAAGATAAATACATTAGATTGCTTCATCTGCACGCGATAATACACCCTTCCTAGCATCCTGTTCACAGGGTGCGTTATATATAAAAAAAGGATTTAAGTACAAATATATTTTTGTGCGCGAGGTCCTAGATATATTTTAAGAACCGATCGATTGCTTGAACCAAGAGAAAAGTCATCTATTGTAGAATTGTGAATGAAAATGTGGAAGAGTACGTATCCGCATGAACAGAAATATCACTGCTATAACACGGGTTTAAGTTGATTAACATTGATCGTCGAGTTTTTACCCTGAACATCAATAACAAATCGTACTCAGATGGTCAACGTATTACACGAAATGGACCGACACACGGATGTTGAAAGGCCAGTGTCGGCTCGTGGGGTAGAGCCTTTGTGCCATGGCACCGGTAATAAATAAGATTTTTATTAATTAAACATTCCATTAACGCGTACTTACTATATCGATTTTACTAATTACATTCTTATAATTTTGAAGTAGCGGCGAGTTGGCCAGCTCTCTATTATCGCTTTGGCGAATTGCTGAGCCACATGGAGATCGGCACCCGTGCATATAGCCACGTTCGGTGTGCCGCAAGCTAAAATAATACCTGCTTCTTATGACAGGGATGGGTTTTTTTTGGTTTTTTTTAATTAATATACAGAAAAATTTTTAATCCAAAGATTTTACAATTGTGATATAATTTTGAAGACATTAACATGTTACAATTATCTTGAAGAAATGTCCTTGCTTCTTGAGTGAGTAGTTGAGGAAGTTATGAATTATTTATTTATCTATAAATATATATACAAACACACACACTCGCGCATACATATATACACATACTTACACATATACATATATATACACAAACACATACATGCGTGTGTTAATTTTCTCTGGTTGCCAGGTCAATTTGTCGTTTTCTTTTTAGCCTTCTGAGAGGTTTAGGTGGAGGAGGATGGGATTCTGTATTTGAGATAATCGGATTGAAGTGGTGGAGATTTCTATGACGTTGGATTAGGGCGGTTTGAATTATAGTTTTTTGGGTTGAGGGAATATTAAGGTCATTGTGAATTGTAGAGTTAGTAACGTACCAGGGACAGTTAGTTATAAAGCGGAGAATTTATTTTGCGATATTTGAATTTTATTTATGTGGGTGGTAGCGGCCGAACCCCAGATATGGCAGGCATAGAACCAGAGGGGATATATGAGGAATGTGTAAAGGAGTTTTTTGTTGTGACGGATAAAGGAGATTTCGGGTTCAGTAATGGTTTTAGCTTGTGGAATCTGTGGAGTATAATTTTTTTAAGATGGGAAGTGTGAAGGGACCATGTTAGTTTGGAGTCTAGGGTTAGGCCGAGTTATTTATGGGAAGATTTAGTAGGGATGGTGGAGTTGTTGATAGTGACTGATAGGTCGTAGCCTTTTCTTTTCAGGGAGAAGGGAACGGTTACGGATTTGGAAGGATTGATGACTATGCACCAGTCGTTGGCCCAGATTGAAATAAGGTTTAAGGAAGTTTGAAGGTGGTTTGTTGCGGTTTGGAAGTCATGTGAGTGCGAAGTGATAGCGATATCGTCTGCGAATATTGAGGTGGTAGTAGAGGGTGACAGGGATGGTGCCAAAACTGTATTGACTCCGTAGTTCCTAGTTTTCCGCTAGAGCGCAGTAATTCACCACATTTCGAGCGAAATACTAGTGAAATTTAATTAGGGTAGTAGGATAGTTATTGTAGTGCCATCTTGACGTTAGGGCTTTAGACGCGGCAGGAATTATTTGTTAATTGAGCTTCACTTTATTTCGAGTGCGCCATGTGCCCAAAAATTTAATATATTTCCAGTAAAATTTGTATTTGTTGGCACCACTCATACTTTGCTTCAGCGGCCGCCACTGCGAAAGGTCGTCGCACAATATTAGTTCTAACAAAAACGTGATCAGTTTCATAATGGTTATTATGGACAAAGAGTTTTCTCTTCTCGTGATGGGTAGTCGGAGTAGCTCGTAATTGTCACATTTGGATGCGGATCTTTCCTAGGTAGTATTTAGAATACGGTGTGATATCATCAGGCAAGAAAAATTCTCTAGGAAGCCGAAGAGTAATAAAATATACTAACTCAACTGCGCAACAACCAACATCCTCTTCAATTTCTGTACGCAGCCCTTGTACATCAATGCTGCTTTTAATGTACGGATCAACCATTCAACTATCCCATTACAGCATCCAACTGAGTGCGTCAGTGAACGAAACAGAATTGCTTCAAACTGTGACTATTCGTCATTGGTTGCCACAGTAATCCATTCACCGTAGAAAGCTTCGTTGATACACTCATCGGATATGTCTTTAAGGGCATCTACTAAATCGATTAATAATAGTTAAAAAAAAACTTTCATTTTACACGTAAAATCGGTCGTCTGGAACAGGGAAACTACTTGATGACAATTTAGTATGCTGGCTAATTTTTACTTTTATGGTTTAAAAGGCCCCTACGAGCTCAATTGCTATGTTCTTAGACATGCTAGGCGATTCATAGTTAGTCTGATGCTAGGTTGTGATAAACCATGAATATTGTGGTAAATCCTGTTACGTAATGAAGGTGGATTATAAGGTCGTCGCTCTTTTGTAGATATGTCATACTATTCTAAAATGTCTGATCCATCCAAACGTAAAGATAGCAGTTTTAATAACGTAGGCCCGTGACTTAGGTTATCCAACTGGTAGTCTTGTTGTTGACATTTAGCCAGTTCGTGTGTGGAGATAACATGTGGATTTTCAATTACCTCCACACCAGAGAGCGTGTCTGCGTCGATTTTCTGTTTGCCTGCGTCATGAACAATGGTAGTGTTTAATTGACAAATATAATTTAAGTGACGTAGTTGCCATGGTGAAGAAGAATCGGGCTTTAGATTAAAGGCGAATGTCTATGGTTTATGGTCCTTTTTAATAATTACTTCATGACCTTCTATAAAATATTGATAGTATCGAACAGCATGCATAGCCAGTCGTATGAACTATACTTCCGCTGAGCAGGACACTGCATCCGGCATCTCTTTATGACTAGTATGTTGTCTCATTTTAGGAATCTCAAAGGTTCCCGTGGGTGGCGTAACGTGGGTTTCAGCAGCCCAATGCGGAGGCCAAATTCCCCGACACCTTATTTAGGTACTTTAATCCAAAATGTTCAAAATTTACAGAAATTCTGCAGACCCAAACAGTGACGGATCGACCCGCCGCGCTACGCCACTTTCCACTGATCTTCCTCAATCTTTATGGTTCCTTTGTTTTTTAATGAGTTAATCCTCATACTAGTTTCATTACTATGAATTACCACTATAAGTTGTTTCGTCTATCATTCGACCCCAATACCATCTTTATTTACACCAATAACACCAAAATAAGATTTGAATCATTGTCTCTTAATTTGAAGAATGGCTTGTATTCAGTTCAATGCTCAGTCTTTCATACGCCAGATAGTAAATGATTTCTTGGGCATAATTAAACGATATTAAAATGCAACTTTTTGTCTGCTTATTTTCTATTAGCATTGAGTCAAAGTTTAAAATGAGTCTTCGTGTTTCTCTGCAGACGATTGTTAACCGAACTTCAATTTTTTAGGTATCCCATATACGAAGGAGAATATAATTTTGTAAGTCATTTGCTAAAGTTACCTTCGTTGTATGATATAGAAAAATAATTGTTGTTATTTTGTACTGTATTGTTAATTATTTGTTAAAGTGTCCGCATTTTTTACGTCTAGTTACGTTCAAAGTTCCAGTCCGTCTTGTCAGAGAATGACCTACTTTTAATGTTAGCTGCCATAGATTTAATTGTTAACGATACAGCTCCTATGAGCAGTTATTAGAACAATAACTATATAACAGACTGTTTTTCATAATGTTTAAAAAGAATCTTAAATCTTCTTCTTCTTTTATTGGAGTTTTGACCTTATTAACAATTCTTCCATTCTGCCCTCTCCTGTGTCAGTCTCCGCCATCCTCTTACTTTCATGGTTTGTATTTATGTCCTTATTTCTATGCAGTGTTTGTCTTCGAGTGGACAATCCGGCATCAATTGTTAATTTCTTTGCAATAATTGCTTTTCTTCCGTGGTGTGGTTGTCAGCCCCACACACAACCCCCAACCTGGAGGGCCAGGATGTTCCTCTTCGTCTGGTGTCTCCCCTCCGACCTGTCCGGCTTGGGTGACCCTGCCAGTAGCTAAGGTACCGCCGGCATAGCTCTCGGGATCGACAACACACGCAAACCCCTGCACCACGATAAGATGGGAACACCATTGCAGGGGGAACCTTAAATAAAGTGTAATATTAAACTCGTTAGATTTTTAAGTAATGTGCTACAGCACCCCAAACGATTTTTACGACGATGCAAAATAATAATAATACAGCGATAGTGCTACCAATACTCTGCGGCAAATGAACAAGCCCGTAATAAGCTACATTTCTAATTTCGTCTACATAGTTTCCAATACTGTCTAATTTTTAAAAGCGGAATAATTTATCACCAAGTTGACACGCATTTCTAACACGAAAGAATTTTCCTTCGTATATATTTTAAAGAAAGTTAATTTTTGGATGGTAGTATTGTAGGACCATCAAGATCATCTATAAAATAAACTTTGATTGTGAATTTTCCAAAAATATTACGCAAAATGTACGAATATTATTTAAGTTTTGAAAGTATAAACTAATTTAAAATAAGATTTTTAATTACTGAATGGTTGAAATTTAATTTGATTTCCCTTCTTATACCTTCCCCTTACTATACCACCTCTTTGTATAGCACAGCACGGCCCAGATACGTGCTCAGCTGAAATGAGCACGGCGTGGTGACAGTTTGTTGAGCTTTATGGGGGAATGGGGGCAGTTGGGGGTACATAGGGTACATGAGCAGGAGCGACGATACGCAGGAAGGCAGTTTAAACTCTTCGAAATTGAAGCTTAAGTTCAATTAGTTAAACATACATGTATTATAGAGGTTCTTAAAATTAAGTAAAAATCATTCTTCCTAAATTAGTACAAACGCACGTCGCGCCACCGATAAAACTGTATATATCGTATCGCTTATAATCATTTCTCATTTTTGCATTATTATTATTATTTGTAATTCATGTATTAAAATGAAATGTACTCTTATTATAAAAGGCATTAGCCCGTGAATAAACAAACAAATATGCCTAAAATATATTTTGGTAAACGTCCGACGTTATGATTCAAACGTAGTTCTTCGTAAAAAAAAAAAAAAAAAAAAAGAAGTGCAAAAAGATCTTCTGTCCAGATAATATTGCTTTGTAATAATCACGCTTCATACTTAACCCCAATCAATCTCCCGAAAACCATTTTCCATCTTTGATAATCTCCGCAAAAATGAAGTTATTCTGAATATAAAGTTATTTGAATTAAATTTTTATCAATAAAGATATAAGAAATACATTTTTTTATAATATTCAATAGAAACAAATAATTCATTTGATAATCATTTGCATTTAAATAATTTAGTTTGTCGTAAATACAAACTAATCTTTGGCAGAGACAATGTCCTCTAACTCGAAATGAAATAGATAGTGTATACTGTGTAGATGGGAGGGCTCGTAAGGAAGTTTTAGGATGTGATTGATCATTTTCCACTGAAAAGTTACTATGGATACATCTCAAGACAGCAAGTCCCAGCGTTACGAGCTGTTTTTACAGGAAATAGAAGGAATAGACGAGTACTGGGGGCCAACTTTCAGGTAAACTTGATAAGGGTTAAATAAGTTCATCTGTAAGCCCCGCGGTTAGGTGGTTGTTATACGCAGGTTCCACTGTTTTGATTAACGTTTGAGTCTGCGCATTTACAGATTTAATACTAACATGGCCTATATAGTTTTAATCCTTTACAGGTGGCCCAAATTAACCAACCTCGTAAGGCAAACAGCATAATTTGGGGGTAGTCTGGCGCTACAACGTTTTTTGTATAAATAATTTTTTTGTTACGACATGTCCAGATCAGTGTCCCGTGCTTCTCAGTCTAGTATTGACGTGCAACTCAATCATGATCACTTATTATATGAATTGGAAAACTCCGAAACTAGTAGCCTGGGGTTGGTTATCAGGTAACACAATTGGTTACAAGTAAATTGATATAGTTATATATGAGGATTTTGTCTTTAATTATTCTTGTCTTAGCCTTTTAACAGCCGACTTTAATTATTTATCACCTTGATTTCGTTTATCGGTACAAAGTGTCAAAATGACAATACCTTTTAGTGTTTTTTTTCTGTAAGTAATTATGCATATTACATCTGTCATTTGTGAAGTAATTGTATAATTTAAATTTTGACTGCTAAACTTAAAACAGGAATCCTTCTTCCAATAGAAATACAATGCTTCAGTTGCCATAAACACAGTAAATTTAACTGTATAAGTTTTACACATCTTGCATTCCAGGTTAAACCTCTATAACAATATTCACCATAAGTTACACTTTTTCATTTGTGTCTAATATTTACTACCACAATGATATATTTGAATTTTGAGATGAACTTAAGATAAAGGTTCGAGTCAACAGAATATTTTAAATTGAAGGTCAGTGTCAGTCATTATATGGGACAGAAAAAAACGTTCTCAAATTTTCCTTCCTCAGGGGCAATGTGGCACCTGCCTCATGTAAGCTGCTACACACTGTTGAATTAAAAGTCAGGCTGGACTACCCATTAGACTGCAACAATAGATTGCAGCTGGTCCTGCCTGAGAGTGAATTCAACACTGTGTGGCTGGTTGGCATTAACTCTTCTTTCCCAACATTGTGACACCAGCCCTCAATTTAAGGTAAGCCATTAATTCACTTTCTCTCTTTCCTGTCCATATTAATTATTTTGACAATTTCAATTATATATAAGCAACTAAGGATGATGTGACATTGTCAACTTAATTAATATAGATAGGAAAGAGTGTGGCTAACTTACCTTTAATAAAAAGTTGGTGTCACCATGCTGCATAATAAGGAGCATGTTAAATTTTTAAGGCCTGTAATATATAAAAAACCATTTTATAAGCACAATAAAAATAGTTATTAATGTATAATGTACTTAAATCATTTTCGTTTTTGCCAATATTTTAGTTGTATATGTAATTATACATTTTCTTAACCAACAGGTGTGATATTTAAATAGATAGAAAGTTATTTTGGTAGTATATCAAGTATTATTTTTACCTGTCCTTTGATTAGAAGTTGAACACTTTAAGGCCTTTTTTGAGGTACCTTAATTTAGCCTTCCACTTAAGTGAGCTAACCACCTAATCTCTATCAAAGTAAATTTAATTGTGTTCAGTAGTTTTGTCTTAAAAATTTTCACTTGTAAGTTTATATACTGTCACCAAATGGTTCTATTTTTATCTTCAATATATGCTGTTTTCCACACTGATCCTGTCTGAAGCTGTCTCAACGTAGATCTTATTTGCCTTCTAATTTTCCATTTTGTACTACATTATCATATTTTGAATTTTTCAGTCTTTCATCTTTTGTTTTTCTCCTTATTTTATCATAAATTCAATTGAAAAGCAGTGAAACCATGGTCTTCAATTACACATAACTTCCTATGTTGCTTTGATCTTGTAGAATGCTTTTAACAGCATATAGTTCCCACATTAAATCTATTAAGTTTTCTTGCCTCAACTTGAGTATTTCTTTCTTTTCCTGTTCTTGTCAACTCGTTTCATTACTTTTCACACTTATTTACTGGATAATTTTTAGTGTATATATATAAATATATATATATATATATATATATATATATATATATATATATATATATATATATAAAACATAGTCAATTCATCTTTATAAAGAATCTATCAATAGTTTTAGAATTTATCATCTATGTTACAATTACTACTTATAAATAAAGGCAGAATAAAACATTTATCTTTTCAGTTCATATTATGGTTTATAATTTATGTTGCAATGGTTTTGAAGGTCAAATTTATTTCAACATTTCATCCTAGCACTGTAGCATTTAAAAATTCAAGATAGTGTTTATTAAACTGGATTAATTTCAAAACAGAGATAATTTCTAATTTTGATAGATATTGTATTTAAATTATAAAGAATATGCAATTTGTAGATCTATATATGATGGAGATGAACATCCAAAATTCATGGAACACTTGGATTCAAGAATTAAAAGTCATGATAAAGATATTGAACGAATGTGTAATCATCATTATCAAGGATTCATTGATTCAATAAGAGAATTACTTCAAGTTCGATCTCAAGCCAAAAAGTTACATGTGAGTAATGAGTTGTATTAATTTCCTAAAGGTGCAATATTGCGCATTAAAATGTAAATGTTTTGTCTCTATGTGGAAAGGGCACTTAGCTCACAAATTATTCAGAGGTGTTTCGTTAGAGATAGATCTAATTCTAGAAAATTGCAGTGTGGACACTGCTACTAAAATTCAGAATATGACCTCTCCTGAGAAGGGAGAATAAAACCTCTGAATTGGAAAACCACATTTCCTCTCTGACATGAAGCATGCCATCAATTCTTTATCACTTTATGGTCCAAAAATCAAATAAGGAAATGTGACAAAGTCAAATTAATTATCTCATTTGGATAGGATTCTGATCCAAAAGTGTGTGTGTGTGTGTATATCTAACACTTCAGGAAAATGTGACAAGGTCAAATTAAATAACACATTTAGATAGGAAAGAGAGACAGCAATGTCAACTTAACTGAAATCAGTGGTTTGTCCAGCCTAGGATTGGTGGAAGTTCAAATTTCGAGGCCTGAGCCCCCTTGATCAGGAAGGGATATCTGAATTGCAAATTATTTGAAAATATGAACCTCCACTGACGCCAGACTGGACCAACTACCGATTTCAGGTAAGTCGACATCGCTGTCTCTCCTTCCTAAAAAAATCATTATATATATATATAGTAGGAATTGTTGAAATGGCTGCCCTATCCCTGACCCTACCACAGTCCTCCACAAATAGTCCCCTACAAAATAAAATAAAACATTACCTGCGTCTCTTCCCATATCATTTACCAGATTAATTGCAAACTCTATGCTGCTTTCTATATTGGCCAAACAAAAGGACCTTTTTCTGAACACATTACTAACCTTCACAGCACTGTAAAACTGTCAAAAACCAAATTTCTCATACCCACATTCATAGCACCATCAATTTTGATTGAAGCTTCATACTGACCCTCTTTAAATCCTTAACACCTGACTCATCAGATGCTGAACTCCATCTTTGGGATCTCTCTTTCCAACACATCCTACAGAACATGCAAAGTCCTGGACTCGACATCCTTTAATAATATTATAATATATTAATATAACATAATAATAATCTAATTATAATCTATCTTCTTCTGTTGAATAAAATTGACTGCTGTGTGTGTGTATGTATTTGTGCATGTTCCGCTCACAAATTTAAATGTGTGGAGCAATTTTGACCAAATTTTGTAAAATATAGATTTTGAACCAAAAACAAACACTGTGTGGGGTAAGACACAACTACCACCTCAAAGGGCGAGGGTGGAAATTTTCCAACATGCCAAAACTGAATCTGGGGATATGGAAGTCCCTGTATTTAATTTACATTCTCCATGACTGTTAAGTTGGAGTTCAGCCCCAAAGTTTTAATATGAAAAGTGTGAAGCAATTGTTACCAAACTTTGTACACATTATACTTATGATTGAGAAACAAACATTGGGTTGCTAATATACACTTATCACTTATATGTGTTGGGCTTACAATCATTTTTCTCTCTTAGGTTTAGCACTTATAAAGGTAGGAGTTGTGAGTAAAGTTCTCTCTCGGGTACCAGTACTACTTTTATTTTCATAAGGTACCAGGAATATTTTTTACTCTTCTAATGTACCAGATATAATTTTTATACTCTTAGGATACCAGTATTATTTTACTCTAAAGCTACAGGATTTTTTTTTATCAATTTTACTCTTAAGGTACTGAGTATATATTTTACTCTTTTAAGGTTCTGAAAGTATTTTAGAGTATCCTAAGGCAACAGGAGGGTTTTTGACTTCCTTTGACGTACAGTAAGTACTTAAGATTCTCTTACAATACCAGTAGTGTTACTGACACTATAAGATAGTAGTTTTGAATATCTTAAGATAAAGGAGTATATTTGATGATAGAATACTGAGAAAATTTTTGAATCTTAATATACCAGAATTTTCAAAGACAATAATGAACAAACGTATGCAGGAGATATGCATATGTCGTGTAATGGAATTCTCTTCCCTAAAGCAGCCAGACTTGTTAAAATGGAAGTTAATTGGACATTCCCAATATTCGTATATTTAATTTGGAATATGAATGTACAGTTTCAAACCTTTTATCTTTTTTTTTCAAATTTTATTTAGAACGAAGTTGTGCAACTTGATGAAGAACTGCAAACATCTATAGCAAGTATGGTACAGAAAGGTGAAGAACTTGTGAAAGCTCGTAAAGTAGAGACTAATATAGCATCAGCAATAGAAAATCTGTCATTATGCCTTCCTGTATTAACAACATATGCAAAATTACAAAAGCAGATGAAAGATAAAAGGTGAGATTTTATTTGCATTTTTAATTATCTCCTAATATGTTAATAACTATAATTTTGATTTCATTCTTCTTCTGAGATTTAACACTAATGCTTTGATTAACCATCAGTCACTGGATGGATAGTTGAAAAGACAGTTGAGCAAAATTGGCCAAATTTTACATAAAAAAATTAATTTAAAAAAATGGCTAAAAAATCAACACGAGATACTAAAGGTTCAATATATTATATATACACACATTTCATTTTTTTAAATGAATATTTAAGTTATTACTTTTGTAATTTTAAACACAGATAGAAGACTCCCTGGAAGAGTGTAAAATTAAGTAGTTATTTCTTTAAGGCATGCTTAGACTGGTGTCCTGTTCTTTTCATGAAGATGGATAATTTATTTGTGTACAAATTGAAGATATGTAGATATATAGTAGTAACAAAATTTATCACCACTATTACATAATTCATACACTGATGTAGCAGTGAATAAAATAAAAATATTTGATTCTAAAAATAGAATGAGAATATATTTCAAGATATAACCAAAAAGTTATATTAACTTTTTAATGATTATATTAATTCATTGGTCTAATCTCCATTAATTATGAGGTTTCTGTCAATAAATTGAAAATATTGAGTATCTGCTGGTGCCTTGCAAAGATGTCCATATAGCCTTCTCAATGGCTGAATTTTTTTGTAAGTTTTTGGCTACTGACTCTTATTCTTGAAAATATTAATAGCTAAATAACTGCTTTATCTGCTAGTAAAACCAATGTATACACTTGGAAATCTGAAATTCTACCTTGAACATTGGTTATTAAGAGTGCTTTTACAATTGATGAATGAGTTAGTCATCATGTGTAAACTGTAAAACATTAACAGTTTTGTCTGCGTCCGTCCATTCAGCCACATTCTTAATTTCAATATTTTGTCTTACAGATGGAGCTTTACAAAGGTTGAAAATTGTCTCATTGTCAATTGTGTTATTTTTTCACTTATCTGTAACAGTTTATTTTAAGTTTTTAACAAGGTTGTCACAAGCTAGAGGAAGTGGATTTTCACATAGGGGGTAATTGAAGTTTCATTGTATGAAGATTACATTAATTCATTGGTCTAATCTCCATTAATTGTAATTTATTATACAACAAATGCTTTCTTAAAACTGGGACCTCAGTTATAAAGTTTCAATATTAATATAATTAAAATAAAACATCAATGTAATGGATCTCAATATAACAGTAGATGTTGGTGATTGTGATTGTTGGCTTTGGGACCAGTTTTCCCCCCACATGAACAAACAGTAACAATAATGGTGCACAGTGGTGAGGATGTGCCCATCAACAATGGCCATTGTATAGAGGGGGCATAACATAACTGCTCAACAGTTCAATCTGTTAAATGGAAGGTAATAAAAGTATTTAGTTGAGTCAATGTGTTTAAATAATAAATTAAACAAGTTGTTATAAATGTATCCTCAAAATTTGGACAAACTGAAAAAGAATTAATTTAACATTAAATAAATTATTGACCTGATAAAACGCTTGGAGTCTGGAGTGTTTGTGAACAATATGGCATACATAAGCAAACTGTTTCTGACTTTAAAAAGGAACAATGACAAACTGAGCAAATTTATGTAATTTGTGATGCAAGTGCGAATGTAAATTCCAGAAAACTAATGAACTTGGCCCGTGAATCTTCACTTGAAGTTTTGAAGTGTAGTGTACAACAATGTTCTTGGGGTTTTTGGTTAGAGAAATTGAACTAAAATATCTGATGCAATTAAATAACAGATCATATGAATATAAATTCAAGCAAATGATGGACAGCTCTGGTGTTTTAGCATAAGGCACAGATACTTATTAAACAAATTTACAGTGTGGCTTCAAGTGCAACAAAATATGCGATTGAACTTTTTTGGCAAAAACTAGTTGAATGAATAAATAACTAAATGTTTACTGATGTATCTTCTGAAGACAAATAAAGTGCTATTTGTTTTTTACTTTATTATCTCATACCTAATATAAATAAAGCTTAATATGAAAACAAATGTTTGTATATATGTTTCTTTTTCATAGTAAAGAAATTTCCTTATTAAGAAAACTTACTATAATGGACTTTCAGCTACATCGGACACCTACTCCCCTGCATTAGTCTGTTATATCAAGGTTTTACTGTTTATGAAGAATTTCTTATTCATAACTGATAAAAATCATTGTGCAGCAGGTGATGAATAAACGTTAGTTATGTAGAACAGAACTCTATTTACACAGAAAATGTATTACATAGAAACATAAGTATTATACAGCAATGTGCCCATTTGAACAGAAACCTGAACAAAGACTGACTCAAAGAAAGAAAATGACAATACAGTTACACTAGTGGTGTGTAAACCCAAATACGACAGGTGTTGCATGTTTATATTTCTTAAACCCCCTCTCATATTGTGCCGGAGGTTGTTGGTGTTCCTGAAGTCCTAGACCAGCTGAGCATTCCATTTGCTTGGCTTCTGGAAGGGCTTTCGTGGAGATGTTGGAAAGCATTCACTCTGTTTGACGATACTCAAGCTTCATCTTATCCATACAATACTTGGCGAAAGAAGTGATGCCTCTGGTCAATGGGTTTGTCTGAGGGTCTAGAAACAATATCTGAAGTGCTGTTTTAAACCAATACAGACATTAAATTTACTAAGAGATGTGGAACGTATAGTGTATTGAGGAGAGTTGTGGGTGCAACTTGATTTCCATTGAAACAATTCACACGTACATCACCTTTACCTACTACAGGGATTGTCACATTTTTTGCCAAGTTTATTCAATTGAATTCAGTTGAGTGTAGGTAGAGGTGTGCATCATTACAAAGATGTGGCGTGCATCCGCTGTCTAGACACCATTTTGAATCTGATTTCAAGTTGCAGAATAAGTTAGCTATGATGCCTTCTTTTGTATAATACTAATTGGCAAGGTTTGCATTTTCTTCATCTCTGCATTCTTACGACATACTTCCTCTGTGTGATTTTTCTTCTTGCAGTAATACACTTTGGATTTGGCTTCTTGAATGTAGAGTTGTTTTGACCTTGGTATTGGCTCTTTCATCCTTGTTGGTATTGTTGGCACTGTCGACCGTGTTGGTATTGTACTCGGTTTTGCTTCTTAATTAGACTACTCTGTTGGTGAAAGATTGTTGCATCAGCTCACTGCTTTTGATAATTTTGCTGTTGAGCTCCTCAGTCACCTTAATCATTATGTGATCATTGTGTGATTTAATTTCACAGCATAAGTTGTCAAAGCTTGGAGATAAACTATGAAGAAAAATGATGGATAGTAAGTTGTCATTTATTTTGATATTCATAGCGTGTAGTTTGTCAGCAATGCCCATGAACTTTGACAAATATTTGTGTACGCCATCGCTATCATTCATCTTTTCGAGCAAAAGTTTTTTGAGGAGTGTCGCTTTTCTCATTTGGCCTTAAGATGCATTTTATCTTGTCCCATACCTCTTCGGAAGTGTCACAACCTCGATTATGCTGTAGTTGATCAGGGTAACTGACAAGATGAAGTCACTTTTTGCATTCCTATCCTGAACTTTCCATGCAGTTAGATTTTCTTGCATGACAACCAGTTTTTATCTGTCGCTGTCACTGAGGTGTAGGTGTGCCGCCATTAACATATTGCCAAGTTTCACTTTTTGTTAGATATACCTTTACTTTAATGCACCACATATCGTAATTATCTGTGTTCAATAATTCAATGTGAGTCATGTTCATGAACATGCAGGCCATTCTTAAGATGTTACACGGTATTGTTCAGTTGGTGTTCTTTTGTGTGTCACATGAATTTCCTGGGCCTATAACCTGATAAAAATCACAGTGCTGTAAGAGACAAATAACCGTTACTTATGTAGAATAGAACATTATTTACATAAAGAATTACATAGATAAGTATTGTATAGCGATGTGTGTTTGGACAGTAAGCAAAACAAAGACTGACTCAAAGAAAGAAAACAACAATGCAGTGACACTAGTGGTGCATCAATCCAA
Organism: Zhengitettix transpicula; assembly: GCA_037074705.1. Lineage (NCBI taxonomy): Eukaryota > Metazoa > Arthropoda > Insecta > Orthoptera > Tetrigidae > Zhengitettix > Zhengitettix transpicula. The sequence goes on from CM073591.1 coordinate 189,737,931, forward strand.
AGATGGCACAAGTTGCATGTTTATATTTCTAACAATAACATTAAGTGCATCAATTGAAGAAAAATTACTTCCTGATATTTTTTAGTATCTAAATTACACTTTTACAGGCATTGGTTAGATTTATCATTCAACCAATTTACATTCAACTTTTCTTGATGAGTTTTTATATATGTATATTTTTGGTTTACATTTAACAACTGTTCATTTCTTCTAGATATTATCCAGCGTTAAAGACTTTAGAACAACTGGAACACTTGTATCTGCCTCAGGTTGCAAATTACCGTTTTTCTCATCAAATGAGAGAAAATATTCCAATGTAAGTATATTAATAGCTTAGACTTTATTTCTCTAATTCATACATGTAAATACTAAAACTCAAGACTTCCTCTAGGTTGAGGGAAAGTATCAAGGAAGCATCAATGTCTGACTTGAAAGATTTTCTGGAGAACATAAGAAAATTTTCACCTAAAATTGGAGAGGTTGCAATGCGACATGTAAGAATAACTATTTTGCTACACATTAAATTTTTTCTGTTTATAATTTATGTGCTAGTTTTTTCCATTTTTATCTAGACTGCAGAGCAATTGGGAAGTGACCCTGCAGTTGTTGGGAGAAAGAAACGTCAAGCACCTTTGCCCCCAAATCCATTTACAGGTAAATACAATTCTTATCAAAAGATTTATTTTATTATTGTAAAAATATGAGGATATTTGTATTAAATAAATAAAGGAATTACAGAATATGTAGTAAAATTGAAATATGGATGCCAGAATTAACGTATTAATCTACAACCACTGAATCCTCAGTCTTGTACCAAAACTGGGTTGCCAGCCTAGCAGTAGGAGTAGGATACCACATCTGCCTAATCATTTATGCTTCTTTAACCATACACAACCAATGACAAAAAGCCACATACATGATTAAAGAGAACATAATCTGCCTTTGCTCCCACATAACTTTACAAATATATTGCAGAATCTGCCCTGCATTTTACATTGGCCATACAGAAAAGAACTCTTCCTCAACATATTGCTAACCACTGCAGCCCAGACTTAAAAAAACAACTCTGTTCCCAGGGACTGTCCACACCTTGTGTGATGAAAAGTATTAAATAATATTCAGCCATTGATAGGGTAGCGAGGGTAATATACTTTGCAAGGCACCAGCAGGCTCTTAATATTTCCAAACCTATCAATTATTAAATAAGATTAGACCAGTGAATTAATGTAATCATAAAAATTTAATATAACTCTTTAGTTTACCTACAAATCTTGGCATGTATTCTCATTTTATTTTTAGAATCAAATATTTTTATTTACTCCATCATTGTATAAATTATGCAATAGTGGTGATAATTTTGTTGCTGCTATACACTCTTCTTATCAATACAACAATTTGTACAGAAATAAACTATTCATCTTCAATGAAAGAACTGGTCTAAGCATTCCTTACAATAATAAATACTTAATTCTTAATTCTATTCCAGAGTGTGTGCTATCAGGGCCTTCACATATTACAGTGGATATTTGGGACTTATTTTGTCAATATAATTTCCCATGCTTGGCTATACAGCTACTGCTACAATGTCTCTCATATCAACCAATCAGCAATGAGACTGACTAAACACCCATCTGAATTGGACAGTAGCCACATAGATATATACAGATTGTCAACATTTTAAGGCATTAATCAAAATCTATAACTAAATAATTGTAACCGAAATTCACCCGACAGTGATGCACACTAGTGAAATGTGTACCAATAAATATTTCAAGATGTAAAGGTTTTTGAAATGCAAATATAATAAGTCTGTTATAAAATATGATTAAAAGATAAAATAGCCAAATGATGGACAAAGTGAAGTGATGATATGAATACACAACATATCTGGAAACTTTGTGTCTTTTGTCAGGTGATTAAAAACTCAAGGGCCAGGAGTGACACACACACCCAACAATCGAGTTGACAAACTCAGAAAGAGATCAAAACGCAATGACGATGGGAAAGTAGAGGGCTTAGGACGACAATAAGGTATCATAGCTATTGACAAGTTTTATAGTATCAGTTTGTATGTTAATTTCAGTGATGTTGGATTTAATATGAAGCATTTATGATATAATGCTAGAATGTTATTGTTACGCTAACCCCTCTGCTTTCCCATTGTGGATGCATTTTGTTACACTTTTGAGTTTTTCAACTCCATTTGAGCAGTGGTCACACCTGGCTCTTTGTTTGTAATCACCTGATGAAAGGCACAAAGTTTCCAGATGCGGTGTTTGGTATTTAGATCATCACTTCATTTTGTCTTTCATTTGGATATGTTACTATATTGTGTTAAAGGGCTTTGCTGGTTCTCAAATGTAATAATCTCATAATTTATTCTATTTTTAGGAACAATGCTAAAATTGCTTTCATATTATCACCTTCACCTGATTCCACATTGAACCTCTTCCAGCATATTTTAGTCACATTTGATCCACACAATGCTTCTCTTACTCATATAGGTTTGGCAGGAATTTCAATTCTTTAATAAACTATATACTAGAGAAGGCAGGGATGAAATATAGTATTTGTTTTATTATAATGTTTTATTATAATGACTAATTGACTGAGATTTTTCCTATTTATTTAAAAAAAAGTCAGATAAATATAATGGTTCCTAATTTTTGTTTAATGGAAGTTCTCTTAATCCTCAGTTTTGTTTATGAAGAAAATATACTTTACATAAACATAGTAAATTGATTGCTCCTGATTGATTAATTTAGGTGAAGTAGAGTATGAACAACCAGCAGAAAGCACTTATGACGCAGAAGAAGATCTAAGTGCACAAGATCTCATTGATTTTTCCCCTGTTTACCGATGTCTTCACATTTATTCCGTCTTAGGATACAGAGAAACATTTGAAACATACTATAGAAAGCAGCGGAAGAAACAAGCACGACTTGTTTTACAACCTCCAACAAACATGGTAAGATCTGGTAGATACAGTAAAATGACTGTTTAATAACTTGAAAAATGTAAACAATTATTTAAAAATAAATTCACTTTTTTGAAAGTAGAAAAGTGTAATGTAAACTAATATTTTTTCTAGCCGTATTCCTCATTGTTGCATATTCATATTAGATTATTTTTGTAATTTCATGAATACTTTAATGAGTATTTGTGTGTGGGAGAAAATATAATACAGAAGGTTGTTATTGTTTTTGAGATAACGCTTCAATTTAATTTGGTGCAGAAGAAAATTCTTTTTTCAAGAAAGCATGTGTTTATACATATTCTCATTAATATTTATTTTTTATAATATTGTTCCAAGTTTGAATTAAAGTACTCTGTTTTCAGCATGAAACAATTAATGGATACAGGGCATATATCCATGGTATAGTGGGTTTTTTTGTTGTTGAGGATCATGTACTCAACACTGGTAATGGACTAGTAAACAGATCATATTTAGATGAAGTTTGGAGCATGGCCCGCTCAAAAATTATTAATGCCTTAAGAACTCATTCAGTAAGTATTAAATTATTGGAAATATATATAGATTTTCTGATTATAATATTAATAATAATAATTTGTTCCAGGCATATTGTACAGATGCTGCTTTAATGCTCAAAATAAAAAACCTTATTATGCTTTTCAACACTACCCTCAGGGTAAGAAATACATTATTTAAAATATAAATGCTTCATTTGACTATTTATATATATATATATATATATATATATATATATATATATATATATATATATATATATATATATATATATATATATATATATATATATTGGTATGGAAAGGACAGAGAGATAGGTTTGTGGCTTACCTGAAAGTGAAGTACGGTGTCGCCATGAGGAACTGAAGGTTGTTCTTCAAATTTTCGGAGGCTCTCAGCCTCCTTCTTCAGGAAGGAGGCTGAGAGCCTCCGAAAATTTGAAGAACAACCTTCAGTTCCTCATGGCGACACCGTACTTCACTTTCAGGTAAGCCACAACCTATCTCTCTGTCCTTTCCATACCAATATTTTTGACAATGTCACATTCTCACTATTACAATATATATATATATATATATATATATATAGTGTAATAGTTAACAAGCTGATGTTAATTAAATGAAATTTGCCCCACGCTGTGGTAGCCAAAATGTAATAATCAATTAATGGGCTTTATTTAAATGAAATAATCAACAAGAATTTAAAACATTTAATTATTTATTTCCACTTTGTTGCTTTAACTCACAAACAATTACAATTTAAAATTTTAGATCTCAGGGTCTCGTCTGGGTTTGATAATGGACACAAGTTGTTTTAAAAAACTAATTAACACACTGTTTATAATTCACCCAGACAATATGTCAATAGGAAGAAATTAAAAGAAAAGAAATTACTCTGATTCACAATTAAAATAGAACGAAATCTGACTTCTATCCTTTTATTACGTTAACATAAATCATTATTTTTGTATTTTGTTACTTACATCTGTCCAGCTGGTTCCAGCATTCCTTTTTGTTTTCGGGAGTACACTAATGCACAATTTTTACACTGATTCTAATATCGGCTCACAGATTTTACACTCTTTAAGTAAACCTTGATAGGCTCCCAGGAACTCAGATGATACTCCTTTCTGTCAGCTATCTGGTGACCGCTTGCCTTATATGAATCCTGTGATTCATAGATTTGCTAGTCTTTTTACCACTTGGGACTTAACTGCAACTTTACTATTCCTGGCTGGCTACAGACGTAAAAACTTCACTCCTTTCCTGGATGCTGATAGACGTAAAAACTGCACTCCTTTCCTGGATGCTGATAGACGTAAAAACTGCACTCCTTTCCTGGATGCTGATAGACGTAAAAACTGCACTCCTTTCCTGGATGCTGATAGACGTAAAAACTGCACTCCTTTCCTGGATGCTGATAGACGTAAAAACTGCACTCCTTTCCTGGATGCTGATAGACGTAAAAACTGCACTCCTTTCCTGGATGCTGATAGACGTAAAAACTGCACTCCTTTCCTGGATGCTGATAGACGTAAAAACTGCACTCCTTTCCTGGATGCTGATAGACGTAAAAACTGCACTCCTTTCCTGGATGCTGATAGACGTAAAAACTGCACTCCTTTCCTGGATGCTGATAGACGTAAAAACTGCACTCCTTTCCTGGATGCTGATAGACGTAAAAACTGCACTCCTTTCCTGGATGCTGATAGACGTAAAAACTGCACTCCTTTCCTGGATGCTGATAGACGTAAAAACTGCACTCCTTTCCTGGATGCTGATAGACGTAAAAACTGCACTCCTTTCCTGGATGCTGATAGACGTAAAAACTGCACTCCTTTCCTGGATGCTGATAGACGTAAAAACTGCACTCCTTTCCTGGATGCTGATAGACGTAAAAACTGCACTCCTTTCCTGGATGCTGATAGACGTAAAAACTGCACTCCTTTCCTGGATGCTGATAGACGTAAAAACTGCACTCCTTTCCTGGATGCTGATAGACGTAAAAACTGCACTCCTTTCCTGGATGCTGATAGACGTAAAAACTGCACTCCTTTCCTGGATGCTGATAGACGTAAAAACTGCACTCCTTTCCTGGATGCTGATAGACGTAAAAACTGCACTCCTTTCCTGGATGCTGATAGACGTAAAAACTGCACTCCTTTCCTGGATGCTGATAGACGTAAAAACTGCACTCCTTTCCTGGATGCTGATAGACGTAAAAACTGCACTCCTTTCCTGGATGCTGATAGACGTAAAAACTGCACTCCTTTCCTGGATGCTGATAGACGTAAAAACTGCACTCCTTTCCTGGATGCTGATAGACGTAAAAACTACACTCCTTTCCTGGATGCTGATAGACGTAAAAACTGCTAACTTGGCGATATTTACGGGATAATACTTCCGTGAATGTTTTTACTTTGCCTTAAATTCACAACTTTGTTTAATGATACATTAAACAATAGCTAGTCTCTGCTCTAGAATCATTTGTTCCGTCCTCTGAAATGTCCCGTCACCAACTGAACTATCGTAGTCTCAAGTTTTAGCGCGCATACACCATTTTTTACTTTCTGACAAAGTAACAGAGCTCGGCTCCATTGTCGCTTTGGAAGCTCCTGCCGCTACAATTAAATTTTATGTCCAAACAATTAATGTCCTAATTAATTGACATTACTATATATATATATATATATATATATATATATGTATATTATAATTATTAGATGCTTTACTTTTTTAAAACTTCTTTAAGATATGGTTGAGTTAAATTGAATTTGATTGCATTTTTCAATTAAAGTTCAAATGCATTTACTTTTCAGAACTACGGATATTCTGTTAATCAACTATTTGACCTTCTACATGAAATTAGAGATCATTATAATGAAGTTTTAATGCAACGCTGGGTACAAGTGTTCCGGGAAATATTGGATGATGAAACATTTTTACCAATAACGGTAAGACTTTTTGTGGGTATTTACTTATGACTAATATTAATTACTTTATCCATTTATATTTTTGTGAATATGCTTTAGCTTGAAACATTTAATATCCATGCTTTCTGGGTATCTTCATAGGAATTTGTTTGTTTTTTGGACACATTCCTGTAAGTGTTCTTTGATCCCAAAAGGGAACATAGTATGTGTCTCAAGTTTGCATTGGGCTAAACAGAAAATTAAAAAATTACAGGTAAATTTGAACCAATGGCTAAGTTAGAAAAAAAAATTAATTACGTGACAAAACACTTATTTGGCAAGTTTTTTTTGTTCTAGGAATTTTATTCTGGGAAAATTGAAATAACTATCAGAAAAAAAGATTGAAGTTCCTATTAGTTTGACATATGGCACATAATCAGTCAATTGTAATTCCTATTATATATTAATAATGTGCCCCTAAATCTTAAAGTAATTATTCTCAGATAGATACAACTAAGTTCTGATGAGTGTAAATTACAAAGAGATTAAAATGTATTAACAAGTTGGAGTTCTTATATGAAACAATGTTTAAGTGCAATAAAAAACTTTAGAGGAGATCTACAAAATATTGGGCTGTACCATATGCATTTGAGCAACCATTGCTACATTTACGAACAGAAGATTGAAATATAGGTTCTGTCGGTTTGTTCAGGTGAAGCTTCTATAGAGTCTGTGAAACTGTTGAACCTTTGGATGGATAGTAAGCTCACTTGTAGCCAATATACATCAGAATTAGCAAAATAAATATAATTAACCTCTCTTGGTTATTTATATTAACAAATGTAATCTACATTCATTCAAATAATAATGCATATCAAAAACAGACAGCTATACACTGCTATAATACAAGAAACATAGAGCTGCTATTTCAAAGACTGAAGAAAACTGCCAACAGCCATGAAACCTTAAATGTAAAACTGTATAAGCACACTGTCAATGTGAAATCTAAGAGTTCAAATTAAGTGTTAAAAGAGCATGTTTTAATAATATTGAATGTGTGAGAATTTTATTATGTAACTGAATTTCCAGAATGTGATTTAACATACATAAGCTACTGAATGATTTAACTTTCCTACTCTTGAAATGAGAATACAATATTTCAGTATAAAATATAATACTTATGATGAAATAGGCAAATATAGACCAAATTATGTGATGATATAAATACTACACAATATTTCTGGGATCTTTGACCCTATTGTCATGTGATCAGAAAAAACACGAGAGCATGGAATGACACAACTGCACTTTACAGTTGGCAAACTCACAAGTGAAGCAAAATGCAATGACAATTGGAAAGTAGAAGGGTTAACAACAATAAGGGATCATAGCTATTGTCGAGTTTCATAGTATGTAAGTTAATTGTCATGATGTTGGAAAATCTAATAAATTTCTAAATCTAATGTTACTCAGTTAACTTCTTGAAAACACATTTCAACCATCATAGGATGCAGTCCATGACACTAAATTTATATTTGGACATCTATACAAGGTTACATTTTTTGAATATACATCTATGTAACCTTGTATAATTAATATTTTAATTAAATTAATTCAAATCTGTAATTTTGAATAATTTATTTGACTGTGTTATTGTCAGTTTTACATTTATAATTTATTGTATACATTTTGCTTATTTTGGTCTGTTCCCAAAATTGTGGATGAAAAATCATAATATTGGAATGATTTTTTGTTTTAGTTAAATAATTTTTTTTATCTGGCCATTATCCTGTTTATTTATGAAATGATAATTGACAGATTATTTTAAATACAATTCAATTTGATGAACTTATTGTTGAATCAAATTTCTATCAGTTGTTCTCTTACTTTGTTTTGTTATAGGTGTCCTCACAGGCAGAGTATGATCATATTATTGAGTCTTTCCCCATTCATGATCAAATTTTGCATCATGTGGACTTTCCTAAAAAATTTCCATTTTCACCAATGGTTCCCAAAGTTTATCAGCAGGTAAAAGAGTTTATATATGCCTGTTTAAAATTTTCGGAGGACCTAAATTTAAGGTAAATAATTACTAGTATCCAAGCTATTTTTATGTACTACCATTGTTAAACTGTTACAAAAATAATTTGTTTTAGCCAAGTGGAAGTTCATGATATGATAACAAAGTCCACAAATCTTTTGCTGACAAGATCATTCAGTGGGTGTTTGTCATCCTTGTTTCGCAAACCTAGTTTAGCCCTCCTACAAGTAATTCAAATAATAATTGATACAGGTTATTTGGAAGAGGCAACTATTTACCTTGAAGAATTTGTGTCAAACATTACTGGGTACGTACATAGACCTTTTTTTATATTTTTAAATTCATTCTGTACATATTACAAAACTTGAACTCTTAATGTAAAAATCTTTGTTAAAAATTGGTGAAGACTGGCTGTTTACTGAAGAAAAATTCCATTTGCCTTGAATATTAAAATATCTACAAATGAGAATTAAAGCCTTACAATTGAAACAAGGATGGTCTGAAAATTTTCTGACCTAACAAAGATACTATACATTTTGTCTTCAATTTTTATTTTTCTACATAGTCTCCTTGTAAGTCCACACACTTCTCAACAATACTACCATCTCTTTAACTCATCCAAACAGTATTATGCATCTTTCTTCTCATTTCACAAAAATCTCTGTCCTCTCAGTGCATAATTTAGCTAGCCTAGGGGCTTTTGATCAAGTGAGTAAGAATGGTGGTCAAACAGTTTAAACCAAAATTCATGGATTTTCACCATGGCAACCGCTGAGGTGTGAGATGGTGCATTGTCTTGATAAAACAAATTTTTTTCTGCAAAGGTGGCCACTTTTTCTCAATTTCTGCCTTCAGCTTATCAAGTAAAACCTCAAGCTTCTGTAATATTTTTTTTCATTTTTGAAGATAACTCCAAGACTGACCTCTTCTATTTATCTCACTTTAATTCATTGTTTGTGTAACACAATTCAGTGAATTTGTTATTGTTAGTGGTTGCATTTTTTGGATGTCCTTAAAGTTAGTCTCCCAAGCTGGTATGGCCATGTTTAAATTCAGCTGGCCAAAATTTTAAAGTGGTAAATGACTGTGTAGAGTCCCCACAAACAGCTTCCAACTTGTCTGTCCAACAGCATGTTGCTGTTCATAAACAAATATTTAATGATATATTTACTCAATTTTTTACATTTTTACAAAAACTTATCAACTAACTCAAATGATTGTCAGACAACTGTGTCCAAAATGACTGAAATACCTTTCAAGACATGTGCAAACACATTCCCTGCCTTTTGTTGACAAAAGCTGCCATCTTAATTTTGAGGTCAGATATCCTGGTATATATACTCTAGTGTCTGTCAGTGTTGGACAAACTTCACTTCAATTTGGGTCTTCTGTTTTTAAGTACAATTTATTTTGAATGCTCTTCCAATTGCTGGTTGAATGCTGTCACAAATTGAGGAAACATACTTTTCTTATTCCAATTGAATATTTTTTATACAATTTTCAATTTGTTTAAATTATGTATCACAATAACTGAAATTATTAATTGATTACTCATTGCAACTGAAAACACTTTAGATGTAGCTTTTATTGCAAAAATTATTTGAGACAAAATTGCTTGTTCAGTATATATTCAATATTGTCTCTCTTATACTAATTAGATAAATAAATAACAGACAAAAAATAAGTGCTGAATAAATACCACACCATTTTAGGTAAATGAATTTATTTGGCACTTATTTTTTGTCTGTTATTTCAGTATTTACTTATTGAATTAGTATACTTTTTATCACAGACATTTTATATTTGAATTTTATTATTATGGATGTGGTAAGCGTCATAATTTTGACAAACTCAAAACATCATATATTTTTCCATATAATTAATACCAGAATCAAGTTATCATGACTGTAGGAGCCATCAGTTTTACTTTTTAAATATAATAGGATCCATACTCAACTTAATTTGTTCTGAATGCATTATGCTTTTTAGATAACTTAAACAATACAAATTTATAATTTTTAGGTATTTTATGATATTTTGTACACTTAAAATGTTTGTTGACTTATAGAAAAAACCAATTTACCTGAAAACTTAAACTTTCACAGTATTACTAATTACAAATAAAAATATATTTAGGAGAAACTATTATAACTTAAAAATACTTTTTAATTAATATTTTATTAATGGGTAGTGCCTAACAAAAGCTGGCACATGTATTGGATGGTATATGAAATTGTCTTCCGTAAATACTATTTTGGACTTATTTCTTTAGAGCACCAAGAGAGAGCCATTTAAGTAGCAGAAGTCAAGGACAGTCTATGATGTTCAGAGTAGCAAGAGACGATGCAGAAAGGCAAATATGTGAGAAATTGAAACAAAAACTAGATGAATTTCTTGAGTTAGAAAATTATGATTGGTTACTTGTTGAACCACAGGGACATGCATCCAGCTTTATCACAGACCTCATTGCATTCCTTAAAAGCATTTTCCTGTCTTTTACTAATTTGCCTGTAAGTAGAATTTCAATTTATTCTGATATAATTTTTAAATAAATGTTCAAATTTAGAGGAGTTTTTTGTTCATGGTGGTAAGCATTTAGTGAATACTAAAAATGTGTGAAGAAGTGAATTTATTAAGATTAATTAGATATATAAGAAAATGAGAAGAAGAAATTTTTACTAACTAACTGGTTGTTAAAATAGTAAACCTTAGAATTGTATTTTAAAACTTAATGCAACAGATAAATATACCCAACTATATGTGAAATTACATTTTCATGTGAAATTACATTTTCACGTGAAATTACTTTTTCACGTGAAATTACTTTTTCACGTGAAATTACTTTTTCACGTGAAATTACATTTTCACGTGAAATTACTTTTTCACGAGAAATTACTTTTTCACGTGAAATTACTTTTTGACGTGAAATTACATTTTCGCGTGAAATTACATTTTCGCGTGAAATTACATTTTTGCGTGAAATTACTTTTTCGCGTGAAATTACTTTTTCACGTGAAATTACATTCTTAAAAATTTAAAGAAATACTGTTTATAACTTAAGGTCAAAAAGAGCTGCATTCTGGCTTTTCATATATTATAAAGACCACAAGTCTGGCTTTACATGGTCTTCGCTGGTCTCTACATCTACTCCTCAACTGTGCTATACCAGGTTTATGACATGGGCACCAAATGTATTGGCCGTGTTACTCCACTTGTTACTTTAGCTAGCTGGTATCGAGCCCATCCCAGCTCTTGTAATCGGCAGATTCACTGGCCTGCTCCCATCTATGACAACTCAGCTGCCACCAATAACATACAGGTTCAATTTTTAATGAATTGAGGTGGGCGGGGGTATAAATTTTAAAATATGTTAACCGGCCGATTTTTGCATCGAATAAATATATTTCGGGATCAAATAGATACATAAAATTTCTCTACATGTTCTCCTCGTACAATTTTAACCCCTTTTGGGATTTGGAGGGTAGAACCCTTAAGAGTGGGAGTGGAGTTGCATTATACATAAAAATAATGCAAAAACAATAAAGATTGGAGTAGAATTTGGGTTAGTTCAATTATGAAATTTGACTTACTGTTTAACTCACTCCCCCAAGGAGGGATGGGTGGGTGGGGGTGGAAATTTTCAAACATGTTAAATGGTTGATATTTGTGTGGAATAAATATTTGCCAGGGTCATTGACATTCATAGTATTTCTACTGATGTAGTACAATTTCAACCCCTTTTGATATGGGAGGGGAGCACGCTTAGGGGTGGGGGTGGAGTTGCATTACATAAAAATAATTCAAACAACAAAGTTCTGACTCAAATCAGGGTTTATGGATGTTACTAAGATTAATTACGACATTCAAATTTTTGTTTAATCTAGATAGTGGGGGTGGAAATTTTCAATCATGTTAGAATGGCCAATATATTCCTTGAAAAACCCTTTTTCAGGGTCAAGAGTTCAAACCATTTCAGCATGGGAGGTGAACACATTTAGGGATAAGGTTTGAGGTTCATTACTTACAAATTGTGCAAAAGCAAACGAAATTGGAGTCTAATCAGGGGTCATGGATACAGAGAACCCAGGCAACACCAGGCACCCAGCTAATTTATAATAAAACAAGCACATTTATTTGCTTATGAATTAAAAGGGTGAAGCAGCTATAGTTAATTCCACTTAAGTAGATATATTAGAGAAAATAGGTGGTAAAATAGTAATTAATAAAAACTAGCCTGTAAATAACTGAAGAATTGAGGTGCTGAGAATCCAGTGATGATTAGAATAAGTTCAAAAGTATTTTGAAGGTGTAAATTATGTTTCAGGGAAGTAGAGTTTACAAAATTTTACGATAAAGTTGCTGATGGTTGAGTGGTGGGGAGTTGTTGTATATGGTGAACAAAGGAACACTAATGGTTTACTATTCATGGTGTGTTATCACTTTGGTATGTGTGGGTTGGGTTTAATGGATAAGCAGGTAAATCTAATTTTGACTGGATGGAATGGTTTCGGAAGTTGTAAAAGTAATATGGATGCCTGTATTAAGATTGAAAGCTTTTTTAAAATAATATTTGACTTTTTAACCATGAAATAAAGGTTAAAATATGTCATTTATGACTGAAAGTATGGTGTAGCTTATGTAAATAAACATAAATTTTGAATGGGAGTTGTACTAAACTCAATGAAAATCCACATATATCCTGTAGGTATATAGGCAACGGTGGGTAAATGCGGCTCAAAATCGAGACGTGTGTGAATCCTATTAAAATTTTAGTTTCATTTTTTTCTTGCAATGTTTGGAATGTGTGGAAGAGCAGTGATAGTCATTAGATGTTTTTATACTTTTAATTATAAATATAATTTCATTGTATTTAATTTGATTACAAAAATTTTGAAATAATGATTGTTTTCATAGTTATATTTTTATGGATGGTGTTATGTTGCTTGTGAAAATATGCAATTACATGGCATAAAAAATTTTGAATTTGTGTATCAGTTGTGGCCTTTATTATAAAATATAAAAAAAAATTGTGACACTCTTTGACCTCATATATGCCCACCCCTGGTATATAGTGTACAGTAAGGTTTCCATATCTATTCGGATTGATTTACTGTTGCCGCATATACAATTGTTGTAATAATCATATAAATTCTACATTATGATATTTCAGGCAGAAGTTGCTCAAGTTGCTTGTAAGTCTGCATGTGAGCATATTGCAAAATCAGTGATGGCTTTTATGCTTAGTGATGATGTAAAGCAGCTAACTATGGGAGCTCTTCAACAAATAAATCTTGACACAATTCAATGTGAACGTAAGTGTCATCAAATGAAAATTGCTCAACACAATACCTAGTCATATTAATTATTATAAACATTAGTGTGAAAATGGAATATTAACATTGCATTGTGCTAAATTTGTAAGATGGTGATCAAAGTAGTATTTGAATAATTTATATTCATATTTGTTATCAGAGGTTTATTGTGGGGATCTGGTTGTTGTCTGACAGACACTTACACAATGAACGTTTTCCGACAACAATATCCCGATTTACTTTATCCCGACAACAATATCCCGATAGCGTTTAGCCAATAGGTCTATATCTGGATGGGTTATTTTTCTGAAAGGTGCATTTTTACTTAAGAAAGCATAATATTAGTATTGTAAAACAATTAATGTTAGTTATCTTATTATACATCATTATTGTAAATTTAGTTATTATTTAAAGCATGGAACAATTAAACTTGGTACACATATCACTTAATATTCAGGAACAAACCCTGTGGTAACGTCCCAATGGGTGGGGGTGGCATTTTTAAAATGTGCAACATCTACTTATATTTGCACCGAATAAATAGTTAACAGCAGAGCATGGGGCAGGCGGAGCAATGGATTTTTACTTGGTGCACGAGCAGAGCTGGAGCACGGAAATTTCCATCATCTACAATCACTATAGATAGTACTGCTTTCCGTGAGGAACTTGTTGAGATGGTTTGTGTGGATTCTGAAGTAAGGAATCACTCTTTAATTGTGAAAATCAAATTAAAGAAACATTAAACAAATTTGATAATGCAGTGAACATAACGTGCTGTAAATAAATTTGGCATCATAAAAACATTTCCCAGAATAAAGAAGATAAAAAACTTGAAGGTATCGAAGAAATGAATGTAAATATGTTGGAACAGGGTGTTAAGGATCCTTCCCTAATATTGGACTAATGTTTATACAAAAATTTAACTAATGAGGAGTAATTGGACATTTAAGATGGATTAAAGAATGAACTAATATTAAAAATTTAGGGAAAATTACACAGGTTGTGTTAAATTACCAAGTAAAAAGAAGTTCAACATGCTTGATCGTCTTCTTTATTTTCAAATTCTACCCACATCAAGTAGCTGCTGCTTGGACACAAGACCTCAAACTTTGGCAAAGCAGAATGGAATTAAGTATAAGGTATATGAGATATTTTTATAAAACCAAATATTTTGAAAATTGCCCTTCAAGCTGCCGATCCTACTCCGGGGATGTTTATGAAAGAATAGTGTAGACTTGAAATGTCTATGGAATAATTTCGAGAATATATTGTGTTATGAATTCTGTCCTCCATGACAGAAAGAAAAGCTTTTTCAAAACACACATTTCTTGTCGGAATGTATGTTGATACTTCGTATGGAATATTATTAAGAGCGGCAGACAAATTAAAAGTGACCTTTCATAGATCCAATGGCAAATTTAAAAAAATTGATTTGGCTGAAGTCAGCAATTGTTGAACTGTCACAGCCAGCCTGTTATATATATATATAATTGCAATATTGGTATGGAAAGGAAAAAGATATAGGTTGTGGCTTACCTGAAAGTGAAGTGCCGTGTTGCCATAAAGAGCTGAAGGTTTTTCTTCAAATTTTCGGAGGCTCTCAGAACTCTTCTTCAGGAAGGAGTCTTACATCATTCAGTGCACTGGCTGGCTGCGGACTGAAAACTTTGAAGAACAAATATATATATATATATATTTGGAAGACGGTGATTTTAAAAAAAAGTTGGATAAGAGAAAACAGTCCTTGAATTTCCAGTATTCATAATAAATATGACAACTAAAGAGAAATATATCGAGGAAGACTGCAATGCAATAGATGATGTGGGGAGTTTAAAGGTGAATGTATTCATAGCCATTAATCATTATTGGGAACGCATCAGAAAGGCATGCAGCGTCACTTGAAGCAAGCCGACTTTTCAAACAAGTGTTGAGGGACTATTTTCCACATTTAGATTAATTTTAAGTGGCAATAGGCATTAATTGAAAGATGATTTGCTGCCTGCCATTTTATTTTTGGAGGTCAATGAATAATATACTGGATTTTTTTGACAATTCAATTTAATTGTTTTGTATTTTGTAAAATTATTTGTTTGTAAAATTTTATATCGAGTGTTAATTTTGTTAATAATAAATATTTTAGTTGTAAATAAACAAGTTTTCTATATGTACTTGTATATGTAAGAAAAAAATTAATATAATTCCTGTAAGAATATTTTAAACCAGATCATGTAGCATAGCTGGAACAAATACTTTGCTGCCAGAGAGGAGCAACTCAAAAAGTAGTCTCTACAAAGCCCTGGTTTACAGAGTTGCTCAAATTCATAATGTCACTCTTAATGTTTTTAGTGTCTATTTCATCCCCTAACTGCATGAGGATATCTCTAGTGGTGGGGTGAAAGGGTATGGCAAAAATAATGTGTAAACGATTAATATTGGTGTCAAATCTGGTGGCCATTGAAAATAACTGGGGCAGAAGTATAATTTTAATAAAACTGTAAAGAAGTCTTATGCATGACAAAGAATTTCACATACATTCTAAAACAGGTGGATCAATGTCAACCAAACTTTATACACATGTAACTTAAGAAAATTTTTTTTGGAGTGAGCCATCTGCTTCTTGCAGAGGGGTTTGGGGTGGAAGTGATGGATTTCACTTAAAAAAGTGGGAAAAGCTCAGATATTAGTGTTGAATAAATCATTTTGATCTTCGCTGAGAGTAATACTGTCACTCTTGATATAGTGAAGTTTTAACTCTGAAATAAGGCATGGATGGGTGGCAGATACTTAAAATCTTAATAATTACAGCAGTGCTGTGTATTGTTTCCAGTTTCTTAAAGTTACAGGACATATATTATACTCAATGTGTATTTAGATATACTAGGACTTTTGTTACCCAGATTTTTGGTGACGTTCTTTTATTTTATATATTTTGTATTTCTTTCTAGTGAACACTCAATTTCCATGAGTATTATTTACTCTCTAAATATACAAAGATACTCAGTCACCCAAATAAAATGGATAGTTATGGCTATGCAAAAATTGACAGATTACAAGATATTTTCAGATAATAGCAAAATTCTAGGTATAGAATTTTTTTTTTTGTATCTTGTTTAGAAAAACCTCCAGACAAGAAATTATTAATTTATTTAATTACACTCATCAAAGTCGGGTGGCAATCTATATACAAGATTCAAAAACATATTTCCCACCCACTACACAATTTCAGCTTGGTAATGAGTTCAAATTTTCTGCCTGCAGTAAAAGATCTTATCTTTCTAGAGTCACATTTTGCTCACACACAATTTTAATAATTCAAATAACTGCACAGATTAACAAAGCAACAGTAGTTTAGGTATCAAAATCAGCTAGTAAAAAATAAACCTGACAAGGGATTAAATTCACCCTGGCAACAAAATACTATGAAAACCATTGTGGCCATTCTCTGTACAATGCACTTCCCCAATATACACAGGAAACATGTTTATCAAAGACAATAGTCTACAACTTGTATATTATACACACACTTTTGTTTTTTGAATTTTGGTTAAAAGAAGTGTACAGAATACATGAGGAAATATGGTTTTCATTTATTGTAATTGTCACTAAAAGTGGATTTATATTCTGTAATTGACTTCATAAATGTATTGTTTGTGCCAGCGTGACATTCTATTTAAATCTCTTTCCAATGTAATGATTCCAAATTGAACTGCCCAGTGGATCCAAAATTTATCATTTGATGACTGTTTGAACATTTGCCTTTGTATAATCCTTCAGAACAGTTAATGATATTGCAGACTGTCAATATGAATAGCAAATTCTAAATAGCAATTTCTCTGTATCAATCATAAATTCATATTTCAGAATTTGCTGCTTCTGAACCTGTTCCGGGATTAGAAGAGGGTGTTTTATTGCAATATTTTGCTGATCTCCGGCAACTTCTTGATCTATTTATGTCATGGGATTGGCCGACTTATTTTCATGATTATGGTCAAGAAAATAGTAAATACCAACAAGTGAACCCAAATACTGCCATATTACTGTTAGAAAAGTAAGGAGTCTTATGCATTACATTTGTTAAAGTTAATATAATTTAAAATTTACTAAACATTCTCATTTTGTTTTGGTACTAATGTTATTGATAAAATGTGTGTTGTAATCCAACATCCAATACAGAATATTTATGCCTAACACTGTAGAAGATAAGTTCATATTGATTTCATTTTAATGTATGTCTCTTGTATTAAATTACTGCATCAAAAATTGTTTGCCTACAGAATAGTCTGATATGTAAGTAAGTCGTATCCTTCCAACAGGGTTAGATACAACAGACATAGGCCATGATGTTCGAATGACAGTCATTGTCATCATTATAAATTTATATATATATATCTTTCCGGTAGATTATGCATCACCTTCGCTTCTTTTTTTATATACATTAAAAAAGCGACTGGCTTTGGGCCTCAGGCAATAGTGTCCCTTTCCTGTCGGAGTGCAGCTTGCTATAGTATAGTATCTCCTGGGTCTGATGTTTCTTTTGGAACAGCATATTGTTCATACAATTCTTCAAGACACAATCTCAAGTTTGGAGATGGAATCCTTTATCTCAGATCATTACTTTACTAGTAGTAATTTTAATGGCTACAGCATCCTTTAAAATCCTGTGCGAATAGTTATAACATTTAACAAGAATCTTTGATTTCTGGAACTACATTTTTTTTACCTGAAATTCATGAATGGACAGAAGAGGATGTTTTATTGTAATATTTTGCTGATCTCCGGCAACTTCTGTGTTCTTGTCCCCTCAATTCCACAGTTCTAATTGTCTGTTAAGTATAGTATTACTGCAGTCACAGGGAATTTTGTAGACTACTGGTGTCTTTGGGCCAACATTCTCATTCACTAGATGCAGCATATAATTTTTCAGCAAACTATATAACCTACATTGTATCATTTTAAGTTAAAAGTATTATTACAAATATCCATTGAAATCTGTTCTCTTCCCTATCAAGGTTGAATCATCCGTACTTAATGTATGCGTGTCTCCCCCCCCCCCCGCCCTCCCCACCGTCTCGCACCCCCCCCCCCCCATATATATATATCCACGAGTAATGTTGTGACATATTCAAAATAATTAAAACCATTTGTATTATTAGAATACAGAAAAACATAATAACTTACCTGAAATTCAAGCTTAGCGTCAACATACCATATCCCCACCGTCTCGCTAGCCCCATCCCCTCTATCTCGCCCTCCCCCTCTCCCCCTTTGTCCTCTACCCAACATCTCACCCTCTATTCAAACTAAGGATAAATTGCAGCTCTTCTTGGAGGAAGTTGAGAATGACTGTTTATATGGGAGACCTGATTGTAGATGATTGGTTCAGTGTGATGCACAAATTTATTCAAATTCAAATATTTAGCAGAAATAACAAATTATTACTACTATTGTTGGAAATATTGCAGAGTTGGTGAAAATATGTTGGGATCATAATAGATGAGGTAAGAGAGAGAAAGAAGCTCTCTTAAGTCAAAAAAACAGTGAGTTGTTGACGTAGTAATGGGAGTAGATATCTATGTGGAAAATTTGAGACATTGTTCTGATTCACTCATGAGTTGTCATAAAATAAATTATGGGAATTCAAAAAGTTACTGGTATAGCTCCATGATGTGCAAACTAAATGGAGATGCATATAATAGTCATCATTGGTGTGTGTCTAGTTTAGCAGTTGGAAATCTAGTGGATTTTCTTTTTTGTGCAAGATTATTAATGTAAAAGTGGAAGTATTCCTTACAGTAGAAGAAGTGTGATGAAATAGTATATAAGTGAAATATGTCTACAGTGATTACTAACTAAAAATGAAGTGAAAGGTGTGATTGATTGAGGCATTGACATTTTCGAGTTTTCAGATTTTAACAGGAGGATCTGTAACTAGATCCTGAAAGGCATATGTAAACAGTTGAGTGATTACATAAACATTAACACAGAAACTTGTTGATATTCCACAAAATTCCTGGAATATCTCCCCATTCAAACACCCTGAGAAAAAGTTAATTTTTTTCTTCATGAAATTATATGTCCACTGGACTATTTCATAGAATTTAAGTGTGCCACATTCAAATCTGAAGGGTTTGTGGCCAGAGTTGGGTGAAAAATGAGATATTAATCAAATACAAACATGTTATCTTAACATTTGTTGTGGAAAAATGAGACATTTGTCAAATACATATTATCTTATCATTTCTTGTGGAATACAGGGTCATCAATTAGTGTTAAAGGGGATGGTACCCTCTGATGGCCTAGTTAATGGGCAGGAACAACCAAATCTTTGCAATATTTGTGATCTCACCACTTCTACCTCCAACTACTTTCTGCTGCTCCTCTACATTTAAAATGTATATTATTCATTTACTCCTTTTCCTTCTTAATGCTCCATCTCCCCACTTCTCTTCTTGTTCCAATTTCTCCCTTTTTTCTGCAACATTATATTTTTTGATACTCTTATTGGTTGATCCCATCTTTTGTTCTCGGTGACAATCACTGACAATTATTGTCAATCGGTGACAATTATTGTATACCTTTAATCAACTGCACTGTGTTCTATTGTTTTAGAACAAGTACTATTTATTCAAACATTTTAGCAAGTGTACTATTCTTCCAATATTGATTGTGAACTGTTAAAGAAGTTAGTTGAATATTTTTCGGACTTATTATCTTGGGTATTTGGTAGCTTGAATGATAAGTTAGTTTCTGTTGAAATTGGATCTTAATGTTATAGTTCTGGAAAATACTATGGATTAACCCTTTAAAAGTACAAACTTTTTAAAGCTTGGTTTTGTTCATAAGATTTTTTCATTTTTATTATAGATTATTTTTCTTATTAACTAGATTACGTGAAGCTGACAAGAAGAATGTTTTTTCTGTATTGAAGAAAAGTGAGAGGGACAAGAAGAAGTTACTAGAAACTGTTCTAAAGCAACTGAGGCAACTGGCACAAACAACACAATCCTAAGTGCTTTTAATGTTTGGTTTATATAAATTTTCACCAAACACTATCAACAGAATCCCATGTGTACGTACTGTAATACTGCAGTACCATGCAATTATTTTTACTACATACAGCAAATGTAAACCAATAAACACAACTTTAATATGTTATTGTGTAAAATACTGCTATAATTTATTTTATTTATTAATCTTGTAATGTTAAAAAATCATTTGCAAATTAAAAGAAAAAATTAAATAAAGTTGTGAAATATATTTTTATAAAGACAATTCTGATTTTTAATATGTACCTACTTTCATCGTAATATCCATTGAAGCACTTGTAACAATAACAATATTTTTATTGAAGAAATTACAGAGAAAGAATAAAGTTGCTCCTTGAAGGATTATTTACTTAAATTTATAATATGTACCTACTTTCATCGTAATATCCATTGAAGCACTTGTAACAATAACAATATTTTTATTGAAGAAATTACAGAGAAAGAATAAAGTTGCTCCTTGAAGGATTATTTACTTAAATTTATAAGAATATATCTATTATTAACTTCCACAGGTCATAATATATAGATAGATAGATAGATAGATTTATTCACCATTAGCCCTCTTAAGAGGAAATAGGATTCGTCACAAATGTACAGTGGATAAATTACATATAAACAGAATTAATATTAATAGGTTACACACGCGCACAAAAATCATATCTGTTCACATTTGTCTAGTCACTTCAATCTTTAGGAAACATGCACACGACACTAATCACTTCCTGGTATTCATCTCCTGTTGCTAGGCACGGAGGAATGTCGTCATGGATATTATATAATATATATGAAATAGTCACAGACTTCCAACCTCATGAACTTGTCAAACACACACTGTTTAGATGAATTTCCGTGTCATCTTCTTCTGGAACCCCAAAATCATGTGTTTTTGATTCTTTCACCAAGAAGATATTCTCTATTTATCTACAACAAGAAAACCTTAGTTCTACAATAGTGTATTGTAGATGTGCTTATCTTGCTTTAACAATATTTGTTGATTCTGATCACACAGCATTTGAATACATACTTCAGTATTATTCATATTAAGAGTGAATGAAAAATCCTAAAAAGTGTATTATCATTATTGTTATTATTATTTGAAATAATTGCTCATGGCTTTGCAGGTATTCGAAGATTGATATAGAAATAAAATTAACAATTCAATTAAACGTAAATTTTTCATTTTAAAATTAACAATCTGTTCAAACACGTTATCCCTTTATTCAAATTATGTCCCTTTCTGGGCAATTTTCAACTTGAATTGCCAAAATCACACACAGCCACGCAAGGAGTGTGTGTGACAAGCCACACGAAATCTATTCTTGGCAAAGATATACTGAATCAAATGTAAAGAATAACATTTGCATTATCACTGTGATGCAAAATTGTCACCACAGATATGGATTTCTGCATCTTATTGTAACAAAACTTCAGGTAGTACTCCTTGGTATAGTTATATTGTGATCTGCACTCGTAATTTATCACCCCAAGCAAGTTTGATACAAGATATTTTATAATTTCTAGGTTAATAATACCATCACCAAGAGCTTGCTGGTTAACCCACAGGGATGCGGGTGGAAATTTTCCTTACTTGCTAAAGCAGTCGATATTTGAGCTGCGTAACAATTTTTCGTGTACATTGAGATTGATAGTTTCGCCCTATGTTGTTTGTGTACAATTTCAAACCTTTTTGGTATTGGAGGGAACACCCTTTTGGTTTACGGGAGTTGCAAAAAACTCAAGCAAAAACAACAGATTGGAGTAAAATCCAAGATTAAGGACGTCGATGAGTTTAATTACGACATTGAATTTGTGGGTTTAGTTGTATATCAACTCCTTTGAAGGGAGATGGAAGGGGAAAACAATGTTCTACATACAATATTATACACATGGAGCAATTTCAATTAAATTTTCTGATATTTTTTTCTTGCTAAAGGTGCCAGCAGTATATTTGAACCTTTTATGTTAATGAGAGTATTTTTATAACATGATATTCTTCTCTCAAGGTATTAGGAGTATTTACGAATTTCTTAACTAGGAGTGTGTTTTACTCTAAATGGTTCTGGGAGTATTGCTGAAGCTCTTAAGGTGCAAGAAGAAATTTTGGGTACCAGGAATCTCTTAAGATAGTGCATGTATTTTTAACTGAATTATGGTACCAAATATATTTTTTTAAGTACCCAAGAATATTTTTGACCTTCACAATGTATTTTTGATGCTCATAAGGTACTAAGAGTATAATGATATATATATATATATATATATATATATATATTATGTCTATTGAGATAACTTATAAATATACAACAGCCAATTTGATGTAAGAAAAATGATATTTATTGATGGAAAATTAAACTATGTTTCGTAGCTAATTTTACAATCTCTTCAGGTTGAAGTTTACCAAATTTTTTATTATTCTCCCTTGATTGTCGTGGCTGACAAAACAGATCAAAATTTTGTTAAACTTCAACCTGAAGAGGTCACAAAATTAGTGAAAAATCATAGTTTAATGTTCCATAAATAAATATCTTTTTCCAGACTTCAAATTGGCTGTTGTTTATTTATAAGTACCAAGAGTATGTTTTATATTTGGTTTTGGGAGTATTTATTCTTCTCTAAAGGCACATGAGATGGGATGAGGGTTCTGATGAAATTAGCATTCCCTCTGCATAGATGGGTTACACCACTTCTTGCCTAATAGATTAATAGACATTTTTGGTAAAAAGGACTGTTTATGTAGACGTTGATGAGTAGAAAAAACCAAAAAACAGTCTCCAAGTTTATAACTTTATTAAATAAATAGTCGGAAGCTTTCAATTCTTTGTTATAATCATCCTGAATGAACAATAAAAACGTTACCACTTACATAAAAACATCAAGTTACGAATACTTTGCAACACCTTCAGCATAACATACCTTCTTGTCTTATAATTAAAATCACATTAATGTAGAATTAAATACTATTTCAGACTTCCATAAATAAATACCTGGGCACCCAGCTAGTTGTGTAATAAAACATTCAACTTTTCTAAAGGGTTTGTTTCATTTAATATTTAATTTGCTCACATTAAATGAATCCAATATATTTTCTTAAGAAATATACTTCCAACATTTTCAATCTAACTCCCAGTATACATGTTGAAGAAAATGTACACTCAAAATCATTAGCAGATTCTTATTTTCCAGCATGGTTATATATCTTTAAGGCATCTTTAGATCAGAATTCTTGGGACAACATAAGCCATCAATTAGAAAGTCCTTCATTCTATGACAGATGATCGTGGCATTAAAATCAAGCCTAATGCACTGAAAACTGACATAGGGAAACTGTCCTCAGTTAATGATAAGTCGAAGACTGGAACAGTCTGCCTGCTGGAGTGTTTGAGTAACACACTCTGAGTACAATTTTTTTTTAAATGGGGAAAGAATCTAAATTTAAAGGAAGTGTTTTTTTTATTATTATTATTTCAGTAAGGATAACTATATAGTGGATTACATATTAATTTAGTATGTATGTATTATAAACTGCCACCAAGTGTAAAGCCTAAGTATTTGCAGCAATAAACTCACCATTCAATAACTGTTTACAGTCTTGATAATGAATTTCTACTCTGTACATTATTCCAATGTTTTTAGAGCTATTTCCTTATTTATATAATCTATGTGAATTTTAAATTATAATCTGTTATTACCCCTAAATTCCTATAACTATATGCATTCCAGAGTGGTGAAAATAGTCCCGGTACCATTGAAAGTAAAAACACTTTCATTATCCACAATCACAGACAAACTCTTAGATCGACTAATAATTCACATTTTGTCTTTAATACATTTAAACTTATGTTGTTACTACTGATCTGCTTACAAACTAATAAAAACTCAGTTATAGTTTCTATAACTCTTATTTCACAGCCAGATAAATAAAAGACTCACCAGAATACTTGGGAGGTTTACAGTTTTTTTAAATTTTTGGTAATTCATCAATATATTGAGTAAATAATAAAAGCCTAACAAACTTCCTTGTAAAACACCATGCTCCACCTGACTGAATTAGATTTCACTCTATTTATTAAACTGTTTGATAATGGCATCTGCAATACATCCCCGCTTATTTTATATTGTATTCTAAAAGCAACTCACAATCAACTGTCTCAAATACCCTTTTGAAATCAATGAATTTAGCAACACTTACTTCTCCTCTATCCATTCCAATTCTTAATACAATTGCAGCGAAGATTTGGTGAAATACTTTTCTTTAAACCCTGATGGTCATTCACTTAACGCTGGGGGCTATTAACAAGTTTCAATAATAAATCCTACATGATAAATTCCAATTGTTTCTCTGAAATAGGTAATGTATAAACAGATCATAAATCTGCACAACTTGGAACTATTCTTTGCTTTATATTGGAGTTTCCCAACTGGGGCCCACAACCCACAGGGGGGCAATTTGAAATTGAGCTGGTCCAGAATTTAAAAATGATTTAACTTATACAAAACGAAAAATTGTTTGCATGTCAATTTGAAATAATCATTTGGTAAGTTTGGTTCTTTCCATAGAGCCACACTTGAAAGATTTGAGTAATATAAACTATGATGTACTTAGAGAGTAGGCCTATAGTTTACTATGTCTAGTGAAGGAATAGTATGTAATGTGTTGGATGATTGCTATGACATATGCTAAGTGGTGGTCTACTGTAGTCGAGCGCCAACTCCGCAAGGTTAAATGAAATAAGAACTTAATTTCATAGAAGAGCTTGAATGGGAGATAGGTTTAACGTTCTACATTAAAATAAATTATTACTATAGAAGAACTGTGATACACAAGTTGAAATTTGGCTTCTTTAGAATATAATTCAATTTTTTAATATAATGTGTGTTATATTGGAAATTAGAAATACTTTGGTGGGACATAGTAAAAAATAAGGTTGAGGAGGGACACTGTTTTAGATATTTTTAATAGAACTAACCCATTTTCCAATTACTGGCCATAACTTATTCTTTAATCCCTCAGATCCATTAATACATTTCACTTTATTAACTAGCTGGGTGCCAAGCAAGTCTTATATCCATAACCCCCAATTTGACTCCAATCTCAATTGCTTTTGTGTTGTTTTTATGTAATACACCTGGACCCCTATCCCTAAATGTGCTCACCTCCCATGCCGAAAGGTGTTGAACTCAATGAACCCGAAAACGTTTCATTCGAAGAACGTATTCACCCCCTATGCCTTCACAATTGAATTTATAATCTTATGTTAAATTTTATTAAAAACACACAGATTCATTGTTTCAACATGCTAAATCTAATAAGGATCATAAAAGTATTAAAATTTAAACAGTAATTATTTAACAAGAAAATATTAGCACGTTTCTATTATGCTACACATTATCAGTAACTGAATGTTGGCCTGCCATATGTAATATACAATATTGAAACAAATTACACATTTCATAAACATCAAATATAATTTAATGATCAATTGATGACACCAATCTAACCATTCCAAAAAGAAGAAAAGTACAGAAAAATGGTTCCAGCTACAGCATAGCACACAATGTAGATAACTAATTCATTTAAGATTTTTAACTGAGTTGTTTGTACCCTCTTTCACATAGAGTAGTCAAGTTATCATAGTAGAACAATAGTCATTCTGGATTGCTTCATTGTACATTTATGAAAATGGTTATTTTACTGCACTAAAATGCTTCAAACAGTGTTGAACTAACAATTTTTACATTTGTATAAAAGATAATTTTTCCTGTACTCTACATCACATTTCCTCCCATTTTTTACAAGTCACACTAAACACTGAAAGATGTGTTATAATTGATGAATGTTTCAAAGAGGATGGCAAAGGGCTACAATAAAATTCATAGCCTACAACTTTGGGTTAATGTAAAATTCAAATCATGAAATTAATAAGTTATACCATACAAATATCAAAAATTCTATGAAAAACTGTATAAATGAATAATGTTTCAATGCTTTAGAATTTTCATTTCCACTAAATACAAAAATGTAAACTGTATTATATGAAATAATCTATATATTATGATTAATTATAAAATAACATTTTGTATATAACATTTATTTACAATTAAACAAAATATGTTTTTGATGTGAGACAGGAAATCATGTTATGCTTGAACATTTACAATGTAAAAATCATATTTTGAATGTAATCCACAAAAAAAATCAAGATTGTTTCAAAAATGATTCATGAATACATTCTACACAGAAATATTTAAAACTGATGATTCACTCAAATTTAAAATTGCATCCCATTCTTCCACTGAAACAGGCGACACTGACAATCGAGGCTGCCTTAAAATTGGTAATTTTTGTAGGTCAGCATTTTGTTTCATTGCATATAAGGTCACTTTTGACTTTAATGGTTTTACATATTCTATATCAACAACCCCAAATTCTGGATCATTGCTGTGATAATATTCTTTGTGAACCCTAACAATTCCAACGATTGCTTTCTCTTTTTCTGTGTGATAGTAAAATGCAAGATCACTTATTTTCATAGTCTTTAAATATTTTTGAGCCTGGCGATTCTTCACTCCATCCCACGTAGTAACTTTGTCCTTTTTCAGCATATCTAGTGAATAAACACTTGGTTCAACTTTCAAAAGCCAATGTTGCATTTTTGTAATGATGCTTCAATAAACTCATTCAGTAAAGATTAGCCCAGTTTTGAAAACAATCTTCAACAGTGAATATAATTAGTATTAAAGTCGGTAACAGGAAATTTTGTTTTAAAATTTAAATTATTGCTCTGAACAGCGAAACGTAACTTTCCGAATCATGCGCTCAAAAACAGTTGACACCATCTTACTTGTTACCACAATTGAAGCAAAATTTTACCAATTCTCGAAAATTGTCTCTGAAACTAATTTCAAATATATACTTATACATAAGCAATTTATATGAATTACAAGAAAACGTTCAATGTACATCTGTAATTTTATAAAATATTAACTCCTGGGTTCTGAATCATCATAAACATAACTCATTATTGGCGTTAAAGGCCTACCCATTAAAATCATTTGTGAATTTACATCACAAACAATTTTTGCGCTATAGAGGCTAATGTTTATTAATAAAGTATTGAAATTTCAAGAAACAGTTGGAAATTTATACACACAATATTTAAATTTAGAATTACGTATAGTCTACATACATGGATACGTTATATTGTTTTTCAACATGAAACTTGTCTGTTACGAATAAAGATATCAAACTGGAAACCCGAAAAATTTTGACTTGTATGCATGATCGCATTTTGTTTTCTTTGGTCTTACTTTTAGAACGTTAAATATCATAAACTTCTGCACTCAAATTTTCTGTCTTCATTATACACTGCATAAGGTGTATCTTCCCTTGCCACCTTACTGCCATTGTACGACCTCCATCTGTACGAACACCATAACATTTTTTCTCTATTGAACTTATCAGCCATGAAATGATCTACAATAACAAATAAATCTACGTAATCTGTTCCACTTTCAATTATTTTGCTAAAAACAAATCTTCAGATAACCTTTTTTCACATCCATCTTTCAATAAAAAGTGGTAATCTAGTCTTCTTCATGCATATCCTCGTGTTCCATCTATTTCAATCGAACGGGCTGCTAGAAAGGGTAAATTTATTCAGTGCCATGGTTATGGTCGTATACACAATTTCAGATATGAAGAGAAACACGAAGATCGTGAATCATCATCATTATTTCATTTCTTCAATCCAATTACTGGTACTCGTGTTTACGAGCCTCTACCAAGTTCTTCGTCCATCCACAACTGTTGTTCCATCTTATTGTTCCAATCAACATCAAGTTTTGAATTATAATAAACATAACTCATTATTGACGTTAAAGGCCTACTCATGAAAATCATTTTCTCGGATGATGTCTACTGCACTATCTGGTACAGTAACGAGGGTGTGGCGAAAAAGGCGACCGCACGGGCGCAAAGCAAAGAATATCGACTCACTTGAGAGTTTCACGTCCCCATTCTACTCTGCATGAATCAACACTGGCCGTTTTTCGTTTAATAACTAATTCGACAAACACGCACATCACAAAAGCTCAGTCAATCAGGAGAATTCAGCTGACATTGATACCACCGACGTTCTGATTCGCTGAGCAAGTTACGTAGGATACGTTACACTGCTCATTTGAATGCAGGCTCACACACGAACGATCTGTACCAGGTGTGCTCTAACTTTTACTAACAGCGATCGATCGCCAATAAAGTATAAATAACTAAGGCGGGGTTAGAGGGTGGGCGTATAAAATAAAATTAATTTTAAAATGTCATTTTATAGGCGATCAATTAGAGAAGAAATTTTAAACCAAAAAAAGTAGAGGCATATTTAATAGTTGTTTTGGACAAGTGAACTACTTTAATTAATTAATCTTGTTTCAACATTCACTGTGCACAAAGCTGAGATAACTGTCTCTGGAGGATTGGACCGAACTGAGTAGGTCCTTATACACAAGAGTTTGTTCGAACTGAATATCTTCTACCCTGAAGAACAGAGTTTGTTGGAAACGTTGCTATATCTTTTTCTTGTTTGAAACGATCTTTTCCTAATTCTTCTTGTTATATTTCTTGTCCTCGCTATGAATTCTTTTTCAGCTTCTGTTTATTATTAAAAAAAAATCCTTTACTTCAACCGAACTAGGCAATGGAAAATCTGACAGTAATATCTACTAATGATAATGAGGGTGGATGCCGCAAAGAGAAATCCGGAGTACCAACAGACGTGTCGCCGTAGCTGCTGTAGGATCTCGGAATAATGTACATTAAGTGTTGCAAGCCGAATCATTGTACCCATACCATGTCCACTGCCATAAATATTTGTGGTAATCTGTGTTATGTTCTTTCATTTCATGTGTCTCTGATACCATTTAGGCACGACGCTTTCGTGCCCTACCTCCCCTGAAGTTTAGAGGAAATTCACATGCGCAGTACTCAATAAGTGGAGCGGATGGACAATGTAGTGGAATTCATGAACCCACTGTGCTGAGACAAGGAAACAAGAATAACATAATACATAACTCATATTTCACAGAAAAGACAACTGTACACTACGTTACGCAAACCCCATGGCAAAGCCGAAACAATTGGAGACCATTGGCCAGTGCAAACTCGTGCTCAAGCCTGTCGTTCACCTTCGCTCGCGCCATCCGACCATATGTGACCATACTTGGCTATCTATTGAGCCCCGTCCAGACTACAGAGCACGAGCCGAGTGCGAATGCGTCACCCCTGATCTGCACATGCGCTAGATGGACCAGGATTGCTTGCCGTGGGCTCCGGCTGTTGTCGGATTTCTGACGTAACATCAAAGGAAAGTTCGGAGCGTGGACGTTGTAGTATGGACGCGGACCGAACCGAACCGAGTTCTTTGGCTTATACCAAAGAGTATAGTGCAAAGAGATATATAAACATAATAGAGTGGCTATATCAAAGACATATATAAACAACATAGACTGGACAAGTCGCCGCCATGTTTGAAGCAAATTGAAAACTCAGCCGCCATGTTTTAAACTGTCAGGAAGGCGTTCCCCATCGTCTGCTTGCCTTGAACTCTGTCGCACAAATGACCTAAAACTAAATCTCTAAGGACAATATATTTTAAGGTTTAAGAAAATATAACACATTTAAGGCATAGAAAAATTTATTGACCTTTAAATAATATCAGTTTTGTATACAATTGCCTAATATTGCGTCCTTTTCCATCCATTGCTTTTTCTTTACACATATAACGAATTCTGCAATTGAAGTAATGTTTTAATAAAATCTTTATTAAAATTGAGTAGCGAGTTTCCTCACTAAATTCGGCCAAAACTATTAAATAGTCGAATTCACAAAATAAAATTTGTTTATGTCCCAACATCCGGAATACCTACACACACAATTTTAATAGCAAATTCTTCTTTCATATTTGTGTTTCGTTATTCCTCAATACTTTTTCAGCAAGTGTAAAAAATTTTACTACATCTTTAGACGGGTTGATTAACTTGTCTTTAAAGTCCTTTATCTTAATCAATCCAGTTTTTCTTTGAGAGTGAGGAGCAAGGAGAACCTCTAAACAACCTAAACACTTTAGGTTTTTAACACTATCCTTACAACACTTCCTGAAATATATTCTACCACTTTTTCTGAATATAATGTAAATCTCTCATATTCAGGGACGTAATCATGATCAAAATTGTGATCTGTACAAGATTTAAAATTATTTTTTTCAAATGGTACAACCAATGTCTCCAAAATTCCTCCCATACTATTGGCACTTTTGGATGGTTCTATCTGCGTAATGCATTTGGATAATTTCGATTTCTCCCACATCTTCGTATGCAAGAAAAGAAGGGTTCTGAATGGTCCTGGCTCATTCTCCTACTTAATATAAATTTAAGAACTGGAGAATCGTTCCACACATACTTCTCTGTCAGTTGCATCGAACTGAGAAGATCTAAAACAATCCCATACACACCCATGTTCCTCCCTGACAAATTAATAAACTCTCATCGTACAGCTTTAAATTCATAAAGTACTGTACAGATCTTTCTATTCTGTTGCATATTGTCACTCTATTACCTCTAAACACAGGAGTTTTTGTACCCTTGTTCATAACATTGCACGAATTCAACAAATCAAATGCTTTATCTACCATTTTTATGAACTTTACCGTGCCCTCACAACTTACAAATTCAGACAAACCCAAGTCTCTACAAAAAATCATGGTATATGCTACAGAATTGCTTAGTGTCTACCTTCATTTTCTGTGCCTCATACTGAATGTGTAGCCTCGTCATTCTATTTGCAAAATGTAACCGTTCCTAGTCTAGAGCGACACAACAGCACCACCAAAGCTTTTTTTTTTGTCAAATGACGAGTGCAGTTAGTCGCTCTAGGCTCTTCTTAGCACCTGAAGAAAGGACAAGGATCCCTGAAACGTTGTGTGGTATTTATGTTATCACTTATTTTGCCTGCATTTGGCTATCTTTCTTCTTATTATTATTATGCTGATACTTACTTAAAATACGATACTTCATGTGTTTTCAAACTACGATTATTACAATTGTAGGCTGAACACACGCTTGGCATGATTTATAATAACAAACAATTTATTTTAACAAAAAAACTTCAAAACTTCCACCATCAGTAGCATAACACAAATCGGGTTTTAGGTGAAGTGGACCTACTAAAAAATGGCGGCCAGTGTTGTTTGTTGCTGCCACCCAGGGATCCTTGTCCTTTCTTCAGGTGCTAAGAAGAGCCTAGAGCGACACAACTGTACTCGTCATTTGACAAGCTTTGGAGGTGCTGTTGTTTCGCTCTAGACTAGGAACGGTTACATGTTGCAAATAGAATGACGAGGCTACACAGTCAGAGTATGAGGCACAGAAAATTAAGGTAGCATTGGCTGCCCAGACACTAAGCAATTCTGTAGCAGATGCCATAATTTTTTGTAGAGACTTGGGTTTGTCTGAATTTGTAAATTGTGAGGGCACGGTAAAGTTTATAAAACTGGTAGATAAAGCATGTGATTTATTGAAAGGGTACAAAAACTCCTGTGTTTAGAGGTAATAGAGTGACAATATGGAACACAATAGAAAGATCTGTACAGTATTTTATGAATTTAAAGCTGTACGATGGGAGTTTAGTACATTTGTCAGGGAGGAAGTTGGGTGTGTGTGGGATTGTTTTAGATCTTCTCAGTTTGAGGCAACTGTGTGGAACGATTCTCCAGTTCTCAAATTTATATTAAGTAAGAGAATGAGCCAGAACCATTTAGAACTCTTCTTTTCTTGCATACCAAGATGTAGGGGAAATCGAAATAATCCAAATGCATTACAGTTCAGAGCAGCATGTAGGAAATCTTTGATTACGCAGATAGTGCCAATAGTACGGGAGGAATTTTTTGGAGACACTGGTTGTACCAATTGAAAAAAATAATTTTAAATCTTGTACAGATCACAATTTTGATCATGATTACAGCCCTGAATATGAGAGATTAACATTATATTCAGAAAAAGTGGTAGAATATATTTCAGGAAGTGTTGTAAGGATGGTGGTAAAAAAACTAAAGTGTTTAAGTTGTTTAGAGGTTCTCATTGCTCCTCGCTCTGAAAATAAACGGGATTGATTAAAATAAAGGACTTTAAAGACAAGTTAATCAACCCGTCTAAAGACGTGAAATTATTTACACTTGCTGAAAAAGTATTGAGGAATACCGAAACCTGCACAGGAAAGAAGAATTTACTATTAAAATTGTGTGTGGAAGAATTCCGGATTTGGGATATAAACAAATTTTATTTAGTGAATTCGACCGAATTTGGTGAGGAAACTCGCTACTCAATTTTAATAAAGGTTTTATTAAAGCATTACTCCAATTTCAGAATTCGTTATATGTGTAAAGAAAAAGCAATGGATGGAAAAGGACGCAATATTAGGCAATTGTATACAAAACTGATATTATTTAAAGGTCAATAAATTTTTCTATGCCTTAAATGTGTTATATTTTCTAAAACCTTAAAATATATTGTCCGTAGAGATTTAGTTTTAGGTCATTTGTGGGACAGAGTTCAAGGCTAGCAGACGATGAGGAACGCCCACCAGACAGTATAAAACATGGCGGCTGAGTTTTCAATTTGCTTCAAGTAAGGCGGCGACTTGTCCAGTCTATGTTGTTTATATGTCTTTGGTATAGTGTATTCTGTACTCTTTGTCTTGTATTCTTTGCTACGTTTGTTGCATTACTTAAATAGAAATGGGAAATGAAATTGAGTGGTCGCAAGAATTCACACTTAAATTAATTCAACTAATGAGGGACAGCCTGTTATATGGGTTCTTTTTCAATGGATATTTTTTCAGGTCATGAGTAAGCTTTCAGCCACTTAGAAACCATTCTCAAAAACTATATATATATATATATATATCGGTCAGGGTCCAAAAATTTTCACATAGGCCAAACCTGTACTAATTTAAAGAAAAATATTGGTAATATCAAACATAAATCGAAAACAAATGTCATAATTAAATATGATGGGCTTTTAAATGAAAAATTATAGACTTTAAAACAAACAACATTTATTTATCAATTCTTAAAACTTTATACAATTCAACATTATAATAAGCATCTCAATCTCTCATGGGTCTTTACTGGGTTTGATAACGGACAGAACACTTAAATAATCAAAGAACCCAACATTTATCTTTAAATTAAACAGAAATATTTAATCGTCTAGACATCGACGAAACTTATTAACGAACTTAATCTACCAGATTGATTCTAAATTTCAAAGAGTTCATCTTATTAATACAAAAGAAAATAACGATATCTGACTGTATCTTTTAATTCCGTTTACACATATTAATACAATAAAATTTCAACTTACGATTACTCAGGAACATTTGGCTCGTTTATTACACACACACTTTATAGACTGGACGTTTAAACACTGACTTTAACACACATTATTGGTTCGACGATAGCTGATTCTCCGTTCGTGATGGACGTCCCAGTTGCTCGTGGGGAAAACTACTCGACGCTGGATGCAATGTCCTGGTCTCCTACCATCGAAGACAGTGGTTAAATTTTGATATTACTACAGATTGAACTTCTGCATACAAAAATGTTTATCGTTGAATAATTTTGCTATTTATCTCGCAGGCTGCATTCTTTCTCCATACTGGGTGCTCACAGCTCCCCCTCCGCTCTGACACTCAACTCCAACTAACTCACAAAAATCTTATCTTCCCTTTATATATTCCAGTCCCTTCCCTTCTCCTTTGTTCCCAAAACTACGTCGCAACTGCTCGTTGACAGTTTCTCCATTACCCGAGATTTACATTCTGCAGATGCTGTTCCTTAGCTAGCAAATATCTAGCCCCTCCGTCTTGTCACCTCGAGACAGGACCCGTAATTACTTTGCACTTGTATCCTCACCCCCGCATTCACACGTGCGCTGTTCTAAAATTCTTCAGACCGCCCAACTGTCCCTTGATCCCAAGTCAACATGCCACTGCCCCAGGCCATTAATCTGAACAATGCCTGCCTTAACAGATTTATCTTCGACTGGCCACCCGCACGTGTGCCTTGCCCTGACCCCTTCATACTGATCCTAAGTCAACAAGCCACTTCCTCTGACGGCCAAGACCATTAATCCGAAACAATGCATTTCCCTCAAGGCATTACAATATGTTACACTGCACTTCTTCTAAAATCATAAAATCCATAATTATTTAATTGTTTTTTTAAAAAATTTCATTTCATGTGCAATTTGATCACTTTCATCCTAATTACATAAAATATTACACAAGGTTAGTTTCATTATTAATTTTTATATCAATTTTCTATTGAATATTCAACAAACTTTGATTGATATTGTGAAGAACCCTTTTTATTCCTCAAAAAAGTATCACGTATGTGTTTTCGGAATCTTCAAAATGGTGTAAAAGTGGCCGACAGCTTGAATATATCCATTAATTACTTCCATGGATTTTAGTAATTCAGATGTTACTGACTCCTGTTGCTGTATTTATGAGCCAAATCTAGCTTAGATTTTTCAAAATTCAGTTGTAGCCATGAGTCTCGTAATTGTTCAATATCATATTTAATTTCTAAGCATTTGGTTGATGACGCTGTATGTGAAGCATGTCTTCAAGATACTCGGCTGGTTTCTTGCTCTGTTCGGCTCGGGAGTCTCCGGTGACACTGGAGCGCCGAACCGAGCCAGTATTGGCTCGTTGCTCGGTTCGTGCTCGGCAGTCTGGACGGGGCAAAGGGAAAGAAGTCAGGTAACACGGCGAGAAAAATAAGGATGACAGGAAGCAAACAGCTGTGAGGAAAATGAAAACGATATGGCAGACCAAGATTTTACGAAAATAACACTTCATGGTCAATGTTGAATTAACGTTTCATGGATTGCACGGCACGAAGCTACACAGGCCTGCGTAAAGAGGTATGAGCCCTGCACGAAAATTGTCAATTAAGAGAGGATTTATATTTCTACGGAGAAGCGGTAGGGTGTGGAGAGATCGGACATGTGTAATATTATCATCGGCAAAGAGGTATATAAACATCAAAGCTCTGTCGAAACGTTGCGTTTAAATATAAATATGCAAAACCCGTGTGAATACTGACAACTATTTATTGAACAACTACACTTGTAAAGATTTCAATCTTTGATTAGGTCGAAGTTACTTTTAATTTTGTTGTATACCTCGGAGATATCCTTAGTGACGGCAAAGTCTAGTAGATCTGGAAGTTTGCGAAGGTCAGTTGGTCAATAGGTTGGTTCACTTGTTGACATGAATCTTTGGTTGTTCTGCTGTATGGTAGAAAATAGTGCTCGCCCTTTTGGTGAAATTAATCTAGAACCCCACGCAGTATGTTTTGCGTTCCAGTCTCCGGCCACTAGAAACCGTTGTTGAAGAGGAAGTAGGAGTTCTTGAAACTCATCGGGTGAAATAGAATGCCTAGGTGGGCAATAGATGGCTCCGATGGTTAGTGGCCAGGGTAAATTAACTTTTACCAAAGCACACTGAATTTGTTAGTAGTATAGGATGGTAACTGGTAGTGATCTATTGCAGATCTGATTATAATTGCTGAACCTGCGTGTGCAGTCCCGTCCGGATGGTTTGCATAGAACAATTTATAGTGAAGGTATTTATATTACAGTACTAGCTGGGTGCCTGGCGTTGCCCAAGATGTCAGTTATTCATAACCCCCAATTTGACTCCAATCTTGGTTGCTAGCTTTATTTTTATGTAATGTACTTTGCCCCCTATGTGCTCAACTCCCACGACAAAAGGGGTTGAACTGGAAAAAGTTTCTTTCATGTCGTCCGTTTCAACATTTTACAAAATTTCCACCCACGTCCCCACTCTACTTTGGGTTAAACAAAAAGTCATAATTAAGTTCAGAGAGATCAGAAATATATTACCGCAATTGTATTAGCGTTATTTTCATGTAACGCTCCATAGACCCCACCCTTATGCTCGTTCCTTTCATGCCGACAGGGATTGAAATTATACACAAAGAGCATCTAGAAAAATATTATGAATTTAATTTATCCCGAAAACCATTATTACGAAGCTAAAATCGGCCGATTAACATGCTTTAAAAATACCACCCACACTTGGTGGATTTAAACGGCAAGTTGAATGTAATAATTAAACTCAGTGATTTACAAAACCTTGGATTCCACTCGAATCTCAATTGTTTTGCTTCTTTTTAAGTAATGCCACACCACCCCCACCCTTAGTGATTCTTCTCTTTCCAACCCGAAAGGGGTTGAAATTATACACGGAGAACATGTAAAGGGATATTATAAGACTCAGTGATCCAGAAATATATTTATTCGGCGCAAAAATCGGCTGTTTGAAATGTTTGCAAATTTTAACAGCCGTCCATCACCACCCACCACCGCCCAGCCAACTCCCACCGCCGCGCATTGACCAGATTGTCATAAATAAACTCAGCGACTTCCATATCCCGAGATTTGATTCCAATCTCGGTCTTATGGGCATTACTTTGCTGTAACGCAACCACCAAACATCACCCCTAAACGTGATCGTCTCCAAAGCCCGAAAGGGGTTCATATTATGCACAAACAACAAAAAGACAAATATTCCGAATTGAAATGCGAATATTAGCCGCAAACATTGGGTGATTAAGGGGACAAAATTTTCCTTAGGGCATTTCCTCCAGACAAGTGAATGAAGGGATTCATTCTGATTCTGTGTGCCACCACGTACACATCTGCATAAAAGTTCATCAGAAGCTAGCCTCTGATAAATAGGCATTATTTTACACACTAATGCCTCTGACAACTTTACTTTCATTTTGTCGTGGCTTTGTGGTTTGGTCATTGAAGCGTCACTTCTGTTATAGAAACACCAGGAATCGATACCTTGATGACATTTCTTATGTTTTGATTTGGCATCAGTTGACATATAATGATATAGGGTAGCATAGATTGCCTCCTTCATCTTTAGGACATTTGGTATATTCTGAACTATAGCATTTCTATAGTAGCTTGTGAGCTTTGTTATTGTTCCATTGGTAAGTCCTCCAGACCGGCCACCAAGATTAATATTTTTTTGTTTTCATTTTTGTACTGTTTGTCTCAAACCTGTTCCTAATCTTTTGGCAACATGATTAACACATTCCTCTTTTTTCAATATACATAAATCACCATAAACTTTTTTACTTACTAAGTGATTATATGTCTTAGAGTCACCGCCTGACAACACAGTTGTGTAACGCATATTACAGACAGATACTGATCTTTCCCACAGAATTGTTGCTGCATATATTTCCATTGCCACTGAACTAGCATCATAATTTTTATCACATTCATCACATTTTTTATGGGAATCGAGCCATTTAAAATATTCTGGAGAATTTTCTCCAAGTTTAGCAGAAGTGTATGCACACATGAAACAATACTTAGATACTACTTCGTAATCTACAACTAAACCAGTAAGGATATCTATTACAAATCCAATACCATAATTGGATGTGTACCCACGCTTTTGCCAAGTTCCATCATAAGAGACTGATATATTGACTATATCAGAAGCACCTGAGTTGTCCACTATATTGTATGCCTTCTTCACTATTTTCTGTGACTGTAAGAGGACCTTTTCTTTAAATATTTTAGCCTCATGTGCTAAAACAGTCATGTGTTTGGTGAATGTTTTGGAGTCCATACCAAACATTCCAACTGTAGCACAAAACTTTTCCATACCTCTGTGTCCCACTCCTATATTTAAAAAAGCATCTACAGTTTTTCTGTTTACATCAAAGGGAGATCTTGATTTGTCACCTTTTGCACGAGGGCTGGAATATATTGAAGTGGGACAATATCCACAATTTAAACATTTCACACATATTTTATGAGACTAACCATGTCTTTCTCTCAGCTGAATTGTCATTTCTTGTACACCACACTCACTACAACTAAAATGTCTTACTAAATCACACAAAGATGAAGAGTGCATAAGTATATATGTATCATTTGAATTCAAATTAGATCTGTAATCAAAATGATCTAATTTTTCTACACTTTTTGGTTTACTCTTCTTTTCAACATCATTATTTGAAGTATAACTTACAACAGGGGATTCTTCCACAATTTCAACGTTTTTCTTCCATCTAG
Organism: Zhengitettix transpicula; assembly: GCA_037074705.1. Taxonomy (NCBI): domain Eukaryota; kingdom Metazoa; phylum Arthropoda; class Insecta; order Orthoptera; family Tetrigidae; genus Zhengitettix; species Zhengitettix transpicula. Next base: position 189,776,914 of record CM073591.1, read on the forward strand.
AAGCAACACGTTTCTGAGCTATTTCTCTACTTCTCTTGCTTCTATTTTTTGGACTACGCCATCGACCGCTAATACTGTCCATTTTCAGATATAATATAATCTAAAATTCAAACAAATACCCTACGATGTGTACTATACACGATGTAGAATTTGTAAACAAACCAATACAAATTTCCAAAAGACATAAAAGTGATTTATATTCTTATGACATATAATATACTTTGTAAAACATTTGTTACATTATTCAGATAAATTAAAAATAAATATACAAACGAAAGATACTAAGAAATACAAAATGAAAGTAAGATATTTATTCTGATGTTTCGAAATATTTAGTACTTATGTTGAATACGCAGTAATAGTACGGAACTTTAACACCAGAGAGAAGCACACTCATTCCTGGTGGCATTTCAAACTTCGAAATATCACAGAAATAACACAAAAATTGAAAGAAATGAAGTCAATTATAAAATGTGGAAGAAAAAGTGGGCGTGGCAAGTTGATGCAGCAGTCACTAAAAACTCTTCCTGTACATTTTAAAGTGACGGAATGGGATTCTAAGTGCTGCTATATGAAGCGCAAGGCTTATAGGCATCATAATATGAAAAAATAAAAAAAACTATTTTTTTGAAAAATTAGCCAATTTTTCAGTCCCAGTGTCCCTTAACATGTTTGAATAATTTCCTTCTCCGTTCACCCCCGCCAATGGTGGTTGAACGCTAAGTTGAATGTCATAATTTAAATAGGTGACATCCATAAAACCTTATTCGACTCCTATCACGAATGTGTTTGCGTTATTTGTAACGCCACTCCACCCCAACCCTTCAGAAAGAGGTGGAAATTTTCCACAGAAACCATGTGAAATTTGAAGAAACCCGTAGATTCCTAATTCTATTGATTAGACGCAAAATTGGCCGGTTATCATGTTCATAGTTTATAGCCGCTCCCTCCTCTACCCCGCCCCTCTAACCCCCGTCGAACCCCACACACCCCCGCGCGTTGACCAGATTGTCATAATTAAACTAAACGGCATCCACAACCTCGATTTGACTCGAATATCAGTTGCTTTTGCGTTAATTTTAGGAAACGGCCCTCCACCCCTAAAGGCCGAGCGCTACCCATAACATCATACACAAACAACATCAATAGAAATACAATCTATATAATTAAGCATGAAATATATATATATATATATATATATATATATATATACATATATTATTCAACGTGTTTGCATATTCCAAAATTTCCATCCCGTCCCACCCCCGCCCCTTAGGGTTAAATACCGAGTTGAAGGTTATAATTAAACTCAGTGACGTACATAACCTTGGATTTGACTAAAAACTCGGGTTTATTTGCGGAATCTTCGTGTAAAGCATCTACACTCCTACCCCTAAGGGCGCTCCTTTACCATGCTGTAAGGGGATGAAATTATACAGACTGGAAACATTATCAATCTCTTTGACTCCAAAAAATATTGATCCGGCTAAAATATCGGCTGTATTTGCAAGCTTGAATATTTCCACCTGGTTCACTCCCCCCCCCCCATGCGTGCTGCTCTCTTATGGCGATAGGAGTTGAAATTTTACTCACAACATCGGTAGAAATACTATCAATCTTATTAACTTTTGAAAATATTTATTCTGCGGTAATAACTACCGTGATTGCATGTTTCAAAATTTCCACCCCTAGCCATCCTTCTAGGGGTTAAATGACCAATTGAATGTAATAATTAAACTCACCGACATCCTTAACCCAGGATTTGACTACAATCGGTTGTATTGGCGTTCTCCTTTCTCATGCTGTAAGGGGTTGAAATTATACTCAGATAATCTCGGTAGAAACATTATAAATCTCTTTGACCACTCAAAATATTTATCCGACTCTAATATCAGTGGCTTTAGGATGTTAGAATGTTTCAATCCCTACCCCTACCTCTCAGGCTTAAAGAGGTTGAAATTTTATAAACAACATCGATAGAATTACTATCAAAATCAATGTCCCTAGCATTTACTTATTCCACGCTAATATCGACGATTTTACATGTTTAAAAATTCCATCCCGTACCATCCCCGCCCCTGGGGATTAAACGGCCGCTTGAATCTCATAATCAAACTCAGCGACATCCATAACCCTGGACTCAACTCCAATCTTGATTGCTGTTGCGTAATATTTATGTAATGCCACTCCACCTCAACGCCAAAAGGGAGCTCCCCTCCCAATACTGAAAGGGGTTGAAATTTAACAAGGAGAACATATAGAGATATTTTTATAATTTCAATTATACCGAAATATTTTAAGTCGACGCAAAAAACTACCCGTAAAAATGTTTTTAAATTTTTAACCTCCGGCCCCGTCCGCCCAACGCCTGCCACCCTGTCCACCCCCTGCACGCTTTACAGATTGTCATAAATAAACTCAGAGATATACATTACCTTCGATTTTACTCGAATCTCGGTTGTTTTAACATTATTTTATTGTGAGTACCCTCCATCACCACTTCTTTCCATGCTCCATCCTGAAGCCGCAAGAGGGGTTGAAATTTTACACAAATAACATGGGTAAAATTACTATAAATCTAATTAATCCTGAAAAATATTCATTGAACTCTAATATCGGTCGTTATTTCTTGTTTTAATACTTTCAACCCCGTTTCCTCCACCACTTAAATTAAATGTCATAATTAAACTCAGCGACATCCTGAATACTGGATTTGACTGTTATTTCGGTTTTATTTGCGTTATTTATTTGTAATTACCGTCCACCCTCACCCCTAACATTGCTCCTTTCCCATGCTGAAAGGGGTTGCAATTATACTCAGATAACATCAGTTGAAACACTATGTATCTCTTCGATTCCTAAAGATATTTTCTGCCTAAATATCGGCTGTTTTAGTATGTTTGAATGTTACCACCCTCTCCTATAACTGTTCTTTCCGATAGAGGTTGAAATTTTACAAACAACATCGGTAGATATATTATAAATTTTATTGACGTCGACAAATAATTATCTAACGCAAATATCGACCGTTTAACATGCTAGAAAATTCCTCCTTCGTACACTCCGTCCACCCCCGCCGCATGGAGTTAAATTGCCAATTGAATGTCATAATTAAACTCGGCGGCATCCATAACCTTGGATTTGACTACAATCTCGGTTATATTTGCGTTATTTTATTGTAGCGCTCCGCAAACTCCCACCCCTAAGGATGCTTTACTGCAAGCTCGAAAGAGGTTCAATATTACTCAGAGAACACGTAGAGAAAATTTTATGAATTTCATTGATGCCGAAAAATCTTTAGTCGTCGCTAAAATCGGTAGATTAACATGTTTGACAATTTCCTCCCCCCCCGACCACCCCCGTCCATTGCAGGTTAATTTCTAGTTGAATGGCATAATTAAATTCAGCGTTATCCATAACTTAAATTTGACTCCAGTCTCGGTTGTATACCAGCTGTTTATTTTTTTAACGGAACTCCACCCCCACCCCTATGCGTGCTCCTTTCCCATTCCGTAAAAGGTTGAAATGTTATCCACATTCATTGGTACAAACACTATTAATTATTTTTACCCAGAAAATTTTTATCTGACTCAAATATCGGCCGTGTTAGCATGTTTGAAAATTTCCACCCGTAACCACCCTCGCTTGGGGACTTAAACGGAAACTTTATAGTCATAATTAAACTCACGGACGACCATAACACTGAATTCGAGTCCAATCTCGATTGTGTTTGCGTTATTTTTATATAAATCCTCTCCACCCCCACCCTTAAGGGAGCTCCACTCCGAATCCCAAAAGAGTTTAGTATTAAATATATGAAACATGTAGTGAAATTTTATATATCTTTGTGAACAGGAAAAATATTTATTCGACGCAAATATCGACTGCTTTTCATGTTTGGATATTTCTACCACCGCCGCTTGGGGTAGTTAAACTGTAAATCGAATGTCATAATTAAACACAGTGACAAATATAACCCCGGATTTGACTCCAAACTCGAATTTGTTTGCGTTATTTTCATGAAATGCCATTCCACCCCAACTCTTAAGGGTGGACCACTCCTATTCCTGAAAGAGGTTGAAATTATACACAGAAAACATATAGTGAAATTTTATTAATGCCAATGATCCAGAATTATATTGATTCGACGCAAAATTCGGCCGGTTTGTTTGAAAATTTATTTCCCCGCCCACCCCCTCTCATCACCACCGACCCCAACCCACTTCCGTGCGTTCTCAGTTTGTCATAAATAGTCTCATGACATCCTTAACCCCGATTTGACTCGAATTTTGGATGTTTTGCATTAATTTAATGAAACGCCACTGCACCCCCATCGCTAAGGGTGCTCCCCTCCCATGTTGAAAAACCAACAACAGTATAAATACAATCAATATAATTAACCCAGAAAAAAAATACTCAACGCAAATACCTGCCGTTTTTGCATGTTCCAAAATTTCCACACCATCCACCCCTCCCCCTGGGTGTTAAATGCCAAGTTGAATGTCATAATTAAACTTAGTGAGAACCATAACCTTGGGTTTCACTCCAATCTCGGTAGTATTCGCGTTATTTCCCTGTAAAGCATCTCCAACCCCACCCGTAAAGGTGCTCGTTTCCCATGCTGATAACTGTTGAAATTATGCACAGATTACTTCGTTAGAAACACTATGTATCTCTTTGACACGGAAAAATATTATTCCGGCTCTAATCGGCCGTTTTAGCATGTATGAAATTTTCCACCCCCGTCCACCCCTGATCCTGGGGGTTGTAGACGTGTCTCACCCCGACAGTGTTCGTCTCCTGATCGAAAAGAACACGTGTACGAAATTTGGTTAAATTTACTCCACGGGTATAGCTTTCTATGCGGAACATACAAACATACATACTTACATACAGACATACATATATACATACATACATACATACATCCACACATACATACACGGCGATCCTAGTAAATAACAGCAATCTGGGAATCGAGAGGGTTGTGGGGACGAATATTCCGTGTCCCCATGCGAGCAAGAGGGTCCCGTTACGCGTCCCGTTAGGGGATGCAAACAATGCTCCCCACCAAGTAACGGGACCCTACCGAGCACCTACAGCGTGCACACGGAGAGCCCCCAGTCTGTTCCCGGCTCTCGCGCGACACATTACCTGTGCTTCCCGACAACGGCCAGAGTCGCACCACGTGGTGGAATAAAGTCTTAGTTTAGGAGACCAGGCTTATTACTCCCGGCTCCGGGAATCCTAACCCTGCACGAGTCTCTCCTATATTGGTGACCCCTACGATGGACATTTTGAACAACAAAATCGCCGAGCTACAGCAGGAGATCGCAAGGCTGAAGGAGGATCCACGTGGCCAACACCATGACGCAGCACAGGTCTGTAGGATCACACCGAAGCTGCCGGCTTTCTGGGCGGACAATACGGACGTCTGGTTCGCCCAGGCGGAAAGCCAATTCGCCATCGCCGGCATCACGCAGGACGCCACCAAGTTCAACCACATCGCAGCTCACCTCGAACAAAGATGGGCTGCGGAAGTCCAGGACATCCTCGTCAACCCGCCAGCAACAGGCAAGTACGAGTGTTTAAAGAAAGCTCTGATACAGAGACTTTCGCCCTCACAAGAGCGAAGAACTCGGCTGCTGCTCAGCGAAGCCGAACTTGGCGACAGATCTCCGTCGCAGTTCCTGCGGTACCTCCGCAGCCTAGTAGGGCCTACTCAAGTGTCGGACGATTTCCTGCGGACGTTGTGGCTGCAGCGCCTGCCGGCCTACGTACAGGTCGCGGTCCAAAGTCATATAGACGCACCGCTCGCCACGGCCGCCCAAATCGCTGACAGGCTTATGGAGATTCCAACACCCGGTCTTCCACCGCACGTCCACGCTGCCAGCACGAGCTCACAGTCCACCAATCAGGCAGATGAACTCCACGGCCCATCAGCCCCTAGCCTCGAGCAGCGCCTGGAGGCGCTCACCGCGGAAGTCGCAGCCCTACGAGGCGAACGAAGGCCGCCAGCACGCCGCCAGCCGCCCGAACAACAGCGTGGCCGCCGCGACAACGCCAGCACCGGGAAATGCTGGTACCACAGACGGTTCGGTAGCCGGGCTCAACGCTGCGAACCCCCGTGCAGCTACACCCAGGGAAACGAGTAAGGCAGCCGGCTATTGCAGCTGCCGGCTGCCCATCCAGTGGACGCCGTCTCGTCGTTAGGGACTACACCAGCGGACATGGGTTCCTAGTCGACACCGGTTCCGACTTATGTTGCTTCCCGCGCAACCTACTCAAGGGCCAGCGCGCGGTCACCAACTACAAGCTCAGCGCCGCGAACAGCAGTACTATCAACACGTACGGCTGCCTACCCATGCGAATCGACCTGGGGCTGCACCGGGTGTTCGTATGGCGTTTCGTCATCGCGGACGTCGCGTTGCCAATAATCGGCGCTGATTTCCTGGCACACTTTGGACTTCTACCGGACTGTCGAAGCGGGCGCCTGCTCGACGGGACGACGGGCCGCGTCGTAAGCGCGAATAAGGACCGATCGCCGCAACCCAGCGTCAGGGTGCTGACGACGTGCTCGCCATACCAGGACCTCCTGAGCCGATTCCCGGAGCTCACGCGCCCGGCCGGCGCGCCCCGCGTTGTTCGTCACACCACGGTTCACCACATCCGGACGACGCCAGGACCCCCAGTTTCCTGTAGACCACGACGCCTGGCACCGGAGCGGCTCCACATCGCACGGGCAGAATTCGAGGCCATGCTCGCCGACGGGACCGCGCGACGATCGAAGAGCCCGTGGGCATCGCCGCTGCATCTCGTGCCTAAGAAGAAAGACGGAGAATGGCGCCCATGCGGTGATTATCGCGCGCTGAACGCGCGAACCGTCCCAGACAGGTATCCCGTTCGGCACGTACAGGACTTTGCTATGAGCCTTCGAGGAAGCAAAATATATTCTGTCCTCGACCTCGATTCCGGTGCACACGACGGACATCCCGAAAACGGCCATAACCACGCCGTTCGGGATGTTCGAATTCCCGTTCATGACCTTTGGACTGAGAAATGCTGGACAAACGTTCCAGAGGTTTATGGACGAAGTGTTACAGGGGCTGGACTTCTGCTTCCCGTACATCGACGACATTCTAATCTACAGCGCGTCTCCAGAGCAACACCGGGAACACCTGCGAACCGTTTTCCGCCGATTGTCGCAGCACGGCATAATCGTCAACGTGGAAAAGAGCGTGCTGGGCCAGCAGGCCGTAACCTTCCTCGGCTACCACGTTTCCTCGGAAGGCGTAAGCGCCGTACCAGAACGTGTCGCCGCACTGCGCGATTTCCAGCGCCCATCCAACGCCAGAGGGCTCCGTCGCTTCTTGGGAATGATAAATTTCTATCGTCGTTTCCTTCCCAAGGCAGCGGCGCATCAAGCAGAGCTCCAGGAGGCTCTCTCAGGTCTCCCCGGCACCCACCCTGTGCCCTGGAACCCACTCAGTACAGCAGCCTTCGAGAAATGCAAGGCCTCGCTCGCCAACGCAACGATGCTGGCTCACCCGGACCCTACGGCACAGCTCGGGCTTTTCACCGACGCGTCGCAGAATGCAGTCGGCGCCAGCTTGCAGCAGCAAGTGGGAGGAGCGTGGCAACCGTTGGGTTTCTTCTCCCGGAAGCTGACGCCGCAGCAAACACAGTGGCCGGCATATTATCGGGAGCTACTCGCCATCTTTTTGGCGGTCCGGCATTTTCGTCACGCGTTGGAGGCTCAACACACAATAATATTTACTGACCATAAGCCCATATGTTTTGCCTATCAGCAGCAGAACGAGAGACTCCCGCCCGTTCAGAGGAACCACCTGACGTATATCTCGCAGTTCACCACGGACATTCGGCACGTCAATGGGTCCCAAAACATAGTCGCCGACGCGTTATCCCGCGTCGAAGCTTTGACAGCAGCCAATAGCCCGGTGGATCTCAGCCGCATCGCCCAGCAGCAAGCCGAGGACGACGAGCTACGCGAGCTGCTAGCCGGCAGCACAGCACTCCAGCTCCGCCACGTCGATGTCCCAGGACTCGACCTCCGGGTGTTATGTGATGTATCGACGGGTGGCCAACGCCTAGTCGTCCCAGCTCCAAGTCGCAGACACGTATTCGACGCGGTCCACGGCCTGAGCCATCCCGGCACACGCGCTACCACGCGCCTGATTACGTCGCGTTTCGTTTGGCCCGGGGTTAAACGAGACATACGCGTATGGACTCGGGCGTGTTTGCAATGTCAGCGCGCGAAGATTACACGGCACGTCCACACGCCACTGGGAGACTTCACGACGCCGTCAGCTCGTTTCCGTCACATACACATTGACATCGTGGGTCCACTGCCGCCAGCAGGCTCTTACCGCTACCTCCTGACGGCGATCGACCGTGCATCGCGTTGGCCAGAAGCTTATCCACTGGAGCGAATCACCGCAGAAGATGTGGCCAACGCCCTGCTCCACGGCTGGATCTCGCGCTATGGCTGCCCAGAGCGTGTTACTACGGACCAAGGACGGCAGTTCGAGTCCGATCTTTTTCAGGCACTGGGGAAGTACACGGGCTGGCAGAGGTCCCGCACGACGCCGTACCACCCACAGGCTAACGGGCTAGTAGAACGGCTCCACAGGCAGCTGAAGGCAGCGATAATGTGCCATGAAGGCGCCTCCTGGCTCGACGCCCTCCCGGTCGTCATGCTCGGGATTCGTACCGCCTTCAAGGAGGACCTGCAGACATCAGCCGCCGAACTGGTGTTTGGAGAACCGCTACGTCTGCCCGGCGAATTCTTCACCGCAGAACCCGAGCTTGGCGACCCGACGTCACTCATCGAGCGGGTCCGCCAGGCAACAACAAACATACGGCCCACACCGGCTTCGCGACGCTCCCGACCAGGAAGCTTCGTGTTCAAGGAGTTGGCGACTTGCACCCATGCTTTTCTCCGTGACGACGGTATAAAGGCCTCCCTTTGTACGCCTTACACGGGACCCTACCGCATCGTCAGCAGGGACGAGAAAACCTGCGCGTTGCATACAAGTCGCGGAGAAACACGAGTTTCACTGGACAGGGTAAAACCGGCCTTCATGTTGCGCCCAGAGGAAGCAGTTGGGCCCCCCAGCATAGCGCCGGCAGCCACGAACGACAGCCCGGTGGCACCACAGGCGACGTTCTCCACGCCAGCGCAAAGAGACTGGCCTCGCCCGCATCGCCTAGCAGCGCCGCCAACTCGCTCGGGTCGCCGGGCCCGTGCCCCGGACCGCTACTCGCCCACGCCGTAGAACATTTCGCACATTATTATTTTTTTTTTGTAAATATTCTGTATATTGTTTTGTAAAAATTATGAACATATATATTTATTATGGTATTGTAATGCGACTCTGGCACAAAACGTATATCCTGACTCCGTCTCTTAACGGGTGGCTGGTGTGGGGACGAATATTCCGTGTCCCCACGCGAGCAAGAGGGTCCCGTTACGCGTCCCGTTAGGGGATGCAAACAATGCTCCCCACCAAGTAACGGGACCCTACCGAGCACCTACAGCGTGCACACGGAGAGCCCCCAGTCTGTTCCCGGCTCTCGCGCGACACATTACCTGTGCTTCCCGACAACGGCCAGAGTCGCACCACGTGGTGGAATAAAGTCTTAGTTTAGGAGACCAGGCTTATTACTCCCGGCTCCGGGAATCCTAACCCTGCACGAGTCTCTCCTATAGGGTCATGGAAGACTGCAAGGGTTTCGTGTGAATAGAGATAAAGCACATACGATTATATAGTTATTACTCCCCAAACGAAAACCTCGACAACTTTGAAAGTGAAGTAGAAGAACTAGAAGACAGTGTTGCCAACTCACAAATGAAAAAATCGTAGGCGGGGATTTTAACGCCAAGTTTCCGGAATGGAAATCAAAAAAAGGAGACAAAAGAGGCTCACTGGTCGCAGACTTCATGGCCAGAAATTATATGATAGTGCTCAACCAAGGCGGAACCGCAACCTTTCAGAGGGAAAACTCGAGTTCCATCACTGACGTAACGCTTGCATCTGCCACAGTAGCTAGACGGGTTCAGGGATGGAAAGTACTCCAAGGCATTTCTCTAAGCGACCACAGATACATAGAGTTTCTAGTGAGAGAGAAGCCAGTAAGCGAAAAGACCTGTCAAGTGTCAGAGATTCGCTGGAACACTAATAAATTCAGTGAGAGTAACGTACGGGAATTTTTGGAAGAACAAAAGATCTTAGACCAGATGAATTGGACGAAAAAATATAGCTCCACTGAACAATCAATTAGAGAAACAATCCAAATTGTAAAAAAACCTGTGACAGCTCAATACCGCGGAGGAAACGCGCAGAATGGATTAAAAACAGTTCAGTAAACTGGTGGATACAAGAAATTGCTGAAACCCGGAAAAGGTAACTAGAAGCCAGACGCAGATTTACACGGTCTCAAGGGTCGCAAGAACTCTTAAACGAGTATAACCTACAACGGGAGGCACTAAAAACAGCTATTAGAAATAGCAAAAGTCGGTGCTGGATAAATCTTATAGAAGAAGTCAACTCAGATCCATGGGGGAGAGCGGTTAAGAATGCTTTGGGAAGACTAAAAATAAAGCAGGCCATCGCGAGCTTAAATAACAAGTCCTGAGTCCTAGAAATAATAAAGTCGCTATTTCCCAAGAGAGAGGAAACGCACATTGAGGACAGAGAGACAGAAGAAAGCGATCCGTTCACAGCAGACGAACTACAAAAAATCGGTAAAACATTAAGGAAAAAGAAAGCACCGGGCCCCGATGTTATACCGAATGAGGTACTGAAAGTGACGATTGAGGTGTACCCGCAGCTTCTGCTGAAGGCGTACAATCTTTGCCTGAAAGAGAAAATTTTTCTGCAGGAGTGGAAGAAGCTAAACTTAATTCTCCTAAGGAAGGGAAACAAGCCGCTGGATAGTCCATCGTCTTACAGGCCAATTTGCCTCATGGACAATATGGGGAAGGTCCTGGAAGGCTTAATCCTGGCTCGAAAGAGAAAATAATATCTCCGAACAACAGTACGGCTTCAGGAAGAAAATATCAACAACGGACGCCATACAGCTGGTTGTAGAAACAACCCGGAAGAATTTTGGAAATACGGGTTTACGACGCTCTGCAGAGGATTAAAAGATGGCTATCTGTAAAAGGGCTAGATATAGCGGTGAACAAGACAGAAGCCCTACTAGTAACACAAAAAAGGTCCTACAGGAAACCCGTCTTCAAATATGGAGATGAAGAGATACCCTGCAGGAACAGCATCCGGTACCTCGGGGTACAAATAGACAAAAATCTTAACTTTAAGGCACACATGGCACAAACAGCCGAAAGTACAGAAAAAATAGTAGCAGCACTAGCGCGCATCATGCCAAATATTAGGGGACAGGGGAAATGAAGAGAAAATTACTAATGAGCGCCACCCACTCAAAGATTCTATATGCATCTCCTGTTTTGGCCGACGCTATGAAAATTAACAGATCAGGTAAACAGAATCTCGAATCTGTCCAAAGAAAATCTGCACTCAGAATAACATCGGCCTATAAAACGATCTCAAAATGTCAGTTCTAGTCGTATACAGCGTACCACCGATCGAGTTATATGTCCTCAATTTTGGTTGCTTTTGCTCTATTTTTATGTAAAGATCCTCGAACCCTATCCCTACGAACCACCCCCAGAAATGTGCGATAATCAAAAAGAAAGTATTCCACGCAAATATCGGCAGATTACATTGTCTGAAAATTTCTATCCCCGCCCACTACCTCCCAAACCCGTCGCGTTACTTAGGTTGTCACAATTAGACTCAGCGACATTCATGGTCTCTGAATTCATTCGAATCTCTGTAGTTTTTTAGGTTTTTTTTATTTAACGTACCTCCACCCCACCACTAAGTTTGCTCCCCTTACAGGTGTTGAAATTATCCACAAACAGCATCGGTATAAATACTATCAAAGTAATTAACCCCAGGAAATAATTATTGCATATATCGACCGATTAAACTGTTTGAAAATTTCCACTCCCCACCACTCCCGCTTCGGGGATTTAAACGGCAAGTTTACTGTCGTAATTCATCTCAATGACAACTATAGCCCCGAATTCGACTCCAATCTCAATGGTTTCTGCTTTCTTTTTATGTAATGCCACTTCACACCCACCCTTAAGGGTACACCCTTCCAAAGCCCGAAAGCGGGTGAAATTATACACAGAGAACATGTAGAGAAGTTTTGTGAATCTCATTGATGCCGAAATATATTTATTCGAAGCAATAATCAGTCGGTTAACATGTTTGAAAATATATTCCCACACCCAACTCCGCCAAGCCCCTCACACCCCCGTGATTTTCCCATGTTGTCATAAATACGTTCATCTATATCTGGAATCTGGGAATTATTCACGTTATTTTCTAGTAACGTACCTCCACCCCCGCCCCTAATTGTGATCTTTCACGAGTGTCAAGGGGTTGAAATTAAAAGCAAAATCGGTAGAAATCTTATCAATGACATTGTCCCCGACAAATATGTATTCGTATCAAAAATCCACCGTTTTACATGTTTAAAAAATTTCCACCCCCGCCAACCCTTCCTTGGGAGGAGTTAAACGGTTAGTTGAATGTAATCATTGACAACCATGACCGTGGATTCAACTACAATGTCGATTGTTTTTGCATCATTATAATGTAATTCCACTCCACCCCCACCCTTAATGGGAGCTCCATTCCCAATCCAGAAAAATGTTGAAGTTATACACGGGCAAAATGTAGAGAAATTTTATTAATCTAATTGGTCCAGAAATATATTTAATCGACGCAAAAAACGCCCGGTCAACTTATTTTAAAATTTCTATTCCCCGTATACCTTCGCCCAACTCATCCCAACCCAACCGACACCCGCGCGTTGCCGAGATTGTCATAAATAAATTCAGTGACATCCATTACCTTCGATTTGACTCGAATCTCGGTTGTTTTTCCGTTATTTTCTTGTAAATCCCCTCCACCCGAACCGTATCATGCGTACAAAGAATAACGTCAATGGGCCCGGCATTTATTTATTCCACGCTATTACCGATGATTTAACATCTTTGAAAAATTCCACCCCGTCCATTCCCGCCTCAGTGGATTAAATGGTTAATTGAATATCATCTCAGATAACATCGGTTGAAACACTGTCTCTTCGATCCCTAAAAATATTTATCTGCCTAAATATCGACTGTTTTAGCATGTTTGAAGTTTCCACCCCCTCCTCTAAGTGTGCTTCCCTCTCATGCCGAAAGGGGTTATATTTTACAAACATCATCGGTATATATATTATCAATGTCATTGACCTCGCCAATTAATTATTTAACGTATATATAGATCGTTTAACAAGTTAGAAATTTTCCACCCCCGTCCACCCCATCAAATCCAACCCCTTGGGGTAAAATGGCTAATTGGATGCTATAATTGAACTGGGCGACATCCATAACCTTGGATTTGACTCCAATCTCGGTTGTATTCCAGTTATTTTATTGCAGCGTTCCTCCACCCAACCCCTAATAGTGCTCTACTGATAAGCCCGAAAGTAGTTGAAGTTATACTCTGTGAGCATGTAGAGAAATTTAATGAATCTCAGTAATCCGGAAAAATATTTAGTCGGTAGATTAACATGTTTGACAATTTACAACCCCCGACCGCCCCCGTCTTTGGGAGGTTAATTGCTAGTTTAATGTCATAATTAAACTCAGCGTTATCCTTAACTTTGCTTTTGACTCAAGTCTCAGCTGTATTTGTGTTATTTTCTTGTGACATTCCTCCACCCTCACCCATAGAGTTATCCTTTCCCATGCCGTAAAATGTTGGAATTTTACTCACATGCATTGGTACAAACACTATTAATCACTTTTACCCGGAACATATTTATCCGCTCAAATATCGGCTGTGTTAACATGTATGAAGATTTCCACCCCCAACCGCCTCCCTTGGGGGCCTTAAACGGCAACTTGAATATCATAATTAAACTCACAGGCAACCATAACCCTGGATGTGAGTCCAATCTCGATTGTGTTTTCGTTATTATTATATAAATCTACTCCAACCCCACCCTTAAGAGTCCTAATCCTGAAAGAGGTTATATTAAACATATGGAACATGTAGAGAAATCTCAGTGAACCAGAAAAATATTTATTCGACACAAATATCGGTTATTAACATGTTTGAAAATTTCAACCCCCGTCCATCCCCGCTTGGGGAAGTTAAGCTGTAAGTTAAATGTCATAATTAAACACAGTGACAAATATAACGCCGGATTCGACTTTAAACACGAACGTGTTTGCGTAATTTCATGTAATGCCACTCCACCCCAAACCTTAAGTGTGCACCACTCCCATGCCTAAAAGAAGTTGAAATTAAACACAGATAACATGCAGGGAAATTATATGAATGCTATTGATCCCGAATTATATTGATTCGACGCAAAATTCGGCCGGTTAGATTGTTTGAAAATTTCTTTCCCCGCCCACCACCTCTCATCACCACCAATTCCAAACCACCCCCGTGAGTTTAGCAGTTTGTTATAAATAGTCTCAGTGACATCCTTAACCCCGATTTGACACGAATATAGGTTGATTTGGCGTTAATTATATGAAACTTTCCTCAACCCCCACAGATAAGGGTTCTTCCCTCGCGTGCCGAAAGGGGTTGAAATTATGCACAAACAACATCAGTTGAAATACACCCAATATAATTAACCCTGAAAAATATTTATTAGACGCAAATATCTGCCGTGTGAAATGATCCATAATTTCCGCCCCGCTACCCCTGCATCTGAGAGGGAAATGCCAAGTTGAATGTCATAACTAAACTCAGTGACATCCATAACCTTCGATTTGACTCCATCTCGGTTGTATTCGCGTTATTTTACTGTAAAGCATCTCCACCCCAACCCCTAAGTGTGCCCTTTTCTCAGGGCGTAGAAGATGAAAATTATATTCAGATAACATCGGTAGAAACACTATTAATATCTCTGACCCCTAAAAATAATTATCCGACTCAAAACAGCTGTTTTAGCATGTTTAAATATTTCCACCCGCGTCTGCCCCCACTTATGGGGGTGGTAGATGCGTCTCAACCCGACAGTGTTTGTTTCCTGGTCGCAAAGAACAAGTGTACGAAATTTGGTGAAATTCGCTCCACCGGTGTATATTTGTATAAGGAACATACAAACAAACAAACATACACTCTGCTTTATTTATTAGAAGAAGAAGATTAGATATTGAGTGGCTTTCGGAAATTAGTAGTATATCAATTTTGTTATGGTTTAGGAATAGGTTTACTTCCTGAATATGGTTTGTCAAGCCATTTGGGTTCCATATATATTGCTTGAACAGAATAACTTTTCTCACAAAAGCGAAAATAATGTTAGTTTTGTTCATTGAAGTTTTAGGTCGCTATAACCGTGATATTGTCATTAGCGACCTAAGTTACAGTTATCACATGCTATTTAGTTAACTGAAGGTGGTATTTCAGTATTTATGTGGTAAACGGTTGGTTATTTAAATAAAGTTGGATATTTATGCATCTTCTATAAATTTTAGTATGTTTGCGATTGCCTTTCAATTTTTGCAGAAGTCGAATCTTGATTGTAGAGCTATAGTTTATCTTCTGATATTGTTGTACCTCATACATTCAAAGACGATGTGATGGTTTTTATTGTAATTAAATTCAGTTCATCGCATTGTAATTAAATATTTTGTACAGGTAGTCTATGTCATGTAAGCGGTGTCATTTTCGTATGTAAATTGGCAAGTCTTATTTGAACTGTATTGTTGCTAAAAGGCAATATCTGATTTAATATGATGAAGCATATTTAATTAAAATTAAAACAATGTCTGACTTATATTAAATTCAAATTAATATAAAATGGCCAACAGAAAATATTTATTTAGAAAAATTTACATATAAGACATAAGTTAAAATTCAACGTAAAGTTTCTTACTTGGCCAAAATGAGAAAAGTTGATAGGACGTATAGACGTTTTCCTTTATACTTTGTTTATTCAAAGTTAAACAATTCGAACATACATAAATTGTTCCATTATCATGTAACTAACCATAAAATATTTAATTTATTTCTTTGTTTAATATCCTATCATTTTATTGTTTTTCATTATATTTTTCAAAGAATTTTGGTTATTTCTGAAAATGTCCCTCAGCATTCGTTCTAGCGTTACGTTTCACCTAACAGAAAGACAAATTGTCACACTTTAACAATAATAGAGATAAAATCAATGTATTTAATTTTTCATATAAAATAAATTTAATACTAATCTCTAATATAATAAAGATACATATTACATAACATTTATATTCAAGCAGAACAAATTGATTAATTCATTGAAATAATTCTCTTCTCGCGTGTTAATCTTATTCTGCTCAGTGAACTATATAAATGCTCAAACAGTTCAAGCAGCTTCCTTTACAGATTTTGCGTTAATTTTTCAATAATAGTGTAAATATTTTTAGCTTTTAGACATAAAAATATAAATTTGCCACGTATTGTAAATAGTTAGCGAACGAAAAAATTTATGTTACGTGAAATTTTATTTAACGTATTGTATGTAACTTATTAATAATCTGACTGTTGGCCACTTTCTACAAATTTGATTTCATGAAGCATACTGTTTATTACTTCTTTTACTGTCGACAATTTTAATTCTTAATCAATGGTGTGTTGTTTTCTGGTTTTGCAATTAATAATGAAATATTGCAGAAAACAAGGGGTCTGCAAACGAGCACCTTTTTCGGCAAGAGTGGCCGAGCAATATTGCTCTAAATCCAAAAATATTTTCGGCAATACATGCACAAATATATCAGTATTGCTGGCGTGTTTTCGGTGACATCGTCACGGTGTTTTATTTTAATTTTATTTTCTTATTTTTATTTTATTAATAACTATTTACGATCTGCTGATAATAAAAGCAATAAGTAAATATTGTGTATGGGTGTTGAAATTATGAATTGACCGGCCATTATAGTTCCCAGACCTCACTAGATGTCTCTGTAGTCAATCAGTTGTATTAATATATATATATATATATATATATATATATTAATAGTTGTGTTAATATATATATTAATAACGATAACTTTCTCATTTAATTTAAAATGTTACAGTTGATATGACAATATGGTTAATATACATATATTAGGGTACTACCCAGCGATTGTCCCTTACTAGTTTCTTCTTAATTGTAGATGCTTTCATTATTTCTCTATTTCATCTTGTGGGCGTTTTCTTTTCAGCCCACGTAGGGTTTGTGAAGGCGGAGGGTTTCTGGTGAGGTCTTGAATCAGTTGGTTTGGATGATTTATCATTGTTGATTGTAGTCTATTGTAATTAGTTTTTACTGTTTCTGCTGCGGTAGTTATATATAGGTCTCTGTGTAAATTAACAATATTGCAATGAAAATATAATATCATTACTTCACTTTGTCTGTCAGTTGGCTATTTTATCTAATTATTACAATTAATATTGCATATTGTTTGCGTCGTTCTCTTTGTTTAGTTAGTATTATTTAGTATTCCAATTATTAATTGTTGAAACGACAAAACTATTTCATTTATCGATGAAGTTCACACAAATCCATTATTATGGGACGTGGAGGCGATGTATAAAGGACATCGACAAGAGAGAAAAATTTGGCTCAGTAATGAAGAATGGTACAAAAATTAAATCAAATAGTTCCTCATTTACACCAACATCTGGTTTAGGTGGTACCCAATGAAGCAGTAAGAGTAGGATCACCAGAACCAAATATTTAATATACTTGAACAGTGTTTTGAAGAAAAAAAAATTAATACCACTGTAATAAAATTTGTTCAACGTGAAAACAAATTTTCTCATAAGTGTAAATTGCTTTCCGCTATTAAAACTGATGTTTATAATGCGAATAATAACTAGTCACTACCCATCATTATACAATTGCTTAAAATTTCATATACTTATTATATAGAAAGTTGTTAATTAAAGCTGCGCATACTTCTCGAACGATGTGCGAAAACAAACAGTCGGGTACTGTGAATAAATACATCAAAAATTTATAGGAGTCTCCTGCTACCAAGAATCAAAGGGTGTTTACCAATCTTGTAGTGATCAGTATTGCTTTCTTCATCACCGTATACTCGACATTCTGGTTAAGTTTTTTAGCACGTAATTGTCAAGAATTAATTCGTTGCTTAAGTTGTGAAGTATTTCTCGTTAAATAAGGCAGAATCGAAGAAGGGTTCTTGAAAATTTTGATCTCAATTTATACGCTAATAACCACTTCTTCCTTTTAGGCGGTTATTATTGTACATCGTGTACGCGGGTAATGCTCGGATATATAGACGATATATATATACTTTCCGAACATGTTGCCTATATACAAAATGTGGAATTTTTGTTGCTCGTTTACGAGCTCCTTTATTATCTTGTTAATTGGACGACATAAAAAGATATGACGCAGTTAAACGTTTAAATTAATTATCACGTAGGACTTGCAAATAGGACCAATCTTAATGATTATGTCAGCATGAATTTTAGTCAAATGATTTTGTTCGTAGTAGACTGAATAAAGCCATATATAAAATGCTCAATTCTGTACTGTCGACATTTATTCTTAGGTTAAGAAAATGAAGTAATAAAATTTGAATGATATTCACAAAATAATAAAACACAGTACATTGACAAAGAATACGACTGAACTGAACAAAACCAAGCACAAAACTCGAGATACAATTACACGAGAGAGAGTTTACCAGTTTACTTTTGTTTTACAGCATCCATATTCCTTTCCAAACATGCTTTACCTACGTTTGTAAGAATGAAACGTAACGAATATATTTGCTGTTTTAAACAATATGTTATACATGTACAAGATCTATTTTCTCATATAGGGGGAATATTGACATATCTCTCAGGTATGGTCAAATTTCAAATGCATCGGGCGTAAGATGAATAAAAATGCATAATTTAAAGTTTCAAATTATTATTAAATCATAAAATCACGAAAATGATATATTATTGTCTTCTTTAACGCACGACATTTTTAAATTCAAATTTACTTAGTACAAGTTTCTCTTTCTTACGTTTGTCTGTACAAGGGTCGTTTTTATCATTATAAACTAATCGTTATTTGCGTAAACTACTTTAGCATAGATATGTCAATGTGCGCAGAAATACGAAACTAAATTTAGTATGAGTGATAGAGAGCGTAAGTTTTCCCGACGTATGTGTGTATATAAATAAAAATGTCAGAGAGAGAAATAGATCACTGTTAAAACGGGTTTTTATTTAGGTTTTCTGCTTCCCATCCAAATTACATGTACAAAACACATTCTCACACATTATCGAAAAATTGCCACCCTTCCACAGAATGCCTTTTATTCTCTTTTTAAACGTTGGAGTTTATACAGGTTGAAAATATTGATAAATGATATGATAGCATATAAATTCTCGAAAATTGAACAATATTAAACTAAATGCTCAATATTTTATAGAAGCTATTTCCGGTTTCTGGAAAATGCAATAAGTTACGAGAACATAGTAGAACATTCTGGTCTCGGAAATTAAATGTAATACAACAGAGCAATTTAATGGACATTCAATTTACATTTGAAATTGTTATATTATAAAATGTGTCTGATATAACAAAAGAATTATAAAAGTGAATATTAGAAGATAACTTGCGAGTCTTAGATAAATATAACTAAGAAAACTGTTCTTCAAGTACTGCATATAGAAGAGTAGTACTTCCTGAAAAGGAACTTTCTAGAGCGGTCGATTATAAAAACACCGGTGCGATCTCTTGGTGGGCCATTTAGCTGCGTACGTTTGTTGTGTGTGTTTATTGATTCGGGTGAAAGTTGTTAACGTGCACCTTCAAGGTAAAGTTCAATTCATGTATAAATTTCCAGACACTATTAGTTTGTTTTATTAATCTTTAAGGGTTCTTGGATAAATTTACTCCTAAATTTCAGATGCCTGAAGATGTGCAAATGCAGGATGCCGGCGAAGTGGAAACTTTTGCTTTTCAAGCTGAGATTGCTCAGTTGATGTCACTTATTATCAACACATTTTATTCCAACAAGGAAATATTTCTTAGAGAACTGATTTCGAACTCTTCTGATGTAAGTAAAGCAGCCTTTAAATTATTTTTAATTTTACAGAGCTCAATGTAGTTAGCATTTAATTTAAATGACTTCTGAAAGTATCCTTCATTTTTTCGACCCTTTTGTACCTTCAGTTACACACAACGCAATGTGAATATTGAACGGAGTATTTTTATTTTAAGAGAAATGTTGTCGAGAATGATTTAAATGAGGTTTGAAATTTTAAATTTCCAGGTTACATTCAAATCGTGATCATAATCGATTAATTTGGTTTTGATAGTACTTGACGATTACTTGTCATTTCTACATTACTGGCTAATAAGGATTTCAATGTGTCCCACTTTTGGATTGATATTCAATAAAGCATTTGCAACACATTTAATTTGTTTAATTAATTAAATAAATTTGACAATTCTAAATTGTATGTTTAACCCTAATAGTGACTGACAATAGGTTTGGGATTGGGTTTACCTTGACATTGTACCATATTATGTCCAGACCACATTTAGTTGTTCCATGATATACATATATAACTTGCTGCTAAATGAAATCCATATTTGGTTAGATGTAAGGTTCCTTTTGTTGAATTGGTTTTGTAAAGTTTTCAACTTTTAATTATTCTTCAGATTTTTGTTCCTGGTTGTTGTTAGATTTCTTAAAAATCTTATCTCCCATTAAAATTTCAAACTAAAATTAAAATATATCTGTGTGATATTATAATTATATATATAATAAGTAGTCAAATAACAGACAAAAATAAGTGCTACATAAGTTAACAAAAAATTTCTGCAATCCTTTTTGCTTCCGTCGGATGATTAAGGAACTAATGAATTGTAAGAACGAGACACTACACAAAACCAGGTGACTAACTCAAAAGCAAAGTCGACACTAACTTAAATGTAATGACAATTGAAAACCATTGTAGAGTATCATAATGTCAGTTTGTTTGTTAATTGCAGTTATCAAATCAAATTTTCAAATTGATATGTTAGGAGACGACAAATTGTTTGTCGATGAGAAGTTTGATATCTGGTCCTTGATATAGGTATTAAGTGATCATATTATCACTAAGTAGCAGGAAATACAATCTGAGCAAGGAATTTTGTAAACTGATCAATGTTTGCTATACCTTGCAGTTTCATGCTCAGAAGGGAAGTGTATTAGTAGATCTGTAAATGATGGATATTTGATATTATTCAAATATTTGGATGAACTTATAATGCAAAAATTTGTAATATTGTCACCAGGTATATATGAAAACTGCTCTAGACTTATGAAACGGTACAATGGCTAACTCCTCTTTAAGTCTTCATTGTCTTCATTTTAGCATTGCCTTTGAGTTTGTCACCTGGTTTGTGCTGTCATTCTTATGGCTATTGGATTTCTATATTCACGTGATGAAAGCAACAGGGAATGCCAAAATGTGTGGTATTTATTTAGCATTTTTGTATGTTATTTTGCTGTTTATTTACCTAAATTTCAAACTGACGTATTATGGAATGTGCAAGTGTATTCATGATCATGTTGAG